>CM060417.1:76145930-80945930 GCA_030545235.1 Helianthus tuberosus | reverse complement strand
GAAGAACCCGACACTATGTAAACGTGGTTGGTTTTGGGAAGAAACGAAGGGGTTTAAGGTGTTTTGGTAGGTTGAAAGAGGTGAATGATCTTGAAAGATCTGTTGAAATCGAAGAAAAGAGTAAAAAGATGATATGATTTTCTAAAGAAGCGCTTTTATCATGTGTCATCTGATTTTCATTCCGAATAACTAGCGGAAGACGTGTCGGGTTCTTCTGCTAGTTATTCGGAATGTTTCGAATCATCATTAAAATTAACAATGCGGTCTCGATTGAAGATGTAATTGCATGACTGTTTGTCGGGCTTCCAGTGCTCACATAGGGTGATAAACAACGCTGATATGAACACATACCAACTGCTTTATCTTGAGTCCATACATGCATTTAATTCTCCCATGATGTTGAAACCGGTTTTACCTCATGAAAAGGAAAGAAACAAATATTTTTAGAGAAGCATTGGGATTCAAGGGTTTAGTTAGAAAATAATCCCAGATTGTCTAAAGAAGCACTTTTATCATGTGTCGTATGACTTTAATAAAACGGAAGCTATCAACGCGGGGATGGGTATAGAACCCGACATGTCTTCCATATCAGGCGTTGTTTATCACCCTATGTTTGCATTGGAAGTCCGACTAACAGTCTTGCAAATTTCGAGAATCACTATCCGAGCTTGACTCACTGCTACTAACATTCACATCATCCTTCTCGAGCTCAACAGAAGGGAAAACCGTCATAACCCGACATTCCTTCAACCATTCCTTTTCCTTCAATTTCGAGAACATTCTCCCTAACATGATAAAAGCGCTTCTTTTGCTAGTGGGTTTTATGAGTCAAGGTTAACTTTCAGATTCAGGAAGCAGATGATTTGTCAAAAGACATGGCAGACTGACAGGTGCAGGTTATGTCAGGTTATGATTTGTCGAAAGGGATTTCGAGCAGTGGGTAGAAGACGTGTCGGGTTCTTCTGCTAGTGGTTTCTGTAACCAATTGGGAACCACATATTTGCTTCAAGATTTACGTCTGATGTCCAAGTTTGATCACATTTGACTTCATCTGTCCATTGGAAGCCCGACAAACAGTTTTGGACGTGGTTTAATCTCTTTAATCCATTAGAACGATCCTTGTTTTGTCATGTACATGCGTTTAATTCCCAAATATCATTACAAATTCCACGTTTCTCTCTTGCTTGTCCCGAATGCATCTACTTCTCAATATAACTTCCCTGAAATAAACATCAGCATTGAATGATTATTTTGTAATATATGAATAAGATACCTTCAAGATACTTCGTGTTAGTTTGATTTGAATTTTGAAAGTTGGAAGATGTATCTGGTGGGGGTGATATAGTAATTTTCAATAATGTAGGTAGGATTGTAGTTGTAGGACATTGGAATTTGGAATCAGCGTCTCTTTAAAGACCCTGGTTAATATATATGTGGTTCCTAATTGGTTACAGAAACCACTAGCAGAAGAACCCGAAAAACACCACTAAAGATGAGTTGGTGTTGAACCAAGAATATGAAGATCATGGTGCAAGATCTTTATCTATCATGTCATCGACCAACTGCTCGAAATCCCTTTCAAACAAGTGATGATCCGAAACATTCAGGAAAGGATTGGAGGTGTTTCTACTATTAATAAGTTGTCACAGTTGTCAAATTCGTTGCATGCATTCATATTATTTAGACAACAACGGATAATGAACGGATTGTTGGACTTCTTGTTCCAAATGCAGCTGTAGGATACAAGGCGTAATCGTTTGTGACTATGGGAAACACAAGTTTTCTTTTTGAGCTTGATGGATGTCCGTTATCTCAACGCTTCCCCTTACATTACTGATCTGGAATTGGAGAACCGTTGTTATTTTAGTGCTTCTTAATCAGATATTATTTATTGAAACATAACTAAAACAGTCGGAAAAAACTAAACCGAACCACTAGCAGAAGAACACACACGATAACTTTAAACTTTATATTGTGTGATTTGACTAGGAAAGGGTTGGAGGTGATTTGTACTTTAAACTTTATATTGTGTGAAAAACCAACATTCTTTGAACCATTCTAAACCCTAGCTGGAAACAAACCAACAAAATCCGAATACTGAAAAACGACTATTGTTCTTCAATTTTTGTTACTTGTTAATGTTTTATTTTTTTCTACTTTTAGAATGGTTTGACCACCTCACGACTGTAATAAAGCGGAACATAATCTCAGATTGTCTAGCGAAGTGCTTTTATCATGTGTCATATGTTGGACGGAATATATGGATGGAAAGCCCGCATAGTTTGTTTTTTTTATAATTTTACAGACGATTTAGAGAAACAGAGAATACGTTACGAGATTCTTTGAGAATTAGAAAAGGAGAAAATACGAAACGACAAGGGTGCTGGTCTTTTCTCCCATGTATTTTATCAAATGAACTGTCACGTGTGATTATCAAATGACAACTTCCGGGGTCTAGTCCTAGCTAGTCCTCAGTTATGTCTCATTGCATTATGACAATATTGGCAGGGGTGACTTCATCTGTCCAAGTTTGAGAACCTATCCAATTATGTCTCATTGAATTATGAACTGTCTCATGTGATTGGTACCTTAAACCCCTTATATTACTTTGAGAAAAATCCAATTTTCGAGGAATACGGGCCGTATAAGATTATACGACGCGTATACTATATTCGTATACATTGTATACGACCAGGTAACTTATTTTCACATGGTGTATACGGGCCGTATAAAGTTATACGGCCCGTATAGAATTAAATAAACTGACAATGTCTACTGGCACAGCTTTTTGTCGGTTTATTTAATTCTATACGGGCCGTATAACTTTATATGGCCCGTATACACCATGTGAAAATAAGTTTTTTCCATGTGTTATTATTAGGACCCATTTTATAACATCTGTATCTATATATATTAATAAATGAGATGATTTGGTCCATATGGCATGTGATGATGGAGCTTTTGGTGATGTGACATGTTATGGTGTAGGTATATGGTGATTTTGGGGGGAATCCATTCTAAATACACAAAACTTTAATCCATGCGGGATCCGGAAACAACTGGGTCAGACTTTGGGTCACGTAACGATCCAAACGGATCCTTTATATCCTTTTTACTCATTCTTCTTTCTCACGCTTTGACATTCTCCACAAACCCTAGAAACCAAAGTTGTTCATGTGCCATCTTCTTCTTTCCCTGAATCGATCCCTCACCACCTCACCTTCTGCTTACCTTAATCTTTCGTTGTCATCTATACAATCCGATACCACCATCTGCTAATTACCTTTTTTTCTTTACCTGTTACCTTTTGATCATATTTATTTCAAATCAAGAATTAGGTTTGCTCTTATTTCAAATCTTTATGATTTATACACGCTAATCATCTTTAAGTTTCCAATCCAGGTATTTTTCATTTACTCCATTTCATTGCTTTACTTTTAATCAGGGTTCTTACTTTAATCAATGTTTTGATTTGAATTAGGCCGCTTATTTCACTATTTCTAATGTTTATGAGTTTCGATTGAGTTCATTTGATGTTTTTGTAAATTATCATTTAGGTCTTATTGAATTGTTGAATTTCTTCTGTCACGAATATTATGGATTTAGTTGTGTAATCTATTCCAGTTCATTTTGTGGTGTTATTGTGAATCTGGTTTGCTGATATTGTTGCTTTCACTATTTTTATTTTTTCATGATTTGTTAGGTTTTCTATGAATGATCTTAACTCTGTTTTTTTGGTCATTTAGACCGTTCAGATTTTACATTATAATCTACTATGTTTTAGGCTGTAAGTTTTAGGTCAAATTTTGCAAGTGTATCTTGGCGTATCATCTTTTATGTTTATCTACAAAATGGACATAAGGTGATCCAAGTTTTATTATTATACCCTGTGAAAGTTGTGACTGAACCCACATTCGAGCAACAAGTTAAATCCATCTCCAACAATAGGTAATGATGATTATAAGTTAGACCCAAAATCCCAAATTTGCTTCTTTCGTTCTTCACCGATTCATCAGTGATAATTGTAGGTATGTTGTTTCGTTCATTCCTTCTATGTTGTTTATTGTTAATCGAATCAAACTTTGTTAATCGTATAACAAATCATGTTGATATTGTTCACGTATAATAGATTTGTTCTTTGTCTTTTTATGTTATAATTGTAATCTTATTTTGTTGATTGTTTTCTGACTTTTAATCTTATATATGTTGATTATATCTTTTGCAGGAATCCGTACCTCTGGCCACCCAATCGACGGTTGCACAATCGAGTAATTGACACCGCCATAGAGATCCAAAAACCTAAGTTTTTCGTTGACCAAAGTGGCTGAAAGATCGGAAGAACAATGGTAAAAAACTGAAGAAGGTAAACTCTTGGTTGTCAGTGATTACATGTTAGTCAGATTTGTCATTTTGATATTTGTTTGGGAAGTCTTTTTTTTTAGAAAAAAAAAAACTTTTGTCACATATTGAAGTTGTGATTTATATGTTATTGAATGAATATTCCCTAACAGTGGAAACAATAAAATTAGGATTTACAGGTTAGACACACATCAATGATGCAACTGACCCCTATGGATGTCAGTTGTGTTGATCCAGCAGATCACTATGGAAGCAAACATTGTAGTTATTCTCTAAGCCATGCTCTTCAGGTAAAAAAATCAGGTATATACATGAAGCGTGATTTGTTGGCTATTGAAATATTTCAAACCGTCTACATACATTTGTTAAAGACTCTACTAAACAAGTAATGGGGCTAAGGAGTATATTCCATTTTAAAGTTTTGGGATTAGCAATGATACAAGTGAGTTTAAGTAATTGCGTATTATATTTAATTATTTATTAATTTTTGATATATAAAGAAATTGCCTTTCAGGTTATGCTTTTTGGTTTAGGCTTTTGAATTAGATTTTACGGAATGTCAATGTTGGTTATGTCATTTATAGTTGTGTCCCCCTTGCCTTTGCAGGTATCGTGTGTTTTGCTTATTGTTAGCTATGTTGTCAAAGACGCAAGGCTCAGGCGAGGCGCATCGGCCTCGCCCGGAGCCTAGGCGCAAGGCGCAAAAAAAGCGTGGGCTTTTTTAAGAAAAGCGCACATAGAGAAAAAAAATATAAAAAATATGTTATGCTTTGAAAATAAATAAGATTCCACAAATATAATTAAAAAAATTATTATACATGCCATTTAAGATCATGGAGCTAATAGTTAGTAGCAAAAGTTTAGGACTTATATGTTGTAAGTTTTGGGTGTGTGAATAAAAGTCTCAAAAGGTGGTAAATACTTTGTCCCACATCGGTGTGGGGACAAAGTGAGTGGTTGTTTATAAGGTAAAGTCTTCACTACTCTATTGTAGCTTTATGACATGTTTTACCACAAGTCCTACCCGCGCGCAGGGGGGGTGCAAAAATGAGTTTCTGAGCTGGAATTTGGTTGAACTCATGCGTGCCCGCACCTGCGGACACGAATGCAGCTCCAAAAAGCCCGGGCCCGCGTGAGGCAGTTTTTATTCGTTTTTTGTTTTTTTCTGCAGCTCCGAAAAGCCCTGCGCCTCAGGCCGTTTTTGTGCGCCTTTCTTGCGCCTCAGGCCGCTTTTTTCAAAAAAGCCCATTTTTGCGCCTAGGCTGCAACCAGGCGCTATTGGTGCGCCTCGCTGCGCCTAGGCGCGCGCTTTTTGCGCTTTTGACAACATAGATTGTTAGGATTGTCAACGACTTTGTTTACCAGGTTAGTTTGATTGTTTTTATTTAGATTTATATTGTTTTAGATAGTCTGGCGTGTACACTATCTCTACAAAATGATCAAAGAATGAAGACTCCATAATCTCGAAGATGTGACTAAGACTTGGAAATTTTGGAGTTCTGACCCACTGCTTTAATGTGGCTTACATACTATATTGACTGAACACGGTTTTAACAATGAAAAGCGTTACATGTGGGACAACACTCTCATTTGACGATCAAGAGCTATATCTGGTGTTAATTGCTCAAATATTAGATCGAGTTGTTCTATAAATTGGTTCAAATGGAGAAGAAGAAGCATCCAGTCGGAGCAGAGCACTATGTGCTATATGAAGAGGTAGGGCAAGGTGTCCGCACATCAGTATATCGCGCCACGTGTACTCTAATCAATGAGATCATTGCGAATAAGATTATTGATTTTTAACACGACAATAGTGATCTGGTAAATTCTATTCGTTCATAGTCTTATACCGTGCTTTGATAATTCCTGGATTGATTTGATTTAGTTTTTGTAGATTTCTTAGTATATTTGGTTCATTGATTTTAAAATTGTTTTACTTAATAATACCTCTTAAGAATACTTGGATAAGATTGGGATTTATAGGTTAGGTTTACAAGTTTATTTTTTATAGTTATATATATTTATATTGATTTTAAAAAATACTTTTATGTATAGGGGCTGAGCCTGAACATAAACTTATCAGGCAGTGTCAGTGGCGGAACTAGACCTTCAACTCAGGGGTATCCCAAAATTTTTTAGGGGTGTTCTCGTACTTGTTCAGGGGTGTCCTGTGTATAAAAATCGGAAAAAAAGGGGTGTCCTGTGTATAAAAATCGGGAAAATTTTTTTTTTTTACACTACTGGTCAAAACTTGAGCCGTAGCCCGGGCTACGCCCGTTAAGCCTACAGGTCCGCCCCTGGGCAGTGTGTTGATATGTGCTAACGTGTGCAACGGCGCTAGCGCGTTATCTTATGTGTTATTGAATACTCACTCTGAAGGAAAATATATTGCTATAGTTACTTATGTTTGGCCCCAAATATTGATCCTTCCAAATATTATAGAAAATATAGTGCTTTACTCCAGGTTAAATCTTTCCTTTTATGCAGAACTATCTGGTTGCAATCATGGCAGGGGTTTTGGTGCTATCTACCAGCTTTCATTCTATAGTTTCTTATGGAATCAAAGTCCGTTCAATTAAAGTGATCTGGTAATTACAATATCATCCCATGTGGGTGAGGATTTTTTGTTGTTTGTGGGAAGCAAACGCTATAGACAACTTGGACCAAAGAGGCCAGGATTTCCACTCAAAAGTTGCAGCTACCACCACAGTTTGAAAACTAAAGCCTTCAAGAATTGTGCCAAAGTCCGTGTTTGAACGCTTCACTGTGAAGTGATTGTAAGATAGTCAATGTGACTGAAACGACACACAAAACACCAACGAAGCATAAGGTGTTTTACCCATCTTTTTTTTCTCCATTGTTGCGTATGTTCTTCCTTTTTACAGCCTTTGTTCGTTCAACAGATAATATGGGTTGACAATTTTGCTTTTGCCTCTGACATTTTGGCTCTTTTGTGGCTGGTGAAGGTTAGCTTTCTTAATTGTTGTTAATTGGAAATCGCCTAATGTTTATCTCTATGGTTATTGTTGCTCTTATTTTGGGACTTTTTTCTAATTTTGTAACGATGGTTTTTGCGATTTCAGATAAGCTCCAGGTAAACATAAATATAATTAAATAATTCATTTTGTTAACCTTTTGAAGTGTTCACACATATCAGATATACATGTTCCAAAAAGTTTGCAAATATATGAACTCATAGAGCACTTTGAGATGAACTAATTATTTGACTTCTAAAATGTAGACTAGGGGTTTGTCAAATTGGTTTTGGTTACTTCAACATTGGGTATTTTTATGTATAAGAATCAGGTCGAGTGACTGATTGTAATAGGTTCGAATGAAACATGGATTATGTTCGAAGTGGTATGGGTTGAAAGAGTCGGGTAAGGTCAAGTAACAGGTCATAACTGGTTTGGGTCAAATTAGTTTCTGCCCGTAATGGATTTGGGTTGAATTTGAAGTGTGAGGTAGCTAATCATAATGGGTTCGAGTTGAAATGGTTTGTTTTAGAAAAAAAAATATATATATATAGCGAAACTGCAAGCATGATAGTCTCAAACTTATTTAGTTCGGTATTACTTGAATGTGATAACATTGAATTAACGGACTGCTACAAATTTATTATTCTTAAAATTTTAGTGTTATTTTGTTTGTGCTTTGATAGGTAGAGGACCCACTTTTTATTTGATGTTGGTTTTAATTAGTTTACCTTCAATTCATGCAATTTGCCATTAATACCAATTGGAGATATGTGTCATTTTAGGTCTACTTATTTAAGATATATTACCATGTATGTGATCTTCATAACTACTGTATGCTAATATTGTTTTTTTGGTTGTAGCATGCAATGGAATGGGTCAAGAAAAAAAAAACTCTAATGCAATTTTTTCTCATATAAGTATTACATTGTTGGAACCTATATCATTTGGTTTGTACAGTAGTCTAAGTGAACATAACTAACCTATAATTCATCATTGCTAAAATAATCTAATTTCGTGACTATAAATCATTTGTTATCCACTTTGTTGTGTAAATGCAGACATGATACCGGTATGGTGATATACCCCCCCCCCCCCCCCCCCCCCCCCCCCCCAATTACTTGCTACATCCCCCTTTGTGAGAGGAAAGATGGTGGGTCCCACACCCAAGTTTGTGAGAAGGGGATGTAAGAAGTAAATAAGGGTGTATTTAGTATCACCCTCTTTGTATATGAATTAGGTGGGTGAAGTATGGTGTGTAATATGCTCGTTATATATCTACTTTATGTTTGATACGTTTTCTTTTATTTTAGTATTTTGTTAAACAAATTTAAGAAATATGGATTTGACTTTATATTTTCTTTCATTGTTTTTGATCAGAAGTTTCTAAGTTATAAAAATCATTAAAAGTTAGTAATAAATGTCTCTTTTTAAGATTGATTAATACATTTCATAATTTCGACAAACAAGAAATAAAAAACGCATTTACATATTCGTATATTTTAAATAAATTTTTATATTTGTTGTTTACAAACGCATTTAATATATTTTTTAGTGTTTATCATAACAATAAACAAACTGTCATACCATACTTTTAATAATTAATAGTTCTTTTTATTGTTGAGTTTTTGTTTTATATAATTTTGGGTCGATTATATTCGAAAATCAATCACCTAAGAAAGTATATACTTTTAGAAAAAAACTATTAGTTGATTTTCTTTGTTCATTTAGAAAGTGTATACCTTATTGCTTAAATATGGAACTGAAAAAATATACGAGTAAGGTTTAACAATACTTCCCACATATGAACTAATTCTTTGAACTCTGCATGCATACAGGATCAAGTTCCTTCATTTCAATACTTCCCACATATGAACTAATTCTATGAACTCTGCATGCATACAGGATCAAGTTCCTTCATTTCAATCAGATTTGTGCATGAAACAATCATATATAGATGAGCAGATAAGGAAAACATAAGCTTTGGAAAGCAGTGGGTCTTCAGAAGTTAAAAGAGTTGGTAAGAAGTAAAACTCCGGTTATGAGGTTTGTGTTGTTTCATGTTTAGGTGAATATGTAGGTCTTTAGTTGGGTTTTTAGTCATACCTACTAATCGTGTTAGAGGTTCGACATATTCATGTGTTAACTATTTTGTTAGAGGCCAGAATGGAGGAGGTTGTTGGTTGAAAATATGTTGATGGAGCTTTAAGGAGAGATAATCAAGCGAGTGGAAGTTAACGATAACCATTGGGCCACTCCGGCGAAATGTCATGGTTTGTGGATGTGTGTGTAAACGGTTGAGAGGTTAGTAGAGAGACCGTTAAGCTTTTGACGGCGGCAAAATTGCGTTATTTTTTGTCCAGTTTTTGTTGATTTATATTGATCTCTTTGTGTTTGATTTGAAGTTTCAGATCCTAATTTGTTAGTTGGAGTATGATTTTTCCTACATTTTTACTAAAGGGTTCGAGTTCGTTTAACGAGGTTGGGGCTGCTAAATTTACTGAAGAAACTGGTGCCTTTGGAATTATTTATGAGGCTATCTTTGGCAGTGACTTGGTTTTATTATTGATTTCTGGTTCAGCTCGGGTTTGTTGGTTTGGCACGTTTTGACCAATGTATAGTCTCTTAAGTATACGATCATTGAGCTGATGTGATTTTGTAGTTAATGCAAGCGGATAACTACGAGAAAATCTTTTCACACATGAAGCCAAACAACATACTTGGGTCATCCCATGGGTTCTTTCTTGGTCATCTGCAATAAGTGGTTCTTGATTTCCCCAAGAACACAAGTGTGGTTGTTGTGCGTCCCAAAGGAATGGAGCTGGAATCAATGCAAGTTTTGTTGTCAACCGGTTGCTTTTCTTCTTTATTCTGTATATATCTTGTGAGATATTTAGATGAAGAAATATTGTACGTGTGTAGGGATGAGCTCGGTCCGGTTCGGTACCGAACCGGTACCGGTACCGAAAGAACCGGTACCGAAAATTCTCAAAAGTTGGTACCGGTACCGGTACCGAATATTCCCGGTTCGGTACGGTTCGGTACCGGTACCGGTTCGGTACCGGTATTTGAGGGTAAAAACGAGCAAAATACCGGTACCGAACCGGTACCGTACCGGACCGGTACCGAACCGGTACCGAAAATGTCTAAAGTGGGTACCGAATCGGTACCGAAAAGGTACCTGGTTCGGTAAATTCGGTACCGGTACCGGTTCGGTACCGGTTCGGTACCGGTACCGGGTCCATTTTGCTCATCCCTATACGTGTGTGCAGGATGTTGATGGAAGAGCCACTGAGGTGAGCCTTTTAACTGTATTTTCACTGTCAATAAGTAATCAATGTAAGATGTCACTTTGTTTGTATTTATACACTTTGTGATAATGTAGATTAAATTTTCCGACCCGCGAAGTTCGCGAGTGATAACCTAGTACAAAATATATATAATATCACAAAATAAAGAAAAAATATTTTTCACATGATGAAGCTACTACAATAAAACATGATGAAGCTATAAAGCATTAATTACTGAAAATTCGTCAACGAAAAATAATAAAAATTGATTATTTTGGTATAAAATTTGGGTGAAAGGGAATGTGTTTTTGGTAGGGTTGTTTATGAGCCGAGCCGGGTTGGGTAAGCTCGGGCTTGGCTCGATTATAAACGAGCTGGCTTGGCTGGGCTTGGTTTTAAGCTGAGCTGGCTCGGCTCGCCTTTGTTTGGTTTGGCTCGATTTTAAAAAGAAAAATTAATACATAATTCTTAAAATTCAGTAGTCTAAAATATTATCCAATACTTCAAAAGAACATATCCAAAATAAGTTTAACATAATACATTACAACTCAAAATCAAGTTCAACAACACAAAATAAGTTTTTAACTTTCAACTAATTACAATATTAGTTTATTAGAATGGTATCCAACCTTCATATATGCCACACATATATATTTACAAGCCCAAATACATGTATATAATAATCAGTTTTTGTAATATATTATAATGTATATAAGAAAAAATTGAACGGCAAATATGGATCACTAACGGACCACGGGAGTATCATCGTGCCACCAGCGGAACCACCCGATCATATCTATCTCCACTAGGCATAATACTTATACACCAATTCAGGAGGAAACCCAATAAATATGGAAAAACCTCCCCTGTGGGAATCGAATCCAGGACCTATTGGTTTCAAAGTCTTATCACACCCCCAAGATGCCACTAGGCTATAAAGCCATGGACTAATGTATATGAAAATAAAATACATTATAAGTAAAATAATCCGAGCTACTAAGCGAGCCAATCCGGCTTGTTACAAGCCGAGCCGGCTCGGCTCAATTTCAAACCGAGCTATATCGAGCGAGCTTTTTCTAAGCTAAATCCGAGCGAGCTCCGAGCCGCGAACTTTTTGGACAGCCCTAGTTTTCGGGTAATCAAATCAAGTATTACCTGACACCATAATCGTACCCGAAATCACGAAATTCTTTCTATTTATCATATAGCTGGTCTCATGATTACCTGTCCCATTACCAGTCTCGGATGTTGGGGTTTATCTATTTCGGTCATAGGTGTAGATGTGTTTGTGTTTGTGTGGCTGTTAGTGAGAACAGGTGTGAATGTTTGCTCAGAAAGAACGAGAGTAATTGTGGTGTGTTTATTTAGTATGTGTTAGCTCAGAAAGTAGGGGTTAAAATTAGAGGGTTTGGTTATGACGTATGAGATGAGTGTAAGATCAAATAAAAAATTTATTTTGCCTAAACAGGATGAGAATAAATCTTAATAATTCATTTTTCAAATCAATTGTTAGGATGAAAGTGTAGGAGAAAGAAGAAGTGCAAGAGTATTTTGGGAAAATTTTATTTATGGACTTTCTCTCTCCACATGCAAGGCACATGCATATTTCACCCCCATTTTTTAAACGTTCATACGTTTTTTATACGACCTTATTTTTTCATAAAAATTTTACCGTAAAATCGAGCGTCTTTTTATCTTTAATTTGAGTACCATATTGCTATTTTAGTGGGTTTTTTTAGTCTTCATATTTTATATATATTGCTATATAAAATATGAAGACTAAAAAACCCACTAAAATGTGTTGTATTTCTCTATTGTATAACATTTTTGTGCTGGATTTTTGTACTATATTTGTGTGTTACATTTTTTGTGCTGATTTTTTTTGTCTTAATTTTTTTCTCATTTTTTTGTGCTGGATTTTTTTGTACTACATTTTTTTGCTGAATTTTTTCGTGCTATATTTTTTTGTACTAGATTTTTTTGTGCTATATTTTTTTGTACTCCTTTTGTGCTATATTTTTTGTACTAGATTTTTTGTGCTATATTTTTTTGTACTAGATTTTTTTTTGTGTTTTTAAAAAACGAAAGGGGTGTCACATGTCATTTTCACTCATATTTATAAGAACCAAAATGCCCTTCATTCATACTTTTTAGGAGTGCCACATGTAATCATCACAATCCTTCTTAGGCTATACTGGCAAAATCCACTTTTTAGTGGATCCTTCCCATGAGATGATACCTAACTATAAAAGTTTATGAAAAAATATAATTAACACTTCTTTTCCGGCATGCATCACATTATTTGTAAATGACAAAATATAAAAGTCGATTCTAATATTGGTTTAGTTCTGTTAATTCAGTTCGTTATGCACGTATAACTTGTAAAATTTGTAAGTGAAATGGGGTTTTACTAAACTTTGGACTTAAATTATTATATTTATATGCGAGTTAAATTTTGGACTTAAATTTTATATTTATATGCGACTTCATAAATAGTTACTTATGGGTTTGTGTTCTATTTTTGTGAGAGCATCACAACATATCAAGCCACCTTAAAATGTAGCTAAGGTGAATACTATATCAACTAGTTATTTTCCGCTCGCGCGTTGCGGCGGGACCCAATGACTACAAAAGGTGTGTCAGCAACGGCAAACAGATACCGAATATCAAAACATAAAAAAAATGACGTGGTAAGGATAGTCACTCCGTCATAAAAAAACGATTTTAAATAACCTAATATATAATAATAGGACCCACACGTCCTACACATTGGAAATTCGGTTGTTTTCAGTTCAGTTATTACGGTGCTAACACGTTAAAATATGGATGAGCTCGGTACCGGTAACGGCAACGAAAGTACCGATCTGGAAAATCATCGAAATTAGGTACCGGCACCGAAAATGTTCGGTACAATACGATATGGTATTTGAAGGTAAAAATCAATAAATACAGGTATGGTGCTAGACCGGTGTCGAACCGAAAGTAACGATTCTGAAAACGCCAAAAGGTGGGTACCAAATTGGTACCGAAAATGATTTGGTATAGTAAATTTGGTACCGATACGATACCGGTTCGTTTACAGGATTTGATACGATTTGCTCATCAATATTCTAAATATCCAAGTAAATTTTACATGCTACAATTCATTAATTACAGAAAAAAACAAAAAAGAAAGCAAAATAAGTTGTTGTGTATATAAAACCTCATTCAAACGAAATACAGTTTACTTACTGTGTGTATGAAAAGTAATCTAAACAGTGCAATTACTTGCATTGCTGCGTTTCTACAGGATTTGATGAGCTCGGTACCAACCGGTACCGAAAATACCGTTACCGAAATCCCCAAAAGTGGGTACCGGTACCGAATATACCTAGTATGGTACGGTTCGGCACCGGTATTTGAGGGTAAAAACTGGTGAATACCTGTGCAGAACCGGTACCGAAAATACACCGGTTTGGATTTTGTTGGTGCATACGTCTGTCGACTTCGTCTTGTATCGAGTCTTGTATTAAGAATGTTAGATCAGGGCACGTAGTTCGAGAAATTAGTTTTTTAGGTAATTTCGCATGAAAGGTAATTTCACATGAAATCATATGTTGATTTCGTTTGGGTAATTTCGTGCGAAATTAGATTTCGCTTGAACATGTTCATGCGAAATTACATCTCCTATAAATAGCTGTGATGCGAAATCATTTGTAACGTTCGTGATTCCGGTACCGAAGTGCTACCGACGTGTCTACTGATCTGAAAACGCGTTATATCAATAAAACAAGACAATTAAGTGTGAATCAAGCTGTTTTCAAGTCAATTCATTAGTTTCCGCCTCTTGAATTGATTAGAACTCTTCTGATAGACTCGTTTGGGTCTGAAAACGATCCTACAAGTGGTATCAGAGCTCAGGAGGAAGAGTTCTTACCAAAATCAGCTTGTTTTCTTCAAAAATCTGACTTCTACACCTTCTTTTTCAAAATTCACAAAATTTCACGGTCAAAATGGATTGAATTTCATACATGTCATGCAAAACAGTGTTTTAACAAATCCTTGAAAGAATTGGACCTAAATTTGATCTAAAATTGGTAAAATCTGTAATTTTGCTTGAAAATCAGATCGAATATGATGACGTCAGCACTATTTCGTATGGAATTACCAGCTTGATTTCAAACGAAATCATCTAATTTCGCTTGAAAAAGATAATTTCGCATTAAAGTCTAATTTCGTTTAAGAGTTCCACACGAAATTACATAATTCCGCACGAAATTAGCCCTAATTTCTCTTCAAAGTGTGATTTCGTTTGAAATTACCTTAGTTCACACGAAATTACCTTATTTCGTACCAAACTATATTTCGTGCATGGTTGTAAAAGTCCAGCCTAGGCTCCGAGTACTCCCCGAGTACTCGCTACAAGGTCGGCTGCCGAGGCCCGAGTACTGTTCTCCTAGGCCAATTACTCCCCGAGTAATCTCCGCCTAGGCCGAGTACCTCCCGAGTACTCCTGAATCCGACTAGGGAGCGCCTAACGACTTTTGCAACCATGATTTTGTGTGAAAATTAATTTCGTTTGAAAGGGGCTATTTCGCTTCAATTCTGATTTCGCTTGAGTTTGATAATTTCGCATCAAGTGTTTTCGTTTGAACTCATATTTCGTGTGAACCTTGTTGACTTTGAACCGGGTTGACTTTGTGATACGATTACTGAATCATGGAAGAGGAATTCTACAATGTGTTTGCTACACCAGTTGCACCAGTTACAGCTACCGAAACATTGTACAATGAGAATGAGACAGGAACTTACCAGAAACCGCCAAAACTTATGTACATTGAAGATTTTAAAGGATGGCAGAATCGGTTTGAGAACTGGGTGCAAGCTTATAAGTTTGACGCATGGTGTTCATTAGAGAAAGATTATGAGAAACCGAAAAATGAACATGGGCTTGAAAAGGCTTTTTGTGACTTTTCAGATAGTGATAAATTGAAATATACAAGTGAAAAGATGATGATCAGTATTCTTCAACAAGCAATTAAAGAAGACTTCTTTGTTTTGCTCCAACATGAGGGTAGTGCTAGGTCAATTTAGACGGCATTGGTTCAAAAGTTCAAAGGAAGCGCATATATGATCAAAAACAAAAAGGCGTTATTGAAGAAATCATTTGACATGTTTGTAGCTTTTGATCATGAAACAACAAAAATGACCATTGATAGATATTGTCATCTGGTTTTGGAAATGGGAAGATTGGACATAAAGAAAGACGATGATGAATGGGTTGATAAACTATCTGATGCATTACCACAGCAGAAATGGGGAACTTATTTGTTGATCCTAAAACACATGAGAAAATCTGAAAATATGAATCTGGCACAGTTTATTCAGAAAATTGAAGAGCACGAGTTGGATATCCAGAAAACGGCAATCATGAAGAATCCAAATGCTCAACAAGATATCAGTTTATACTACAGAGGAAACAAATTTGAAGTTACTCCCAGCCCAAAGATTCAAACTGGTTTCAGTGCTGATAGTTCGTCTGAACGAAGGGTAGTACTGTGACACAGAGTGGTGGATCTTTGTCTTCATATTCAAGTTTTGATCCAAATCTTACAACACCAAGTCCTCAACGACAGAATTCTACAAATCTGCAGTGCAATGTCACTTTGAACATTCAAAATGGTCAAAATCTGTCTCCAGAAATAGCTAAGCAACACATGGCATCACTTGTTGCTATGTTGGAATCATATGAAAGTTTGATTGCTGGCAAAATTGGAAATCCAATGCTTACCAAAGAAGATTATGACTAGATAGATGCTGAAGAACTTGAGTTGATGGATGTAAAGTGGTGTTTAGCCAGTGCTGTTCGAAGGGCAGAAAAGTTTCAACAAATCACATGCACGTACCATTGAAGAGAAAAGAGCTTGTTATGGTATAATTGACCAAGATGATGAAAAGGTTGCAGCGGGTTTTAGCTGGGATAAATACATTCCACCCGGTTCAGGTCTTGTTGCTAGAATTCTGGAAGAAGAAGATGTCGAATCTAGTCGGAAAAGAATACCGATTTTTCCAGATTTAGGAAGTGATATTGATACCGATGATGAAGAAGAATATCTTAATAAAGCTAGAAAAGGTATAGATCATGACAGTTTTAATTTGTTTTTTGCAGATAAAGTTGAGATGCTGAATGAGAAGAAGATTGCCAGATTGAAGAGAGAGCTAGAAGCAATAAGAATAGCTGATGACAAGACAAAGATGAAAGCTAAAGAACAAAATGTTGAATCATTGATTGAAAAGGTGATAGAAAAAATTGTTGAAGTGGAGAAAGTGGTAGAGAAAATTGTTGAGATTGAAAAAATAGTCGAAGTTGAGAAACCCGTCGAAGTTGAGAAAGTCGTCGAGGTAGAAAAAATTGTTGAAGTTGAAAAGATTGTCGAGGTTGAAAAGATTGTCGAGGTTGAAAAGATAGTTGAAGTCATTAAACCTTGTCTGAAATGTCTAGAATCATGCAAAGATTGTGAGGAGAAAGACAAGAAGATTCTTGAACTGGAAGAGATGAAAGAGAATTTGTTGTCTGATGTGAAGTATGTGAAAGAGTCATACGATGTGCTGAACAGAACAGTTGATGGTCTGAAAAGACAAATTTAGAAGTTGATGCTGCTATGACGATGATGAGTTCGACTTTAATGACAAAGCAGAAAGTCATCAATGAGTATATTGAAGATTGTGCAAAGCTAAAGCAGGATTTGGAACTTGAAAAGATTGAGAGTGAAAGAATCAAACGTTTGTTGTTGAGTTATACAACTTGTGATTATTTGATTGATCGAGTTTATCCTACTGTTGCAGGTCTTGAAGCTTTCCAAGACAAAGAAAAGGAAATGGATACTGGTAAGAAACAAAGTGTCAAGTATAATAAGTGTCCGCCCCCGATTTGGAATAGTTATTCTCCTAGAAAGCAAAATGAGGAACGGTTAAATAAGGCTCTCAACATCAAGTTAAAGTCTGAAACCATTGATGAGTTACCAGATAATATTGATGTCATATTCACAGCGTCTGACACTGATCATGAGTCTGAGTTGTTAAAGAAAGTGGTCGATCAGGTGTTGGATATGGATGAAGAGTCAAAGTTGGAGTCTAAGTCTGAAAGTTCGAGTTCGTCAGAAAAGAGTTCGAGTTCACCAGTCAAGCGGGTTTACAATAAAGAATTTCTGTTATCAAAATCTAATTTGAATGACGAACCAATCAAAGTAGCATATACTTTGAGTGATTCAGACAAATTATATTCTGATGAGGAATTTCCAATAAGAAGTGTCAAATCTGAAATGATTAAACAGGTTTTCAAATTAACAGAAATTAATATTTCTGAAATAAAAGATTTAAATCTTCATGAAAAACCTAAAAAGTACACTTCAAGAGTTCAACAGAGATTAAACAAGAAAAAGGGTTACAGTTTTGGTTCAGGTTATCGAAAGAAACCAAACCATAACGGTAATTTCAAAAAGCAGGGTTTAGGTTTCATTTCCCCGGAAAATTATAAAAATGAGAAAAATTATAAATCAAAAACAAAATTTGTTGCAGGAGGAAGTTCTGAAGAAGAGCAGAAGAAACCATTCTGGAGACAGTCAAACCGAGAGTTTCTTGCTGAAAGAAAGAAGAAAATAATGAACGAATCTGAGAAAAAGGGTTGAAAGAAGAACATGTTTCAAATGTCACAAGATTGGACACATTGCTTGGAATTGCCAACAGTCCAACAACACAAAACAGGGAGTTTCTTTTAACTCAAGATTGGAAGAAATACATATTGATGAAAAGAAACAACCAACTGAGAAATCTAAGGTGTTTGAAAATTCGACTTTCAAAACTGGTGATGTTTCAAAACGTTTTTACAAAAGAAAAGTCGATTTAAACAAACAAAAATGGGTTGTCAAAAGTTCAGATGAAAGTTCTAGTGATGAATCTGATTCCATAAAATCAGAGGAGCTATTTGTTGAGAAAAATGTTGAAAATTATGTTCCGCCATTGGATGAAGTTAACTTTCCACCATTGCGGGCAGAAAATCTGAAATCAAAAGGTAGATTTGAAATTTCAGATCAATTCTTTGTTGATAAGAAAGAATTTGATGCTAAAAAAGTGTTTAATGAAAATGTCAAACACATCTTTGGGAAGATGGTAGATGGAAAAGTGAAAAGTGCAAAAGATTTTTATAAATCAAAAGGAGGTTGGGATAGAGTTGATTCAAAATCACCCAAGGTTGGTCAGGCTTGGGTGATAGCATTTTCAAACTAAAAACCTGACTTGCCGGAGCTCCTAAGTGGGTAATCGTGGAGCATGAATCGGCTTCATTCTTTAAAATTTTTGTGAAACATTTAAAAATTGTTAAAATTCTACAGGTTGTGGACTTGCCGGAACTTGCAGGTTGGTAAGTGTGAAGTAGGAATCGGCATTTTCCTGCA
Source organism: Helianthus tuberosus (assembly GCA_030545235.1). Lineage (NCBI taxonomy): Eukaryota > Viridiplantae > Streptophyta > Magnoliopsida > Asterales > Asteraceae > Helianthus > Helianthus tuberosus. Next base: position 80,926,874 of record CM060417.1, on the reverse strand, counting down.
AGTGGTAGTTGTTCTTAAATTGTCATATTTTGCTTTACAAATGGTAGATTTGAACCTACATGTGGTTGAAAACGAGATTTTCAACTACAAGTGGTTAATCAAGGTCATTAAGTTGAACTTGATTTAACTATTCATTCAAAGGTTTGGAAAACAATGTGATGAGTTTATCCCCGATCTTACTAGTGGTAAAATCAATAAAACTTATTTTCCGGAAAAACCATTTGATTAAAACAAACTTAAGTGTTTTGAAATTATAATGGGAAAATAGTTTGTTGTCAGGGGGAGTTCTGATTGTTTATGTCAAGTGGATGGCGAATTGAAGCAATTCACAACAGTTGTCACTTTACCTTGTACAGTTTGTTTTCAAATTTTCCTTTAAATGATTTTGAATTTTAGGGGGAGTAAGAAATTTTGGAAAATCCAAAAACATTAGAAAATTTGAAAAATTCAAAAATATGATAAAATAAAAAATGAGTTTTGTTGTGAAAAAGAGGAAATGATAGTACATCAGTGGACTATCACAGCACGCTAAAGAATTGGAAAGTTAAATAGTGATAAACGGTCTCATTGATGATATGCCAGTAGGTTTTTACACGTTTAGTAGATTGTGGTCGAGATATAAACCTAAATTTCAAACTTACTTATCTCGTGGGGAACATCTCTCGGATATATGGGTAACCCCCGAAATCTTGTTTGAAAGGTCCCTCTTTCTGAGATACTAGGTCTTTATGCTTAGTGATATCTGGGGTATTATCCCGGGACTTCTGATTTTGCGGAAGCAATGGCCTAGTCCCCGTATAATACTTTATGCTTGCTTGAAATATAGCCCACCCTCAGCATAAAAAATGATGAAACATTGCAAAATGCTAATCATGTGCTGTTGAAGAAAAGATTCTCTAAAGGGAACCCACCAAAATTCGAAGCCGCCATCTCTCTGATTTTGCGGAAGTAATAGCCTGAGCTCTCACGGCCCTCGCATTTAACCCCTTACAGATATCATCTAGGTATACTCACCTGTAAGACTGAATATTGAGATCTGGATACGGGAGTATATTCTGAGGTGGGACACGCGTATAAGTTTAAGTCTCTAAAACATTAATCTCGTATCTCGAAACAGTTGAACTTTGTGTGAAAATTTAAGTGGATCAGTATACTGACAATCTAAGTGAATCGTTTAGAACTTAAAATGTTTAAAGCTTAACGGTGTTGGTGATTTGTCTCAAAAACTGATATGATCCTCTTACATAAACTCACAAAAATATTGTATGTAAATATTTCTTTACTGCATATTCTTTATTATCAAAAATCCAAAAAGATTTTCGGAGTGTTTTAGCATAAATTTTGAAAAATGCAAAAAGATTTTCGACAACTGTGTCTGAAAAGCTAATTTTCAAAATTCCGAGTGCTAAAAATGATGATCAAGGTTTGGGAAGAAAATGTTAAATCTAAATGTTTTTTTTTGTGGTCATCAGAAATATTAAATGATTAAATCTTTCAGATCGATACATGCAAAAGTTTAAATTTGTCAAATCTTTAATTTGTGAAATTTACTTTGAGGTAGAGTTTGTGCAGATTACAACTATAATGAAAGCCAGATTTCGATCTTGCACATGAGAAGATTGCAAAGAAGAGCAGAGTTTGAGCCAGACTACGATCCTAGCACAACTTGAGGGGGAGTCTGTTAGAAAGAGTGTCTGAAGTTGCTAGAGCCAGTCTTTGATCCTGAAAGAATGTTAAAGATAGAAGTTGATAAAGGAGAATAGAGCCAGGAATTTGATGCGTGGAGAAAGAAAAAAATAAAGATTGATGGATGCTTACACTGTCAGATAATCTTTGAAAGAGCCCGAAGACTGATAAAGACTGAAGATTGTGAAGACTCGACACTTAAGACTCGTCAACATCCGAGGGGGAGTCTGTTGGTGCATACGTCTGTCGACTTCGTCTTGTATCGAGTCTTGTATTAAGAATGTTAGATCAGGGCACGTAGTTCGAGAAATTAGTTTTTAAGGTAATTTTGCATGAAAGGTAATTTCGCATGAAATCATATGTTGATTTCGTTTGGGAATTTCATGCGAAATTAGATTTCGCTTGAACATGTTCATGCGAAATTACATCTCCTATAAATAGCTGTGATGCGAAATCATTTGTAACATTCGTGATTCCGGTACCGAAGTGCTGCCTACGTGTCTACTGATATGAAAACGTGTTATATCAATAAAACAAGACAATTAAGTGTGAATCAGGCTGTTTTCAAGTCAATTCATTAGTTTCCGCCTCTTGAATTGATTAGAACTCTTCTGTTAGACTCGTTTGGGTCTGAAAACAATCCTACAGATTTGATGAGCTCGGTACCAACCGGTACCGAAAATACCGTTACCGAAATCCCCAAAAGTGGGTACCGGTACCGAATATACCTAGTATGGTACGGTTCGGTACCGGTCGGTACTGGTACGACACCGGTATTTGAGGGTAAAAACTGGTGAATACCTGTGCAGAACCGGTACCGAAAATACACCGGTTTGGTAAATTTGAGACCGGTACCTATACCCGATACCATTTGCTCATCTCTTAATGATGTTACTATTCATTCCATTCCAATTTAAAATAATAATTCTAATTCTAATTCTAATTATAATTTTAATTTAATAGTAAATATCACTGTTCATTTACTTTCTTTTTTATCATATATATATATAAATGCTTGAAATTGAGTACTTGAAATAAATATTTTTAAAGTTGGGTGAGTAGCATAAATTTTATATTTGTCATAAATCAATTGGTTGTTTAATTTTGACTTTCAAAAGTTCAATTCATGATCGAGGTTATGATTATAACTCTTAATTTTATTTACATGGACTTTGAATCACATAAATGTTTTTTTTCATTAAGAACATCCGAGCCCGAAGAAAACAAAACACAACCAAAGAGGCACCACTACATAATTACAAATTTACACCAATTACTCCAAAGAATGGAACGAAAGGGGGATCTATTCTTGAACCATAAATAAGTTAAATAACCCATAGATCTAATGTCGCTAAAAATATCTTCCACCTTAACCAGGGAACCCAAAAAAACCGCCTTGTTCCTAGCCTTCCAAAGACACCAACACGAGATAATAATAATGCCTTGAACTACCTTCCTATCCGTCGCCCCCATTCTACCGAAACGATGAACTTCCAGCAAATCCTTAAAGGAAAATGCATAGATGTCCGACATCCGACACCACCTACTAACCTTTTGCCAAATAATAGAAGCCGTATGACACGAAGATGGACTGCAGTTTCGTCTTCAGTCTTCACAGCCGCATAAGGAGCAGACCCCGGCACCGACCAAGATACCCCTCTTTCGCAATGCGTCAGCCGTCGGAATACGGTTCAACTCCGTCCTCCACGCAAAGATATTGCACTTCAGAGGGAACCACTTGCACCAGTCGAGCAGATACCGATTATCTACAGTACTGTTGCTATTCAGCAGGTTTTTAACCGCCCTAACCGAGAACGAACCCAAAGAATTTCCCCGCCAATTCCATTTATCCCTACCGGAGCTGAGCGAAACCGCAACCAACTTCCCCGATAACCCGGATAAATCCTCCAGCTCCTCATCCGTCTCAGGATCCTTTCTCCATAACCAAAAAACCTCCATCATCTAACCGGTCCTTAACTGAGCAATTCTTGACCAACTCCAACCGAAATAACTGAGGATAAACCTCATTGAGAGGCACATCCTCGAGCCAAGGATCAAGCCAAAAAAGGATGTTGTCTCCCGATCGGACTTCCCCCTTAAAAAAGCTCCGAAGTGTCTTATTATCGAAAAAAGGTTTATTGAAAGTCTTGCAAATATTATGCCAAACTCCCCCGAAAGCCTTGTTACTCGGTAAGAACGACCACCAGGACCCACCCGCATGAATCGCCTCGATAACTTTAACCCACAAATTGTCCTTCTCGCTTTTGCCTCCACCCCATTTACTCAAAAGAGCCAAATTGGCGTCCCTGAGCTTGCATAGCCCCAAACCCCCAGCTTTCTTAGGCACAGAAACACTTTCCCACGCAACCCAGTGAGTTTTTTTGACATCATTTGAACCGCCCCACAAGAAATTTTTATGATACTTTCAAGATCTTTGATTACCTTTTCGGGAGCTTTATACAACAAAAAATAGTATGTTGGCAAGCTCTCGAGAACGGAGCGTATAAGCGTCACCCTCCCGCCTATAGAGGTAACCGAAGCCTTCCAAAGAGAGAGCCATCTTTCGAAAACTCATAAACTGGTCTCCAGTTGTTTATGCGGTTCATATTAGCTCCCGACCGTCAAGCCTAAATATTTGTTTTATTTGACTCAAAATTATCAAAAATTCAATAGAATTTACAGAGAAGTACTCTTTAATTCTTTTACTATCATTAATTTCACCCATTTCTTTTTCATAAAACCGAAAACACCAGACAACCCGGTGCCATCTCGGGTGCGAAAGTCATCCCAAGCAGTACACACGTTCTTCCAGTTGTTGTATACTGGGAGACAAACGTGTTCGTCTAATAAGAGGTGCGAAAGCTGTTTTAAGAGACACGTGTTAAACATGATCCTCAACCAATGCTAATAGATTAGTTCGCTTGTTTTGCATCCAAGAACTCATTGAAGACATCGGTTTGACTCCTTTTCGTTGATGTAATGTTCATGTTACACGGTTTGGTACTAGATGTTTTTCACATAAATAACGAGAGCATCGTTATTAATTTATTATTATTTTATTTAAAAGTGAAACAAAAACTATATCCAAACTATAAGACCATGTGTAGTGGTAATGCCCATACCTTTGGGCGTTTTGCGTCATGTGGCAGCACAGTCAGCAATGTGTCATTATGAGGCGTTTTCTAAAATGGGTGTAGTGAGGATGTGAACGTTATATTAAAAAGAGTGAAAGAATCAAATAAATAAAAAAACCATCAAAAAAAATGATTGGCCAAAGAAAAAGAAGGTTACATGTGATGGGGCAACAATATCTCCATCAGGCGTTTTATTTTGCACGCCCCAACCAAATTGTTGAAGAAAAACGCCCCCGGGGTGGTGTGTGGGGCGTTTTGAGGCAAAAAACGTCCAAATACTGTTCCACTACGGATGATCTAAACGTTGATTATAAAATAAGTACAACCTAAGCATTGATTTCCGAATCAGTTCAATTATTTAGATTTGATTCTCAGTTATTTTGTTCGCCCTTCCTATTAAGGTCTTAATTCATGGTAACCCCCAAATTTTGTATGCATTAGAAGGGTTATTACAGGAAATAAGACATTTTATATAACAAAAATGGTCAGAACGAATATTAATTACTGAGAACCCCATAATTCAAGCAAACATTTTTTCACAAGAAAATAACAAAAAGAAAATAAAATAAAATAAAAATAAAAAATTGCCATAGTAAGCCTGTCAATTTCACAAGAGAACAACAAAAAGAAAATAAAAGTAAGCCTGTCAATTTCACAGGAGAACAACAAAAAGAAAATAAAATAAAAATAAAAAATTGCCACAGTAAGCCTGTCAAATAAAAGGCATGACCGAGATGATCTCAATTTGCATACATGTAAATTAGTCTTTTTTTTTTTTTTTTTACCATGGTTCAACTACAAGATCTATATACAAACTCTCTATCAACCCTTTTCAAATCCTCATTTTCTGTACTCTTGTTAACTTCAACCAAACTTGCACCTTCAAAAAGGATGATTTTCGTTCTACAACCGCGATCATCGACAGTACAAATGATCATGATCATCTTCAAACTCTGTAACGCCTAGCATTGCCAAAGCTAAATGCGAATTCAATTCATTCTTTGTTTGTTGAATCTGAGGATAACCTTCGGTAGCATAGTTGTAAGAAGATAAAGGGGTCGCGGCTGGTGTTTTCCTTAATCTTGGATTTGCTTCGACTCCTTTAAGGATAGAAAGTATTGCATCCATGTTTGGCCTTTTTGATTCTTCGTTGTGTATACACGCGTGTGCTGCTTTTATCATCCGCGCAATCTGGTCTAAGTTTCTTTGAGTGAATTTGATGCGGCGATCCAGTAGTTCCGGTATAGATCCTTGTTGTAATAACGGTTTTGCCTGAAAAAAAATTAAATAAATTAAATTAAAATGTTGAACAGAATCTAAATCATTCAACAATGATACTGGTGAAATGCATTAAGGTAGGGATGTTAAATGTGTTGTGTTCGCAGGTTGAGATGATGAACACTTGAACCCAGACACAAACATGAAAATTTGTCATGAACCCAAATACGACACGGACCCGAAATCGTGTCAAGCACATGAACCAGAAAATGACAGCAGTTTTCGCAGGTTGAAACAAACTCGACCCATTTTTATTGAATGGCAAGGAACGACGTGCCAACCACCATGACACCGGGCGCTGTGGCCAAGGTCGACTACTCGACCGCCGCCAGCCCCTTGGCTCTCCCCAGATGCGCGGAAACCCAACCTCCACCCGCCCGAAGGCACAATAGTGGAATAATCGGTAAAACCTCGCCTCCCATCCAAGTCGAACCAGCGCCACCCGTATTCACTCTTCACTTGGATGTCGCAGAAAATAATGAGGAGAGTGGGAATCGAACCTGGGTCACAAAGAACACCAATTCTTTCCCCAACCACTCCACCACTACCTCATTAGCAACTCGACCAATTTAACCCAATTTTTTTGGCATATTAGTACTCTAAAACTAACATTAAAATTAAAACTATTGACAAATAATACAAATGTATACAAAAAAATATGTTTGAACTTTAAACTATAAAACCTAATGCTTATCAGCTTGGATGGGAGGCGACGGGTCAACCGCGAACCAGCCAAGTCGACGTGAACACGGCCCAAATAGCTAAACGTGATCATCATCTCTACCCAAAACTGACTCGAACCCATTTAGAATTAACCCGAACCCATGAATTTCAAGTTATGTTTGTGTCATGTTTTGTATCAGTTCACATATCTACAAAGTTATTAGAACTAGAAGAATCATACCAAGATTATCAGTTGTTTAAAAGTATAAATATGCAATTTGAAATATTTAATATTATTATTCATGAGTATAGTTATTACTATTATAATTATTATTCAACTGCTTGGATTATCAACTATAACAACTTTAATCATGAAAGCTCACCCACAAAACCAAGTTCTCTTCTCCGGCTCCTCTTCTTGATTCAATCGGCTTACGTCCTGTTATCAACTCCAAAAGAACCACCCCAAACGCATAAACATCGGTTTTATCCGACACTTTCCCATGTTGGAAATATTCCGGAGCCAAATACCTTTAAAACAAAACAAAAACATTGTCAATCATCAAACTCGGCAACCAACCAAAGGCAAATACGCTTACAAAATCGAGATCAAAACATACCCAAATGTCCCTTTCACAGTTTTGCACAAAAACGGAACCGAAGGAGCAGAAGTCCAAGTAGCTAATCCAAAATCACATAACTACACCACACCAAGTAAATAGTAAATTAAGAATTAGTAATCTCAACAGCAGCTTCAAAACAAAGCGAACAGCCGAACATATGATAAAAATTAACTTGTTTATTAACCTTAGGTGATTTTCTTGAAGAAAGAAGGATGTTTGAAGGCTTAATATCTCTATGAACCACACATCTTTCGGTCCCATTATGCAAATACCTCACAGCTTCAGCGACCCCAATAGCGATCTTATACCTTACTGACCACGGAAGCTTTGATCCGCCATTTTTACCGGTTCTTGTTTCTACAAAACGGGTATTTTATATTTAATAAAGATTCAAACGTTAAGGTTCAAGATCAAGAACAAAACACAAAGGTTATAGAAATAGTACCACGTAGATACCGTTCTAAGCTTCCACCTGAAACATACTTGTAAACTAAGAACAACCCGCCTTCTGCATCGATACAAAACCCGACGAGGGGACAAATAAACTGGTTATGAAGAGAACTCGCTATCATTAATTCTCGACAAAAAGCCTTTGGGGCCTCTTTATCTTCTTTGTCCAGTTTCTTGATTGCTACTGTAGTTCTTAAGATCCCAATTCTTCCCTTGAACACATAGCTCAATGCACCTCTTCCCAATACCCTCCCTATCCAATTCAAATCAGATCCAAATTAAAAATCTAAACAATTTACATCATCATCATCATACTCAGTAAATCCTACCAATAGCAAAGCTAAGGTAGGGTCTGAGGAGGAGGGTAAGATGTAGACAGCTTTTCCTCTACCCCTAGGAATAGAAAGGTTGCTTCCAGTAAGATCCCAGCTCGATAATGGTTTTGCATCAAGCCTTGGACATAAGGCAAATAACACTCAACAATCGGGACAAAGGCCGATTAGTGCATCTACCCTTTTGTCATTCGGCTATCAACGCCACCACCCGATGATGCATGATTAGCCGTCCGCCGATTTTAACGTTATTTTCACGAAATTAGTAAAATAACGTTAAAATTAGTGCAATTTACGATTTACATTATAATTTTAAAAAATTAAAATTAGGTAAAAAATGTTGCATTTAAAAACCAACAAAAATCCAGAAAAAATCAACAACCTTTGGAGAAATTTCTTGTGGCAGAAACAATTTCAGCAAAACTGAATCTAACAAGAGTATGCACCACCGGCGAAATACTCCTCTCCAAACTCTCAATCCTCCTCCACTTCAACTCCTGAGATCTTGGTTCAATCAACCCATTATCCAAATTCACCATCAAAACAGTAGAACTTGAAGACCCAACACTCAAAGACTCAAGCTCAACTTGCGAACACAAACTAAACCTAAAAGAAGAATGCACAGAGTGCGGTTCACCATTCCCAAATTCTGCAACACACCCACCAGACTCTGCAAGAAGCCAAGCCTTATTGTGTTCAAGATTGTTCACCATTTTGGTTTTTGACTCATCTTTCTTGTTAACTGTTGGGAAAAAGCAAGAAAGCCCAAAACCCCATATGATTTTGTGGAAAAAGCTGTTGAATTTGGGGACAACTTCTTCATTGAAGTGGTAGATTTCATCATCATCTTCAAAGTTTAAGGTTGTTGGGGTTAAAGATTGAGAATTTGGAAGTGGGTGTTGGGTTGAAGTGGTTTGGGAGACACCCATTTGGATGAAAATGAAATTGCAATGATGGCAACTAGCAACAGAAATCAAGAAACTAAAAAGGGGGAAAGTTGCTTGCTTGGAAGTGGAGGAGAGAATATGTATTTAATTTTATGGAATCAAAAATAGTGGGTGTGTAATATAATGTAGGTGGTCTGTGTAGGATTAAATTAAGTGAATTAGTTGGGAGAAATGTGGGTGTGTTTGTGTGAGAGAGAAAGAGAGAGAAAAGGGGATGGATGGTCCATTGAGATAGGTAAGAGAAAGAGAGGTGTGTTGGATTATTATATTGAAGAAAGAAGAATAAAAAGTGTGACAGTTGAAGAGGGATGTGTTCAGGCTGTTGATGCAATATAGACAAACTAGAACTTAAAGAAGAAAACACAATGACACAATTTTGAATTTTTGGTTGATTTCGTTTTCAATGTTTATCTTGCTTGTTTTTAAGGATAAATATAAAAATGAACAATTAGCTTTCTAAAATGTATTTAGGGTTGAAAAGATGAAGGTATATGATTCAAGTCTCACAGACGACAATGAATTAAAGAATTTAGCCGAAAAAAAAGAAGTTATATCTAGGGTGATATTTTTAGAAGGTAATATTCACACACTTCTCCTCTTTGTATCTCTCTATATATACATAGATGTATATAGTGAAAGATAGAGTAAAAAAGAATATGAAAATACAATATAGGGGTGTGAGAATAATGAGAGCCTATTTATTTTAACTTTGCTTTATTATAAACTGTAGGTTGTAGTTCCGTATATTACATAAGTTAAATAATGAAAATTGTTTGTTCGTAAAGCACAGTAAGATAAGCAGGTATACCTCATAATCGTCACATAAGTTTGTAACATTTTCTCTATAACCAACCCTCTTCTAAAGTGTTTAGCTCTCGTTACAATCATCAATTCTTTAGAAAACTTTTTAATTAATTTTACATCGTTGACATATGAAGTAATGAAATGTGTTTCATTAAATGTATTATAAAACTTCTTGCATATTTACATCAACTATAAAGTTTTAAGTAACCAAAACTAAGCACAAATCATATTTGGATAGATATATCTTTCAAAATTATTTGTTTTACAAATAATATAAAACGATTCACCATTATATGAGCCATTTTTTTTTTACAAATCGAATCTAGAAATGAGGATTATGTGTGTATATCGAAGCCTATTTGTTAACCTTCGATATTAATATACACATCATATATTTGTTGTCATTCTTTATATAGAATGAACACAAATTTGGTAATTTAATTCAGAAATATCATCATCGCTATAAATCTGATATATTTTTTCAGGAAAATATACTTTTAGTAAGGTTTAATAAAAACAATGATGAATAAAATATTAATTTTCTAGTATGAGGAATATAATTTTAAATTACTTTTGTAAATTAAGATTGATAATTATCATGTTTATTTGAACTTAATAAATTAATTAGGGATAAATGGAAAAACAAATATATATTTTAGGCACGAAAACCTCATAGAGATCACCCCATATAGTGTCATATGTCCTCTTATTTGAACTTGGTAAATTAATTAGGGATAAATGGAAAAAGAAATATATATTTTAGGCAGGAAAACCTCATAGAGATCATCCTATATACTGTCATATGTCCTTTGTTTGATTTTTTTTATTATAAAGTATACATATAGATTTTTTGAACGGTGGACATCATGTATAAGGTTACCACACTCTCCAAATCGGAGAGCCCTGTATTGCCCCACTTTGGCCAGACTGTGTTGTCTTAGTCGGGCCTACGTTGGCTTCAAAGTTTGGGTTTTTTGGGCGTTCCCCTTGGAACCATACCGCCGGCTGCCACTTGACAGTCGTTATCCCACCACAAGAGCAGAACTCTCTGGCATAACACACGGTGGGACGAAAACCCGGTTGGGCTCGGGAATCGAACTGACAACCTCACACAAGAGCTAGTCCAAATCCTTCATTGCCTATATCCACCCCAATATGACACAAGTGAGAATTAAATTTGAGTCTCCTTTGGAAAACACAAGCATCCTGCCACTAGGCCACAAGTGGGGGATATACATATAGATAATATTTTAGATATTAGATATCTATTATGTAATAATATTATGAATATGATTACTAAATCAATGGAGAGAATGTCATGTGGCATTGATCTGATTGATTACACATCTTTGCATATCGTGTGAACCATTAGTAACAAGTAACACGACAAATTAAACATTCCCATAAATACTATTTTGTAGAGAATGTGGATGCATATAATTGAATTATCTTTATTCAAGGCCTCGGTTAAAGTGATAAATACGCTAGAGTGAATTAGAAGATCTTTTGTATGGGGGAAAGTTGGAGGCAAGAACAAGGTGAGATGGGTTTTGTTGTGTAAAATTGTGACACCAAAATTCATGGGAGGGCTCGGGTTGGGCGAGATTAGAGGTCTTAATTGGGCCCTTCTAGCAAAGTGGAAATGGAGAATAAAGAGTTTTCGACACAGTTGTGGGCTCATGTTATATCGACGCTCCATGGCAGTCAAATTAGGGCATCTTTGGCTAAGCTTATTTAAGTTAAAAATGACTTTTGGGAAAAGGACTTATTGACTTATGACTTTTTGAAAAAAAGTTTTTAAAAAATGTGTTTGGATTAGCTTATGGGGTGGGAAAAGCCAATAAGTCAATAAGTTGTTTTTTAAAAAGTGTTTGGCTTAGCTTATTGATGTAAAATGACTAAAAGCTAATAAGTCAATAAGTTACTTCAAAAAGTCACAACATTCTAACTTTTCAAAAATGACTTTTTGATGACTTTTTCTCCTTCTCAAAAAGGACATTAGAGGCGCGTGGAAAGATATCTCGGCCAGTACTAAAGACATGGAGAAAGCGGGCATTACGGAGTCGGATAGGTGGGGTATTGTCTCTAGGGATGATAGTAGTTCTATGTTTTCTGTTACTTTGTTCAGAGAACTGGAGACGAAAAAGATAGGCACAAAGGTCAATGTTGGGCCTTTTAGGTGGAATGCATGGGCTCCTATTAAAATCAACTTGTTTGTGTGGAGGTTGATTATCGGGTGCATAGCTACGAAGGCTGCTTTAGCGGATCGAGGGGTTAATATTGGGGGTACAACATGCAGCCTATGCAGGTTTGAAAGAGAATCAGTACAACACTTGATGGCTACTTGCATTATGTCAAAAGCTATTCTGTGGCATATATTTTCATGGGTGAAGATACCATTCCCTTTGAATGCACAATCTTGCCAAGACTTGATGGGAATAATTCAACAGCAACGTGGAAGTTTCAAATGGAAAAGAGTCATTGAGGTAGTTTCTTTGCGACTATGTGGAGAATTTGGAGGTCGAGAAATGACATCGTCTTTAATAATGCAAAACCTTCGGTAATGAGAACGGTGACGACAATCAAAGAAGACGCGTTTTTGTGGGTAAAAAGAGATCTCCATATGGTAGTCTAAATTGGGGTAGATGGTGTGATTTTAATATCCAATATGTGATTATGTAAGTGTCTCTATTTCGTTTTGTTTTAGGACTCCAACTACTTGTTAGCCCCATTTTTTCTATATTTGAATAATAATATAGTCGCCGTTTGAAAAAAAAAACAATATATAATTGAATTTTACAATCAATAAATTTCTATACGCATTGATTATGATGGCTTATGTTTAGTAACTTTATTATATACTATTTTTTTAAACATTATATACAATTTTTATTTAAATTTCAATCTCATCCGTAATACTATGGCTCAATTCGTCAGTCACGTAACGAGCGCTAAATCATTGGCAAAGGGGACAGTTTCTTTGACTAATCAGATTTCTTTTTTTTTTTTAATTTTTTTTCTTTTTTATATAGTTAAAGGGGTCATAGAAGGGGGCTTTATTTCATATCGTGCAAGTCAACAATAGAGCCCCTCACTTACATAATGTTATAAAACCCTAGAGGCTTTAATCTCAATAGAGATACAAAGATACTAAAAGAATTTGGATTAAATTAATGATCTTGTTGATTAAACATCCGCGCATATCATTTGAACCATTAGAAACAAGTAACACGACCAATTAAACATTCCCATAAATTAGTATTTTGTAGACAACTAGAGTTATGCGTCGCCCGCGTTGCGGGGCGCTAAACCAAATATTTCTTAGTTTAATAACATGTACGCATTTATTTCGGTTAGTTATACACGCTACGCATAGCACGATATAAAAAAAGATGCATCGAGTTAACCAAATAAAGAAAAACACTATCATATTTATGATAAAAAAAATAACTAAAACGATGACAAGCGTGTAATTTAAAGTTGGGGGCAAAACAATAATTTGGCAGGACCAATTAGCGAGTGCTAGGTAGCTGTTTGGCACGAATAAAAAGTAAATTGAATAAAACTCATCAGCCATGTGCGTGTGGGTTCTTTGATTCCTTTCTATTTTCATTCCTCATTCAATTAAAAATAAAAATAAAACCCTAAACTCCCTCTGTAACTCTCAGATAGCATGTCATGTTCGTGTTAACATGTATTAACAGGTTATTTTCGTGTATATCGTGTCGTGTTCGTGTTTGAAAAAAAGGACACGATAAATTAACGTGCCGTGTTCGTGTATGAGATTTCGTGTATCGTGTCTTATCGTGTACGGGTATACACGATATGCGAGCCCTACTTTAAAAAATATATGTTTTCAGCCTATTTAGTTTTCATTAAATTTCATTTTTCTCTGACAAAGACAACTTGGCGTTTCGTTAGCTTATATTGAAAAGTTGAATACGCATGTGTGGTTCCATATATAATTTATTGATAAAAAAGTTGTGTTTAAACTTGGTATCATAACTATACTAAGTGACGGTATCGTAAAGAAACCGAACCGACGCGAGAAAATTTCTCGAGTAAGCCTTATGTAACCAGTTACAAATATTAATTTCCATTTAGTTATTGTGTCATCACAATCCGTGTAATAAGCACTTGTACATGTTCGATATAAAATGCAGGTAAGGGTGGAGGGTATCGTTCAATCACTTAGGGTGTTTGAGTTATTCTCTAGCCAATAATATATCATGTCATGTCAAGTCCCTATTCCACTCCCCATTTTGCACTCAATCACTGACAATGGTTCAAACACATGGAGAGTGGTAAAGAATTTAAAAAAAATGTGATTGGTTGAAAGGGGTTGAGACCCACCATTAAACCCTCCTCTCTCCTCCTTCCCTCCTCTTCCCCGCATCGGTGAGTATACACCGATTTAACCCATCCACGCTCACTGATCCACCACCGGCACCGCTTCCCCGCTCGGCAATCCCCCTCCCCGATCACACCCACCGCAACGACACCTTCCACCCTAACAAAATTTAACAATCAGAAGAACAAGTAACAATTTTTTTTTTTTTTTTTTTTGTGAAATTTCATATGTTTTATGTATGTCAAATTGACCAGATGATTCCTCTATATAAGGCTATATGGTATGGGGACCGTCCCTGCCTCATCTAGCCCCGTTGCCGGCCCCCAACACCGTTCAACGGCTACTTTTAAAAAAAATCCAATTAAATGCGAAACGGCTACTTTTAAAAAAAATTAATTATTTTATCTTTAAATACACATCTTTCACCTTATTTTTTAACCATTTCAACCAAAACACTCTCTCAACTTTATAAAATTCTTCACTTTTTTTTATAAATTTTGCCATGGATCCATATAATCCAAACAACCCGAACTCGAACACAAACCCAAACCCAAACCCAAACCCGAATCCAAACCCAAACCCAAACCTAAACCCAAACGTTTTCTCGGTACCCGGCTACTATCCTACGATGGATCCGAGTTGGTCGGCATCGCAATTTTCTTTCTCGGGTTTCCAACAAACCCCCAACGCTTTCTCTCAAATGAGCCAAATGCAATCCATGCAACAAATGCAATCCTTGCAACAAATGCTAATGCGAAACCCGTCCAACTCACAATTTCAATCGCAACCACAACCTTCACCGCCATCGGTAGAATCGTCTGCCCAACCACAACCCGTAGAAGATGAAGTTGAAGAATGTGTTCTAGAGACACAACTCCAAACCTCGAAACGGAAAAAAGGGAAGCAAGTGGCGCGTCTAACCAGTGATCAACCTTCGAGAGCCAAGTCACAACCTTGGTCAAAGATCTAGGAGGAGACGTTAGCTAAGGCATGGATTAGCACGTCAAAATGCCCCATTGTTGGTATGTAAAAATATATAAATTTTACATTTTTTAATATATTGCTTTTGTTACCTTCTAAAAATGTAGGTAACAACCAAACCGGCGATGGTTTTTTGGAAAGAAATATTATCAAAGTTCCTTGCGATTATGGAACAAGGTCATTATCGCGATCTCGATTCCATCACTTCGAAGTGGCGAAAGATGCATCCGGTCGTGAACCGATTTGTTGGGATATATAATACTTTATATGTTAATCGTCGTAGTGGGCAAAGTGACGAAGATGTTTTTAAAGAGGCGATGCGTAGATACGAAGATGAGCATCGGGTCCTTTTCCCACATGTCCGTGCATGGGAGGTTATGCGAACCAATAAGAAGTGGGTGCCGGTTCCAAACGAGGTTACAAGCGCTAAACGAACAAAAACCTCAGAGACCGGAAGTTATAGTGCAGGGGGCTTGGACGCACGATACAAATAAATATAAACAACGAGCCGGAATTTGATGAAGAAGAGCACGTAGTTTGAGAGGAGGCACGTCCACCGAGCAGGGACAAGCCAAAAGGCAGCGGCTATAAAAAAACAAGCCGCAATAGGGGGCGGTTCGAAAATGGACGACTTGATGGCCCAGTTCAAAACATACACCGAGGTCACAACCCAAAATGTACAAGCGAAGCAACGTGAAATGGATGAACGGGTTCGGTTGAAGCAAGAAGCGGTAGAACTAAAAGAATGGGAGATAATGACAACCGATATCAACTCGTATATGGAAGAAGACCGTCCAGTTTTGCATAAAATAAAAGAAAAGATCGCTAAAAAATGAAATTCTTAGGATTTTTAATTTTTACCAATCTAGTATTTTTTAAAGTTATATTTTTTTTTCTTTTTTAAGTTATGTAATGTTTGTTTTTTAATATTAATGATTTTATTTTACAACTTATTAAATGTTAAGAAACATGTTAAATTTTAAGAAAAAAAATTAAATACGTGCGGGAGGTCCATCCTCCATTTCCCTTGGTTCATCCTTGGAGGGATATCCTCCTTGGATGTTGACATTTCAATGACGTGGAGGGGCATCCTTCAAGGACTTGCCTCCTCTACACCGAGTAACCTAAGGATCCAATTGCTGCAAATTTGTAATTGATACAGAATTTTGCAACTAATGATTAGCGACAATTATGATTAGCTTTAGCTGATCGAAGCCGTCAATAGTAACCAGTTCCAACTGATCATCACTCCCACTGAGGCTACTCGGTGTGGGAGGAGGCAACCTCGTTTGGAATCGGCGCCCACTTGTTATTGGTTCGGCAAAACCTCCCATGCCCGGACGTGTGGGAAAACGACCCGATGTGATTCTTCGTATTTACGCGTCGCCTCTTTAAAAACATCTTCGTCACTCATCCCACTACGACGATTACTAGTATATAAATTATTATATAATGCGGAAAATCGGTTCACGACCGGATGCATCTTTCGCAACTTTGAAGCGATGGAATCGAGATCGCGATAATGACCTTATTCCATAATCGCAAGGAACTTTGATAAAATTTCTTTCCAAGACCCATCGCCGGTTTGGTTGTTACCTATATTTTTAGAATGTAACAAAAGTATATATTAAAAACGCAAAATTTTTATATTTTTGTATAAAATTTATATATTTTTACATACCGACAATGGGGCTTTTTGATGTGCTACTCCATGCCTTCGCTAATGCCTTCTCCTCGATCTTTGACCAAGGTTGTGACTTGGCTCTCGAAGGTTGATCTTTCTCACTGGCTTGACGCGCCACTTGCTTCTCTTTTTTCCGTTTCGAGGATTGGGGTTGCGTCTCTGGAACACATTCTTCAACTTCATCTTATACGGGTTGTGGGTGGGGAGATGATTTTACCGTTCTTGGAGAAGGTTGTGGTTGCGATTGAAATTGTGAGTTGTACGGATTTCGCATTAGCATTTGTTGCATTAATTCGCCTACAGGGACTAAATTTGACAAACTGCGAAAGTATGCCAATTTGAACTGTAACAGACATTCTGGAACATGACCATAAGTTAAACATACCATAAATAACCTTTACATAGCTTAGAAATAGGCTTTGAGGGGTTCGGTGTGCTAAAATAAACTTTTGGGCCATTCAGGGACTAAAAGCGTCAAAAAGTGTATAAGTTTGCATTTTCGCGCATAACTTACATTCTGAATACATCCGGACATCCAAAATTTTATTTAAGCACTAAAATATTTTATTTTAGTGTTTGGTATTAGAAAAATCCATTCGTCGCGCAATTTGGATCGTTTTTCGCGCTTATGCGCATTCCGTCGTAATTAAGCGAACATCGCGATCGTACGACCAAACGAACCAACATCCGGCATATTTTTGAGCATGTTTCATGTCCACAATGTTTAGGCATCATTTTAGGGCCTTAACGTTGGCTTAACGGGCCTTAAACGTGTCGGAAATGGCTTTAATGCATAACAGGGACCAAAACTGTCATTTTTGAAAGTTTTCTTCTGATCAGAAGGGCCAGGCGGCCCGCGTAAACTCTTGGTTTCCCTTACGCGGCCCGTGTCAGGCTCCCAGATCAGAATAATCAGTTTTAAACAGCTGTTTACAGCTGTTAACCAGTCAAAACTCACCCACACTTGTCATTTCCTGATCATGGGGGGCCAATTTGAGTTACCTTAGGGTTGCAACAAGTGTAGGGACAAGATCAAAGCACGGTATTCGAGGAACGATCCTAACGGTGGTCCAAATCCTATAAATACCCCTTTGATTCACAACTCAAAACCCACTTAATTTCTGAAAACTTCTCTAAGTTGAGGTGTAATAACGCTTCATACCTGAGAAATATTTGGAAATCAAAGCTTTCGGGGACCCTTTGTAAGTGTTCCTTCGTTCTTTTATTCTTTTAGCGTTAAAGTCAAACTTTGTTTGACTTTCTGCGTTGACCAGTTTATGGTCAATGCGAAGTTCGTTTGAACTTCATAACGTGAGCGTAATCACGATGGTTATAGTCCCTAGTGACTATACATACTGATTACCACGTTATCTAGGCTCAGTGACGAGTCGTAGTTTCGGCCAAAATGCGTGTTATTGCGTATTTTGTAACCAAACTACTTATAGGTATCAAAACCGTTTGTTTTGATACCAAACTTGTTTTCTAACTTAGTTAAGCATGTCTTAACATGCTTAGCTCGTCACTTTTAGTTTTGTGCTTGTCTAAGGTCGTAAGGGTAAGCGATCTAAACAATCGCTTATACTTTCGAACCCGACCCGTTTGGTCGATCTTTAGGATCCGACCAAACACATTAGGTGACCATAGTTGATAGGGAATAACCTTCCGAGGTTATACCTTATGGTCACGGCGTTTAGTTAGTTGTATGATCAGGTAGTTTATATGCCTTAGGTAAATGACCAAAATGCCCTTTTTACGCCAAAATTCATTTTAAACATATGTAACATAACTTTTAACATCTAAAACTGAATTGGCAACAATATTAGACATGTTAAGGCATATTTTACTTATCATAGGGCTAGTTAGGTATTCCGAACGCGTTTCACGCGAACGGCGCGTTAAAGTAGCATAAGCTACCTAAACGGGTCGTAATGGGTCGTAAGCACTTAGGTTAGGTTTCATTTTAATATGTAGGCTTTGTTAAACCATATTACACAAGTCTCCACACTCGTTTGGTTTACGAACCCTCATTCTATCTAATCCTCCGTTTTAGGTCCGGTATATTAACATAGTTACCTATATTAGGTGTCGTTTGATATCCGTGATCTCTAGCATCGTTTGGTTGTTACTCAAGGACTACTAAGCAATCTCAAGTGAGTACATAGACCCCTCTTTTACCATTTTCAAACTGTTTTGGGGTGAAACACATGTGCCTACTTGTTACTTTCATGCTTTCCATGTTTTCACATCATATACTTGCTATGTTCAACTTTAACGTTATTTTACTAATTTCGTGAAAATAACGTTAAAAGCGGCGGATGGTTAATCATGCATCATGTGGTGACGTTGATAGCTGAAAGACACGGGGGTACATGCACGAATCAGTCTCTGTCCCGATTGTCTGAGTGTTATGTGTCTTAGGTCTAAGGCTTGATACAAAACTACAATCGAGCCGGGGGTCTCATCGGAAGCAGCCTCTCTATTCCTACGGGGTAGAGGTAAGGCTGTCTACATCTACCCTCCTCAGACCCTACATTAGCTTTGCTATTGGTGGGATTTACTGAGTATGATGATGATGATGATACTTGCTATGTTCAGTAGTACATTTATAGTACATCGTTTTACACTACATTTCATGCTATGTATGTCCATTGTGTGCATACTTAGTACATTGTTTTACATTACATTTCACGCTATGTATGTTCATTTGATTACATACTTAGTGCATTGTTTTCACATGCTTACATTTTGGTATGACATTTGGTTTGTTTAAATGGGACAAAAATACATTCATTAACATTAGCTACGCCATTCGTTAGTAGGTAGTGGTACCATAGGAATTGACAACTCCCGTTCCTGACATCCTAGGTATGTTTGGATGGAAGGAATGACCGAATTCGATAAACATAACACAGATAAACCTTTAATTTGTTTAAAGGTCTATCACCACAGTCACAAGGCTTGGATGTATGCGTTACAACAATACCGCATAGATGTTTGTATCAGTATAGCATGCATTTGTTCCACAAAACATAACTTTGATTTAAACTATGTTTAATTCAATACCCTGTTTTTGTGCATTTTACCTATGGTAAAGTTGATATATTTCACTTGCCATACATGATATTTTTGGATATACAATTCATGATTTACATTAAACATAAACATTTTGACATTGATATACACATTTAGTGATTTACATTAGACATAGACATTTTGATATGGTTTACACAATAACGCTTGACAATTGATTTATACATGAACAATTTACAAATGGTGGTTGGTTTGGGTAAGTGATTTGAGTAACGAGGCGTGTGTAATATGATACAAGCATGGTGGATACGCTTCTGGTACTTCCTATATATAAATGCTTGTATAATATTACATATTGTGGCGTTAATTAAATCATTTCAATATAGACATATTACATTTTACACAAATAACATATTTTTCACAAGACATTGTTTTACAAAACAGTTTATTTTATACAACTCTTTCTACTTGGTTATTTCATTAACCATACACCTTTCTTTTATATAATCTGATTTCTTATCAAGTTCTCATATGATTTATAAAAGAAAACACTTAACAAGATTTATGACTAATTTTTATTAAACCTATCTTTTAAAACCCAAGTCATAAATCCTATTTTCACTAAACCTATGTATCTCACAGACATTTTTATGCTGACGTACCTATTTTCACATGTGTTTTCAGGAGAAGTCGCTTAGGATGATGATCGTGACATTAGGGCGGACCTGTGCCTTAGAGACATAAAACGAAGATAGACTTAGTTTAATTATGTTATGTACTCTTGGTTTCATGTTTAAAGACAATGTAACTCTCATGTTCATAAATAAAATGCAACTTTAATTTCCATGGTTGTGAAACAATAATTCTGTTACAACACTCCCCGACGTTTCCACCACGATTTGATGTTCTACGTGGTCGGGGTGTGACAGAAGAGTTGGTATCAGAGCCAATGGTTATAGGGAATTTGGTTATTAGTAATCCTTTGACCTAGACTATAACCTTTCTAGGACCCCAGCACAAGTTATCTTGTGTTTAGATCTTAAAACATGCACTTCACCTATCCTTAGGTGATAACCACAACGGGAACATCAAGTTCGAATCCGCTTTGAAAACTAATCATCTGTTTTAGGATGATTGATTACTAGGTTTTGAACCCTCTGTTATAAGGTTTTGAACCCCCTTTGAATTTTCAAAATCTCGTCAAGGTTTTGGGTTTTAAATAATGTGAACACGTGCAAACTGGAAGGGTGAATGCCTGTACCCTGGGTTTTCTATCTAAGGCTAGAGTGTTCGTACAAATCCACATAATCGGACCAGTCACTCTTACCTTGGAACTCTTGGGGTGAGTGTTCACTTATAGGCGAGCATGTCTTCGCGATACATTATTTTTGACCCATTTACTTTGATTAGTCAATGTGTGTCGTTTGTTTGCTTTATGGTAACGAACAAATGGCCACCATCCTTGCTTTTGTTGATTTTGTTTCATTTCATTCTTTTCATCCAATCATCTCACTCGTTTCGTTTCATGTTTCCTCTTTTAGAATGCCTCCTCGACGCGAGAATCAAATAGCGAATGCCGAACTGGTAGAAATCATTGCGCAGCAAATGGCTGCTGCATTCCCAAACCTTATTGCTCAATGGAACCAAGCCAACAACAACCACAATGCTCCTTGTAATTTCAAGAGTTTCAATTCGGCTAAGCCACTCAAGTTTAGTGGTACCGAAGGAGCAACTGGGCTCCTACAATGGTTCGAGAGCACTGAGAGTATGTTTCGTCATGTTCAGTGTCCTGATAATCGCAAGGTCGAGTTTTCTTCGAGTGTGTTTCAGAAGAGGGCTCTTACGTGGTGGAACGGGGTTATGAGAGACCGGGGTGCAGAAGTTGCTTTAGCACAGACTTGGGCTGAACTTAGAGCTCTTATGATGAGGGAGTTTTGTCCTCTTCATGAACAGCGAGCTTTGGAGAGAGAGTTTGATGACTTGAAACAGGACAGTGGCGAGCACAGGGCGTATACTGATAGGTATGAGGAGTTGAGTCTGCTTTGCCCAACAATGGTCACCCCACTCGACAAGGCTATCGAAAGGTACATCGATGGTCTACCTGACTCACTACAAGACATCATTACTGGTAGTAACCCTACCACACTCCGTTAGGCGATCGAGTTAGCAGCGACATTGACTGAGTCGCGGGTTCGAAAGGGAAAGCTGCATAAAAAGGGTGACAAAGGTAAGAAGCAGGCGTCTGACAAAGAGGATGACAAGAAGGGTAAGGAATCTGGTTCTTCGAAAGGGTCAAGGAAGCGTAAGGCTTCCCAAAATTTTGCTGTCACTGCCCAAGTTAACCAGGCAGCTCCCAACCAACCCACACAGCCTCCAGCGAAGAAGCGTTATGCAGGGAATGCACCTTTGTGCAATAGATGCAACAGTCACCATCAGCAGCAACTTCCGTGCCGTTTCTGTACTAACTGTGGGAAGTCAGGTCATCTTGCTGATGTTTGTCGTTTTGCTCAGAATCAGGCAGTTCAGAACCCGGCTCGATAAGTTGGTCAGCCTCCTGCTCAGCAACAGGGTCAAGCTGCACGACCCCACTACCCGCCAGGTTCTTGTTACAACTGTGGGGATCTGACCCACTACTGTAATCAATGTCCAAGATTGGTGAATGCGAATCCAAATCAGAATCAGGCTCAGGCTCGAGGTCGAGTCTTCAACATGAATGCACAAGAGGCACAAGCAGACAATGAAGTGGTGAACGGTACGTTCTTTATTAATAATCAGCCTGCATCTGTTCTTTTTGATTCAGGTGCCGATAAGAGTTTTGTGTCATTATCTTTTGAGCCATTGCTTCGCGTGTCTAGAACGAAACGAGGTAAGCCTTTGACAGTAGATGTTGCTAGTGGTGAACCCATTGTTCTTGATTCTGTTCTTCGCAACTGCCAATATAACCTTAACGACCATCTTTTTCCTATTAACCTCACGCCTATGCAACTTGGAAGCTTCGACGTTATTGTGGGTATGGATTGGTTAGCCAAGCATCGCGCAGAGGTAGATTGTTTTGAGAAGATTGTTCGTGTGCCGCTTTCGACAGGTGAGATCCTACAGGTTCGTGGTGAGAAACCTGCCGGTGGTCTCAAACTCATGTCTTGTTTTAAAGCTCAGAAGTATCTGCGAAAGAACTATGTGGCCTTTTTGGCACATGTTGTAGCAGATAAGGGCAAAGGTAAGTCTATTCAAGATATCCCTGTTGTTCGGGATTATCCTGATGTGTTTCCTGAAGAGTTACCTGGTCTACCCACAGCACGCCAAGTCGAGTTCCGTATTGATCACATACCTGGTGCAAATCCCATTGCCAGATCTCCATATCGTCTTGCACCATCTTGTGACAACCCTCACTAAACCAGGTATCCGTACGACTTAATCAATAATTAATTACTGCTTAATTACTGTGCTTGTTTGAAATTACTGATGAACTGCTACTTGATTTCTGATACATGCATATACCTGCATCATACTTCACTTACCGTCACTACATTATTTACATGCTGAACCTTAGTGACAAACCCGGAACATGAAAATATTGTTAATAACATTACTTATCTTTTTCTGAGCCAGTTAGGGTCCCTGAATACCCTAACACCCGCAATAAAGCACAACACACTACTAACCGGGTTAATCACTTAACTAACCTAGATTAACCTAACTATTACCTAACTAATTGGTTAGAAATGAACTAGCTAACCCCCCCCCCCCCCCCTTGGCCGATTTCGGTCACATTGTGACCATCAATTGTACCATTTTGATTATTATATTCTAAGTTGTCTAATATCAAGACAACACATGAACCTTTGGGTAATTCACTTGTTAATTGCCTATAAGAACACTACATGATCCATCATTCTTTCCAACACTTAACATCACACAAACACTCCTTCTCTCTCTCTCTCTCTCAAAGGCTTCGGCCGAACACCCCCTCTACATCCATCATATTTTTCGGTTTTGATCACCTCATCTCAAGACCATTCAAGTGTCAAGGATCCCGTATAAGAAGGCTTGGTGCATTCGGGGCTCAAAGGACCTCACTCTATTGCTTTTATCCTCTCATTTTGCGTCTAGATTCTTCCCTAGCCTCGAGCTAGTAGTAAGTTGCTATAATCACCCTCTCGAACGATTTTGAAGTGGTTAAAATGATTTGTAACGGTTAAAACTCGTAAACATACAAGTTGATACATAAAAGTCTACTAAAAACACTAAAAGTGATGGTTAAAAGCTTGTTTGTTGTGTAAAACTTGTAGTATTTGATTTGTGTAGTTATTTGGACCCGATCTATGTTGTGGTAACTCGGATCATCGTTTAACCCGGATTGGTCATGACCTTGGATCATGACATAAGGTTGTTTTGGAAGTAATAAGGGTTAAAGGATGAAACTCTACCACACACGAATCATGAACTTGTGTAAAAGCGATTTAGCTTGTGAAATAGTGTTTAAAACTAGTAGATCTACGGATCTACAAGCGGTATTTTCAAAGAACCAAGTATCAAAGAAATTATGTTTTCTAAAAATGGATCTTACATGAGCAAGAATGATTTTTAGAACACACAAGTGTGTAAACACTTGTGTAGCACTAAGTTTCGACAAAATAACTATCTTTGTAAAAATTGATAAGAAGTTGTAAAGATGGAATTTCTTTAAAAACAGGGTTTTTACGAAACCGGATTGATTTATATAAAGATCCACTAAAAGTAATGGAATTTACTTTATATTCTTGGATAAAACGCAAGTTCATGTAATTTATGCGATATACATATTTATTTACTAGTTTGTTGTCTTGAACATTGTTTTGGTTAAATAAGAAAAATGGTTGATTTGATTTATAAAAGAAAATGATACGCTTGAAAGCGTGGCCACCTCCAGTTACAGAGGAAACTCTGGCGAAATTTTTCTAAAAACCAAACACTTAGAATTATTTTCACTATAAGTGTTAGAAATACTTTTCGACTTGTTTTCAAAATATAGATTTCGCCATGACTTTATTTACAAAATATCGGAGGTGGGATTTCACAAAATAAAACGCGATAAATATATATTTAGTAAATATATTTATTTTTCACAACGTCACTTGTCAATTATTTTGTGAAGTGTATAAATATTATTTTTAGGGTGAAAATAATATTATCGAATGTTAACGAATCCAAAATAATACGAACGCCTCTACGATAAATACATAAGTTACACCGGCAATTATTATTACCACTCGATCGTTAAAACGTAACTTACACATTTTAAGGAAATATCCATGAACGCGTATTTTTGTTAAAGTATTATTTTGGGGAAAATTATGTGTAATAGAAAATATAATATTTTTGAGAAGAATATTTATATTTGGGATTAGAAATAAAATATATTTTAAGTGAGACTTAATAATATATTTCGAAATTATACGAACACACATGTATTAAATCCCCCATCCTTGGGAAGGAAAATGATTACCAAGTATACAGAATGTAAACACGAAATAGTTGTCTAACTATTTCCCGAAAACTTAAACCTTAAAGCTAAGGCACGGCCGTCCGTCTAATAGAGTTAGTACGTGTAGGTCGTCACACAGCTGCTTGATTTGGAGGTATACTTGGTAGAGACGCACCACTGTGAGTTCATGTCCCCCTTTTCTCTTAACTGTTTTCAGTTTTCTAAACTACGGGGGTGAAATACATGTTACTTTGATTACAAGTACTTTATACATGGTATGGTTAGCGTAAGGAGGTTTACTACTTAGATCATGTGAGTGGGTAGGAGCAACATGAGGCCATTAGTCCTCATGGTAGGACCGAGGGACAGGAGCGGTAGATCTATCTGGGTGTAGCGAGCCCAGCCCCATGCCAAACTAGAAACGGACCTCGGGGTGACTTTGTGCCCAACGCATAAATCCGCTAGGTTTGAGTCTCCCTACTTGCACTTCACACATATCAGTGGCCTTGCAAACCATTGGTGATCTCAATTCCCTTATTTGCTACATACCAGGATTTTTATACTTACAAAGGTTTATTTACTCACTTACACATGAACTCGCTCAACATTATTGTTGATTTTTCAACTTACATGTATTTCAGGGAATTAAAGGATCTGGCGCGGTATGACACGTTTTCCCGCTGCACTAGTTACGAGGTCATCCGGGTTTAGGGAATGTGGCTCTTTCCTGGACAAGTCACAGTCCTTAAACTATCATTATGTTATGTTGACGTTTGTGTTTGTTGAACAATGTTTATATCGTTAGGATGTGTTTCCGTTAAGACAATGTTATTGTATTTGGTTTTTAAAACTTAATCGAATGGATGATCTTGCATGGTTTTATTTCATATAGCTTTGTTATGGTTAAGCTATGGTATTAAGAAGTCACACCAAATTAACCACGCTTCCGTAAAGCCAGGGACCTTTACCACCAGACTATGCTGCACGCCTTTTTGCCCTAGAGCAGCAGGTTGCTTCTTTCTTGCGTACCCAGAGAGCCATGGAGGAGGACTGGCTCCATTTGCGTCGCTTGTTTTACACTCACTTTCCCCCTCCTCCACCGCCATCCGTGTAGAGCTCTTCAGTACCGTATGGGTAGACGCTGGTGAGAAGACGGCGATTGCTTTTGACTGCACAGCATTTTTGGAGACTACATTATGATTCTGACTTTTGTTGACATGTATTTGATGTACTGACACTGATTTGATATAGTTTTTGGACTAGGGTGATGTAGCCCTTAGTCGATGACGATGTATGACACTATTATGTACCTGTACACTTACTATGTGGTCTCGATATATGGCAATCACAGTATTCTCATCATATGTGATGTTTTGATTGATTATTTATGTTTTATAACATGGGATGTTGTGTGATTGATATGATTATAACATGAGATGTTATGTACTATTACTATCATAATTAAGCGTACGTATTATAACATGGGATCTTTATTATGGCCTGACCGACGTAAACCCATCTTTTAGAAGATGCCGCCGAGACGTCAAACGCCGATGCCTACCAATGAGGCAGAACTCCAACAAGTCATCGCTGCTGCCATCGCGCAATACGCCGCCTCTCAAGGAGGACCCAGCGGAAGCAGCTCAAACAACAATGGCAACAACAATCCACCTCATGGGTGCACCTACAAGCAGTTTCTAGACTGCAAACCGGTCAACTTTGATGGCACAGGAGGTGCTGTCGCCTTTGTTCGTTGGGCTGAGAAAACCGAATCTGTTCTTCGCATGAGCAAATGCGCACTAGATCAGCAAGTCACCTATATCTCGGGGCTATTCTTGGATGGAGCCCTCTCTTGGTGGAATTTGCAAGTACAGACGCTTGGTGAAGCTGCTGCCTACGCGCTAACCTGGACCGAACTGAAGGAACTTATGCGCAAAAAGTACTGCTCTCGCGCGGAAATCCAAAGATTGGAAACTGAGTTCTGGCATTTGAAAATGGAAGGTCCAAAGATCGCAGAATACGTTCAGAGGTTCCATGACTTATCGCATGTGGTACCCTACATGGTCACTCCGGAGTTCAAGCGGATTGAACGTTTCATTTGGGGATTAGCTCCTCAAATCATAGGCATGGTGACCTCATCCAAGCCTGCGACAATTACTGAGGCAATTGATCTGAGCGTGGCTCTCACAGAGGAGGCTATTCGCCTGAACAAGTTCGATGATTCTGAGCCTAAGAAGAAAGAGACTCACGTCGAGTCATCAGGAGGTAACAAACGGAAGTTCTCGAACTTCAAGCAGGGCGCCAGTGTGGTGGTTAAGAAAGGAGGATCAGGCACGCCAGCTCAGGTTACAGCTGGTAGTGGAAAGAAAGGAAAAGGATATATGGGCACCCAGCCCAAGTGTAATACCTGCCAACGCCACCATTCTGGCCATTGTAGTGTGAAAGTATGCGAAGTATGTGGAAAGACGGGCCACTTGAAGGACACTTGTTGGGCCACTGCTGGCTAGGGAGGCCAGGGAGGATTCGGAAACAGAAATAACAACCGGGGTGGGAATGGAAATCGCCCACAAGGAAACAATGGAGGTAATGGGAATCGAGGCAACAATGTGAATCAAGCGGGCGCTGTGAATCATAACCAAAGGAATAACCAAGCTGGAAATGGAGGTGGAAACGGACAAAGACCTGGATGCTTTAACTGTGGTGATATCGGGCACTTCAAGAGGAACTGCCCAGAGTTGAACCAAGCCCGTGGAAGAGTGTTCCATATCGAAGCAAGGGAAGCGCGCCAGGATCCCAATGTTGTCACTGGTACGTTCCCTGTAAACCAACGCTATGCATCCGTTTTATTTGATACTGGCGCCGATTATAGCTTCGTGTCGTTAGAGTTTAAGAATATGCTTGGTTTAGCCGCTAGTAAATTAGATATTCCGTACTCAATCGAATTGGCTAATGGAAAGATAGTAGAAGTCAATGAAGTTATCAGAGGTTGTGTGATCGAATTGGGAGAGCGTGAGTTTGCTTTGGATCTACTACCAGTCCAGTTGGGAAGCTTCGACGTGGTGGTAGGAATGGATTGGTTATCAAGCAACAAGGCAGAAATAGTTTGTCACGAAAAGGTCGTTCGTATCCCAACCGAAGATGGCGAAACAATTGTGGTTCACGGGGAGAAGCGTGATACGCCGTTAAGAATTATCAGCTGCCTGAAAGCGAGAAAGTGTTTGCAGAAGGGATGTGTTGCCTTCCTGGCACACATTGTGGATAAGAAGGCTGCTGAGCCGAGAATAGAAGACATCCCTGTCGTGAGGGAACATCCAGAAGTCTTCCCAGAGGACTTACCTGGACTGCCACTTCAGAGACAAGTAGAGTTCCGCATTGACTTAGTTCCAGGCGCCGCGCCTGTGGCTAAGGCACCTTATAGACTTGCTCCGTCTGAAATGCAGGAACTGTCGACACAACTTCAAGAGTTGTTAGACACGGGATTTATCCGACCAAGCTTCTCGCCTTGGGGAGCTCCAGTTCTGTTTGTCAAGAAGAAGGACGGTAGTTTTCGTATGTGTATTGACTACCGGGAGTTGAACAAGCTGACGATCAAGAATAGATACTCTCTGCCAAGGATTGATGATCTATTTGACCAACTGCAAGGCTCAAGCTTTTATTCAAAGATCGATCTTCGATCTGGATACCATCAGTTAAGGATACAAGAGGAGAGTATCCCAAAGACAGCCTTCAGAACTCGTTATGGGCACTACGAGTTCCTAGTTATGCCGTTTGGGTTAACAAACGCACCTGTAGTGTTCATGGATTTGATGAATAGAGTTTGCAAGCCGTACTTGGATAAGTTCGTGATTGTGTTTATCGACGACATCTTGATTTATTCAAGAACAAAGGCTGAGCACGAACAGCATTTAAGAGCTATTTTGGAGTTGCTGAAGAAGGAACAGTTGTATGCCAAGTTCTCTAAGTGCGAGTTTTGGCTACGTGAAGTACAATTTCTTGGACACGTGGTGAACGGAGATGGAATCCATGTGGATCCAACCAAGATCGAAGCGATTAAGAATTGGGAAACGCCAAAGACACCAACCGAGATTCGACAATTCTTGGGTTTGGCTGGCTATTATCGAAGATTCATTGAGGATTTTTCAAAAATCGCTCAACCATTGACGCTCCTCACGCAGAAAGATAAGACGTTTGATTGGGGAATCAATCAGGAAGAAGCGTTCCAGATATTGAAGGATAAGCTCTGCAATGCGCCAATATTAGCACTACCAGAAGGTACAGATGATTTCGTGGTATACTGTGACGCCTCACGTCAAGGATTGGGTTGCGTGTTGATGCAACGCCAGAAGGTTATTGCTTACGCATCACGTCAATTGAAAGTGCACGAAAAGAACTATACCACACATGATTTGGAACTAGGCGCAGTGATATTTGCATTAAAGATCTGGAGACACTACCTTTATGGTACAAAGTGTACAATCTTTACAGATCACAAGAGCCAACAACACATATTCAACCAGAAGGAGCTGAATATGAGGCAAAGACGTTGGGTTGAGTTGCTGAACGATTACGACTGCGAGATAAAGTATCATCCTGAAGGCGAATGTGGTCGCCGATGCCCTAAGTCGAAAGGAGAGGATCAAGCCCATAAGGGTTAGGGCTTTAGAAATGATTATCCGAACCGATCTTTCCTTGCGCATTCGTGCCGCGCAGAAAGAAGCTCTCAAGGAAGGAAACCTTGAAGAAGAATATCTCCGTGGGATGGAGAAGCTACTGGTACCAAACGAGGAAGGAACGTTATGTTTTGAGAAAAGGATTTGGGTTCCTTTGTTTGGAGGTTTAAGGAAGGTTATTTTCGATGAAGCTCACAAGTCGCGGTACTCTATCCACCCTGGAGCGGATAAGATGTACCAGGATCTCAAGGATTATTATTGGTGGCCTAGGATGAAAGGCAATGTTGTTGTTTATGTGAGCAAATGTTTAATATGCGCTAAGGTTAAAGCCGAATATCAGAAGCCTTCAGGACTTCTGCAACAACCCGAGATTCCCAAGTGGAAATGGGAACAAATCTAAATGGATTTTATTACAAAGTTGCCAAGAACGCCAAGAGGCCATGACACTATTTGGGTAATAGTGGATCGATTAACGAAGTCAGCACACTTCTTACCTATCAGAGAGAAGGATAATATGAGCAAGTTGGCCGAAATTTACATGAGAGAGATCGTTACGCGCCATGGAGTACCTCTCTCAATCATTTCCGATAGAGACGGAAGGTTCATATCAAGGATTTGGCAATCCTTCCAAGAAGCTTTTGGCTCGCAATTGAATATGAGCACCGCATTTCACCCGCAGACCGACGGGCAAAGCGAGCGGACGATACAAACTTTGGAAGACATGCTGAGAGTGTGTGTTATGGATTTGGGCGGTAGCTGGGATAAGCATTTGCCTTTGGTCGAATTTTCGTACAACAACAGCTACCACACCAGTATTGGTGTCGCGCCATTTGAAGCTCTTTACGGACGCAAGTGTCGATCACCCCTATGTTGGGCTGACGCAGGTGATAGACAGCTTGTTGGTCCCGAAATCGTCCAAGAGACGACAGACAAGATTGCGCAGATTCGAAAACGCATCGAAGCAGCTCGCCACAGACAGAAAGCCTATGCAGATCCAAACCGGAAACACTTGGAATTCCAAGTTGGAGATATGGTTTTATTGAAAGTTTCACCCTGGAAGGGTGTGGCGCGCTTCAGAAAGCGTGGAAAGTTAAATCCGCGCTACATTGGTCCTTTCAGAGTTTTGGAAAGAATAGGACTAGTAGCATACAAGCTGGACTTACCTGCTGAACTCCATTCAGTTCAGGATACATTTCATGTATCTAACCTGAAGAAAAGTCCAACTCAAGATACCATTGCCATTCCCATCGACGAGATTCATGTTGACGATACGCTCCATTTCGTTGAAGAACCGGTTGAGGTTACGGATTGGAAAGTAAACAAGACCCGCCGGAGCAGTGTCAAGCTCGTCAAAGTTCGTTGGAATGCCAGACATGGTCCTGAATACACCTGGGAGCGTGAGGACCGGATGAAAGAGAAATACCCCCACCTATTTCCTAAGAACCCTGCATCTACAAGCAGAACTTAAAATTTCGGGACGAAATTTTTCTAACGGGGGGAGAATGTGACAACCCTCACTAAACCAGGTATCCGTACGACTTAATCAATAATTAATTACTGCTTAATTACTGTGCTTGTTTGAAATTACTGATGAACTGCTACTTGATTTCTGATACATGCATATACCTGCATCATACTTCACTTACCGTCACTACATTATTTACATGCTGAACCTTAGTGACAAACATGATGCACAAAAAGCACAGTAGCACTATAAACGGATAACCTATTAAACGTGCTGTCATAACTAGCACCAGGCAGGCACTGCCTCTAAGGCCTGTATGAGCCAGAAATATTTTACTACACTAGTGGTGAGTGTAGGGATACAAGGGTCGTAGAACTGCGTCTCTAGGAATAAGTTACAATGACTGGATGTGCCTAAAACGTGCTCTAAGCACAAAAACTAAGCACTTTAATAAACAATCCAGCTTTTAGCTAACTAATAAAGTGCCAAGACATGAGGAAAATATTCCCGACACTTTGGAGGAATAAGTTGTGTCACTAAAAATAATATTAACGACACTTTAAAGCTTGTTTAACGCTTTAACGGATTACTATCCAACCGAACAACCGGACTATACCCGGAACATGAAAATATTGTTAATAACATTACTTATCTTTTTCTGAGCCAGTTAGGGTCCCTGAATACCCTAACACCCGCAATAAAGCACAACACACTACTAACCGGGTTAATCACTTAACTAACCTAGATTAACCTAACTATTACCTAACTAATTGGTTAGAAATGAACTAGCTACCCCCCCCCCCCTTGGCCGATTTCGGTCACATTGTGACCATCAATTGTACCATTTTGATTATTATATTCTAAGTTGTCTAATATCAAGACAACACATGAACCTTTGGGTAATTCACTTGTTAATTGCCTATAAGAACACTACATGATCCATCATTCTTTCCAACACTTAACATCACATAAACACTCCCCCTCTCTCTCTCTCTCTCAAAGGCTTCGGCCGAACACCCCCTACATCCATCATATTTTTCGGTTTTGATCACCTCATCTCAAGTGTCAAGGATCCCGTATAAGAAGGCTTGGTGCATTCGGGGCTCAAAGGACCTCACTCTATTGCTTTTATCCTCTCATTTTGCGTCTAGATTCTTCCCTAGCCTCGAGCTAGTAGTAAGTTGCTATAATCACCCTCTCGAACGATTTTGAAGTGGTTAAAATGATTTGTAACGGTTAAAACTCGTAAACATACAAGTTGATACATAAAAGTCTACTAAAAACACTAAAAGTGATGGTTAAAAGCTTGTTTGATGTGTAAAACTTGTAGTATTTGATTTGTGTAGTTATTTGGACCCGATCTATGTTGTGGTAACTCGGATCATCGTTTAACCCGGATTGGTCATGACCTTGGATCATGACATAAGGTTGTTTTGGAAGTAATAAGGGTTAAAGGATGAAACTCTACCACACACGAATCATGAACTTGTGTAAAAGCGATTTAGCTTGTGAAATAGTGTTTAAAACTAGTAGATCTACGGATCTACAAGCGGTATTTTCAAAGAACCAAGTATCAAAGAAATTATGTTTTCTAAAAATGGATCTTACATGAGCAAGAATGATTTTTAGAACACACAAGTGTGTAAACACTTGTGTAGCACTAAGTTTCGACAAAATAACTATCTTTGTAAAAATTGATAAGAAGTTGTAAAGATGGAATTTCTTTAAAAACAGGGTTTTTACGAAACCGGATTGATTTATATAAAGATCCACTAAAAGTAATGGAATTTACTTTATATTCTTGGATAAAACGCAAGTTCATGTAATTTATGCGATATACATATTTATTTACTAGTTTGTTGTCTTGAACATTGTTTTGGTTAAATAAGAAAAATGGTTGATTTGATTTATAAAAGAAAATGATACGCTTGAAAGCGTGGCCACCTCCAGTTACAGAGGAAACTCTGGCGAAAATTTTCTAAAAACCTAACACTTAGAATTATTTTCACTATAAGTGTTAGAAATACTTTTCGACTTGTTTTCAAAATATAGATTTCGCCATGACTTTATTTACAAAATATCGGAGGTGGGATTTCACAAAATAAAACGCGATAAATATATATTTAGTAAATATATTTATTTTTCACAACGTCACTTGTCAATTATTTTGTGAAGTGTATAAATATTATTTTTAGGGTGAAAATAATATTATCGAATGTTAACGAATCCAAAATAATACGAACGCCTCTACGATAAATACATAAGTTACACCGGCAATTATTATTACCACTCGATCGTTAAAACGTAACTTACACATTTTAAGGAAATATCCATGAACGCGTATTTTTGTTAAAGTATTATTTTGGGGAAAATTATGTGTAATAGAAAATATAATATTTTTGAGAAGAATATTTATATTTGGGATTAGAAATAAAATATATTTTAAGTGAGACTTAATAATATATTTCGAAATTATACGAACACACATGTATTAAATCCCCCATCCTTGGGAAGGAAAATGATTACCAAGTATACAGAATGTAAACACGAAATAGTTGTCTAACTATTTCCCGAAAACTTAAACCTTAAAGCTAAGGCACGGCCGTCCGTCTAATAGAGTTAGTACGTGTAGGTCGTCACACAGCTGCTTGATTTGGAGGTATACTTGGTAGAGACGCACCACTGTGAGTTCATGTCCCCCTTTTCTCTTAACTGTTTTCAGTTTTCTAAACTACGGGGGTGAAATACATGTTACTTTGATTACAAGTACTTTATACATGGTATGGTTAGCGTAAGGAGGTTTACTACTTAGATCATGTGAGTGGGTAGGAGCAACATGAGGCCATTAGTCCTCATGGTAGGACCGAGGGACAGGAGCGGTAGATCTATCTGGGTGTAGCGAGCCCAGCCCCATGCCAAACTAGAAACGGACCTCGGGGTGACTTTGTGCCCAACGCATAAATCCGCTAGGTTTGAGTCTCCCTACTTGCACTTCACACATATCAGTGGCCTTGCAAACCATTGGTGATCTCAATTCCCTTATTTGCTACATACCAGGATTTTTATACTTACAAAGGTTTATTTACTCACTTACACATGAACTCGCTCAACATTATTGTTGATTTTTCAACTTACATGTATTTCAGGGAATTAAAGGATCTGGCGCGGTATGACACGTTTTCCCGCTGCACTAGTTACGAGGTCATCCGGGTTTAGGGAATGTGGCTCTTTCCTGGACAAGTCACAGTCCTTAAACTATCATTATGTTATGTTGACGTTTGTGTTTGTTGAACAATGTTTATATCGTTAGGATGTGTTTCCGTTAAGACAATGTTATTGTATTTGGTTTTTAAAACTTAATCGAATGGATGATCTTGCATGGTTTTATTTCATATAGCTTTGTTATGGTTAAGCTATGGTATTAAGAAGTCACACCAAATTAACCATGCTTCCGCAAAGCCAGGGTGTGACACATCTGAGATGCAAGAGTTGGCTAAACAGCTTCAGGAACTCTCCGACAAAGGTTTTATCCGTCCTAGCTTTTCACCTTGGGGTGCTCCCGTTCTTTTTTGTCAAGAAGAAGGATGGATCTTTTAGGATGTGTATCGATTATCGTGAGCTTAACAAGCTTACCATCAAGAATCGATATCCCCTACCTCGCATTGATGATCTCTTTGATCAGTTACAAGGTACTTCTTATTTTTCAAAGATTGATCTACGTTCTGGGTATCATCAACTTCGTGTGCATGAAGAAGATATTCCCAAGACAGCATTCCGCACTCGGTATGGGCATTATGAGTTCACAGTTATGCCATTCGGTTTGACTGATGCTCCTGCTGTTTTCATGGACTTAATGAATAGGGTCTGCAAGCCTTATTTGGATCAGTTCGTCATTGTTTTTATTGACGACATCTTGATTTATTCTAAGACGCGAGCTGATCATGAGCAACATCTTTGTCTTACTCTGGAACTCCTAAAGAAAGAGCAACTTTTCGCCAAATTCTCCAAGTGCGAATTTTGGCTTAAAGAAGTTCAATTTTTGGGGCATATTGTCAACGAACAAGGTATTCATGTAGATCCCTCCAAGATCAGTGCGATTAAGGATTGGGATACGCCTACTACTCCTACTGAAGTTCGTTCTTTTCTTGGTCTTGCGGGTTATTATCGCCGCTTCATTGAAAACTTCTCGAAGATTGCAGTTTCTCTAACTGCTCTAACTCAGAAGAACAAACCCTTTGATTAGGGTTTCAAACAAGAGGAAGCTTTTCAAAACTTGAAGCAAAAGCTTTGTGACGCGCCTGTTCTGACTTTGCCTGAGGGCAATGATGATTTCGTCATTTATTGCGATGCATCTAAATTGGGTCTTGGCTGTGTTCTGATGCAAAGGAACACAGTCATAGCATATGCATCGAGGCAGTTGAAGATACATGAGAAAAACTACACCACTCATGATCTTGAGTTGGGTGCAGTTGTCTTCGCTCTTAAGATCTGGAGACACTATTTGTACGGTACAAAATGTGTGGTTTTCACGGACCACAAAAGTCTCCAGCATATCTTCAATCAGAAAGAACTCAACATGAGGCAACAACGTTGGGTTGAGCTTCTAAACGACTATGACTGCGAAATTCGCTACCATCCTGGTAAGGCGAATGTCGTAGCCGATGCATTGAGTCGTAAGGAACGTACTAAGCTTCATTGTGTTCGTGTTCAATCTGATATTCAAGCTCGATCCGATATCCAAGCACGCACCACTCAGGCTCAACACACTTGTGTTTCACAAGGTTTGATGGATAAGGAATTTCCCTATCACATAACCCCGGATCTGGAACTGAAGGACAATGGATCGTATTACTTCATGGACCGTTTGTGGGTCCCAAGCCAAGATGATCTGCGCACCTTGCTTATGGATGAAGCCCGTAAGTCTCGTTATTCTATTCATCCTGGCTCAGATAAGATGTATAAGGATCTTCGTATTCAGTATTGGTGGCCTGGTATGAAGAAAGACATTGCCTTATATGTATCAAAATGCCTTACTTGTCTTAAGGTTAAGGCTGAACATCAACGTCCTTCTGGTTTATTGGTGCAACCAGAGATCCCAGTTTGGAAATGGGAAAACATTACTATGGATCTCATTACCAAACTTCCGCGCACAAAGAAAGGTCATGACGCCATCTGGGTAGTTGTTGATCGTCTTACTAAGTCAGCGCATTTCTTGCCAATCCGTGAGGATTTTTCTGCTGACAAACTTGCTAAAATCTATGTGGATGAAATTGTAGCTCGACATGGTGTTCCTTTGAACATCATTTCTGACAGAGATGCTCGTTTCACTTCTCATTTTTGGAGAACCTTGCAATCTGCTATGGGGACCCAACTTAATCTGAGCACAGCTTATCATCCGCAAACGGATGGTCAATCTGAAAGAACAATCCAGACTCTGGAGGATATGCTTAGAGCTTGTGTGATCGATTTTGGTGGTAGTTGGGATTCACATCTTCCGTTAATTGAATTCTCCTACAACAACAGTTATCACTCCAGCATCAACATGGCTCCTTTCGAGGCTCTTTATGGTCGAAAATGTCGTTCACCAGTCTGCTGGAATGAGATCGGTGAGGCTCAGCTTACTGGACCTGCCCTCATTTTAGAGACAACTGATAAGGTTAAGAAAGTTCGTGATAACCTTCAGGCAGCTAGATGCCGTCAAAAGAGTTACGCGGACCTAAAACGCAAGCCCTTGGAATTTCAAGTCGGTGATCGAGTATTACTTAAGGTCTCACCTTGGAAAGGTGTGATCAGATTTGGAAAGAAAGGAAAACTTGCACCTAGATACGTTGGACCATTCAAGATCGTCGAAAGAATCGGTAAGGTAGCCTACAGACTTGAGTTACCTCCTGAACTTGGAAATTTTCATCCAACCTTTCATGTGTCCAATCTTAAGAAGTGTTTAGCTGATGAGAACCTCCACATACCGCTTGACGAAATTCGTGTTGATAAAACACTGAAATTTGTTGAGAAGCCAGTGGAAATCATCGAACGTGAAGTCAAGTGGCTTAAACGCAATCGCATTCCTTTGGTCAAAGTTCGCTGGGAATCTAAACGTGGACCCGAGTTTACTTGGGAACGTGAAGATCAAATGAAGGCGAAGTATCCGCATCTATTCCCACAAGTTTCCTCTAAATAAATTTCGGGACGAAATTTCCACAAGTAGGGGAGACTGTGACATCTGTGTCTGAAATCATTGTAAACAGTATAGTTATCAATAAAAAAAAGTTATTTGATCCCAATATTTGTTTGTTTATGTTTGACATTTTTCATGTTTTGACTCTTGTTCAATTTCAAACTCTACATCGCTTTCTGGAGAATTATACGCAAACTGGTGCGTAAACGTAACCAGTTTAACGTGAAAAATACTTCGGAACATCAACATATACTTAACATACCTTAAATAACCCTTACATAACTTAGAAATAAGTTTTGAAGTCTTTGGTATGGCAAAAACAAGTTAATTCGCCTACAGGGACTAAATTTGACAAACTGCGAAAGTATGCCAATTTGAACTGTAACAGACATTCCGGAACATGACCATAAGTTAAACATACCATAAATAACCTTTACATAGCTTAGAAATAGGCTTTGAGGGGTTCGGTGTGCTAAAATAAACTTTTGGGCCATTCAGGGACTAAAAGCGTCAAAAAATGCATAAGTTTGCATTTTCGCGCATAACTTACATTCTGAATACATCCGGACATCCAAAAATTTATGTAAGCACTAAAATATTTTATTTTAGTGTTTGGCATAAGAAAAATCCATTCGTCGCGCAATTTGGATCGTTTTTCGCGCTTATGCGCATTCCGTCGTAATTAAGCGAACATCGCGATCGTACGACCAAAGGAACCAACATCCGGCATATTTTTAAGCATGTTTCATGTCCACAATGTTTAGGCATCATTTTAGGGCCTTAACATTGGCTTAACGGGCCTTAAACGTGTCGGAAATGGCTTTAATGCATAACATGATCAGAAGGGCCAGGAGGCCCGCGTAAACTCTTGGTGTCCCTTACGCGGCCCGTGTCAGGCTCCCAGATCAGAATAATCAGTTTAAACAGCTGTTTACAGCTCTTAACCAGTCAAAACTCACCCACACTTGTCATTTCCTGATCATGGGGGGGCCAATTTGAGTTACCTTAGGGTTGCAACAAGTGTAGGGACAAGATCAAAGCACGGTATTTGAGGAACGATCCTAACGGTGGTCCAAATCCTATAAATACCCCTTTGATTCACAACTCAAAACCCACTTACTTTCTGAAAACTTCTCTAAGTTGAGGTGTAATAACGCTTCATACCTGAGAAATATTTGGAAATCAAAGCTTTCGGGGACCCTTTGTAAGTGTTCCTTCGTTCTTTTATTCTTTTAGCGTTAAAGTCAAACTTTGTTTGACTTTCTGCGTTGACCAGTTTATGGTCAATGCGAAGTTCGTTTGAACTTCATAACGTGAGCGTAATCACGATCGTTATAGTCCCTAGTGACTATACCTACTGATTACCACGTTATCTAGGCTCAGTGACGAGTCGTAGTTTCAGCCAAAATGCGTGTTAATGCGTATTTTGTAACCAAACTACTTATAGGTATCAAAATCGTTTGTTTTGATACCAAACTTGTTTTCTAACTTAGTTAAGCATGTCTTAACATGCTTAGCTCGTCACTTTTAGTTTTGTGCTTGTCTAGGGTCGTAAGGGTAAGCGATCTAAACAATCTCTTATACTTTCGAACCCGACCCGTTTGGTCGATCTTTAGGATCCGACCAAACACATTAGGTGACCATAGTTGTATAGGGAATAACCTTCCGAGGTTATACCTTATGGTCACGGCGTTGAGTTAGT
Source organism: Helianthus tuberosus (assembly GCA_030545235.1). Classification (NCBI taxonomy): domain Eukaryota; kingdom Viridiplantae; phylum Streptophyta; class Magnoliopsida; order Asterales; family Asteraceae; genus Helianthus; species Helianthus tuberosus. Next base: position 80,887,435 of record CM060417.1, on the reverse strand, counting down.
TGTATGATAGGTAGTTTATATGCCTTAGGTAAATGACCAAAATGCCCTTTTTACGCCAAAATTCATTTTAAGCATATGTAACATAACTTTGAACATCTAAAACTGAATTGGCAAAAATATTAGACATGTTAAGGCATATTTTACTTATCATACGGCTAGTTAGGTATTCCGAACGCGTTTCACGCGAACGACGCGTTAAAGTAGCATAAGCTACCTAAACGGGTCGTAATGGGTCGTAAGCACTTAGGTTAGGTTTCATTTTAGTATGTAGGCTTTGTTAAACCATATTACACGAGTCTCCATACTTGTTTGGTTTACGAACCCTCATTCTATCTAATCCTCCGTTTTAGGTCCGGTATATTAACATAGTTACCTATATTAGGTGTCGTTTGATATCCGTGATCTCTAGCATTGTTTGGTTGTTACTCAAGGACTACTAAGCAATCTCAAGTGAGTACATAGACCCCTCTTTTACCATTTTCAAACTGTTTTGGGGTGAAACACATGTGCCTACTTGTTACTTTCATGCTTTCCATGTTTTCACATCATATACTTGCTATGTTCAGTAGTACATTTATAGTGCATCGTTTTACACTACATTTCATGCTATGTATGTCCATTGTGTGCATACTTAGTACATTGTTTTACATTACATTTCACGCTATGTATGTTCATTTGATTACATACTTAGTGCATTGTTTTCACATGCTTACATTTTGGTATGACATTTGGTTTGTTTAAATGGGACAAAAATACATTCATTAACATTAGCTACGCCATTCGTTAGTAGGTAGTGGTACCATAGGAACTGACAACTCCCGTTCCTGACATCCTAGGTATGTTTGGATGGAAGGAATGACCGAATTCGATAAACATAACACAGATAAACCTTTAATTTGTTTAAAGGTCTATCACCACAGTCACAAGGCTTGGATGTATGCATTACAACAATACCGCATAGATGTTTGTATCAGTATAGCATGCATTTGTTCCACAAAACATAACTTTGATTTAAACTATGTTTAATTCAATACCCTGTTTTTGTGCATTTTACCTATGGTAAAGTTGATATATTTCACTTGCCATACATGATATTTTTGGATATACAATTCATGATTTACATTAAACATAAACATTTTGACATTGATATACACATTTAGTGATTTACATTAGACATAGACATTTTGATATGGTTTACACAATAACGCTTGACAATTGATTTATACATGAACAATTTACAAATGGTGGTTGGTTTGGGTAAGTGATTTGAGTAACGAGGCGTGTGTAATATGATACAAGCATGGTGGATACGCCGCTGGTACTTCCTATATATAAATGCTTGTATAATATTACATATTGTGGCGTTAATTAAATCATTTCAATATAGACATATTACATTTTACACAAATAACATATTTTTCACAAGACATTGTTTTACAAAACAGTTTATTTTATACAACTCTTTCTACTTGGTTATTTCATTAACCATACACCTTTCTTTTATATAATCTGATTTCTTATCAAGTTCTCATATGATTTATAAAAGAAAACACTTAACAAGATTTATGACTAATTTTTATTAAACCTATCTTTTAAAACCCAAGTCATAAATCCTATTTTCACTAAACCTATGTATCTCACAGACATTTTTATGCTGACGTACCTATTTTCACATGTGTTTTCAGGAGCAGTCACTTAGGATGATGATCGTGACATTAGGGCGGACCTGTGCCTTAGAGACATAAAACGAAGATAGACTTAGTTTAATTATGTTATGTACTCTTGGTTTCATGTTTAAAGACAATGTAACTCTCATGTTGATAAATAAAACGCAACTTTAATTTCCATGGTTGTGAAACAATAATTCTGTTACAACACTCCCCGACGTTTCCGCCACGATTTGATGTTCTACGTGGTCGGGGTGTGACATTGGATTTGGCTCATTTGAGAGAAAGCGTTGGGGGTTTGTTGGAAACCCGAGAAAGCATATAGAGAAAATTGCGAGAAAATTGATTGTTTTTTTGAGTAAAAAATGGTGTTCCTCTCGTTGGTGTTTTTTTGAGTTGAAAAATGGATGTGTTGGTAGGGTAATTTGATTGTTTTTTGAGGGTGATGTTTTTTTGAGTAAAAAATGGGTGTTTTGGTGGGGTAATTTGAGTTGTTTTTTAAGAAAAGTTTTATTTTTTTATAAAAATATTTTACCGTTTTCAAGATCGGCCTTTAAAAATATTCGATCGTAGAAATATTACATTGTTTTTAACATATAGTGTAGTACAGGTCTCGTATAGGTCCCTTATAGGTCTTGCATAGGCCTATCGACGTATACGGGAGTTGTATCATATCCTATAGTATCGTATCGTATTGTATTGTATTGTATCGTATAGTGTAGCATAAGTCTCATATAGGTCTCGTATAGACCTATATGGGACCTATACGAGACTTATACTATACAATATACGATACAATACGATACCATACTATACGATACAATACGATACTATCGTATCATATAGTGTAGTATAGGTCCCTTATAGGTCTTGTATAGGCCTATCGACGTATACGGGTGTTGTATCATATCCTATAGTTTCGTATCGTATGGTATAGTGTATAGTATAAGTCTAGTATAGGTCCCCTATAGGTCTTGTATAAGCCTATAGGCCTAAACGGGACCTAAACCACACGTATACGGGTGTTGTATCATATCCTATAGTTTCGTATCGTATCGTATAGTGTAGTATAAGTCTCGTATAGGTCTTGTATAAGCCTATCGTGTTGTATCGTATAGTATAGTATAAGTCTTGTATAGGTCTCGTATAGGCATCGTATAATTAATATTAGTGTTATTATAATTAATATGAGTTTTTTATAATTAATATTAGTGTTATTGATATTAATATGAGTTTTTTATTGTTAATATTAGTGTTATTGATATTTAAAAAGAGAAAACAAAAAAAAATTAAAATAGACGCCTAGTATAGGGCTATACTGGGCGTCTATGTAGACCAAAAGACCATTAAACCCCTGAATTATGCCTATACTGGGGGCAAAACAGGGTTATAATGGTCTTTTGGACCCCTCGTATAGGCCCAGTATAGCCCTATACTGGGCGTCTATTTTTATTTTTTTTTGTTTTATTTTTTTAATATTTAAAAAGAGAAAACAAAAAAAATAAAAATAGACGCCCAGTATAGGGCTATACGAGGGGGTCCAAAAGACCATTATAACCCGGTTTTGCCCCCAGTATAGGCCTAATTCAGGGGTTTAATGGTCTTTTGGACCCCTCGTAGACGCCCAGTATAGCCCTATACTAGGCGTCTATTTTTTTTTCTCTTTTTAAATATCAATAACACTAATATTAACTATAAAAAACTCATATTAATATCAATAACACTAATATTAATTATAAAAAACTCATATTAATTATAATAACACTAATATTAATTATACGATGCCTATACGAGACCTATACGAGACTTATACTATACTATACGATACGATACAACACGATAGGCTTATACAAGACCTATACGAGACTTATACTACACTATACGATACGATACGAAACTATAGGATATGATACAACACCCGTATACGTGTGGTTTAGGTCCCGTTTAGGCCTATAGGCTTATACAAGACCTATAGGGGACCTATACTAGACTTATACTATACACTATACCATACGATACGAAACTATAGGATATGATACAACACCTGTATACGTCGATAGGCCTATACAAGACCTATAAGGGACCTATACTACACTATATGATACGATAGTATCGTATTGTATCGTATAGTATGGTATCGTATATTGTATAGTATAAGTCTCGTATAGGTCCCATATAGGTCTATACGAGACCTATACGAGACTTATACTACACTATACGATACAATACAATACGATACGATACTATAGGATATGATACAACGTCCGTATACGTCGATAGGCCTATACAAGACCTATAAGGGACTTATACGAGACCTATACTACACTATATGTTAAAAACAATGTAATATTTCTACGATCGAATATTTTTAAAGGCCGATCTTGAAAACGGTAAAATATTTTTATAAAAAAATAAAACTTTTCTTAAAAAACAACTCAAATTACCCCACCAAAACACCCATTTTTTTACTCAAAAAAACATCACCCTAAAAAAACAATTAAATTACCCTACCAAATCATCCATTTTTCAACTCAAAAAAACACCAACGAGGGGTCCTAATATTAATTATTTAAAATAAAAAACTTGTTTTTGTATAAAAGTTTGCTAAAACGATTAATATTGTATAAAATGTTTGTTAAAAAAAAAAACCCTTATATACGCCTAGTATAGGCCTATACTAGGCATATAAGAGAGGCAAAAAAGACCAATTTACCCCCAGTATAGGCCTAAATCAGGGGTTAAATGGTCTTTTTTCGCCTAGACGCCCAGTATAGGCCTATACGAGGCATATACGAGGCAAATAAGACAAAATATTACATAATCAAAGATTCTTTTGGAAATTGAAAAAGGCAATACCCCTCGTATAGGTCTATACAAGGCGTCGTGAAGGGTGTGAAAATAGGGAGTTGGGTGTGTGAATATGTAGACCCTTAATAAATGTAGAGGCATTCGAACCAATTGACTATTTAGGAAGAGTTAATAATTTATGTGGTAGTTATACAAAATGAGGTGTTATGGGGGAACATTAGATCATCACTAATATTATCATAATGGAATATAATAATGACACAATTATGGCATACCCAACTACTACTAATGCATGGATAGGGGACATGGGGCCCATGAGCTAAGAGAGGAAAAGGGCCAGTTTATGTTATTATTATTAATGAATGAATACTGCTTCTATTATTATGAGTTAGTTAATTAAACGACATTAAATAACGAACTAAATTGAGGTGCAAATAACAGAAAAAGGGGAGGCAGGTAAGTATTATCTTGTTTACCTATTATTAGTTATATCCAAACAGACAACTTTATAGAAGTTTAACAAGTGTCGCTGGAAAATAGTTATAGCATATCAGTTAATGACAGGTCAACGACCATGGGAGTAGTGGTGGACCTACCTTATAATAAGGATAGCCTCCGCTACCCCTTAACGATCCGATGCTAGTGTAAATTCTGGAAAAATTTGACCTTTTTTTGACAATTTTACGATTTCGTTACCCCCTTTTTTTAAACGTTACCCCTATAAGGATTTTCTAGATCCGCTACTGCATGGGAGGACCAGGGGTCCGTGTGTTAATGTGTGTAAATAATGTAAGGTTATTGTGGATCTGGTTTACGAAGAATGTTGTTAACTTGCTATGACATTATGAATACTGAAATATGATAATACTGAAAATAAAACATTTGTATACATTTGTCACATACCTTTATTGAGATGCATACAAGGAAGTCGACTAATTAACTTTTAAGATAATCTGAACACAACCCATTTATTAAAAACATTAGATATTTCAACCTAAAATCTAATTATCTTTATTTCTTGTTTCAGGAGATTGGCACCCTTAACTAACTGTAACAATTAAATTAAATACCCAATAAACATAACCGAAAGATAAACAGTACATCAAGTACCCTTATTTATTTATTTTTTATATGTATAAATGAAATAATACAAAGATATGTAGTTTGGTGACCAGCCAAAGCCGCCAGTCCACCACCTTTGTAACACCTAACTACCAATCTTGACAACTCATTTTAGCTCCATCTAGTTTAGTTCAGAGCCTTTAGCTACTCGCCTACCCCCTCTCCAATCCATTGAACCTCAATAACATATAGCCAAGCAATACCAAAGGGGAGTGTTCTAGCGGTATTCGGATGACTTTCTGTAGAGGAGGTCATTGGTTGGAGTTTCGTTTGTGACAAAATGTCATACATGAGACAGGGGTTTTACCACTGTGGGTCTTCGGGCTTTCCCTTGGAGTTGGTGACGGGCCAGGTCATAAGCATTGTTTACGTGGGTGACCTTTTGCCTATGGTATACATGATGGCCGGACTTTGTTGGACGTTAAAAAAAAATTATAGTCTCACAATACTAGCTCGGCTCGGCTAGTGATACTAGCTTGGCTTAACTTCCAAAGTTGGTAAAGTGATCTTGGGTAATGTTAGTTTCAAAATTCAAAGAAGAACGGGGTTGTTTAAATGTTAGTTTCAAAATTCAAAGAAGAACGGTTTGTTTAACTGGCCACTTGAGAGATGGGGACAAGTGAATCCATTGGTGGCACATGTTATATTTATATGTATAGACGTATAGTAATAAAAAAAATAAACACATGCCATAAAATTAGGAGATAATATTATTGGTTTAATATTTATGGGAGCAAACAAACGTGATGATGATTCCAAGATAAAGTTTGGACTTTATCTAGAGAAAATGTATTCTTGAAGTTTAGAAGGTTAGGCTGGACGGTATCATAGGGGGGAGTTTGATCGGGGAGGGGTTGACATGACATAAGATTATTTGGTAGAGAAAACTCAAACACCCTAACTCACCGCGATAATACCCTCCCCTATAAAAGGAAAAAAAATCCTAAGTAAAATACTAAAATTAGCCTATTTCACCAAATCATGTATATCAAACATAACCGTTTAAAAAATTTTTGTACTAAAATAGCTATTGATTACTCGATCAAGTTTTCTTCATAATAGAAAAGTTGGGGGTGGGGGTGGGGGGGGGGGGGGATAGTGCACGGTCCTCTCAACTGCCGGAGTGATCCCACTCCGGAAGCCGCTACCCGACCAAGCTAGCTCCGCGGTGAATTCCCCTTGCCAAATTCTTACCTGGGTGACATATGTCACTCCCAAGACTCAAACCCGGTACCTCTGGGAAGAGGTGGGTGTCGGTGGCCAACTGGGCTACCCCGGTTGGTTAATCATCATAGAAAAGTTACATCGTGGTTAAATTTGTTTGTACATATTTATTGATTGTTGTTCTCAATTTCATAATAGTGATTGGTGGTTGCTAGAGGCGGAACCATAGGGGGGCTAGGAGGGTCCATTGACCCTCCGAACGGCCAAATCTCAGTTGATCGGAGCATCTTGGACAAAAGCCGTCTTAGTAGTTTGACCCTCGGACAATGTCTCTTGAGTCTTGAGAGTAGTACTGTGAAGGAAGAAGAGTGAAAAATATCTGATTATCGAGTTTTTCTCCGGCATTCCGGTGGGCACCTCTTTGATATCTGGTTGTCTTTTGGGTAGACTCGTAGACAAGATGATGAATTGATGATCATATCAAAGATTAAAAAACTAATAGCAATTTTTCAGTTTTCGGTTGTTGTAGTTTTGGTGCCTAGCGTCTTGCTAGAGTTGAATAAAGTTTTTTCGGTTCGCCGTTCAGAAAAAAATACTAATAATTATTTGTGGTAACCAATGGGATGGTGGTCCATTGGCAAAAGCAAAACCTTTAAAAACACATAAGTTGGGAAGAAGAATGTCTTGGGTTTAAGTCTCACAACAAGGGATTAAAGAAATTACCCGTTAAAAAATATTTTTTTGTGGTACACTTTGTTTTGTGTGTATTTACGGGAAAAGACAAAAAGACAACTTGGTAAATTTACCTCACAAACTTATTAAGTATTTATTAAATATTTAATAGTTTCTCTTCACTAAAGTTTATTGTTTCTTTTTTGTTTTATATTTTAAGCTTTTTGATTACAATGTTTAGTTACTTTATATAATTATTTATAGGGTTTATTATTTTTATAATTTATTATTATTTTCAAAAATATATATAACTAGTTCATTATAAAGAGATGCTTTTTCGAGAATACATTTTAGCATACAAATTCAACCAAACTAACTTATGTTTAATCTAATTCATTAAGCTTTAATAAAAGCCAAAGGTAAAAAAAGTTATAAGACGTTGAATTATTAAAAGATGTTATTGCTGCTGATTCGAAGTTGAATAATGATGATTCAATTAATATTCATGAGAAAGTAAAGCGATGGGCGACAAAGCTTAACAAAAACCTTTCTTAACCAAAAGACAAATGTTCTAATAAGAATTTGGCCGACGCCTAAAGAAACTTGATTTGATCATTTTGGCCAGTTGGAATATAGTGCACTAAACGAGTTAATGCACACTAGCGAACGTAGTAAAAGTATGATTCGACCCCCCCCCTCAATTAAAAAGTTCTGGTTCCGTCACTTGTGGTTGCTGAGATCATGCGTGAGGTTTTCCTTCTTTTTCTTATTTATTTCTTCTTTCTTTCTTTCTTCTAACAACTCTGAATTAATTTGAGAGCTCCATATTGCTTCGAACTAAATCTTACCTTCAACTGCATTCGCCCCTATGAAATTCGAATCGAAATGCAATAATCTAACAACCAATATCGTTATTGCAGTATCACACACCTCATGCGACAGACAACGTCAAACACATTATTTTTTGGTTGTATCCATGTTATTTCAACAATATATTTAAAATAAAAATAACAAAGATAAAAAAACCATCTGCTTGATGACTGTCGTGAGTGTCATACAAAAACCTAAATAACTATGTAGATAGTTTAAATAGGGTATTGAACCAGAGGAGTATGGTGGAAAGCGTTGTTTATTAAGTATAAAGAAACTAATTGCAAAATGTAAAAATCGGTTGTTTGATTGTTTGATTAGACTAAGAATTACTAAAACAAGCTTGTAACAATAGGAGAAAATAATGGTTCCTTCGGATATCAGATTCAAAATAGACTTCAATTGTATGTTTGATTGGTACAATCACATAGACATGATTGCATAACTCAATTAATCGATTATGATTATCTAAAGACTACTTACTTCGATTGCGAAACAATGGAAGGTTATCATATAAATAATCAATTGAAATTACCAACCCTAACCCCTGTCAAATATATCCCAACTACTAGAATTGTCGGGAGTTGAATGAATTAGAAATAAGGTTAAATAAATTCAATCGTTTACAATCCAGTCAATTGAATCAAATGGTAAAAAGCATTCGAATGCTTAGATTACCAAGTTCAAACACAATAAAAAACACATAAAATTGTCTACTTACAAGAATTCTCCACCCTGAGGAAACCACTAAGAAATTAGCCGCTCATGTTGATGATTCGGTCTTCAGAAACTTGAATAATGGTTGAATTCATCTTCAGCATATGATGATCAAAGGTGAAAGATATCCCAAAGTTGAGTTATTGACCCCCAAATTCGTCTCCCCAAAGTCGTATATATAGTTAGGGTTTAGAAAAACCCTTAAATACCAACAAAAAGGCAATGTACGCGCCCCAGCTTGATCCCGGTACACCTTGGCGGCTGAAAACAGATGCCGCTGACTGTAGGTTACACATCCAAGACGTAGGTTACGCCGCACACTTGTTGGTAAAGACAGATGACGCCAATCGTAGCCTACGGTCTCCAAACAGTAGGTTGCGGTACAATGTGCCTGATTCTTTTTTACTTACAAGGTTGACCGTAGGTTACGGAACTCCTACCGTAGCCTACGGCGGGATTCTGCACTCTCATTCCTTCACATGTACAACTTTCATCGAATGACTACGAGGCCCCTGAACTTTATTCTTCTGCATTGCTCATGCTTCCAAGCTATTTTCCAGCCCGAAACAAATCCTGAATAATGTAATATACCTAGATTATCATCCACGGGTATTCCACTCCATCTCTAAACACTTTAAGTTCACCGAGTTAAGCGATTAACCTATATGTCACACCCCAACCGATGGCGGAATCATCGGGGCGCGACACTAGGCGAATCAGATTGCTCAAGAGAATCCATAACAACTATGTTGCGATAATATTTAATACAATCGTTATCCCATACTAACAAATAATACAATCACTTAAGTTATTACAGATTTCTTGTCCTCTCGAACAATACAAATCCGACAACCTAGATTTTAGTTGAGTTTCTAGACCACCTAGCTTGATTGGATATAGTCTGCGATCTAACCTGCAACATACGTTAAAATATTTGTCAATACAAAAGTATTGGCGAGTATACAGGTTTGATATGTATAGCGTAATAGATAAAAAGTGTAGCGAATTTCCATATGCAAGAACGTAACACACGACATATATACTCACAAAGCTGATACTACCAACTAAGTCCTTGATGCTCGAATATGCGATGGCAAACTAGACCCCGTCGGGCGCAATAGTACTATACTAGTCATGGTGGGACGTCGCGAGTATAAGCCCTAGCACACATGCAACTAGCATCACGTATATCTATGCATAACAGTTATTCGCATGTGATAATTTGATTGATTGAATAATTCGTTCGATAAGTTCGATTTGCTAGAAACGTATGTTACACCCAAAATACGATTAAAAAGGGTTCAAGTATACTCACAGTGCGTATTTAACGGGAATACAACTTGATAGGGTCGGTTGCGAGTATGTCTGCGTTAATCATTGAAGAATAGAGTAAACGATGTACGGTTAAGCGAGAATAGCCTTGAAAAGTCATTTATTGGATCGGGTGGTGCTCATCCGTCCGGTAACCGTGCGGATGGCATGTGATCCGTGCGGATGACATGTGATCCGTGCGGATGACACGTCTATTTCGCATTCTGAACACTGTTTTTTAGTGTTTATTAGAAGGAATACGTGCGGAGTTACCGGGACCGTGTAATTTCGCACTAACACTTGAAATTTCATCAGTTCCGACCCGCTCTAACGGCCGGGAATCACCCCGCCCCATCAGAACTAGCCATTCTTGACGGTTTCTCTGGTTTAGCTCGAAATCGCACAGTTCCTTGGTTGAATACATAGATTTAGGTGAGATTCGTTATCAAAACATGTGGAAATCACTCAGATCTGAGGCGCTTATGGTGGGATGAGGTCACAACTTGAAGTTCATATGAACTCTTGGTGACATCACCTTAAAACACCTCAAAATCAATAGATTTCACGGTTAAAAATTGAGTTTTAAAAGATAGAATGATGTAGAATTGAGTGTAGATCATAGAAGTACGAGTTTTAGGTTGAAATCTTACCGGAATCGCGAGAAATCGAGAGAAAAGGGTCCTGGAGCGTGCTTGGTCGAGTGGGAGCTGTCACATCACTGTTAGAGTGATGTGACTTGCTATTTATAGGCAACAGAGAAGGCTGAAGGGGGTTTTGGGTCCGGATGGCCCATCCGTGCGGATGGCTATCCGTCCGGATGGCCACTCCGACGCGATGGATTTCTCCGTTTTCGAGCGTTGCGATCGACTTTGAAGTGCGTGATTTTTATATCATTATTATATATACCTATAGATATCACTAGGGGTCGTATTTACGTATCTATAATCTACAGTTTCAATAATTACAGTCGGTTTTCGATTTGAGTATGCGATTATTAGCGACGTTTCACGGCCATCAAGGAGGGTAGTATAGGTCCTTTCTTGATGTCATCGTGAACGTTATTGTGTTTTGTGCCACAAAGACTGACGGGGTACCACCAATTCGTATTGTCATCATCGTCACGACGACTAGAGCGATATCACTCACCCGAGAGTCCTTGTTAGCGTTAGTTGTTTACGTTCGACACATCACGGCCACTGAGGAGGGTAGAATAGGTCCTCACTCATTGGCTCCGTGAGTGTTAGTGTTTGTGATAATAGTGTATTGCGAAAATATGCGATTTATCCCTCGAATAGCAAAGTATGTGGTATAGTTACATTATGATCCGAATCTCTGGTGCTAGGCGTAACGAGTATATCGAGTGGTAACAACGCACAAAAGTGCGGGTTGTTACAGTCTCCCCTGCTTTAGGAAATTTCGTCCCGAAATTAATCCAACAGGTAGACTTTTGAGAGTTGCTCCTGCATACGTAGCGATACAGTGAGTGACTTGACCGAAAGTTGACAAGCGAGAGTGCTTCGAATAAGAGAGATCGATTGCGATAGCGAGAAGGCGACGTAAGAGACAAAAGTAATATCCCACGAGTTGGCGTTCCGAAGTACCTCAAGTCGTGAAGAATTTGTTAGCTCGGTGCGATTGAAATTTAAAGAACTCGAAAGGTTTCTCATGGTGTAGGGTTGAATGAGTCGATCGTTAACCAACGTTACAAGAAATATTCGTTTTTGGATATTCAAAAGGAATTTTGGATGGAAGTCTAGAAAATTTCCTTTTAACGTAAGGTCAACTGAGTCGATGTTAACCAATGTTGCAAGGAAGTTCAGGTTTTTAAACATTTTAAGGGATTTGAAGATGAAAACTGAGGTTACGAAAATTCTCCTACAACACGGGTTCAGCTGAACTTGATGTTGAACCAACGTCTCAAGAAAGTCTTGTTTTTGTCATTGAAAAAGGTTTTAGGAAAAATTGGACTCATGAAAGTTCCTCTTGGACATGGAGTTAAGCTGGTTCGATGTTACCTCCACGTTGTGAGGAGTTTCACTTGTCCCATGGTTTTAATAAAAGTTTTATAAAAAAAAATCAGTTTTAACCGTTTGAAGAGGACAATTTAGCATCGAGCCCCACTTGGCACCTTCCCACGGAAGTTCGTTAATATGATTAAAACATTTATATATAGGAAGTACCAGCAGCGTATCCACCATGTCTTTCCCATATTACTTTCGTCCCGTGAGGCGGTGTCATGTGAGTCGATACGACATGGATGGAATTTGCGTTTACTTGGCCCAATCGATAGAAAGTCATACCGAGTATAAGGCAGAATCGAATAGGTTAAGCCGGTGAGTCGAATTGCGAACGTAGCTACGACAGCGTGCGCGAGTAGCCTGATGACACAAAACATTTATGTGTCGTGTCTAGGTAGGCGTCGAGCGATAAGTGATAAGCGAATAACGTGTTTTCGATTAGATTCCATACTAAACCCACATGGCACGTTTCCACGAGAGTTTCCTAACATGGTGAAACATTACGTTTGACCAGGTTAGTTCTGCCTCGTGAAGCGATGTCATGTGTATTATTACCACACAGGCTGCAATGAACACCAAGCGAGCGATAAGCGGTAGACTATACACGATAAGTGATAAGCGATTAGGTGATTAAGCCATTAGCACAACGCAACACTAGTAATGACGGTGGCGATAAACGAATTACGATAAGCGGCAGTTGTTGCATTGCAAGCGATGGAGGTATGCGGTTTGATTTATGCGGTTCGATTTGATTGATTAACACCACAGAATTTAGCTAACATTAGACCCCACATGGCCTGTTTCCACGAAAGCCCGCTGATATGACTAAAACACCTTGCTTTAACCTTATGAGCTTCATCTCGTGAAGCGAGGTCATGCGTGCTAACTTAGCACAAATATCACAGATAACGGTATAGCGACAGATTGATACACAGCAAACGATATAGATTCACATAATGAGCGATGGAGGTTCTCATAATAAGCGATAGATATTTCGAGATACACATGATAAATGATTGCGATTAGTCGAGTTTTGTTTCGAATGAGCTTAACGTTACGTTGCGACGCATCACGATTACCGAGGAGGGTAGAATAGGTCCTCACTCAACAATATCGTGAGCGTTTATGTACTTGATGAGATTTGTTGCAACAGACTTATGACCAGTTTTGCATTGATGCAATTGCCCTGCGAGGTAGACTCCCCAGAGTCCATCGATGAGGTGATTACATTACGTTTGCAGACTTACGACAAGTCTTGCGATGATGCGATTCAGTTGTTACGCCTTGCGATTGCGTGTAGTGTGTTGAAAATAATCACAATAGTATAATAGGTCTAATAACGTTCAACTCCACACGGCACTTTCTACACGAAACTTCGGTAGTATGGTAAACCACACCTTGCTTTACCCCTTATTACTTAAATCTCGTGTTTTGGTGTCATATTTTGTTCAAACGCTTATGGCACCTTAGAATTCACTACGATCTCCGTGCACTGACCCAAATAATCCCGTGTGCACCCGTGATTAGTTATCCCTTGCACGTTTATCGTACCTCGTTCCAAGAGTGTAGTGAGGGTAAAACACATTATTTCGTGATATAGTATATAGTACATAGTATGTGAGTGAATCTAGTCTAAGTTTAATGACTAGAGTGTGAGAGGGAAAACGAAAACGAGAGTTAATGTTACGCATAGTGGCAACATCGAGTAGTAGAGTAGGTTCAAAACTTAGAAATTAACGTCGAAAATCGTATCATTACAACTTTATCCTACGCTTGCTAGATACTTGATGCTGAAGACTTTTGCTGGAGCTGTTGTTGTCGTACTCAGGTTCACGGTTCGATGCGGCAATTGTGGGTGAAGTGACCGTAACGGTTGCAGTCATTGCAATAGCGACAGTCAGCCCCAACTGGATGATGATAGGCACACGAGTAACACTGAGGATGAGCTCCAGTGTAGGCTCGTTTTGGAAACATCGGAACTGTTCGAAGAGGTTTCGGTTGCAGCAGTTCGGTTGTTGATGAGCTCGGGCTTGAAGTCTTTCGTTTGCGGCTGGGTTCGTCGGTGTCCTGCGAAGAGGTGTCGTCGTTGGAGGATTCGTCTGAGGACTCACTTACAGAATCTTTGACCGAGTCGTTGGAAGAATCGTCGGCAGAGTCATTAGAAGAATCTCCGGTAGATCCGTCAGAGGAATCGTTAGCAGATTCGTCCGAAGGATCGTCAGTAGGTTCATCAGAAGGCTCGTTGTTAGGATTCTCTGAAGGATTAATGTCGATTGCCTGATAAGCTTGCTTGACAGGATCTTTGGAGAAAAATCCTTCCATGAGTCGTTTGTTGTTGATTTATGCGGCTAAGCGGTAGGTTTCTTCGATGGTAGCTGGCCTTGCAGCTTCGACAAAATCACCCACACACTCAGGCAAGCCACGAATGTACTTCGCAATGGCCTTTTCTGAAGTGTTGACCTGACCTGGGCAGATTATGCTAAGCTGTTTGAACCTTGCGGTGTAGCCAGCATTGTCACCTTTGGTTTGCTTGATTTTCCAGAATTCGTCTTCCAGTTTCTGAACTTCGTGAGGAGGACATTACTCTTCTTTCATGAGCTCTTTCAGCTCATCCCAAGAGAGAGCGTAAGCTGCGGAGATACCACGTTTGTTACGTTCGGCGGTCCACCAGTCGAGTGCTTGTGATTGAAATACTCCGGTAGCGCAAGTAGTACGGAAACTATCGGGACACCCGCTTTGACGAAGGGTAACTTCGATAGAATCGAACCACTGGAGTAGTTGAGTCACACCTCCTTCACCCGTGAATTCCATCGGGTCACAGGCTTTGAAGTGTTTGTAAAGAAAAGCAGATTGCGGCGCTTCCGTCTTGGAGTCTTCCGAGGTTCGAGAGTTGCTGAGAGAGTGCACTTGAGCAGCAATTCGAGGAATAAGCTTTACCACTTCTTTGGTCACAAGTGATGCAATCCTCTTATTGGTGCTTCGTTTGGCTCTCCTCCTAGCTGTTCGTCTCGAGGTAAAATCGTTGGAAGGCATCTAGACAGGAAGAGACTAGGAATGAGATTTGATCATAATGATTTTTGAGTTTTGCGATGCGATTGAGCGCGTTCAAAACTTGATGCGATAGTATATTAGTATGCGAATCACATAGGAGCCACATAGGAAACACGAAATTCCTAAGTTCTCACGCAATGACTTGTTTGTTTATACGTATATATAGGTATTTATATAACTGTAATTTGTATTCATACACATACAGGTCGGTTTAGAATATGCGAGGACGCGTTGAAGTGAGAAAGCGATAGCGAAGGCGATAGATTATGCATTAGTTTTGTTGCGAACATTCGGGTTTCGTTTTAGATTGCGATGGCGGTGCGAGTTGTGCTTTATAAAGCAGGTAGTGAAAATCGTTAAATCGAGAAATCGATAAAGCGTAAAGTTTCAAATCGTAAATAAGTTCTAACCATTGGTAAGATCGGCGGTTCGTATGATAGAGTGCCTTGGGTGTTTAGGCGTCGACTACCCAAGGTAACCCAACTATATTTAACAAGTTCGTGCGCGTGCGTTGACCTAGAAGACTCCATGCTTCCACTGGGATGCAGCTCATGGCATTCGTCTTCCTAGTCATCACGTGGCTCGAGTTATCATAATAGTCGAGTCCTTGGTGAGAGATTTTGTAAACCAATTTAGAGAGTGGAACGACTTATTAAGGTACGGGTTTCACCCCTGACTTAACAGCTCCGCTCCTAATTGTGGTTATACTCTTCGAATAAATTCGCGAGCTCCACTAGATTTCTAAATGGAGACCTTCGTCGAGATGTGGATGTCACCCCTAACTCGATGAAAGGTTCTCGTGCTAGAAAAATTGCGCTGAGTGAGAAATCCTATCGAGAGTTCTTGGTTTTCACACCTGATCTCGACTGGATCGCTCGGTTTCGTTATGCGAGTATTTTCGAAAACATGTGTATTGTGTCGGCCTTAGGAAAGGCTAAGTAGTATTTCAGCCTTAGGAAAGGCTTCTTCGTGTGAAGTTGTAGTACGCGGTGTTCACACAAAGTTGTAGCTTTTAGCAATTTCGATCGAGAGTATCAAGTAGGCCCGATACAAACCCTACTGGGTTCGTACGAGTCGGCCTGTTGGTACTTAGACTATAGACTAGGTCAATTTCTAGGACGTCGACCCGGACTAGGTCGAGTCTGGCCTAATTCCCTATAGTTATGGCTCTGATACCAATCTGTCACACCCCAACCGATGGCGGAATCATCGGGGCGCGGCACTAGGCGAATCAGATTGCTCAAGAGAATCCATAACAACTATGTTGCGATAATATTTAATACAATCGTTATCCCATACTAACAAATAATACAATCACTTAAGTTATTACAGATTTCTTGTCCTCTCGAACAATACAAATCCGACAACCTAGATTTTAGTTGAGTTTCTAGACCTCCTAGCTTGATTGGATATAGTCTGCGATCTAACCTGCAACGTACGTTAAAATATTTGTCAATACAAAAGTATTGGCGAGTATACAGGTTTGATATGTATAGCGTAATAGATAAAAAGTGTAGCGAATTTCCATATGCAAGAACGTAACACACGACATATATACTCACAAAGCTGATACTACCAACTAAGTCCTCGATGCTCGAATATGCGATGGCAACCTAGACCCCGTCGGGCGCAATAGTACTATACTAGTCATGGTGGGACGTCGCGAGTATAAGACCTAGCACACATGCAACTAGCATCACGTATATCTATGCATAACAGTTATTCGCATGTGATAATTCGATTGATTGAATAATTTGTTCGATAAGTTCGATTTGCTAGAAACGTATGTTACACCCAAAATACGATTAAAAAGGGTTCAAGTATACTCACAGTGCGTATTTAACGGGAATACAGCTTGATAGGGTCGGTTGCGAGTATGTCTGCGTTAATCATTGAAGAATAGAGTAAACGATGTACGGTTAAGCGAGAATAGCCTTGAAAAGTCATTTATTGGATCGGGTGGTGCTCATCCGTCCGGATGACATGTTATCCGTCCGGATGACAAGTTATCCGTCCGGATGACATGTTATCCGTCCGGATGACATGTTATCCGTCCGGATGACATGTGATCCGTCCGGATGGCATGTGATCCGTTTGGCGCGCAAGTGTTGTCTGCTATCTATCTCTTAAGCCTTCTTTGTAGGACCAGTGCGCGGCCGCGCAAGGTCAAAAAGGGCTGAAAGACAAGGTTGTGGTATGGTCCTAAGTACTTGTTACAAGGTTTTTGGGACCTTACCCCTTCAAGTCCCCCCAGTCTAGTGTTGCTCTTATGCAAGTAAGTGGAGCACTGGACTTATGAGAGGGAAATGCTTTGTGGTGCAGAAGTAGGGAATCTTCTATAAGAAGATTTACTTTGTTTATAATGGTGATTTGGAAATCTTTGACTTTGGGTAAGATAAACAGTTTGCAAGAAAAGGCTTTCATCCCTTTGTTTATTCTGAACTGTTGCAATCTGGGGCGGAGAGGTTTATGTAATTATGAGTTGACGATGGCTGACGTCATTCCTCATAATTTGTGCTGACCCTTCATCTTCTATCCTGACTGTAGCTCTTGGGGATTCGTGTGGACCCTGTCAGAGGGTTTTAAATGGGATGTGATACTTTGCAGTGGCAGCGCCGTTGAGATGGCAGTTGATTTGATATTTAATCATCATGGCTCTTATCTCGATGGTACCGCTTGTCCTTTTTGGCCTATATATTCTTTTTAGTTGTGATGTCTCTCTCTAATTTGGGAAAAATGGAGAACAGGGCGCCGATTCGATGGAGGCGACTTTCTAACGTGTTGCGTGTGCTCGATGCTGCTGACGGTTTATTATTGCTCTCCAATCCGGTGACTGAGGTTTCTGTTAGGGATGACGGTGTTGAGTATGCTAATCATCGGGGAGCATCATAGAACCGTCTTCGTATTCGTCTTGCCGATGATAATAATGGTGGAGTCACCCGGCTATCGGCACATCTTGTGACTCGGTGTTTTCCGGTTAACCGGAGGGGAAGTTCGTTGATTACTTACCAACGACGTCGCCGTACTTCTGCTCCAGCCGTTGTTCCGTTTGTTGCTCCGGTTGCTGCTCCGACTGCTGATGTTCCGATTGCTGTTGAAGTTGAGGACGAGGGTGTTAATCCCTGGATTGTTGACCCCCGTCCTTTGTCGAAGTATGGAGAGGTTCTTCATACTCCATATGGGGTATTGGACCAACTCTCCTAGTTTGTTTGATTTGTAACTAGTACTCTTCTTTTTTTTTTGAAGAAACACTGATGTGTTTCTTTGTGAATAGCTGTCTGCAGTGTCGTTGTTACACTTAATGATATTTTATGATGCATTGTCATGCATGTATGTTTTGGTGGTTTGCTAACTTGTGTTTGGATTACAATATGTTGCATATGTTTAATTGCTTTGAATAGGTAGAGCGAATGAGAATGGTATTGTGCTCATGTGTAAACATTTGTCTAAAAATGCGGGAGGTTGAGCCCTTTTTAGACTGTTCATGAGGCGTACAATGTTTACCATATTGTTTTCGCGTAAACCAAAAGAATTATATGCAATTTGTAACAAACAGTAACATGTGTAGGGATGACGCTTGCATTAATAGGGCGCAAGGCCAATAATACAAAGTGCAATAAAGAAATACATTGCCTGTATACTTTTATCTTTGCGGGATGGTTTGGCTTATATGTAACACCTGCGCAGCTGCTGCGCATTCCAGGTGCGAGGAACTAGTGTCCCATCGATTCTTTTCAGTGTGTATGCCCCTTTGCCTAGGGCTTCATTGATGATGTATGGTCCTTCCCACTTTGGCGCTAGTTTGCCTGGTTTTTCAGCGTTGGAAGCCTCATTGTCGCGTAAGACGAAGTCACCAGGAACGAAGGTACATACGCGTACACGCGCGTTGTAGTATTTTTCGAGTTTGGATTTGTACCTTGCCTCTGTGATGGCGGCGTTCTCACGCCTTTCTTCGAGAAGGTCTAAATCCAGTCTTCGCTCTTGCTCATTGTTTTGCTTCTGCATAGCAATCATGCGCGGTGATGGGAGGCCGATCTCAGCTAGGATTACTGCCTCCGACCCATAGACAAGACTGAATGAGGTTTCCCCCGTACTGGTCTTTGGCATGGTACGATGAGCCCATAGGATGCTGGGGAGTTCATCGACCCATCCCCTGCGCGCTGTTCCGAGGCGCGCTTTAATGCCGTCGACAATCTGTTTGTTGACACTCTCAACTTGGCCGTTGGCTTGTGGGTGCGCCACAAAGGCGAAATTGTGTTCGATCTTCATTTCTTTGAACCATTTCTGAAGATCTTCTGAGGCGAAGTTGGTGCCGTTGTCGGAGATAATGCGCAATGGTAATCCGAATCTGCAAATAATGTGTTCCCATATAAACTTGCGGATTACCATTGCTGTGGTTGAGGCCAAGGCCTTAGCTTCAACCCACTTCGTGAAGTAGTCGACTTCTACAATGATGAATTTTACTGCGCCGGGCGCGTCAGGGAATGGTCCCACAAGATCAATGCTCCATTGTTGGAAAGGCCAGGCAGACGTGACCGGTACAAGCGGGTTCTTTGGTCGGAGTGTTTTTGGCGCGTGGCCCTGATATGCTGCGCATTTCCATAGTAATTCTACCGCGTCTACGTGCATTCCCGACCAATAATAGCCCGCATTCATTATTTTTGCCACTACCATGCGCGGTCCGACGTGTATCCCGCATAACCCTTCATGGACCTCCCTGACTAAATATTGTGCGTCTGTTTTATCAACGCAGCGCAATAGTGGTCCCATGAATGACTTTCGGTACAGAATCCCTTCTGCCATTTCATAGTTTATTGCCTTGTTCTGGATTTTTCGAGCCTTCGCCTTTCCTTCTGGGAGTTTCCCATGTTGTAGGTATAAGATAATCGGAGACAACCAGGATGGATTGCCGATCTCTATAATGTTTAATTGTTTGAGAGGGACGGAAGGGTTGGAAAATACTTCGATGCGTACCTCTTTTGCTAAATGTTTGAAACTAGTGGCGGCAAATTTGCTTAGCGCATCCGCGTGCTTGTTCTCGCTTCTGTTTATGTGATTAACCTTGAATGTTTGGAATTTGCTGATTAGCATTCACGCTTATTCCAGGTATAGAGCCATTGCTTCTCCTTTTGCGTCATAATGACCATTGACCTGTTCAGCCACTAATTTTGAATCTACATTGGCTTCGAGGTTTCTTGCCCCCATCTTGAGCGCTAAACGAAGGCCTGCTAGGAACGCTTCGTATTCTGCCTCGTTGTTTGTGCTTCGGAAATCTAGGCGTATAGCATATGTAAGTTCGTGGTCATCTGGGCTGACCAATCGGAGACCCGCACCTGCTCCGTCATCATTAGAAGCGCCATCTGTGTGCAGAGTCTAGACCCTATCGTCGAAAACAGGAACAGGGTTTTGGATTGCCTCGCACTCTTGGACTTTGTCGATAGGAACTTCTGTGGAAAAATCTGCTAGAACTTACCCCTTGATTGCCGGTCGCGGTCTGTATAGGATATTGTATCCTCCGAGCTCAATGGCCCATTTGGCCAATCTTCCCGCCACATCGGGTTTGGATAGGATTTGACCTAAGTGGTAATTGGTGAGAACTGTGATGACATGACCCGAGAAATACCGACGTAAGCGTCGTGATGCGTGCACTAGTGCTAAGACCAGCTTTTCTATCATTGAATAGTGGGTTTCTGGGCCAGTAAGCATCTTGCGTATATAGTAAATTGGAGTCTAAATGTTTTCTCGCTCTACCATTAATACTGCACTGACCGCTACTTCCGCAGCAGATAAATATAAGATCAGTGGTTCTTTTTCTCGTGGTGCTGTTAATGTTGGCAACTGAATTAAATATTCCTTCATTTGCTTGAAGGCTGCTTCCGCTTCGGGTGTCCACTGGAAGTGGGTTTTCTTGGCGCAGTTTCGAAGTGTACTAATGAATGGGTAAGACTTTGCCGCGTGATTTGCCAAGAATCTGTTCAAGGCTGCTAAACGTCCGGCAAGTCTTTGCATTTCTTTTATTGTTGCAGGTGATGGCATTAGCTGGATGGCCTGCACCTTCTCTGGGTTTACTTTAAAACCATCCCTTGTTACTATGAAACCCAGAAATTTCCCTTCTTCCATTCTGAAGGAACATTTCGTTGGGTTGAGCTTTAAGTTTACGCTGCGCAAAGAATCGAACGTGCGCTGGATATTTGCGAGCATTGTATCTTCCTCGTGGCTCATGATGATGAGGTCATCCATGTATACCTTGACTGTCTTACCGATATAGCCTCTGAAGACCGTGTCCATTAGGCGCTGGTACGTTGCGCCTGCGTTGCGTAAGCCAAAGGGCATTTTTGTGTAACAGAAGATGCCCTTGTCTGTGCGGAATGCGGTCTTGTCTTCGTCTTCTTCTTTCATTTGGACCTAATGATAACCTTTATAACAGTCAAGAAAGCACTTCCATCGAAATGATGCTAGAGAGTCGACTTTTTTGTCTATCTCAGGAAGCGCGTAGCAATCTTTTGGGCATGCTTTATTCAGGTCTTTGAAGTCGACGCACATTCTCCATCCGCCACTGTGTTTTTGGACCATTACTGGGTTGGTGACCCATGTATGGTATTGAACCTCCCGCAAGATTCCGGCATTAAGTAGCTCTATCACTTGCTTGTCCATGGCTTTTGCTTTCTCATCGCTGAAGCTGCGCCTCCCCTGTGCAACAGGTTCTGCTGAGGGTCGGATGTTCAGACAATGTTGTGCTATATCGCGCGGAACCCCAATCATGTCTGCTGGGCACCAGGAGAATATGTCCTTATTGTTGGACAGCAATTCTTTTAACTGTATTCGTGTTGCTGGTGAAATGGCGTGCCCTAGCAGGATGGTCTGTTCTGGATATTCGTCGTTCAGAACCCATTTCTCCGGCTCGTTTGGTGTTGATGGTTTGGCCACTTTTGCTGGTGGTTCATCATCTACGTACATGACTTCTTTGCTTGAGTATAGAATTGCTACTCCAGTTTCTGTTGGAAACCCGCATGCAGCATGTGGAATAGAAGTGATCATGCTGAATTCCCTTTGTGACCTTCTTCCGAGCAAGAAATCATGGCGTGATGTTGCCGGCATGACCATGAAGTTTACTGTGACTGTGCGCGAATGCTCGCCATTAGATAGAGTCACAGGAAATACTATTTGCCCTAATGGGAATACAGCTTCATTACAAAATCCCGTGAGAGGAAAATCAACCGGCTCTAATCGTGCTTTGTCTTCTGGATCAAGTTGTTTGAAGCACTGCTCGTATATGATATCCATCGAGCTTCCTGGATCTATAAACATATAGTCCGTTCTGTAATGGCCGAAGATGCCAGTAATGATGACTGGTCGCTCTTCCTGAGGGCCTCCAGGAACGACAGGTAATACGACTTGTTGTTCCCTCCAATGTTGATCATGGTGTCGTTTGTGTGGCTTTCGTTAAGGGCCTCCTTGCACCATGCTTATCTGTTTTGGTTCGGCTACCTGATGGTTGATATTTCTTGATTGTTGAAGTGTCTCAACATAACTGTCAGATTGGATGTCCCACTGACAAGGCGTCTGTGGGTCCAATACTACAGTATCAATTGTACCGTTGTTTCCTTTTGGAGTACCAGATCTGATGTTTGGGGACTCAGATCTGTCAATTTGTGTGGAAATTGCGTGTAAAGCAACCTGGAATTTGTCAAACCAGTATTCTGGAGCTCTATCTATGAGTTGATCTGAGGAGTCCTTTTCGTCTGAATGACTGTTACTTTTGTTGATCCCCATGATTCCGTCGATTTGATTATTTTGGGTTGGAGAACCCTCAAATTCAGATCGAGGACCTGATGGGTGAGATGCTGAATTCTCTGACATGTGAAAACAGAGAATGAAGGAAACTGAATCGAAACGAGACAAAACTGATAAAACAGAGGAATCGGTGGGCGCCAATGAAGAAACACTAGATAATTGACCGGAATCGAATTATCTAGGGGGTTTAGATCTGCATAAAAGGGGGGTTGTTCTCTCTCGTTTGATTCGATGTAACTGACCTTCTTCTCCGGTAAACTCTGCAAAACAAAGCACCGTTAGCCTCGTCAAGGGGAGAAGAGTGGTTCTCTCCTTGACCCGACTCCGGCGTGAGAATAAGTATGTGTTTATGAAGAAGAAGAAGAAGAGGTATTGACTGACGTGATGTCGCGGTCACAATCAAATTTAATCCAATTACAACTAATTGGCTAGCGGTAAGTGGGTATCGAACACAGGGAGTTTGTGGAATATGTGTTATCTCAATGTATGTCTAACTAACTAGATTAATCTAAATTGCAAGAAATGTAAATTTCAATGTTTGGGTTGATTGGTTTTAATCAACTAAATTAAACTAAATTAGATTACAAATCAAGGTTAAGTTTTTTAACAAGATAAGAGGATAGTGATCATCCCGAGTTTCAGGTTTTAAGTGACAACTAACGTTCATGTTCAACTGGAAAGAACCACATAGACATGGCTCATGTAAGATCAATTGTTTGTGATGAAAGGGAACTAAGTACTCGGATTCCTAGAACGCGAGGTTGTTACCCGATGACCAATCAACACATATCCAACCCTAATCCCTCCCATGATATCTCGATTGCCAACGGCACCAAGAACGTATGGTTTAGAACTATGATCAAACATACATCAACAATTTACAAACAACCAATCAAACACCATAATAAACTAACAACACATGCACAGTCTAATATTCCAGAAATTAAAGAACAAGCATAATTGTCACAAATAAAACCTTACATCCGAGACGATCACCAAGCAAACCTAGCCGCTCATAGTGTTATGAACCATCATCACAATCGAACCTTTGTCCATTGGAATCAAAAACAAAGTCTTCATGTTTAGATCACTCAAGAACACCTTAGAACACCCCAAATTCGCCCCTTAGGAGTTACAAAACGAATGGGAATGATTTCATGATGAAAAGGCACCATAAAACTGAATAAATGATGGCAGTTACAAGTTTTCCGCAGCTTCCACCGTAACTTACGGTACCACCGTAAGTTACGGTGGCTTAAAATGGTTTACGGTGGATTTAAACTGAGGTACGGCATCAATTTTTGTCAGAGTCTACCGTAAATTACGGTACCACCGTAAGTTACGGTAGGCTTCAGCAATCAATTTTTGTTTTCTTCATAACTTTCTCGTTTCAACTCCGTTTTCTTCACCGTTTTCGCCTACGTTCTCGTAATTTCATCCTCTATCATGTTATCTTCTTAATTCTTCAATTCCAAAATTTTATTTTTTCATTTATTCTCCGTCTTTCAATCTACAATCCAGTCGTGTCTATTCGAAGCTTTATTTCCATACTTTTAAGCTCTAAATGTACCTGAAACACAAGCAACCGTAGTTATCTAATTCAAGACAATTACATGATCAAATGAGGGATTCACTCGTCTTTTAACACACTTAAGGGTTGTCCCATGGACCACCCGTCATTGACGAAGTGTGTGTAACTTGAATTTCATACCTGAATTGTTCTTATATTTATAGCCGAGAGTTTTGGGTGGGAAAACTTGTTGGTGAAATGTTGACGGAAGATGCTAACCCCGTAAGCGGTTACATTTCCTTCCGTTAAGCTTCTCGATCCGACGTGAGTGCACACGGATCACTGTTTAGATCTATGGCTGGGGTTTTGCCACGTGGAAAGTGATCAAGTGGAGGTTTCTCTCTAATTTCGTGCCATCATCGTGATTTCAGGGATGCCTGAGGTGATGACACGTGTCCAGACGGTTGTAACCGTTTAGTGGTGCGCGATTGGGTCCTTCTAGAAGGTTATTGCCATAATCCTGTGTGACTCTTTATCGTGTGGCACCAGTTGGGTAAATAATATCCATGTCTGGATATTATTAGGCGGAAGTGTTTAACTTTAGGATTTTCATCCTTTGTTTATGGAGGAAAGCGCAAGGATTTATGATTTCCTTTTGGCGCGCATGTGTTGTCTGCTATTTGTCTCTTAAGCCTTCTTTGTAGGACCCCAGTGCGCGGCCGCGCAAGGTCAAAAAGGGCTGAAAGACAAGGTTGTGGTATGGTCCTAAGTACTTGTTACAAGGTTTTTGGGACCTTACCCCTTCAGATAAGAAATTAATGCTCAGGTTTCACCCTCTCCATCATATTCCCACACTTAACCTTGCTTGTCCTCAAGCAACCATCAGAAACATTACTCTCCGCATTAACAAATCACTTTCAAATCCCTTACCGATTTAACCAATTAATCCCAAGTCATTCCCGTCCCATAGATTAACACAATCGAGATTGACAATCTGACAAGTAAATGATGTACATTTAAAACAATTCAAGAGTTGCCTATCTAAAACTAACATGCTTATGATACTACACACATGCCAACACGCCCCTCACAATAAGCACTCCTCTCGGCTTCATATAGACTAGCATGTAATGTGCTAGTATATATAACGCTCAAAACCAATTATGATATTCTGCACTCATAAGCTTGTATGGTAATCACACCTCAACTGTAACAAATAGCATAACACATATTAGAAGGACTTTCGGGTTTTTGGGTTTGGGTAAAGGTAAGGAATTTGTTTGGTTTTTTATGTGTATGGCTAACAAAGAAGGATAAACCAAACCATGACAATCTTTATTCACACTAAACAATATAATACTAACATATTTTCCTCAGCCGCTTATTTTGGCTGTTTGACCCATATATTTGGCTGCAATTTCTGTTTTTTTTTTGGATTACAAGTTTATAAACACACATCGTCATTCACGGATGGTAATCAAATGGTTCACATGGCAAACGAAGGATATACGGCTCAAAATGGGTGACTAAGATGGGTTAGATAAACAATCATTGATAAAACAATGAAGGGATCCTAATGCCTTTATCGTCTATGTGCATACACTAAACCACAGTCTCAGCATGTATCAAACCACACAAGTTCTAACACAGAGTAACATACGGCCTACTCTCAACAAATGAAAATTTATTGAAATTCAATCTAACAATTCTAGTAGGCTCAAACATCTCCCAGAACAAAAGGAATAAGGGTTACCGACATGTAGCATGTGTAATTCCTAAAGCATGTTACCCCTAGTTAGGCATCTCTTTTCGATTATCCTCTAAAAACACCTGTCAGATATATCTCATGAAACTTAAAGGGACAACCAAGACTAGGGATCTAGATTAGCTTAATATCAGCAAGAAACCTTTTAGCGATTGAAAATTTTGATTTTCATGTCGTTTAAGCATACTTGAGACAAAAATTTTCAAATTTTTCAAAATTTTCAATTTTAGCCAATTCAACCAAATTCAAGCATCTGATATAATTAACATCACCAATCCTCTCTCAGGTTACCGCATCCCCACACTTGGGATACATTGTCCCCAATGTATGGTGCACTTTATAATCCTAACCCGAGAGATACCACCCACAAACCATAAGCGACTAATAACCCAATCATACTAACAATGAAACACAAATAACCACTCCCAACACATATGATCACACCACCAAATGCACAAATAAAAATAGAATGCAAGATAGAGAGACACCTAGACCTGATCAGTCAATAAGTGGGTGTCGGAGGTAGTGCGATTGCTGTGATCTAACGAGGCCGTAAACATCTCTTGGATCGTTTTATATCTCACCGGGGATGTTTCCAAACATCCCCACACTTGAGTAATTGCATTCGTGAAGATTTAAACGTAGTAACCTGCCAAAACACATGCACACACCAAAAAAAAAAACAAACAATACAATACTCTACATCCTCGGGCTGCCTCCTGAGAGTGCTAAGTTTATAGGTCTTCAGCCAGACCGTACCTGATATGCTCAGGGTGGTTCAAATGCCTGCTTGCCTCTCCACTTCTCTACATACAGTTTCATCTAGTTTTGTGGGGGGTTTGCAGCCTCACGCCAGATAGGGGTCAAATTTGACTTCATTGCCCCACTCAATCCCATCATCAAGTGGTTTTCCTTCTTCTGCTCTCCTTCTCACATTTTCCTTCTTTGCCTGAGTTCCATCTGTCTCAACCTTAGACCTGTAACACTCACTACCATTCTTGTCTAACATACCATTGCTCACATGTGAAACACACTCGTTAGTAGTAACTGTATAACACAATTCATCAACAATATCGTAAGTAATGGATTTTTAAAACACATCAAAGAATAACTCACGATTCTAGTAACTCATCGTGACTAATCCCTTTCTGCAATCGATTTGGTCATTAGCTGTATGCAGAAACGGACGACCCAAAACTACATGTGGCTGCTCATATGTCCTTGATAGTGCATAGTCTATCACCATAAAATCCATCAGGTAGTAGAATTCGCCAAGTTGGATTATCACGTCCTTCACAACCCCCAGGGTTGTTTCCAACTCGCATCAGCAAACATGGCTATGTTGTCAACTGCGTGTAGAGGACCAAAGTCATACTGGTCATATAGGCTACCTGGAAGAACACTCATTCCTGCTCCATAGTCCAACAGTGCTATGTGGATCTTGAATTTCCCAACGCAAATTAGAATGCACGGTTCTCTTGAGTCACTTCTATTTCTTTCCTCCCTCGTTTCAGTTACTCCTGCAATCACTTGAGAAGTAGAAGAGGTTAAAAATTGATCATTTAAGTCACTTTTAGGAAAGATACTTACCCCACTGATTGGTATATTCTTCACACTCTTGGGGTTGGTTTGAGTGTCACTTGGCAACTTCCCATTCTGCTCTCTCAGAGTAGCTACCTCATAGCTAACTGTCCCATCTGTGTTGTCAGCGATTGGATAGCCTTCTCAAGAATCTCATCCTTTTGTCTTCTCGCTTCATCCAACTGATTCCTCTTATGCATCTCTTGCTGCATGGATTTTAGCATTTCCATGATCTCACTATTGCAAGTAGTATTATACTGGTAGTTTCTTTGATAACCAAAATTATTGCTCCCTTGATAATTATTGTGATTACGGGGCTGGAAGGATTGCTACTACCTTGAAAGCTTGGGTACATATTCGCATTTCCTTGCAGCATGTTCACCTCATCATACACACTCACAATACTAGGGCATTGATCAACTATGTGCCCCAAATCTCCATAATGCCCACACATAGGCATCTGTCCCCCATTTCTGGTGTGTTCTCCACTGCCCTTACCATCGCATGTCGGGCTCTTCTCGAAGATTCAGCCTTTCGCTTTGAAGTGCTCGCCATTTTCTCCAAGTAATCCCAGTCAATGTGCTCACAGTTTGTACCGAATGTGCCATTTGATATAGAACTGAGATCACGTGCATCCTCTGGTGTCAACCCCTCATGAAAAGCATTAAGTAATTCCCACATTTGTACACCATGGCGTGGGCAATTCTTCAACAACATCTTGAACCGATTGAAGGCTTCATGAAATAATTCATCCGACTGTTGTTGGAAATTCCTGATATCCCTCCGAGCGTCACTGGTCCTCTCAGGAGTGTAGAACTCATCCAGAAACAATTTTTGCATGTCGGGCCATGTGAAGATCGAGGCAGATGGTAAGGAGTGGAACCATTGTTGTGCCTTGTCTTCAAGAGTGAATTAGAAGAGTACCAATTTCACATCATTGGGTGTAAAATCTTGACGCCTTATCGTATTACAACGGGCATCATAAGCAGCAATGTGTAAATACGGTTCTTCAGTCACTAAACCATGATACTTGGGTAGACTCTGTATAGAATATGCTCCAACTTCAAACGATCGACCCCATAGTTGAGGTATCACTACCGGTGATGGGTTGTTAGTAATTGCGGGTTTGAAGTGGCTCTCGATCCCTCGTACCGGCCCTCGATCATATCTTCTAGGAATACCCTCAGGTTAGTTGACAGGTTGGACCATGTTTCTCGGAAGCAGTCTTTGCTGAGCAGGTATCTGTTGTATCGGTGTTTGTCAAACCGGTGGTGGTATTGGGATGTTAATTGGTCTCGCATTCCCTTGTTACTGGTTCAATGGTCCAGGTGGATAATCGTATTGTTGATATCCAGCTGGTTCTTGGTTCCTTCTTTCATCAAACCTAATCCCGTGTTATACCCTTCGTAACCCCACAAGTTCATCATCTGCTTATCACCTTGATTACCCGCATAACTATCGAATTCATCATATTCATATCCAAATTCCCCCAGATCATGCATTCAGTCAAACATAGAAGCTCTGCCTGAGAACGGTTGCCGTTGAGGCGCTTGATAATATGAAGGCTAATTTGGGAGAGGAATTGAGGTTGATTGGTTAATGGGTTGCCTTTGGTTTGGTAGAATAATGTTGTCATCGGCATCTATCCTCATATAAGGTGAAGTGTATTGAGCAGTAGATGTGTGAGTGACGGATGGATATTGAGAAGATGAGGATTGATTTGGCAATGGTGGTATCCAAGTTAGGAAACGATGGTGGTGGAATTGGTGGAATTTGAGTAGTGGTAGCCTGGGTGAAGTGAGGTAATGGTCAGATGGTCTGGAGGTGTTAGGTGATGGTTGAGTAGGAGTTGGTGAGAATTGAACTTGTGAAGCGGTCTGCTTATCTGGATTTTCTGAGTTCTCCATTGGTTTGGATGTAGGTGTTGGAAATTGTAAGATTTTGTTTTCTCGATGCAATACTCGGGTATGCCGAATTGTCCGCTCAATTTCTAGATCAAATACGAGTGGTGAAGACTTTCCGGACTTCCTAGTATGATGCATTGGTGTGCGCAAAATGTAACATATAAATTACATTAAACAAGGCATAAAATCGAGCATTTTTAGGTACTAATGTTGGAAAAGCATGTTTCTTTGTTTACTTTTAATTTACAGGATTAAAAGAGCTTAAACGAATAAACGGAACAAATTAACAACATAAACCAATACAAATACAAAGAAGAAGGATTGACATGACTTGCCGAGCCCCCATCCACAATCAAAACAATAAAATAACAAAGACATAAGCTTAGGCACGGGGTCGTGCCCACCAGGCATGGGGTCGTGCCCAGTGAAGATTCCTTGTAGAAAAAGACAACAATAAAAGACAAACCAACACGGGGTCGTTGTTTTGGTCAAAAATTACTGAAGCAATTAAGTGATCAAATTAGTTAAGTGAGGTAGTGTGCTAAAAAGTGTGTTGGAAATATGCTGGTTAAGTTGTTTAGAAAAACAATTTTCAGGATACGGCTCAGGATATTGAGCTGTATCTACGATCAAACTATGTAAAAGGGGTGACACGAGATGTACGAGGAAATCCCTTGATCAATCTAGATTGCCAGCATAAAACCTCGGGAGCTGACAATCGCAGCTGCCTTGTTCTTCTATTACTTCAAATATCAGGATACAGTGTAGGATATGGCGCAGATCAATGCTAAGTGGTACAACGATTACAAGTGGTGAGTGTTTGTGCGTGATAGAAAGAAAAAATAAGAGTGAGTTCGAGAGTAGAGAGTAAAGTGTGTGTTCCTATCGATCTGGCCTTCTATTTATAGTTACAAATAACAAACTAACTCTCCTATTATCCCGGGATGCTGGGAATATTCCATTCTGAATGTTGGGGGACTCTTTTAACTTGTTTTGCACGTGCATATTAACTATAAAACCGGGTCTTCAGCTCATATGACCGTTACAACGTCAATAGCATTGACCAGCATCCGATATTCTCGTGGAATATGCCTTTCTTCTATTCTGACCGTTACAAGACCCATTCTTCCACCATCAACGTCCATTTTTCAACCACCTTGAGCGAATCTTCAGGTAGATCAAGTCCTTTAACGTTGGTACCTTGCAACCAATGAAAATCGTTAGCTGCAACCAGGATACCCCCAGAGGATGTTACCAATATCCTGGTTCAGTATCCTGGCCGCAGCATCAAGCATATAATATCAGGATATGCCTTCAGGATATAAGCTCGAAATTCCACCCATAACAATTGTCCCCAAAAATATATCTGTTAGGATCCTGAAATCCAAACGGGTATATTTTTCGTTGTGTTGCTCGATGCACGTAATGGGATGTAGATGTTGATGTTACTTCGCGCAACTTCCAAGGTTATACTTTCTCATAACTAGGTAGTCTTCTGGCACGTCTGGTAAGGATATCTATTTTGAACATTCCTACATTTGTTTGGTTAATCAGCACATAATATGATAAGATTGAAACTACTCCCTTTTCTGTAGACTCTGCTAAGGTCCCTGTTGTCTTCGATCTTGAGGAGCTTGACAGTTACTCCAAGCCTGTCCTGGTAAAAAAAGAATCATCTGTTGCCGCCTGCTCTAAGCCCTCCAGTGTTGCTGCCGAAGGTTTCTCTTATGATGACCTTGGCTTCATGGAATCCATCGAGCCCATGACCTCCTCCTTAATAAGGTAAATATCCAAATCCTGTATCCCGTACATATACTGAACCTGTATCCTGGTTAGTTTATCTTTAACGATACCTGTATTTTGCTTTGTAGGGTCTGAATCATCTGGTCGTCCTGTACTTAGAACAATTTTAATTTCCTGCAAGCTTTAGAACAATTTAACAGTTGGAGGTGGAGGGATCTCGTGTTTTCAGGACGAAGCCTTCAACTGTTTATGTAAATATGCTTTAAAAACTTAATTGTGTTCTTGGTGGATGGGTCTCTTTTTGAGATGAAACCAAGAATACAATTAATAATAAACTAACCTTTTAACCTTACATGTTGTTATTTGTTATGCATTGCTTAGTTTGAATTCCAATGTTCCAAACTTAGTGCAATTATTACTTTTTATGAAAATATCTTGATCAGTATACTCGCAAAAATCCTATTAAGACTTCCGTCAACTAGGGTTTTTATAACTCAAGCAATTCAGATAAAGTTTTCAGAGAAAGAGGACAGGTCATTTTTATTTTACAAAGTTGGTTTTGAGAACACTTGTTTGACTAGAACACAGTTTCAGTTTTTAATCCAAGTATCATGTCCCAAATATTCCAATCAAATATCCTGAAACATATTTTGAAAATACATTTTGAGAATATATCCCGAGAATATATCCTAATCAGGATGCTTAAGCTTTTGTCAAACATAGTTTCAAAAACTCAAATGATTTAAATAACATTTACAAAGGAAAGATCATACCAGGAATAGAGTGTAACCCTATTCTCAAACTTCAATCCTTTTGCAACTTTTCCAACGAAGATGTCCCCAGTCTGAGACACTTAGTGTACTAGGTCCGAGCTTGATCCTTTGAGCTTTACACAATTGCCTCAGTAGGAATGTCCCCTGTGCATAATGTCTTCGAATACTTAGAAATTTTCTGGACATCAGCTGCAACCGTTTGAATAATTCTTATATTACAGGGGATAAACCCTAAAATATACTGGAGATAAATCCTTAATGTACTGGGGATAAACCCATAAGTATTCTGGGGAAAATCCCAAATTTTCGTGCGCTACAGGCGGGAGTGTATAAACTCCAAGACTTAGAAAGGTGAAAACCTTTAAACCTTAGAGAGTATGAAAATACCCTTTCACGAGAGAGGGTGATCAATCCTCATATACCTTTAGGATCCAGGGTATAGCCAACAGTAACGAAATTGTCAGCCACTTTTACATGAACTGGTCCCGCCACCTTGAACTATCCCTGGATGACTTGCGCTCCAGGCGGGGTGTTTAAACCTAATTCGTGAGAAAGGTGAATACCTTTAAACCTGTGAAGGGATCAGGATCCCTTAAACGTGAGAGAGGGGGCCAATCCTCTAATCTTTCGAAGTATCCTGAGTGTGTATCCTGGAGCTATATCCCGAAGCATATACTGCAAAACAACTGTAAACTAAGGTGGGTGTTAGCCTGGCTAACACCCCTCCGATGCTTAAGTCAGTAATAGGTTCAAAACAGCAAATAATATTAAAATTTAACAAAAGAGACAGAATCCATACCATCCTGAATTAGAATTTAAATTCCATACTCACTTGAAATAGAGCTTTAGGTGTACAGCATTCCAAGATCTTGGTAGCATATCCCCTTCCATATTCTTGAGTCGGTATGCTCCTTTCCCAGATTATGATTCAACCTCATAGGGTCCTTCCCATTTTGGAGCTAATTTTCCATCGGCAGGGTTGGTTGTATTCTGGAATGCTTTCCTCAACACCCAATCTTCGACTTGGAACCTTCTAGTCCTTATATTCTTGTTATATGCTCTGGATATCCTCTGTTGATATGCCGCCATCTTTAGCTTTGCTGCATCTCTTGTCTCATCAATAGTATCCAGTTCTTGACATAAGATTTCAGGATTTGATTCAAGATCCCGTAGGCTTGATCTAGCTGTCGGTATCACCATTTCTGTCGGGATCACTGCTTCTGCCCCAAATACCAAAGAAAATGGGGTTTGCCCAGTAGCATTCTTCACAGTTGTTCTATCAGCCCATAGGACAAATGGTAGTTCCTCTGCCCATTTTCCTTTTTTGGCACCTAACCTCTTCTTTAAATTGTTGACGATTATTTTGTTCGAGGATTCTGCTTGTCCATTTGCTTGAGGATGCACTGGTGTTGACGTAATCATCTTAATTCCCTAACTCTTGCAAAAGTCAGTAGTTCTTTTGCTGATGAATTGACAGCCATTGTCACAAACTATCTCAGCTGGTACCCCAAATCTGGTCAGGATATTCCTCTTTATGAAGGATACCACTTCTTGATCCCTATCTTGAACAAAGGCCTCGGCTTCGACCCACTTGGAGAAATAATCTGTCATTGCCAGCATAAAAACCTTTCCTCCTGGAGCCTTTGGAAGTTTTCCCACTATGTCCATTCCCCATTTCATAAACGGCCAAGGGGATACGATAGGATATAATGGTTCTGCAGGCTGATGCGGGATGTTGCCGTGTCTTTGACATGCATCATATTTCTGAGCATACTCCACGGCATCCTTTCTCATGGTCGGCCAGTAATATCCTGTTCTCAACACCTTCGAGAACAGAGATCTGCCCCCAGTATGGTTGCCGCAGTCTCTTTCGTGTATATCCTGAAGTACCTCCTTGGTTTCAGGATCTTCCAAGCACCTTAGGTACGGACCTGCAAGGGATTTCTTATACAAAATATTATTTATAATAGTAAAACGAGATACCTTCATCCTAAAAGCCTTAGGAGTTGCATCCTTTGGGATATCTCCTTCTTGAAGATACTTCACAATTGGAGTCATCCAGGATTCAGGATCCTTCTCAGGATATCCATCACCAGGATCCTGGATACATGCTACTTCTTTATCCTGAGATTTGAAATGTTCCATTGCAGGATACAAGATGTGCACTATTGGTATCTGAGTTCCCTCCGGTATCCTGACAGTAGATCCTAAGTTTGCTAGAGCGTCAGCTTCAGCATTCTTTTCTCTTGGTACTTGTTCAAGTGTAAAAATTTCGAAATATCCTGCTAATTTTTTAACAATTTCGAGATATTCCGCTAACTTTTCACCTTTTACTGCATAAGATCCATTGAAATGGTTAGTAATCAACAGGGAATAAACATATACTTGTAAACATCTAATATTCATATTTTTAGCCAATTCTAATCCTGCTATCAGAGCTTCATACTAAGCTTCATTATTGGTAGCAGAAAATTCACATTTAATAGCCTGGGGTAATATGTCCCCCTGTGGCAATTTTAGTAGTATACCTAAACCTATACCTCTTACATTAGATGCACCGTCAGTATATAATGTCCAAGATTCTAAGTTTTCTCCTAGCTGTTGCACTTCTAGGTCTACTTCGTTTTGAATATCACTACTGAAATCAGCCACAAAGTCAGCTAAAGCCTGAGACTTTATTGCATTTCAAGGTTCATATACTAGATCATAAGCACTTAATTTTACTGACCACTTAGCCATCCTACCTGACATCTCGGGTTTCCTAAGCACATTTTTAACAGGATAGTTGGTTTTAACATGAATCCTATGTGTTTCAAAATAATGTCTAAGTTTCGTTGATGCCATAACTAGGGCTAATATCATTTTCTCTAAGTGGGAATACCTAGTTTCAGTATGTAATAAACTTTTACTAACATAATAAACAAGATACTGCTGACCTTCATGATCCTTAACCAAAACGGCACTTACTGCATTCCCTGATATTGCAAGATACAGGGATAATTGTTCACCATCCTCGGGCTTCTTCATCAGAGGTGCGGTTGAAAGATATTGCTTTAATTCCTGTAAGGCTGCTTCATGCTTTTCTCCCCACTCAAACCTCTTATTCTTCTTCAGGATATCATAGAATTCTTTACATTTTTCTGAGGATCTTGAGATAAATCTGTTTAATGCCGCTACTCGCCCCGTCAGTCTTTGTACATCTTTCATGTTGGAAGGTGATTTGATATCCAATATAGCTTTAATCTGCTCCGGGCTTGCCTCTATATCCCTTTCAGTCACCATGTATCCTAAAAATTTTCCTGCCCCCACTCCAAAATGGCACTTGGCAGGATTTAGTTTCATATTGTACTGGTCCAGGATATCAAATGCTCCTTTAATATCCTGGAGATGATCCTCGGCCTTCTTGGATTTGACTACCATATCGTCAATGTACACCTCCATGGTGTCCCCCAGTTTCTCTTTAAACATGATGTTCACCAATCTCTGGTACGTTGCACCTGCATTTTTCAAACCAAAAGGCATAGCAATATAACAGTAAATACCTGTTGGTGTCATGAAAGCAGTATCCTCCTGGTCTGAACGTTCCATTTGGATCTGCTGGAATCCTGAGGATGCATCCATGAAGGTTAACATCTCATGACCAGCAGTGGCATCCACCATCGAGTCTATATGAGGCAGAGGGAATGGGTCTTTAGGACATGCTTTGTTCAAGTCTGTGTAATCTACACAAACTCTCCATTTCCCATTCTTCTTTTGAATCACGACCACATTTTCTAGCCACTTGGGAAATTTGACTTCCCTGATCATCTTGGACTTCAATAGTCTTTCAACCTCTTCTTGATTAATTACGTTTTGTTCTGGAGCAAACTTCCTTCTCTTTTGCCGGATAGGCTTGAAAGACATGTCAATTCCAAGCTTGTGAGTTATAATATCCTTAGAAATACCTGTCATATCCTCATGCTTCCATGCGAATGTTGACATCCTGCATTTCAAAAAGTTAGTTAACTGATTATCAATATCCTGAGGGATATTGGCTCCTACGAGCACCGAGATATCTGGATTATCCTGATCCAGGATAATTTTCTTTACATCCTGCTCTAAAGTCTCCACGATATCCTGGGCCCGCATCTTTAATTGCTATGCTGCATTAGGCTTGGTTGAGGATTTCATCGAAGATGAGTAACATTCCTTTGCCTCCTGTTGATCACTTTCCACCTTGACAACCCCCCAAGGAGTAGGGATCTTGATACACTGATGATAGGTTGATGGCACAGCTTTCATATCATGGATCTATGGCCTACCCAATATGATATTGTAGCAGGATAAGGAGTCCATGACACAGAAGCGTTGTATTGAGTTGACCCCTTCAACATACACGGGCAACTTTATCTCCCCTACGGTATTCCTGGCTTCTCCACTGAAACCAACAAGCGCAGTGGACTTCGAAGTAATATCCATCGGGGATACATTCATCCTCTTCAACGTGTCCAGCTGAATTATGTTGACGGAGCTGCCATTGTCCACCAGTATCCTGCGTACAAAATGGTTAGCAATATATAAAGTTATTACGAGAGCATCATGGTGAGGATCCTGGACAGTATCCCTGTCATCACTGTCGAAAGTGATCACTTTATCAGTTGTGAGGGTAGTCATCCTGGCTGGTTTATCTCCCCTTTCGGCCTTAGCTTCCTTTGCATGTCTCTTGGCCGCGGAATACGAAGTCCCACAAATGTCGGATCCTCCTGAAATAAAGTTAATTATCTTGGCATCTGCAGGAGGTGATGCTGCTCGTTCAGGATCCTTCTCAGTATCCTGACCCTTATTCTTCTTTCTTCCTATAAGATCTTTCAGATATCCTTTGCTTAGCAGATAGCTTATTTCCTTCCTTAGGGCTATGCAATCTTCCGTAACATGTCCAAAATCCTCATGGAAGGCACACCACTTGGATTTATCCTTCCAATCAGCTTTCTGTTGGTTCTTTCGAGGCCACCTGGCTTTGTCTCCCTAACCCTGCATAGCATACATTAGTTCAGGTATATTAACAGAAAACAATATTCTGACAACTCAGGATACTCCTCAGGATCCTCGTCTTGGACAACGTTCACTCTTTTGTTTTCATTTTTATAATACGGCCTAGAGCGGTATGGTTTATGTGAAGATTCTATTTTCCTGTTTGTTGACTCATATGTTGAGGATGCATTCATCCTCTCTTGCATTTTCTTATCATCTTCAAGCCTGATATATCGCAAAGCCCTGTTTCGAGCTTCGTCCAAGTTCCTGCAAGGATTCATCACAAGATCCTGATAAAACTAGGAATCCCTTTGTAGTCCCATCTTGAATGCTTGGACTGCTGTAGCAACATCAAGGTGCGGGATATCCAAGGATTCCCCGCTGAATTTGTTCACATAATCCCTTAGGGATTCTTGAGGTCCCTGTGTTATCCTGTAGAGGTCATTTGTTAGTTTTTCAAAGCTTCTACTGCAAGAAAACTGACTGTTAAACAATTTAACTAAATGAGCAAATGATGTAATTGAATCAGGTGGAACATTTAGAAGCCATTTCAAGGCTGATCCTGTTAAAGTGGAGCCGAATCCTTTGCACAAGCATGCTTCTTTAAGATCCGACGGGATAGGGTTAATTTCCATCCTCTCCCTATACTGGGCAATATGCTCCTCAGGATCCGTCGTCCCATCATACAACTTCATGTTAAGAGTCTGGAATCTCTTTGGGATTTCCGCATCACAAATGGGGTGAGCAAAGCGGGATACGTTGTGACTATCCCGGGATACTTCCGGTATAGACTGCACTATCCCAGGCACACTTGATATCATATCCTTCAACTTTTGAAGCTCTCTTGTTATCACTGATGTCACACCTGCATCCTGCAATGATCCAAGATTATTAGTAACAGGGATACTGGTGTTAACAGACAAGTTACCAGCTTGGTGATTCTGGCTATATCCTGGGGCGCATCCTGGAGCATATCCTGGATCCCTCACAGTCGGCATCCTGGTCGAAGAGGGTATCTCAGGAATATGACTCCGGGAATGGCTAGGCACAATATTCCCCCTGTTATCCTCAGCATATACTGCAGAACTGAAGTTTAAAGCTCTTGGTTGCAAGGGAGTGACAGTATCCTCAGCGGGCCTGCTTGAGCTGGATTTCAAGAGTTGTATCTCTCTTATCAGCATTAGGTTGGTCTCCTGCTGCTGCCTCATTTGTTCCTGTACACTACCAAATAAAGTTAGAATTTCTTCATTAGAGGCCAAAACAGGACCAGATCCCTGAATATTCTGAGTGGGAATAACATCCCAAGCCACATGAATTACGATT
This sequence comes from Helianthus tuberosus, assembly GCA_030545235.1. Lineage (NCBI taxonomy): Eukaryota > Viridiplantae > Streptophyta > Magnoliopsida > Asterales > Asteraceae > Helianthus > Helianthus tuberosus. The sequence goes on along the minus strand of CM060417.1, from coordinate 80,848,632 downwards.
CCTTGTGAAGAGGCTTGCGTTCTCGGAGGAGGTGGTGGAAGCATCGAACCAATTGTTGTAGAGGTTGTAGCAGACATGGTGGAAGAGCTCATGTTTGATCTCGAGGCCATTGAAAATAGTGTAGCAAAAAGTTTTGAAAATAGAAAACCAAGTAATGATTTTGCAAAAGCTTTTAGTAGAAATAGCACCACTCGCCCCACGGTGGGCGCCAAATTGTTTTGGTCAAAAATTACCGAAGCAATTAAGTGATCAAATTAGTTAAGTGAGGTAGTGTGCTAAAAAGTGTGTTGGAAATATGCTGGTTAAGTTGTTTAGAAAAACAGTTTTCAGGATACGGCTCAGGATATTGAGCTGTATCTACGATCAAACTATGAGCAAAAAGTAAAAGGGGTGACACAAGATGTACGAGGAAAGCCCTTGATCAATCTAGATCGCCGGCATAAAACCTCGGGAGCTGACAATCGCAGCTGCCTTGTTCTTCTATTACTTCAAATATCAGGATACAGTGCAGGATATGGCGCAGATCAATGCTAAGTGGTACAACGATTACAAGTGGTGAGTGTTTGTGCGTGATAGAAAGAAAAAAGAAGAGTGAGTTCGAGAGTAGAGAGTAAAGTGTGTGTTCCTATCGATCTGGCCTTTTATTTATAGTTACAAATAATAAACTAACTCTCCTATTATCCCGGGATGCTGGGAATATTCCATTCTGAACGTTGGCGGACTCTTTTAACTTGTTTTGCACGTGCATATTAACTATAAAACCGGGTCTTCAGCTCATATGACCGTTACAACGTCAATAGCATTGACCAGCATCCGATATTCTCACGGAATATGCCTTTCTTCTATTCTGACCGTTACAAGACCCATTCTTCCACCATCAACATCCATTTTTCAACCACCTTGAGCGAATCTTCAGGTAGATCAAGTCCTTTAACGTTGGTACCTTGCAACCAAAGAAAATCGTTAGCTGCAACCAGGATACCCCCAGAGGATGTTACCAATATCCTGGTTCAGTATCCTGGCCGCAACATCAAGCATATAATATCAGGATATGCCTTCAGGATATAAGCTCGAAATTCCACCCATAACAGTCGTACCAACCCAACATGGGTCATGGTCAACTCTAAGATTCGCAGAATCTGTGATAGTACAACAAGTACACTCACCACGGGGTCGTGCTTTATCACCACGGGGCGTGTTGGTACAAGACCTGACATCTGTAGTTAATGAATGGAAGGAAAACGAAGACCACGGGGCCGTGCCAGGTGGGCACGGGGCCATGCCTGCCCTCTGTTTTCAGCTATAAATAGAGTGTGTAGTAGTCTCGGGATCCAGGATCGATTGTAAGAGTTCTTGTCAATCAAAGGCCATGCTTGGCTAATCTCTTGCATCACTTGGTAAAGACAAATCTTTGATGTATTACCTTTGATTTTGAATCTTTGGCAACTTTTTAATTGGGTATATATTAATGACTTTAATAACTAGTTTTTTTTATATTGAAAGTGAATGTTTCGTTGATTCTCCCATTCGTGTCTTTACGGTCTATATAAAGCACGTTAACTACCTGGAAGGGGGTTAGAAGGGTGTTTGGGTAAAGTTCTTGGCTTGTTCAGTGTATAGATCCCTCGAGGACTTGGTTCAAACTTATTAGGACTTCCCTTGAGGCAGATAGCATCAAATCGGGGGAAGTAAGAACGGCTTGAACCCCTTATAAATAAACTACTATTAAAACTTTATCCGGCCTTGTGGGGCTATATGTCACACCCCGATATTTTAATAACACCCGGTGGGCCCGGGTGGGGTACACGTGACTAGATTGATATCAAATACACAAATAGCACAGCGGAAGTCTTGAATTTAAAATACTATTACAAATATAATTGTCCGAGTGTTCAAAATATAACACAGATGGATAGTGTACCAAAAGATCCACATGCGGATCATAAATTTACAAAATGAAATAACACACTAATAGGCTTCTTAAGCAAGGAGTTGCAAATTCCTCTTAAGCATTACCGGTACTTCTAGCCTATTTCGTAACCTTGCAACCTGTCACTTAGTCTTTTGAAGATTCGTAAGTTTACACTGTTAAATACAAATAACCGACACATTTTGAAAATATTTCAAAATTGATTTTTCTGTACACAATGGTACATATAATTTTCATAAATAACTTGGGATAAACTATTTCTCATGTTATCAGTTTTATATGCTTAACAATACATATGGGGCCTAGAAACAATGCCGAGATCATGACTAACCGACACACCACATTAATTCTCTTAGTGGAAATACCCTTATTAGGAAAACCCGTATTGGGTTATCAAATCATTTTATTTTAGCATTAGCATCTGTCAGGTGTATGCCTACATTCCGTGCTTAGGTCGTGGCCATTTGCAATTAAATAAGCCGGGGATATCCAGGACACGGTCGTATTAACCTCCAATGTTTAAGTCAAAGCAATACAAATTAAAATGGATTATTTGGATTCCTGAAACATTGGTCTTTGATCCCATACCTGACCATGTGGTAATAATATACCATATCACAAGCCCGTATAGGGAAAATAGGTTAAGAGTATTTACCTGGCTTAAACAAGTATTACAATGCAAGAAAATATAATAAGCACAACCGTTATCAATTAACTAAGCTTGGTTGAAATCTACTAGAATGCCTTAGTCTGGAATGAATGGTATTATAACCAATTTGAATGTTAACGGGTCTTATTCAAGTCATAGACTTGGACCGGTTAACTTAAAATAATGAAAATGGTACGATACCGTTGATTAAGCGACGATCAGATAGAATGTAGTTTAATCCCCACAAGTGCTAGGACTTGTATAATATGGGAAAACTATATACATTCTGGAATTTGAAATGAATTTGAAGAGATTTGACCCGTTTCGGTAAACTTACGTAAACTAGTTACATCAGCTTAACCGTACGCACATAGGCGTATTCGGGTGATCAGATGAGTTATACACAAGTTCAATATGCCAAAACATTTTATTTAAGTTGTAACATCAGTAGGTTATCAACTTATGTGACCATTATGGTTTTTAAAATCAAACTATGCACCATAAGGGCATTTTTGTCATAATATGGCATAGTTCATGAACGTGTATAAAACTCATGTTATAAACAAGTTCATTCTTCCAAAACATGTTAATTGTATTACCATATCAGTAGGTAATTCGTTTCATATGTTTATCATTGATTTAAACCATGTTTTGTACAAAAGTGCATTTTGGTCATTATTAGGCATATTATAAGAACTTGCATAAAAACTCAGAATCTGATTATGATCAAGTAGTATAACCACAGAGGGTTACACTATACTATAATATGGTCATAATGCAACTAATAATCAGTAGCTAAAGTTTCTAAATTGGGCCAGAATCGAAAGTCAAAGCAGAAGTCAAACTGCTTGACTTTCGGTTGCGAACTAACACATAAAACTGGAAATGACGGGCTGAACATGTTTAGACATGTTCTAATATTAGATACCAACTGATTTAGTGTAAAAAACATGAGTTAAAACAATTACAAGTTCATTTTATAAGTTTTCTAAAAATTTGCCCTTTGACTTTTTATTTAACTTAACTTTGACCCGTCATTTGACCAACTTAATGTGATTTCCAGGAGGTGCCCTTTTGAGGGATTAACACCTACCTTATTACGATCACGTAGCCATGTTCGATTCGAACAATGGCTGGACCATAATGTCCTAAACTGAAAGTCAAAGTAAAAGTCAATTTGCTTAACTTTCGGCTATTAAAAGCCTATAGAAATGAAAAGAGCTGGAAAGGAACACTTACAAGTGATCCTTAGAATGCTTAGAACTCATAGGGATGCTCCTTTATGACCAGGAACTTCCAAATAAGAGAGAGGAGATGTTTGAAAGAAATGAGCAAGTATAAGTGTGTGATCAAGGGCTTATTTATAGTTGGGGAGCTTGAATGGAGATCAAGACAGGTGTTAGAGGTGATCTAGGATCACCCCAAGTGTCCATGGTCATGGAAACAGCTGAGGAAAGGTGGCAACATGGGGGATAGGTGGCAGTGTTGCATAGAAACTTGGCCTCCAAACAAAACTGCCAGCTGTAGTGTTTACGAACCGTATGGCCTTTAGGCTTACGGTCCGCAAGCCTCCTTGGCGACCCTGGTTTTCAATGCCTTACGGACCGTAAGCTATAAAGCTTTGCGGTCCGTATACGATGCCCCAACAACAACAATTTTTATTATTTACGGACCGTAAGGGGTAAACCCTTGCGGTCCGTATAACACCTTCAAAACTTCAAGATTTTGAGATTTTCATATTTGGTCCCTCTACAATCAAACTTTCATAATTTGGCAAAATTAATCCCTCTCGCCCAAATTATTCGGCATATTTGAGAGTGGACACTTGTCGATATATAATTCTGTGAAATTTCCGAGGTGTTACACTGTATCCCGGCTGACTTAGACCAATATGGTCGAGGGTAACGTCGCCTTTACAAGAGGGGCCTATCACTTTTCGCATTAATAACTTATTTAGTTATCTTTCAATAATCCGACCTTGAGGGACTGTATTCCAACTAAATCATACCAATATGGTTGAGGTTAGCGTCGCCTTCACAAGAGGGGCATGCCACTATAACTAAGATAATCTCTTAAAAAGCCCAAAGTGCGGAAATCATCAAAGGATACATAAAACAGGAGTTGGAACCAAGTGATACCTTCTTGTCTATTTGTTTTTTTTCCTTTCATTTACGTTTTTTATTTTTAATTAGTTTATCTTTTAAAACTTTCAAAACTTTTATCAAAATTTGGTTAGATTAGACGTTAACGATAAGCCGATATTAAAAGCTCTTGTTGTCGGAAAGAAAGAGACAAAATTGTATAGGGGCTAGTGTGTAATATGGTGGTCTATATAAACCCCATCTTTGTGTAACCCTAATAGAGTACAATACAATTTTTCAATACAATTCAAACCCAAATCTGAGATTATTCTCTATACCAAACAACATGGTATCAGAGTAGAGTTTATGATTCTACAACTGTCTTCAATCCAACCTCAAACCTGAAATCAAAATCAATAGCAGCTAACCCAATCGAAATCAAACTCCGAAACAATGTCAATAGCCGTCGTCGACACCGGAAACAACATCAACAGCAGCCAATCCAACCTTTGTTGGTAAACCCTAGTGTACCGATCGAAAAAAAAAAAACAAAATCAGTGTGATCCCCTCTACGGCTTTCCGGCCAGCGAACGACCGCCGAGAACCACCACTGGTGACTGGAGGAATTAGAGATCTATGAAGTTGTAGACTCTGATCTCTTTGGAAACCCCGTTGATCGCTTTGAAAAAAAAAAACCCAGGAAAATCAAGCTTCTAATCGTGTTTGTTTTTTTTTTTGCCAGTATAGATCTTGGAGATAAGGTGGCCCCATTTGGAATTTTACAAACCCTAAGCACCACTGTTTCTTTTCCACACCTACTTTTTTATAAATACGCCACACCTACCTTTTGATAAATACACCTGCCTTTTGATAAATACGCCCGGTTTGATAACGTTGTTGTCCATCGGTAGCGGATTTGTTAGTTGCGGGCGATTTTAAATCTTGAACGCGAGTTCAAATTGCCCAGCGTATTTGATAAATACGCCGGTAAGCTAACGCCATTATCTGGCGTCGTTATTTTGGCGGATTTAAGTGGCCCAGTTTTGTTACCGGCGTAATTGATAAATCTTGAACGCGAGTTCAAGTGTCCAGCATATTTATTAAATACGCTGGTCTGCTGTCTTATCTGTACCGACAGCTTATTAAAAAAATGGAAATCAATAATGAAAAAAACAGCTCTTGGATATTTGATTCTGGTGCCACCGACACCATGACGTTTGAACCGTTAGACATATGTTCAATGACCCAACCTCAAAAAACTCAGATTCATACAGCAAATAACGGAACGATGCAAGTGAAAGGAGGAGGAGTAATTGAAATTTCACCAACTATGAAATTATTAAATTGTCTCTATGTTCCGTCATTATCACACAAATTGCTCTCAATTAGTCATATTACCAAAGAATTGAATTGCACGGTACTAATGCACCCTACTTTCTGCATCCTACAGGATATTAGGACGGGTGTAATTATTGGACGTGTTACTGAGCGCCACGGATTGTACTACGTGGATGAAGTGGCTCAACAGGGTACTGTGATGTTAGCTCATGGAACTGAAAACCGGGAAGCCTGGCTATGGCATAGACGTTTGGGACACCCATCCCATGGTTATTCACACTTTTTATTTCCAAAACTCTTCCATTCAAATGGAAAAATAGACTATGAAACCTGTCTTCGTGCTAAAAGCCATCGACAACCATTTAAACCTAGCAATACGAAAGTTGCTTCACCTTTTTCACTAATCCATTCTGATGTGTAGGGTCCTGCTCCTGTGATGGGGGGGGGGGGGGGGGGCAGGGTCTTCGGTACTTTATACTATTCGTGGAATCTTGCACTCGCATGACATGGGTATATTTTTTAAAAAATAAAGCCGAAGTTTACGAAAAATTTATCATGTTTTATGCTATGATTCAAACTCAATTCCGAACTCAAATCCAAATCCTTCGATCCGACAATGGGGGTAATTTGTCAATACATCCATGAAACAATTCTTTAAAACCAAAGGATTAATTCATCAAACCTCTTGTTCTCATACCCCAAACAAAACGGTGTTTCTGAACCGAAAAACCGTATTATTCTTGAAATGACTCGAGCCCTTTTAATCGAATCTCAGGTTCCCAAATCTTTCTTGCCGGAGGCACTTGCAACCTCCGCGTATCTCCTGAATCGGCTTCCCACAAAAGCTCTTAAATTTAAGACTCACTTAGATTGTATGTCTAAGTCTGCCAGTATTACTTGAACCTCGGATCTTCAGGTGTACCGCATTTGTCCACATACCCAAAATCAACCGAAACAAGCTCGGCCCATGTGCCGAGAAATGTGTATTTGTCGGCTATGGGATCGACCAAATAGGTTACCAATGTTATAATCCAAAAACTCATTAAATGTTCACCACAATGAACGTTGACTTTCTTGAAACAAAATACTTTTATAACACCCAACTCAGTGGTCAGGGGGAGAATGAATGTATAGACACCCTGAGTTGGCTAACCCAACTTCCCTCATCTGAAGAAGTAACAACAGAAAATCATCACAGTACTATGAGTCCTTCAAACACAGCCACACAACCTGCGGAGCACAGTACCACTGAAGAAAGTCCATCCAACGTGATACCTGAGGTAAGAAATACTGAGGACCCTGGATGTTCTACATTTTATAACCATGAGACAACAGGGGAACACATAGAACCGACAGCAACGGAACCTACTCCACAGGTTGAACCAGATGTGGAACAGGGTGAACCAAATTTGGAAGAGGTTGAATAAGTCGTTGAACAGGTGGAACCAGTTGCAGCAGAGACAACCGGAAGATACCCTCTCCCTCCTAGAGCCAATAGAGGGGTCCCTCCAAAACGGTACTCGCCAGAGAGGGAAACCATAACTTCAAGGTATCCTGTAGCTAATATAGTTAATGGGAACTTATCTAACAGTGCGAAAGCATTTGTCACCTCTCTATACTCCGAACAAATACCTGGCTCTGTAAAGGAAGCGCAAGGTAAGAAGAACTGGAAAGAAGCGATGGAAACAGAGATGCAAGCTCTTATGAAAAACAATACGTGGGAAAAGTGCATTCTCCCAAAAGGAAAGAAAACAGTTGGCTGCCGTTGGGTGTATTCAATTAAGTATAAACCAGATGGTTCTATTGGAAGATACAAAGCTCGACTTGTAGCCAAAGGGTACACTCAGACGTATGGGATCGATTACTCTGAGACGTTTTCTCCGGTTGCAAAAATGGACACCATCAGAGTCCTCTTCTCTTTGGCAGCAAATAAGAATTGGCCTCTCCATCAGTTTGATGTTACAAATGCATTTCTCCATGAAGACCTAGCGGAAGATGTCTACATGGAAGCACCTCCAGGTTTTTCAGGGGGTTTTAAAGATGGGGAAGTTTGTCGGTTGAAGAAATCTCTATACGGGCTAAAACAGTCACCTCGGGCCTGGTTTGGAAAGTTCACCTTGGCCATGAAAGAATACGGGTATTACCAAAGTAACGCTGATCATACCCTGTTCCTCAAAAGAAGAAACGGCCTCGTAACTTGCCTGATCATATATGTAGACGACATGATTATCACCGGAAATGATGTAGAAGAGATAGCACAGCTGGAAAAGAATTTGTTTTCAAAGTTTGAAATGAAAGACCTTGGGATTCTCAAGTATTTCCTCGGAATAGAAGTTCTCAGATCTCAACGGGGGATTTTCATCTGCCAAAAGAAGTATGTCCTTGATCTCCTGGCGGAAACTGGTTTGATTGATTGTAAACCAGCAGATATGTCAATGGTGGTGAACCATAATCTTCAACTGAAACTTAATGGCGAGCTTGCAGACAAAGAAAGGTATCAACGGCTCGTGGGCAAGTTAATTTATCTCTCTCACACTCGCCCTGATATAGCTTATGCTGTTGGAGTGGTAAGTCAGTTTATGCATCAACCGCAAGTTGCCCACATAGAAGCTGCTCAGAGAATTCTAAGGTATCTAAAGGGAACCGCATGCCATGGAGTGTTGTTCAAAACAAATGGACATTTAAATGTTGAGCTCTACACTGACGCCGACTGGGCAGGGGATAAGGGAAATCGAAGGTCACCTTCAGGGTACTTCTCCGTGGTTGGTGGGAACCTTGTTACCTGGAGGAGTAAGAAACAGAAGGTGGTCGCTCTGTCGAGTGCAGAAGCAGATTTCAGAGGCATAGATCGAGGGTTAAGCGAAGTTCTTTGGATCAGGAAACTTCTAGAAGACATTGGTTTCTCCCAAAGGGCAGCACCCAGTAAAATTATGTGCGACAATACAGCTGCAATACAAATCTCAGAAAATCCAGTTCAGCATGATCGAACAAAACATGTAGAGGTAGTTCAACATTTCATCAAGGAAAAACTGGAGGAAAGGATCATAGAGCTCCCGTATATATCATCAAAAGATCAACTCGCAGATATTCTCACAAAAGCAGTCAACGGAAATGTTTTTAGTAGCTGTTTGAGCAAGTTAAGTATTGGAGATCCCACTACTCAACTTGAGGGGGAGTGTCGGAAAGAAAGAAACAAAATTGTATAGGGGCTATTGTGTAATATGGTGGTCTATACAAACCCCATCTTTGTGTAACCCTAATAGAGTACAATACAATTTTTCAATACAATTCAAACCCAAATCTGAGATTATTCTCTATACCAAACAACACTTGTGTTCTTGGACGACCTCGGTATCTTACCATCACTATACTATGTCTACGATGGGTGCACTTTCCCTAATGTGTGTAGAGTGGTAGTATTGTATCGTGTTTTATAAATTTAAAGATTGATCCACGAGTAAAAAGTGCTTAAAATAATCTAAAATTTATACCCACACACGACCACGTTAAGTTTTTGGCGCCGTTACCGGGTACACACGGATTTTAAGGAAGCTTAAAATTAACAGCCTAATCAATTTTTATTTTTTTCCTTTTAAATTTTTAGGTTTCCTCTTTGTTTTTGCATTTTCTACATTTCACTGCAGACTGCAGCACGGGGCCGTGCCAGATTAGACATGGGCCGTGCCCAGATTTAAAATAGAAAAGGTTTTGTTTTCTGAGCTACAGAGGAACAGACACGGGGCCGTGGAGGTGCAACACGGGGCCGTGCCCGACATCCAGTAGCTGGGGATCCCGAAAACAGAAAACTTTAACCCAATACAGGGCCGTGTTCATTGAACACGAGGCCATGTAGAACCATCTGATTAACAAAAATTTTGTGTGTTTGATTGCAGGAACAAGGACTCAGTCGCATAGCTCGCAACTCAACTTGGTGCATGTGCTCTAGCTCCGACAAAGACATAAAAGAACCACTAGAGGAACCCGAGCGCTTTTTAGAAAAAAGACTAAAAGCAAAAAAACCAACAAAAAGCCTCGGACCAAAACCCTCCCATGGCGGATCAACGTACTTTAATGGATTAGTTACGGCCTACGGTCGGTAATCTTGGCGTGGCTATTAACCGCCAGCGACCCCATCTAATTCAGATGCTCCAAAATTCCGCCACCTTTCACAGCCTACCTGACGAAGATCCCCATTTATATATTACCAATTTTTTGGATATATGTGACACTTTTTGAATCAATGGGGCCTCCAACGATGCCATCCGGGTCCGTATGTTCACATTCTAACTTAAAGACCGAGCCAAGGACTAGCTCAATACCTTCCCAAGTGGATCCGTCCACACTTGGGATGAACTTGCCCAAAAATTTCTATACAAATATTTCTCTCCCGCTGAAACGGCTAAACTAATGACTGAAATTAATTCATATTCTCAAGAGAACGGGGAATCTTTGTATGAAACTTGGGAAAAGTTCAAAGAGTTGTTAAGAAAATGCCCTCATCATAGTTTAGAAGTGTGGCAACAAGTCTCCACATTATATAATGGAATTTTGCCACACACAAGACAAATCCTTGACTCAAACTCCGAGGGCCTCCTTGGTAATCGTCGTCCCACCAAAATTTATAATCAAATTGAAGAAATTGCTCCAAACAGTTTTCAGTGGCACACCCCTTGGGGCTCAAAATCCATAGCCCCGGAAGCTCATAAAGTGGACGAAAATACTTCTTTACAAGCCCACATCAAAGCTCCGTCTTCAAAAATAAAAAATTAGAATTAGAAAAAATGCTTCGGTTATAGCTTGTGAAGGGTGCGGTGGGCCACATGAAAACTGGAGTTGTATGACAGATGGGGAAAATCAAACACAAATGGTAATCTACCTTTATAATCGCCCTCGTCCACCGGGTAGTCAAGGTAACACCTTCAACCTTGAATGGCGAAATCAATCCTACTTTGTTTAGAGGGATTCGGGGGGTAGTAACCAGCCAAACCGAAACCAACGATCCAACTTTCAACAACCCCGAAACGAGTAACTAGACTTCCAACCACAATAATAAGGAGGAAGAGAAAGGCTTGTGGACCTTATCACTCGCATTTTCTCCGAATAAGATAAAAAGTACTCAAAAAGGTTCCTACAAATTGAAGTCGAAAATATTTGAAAGAATTCAATGAATGATGAATATTCAACGATACCTAGTTATTTTAGATTTATTTTGACGGTCTAAATACGCATAAGATATTTAAAAGAATTCAATGAATGATGAATATTCAAGACTATAGATTACATATCTAGGTAAAGCAATTTACTTAGTTGTGTGGTACTATAGTATACGCCCCGCTGGCGGTATGTGCATATAATGTATGTATGTGTGGGCGTTCGGGGGCAAAAGTGAAAGTGCACTAATTTTAACGTTATTTTACTAATTTCGTGAAAATAATGTTAAAAGAGAGGGATGGTTAATCATGCATCATGTGCTGGCGTTGATAGCCGAAAGACAAAGGAGTACATGCACTAATTGGCCTTTGTCTTAATTGCCGAGTGTTGTGTGCCTTATGTCCAAGGTTTAATGCAAAACTACCAGCGAGTCGGGGGGTCTCACAGGAAGCAACCTCTATATTCCTATGGGGTATAGGTAAAGCTGTCTACATCTTACTCTCCTCAGACCCTATCTTAGCTTTGCTATTAGTAGGATTTACTGAGTATGGTGTTATAGTAGTCCTACCATCTTTAGTGCTCAATCAAAGGCATGAAAAGGGTCGCCTACGAAAATCACAAAAAAAATTGGCCTTGTGCGAGATAAAAATTTTGGGTCTTGTTCGTAAATTTTCATGTTTTATAAACTCATCAATTATTTAATCACTAAAATTTATGTTAAAGTAATTTAAATAGTTAATTTTAGCTAAGTTTACGTGGTAATTTATTAAGTAAAGAGAAAGATGTACTTAACAAAACTAGTTATTAAATGTCATATGTAGCTAACAAAAAAAAAAAAAAAAAACCAAAAAATGAAACTAAAATAGAGAATTTGAAGACGTTAGGATTAGAACACGCGTCTCCTTGTTGTTTAAACAAGACAGTAACCACCCAAACAAGAGCCTATTTATTTAATCTATCGATTCAGTACACACACACATATATATATATATATTATAGTTTATACAATGTAAATTCTATATAAAATTAAAAAGATTTGGGCCCCCGGAGGGTTTGATCCGCGTACTGTTGCCCACCCACACCCCTCCGGGCCGGCCTCGGCATGCAAAGTCCATGGGTGATTACTTAGGCGTGTGATTACACGACTAAGTAACCTAAAAGTAGATAAGCATGTGTTATATTGTATTATTTTGCCACCGATTTCCTGCACCATATATTATCAGTGATGAAACACATTAGATTATCATGAACTCGAATGTAGACATGATTATATGAATTCATAAGTTTCTACTTTCTTTGCCGTGTGGTTTTGCATATTATGGTGTTCGAATTTTAGTTTCTAGTATTATAATATAGGGTTAGGATATAATAGGAAGTTTATTTGGCTAAGAAGGCTAGGAAATAATCTTGACAATCCATTTAGTTAATCAAATGATAAGATTAAAATATTAAATGGGCGAAATTGAAGGGAAGAAAAGAGGCTCGTGAGATTGTTTAGTGGCATTCTAGTCAATCCAAGACAATAGTTTCTCTCTCCTTCAATTCCCCCCCATTTTTTAAACGTTAATAACTCTTTCATACGACATTATTTTTTTTATAAAAATTGCACCAAAAAAACGAGCGCTTTTTTATCTTTAAAACGAGTATACTATTGCTATATTTTCGATTTTTTTTAAACCCAGTTTGCGTAAAACGCAATGGAAAAAACCCAGTTGCGTAAAACGCAATGAAAAAAAAACCTAAAAAATGACATTTTTCTAAAACGCAATGCACAAAAAACACAAAGAAATGTCTTATTTGTAAAACGCAATGGCCAGAAAACACAAGCAAATGTCTTATTTGTAAAACGCAATAGCCTAAAAACACAAAAGAAAGTGTACTTTCTAAAACGCAATAGACTGAAAACACATAAAAATGTGTTTTACCTAAAACGCAATGCACCAAAAAACACAAAGAAATGTCTTATTTCTAAAACGTAATGGCCAGAAAACACCTAAAATGTCTGTTTTCTAAAACGCAATGGACTGAAAAAACATAAAAATGTGTTTTTACCTAAAACGCAATAACTAAAAACACTTCAAAAATGTGTTTTGCCTAAAACGCAATAACTAAAAACACTTCAAAAATGTGTTTATCTAAAATGCAATAGCCAAAAAACACATAAAAATGTTTTATTTCTAAAACGCAATAGACTAAAAACACAAAAGAAAGTGTATTTTCTAAAACGCAATGGACTGAAAATAAATAAAAATGTGTTTACCTAAAACGCAATGAACTAAAAACACTTCAAAAATGTGTTTTTTCTAAAACGCAATGCCCCTTGGACCCCGCCAGGGGCTGCCACCCCTGGGACCCTGCTACCAGGGGCGCTGCCCCCGGACCCCCGCCAAGATCGTAAAACGCAATGACTAAATCAAAAACCCAAATAATAAAAATGAAATTAAAGAATTTCTTACATGGATCGAAGTCGGTTTCTTTAACGATTGACTAAATTTGAATGATTGAAACACTTATCAGAGATCGAATCGAACGGATCGAGTGATTATCTTCAAAATCACCGGAAAAAACGAAATTTTGTATGAAATTAAACTGGATTTTCTTCAAAAAAGCTGAAAAACACGTTGATCGGGTGTTTGAATCATTGATTGGTGACGAAAATCGCACTATAATGTAGTGATTATTGAGATAGAAAGTGAAGAAATGGTTGAAGATGATGGGTTTTGAAAATGGTGGGTTTTGATGTTACTGGGAAGAAGAAGCAAGAAGAAAAGGATAAGATTGACTAAAATACTCTTCCTATTTATTTTAAATTTTGCCACATGTCCTAATCCTGTTGTTTCCTATACTTCCTAGCCAAAATAAACTTTTTATTTGATACTTGCCCTTATAATATATTTATAATTTGGCAAGTGTAAATTATATATCGAAGAGATCTATGAATTTTTGGGAAAAAAACTTATGAATAATGTATACAAGAGTTTGTTAAATCATTTTTGCTAAGCTGTCTTTTTAGTGAACATAACGCTTGCACGTGTGACAATCTGTCGTTTAATTTACCGATTTGTAGCAGATTTTAATTTAATGAGGTAACATGCTTTGTCTTCTAATTGCATTATTGATTGCCAAATCCTTATATAACTATAATATATTCCTCTCTCATGAATTATTGCCATGTATATATGATGTAGTAGATTATTTTGTTTTATTTATATGCTCAGAATATCGTTAGTTGATGTTAATTCATATACGAAAATTAATAAAGATTTGTAAAATGGACATTCATATAAGAAAATTAATAAAGATTTGTAAAATGGTCAACTTCTATGTTAGAGAACAATGAATCATTTTCAAAACGTATATAACATTTAATAAAAAAAATGCTTAGTTTATATTATTAATTAAACTAAAGAGTTAATTTAGATGGGTTACAAGTCCAAACTAAGACTATGGGTGTGGAGGAGCCATATCCTTTGAGGATGATCCTTCACGTCACCTGTCACGTCACCATTCAAGGAGGATGCCCCTTCAAGGATGAACCAAGGGTGTGGGTGATGAGTCTTCTCCTTTTTTTATTTTTATTTTTTAATTTTTGCAAGTAAAATATGCAATATATACATATATACATATATATATATAACCAAAATTAATTTAAACTCTAAAATTAATATTAATTCTTACATTACGTTAAAAAAACAACCTAAACTTAAAAAAAACTACTAGTCTTCATTTGACATGTCGTCATTGGGTTTGTTTTGTGCGTTGTTCAAAATGTATTCCACCAAGTCCGCTTGAAAGTTTTGAGGTGTGTACTTGTTACGTAAGGAGAACACGTTTAAATCTTGTTGTTCTACACTTATTGGAACAGAATTCCTGTTAGGCGCATTCCGTTGTACTCACAAATCGCTCTACCTTTGTCTTTGATGATCATGTTATTCAGCAAGATACAAGTATACATACAATATCGCAACTTATGTGGTGTAAAAACACGTGCTGGATGTTCAAGTATATGACATTTTTTTGTAGAAACTCAAAACACCGTTCAATGTCTTTTCTCGCCGCCTCTTGAAATTTGGCAGATTTCTTTCTCTTATCGTCTGTTGTGTGAGAAATAGTTTTAACGATTGTATAGTAGGTTGGGTATATTCCATCATCAAGATAATAACGCGCCTGTATTCCACCCCCGAAACCGTAAACTTGGTGTCTGGACCAGTTCTTGTTATGACATCGTTAAAGATCTCTGATTAGGAGATGACGTTAAGGTCGTTAAGCGAACCAGGAACACCGAAAAAGCATGCCAAATCCATAGATCTTGTGACGCAACAGCCTCTAGTATTATAGTTGGATGTCCATTATCGCCTCGCGTAAATTGACCTCGCAATGCATGCAATCAACGCTCCCGAGCATTTCGGGAAAACCATGCCTTTCTTCGTGTGATTGATATAATTTTTGGACGTCATTTGCGTTTGGTTTCCGCAGATATTTCTTGCTATACACCTTCACCACCCATTTGCAAAACTTGTACAAACATTCTCGTGCAGTTCTTTCGGACATCCTTAAATACTCGTCCAACGAATCGGGTGTCGTCTTGTATGCCAGTTGGCGAATGGCCGCTGTGCATTTCTATAAAGTGGTGAATCCCCTTTTGCCTCTAACGTCGTATCGTAATGAAAAAACGAATCAGACCGCGACAAGTCATCCGCTATACGTAAGAACAGTCAATGACTTATTCGGAACCGACGCCTAAACATCGTGGCCGTGTACATGGGTTCATCGGCAAAATAATCGGCCACTAATCTATCGTGGGCACCTACACGTGAAAAATAAAATAACTAAATTATTAACACCGAAAAATAATATAACTAAATTGTTAACACTGAAAAATAATATAATCTCGATCTCGGTTTGTGGCGACTTGCCTAGTTCGCAGTTGTGACGTTCTTTCTTCATCTTCTTCTTCCTAGATAACTATTTGTGCTGCGTGCATTATGACGTTTGCAAAAAACAAATCCCTCTTACCGAAGATGACGAACACCACGATGAAGAGGACATGGCCAAAACTTAAAAAAATTTAAAGAAGTATATAAAAAGTGAAAAAGATTGGGAAGATTTGGTTTGAAATAAGGGATGAATGGTATATATATTTATAAAGAAAATAAATTTGTTTTTAAGAATGTAGCCGTTAATAACAGCTATATTTTCAAAATTGTGGCCCGGCTTTGGCTTCGAATGGGAGATGGAGACGATGGGGACGCCTTGAGAGGGGGGGGGGGTGTTGGCACGGCGCCGCAACTCGACGTTCCGGGGACGTTCGCCACACCGATCAGTCTAACTTGGAAAGACAAAGCCTTTAAACACCTTAAAATTGAGAGATTTTAGATTCAAATCTCACGGAGCACTGGAATAAAAAAATTTGCCATTCAAAAAAAAAAAAAAAAAAGAAAAGAAAGCAAAACTAGGAAAGAGAGAAGCATACCATCTTCACATATTAATGTGTTTAATTTATCTGTTTATTATATTTTATTTTGTGTGTTTTGAAGATTGACTGCCTTTCTATATATGTCTAATATGTATTTGCATAACACTAACGAACCACACTAAATTATGAAAGAGATCTTCTATCACTACCACAAAATCTTGTTTGTTACGACGGACCATTCCCGACAGCAACATATGTCATCGGTATAGGTTGCTTTTCTCAACAACATGTCACCGGTAAAAGCCTCGACAAAAAACGATTGTTAGTTTGTTATGATACTTCGATGGTTTGTATATATGGCTTGTATTAGAACCAATTAAATTATGTAATTTTACGTTTATAAATTTAGTTGTAATTTTCCGGTTTTTTAATTCACATTGTAAATTTACATGTTTGTATTTAATGGGAAAATGTGGTAAAAAACGAAAAAAAAATAAAGCTTTCAAGTTGTCGAGCTATATCGAGTTCAATCGCCATCAACTCGATATGGATTGTTAAAGGTGTCGCGCTATCTTGTAATCAAGAATATTTAACTTTCCGTTTCCTGATCGCGATGAGTTACAAAAGTGGACCTCGAAAGTAACTTCTTTCTTCATTTATCACAACTATCCTCAAACTTTTTATTTGTAGAATGACATGCTTTATGCATGACTTTTTATACTTGCATTGAAAATTGTGAACTTATTTTTCGTTAGATTTGATGTAGTGTTCCCTTCGACTTGATGCACTTTAGTTTAATTGTAAGACCGTGGTGTGTGGGGTGACGGTTACCAAGCAACGCTGGTTAGATCATAATGGGCTAGTGTTGGATATGGCGTTGCCCCGCTGGCGGGAGGGGGGGGGGGGGGGCGTCGGAGGTGACTTGACTGGCTTTGTTTGGCTGGTCCAATAGAGCTGTTGGGGCTAGCCGTTGCCAAATGACTACTTTAATTAAAAAAACAAAATTTACATGGCTGGTCACGTCAGCCGAAGCCACGCCACACCACACCTCTGGTTTTTTTTTATATTATCTTGTGGATCCCACACTCGGCACGTGTCAAGCAACGCAGCCAACCCAAGCCCCTCCACGCCCCATAGTCTAAATGCAACTATAAATTAGGCAATGCAAGGCGGCCTTTGAGAATACTCGAAACATTTTAGGTTTGGGGCGCGTAAAAAACAGACCCTTATAAAAATTTATATTTCAATTTTCAATTTTCAAACATCAATAACTCAAGTTGTAATTTTCAATTATCAAACATCAATAACTAAAATAAATAATATATATATTAAAAGTAAATATAAATAAATCATATAAGGTTAGATTTTATATAAAGAAATATATTAGATATTTGTCGATTTAAAAAGCGTACATGACAAAACTAAGTCAGATCTTAAAAGTAAAAAAAAAATAAAGGATTATTGGATTTTATCACTCTCAACTATTGAGTATTGGCCGTTGTCACCCCCAACTATCACTTTGACTCCCACCACTCCCAACTTAACACTTAGTGTGTTGTGTCACCCCTCAGGTGAACATATATTTGTGTTTGACTAGTCTTATTGGTGATATTAGGCTAACATTTTGTGAATTACTAATGACTACAGGTGCATTTGCGTCTAAAAGACAAAAGGGGAGCCAAAAACCACTCAACCTGAGTGACAAAACACACAAAATGTTAAGTTAGGAGTGGTGGGAGCCAAAGTGATAGTTGGAAGTGATAACAACCAATACCTAATAGTTAAAGGTGATAAAAGCCAATAAGGGACAAAACAAACAAGTTTAATGCATGGAAAATTAGAAACCAGAGAAAATTTGATCTTCTTCTTCAAATTCACTGATATATAAAAATTAAACAGTAGAACTGAGACTCGAACCTAAATTCTCTATTTTGAAATGTAAGCTACTAGCCAACTTATCTACTTTGGCAATGTTATCATTTTCTACACCAAAATTATTTAAATATAATTTATACATAAAATCTTTTAAAAAATTAAAAAAAATTGGGCCTCCCGGGAGTACGGACCTTAGACCGTCGCCCACCTCGCCCATGCCCAAGACTAGGTCTGGCACAATGCATTTGCTACTTATATAGATAGAAAAAAGAAAATTCAAGATTGGTGTCAAATCAGATTTATATATAGTTTTATGACACTTACTATATTGCTAGTCGAATCGTCCGATTTTATTTATATAGTAGTTTATTGTTCTACCCGTCTAAGGCTGGACTTAGTGTTTTAGGACAATTATTAGTACACATCCACTTAGGTGAAACGTCCCAAACTCAAAGGTCCCTTATGTTAGATTTACTCTTTAGCATACAATTATTAAACTAAAAATTTCAAGAACATACGTAGTGGAAAATTCAAACATATAAAATTTCCATAATCAAATACAATTCATAAACAATTGTCCGTAACCAAAACAAAACATAAACGGGATGTTACATGTCAAGTGGGAGCCTTTCCAAGTGCCATTATCTAGAAATTCTCTGGCTAACCGACCTAACTAGATGCGTATACTAAAAGTCAGCTATACTAAGTGAGTTATATTTCAATGAAACAACTATAAACTTTAGAAAATAGTGAGCATAACATACATATAATCACATCACATAACTTTGCATAACATGTCATTAAATAACACATTGCTATATACTGTAACATGCATACTATATTATATTTAGTTGTACAACCGTAGGCAAACGAGAAAGGCATTGACCATAACCTATCATTAGTCGTATGTACCGTATCCATATCATTAGCCCTAGCTACCGTGTCCAGAACATACAATTAGTAGTTAGCATAACCATAGTACTGTTAGCCGTAGCTATCGTGGCCATAACGTATGGCCATAGTATACCGTTATCCGTAGCTACCATGATCATAACGTATCGTTACATCTTTGACTATCATAGCACATTAGCATCCATTCTATTAGTGTAAACATGAACACTTATTGTTGCCCTTCCCTATGTATAAGTATTTACACAGTCCTCAAAGAGTAAAAAGGGATCTAGAAACGACCATGCAGATGAAGCTATGAGTATTATGAACTTGCTATATTGACCCACTCTAAACACCCGGACAATTATGTCAAATCTGGGCAAAGGTTCACATTTGACATGGTTAACTTTGTGCATTAAGAATGTTATCCTCTCTTGTGAATACTTTTTAACATTGCGAATACTTTACTATAGTAAAGTATCATTCGCAAATCTACAATTCAGAAATCCATTATTCATAATTCTAGTATTTGCGAATACTATAACTACTACGAATACTAAAGCTATTGCAGATACTATTATCATGCACAAACTAGCAAACGAATACGTTTTGAGAAAACATTTTTGTCACACCCCAACCGATGGCGGAAACATCGGGGTGCGGGCACTAAGCGTTCAGATTGCTCATGAGATTCCATAACACTAGAAGTTTCATAATAGTTTAAATTGATTCGATTGTCTAAAACGAACAATCATCTCATCGAGTATCAAATTACACAAAGTATCAAATATTGTTCAACGTTTAATTAACTACGTGGGTTTCTAAGCATCACCCTAGCTTCATTCCCTTGTTTCCATAGCATCCTATCAGCCTGCAACATGTATTAAAATAGAGTCAGTACAAAAATGTACCGACGAGTATACAAGTTTAAGTATATGGATTAATAGATTAAAAATAACTCATATCCACAATGTAAGTATTAAAATAGTTTCAGCCGTGCTAGTGTCACAGTCCAACCAGTGATACCCAAGTATCCCGATGCTTTAGTGTTTACCCAAGACTCAAGGTAAACTAGAATCCTCCTAACAATACCCCCGAGAATACTGGGGAGGTGCATCTCCTATAGTGCTACTATTGTTAAGGCGGAACTACACACTTTTGGATTAAACGTCACATAGCACAAAGAATCAAGAATCAAGAATCACAAGTTTCACGTACACATAGGATAGAGTTTAGATTCAACAGTATCAAGCCTCGTAGTTTATAGAATACATGTTACATCCCAAAGTTTAAAACGAAAAAGGGATCGAGTATACTCACAGTGATTGCTTAACAGTTAAGACCGTTATTGGATCAAAGGGAGCTCTTTTAGAATTAGCCTGATTAGATTACAGTAGATAAGAGTCGGACAGAATAACGAGATTGCACAACGTATCGGATGGCGGTCCGATCGGATTGCCAGTCGATTGAAGTGACAAGGTGTGAGGGAACGGATGGCTATCCGATCGGGTGACTATCCGATCGGATTGCCACTCGATCTAAGTGTCAAGTTTCAAATCATTATTAAGTATTTTGGTTACTTTGATCGGATGGCTGCCCGATCGGATGGCTGTCCGATCGGATTGCCATTCGATCGATGGTTCCAAAGTTTCAAGTTTCTGAAAAGTTTCCAAGTGTTGAAAGGTTGTGAGACAAGTGTCACCTGATCGAGTTGCTGTTCGATCGGATGGCTATCCGATCGGATTGCCACTCGATCGAGTGGTCCTCGTCTCGTTTATAATCTTATAAAGTTTCTAAATTTCTAGATTAACGGCGACGGCACGATACGTACCGAGACAATGGTAAACTTATCACCATACAGCCGTTCTGATCGGATAGGAATCACCCCTGTCCGGTCAGTCGTCTGTTCATAACGAGTTTATGTCGGAATCCGTACTATGACCGTCTTCTCGGGCAACAATCCGTTTCCAAACCAACTCCAGACTATCCATCAAGTCTATAGTCTATTTAGACCCGGATTCCACCGTCTAAAGTGAAAAGTTGAAGAAGAGATGAAGATAACTTTAAGTTTTATTATGGAAAATCCTAGATCTAGCTTAGATTCGGTGAAAACACTTGAAATTCCTCAGATCTGAGCATGATCTTACCAGGAATGACATCATATAGTAGTTTGTACAAACCACCATGATGACATCATCCTCAAGAACTTAGATCTAAGAGGTTTCACGGTGAAAACTGTGATTTTAAAGAAGAATCTCGTAGAGAATGAGGTGTAGATCAAGGAAGTACAAGAATCTAGTGTAAAACGTACCGGAATCGCCGAGAAACCGAAGAAAAGGGGCTGTCACATCAGTGAAGGACTGTTGTGACATGCCTATTTATAGTGTGGGAGAAGATGGGTTAAGGCGGTGTGCACGGATCGGATGGCAACCTGATCGAGTGGCCATCCGATCGGATTGCAACTCGGCCAATCCATCCTTTCCGCGTTTCCGTCTTTGATTCTTTTCGCGCGTTAGATCAAGCGTTGCGTATTTATTGGGTAATAGTATAACTAGATTATAGCAATAACACAAAAGATTTCAAAGTTTTGTAGTTTCCGCCAGTGACAAGACTCCAGTCCCTCGTTCAACCAAGAATCAAGTTTCACGAGTCTCAAGAGTCAAGCAACAATTAAGTATCAAGAATCAAGACTAAGTATCAAGTATCAGGAATCATAGAATCAAGTCTTATAGAATTATAGTTTCTGAGTATCAAGTATCAAGAATCTAGAGTTAAGCATCAAGAGTCATAGTTTAAGTATCAAAAATCAAGATTCTAGCATCATAAAGACTCACAAAGTTTCACAAGTATCAAAAGTATCAATATTACATAGATTAAGGACTAAAACTTACAATAGGCAAAGTTCAGGGACTAAACTTTCCAAAAGCCTAAAGTTTAGGAACGCAAGGCGTTACAGTCTCCCATCCTTTAGGAGATTTCGTCCCCGAAATCTTAGAGGAAGATTGCTCGAAGAGCTGCGCATACTTGGCCTTCATCTCACTTTTCAATTCCCAAGTGAATTCGGCGCCACGCTTTCTTTCCCATTGAACCTTGGCAATAGGAATTTTGCTGCGCCTCAATCGCTTGACCCCTTGATCCATGATTTCGACCGGTTTCTCCACGAAGTGTACAACTTCGTTTATTTGCAAGTCTTCGAGGGGAACCTGCAGTTCCTCGTTGGCTAGGCATTTACGTAGATTAGATACGTGGAACACTGGATGCACGTTGTTTAGTTCTTGTGGCAGATCGAGTCTGTACGCTACCTTGCCAATCCTTTCGAGTATCTTGAAAGGACCCACATAGCGAGGAGCGAGCTTTCCCTTCTTACCAAAACGAACTACTCCCTTCCAAGGAGATACCTTGAGAAGAACTCGGTCACCAACATCAAATTCCAGAGGCTTACGCCTATTATCAGCGTAGCTCTTTTGTCTGCTCCTGGCCTTGATCAAGTTATCATGGATCTGAAGAATCTTATCTGTAGTCTCTTGACTGATTTCAGGGCCAATAAACTGCTTGTCACCAATCTCATGCCAGCTGAGAGGATATCGGCACTTGCGGCCATACAAAGCTTCGAAAGGAGCCATCTGAATATTGGAATGATAGCTGTTGTTGTACGAGAGCTCAATCAATGGTAAATGTACATCCTAGTTACCACCAAAGTTGATGACACAAGAACGGAGAATATCCTCTAGGGTTTGAATAGTGTGCTCGGTCTGTCCATCCGTTTGAGGATGAAAAGCCGTGCTAAGATTCAAGTGAGTACCCATAGCGGATTGAAAGGTTTGCCAAAGACGTGAAGTAAAACGACCATCACGGTCCAAGATTATGTCAAGAGGTATGCCATGACGGCATATAATCTCATCAGTATAGATTCGAGCAAGTTTTTCCACCTTATAATCTTAACGAATAGGAAGAAAGTGGGCTGATTTGGTCAATCGAACAATTATCACCCAGATACTATCGTGACCGGAAGGTGTTCGAGGTAGTTTTGTAATAAAGTCCATAGCTATGCTATCCCATTTCCAAACTGGGATTTCGGGCTGTTCTAAGAGTCCTGAAGGATGTTGATGTTCAGCCTTAACTTTCGTACAAGTAAGGCATTTAGAAACATATACAGCTATGCCACTCTTCATGCCAGGCCACCAATCAGTTGCACGCAAATCATGGTACATCTTGTCGGCGCCTAGATGAATAGAGTAGCGGGATTTGTGAGCCTCATTTATAATGAGCTCACGGAGATTATCGCGATCCGGAACCCAGATGCGATTGAGGTAGTATTGGAGTCCATTCGGTTTAGTTTCGAGTTGATCAATCTTAGCGCCTTGGATTTCCACTTCTAGACTTCCTTCATTTGCTGATGAATACTGAGCGTCACGAATACATGCATGGAGATCACTAGAGATATGTCACGACCCCCGACCCCACCGTGGACGGAATCGGGAGCCGCGAACCAGTTCAGTGGTACCGGTGGTTATTTTGAAAAGTAGTGCAGCGGAAATTTCATCAGGACCGTGAGTTAGGAAAAATATCAGAGTTTAGAAAACACCGGATTTTATTTATTAAATAGATGGGATAAAACCATGTTTTGAAAGGTAGCTTTAATTTGGGATAAACCCGAATACATAAAACAACTTTTCTTAATTTAATTTAATTGATAAATTAAGCCACTTCTGTAAGCCTTTTGGTGCCGTATCCAACTCTTATTCCGATCTACTGTAATTACCTGAAACGCGTTTTAAAAAAGGTTTGGTCAGCAGGAAATACTGGTGAGTTAATTCATTTTTGTTCAAAATGACGCATAGTTATAAATTACAGCATAAGAGCGATAACAATGGCTTCTATCTTATTTTTATCTGGCGCCGTGTCACCTCCTGGTGACGATGGTCATACCACTATTGGGTCCTTCCCCAAGTAGTGATGATTATCACTGTTAGGATTTATTAGCCTAACCGTGAGAAATTTAGTAATGTGCACAATACCCCACTAGCCAGTGATTCAAGATAACCATGACTTAATCCCTGTAATTATAACTTTTGAGTATTGTAAAATACTTTTGATAAAAGAGAATGACTCACTTTATAAGCATGCAGTACTGATTTAACAAGCTTCTTGATTCTACTCCTTCTGATAATTAAGCATATACTTTATTATTTTGAACCTTCTGATGATTAAGCATCCATTTTGATTGTAAGAGTATGGTGTAGAGTTTCGAATAGTTAAACATTTAGTTTAACATAATGGAATACGTATTAGTGTTAAACCAAATCAAACCTAACGATGGTCACGAGATTCGAACCTTAACGAAATTCACAAAGTATAGTCTTATTCAGACAGTACTTTGGCATCCGTTTAACGAACTCACATAGTATAGCACTTTGGCATCCGTTTAGCGAACTCACAAAGTATAGCACTTTGGCATCCATTAGTTGGTTCCTGAATCGATCGGACAGAATATCCTATCGGTGATTATTGGTTAGAACACCAACGTATAGAGAGAAGAATAGAAGAAATGAGCAAAGGAAAATGAATCATAAGCTTCCTATTTATAGCTAAGGGATAAGTCTTACCCCTATATAGAATTTCCCTAGGTGTTATCTTCCTTAGTTGAATCTTCCCTAGATAAAACCTTCCCTAGATAACACTTTCCTTAGGTAAAATCTTCCTTAGATAATATCTACCCCATATATATCTATTTTTCATGTATATCTACTTAGGTGTTTAATAAATCTTACTTAGCTTAATTAATCTTGCTTAGCTTTAATTAATCTTGCTTAGCTTAATTAATCTCGTTTAACTGATTAATTAATCATACTTAACTTAAATAAACCGTACTTAATTTATTAATTTTCCTTAACGGTTTAATTAAGTAAATTTACTTAGCCGATTAATTAAATAACATAATTAGATTAATTAACTTACTTAGCTTGCTAAGTTTCCTTTCCTGTTAAGTTGCCGTAGCTATTAAGTTTTCTAAATCGCTAAATTATCTTAATAGCTATGTTTGATATACTAATTTAACAGCTTCCTGATTATGAGTTCTAATTTCTAGACACAAGAACTCGTATTAGTGTATTAACTCAATTCAACTTTAACGATAATCACGAGATCGAAACCCTCACAACGAATGACAAAGTGCAACACTTAAAGAGCCATCGAATTCACGACGAATGACAAAGTATAGCCCTAATGTGGGTAGCACTTAAACATCCATCGGATAGTTTCAATCGATCGGATAAAGTACCGTACCAGTGATTAAAGTTATTACCCTAATAACGGGCAGAGTTTCGGGATTTAGAAGGTATAATCCCGAGCTACTATTTTCTATAATAAAAGCTGAAGGAAAGAAAAGAATTGAACAGTTTGAATCGTAGCAGTGATCGAGCTAATACCCTGGATTTGTAGCAGCGTCTTGACACCGGTAAATTTCGTTTTCTGCAGAATAGAGGCGATTTGAGAATGAGATTTCAACACAGATGAACATGCCCTGATCCAAGCAATTTATAGCTGAAAATTGGGGTTTACGCGGCCCGCGTAAACCCTTTGATATATCTTACGCGGCCCGCGAGGGCCATAAAGGTGGCAGTAAGGGTTGCTGAGTCATCGGTGGTTGTGACACGTGGACAACACGTGTCCCTTAAGCTTATCCGGAGATCTGCCTTGCTGTTGCGGCCGCGTAGACTACCCTTATGTCTTACGCAGCCTGCGTGAAAGCCAAATTTCTTGATTTCTTGGTTTTTCACAAGGATTAGAGTTTTAGGGGTCCGGGTTTCCACTTGCGGAGCGTTTTAGGACATTTTCGTGTGTGTCGTTACATTCTCCCCACCTTGTTTTAAATCTCGTCCTCGAGATTTGGACTACGATATCTCTTTTAGAGTTATGTCACGTCTTAGTCAATAAAACAATATTAAGGTAAATGATACAGAATCAAAACATCAAATTTTGTGAATATGAGTTGTACAATAAATGGGACTCAATGGTTCAACTGAATTATTTAAAAAAATCAATGTTAAATGAACGAGATGAAATGATATATTTTCCAAGGTGATTAGGTCTAAGTAAAAAAAATATATGATCAATAGATGTGAAGGTTTACGAGTTGTGAATGATTTTTAGAAACAATAGAATTTACTGTCAACAGAAAACTTACTTTGATTGTCAACTGAGGAAGTCTCAGAATCAAAAAGCTCGAATGAAATAGAAGTACGAAAAATGATTTGTCAACTATCGAATTATGATATGAGAAAAATCAATGGGTTGACATTTATTGAATTACAAGGATACACCGAATTACAATAAAGTTTAGTGTATCATTGTCTTAATACATAATTGTATCAAGACCACTTTCAAGGATGAGTTAAGCAAAAAGTGTATATAGATTAGCTCAAGCTACAAGTTTATATTGACGCCACAAGTTGTCGTAGTGATCGAATGTTTGAAATCAAATGAAAGTTCAACGAAGTAAGTCCGAATGTTTGTTTCAAACAAATCTAGTAGGATTTTCGATTGAAATTGAAACAATTGAATAATGGTTTTTCGATTGAAGATGATAAAGCAATAAATATCACGAAATGCTCGATTGATGCTGTAAAAACCATTAAGAGATACACTAAAATATGATATGAATTTGTGTATCATTATCTTAACACACGATTGTGTTAAGATTGCTTTTATAGGATAAACCAACAAAGCGGATTCAAGATAAATAAATATATAATTAAATCCGTATATGATGTGTGCAAACGAGATTAGCGCAAGCTTCAAATTTGGGAAAAAGTCATCACAAGGTGATCATGATCAAAGAAACGATTTAATGAAATCGAAGACCAAACAAGCCTGTTGTAGTTCAAAGCAATTGAAGTGCTTGTTGGGATTATTTCGAAGATGATGGCTTCAATTCATCATATGGGACTTTGAGTTGAATACGTAATGCGAGCAAGTTCAAACAATGGAACTTGGTTTAAACACAACGAGTTCATGTATCAATAAGAAAGTTCTGACATGGTCACAATAAAAACCATGTATACCATTCAAAAGAAAATCGAGTTTTTCAAGAAATTCATTGACTCGATATCAAAGAGTCATCGTTTTGAAATAATGCGGTTCACAGTGCAAAAATCAAGTATAGCGAAATGATATTTGAGTTTGGATAAAACAACATATTGGAATGAAGCCCTCCAATGGTCTTCATAAAAAAAACTAACCACATGCGCAACAAACAGTGCATGTGTAACGTGTGGATTTACCAAGAAATGAAATAGATCAATATTTGCTATCATGAAAGAAATCCTCATGGTATTAGGAGGAGTAGCAATGCAAAATTCTATTCATAGAGGTCAGAATTTTAACAAAAGAAATTTAAGAATTTTATCTGGAAATTTTGGGTGATAACCGTTGTTAAATGGCATTACCAGGGAATGTCGAATAAAATGAAATAGGGGAATTGCAAAGGTATGTTACTCCTTTTTCAGCGTCAAGAATTGGATTAGACTATGAACCGATTGTTGTGAAATCTTGTTCTATCGTACCTCAGCAAGATTCATGTTGTTTGTAGGATCACGTGGCCAAGTGCTGCTTTTTGATTAGTAATTCTTCCACTGACGGGATTTGCATTGGTGTCGTCATGCCCAATTATATTTTTCAAAGGTCTTGCCTTGAAAGTCGTATGTGATATACTTCATCGTCTATGGACGTATAATTTAAGTTTCATGTGTTTTCTTGTGCACTAGCACAACTTTACATGCTTCTTACTTGCGTTAATAGTTTACGGTAACGCATTGGAAATTCTTTATACTTTTGATGGCGTCCCAAACTTAAAGGGTTTCCATTGTTTATATTGTCGCACGAGTTACGAGGTAGATGATCAAATGAAATAATATTTGATATCGGAATTATAGACATATGCAAGAGATTCCTGATAAAGAAATCTAGAATTATTATTGACACATATATGCTTGTGCTTTATTCCAAATTGTCAATCCTTATGGTTTTTGGATTTCCTTATAGATATACATATCTATATAATCATATATTTCACATGCTGTAATATACATACCCTTCATAAGGTCAATGTATTTAACAGATTCATATTTCAAAAAAACAAGTCAGATATCAGGTCATTATACTATTTAGGGAAATCTTGTCACTTGTTTGACATATTATATACCCCGTCTTATCCGGTTCTCGCCGGAGAGGTAGCCCCATTATATCCGGACAAGCTGGAGAGTCTGCTACACCATACCCAATCTTGCCGGAGAAGAAATTTATATTTCTCACAAATAGTATTTTTCTTAAATCATGATTTGGAAAGTGCATTATGACTTTCAACAAGGAAGCAGGAAATTAGTATTTTCCTGACGGATCATATTCTAGAACAAAGTAGTACCAATAAATAAGAAATAACAATGGTCAAGTGTTATTGCTTATTTATTATACTTGCAATGTTCTAATCATTATTCTTACGGCATACCAATATCTATCACATTATACTTATATAAGTAATTAGCTCATCTTGGAGCTCTTATTAAGGCATCTTTCTTAAGTTCAAGTCTAAATACTATATTGGGTGCTACTAGAAAATATCAAGTTCCTAACTCTTCGTTTAAACTTAGGTATTATTATCACAACACCTATTGGCTTAAATCAGTGGCTCTGATACCACCTTCTGTCACGACCCCCGACCCCACCCTGGACGGAATCGGGAGCTGCGAACCAGTTCAGTGGTACCGGTGGTTATTTTGAAAAGTAGTGCAGCGGAAATTTCATCAGGACCGTAAGTTAGGAAAAATATCAGAGTTTAGAAAACACCAGATTTTATTTATTAAATAGATGAGATAAAACCATGTTTTGAAAGGTAGCTTTAATATGGGATAAACCCAAATACATAAAACAACTTTTCTTAATTTAATTTAATTGATAAATTAAGCCACTTCTTTAAGCCTTTTGGTGCCGTATCCAACTCTTATTCCGATCTACTGTAACTACCTGAAACGCGTTTTAAAAATGGTTTGGTCAGCAGGAAATACGGGTGAGTTCTTTCATTTTTGTTCAAAATGACGCATAGTTATAAATTACAGCATAAGAGCGATTACAATAGCTTCTATCTTATTTTTATCTGGCACCGTGTCACCTCCTGGTGACGATGGTCATACCACTATTGGGTCCTTCCCCAAGTAGTGATGATTATCACTGTTAGGATTTATTAGCCTAACCGTGAGAAATTTAGTAATGTGCATAATACCCCACTAGCCAGTGATTCAAGATAACCATGACTTAATCCCTGTAATTATAACTTTTGAGTATTGTAAAATACTTTTGATAAAAGAGAATGACTCACTTTATAAGCATGCAGTATTGATTTAACAAGCTTCTTGATTCTACTCCTTCTGATAATTAAGCATATACTTTATTGTTTTGAACCTTCTGATGATTAAGCATCCATTTTGATTGTAAGAGTATG
This sequence comes from Helianthus tuberosus, assembly GCA_030545235.1. NCBI lineage: Eukaryota > Viridiplantae > Streptophyta > Magnoliopsida > Asterales > Asteraceae > Helianthus > Helianthus tuberosus. The sequence continues at coordinate 80,818,806 of CM060417.1, read as the reverse complement.
GTGTAGAGTTTAGAATAGTTAAACATTTAGTTTAACATAATGGAATACGTATTAGTGTTAAATCGAATAAAACCTAACGATGGTCACGAGATTCGAACCTTAACGAAATTCACAAAGTATAGTCTTATTCAGACAGCACTTTGGCATCCGTTTAACAAACTCACAAAGTATAGCACTTTGGCATCCGTTTAACGAACTCACAAAGTATAGCACTTTGGCATCCATTAGTTGGTTCCTGAATCGATCGGACAGAATATCGTATCGGTGAATATTGGTTAGAACACCAACGTATAGAGAGAAGAATAGAAGAAATGAGCAAAGGAAAATGAATCCTAAGCTTCCTATTTATAGCTAAGGTATAAGTCTTACCCCTATATAGAATTTCCCTAGGTGTTATCTTCCTTAGTTGAATCTTCCCTAGATAAACCTTCCCTAGATAACACTTTCCTTAGGTAAAATCTTCCTTAGATAATATCTACCCCATATATATCTATTTTTCATGTATATCTACTTAGGTGTTTAATAAATCTTACTTAGCTTAATTAATCTTGCTTAACTTAATTAATCTTGCTTAGCTTTAATTAATCTTGCTTAGCTTAATTAATCTTGCTTAGCTTAATTAATCTTGTTTAACTGATTAATTAATCATACTTAACTTAAATAAATCCTACTTAACTGATTAACTAATCCTACTTAATTAATTAATTTTCCTTAACGGTTTAATTAAGTAAATTTACTTAGCCGATTAATTAAATAACGTAATTAGATTAATTAACTTACTTAGCTTGCTAAGTTTCCTTTCCTGTTAAGTTGCCGTAGCTATTTAGTTTTCTAAATCGCTAAATTATCTTAATAGCTAAGTTTGATATACTAATTTAACAGCTTCCTGATTATGAGTTCTAATTTCTAGACACAAGAACTCGTATTAGTGTATTAACTCAATTCAACTTTAACAATAATCACGAGATCGAAACCATCACAACGAATGACAAAGTGCAACACTTAAACATCCATCGATTTCACGAAGAATGACAAAGTATAGCCCTAATGTGGGTAGCACTTAAACATCCATCGGATAGTTTCAATCGATCGGATAAAGTATCGTACCAGTGATTAAAGTTATTACCCTAATAACGGGCAGAGTTTCGGGATTTAGAAGGTATAATCCCGAGCTACTATTTTCTATAATAAAAGCTGAAGGAAAGAAAATAATTGAACAGTTTGAAACGTAGCAGTGATCGAGCTAATACCCTGGATTTGTAGCAGCGTCTTGACACCTGTAAATTTCGTTTTCTGCAGAATAGAGGCGATTTGAGAATGAGATTTCGACACAGATGAACAGGCCCTGATCCAAGCAATTTATAGCTGAAAATTTGGGTTTACGCGGCCCGCGTAAACCCTTTGATATATCTTACGCAACCCGCGAGGGCCATAAAGGTGGCGGTAAGGGTTGCTGAGTCATCGGTGGTTGTGACACGTGGACAACACGTGTCCCTTAAGCTTATCCGGAGATCTGCCTTGCTGTCGCGGCCCGCGTAGACTACCCTTATGTCTTACGCAGCCCGCGTGAAAGCCAAATTTCTTGATTTCTTGGTTTTTCACAAGGATTAGGGTTTTAGGGGTCCGGGTTTCCACTTGCGGAGCGTTTTAGGACATTTTCGTGTGAGTCGATACATTCTCCCCACCTTGTTTTAAATCTCGTCCACGAGATTTGGACTACGATATCTCTTTTAGAGTTATGTCACGTCTTAGTCAATAAAACAATATTAAGGTAAATGATACAGAATCAAAACATCAAATTTTGTGAATATGAGTTGTACAATAAATGGGACTCAATGGTTCAACTGAATTATTTAAAAAAATCAATGTTAAATGAACGAGATGAAATGATATATTTTCCAAGGTGATTAGGTCTAAGTAAAGAAAATCTATATGATCAATAGATGTGAAGGTTTACGAGTTGTGAATGATTTTTAGAAACAATAGAATTTACTGTCAACAGAAAACTTACTTTGATTGTCAACTGAGGAAGTCTCAGAATCAACAAGCTCGAATGAAATATAAGTACGAAAATGATTTGTCAACTATCGAATTATGATATGAGAAAAATCAATGGGTTGACATTTATTGAATTACAAGGATACACCGAATTACAATAAAGTTTAGTGTATCATTGTCTTAATACATAATTGTATCAAGACCACTTTCAAGGATGAGTCAAGCAAAAAGTATATAGCTACAAGTTTATATTGACGCCACAAGTTGTCGTAGTGATCGAATGTTTGAAATCAAATGAAAGTTCAACGAAGTAAGTCCGAATGTTTGTTTTAAACAAATCTAGTAGGATTTTCGATTGAAATTGAAACAATTGAATAATGGTTTTTCGATTGAAGATGATAAAGCAATAAATATCACGAAATGCTCGATTGATGCTGTAAAAACCATTAAGAGATACACTAAAATATGATATAAATTTGTGTATCATTATCTTAACACACGATTGTGTTAAGATTGCTTTTATAGGATAAACCAACAAAGCAGATTCAAGATAAATAAATATATAATTAAATCCGTATGTGATGTGTGCAAACGAGATTAGCGCAAGCTTCAAATTTGGGAAAACGTCATCATAAGGTGAGCATGATCAAAGAAACGATTTAATGAAATCGAAGACCAAACAAGCCTGTTGTGGTTCAAAGCAATTGAAGTGCTTGTTGGGATTATTTCGAAGATGATGGCTTCAATTCATCATATGGGACTTTGAATTGAATACGTAATGAAAGCAAGTTCAAACAATGGAACTTGGTTTAAACACAACGAGTTCATGTATCAATAAGAAAGTTCTGACATGGTCACAACAAAAACCATGTATACCATTCAAAAGAAAATCGAGTTTTTCAAGAAATTCATTGACTCGATATCAAAGAGTCATCGTTTTGAAATAATGCGGTTCACAGTGCAAAAATCAAGTATAGCGAAATGATATTTGAGTTTGGATAAAACAACATATTGGAATGAAGCCCTCCAATGGTCTTCATAAAAAAAACTAACCACATGCGCAACAAACAGTGCATGTGTAACGTGTGGATTTACCAAGAAATGAAATAGATCAATATTTGCTATCATGAAAGAAATCCTCATGGTATTAGGAGGAGTAGCAATGCAAAATTCTATTCATAGAGGTCAGAATTTTAACAAAAGAAATTTAAGAATTTTATCTGGAAATTTTGGGTGATAACCGTTGTTAAATGGCATTACCAGGGAATGTCGAATAAAATGAAATAGGGGAATTGCAAAGGTATGTTACTCCTTTTTCAGCGTCAAGAATTGGATTAGACTATGAACCGATTGTTGTGAAATCTTGTTCTATCGTACCTCAGCAAGATTCATGTTGTTTGTAGGATCACGTGGCCAAGTGCTGCTTTTTGATTAGTAATTCTTCCACTGACGGGATTTGCATTGGTGTCGTCATGCCCAATTATATTTTTCAAAGGTCTTGCCTTGAAAGTCGTATGTGATATACTTCATCGTCTATGGACGTATAATTTAAGTTTCATGTGTTTTCTTGTGCACTAGCACAACTTTACATGCTTCTTACTTGCGTTAATAGTTTACGGTAACGCATTGGAAATTCTTTATACTTTTGATGGCGTCCCAAACTTAAAGGGTTTCCATTGTTTATATTGTCGCACGAGTTACGAGGTAGATGATCAAACCAAATAATGTTTGATATCAGAATTATAGACATATGCAAGAGATTCCTGATAAAGAAATCTAGAATTATTATTGACACATATATGCTTGTGCTTTATTCCAAATTGTCAATCCTTATGGTTTTTGGATTTCCTTATAGATATACATATCTATATAATCATATATTTCACATGCTGTAATATACATACCCTTCATAAGGTCAATGTATTTAACAGATTCATATTTCAAAAAAACAAGTCAGATATCAGGTCATGATACTATTTAGGGAAATCTTGTCACTTGTTTGACATATTATATACCCCGTCTTATCCGGTTCTCGCCGGAGAGGTAGCCCCATTATATCCGGACAAGCTGGAGAGTCTGCTACACCATACCCAATCTTGCCGGAGAAGAAATTTATATTTCTCACAAATAGTATTTTTCTTAAATCATGATTTGGAAAGTGCATTATGACTTTCAACAAGGAAGCAGGAAATTAGTATTTTCCTGACGGATCATATTCTAGAACAAAGTAGTACCAATAAATAAGAAATAACAATGGTCAAGTGTTATTGCTTATTTATTATACTTGCAATGTTCTAATCATTATTCTTACGGCATACCAATATCTATCACATTATACTTATATAAGTAATTAGCTCATCTTGGAGCTCTTATTAAGGCATCTTTCTTAAGTTCAAGTCTAAATACTATATTGGGTGCTACTAGAAAATATCAAGTTCCTAACTCTTCGTTTAAACTTAGGTATTATTATCACAACACCTATTGGCTTAAATCAGTGGCTCTGATACCGCCTTCTGTCACGACCCCCGACCCCACCCTGGACGGAATCGGGAGCTGCGAACCAGTTCAGTGGTACCGGTGGTTATTTTGAAAAGTAGTGCAGCGGAAATTTCATCAGGACCGTAAGTTAGGAAAAATATCAGAGTTTAGAAAACACCAGATTTTATTTATTAAATAGATGAGATAAAACCATGTTTTGAAAGGTAGCTTTAATATGGGATAAACCCAAATACATAAAACAACTTTTCTTAATTTAATTTAATTGATAAATTAAGCCACTTCTTTAAGCCTTTTGGTGCCGTATCCAACTCTTATTCCGATCTACTGTAACTACCTGAAACGTGTTTTAAAAATGGTTTGGTCAGCAGGAAATACGGGTGAGTTCTTTCATTTTTGTTCAAAATGACGCATAGTTATAAATTACAGCATAAGAGCGATTACAATAGCTTCTATCTTATTTTTATCTGGCACCGTGTCACCTCCTGGTGACGATGGTCATACCACTATTGGGTCCTTCCCCAAGTAGTGATGATTATCACTGTTAGGATTTATTAGCCTAACCGTGAGAAATTTAGTAATGTGCATAATACCCCACTAGCCAGTGATTCAAGATAACCATGACTTAATCCCTGTAATTATAACTTTTGAGTATTGTAAAATACTTTTGATAAAAGAGAATGACTCACTTTATAAGCATGCAGTATTGATTTAACAAGCTTCTTGATTCTACTCCTTCTGATAATTAAGCATATACTTTATTGTTTTGAACCTTCTGATGATTAAGCATCCATTTTGATTGTAAGAGTATGGTGTAGAGTTTAGAATAGTTAAACATTTAGTTTAACATAATGGAATACGTATTAGTGTTAAATCGAATCAAACCTAACGATGGTCACGAGATTCGAACCTTAACGAAATTCACAAAGTATAGTCTTATTCAGACAGCACTTTGGCATCCGTTTAACAAACTCACAAAGTATAGCACTTTGGCATCCGTTTAACGAACTCACAAAGTATAGCACTTTGGCATCCATTAGTTGGTTCCTGAATCGATCGGACAGAATATCGTATCGGTGAATATTGGTTAGAACACCAACGTATAGAGAGAAGAATAGAAGAAATGAGCAAAGGAAAATGAATCCTAAGCTTCCTATTTATAGCTAAGGTATAAGTCTTACCCCTATATAGAATTTCCCTAGGTGTTATCTTCCTTAGTTGAATCTTCCCTAGATAAACCTTCCCTAGATAACACTTTCCTTAGGTAAAATCTTCCTTAGATAATATCTACCCCATATATATCTATTTTTCATGTATATCTACTTAGGTGTTTAATAAATCTTACTTAGCTTAATTAATCTTGCTTAACTTAATTAATCTTGCTTAGCTTTAATTAATCTTGCTTAGCTTAATTAATCTTGCTTAGCTTAATTAATCTTGTTTAACTGATTAATTAATCATACTTAACTTAAATAAATCCTACTTAACTGATTAACTAATCCTACTTAATTAATTAATTTTCCTTAACGGTTTAATTAAGTAAATTTACTTAGCCGATTAATTAAATAACGTAATTAGATTAATTAACTTACTTAGCTTGCTAAGTTTCCTTTCCTGTTAAGTTGCCGTAGCTATTTAGTTTTCTAAATCGCTAAATTATCTTAATAGCTAAGTTTGATATACTAATTTAACAGCTTCCTGATTATGAGTTCTAATTTCTAGACACAAGAACTCGTATTAGTGTATTAACTCAATTCAACTTTAACAATAATCACGAGATCGAAACCATCACAACGAATGACAAAGTGCAACACTTAAACATCCATCGATTTCACGAAGAATGACAAAGTATAGCCCTAATGTGGGTAGCACTTAAACATCCATCGGATAGTTTCAATCGATCGGATAAAGTATCGTACCAGTGATTAAAGTTATTACCCTAATAACGGGCAGAGTTTCGGGATTTAGAAGGTATAATCCCGAGCTACTATTTTCTATAATAAAAGCTGAAGGAAAGAAAATAATTGAACAGTTTGAAACGTAGCAGTGATCGAGCTAATACCCTGGATTTGTAGCAGCGTCTTGACACCTGTAAATTTCGTTTTCTGCAGAATAGAGGCGATTTGAGAATGAGATTTCGACACAGATGAACAGGCCCTGATCCAAGCAATTTATAGCTGAAAATTTGGGTTTACGCGGCCCGCGTAAACCCTTTGATATATCTTACGCAACCCGCGAGGGCCATAAAGGTGGCGGTAAGGGTTGCTGAGTCATCGGTGGTTGTGACACGTGGACAACACGTGTCCCTTAAGCTTATCCGGAGATCTGCCTTGCTGTCGCGGCCCGCGTAGACTACCCTTATGTCTTACGCAGCCCGCGTGAAAGCCAAATTTCTTGATTTCTTGGTTTTTCACAAGGATTAGGGTTTTAGGGGTCCGGGTTTCCACTTGCGGAGCGTTTTAGGACATTTTCGTGTGAGTCGATACATTCTCCCCACCTTGTTTTAAATCTCGTCCACGAGATTTGGACTACGATATCTCTTTTAGAGTTATGTCACGTCTTAGTCAATAAAACAATATTAAGGTAAATGATACAGAATCAAAACATCAAATTTTGTGAATATGAGTTGTACAATAAATGGGACTCAATGGTTCAACTGAATTATTTAAAAAAATCAATGTTAAATGAACGAGATGAAATGATATATTTTCCAAGGTGATTAGGTCTAAGTAAAGAAAATCTATATGATCAATAGATGTGAAGGTTTACGAGTTGTGAATGATTTTTAGAAACAATAGAATTTACTGTCAACAGAAAACTTACTTTGATTGTCAACTGAGGAAGTCTCAGAATCAACAAGCTCGAATGAAATATAAGTACGAAAATGATTTGTCAACTATCGAATTATGATATGAGAAAAATCAATGGGTTGACATTTATTGAATTACAAGGATACACCGAATTACAATAAAGTTTAGTGTATCATTGTCTTAATACATAATTGTATCAAGACCACTTTCAAGGATGAGTCAAGCAAAAAGTATATAGCTACAAGTTTATATTGACGCCACAAGTTGTCGTAGTGATCGAATGTTTGAAATCAAATGAAAGTTCAACGAAGTAAGTCCGAATGTTTGTTTTAAACAAATCTAGTAGGATTTTCGATTGAAATTGAAACAATTGAATAATGGTTTTTCGATTGAAGATGATAAAGCAATAAATATCACGAAATGCTCGATTGATGCTGTAAAAACCATTAAGAGATACACTAAAATATGATATAAATTTGTGTATCATTATCTTAACACACGATTGTGTTAAGATTGCTTTTATAGGATAAACCAACAAAGCAGATTCAAGATAAATAAATATATAATTAAATCCGTATGTGATGTGTGCAAACGAGATTAGCGCAAGCTTCAAATTTGGGAAAACGTCATCATAAGGTGAGCATGATCAAAGAAACGATTTAATGAAATCGAAGACCAAACAAGCCTGTTGTGGTTCAAAGCAATTGAAGTGCTTGTTGGGATTATTTCGAAGATGATGGCTTCAATTCATCATATGGGACTTTGAATTGAATACGTAATGAAAGCAAGTTCAAACAATGGAACTTGGTTTAAACACAACGAGTTCATGTATCAATAAGAAAGTTCTGACATGGTCACAACAAAAACCATGTATACCATTCAAAAGAAAATCGAGTTTTTCAAGAAATTCATTGACTCGATATCAAAGAGTCATCGTTTTGAAATAATGCGGTTCACAGTGCAAAAATCAAGTATAGCGAAATGATATTTGAGTTTGGATAAAACAACATATTGGAATGAAGCCCTCCAATGGTCTTCATAAAAAAAACTAACCACATGCGCAACAAACAGTGCATGTGTAACGTGTGGATTTACCAAGAAATGAAATAGATCAATATTTGCTATCATGAAAGAAATCCTCATGGTATTAGGAGGAGTAGCAATGCAAAATTCTATTCATAGAGGTCAGAATTTTAACAAAAGAAATTTAAGAATTTTATCTGGAAATTTTGGGTGATAACCGTTGTTAAATGGCATTACCAGGGAATGTCGAATAAAATGAAATAGGGGAATTGCAAAGGTATGTTACTCCTTTTTCAGCGTCAAGAATTGGATTAGACTATGAACCGATTGTTGTGAAATCTTGTTCTATCGTACCTCAGCAAGATTCATGTTGTTTGTAGGATCACGTGGCCAAGTGCTGCTTTTTGATTAGTAATTCTTCCACTGACGGGATTTGCATTGGTGTCGTCATGCCCAATTATATTTTTCAAAGGTCTTGCCTTGAAAGTCGTATGTGATATACTTCATCGTCTATGGACGTATAATTTAAGTTTCATGTGTTTTCTTGTGCACTAGCACAACTTTACATGCTTCTTACTTGCGTTAATAGTTTACGGTAACGCATTGGAAATTCTTTATACTTTTGATGGCGTCCCAAACTTAAAGGGTTTCCATTGTTTATATTGTCGCACGAGTTACGAGGTAGATGATCAAACCAAATAATGTTTGATATCAGAATTATAGACATATGCAAGAGATTCCTGATAAAGAAATCTAGAATTATTATTGACACATATATGCTTGTGCTTTATTCCAAATTGTCAATCCTTATGGTTTTTAGATTTCCTTATAGATATACATATCTATATAATCATATATTTCACATGCTGTAATATACATACCCTTTATAAGGTCAATGTATTTAACAGATTCATATTTCAAAAAAACAAGTCAGATATCAGGTCATGATACTATTTAGGGAAATCTTGTCACTTGTTTGACATATTATATACCCCGTCTTATCCGGTTCTCGCCGGAGAGGTAGCCCCATTATATTCGGACAAGCTGGAGAGTCTGCTACACCATACCCAATCTTGCCGGAGAAGAAATTTACATTTCCCATAAATAGTATTTTTCTTAAATCATGATTTGGAAAGTGCATTATGACTTTCAACAAGGAAGCAGGAAATTAGTATTTTCCTGACGGATCATATTCTAGAACAAAGTAGTACCAATAAATAAGAAATAACAATGGTCAAGTGTTATTGCTTATTTATTACACTTGCAATGTTCTAATCATTATTCTTACGGCATACCAATATCTATCACATTATACTTATATAAGTAATTTGCTCATCTTGGAGCTCTTATTAAGGCATCTTTCTTAAGTTCAAGTCTAAATACTATCCTGGGTGCTACTAGAAAATATCAAGTTCCCAACTCTTCGTTTAAACTTAGGTATTATTATCACAACACCTATTGGCTTAAATCAGTGGCTCTGATACCACCTTCTGTCACGACCCCCGACCCCACCCTGGACGGAATCGGGAGCCGCGAACCAGTTTAGTCGTATTGGTGGTTATTTTGAAAAGTAGCGCAGCGGAAATTTCATCAGGACCGTGTGTTAGGAAAAATATCAGAGTTTAGAAAACACCGGATTTTATTTATTAAATAGATGGGATAAAACCATGTTTTGAAAGGTAGCTTTAATATGGGATAAACCCGAATACATAAAACAACTTTTCTTAATTTAATTTAATTGATAAATTAAGCCACTTCTGTAAGCCTTTTGGTGCCGTATCCAACTCTTATTCCGATCTACTGTAATTACCTGAAACGCGTTTTAAAAAGGTTTGGTCAGCAGGAAATATTGGTGAGTTCATTCATTTTTGTTCAAAATGACGCATAGTTATAAATTACAGCATAAGAGCGATTACAATGGCTTCTATCTTATTTTTATCTGGCGCCGTGTCACCTCCTGGTGACGATGGTCATACCACTATTGGGTCCTTCCCCAAGTAGTGATGATTATCACTGTTAGGATTTATTAGCCTAACCGTGAGAAATTTAGTAATGTGCACAATACCCACTAGCCAGTGATTCAAGATGACCATGACTTAATCCCTGTAATTATAACTTTTGAGTATTGTAAAATACTTTTGATAAAAGAGAATGACTCACTTTATAAGCATGCAGTATTGATTTAACAAGCTTCTTGATTCTACTCCTTTTGATAATTAAGCATCCATTTTGATTGTAAGAGTATGGTGTAGAGTTTCGAATAGTTAAACATTTAGTTTAACATAATGGAATACGTATTAGTGTTAAACCAAATCAAACCTAACGATGGTCACGAGATTCGAACCTTAACGAAATTCACAAAGTATAGTCTTATTCAGACAGTACTTTGGCATCCGTTTAACGAACTCACAAAGTATAGCACTTTGGCATCCGTTTAGCGAACTCACAAAGTATAGCACTTTGGCATCCGTTAGTTGGTTCCTGAATCGATCGGACAGAATATCCTATCGGTGATTATTGGTTAGAACACCAACGTATAGAGAAAAGAATAGAAGAAATGAGCAAAGGAAAATGAATCCTAAGCTTCCTATTTATAGCTAAGGGATAAGTCTTACCCCTATATAGAATTTCGCTAGGTGTTATCTTCCTTAGTTGAATCTTCCCTAGATAACACTTTCCTTAGGTAATATCTTCCTTAGTTGAATCTTCCCTAGATAACACTTTCCTTAGGTAAAATCTTCCTTAGTTGAATCTTCCCTAGATAACAATTTCGCTAGGTGTTATCTACCCCATATATATCTATTTTTCATATATATCTACTTAGGTGTTTAATAAATCTTACTTAGCTTAATTAATCTTGCTTAGCTTTAATTAATCTTGCTTAGCTTAATTAATCTTGCTTAGCGTAATTAATCTTGTTTAACTGATTAATTAATAATACTTAACTTAAATAAACCGTACTTAATTAATTAATTTTCTTTAACGGTTTAATTAAGTAAATTTACTTAGCCGATTAATTAAATAACATAATTAGATTAATTAACTTACTTAGCTTGCTAAGTTTCCTTTCCTGTTAAGTTGCCGTAGCTATTAAGTTTTCTAAATCGCTAAATTATCTTAATAGCTAAGTTTGATATACTAATTTAACAGCTTCCTGATTATGAGTTCTAATTTCTAGACACAAGAACTCGTATTAGTGTATTAACTCAATTCAACTTTAACAATAATCACGAGATCGAAACCATCACAACGAATGACAAAGTGCAACACTTAAACATCCATCGATTTCACGACGAATGACAAAGTATAGCCCTAATGTGGGTAGCACTTAAACATCCATAGGATAGTTTCAATCGATCGGATAAAGTATCGTACCAGTGATTAAAGTTATTACCCTAATAACGGACAGAGTTTCGGGATTTAGAAGGTATAATCCCGAGCTACTATTTTCTATAATAAAAGCTGAAGGAAAGAAAAGAATTGAACAGTTTGAAACGTAGCAGTGATCGAGCTAATACCCTGGATTTGTAGCAGCGTCTTGACACCTGTAAATTTCGTTTTCTGCAGAATAGAGGCGATTTGAGAATGAGATTTCGACACAGATGAACAGGCCCTGATCCAAGCAATTTATAGCTGAAAATTGGGGTTTACACGGCCCGCGTAAACCCTTTGATATATCTTATGCGGCCCGCGAGGGCCATAAAGGTGGCGGTAAGGGTTGCTGAGTCGTCGGTGGTTGTGACATGTGGACAACACGTGTCCCTTAAGCTTATCCGGAGATCTGCCTTGTTGTCGCGGCCCGCGTAGACTACCCTTATGTCTTACGCAGCCCGCGTGAAAGCCAAATTTCTTGATTTCTTGGTTTTTTACAAGGATTGGGGTTTTAGGGGTCCGGGTTTCCACTTGCGGAGCGTTTTAGGACATTTTCGTGTGAGTCGTTACAAGATACGAATAACATTCACATGAGTTTTACGACTAAGAGCATCGGCCACTACATTCGCCTTGCCAGGATGATAACGAATTTCGCAGTCGTAGTCGTTAAGCAATTCCACCCAACGCCTCTGTCGCATGTTCAGTTCCTTTTGGTCAAAGATATGTTGAAGGCTCCTATGGTCAGTGAAAACCACACACTTAGTACCATACAGGTAGTATCGCCATATCTTTAACGCAAACACAACCGCACCAACCTCCAGATCTTCAGTAGTATAGTTTTTCTCATGTACTTTGAGTTGACGAGAGGCATAAGCAATAACCTTGTCCCGCTGCATGAGCACACAGCCCAATCCACAGTTCGAGGCATCACAGTATACCACGAAATCCTCATTCCCCTAAGGGAGGGTTAGAACAGGAGCATTACACAAGAGAGTCTTAAGAGCCTGAAAAGACTCCTCTTGCTCGGGACCCCAAGTAAAAGGTCTCTCTTTCTGAGTCAACGAGGTGAGAGGAACAACGATCTTAGAGAAGTCCGAGATGAATCGGTAGTAATAGCCTGCCAATCCTAAAAAGGAACGAATCTCAGATGCAGATTTAGGCGTACTCCAATTCTTCACAGCTTCAATTTTTGACGGGTCAACATGAATACCTTGCTTACTAACGACGTGACCAAGAAATTGTACTTCATTAATCCAAAACTCACAGTTAGAAAATTTAGCATACAGACGTTTACCACGTAGGAGTTTAAGCATCAAGCGTAAATGTCGAGCATGATCAGCTTTAGTTTTAGAATAAATGAGAATATCATCAATAAAGACTATCACAAAACGATCCAAATAGGGCTTTCAAACACGATTCATGAGGTCCATGAACACAGCGGGTGCGTTGGTCAATCCAAAAGGCATGACCATGAACTCATAGTGTCCATAACGAGTACGAAATGCGGTTTTGGGTACATCATCTTCGAGAACTCGAAGCTGATGGTAACCAGAATGAAGATCGATTTTCGAGAAACAGGACGCACCTTGTAGTTGGTCAAATAGATCATCAATACGAGGAAGAGGATAACGATTCTTAATGGTAAGCTTATTAAGTTCACGGTAGTCGATAGACATACGAAACGAACCATCTTTCTTCTAGACGAACTACACGGGAGCACCCCACGGGGAGGTACTTGGACGAATAAATCCCTTATCGAGTAGTTCTTGAAGCTGACTAGATAGCTCTTGCATCTCAGAAGGTGCAAGATGATACGGAGCCTTGGCGACAGGACTCGCACCAGGTATGAGATCAATACGAAAATCGACGGTTCTAGGAGGTGGAATACCGGGTAAATCCTCAGGAAAGACATCAGGGAAATCGCACATTACTGGAACATCACTTATGTTCTTCCCCTTGCCCTTTTGTTCCACCACGTGGGCCAAGAAGGCAAAGTTCTGTTTACGTAAGTATCTATTTGCTTGAGTGCATGACATCAGCCTTAGTCCTTTTGTAGGTCGGTCTCCATAGACATGCAAGACATCACTAGACGAAAGAAGTAAACGAACAAACTTCTCGTGACAAGCAATCTCGGCATGGTTCTTACGCAACCAATCCATACCGATAATGACATCAAAGCTACCCAACCGCATGGGTATTAGATCAATAGTAAACACGTGGTCGTTAAGAATCAAGGAACAACCACAAAGAATAGAATCGACTTCCCATCGGCAATCTCCACAGAAAACGACTTGGGTAACTTAGAGCGTGTACAGTTTATCAAAGAATCAAATTCCATGGACACAAAACTTCTATAGGCACCAGTATCAAATAGAATCGAAGCATAAAGGTTATTCACAAGAAACGTACCATTGAAAAAGTCATTGTCATTTCGAGCCTGGTTAGCATTGAGATTGAACGCTCGTCCACGAGCGGCTGGCTGCTGGTCCTGGTTCAGCTGAGGACACTGGTTACGGAGGTGAGTGGTATCCCCACACTTGTAGTATGCACGAACAACATTGATTGGCCTTGGATTCTGCAGAGGAGCTGGAGGTGCTGGTAAGGCTACCTGAGTTGGGGCTTCTTGAGCTTGCTGGGCCGGGTTAGTTTGACGGCAATAAGGAGTCATGTGACCATAGCGATTACAGTTGGTGCACAGACGACATGAAGAATTAGCCAGATGATGATAGTTGCAAGTCGCACACTTGGGGTGAGACCCAGTGTACTGCTTCTTGACTTCGGGAACAGCAGTGATTAGAGCAGCAGCAACAGCAGGTTTAGCAGCAGGGTTTACAGCAGGAACAATAGCGTTGCATCCTGAACCCTAAGACTTTCGCCTCTTGTTCTTGCTGCCACTTGGCTGTTGGGTAACTTGATGTGCAGACTTAGATGGAGCAGAGTTTGCAAACTTCTTATCACGAATGCGGTTGTTGTTGAGACTAGCTGCGAGACGGTAGACTTCCTCAATAGTGTCGAGTTGATCTGCTTCAATAGAATCACGCATAGCAGGAGGTAGGCCATTGATGTACTTGGTTATCATCCGCCTGGGAGTAGGAACCAAGTGAGGGACGATCAAACTAAGCTGCTTAAAACGAGTAGTATAAGCCATATTATCATCACCAGTTTGCTTCAAGTGCCAGAACTCTTCCTCAAGCTTCAGTTGTTCATGAGGAGGGCAGAATTCAAACATCGTCAATTCTCTCACCTCAGCCCATGGAAGAGCATAGGCTTCTTCATTCGATCGGATGTTTCTCTCATTTGTCCACCACTCTAACGCTCTACCTTGAAACATTCCTGTTGCACTCCTAGTCTTTAGCTGCTCTGGGCACTCACTGTTAATGAAGGTAACCTCGATGCTGTCAAACCACTCGAGCATAGCAGTTACCCCATCACTGCCCGTGAAAGACTTAGGGTTGCAAGAGACAAAATGCTTATAGGTGAACTTGGTAGATTTTTCTTTCTCCGTCTTAGAGTCCACAGAGGATGAAGGAGTGTTTGATCCTTGGATTTCAGAGACGATCTTTGGCACGACTCGAGCGATCTGGTCGGCCATGAAAGACATCATCTTTTTTTAAGACTTTTCCCTGGATCTCTTGAGAGTGTCTGAGAGCTTTCGAGAAGACATCCTATTGATCTAACAAGAGGATCGTATAAGTCTAGGTTCACAAAGTCTCACAGTATAGATTCTCACACGATAGATTAAAGACTCGAGATTCAACAAGATTCACATAGTTCATATTAGTTTAAACACCACAACTTACGACCTTCGCATGGCACGTTGTACGAAGTTTGGCAACATGTCAAAAACGCTTATATATAGGAAGTACCAGCCGCGTATCCACCACGTTTCGGGCACAATCGCTTCTGCCTCGTACTCGGTGTCATGTTACGTGTCGCATAACACACTCATTATCATTATCATAGTTTCACATAGGCTTCAATAGATTCGATAGATTCCCATAGACTTCATTAGATTCAACGCTACAGAACCCACGACCTTCACATGGCACGTTGTACGAAGTTTGGCATCATGACAGAAACGCTTATATATAGGAAGTACCAGTGGTGTATCCACCACGCTTCGGGCACAATCGCTTCTGCCTCGTACTCGGTGTCATGTTACGTGTCGTAAAACACACTCATCATCATAGATTCACATAGACTACTCCAATAGTTTCACATAGACTCCAATAGATTTAATAGTTTCCAAATAGGTTCAATAGATTCATAGATTTCAGTAGATTCAATAGTTTCCATTAGATTTAATAGATCCTCATAGATTCATGTTAACAATCTATAATCAATGAAATCCCGCATGGCACGTGCTAGAAAGTTTGGCAACATGACAGAAGCACTTATATATAGGAAGTACTAGCGGCGTATCCACCATGCTTCGATCATGCCATGTCCGTCTCGTCATCGGTGTCATGCTTCCTTAACTATCACATTAGAATTCACCACAAGATTTCCACATAGATTGACCCAAATAGATTCAACAACATAGATTAACCTAAATAGACTTCACAACTTCAATCCCGAGCCTATAAAACTACAAACTTCACTTAGCGCGTGGTACGAAGACTCGGTAACATGCCAGAAACACTTATATATAGGAAGTACCAACAGCGTATCCACCATGATTCGGACATGCCACATCCTCCTCATCTTTGGCGCTAGGCTACGTTTCGCATTTTGCTTCTCAAAACAACACATACTTAGATTACACGTAGATTATGCTAGAGTACACATAGATTACACATAGATTCCTCATAGATTACTCAAGTAGTTTCCTGTAGATTAGATTTCAACAAACTCATCACCGGTCTGCAAAACACTAAGTTTCGCATGGCACTTAGTACGAAAGTTGGTAACATGTCTGAAACACTTATATATAGGAAGTACCATCGGCGTATCCACCATGCTTCAGACACGTCACTTCTGTCTCGCATTTCTATGCCATGTCTCATTTAGTGTTTTACAACCATATTAACGCATAGATTCACTAGGTAGATTCACATAGTGTCATAGTTGATCAAAATTCTCACATAGGCTGTCATGATAGAATAAAGCTTCATAAATTTAGTTTGCTTATGATATTAGAATTAGGGTTTTAGATTACGGACATACGTGTGATTTGTGTAAGAGTCTCAAATGAACAAAGAATCAAGATAGACGAAGAATCAAGTTTAAAACCACATGTAAAATCAAGATAGCATAAAAGATAGGCTCATAAAACATAGAGTGTTCCGGGTAGAGGAACGGTGACTAACTAGAGTGATTCGAACTCCTTTCGAATTGAGGCAACGTGTCTTGACTTAATTGGACAAATACGTCATCGATGTTAGGCCTACGATATTCGTCCTTTTGGTCATTTCACGTACCCAATTGAATGGAAATTTTGAGACTTTGGCGAGACATAAATAAAACATCAAGGAGTGGGACTAGTTATCAAGGTCTGAGTTTCACCTCTAACTTGACAACATCGTACCCTAATAGCATTGGTACATATCCCCAGACAAGACCTACTAGAATAATATGGAGATTTTCCATCAAGGTTCGGATGTCATTCCTAACTTGAGGGCTAATCTCGTGCAAAATATAAATAGTGATTGACAGTGTTCTCAAAGTATCAAGTGTATATTGTATCTACCTTAGGAAAGGCAAGTAAGTTTAACAGGAAATGTGTTGCTAGGAAGCAGGTACGGTAGAATGCATAAGTCTTAAATGACAAATAAGAGTCAAGATTCCTAGAACTATAGACTAGGACAAGTATTCCTACTTATCCTAATTCCCTATAGTTATGGCTCTGATACCAATCTGTCACACCCCAACCGATGGCGGAAACATGGGGGTGCGAGCACTAAGCGTTCAGATTGCTCATGAGATTCCATAACACTAGAAGTTTCATAATAGTTTAAATTGATTCAACATTGTCTAAAACGAACAATCATCTCATCAAGTATCAAATTACACAAAGTATCAAATATTGTTCAAAGTTTAATTAACTACGTGGGTTTCTAAGCATCACCCCAGCTTCATTCACTTGTTTCCATAGCATCCTATCAGCCTGCAACATGTATTAAAATAGTGTCAGTACAAAAGTACCGGCGAGTATACAAGTTTATGTATATGGATTAATAGATTAAAAACAACTCATATCCACAATGTAAGTATTAAAATAGTTTCAGCCATGCTAGTGTCGCAGTCCAACTAGTGATAGCCCAAGTATCCCGATGCTTTAGTGTTTACCCAAGACTCAAGGTAAACTAGAATCCTCCTAAGAATACCCCCGAGAATAATGGGGAGGTGCATCTCCTATAGCGCTACTATTGTTAAGGCGGAACTACACACTTCTGGATTAAACGTCACACAGCACAAAGAATCAAGAATCACAAGTTTCACGTACACATATGATAGAGTTTAGATTCGACAGTATCAAGCCTCGTAGTTTATAGAATACATGTTACATCCCAAAGTTTAAAACGAAAAAGGGATCGAGTATACTCACAATGATTGCTTAATAGTTAAGACCGTTATTGGATCAAATGGAGCTCTTTTAGAATTAGCCTGATTATATTACAGTAGATAAGAGTCGGACAGAATAACGAGATTGCACAAAGTATCGGATCAGTCATTGGATCAGATGGCTGTCCGATCGGATGGCCATCCGATCGGATTGCCAGTCGATTGAAGTGACAAGGTGTGAGGGAACGGATGGTTATCCGATCGGGTGGCTATCCGATCAGATTGCCACTCGATCCAAGTGTAAAGTTTCAAATCATTATTATGTATTTTGGTTACTTTGATCGGATGGCCACCCGATCGGATGGCTATCCGATCAGATTGCCATCCGATCAATGGTTCCAAAGTTTCAAGTTTCCGAAAAGTTTCCAAGTGTTGAAAGGTTGTGAGACAAGTGTCACCTGATCGAGTGGCTGTTCGATTGGATGGCTATCCGATCGGATTGCCACTCGATCGAGTGGTCCTCGTCTCGTTTATAATCTTATAAAGTTTCTAAATTTCTAGATTAACGGTGACGGCACGGTACGTACGGAGACAATGGTAAACTTATCACCATACAGCCATTCTGATCGGATGGGAATCACCCCTGTCCGGTCAGTCGTCTGTTCATAACGAGTTTATGTCGGAATCCGTACTATGACCGTCTTCTCGGGCAACAATCCGTTTCCAAACCAACTCCAGACTAGCCATCAAGTCTATAGTCCATTTAGACCCGGATTCCACCGTCTAAAGTGAAAAGTTGAGGAAGAGATGAAGATAACTTTAAGTTTTATTATGGAAAATCCTAAATCTAGCTTAGATTCGGTGAAAACACTTGAAATTCCTTAGATCTGAGTTAGATCTTACCAGGAATGACATCAAATAGTAGTTTGTACAAACCACCATGATGACATCATCCTCAAGAACTTAGATCAAAGAAGTTTCACGGTGAAAAGTGTGATTTTAAAGAAGAATCTCGTAGAGAATGAGGTGTAGATCAAGGAAGTACAAGAATCTAGTGTAAAACGTACCGGAATCGCCGAGAAACCAAAGAAAAGTGGTGTGCGTGCATCTGAGTCGAGTGAGGTTGTCACATCAGTGAAGGACTGATGTGACATGCCTATTTATAGTGTGGGAGAAGGAGGGTTAAGGCGGTGTGCACGGATCAGATGGTAACCCGATCGAGTGGCCATCCGATCGGGTGGTCATCTGATCAGATGGTCATCCGATCGGGTGGTCATCCGATCGGATTGCCACTCGGCCAATCCATCCTTTCCGCTTTTCCGTCTTTGATTCTTTTCGCGCGTTAGATCAAGCGTTGCGTATTTATTGGGTAATAGTATAACTTGATTATAGCAATAACACAAAAGATTTCAAAGTTTCATAGTTTCCTCCAGTGACAAGACTCAAGTCCCTTGTTCAACCAAGAATCAAGTTTCACGAGTCTCAAGAGTCAAGCACCAATTAAGTATCAAGAATCAAGAATAAGTATCAAGTATCAAGAATCATAGAATCAAGTCTTATAGAATTATAGTTTCCGAGAATCAAGTATCAAGAATCTAGAGTTAAGCATCAAGAGTCATAGTTTAAGTATCAAAAATCAAGATTCTAGCATCATAAAGACTCACAAAGTTTCACAAGTATCAAAATTATCAATATTACATAGATTAAGGACTAAAACTGAAAATAGGCTAAGTTCAGGGGCTAAACTTGCCAAAAGCCTAAAGTTTAGGGACGCAGGGCGTTACAATTTTCTCCTTCACAAAATCCTAAAACACTACTTTGGTGCTTGTTATAATGCAACCTTGTAACATGTAAAAACCTAGGCAAAATCCACATGGGTCGTGGACAAGAGAGATTCGAGGTTCATAAAGAATGGCGTATCTCTTAAATCACTGACATGTCTTAGGCTTAATGCTAGTAGATTATAGGAGTATTCCAAAATTACGCGTTCTTAGATGGGATGAGTATCAAGATTGGTGACCTCATGGGAACTCTCCACTTTGGCATTGGGTTGTAAACAAACCGAACGAGAACGAACAAGGCCTTGTTTGTGTTCGTTCGTTAAAGAAATAAATTTGTTCACTAACGATTCATGAACACTTATCGCACGAGATTTTATGTTCGTGCTCGTTCATTAAGGAAAGGAACGTGTTCACGAACACAAATAAAATTGGTGAAAGTGATTGAGGCTAGAGGTGAATGACAGTTTGACGCTCTAATCGTGGAATGGAGGTCGATGTGAATATTGAGGAAGGTATGGAGAAAGATGTATAAACACAATGGGAATAGGGTTTCCTATTTTAATTTTTAGGATAATAAAATAGATAAAAGTTAAAAGTATAAAATGTCTAGATAAAATAAAAGTATAAAAATCTTCCATGAACAACATAAACAAGCAAACACGAATGAATGTTCATGAGACGTTACCGAATGTTCACGAACAAGACCTCTGTTCATGTTCGTTCATATAACTAATTGAATGAAATTTCTTGTTCATGTTCGTTCATTAATTAACTAAAGGAACGAACATAAACGAACTTCTCGACTAAAGGTTCACGAATTGTTCGCTGAACGTTCCATTTATTTACTGTTAGGATCTGAGTTTGATTATTGTTATAGTTAAGATGGAAATAATGAATGAAGATAAAATAGAGATGAAATATGCAGTGGAATAATTAACTTTTCAATCACAACAATGAAGATATTGCTTTCATCAACATGCTTTTATAAATTTGTAATTACAAGTTTATGTATGCATGAAGAATACAACCCCCCCTTAGCCTGATCACTCCTTGTTTGTTCGTACAAAAATGTCAAGGTGAAAGTGATGAATAGAACAGTACAGGAACTGTTCTATTTATAGTACAAACGAAACATCTGAAGCATCTAACCTGACGTCACCTAGACAACGACATCTAACAGCCCAACAAACTCCTAACATCTGGTAGATCCTAAGCACTGCTACATTAGTAATACTAGTAAACTCTGTTGATCATCATCTGTTAAAGATCCTCTGTTGGACTTTATCATCTGTTGATCCACAGAAGACCTTTGCTTCATCAGACTTTAATCTTCTCAGCATAGGATGATCAGACCTTTGCTTCAACAGACTTTATCTTCATCAGCAGAGGTTTCCTTTGGCAGACCTTTGGCTTTAGCAGACTTTAGAAAAGCAGATGCTGACTCGTTGCCTTTGGGAGGAGAATATATTCAAAGCACTGTTATTTGTAATTAGAGGTTTTATATAATTTTGGCTTTCCAATCTTCTGTTCTTTTGTGTGGTCCACTAGATCCAACAATCACCCCTAGAACAGATGATGCCAAAACTCTTCTTTATTTCTGATCTTTATTTCTCATCAGCATTTCCCTGATTTGGCCTTTGAATTGTAATTCAAAGTTCATGGAAACCATATCTTCAGAATCCCTTTCTAGTTCAGGGTTCAATAGATCTTGAAGGTCACCTGCATCCAGACCATATGCATCCTCCATTCTTACCCTTTGAAAATCACCATCTGATCTGAGCAATGTCTCGTGGGTGTCTGAGGATGATTTCCACTTTAGAATTTTTGAATCAGATGATTTTCTTGGGTGAAGAATTATTTTTGATGAGTTTGGTGATTGTGGCCTTCTCATAAGATTAGTAAGTGTTTCACGCAATTTGTCACTGGCAGGATCTGTGCGATATAACAGTTGGTTTTTCAGTCCCTCTTTCCTGTAGTAGTCATACATCTTATCATCAGCCTCAAACATCTGCTTCTGCCTTTTTTGCTTGATTTAAGGCAGCTATGGACAAGCCAGATGCTGAGGACTGCTTTTTTAAATGTAAGGATCTGTTGAGGGATAACCACTGTTGGATATACTGGCTTTTTTTTGGAACTGTAGGATCCTTTTCTCTCATCTGTTCCAGTTTCTTGTATGTTTCAATAATTCTTGACTCTGTCTATTTGGCAACATAACTTGTATTACTATACTTTACAGCAACTAGCTCTTCTCTCATTCTCTTCAGCTTAAGTGCCTTGTTTTTATCAACTTGTTTGCACTTCTTCCAGTCTGGTGGAGTTAGCTTAAGTGAAGGGTCATTGAGCATCTTTTGACTTCTTTCTATTTCTTCTTTGAGAGTATCTGTTGACCAATCTTTGAATTGTGCTATGTTTATTATGTATGGTTTATGTTGCATGATGTGATCATGGTAATCCTGTCTTAGTTCCTTATCAAATTTAGCATTTATTGGCTTCTTAGACATGGACTTGTTCAGATCCTTAGCATAATCTTCTATCTTACTTACCTTGCTAAGTTCTAGTGATAAGATTCCCTAAGCAGTCCTGTCATCCATCCTTTTGCACTTCTCCCTTCCAATAATCTCAGCATATCTTGCTTTCAACTTCAAATATTCATCAAAGTTTTTAGGCTTGCGATAACTAAGGAGAGATAAGAACGACAATTGTGATGTATCCTCTGTTGAATAAAAAGATTCAATTTCACCTTTGATTACATGAATCTCTAGAGGATACTGAGTAGCAAGTAGGATGATTAGTGATGGTGGTTGAGTGGATGGAAATGAAGTGGATTTTGGTGGAAATGATGAGAGTGGTATGACTTGAATGGGGGCATATGATAAGGGGATTGGTGATTGAATCTCCTCATCATCTTCTTGCACAACAAAAGTTTTTCTTTTACCTGTGAATTTGATTTAGGTGAAGGTGGGCGTCTTAGAATTCTTGGTGGTGTGAGCAGTGGTTGTGTTGTTGTGGGAAAGATTATCATGGCAGTGGTTTGTGAAACATCTGCTGATACATCTGTTGTACTAGCATCTGTTGGTTGATTTGGTGGTGATGGTTTCTTTTGAGGTGGTTTTTGTGGTGATGGTTTCTTTTGAGCTGCAGCAGAGGATACACTTCTTGTAGATCTAGCAGAGGATACACTTCTTTTAGATCTAGCAGTGGCTTTCTAACATTTTTGTTGACTTTCTCCTTTTTGAAGTCCCAATGTCTTCCTTTTTCCTCTGCTCGGCCTGTTCTTGTTCAATTAGGCTAGAAGCTTTGGCTTCGAGTGTATCTTGCCTTCTCTGCTTTTATAAGGCAATCTCTTCTGCTATCTTGTTCAGGGTCTCATCAATCCCCTTTTCACTTCTAGCATCTGATGCCTTAGCAGAGGTTTTGGTTGTAGGAACAGACTCTGACTTTTGTGGTTGCAACTTTGATGGTTTTGTTTGTAATGAAGGCTGCAACTTTCTCAGTTTTTCATTCTCCCCCTTTTTGGCATCATCTTCCACTTCTTTTTGAAGTAGAGTTGGAGGGGCAGAGCTAGTAGTCTTTAAAAGATGTTCCCTGATGGCCTTGACATCAGCTTGTGTAACTTTGTACCTGACCTCAACCATGTTTCTTATCAACTCCATGTGAGTGTTGTGAGTAATATCAGCCAAATTCCTTTGAGCTTGGATAATTGGTTGTACTGATTTCCATAACTCATCGGAAATTTGCTGAGTTGAAGGTTGACTTTCAGATTTTTTCAACATCTGTTTCATCATGCTTTTCATTTCTACCATTGAGGATTCCATAGATATCATTCTTTTCTTAAATTCCTTGTATCTTAATTCATCACCTAACTTAATAGGATCATCTGAATTCCTACTAGAGGTAGTTTGATTTGGTTCCATAACAGGAGAAAACTCTAAATTATTAGAACCAAATGCCCCTTTTTCTTGGTACTGGGACTTCCAACTGAAACAAAGGTTACAATTGTATCCTTAATAGCTTTCTTCAAGGAAGTCTTATAAATTAAACCACTGTCCAACTGAAAAACTATTCTTTCACCAGTGGTAGTGGCTGCTTCACTTGAACTACCACCAAGAGTTACATGTAACTCATGGGGTGTAGCCTCCTTAGCTGTTTGTGGGCTAGCAAGTTGATTTTTCTCAGACTCAGTCACTTGTGGAAGTTTGCTCACTTTAGTTGGTGATTGAGAGGAACTGATTTGTGTCTGAGTTTTATCAATTGCATCAAACAGAGGTATGAGTGATGGTGAAATTGGAGTGGAGGGTTGTGGAGTTGAAAGAGAGACAACCCTAGGAGAAGGGCTTAGAAACAAACTTTCAATTGAAATGTCTGCCTCTTGATTTGGTGTCTCTGTGCTTACAACTTGATCCTTTTGTGAGGATTCAAGAGGAGTTTGGATGGGTGGAGATCTTTCCAGCTGTTGTGAGAAAGTAATAACAGTGGTTTCTAGTGGCTTTCGTTTTGCCACAAGGTTATCCTCCGGGATCTCATCTTCCAGAGGTACCTTTTTATTTTGCTTCTTTTTGGTGGGCTTTTTGGATGTTGGGGGTTTCTTTCTGGATTTTTTGGTGTGGGTTTCACAACACTGGTTGTGCTGTCATGATCACCAGGAGAAGTGGGCTCAGCAACAGATGTTTGAGCAACAGATGTGGGCTCATCTAAGATAGGCTCATTCCCCTTTGCTTTTGTTTCAGAAACTTTTGACTCTTTATCTTGCATTCTAGTAAAAGTTTCATTTGTAAGACTTTTCATTTGTAAAGCTTCACCTTGTTGAAAATCTTTTGCAGACACTTGTTTTTGAAGGTAATAGCTTAAAAGTCTGGGATACATAAGAAAAGCATTATTTGATCCCTTTTAACAGCATTCACATTTGCCACCAAGTCTAAGAACAATGCCTGGGATAGATTATAATATGATTTTGTCAAAATGGCATATCCCAAGTATTGGACTTTTTGTGGAATCTCATTGAATGAGGTGGTCTTGGGTGAGAGACGTATAAGTTGCATATGGAAAAAATATTTCATTTCAGTAGGAAATTTAGGTTTAAAAATTGTAACTTCTGTCAGTTGACCCTCATACCCTCTTTCTATGAACTCTGTGTGAAGGTGCTGTTTTTTCAAAAGAATTATTACCTGCCTAGTCGTTCAAAGCAGATATTGTGGATATGGAAGATGGGGATATCTGAACAATGCTTTCTCCAATCTTTGATGTTATACCAAAGGGCTTTTTATTTTGAGATTGGATTTCAGCATTGCCCCAGAATTGTCGGAGGGTATCCATGTATATTGGTGCATCGGCAGTTAGTATGGTTTTGTATTTTGATGACGACAAAACATCAATTATTGAGTGGAAAGCTTGATTTTTGTCGGTTTTCTAGAAATAAGGAAGGTAGTTATGAGGAGTTTTTATTTGTAGAGCCATGATCAGAGATGAGAGGTGAGGAGTTATGAAGAAGATGGTAGTGGAAACCACTTTATATGAATTTCGAATTCAAGTCGGCAGTGTAAGCTCTGTTTGGATGGAATAGGGGTATTTATAAAGGAAAAAGTGAAAGCTGATGTGGAAGCATCTGTTTGAAAGATCTGATGGCTAACATCTGTCCACATGGTAACCTCTGTTTGTGATAATGGATGATAGTTGTTAGATAACCTTTATTGGAAAACAACAGAGGTTTGGAAACAATGGATATGAACAATGGCTGATTTTAGTCTATTAGAGGATAGACATCAGAGGTTAGGACAAATAGTGGTATGCCTAATAGAGTTTATCAACAGTGGTGAATGAGAATAGAGGATACCTTTCAATAGGAGATAGATTTTAGCCAAACAAAGGTTTTAGAAATAGTGGGTTGGAACAGACTTTAAGGATTTTTGAAAATTTTTCCAATCAAAGCTATTTTTAAGGATGGATTTTTGATTTTCTGAAAACATTTTAATGCTTTTTATTCATGGAAAACAAAATTTTGCATTTAACCCATGTTTAGCATACCAATCCTCCGTATCTAAAGCTTTTGTCAACATATCTGCCCGCTGATTCATAATTGGAACACGATGCAGAGAAATCAAACATTTTTCATAGCTATCCCTCACAAAGTGATGTCTGATGTCAATGTGCTTGGTTGTTGAATGAGAAACCGGATTTTTAATGATGTTTTCAGCTACTTGACTATCCAACATGAGAGGAGTCTTTAAAGCAGTCACACCAAAATCCAGGAACTGATTTTGAAGCCACGGGAGTTGGGCTGTGATGTGTGCAAAATGTAACATATAAATTACATCAAATGAGGCATAAATCTAACCATTTTTTAGTACTAATGTTGGAAAAAGTGTGTTTTTGTCTTCCTTTTGAATTTATAGGACCAAATGAGCTTAAACGAGCAAAAGGAACAAATATACAGTCAAAACCAACATAAATACAAAGAAAAGAAATAAACGTGACATGCCCGACCCCTCGGCAGCATCCCCAAAGGCAAAAACAAGAAACAAAAGACTCACCACGGGGCCGTGCCCACTAGACACAGGGGCGTGGTCAGCTACCTGCAGAAAGACAAAGCTGTGGAAGCTTCTACGCCCACCACGGGGGCGTGCCCCGCTCAGCATGGGGCGTGGTCAACGCTAAGATACGCAGAATCTTACAAAATATTGGTAGTACAGATACGCTTCTGCACATGGGGCCGTGCCCGCTGGACACGGGCCGTGTTGAGCCCTCTGCTGACACATGCAATTAATGACGTAAGAGAAAAGGATGGCCATGGGGGCGTGTCCACTAGACACGAGGCCGTGGCCGGGCTTCTGTTCAGGCAATAAATAAGGGTGCTTGGCTCACTTCAAAGGCATCCCTTGGCAAACCACCACTCTCCCACTTTGCCTCCACTCCACCACCACTGCAACACCCACATCCACATCCACCACCATTATCCATCATCCACCTTAGTGTGTGTGTAGTAGTCTCGGGATCTAAGATTGATAGTAAGAGTTCTTGTCAATCAAAGGCCATGTTTGGCTAAGTCTCTTACATCACTTGGTGAAGACAAGTCTTTAATGTATTACTTTTGATTTTTAATCTTTTCGCACTTTTTATTTGGTTTTGTATTTATGACTTTAATAACTAGTTTCTTTTGTTGAAGGTGAAACTTGTTTATCATTTGTCCGTGGTGTCTTGGCATTACTTTAGTGTCTAGAATATCGTGTTTTATAAATCTAAAACTTGACTAATGTGTAAAATGAGCTTAAAATATCAATAAAACATAATACACCCGACACACACCAAGTTTTTGGCGCCGTTTCCGGGGACACAAGGATTTTAGGAAAGCTTAAAATCGACGGCCTAATCATTTCTCAAAACCTTTTTAAAACTACGCGCACATTTTGGCATTTTTCTTAATTTTTTGCATTATAGTAGTCCGAACACGGGGCCGTGCTCACTGAACACGCCCCCCCTGCTGCATAAAAATAACAAAATACCCAGATACAGAGTCTGGACACGGGGCCATGCTCACTAAACACGCACCCGTGCTGCACAAAACCAGTTGCATTTTTTTAAACGCCAAGATACAGATCCTGACCACGGCCCGTGCTCACTGAACACAGGGCCGTGGTGAGCCTCTGTTTCTGTTTTTATTTTTGTTTTTTGGTCCCGAGACTCTTTTGTGGTCTGCTGAGTGATTCTTATGGATCAATACTCAGGAGGTTACAACTACCACAATGAAGAGGATGATTATGAAGAAGAGTATTGTGCCATTTGTGGTAATCCTCACTCGGTACAATATTATGACCTCTTCGAACCATCCCCTTCGTACACACAATATAAGGAGCCTAGGTACGAGCCAACCAATTCATACACATACTTTGAAGAGCCAATGTATGAACCTTCTCCCTCATACTCATATCTTGAAGAACCAAGGTATGAGCCTTCATACTCATACTTTGAAGAACCAAATTATGAGTCATCTCCTTCATATACTTACTATGAGGAACCATGGTGTGAACAACCCACCTCATATGAGTATTATGAAGAACCACATTACGACCCTTCTCCCTCATATACTTGCAATGAGGAACAATGGTATGAACCATCTACCTCATATGAGTATCATGAGGAACCAAGGATCGAACTTCCGAACTCAAGCTATTGGTATCCTTATTCTGATTACTTTGATGAACCACCAACTAACCTCCCCGTAGCCGAAAAGATAATAGAACACCTCAAAACTATCGAGCACTATATAAAAGATGCCCGCGCAAGGGAAGAGAATCCCGCGCAAGGGAAGAGGTAATAGTCGAAGTGGTAAAAATGGAAGAACAAGTAAGTGAAAAACCGACACGTAAACTAAACAATGAAAAAGGTAAGTCCGAAAACGCTAATCTTCAAAAAGAGTCTAATTTTCAAGAAATTAATTTGTTAACACCTTCTTTCGAAAACCATTGTTTGGTACCTACTCACGCTAAGTTTTTAAAAGAGTTAAACACTAAAACTAAAATTGACGAAATGGTAAGCATTAAGTTAACAAATGATCAAACTACGCTAATAAAAGATGATCCATTTGAAATTAACATTACACCGGTTCCACGTTTTTTTGTGTTAACATAATGCCAAATTACATTTTCGAAAAATTAAGTATTGGTGATTTTTCTCCACATCAAATACCCATTTTTCTTTCGAATCGGAAAATAATAAAATCAATGGGAGTAGATGAAGATGTGTTAGTCCAAACAAACCAAACGGTAGTCCCAACCGACTTCGTCATCCTTGATGACGCTCCACTTGTGTTGGGACGACCTTTTGTGAAAACCCATCAAGCTTTGATTAATCGGTAGCAAAACAACATACCCATTCAATTAGGGGCCTTCAAAAGGTATGTCGATCTCGAACAATCAATGAAATATCCAATCGGCAATGACGACCCCCTAATTGAAGATGAAGATCAACCACCCGATACGGAAAACGAAATCGACCACTTTGTTGAAGAGGCGATCGCCATTGAATAAACCTTTTTGGTTCTTAACCAAAATGTGCAACCAAATAAGGAGTCTCCCAAAGACCCACCACTTGAGCTCAAAGAACTCCCAAAAGGTTTGGAATATGCTTTTCTCGACAAGGATGATAAGCTACCTGTAATTATTTCTTCAAAATTAACTAGTTTAGAAAAAGAAAAATTAATTACACTTTAAAAAAAACACAAAAACGCGATTGCATGGAAGCTTGTAGATATTAAAGGAATAAGCCCTTCCATGTGCATGCACAAAATTTTAATGAATGATGACTATAAATCGGTAATACAACCACAACGTAGAGTAAATCCAAACGTTCAAGAAGTGGTTAAAAATGAAGTCATCAAACTACTTGACGCCAGACTCATCTACCCAATTTCCGATAGCCCTTGGGTAAGTCCCGTCCAAGTAGTTCCCAAGAAAGGAGGTATGACGGTGGTCACTAACGAAAAAAAATGAATTAACACCAACGAGAACCATCACCAGATAGAGAGTTTGTACAGATTATCGTCGATTAAATGAGGCAACAAGCAAAGATCATTCTCCCTTACCTTTTATTGATCAAATGTTAGAAAGATTATCCGGTCACAAATTTTATTGTTTTTAGATGGTTTTTCAGGTTACTTTCAAATACCGATATCACCCGAAGACCAAGAAAAGTCAACATTCACATGTCCCTACGGAACTTTTGCTTATCGACGCATGTCTTTTGGTTTATGTAACGCCCCCGCAACTTTCCAATGTTGCATGGTGGCCATCTTCCATGATATGATAGAAAAGACTATGGAAGTCTTCATGAACGACTTTTCTATCTTTGGAGATTCATACGACCAATGCCTCGATAACCTTGAACGAATGCTATCCCGATGTGAGGAAACTAACCTCGCCCTTAAATGGGAAAAATGCCATTTCATGGTAACAGAGGGAATAGTACTCGGTCATAAAATCTCAAGAGAAGGAATGGAGGTTGATCGGGCTAAAATAGACACCATTTCCCGATTACCACCCCCATCCTCCGTTAGAGCCATCAGAAGTTTCCTAGGGCATGCCGGATTTTATAGACGATTTATCAAAGACTTTTCTAAAATCTCAAGACCTCTAACAAAATTACTTGAAAAAGATGCACAATTCATCTTTGACAAGGATTGCAACAAAGCATTTCTAACACTAAAAGAAATGCTAGTCAATGCACATATCATGATAGCGCCTGATTGGAAATTACCTTTCGAAATCATGTGCGATGCAAGTGACTTTGAAGTTGGAGCTGTCTTAGGAAAAAGAAAAGATAAGCATTTTCACCCAATATACTACGCTAGTAAAACACTTAACGATGCACAAGAAAATTACACAACAACTGAAAAAGAATTACTAGCTGTAGTGTTTGTTTTTGATAAATTTCGTTCTTATCTTGTTCTTTCTAAAACGATAGTTTATACAGACCATGCAACCATCCGTTATCTCTTTAAAAAGCAGGATGCCAAACTACGTTTAATCAGATGGACTCTACTCCTCCAAGAGTTCGACATTGAAATCAAAGACAAAAGAGGAGCAGAAAACACCGCTGCGGATCATCTATCCCGCTTGGAAGATCAAACTTTGGAGGCAACTAGGGACGAGCTCATCATTGAAAAATTTCCAACGGAGTCCTTAGCAATGGTGGAATACCGAGAAGAACCATGGCACGCCGACTACGTTAACTACTTAGCTAGTGGAATAGTAGCAAAAGGTTGGTCACATTATCAAAGAAAAAAAATTCTTTGCCAATGTAAAGCATTATTTTCGGGAAGATCCTTATCTTTTCAAAATGTGTGCCGACCAACTTATCTGACGATGCGTACATGGTGGTGAAGCAAGAAAAATTCCCCGCCATTGTCATGAAGGTCCATACGGAGGACATCATGGTGCCGCTAGTACCGCACGAAAGGTATTTGATTCAGGATTCTATTGGCCAACCATTTACAAAGTCGCCCAAAGTCTTATCAAGACATGTGATGCATGTCAAAGATCAGGTAACATTTCTTCCAAAAACGAAATGCCACAAAATGGCATTCTTGTTTGTGAAATTTTTTATGTGTGGGGACTAGACTTTATGGGACCTTTCCCACCGTCAAAAGGAAACAAATATATACTTGTGGCAGTAGATTACTTGTTAAAATGGGCCGAAGCCGAAGCTCTTCTAACAAATGATGGAAGAGTTGTGGTAAGATTCCTGACACGACTATTTTCTCGTTTTGGAATTCCAAAAGCATTAATAAGGGGACTGGGGGCGGGAGATTTTTTCTCCGTGATAGGCAAGTTCCACGCGTGGAACAAACAAAAATTCCACAGCCACCAACATATTCAACGCGTGGATAATTGGATCCCGTGATAAAATCAATGAGTGATGGAGGAAAGGATGTGAGGGGCTGTGAGGGGTTTATTGTTGGGTGTTGTGAGTGATGGGCATTGCCACTTAAAAAGGTTGTGAGTGATGGAATAATGGTTGATGACATAGCGGAACTTGATTGGATGTTGTGAGTGATGAGTGATCACCACCCCTTCCCCCTAGGTGATAGGAGTACCCATTTTTGTAACCATCAACTTGAAATTTTTTTAACAAGATATGGGGTCTATCACCGGATCTCCACCGCGTATCACCCTCAAACAATTGGATAAGCTGAAGTGACTAATCGAGGTTTAAAAAAAATACTTGAAAAAACCGTAGGATTAAATAAAAAAGAATGGGCCGATAAATTAGACGACGCTTTATGGGCTTTTCGGAGCGCCTATAAAACAACCATAGGTACCACCCCATATAAGCTTGTCTAATTTAGACATAGAAAATGCCGATAAAAATCGATTTTGTCAATTAAATGAATTAGACGAATTAAGGAATCAAGCCTACTCTAAGTCCGAAATTTATAAGGAAAGAATTAAAAACTTAAATGATACACACATTAAACCTAATGAATTTCGAGTAGGAGATTAAGTTCTATTGTTTAATTCAAGACTTAGATTATTTCCCGGAAAATTAAAGTCTAGGTGGTCGGGACCTTTTTCTATCACCCATATTTTTCCACACGGTGCAATTTAAATTAAATCTCGAAATGGAATTCCATTCAAAGTCAACGGACAAAGGCTAAAGCTTTATCAAGGATTCATTGAGGATGATGAGGCAGAAATATCACTACAAGTGGGCGAGGAATAAATAAAGGTTTATGCACCAACATCATATCTTGTAGGTAATGGACGTTGGGAAAGCCTCAAAAATCGGTAAGATTTCTAAAACCAAATTCGGGAAACAGGTCACTCACACGTGCACTATAAAAAAATAGTTTTTACCCGCCCATGGGGCCGTGCCCGCTGGACACGGGGTCGTGGTCGGCTACTGTCGGGGATAAAACCCCTTTTGTTTTCTCATTTTCATTTCACCATGACCCGTTTCCCCGAAAACTCTCTGGTTCTTCCGAGAATCTCTGCAGATTTTCACGTTCTTCCTTCGTTCAACATCGTCAAGGTATGATTCTATCATCATAGTTAGTTAGTTTAATGATTTGTATGTAGTATAACATCAAAAATTTGGGGAAAAATCTAGGGTTCTTGAACTTTAACCGAATCAAACCCCAAATTTTTGCTTA
Source organism: Helianthus tuberosus (assembly GCA_030545235.1). NCBI lineage: Eukaryota > Viridiplantae > Streptophyta > Magnoliopsida > Asterales > Asteraceae > Helianthus > Helianthus tuberosus. The sequence continues at coordinate 80,786,182 of CM060417.1, read as the reverse complement.
GATCTGTTAGTAGTAGTATAGTTGCATGTTTTAGGTAGTAAATCAACTGAAATTGTTTGTGGATTTGCCCGATTTCAAAAAAAAAACCTCAAACCCTTGTTTTTGAATAAAAAAGATGAAATTGAAGGGGTAAACGGTTTGTTTTTGAAAAAAACGACACTTGGGGTTTCATTTACGGGGAAAACCGCCCCTACTCAACCAAAAATTTTCAAGTTTTCGAAACCGGGTCGAAAAATGGGATTTTTGGGAAACAGAACCCTGACCATGGGGTCGTGGTCAGCGAACACGGGGGTGTGGCCAGGAAAACTTAGTTGAACAAGGGGCGTGGCCAGTGGCCACGAGGCTGTGTCCAGCCCTCTGTTTTCAGTTTTCTTCGAAAATTTATCGTTTCATGCTAATTGTTTTGTGTTTTCTTCTGCAGAGATGGCCAGCAAGTTCACTAATTTCAAGCCAAATGAATGGAACTATCAAGCCCGCTATGATGTTCTCAATACAAGGCCCGAAGAAATACCAAGACAAGTGTGCCTCGATACCTTAGAAGCTGTGGGGAAACTAGACCGTTTCAACGTTTTGCTCACGGGTCCACTAAGGGTGGCCCTCTGCACAAGACTCAATGCGGTTCATGAATATAGCATGGAGTTCTACAGCACTTTCGCGTTCAAAGCTAAATCAGAGCCGTTTGATGAAGAAAGGGTTGAGTTCCGATGTGCAGGGGAGGTGCTTTCAATCTCTATTGCACAATTTGGAGTGCAAATTGGTCTGTTCTCCAAAGAAGAGTCCGATAACGAAGAGAACATGGGTGGTCTCCGTGAAATCTCAGCTAACATGCGCCAGACAATGTGGGCTCATATCAGGGATGGTCCATATGATCCAAGCCAAACCAAGAGCTCCCAGTTGCGGGACCCTCTCTACCGCTACATCTATAGGGTCCTTAGCAACTCTCTTAGTCAAAGGCGTGATAGCACCGTTGTTGTCAGCTTGTGTGATCTGATGGTCTTGTATTGCATCCATAACCGTGTTCCTCTTGATAACACATACATACCCCTTCGTAACATGCATCTGAATCAGTTAGCCTCCTCCCCGACACCTATCTTCTTTGGGGGATGGATCTTCCGCCTCTATAAGACCTTTGTTCAACGAATGCCGAAATCCTTCCTTAAGGGTCCATGGTTGGGCAAGGTAGATCTCATTCAATGTCGTTCAATGGGGATCATCCACGAGACGGGTGAAGGGACAGTTCGCTTCCAAACCACTCAAGGGCATGTTTGGAACCCGGAGGAAGCCCTCGTTCTTCACGCCAACCCAATCCGTTCTCCTCCTCAGTTTCATGGCCAGCCGGGTTCATCCTCATCTCAAGGGGGTGGTTTTCCTAACTTTCAAAGTTAACATGATCTTTTGCAGGAAAACCTCTTATGCACCCGCAACACCTACACCCAGGTTGGAGCAATGGAGCGCAACATTTCCGAAATGCAAGATGACATTGGCTACATCCAGGACCACATGTTGTATCGAGGAAGAGACGATGAAGACGAGGACATGGACTGATTCAGAGGCATTGAAGGTGGTGTGACATTGGATGCAGCTCTTCTCAGGTTAACCCTTTATCCCACAAACAATTGACTGGCCTGCGTGCCATAGTTTGAACAATTAACTTTCTTTAACACTTTTACTTTCTGCATTTTATTTTTCGTTTATGTGTGATGTTGGATGATTAAATTCGGTATGTTTAGGTTGTTTGTTATGTATTGTGTGGTGTGGTATTTAAGCAAAACAGGTACCCATGAAGCTTGGTTGCACTAAGTATTAGTGCTACATAAGCCCGAAAACCCAAACCAAAAGCCAAAAACCTGTTTTCATTGATTGCAGACTGTCACCACGGGGCCGTGCTCAGCCACCACGCCCCCGTGTCCACTTGCCTTTTACCTGCTGTTTGTCTGAACCCTGCCCACCACGGGGTCGTGTTCACCAAGCACGCCCCGTGTCCACATTCTGTAAGTTTCTGTTACTGGCACTCTGACCACGGGGCCGTGCTCAGCCAGCACGAGGCCGTGGCCAGGTGCCCAGTAACACCAAACCTTGTTTTTCAACACCTTTTTACACATTCAATCAACCTAAAAACTTATTTTTGGGACACATTGTGGAGAATGTATAATTTAAGTATGGGGGGATGCTAAAACCTTGAATTTTGCAAAGTTTTAATAACAAGCCTTACACAAAACTCTATTAGAACATTTGATCACCCCAATTTTTTTTTCAAAAAAATTTTCATTTTTTTATTTGTCTTGGTTTAAGTTAGGAATAACAATTTCTAAAAAGGTTATATTTTTACAAATTCACAACCGATAGCGTCATGATAAAAAGAACCAACATAAGGAAATTATGAAAAGACATGACAAATCTAATTAAAATTTGATTATATATACTTGATCACATATAAACCCATTCCCACAACAAGTAAGTTTTGAGCCTTTATTGAGCATACAAGCATATATCTTTAAACTAAATGCCCATTTTTCGTTTATTGTGTGAATAGCCGCTTGGTTCTTACGACCCTAGAACTTGCCACGACAATACATTCCCAGTCCTTACCAACTTAAACCCAAGTAAGTAAATGATGGAGGCATTAGGACTAACCCATTTTCCTTTCAACACCATTATTTTTCATTTTTTTTATCACCTACCCAAAATCCCTCTAGTTAACCCGTTTGAGCTTAAAGCTTTTCATTTCAAAACCCATAAAACAAACACCCTTCACCCACCAAAACCTTTTTCTTTTCAAACCCTTTATTTTAGTAAAAAGCTCGGTTATCTTGTGACGTCTCCTATAAAAAAAATGAAAGGCTTGCAATAAATAAACAAGTTCCTCAAAAAAACTTTGTTTGAAAATGCTTAGTTTGAATAAAAGTCACAAAAACAAAAAGTTTTACGACGACCGACGCTTTTTACGCTTTTAGCCGTCTTCACTAACCACTAACCAAAACCACCTACCCTTAGCCCAAGCCTAACCCTTTCCCAAAGTCCTCTTGATATTTACGAAGGTTCATAGTTAAAAAGGAGGAGGATTGATTGCTTGGCAAGCATATGGTAGAAGTAAGTTCCATGTTGGTCTCTAGTGTTCCACAAAAATACATCTTCGGCCGAGTGTTGAGTGATCTCCCGTGAGGTATGTGAACTTGTATATAAATGGAATTTTAAAAAAGCATGTTATGCCCAAATAAGTAATTTTTCTTATGAAACGTCCAAAATAAATCATAACTGTAATGCACTGCTTCTTCGTACTTTCCATTTATAGCAAGTCTTGTGTGTATTTCTATTTTTGGAAACCTTGTGTCCTTGTAATCGTTCCTTCGTTGTAATCATTGTAAAATCCGAGACTTTGATCATAAATAAAACTCGTATTTTGTTACATTTATGTTGTACATACTTTATACATGTTCATACATTCAATTTCGTGAAACAATTGATGCTTATTCGTAATTCTTGGAAACTATGTGCTAAACTTGTAAATACGTGAAACTTATGCATAAAATGTGTTTTGATCGTAAACGATACTTAAATACGACCTTTATACGCTTAATTATATTTGGTTTATGTTCTCCATACCTGATTTGCCCTTAAACTATGCTTATATTGCGAAAATAGTCCTTAAAACACCTTAAAACCCTAAATAACAAACTAGAGGGGCCAAATTGCAATTAATTGAAACGTCAGCTTCTCCCCCTTGTTTCCAGCCGTGAAGACTCCCTCTCATGTCTTCGCTGGACGCGAACCAAGTCCCAGAACAGATCCCTCCATTCAGCTCGCGATTTTGAGCGGGATATTGATTTTATTTTGAGTTTAAACGAGTTTTGGGCATTAAATACACAACTAACACCCACCCTAATCCTTCCCTATATAAACCCAATCTTCCCCAGGCCATTTTCACTTTACAAACATCCTCACAACTCTCTCAAATCATCCAAATCGTAGCTGTAAACACAAGTTCAGACATAAGCATCCTTCTTCACTAAAGTGAGCATAACTCACTCGTTTCTTGTCCGTTTTAGCTCATTCTTTTTCCTATGTGCTTGGATTGACCTTAGCTTCGATTCCATGGGTGATTCACAGTAAATAATTCCCTGAAACTCCGGCAAAAAGGCTCCAAAGTTCACTGTTCGTTTTTGTTTTGAATCAAACTTTACTTAACTTGTTCAAACTTGAGTCAAACTCATCTCAAACATATGTCGTTATGCTTATAACCACTTCTATGGTTAGTTAGGCTTAAAAACAAGGTTGAAACATTCAAAATCAGAGGTTAAACCTCATATACATTCTGTTTTGTTTAGGGTTTTTAACCCACAAGTAATGTTTAAGTCCAAGACTTAATGTAGGTGTGATTATGGACTAACTTGGGTTGTCCAACATAAAATCCCCACATTGCTTGATGATTTCTTTTAGTGTAGTTGTTTATATTCTTGTATTATTCTTAGTTCATGACCCTCCTTGTATGTTTTTACATCAAGTTTAGTGGTGAACACTTAGAGGTACCTAAATGGAAGACTTCTCTTCCTACCTCCTACATGACTTCCATGAAACTTAGAGGTACCTAAATGAAGATTTAATCTTCTACCTCATGCTTGACTGATAGACATAATAATACATATAATACTTATATATATATATATATACTATTCAACATTCGAACCCTTGATGGTGAACTTGTGTTCATTCGTCAAAGTGTTAGAATAACATCATCTAAGACATAAGACTTGTATGATTCTAATGAGTATACTACTCATGAAAACATTAACCCTTGAGGTTTCATAGTGTCAAAACAAGTACTTTATGTTAAAAGATAATTACTTTCGTATACATATGTTCTTGTGTTTTAAATTCCTAAATCCTTAATCTACCATTAATCTCCAAAACTCATACACTTTGTTTCCTCGCGTAGAAGGACTTGGTGTTCCAACCTCCTAATCAACAACAACTCACTCGCGGATTCACAAGTAGAAGACTTGCAAAACCGTGAGTATACTCCTAAACCCCCTTTTTATGTTTACCACTTTTGGGGTGTAACATGTTAAATTATTAAAATCACACTTAAACTTATTCTTTATGCAATGCACGAAAACAATCCTTATACATGAATGCTATGTTGCTATGTTTGATGCTTATACTTCGGTGATTCTTTTGTGATACAATAGTCATTAGCTTTTATTAGCATCCATTTGACATGTATAGCGCTATAGGAGTAATGCACCACCCGTGAATGAGAGGTCATGTTGAATTATATCATTTTTGCGTAAACAGAGGGTTGACTAGAAATAGCGCATGCCTTGTATGATGCTCTTATATAAACTAGTTGCCATGTGGATTCGTTTTTAAACTTTTAAACTTATACTTATACTTATTCTTAAACTTGTATACTCGCCTTTGCTTTTGCATTGAATTGTATTTTAAACATGTTACAGGTTGAGGATTGATGATGCTATGAAATGGATTAGCAATAATGCTTAGATACTCACTTAGACGTTTAGGTTTAAAGTGTTGTATCAAATTTTGTTATGTTTATGTTATGAACGATGTTGTTATTTGAATTTTCCTTGTAATATTTGACAATTTAGTTATGAATGAAAATGGTTGAATTAAATATTGTCACAAATAGTGTTATGAAGTCTCTTACAATCTCGAACTACTCCCAGTCCAATGATTCCGCCATTGGTTGGTGTGTGACAGATTGGTATCAGAGCCATAACTATAGGGAATTAGGTAGAATTGCCATATTCGACCTAGTCAATAGTAGGAACCATATTTTTGACCATTCTTGATTCTTGCTTAAAATGATATTCTTCCTACTTTGCTTCTTTCTCTTCTCTTTGGTCTTAATATTTACATAATGTCTTTCCTAAGAAATTTTACACAATACACTTGAAGACTTGAAGACACTCTTTATACAAAAGAGACGAGTTTACCTAAATAGGCGTGAAACCCATAATTTGATGAACGACTCTCATTCCGCTTATTCTTATTTTTGCACGAAATTTCGTCATTTAGCTAGGAGTGAAATCCACATCTAAATGGTAAATTTCCAATTCAAACTCTAGTGGACCCTCGTCAAAGTATCGAAATTATATTTTGACCCGACGAGTACCTACCACATTAGGGTATGAAATCGTCAAGTTAGGGGTGAAACCCGCACCTTGTCGATTAAGTCCCATTCCTCGATTTTCGTTCTCGCTAAAGTTTTGATTGTTTCAATCGATTAGAGACGTGTAGTAACTAGAAGGGTAAGATACCGTTAATCGTTTCTCGACGAGAGTATCTTACCTATAGGCCAAAGCACGTTTCTCTAATTTGAAAGGACTTTCGATTCACTTTGGAATAGTCGACGTTTCTCTTCCCGAAACAATCCTATGTTTTATGAGCCTCTCTTTTATGTGATTCAATTTATATTTTATACTTGTTACCTCGCTCGTTTCAAAACCGTTACACAATTCTCACGTCCCACGCAATAAAAAACAATAATAATTCTCGTGAACAAACTAAATTTATACTCTTTTTACGCATTCATACGTGTTTATACTTGTTGAATACTTGTTAAATTCATGCTAATTGTGTGAACCATACGTGATACATCATGCTTAGATGCTTAAACTTGCAAACTTATTTTGAATTTATGACCATGTCTCATCCTTTCCTTCTCTTTCGATCCTTTATATGTCGTCCAGCGCATCCAAGAAGCTCCAATCAAAGAAGGGTTCTAGCTCCAAGTCAATGTCGAAAAAGGATTGTATGAAGTTTATGGCTGCACAAATGGCTAAGGTCATCCCTGATAACGTTAGCAAAATCAATCCCGACTCACCGCATGGCTCTGTCGATTCAAAGGCAGAAAAACCCAAATCGACCTTCCAATTCAAGCAATTTATGGCTTGTAAACCCTTGTAGTTTACTGGCAAAGATGGCGCTACCGCCATGATGAATTGGTTTGACGCGATTGAGCTTACTTTCTTGCAAAGTGGTTGTCCTGATGAGCTAAGAACCTTAAACGTAACTGGGGTTTTCCGTTCAAGGGCACTCGAATGGCGGACCACTGAACGCAACAAGAGGGGAAACGATGTTGCACATGCCATGCCTTGGGATGAACTTAAGTAGCTTATGAGGGACCATTTCTGCCCCCCTCACGAACTCCAAAAGTTGGTGAACGAATTTTGGAACCTAACGCAAAAGGGGAGCGACATGGATGGTCTGATTACATGCTTAAAACATCTAAGTGTCCTCTGTCCTGGACAAGTTGACCCCGTCCCCAAAACCATAGCCAAGTTCATTCGTTGTGTTGCACCTTCCTTGACTAACCATGTTGCCCCTGCTTGCCCTAAAACCATAGAGGAAGCCTTTAGCATAGCCACCGAACTAAACAACAATTGCGTCCTTCATGGAACCTATGACAAGGTTTCTACGAAGAGTGCGCATCAAGCCGTCATTGATACCACCGATACTACCACCGCTGTTGAACCTCCATCCTCCTAACTAAAGAAAAACCATGGCAAGAAGCGGAAGGCTTCAAGCCAAAATTATGCGGTCGTCCCTCTGCCAAACCCTCAACCTTTACAAACAGTAGCCGCCGTTACCCCCGCAAACACCAAACTACCAAGACGAGCCTACATTGGGTCTCATCCCAAGTGTACTACCTGTTTGTACCATCATCCTACCAACACATCATGCCGCAAATGCGCCCGTTGTCATAGGTTTGGGCATTTTTCCGACCGATGCCGCAACATCCCTCAACCTCAAAACAACCAGAATCAAGCCCTCGTTGCAAACCCTGTTCCTAACCAGGCTCAACCTCAAGCTGCTCCTGTACGAGCATGCTTCAAGTGTGGTGATCTCTATCATCTCGCCAATGTTTTCCCTCAAAGGAATCAACCCCAACAGCAGCAGCAGCCGCCACAACAACAGCAACAAGCTCAACAACCTGCTAGAGGCTGAGCTTTTGTCATCACTGCCGCTCAGGCTCAGAATGCAAACGACGTCATTACTGGTACGTTTCTTGTGAACCATGTTTATGCTTCTTGTCTATTTGATACTGGTGCGGATAAAAGTTTGTGTCGCTAGAATTCGAACCTTTGCTTATGTGTAAAGGCTCTAAGTTGCCAAGATCTTTCGCTGTCGAAGTCGCTAATGGTAAATTCGTCGCTGTCGATTCTATTCTTTCCAGTTGTTCCTTGATTCTTAACGACCATACGTTCTCAATCGATCTTATACCTATCCAAATTGGTAGCTTTGACATCATAGTAGGCACAGACTGGCTTAGGCGAGTTCGTGCTGAAGTTGTTTGTTCAGAAAAGTTTATCCGCCTACCTCTTCCAAACGGTGATTCTCTACACGTGTATGGCGAGAAGCCTTCTCAAGGTCTCAAGCTTATGTCGTGTATCCAAGCAAACAAATGCTTATGCAAGGGTACCTTCGCCTTTCTCACCCATATAGTGGAAAAGAAGGACAAAGGCCCAAGCATAAGCGACGTTCCTGTCGTACGTGATTTTCCCGATGTGTTTCTCGACGATCTTCCTGGTCCGCCTCCTGCTCGTTCTGTCGACTTTCGCATCGATTTAGTGCCTGGCGCTATGCCTGTCACTAAGTCTCCTTACCGTTTAGCACCCTCTAAGATGCAAGAGCTCTCGAGTCAACTTCAAGAGCTTCTTGATAAAGGCTTTATACGCCCTAGTACTTCTCCTTGGGGCACTCCCGTTTTGTTCGTAAAAAAGAAAGATGGGTCATTCCGTATGTGTATTGACTATCGTGAGCTTAACAAGCTTACTGTCAAAAACCGATACCCTCTTCCTCGCATCGATGACCTCTTCGATCAATTGCATGGCACGACCTGCTTTTCAAAAATCGATCTTCGTTCTGGGTACCATCAACTTCGAGTCCTTGAAGAAGATGCCTAAAACCGCCTTTCGTACGCGTTATGGTCATTACGAGTTCGTGGTCATGCCCTTTGGTTTGACCAACGCACCTGCTGTTTTCATGGATTTGATGAACCGCGTGTGCAAAGCGTACTTGGACCGTTTCATGATCGCCTTCATCGATGATATTCTTATATATTCCAAGACACAAGACGAGCACGAGCGACACTTGCGTCTTATCCTTCAACTTCTTCGTACTGAACGTCTATACGCCAAATTCTCCAAGAGCGAATTTTGGTTAAAAGAGGTTCAATTCCTTGGTCATACCATCAACGAAATTGGTATTCACGTTGACCCCGCTAAAATCGAAGCTGTGAAGAACTGAATCGCACCTAAATCTCCGTTTAAAATTCGTTCTTTTCTTTGTCTTGCGGGTTATTATCGTTGTTTTATCTCTAACTTCTCGAAGATCACTGTCCCTTTGACCTCTTTGACTCAAAAAGAGAAACCTTTTGTTTGGGGTCCCGAACAAGAGGAATCTTTTCAAATGCTCAAGGAGATGCTTTGTAATGCTCCTATTCTCGCGTTCCTGATGGTAACAATGACTTCGTCGTATATTGCGATGCCTCAAACCTTGGACTTGGTTGTGTGCTTATGCAACGAGATAAGGTCATGGCTTACGCGTCGAGACAACTCAAAATACATGAAAAGAACTATACTACTCATGACCTTGAACTTGGCACAGTTGTTTTTGCATTGAAGATTTGGCGACACTACCTTTATGGTACTAAGTGTGTGGTCTTCACCGACCATAAGAGCCTTCAACATATCTTCGACCAAAAGGAACTAAACATGCGTCAACGTCGTTGGGTGGAACTGTTAAACGACTACGACTGCGAAATCAAATACCATCCAGGTAAAGCGAATGTAGTGGCCGACGCTCTTAGTCGTAAAACTCATGTAAAGAGTATCCGTCGTTTCCAACTCGTCCATGATCTACAGAACCGCATACGTGACACTCAATATTCATCTGTTAACGAGGGTAACCTCTACGACGAGATGCGATGTGGTGCTGAAGAAAGCCTCGTAACCAAATCCGATGGTATTCAATACTATCTCGATCGAATCTGGATTCCTAATCGTGGTAACCTTTGAGAGTTCCTGATGAAAGAGGCACATCACATGAAATATTCAATTTACCCTGGTGCCGACAAGATGTACCATGATATGCGTGCATCCTATTGGTGGCCTGGAATGAAGAAGGATATAGCCACTTTCGTCTCGAAATGTCTCACATGTTCAAAAGTGAAAGCTGAGCATCAACGTCCCTCTGGCCTGCTCGAACAACCAGAAATCCCTGTCTGGAAATGGGAGAGCATCGCTATGGATTTCATCACTAAGCTCCCTCATACTTCTTATGGTCATTACAGTATTTGGGTGATCGTTGATCGATTGACCAAATCAGCTCACTTTCTTCCCATTCGTGAAGCTTTCAAGGTCGAGAAATTGGCTAGAATCTACACTGATGAGATCATCTGTCGTCATGGTATCCCCATTGACATCATTTCCGATCGTGATGCCCATTTTACGTCTCATCTTTGGCAAACCTTTCAATCTTCTATGGGTACTGTTCTTAACCTTAGCACTTCTTTTCATCCTCAGTCTGACAGTCAAACCGAGCGTACTATTCAAACTTTAGAGGATATGCTTCGTTCTTGCGTAATAGATTTTGGTGGCAACTAGGATTCACACTTGCCGTTGATCGAATTCTCGTACAATAACAACTATCACGCGCGTATTCAAATGGCACCTTTTGAAGCATTGTATGGTCGCAAGTGTCGTTCACCTATTTGTTGGCACGAGATTGGTGAAGTTCAAATCACTGGTCCCGAGCTCATACAAGAGATGACGGACAAGATATTATAGGTTCAAGACAACTTACTGAAAGCCAGGAGCCGACAAAAGAGTTACGCCGACAAGCGTCGCAAGCCTTTGGAATCGAGACAGGTGACTTCGTGCTTCTCAAGGTATCCCCTTTGAAGGGCATGGTTCGATTTGGCAAGAAAGGAAAACGCGCACCTCTCTACGTTGGTCCTTTCAAGATCCTCGGAAGGATTGGCAAGGTTGCGTATAGACTGGACTTGCCAGAAGAACTCAACAATGTACACCCTGTTTTTCACGTATCCAACTTGAAGAAGTGTCTAGCTGACGAAGGACTACAAGTTCCTCTGAAAGACTTGAAAGTCAAGGAAACACTTCACTTCGTGGAAAAGCCGGTCGAAATCATGGACCGAGGAGTCAAGCAACTGAGGCGCAGTCGAATTCCTATCGTCAAGGTTCGATGGGAAGGAAAACGTGGCGCTGAATTTACTTGGGAACTCGAGAGTGATATGAATACCAAGTATCCATACCTGTTTAACATTGCATCTACCTAAAATTCGGGACGAAATTCCCTAAAGGAGGGGAGACTATAACGCCCTGCTTCTTCGTACTTTCCATGTATAGCAAGTCTTGTGTGTATTTCTATTTTTTGAAACCTTGTGTCCTTGTAATCGTTCCTTCGTTGTAATCATTGTAAAATCTGAGACTTGGATCATAAATAAAACTCGTATTTTGTTAAATTTATGTTGTACATACTTTATACATGCTCATACATTCAATTTCGTGAAACAATTGATGCTTATTCGTAATTCTTGGAAACTATGTGCTAAACTTGTAAATACGTGGAACTTATTCATAAAACGTGTTTTGATCGTAAACGATACTTAAATACGACCTTCATATGCTTAATTACATTTGGTTTATGTTCTCCATACTTATTTGCCCTTAAACTATGCTTATATGGTGAAAATAGTCCTTAAAACACCTTAAAACCCTAAATAACAAACTACAGAGGCCAAATTGCAATTAATTGAAACTTCAGCTTCTCCCTCTTGTTTCCAGCCATGAAGACTCCCTCCCATGTCTTTGCTGGCCACGAACCAAGTCCCAGAACAGATCCCTCCATTCAGCTCGCGATTTTGAGCGGGATATTGAGTTTATTTTGAGTTTAAACGGGTTTTGGGCATTAAATACACAACTAACACCCACCCTAATCCTTCCCTATATAAACCCAAGCTTCCCCAAGCCATTTTCACTTTACAAACATCCTCACAACTCTCTCAAATCATCCAAATCGTAGCTGTAAACACAAGTTCAGACAGAAGCATCCTTCTTCACTAAAGTGAGCATAACTCACTCGTTTCTTGTCCGTTTTAGCTCGTTCTTTTTCCTATGTGCTTGGATTGACCTTAGTTTCGATTCCATGGGTGATTCACAGTAAATAAGTCCCTGGAACTCCTGCAAAAAGGCTCCAAAGTTCACTGTTCGTTTTTGTTTTGAATCAAACTTTACTTAACTTGTTCAAACTTGAGTCAAACTCATCTCAAACCTATGTACTTATGCTTATAACCACTTCTATGCTTAGTTAGGCTTAAAAACAAGGTTGAGACATTCAAAATCAGAGGTTAAACCTCATATACATTCTGTTTTGTTTAGGTTTTTTAACCCACAAGTAATGTTTAAGTCCAACACTTAATGTAGGTATGATTATGGACTAACTTGGGTTATCCGACATAAAATCCCCACATTGCTTGATGATTTCTTATAGTGTAGTTGTTTATATTCTTGTATTATTCATAGTTCATGACCCTCCTTGTATGTTTTTACATCAAGTGTAGTGGTGAACACTTAGAGGTACCTAAATGGAAGACTTCTCTTCCTGACTTCCATGAAACTTAGAGGTACCTAAATGAGGATTTAATCTTCTACCTCATGCTTGACTAATGGACATAATAATACATATAATACTTATATATATATATATATATATATATAGGGGATGGATCATGAGAAAACTAGTTTAAATGAGAAAACCAAAAAACTAACTAAAAAAAGCCTAAAAAAACCTAAAAAACATACCAAAATTTTTTTTTACAATTTTTTATAGAAAAATCGCTACTTTTTATGTATGAAAAAAAATTTTCAAAAAAAAAAAAAAACAAAATTTTTTTTGTTTTTTTGGTTGTACTGCACATGTGCACTAATACTGAAAGTCTAAACCACTTAACCCACCCCCCACCGACACCCCCCAAAAACCTAAATTCACCCTCCCACCAAAAGCCTAACTCCCCCACCCCCCAAAAACCCAAACCCCCCACCCCCAACCCTCCCGAAAACCTAAAACTAAACCCTAAACATAAACCCGAAAAAAACCTAAACCTCCCTCCCCCCCACACCCAAAAACCTAATCCTAATCCTAAACCTCCAAAACCCCCCACCCTCCCGAAAACCTAAAACTAAACCCTAAACATAAACCCGAAAAAAACCTAAACCCCCCACCCCACCCCCAAAAAACCTAAACCCCCTCCCCCCCACACCCAAAAACCTAATCCTAATCCTAAACCTCCAAAAAAACTAACCCTAAAAGCTAAACTAGACTCAAAAAACTAATTTTAAGCATGGAATGCACATTGTAGTACATGTTATATTGCACATGTGCACTACTATAATAATAGTATTGAAAACAAGACGACACCATAAATCTTTTTTTATGTCATAAAAAATATGCTCGAATATACTTGAATGAAAGATACAAAAATTTGTGATCTTATGGTTCCATTTTTGTTTTAAAATGATAACGTATGGAGAAATGGGAAATGTTTGAAAAGTTATATATTTTTTTCCAATTTTACCCCTCCTTCATTAAAAGTCCCCCCTTCTTCATTAAAAGTCTCCCTTTTCCTTTTTAGTGGTTTTTAGTTAGTTTTGTAGTTTTCTCATATATATGTAGTTTTCTCACGATCCTCTCCCTATATATATATATATATATATATACTATTCAACATTCGAACCCTTGATGGTGAACTTGTGTGCATTCGTTAAAGTGTTAGAATAACATCATCTAAGACATAAGACTTGTATGATTCTAATGAGTATACTACTCATGAAAACATTAACCCTTGAGGTTTCATAGTGTCAAAAAAAGTACTTTATGTTAAAAGATGATTACTTTTGTATACATATGTTCTTGTGTTTTAAATTCCTAAATCCTTAATCTACCGTTAATCTCCAAAACTCATACACTTTGTTTCCTCGCGTAGAAGGACTTGGAGTTCCACCCTCCTAATCAACAACAACTCACTCGCGGATTCACAAGTAGAAGACTTGCAAAACCGTGAGTATACTCGTAAACCCCCTTTTTATGTTTACCACTTTTGGGGTGTAACATGTTAAATTATTAAAATCACACTTAAACTTATTCTTTATGCAATGCACGAAAACAATCCTTATACATGAATGCTATGTTGCTATGTTTGATGCTTATACTTGGGTGATTCTTATGTGATACAATAGTCATTAGCTTTTATTAGCCTCCATTTGACATGTATAGCGCTATAGGAGTAACGCACCACCCGTGAACGAGAGGTCATGTTGAATTATATCATTTTTGCGTAAACATAGGGTTGACTAGAAATATCGCATGCCTTGTATGATGCTCTTATATAAACTAGTTGCCATGTGGATTCGTTTTTAAACTTTTAAACTTATACTTATACTTATTCTTAAACTTGTATACTTGCCTTTGCTTTTACATTGAATTGTATTTTAAACATGTTACAGGTTGAGGATTAATGATGCTATGAAATGGATTAGCAATGATGCCTAGATACTCACTTAGACGTTTAGGTTTAAAGTGTTGTATCAAATTTGTTATGTTTATGTTATGAAGGATGTTGTTATTTGAATTTTCCTTGTAATATTTGACAATTTGGTTATGAATGAAAATGGTTGAATTAAATATTATCACAAATAGTGTTATGAAGTCTCTTACAATCTCGAACTAGTCCCACTCCGATGATTCCGCCATTGGTTGGGGTGTGACAATAACGAATATGATTGTAAATAAAATAAAAATAAAACCCAATAAAGATCTTGGATTCCCGACACTCAAGACAAGCCCAAAACTTATCTCCTACCTATTCCATTTGGGTGTGTAAGCCACATATTAAAGACTTTTGCTTGAGGACAAGCAAAGATTCAAGTGTGGGGGTATTTGATGTGTGCAAAATGTAACATATAAATTACATCAAATGAGGCATAAAACTAACCCTTTTTTAGTACTAATGTTGGAAAATGTATGTTTTTGTCTTCCTTTTGAATTTAAAGGACCTAATGAGCTTAAACGAGCAAAAGGAACAAATATACAGTCAAAACCAAAATGAATACAAATAAAAAGAATAAACTTGACATGCCCGACCCCTCGGCAGCATCTCCAAAGGCAAAAACAAGAAACAGAAGACTGACCACGGGGCCGTGCCCACTGGAAACGGGGGCGTGGTCAGCTACCTACAGAAAAGACAAAGCTGTGGAAGCTTCTACGCCCACCACGGGGGTGTGCGCAGCTCAGCACGGGGCGTGGTCAACGCTAAGATACACAGAATATTGCAAAATCTTTGTAGTACAGATACGCTTCTGCAGACGGGGCTGTGCCCGCGGGACACGGGCCATGTTGAGCCCTCTGCTGACACATGCAATTAATGAAGGAAGAGAAAAGGATGGTCACGGAGGCGTGTCCGCTGGACACGGGGCCGTGGCCGGGCTTCTGTTCAGGCTATAAATATGGGTGCTTGGCTCATTTCAAAGGCATCCCTTGGCAAACCACCACTCTCCCACTTTGCCACCACTCCACCACCACTACAACACCCAAATCCACCACCATCATCCATCATCCACCTTAGAGTGTGTGTAGTAGTCTCGGGATCCAAGATTGATAGTAAGAGTTCTTGTCAATCAAAGGTCATGTTTGGCTAAGTCTCTTACATCACTTGGTGAAGACAAGTCTTTAATGTATTACTTTTGATTTTTAATCTTTTCGCACTTTTTATTTGGTTTTGTATTAATGACTTTAATAACTAATTTCTTTTTTTGAAGGTGAAACTTCTTTATCATTTGTCCGTGGTGTCTTGGCATTACTTTACTGTTTATATAAAGTAAAAGATTTACACCATTCATATCTCTACGGTCTATATAGAGATATGTTGGCTACCTGGCCGGGGGTTAAGGCAATGGTTTGGTAAGGTTCTTGCCTTGTTCAGTGTATAGATCCTTCAAGGACCTGGGTCAAGCTTACTAGGACCTCCTTCAATACACACTGGTATTGGATGGCGGGGGTGCGAATGGCTTGATCCCCTCATATGTAAACTACTATTAACACATTAAACCGGCTACTTGGGATTGTATCCCTGCTGACTCAAACCACTTAGCCGAGGGTAACGTCACCTTCAAAAGAGGGGCTTACCACTTTTCGCATTAATAACTTAATTAGTTATCTTTCAATATTCCGACCCTTTGGGATTGTATTCTTACTGACTCAAACCATCAAGTGATAATCTCTTAAAAAGTGCAAAAGTGCTACTATAACTAAGATAATCTCTTAAAAAGTGCAAAAGTGCGAAAATCATCAAGTGATACATTAAAGGCGAGTCGGATCCAAGTGATTCATCTTGTCTATCTGTTTTTATTTTATTTTTATTTCTGCATTTTTAGTTTTTATTTTCATGTTTTAAAAATCTTTTCTTTAAAATTTTAGATTGATTAGACGTTGAGGATAAACCGGTACTAAAAGCACTTGTGTCCTTGGACGACCTCGGTGTCTTACCAACGCTATACTACGCTCACGATGGGTACATTTGCCCATGTGTGTGTTTAGTGTTAGTAGAATATCGTGTTTTATAAATTTAAAACATGACTAATGTGTAAAATGGGCTTAAAATATCAATAAAAACATAATACACCTGACACACACCAGGCTGTACAGCTTGCAGCAACAATATATTCAGCCTCTGCTGTTGATGTTGAAACCACTGCTTGCTTTTTGCTTTGCCAAGAAACCTAGCAATTGCCTAGAAACTTGCATCCTTCTGAAGTGGACCTCCTTGTAGTATGACAACCAGCAAAGTCACTGTTTGAATAACCTGAAAGCTCAATATTCCCATTAGCAGGGTACCATAGTCTTGATGGGAAGACTGTGGTGTACCTGCATTATTAGTCTTGATAGATACATCTTCAAATGTAAATTTATCAAATCAAACAATTCAGCAGGATTTACTGGGAATTTTAAAGAAGAAAGTTCACTGAACTTTACATTCAAAGTCTTTTCTACACACCTAGTCCTTGTGTTAAACACTTTGTAGGCTTTGACTGTAGTTGAGTATCCCAGAAAATCACTACAATCTACTTTGGCTGCAAATTTTGAAATTGAATCTTTTAAGTTTAAAATGAAACATGAGCAGCCAAAGATTTATAAATAAGAGATTAGTGGTTTGATTTTAAACAGAGTTTCATAAGCAGTCTTTTAATTTCTGGGGTTGATTAAAACTCTGTTTTACACACAGCAGGCAGTGTTTACAGCCTCTGGCCAAAAAGAAAATGGTAAACTTGAATATGCAAGCATTGTTCTGGCAGCCTCAATTAAGGTCCTATTCTTTCTTTTAACCATTTTTTTCTAGTGTTCTTGGGATGCTGTACTGCCTTACAATCCCTTTTGACACACAGAAGTCATCTAACTCCTTAGTTTTGAACTCTGTTCCATTGTCACTCCTGAAGATTTTTACTAGCAGATCAAATTGTTTTTCAACTTTTCTTACAAAGTCCTGCAAAATACCTGTAGTCGCATCTTTGGAGTGCAAAAAGTAAGTCCATGTAAACCTTGAGAAATCATCAATTATGACAAGACAATACCTTTTCTTTTTAAGACTCATGATTTTAACAGGTCCAAACAAGTCCATGTGTAACAATTGTAAACACTGACTAGGTTTGGACTCATCAATGGATTTGAATGAACTTTTATATTGTTTACCTTTTAGACAGAAAATACAATGTTCATCTCATGTGAATTGCTTTAGTGGAATGCCTCTTACAAGACCTTGTTTTGAGAGTGTGGTGATAGTTTTGAGATTTGTGTGACCAAGTCTTCTATGCCATAGTTATGTCTCTTTGGCATAGGCAGCTGAGAACAGACAAGCATTAGACATTGGATTATCTTTCAACATATCTACCACATACACATTGCCACTCCTGTGAGCAACAAGATGTGTTTTGCTCTCGACTATGATTTCTTCAATCTTTTTCACCACATCAGGACCCATAGCCTTTGTCACTCATTTGTGACACACTAAAAAGGTTAAATTTCAGATCGTCGATAAGATTCACATGTTCAAACTTGAGTTTCCCTACTTGGACTATCCCTGGTCCTAACACATTTCCTTTTGAATTGTTACCAAAGGATATATCACCCCCTCCATGTGCTAGAAAATCTTTGAGAAGGGCTCTACATCTTATCATGTGCCTGGAGCCTCCACTGTCTACATACTATAAACTATCAAAGCAAGTAGAAGCTCCCTGCACATCAGTAACAGATTTGTTTTGGTGAGTGTGCAAAACCAAAATGGCTTTGGATGAGGTTACAGACATTCCAGCCTGAAGTCCAGGAGAATGGCCAGAGTTTTGAGTAGATTTTTGAAACATCTGTTGCGGACCATTTCCAGTCAAGTGGTTGTAACCATGAGAATGCTTGTTCACTCGTGGTTTTGAAGGTCTTTTGTTGACCTCATAACCATATGGTACTCTTTGATAAAGTGGTTGGCCATATCCTCTTGGAAATTTTTTTGTAGGTGGTGCATCTGTTACCTGAACCTCTCTGGGAGCAGAGGTTGCATTAAGCTGTTTGGTAACAAATGTTTGGATAGGGTTGAAGGTCTGTTTGGACTTTCCTTTTTCAGTACTAGCCCGTGGACTCTCAAGTGTTTTTTATTGATACTCACTCTTTTTGACATCAAAATTTTTAAGATAAATACACTCTTGAGTTTTGTGATTTTTCTTGCGAAAGATAGTGAAATGAGGTGCGGTTTATGTCACATTGGTCTTGTTTATGTCACATTGGTCTTGGTCTTGTTACCGTTCCCCACTTTACCCAAATAGTCCTGTTTAAACTCTTCCCGTTAAGTTTTATTTTGGATATAGTTTTTACAATATCCAACATCCAGCGATGTTACCATTAAGCGGAAAAAAACTTCTTTTATTATCTTTACTATGACACGCTTCCACCACTTTCCTCCATAAATTTTGATTTTCGGCCTTGTACCTCCATCCCCATTTGTAAAGGAGAGCCTCGTTAACATCTTTAAGTCTATTAATACCCAAAACCCCCTTATTCTTGGGCCAGGTAACACAATCCCAAGCCACCCAGTTCATTTTATTAATGTCACTTGAACCCGCCCAAAGGAACCTTCTCATTTTTTTTCTCTAGAATTTTAATGATACCTACAGGGACCTTATATAAGAAAAGTAATAAATAGGTAAACTCTCCAAAACAGAGTTAATCAGAGTAAGCCTCCCCCCTATAGAAATATTTTTACCTTTCTAGACCGACAATCTTTTGTTAAACACCTCAACTATAGGGTCCCAGTTACTAATTCTATTCATATTAGCCCCCAATGTAATCCCTAAGTAGGACATCAGAATACTATCCGTGTTACACCCAATAACCTTAGCCATATTTTTGATATCTCCCTCATTTACCCCATCCCATAAAGGTTGGATTTGTGAAGATTTATTTTTAATCCAGAGTACATATAAAAAATTCTGAGGCATCTCGCCACATTAATCACATTTACTCTATCCCATTCCCCCATTAAAAGAGCGTCATCGGCATAAAAGAGGTGCCAAATGATCGGTCCATTATTTGGGGTTTTAATCCCTTTAAAATAACCTTCCAACCCTGCTTTGCAAAAGATGCTAGACAGAGCTTCCATAACCAGAAGGCATATAAATGGAGATAACGGGTCCCCTTGTCTAACCATTTTATAACAATTAAATTCATAAGTGGGGGACCCATTCACTAACACTGAGGATCTAGCCGAAGCCAAAACCCCTCCCACCCATTTACACGATAAGTTAGGAAAACCCATATGTCCCATGATATCCAAAAGAAAACTCCAACTCACGTTATCGTAAGCCTTTTCAAAATCAATTTTTAATAGGAAAGCCTTATTTTTTTCTTTTTTAATCCAAGCAATGATCTCGTTTAAACTAACGGGCTATCTAGAATGTACCAACCTTTAAGAAATGCGGTTTGGTTTTCTGAGATGATGGTGCCTATCACCCTTTTAAGCCGATTTGCGAGGATCTTAGAAATAATTTTACTAATCACCCCAATCAGATTGATCAGCCTATAATCTTTCAATCCCAGTGGGTCCTTGATTTTCGGGATAAGAGTGATGAAAGAAGAGCTACACCCCCCTTAATTTTACCTTTGCTGTGAAATGAAGCTAGCAAGTTACAAAAATAAACTTCAAATAAATTTCGGTACCTTTTAATAAATTTGAAATTAAGTCCGTTTGGCCAGGCGCTTTGTCTGCCCCACACTCAAAAACCACATTCTTGATTTCGTCCTTTCTAAAAGGAACAGTCAGAGAATTCGCATCCTCCTCGGATATACATTTGATGTTATGGCACTTGAGTTTTGGTCTGTCATAGCCTTTTTCTTCGAAAGCCTCTTTGAATAATCTTCTTAATTCTTTTTTGATTAGAGAAGGTTTGGTGTCCAAACTCCATTAATCAAAAGATAAGGAATATTGTTGGCAGCCTTCCTACTGTTGATGTATCCATGAAAAAATGACGTGTTTTCATCTCCTTCCAAATCCCAAATTATCCTAGCTCTTTGTTTCAGATCTTTAATTTTATACTCTTCAAGCTCCTTTAAATGTTTAACACATTCCATTTTGGTCAACTCCTCCTCTTTAGATAACTCCCTCACTTCCAGCACTTCTTCCAGTTTATTTAACTCCTCCTTAAGACTCATTTCTTTTTCTCCTTCCTTAGCTAAAACCACCTTTTTCCACTTTTTGATATCCTCCCTAATCGTTTTAAATTTTTGCATTAACTTCACTTCGGGTTCCCCGAATCCAGAAAATTCTTCACAAGACTTACTAACTACTTCATCAAAGTCCGTCCGGTCAAGCCAAGAGTTGAATATTCTAAACGGTTTAGGTCCAAAATTTTTATTCGAGCAGGTCAAAATGAGGGGACAATGATCCGAGAGGAACCTCGACTTAGCCCGAAGACACGCCAACGGCCATTCCGAAAAAAAATCAGGACACACCAAGACTCTGTCGATCTTGCTTTGTTTATTATCATTATCCTTAGAGTATGTGAATCTCCTACCTTTCATGTTATTTCTTTCAAACCATTTTCAACCATAAAATCATTGAAATTAGAAGCACAATATTTGTTAAATTTCGAGTTGCTTCTTTCTCCCATAGATCGGACCGCATTAAAATCCCCCAAAATCACCCACCACCCCGAATATTTTCCCATAATCTCCCCTATATCATTCCACAGAGCCTTTTTCTGGGGGGGATTTTTGTGGGCCATACTCGTTAATGATATTGATCGATTTATTACTACCTTTTAAAACCCCCACAGATAAAAAAATTTGGATGTTTGATGGAATCATGTACCTTGAGAACTTTAGGATCTCATAAGCTGACAATCCATCCCGATCTTACGCTAGCTGGCATGTGATACATCTCAAAAGTACCCACTCCCTAGAATTTCTCGAAGGCGATACCTGAAATGTCATTAAATTGAGTTTCTTGTAAAGCAATGAAATCAATCCCAGTTTCTCTTTTTAAATTATTGACCCAACCCGCTTTATTTTTATCCCCTCTCCTAACCCTTTAATATTTAAGGAAAGAAAATTCATTTTTTGGATTCCTTCTTCCCTTAAAGCATCACTGATCAAATGTTCAGGGTTCTGAAAATTAACTCCAACAATTCCCCCCATCATGGATGTGAAATGTGTCTCGAGATCAATGTTGATTTCCTCCTCATTTGGCTGCGCGTTTAGGTCATTCATAACATTATTGTTTCCTAACCCCTCTGTCAACTCCTTTCTGCCATCCTCTGTTATATTCTGAACTGGTGTACAAATTCCATTGTTTCTCGCGCTTTGAGCATCTGTAGCTTCCTGGTCTTCATTCGGGACACTATCCTCTTGGATTCCAATAATTTCATTCAGGTCGAAAGGGTCATCCTGTCTTGTTCTCTTCCTGGGTCTAATAAGGTCATCAATATTCTCCACTGTTGAAATCTTTTTGGGCTTCCTACCATTTTTTAGAATTTTTCTAGGCCCACTAGGTAATAAATTAACTCTAAACCCCAATAATGGCCCACCCCAAAAGACTCCAAGTTCTCATGGCAACTCCTTCTCGAATTACCCACCTTTTCCCCATTTAATTCTTTCCAAATCCCACTATCCTCTCTTATCACCTTCTCTTTCCAAACCCTAGAGAAGTCATTCACACCAGCCACCTCCACTGTCTCTCCTTCTTCTCTAACATTCATATTCTCGATCTCACCACTCGCATTAAATTTGTTCAACATCTCTTTATCGCCGGTCAAACCTCCTACCAGCGCTGGACTGAACTCATCAGAACACACCTCCATTTTCGGCTGATCTCTCGCTGACGGGCTAACCGAACCAGGTCTCATTTCCACCTCTGGCGTTTCAATTGACGTCGGACAATCAATTCCATTTCTCTTCTCAGATCCCGGTGCATTATCACAGTCACGGGTAACTGACTTCTCCACACCATCTTTGTCGTTCGATTTTGTAACCCAGATCCTAAATTGTCGTGATTTTCACTATTTTCTAAACCATCTTCTTCATACATCGGGCTGTTAACGTCACACCACAAGTCATCTTTGTTGTTGTGTTTCTCATTTTCGAACAAAAGATCCCAGCCTACACTCTCTCCTGACTGACTTTCTTGGTTCTCTAAGGAATCTGGTATCCAATCTCCCCTTTCTTCCTCGACCCATACCTTGAACCGTTTTCCATCCTCTACTAATGTCACTTCTTCTTCTATCCGTTTAACAGAGTTCGTAAGTATACACACAGAGTCAGAAGATAAAAGATTATCTTCGGGTTGCCACTGAGAGGCGTGTATGACTTTTTCGAAGAATCTCCCAACAGAATCAATCGGGCTGTTAACGTCACACCATAAGTCATCGTTGTTGTTGTGTTTCTCATTTTCGGACAAAAGATCCCAGCCTACATTATCTCCTGACTGACTTTATTGGTTCTCTAAGTAATCTGGTATCCAATCTCCCCTCTCTTCCTCGACCCATACCTTGAACCGTTTTCCATCCTCTAATAATGTCACTTCTTCCTCTATCCATTTAACAGAGTTCATCAAGATACACACACAGTCAGAAGATAAAAGATTATCTTCGGGTTGACGCTGAGAGGCGTGTATGACTTTTTTAAAGCATCTCCCAACATAATCAAAAACTTCTTTACCAGATAAATGGAGATGTACACCGTGAATGTTTAACAAAGAAAGTCTCTTAAAAGCGGCCGTTTGACCTTTCCAAACGTCGCAACCCCCGGCCCCTATCTCCTGGGATCGGGCGGACGCGAACTCAGATTGTGTGGTATCATTATTTGGCAGCGGAATTTACATTAGGACCGTAGTTAGGAAATATTTTATCAGAGTAAAGTACCACATTTTCATAATATTAAACACATGGGAAATTCCCAAGTTTTTATTACATCATGTTTATAGGGATAACCCCTATTTTATTGAATAAAACATCTTTCTTTATTTAGGTAACTTTTATAGCCACATTTTCCAACCCTTCAGTGCTCTCCAACTGGCTTCTATTTTAGCTTTCACATTTTCTTACCTGAAACGTGTTTTGTTAGGATCTGAGTTTGGATTGATTGTGTTTTACGTTTGATTTAAGATGAAAGATGAACAAGTAATGCATCGGAATATAAATGGAAATAAACTTTGCACACAATCAAACAAGAGAATTGCTTTTAACACACATTTTCACATAGAACCGAATGATTGAATTTATTTCAACTACGATTACAATGCATGCATGTAACAAACTCCCCCTCAGCCTGAGCTCACTGTGTTTGTTCGTACATGAAGAAAAGTGATGAAGAGCTGATTGAACAGTACAGGGTACTGTTCTATTTATAGGCACGCCCAAACCACTGAAGCATCTTGGCTGACGTCACCATGATAGTGACATCTAACCTCCTAACAAACTCTAACTACTGATCTAATACAAATACTGCTATGCTATCTACTGTTTATAACACATTACATAAGAAAGACTAAATTACTGCTTTATCCTTCCACTGTTGTGACTCCAGCAGTACTTGATAACTTCAGCAGTGCTTGACCCATAGCTGTAGATTGGTCAACAGAGCTTTAGTCTTCTTCAGCATTTAACTTGGATAGCAGTTGATAATCAGCAGTTGTTGTAAAGGATCAGTGGATGGAGGTCATCAGATGTTGAAACCACTTTCAAGGGGAGAGACTTGTATACATTCACTGCTTATTCCGGATCAACTGCCCTGATCTAGTTTTGGCTTTAATTATCTGTTCCTCTGATAGGGTTCAATCCCAACAATCTCCCCCTAGAACATATAATGCCAAAACCCTTCATTATTGTAGATCTTTATTGCCTCATCAACAGTTCCCTTATTTGCCCTTTGAGTTGTAACTCAAAGTCTAAGGCATCTGTGTCATCTTCATCCCTACACAGTGGAAGATCAAGGAGATCCTGTAGATCTTCAACACTCAGGCCTAGTGCTTGTTCCTTTGATATTTTCTTCACTTCTCCACTAGACTTGATCACAGACACTACATGGGTCTGTTTGTCAGTTCTCCACTTTAGTACTTTTGAGTCTGGTGGGTTTCTTGGGAGATTTTTATTTGATGACGAATTTAGAGATTGTGGCCTTGTAATAACTGGCTGAGGAGTGTTTGAAGTTTGGGCAGACTCAAGTCTTTCTTCAATCATCCGCTTGAGCCCTTCTTTCACAACAAGATCCCATGCTTCTTTATCTGCTGCTGCTTCTTTATCCATCTGCTTTTGTTTCCTTCTTTGGTAAATGAAGGCAGTAGCTGGAGCAGTGGATCTTTTGAATTGTTGCTTTTGTGGCTTTTCTTGAACCACTGTTTCAGGGTAGTCAGGTTTTTGTGGTATCTTTGGATCTTTCTTTCTTAAGTCTTCCAACTTTTTGTAGCTGGCCCTGACTTTGTCTTCTCTCCACCTTGACACTTGGTTTTTAGACCCAAAATCAGCAGTGATCAATTCCTCTTTCATTCTCTTCAGCTCCAGTGCCTTATCAGGTACATTCTTCTTGTATTTTGCCCAATCAGGTGGAGTATGTTTTACCTTGTTCTTAATCATGTCTTGAATCCTGGCTGCTTCATTTTCAAGCTCAGGAATGGTCCATTCTTTGTACATGTATTTTTCTCCCTTGTATTTATTGTAAGCCATGATGTTTTCAATATAGTCTTTTCTCAAGGATTCATCTGCTCTTTCTGATATTTGCTGACATACATTTTTTGCAAACTGCTCCAAAGATCTGACTTGTGTGACCAGAAATTGATAATGCCTTTGAATTTCTTTGTCAATTTTTCCTTCTGAATTTCTTTTGGAGATATCCTCTGCTTGTTGAGCCTTAACTTTCAAGTATTCTTCAATGTTGTTAGGCCTAGGATATCCTTGAACAAATGGCAAACTCCTTTTAGCAGGATCATCCTCAAAGTAGAAGGATTTGATCTCTTCTATGACTGTCATAAGCTCTAGAGGATATTGGACACCTGCAGGATTGATGTCAGTGATTGGCTTTTGAACTTGAGCTGAAGAGAGAGGAACAGGGGTTGGTATAGTAACAAGTGATAAAGGTTGTGAAGATGTTGGTAGTGGTGAAGAATCATCATCTTTCAGAATTAACCTTCTCCTTTTTGGTTGAGGAGAGGCTGATGATGTTTTGGATGGTTCAGTGGTGGTGATTTGAGTGATAGATATTTTAGTGGAAGTGATTGAAGTGGGAGGTTGCTGACTAACAGTTGTTGAAACAACTGGTGTTTCAACCACTGTTGCCATTACAACTGATGATGTGTCATCAGCTGTCTTCTGCTTTTTGGCAGGAGGTGATGGTGGTGAGATTGTTTTTGGTGGTGATGGTATTTGTGGTAGTGGTGGTAAGGCAGTGGTTGTGGTGTGTGTTGAAGTTGTAGTTGTTTGGGTAACAACTGTTGAAACCTCTGAAATACCAACAGTTGTTGATACAACAGGTATTACAACAGTTGTTTGGGTGGAAGATTGATGTTTGGAGCTTTTGGAAGGTGGTTTGGAAGCATGCTTTATGGGTCTGAATGGTGTGGATTTGGGTTGCCTCACTTGTTTAATGGGCTTCTTCTTTTTATCCTTAGGATATTCTTCATCCATTGGCTCAGAAGGACCCTGTACATTCAGCTCCATAAAAGCTCTTTTCTCCTGTTCCCACCTAGCTTTATCCTTTGCCTCCCTATCCCTTTTTACCTCTGCTATTGCATCAGCAATGGCATTAGTGGTAACATCAATCCTTTTGGTCCCATCTGGAAAAGGGATGTCTTTGAGCATACTATCTTTTTGTGGCTCAGTGTACAGACCATCTTCATATCCATTCTTCTTCCACTGCTTGATTTTCTCCCCCTTTTTGGCATTATCTGGTGGTGGGTTATCCACAAAGATAACAGTGGGAGGAGCAGTGCCAGTGGTGTTCAGTATGTGGGCCTTTATAGCCTTGATATCAGCTTGGGTATCTTTAAACCTTGACTCCATGAGATTTCTGATCTTTTGGACTTGAATCTCATGTTGCTGATAAACTAATTCTCTTTGATGTTGGAGCAGTGGTTGAAACAAACTCCATAGCTCTTTTGAAGTAGCAACAGATGGTGGTGCAACTGTTGGAGTTGTTACAGCAGTGGATGGTACCTTTTGAACTTTCAACAACTGTTGCAGCATGTCTTTGATTTCTGCAACAGATGTATCCAGTTTGTCAACTCTATTCGTCAATTCTCGGTACATTAAACCATCACCCAACTTAATGGGATCATCTGATTTCCCACTTACAGTGGTTGTAACAGTGGTTGACTCAGGGAGTGTACTCTACAAATCATCCACTGATGCCCCTTTGTCTTGGAACTGGGGACTTCTTCCTTCAAAAAGAGAAACACTTTTTAGTGAACCAGTAAAAACTGGATACACAAGAGTTCCCAGAGAAGAAATTGCCTTCAAGGAAGTCTTATTGATGTAACCACTGTCCAAATGCAAACCAGTGGGCTCAGCACTTGTAGTGGCTGCTTCACTTGAACTACCACCAAGAGTTACATGTAACTCAGGGGGTATAACCTCCTCAGGTGTTATTAGTGGGTTAGCAATGACTGATACATCAGACCCAGTCACTTATTGAGGTATGTTCTCATTGATAGGTGAGTGAGAAGGACTGGTTTGTGCCTGGTTCAAATCAAGAGCATCCAACAATATTTTAGCTTGTGGGGGAATTGTGGAGGTGAGTGTGGGTGTAGAAAGCAAATTTTCCCCGGGCAGTGGGCTGTGGATGATGGAAGCAAGTGATTCCATAGCATCATATTGTGGTGTCCCTATGCTTACAACCTTTTCTTTTTTAGAAGAAGCAGGAGGAGTTTCAGGCATGGGTTGAGATCTTTCTACCATCTGCTGTGAGGAAGTAGCAGCAGTGGTTTCTTGTGACTTTTGTGTTGTCACTGGCAGTTGCTCTGGGATCTCATCTTTCAGAGTTTCCTTTTGTGTAGGTTTGGGGGGGGGGGGTTGAGTTTTCTTTTGTCTTGGCTTTTTAGTGATTTTAGGTGTGGGTTTCACAGCAGTTGTTTTGCTGCTGTGATCACCTAGAGCAGTGGGCTCAGCAGCAGATACCTGAGGAGCAGTGGTAGCTGCTAAATTCTGCTCCGGGACCTCTGCTTTTGTTTTGCAAGGTGTTGACAATCTTGTAAAGGTTTCAGCTGTTAAGCTGTTTATTTGAAAAGAATCACCTTGTGTGAGCACATGGGCATCATCCTTACCAAATTTCTTTTGAAAATAATAACTTAGAAATCTTGGAAATAGTAAGAATGGTTTTTTATCAATATTTTTAACTAGATCATTAAAGATCTCCTGGGAGTAGTTAAAATTTTCATTTTGTAAAAAAGCATATCCCATGTATTGAATCTTTAATGGTATCTCATTAAAGGCAGTTGTTTTGTTTGAAACACACATTAACAGGGTATGGAATAAAAATCTTGTTGCAGGAGGAAAGTTACCCTTTTGTAAGGTATCCCTCCTCATTTCATCTGCATACCCTCTCTCAAGAAAATCAGTTTGATATTCATTTTTAGGAAAAGAATTTTTACCTTGCTGATCATCAAGTTCGAATACCTCTGAAATGGATTGTGGTGTGATTTTGACTGTTTTACCCATTATAGAGGAATTAATGGCTATGATGTCTTCACTTTGTGTTTCAAGAGTAGCATTTTTCCAAAATTCTCTCTGGGTTTTCAGGTAAATCTGAGCATCTGCTGTCAACAAAGTTTTGTACTTTGAAGATGACATAGTGTCAATGATGGAATCGTAGGTATCGACGGTACCGGGTTTTGTAAGGAGACCCAAATAGTTGTGAGGAGCTTTGTATGGAATTTCAATGGGTGCGGTAGCCATTTGAGTGGCCTTTTGAGAGGATGAAGACTTTGATTTTGTCATGTTGTGGAAGAAGAACGATGAATGATTTGGGAGAAATGGATGATAACTGCTTTGAGAAAGGAATTTTAGTGAATTCGATTCGACAGTAAAACCCTGTTTGGGGGTTTTGAGAAGGGTTTTATAAAGGAAAAAGTGAATGCTGACGTGGCAGCAGTTACAAAAAGATCTGACCGCTATGTACTGTCCACGTGCCAACCCCTGATGAAATGAAGGACAAGTGTTTTATGAAAACTACTGATGGAACAAGATCAGTGGTTGCAACGGTAATAATGAAAGCAGTGGGTGATTTTAACTATTAGTGGATAGCTTATCAGTGGATAGAAACACTGATTTTGAACAACAGTAATTACCAAGGAAATGAGAGAACAGGGGTTGACTTTCAGCAGTGGATAGCATTTTCAGAAGAATAGATGTTTGAACAAAACGGTGGTTATGGCAGACTTTTATGGTTTTAATGAAAAAATCATTTTTAGCTATTTTTAAGGATGGATTTTTGATTTTCTGAAAACATTTTAATGCTTTAATTCATAGAATAATAGGATTTTGCCTGTTATTCC
Organism: Helianthus tuberosus; assembly: GCA_030545235.1. Classification (NCBI taxonomy): domain Eukaryota; kingdom Viridiplantae; phylum Streptophyta; class Magnoliopsida; order Asterales; family Asteraceae; genus Helianthus; species Helianthus tuberosus. Next base: position 80,757,069 of record CM060417.1, on the reverse strand, counting down.
ATGTTTAGCATGCCAATCCTAGAAATCAAGCTTTCAAAGGTGGATGTGTCTAATGCTTTGGTTAGTACATCTGCCAGCTGATCTTTAGTTGGAACATGGTGCAGAGAAATCAAACCTTTTTCATAGCAATCCCTCACAAAGTGATGTCTGATATCAATGTGCTTGGTGGTTGAATGGGAAACTGGATTTTTGATGATATTTTCTGCTGCCTGATTGTCCAACATGAGAGGTGTCTTTAGGGCAGTGATACCAAAATCCAGCAACTGATTTTGAAGCCAAAGCAGTTGGGTTGTACAGCTTGCAGCAACTATATATTCTGCCTCAGCAGTGGATGTGGAAACAGTTGCTTGCTTTTTGCTTTGCCAAGACACTAAGCAATTGCCTAGGAATTGGCACCCTCCTGAAGTGGACTTCCTTGTCTTGTCACATCCAACAAAATCACTATCTGAGAAACCTGAAAGCTCAATTTTACCATCAACTGGATATCAGATACCAAGTGTGGGAGCACCTTTTAGGTATCTGAATATCCTTTTTACAGCAATAAGGTTTGACTTTCTAGGGGCTGATTGGGATCTTGCACAAACACATGTTGCAAACATGATTTCTGGCCTAGATGCAGTTAGGTATAATAAAGACCCAATCATGCTTCTATAAAAGTTTGATCAACCAAATGATCCTTTTCATCAGACATGACTATTTTATTGGTTGTAATAGGTGTACTGCATGGTTTACAATCAACCATCTCAAATTTCTTTTAAAGTTCTTTGGCATATTTGCCTTGATGGATAAATGTGCCATTTTGCCGTTGCCTTACTTGGAGACCAAGAAAGCACTGGAGTTCACCCATTGCACTCATTTCAAACTCAGCTGTCATGAGTTGCCTAAACTCTTCACACATTTTATTACATGTGCTTCCAAAAATGATGTCATCCACATAAATTTGGACAATCATCAAGTCTTTCCCTCTCCATTTCAAAAACAATGTTTTATCAATTTTACCTCTTGTGAAACCAATGGAAAGTAGAAAACTGGAAAGAGTTTCATACCAGGCCCTTGGTGCTTGTTTCAAGCCATACAAAGCTTTATATAGCTTGTAGACATGATTTGGATTAAATGGATCCTCAAAGCCTGGAGGTTGACAAACATAAACCTCTTCTTGAATTTTACCATAGAGGAATGCACATTTGATATCCATTTGATACACCTTGATGTTGTGGTTGACAGCAAAGGCCAGGAATAGTCTGATAGCTTTCAGTCTTGCTACAGGGGCAAATGTTTCATCATAGTTAATGCCCTCTTCCTGTCTGAAACCTTGAACCACAAGCCTGACTTTATTCTTGACAACAATACCCCTTTCATAAGTTTTATTTTTGAAGACCCATTTTGTGCTAATAGGACTCACACCCTCTGGCAATGGTACAAGCTCCCAAACTTGTTGTCTTCTAAACTGTTGGAGCTCTTCTTGCATGGCTTCTACCCAGCTATTGTCTTTCAGTGCCTCTTGGTACTTGACTAGCTGATGGAGAGATAAGAAACCAGCAAAAAGACAAATGTTTTGGGATTGACTTCTTGTGAGCACCCGTTCATTGATGTTGCCAATGATTTGGTAAGGTGGATGAGATTTCAAGAAGGTCAGATCTCCTTGGTATGGAACAATGGCATTCAATGGTGAAGGCTGCAGATGTGAATCATCTGAGCTAACCACTGCTGGTGACTTTGATGATCCAGCAGTGGCTTCAAAAGGTGGTGGAATCGGAGGTAATGGTGTGGACACATGCTGACTTTGATCCACTATTTGAGGACTTTTGTCAACAGTGTTTGATGATGTGGAAGCAGGGGTTGATGGGCTACTTTGGTCAACAACTGTTGAGGTAGCAGTGGTTGAACTTTGACAGTTGTTTTGAACATCTGCTGCTCTTCTATTTGATGCAGACTTTTGTTGTGGAATGATGATTTCATATCCATAGTCTGATGATGAGTTTTCTGATGGACCTGCATTGTTAGACTTAACAACAACACTTTCAAATGTGAATTTATCAAGATCAAATAAATCTGTAGGATTTGCTGGGATTTTCATTGATGAAAGTTCATTGAACTTTACATTCAAAGTCTCTTCCACTATCTTAGTCCTTGTGTTAAACACTTTGTAGGCCTTAGCAGTGGTTGAGTATCCCAGATGATAACCACAATCAATTTTGGCTGCAAACTTTGAGATAGAATCTTTCAAGTTTAAAATGAAGCATGGGCAGCCAAAAAATTTGAAATATGAAATCAATGGCTTTATTTTATACAGCAGTTCGTAGGCAGTCTTTTGATGCCTGGGGTTGATTAAAACTCTGTTTTGGACATAGCAAGCAGTGTTTACTGCCTCTGCCCAAAAAGTTAATGGCAAACCTGAATCAGGAAGCATGGTTCTGGCAGCCTCAATCAAAGTCATGTTCTTTCTCTCAACAACCCCATTTTGTTCTGGTGTCCTTGGAATCCTGTACTGCCTTACAATTCCTTTTGACACACAGAAATCATCTAACTCCTTATTTCTGAACTCTGTGCCATTGTCACTTCTGAAGATTTTTACTAGCAAGTCAAACTGCTTTTTAACCTGTTTCACAAAGTCTTGCAGAATGCCTGTAGTCTCATCTTTTGAATGTAAAAAGTAAGTCCATGTAAACCTAGAAAAGTCATCAACAATAACCAAACAATATCTCTTTTTCTTAAGACTCATGACTTTAACTGGGCCAAACAAATCCATATGAAGCATTTGCAAACATTTGGTTTTTTTGGACTCTTCAATTGATTTGTATGAGCTTTTATGTTGTTTTCCTTTTAGGTAGGAAACACAGTGCTCAGGACAGGTGAACAGTTTTTGAGGTAAACCTCTTACTAACCCCTGTTTTGAAATAGCAGTGATTGTCTTGTGATTTGTGTGCCCGAATCTCCTGTGCCATAATTCTGTCTCTTTGTTAGAGGCAGCTGAGAACAGACAGGCATCAGTCCTGGGGCTCTCTTTTGACAAATCAACAACATAAACATTGCCACTTCTTTGAGTAACAAGTTGAGTTTTTCCATTATTTATTATTGCTTCAATCTTTTCAACCATTTCTGGTCCAACAATCCTACAACAATCCTTTGTGAAGAAAGAGCCATAGCCATTATCACTCATTTGAGAGACACTCAGGAGGTTGAATTTTAGATTGTCTATTAGATTGACATTTTCAAATTTTACATTACGAGATTGTACTGTACCAGACCCCAGAACTTTCCCTTTACTATTATTACCAAAGGATATATCACCCCCTCCATGGATTTTGAAATCTTTGAGCAGGGCTTAACATCCTGTGATGTGCCTGGAGCCTCCACTATCTACATACCAAAGGCTATCTAAGCATGCAGAAGCTCCCTGCACATGAAGTAAAATGATTAGTTCATTAGGGTTTCCAAAGCCAATAAGGCTTTGGATGGGGTCTCAACAATGTCTGGGATGAATTCAGGTGGATGGACAGTGGTTAGCTCAGGGGTTTGAACATTTTTGGGAATGTTTTTCTCTAACCACTGTTGGGGGTCTTGACCAATCACCTGCTGATAACCAAAAGGATATCTATTCACTCTTGGTTTAGAAGGCTTTTTGTAAACCTCATAAACATGTGGGATCCTTTGGTATGGTGGTTGTCCCTTACCTCTTCTGTATTGATTGGCAGGGGGTGCATCAGTCACCTGAACATCTCTTTTAACAGATGTTTGGTTCAGCTGTTTTGTAACAGCTGTTTGAACTGGCACAAACAGTGGTTGATTCTTGGTGAACTTGACAGATGATGTTGATGAACTTAAGGATGTTTTTGCAGTGTACTCATTCTTTTTTATATCAAAGTTTTTGAGATACACACATTCTTGAGTTTTATGGTTTGTTTTACCACATGTGGTGCAGCTCTCAGCAGGTTCAATATCACTTGTTTTGTTGATATCATATGCTTTTAGATGAAAACAGTCTTTTGTTAGATGCTTCTTCTTTTCACAGAAATCACAAAACAGATTTTTGATCTTTTCTCTTTTCTTCCTCTTTTCAGACTCCTTAGCAACAGAGTTTTGAACTACTGTTGGGATGTCTTTGAGAGGAATGACCTTTGTTTTTGGAGCTTTTACACCATCAGTGGTTGTGAAGTCCATTGGTTTAAAATTTTCAAGAATGTCACACTAATCAGACCATGTGGGTTTAAATTGGTATTTCTCAATTTTCTCAAAAGTGGAGGACCCCACAGATCTTTCTAGAGTGATCTTGTTACCAAGTTTGTCAGTTATCTTAACTTCTTGGCCATTCTTGTTTGTTGGAATGATTTCAACTGAACCAGCTTGATTTGCAGCATTGTTTTCAACTTGATTATTTTTTCTAAACCGAATGCCAAATTTCACATTGCTTTCAAGCTGTTTCTCAAGCATTATCTCAAAACCTTTGCATGATTCCACCCATTTTTCACAAGTGATCTGGGTGGAGTCTAACTCCTTTTTGCAAACATGATATTTTTCTATCATATTTTGGAGTTGATTTTTGGTAATGCTCTGCTCTTCTTTTAAACTGCTGATTTCTTTATCTTTTTCAGCCAACTTGATTTTAAGTTCTTTTAAAGACTTCTCAAATTTGACTTCATCAGTTAAGACTTTATCCCTAAGGTTTTCATTCACCTCTTTAATGTTAGCAAATGCAATAATGCATTTGTCTGAACACAGACTTCCAAGGACCTGAGGTGATACCTTGGCAGCAGCCATCATAGCAAAATCACATTGAAGATCACTTTCTTCATCAGCTATCTCTTCTTTCTCACCTTCTTTCTTCTCTTCTTTTTCTTCTTTGTCTTCTTTGGACCAGGGCTCAAACAGTGGTTCAATCAGGGTTTCTGAATTTTCTCCCAAAAGTAGTTCATCAGCAACTGCAGTAACCACTGCTTCAGCCACTTCATCCACTGTTTCCTCACTTAGTTGTTCACCTTCAGCTTCTACCCCTTCTGGTATTGACTCTAATGTAATCAGAAAAAAATCATCATTAAAAGTATCATTAGAAGCATAGAGTGCAAAATTTTCATCACCAAGCTCATCAGGCATACTGCTCCAGTCAACAAAGCCTTGGGTGAAAAAACTTTGCTGATCTGGTTGAACCACTGCTGGAGCAGCTTGTTGAGGTGCAACAGGTTGCACTTGTGCCTGAGGGACAGGGGCTTGAACATACTGAATTTGTGGAACAGTGGTTTGAACATAATGCACAGGCACAGGGGTTGCAGCATAGTGAGCAGTGTTAACATGGGCTGCAGGGGTATATTGGGTATAGTGCACAGTGCTTTGATGTTGTGGTCTAGGGTTTGAGCTGGGATGAGTAATAATTGGACCAGTGGTTTGACTTCTGCATTCCCTAGCAAAATGCCCTAGCCTATTGCACTTACAGCACTTGATTTTTGACTTATCCAACCCCACTTTTAAATTCCCATGTAACCCTGGGAATTTTCTCCCTGTTCTTTTATAGAATTTGCTTGTTCTTACACTAAGCAGTGCCAATTGATGCAAAATGTCCATTTCTTCTAAGTCAGTGGGATTAAAGTGTTGTAAATCATTGAGTTCAAAAGACAGATTATCAGAGATCTGGCTTTCTCTATTTGCTGTGAAAGCAAAGTTGGATGAGTGAGGATCAGAGTTGAAGCTTGCACCAACAGTTATGTTAATAAAATGATCATAACTCTGATCCTTACTGTTGCCAGTCTCTTCCTGACCCAGAAGAGCTGTGTTGCCAAATGAATAATCATCTGCAACTTTGCCAGACTCTTGCAACCTCTTTTTCTGGTTTAACTCCCTTTCATAGGTCAGGAGTCTACCATTAAGTTGGGTCAGTGTCAGTTCTTTGAACTCAACAGAGTTTCTTGTAACAAAGGCAATTGTATCCCATTTTTCAGGTAGTGATCTAAGAAACCTGCTATTTTGTGTAGAATTAGGAAATACAACCTTAACAAGTCTTAGCTCACTAATGAGACAACTGACTCGCTCAAACTGTTGAGTCAATGATTCACCCTTGATGTGACAAAAGGTTTCATACTGCTGATTCAGAATTTCCCTATTATTTTCAAGTACTTCTTCCGTTCCCCCGAATTGTTCCTTAAGTGCATCCCATAACTCTTTGGCACTGTTACAATGTAACAGCCCAGCATAGATTTCGTTTGGTAATGCAGATGCAATGATGCTAAATGCTTTGCCATCCAATTCGAACTTTTGAAAATCATTTTCAGTATAGTTTTCAGGTTTTTAGGTTCGAATTTCTTTGAATCCTCAGCACTTGGCACCATAGGAACATATGGCCCAAAAACAACAGATCTCCAACATCCGGTATTTTGTTGAGCAAGGATGTGACCCATCCTTCTCTCCCAGATGTTGTATTCATTACGTTTTAGCATGTGTCACACCCCAACCGATGGCGGAAACATCGGGGTATGGCACTGAGCGAAACAGATTGTCCAGAAGTTTCCATAACAATTATCATTACCAATCAATTTAAAAGAAAATGTCCCATACCGTGCCTCAAAAGGTAAACAAATTATTACAGACAAAATCTAGGTAAATAATTATGTTCCGACAACTCAGATTTAAATAGAGCAATTGTTTATCTGCTTCTAGAGACCCTTGATTCAATTACTACAGACAACTATTTGTTGGGCTCTAAAGCTTTATTCTAGCTTCGACTTCCTACCAGGTGTGCATCTTAAGCACCTGTCATATACGCTAAAATAAAGTCAATACATATAATGTAAAGGTGAGCATACAAGTTTGATAATAGCATATAGAGTTCGAATTCGTTTACGCATAACCAGCACGTACACATAGAGAAATGAAGCACGTTAGTTATCGACATAGATCCATCGATACCAATGACTGCGGGTTGACTGCCCGGGGCAGTTCGCAAAACATGATTACCACCGTAATCCATGCAAGTAATTGTCCTTAACAACCCACGTGTGAACGGGTGTTGAGTTCAAACTATAGTACTATCGTTGCTAAGGCAGGTAGACAGCATTCCATGTGTAAACATAACAAACAAGCATTCATAAGCCACGTATAACATGCGTTAACGGTTAGCGTTCAAATAGTATTGAGTAGCGTGTTCGTTGTGATTTGAATAGTTGTAACGATTATTGTATTTATTGACACTTACTCCACATAATACAACTAAAATAACCATACAAAGAAATCTACTACAAGTCAAGTTGCGCGAAATCGGTCGTTGACTTTGACCTTGACTTTGACTTTGACTTTTTGAAAACATGGGGTGTTACAGCCTCCCCTTGTTTAGCGAATTTCGTCTCGAAATTAGGCTGAAGCCGTAACAAACAACTGCGGGTACTTCGCCTTCATGTTGCTTTCGAGTTCCCAAGTGAACTCTGCGCCTCGTTTGCCTTCCCATCGGACTTTCACAATAGGAATGTGCGAGCGTCTGAGTTGCTTGGTTTGGCGATCCATGATCTCAACAGGCTTTTCCACGAAGTGTAATGTTTCGTTTACTTGAAGGTCATCGAGCGGAAAATGTAAGTCGTGGTCGGCTAGGCATTTTCGGAGGTTTGACACATGGAAAGTCGGGTGGACGTTACTAAGTTCCTTGTAGGAGACTTTTCCGATCCTTTCCAGAATCTTAAAAGGTCCCACATACCGAGGCGCGAGCTTTCCCTTCTTGCCGAATCGGACCACACCCTTCCAAGGTGATACCTTTAGGAGTACGTAGTCACCAACGTCTAATTCAAGGTACTTGCGTCGTCTATCGGCATAACTTTTCTGTCGATTCCGAGCTTTCGTTAGATTGTCTTGAATTTGGAAAATTTTGTCTGTCGTTTCTTGCAGTAGCTCGGGACCGGTTAATTGTGAATGACCGATCTCGTGCCACACAATAGGCGATCGATATCTTCTTCCGTACAAAGCCTCGAATGGTGCCATTTGAATGCTGGAATGATAGCTATTGTTATACGAGAATTCGACTAACGGTAGGTATTTATCCCAATTACCACCGAAGTCTATGACACACGAACGAAGCATGTCTTCAAGAGTACGAATCGTTCTTTCAGTCTGACCGTCGGTTTGAGGGTGGAAAGCGGTACTTAGATTAAGCGATGTACCGAGTGCTGTTTGAAACGTTTCCCACAGTCGCGAGGTAAACCGATCATCACGATCAGAGATGATGTCGCGAGGCGTACCATGATTACAAATGATCTCATCGGTGTAGATTCGGGCTAATCGTGCTACCTTGTAGTCTTCCTGTATTGGCAAAAAGTGAGCCGTTTAGTCAAACGGTCAACTACAACCCAAATGCTGTCATGACCTGATGACGTGTGCGGTAGCTTTGTTATGAAGTCCATGGCTATACTCTGCCACTTCCACATAGGGATAGGCGGTTGTTCGGGTAAGCCAGAGGGTCTTTGATGTTCAGCCTTGACTCTCTCATATCTCAGGCATTTTCCAACATAGAGAGCAATATCCCTTTTCATGCCTGGCCACCAGTACTTGTAGCGAAGATCCTGGTACATTTTGTCGGCACCGGGATGAATAGAAGACCGGGATTTGTGGGCTTCGTCCATCAAAATCTGTCACAAATTGGTTCGTTTAGGGATCCAAATTCGGTCCAGAAAGTGGAATATCCCATTTGATTTACTCACAAGCTGGGCTCCATCGTGGTAGATTCTTTCCTTCTTCAGAGTGCGTTCATTAAAACATGCATGCTGAGCTTCGCAGATGAGGGTTTCGAGATCGTGTTGGGCTTGAACATTATGAGTGCTAAGCAGATAGCTCTGTCTGCTGAGTGCGTCGGCAACAACATTTGCTTTGCCTGGGTGATAACGAATCTCACAGTCGTAATCGTTGAGAAGTTCTACCCATCGGCGTTGACGCATATTAAGTTCCTTCTGATTAAAGATATGCTGTAGGCTCCTATGATCGGTGAAGATCGAACACTTTGTACCATACAGGTAGTCTCGCCAAATATTTAACGCAAAAACAACTGCGCCTAGCTCGAGATCATGGGTTGTATAGTTCTTCTCGTGGATTTTGAGCTGTCGAGATGCGTAAGCTATAACCTTATCCCATTGCATGAGAACACAACCAAGACTAAGGTTTGAAGCATCACAATAGACAATGAAATCATCGTTTTCGTCGGGCAACGTGAGAACAGGAGCATTGCAAAGCTTGTGCTTGAGGGTTCGAAAGGCAGACTCTTGTTCGGTTCCCCAAACAAAAGGCTTGTCTTTATGCGTGAAAGCGGTAAGTGGCACAGCGATCTTTGAGAATCCTTCGATAAATCGTCGATAATAGCCCGCTAGTCCGAGAAAAGAACGAACTTCAGACGGGTTCTTGGGCGTAATCCAACTCTTAACAGCTTCAATCTTCGCAGGATCGACGTGGATACCTTGACTATTAACAATGTGACCCAGAAATTGAACTTCCTCCAACCAGAATTCACACTTGGAGAACTTGGCATAGAGTTGGTTCCCCTGGAGCAGCTCGAGAACCAAACGTAGATGTTGCACGTGTTCGGATTTCGATTTGGAATAGATCAAGACATCGTCGATGAACACGATGACAAAACGGTCGAGATATGGTTTACACACGCGGTTTATCAGATCCATGAAAATCGCGGGCGCGTTGGTTAAGCCAAAGGGCATAACAAAGAATTCGTAGTGGTCGTAACGAGTGCGAAATGCGGTTTTGGGTATATCCCCCTCTTGAATGCGTAGTTGGTGATAGCCTGAGCGTAGATCGATCTTCGAGAAACACGTAGCACCTTGTAATTGATCAAATAAATCATCGATGCGAGGTAGGGGATAGCGGTTCTTGATAGTTAACTTATTCAATTCCCGATAGTCGATACACATCCTGAACGACCCATCCTTCTTTTTGACGAAAAGGACTGGCGCGCCCCAAGGAGAGGTGCTCGGGCGAATGAAGCCTTTCTCAAGTAATTCCTGGAGTTGGTTTGAGAGTTCGCGCATTTCGGATGGCGCGAGTCGGTAAGGAGCTTTGGCAATAGGGTTGGCTCCAGGAATGAGGTCGATACGAAAGTCGATGTCACGACTTGGCAGTAGACTGGGAAGATCCTTTGGAAAAACGTTAGGAAATTCATGAACCACAGGAACGTCTTTCACTTCCTTATTCTCTTTCTTTTCCTTCTCCGCTACTACAATGTTAGCCAAGAAAGCTCTGTATTCCTTGCGGAGATACTTGCTAGCTTGGACACATGACATGAGCTTGAGACCTTTTGACGCGGTTTCACCGTAAACACACAATAAATAACCATTCGCGAGCGAGAATCGAATCATCTTGTCGAAGCACACAACTTCAGCAGGGTTTTCGCGAAGAAAGTCCATGCCTACTATGACATCAAAACTTCCGAGTTGCATCAGAATAAGGTTGATTGGGAAAAGGTGATTGTTGAGCTCGAGGGTACAATCACGAAGAACAGAATTAACGGCGACAGTTCTTCCGGTAGCGACTTCAACATCGAACGTCGAGGAGAGTCGGGACTGTTTACGACTTAGGAGCTTATCGAATTCGAACGACACAAAGCAATTATCGGCTCCAGTATCAAATAAACATGAAGCATAAATACCATTCACAAGGAACGTACCATTGACCACGTTGTTGTCGGCTTGGGCTTGACGCACGTTGATGTTGAAAGTTCGTGCGCGTGCTGCTTGTTGTTGCTGTTGCTGCTGGTGTTACTGCTGTTGCTAAGGCTGCTGCTGCTGGGGCTCTTGTTTCACAACCCTGTTTGGGCACATGTTGGAAAAATGGCTAGGATCGCCACATGCGAAGCAGGCTCTGGCGTTGACCGCGGGTGCCGGAGGAGCTTGTTGACCCTGAGGAGCGGTGAGTAGAGCTTGATGAGCAGGAGCTTGTCGAGCATGGCAGTTGGTGGTGAAATGGCCGTACATATTGCAATGAGCACAAAAACGGCAAGCGATGGTAGTCGGGTGGTGGTAGGTACAAGTAGGGCAGAGCGGGTATGGCCCAGTGTATGCACGCTTAGCAGGCGGTGCATTTGCCACAGGCGCCGCTACTTGACGCTGTTGGGCTGGTACAGCTTGTATCGGTGCAGCAGTGATCACACAATTCTTGTTATTGGAGCTGTTTTTTCTCTGGTTCTTCCTCTTGTTGCTCGATGTGGTGGTGGTTTCAGCAGTTGGTGCGGCGGTGGTAGCTTGATGCAGGTGCTTTGAAGTTTTATCCCAGACACCGGCCTTGACCCGCTTGTCGTTGATTTTAGCGGCCAGTAGGTAAGTCTCTTCGATCGTCTTAGTCTTAGCCGCTTGCACGAAATCGGCAACACAGTCAGGCAGGGCTCGGATATACTTCTTGATTGCCATGTCTGGAGTCTTGACCTGATCGGGATAAATGATGCTGAGCTGTTTGAAGCGAGCAGCGAGCGCAGCATTTTCACCATCCTTTTGCTGTATGTGCCAAAATGCATCTTCTAGCTTCTGACGTTCGTGAGGAGGACAAAATTCTTCCAGCATGACTTCCTTGAGCTCGTCCCACGACAGACCGTAGGCTACATCGTTCCCTCGCTTGTTCCTCTCAGCCGTCCACCAGTCTAGAGCACGGGACTGGAAGACGCCGGTAGCGTTCAGAGTACGGAGGTCATCAGGGCAACCGCTTTGTCGTAGAGTGACCTCAATGGAGTCAAACCATTGGAACAACGCTATGGGGCCTCCCTCGCCAGTGAATTCTTTCGGCCCACAAGACTTGAATTGTTTGAAATTGAAGGGAGCTTTGGTGGTAGCCTTAGGAGCTTTGGTTCTTGACTCCTCAGACGATTTGCTGACACTCTCGTAAACATCACTCACGGCCTTTGCTACGTGCTTAGCGATGATGGCAGCAAGGCGTTTGTCTCTCTTTTCTTGACGAGAAAGTAAGGGATGACGGGATCCGGATGACATTGTCTGCAACAGACCTCATCACAGGACTCAACACATTGTATTCGAATCTCACGTCACGCGTCTACTACTTACAAAAGCTCAGTAATACGCATAATCACATAACACATAGGCGCGAAGTCACAGATTCACATAGTCACAGAAGCACATAAGCACGAAATCACGTAAGCACATAGGGCCCATAACCCACAGGTCCCAGGATCGAAACCTGGCTCTGATACCAATCTGTCACACCCCAACCGATGGCGGAAACATCGGGGTATGGCACTGAGCGAAACAGATTGTCCAGAAGTTTCCATAACAATTTTCATTACCAATCAATTTAAAATAACATGTCCCATACCATGCCTCAAAAGGTAAACAAATTATTACAGACAAAATCTAGGCAAATAATTCTGTTCCGACTACTCAGATTTAAATAGAGCAATTGTTTATCTGTTTCTAGATACCCTTGATTCAATTACTACAGACAACTATTTGTTGGGCTCTAAAGCTTTATTCTAGCTTCGACTTCCTACCAGGTGTGCATCCTAAGCACCTGTCACATACGTTAAAATAAAGTCAATACATATAATGTAAAGGTGAGCATACAAGTTTGATAATAGCATATAGAGTTCGAATTCGTTTACGCATAATCAGCACGTACAAATAGAGAAATGAAGCACGTTAGTTATCGACATAGATCCATCGATACCAATGACTGCGGGTTGACTGCCCGGGGCAGTTCGCAATACATGATTACCACCGTAATCCATGCAAGTAATTGTCCTTAACAACCCCCGTGTGAACGGGTGCTGAGTCCAAACTATAGTACTATCGTTGCTAAGGCAGGTAGACAGCATTCCATGTGTAAACATAACAAACAAGCATTCATAAGCCACGTATAACATGCGTTAACGGTTAGCGTTCAAATGGTATTGAGTAGCGTGTTCGTTGTGATTTGAATAGTTGTAACGTATGTAACACCAAAAAATGCATAAAGCAAAAAGGGATCGAGTATACTCACAGCGGTTGATGGATTGAATGGAGCGCTTAGCGAGGAGGGTTAGCCTGAATAATTTGATAGCATAACGATAAGTGACGCGTAAAACGATACAAAGTGTGAACGGGTCGGTTAGCAGTTCGGTCGGATGGTAATCCGATCAGACGGCTTGTTTGTGCGGGTGACAATCCGTTCGGATGGTCATCCGGTCGGACGGTAGTCCAGTCGGATGACTATTCAAGTGGATTGTTTCTTCCTATGATGAGAATGTGTTTGTGTATGATGGCTTGTCCTTTGAAGTTTTCATTGTAGCATTTTAAAAACGTTGAAGTATCTCTATCTTTCAAGTTGGTCGATCGGACGGTCAGTCGTGCGGACAATCCGTTCGGATGGTCATCCGGTCGGACGGTAGTCCGGTCGGACGGCGACTCTAGTGATGAGGTTACTTGTGGGAACAAATTCATATCAGAAGAGTTACTCGGTCGGATGTCCATCCGACCGGGTGGCAACCCTGTTAATGAACATGTTGAAAATTGTTTAAGTCTTTAAAGTCCTAGTATCTCATGATCCGAAGAGTAATCCGGTCGGATGGTAGTCCGATCGGATGGCAATTCGTTCAATACTCAAACTTTAGATGGAGTTGATTAAGTGTGGGACCCAAGGCGTTATCCGTTCGGACAGCAATCCGTTCGGGTGGCTTATCCGCTCGGACAGTAGGCCAGTCGGACAACATTCCGTCCCGATTGTTCCGTTCGTCTTACACTTGGTCGTTTTGATTGTTTGTCATTTTATCGAGACGTTTTGACAACGTGTTAACCAACAGGATCCCATCTTGACCCAAGTAACCTGATCGACCAGGAATCACCCTAGTTTGGCCAGTTAACCGGTTCAAGACGGTTATTCTCGTTTAACCCGAAATCGGTGGTCTCATGGGTAGAATCCAGATCTTGAGCTAGCACAACACTAAGAATGAGTAGAAGACTAGATCAAGGTCGGATCCTATCGGTTTTGAGTGTATTGAGTGTAAAAGAGTTGAAAGAAAGTTAGAAACCATCTTTCAATCCTTTTTCACTATGTTTATGTTTAGATCTAGCATAGATCTTTGTTCATTTGTGAGGAAATCTATTAGATCTGCGTTTTTCTTGGTGGATTGAGGCCAAAACATGAAGTTCTTCAAGAACTCATGATGACATCATCCTAGAACACCTCAAATCTAGTGATTTCACGGTTAAAAGTTAAGATTCAAAAGATAGAAAGGTGTAGGAGTGCGTGTAGATCAAGAAAGTACAAGGTTTAGGATGTGATCTTACCTGGATTGAGAGAAATCGAAGAAAAGGTGAGGAGAGCGTGCTGTTCGGACAGAGGTTTCCAAAAGTAGAAAGTTTAAGAGTGACATGGGTATTTATAGGATTCCAAAAGGGGAAAGTGTGGGTCGGTCGGATGGCGACCTGACACCACAATCAAGTGGCAGCCCGTTTGGATGGCAATTCGGCCGGATGGCACTTGGTTTGGGTGTTCGGCGCGACGATTTTTGCTGTTTCGATTGCGATTGCGAGCGATTCGATGCGATAGATTTTCCTAGTCAAATTACTTTTAATCCCAACTACTATATCTATCATGGTTCGATTTCGATTGAGTTCGATTGCGTTTCGAGTTCGATTGCGATTCGATTGATTACCACACATAACATAAATGAACATGCACAAGTAACACATAAGGCACACCCACGTATAACAATAACTAAAATGCGTAGTTCGAGTTGCAATTTGATGTCGATTCGATTAGCATAGTTTGAGTATCGTTTAGCTTTATCGCATTGTTACTTCTTATAGTTCACAGTCGTAAGTCGAGTGGATTGCGAATAGTCGTACGTCGATTATTGTATTTATTGACACTTACTCCACATAATACAACTAAAATAACCTACTCCACATAATACAACAAAAATAACCATACAAAGAAATCTACTACAAGTCAAGTTGCGAGAAATCGGTCGTTGACTTTGAACTTGACTTTGACTTTGACTTTTTGAAAACACGGGGTGTTACAGCATGGGTGGTTTGAAAAGTGAGCCGATGTTATTCTTATCATCTTGTGACTGTGACGTCATCCTGGTTGTTTCACAGGTACTGATTAATCAACTTTGATGGTGATTAAACCTTACTCAGTTTTCAACAAAACGAACAACTATCAGTATCAACGATTTTGAGCTGAACTATTTATGTCAAAATGATTGTTAAATCAAATTTGACTGTCCGAGCTCTGATACCAATTGTTAGGATCTGAGTTTGGATTGATTGTGTTTTATGTTTGATTTAAGATGAAAGATGAACAAGTAATGGAGCGGAATATAAATGGAAATAACTTTGCACACAATCAAATAGGAGAATTGCTTTTAACACACATTTTCACATAGAACCGAATAATTGAATTTATTTCAACTACGATTACAATGCATGCATGTAACAAACTCCCCCTCAGCCTGAGCTCACTGTGTTTGTTCGTACAGGAAGAAAAGTGATGAAGAGCTGATAGAACAGTATAGGGTACTGTTCTATTTATAGGCACGCCCAAACCACTGAAGCATCTTGGCTGACGTCACCATGAAAGTGACATCTAACCTCCTAACAAACTCTAACAACTGATCTAATACAAACACTGCTATGCTATCTACTGTTTATGACACATTACATAAGAAAGACTAAACTACTGCTTTATCCTTCCACTGTTGTGACTCCAGCAGTACTTGATAACTTCAGCAGTGCTTGACCCATAGCAGTAGATTAATCAACAGAGCTTTAGTCTTCATCAGCATTTAACTTGGACAGCAGTTGATAATCAGCAGTTGTTGTAAAGGATCAGTGGATGGAGGTCATCAGATGTTGAAACCACTTTCAAGGGGAGAGACTTGTATACATTCACTGCTTATTCTGGATCCACTGCCCTGATCTAGTTTTGGCTTTAATTGTTTGTTCCTCTGATAGGGTTCAATCCCAACACATTTTAAAAACATTTGTCAGTGGGAAATACTGGTGAGTGAATCCCAATTTAATCAAACAGATTTTTATCCTTGTACAGTATTGTGGGCAAATCAACAATTACATTTGTTTATTATTCTACCTTAATTACCACCCACGGTACTGTCGACCCGACTTGTGGTCATGTTACTACTCACAGTGTAGTAACAAATTTTGTATACAAAATCCCAACATACCGATGATAATTGTAGAATTACAAATACTCAATCACTGTTAATTATAATGTAAAAACAATTGACGTTTTGTAAAAAACAGTTTGCAAAAAGGTTTACCAAAAAGGAGATTACTCACATTGCTAGTTTAGACTTTTCCTGGTGGTTTCTTGGTTATAATTTAATAAATTAAACAATGCACACGCGTTAGTATAATAACCCAATATTTACATTATTTATACCCTCCCCGAGACAGAACTCCAACGACTACGTCGGGTAGAGCCTCAACAGCCGTTACAGAGCGCTAGATCAATCGGGCAGCGTATCTAATATGTAACCGAGGGTTATAATACTTACATCGAGGCAAAGCTTCACTACTTTTGTGGGTATAATACCCGATTATAACTTCTACACTACAGAAAAGAGAGAGAGAATTCGTTTTGGTGCGAATTGTGAACTGAGGCCGATGGTTGCTATTTATAGGGCTGGATTTTGAGTTTGTCGTGCCCCGCGTAAGAGAAGGAAGGGTCCTTCGCGGCCTGCGACATAGGGGGAGTAGGGCCTAGCTGGGACCAGTCATTGACCTAGCTTCGACACATATACGACACGTGGCAGCTCCGGGTCTCGCCTCATTTCCACTCGCTCGCGACCCGTGTAGGATGAAGAGTAAGTCTTCGCGGCCCCCGAGAGACTGTAAAAACTGATTTTTATTTAATTTTTATAAAAATAAAGGTATTTAGGGTCACATTTCACATACGGGGTGTATTTTAAGACATATTGGGGCGTTCTAAATATTATAAAGGTGTTGGAAATATTTTAGGAGGGTTGTTGTCAGACCCCGGATTCCACGTGTTACCGGTGGGGAGTATCGTGACGTGGTTGGCAACATAATAGTCAAACAACACAACATTTAAATGCACAGCGGAAGCAAATGAAAAGATATATTTCAACCGAATAAAATATTGTAATATCGTGTATCACAACAGTTGAAAGTTTGTCCACAGAAGGATCAAAAATAAATAGTATTTCAACAGACTTTAGGCATCTTAAGCTTGCGAGACTTCTATTGATGCTAAGGAGAAATCCCAGCCTATTACGCTTAGTACCTGCATTTAATCTTTTTGGGAAAACACGTCAGTTTACACTGGTAAATACAATTAACCGACTCATTTTAGAAAATGATTAAAAATTGATTTGGATGCACGTGGCATAAACATTTTATAACTTGGGATAATCATTTAAATATATAATCTTGTAAAAGAATTACATGTTCCTTATGCGTTCAGTAGCCCAGAGCGTGCCGGGTTAAAGATCAATAGACACACCACATCAACTATTTATGCACTGACGAGTGTACGCCTACACTCCGCGCTTAGGTCGTGGCCATTTCGTAAAATGATGCCAAGGATATCCGGGACATGGTCGTTAACCCCCCAAAGGCTTTAAGTAAACAAAACGATTTAAACGGGCCGATCAAATTATTCAATTAACCACCAAACGATGGAAGATTTAATGCCCGACCAAGCGGTATTTTATATACCGTAACCCAAGCCCGTATAGGGAAAATAAGTTAAAAGTATTTACCTGAGCAAAGTAATAATCACAATAAGCAAATGCGAGAAGCTTTTACTGGTCTCCTATTCTGGAACAAAGGTTTATAATAACCTATTAGAATCCTAACGGGTCTTTAATTAAGCTTAAGCTTAGACCGGTTAGTTTTAAAGATACGGTTCGTACGCACTATTAAGCGAAGACCGGATAGAACGTGATTTAGACCTGACAAGTTCGAAGACTTGCTTAATATGGGTATTTCATACACATTCTGGATTTTGAGATAAAACCGATAAGGTTTGACCCGTTTCGGCTAATTTATGTAAACTAGTTACATAAACCGAACCGAACGCGTAAAAAGCGTAACGGGTAAGCGTAAGAGCCATATACAGGTTTCCTAAGTTAATATGCCTCAAATATGTTGTGACATCAGTAAGATATCTTTTATTATGCCCGAAACGAATTTAAACACAAAGTATGCCCCGTAGGGGTAGTTTGGTCATTTAAAAGGTTATAAAAGAGTTTAAGTATTAACCTGAGTTACAGGTCTGATGTAATCAGAAAAAAATACTCAATTTAATAAGTTATAACAGTAGGGTAAAGTATATATGTGAAATTTATCAATTATAACCAAACTATGCACCGTAGGGGCATTTTGGTAATTTCACATAAGCCGTAAAGCTCAAAACTGAAGTCTGAGTTAAACAACTTTTGCTTACTGTTAAAATATTATAATTTACCTAAAATATCAGTAGGTATCAACCCTTGTATGTTTAAAATAGTTTTAGTACATACTATGCGTTAAAAACGCTTAATAAGGCGATTAGAAGCCGTTTCCGGGTTCTATATGGAAAACTGATATTTTTATCAATCCAGAAGGCTTAAAATAATTTATTTATCATATGTAATCAGTAGAAAAAGGTTTGGAGTCAAATAGATATGTAAAACTCATTTTATAGCCCGGAAGGGCAAAACCGACAATTACCGGATTAAGCCTATGACTCTAAGTTATGCTCAGCCTAAAAATAATTAAAAATCTTCAAAAATCCCAAAATAATATATTACATCAGTGGGTAAAGAGTTTGATATCAAAAAGTATGTTTAAATAGGCTATATGCTAATTATGTCGCTAAATCACTAAAGAAGCTTTCTAATTACGCTAATGAGCATAACTCTCAATCTACACCTCAAACTGATGTCAAATTTTGGGTGCAAGTTTATAAATCAGTAATTAAGGTTTCTACACTTTTACATTTTCAAAAATCACGTTTTAAGGTGTAAAGGGCATAATGGTCAACATATGAGCAATTAACGGAATCATGCATATTAATTGGTTAACTAATGAACCATGGTGTATAATCACAGAGGGTTATACTAGCATATAACCTGGTCCTATTAAAGCTCTAAGGTATTTCTAAAACATACCAAAACGGGTCAGAACTGAAGTCAAAGCTTTGCGACTTTCGGTTCCGAACCGGGTCTAAACATAAAATTGTCGGGTTGAACATGTTTAGACATGTTCTTACACTAATTACCAAGTTATATTAATGATCAAACAGGTTGTATGTGTTCTACATTGCTAATTATGCATAAATTGGAAATTAAGCATTCTGTTGACTTTTTAATAACAAGTTTGACCTGACAAATGGTCTAGTTAGAGTGGGAATCAGAGGGTGCCCTTTTAAGGGTTTAATGCCCACATAATTACCAACTTATAACTACTTTCAATTCGACTAATCACTGAACCATCAATGATTAATCGCTAAGTCAACCGTTAATTACGACGGTTTGACTTTTAAGCTAAAACTAAGCAAAAACTTAACTAAGAAAGGTTAAGCATACTTACTGAAGTCCTATGCACGATTAGGAAGAACTTGTGTCTGCTCTTAAGCTCCAAGAAGCTCCAGAAATGCAGAAATGAGGTGTGAAGAAATGGTTGCAACTTAGTGGCCTTTTATAGTGTTCTTGATCTCATAGATTGTTGACAAACAACCCTAGCAATGTTCCCTGATCACTAACACATGTCCCTAGTGTCTAGGAGTCATTTAGGGGTCGTCCAAATATGAGGAAAATCGTTTAAAGGCCAGTTTCATGCGCATAACAGCAAACAGCCAACTTTCTGTCGCTGGCAACGCCTTGCGCTCGTAAGGGGATTGTCTTGCGGTGCGCAAGACCTCGACCAGAAGCAAAAATCTTGTTCTTTCAGGCATTCGAAGGGGCAACCATATATTCCGAATTTGGGTCATTATTTTTCAGTAAGGGGCCTCTAAAATGTGCCTTGAACAGTGATATACCCTACCACTTTGAAGTGTTTACTTGGATTCTTTTGAAAGTGCCATAAACGAAGGTTTACCGTAGAAATTCCATAGGATCCTATCTTGCACTTTTGAATTCAATTACTGCCATCAATTTGCTGGATTGAAGGTATATTAGATGTTCATAATATACAATTGGGTCTTGGGATTTATAAATGAGGTCGTTCAAAGGTAAAAATTAACATGACGACACTTTTAAATCCTGCCATACAAATTTAATTATACCCGGGTTTATATCACTTTTGTCTTATATGACACGTGTCGTTATTTCATTGAACACGAATTTTCGAGGTGTTACATCCTCACCCCCTTAAAAGAAATCTCGACCTCGAGATTTACTGAAACAAATGAGGGTACTTTTCCTTCATTGTGGACTCGACCTCCCACGTGTACTCGGGACCTCTACGGGCATCCCATTTTACCTTTACAATAGGCACATGCTTCCTTCGAAGCTTCTTAATATGTCGATCTTCTATCGACAATGGTTTTTCCACAAATTTCAAGCTCTCATCTATATGCACATCTGTATGTGGTATGGCTAGTGATTCGTCAGCTAGGCATTTCTTCAGATTGCAGACGTGGAATACGTTATGAATACCACTGAGCTCTTCAGGTAAGTTTAACTTATAGGCAACTGATCCGACACATTCGATGACCTCGAAAGGTCCTATGTATCTCGGGCTTAATTTGCCTTTCTTACCGAATCGCATCACTCCCTTCCAGGGTGATACTTTTAGCAACATTTTGTCACCTACTTCGAACTTCATAGGTTTACGCTTTGGGTCTTCGTAACTCTTCTACCTATCTCAGGCAGCTTTGAGACGGTCATGAATCTGGACAATCTTGTCCGTCGTTTCAAAGACTATCTCTGGTCCTGATAATTGGACATCTCCAACTTCCGCCCAACAAACGGGCGTTCTACACTTTCTACCGTATAAGGCCTCGAAAGGCGCAGCCTTAATGCTGGTATGGTAGCTATTGTTGTAGGAGAATTCGATTAACGGTAGGTGGTTATCCCAACTACCACCTAAATCGATCACACATGCACGAAGCATGTCTTCCAACGTTTGGATCGTAGGCTCACTCTGGCCGTCCATCTGAGGATGGTAAGCCGTACTAAAATTCAAACGCGTGCCCAAAGATTGCTGGAAACTTTTCCAAAAATGTGACATGTATCTAGTATCTCTGTCAGAGATAATAGACACAGGTATGCCATGTAAGGCTACAATCTTATCCACGTACAATTGGGCTAGCATGTCGGAGCTATAAGTCTCCTTAATGGGTAGGAAATGTGCTGACTTAGTCAGTCTATCAACTATAACCCATATTGTATCATTTCCTTTCCTTGTCTTAGGTAACTTGGTGATAAAATCCATAGTTACCATTTCCCACTTTCAAGTGGGAAGTTCAGGCTGTTGTAGCAAGCCTGACGGCTTTTGATGTTCTGCTTTGACTTGCGCACAAGTCAAGCACTTAGCTACATAGGCAGCTACAGACTTTTTCAAGCCTATCCACCAATAGTTTGCCCTTAGATCCTGGTACATCTTATCAGCTCCAGGATGAACGGAATATTTAGAACTATGGGCTTCCTGGAGGATAACATCTCGCAGTCCTCCATAAATTGGAACCCATATTCTTCCATTAAATCTTAGAATTCCGTCCTTGCCAAGAGATACCTGCTCCTCAGTTACCCCTAGCTTTTCATTAGGATAGTTAGCTTCCAACACAGCTTCCTTCTGTGCA
Organism: Helianthus tuberosus; assembly: GCA_030545235.1. Taxonomy (NCBI): domain Eukaryota; kingdom Viridiplantae; phylum Streptophyta; class Magnoliopsida; order Asterales; family Asteraceae; genus Helianthus; species Helianthus tuberosus. The sequence continues at coordinate 80,735,346 of CM060417.1, read as the reverse complement.
GCTAACAACCTTTCATTCAAACTGTTCTTAATCTCAATGCTCTTGGTATTGATTCGGATGGGTTTCACCCTTTCTTTTCGACTCAAGGCATCAGCGACTACATTCGCCTTGCCAGGATGGTATCTGATTTCACAATCATAATCATTCAAAGTCTCCATCCAACGGCGCTGCCTCATGTTTAAATCCTTCTGATTAAACAGGTGCTGGAGGCTCTTGTGATCAGAATAGATCACACACTTGATACCATATAAATAATGCCTCCATAGTTTCAGTGCAAATACCACGGCACCCAACTCCAAGTCATGGGTGGTGTAATTCTTTTCATGCACCTTTAATTGACGTGATGCATAGGCAATTACCTTGCCCTTCTGCATAAGCACACACCCCATGCCAGTGTGTGATGCATCGCAGTAAACTACGAATTCTTCGGTACCTTCAGGCAATGTCAGTACAGGAGCGTTGCTCAACTTTTGCTTCAGAATATCAAAAGATTCTTGCTGCTTGGGTCCCCAGTCGAACTTAATCTTCTTCCTAGTTAAGGAAGTTAGGGGTGCAGTAATCCTTGAAAAATTTTCAATGAATCGCCTGTAGTATCCTGCCAATCCCAAGAAACTACGAATTTCTGTGGGCGTCTTCGGCTCCTTCCAGTTCATAACTGCTTCTACCTTAGCGGGATCCACTTGGATACCACGCTCACTCACCACATGTCCATGGAATTGGACTTCTCGAAGCCAAAACTCACACTTGGAAAATTTGGCGTAGAGTTTCTCGTGATGTAGAAGCTTAAGAATACAGCGAAGGTGTTTCTCGTGGTCAGCTTGGTTCTTCGAGTAGATGAGGATGTCGTCAATGAAGACGATAACGAATTTATCTAAGTATGGCTTGCAAACGCGATTCATGAGATCCATGAACGCGGCCGGTGCATTAGTGAGCCCAAAAGGCATCACTAGGAACTCGTAATGACCATAACCAGTCCTAAATGCAGTTTTGTGTACGTCTTCATCTCTAACCTTCAATTGGTGGTAGCCTGACCTTAAGTCAATCTTCGAGATATAACCTTCCCCTTGCAATTGATCGAACAAATCGTCGATCCTGGGCAGAGGATACCTATTCTTTATCGTGACCTTATTAAGCTCACGGTAATCGATGCATAGACGCATTGATCCATCCTTCTTTTTGAAAAACAGAACCGGCGCTCCCCAAGGAGACGAACCAGGTCTAATGAAATCTTTAGCTAGCAATTCATGCAGTTGTGCTCTCAATTCCCTCATCTCTGTTGGTGCCAGCCTATAAGGTGCTCTAGCAACAGGTGCTGCTCCAGGGATGATGTCAATTCTGAATTCCACTTGCCTATCTGGTGGTAAGCCAGGTAGTTCTTCAGGAAAAACTTCAGGGTATTCAGAAATGACGGGAATGTCTTCCATCTTAGGTTTCGGCTCATCCATAGTCACTTGTGCCATGTAGATGACACAACCCTTCTTCAAGCACTTAGAGGCCTTGAGCATAGTCACTTACTCAGGCAATCCATACCGGGTATCTCCCTGAATGGTAAGTGATTCGCCAGATGGAGTCTTGATCATCACTTGTTTTCTATTGCAGACAATCTGGGCCTGGTTATGAGATAACCAGTCCATGCCTAATACGATGTCAAAACCGGCTAACTTCAAAGGAAGTAGGGACAAAGGAAAAGAGTGGCTCTTAATGGATATGAAACATCCATCTAATATGGTTGAGGCGGTTTCTATGGTGCCATCAGCTAACTCCACCTCATACTTTACGCTTAAAGTTTTAACAGGTAAATTCAGCAATTTGCAAAACTTATTATCTACAAATGATTTATCAGTGCCTGAATCAAAAAGTACTCTTGCATAAACATCATTTATGAGGAAAGTACCTGTTATCACATTGTCATCTTGTACTGCTTCCTTTGCTACCATTCTAAAGACCCTCGCATTGGTCTTCTTAGCCTCATCAGGCTTCTTGGCGTATTTAGGGCAGTTGGTTTTAATGTGCCTCTTCTCATTGCAACTGTAGCATGTTGCATCCTTCAGCTTTTTGCAATCCAAGGTCTTGTGTTCCTTGGACTTGCATATCCCGCAAGCAAACGTTCTTGACTGAGTTTGCGAGTTCGATTCGAGTCTGCACTTTCCAAAGTGCTGTTTCTTGCAAATCTTGCACTTGGGCTTCTCACCAGACTAATTCCCATCTTTCCTTGACTCAGATCCCTTCTTGTTGTCACCGTTTCCTCGGTGCTTCTTGTTCGACCTCCGTGAATTATCATCTTCACGTTTTCTCTTCTCAGCATCTTTGTTCCTCAGCGATCTTTGTCTGACCGCATCCAGAGTGAGGGACAAAGATATGTCAGCTACAGATCTGAAAGTAGCTGGCCGAGAGGCCTTCACGCTTGCCTTAATTTCCGGGGCTAAACCACCGATAAAACGAGCTATTCTTTTTGGTTCCGGGGTCACCAGATACGGAACCAACCGGGACATTGTGTTGAAGCTCGTGAGGTAAGCTTGACAGTCAAGGTTTGTCATTACCAACGATAGAAAATCTGACTCTATCTTCTCCACCTCATGCTGGGGGTAGTAATTTTCCCTGATAAGGGCAACAAATTGCTCCCATAACATGTTGTATAATGGGATTTTCCCGGTGGCTTGAATCAGTGATCTCCACCAGGCTAAGGCTTCACCCTTAAATGATTGCGACACAAACTTGACTATATCCCTCTCAGCGCATCCGCTGATATCCACTACTGTGTCCATCTCATCTAACCACGTCATGCAGTCAATGGCTCCTTTTTCCCCAGTGAAATCCCTGGGCTTGCATGAAACAAAGTATTTATAGGAGCAACCCTTGTTACGGGGTTCTTGATTTAGTACAATCTGCTGAGATGGAGCACTGTGGTGGTTTGAGGAGAGTCTATCATCATCTTTCTTGGGTTCTTTCTTCTTGGAAGGAGACTTCGAATGCGGTGTAGATAGGGTCCTACTTCGAGTCCCACTATACTCTTCGTACTGCCGCTCCAAGGCCTTTGTAACAGCGTCGTCTACTAACGCTTTCAGTTTAGCACCCGTTATATTAATTCGGGCGTTATCATTATTCTCCACTGGGTGACTATTAATTTCATCCGAGTCAGCCATTTTAATTGAACTGTTACATAAAACAAGGACAATAGTTTACTTGGGAGTTTATTATGGAATTGTCTTTTATGGCAATTCATTAACCATGGTAAATAGAGACCATATTTGGTTAATTTATTAATCATTTTTATTTAGGATTTTATTATAATTTATCCTAATTATAAACAATAACAGTATTATTAGCACACAAGGCCTAGTCACAAGGACATTTTAAATTATAAGCCATGATTTCAGAGAATCAAGGCATGAAGGTTTGAACATAGTTCATTACCTTTTTCTGACAGGGAGTCATAGCTACCACTGTCTTTTGGCTCATATGGAAATGAGTAAGGCCCGTAGGCACCATATTACCACGTATGGTCAAAATATGATCATCTTAATTGATGATTTAAACCCATGATTCAGAGATCATTTAGTTGGGTTTGGAATCTTTGAAAAGATCCTTATATAAGAATGACGTGTGTGATTTTAACGAACCACATCTGCCAGGTGCGTTAACATGTTTTCAGATGTTAACTGTGATTTGAATCTTTTTAACAGGTTTTACCATCTTGGCCAGGTCTTATAATGACATGCGGGCTAGGTTATACCATTAAGATTCTTAATTAATATTTAAATAGGCAGATATATATTTTTTTAAAAGGAATGATTTTGATTTATTTATTTCATATATAATTTATGCATATTATGGCAAAAATGAAATTTTATAAACTTACATTCCATTAATTATAAATAGGTTACACGTCGCCCTAAACGGGACTTTTTAATAAACAAGTTACCCACGCAGGGGTCAAGCAACATACTAGTCCACGCCGGGACTTAAACAAACATCATACCCTCGTAGGGGTTAACAGAAAGATAGACCCACGCAGGGGTCAAAACAAACAAACATACCCACGCAGGGGTTAAAACAGCAAGATATGCCCACGCAGGGGCTCAACTGAAACAAGGAGACTACAATCAATAATTGAAGGTATCAATGGTCCTTCTTGCTCTTCCCTTTTATTAAACTTGTCAATCCTTGGAAGAAAATTTGTCGTTCCCTGCGATCTCTGTGAAAATCTCGTTCGATCTGGTCCAATCTTTGAAGAATTTCTTCCCGCTCTGGTGGGGAGAATCTTGGCGGCTGCGATTGTTGCCGAATTATAGGTCTAGCAGGTATTTGGTACCCATGAGTTGAGTACCCTACTCCCCAAGGAGCTCCATACGGTCCTTCCGGGTAAAAGGCGTTGTAATTGGCCGCTACCAAGTATGGGTCGGCTTCTGCGTAATTATAGTTGGTGTGAGCCGGCTGCTCAAACGGGTTATATGCCATCGAACCAGTGTAGGCAGGAATCGGGTTATCAAAACCCATCGGTGGTGGCTGCGGTGCAACTGGGTTTGAAGGTCCACCCATTTGCGGTTCTTCCTGTAGTGGCGGATAATGACTGCCACTTGATTGACGAGGAGAGCTGAAGTGAAAATCTCCTCCACGCGCGGACATTCGCGCGCCTGTTCTCCTACGCCTTGGCGGTTCTGGAGGTGCCTGATTAACTGGCGGCGGTGGAGGCGATGGCGTGACTGCCACAAATCGTGAATCCCCAGAGGGATCCTGCTGCTGCTGCTGAGGCGACGGATGATGCGAGGGTGTAAAATACCACTCGAACTGATTAAACCGTGCCTGGTAACTGTCTGGACCACGGTAGGGTGATCCATGAAAAGACGAACCATCCGAGACCTCGATAGGATGATTGGGGGTTCCGGTTGCGGGCTCGACGGGATCCGTGTCCTCGTCTATGTCCTCTGCATGATCGCCGGAGAAATGATCCTCTGGCCCCAATGGGTTAAAACCCACTGGTTCTTGTATGTAGTTTGCCGGGTTAAACCGGCCCCGAAAAACAGGTGTGGGGTCTCCAAAGGAATGGTGCGATAGGGATCGTTGTAGAGGTATATAAGAAGGTTGAGGGTTATCGGGCTCATTTTCCGACTGAGGCCCATACGAGTTATGGAAGGGAGGCGTTGAACTGTGCGAAACCGACCGTCTAGCGGGCTCCGCATGTGTCCTCCTGTTTACTTGTGGGTCTGCGCTCGCCGTATTAGACGGAGTTTGCCGGTGCGAAGGCCCGCCCTCGTGGTCATTGGGGGCGGTGATTGGCCCCTTGCCTTGTCCTCTTCGTCTGAAGAATCTTGGCGGCATATTTGGTCCTGTCAATATAACATAAGATAACAACAAGAATATATAAAATAAAAGGACAAAACAAAACAAAGTAGAATTTGTCCTATGTTATTTGTCTAGACTTGAAAGTTTTGGAATGTGCGATTGTGTAACTGAGATTAAACACTAAAGGCTAGTGTTTAATTTACTCAGCGTTGGCTCTGATACCAACCAGTCACACCCCGGATTCCACGTGTCACCGGTGGGCCCGGTGGGGAGTATCATGACGTGGTTGGCAACATAATAGTCAAACAACACAACATTTAAATGCACAGCGGAAGCAAATGAAAAGATATATTTCAACCGAATAAAATATTGTAATATCGTGTATCACAACAGTTGAAAGTTTGGCCACAGAAGGATAAAAAATAAATAGTAGTTCAACAGACTTTAGGCATCTTAAGCTTGCGAGACTTCTATTGATGCTAAGGAGAAATCCCAGACTATTACGCTTAGTACCTGCATTTAATCTTTTTGGGAAAATACGTCAGTTTACACTGGTAAATACAATTAACCGACTCATTTTAGAAAATGATTAAAAATTGATTTGGATGCACGTGGCATAAACATTTTATAACTTGGGATAATCATTTAAATATATAATCTTGTAAAAGAATTACATGTTCCTTATGCGTTCAGTAGCCCGGAGCGTGCCGGGTTAAAGATCAATAGACACACCACATCAACTATTTATGCACTGACGAGTGTACGCCTACACTCCGCGCTTAGGTCGTGGCCATTTCGTAAAATGATGTCAAGGATATCCGGGACATGGTCATTAACCCCCCAAAGGCTTTAAGTAAACAAAATGATTTAAACGGGCCGATCAAATTATTCAATTAACCACCAAACGATGGAAGATTTAATGCCCGACCAAGCGGTATTTTATATACCGTAACCCAAGCCCGTATAGGAAAAATAAGTTAAAAGTATTTACCTGAGCAAAGTAATAATCACAATAAGCAAATGCGAGTAGCTTTTACTGGTCTCCTATTCTGGAACAAAGGTTTATAATAACCTATTAGAATCCTAACGGGTCTTTAATTAAGCTTAAGCTTAAACCGGTTAGTTTTAAAGATACGGTTCGTACGCACTATTAAGCGAAGGCCGGATAGAACGTGATTTAGACCCGACAAGTTCGAATACTTGCTTAATATGGTTATTTCATAAACATTCTGGATTTTGAGATAAAACCGATAAGGTTTGACCCGTTTCGGCTAATTTATGTAAACTAGTTACATAAACCGAACCGAACACGTAAAATGCGTAACAGGTAAGCGTAAGAGCCATATACAGCTTTCCTAAGTTAATATGCCTCCAATATGTTGTGACATCAGTAAGATATCTTTTATTATGCCCGAAACAAATTTAAACACAAACTATGCCCCGTAGGGGTAGTTTTGTCATTTAAAAGGTTATAAAAGAGTTTAAGTATTAACCTGAGTTACAGGTCTGATGTAATCAGCAAAAATACTCAATTTAATAAGTTATAACAGTAGGGTAAAGTATATATGTGAAATTTATCAATTATAACCAAACTATGCACCGTAGGGGCATTTTGGTAATTTCACATAAGCCGTAAAGCTCAAAACTGAAGTCTGAGTTAAACAACTTTTGCTTACTGTTAAAATATTATAATTTACCTAAAATATCAGTAGGTATCAACTCTTGTATGTTTAAAATAGTTTTAGTACATACTATGCGTTAAAAACGCTTAATAAGGCGATTAGAAGCCGTTTCCGGGTTCTATATGGAAAACTGATATTTTTTATCATTCTAGAAGGCTTAAAATAATTTATTTATCATATGTAATTAGTAGCAAAAGGTTTGGAGTCAAATAGATATGTAAAACTCATTTTATAGCCCGGAAGGGCAAAACCGACAATTACCGGATTAAGCCTACGACTCTAAGTTATGCTCAGCCTAAAATTAATTAAAAATCTTCAAAAATCCCAAAATAATATATTACATCAGTGGGTAAAGAGTTTGATATCAAAAAGTATGTTTAAATAGGCTATATGCTAATTATGTCGCAAAATCGCTAAAGAAGCTTTCTAATTACGCTAATGAGCATAACTCTCAATCTACACCTCAAACTGATGTCAAATTTTGGGTGCAAGTATATAAATCAGTAATTAAGGTTTCTACACTTTTACATTTTCAAAAATCACGTTTTAAGGTGTAAAGGGCATAATGGTCAACATATGAGCAATTAACGGAATCATGCATATTAATTAGTTAACTAATGAACCATGGTGTATAATCACAGAGGGTTATACTAGCATGTAACCTGGTCCTATTAAAGCTCTAAGGTATTTCTAAAACATACCAAAATGGGTCAGAACTGAAGTCAAAGCAAAAGTCAAAGCTTTGCGACTTTCGGTTCCGAACCGGGTCTAAACATAAAATTGTCGGGTTGAACATGTTTAGACATGTTCTTACACTAATTACCAAGTTATATTAATGATCAAACAGGTTGTATGTGTTCTACATTGCTAATTATGCATAAATTGGAAATTAAGCATTCTGTTGACTTTTTAATAACAAGTTTGACCCGACAAATGGTCTAGTTAGAGTGGGAATCAGAGGGTGCCCTTTTAAGGGTTTAATGCCCACATAATTACCAACTTATAACTACTTTCAATTCGACTAATCACTGAACCATCAATGATTAATCGCTAAGTCAACCGTTAATTACGATGGTTTGACTTTTAAGCTAAAACTAAGCAAACACTTAACTAAGAAAGGTTAAGCATACTTACTGAAGTCCTATGCACGATTAGGAAGAACTTGTGTCTGCTCTTAAGCTCCAAGAAGCTCCAGAAATGCAGAAATGAGGTGTGAAGAAATGGTTGCAACTTAGTGGCCTTTTATAGTGTTCTTGATCTCATAGATTGTTGACAAACAACTCTAGCAATGTTCCCTGATCACTAACACATGTCCCTAGTGTCTAGGAGTCATTTAGGGGTCGTCCAAATATGAGGAAAATCGTTTAAAGGCCAGTTTCATGCGCATAACAGCAAACAGCCAACTTTCTGTCGCTGGCAACGCCTTGCGCTCGTAAGGGGATTGTCTTGCGGTGCGCAAGACCTCGACCAGAAGCAAAAATCTTGTTCTTTCAGGCATTCGAAGGGGCAACCATATATTCCGAATTTGGGTCATTATTTTTCAGTAAGGGGCCTCTAAAATGTGCCTTGAACAGTGATATACCCTACCACTTTGAAGTGTTTACTTGGATTCTTTTGAAAGTGCCATAAACGAAGGTTTACCGTAGAAATTCCATAGGATCCTATCTTGCACTTTTGAATTCAATTACTGCCATCAATTTGCTGGATTGAAGGTATATTAGATGTTCATAATATATAATTGGGTCTTGGGATTTATAAATGAGGTCGTTCAGAGGTAAAAATTAACATGACGACACTTTTAAATCCTGCCATACATCTTTAATTATACCCGGGTTTATATCACTTTTGTCTTATATGACACGTGTCGTTATTTCATTGAACACGAATTTTTGAGGTGTTACAGTTGTTATATCCTCGCCACCTTGTTTTAGAACTCGTCCTCGAGGTCTACTGGAACATGTATGGATATTTCCTCTGCATCTCTGATTCAAGCTCCCACGTGTATTCTGGTCCTCTATTGGAATCCCATTTCACTTTGACTAGAACTAATCTCTTGTGCTTGAGGTTCTTGACTTTCCTGTCTTCAATTTGTCAAGGCTTTTATACGAACTTGAGCTTTTCATTTACCTCTATGTCCTTCAGAGGTACCACTAAGGTTTCATTGGCTAAACACTTTTTGAGATTACATACTTGAAATACATCATGTATTCTTGCCATTTCCTCTGGCAATTGTAGCTGATAAGCTACTAGTCCTATTCTTTTAATAATCTCAAAAGGTCCAACATACCTGGGGCTTAACTTCCCTCTGTTGATGAATCTCACCACTCCTTTCCAAGGAGATACTTTTAATAATACCTTGTATCCTACTTAAAATTCCAAAGGCTTTCTCATGTTATCAACATAACTCTTTTGTTGATCGCGAGCTCTTTTAGTCGTTCATTGACTTGAATAATTTTATCTGTTGTCTCTTGCACTATTTCTGGCCCAGATAATTGCTTTTCTTCAATTTCTGCCCAACAGACTGGGGTTCGGCACTTTCGTCAATAAAGTGCTTCGAATGGTGCAACATTGATACTGGTATGATAGCTGTTATTGTAGGAGAATTCTATTAATGGCAGATGATCATCCCAATTTCCTCCGAAATCAATTACACAAGCTCTAAGCATATCTTCCATTTTCTGAATCATCCTTTCGCTTTGTCCATCCGTTTGAGGATGATAAGCTGTGCTTAGATTTAGCTTGGTTCCCATTGCTTTTTGGAAACTTGTCCACAAATGAGAAGTAAAACGACTATCTCTATCAGAAACAATTGATAAAGGAATTCCATGTAATGAAACTATTTCGTTTACATACAACTTGGCGAGTTGTTCCATATTGAAAGCCTCTAGGAAATGAGCTGACTTAGTTAGCTTGTCTACAATCACCAAAATTGTATCATTACCTTTTCTTGTCTTGGGTAATTTGGTAACAAAGTCCATTGTTATCAATTCCAATTTCCATACAGGCATTTCTAGTTGCTGTAACAAACCTGAGGGTTTCTGGTGTTCAGCTTTAACCTGTGAACAAGTTAGACACTTGGCAACATAACCTGCTATATCCTTTTTCATTCTTATCCACCTGAAATTATTTCTTAAGTCTTGATACATTTTATCGCTTCCAGGATGTATCGTATATTTAGACTTATGGGCTTCTTATAATATTCTGTTACGTAGGTTTCCTAGTTTAGGTATCCAAATTCTTTTCTTATGGAATCTCCAAATTCCATCTGTTCCTTGTTCTAATTCCTTAATCATTCCCTTCAATTTCTTAGTATCATCCTTTATTACCAATTCCTGTGCTTTTCTAATCTGTTCGTTTAAATCTATCTGCAGATTTAATTTAAGAGAACGTACTATCTTTGGCTTTTCGTGGTATTTTCGACTTAAAAGCATCGGCTACTACGTTAGCTTTTCCTACATGATACTGGATATTACAATCGTAATCACTAAGAATTTCCATCCAACGTCTTTGTCTCATATTCAATTCCTTTTGCCTAAAAAGATATCTTAACCTCTTATGATCGGTGAAAATGGTAAACTTACTACCGTAGAGGTAATGTCTCCAATTTTTCCGGGCAAATATTATGGCTCCTAATTCCAAATTGATGCGTGTGAAGTGTTATATATATTAGGTGTATATTTTAAGCCCTTTAACACTTTTTTTTGCCAAGTTTTAAATTTATAAAACACGATATTTACTAACACTAAACACACATATGGGCAAGTGCACCCATCGTGAGCGTAGTATAGCGTTGGTAAGATACCGAGGTCGTCCAAGGACACACGTGCTTTTAGTACCGGTTTATCCTCAACGTCTAATCAAATCAAAAGTTTAGAAAAATGTTTTAAACTAAGAAAATAAAAACTAACTAAAATGCTGAAAAATAAAAATAAAAGAAAAAACAGATAGACAAGATGAATCACTTGGTTCCGTCTCGTGTATAGTGTAACCTTTGATTATTTCCGCACTTTTGCACTTGTTTAAGAGATTATCTTAGTTATTGTAGTAGGCCCCTCTTTTGAAGGTGACGTTACCCTCAACCCAGTAGTTTGAGTCAGCAAGGATACAATCCTAAAGGGTCGGATTATTGAAAGATAATTAATTAAGTTATTAATGCAAATTATGGTAGGCCCTCTTTTGGAGATGACTTTACCCTCGACTAAGTAGTCTGAGTCAGCAGGGATACAGTCCTAAATAGCCGGGTTATAGTATTAATAGTAGTTAACTTATGAGGGGATCAAAGAGTTTGGACCCCCGCCATCCAATACCGTTAAGTATTGAAGGAGGTCCTACTAAATTTGACCCAGGTCCATTGCAGGACCTCTAAACGCTGAACAATGGCAAGACTCTTACCAAACCATTCCCTTAACCCCCGACCAGGTAGCCAACATACCTCCATATAGACCGTGGAGATATGAATGGTGAAAATCTTTTATTTTATATAGATAGTAAAATAATGTCAAGACACCACGGACAAACGATAAGGAAGAATCACCTTCAACATAAGAAACTAGTTATTAAAGTCATTAATACAAAACCAAGTAAAAAGTGCGAAAAGATTAGAAATAAAAAGTATTACACTAGACACTTGTCTTCACCAAGTGATGTAAGAGACTTAGGCAAACATGGCATTGATTGTCAAGAACTCTTACGATCAATCTTGGATCCCGAGACGACTCACACACTCTATGATGGACAATGGATGATGGTGGTGGATGATGGTGTTATGGTGGTGGTGGGTGGTGGGTGAAGTGTGAGAGAGGTGGTGTGCCAAGGGATGGTTTGAGCTTGAGCCAAGCATTCTTATTTATAGGCTGAACAGAAGCTCGGGCACGACCCCATGTCCACATCCTTCTCTTTCTTCATTTAATGCAGCTTTGTCTTATTAGTTGACCACGCCCCCGTGTCCGCTGAGCACGACCCCGTGTGCAGAAGAATCTTTGTACTATGAAGATTTGCCTGGATTGTGCGAATCTTATAGTTGACCACGGCCCCGTGGTGGGCAATAGAAGCTTCTACAACTTTTTCTTTTCTGCTGACACTTGGGCACGCCCCCGTGCTGGCTGAGCACGGGGCGTGTTCAGTCTTCTGTCTTCTTGTTTTGCTTGGGAAGATGCTGTCGTGGGGTCGGGCATGTCACGTTTGTTCCTTTTCTTGTATTTATGTTAGATTTTGCTGTCTTTTTGCTTCTTTTGTTAATTTGAGCTCATTTAATCCTGAAAATACAAAAGGAAGACAAAAGCACACTTTTTCCAACATTAGTACTAAGAAAGGGTTAGTTTTATGCCACAATTGATGTAATTTATATGTTGCATTTTGCACACATCAAATACCCCCACACTTGAATCTTTGCTTGTCCTCAAGCAAAACTCTTTATAATGTGGCTTTACACTCCCAAATGGAATGGGTAGAGAAGAAAGTTTTAGGGCTTGTCATAGAGTGTCGGGATTTCCAAGATTCTTTTTTTAGTTTTATTTTTATTTATTTACAATCCTATTCGTCATGATTTATTTAAAACTGTTCATAAGATGAATTACTTATTAGGGCATAACATGCCTCTTTAAAATTCTATTTATATACAAGTTCACATACCTCACGGGGATCACTCAACACTCGGTCGAAAATGTATTTTTGTGGATCTCTCGAGAGCGGCATGGAACTTACTCCTACCATAGGCTTGCCAAGCAATCAATCCTCCTCCTTTTTAACTTATATACCTTTGTAAATATCAAGAGGACTTTTTGGGTGAAGGGTTAGGCTTGGGTTATAGGTAGGTGGTTGGGTTAGTGGTTAGTGGTTAGTAGAAAAAAAGGCGAAAAGCGTAACAAGCGTCGGTTTTCGTAAGACTTTTTATTTATTTTTTTTTGTAACTTTTTATTTTGATGAAGCACTTTTTTTTTTCAAACAAAGTTCTTTTTGATAAACTTGTTTGTTTATTTCTTTTGGCTTCATCACCCTCATTTTTTTTTTGATGAAGTCATAAGAAAAACCGAGCTTGTTACTAAAACAAAGGGTTAAAAATAAAAAGGGTTTTGGTGGGTAAAAGGGTGTTTGTTTTGGGTTAAGAAATAAAAAGGTTTAGGCTCAAAGGGGTTAACTAGGGGGATTTTGGGTAGGTGATAAAAAAAAGAAAAATAATGGTGTAGAAATAAAAAAGGGTTAGTCCTAATGCCTCCATCATTTACTTACTCGGGTTTAAGTTGGTAAGGACCGGGAATGTATCGTCATGGCAAGTTCTAGAGTCGTAAGAACCAAGCGGCTATTCACACAAGAAACGAAAAATGAGCATTTAGTTTAATGATATGTAATTGTATGCTCAATAAAGGCTCAAAACTCACTTTTGTGGGAATGAGTTTTTATGTGATCAAGTATATATAATCAAATTTTTAACTAAGTTTGCCATGCCTTTTCATAATTTTCTTATGTTGGTTCTTTTTATCACGACGCTATCGGTTGTAAATTCGTAAAAATATAACCTTTTTAGAACTTGAAATTCCCCAATTAAACCTAGACAAGTAAAAAATATTTTTTTGAAAAAATTTTGGGGTGATTAGCGGTTCCAATAGAGTATTGTGTAAGGCTTGTATTTAGGACTTGCAAGATTCAAGGTTTTAGCATCCCCCCACACTTAAATTACACATTGTCCTCAATGTGTCCAAAAAATAAGTTTTTCGGTTGATCAAAATGTGTAAAAGTGGGTTAAAAACAAAATTTTATGGTACTGGGTAGCTGAACACGGGGTGGTGTTGGCTGAGCACGGCCCAGTGTCCAGACTGCCAGTACCAAAAGTAAACAGAAAGCTGGGCACGGGGGCGTGTTCAGTGAGCACGACCCCGTGTCCAGGTACCTGAACTGGGCATTTTCTACAGAACCTCGGGCACGGGGCATGTTGGGGTGAGCACGACCCCGTGCTGAACTTGCTGTAATGAAGAAAAATTGTGGGGAGGCTCTGTTTTTGTGCATGGGTTGTTGGTTCAAGCTTCCCTTAGTATCCTTCACCATCCCGAGTGTGTTTTATTCCTGAAAATTAAAACTAAACTAGAAAATATAAAAGTTAAACTAATCTAAAACTAAGGATAGTTCCGCGGAATGCCTCTGTGGTGCACCACGTTTATAAGGGTCCTTGGCTAGACCCACCTTATCAGGTGGTTCTGGCTCATCTTTAATTAGGGGGTCGTTATTGACGAATGGATATTTCATTGACCGCTCAAGATCGACACTTTTTTTAAATGCCCCTAATTGAATAGATAGATTGTTGTACTTCCGGTTTTTCAAAGCTTCGTGGGTTTTTACAAAAGGTCGTCCCAACACTAGAGGAGCGTCATCAAGGATGACAAAGTCGGTTGGGATTACCATTTGATTTGTTTGAACCAAGACATCCTCAACTACACCGATTGATTTTATTATTTTCCGATTAGATAGAAAAATGGGTATTTGAAGTGGAGAAAAATCACTAATACTTAATTTTTCGAAAATGTAGTTAGGCATTATGTTAACACAGAGATCTTTATCAATTGTGACATTACTAATAAACGAATTTTGAAAGAAACATGGAACCAGTGTAATGTTAATTTCAAATGGGTCTTCTTTTATTAGCGAGGTTTGATCATTAGTTAACTTAACACTTACCGTTTCGTCAATTTTAGTGTTAGTGTTTAACTCTTTTAAAAACTTAGCATGAGTGGGAACTAAACAATGATTTTCAAAAGAATGTGACAAGAGATTAATTTCTTCAAAATTAGACTCTTCTTGAATTCTAACATTGTCGGACCCACCTTTTTCGTTGTTTATCTCATATGTCGGTTTTTCACTTATTTGTTCTTCCATTTTTACACTTTCGGTTATCTCTTCTTTATTTAATTCTTCTCTTGCGCGGGACTCCTCTTCCCTTGCGCGAGATTCTTTTATATAGCGATCGATAACTTTAAGGTGTTCTAATATCCTATCGGTTACTTCGGTTATAGAAAAAGAATCGGGATTTTCAAAGCTTGAATCCGGTTGTTCGATCCTTTGTTCCTCATAATACCCATATGAAGTAGATGGTTCACACCATTGTTCTTCATTGTAAGCATATGATGGATAAGGGTCGTAATTTTGTTCTTCATAATACTCATATGAGGTGGGTTGTTCACGCCATGGTTCCTCATAATAAGCATACGAAGGTGGTGGCTCATATCTTGGTTCCTCAAAGTATGAGTAAGAAGGCTCATACCTTGGTTCATCAAACTATGAGTATGAGGGAGGAGGTTCATACCTTTGGTCTTCATAGGATGTGTATGAAGTTGATGGCTCGTACCTGGGCTCCTCATAGTAGGTGTATGAATTGGATGGTTGATATGAGTGATTATATTGAACCGAGTGCGGATTACTACAATTAGTGCAATAGCTACTCCTATAATCATCCTCCTCATAGGTGTAGTTGTAACCTCCTGAGTATTGATCCATAAGAATCACTCAGCAGACCACAACCAAGTCTCGAGATCAAAAAACAAAAATAAAAACGGAAACAGAGGCTAGACACGGCCCCGTGTTCAGTGGACACGGCCCCGTGTACAGAATCTGTATCTGGGCGTTTTAATTAAATTCACTGATTTCGTTGAGCACGGGGCGTGTTCAGTGAGCACGGCCCGTGTTCAAGCTACTGTTACTGGGTGTTTTTATGAAAATGTGCAGCACGGCCCCGTGTTCAGCGAGCACGGCCCGTGTTTAGGTTACTATAAATGCAAAACTAAACTAAAATGCAGAAAAAATGTGCGCGCTTTTAAAAAAGGTTTTGAAAAACTGATTAGGCCGTCGATTTTAAGCTTTCTTAAAATCCTTGTGTCCCCGGCAACGGCGCCAAAAACTTGATGCGTGTGAAGTGTTATATATATTAGGTGTATATTTTAAGCCCTTTAACACTTTTTTTTGCCAAGTTTTAAATTTATAAAACACGATATTTACTAACACTAAACACACATATGGGCAAGTGCACCCATCGTGAGCGTAGTATAGCGTTGGTAAGATACCGAGGTCGTCCAAGGACACACGTGCTTTTAGTACCGGTTTATCCTCAACGTCTAATCAAATCAAAAGTTTAGAAAAATGTTTTAAACTAAGAAAATAAAAACTAACTAAAATGCTGAAAAATAAAAATAAAAGAAAAAACAGATAGACAAGATGAATCACTTGGTTCCGTCTCGTGTATAGTGTAACCTTTGATTATTTCCGCACTTTTGCACTTGTTTAAGAGATTATCTTAGTTATTGTAGTAGGCCCCTCTTTTGAAGGTGACGTTACCCTCAACCCAGTAGTTTGAGTCAGCAAGGATACAATCCTAAAGGGTCGGATTATTGAAAGATAATTAATTAAGTTATTAATGCAAATTATGGTAGGCCCTCTTTTGGAGATGACTTTACCCTCGACTAAGTAGTCTGAGTCAGCAGGGATACAGTCCTAAATAGCCGGGTTATAGTATTAATAGTAGTTAACTTATGAGGGGATCAAAGAGTTTGGACCCCCGCCATCCAATACCGTTAAGTATTGAAGGAGGTCCTACTAAATTTGACCCAGGTCCATTGCAGGACCTCTAAACGCTGAACAATGGCAAGACTCTTACCAAACCGTTCCCTTAACCCCCGACCAGGTAGCCAACACACCTCCATATAGACCGTGGAGATATGAATGGTGAAAATCTTTTATTTTATATAGACAGTAAAATAATGTCAAGACACCACGGACAAACGATAGGGAAGAATCACCTTCAACATAAGAAACTAGTTATTAAAGTCATTAATACAAAACCAAGTAAAAAGTGCGAAAAGATTAGAAATAAAAAGTATTACACTAGACACTTGTCTTCACCAAGTGATGTAAGAGACTTAGGCAAACATGGCCTTGATTGTCAAGAACTCTTACGATCAATCTTGGATCCCAAGACGACTCACACACTCTATGATGGACAATGGATGATGGTGGTGGATGATGGTGTTATGGTGGTGGTGGGTGGTGGGTGAAGTGTGAGAGAGGTGGTGTGCCAAGGGATGGTTTGAGCTTGAGCCAAGCATTCCTATTTATAGGCTGAACAGAAGCTCGGGCACGGCCCCGTGTCCACATCCTTCTCTTTCTTCATTTAATGCAGCTTTGTCTTATTAGTTGACCACGCCCCCGTGTCCGCTGAGCACGACCCCGTGTGCAAAAGAATATTTGTACTATGAAGATTTGCCTGGATTGTGCGAATCTTATAGTTGACCACGGCCCCGTGTCCGCTGAGCACAGCCCCGTGGTGGGAAATAGAAGCTTCTATAACTTTGTCTTTTCTGCTGACACTTGGGCACGCCCCCGTGCTGGCTGAGCACGGGGCGTGTTCAGTCTTCTGTCTTCTTGTTTTGCTTGGGAAGATGCTGTCGTGGGGTCGGGCATGTCACGTTTGTTCCTTTTCTTGTATTTATGTTAGATTTTGCTGTCTTTTTGCTTCTTTTGTTAATTTGAGCTCATTTAATCCTGAAAATACAAAAGGAAGACAAAAGCACAGTTTTTCCAACATTAGTACTAAAAAAGGGTTAGTTTTATGCCACAATTGATGTAATTTATATGTTGCATTTTGCACACATCACAAATCATGGGTTGTATAATTTTTTTCATGATTCTTAAGTTGTCTAGAGGCATAGGCTATAACCTTTTGACGTTGCATTAATACACATCTATAACCTAACTTAGAAGCGTCATAATAAATTATGAAACCTTTAGTTCCTTCTGGTAATGCTAGTATGGGTGCGTTGGTTAGTCTTTGCTTAACAATTCTAAAGGCTTCTTCTTGTTTTGGTCCCCATTCAAACTTAATAGACTTACATGTTAGTTTGGTTAAGGGAATGGCTATTCTAGAAAAATCTCAGATAAATCTTCTATAATAACCGGCTAGTCCTAGGAAACTTCTAACCTCTGTTGGTGATTCAGGGGTTTTCTATTTAGTAATTGCCTCAATCTTTGTGGGATCCACATGGATTCCTTCATGATTGACTAAATGTCCAAGAAACTGCACTTCTTCTAACCAGAATTCGCATTTCGAAAATTTAGCATAAAGCTTTTCTTTTCTCAGCAAATTTAGAAGTGCATGCAGATGTCCTGCATGTTCCTCTTTACTTTTAGAATAAATAAGAATATCATCTATAAAGACAATTATGAATTTATCCAAATATAGCTTATATATTCGGTTCATCATGTCCATAAATGCGGCTGGGGCATTGGTTAAACCAAATGGCATGACAGTAAATTCATAATGGCCATATCTTGTTCTAAAAGCGGTCTTAGGAATGTCCTCTTCCTGTACTTTTAATTGATGATATCCTGAGCGTAAATCGATCTTTGAAAATAATCGAGCTCCTTGCAGCTGATCGAACAGATCATCAATTCTTGGTAGTGGGTACCGATTTTTAATCGTGACTTTGTTCAATTCACGGTAATCAATTCACATTCGCATTGACCCGTCTTTCTTCTTAACGAATAAGATTGGTGCTCCCCATGGCTATGAGCTTGGCTGTATGAATCCTTTTTCCAAAAGTTTGTCTAACTGTTTCTTTAGCTCTTGTATTTCTGCGGGTGCCAAACGGTAAGGTGCTTTAGCAATTGGTGCTGTTCCTGGTAGCAGATGTATTCTGAATTCAACTTCCCTGTCTGGCGGTAATCCTAGTAATTCTTCTGGAAACACATCTGAAAATTGGGATACTACAGGAATATCTTTTAATTCTTTTCCTTTAGTGTGAATGATTATAGAAATCATATACACTAGTGACCATTTTCTAGCATAACTTGTTGTTTTCATCACAAAGATGAATTTCGTGGGTCTAGTTGGCTTATCTCCTTTACTTGTGATCTTTTCACCTTCTGGTAAATTTACTTGTATTGACTTTTGATCATATAGAATACTGGCTTTATTGGCTATTAACCAGTCCATTCCTAATACAATATCAAATCCTGCCAGATTCATTGGGTAAAGGTTTGCAGTAAAACTTTGATTTAAAAATTCTATTCTTGCTCCCTTCAAGATTTCAGTAATCTTAATGGATTCTCCATTTGTTGTTTCTACTAAACATTCTTATTGGAGTTTAGTTAATGGTTGATTGAGAAGTTTGCAAAATGAAGTATTAATAAAACTTTGGTTCGCATCAGAGTCAAATGATACTTTGGCAAAAACATCATTAACTAAAAACGTACCGGCAATCACGCCTGGAATCATTTTGGCTTCTTCTGCAGTCAGAACAAATGCTCTAGCATTCTTAATCGTCTTGGTGTTTGTAGCTGGAGCTAGTTTCGGACAGTTTGGCTTGATATTTCTTTTTTCTCCACAGTTGAAGCACACTCCATTACTGGGTTTCTTCCTACAATCTTCTTCCTTGTGTCCTGGTATCTTGCAGTAATTACAGTAGGTGGAGCATCTTCCGGAATGTTTCTTCTTACAGGCTTTGCAATAAGGTGTAGAGGTAGAACCTATATTTTTCCCACGGTTGGAATTACCGTAGCGATATTCCTGGGTAAGCTTTTGAGCTAGGTTCTTTCTTTGGTTTTCTTCTTAGGTACGCACTAATTCATCAGTCAAGGTGTTTTCTAGTTCTACTGTTTCTTCTATGGATTGTGGTCTAGCTCCCTTGACTACATTCCTAATTTCACTGATTAATCCCTAGATGTAACGGGAGATTAACACTGGTTCAGGTGATGCTAGGGTTGGCACTATTCTAGCATATTCTTAAACTCGTTCCACTCCATACCATAGACCCTGTCACTTCCCCTAGACTGGAGGATAGTGTTCCGCCATTCTAGTGCTGCATTCTTAAACAGATTGGAGGCAAACATGATTTTATCTTCGTCTGCGCACTTGCTTATTTTTAAGACAGCCTCAGTCTTTTCTATCCAGCGTAGAGCTGCAATAGCCCATTCATTGCCAAAGAATTCTATTGGTTTGCAGGACCTGAATTCTTTGTAAGAACAACTATAAGACATGGTTCTTCTTCTTTTTGGGATAGACAATTGAAGTAATGGTCCATTGTTCACGATGTGATTAGGTTCAGTACGGGTTTGCTTACTTCCACTAGTACTGTTATTATTTTCTGCTTCCCTAACATTTGGATAATAGCTGGCATAGCATCTCTAATGCCTTGGGTCACAATGTATCGAATTTCACTATTATTTATTTGATTAGCATTATTCTGGTTTTCCTGATATGCTGCATCGGCCATCTGAATTTTAAACATTTACCAAGTATTAATATTGCAAGACAATATCCAATGCAAGCAATCATACAACAAGCATATTGATCCAAAATCGTCGATCATTGCGACTTTACTCTATTTTATATATTATGCGTCTAATACAAACCACAGCTGAAAATTAAAATACAATACTAGTATGCATCCGTAACTACAAGATTGTCTATACTATAATATATATATATATATATATATATTCAAGTCACACACATATATAGTTTTATTATTATTATTATTATTATTATTATTACTACTGCTTAATGGGGGTCCATCCAGAACTGCATGTTACGCTCGTCATATTTCCAGACGAGCCTTTCACCTATCTGTCTCATTCTCTCACTTCCTTCTAATATCTCCTCACCAAAGGTTTGGAGTTCTTGCACATTCTCAGTGCTCATGGGTGGTGCAGGTGCTAGTATGGGGTCAGGGTATTGTGGCATCGGTTCCTCTCATGGGTATGTGAAGAAACACTAGATAAATGACCGGAATCAAATTATCCTGGGGGTTAGGTTCTGCATAAAAAAGAGTGGTTCTCTCTCGTTTTATTCGAAGGGACGGATCTTCTTCTCCGATGAATACTGCAAAACAAAACACCGTTAGTCTCGCCACGGGGAGAAGGGAGGTTCTCTCCGTGACCACACTCCGACGTGAGAATAAGTATGTGTTTATGAAGAAGAAGTATTAGTGAAGTGATTGTAACTTGAAGTTCATACCTGAATTAGTCTCATATTTATAACCAGGAGTTTGGGCGGGAAAACCTGTTATTGAAATGTTAACAGAAGATACTAACTCCATAAACGGTTATTTCCTTCCCCGTTAATCTTTCTGATCTGATGTGAAAGCACACGGATCGCCATTTAGATCAACGGCTGGGGTGTTGCCACATGGAAAGTGGGTAAGTAGAGGTTTCTCTCCAATTCCATGCCATCATCGTGATTTTAGGGTGGCCTGGGATGATGACACGTGTCCCAGATGGTTATAACCGTCTGGTGGTGTATGATTGGGTCTTCTAGAAGATTATTGCCATAATCCGGTGTGACTCCTTATCGTGTGGTATCAGTTTAGTAAATAATATTCAAGTCTGGGTACTACTAAGCGGGAGGGCTTGTTGGGATTTTTATCCCCTTGTTATAGAGAATCGGCGCAAGGACTTATAATTTTCCTTTTATCGCGCAGGTGTTGCCTGCTGTTTTTCTTCTATCCTCTTTTTGTAGGACCAGTGCGCGGCCGCGCGAGGCCAAAGGAGGATTAAAATATAAGGTTGTGTATGGTCCCAAGTACTTATCGCGAGGGTTTTGGGACCTTACCCCTTCAAGTCCCCCCAGTCTAGTGTAGCTCTTACGCAAATAAGTGGAACACTGGACTAGATGAGAGAAATGTTTTTTGCTAGAGGGCTTTTTGGGCGTGAAAGTGGAGAATCTTCTATGAGAAGATATTCATTGCTCACTATTTTGATTTTTGAAATCTTTGACTTTGGGTGTGAAAGGTAAAGTAACGACTGTGTGACAGGCTGTCACTGTCAGATGCATATTACTGACCGTGTTTTACACGCGCGCGTGAACTCGCATTTGTGTTGCTCCCTACTCGCCCCTGTCTCTTGGGTAACTGTGCTATCCCGAAAAAGGTGTTCTTGCAGTTACCTAAGCTATTTATGGCGGTGGGTATATAAGTGTTTTGGATTTCCTATTTCCAGTAATCATTACTTTGTTGAAAATCCCTCTCTTCTCGTCTTCTTTATCCGTTTCCATAAAGAATTTGCAACTTCTTCCTCTTATGTCCACCGGAGATCATTACGAATACTCTACTGAAGAAATGTCTGCCGAACTGCCACCGTTGAAGTGGTCTAGGGCAACTTTTGATGGATTGGTTCAGAATCTCAGGTTTCCGGAGAACTGGGGTGCCCGATACCCTGAAGAGGGTCAGACGGTAGCGGACGCTCCGGCTGGGTATGTAACCCTATTTTGGGATTTCTTTTCTGCAGGCAACTTTCGTTTGCCTGTAACTAAATTTTTCCTTGAAATTCTTGAGTATTACAAGTTCCATATCTCTCGGTTGCACCCTATCGGTATGGTTAGGGTTCGCCATTTTGAATTTGTATGCCGGATTATGAATATCGAACCGATGGTTCCCCGATTCCGTGTTTTCCACCAGATGCATTGTTCTCAGGGGTTCTATTCTTTTGTACAAAGAGTGTCGGCGAAGAAAATTTTGCTGAATCCCCCAAAATCTTTCCATGACTGGAAGCAACAATTCTTTTTTATCACGGTGGGAGTCATTCCGATGAGGATGTCTTTTAGGGGAAAGGAGGATGTTCCCACTGAGACCATTCAAACCCCTGTTGACGAAAATTGGTACCAGGATCTGAAAGACGTTCCATCGATTGCTTTGCCAGAGAAAGCCCTTGTTGGTGCAGGTATTAGTCTGCGTTGGAGGATGAACCGGGAGGATAAGCCGGTGTATATGGAGGATGACAAAGGTAAGATTTTGGGGTTTGCCCTGTTTTTTCTTCTTTCTTCTTTTTTTTAACCTTGCTTTTCTTCCTTTGCAGTTGTTTCCTTGTATGTTGTTGCATTTGAGAGAGAAGGCGAGTGTCACACCCCGACTTTCCACGTGTCACCGGTGGGCCCGGTGGGGAGTATAGTGACGTAGTTGATATCATCATAGTCAAACAACACAATATTTAAATGCACAGCGGAAGCAAAAGATAATATATTACAAACCGGTATAAAGTAATATCAAGTATTACAAACGGAATGTAAAGGATCCACAGGCGGATCGAAAATAGAAATGAAACATTATTCAACAGACTTTAGGCATCCAAGCTTGCGAGACTCTTATTGATGCTAAGGAGAAGCCAGCCTATTACGAGTAGTACCTGCACTTAGTCTTTTTGGGAAAATACGTCAGTTTACACT
Source organism: Helianthus tuberosus (assembly GCA_030545235.1). Classification (NCBI taxonomy): domain Eukaryota; kingdom Viridiplantae; phylum Streptophyta; class Magnoliopsida; order Asterales; family Asteraceae; genus Helianthus; species Helianthus tuberosus. Next base: position 80,712,186 of record CM060417.1, on the reverse strand, counting down.
GGTAAATACAATTTAACTGACTCATTTTGAAAAGGTTTAAAAATTGATTTGAATGCACGTGGCACAAAACATTTTATAACTTGGGATAATTATGTGAATATAATCTTGTAAGGGATTTACATGTTACTTATGCGTTCAGTAGCCCGATCCGTAGACTGGGTTAAAGATTAATAGACACACCACAATATTGAGTTATGCACTGAAAGGTGTACGCCTACACCCCGTGCTCAGGTCGTGGCCATCTCGTAAGATGATGCCAAGGATATCCGGGACGTGGTCATTAACCCCCCAAAGGCTTTAAGCAAACAAAACACATTCAAAACATAGCATATCAATAAATTTAACCTCTATTCGATTAAAGAATTCAATGCCGGACCAAGCGGTATTTTATATACCGTACCCCAAGCCCGTATAGGGAAAATAAGTTAAAAGTATTTACCTGAGCTAAATATAAATTCAATCCCAGCCGTATACCACCAAGCAAGTACAGATAGCTTTTACTGGGCTCCTAAATCTGGAACGAAGGTTTTTAATAACCGATTAGATTCCTAACGGGTCTTTAATTAAGCCTAAGCTTAGACCCGTTAACTTTCAAAAGGAAGACACGGTTCAAACGCATGATAAAGCGAAGACCGGTTTAGGATGTGGTTTTGACCCGACAAGCTTGCATGCTTGTTTAATATGGGTAACTTAAACACATTCTGGATTTTGAGACAAAAATGATATGGTTTGACCCGTTTCGGCTAATATATGCGAACTAGTCACATAAGCCGATCCGAACGCGACAAGTGCGTAACGAGTAACCAAAAGAGTCATATACCGGTTTCCTAAGTTAATATGCCTTTAATATGTTGTGATATCAGTAGGATATCTTCCATTATGCCCAAAACGAGTTTAATCTCAAAATAAGCCCCGTAGGGGTATTTTGGTCATTTTAAAGATTATAAAAGAGTTTATTTATAAATCTGAGTTACAGGTCTGATTTGTCTAGTAAATATACTTAATTTACTAAGTTATATCAGTAGGGTATGACCTATATGTGAAATTTATCATTTAAAACCAAATTATGCACCTTAGGGGTATTTTGGTAATTTCACTTAGGCTTAAAAGGTCAAAACTGGAAACCTGAGTTTAAAAACTTTTACTTACTGTTAACATATAAAAATATACCAAAAATATCAGTGGTTATCAACCTTATATGTTTAATATGGTTTTAGTATATACTATGCGTTAAAAATGCTTAAAAAGGCGATTTGGAGCCATTTCCGGGTTTTCAAAGGGAAGCTGATATTTTTATAATTCCAGAAGGCTCAAAATATTTTATTTATCAATTAAAATTAGTAAAAAAAGGTTTGGGGTCAAAAGGATTTGTAAAACTCATTTTATGGCTTAAAAGGGCAAAATCGGCATTAACCGAATTAAACTTAGAGACCTATGTTATGCTCAGCCAAAAATTAAATAAAAATCTTCAAAAATCCTTAAATATTATATTACATCAGTGGGTAAAAAGTTTGATATCAAAAAGTGGGTTTAGATAGGCTATATGCTAATTACGCCATTTATTTAATAAGAAGCTTTCTAATCACGCTAATGAGCATAACTCTTAATCTGGACCTCGAACTGATGTCAAATTTTAGGTGCAAGTTTATAAATCAGTAAGTAAGGTTTCTACTCTTTTACTTTTTCAAAAATCACGTTTTATAGTCAAAAGGGCATAATAGTCAATCATTTAAGCACTTAACGGAAACATGTATATGAATCGGATAACTAATGAACCAAGTTGTATAATCTCAGAGAGTTATACTTACATGAAACCTGGTCCAAATAAGGCTCTAAGGTATTTCTAAAACATGCATAAACGGGTCAGAACTGAAAGTCAAAGCAGAAGTCAAACTATGCGACTTTCGATCCCGAATCGAGCCTAAACTTGAAATTGTCGGGTTGAACATGCTTAGACATGTTCAACTAATATTTACCAAGTTATTAAAGTGAGAAAACTGATCTTTATGAATTAGTTATGGATTTTATTTAAAACAAACTCGTTTGACTTTTATTTGACCCGACAATTAGACTAAGTAAACGTGGTAATTAGGAGGCGCCCTTTTGAGGGTTAATTACCTACCTAATTACGGTCACGTAGCCATGTTCGTTGCGAACCATGGCTTAGCTGTTTAGAAGTCAAAGCGTTTATTGAAACGCTTGACTTTTCGGCTTTATTCGCTAAATAATAAAACTAGACACGAAAGGGGACTTACAAAGGGTCCAAGGGACACAAGGAGGTTCTAAAAAAGGCTTAAGATCCTCCAGAAATCAGAGAGCAAGACAGAAGTGAATGAAGGTGTGAAGGAAACAAGTGATCTCACCTCCTATTTATACTTTTCGGGACCTCACGAGATCACGACAAGTGTCGGGAGGTCATAACTAGATCATGGCAGGTGTAAAACCACTTTTGAAACCTGTGGGCTGCCCCTAGAGTCGATTATGTGAGATAGAAACCAGTTTTAAGCAAAAACCAGCAACGAACAGGCTGTTACCAGCTGTTCTGCATTCTGTGCATGTCTCGCGGCCCGCGTAAGGGACCCCTGAGGTCTTCGCGGCCCGCCTGACAATCCATAACAGCAAACAGCTTTCAAACAGTGACATAAATGGTCCCTGTGAGCTTTAAAAGTCATTTTAGGCACGTTTAAGGCCTGTTAACCTCATTTAAAGGCTCCACTGTGATGTTTAAACCTAGGGGACATGAAACATGTTCAAAAACATGTCGGATGTCGGTTCGTTTGGCCGTACGGTCACGTTATGCGTCGAATTACGACGAAACACGGACGGACGCTAAAAACGGTCCAAATTACGCGACGAGTGGAATTTTATCAAGGCGATCACTAAAATAAAATATTTTAGTGTTTACATAAATTTTTGGGTGTCCGGGGATATTCAGATTGTGAGATATGCGCGAAAATGCAAACTTGTGCACTTTTTGACACTTTTAGTCCCTGGTGGTCTTGAAAGTTTATTTTTGCGCACCAAACACCTCTAAGCCTATATCTAAGCTATAGAAATGATAATTAGGGCATGTTTAACTCATGGACAATTTCCGGAAGGTCCGTTACCATACGAATCGACATACTTTTGCAGTTTGACGCAAATAGTCCTTAAATTGCGCAAAGTAGCGCGAAATGCCGTTTAATGATATCTAAGCCTTCCATGGCCCATAATAATCATTCCCAAGCATATATTTAAATGTTACTATGCTCTCGTTCGCTTAGATGGTCACCGAAAGGCGTAGATTCAAAAGTTGACGCTTTAGGTCCCTCTATTGCGCAAACTTGCGCATCACATCATTTATTAGCATTGAAGCCTCACCTAATCCTTATTAGGCATTCTTGGAAGTATTATTAACACCACGATGCTTCGGGTTCACTAAAAGGTCATTCAGAGATATAATTAAACATATTGACACTTTTAGTCCCTCTAACTTGTAAAGTTGCGCGTAACTTTACTTATAGGCATAAAAACCTTAGACGGCCATTATTTGGCATTCCCGAGAGTATAATTAAATATTATTAAGCTCCCGGTTTGTTAGAAGGTCACTCAGAGGTAAGAATTAACATGTTGACGCTTTTAACCCCTTTATTGCGCAAACTTTCAATTAATTACGCAAACGGCTACACTTATTAATCAAGTGGCACATTTGTGAATATAAACATCATAAGAAACTTATTTTTAGGTATGTTATCACTTCCAGTCCTTTCATAATCAAAGTTTTCGATTTTTCGAAAAATTTATCCCTCAATTTCAGTGTTTGACTTCATTAGGGTTTATTACACGTGTCAATGCATCATTGGACGTGATTTTACGAGGTGTTACATCCTCACCCCCTTAAAAGAAATCTCGACCTCGAGATTTGCTAAAATGCTGGAAGTACTTTTTGTCACATGACGGACTTAACTTCTATAGCATATCTGGAGTCTCTCCAAACTCCCAAAGTGACCTTTATATTTGGTACATGTATCCTTTTGGAGCTTCTTAACCTTTCGATCCTTAATCGATATAGGTTTGCTCATCATATCATAAGTCTGCATATCAATATGTGATAATGCTTCTTGACTTATTGGTGAAAACACAGCCTTAAGTCATTAGTGTGCAATGTATTGCGAGCTCCGCCAAGCTCCGTAAATAGGTTGTAGCTTATAAGCTATTTGATCTTGGTACATTCGATTCCCTTGAATGATTCCATATATTCAGAGTTCAACTAGTCTGATAATTAACAATTTGGCACACCCTTCCAGGGTGATATCTTTTGTTCAACCTTCTTCCTCAACAGGAATTCAAGAGGGTTGATATTCTTATGAATCCTTGACTTTCTGCCGAATACTGGCATCTTACTGATGATTATGGGTTTGTTTGATCTTACCCGTCAAGGCAACTTTCAGAACCTGATAATTGGACTTACCAATCTTCTGTCTACTAAATAGATGTTTAATATTCCATCTATACAAGGTCTCCAAAAGAGCAGCCTTGATACTTATATATCAACTATTATAGAAAAGCTTAATTTAAGGTGAGATGGCTATTCCAACCATTGCTTAAAACTAATCTTAAGGAATTAGCTAATCCTTTCCGTTAGTCGAACAAATCGACTATCCTGGGCAGCTGATGGAAATTCTTAATTGTTGCCTAATTTGGGTTGCGGTAATCAATGCATAAGCAAAATGAACCGTCTTTCTTAATTAACAATACCGAATTCTTAGAATATAGGGTTAGGCTATATGAATTCTTTATTTCAAAACTTATTTAATTAGGGTTTTGATTCTTCCAATTATGGTACTAGCCGTCTTGGAGACTTCATAATGATACAGCCCTAAATGGGGTATAAATCTTAACTCTACTGGCCTCTCAGGAGGTAAACATGGTAATCTTAGGAGGAGATAATCAAGATACCAGGAGGTTACAGAGATTTTCCAAATCTCAGGCTCCAATTCATCTATCATAGTTTGTGTCAGATAGGTGACACATTTTTGTTACGAGTCCACGAATTCTTTAATCGAAGACATTTACCTGGACAATTCCATTCTGGATATCTTCTTTGAATACCTTTAGCTGATTTTAGTACCATATGACCATCGGAATATCTTTGTGGTTCCATGCATTAAACCTCCATACTGATCAGGCATGGAAGAAATCTATGGAACATATTAAGATACACCAATCCTCATGTGGCGCTTTTATCATACCATCTGGTATTCGCAATCGATAGAGATCAAAGAGATATCAACTATACATGCTGACGCACTTCTTCTAGAGAGAGGATACTTTTGGAATTCCATTATTATAGTTTTCTAACAGGAATAGAAGAAATGGTTCTTATTATTTCGCCTGTAAGTCTTACCTTACACTTAACATCTGGGGTTCTTACGGAAAGTTTCTAAAAGTTTGCTAAGCTTATGGTCTTATGAGAGACTTTAGCGGTATCTGAATCCAAACATAATTCTTAGCAATGAAATCACAATAAATGATTTATCTAGTGTCATTATTACTGTGAACTGCCTCTAATCATGCATCAGGAGGGTTAAACGCCTCCATTCTTAATCCTTTTAAACTTAGCTGTAAAATCTTTGACAAACTTTAGGGCAGTCTCAGCTTTGACTGGTTATTTCTTAATCTATACAATGCGGGTAGCTGAGGAAGATCCATGATGGATTTATAATGAGCAGGCTTTGAAACCTTAATGTGCCCTCTTATTGCCAACGCTAAATCATAATATTTATATAGTGCATTATGCTTAAATTCTAGATTAACCGAATAAGGGCACTATTTCAAACAATGAGCCAAGGTTTGCGACACACTGCCGATAGTTTATAACTCTTATGGGGGGGGGGAAGTCGGAATATTCTTATTCCATCTTTTTCCATTTCGTGAAGCGACTAATAGGTATTCTAATAAGGTCCTTAAAATTTGGACCATCCCATAATGTATAAGGGGATCTTTCTTGCGGACTTCATTAATGTCCTCACTAATTAAGGTTATTGTCATCGAATGACGGTGGTGCACACCTCACCGTGAAATTTCCAGCATAACCGCTGATACGCCTATTGGTTTCTACTTCCTCCAACAATTCCCTGTAATTGATGGCCCCCCTTTTACTATTGAAGTCTCTTGACTTCCAAGAGACAAAGTACTTTTTAAGTACATCCTAAAAGGAATGGCTCCTTGCCATATATGATTTTGTTTGGTTTATTCCTCGCATTTGAAGTATGAATAAAGCTCTTCTCATGAGCAGTGTCATGTGTTTTAGAGCGAGCCGCGTTTGGCTCTTCATGGCTTTTCTCATAGCCCTTCTCAGTAGTGATAATTACAGTTTTGGAGATTAACTCCGTTAACATTGAGGTTTACACTTGATGCATTATTAACATTTGTCGCATCTCTAGCATCGCGACTGTTGTTTGTCTCTTCTGAGTTTTCCATACTCAAATCTTTTGGTATTAAATACCAATTTAACAATTAATTGAGTGCATTTCACAGCTAGTCATCATCCTGACGACTTATCATACATCGACCATGGTATTATTAAACCCTATGAACATTCCTAAGGAGTGTTATTTGATTGTACATCAGTCATTTCCAATCTAAGTCACAAAAGGATCATCAATGGCTTTTAGGGTTTTGACCGAGTCCGTTACCCTTTTGACAGGGAATCAACATGTCCCAACTGTCTTCGGTATGTTGATGATTTCAGATAGCTCGAAGGCTTGCCATAGTGGCTTCCTAAAATACAAAACATTTTGTCCGTCAGGAAGGACATAACTAATCATATGGCACGAAGGCCTTGTCGCAGAGGACGTTATAAGGTATGGCAACCAACTCCTGCTGCGGAGGACATTAGTTTATAAGCTGCGATCTTATTAGATTAGGGGTTTTAAGATTTGAACCTAGTTTTCACCGTTGAACAGGGAGTTATAGACTACAACTGTCATCTTCTTGAAAGACGATTCATTTCGGCACAACGGTAAATTATAGGATATCATCAGCGGATGCTTACATATATACATGTATGTATATATATATAATCATCGTCATTGAGTATATCAGTCATGATCTTATCGATCTTATAGACTACAATGTTTAGGCATTGCCCATTACCTCCGACGATGTACCATAACAGTTATATTTAATAATGTCTCTAACGGACAATATAATATAAAACCCGTAGGCGAGATAGACCCTACCGGTGATTCAGGATAACGCTACGAAGGGTAATACAATAAACACACTTATATATAGGAAGTACCTGCGGCGTATCCACCATGCGTTTATTGTATTACTCTAGTTTTGTTATCTAAATCACCGTCAAGATACATATAATCATAACCATTGAGTCGGAAGTACTTCTTGAGATCCTACTATGAATACAGGAAGACTTAAGATCGTGCTGCAATTATCCTATAAGATAATATGATCATCGTATCAGACGATTTTAGCTACGATTACTCTGATCATATAGACTGTTAGGGTTGGGTATACACCACTTTGAACAGGGGATCTTAAAGACCACCACTAACTTTGTCTTATTTCTGATAGAATAGAGTATAACCCGTAGGTATTTCATTGCTAAGGAATGCTAATTAACATGATCATCATTCTAGACAATATTAGTCATGATCGCTTTGGTCATATAGACTATTATGTTTGGACATAGTCCATCATTTTTAGATAGGGAGTCAAAGACCACCACTGTCGTTGTTTTATCGGACAATCAGTTTAGCCTGTTAAGTTCAGTCTTACATTATTATTCTGACCAATTGGATGATTGTGAGCTTCAGAGGGGTCAGCCATGGTGAAGCTTTGAAGACTACAACCAAGTAGTAATAATTGTTTTAATTATATAGTGAATTGTCGAATTTGATGAATAAATAGCCATGGTGTAATTATCCATATAGGCCAATAGATAGTATTTAATTTATTTGATTATGTTTTGCCTAAGTTTTTAAATAAACCATCTTTGGCGTTTAAACGGAATATAATCCTTCATATTTACTAGACAGGGGACATAAGTCGCGACTGTCAATGCATACTGACATCTTATATAGCACAACGGCTTGTTCCAAAGGACTTTTCGATGGCACAGATGCCCTGTCACTAGGGAAATTTTAAAACATAATCAATGATTCCTTTGGATCGGAAAATTTCGTAATTCATTGCCTTGACAAGAAGTTATGAAATAAAAACTATCTTTTTCATGTATACATCTTTGCCCGTAGGTATACATCCCAGATGGATGTTTAGATGTGTACATCATGTTCGACGTTTATTAGCCATGATTCCTATTGATCATTTATGCTAAATAAGGGGTTTGGAAAAATCCTATTATGAAGATGACAAGTGTGATTTTATCGCATCACTGTTGTTGGGAGTGTTATTATGTTTTCAGATGTTAACTAGGATTTGAATCTCTTTTAAACAGGTCTTACCATCATAGCTAGGTCTTTAATGGCATTCAAGCTAGGTTATACTTTTTAAGATTCTCTTTTAATATGTATACTGGCAGAAAAGGAACGATATTTATTTTATTCAGGATTTTTCATTATAAGCATCCTAAATTTAATTAAAATATAATTATGGCACGAAAGCCAAGTCATAAGGACAAAATTATAAGCCAAGATTTTATAGAATCGAGGTATTAAGGCTTGAATCAAAGTTCATTACCCTTACTTGACAGGGAGTTGTAGGCTACGACTGTCTTTAGTCTCGGAGGACGTTAATTATAGCCCATAGGCATTATATCCCTAATGGATGTTTAAATCACAAAATAAGAAAGGATTTCGGGAGGATCCAGTATAAGGATGATTTATGTGACTTTATCGAACCACGTCTGCCAGAAAAGTTAACATGTTACAGATGTTAACAAGGATGTGAATCTCTTGAATAGGTCCTACCATCTGGGCCTCGTCATATAGGCTAGGTTTACCTTTAAGATTCCCTTTTTAATAATTAACGCAGAACAATCCTAACTCGGGATGCTAATAAGGATCTGAACCTAAATTGAGGAACTGCCATCTTGGCCGGGTCTTAATAATGACACGAGGCTAGGTCTTGTCCTTTTTAGATCCTACCTAATTACGGTCACGTAGCCACGTTATGCCGTACGGTTCGTTTGGCCGTACGGTCACGTTATGCGTCGAATTATGACGAAACACGGACGGACGCTAAAAACGGTCCAAATTACGCGACGAGTGGAATTTTATCAAGGCGATCACTAAAATAAAATATTTTAGTGTTTACATAAATTTTTGGGTGTCCGGGGATATTCAGATTGTGAGATATGCGCGAAAATGCAAACTTGTGCACTTTTTGACACTTTTAGTCCCTGGTGGTCTTGAAAGTTTATTTTTGCGCACCAAACACCTCTAAGCCTATATCTAAGCTATAGAAATGATAATTAGGGCATGTTTAACTCATGAACATTTTCCGGAAGGTCCGTTACCATACGAATCGACATACTTTTGCAGTTTGACGCAAATAGTCCTTAAATTGCGCACAGTAGCGCGAAATGCCGTTTAATGATATCTAAGCCTTCCATGGCCCATAATAATCATTCCCAAGCATATATATAAATGTTACTATGCTCTCGTTCGCTTAGATGGTCACCGAAAGGCGTAGATTCAAAAGTTGACGCTTTAGGTCCCTCTATTGCGCAAACTTGCGCATCACATCATTTAATAGCATTGAAGCCTCACCTAGTCCTTATTAGGCATTCTTAGAAGTATTATTAACACCACGATGCTTCGGGTTCACTAAAAGGTCATTCAGATATATAATTAAACATATTGACACTTTTAGTCCCTCTAACTTGCAAAGTTGCGCGTAACTTTACTTATAGGCATAAAAACCTTAGACGGCCATTATTTGGCATTCCCGAGAGTATAATTAAATATTATTAAGCTCCCGGTTTGTTAGAAGGTCACTCAGAGGTAAGAATTAACATGTTGACGCTTTTAACCCCTTTATTGCGCAAACTTTCAATTAATTACGCAAACGGCTACACTTATTAATCAAGTGGCACATTTGTCCCTTCCAGTCCTTTCATAATCAAAGTTTTCGATTTTTCAAAAAATTTGTCCCTCAATTTCAGTGTTTGACTTCATTAGGGTTTATTACACGTGTCAATACATCATTGGACGTGATTTTACGAGGTGTTACAGCGGGAAGATGGCTATTATTGCTAAAAAGCCTGAGGAAGAGCTCTGGTATCACCGTATTGTGAAGAACTTTGTTCTTCCGCAGGATGCTGATCTGTCTGCAGAACATCTTGCTGGTGCTGGTAAGCTTTCATCATATTATTTATTGTTTGCTTCTTTTGCGCGTTTGAATCAGTTTTATTCTACGCTTTGTTAGTAGGTGACTTGTCTAACTTGGGCATAGGCCCTGAGAAGAAAAGACGTGCACCCACGACCAGCACTGCGCCAAAGAAGAATGATGCTGAAAGGGCTCAAACTTCTAAGGCAAAAAATGTGGGAGGAGAGAAGAAAGGTATGCGCCGTTCCTCTGACTCCTGGTGTGATTATGTGGTGGTATCTGATTCTTTGGAGGGTCTTGCGCCTGCAGTTATAAGAGGACCAAAGCCGGAGCCAAGAGATACTGCGGACATTCCTCCATACAATCCTGATGATCACATTGATTTGGAATCAAGTCCTGAGCGCTTAGTGAGGAAGAAAACAGGGAAAAGGAAGCAACCTGATGTTGAGGTTGGGGGTCAGCCTGCAAAGAACATTCAGAGGAAAAAGATTACTAGGAAAGGCAATCTGGATGCCTTTATTTCAGAATTTGTTCCTGGTAAGTGTCATCTTTTTCTCTCTTCTTCTTATGCCTATTGAATACTTTGTGATTCATATGCTTTGTTTTTCAGAAAAAACCAATTTCTCCTGTTCCCACATAACCGTTACCTGTGGTTAACGAAGAACTTCCGCCCACTCCCCCTCGTACCTCCGTTGCTGATCAGTTAAGGAATACTGAAATTCCTGAATGTGGGGCGGAGAAGGCTGCAGGAGTTGAGAATCTTGAGGCTGAAAAGCCTGTTGATATTGCTATGGATGCGGACAAAATTACTAGCCCGGAGATTGCGGATGGTGCTGGTAATCCCCAAACTCCTGATCTTGCAGCGCATGTTTCGGAGAAAGGGAAGACTGCTGAGGAGATTCCTGTTGTCACTTCTCCTTCCAAGGCTTCTGGTTCTATGCCTGAGAACGCTGAAAAGGTTACTGTTGAGGACCAAGGTTCGTTCTTTGATATTGGCAAGAATTCCCCAATCCGCCCAGATGAAACTCTGGGGGATTATTACTATAGAACTTATTCGGAAAAAGATGCTTTCGAAATTCATGTCCCTGTTTGGAATCTGAAGAAAGGTGACACTTTCTTGGATTGGCGCGTATGCCGGGACTGGTTGCAGGGAATTTTTCCGCCTGGAGAAATTAAGTTCTAGGAGGGCCGTCTTCATGATCAAACTTACCATGCCTACCTTGAGGAGGTTGCTTCTTATACATCCACTACGCATCGCATAGTGCGTGAGTGGCACAGTATGCATAAGGAGTAGGCTGCCTTCAAGGTATCCAAGAATAAAGTTGCTGATGATGAGATCCGTGTTGCCCAGCTGAGGGCTAAATTGGAAATTGATCAGGCCAAATTTGAGGCTGATCAAAAAACCGAAGAGTGGTCCGTTGCGGGCTGGAAGAGAAAGGCGGAGGCCGAAGCTGCCCTTCTTTCCGAGGAGCGCAAGAACTGGAAGAAAATATGTGAGAAAGATAACGCCGAAAAGATGGGTCTCCGCAATGTTATCAATAATCTCAAAGCTGAAGTTGAGAAATTGAAGAAACAAGATGCGGAGATTGAAAAGTTGAAGCAAGAAAAAGCTGACACTGAAGCTGCGCGAGATGAGGCACGTTCTCACAGGGAAAGAAGTGAACAAAGAGAGGTACATGCCTGCGCCACTCTTGCTCTTAGGGATAAGAAGATAAAAGAACTTACCGCTTTGCTTTCTGACCAGGAACAGCTTAAGAAAGATTTGGAGCTTGCGCATGCTGAGAAAACTGAAGCTTCCCGCCGCTTGGCTGAAACTGAAGAAAAACTAGAAAATTCCGAAACGGCGCGGGTAACAGCAGAGAGCGAGCTTGAACCCTTGAAAAGTGATATGTTATGGTTGAAAGAGCGTGAGATTGCCTGTGTAAGTTTGTCTTTGCTCGTTTTCCTTGTGGAAATGTTTTGCGCCTTTCCCTTATTTTCCCTTTTTGTTTTTGTAGGTTGCTGAATCAGTGCTGAATTCTGAAGAATTAGATAAAACGGTTGTGCATTTGGTGGTTGCTACGCGAAATGATGGATACGCTCAAGGGTATGCGGAATGTTCGCACCATGTGAATAATGCTTTGAAGGTTGACTGGAATACTAGTAGATCCGCCACTCATGGTGTTAATACTGGTGCCGCCCTTGCAGCTTTAAAAACAGAATTCAACAATTTGCAGCTTCCTGTCATGGATCTTATAAATGTTGCATTGCAATCCGAAGATCACGTGGCGTAACTAAAGGAAATCTTCCCAGATGAAGACGAAGATCTAGCATAGGTTTCCTTTTGTAGTTGTATTGAACAATTTTTTGTAGTCTTCTGGGATGTGTATCCCCTTTTTGTTAATGCGCTGCCACGCGAGTAACATGTATTGAAACACTGCCGTGTTTGATAGTTCTTTAAGGCGTATTGGTGCGCCAGGAATAGTATGATGCGTGTTTTTAGCTTACAATATTTTGCATGTGTACAATTACTTTGATTAGGTAAGGCGAATAAAGGTGGTATGAAGCTCATGTGTGAATGTATGGTCGTGTGTGATGTAATCACTGACCGTTCATGAGGGTTGTATTATATTTACCATAATGTTTTTGCGCTTACCAAAAGAAATTGCATGCACTTTGTAAGAAGAAACACGTAAATAATAGAAACTTTGTTGTTTATTCCAGGATAAGGCGCAGAGGCCGTTACAAAGTCTATTAAAATAATTACACGGGACTTAACTTACACTCTATTTCCTGCTTAAACTTGATAAATTGTAGAGTCTGTTCTATTCTGTGAGGAGATCATAGAGTTGCTACTTAATTTTTCGCTTTTTTGCTCGGGCCTTCTTCACCTCGAGTGATTTCTTTTATGTCCTTGCGCACGTTCTGTAATAGGTGAGTTAGCTCACCACTTTTAAGTGCCTTCTCTATCTCGGTGCGCAAGGAGATGCAGTTATTGGTGGTATGACCATTGTCCTTGTGGTAATCACAATACTGACTTGGGTCCTGTCCGCGTTTGTTCTTCATGGGTGGCGGAGGCTTAAACTGGTAATCCTCCGTACTTAGAACTTCTGCGGGAGTTTTGGTTAGGGGAGTCCATTGTCTCTCCCTTTTCTCTTGTTTAACTTCTCTCCGTGCAACGAGCTTATTGATTGTGGCTCTTGCATCCTCTGATGAGTAGTTTCCTGAGCTTGAATCGCGCCAACCTTTCTTAAATTTCTTCCCGCTGCCTAAATCTGAGGGACGGTTGTGCGGAGGTGGTGGCCTGTTGGTACTCAGATTCTTCTCCGTTTGGGCATAGACCTTAACCGCCGCCATTAATTTTTCCCAGCTTTTTGGGAGTCCTTCCGTTCCAGACAGGACTTTTATCATATCGTCACATCTAACAGCATATTTAAATTGGGCGCGGATCAGCTGCTCGTGAACGTCCCCGATTTCGAGTACTTCCTTGTTATAACGAGTAATGAAGTCTTCCAGACTTTCATCATCATGGCGCCAGATATTCATTACGTCCGCCGTGTCGCGGATGGATCGCCATTGCTGACTGAAATGAACTAGAAATTTCTCGCGCAAATCTATCCATGACGTGATTTTTCCCACAGGCAAGTTGTCAAACCAGAGCCTTGCGGCGCCTGTAAGGGTTTGAACGAAGAGGTGGCACCACATCGGTAGGGTCCAGCCTCCCACCAGCCCTGCGCTTGTGAAGACTCGCAGATGATCGTCAGGGTCTGTCATTCCGTTGAACTTGCCTACGTTAGACGGAAGCTTCGCTTTCTCTAGTGGAGCCAGAGCAATTTCGCTAATAAATTTTGAATTCTCCGCTGCTTCAGCAGGGCGATAGACCAGATCATAATTGTGCTAAGCCTCAAGATTGTAAACCGCGCGGGGTCTACACTTGTTGTAATTTGGTTGTAACCGACTAAACACACTGGCACTTTCTCCTTCACGGTAGGTTCGATCATATTCACTGGTGTGGGTGTTCCGCTGAGAACCCAACCTGGTGTGAACAGATGGTCTTCTATGAGAGTGTGACTCATCTCGATGCTCTCTTCGACGATTTTCTGATTGAGTATACTCTTATCTCGATGGAGATCTAGAGTAAACCTCCGTGTCTTCGATCTGGACTCAGGACGGCCCATCATGTTGAGAAACAAGAGGTACTGATGGTGCCCTAGCATGGGATACAGGCCTTCGCGATTGAGTTTGGGGAGCAGTTTGTGCACACAGCTATGTGTACACAACATTTAATGCCCCCTGAGATCTGACATACCAGGAGATTGGGGTTTCTCCTCGGGGTAGAATTGAGCTTACAGGGATCTCCGGTTGTACCCCTGGGGTGATAGGTTCGTTTGGATGATTGTTAGCGAACTGTACTTCATTGTCATCCGAGGCTTCTTCTACAATACCCTCAACCTGGGTATTGTTAACGAAATTTGGCCGAGGGCCGTTTTGTCGATGAGTTGAGGTTTCTTCCATTTTTAAATGGAATCAACAGAGTGAATCAAAAAACGAGAAAAAACAGGTGAAACAGAGAAATCGGTGGGCGCCAATGAAGAAACACTAGATAAATGACCGGAATCAAATTATCCAGGGGGTTAGGTTTTGCATAAAAAGAGTGGTTCTCTCTCGTTTGATTCGAAGGGACGGATCTTCTTCTCCGATGAATACTGCAAAACAGAACACCGTTAGTCTCGCCACGGGGAGAAAGGACCACACTCCGGCGTGAGAATAAGTATGTGTTTATGAAGAAGAAGAAGAAGTATTAGTGAAGTGATTGTAACTTGAAGTTCATACCTGAATTACTCTCATATTTATAATCGGGAGTTTGGGCGGGAAAACCTGTTATTGAAATGTTAACGGAAGATACTAACTCCGTAAGCGGTTATTTCCTTCCCCGTTAATCTTTCTGATCTGGCGTGAAAGCACACGGATCGCCATTTAGATCAACGGCTGGGGTGTTGCCACATGGAAAGTGGGTAAGTGGAGGTTTCTCTCCAATTCCATGCCATCATCGTGATTTCAGGGTGGCCTGGGATGATGACACGTGTCCCAGACAGTTATAACCATCTGGTGGTGTATGATTGGGTCTTCTAGAAGATTATTGCCATAATCCGGTGTGACTCCTTATCGTGTGGTATCAGTTTAGTAAATAATATCCAAGTCTGGGTATTACTAAGCGGGAGGGCTTGTTGGGATTTATATCCCCTTGTTATAGAGAATCGGCGTAAGTACTTATAATTTTCCTTTTATCGCGCAGATGTTGTCTGCTGTTTTTCTTCTATCCTCTTTTTGTAGGACCAGTGCGCGGCCACGCGAGGCCAAAAGAGGATTAAAAGATAAGGTTGTGTATGGTCCCAAGTACTTATCACGAGGGTTTTGGGACCTTACCCCTTCAGTATGGATTTTCTAGAATCTCCATGATATATTGGTCATTATCATAATATGGGTCTAGGGGATCCAAGTCGGGATAGGGTCCTACTAGGTCTTGCATGGGCTCCTATATTGGGATTGGGTACGTTGCTGATAATCCCTATGGTCGTCAAACCATGGGTCATAGTCTGGAGGATGGGGTGCTGGTACCCTAGGAATCTCAGCTGGGTCAAAAGCAGGATATTGTGGCTGGTCTGCTGGGTTTAGTTCAACTTCCATGGGTTGTGTGGGGAATAGTGGTAAAGGCTGGGGTGCTATGAGTTGTTCTAGATTAGGGTCGGTAGCGATAGTAGCTAATATGTGGAAATTAGCTAGTCTGCTATTGAGGATATCCTGGGTTTGAACATTCATTTCTCTATTGGCCGCTGGTAAGGCCTGCTGTTGTTGCAATTTTTTCATCCTCTTTCTACGTTCATGAAAATCCCTTCTTCGGTATCAGCCGAATACCCCAAGGGGGTAGGCTGTGAAGAGGTGCCTTCATCCCTAGGTGAACCGGACAGTTGACGGTAAGCGTCTAAGGTCCTTGGTCACTCATACTGTAAACTAACAAATTGTCAAATAACACAAAATAATAATCTACACGTATGCACATAGTCTTATTGATTATTTCCTAACAAAATTGATAATTTAATTTTCAGCAGAACACCTCTTTGGCTGAAATTAGTGGCTGTAGCTCTGATACCACTCTCTGTCGCAACCCCCGGCCCCTATCTCCTGGGATCGGGCGGACGCGAACTTAGATTGTGTGGTATCATTATTTGGCAGCGGAATTTACATTAGGACCGTAGTTATGAAATATTTTATTCAAAGTAAAATACCACATGTTCATAATATTAAACACATGGGAAATTCCCAAGTTTTTATTACATCATGTTTATAGGGATAAACCCTATTTTATTGAATAAAACATCTTTCTTTATTTAGGTAACTTTTAGAGCCACATTTTCCAAGCCTCCAGTGCTCTCCAACTGGCTTCTATTTTGGCTTTCACATTTTGTTACCGGAAACGCGTTTTAAAAACATTTTTCAGTGGGTAATACTGGTGAGTGAATCCCAATTTAATCAAACAGATTTCTATCCTTGTACAGTATTGAGGGCAAATCAGCAATTACATTTGTTTATTATTCTACCTTAATTACCACCCACGGTACTGTCGACCCGACTTGTGGTCATGTTACTACTCACAGTGTGGTAACAAATTTTGTATACAAAACCCCAACATATTGACGATAATTCTAGAATTACAAATACTCAATCACTGTTAATTATAATGTAAAAACAATTGAGGTTTTGTAAAAACAATTGAGGTTTTGTAAAAACAGTTTGCAAAAGGTTTACCAAAAAGGAGATTACTCACATTGCTAGTTTAGACTTTTCCTGGTGGTTTCCAGGTTATAATCAAATAAATTAAACAATGCACACGCGTTACTATAATAACCCAATATTTACATTAGTTATACCCTCCCAGAGACAGAACTCCAACGACTACGTCGGGCAGAGCCTCAACAGCCGTTACGGAGCGCTAGATTAATCGGGCAGCGTATCTAATATGTAACCGGGGATATAATACTTACATCGAGGCAAAGCTTCACTACTTTAGTGGGTATAATACCCGATTATAACTTCTACACTACAGAAAAGTGAGAGAGAATTCATTTTGGTGCGAATTGTGAACTGAGGCCAATGGTTGCTATTTATAGGGCTGGATTTTGAGTTTGTTGCGCCCTGCGTAAGAGAAGGAAGGGTCCTTCGCGGCCTGCGACATAGGGGGAGTAGGGCCTAGCTGGGACCAGTCATCGACCTAGCTTCGACACGCATACGACACGTGGCAGCTCCGGGTCTCGCCTCATGTCCACTCGCTCGCGGCCCGTGTAGGATGAAGAGTAAGTCTTCGCGGCCCGCGAGAGACTGTAAAAACTGATTTTTATTTAATTTTTATAAAATTAAAGGTATTTAGGGTCACATTTCGCATACGGGGTGTATTTAAGACATATTGGGGCGTTCTAAATATTATAAAGGTGTTGGAAATATTTTAGAAGAGTTGTTATACCAAATCTCTATATTGCTAAACCACCCGAAAGCCGGAGCATCGGACCTGACACAATCTGCCTCCTTTTCCGACTTGAAGATAATCAACACATTCAGGCCGCCCAGGTATTTTAGAGTTGAATCTCCAAACTTTGTTTCCTTCAACAGGATATTCAACTTCCTCAGAGTCCATAGGTCCTTAACTTTTCCGAGAATCACCTTTCCGTATAGCTCCACATATGCTTTTGCAAATTCGGACACCACCACCTCTTTCTTTTTAACGGGCAAATGATGATTACCTGTCAAAATACCAACATAAGATTTACCACCAGTTACAAAAGAATTGAGGTTGGCCCCTTGTTCTTTGTAGGCTTGATGTCTAACTCGCTGCTTCACGTTTCTAAAATCCTTTTCGGCCTTGTTGTCCTTAGAGAATCTGGCTATGTTTATGAAAAGTCAGAAACTTCCAATTCAAACCATTCTTCATCGACTTTTCAAGCTACGTTGCATCCTTTACCCCGGAGAAACTTACATACCCAAACCAGAATCCATTTTTGTCCCTCTTTCTAGCAATGTACACCCCCTCAATCTTCCCGAAACCTCCCAAAACCTCCGTAATGTCCTTTGAACTGCATCTCTCCGGTAGCCTTGTCACGTAGACCTTCGTTACCTCAATCGCACTCAATCTCCAGCCGTCCATTTCTGTCGGTCTTCCGTCCGCCACCTCCACGAACCGAATTTTATTTGGGAAATCCCAAATGCGTTAGTTAGTAATGTCCGTTAGTTAACAGTCAAATGCTGCTAGAGGTTTATGTGACAACTTGCACCAAACCGGTAATTTCCGTACACTTTAATCATTGTTTAATGACTGCAATTATGTGCTTAAATGTCAAATTGGTCTGATTACATACTATACATGTGAATTCATGCACGTTTTATACTACAAAATATTGCTTTATGCATTAACGAGAGCGTTGCGTCAGAAATACTAATAAACTCACCGGTAAAACACAATATGTCAACAACTCTGCAGAAAGCAGTCAGACATTAAAACTGAGGCCTAGGTTTAGGTCCAATGACAAGAATACATTAAAACCCAAGAGTACATACAAGGGTTAACATATAGACACTCCGGAGACTAAAATACGCACTAAAAAGCACCCGAAACGCATTTTAAGTGCAGAATTTTATTAAATTCAGCTATAACCAGCTTTTAAACATATAAATATTATGCAGAATTTCCGTTCTATCATCCAGAATATTTCCCTAAGTGTCGGGAATTGAAAGGGGTGCAAAAGGGTACAAGAAAGACGCTAAACGGTGCAATTTAACACTTAACGAACCGGTATTTAACCGAACAACCGGACATTACCCGAGACACCAAATTTTTGGTCAAATACTTTGTTTTATTATTTTTGGCTTGTCGTGATCCCCGAACACCCTAACACCCACTAAAAATCAAATAACTAACATATGTAATCAAATTACTTGGATTCTAACTTGTCTTTACCATTTGGTCACAAATTTTACATAACCCCCCCCCCCCCCTAAATCGATTTTCGGTCCATAGGTGGACCCACAAATCATCCACCATGATCTCATAATCTTGCCCAAGATTATATCGTAATATTTTAATAGATTGTTGCTTAAAGATCTTGCCAAAGTATATGAAGTATCTATAAGAGTATGGCCTCATGATCCCACATCATTTCAAGATCTTACACTCTCTCACTACTCTCTTCTCTCCCTCTTTCGGCTCACCCCAAACCGCCACCATCACCACCACATAACCACCATATTCATCCATCTTTGAGCATCATTCAAGTGTAGAAGAAGGGTTGTAGGAGCTTGCACTTGTGGAGCTTCAAAAGGGCTTGTTTCTTGGTTGTTCTTCATCTTTTCTCATCATCTTCATCACTAGATCCTACCCTAGCCTTGTGCTAGTAGTAAGTTACTTGTACACCCTTGTTCATCTTGTTTTGTGATCAAAAGTTGTAGTATGATGATTATGTTTAAATCACAAGAACAAGAACACTAAGATGATGAATATGAAACTTTACATGAAACTTGAACATAAAAGATTATTTGAAGATGAAATCTTGTTGGATGAGGGTTGGTTAAATCATACATGATATTTGATCGTTGGTTTCTTGATAAACCCGTTTTTCGGACATTTGTTGATACGATTTAGTAACGTTTAAACTATAAAGAGACATGTTGAATTACATTTTTAGCCAACTTCAGATGGCTGTAAACAGACCATAATAAATCGAAAAACAGAATTTCTGAAGTCTAAATTGTGTATTTTCGAAAAACGAAGCAAATGACACTGGAATCATATTTTTTTGAGGTCGTTTACTATTTTTAAAGACCCGTTTTGTAACAGCAGCTAAAGCTGAGTTCTTACTGCAGTAAATGGGTGATATGTTTTTAGTCATAATTTGAAACCCATGTTGAATCAGCTCATGAAAATTGTACTGTAGATGACCACTGTTGTCTTAGTAATTCTCCCACTGGAATTTCGTCAATCGGACTCACGATAAATTTTAGATGATTTAATTCATAAACTGCAATCAGAAAGCGACAAATCTGATTGCAGTCCTGGAAATAAATTTTTATAAAATATTGGTAATGAACTGGACCCCGAAATGTTTACACAATAATATTTGGATCGTATAAGACATTCTGTAAAAATTTGGGAATTTTTGGAATAAGATATCGATTTTATTAAAATGTCCAAAAACAGTCCAGTTTTATATATATTAAAACTGAAACGACAAAAGTAGTATCTTGCATGTCAGAATGTCGGGTTGATTATTTGAGAACGATCTAACGTGTTGTATGTTAAAGAAAATGATATGCTTCTTAGCATGGACACCTCCATTTACAAAGGAGACTATGGCGAAATTTTCTGAAAATCCTAACACTTAGTAAATATTTTATAGACAAATGTTTGCTAGTGTGTTCTAAACTATGCTTTTCGAATATAAACCTCGCTATAATTTTTGTAACAAAAATACACATACAACATACAAGAAACATAATTCGGGTGCAAAAATACAAGAAACTTATATTTATTTTTGAGAAAATAATACAAGTAAGACACATAGTTAAAAATATAAATTATTTTTAACACCAGAATACGTATACAAAAGATAGTGACTTGTACTTGTGCGATACAAGTCTAGTGACTAACTTTAAGAAAAAACGTATAGGTCACGACGTTAATTAAGCAAATCCGGTGAAGTTTACGACGCAAGGAACGCAAAGTTGTGAGTTCATGCTCCCCCTTTTCTTTTAACTATTTTCAGTTTTATAACTTCGGGGGTGAAATACATGTTACAAATGTTACAATGTTTACAAATGGTATGATGGAGTACAAAAACATTCAAGTGAAACATTCTAGATCATGTCCCGAATAGGGTACCATAAGCACCATTAATCAACGTATACATTCAGACCGCGGAACAAAAGGTTAGATCTAATGGGTTTCAGGCAACCCCACTCTTGGCCTACTTCTACCAATGAGTGCTTCTGTGTCTCAGTCAAAGTCGACAAAAATGCCTAGGTTTGGTGGCTTCCTATGTCGTGACACATATTAGTGGCCTTGCAAACCACTAGCGATCTCACACATTCAAACATTCATAGTACGGAGTTACAGATACGTGTTACAAATACGTTCAAACATTCATGGTACAGTTACATGTATGTTTTACAAGATACATTCAAACATTCATACATTCTACAAGTTACATACCATGTTTTCATTCGAGTATTTAAACATTCAAAAAAATCACTGCATGAATTCACACCAACATTATGTTGACGTTTTTCCAAAACTCACATGTATTTCAGGTAACTAAAGTGGATGTGCGCGCGGTCTTACTCATGCTTTTGGATGTCGCTTATGTTTATCTTTGAATAAAGTTGTAAACTTATCAGACAAAATGTTGTCTTGTGATGTAAACACTCAAACCATGTTTTCAGTATGTAATGTTTGGCATTTTGAAGTTATTTTATAAGCATGTAGTATGTTTACCTTTCGTATGCAATGAGAACCTTTCATGATCACACCTCGTGCTTCCGCCGCAGAAAGGGGTGTGACAGATTGGTATCAGAGCTGCGATTGTAGTGAACCAGGATTCCTTCTCGAGTCTAGACTACAATCTCTTGGATCCTTTCACGAAAACAATTTTTCAAAGAGTTTTCATTGCATAAAACTTCCCGCGACATCCACTACCTGAAACTGTTTACATGAGTCAAGAAAAGACACTACGAGGCTTAGAGTGCACAGAAGTAGCACTTGGCTTTAACTGAGAAATTACTTGCAATTATGTGTGATAATTAGCATATACTTATACTAGAAATAGGATACCACTAGTATACGTGACTTGACCTGAAAACAATGGCCTATCTGAAGGAAGAGATACGAGGATGAAACGAACTGTGCGAACTATGCAAGGGGTTACGTAACTATGGATGCATACATAATTATGGAATTCAGTGCACAGAAATCACAGCAAGTCTTGTCACGTATAGATTCCCTCAAGTGCAAGAGAAGGTCAAATATGAGCACCGGCCTATTAAATACTCTGCTAGAGTAATAATTGTTTGATGTCACTTGTGTGGAATATGCCTGTGTATATATACTACTACTGTCTAGTAAGACGATATCAAACAAATGTCTAACCCTATCGTGTTATGTTCTGTCAGAACATGGCACCAAGAAAAGCTGTGAACGCTCGTGATCAACCTCCTCCTCCCCCACTGCCAAAGACTGCTGAAGAGCTGAACGCTCTACTGGAGGAAAGAATCTCCGCAGCTATCGCCCACTACGAGGCAACCCGCACTGCAGACAGTGGTGGACCAAGCAATGCCAGACGTAATAGGAATGGAGATTCATCTGGAGGAAACGCAGTTCAGGGCTGCACTTTCAAGCAGTTTCTCGACTGCAAACCAATGAACTACGACGGCACAGGAGGTGCAGTAGCGTTTGTGCGTTGGACGGAAAAGACTGAAGCCACTATCCGCATGAGCAAGTGTACCGTGGATCAGCAAGTCACCTTTGCTACTGGGTTGTTTGTTGATGAAGCTCTGACATGGTGGAACTTGGAAGTCCAAACCCTGGACGATGATGCCGCTTATGGCCTGACTTGGGATGAGCTAAAGGAAAGAATGAGAGAGAAGTATTGCTCACGTGCTGAACTCCAAAGGTTGGAGACTGAGTTCTGGCATTTGACCATGGAAGGTACTGACATTAATGGTTATACTCGAAGGTTCCACGGTCTGTCTAGAGTACTTCCCTACATGGTGACTCCCGAATTCAAGCGCGTTGAACGCTACATTTGGGGATTGGCCTCAGAATTTCGAAGCATGGTAACTTCGGCCAAACCTCAAACAATCACCGAGGCTGTAACTCTGGCTGTCAGCCTTACTGAAGATTGTGTTCGTATGAAGAAACTATCACTGAACCCAACTGAGAAGACCGAGACGCATGCTGAGTCGTCTGGTGACAAAAAGAGAAAGCATTCAAATCTGAACCAAGCAACCCGCAGCAACAACAAGGGTTCGAACAACAAGAAGCGTGACACTAACCCACCTATGGAGGAAAAAACCTTCGCGGCTGCAAGCAATACAGGAACTAAGAAGTATCAGGGCACTCTGCCCAAATGCAACCGTTGTGACTTTCACCATGTGGGAAATTTTCGCGTTGGGAAATGCAAGAACTGCGGGAAGCCAGGCCATCGTATCGAGGATTGTTGGGGAAAAGGTATTGGAGGCCACAATGGTAATGGTAATGGTAATGGTAATGGTAATGGAAACAATGGTGGGAACGGCAACGGTAACCGGAACGGTAATAGAGCTGGGCGTAACCAAGGATGCTTCAGTTACGGAAGAAATGATCATTTCATGAGAGACTGCCCGAAGGGAAACAATGCTCAGGCTCGAGCATTTGTGATTGGAGCAAAGAACGCACGCGAGGACCCTAACGTGGTCACCGGTACGTTTCTCGTTAACAATCACTTTGCATCCATATTATTTGACACTGGTGCCGACTATAGCTTCATGTCTGTGGAATTTAAACGCATGCTTGGAATAGAATCTAGTAGATTAGATATTCCTTATTCTATAGAGCTAGCCAATGGTAAACTTGTTGAATCGGGCGAAGTTGTTAGAGGCTGCACATTAGAACTCGGCGAACGAAGATTCAGCATCGACCTCTTACCTATTCAATTGGGTAGCTTCGACGTAGTGGTCGGAATGGACTGATTGTACAAAAACAAAGCTGAAGTTATTTGTCACGAGAAAATCATTCGCATCCCTTTAGCGAATGATGAAACTCTCATTGTGCACGGAGAAAAACGAGACGCGCCTCTACGAATCATCAGTTGTTTGAAGGCATAGAAGTGCTTAAGGAAAGGATGCATCGCTTTCCTAGCACACGTTGTAGATAAGAAGGCCGAGGAGCCAAAACTCGAAGACATTCCTGTGGTAAAGGAATTCCCTGATGTTTTTCCCGAAGATCTGCCAGGACTGCCTCCGCAACGACAAGTCGAATTCCGTATAGACTTGGTTCCAGGAGCCGCTCCTGTAGCCAAGGCACCCTATCGCTTGCACCATCCGAAATGCAAGAATTATCTACACAACTTCAGGAGTTGTTGGATAAAGGATTCATAAGGCCAAGCTTCTCGCCTTGGGGAGCTCCAGTATTGTTCATGAAGAAGAAGGATGGAACACTGCTGATGTGTATCGACTATAGAGAACTGAACAAGCTTACAATCAAGAATCGCTACCGAGGATTGATGACTTATTTGATCAGTTGCAAGGATCAAGCTACTATTCCAAGATCGACCTTCGATCTGGATACCATCAGTTAAGAATCCAAGAGGAAAGCATACCCAAGACTGCATTCAGAACACGTTATGGGCACTACGAGTTTCTTGTGATGCCATTCGGACTGACGAATGCACCAGCAGTCTTTATGGATCTGATGAACCGCGTATGCAAACCATATCTCGATAAATTCGTGATTGTATTTATCGATGATATCCTGATTTACTCGTGAACGAAAGAAGAACATAAGCAACACCACAGAACCATCCTAGAACTACTAAAGAAGGAGAAACTTTATGCAAAGTTCTCGAAATGCGAATTCTGGATTCGCGAAGTACAATTTCTTGGTCACGTTGTGAATGAGAAGGGCATTCATGTAGACCCATCCAAGATCGAAGCCATAAAGAATTGGGAAGCCCCCAAAACCCCAACTGATGTTAGACAATTTTTGGGTTTAGCGGGCTATTACCAACATTTCATCGAGAACTTCTCAAAGATAGCTCAACCGCTAACTACCCTTACACAGAAAGACAAGAAGTACGACTGGGGTGACAAGTAGGAAGAAGCCTTCCAGCTACTTAAAAACAAGCTATGTGATGCACCGATACTATCATTACCCGAAGGCACTGAAGACTTCGTGGTATACTGTGACGCCTCACGACAAGGTTTGGGTTGCGTGCTTATGCAACGCCAGAAAGTCATTGCTTATGCTTCAAGACAGTTGAAGGTACATGAAAGAAACTATACCACTCACGACCTGGAGCTGGGCGCAGTGGTATTCGCCTTGAAGATTTGGCAACACTATTTATATGGCACTCGGTGTACAATCTTCACAGATCACAAAAGCTTACAACACATATTTGATCAGAAGGAATTGAATATGCGCCAGCGGCGATGGGTCGAGCTGCTGAACGACTATGACTGTGAGATTAAGTACCATCCTGGAAAAGCAAACGTTGTAGCAGACGTGTTAAGACGAAAAGAAAGGGTTAAGACCCTAAGGGTTCGAGCATTGGAAATGACTATTCGAATGAACCTCACTACGCGCATTCGTGACGCACAACAAGAAGCTCTCAAGGGAGAAAACCGTAAGGCTGAATACCTCCGGGGTATGTTGAAATATATGGTGCCAAATGAAGAGGGAGCCTTATACTTTAAGAAGCGTATTTGGGTTCCGCTCTATGGTGGCATACGAGAAGTCATTCTTGATGAAGCACACAAGTCAAGATACTCGATCCATCCAGGATCGGACAAGATGTATCAAGACTTAAAAGAATACTATTGGTGGCCGAGACTCAAGAGCGACGTTGCTGTTTATGTTGGAAAGTGCCTAACCTGTGCTAAGGTTAAGGCTGAATATCAGAAACCGTCCGGCCTACTACAACAACCAGAGATACCCATGTGGAAGTGGGAACAAATCTCGATGGACTTCATAACAAAACTACCCAGGACCCCGAGAGGGCACGATATGATATGGGTAATAGTAGATCGGTTAACGAAGTCTGCGCATTTCCTACCGATCCGAGAAAAAGACAGCACTGGAAAGCTTCCAGAGATATACTTAAAAGAAATTGTGGCACGTCATGGAGTGCCAATCTCAATTATTTCAGACAGAGATGGACACTTTGTCTCAAGAATCTGGCAATCCTTTCAGGAAGCCTTTGGATCTCAGCTAGATCTAAGCACGGCATTCCATCCACAAACAGACGGCCAGAGCGAACGAACCATACAAACTTTAGAAGATATGCTTCGCGCATGTGTCATGGACCTAGGCGGCAGCTGGGACACTCATCTACCTTTAGTCAAGTTTTCCTACAATAACAGTTATCATACAAGCATAAAAGCCGCACCGTTCGAAGCTCTGTATGGCCGCAAGTGCCGATCGCCCTTATGTTGGGCAGACGCAGGAGATAAACGTATGGTTGGTCCTGAACTTGTACAAGAGACAACCGGCAAGATTATGCAGATCCGAGAGCGCATTAAGGCGGCACGAGATCGACAAAAGAGCTACGCTGATCGAAGACTAAAACCATTACAGTTCGAGGTTGGAGACAAAGTGTTGTTGAAGGTCTCACCTTGGAAGGGCGTAGTCAGATTTGGAAAACGTGGAAAGCTGAATCCACGATACATCGGACCATTCAAGATTCTAGAAAGAATTGGTACCGTGGCATACAAGTTGGAATTACCAGAAGAACTTAATGGAGTACATGATACGTTTCATGCATCCAACCTCAAGAAGAGTCCAACACAAGAAAACGTGATCATCCCTGCGGATGAAGTGCATATTGATGATGCCCACCGATTTACAGAACAACCCGTTGAGGTTACCGACTGGAAAGTCAACAAGACCAGGAGGAGCAGTGTGAAACTTGTCAAAGTACGTTGGAACTCAAAGCACGGACCCGAGTACACGTGGGAACGTGAAGACCAGTTCAAAGAAAAGTATCCCCACTTGTTCAAGAAGACTCCTGCGAGAGCTGGTTCAGCCTGAATTTCGGGACGAAATTCTTTTAACGGGGGGAGACTGTGACAACTGGCACCAAACCGGTAATTTCCGTACACTTTAATCATTGTTTAATGACTGCAATTATGTGCTTAAATGTCAACATGGTCTGATTACATACTATACATGTGAATTCATGCACGTTTTATACTACAAAATATTGCTTTATGCATTAACGAGAGCATTGCGTCAGAAATACTAGTAAACTCACCGGTAAAACACAATATGTCAACAACTCTGCAGAAAGCAGTCAGACATTAGAACTGAGGCCTAGGTTTAGGTCCAATAACAAGAATACATTAAAACCCAAGAGTACATACAAGGGTTAACATATAGACACTCCGGAGACTAAAATACGCACTAAAAAGCACCCGAAACGCACTTTAAGTGCAGAATTTTATTAAATTCAGCTATAACCAGCTTTTAAACATATAAATATTATGCAGAATTTACGTTCTATCATCCAGAATATTTCCCTAAGTGTCGGGAATTGAAAGGGGTGCAAAAGGGTACAAGAAAGACGCTAAACAGTGCAATTTAACACTTAACGAACCGGTATTTAACCGAACAACCGGACATTACCCGGGACACCAAATTTTTGGTCAAATACTTTGTTTTATTATTTTTGGCTTGTCGTGATCCCCGAACACCCTAACACCCACTAAAAATCAAATAACTAACATATGTAATCAAATTACTTGGATTCTAACTTGTCTTTACCATTTGGTCACAAATTTTACATAACAACCCCCCCCCCCCCCTAAATCGATTTTCGGTCCATAGGTGGACCCACAAATCATCCACCATGATCTCATAATCTTGCCCAAGATTATATCGTAATATTTTAATAGATTGTTGCTTAAAGATCTTGCCAAAGTATATGAAGTATCTATAAGAGTATGGCCTCATGATCCAACATCATTTCAAGATCTTACACTCTCCCACTACTCTCTTCTCTCCCCCTTTCGGCTCACCCCAAACCGCCACCATCACCACCACATAACCACCATATTCATCCATCTTTGAGCATCACTCAAGTGTAGAAGAAGGGTTGTAGGAGCTTGCACTTGTGGAGCTTCAAAAGGGCTTGTTTCTTGCTTGTTCTTCATCTTTTCTCATCATCTTCATCACTAGATCCTACCCTAGCCTTGTGCTACTATTAAGTTACTTGTACACCCTTGTTCTTCTTGTTTTGTGATCAAAAGTTGTAGTATGATGATTATGTTTAAATCACAAGAACAAGAACACTAAGATGATGAATATGAAACTTTACATGAAACTTGAACATAAAAGATTATTTGAAGATGAAATCTTGTTGGATGAGGGTTGGTTAAATCATACATGATATTTGATCGTTGGTTTCTTGATAAACCTGTTGTTCGGACATTTGTTGATACGATTTAGTAACGTTTAAACTATAAAGAGACATGCTGAATTACATTTTCAGCCAACTTCAAATGGCTGTAAACAGACCATAATAAATCGAAAAACAGAATTTCTGAAGTCTAAATTTTGTATTTTCAAAAAACAAAGCAAATGGCACTGGAATCATATTTTTTTGAGATCGTTTACTATTTTTAAAGACCCGTTTTGTAACAGCAGCTAAAGCTGAGTTTTTACTGCAGTAAATGGGTGATATGTTTTTAGTCATAACTTGAAACCCATGTTGAATAAGCTCATGAAAATTGTACTGTAGATGACCACTGTTTTCATAGTAATTCTCCCACTGGAATTTCTTCAATCGGACTCACGATAAATTTTAGATGATTTAATTCGTAAACTGCAATCAGAAAGAGACAAATCTGATTGCAGTCCGAGAAATAAATTTTTATAAAATATTGGTAACGAACTGGACCCCGAAATTTTTACACAATAATATTTGGATCGTATAAGACATTCTATAAAAATTTGGGAATTTTTGGAATAAGATAACCATTTTATTAAAATGTCCGAAAACAGTCCATTTTATATATATTAAAACTGAAACGACAAAACTAGTATCTTGCATGTCAGAATGTCGGGTTGATTATTTGAGAACGATCTAACGTGTTATATGTTAAAGAAAATGATATGCTACTTAGCATAGACACCTCCATTTACAAAGGAGACTATGGCGAAATTTTCTGAAAATCCTAACACTTAGTAAATATTTTCTAGATAAACGTTTGCTAGTGTGTTCTAAACTATGCTTTTCGAATATAAACATCGCCATAATTTTTGTAACAAAAATACACATACAACATACAAGATACATAATTCGGGTGCAAAAATACAAGAAACTTATATTTATTTTTGAGAAAATAATATAAGTAAGTCACATAGTTAAAAATATAAATTATTTTTAACACCAGAATACGTATACAAAAGATAGTGACTTGTACTTGTGCGATACAAGTCTAGTGACTGACGTTAAGAAAACACGTATAGGTCACGACGTTAATTAAGCAAATCCGGTGAAGTTTACGACGCAAGGAACGCAAAGTTGTGAGTTCATGCTCCCCCTTTTCTTTTAACTGTTTTCAGTTTTATAACTTCGGGGGTGAAATACATGTTAAAAATGTTACAATGTTTACAAATGATATGATGGAGTACAAAAACATTCAAGTGAAACATTCTAGATCATGTCCCGAATAGGGTACCATTAGCACCATTAATCAACGTATACATTCAGACCGCGGAACAAAAGGTTAGATCTAATGGGTTTCAGGCAACCCCACTCTTGGCCTACTTCTACCAATGAGTGCTTCTGTGTCTCAGTTAAAGTCGACAAAAATGCCTAGGTTTGGTGGTTTCCTATGTCGTGACACATGTTAGTGGCCTTGCAAACCACTAGCGATCTCACACATTCAAACATTCATAGTACGGAGTTACAGATACGTGTTACAAATACGTTCAAACATTCATGGTACACTTACAGATATGTTTTACAAGATACATTCAAACATTCATACATTCTACAAGTTACATACCATGTTTTCATTCGAGTATTTAAACATTCAAAACAATCACTGCATGAATTCACACCAACATTATGTTGACGTTTTTCCAAAACTCACATGTATTTCAGGTAACTAAAGTGGATGTGCGCGCGGTCTTACTCATGCTTTTGGATGTCGCTTATGTTTATCTTTGAATAAAGTTGTAAACTTATCAGACAAAATGTTGTCTTGTGATGTAAACACTCAAACCATGTTTTCAGTTTGTAATGTTTGGCATTTTGAAGTTATTTTATGAGCATGTAGTATGTTTACCTTTCGTATGCAATGAGAATCTTTCATAATCACACCTCGTGCTTCCACCGCAGAAAATGGTGTGACAGTTTACTATAACCCATACTTTTTCTCAAATAAGTTGTCACATTTTATTTTTGTTGATTACTATGTCTCGTATTTGTGTTTTTTTGAACTGCTAATTTTTTTAATTCTTTTTGTCTGTGAGACTTGAACCGAAAACCTCATTCTTTCCAACCCAATTGTTTAAAGACGTTGTTTTTATCAATAGACCATCAACCAATGGTAATGTCTCGTATTTATGTAAAACTTTTAAGTTTGTGATTTTTTTAGTATTTTTTGAAAAACATGATTCTATGTCTGTAAAATTGCGTTTTAGGGAACAGGTTTCAACATAATTAAAAACACAATAATACTTTTTCTTTTCACATGGTTTAGTAAGCACTATTTTTTAGTTATTTGTCTTTTCAAACCTCATATTTGGATAATCTTCAGCAAAATGTAATCTCCAAACACCATGTTAGTATATCATTCAATTAGTTGTATTACACAAAAAAATGAAGAAATTCAAGCTCACACTTATAGTGCATTGATCATCAATGCGATCAAATAATTTATTTAATTTTTATGATCTCAAGGAATATAAATAAAAGAATGTGTAATTATTTAAATAATCATTTTGTGTAGATCTTAATTAATATAACATGTACGGCCATTTCTTTAGGACCCTTGTTTTCAAAATCATGTGATTTCTTACACCAAAATCAACTTCTTTGAGGTATCATTTATACGCTTGGAACAAGATAATACCTTAGCATGTTAAGTTCACAATTGTAGCCATCTTGGTTAGACAATTAACAACATCACATGTTTTGTCTTCTCATCGTAAGAGAAAATAAATGGTATCTGAGTTTTAATATACGACTTTGACTAATTAACTATTACTACAAATCCGTATATTTACTTTTTCTTACTAGTGAATTATTTTTGAACGACAAAAAGATGAATATATAAATATGAGGGGAAAAAGCTTAGCATGGCACTAGGATAGAGAGGGAAATAATTCAGTAAAAACATCTGAACACTTACAATTTTAAAAAACCCAATGATACCAAGAGGAAAACTCCAAGGTGGTCCTGTAAAAATATCTGAACGCCGGGTCTTTTCTTGTAAAAAAACTAACTTGACTCGAAGAATTATTGCAGGGCCGGCCCGAAGGGTGTGCGGACCCGTTCGAACTCCATAGGTGAATTGGTTAGGAGTTCGAACGGGTCAGCAGTGGTTTTAGTATAATGGGTCAACTAATATTCTTGCATGTGATATTTGAGTTCATGAGTCCATGCACGTTGGAATAATAGCTGGTCATCATGAATACCGGTTCTTTAGGAGATTAGGAGAGCATCTTTTTTTTTATTCCATTTTTATTCGCATCATGGGTCACTGTAAGGCTATAAAAGCCACATTTGTTTAGTGAATATTGTAACATTTTTTTTCTTTTATCACTCCATACTTTTCCTCTGCATAGTATTGCATCAACATACCACATATATACGTGAGTTTGAGTGTGTATAGAGTGTGTGTTGAGGGGCCTGAGCATAGTGCTCGTGAAGAAGATGATGTAGCCGTTTTGAGAGTCGGTCTCATGAAAACGGTTTAGCCCGTCGTTGCGGGGCAAACGCAGCATGAGGGCAGGCGTGAAAGAAGGGTCAGGACAGCAGGGTGTTGTTTCTGGTCAGTTTAGCAACCGTAATCAGAGGCGTTATGGTGTTTCGATCGGCCGTTGTTGTGGTAGACGTACCGGTTAAGACGACGGGGGTGACCGGTGATAAACACTTGTGTTCGGTGGCTGTTAGTGGTGATTAAAGCAGGAGAAAGAAGGGCTGTTCGGGACTGTTATGTAGCAGAAGACGAAGTCTAGAAGGGTGTTCGTGTCAGTCGTTGTCACGGGTGATGTACCGGTTAGGATGACGAGATGATGGGTGAACATCGGTGGTTTTCGTGGCTGTTAGTCGTGATCGAACGGGCTGTAAAAGGGTTGTGATGTTATTTTAATCACAGATTTTGCAAGTACCTTGATTGGCTTGTTCGTGATAAGAGGAGACCGGCGTGTTGCGTCATAAACGGGCGTGAAAGATCCGTCAAAGCAGGTGGCTTTGAATTTGGTTCGTTTGGCAAGGTGAGAAAACGTTAGAAATGGGTGGTTTGTTTTCTTGAT
Source organism: Helianthus tuberosus (assembly GCA_030545235.1). Classification (NCBI taxonomy): domain Eukaryota; kingdom Viridiplantae; phylum Streptophyta; class Magnoliopsida; order Asterales; family Asteraceae; genus Helianthus; species Helianthus tuberosus. Next base: position 80,679,638 of record CM060417.1, on the reverse strand, counting down.
CGGTGGAGAGGCCTCTTGAATAAGGGTGATCGGAAAAAGGTAAAGAAAAAACACGGTGTAACATTATGGCGCTGGAGATCAATCGGGTGGCTTTGGATGTGACCGGGGAGAGGTCGTCGATCCGTGAAAAAGTCGTGATGTTAGTGAACGTGTGTCCAACGGGATGCCATGTGAGATATTGCAAGTGTAGAGAGGTTTATTCGGGTTGAATCGAGACATTGGACGTGATCGAGGTGAAGATCGGGTGTCCGTTAGATGTCATAGTGGTTTGAAACCGAGGTGATTCGGTGTTGCGGTGAAGGCGTAAACAAACACCGATTAAGGGGGTGATTGTTGGATTATTCGGGTTTCTTTACGGGTCACGGGTCGGTGCGTTATCGGATCATGGGTACGGGTCAATTGGTTAGGAGTTCGAACGGGTCAGCAGTGGTTTTAGTGTAATGGGTCAACTAATATTCTTGCATGTGATATTTGAGTCCATGAGTCCATGCACGTTGGAATAAGAGCTGGTCATCGTGAATACCGCTTCTTTAGGAGATTAGGAGAGCATCTTTTTTTTAATTCCATTTTTATTCGCATCATGGGTCACTGTAAGGCTATAAAAGCCACATTTGTTTAGTGAATATTGTAACCTTTTTTTTCTTTTATCACTCCATACTTTTCCTCTGCATTGTATTGCATCAACATACCACATATATACGTGAGTTTGAGTGTGTATAGCGTGTGTTTTGAGGGGCCTGTAACCAACATTGTTATTTTATGTGAGAATTTGAAGTGAAAATCGTTTTGAAACCATACCGTATGGTTTCTATATATAGTGTTGAACCATCCTATTGATTGTGGTGAGACGTTACAACCTTTAGTGAAAAGGTAGAGTAGTTGGGGTGTAACACAACGAATACATATTTAGAAAATGAACTCCATCAGTAGTAGATTTGTTGCTACTGAAGGTCTATTTCTACCGAAGCACAATTACCGCCTAAGCTCATTTTACGACCGATAGAATAAGTTGCTACCAACAGACTAAGTTGTTGGATCATAAAAAACTGTTGTAATACAATGTTGGAGTTGAGGGGCCAATCTTGAAGCACTGCGTCAAAAATCGCATACGGTCACACAAAATAACTGTGATCATCGGCCAATCACTACACATATTATTTTTCCAGTCCAAATGTGACCAAAGGTCGAGTCATCATACGGCCACACTGACATTATGTAGCCGTGTGTACTTAAAGGTGTGGCTAAAGAGTTTCAATGTTTCCCGACAGAATCAAGCCATCAGTCCATTAAGTCTGTCTAAAGCAGAGCAACCGTCACATGAACATCCATTTTTTGTGGTCGTTTGTATTACATAGTCACAATTACAAGTAAAAAGGTTTGTTTTAGCCGCATTAATCTAAATATACCATGGCAAAAGGGTTGTTGTAATAAAGCATTTTGTCCCAATAAGTATGGCTATAAACTATTTCTAGACATAAGAAATTTTGTAAATATAAGGCTATTGTCTAACCTTTGGTCACACAAATGGTTTTTGCCCATGGAATTTCCTATCATTCCGTCACGCAAATAAAATAACAAGCAACAATGGAGTGGCTGTCAGTTACGTAAAGCTACATCAATTTTTGCAATGTTTAATGTGACCATTGTCTTACCTTTGGTCACAAATTATTTTGGTGACGTAACATTTGCTAATGTCCCGTCATAGAATAAATAAAAAAAGTGGGGATGGTGTGGTTATTGTCTAAGCTTTGGTCACAAACAATGTATGTTCCCTATCAGTACATCACACAAAATAAAACTAAGTGGAGATCGTGCATCTAATGGTTATGTAACGCCACATGATATTTTGTAATATTTAGTGTGGCTATTGTCTAATCTTTGGCAACACATACTTTATAGTCCTCATAACGTTTGCTATCAGTCCGTCACATAAAATAAAACTAAGTGGAAGTGGTGTGTCCAATGCTTATGTAGAGTCTTAAAATCTTTACCGTGACTATTTCCTAACGTTTGGTCACACATAATTTCTTTTGGCCATGATGTTTGCTATCATTCTGTCACACAAACAAAAAGTAAAGTATCAGTAATGTGGCCAATAGTTACGTAAAGCGACATGAAAATTTGTAATTATAAGTGTGGCTATTATTTAACCTTGGGTCACACATATTTACTATGGTTTTATGTGACCATTTATATGCAATCAGGCATTTTATTTTTCAATTTTTTTCTTTTCGAAAAAATTAAAAACAACATTAAACAAGAGAAAAGCTAAAATAGAACATTAATTAATATACAGAATAATAAATCAAAGTATTTAGATGACTTCAGCTAATTAAATACTAAAAATCTACTTCTTGGCTGGGTTTTATCTTCTTCTTCATTGTCTTCGATCTTATGCAAGTAATCTATCATTGTAAACATTTCTTCTGCTTCTTAGCAAGCCTAGTTGAAGTGTTTTGTCTTGGATTTGTTTTTGGATTTGTTATCTGGAGCAAGTAAACATGGAAACAAATATGAATATATGTCTTAGTTGTACTTAATTAGATACTAATTAAGGAACAAACCTTTTGATCTAATGGTTTGATAAGGGAACTTGGCCAAGGAACAAAACTACGTATTGCACCTGCAATTGTTTTGTTTTGAATTTAGTTGTTTGTATTGGTAAAGATGATGCGCCAACTATAGCTTCATCAACAGATCTCTATGAAAATCCTCTGGAAATCCATGAATGTTTTCTTGTCTCATGGAATGGTTAGTTGTACCCAATGCAACACGTTTGTTCAAATAATATAGGGCACACTTAGATCTTTGCAAAAATGTATGGCATATTAACACGATAAAGTCTAAGTAAATATATATGTGTAAATTTAGCTCAACACGTACGTGTGGGGTACCTTCTTATGGTTCCAAATGAGCATCAGACATATCCTTGTTTCTTGTTTTCACATTTACCTAAAACACATTCAATCATGGAGGTTATGGAAATACTTACCACTCTCAGCTTTCTTTGTGCACCACTTCTGTTTGCACTGCATTACATGATGCATTAGTTTCATCCAGATATGGAAGATTGTCATCCATAGAATTGACCTACAATTCAATTAAATAGATTATGAAAAATCAGCAATCACATTAAAATTATGTAAAAAAGAATTACCTTTTCCTTATGCAATATTTTAGACTTGGTAGTATAAGTACTGTCATTAGATCCAACATGATTGTCTACAGATTTTACCTACAAAATATAACAACAAAGGGAAAATGTTAAAGCATTAACTTGTCAATAAAACAAGTCACTTACTTGTGGGGTGGCATTTTATTCGCTGAAGATTGGGACTTTGGTAATTGCAGGCCTTGTGCAGCCAGATGAGCTAGAATTGATCAAGTGTTTCCTTGGTTTGTGTCAGCTGCACGTTCAGGGCCTGATATCATTGTTCTCTTTTGTTAGCCAGCCATTTTTGTATTTTAAACTCAAGTTGTGCAATTCGTTATTTTGCTGATACGTGTGTTTGAGGAGCGTGCCAATATCCCCTGGAAGTCACTCCATAGCAAATACCTTTCAAAAACCCACGTCTTTCTTTGCTAAATGCTATTGTAATGTCATCCATGCCCGGTTCAAGGTCCAGGTCTCCATCGTTGATTTTGGTTTCACTTTTGATCTGCAAGTAAAATGTGAAAAGAATGTAGTGACATGTTCTGCAACAAAGTAAATATACATTATGGTGAATTGTTGTATCCTGAAAGGAACTGCTGACTCTGAAAGCCAAGAATCATGGAGTTGACTAGTACATTACAGAAGAATAAAGCTTCGACATGACAAGGTGCAAACTACTAATTTCCTCCAAGCATGGAAATCTACGTAGAAATGTTGGTTACAGGAACTTTGTCCACGTATATTCACTAACTGCAGTTTACCAAAACCTGCAGGTGTGTCCATTCCAGGTGATTACCCTTCAGCTTTTTCTCACAACACCATATATATTAACTAACTTTGACAATGATTTGACTTTAACATAATTAATTTTCAACAATTTTTAAGTTGTACTTACTAATTAATCTGCAATGTCTTTGGCACTAGCATTGTTGTATTCTCTCTTTCTATCTACCCTCCTTTTCATCCACACGAAAGATCTAGGGGGATTACATCACTTGTGATTTCGTTATCACGAACCTTCTAATAAAAGCAGCACACACACACATATCAGACATAAAACCAAGAAATAATTATAAACACACAAAAGGACATTTGAATTAGAGAATTATGAAGTTACCAGTTTTTCTCGAAGATAAGTGTATCTGCCTCGGCCCATGTGATGATCATAAACGTACTTGGAGCGTGCTTCTTGTTTTTATTTCACACATCCTTCTAACACAAGTTTTCAATAGTTCATTACAGCTTAAAAGAGTAATATTAAATGTAAAATGATGATGAACAATAGAATAAAGGGTTAAAACCTTGAACTTGTTTGATTGCGTATATTCTACAAAGTTGTCCCAATCTGTTTGCTCTACCATAGAACAATACTGCTTAGGATTTTTTTTCAAGTTTCTTTGGTTTACCTAGGTTGGGTACTATGTATCGCGCATACAGTTTTCTTCTAAAATTTCAGAGAAGGTTACCAAGCCGATATATTACAAAACGCCCACGACATTCATCAATGTCATAAAAACACTACAATGTATAATACAGGTTATAGCTAGGTTATGGAAAATTAACAATCACATGGAATAAACTTTTAAAACTGTCAAAATGCATATAGAATTAAAAAAGTATGTGTTAACCGTTATTTCTTCATATTGCTTATCCTTTACTTTTGTTGGCACTGCCTTCCATACTAGAAACCTGAATCCGACATGAATTCCATTGTCAGGTCTCACAAAAAACTTCGAAATTCAGATATGTATTCCCCAGAAAACCTACCCAGTTCATCAAACGTAATTCTAAGTTTTTTTCCACCAGAGTATGTAAATGATGTACGCAGCTTTGGAAACCCGGTCAACCCCCACATCTTTCTTTTCGTTTTAGGTAATCTAGGATCCACATCCATATCATCACTTTCACTTTCGTCCTTAGAAAAGTTATCATCTTCTTCGTCGGGATTGTATTGTCCATCCGTCAATCGAAGTTTACCGTCCATGAGTTTGTTGAATGTTGTGAATGAAATTTCCAAAATATGAGCTTCAAGTGAATGAATAATTATTCCAATAAACGAAACGATTTTGCTTGAAGTTTGAAATCAGATCTAAAATTGGAGAAACCAAAGCTTGGTGTTGGTATTTGAAATCGAATTTGATACTGGATATAAATCGGAGTGGTTAGGCTTTTGCGGTGCTTCTCTCAAAGAATGCAGTGGTGATATGTAGTTTTGGGGAGTTTTCAAGATTTTTATGAAATCTCAATTATTACCGTTGTATTTGTTTTCGAATTCCCCTAGTGTAGTTTTGGGGGGTTTTTAGACCAAAGTTAAAAAATTTTATAGTTTCTAACTTTTTAGTTTACAATATATTTGTTAAAGAAACAAAAGCTAATTAAGTTAACTTTAGTTTTTGAAAAACTTAATAATAAAAGTACATAAGTTAAAAAAATAATGTATAAACCACATATTAACCCTTAATAAAAGAATACAAAAACAAAACAAAACAAAACAAAACATTACATAAACCACCTAAAAAATTAATTAATAATCAAAGAAGGGATTAAACCATGGGTTACGACATTAAAAGGATTATGGATTTTCATCATCATCATTATCATCATATGGGATATCATCATCATCATCATCATCATCATCATATGGTTATAATTATCATCACCATCGTCAAAAATATGAGTTATCATCATCTTCATTATAATCATCATCGTCATATTGTATAGGTTACCATCATTATCATCATCTTCATATATCTTCATGATTATCATAACCATCACATGATCATACGGTTTATGATGATGACCACGACCATCATCATCACTACAAAAATGTCATTTACTGACATATAAAAAGTGACAAAAAATAAACAAATCTACCACTAAAACCACTGTAGGAATGGGCGGAATACAAAAAAGAGTTATTAGAAGCGCTGTCGCTAAAGCCTAATGGCACCTTTTCAATCTGCCGCATAAAGTTTTTGAGTTTTTAGTGGCCCTTTTTGCCACATTATAAAAAATGACTTTTTAGGCACAATTTTTGTGCCTTTAAAAGTAATTAATCCTAGTTACATATCCATACTAGGCTTTTTGCCACTATAAAAAAGCTTTTTGTGACACAATTTTTGTGTCATGAAAAACTGTTTCTATTTAAATGTTTGTACTATTTTTAATGACACATAATTTTGACACAAAAATCTCATTATTTACAATATAAAATATTAAATAAAAGTAAGATAAAATTGTAAACGTAGACATCATAATATTATAACTTCAATAATAAGCTCGATCCGAAACATATAAGGTTAGCAAAACATTATGTAACAAGTAAAATGTTCCAGATTCCAAATGTTTACACGAGGAATCTAAACATTCCTTTAGGTGAGTATTTCAGTGTCATAAAACTTAACTTCAAAGCTTATCCTAGTATCTACCGTGCCATCATCAACCATATAGACAAACATGTGTATTGAGTCAAAAATTCTACAAGTTCTTTTATTAATGAAACTCATTGTTCTTGATTCAAAAGAAAAACATATATTAAGAAAATGGCCTAAACACCTAACAATTAGACAAAAAAACCGACATATAATATGCAACCATTTATATTTTGCTTGAACACCTACCAATTAGACGTTAGACAAAAATCCAACATATTACCTTAATACCAATGTCAACAAACAGTTAAAGATCAATTGTCAAATGTTTTTCTTGCCTTGAAAGATGGAAAGTTTGGGCAGATCAATTTCATACCAAGATTACAACAAAAGCATATCCATTTAATATTGCGAAATAGTTAATAAGTAACAAGTTAAAAGTAATTAACATTATCATTATGACTTCTTGAAAATAATATTTGATTAACTCATGGCAAAGAGTTGTTATGGACCAAAGAACCGATACTTGAGAGTTAAAAATATAAATGAAACAAATGCTAATACATGAATACGTAATCGAAAAAGAACAAATATTAGTTCATACATGTAATTATTTGTATGTTCATATTACTAAGAACCAAAGAAAATTTGCATTGGTGATATGTTCTTGGATGGTGAAAACTATAACACTGACAACACTCTTTAGTTGATCAATATTTTAAAGCAGTCATCAAAATTTGGATCTATGCTAATGGTTTCTTATACATCAAATATACCAAGCCTTTGAAGTTGGAATTCCATATCTTTTTCCCAAACATACTCATATGCAAAAAATGCAACATATAAATCATATCAAATGAGGTACAAAAACAACCATCGTTTAGTAATAATGTTGGAAAAAGTGCTTTTCTTTGTTTACTTTTGATTTTCAGGATTAAAAGTGCTTAAACGGACAAAAGAAACAAATTAACGGCGAAAACCAACATAAATACGAAGAAAAAGGTTGGCACACTATACTGACCCTCCAAGCTTCACCCCAAAGAGAAAAATAACAAGACCAGAACCTAAGTAAGGGGCCGTGCCAACCGGGCACGGTCCGTGCCGCCGCTCAAGATTCCCAGAAGATAAAGACAAACAGAAAACGACAAGGGACACGAGGTCGTGTCCCCTAAGCACGAGCCGTGGTCTACTCTCAGATTTGTAAATCTGGGTTCGTACAGCAAGTACAGAAGACACGGGGTCGTGCCGTTGACACACAGGGCCGTGTGTGTAGAAGAGCTGACACCAATATTAAATGAAGACAGAGAAGGGAATGACACTGGGCTGTGCCTAGTGGGCATACTGTTTTCAAGTATAAAAGGAGGTGCTTGGCACATTTGCAACTCATCCCATGGCAAACCACTTCTCTCACACCTGCCACCACTTCATCACCACAGTACCACCGTCATCCACCACTTTCATTCATCATCCATCCTTAGAGTGTGTGTGTAGTCTCGGGATCGAAGATTAATAGTATGAGTTTTCGTCAAACAAAGGCCATGCTTGGCTAATCTCTTACATCACTTGGTGAAGACAAAATCATTTATGTATTACTTTTGATTTCCTAGCTTTGGTGACTTTTTATTTGGGTTTGTATTAATGACTTTAATAACTAGTTTTTTATATTGAAGTTGAACTTTACTTGATCATTTCTTCATGTTTTGATTCACTCATTCATGTCTTTACTGTCTATATAAAGCACGTTAACTGCCTGGAAGGGGGTTAGAAGGGTGGTTGGGTAAAGTTCTTGCCTCATTCGGTGTATAGATCCTGCGAGGACCTGATTCAAGCTTATTAGGAATTCCCTTGAGGTAGATAGCGTCAAGTCGGGGGAACTAAGAACGGCTTGTAATTCCTTATAAACAAACTACTATTAAAACCTTAAACCGGTCTTGCGAGACTGTATCCATGCTGACTCAGACCAATATGGTCGAGGGTAACATTGCCTCCAAAAGAGAGACATGCCACTTTTTGCATTAATAACTTATTTAATTATCTTTCAATAATCCGGCCTTGCGGGACTGTATCCCTGCTGACTCAAACGAATATGGTTGAGGGTAGCGTTGACTCCAAAAGAGGGACATGCCATAATAACTAAGATAATCTCTTAAAAAACCCAAAGCGAGGAAATCATCAAAGGATACATAAATGACAAGTCAGATACAAATAATTCTATCTTGTCTATCTATTTTATTTATTTACTTCATTTGTTTATTTTCAACTATAAAAAACAAAGATTTTCTATCTATATTAGTTTAGATTAGACGTCGACGATATTCCGGTATTAAAAGCTCTTTTGTCATTCGACGACCTCGGTATCTTACCATCACTATAGTACGCTAACGATGGGTGCACTTGCCCTAGCGTGTTGTAGAGAGTGATAGTTTTATATCGTGTATTGTAAAATTAAAGCTTGATTAAAGAGTAAAAATTTACTAAAAATACATTAAAAAATCCGTATGCTCGCGACACGTCACATACTCTACACAAATACAAAATTATAATTTAGATATGAATAAAAGCAAAAAATATGTAAAAACCCTATAGTAATCATATGAAAAATCAATTCGAATTACGGTTAATCTAAATAGGTCAAAAATTAATATTGCAAAAAAATTGGGTCGAAACTCACCCTAGGGTCTCTTTAATGCAATTAGTCACCATAATTCCAATTTGTGTTTCAACTTTTTCTCCCTTTTCGTTTAACAAGTTTAACAAATAGTACCTACCAATTGAATATAAGTACTTACATAGTGCTTAGAACCAAAGAATTCAAGGTTTCTTGATTTATCAAAATCTAGAACATTCCAAACAAGAATAGACCGCAACAATATTAATTACCTTTAAGAAGAAATTCTTACCTATTTTTAATTAGGAAATCCTTGGTTTAATCATAAAGGATACTAATCGTAGACACATGAAAAATGAAAATGCCGCAAATCTTATAGAAGTCGAAGTGATAGCATGTACAGACATTACTACGGAAATATAGTAAGTTTTAAATGGCAAACTTTTTTAAGTCAAGTGTCCATCATTGTGCTATAAGAAGATAATAGTCTAAAATAAACCAGATTAAAGTAACAATAACAAGAGTGGAAACTTTGACATAATTACTTCTGAATGAGTGGGTTTGGTTTGTCTATTATTCATTTTATTCAAAAAGTAAAATAACTAAAGAAATAACATAGCTTTTGTTATGATATTCGGCACTCTTACTTTGGAAGGGTTATAAAGCAACCGACTTGCAAATAATATATTTTTAGACAACTTAAAAAATATTTGTATTTTCAACACTCTTAAAATCCGGAAAGTGTTATATAAATAATCAACTAAGTGAAAATACACAAGTATATAAGTATACTTATATGTATAAGAATACGTACATGAAACACTTAGTGAGATCGCAACATTGCAAATAATGTACATGTACACATATACGTATAAATACGACATAAATACCTACAATAAAATATATAAGTGAAGTATATACAGGGTATACGTATACGTATAAATACACAAGCACAAAGTGATGTACACAAATAAACTTGATGAAGTGTACACATACAAGAGATACCATACATGTGCACCGACAACTATATCTAATAAAGATATACTTAATTTTGAAGAACAAATATATACAAACGAAATAAACGAACATATACAAGTGAACGAGGTTCATCATTCGCAAAAATATATATTAGAAAAATATAAAACACCCATGCGAGACACAAAGACACATATGGGCTAGGCGCACTTACACTGTGCGAGACACGGGGACACATATTGTCACACCCCGACTGCGTTAAAATAACAAACCACGGTGGAAACGTCGGGGAGTGGAGCAACAGAATTATTGTTTCATAACCATGGAATTTAAAGTTTTGTATTATTTATTAAAGTGTTTACATTGTCTTGGAATTTAACAAAAACATAACATAACTAAATTGTCTTTTAAGTCACTAAGGCCCGAGCCCGCCTAAGTGTAGCACAATCAACATAAAGCATTAGAACCTGAAACACTTGTAAAAATAGGTATGTCAGCATAAAAATGCCTGTGAGTTACATAGGTTTTGTTTATGCTGGATTCATGATTTGTAGTTAAAAGAAGTGTTTAACAAAAGTAGTCATGAACCTTGTAAAATGTTTTCTTTTATAAAATCATGTGAAAATCGATATGAAAATCATATGATATAAAAGAATTATGCATGGTTAAATAAATAACCAAGTAAAATGAATTTGTGGAAAACATGTTGTTTGTAAAACAATGTCTTGTAAAAATATGTTATTTGTCTAAAAATGTTTCATGTCTCTGTCGAAGTGGTTTAGATAACGTTGCGATATGTAATATAATAAATGCACTTATATATAGGAACTACCAGCGGCGTATCCCCCATGCTTTTATCATAATACACATAACCTCGTTATATAAGTCACTTATCAATAACCAACCAAAATGTCTTGTTTAAACCAATGTCAAAATGTTCATGTGTAAACCATGTCAAGTGTCATGTGTAAACTGTGTCATGTATAATCAAATGTAATGTATGGAAAATAGAAAGTATCTACTCAAACCATATGTATAATGTCAATGTGTAAACAAATGTCATGTATGGTGAATAAATAATATTTACTCAACCCCATAGGTAAAATGTACAAAACAATGTTTTTGAATAAACCTAAGTTTAAATCAAATGTTATGTTTTGCAGAAAACAATGCTTTATTGGTACAAACATTTATGCAGTAATGTTTATCGCATACATTCAAGCCTTGCGACTGTCGGATAAACCCTTAAACGGATTAAAGGTTCATCAATTATGTATATTGGATTCTGTCATTCCCTATTTCCAAACAAACCTAGGAAGTCGGGAACGGGATTTGTCAAGTCCTATGGTACCATTATAAACTACCGAGCAGCATGATCAATGTTAATGAATGTATTATTGTCCCGTTAAACATACCAAATGTCATACCAATGTAAGCATGTAATGTGAAAACTATGTACTAAGTATGCTAAGTAAACATACATAGTAGAAATGTTCATGAAATCAATTATGCCCATATGCTGAGTAAACATATGCAACAGAAATGTAATGTATGGCAAATAGAAAGTATCTACTCAAACCATATGTATAATGTCAATGTGTAAACAAATGTCATGTATGGTGAATAAATAATATTTACTCAACCCCATAGGTAAAATGTACAAAACAATGTTTTTGAATAAACCTAAGTTTAAATCAAATGTTATGTTTTGTAGAAAACAATGCTTAATGGGTACAAACATTTATGCAGTAATGTTTATCGCATACATTCAAGCCTTGCGACTGTCGGATAAACCCTTAAACGAATTAAAGGTTCATCAATTATGTATATTGGATTCTGTCATTCCCTATTTCCAAACAAACCTAGGAAGTCGGGAACGGGATTTGTCAAGTCCTATGGTACCATTACATACTACTGAGCAGCGTGATCAATGTTAATGGATGTATTATTGTCCCGTTATACATACCAAATGTCATACCAATGTAAGCATGTAACGTGAAAACCATGTACTAAGTATGTTAAGTAAACATACATAGTAGAAATGTTAATGAAATCAATTGTGCCCATATGCTGAGTAAACATACGCAACAAAAGTGTCTTATGAAATCAATGTGCTAGCATGCTCAGTCAACATACATAGCAAAACATAATTGAAATCATGTACTATATGTGTACTAGATGAACATAACATGTTTATGTCATAAAAATCAATGAAAGAATGAAAGTAACATGTAAGCACAAGTGTTTCACCCCCAAATATTTGAAAGCGGTAAAAGAGGGGACTATGTACTCACTTGGGATTGCTTATTAGTCTTGGAATTATGACCAAATAAAGCTTCAAGGATCACGGAAATCAAACGGCACCTAATATAGGTAACTACGTTAATAATCGGATCCTAAATCGAGAGCTAGGATAGAATGAGGTTCTATAAATCAAATGAGTATTGGAACTCATAGGGTATGATTTAATTGACCTAAAATTCTAATTCGAAAGTTAACCTAAGTGCTTTTGACACGTTTCGACCCGTTACGGTAGTTTAAGCAACTATAACTCGTCGTTTGCGTAAATATAAGGTCGGATGGTTATCTATGTCCTATGTCAAGTCTTTAATGCCCAATTATGCTTAAAATGTTACTAAATCAGTTTAGATGTCAAAAATTTGATCACATATGCAAAATATGAATTTATGCTTAAAAAGGGCATTTTGGTCATTTTCAATGGGCATATAAACGACTTAATGGATTACTAACCAACCCAAGTGATCATAAGGTATAACCTCAGTAGATTATTCCCTATGCAACTATGATCACTAAATAAGCTTGGTCGGATCCTAATGATCGACTAAACGTGTCGGGTTCGAAAGTCTAAGCGGTTGTCGAGACCGCTTAACTTACGACCCTAAACAAGCACTAAACTAGTAGTGACGAGTTAAACATGTTAAAACATGTTTAACTAAGTTAGAAAACTGATTTGGTATCAAAACAAAGTGTTTTGATACCTAAAAAAATAGTTCCGTCGCAAAATACGCGTAAATACGCATTTTGACCGAAACTTTGACTCGTCACTACACCTAGTCAACGTGGTAATCAGAATGTATAACCGCTAAGGATTATAACCATCGTGATTACAATCATGTTGCAAAGTTCAATTGAACTTTGATTTGACTAATTGATGGTCAAAATCGAAAGTCAAACTGTTGGTCAAACTGTTTGACTTTCAGCTCTAAATGGCTGAAAATAAATACTAAGCCATGAAAGAACACTCACAATGCTCTATGGTTGAAAGATTAGACTAAGAGAACTCAGGTAGGTGGCTTCCAATGTTGGTTGCCTCCACTTAGAGTCCAAAAGATGGAAATGAGGAAATGAACAAGTGAAATGGAGGGTATTTATAGTTGTGGAGGACTTGTAGGATCATTCCATGTGGATATGTATTGCCCAAGCAATAAATCATGGCCCTACAAGTGTTAAGGACAACTAGCTTTTGCTTGGAGAGGTGTTAACTTGATGCCCACACCAAGAATTTGCAAGAAAGGCCCTCCAAGAACAAGCTGTAGCTTAAAAATAAGCATTCTGTCGACATAGGGGCGTCGCGTGCGGCTACAGAAACACCCCTTTGCTATGGCGCGATGCTACGGCCTAGCTGTAGGTTCAGAATTTTCAAAAATGGCAGAAACAGTCCCTGCACACACATACTTGCATTTTTGACGTATTTAACCTCCGTTAAGCCATTTTCAAGGCTCTACAAGGTCGTCAAAGTACAGGGGACTCAAAATATTCTCAGAAATATCACGGATGTCGGTTCGTTTGGCCGTACGGTCGCGTTACGCGGTTAATTATGACGAAACTCGAACGGACGCGAAAACGTTCCAAATTAAGCGACAAATGGTATTTTTGCATTCCGATCACTAAAATAAAATATTTTAGTGAATACAAAAATTTTTGGATGTCCGGATGTGGTCAGAACGTAAGATATGCACGTAAATGCAAACTTACGCCGTTTTTGACACTTTTAGTCCTTGTTTGATCAAATAAGCGTATTTTTGCATACCGAACCACTCAAAGCTTATTTCTAAGCTATGTTAAGGTTATTTATGGTATGTTTAGCTTATGATCATGTTCCGGAATGTACGTTGCCATACAAAACGACAGACTTTTGCAGTTTGACGTAAATAGTCCCTGTGAGCGAATAAACTTGTTTTTGCCATACCAAACCTTTTAAAACTTATTTCTAAGTTATGTAAAGGTTATTTAAGGTATGTTAAGCTTATGTTGTTGTTTCGGAGTGTTTATCGCGTTAAACTGATTACGTTTACGCATCAGTTTGCGTATAACTTTCGAGAAAGCGATATAGAGTTTAAAATCGAGCAAAAATCAAAACGCGCAAAATGTCAAACATAAATAACAAATATTGGGATCAAAATGAATTGTTTTATTGATATTGAATTGTTCAGAGTAGTACAATGATTACACAAGCACAGATGTCACAGTCTCCCCTACTTTAGGAAATTTCGTCCCGAAATTTATTTAGAGGAAACTTGTGAGAATAGATGCGGATATTTCACTTTGATTTGATCTTCACGTTCCCAAGTAAATTCTGGGCCACGTTTAGATTCCCAACGAACTTTGACAATAGGTATGCGCTTGCCTTTTAGCTTTTTGACTTCACGGTCCATGATTTCCATAGGTTTCTCAACGAAGTGCATCGTGTCATCAACACGAATTTCATCAAGTGGTATGTGGGTCCTCATCCGCTAAACACTTTTTGAGATTGCACACGTGGAATGTTGGATGAACATTTCCAAGTTCAGGAGGTAGCTCTAGTCTGTAGGCTACTTTTCCGATTCTTTCAACGATCTTGAATGGTCCAACATAGCGTGGTGCAAGTTTTCCTTTCTTTCCAAATTTAATCACTCCTTTCCAAGGGGATACCTTGAGTAGGATGTGATCACTGATTTGAAATTCTAAGGGCTTGCGTCGTCGATCCGCGTAACTCTTTTGATGGCTTCTAGCTGTCTGTAGGTTATCGCGAATCTTCTTGACTTTGTCTGTAGTCTCTAGAATGAGCTCAGGTCCAGTAAGCTGAGCTTCACCTATCTCATTCCAGCAGATCGGTGAATGACATTTTCGACCGTATAAAGCCTCGAAAGGAGCCATGTTGATGCTAGAGTGATAAATATTGTTGTAGGAGGATTCGATCAACGGTAGATGTGAATCCCAACTACCACCAAAATCGATCACACAAGCTCTAAGCATATCCTCTAGTGTCTGGATTGTTCTCTCAGATTGACCATCCGTTTGAGGATGATACGCTGTGCTCAAATTAAGTTGGGTTCCCATGGCAGATTGCATGGTTCTCCAAAAGTGAGACGAGAGTCGAGCATCTCTGTTAGATATAATGTTCAAAGGAACACCATGTCGGGATACAAATAGATTTTAGCAAGCTTGTCAGCAGATAGATCCTCACGGATCGGCAAGAAATGTGCTGACTTTGTTAGACGATCAACAATTACCCAAATGGCATCATGACCTCTACTAGTACGTGGCAGTTTGGTAATGTGATCCATAGCAATGTTTTCCCATTTCTAAACCGGTATCTCTGGTTGCTCCAATAATCTAGAGGGATGTTGGTGTTCAGCCTTAACCTTGAGACAAGTAAGGCATTTGGAAACATATAAGGAAATGTCTTTCTTCATACCCGGCCACCAATACTAGGTTCGAAGATCCTTATACATTTTATCTGCACCAGGATTAATAGAATAACGAGACTTGTGAGCTTCATCCATTAGCAAGGTGCGAAGATTGTCTTGAGTTGGGACCCACAAACGACCCATGAAATAATATAGCCCAAAGTCTTTCAGTTGAAGCTCAGGTTTAAGATGATATGGTAATTCCTTACCCATCAAATCTTGTGTAACACAAGTATGTTGAGCCTGAGAAATGCGGGTTTGAATGTCAGATCGAACTTGAACACAGTGAAGCTTGACATGTTCCTTACGACTCAATGCGTCAGCCACGACATTCTCCTTGCTAGGATGGTAGCGAATTTCGTAATCATAGTCGTTTAGGAGTTCAACCCAATGTCGTTGCCTCATGTTAAGCTCTTTCTAATTGAAAATATACTGGAGACTTTTGTGGTCAGTAAACACTACACACTTTGTATCGTACAGGTAGTGTCTCCAGATTTTAAGAGCAATGACTACTACACCTAACTCAAGATCATAAGTCATGTAGTTTTTCTCGTGTACCTTTAAATATCTTGATGCGTAGGCTATGACTTTGTTTCTTTGCATGAGAACACAGCCAAGGCCTAAGTTGGATGCACCACAATACATGACAAAATCGTCGTCGCCCTCAGGTAACGATAGAATAGGTGCATCACAGAGTTTCTGTTTCAAGGTCTGAAAAGCTTCTTCCTGTTTGGATCCCCACACAAAAGGTTTGTTCTTTTTAGATAAAGCAGTGAGAGGAACCGCAATCTTGGAGAAGTTTTCAATGAAACGACAGTAATAACCCGCTAGACCAAGAAATGAATGAACCTCGGTAGGAGTAGTAGGTGTATCCCAATCCTTAATCACATTGATTTTGGCGGGATCTACATGAATACCTTGTTCGTTAACGATATGTCCCAAAAATTGAACTTCCTTAAGCCAGAATTCACACTTGGAGAATTTGGCGAAAAGCTGTTCTTTCTTTAGGAGCCCCATTGTAAGACGGAGATGTTGTTCATGATCAGCTCG
This sequence comes from Helianthus tuberosus, assembly GCA_030545235.1. Lineage (NCBI taxonomy): Eukaryota > Viridiplantae > Streptophyta > Magnoliopsida > Asterales > Asteraceae > Helianthus > Helianthus tuberosus. The sequence goes on along the minus strand of CM060417.1, from coordinate 80,662,790 downwards.
AGTCTTAGAATAGATCAGAATATCATCAATGAAAACAATGATGAACTTATCCAAATAAGGCTTACAAACCCTATTCATCAAGTCCATGAAAATAGCAGGAGCATTTGTTAAATCGAAGGGCATAACAGTAAACTCATAATGACCATATCTTGTACGAAAAGCTGGCTTGGGAATATCTTCTTCGATCACTCGAAGTTAATGATACCCACAACGTAGGTCTATCTTTGAAAAGCAAGTAGCACCCTGTAGCTGATCAAAGAGATCATCAATACGAGGTAGGGATATCGATTCTTGATGGTAAGCTTGTTAAGCTCACGATAATCGATACATATCCTGAAAGACCCATCTTTCTTTTTCACGAATAGGACTGGAGCGCCCCAAGGTAAAAAGCTCAGACGAATGAATCCTTTGTCAGAAAGCTCCTGAAGTTGTTTAGATAACTCTTGCTTCGTAGACGGTGCAAGACGGTAAGGTGATTTAGCAATAGGATTTGCACCAGGTAGAAGGTCGATATGAAACTCAACTTGGCGTACAGGGGGTAAACCAGGTAATTCTTCAGGAAATACCTCAGGGTAATCCCGAACAACAGGGATATCTTGAATAGTCTTACCTTTGCCTTTCTCCTCTACGATATGTGCTAAGAAGGCAACATAGTTCTTTCGTAGGTATTTTTGGCTTGGGTACAAGACATGAGTTTAAGGCTACTAACAGGTTTCTCCCCATGAACTTCTAAGATTTCACCAGTCGAAAGCAGTTTACGGATAATCTTCTCAAAACAAACCACCTCAGCATGGTATTTGGCTAACCAATCCATTCCTACTATTACATCGAAGCTCCCAAGTTGCATCGGTGTGAGGTCAATAGGAAACAGATGGTTATTAAGGTTCAATTGGAAATTTCGAAGAACAGAGTCGAGTATAACGGGTTCACCACTGGCTACTTCTACTGTCAAGGGCTTTCCTAGTTTTGTTCTAGTCATCGAAAGCAAAGGCTCAAAAGCTAAGGACACAAAACTCTTATCGGCACCCGAATCAAATAGAACAGAAGCAGGTTGGTTGTTAACAAAGAACGTACCGTTCACCACTTCGTTATCTGCGCGTGCCTCGTTTGCATTCAAGTTAAAGGCTCGACCACGAGCCTGTGCCTGATTTGCGTTTGCCAACTTCGGGCAATTGTTCCTGTAGTGGGTCAGATCCCCACAATTGATACAAGAACCAGGCCGATAGTGAGGTCGTGCAGGATTCTGGGCAGGGTTTTATGTAGCTTGATTTTGGTTAGGAGCGAAACAGCAGGTGTTTACAAGATGACCAGATTTGCCGCAGTCTGTGCAGATGCGGCATTGCACCTGTGGTTGGTGGTGGCTGTTACATTTGTTGGACAGGGGTGCATTGCCAGCATACTGCCTCTTGGCAGCAGGTTGTGCAGGCTGATTCTGTGCTGTCCGGTTTGTCTGAGCAGTAACAGCGAAATTCTTGGAAACCTTACGCTTCCTTGATTTCTTAGAAGACTCAGATTTCTTGCCCTTTTGCTCCTTTGTGTTATCAGACTGTTTCTGCTTCTTATCACCTTTTCTGTGGAGTTTACCCTTTTTGACTTGAGAGTCAGTTAGGGTTGCAGCTAGCTCAATGGCCTGTCGGACGGTAGTAGGGTTGCTGCCAGTGACAATATCCTGAACAGGATCTGGCAAACCGTCTATGTCACACCCTAACTTTTTCGGAAGCGTGATTATGGTGTGACTTTCTTAATATCATTGCATTCAATCATAACAATAGCTACATGATAAAACCATAGGTTTGTCATCCATCGAATAAGTTTAAAACATAACAACATTGTTTAAAAACGTAGACTTCAAATTCAAGTTTTACAATCATACCAAAATGTTTATGAGTTCACTAAGGACTCATCGAAAGATATTAAATGTCACACCCCTTTCTGCGGCGGAAGCACGAGGTGTGATCATGAAAGGTTCTCATTGCATACGAAAGGTAAACATACTACATGCTCAAAAATAACTTCAAACATTACGTTACTGAAAACATATGTCAAGTGTTTACAACACGAGATAACATATTGTCTTAAAAGTTACAACTTTATTTAACGATAAACAAAGCAACATCCACGAGCATGAGTAAGACCACGCTCACATCCATCCTAGTTACCTGAAATACATGTGAGTTTTGGAAAAACGTCAACATAATGTTGGTGTGAATTCATGCAGTTTTTGTATTTCACGTTTGTATACTTTGTATGAAAATATAGTTTGTGTATAAATCAAGTTTTCATATATCAATCAAGTTTCATGTGTACACCACGTACTCATGTATAATTCAAGTTCTTCTTGAGTACCCCACGTACTCAAGTATAATTCCCGTTTTCTTGAGTACCCCACGTACTTCAAGTATAATTCAAGCTTTTCTTTTGTACCCCACGTACTCAAGTATAATCAAGTTTTAGTATGGTATGAATTTCATGTAAATAAAGTATTCCTATAAGTATCAGGATTGTTAATGGGTTGCAAAGCCATTAACATGTGACACGACATAGGAAGTCACCAAACCTTAGGCATTTAGTTGGCATATTCTGAGACACAAAAGCACTACTCGATACTCGCCCTCACCGAGAGTGTGGGTGCCCGGCACCCGTTAGATCTAACCTTTTGTTCTGCGGTCTAGGTATATTGTTGATTAATGGTGCTTATGTACCCTATTCGTGACACGATTTCTCGTATCATTTCTCATAACGCATCACACTTGGTACTCGTCCTCACCAAGTGCGCTTCTTACATTCTTATATCTCATCACACTTGGTACTCGTCCTCACCAAGTGTGCTTCTTGTATTTTATATCTCATCACACTTGGTACTCGTCCTCACCAAGTGTGCTTTTTATTATCATACCATTTGTAAACATAGTAATATTTATACATGTATTTCACCCCCGAAGTTATAAAAACTGAAAACTGTTAAAGAAAAGGGGGAGCATGAACTCACAACTTTGCGTTCCTTGCGTCGTGTTTTGCACTTTGCACCCGAATTATTTTCCCAAAAATTAATATAAGTATCTTATTTTTAACTAAGTATCTTACTTATATTATTTTCCCAAAAATTAATATAAGTATCTCGTGTTTTGCACTTTGCACCCGAATTATGTATCCTGTATGTTGTATGTGTATTTTTGTGTTTATACTTCTCGTGAGTATTTAGTGTATTTTTAAGCCTTAATACACTAGCACGTACAACACATACTATATACATTTGGCACAAAATTTTGTGATCAAATAATATATATTTTTCTCTCAATAATATACATACTTAACACAAATTTTAATCTTGAAGAGATCATCATTTCTTATCACCAAAAATTAGGAAAACCTTGGTAACATTTTTAGATACATTTTTAGGGAATAAGTTTCTCAAAAACTTATATTTTTTTCTAAGTGTCAAAATTTATAAAAATTTTGACAGAGTTTCCCCTAAAAATGGAGGTTTCCCATGTTTTCAAAACATGTGTTTATTTTCTTTCAAATCATCAACAAGATCAACAATACAATCTTTATTTATCAAACTTGTCAAAACAAGCATATATCACAACTTATGAACTTGAAAGTTTATAAAAATGTGTAGTAACTTACTAGCACATTTAGTAAGTCTTGTTATCTTTAAAAATAAGTTTAGTTCCTTAAAAACTTTATTTTTAAAGAATATGAAGTTTCCCAACTTCTAGCCAAGATTCACAAAAATATTTCTTTGTTGAACTTCCTTGTTACACAAGTGTTTACACACTTGTTTATTTACTAAAAATGCTTTTAGTTCGGATAAGATCCGGGTTTTAACAAAACTAATATTTTTGCTTGGTTCTTTCGAAAAACCACTTGTAGATCTTTAGATCTACATGTTTAGAGTCTTATTTTACAAGAAAAATTACTTTTACACAAGTTCATTTTCATGAGTGGAAGGGCTCATCATCTCTCACATCTCTAGCACTAACATACTACTAGTTCATGTTCTTGAACATGATCTAGTATGTTTAGATGATGATCCATCCCACTTTTAGTAACAAACAACATCAAATAATCATAACTAGACAAGTTTCACAAGATTTACACAACTAGTTTCTTTTTATCCAACATATTCATCTTACTTTCAAGACTTTAAGTTATGATCTTGAGTGTTCTTAATTTTTAACCATTAAATCACCTATTAACCACTCTAAACAAGAACAAGATGATGTTTAGAAGCACTTACTACTAGCTCAAGGCTAGGGAAGAAACAAGACGTAAACAAGGTGGATAAAAGCACTAGAGAGAGGTCCTTCAAGATCCGTTGCTTGCAACCTTCCTAAATAGGCTCGAGACACCTTAGAATCACCTTGGAATGTATTGGAATGGATTGAAGATGAAAGTGTGTGTGTGTGTGTTGTTGAGGCCGTAGCCAAGCAGAAAGGAAGAGAGGAGTTTTTGTTTGGTGTGTTGTAAATGAGAAGATGATCATAACCTTGTGGGTTTATTTATAACTCAATTCCATCTTTAACCGATGTGCAAAATGTCTCTAATCCACCAACATTTGAAATAGAATAATCAAAAGGAAGCAAGGGTGGGTTACCCTTGTCTCCTAACCGTAAGTGTGGGGGGGGGGTGCTTGGTTGGGATGCAAGACTTAGTTAGTTAGGTTGGTTAGGATTTAATGGGAAATGGTTAGTATGTAGTGTGTTAAGTAATATATAGTGTGTTAGGGTGTTCGGGGACCCTAACTAGCTTAGAAAAAAATAAAAACAATGCTTCTAGCATTATTTTGGTGTTCCGGGTAATATCCGGTTGTTCGGTTATATACCGGTTCGTTAAAGTGCTAAATTACACTTTTTAGTGTCTTTTAAGTACCTTTTTGTAATACTTTCGATTCCCGACACTTAGGGAAGTATTCTGGATGACAAAACGACATTTCAGCATGATATTTATATGTCTAAAAGCTTATTTATTGCTGAATTATATAAAATTCTGCACTTAAAGTGCGTTTCGGGTGCTTTTTAGTGCTTGTTTTTGCTTCCGGAGAGTATATATATTAAACCCTTGTATGTACTCTTGGGTTTTAATGTATTCTTGTTGTTGGACCTACACCTAGGCTCCAATTTTAATAACTGACTGCTTTTTGCAGTTCTGTTGACACAGAGTGTCTTACCGGTGAGTTTACTTAGTATTTCTGACGCAACGCTCTCGTTTATGCATAAAGCAATATTTTGTAGTATACAACGTGCATGAATTCACTTGTTTAGTATGTGTTCAGACATTGCTGACAATTAAGCACATAATTGCAGTCAATAAATTATAATTAAAGTGTACGGAAATTACCGGTTTGGTGCCAGTTGTCACAGCCTCCCCCCGTTAAAAGAATGTCGTCCCGAAATTCAGGCTGAACTAACTCTCGCTGGAGTCTTCTTGAATAAGTGGGGATACTTTTCTTTGAACTGGTCTTCACGTTCCCATGTGTACTCGGGTCCTTGCTTAGAGCCCCAACGTACTTTGACAAGTTTTACGCTGCTCCCCCTGGTCTTGTTGACTTTCCAGTCGGTAACCTCTACGAGTTGTTCTGTAAATCGGAGGGCGTCATCAATATGCACTTCATCCATCGGGATGATCACGTTTTCTTGTGTTGGACTCTTCTTTAGGTTGGATACATGAAACGTATCATGTACTCCATTAAGTTCTTTCGGTAATTCCAGCTTGTATGCCACGGTACCAATTCTTTCCAATATTCTGAATGGTCCGATGTATCGTGGATTCAACTTTCCACGCTTTCCGAATCTGACTACGCCCTTCCAAGGTGAGACTTTTAACAACACTTTGTCTCCCACCTCGAATTCTACTGATTTTCTCTTCAGATCAGCGTAGCTCTTTTGTCAATCTCGAGCCGCCTTAATGCGCTCTCGGATCTGCGCAATCTTGTCGGTTTTCTCTTGAACAAGTTCAGGACCAACCATACGTTTATCTCCAGCATCTGCCCAACATAAGGGCGATCGGCACTTGCGGCCATACAGAGCTTCGAACGGCGCGGCCTTTATGCTTGTATGATAACTGTTATTGTAGGAAAACTCAACTAAAGGTAGGTGAGTATCCCAGCTGCCGCCCAGATCCATGACACATGCGCGAAGCATATCTTCTAATGTTTGTATAGTCCGTTCGCTCTGGCCGTCTGTTTGTGGATGGAATGTCGTGCTTAGATCTAACTGAGATCCAAAGGCTTCCTGAAATGATTGCCAGATTCTTGAGACAAAGTGTCCATCTCTGTCTGAAAGAATTGAGATTGGCACTCCATGACGTGTCACAATCTCCCTTAAGTATATCTCTGCAAGCTTTCCAGTGCTATCCTTCTCTCGGATCGGTAGGAAATGCGCAGATTCCGTTAATCGATCAACTATTACCCATATCATATCGTGCCCTCTCGGGGTCCTGGGTAGTTTTGTTATGAAGTCCATCGAGATTTGTTCCCACTTCCACACGGGAATCTCTGGTTGTTGTAGTAGGCCGGACGGTTTCTGATATTCGGCCTTAACCTTAGCACAGGTTAGGCATTTTCCAACATAGACAGCAACGTCGCTTTTAAGTCTCGGCCATCAATAGTATTCTTTCAAGTCTTGATACATTTTGTCCGATCCTGGATGGATCGAATATCTCGATTTGCGCGCTTCGTCAAGAATGACTTCTTGTATGGCACCATAGAGCGGAATCCAAATACGCTTCTTAAAGTATAAGGCTCCCTCTTCATTTAGCACCATGTATTTCAGCATACCCCGGAGGTATTCAGCTTTACGGTTCTCTCCTTTAAGAGCTTCTTGTTGTGCATCACGAATGCGTGCAGTGAGGTTCGTTCGAATAGTCATTTCTAACGCTCGAACCCTTAGGGTCTTAACCCTTTCTTTTCGACTTAGCGCATCTGCTACAACGTTTGCCTTTCCAGGATGGTACTTAATCTCACAGTCATAATCGTTCAGCAGCTCGACCCAACGTCGCTGTCGCATATTTAATTCCTTTTGATCAAATATGTGTTGCAGGCTTTTGTGATCTGTGAAGATTGTACATCGAGTACCATATAAATAATGTCGCCAGATCTTCAAGGCGAATACCACCGCTCCCAGCTCCAGGTCGTGAGTGGTGTAGTTTCTTTCATGTACCTTCAATTGTCTCGAAGCGTATGCGATGACCTTCTGGCGTTGCATGAGCACGCAGCCCAAAACTTGTCGTGAGGCGTCACAGTATACCACGAAGTCATTAGTGTCTTCGGGTAATGATAGTATGGGTGCATTGCATAGCTTGTTCTTGAGTAGTTGGAAGGCTTCTTCTTGTTTAACACCCCAGTCGTACTTCTTGTCTTTTTTAGTAAGGGTCGTTAGCGGTTGAGCTATCTTTGAGAAATTCTCGATGAATCGCCGATAATAGCCCGCTAAGCCCAAAAATTATCGAACTTCAGTTGGGGTCTTGGGAGCTTCCCAATTCTTTATTGCTTCAATCTTGGACGGGTCTACATGAATGCCCCTCTCATTCACAACGTGACCAAGAAATTGTACTTCGCGAATCCAGAATTCGCATTTCGAGAACTTTGCATAAAGCTTCTCTTTCTTTAGTAGTTCCAAGATGGTTCTGAGATGTTGCTCGTGCTCTTCTTTCGTTCGCGAGTAAATCAGGATATCATCGATAAATACAATCACGAATTTATCGAGATATGGTTTGCATACGCGGTTCATCAGATCCATGAAGACCGCTGGTGCATTCGTCAGCCCGAATGGCATCACAAGAAATTCGTAGTGCCCATATCGCGTTCTGAAAGCAGTCTTTGGCACGCTTTCTTCTTGGATTCTTAACTGATGGTATCCAGATCGAATATCGATCTTGGAATAGTAGCTTGATCCCTGCAATTGATCAAATAAGTCATCAATCCTCGGTAGTGGATACCGATTCTTGATCGTGAGCTTGTTTAGTTCCCTGTAGTCGATACACATCTGTAGAGTTCCATCCTTCTTCTTTACAAACAATACCGGAGCTCCCCAGGGCGAGAAGCTTGGCCTTATAAATCCTTTATCCAACAACTCCTGTAGTTGTGTAGACAATTCTTGCATTTCGGATGGTGTGAGTCGATAGGGTGCCTTGGCTACAGGAGCAGCTCCTGGAACCAAGTCTATACAGAATTCGACTTGTCGTTGCGGAGGTAGTCCTGGCAGATCTTCGGGAAAAACATCAGGGAATTCCTTCACCACAGGAATGTCTTCGAGTTTCGGCTCCACAGCCTTCTTGTCTATAACGTGTGCTAGGAAGGCAACACATCCTTTCCTTAAGCACTTCTGTGCCTTCATACAACTGATGATTCGAAGAGGCGCGTCTCGTTTTTCTCCATGCACAATGAGAGTTTCATCATTCGCTAGAGGGATGCGAATGATTTTCTCATGACATACAACTTCAGCTTTGTTCTTGGACAGCCAGTCCATTCCGACCACTACATCGAAGCTACCCAATTGAATAGGTAAGAGGTCGATGCTAAATCTTCGTTCACCAAGTTCTAGTGTGCAGCCTCTAACGACTTCGCTCGATTCAATGAGTTTACCATTGGCTAGCTCTATAGAATAAGGAATTTCTAATCTACTAGATTCTATTCCAAGCATGCGTTTAAATTCCACAGACATGAAGCTATAATCGGTGCCAGTGTCAAATAATATGGATGTAAAGTGATTGTTAATGAGAAACGTACCGGTGACCACGTTAGGGTCCTCGCGTGCGTTCTTTGCTCCAATCACAAATGCTCGAGCCTGAGCATTGTTTCCCTCTGGGCAGTCCTTCATGAACTGATCATTGCTTCCACACCTGAAGCATCCTTGGTTCCGTCCTTTCCCGTTACCATTCTTGTTACCAGCACCATTACCATTCCGGTTCTTTCCTTTTCCCCAACAGTCTTCTGTTTGATGACCCAATTTACCACATTTGTCGCACCTTGGAATGCGACAAGCTCCTTCATGATGATACTTACATTTTTGGCATTTAGGCATGGAGCCTTGGTATGCTTTGGTTGCAAGGGTCTTCGCCTCCTGAGACGGGTTAGTGTCACGCTTCTTGTTGTTGAAACCCTTGTTGTTACGAGTTGCATGATTCAGATTCGAATGCTTTCTCTTCTTGTCACCGGACGACTCAGCATGTGTCTCGGTCTTCTCTGTTGGGTTCAACGATAACTTCTTCATACGAACACAATCTTCAGTAAGGCTAACAGCCAGAGTTACAGCCTCGGTGATTGTTTGTGGTTTGGCCGAAGTTACCATGCCACGGAACTCTGGGGCCAGTCCCCAAATGTAGCGTTCAACGCGCTTAAACTCAGGAGTCACCATATAGGGAATTACCCTAGACAAATCATGGAACCTTCGCGTATACCCAGTGATGTCTGCACCTACCATGGTTAAGTGCCAGAACTCAGTCTCCAACCTTTGGAGTTCAGCACAAGAGCAATACTTCTCTCTCATTCTTTCTTTCAGTTCCTCCCAAGTTAGGCCATAAGCGGCATCATCTCCCAAAGTTTGCGCTTGCAGGTTCCACCAAGTCAGAGCTTCATCGACAAACAATCCGGTAGCAAAAGTGACTTGCTGATCCGCGGTACACTTGCTCATGCGAATAGTAGCTTCAGTCTTCTCCGCCCAGCGCACAAATGCTACTGCGCCTCCTGTGCCGTCATAGTTCATCGGCTTGCAGTCGAGAAACTGCTTGAAAGTGCAGCCTTGAACTGCGTTCCCTCCAGATGAATCTCCATGCCCGTTACGTCTAGCATTGCTTGGTCCTCCACTGTCTTGAGTACGGTTCGCCTCGTACTGGGCGATAGCAGCGGAGATCCTTTCTTCCAGTAGAGCATTCAGCTCTTCAGCAGTTCTTGGCAGTGGGGGAGGAGGAGGTTGATCATCATTGCGAGCATTCACAGCTTTCTTGGGTGCCATGTTCTGACAGAACATAACACAGCAGGGTTAAACATTTGTTTGATATCGTCACACTAGACTTTAGTAGTATATATATATTCACAGGTATATACCACATAAGTGACATCAAACAATTATTACTCTAGCAGAGTACTTAGTAGGCTTGTACTAAGGGAATCTATACGTGACAAGACTTGCTGTGGTTTCTGTGCACTGAATTCCATAATTATGTATGCATCCATAATTACGTAACTCCTCATATTTCTTCCTTCAGATGGGCCATCGCTTTTAGATAAAGTCACGTATACTGGTGACATTCTACTTCTAGTATATGCTAATTATCACACATAACTGCAAGTAATTTCTAGTCAACGACAAGTGCTACTCAAGTGCACTCTAAGTCTCGTAGTGCCTTTTCTAGACTCATGTAAGCAGTTTCAGGTAGTGGATGTCGCGGGACGTTTTATGCAATGAAAACTCTTTGAAAATTGTTTTCGTGAAAGGATCTTAGAGATTGTAGACCAGACTCGAGTAGGAATCCTGGTTCACTACAATCGCAGCTCTGATACCAATCTGTCACACCCCTTTCTGCGGCGGAAGCACGAGGTGTGATCATGAAAGGTTCTCATTTCATACGAAAGGTAAACACACTACATGCTAAAAAATAACTTCAAACATTACGTTACTGAAAACATATGTCAAGTGTTTACAACACGAGATAGCATATTGTCTTAAAAGTTACAACTTTATTTAACGATAAACAAAGCGACATCCATGAGCATGAGTAAGACCACATGCACATCCATCCTAGTTACCTGAAATACATGTGAGTTTTGGAAAAACGTCAACATAATGTTGGTGTGAATTCATGCAGTTTTTGTATTTCACGTTTGTACACTTTGCATGAAAACATAGTTTGTGTATAAATCAAGTTTTCATATATCAATCAAGTTTCATGTGTACACCACGTACTCATGTATAATTCAAGTTCTTCTTGAGTACCCCACGTACTCAAGTATAATTCCCGTTTTCTTGAGTACCCCACGTACTCAAGTATAATTCCCGTTTTCTTGAGTACCCCACGTACTTCAAGTATAATTCAAGCTTTTCTTGAGTACCCCACGTACTCAAGTATAATCAAGTTTTAGTATGGTATGAATTTCATGTAAATAAAGTATTCTTGTAAGTATCAGGATTGTTAATGGGTTACAAAGCCATTAACATGTGACACGACATAGGAAGTCACCAAACCTTAGGCATTTAGTTGGCATATTCTGAGACACAAAAGCACTACTCGATACTCGCCCTCACCGAGAGTGTGGGTGCCCGGCACCCGTTAGATCTAACCTTTTGTTCTGCGGTCTAGGTATATTGTTGATTAATGGTGCTTATGTACCCTATTCGTGACACGATTTCTCGTATCATTTCTCATAACGCATCATACTTGGTACTCGTCCTCACCAAGTGCGCTTCTTACATTCTTATATCTCATCACACTTGGTGCTCGTCCTCACCAAGTGTGCTTCTTATATTTTATATCTCATCACACTTGGTACTCATCCTCACCAAGTGTGCTTTTTATTATCATACCATTTGTAAACATAGTAATATTTATACATGTATTTTACCGCCGAAGTTATAAAAACTGAAAACAGTTAAAGAAAAGGGGGAGCATGAACTCACAACTTTGCGTTCCTTGCGTCGTAAACTTCACCGGATTTGCTTAATTAACGTGGTAACCTATACGCATTTTCTTAACGTTAGTCACTAGACTTGCGTCGCACAAGTACAGTCACTCTCTTTTGTATTTGTATAGTTGTGTTAAAAAATATTTTATATTTTTAACTAAGTATCTTACTTATATTATTTTCCCAAAAATTAATATAAGTATCTCGTGTTTTGCACTTTGCACCCGAATTATGTATCTTGTATGTTGTATGTGTATTTTTGTGTTTATACTTCTCGTGAGTATTTAGTGTATTTTTAAGCCTTAATACACTAGCACGTACAACACATACTATATACACTTAGCACAAAATTTGGTGATCAAATAATATATATTTTTCTCTAAAAAATATACATACTTAACACAAATTTTAATCTTGAAGAGATCATCATTTCTTATCACCAAAACTTAGGGAAACCATGGTAACATTTTTAGATACATTTTTAGGGAATAAGTTTCTCAAAAACTTATATTTTTTCTAAGTGTCAAAATTTATAAAAATTTTGACAGAGTTTCCCCTAAAAATAGAGGTTTCCCATGTTTTCAAAACATGTGTTTATTTTCTTTCAAATCATCAACAAGATCAACAATACAATCTTTATTTATCAAACTTGTCAAAACAAGCATATATCACAACTTATGAACTTGAAAGTTTGTAAAAATGTGTAGTAACCTACTAGCACATTTAGTATGTCTTGTTATCTTTAAAAATAAGTTTAGTTCCTTAAAAACTTTATTTTTAAAGAATATGAAGTTTCACAACTTCTAGCCAAGATTCACAAAAATATTTCTTTGTTGAACTTCCTTGTTACACAAGTGTTTACACACTTGTTTATTTACTAAAAATGCTTTTAGTTCGGATAAGATCCGGGTTTTAACAAAACTAATATTTTTGCTTGGTTCTTCCGAAAAACCACTTGTAGATCTTTAGATCTACATGTTTAGAGTCTTATTTTACAGGAAAATTTACTTTTACACAAGTTCATGTTCATGAGTGGAAGGGTTCATCATCTCTCACATCTCTAGTACTAACATACTACTAGGTCATGTTCTTGAACATGATCTAGTATGTTTAGATGATGATCCATCCCACTTTTAGTAACAAACAACATCAAATAATCATAACTAGACAAGTTTCACAAGATTTACACAACTAGTTTCTTTTTATCCAACATATTCATCTTACTTTCAAGACTTTAAGTTATGATCTTGAGTGTTCTTAATTTTTAACCATTAAATCACCTATTAACCACTCTAAACAAGAACAAGATGATGTTTAGAATCACTTACTACTACCTCAAGGCTAGCGAAGAAACAAGACGTAAACAAGGTGGATAAAAGCACTAGAGAGAGGTCCTTCAAGATCCGTTGCTTGCAACCTTCCTAAATAGGCTCGAGACACCTTAGAATCACCTTGGAATGTATTGGAATGGATTGAAGATGAAAGTGTGTGTGTGTGTTGTTGAGGCCGTAGCTAAGGAGAAAGGAAGAGAGGAGTTTTAGTTTGGTGTGTTGTAAATGAGAAGATGATCATAACCTTGTGGGTTTATTTATAACTCAATTCCATCTTTAACCAATGTGCAAAATGTCTCTAATCCACCAACATTTGAAATTGAATAATCAAAAGCAAGCAAGGGTGGGTCACCCTTGTCTCCTAACCGTAAGGGTATTCTTTGTGACAACCGGAACTTTTGAGGTTAGTAATATCTCGCTTTACAGTCTTGATTCCTTATTACTTGTGATAATATCGTTAAACCTAGTCAAACATATGAATTTGTCATCACATTGACCCTTTGGGCTTGACCTATGACCGCATCCGGTTGGTGAAGGGACTCAGGCCCCTCAGCGGACAGTGACCGCTCGGACGCACTATGGATGGGTACTTGTTATTACCGACCCGAACTAGTTATGATCCAATCATCATAGCTGGCCCAATCAAACTAAATGGGTTGGCATATGATGATGGCCTTATGGTGGCCGGCCCATTAGGGGTTGTGCAACTTTATATTGCTCGACACATTATATTTCCATGAGATATCCATAACAAACTCAATAAGCAACCCTAGCCTCTCTCTTGATTGCACGGTTTCAGCAGAAAGGACCCCCCCCCTCGTGAATCCAGCATCGATCGTAGGTTAGCATATTCACATCATGTTCCTTATTTATTATTTGATTGCTCTTTAAGTGATGATGTTAGCAAAAGTATGTATGATTGTGACCGATTGTTTTGATTGTGCTTAAATATTCTAAACGCATGATTCTCACATGAATATGGACGATATAATTGGACCGTGATATCATGAACTTGACTTTAAATTGTTGAACAATTAATGTGACCACATGTTAGTCGTGTAACCTGTGATTGCATGATTTAATTGTATCTTGGTTTCATTGTGCATACATAGGTAAATGGCAGCCACGTGATTTTGATTCCTGATTGCCTGAATTCATGTGCATATCTTGATAATAATGTCCAAGATAGTCAAAGGCATTAATTAATTAGTGATGATGATAATGATTAGTTATTGGATATATGAGCAGATTATGTAGTGGCTATGCTAGGGTAACATGATATTTAGGTTATGATTAAATAATGTTTGTTCGATATGAGGGTTATGTAAATTACAACATGATAGGAATATCACTACTGGGTATATGAGAATTTCTAAACTATAGTTAACGAATAATGGAATCACAGTAACATGTATACATCAAGTGGGCCGATACATGTAATTTGAATACAGAAAATGTTAGATGGAATTGTTATTTGGGGCGTTTGTAATGATGGGCTTTATACACACAGTTGGGCCGAGTAGTGTTTACTAGTTTGTATTGTAATTGGGTCGAGGTTTAGGGCGGTCTGGGAAAAGGGGCTACGATTGATCTTGGGGGCAACATGACCATAGTGTACTAGTTAGTAAACAATTATGTTAAACTTATATTTAAATGACTGAATGCTTTGCGTAATGTGAGAGAGAGACGTGACTAAATTATGTGAAGTGTGTGTAGCCCAAGGGTTGATTATGTGACTAGTTTATGATTGTTGTATCAGCATGCATAGATCAACACACGGTTATGAAATATATGGTGGTGTCTAGCAAGTATAATGATTTCGAGGAGTGATGAGTGATCATGTATTACTTGTTATGTGATATTACGTGTACATAGATATATGTATATATCTGTTTATTGGCAACTTGTAACGAGATGTGAGACTAGACGTGTATACGAAACTGATTAAAATAATAATCATGGTTAGGACGTGGTTGGGTGACTCACAAAGATTAAGTAAAATTCAATACCGAGCAATCCAAGGTGAGTTCACTGCACTTTTCTAAGCATGCGTCCCGGTGGTTTGGGACATCTGGTAAACGTTTCTAAAGGGAATATTGGGTAAACTGTTTATTTGGGATGTTGGTTATGGAACACAGTATAAATCATGTAAGACCCCATACATCTACCGTGTTGCTGAAGAAGCAACGAGGTATTTAGTTGATAGCGCTATTAGGTTTGGCACCCTCACACCGGGCCGAAAGGACGGGCGTGAACTAATTACCTGGACTTCATGACCAATGCCTAGTTAGAGGCATTGGGGTTGGGCATTCACATCGTGTACATATAAGACCCCTTACATCTATTCAAGGTTGTTTGATACCTTGACATCATGACCAATGCCTAAATGGAGGCATTGGGGTTGGGCATTCACATCTAGTCGCCACATACGGTAATCGAGTAATAACAACATCAAATCAAATCATCGAAACAACGAAACAACATATCATCTTGTTAACTGTTTTAAACATGTGACTGGTAACTAACTCGGTAAACAAAACTTTGAACTCACCAGCGTAGTCTGACACACTTGTTTGCATGCTTGTAGGTCGTTAGCTGAGATACTTTGGGACTTGCTATCTGGAGCAGCTGGAGTGGGCATGGTCTTGCTGGACGTATTTATTTTATTGGTCTAATGATACATTACTTTGGTTTTAAAACTGGTTAATTTTGCTTCCGCTGATACTTTGGTTTTCATTTAAACTCACATACAGTATTTCATTTACAATTAAGTACTTTATCATTTAATTGAATGTGTTTGATATAATTAGTGGCTCGTTGTTGGATCGTCGCACTCCTAGTAGGGACATACCCTAGGTGGGAATTTGGGGGTGTGACAGTTTGGTATCAGAGCCACTGGTTATAGAGAACTTGGTTTTAAAAACGTTTTTATAAAACCAGACTATAACCGAACAGTTCTGATAACAAAGAATACGACCATGACACTCAGCTCCAGATTGCAAGGTTTGTCTCTCGTGTACTCATTGTACTGCGTAACTAGTGAACACTTACATATGATATTACGTGTGATTCCACGTTTAACACAACAGTATGAATTTACGTATTACTTGCACATGTTATGTGACTGATAGGGTGGTATTTCCCTAAACATTCGTGACTCACGTTTTGTGATACTCTTTGTATGCTACTAGAGTTGAGGAACCATTCGACATGAGTTAGGATGAGCTGAGATGAGCATGCAAATCACAACATTATTGTGGGTGCACACATAATAATAATGTGGGGTGCATGTGAGTCCCAGTGAGGCTTAACAAGTGAAGAAGGGGTTCCGCTCTGTTATTTGATCAGTGTGAAACGTAACAAATTTATAGGAGTCATAACAGTGATCGTCTCCTACTTGAATGTGACCTTTTCACCTCTCTCTGATTCCTTTCGAATCTCGATGCCATCGAGTATTACCTGAACACCCATCTGAACGCCTAGCGAACCGTGTAGAATGTTAGGTTCTTGTACGAACATCCCTGAGTTGGATGTTGCAGCGTCGAATGATTGGTCGATACCTTCTCACTCCTTTTCATTGGTTGGAACTCTGTGTATTGACGCCTTAGATTCTGTAAGTGCGATCGTTTCTGCAACACCCTAGCAACGTACTGTGTATTACTCGACCAACTTGCAAGAACGATGGACAAGAGGATGAGCATAGTACTTTACCAACTTCGGTAATTGGACGACCCTGACTATCAGTAACGAACATCAACAATTTGACGCCAAACGAATCCTAAACCCTAGTCAACAACTTATGGGAGCCGACTTTTACGAATCAATCGGGACATAAACGATGACAATTGGCCATGATGTGGAATGTGTAACTGCCAGCACAATGAGTAGCGCCTTGGAACGTGGCACGGAATGTGGAGAGATGGACATTGCTGGTGAAAGATTGCAGGACTCCATTTCGAGCAACAACATTAGAAGCAACAGTCACGATGACAGCAAGGTACTCGCAAATCATGACTTTCGGTATGGAAATGATGGTGGCTTCAACAGGGAATGGCCGATGTTAAGGCAAGACGCCAACAACCCAAGGAGCAATGACAGTTTCGGGAATTCTAGTAGTAGTTGCAACAACACTGGATATGGTACTCGCGAAGGACACTTAGGATTGGCGTGGGCAACGCCAGGATTATAGCAACATGGTGGCCTACACGTTCTTAGTAACTAATCGCTTCGTCACTGCTTTGCTTAACCCTGATGCTTCTTGAAACCGAACCTGCTGTGGAATCGGCTGATGGCAAGTCAGATGAAACCGCATATGTTAGTTGGAATGCAAACTCGACCTTGTGGGACATGTATTCGACATCGATTTTCTTTCTACTATCCTTGATGGCTACAATGCAGTAGTTAGTGTGGACTGGATATCCAGAACTCACGCGAATGTACCCAGTGGGGAGAAAATTTTGTGTGGTGAATTGTTATTTGTTCTAAAGCGTTAGACTAGTGCAAGGGCTAGCACCATTTCAGCTATGAAGGCCCAGAAGTGTTTACGGAGGGATTACCCCGCTACGTTAGCAACCGTTACCGTTGTTAAGGCAAAGGAAAAGAGGATCGAGGATCCACCAATTGTTCGTGATTCCTCTCAGTGTGCTACCCGAGGAGCTTTCGGGCTTACTTCCACAACTGTTAGGCAGAATCTCAGTTTGATCTCACGCCAGGGGCAGCCCTGATTACTCGTACTACATACCGTCTTGCACCAGGAAGGTTGCAAGAACTATCTAATCAACTACAGGAACTATTGGACGGGAGTTTTGTTGGACATAGTTTTTCGCTTTGGGGAGCCCCAGTTATATTCGGGAAGATAAAGCCTTTTCGTATGTGTGCTGATTATTCAGAACTCAGTAAGGTGACAGTCAAGAACTGTTTGCCTCGACCATGTATTGACGACCTGTTGACCAGTTGCGAGGGTCAAGCTCCCATTCGAGGATTGGCTAACGAACGAGCTATCGTCAGATGGAAGTCCAAGGGGAGGATGTTCCTAAAAACGACATATCAAACGCAATGCGGCCATTGCGACTTTGTATTCATGACCTTTGGGTTGACCAACACACTAGCAGCTTTATGGATCACATGAACCGACCATGCTATTTGATGACTCTTTGAATCATTTACAGGAGAAAAGAACATCATGGGCAGCTTTGTATCTTATTTGAGAGCTCCTGAAGGAGGAGCCACACCGCGCGAAGTCTTGATAAATTTAACTTCTGGATGCGAGGGGTACCTTTTTGGTCATATAATAAATGAAGTGGGAATACACGTGGATCTCGCTAAAACCCATTTTGGTTAGAAACTGATCGACACCAAAGATTCCTGCGGGGTTACAGCAATTCATTGGTTTCGCTAGATACTATCGCAGATTCATCAAGAGATTTTCAAAAATTGCGCCGCTGTAACCTCTTTAGCACAGCAGGGTGCTGTGTTCGTGGAAGACAAAACAGGAGGATGTCTTTTCAGATTTTGAATCCCAACTCTGCAATGCACTGAGCATCGTCTTTACCCGAGGGTGCGGTGATTAGTGGTATATCATGATGGTTCGAATCAGAGTCCCAGTTACACGCCGGTGCAACACGAGAAGGTGAGGGCTTATGTGGTGGTTTAACAAGAAGAATTGCACGACTCATAACCTGAGGGTGGAAACCATGGCCTTGGATTCAAGTTGGAGGCATTACTTGGACGGTACCAAATGCACTACTTAGACCGATCACAAGGGCCTCCCGTATACCATTGTCTCGAAAAAGCTAAAACACGTGATGACATCGCTGGAGGGAACTTTTGAATGATTGCGACTGTGAAACCTGAGCGTGCATGAGCTTTGAAAATCACTATCGACTCTAACCTACCTGATCAGACTCGCTCTGTTCAACTGTAGAACTGAAGGAAAAGAATTTTAAATATTAAACCCATGTGGGGCATGAAGGAGCAACTTTTGGCAAGATCGGGCGATGTTCGCTACTTCATGGAACGAATATGGATTCCACTATACGGCTACTGGAGGAAACTTGTGTTGATCAAAGTGTGCATGCCTCGATGTTCTAATAGTATGGGTTTGATAGGAGATATTAGGATTTCAAGCCTTGTATTGATGATCGGGTAGGAAGGCCCACATAGCACTATATGTGAACGATGTTTGACTTGTGCGAAAGTCAAGGTGGAATATCAGAAACCTACTCGTTTGTGTCAGCAACCAGAAACACCCATATGGAAACGAGGATAGGCTATCGTGGTTTTGTCACTGGACTACCTAAAACCTAGAACGGAAACAGTATCACCTGGGTGATCGTCGATTGTCTCATGTAACTAGTACACTCTCTTGCAATCAAGGAAACTGATGAGTCTTCACAGCTTGTGAATATTCCTCTGAGAGGGGCGGTTTTTAGGCACGAGGTGCCAACTCCTGATACCTTTGATTTTGACCTATACCTGATTTATGGCAGACAAAACACAACACCCTCGACTCACGTCCAGGCATGAGCATTGCATATCACCGTAGGACAAACGGTCCGAGTAAAATGAACCATCCTGATACTCGAAGACATGCTGCGAGCATGTGTATGATTAACTTTAGCAAAACTGGAAGGACGCTTACCTTGGGATGAGTCCTACTGCAGCAGTTACCATACTAGTATTAAGACAACTCTGTTTGAGGCATTGCATGAATGATAAAGCCGATCTAATTGTGGAACAAAGGTGGGAGACAACCTAATCACGGGTCCAGGTCTGGTACTCGAAACTCTTCGGAAAATTGTTTAGATTGGAAATCGTGTGGCGACAACGCGTAATCGCCAGGAAACCTGATAACTTAGGAAACACTGGGAGCTCGCTGCAGGCGAACGTGTCATATTGGAAGTCTCACCCTGGGAGGGTGCGGTACGCCTTGGGAAGCGTGGCAAGCTTAGCTTACGTTGTGTTGGGCCATTCAAAATTCTGGAACGTATTGGCAAAGTGGCGTACAAGCTCGAGTTACCAGTCGAGTTTGGTAACGTCCATGATGTTTTTCATGTTTCACAACTAAAGAAGTGTTTGTCCGATGAAACACTTGTTGTACCACTCCAAGAACCGAAGATCGTCGTCAGCTTGCAGTTTGTCGAAGAACCCATCGAAATCGTGGAGCGGGAGGTTAAGGTTCGTAAGCATAGTCGTGTGACAATCGTGAGAGCCTATTGGAACTCAAAACGTGGACCGGAGTTCACGTGGTAACGCAATGATCGGAGTAGGCTCTAGTATCCTCAGTTGCTCAAGCAGTTGTATTAACTTATGATATCATTGACGAATTTCGGGACGAAATTCTCTTTCAAGTTGGGGATGATGTGGTACCCGCGGAAAATCCACAGTCATCCTGAGCTAACATTTTGTCATTTTGGATTACTTATCAAATTTCGGGACGGAATTTCTTTCAAGTTGGGGATGATGTGACAACCGGAACTTTTGAGGTTAGTAATATCTCGCTTTACAGTCTTGATTCCTTATTACTTGTGATAATATCGTTAAACCTAGTCAAACATATGAATTAGTCATCACATTGACCCTTTGGGCTTGACCTATGACCGCATCTGGTTGGTGAAGGGACTCAGGCCCATTAGCGGACAGTGACCGCTCGGACGCACTATGGATGGGTACTTGTTATTACCGACCCGAACTAGTTATGATCCAATCATCATAGCTGGCCCAATCAAACTAAATGGGTTGGCATATGATGATGGCCTTATGGTGGCCGGCCCATTAGGGGTTGCGCAACTTTATATTGCTCGACACATTATATTTCCATGAGATATCCATAACAAACTCAATAAGCAACCCTAGCCTCTCTCTTGATTGCACGGTTTCAGCAGAAAGGACCCCCCCCTCGTGAATCCAGCATCGATCGTAGGTTAGCATATTCACATCATGTTCCTTATTTATTATTTGATTGCTCTTTAAGTGATGATGTTAGCAAAAGTATGTATGATTGTAACCGATTGTTTTGATTGTGCTTAAATATTCTAAACGCATGATTCTCACATGAATATGGACGATATAATTGGACCGTGATATCATGAACTTGACTTTAAATTGTTGAACAATTAATGTGACCACATGTTAGTCGTGTAACCTGTGATTGCATGATTTAATTGTATCTTGGTTTCATTGTGCATACATAGGTAAATGGCAGCCACGTGATTTTGATTCCTGATTGCCTGAATTCATGTGCATATCTTGATAATAATGTCCAAGATAGTCAAAGGCATTAATTAATTAGTGATGATGATAATGATTAGTTATTGGATATATGAGCAGATTATGTAGTGGCTATGCTAGGGTAACATGATATTTAGGTTATGATTAAATAATGTTTGTTCGATATGAGGGTTATGTAAATTACAACATGATAGGAATATCACTACTAGGTATATGAGAATTTCTAAACTATAGTTAACGAATAATGGAATCACAGTAACATGTATACATCAAGTGGGCCGATACATGTAATTTGAATACAGAAAATGTTAGATGGAATTGTTATTTGGGGCGTTTGTAATGATGGGCTTTATACACACAGTTGGGCCGAGTAGTGTTTACTAGTTTGTATTGTAATTGGGTCGAGGTTTAGGGCGGTCTGGGAAAAGGGGCTACGATTGATCTTGGGGGCAACATGACCATAGTGTACTAGTTAGTAAACAATTATGTTAAACTTATATTTAAATGCCTGAATGCTTTGCGTAATGTGAGAGAGAGACGTGACTAAATTATGTGAAGTGTGTGTAGCCCAAGGGTTGATTATGTGACTAGTTTATGATTGTTGTATCAGCATGCATAGATCAACACACGGTTATGAAATATATGGTGGTGTCTAGCAAGTATAATGATTTCGAGGAGTGATGAGTGATCATGTATTACTTGTTATGTGATATTACGTGTACATAGATATATGTATATATCTGTTTATTGGCAACTTGTAACGAGATGTGAGACTAGACGTGTATACGAAACTGATTAAAATAATAATCATGGTTAGGACGTGGTTGGGTGACTCACAAAGATTAAGTAAAATTCAATACCGAGCAATCCAAGGTGAGTTCACTGCACTTTTCTAAGCATGCGTCCCGGTGGTTTGGGACATCTGGTAAACGTTTCTAAAGGGAATACTGGGTAAACTGTTTATTTGGGATGTTGGTTATGGAACACAGTATAAATCATGTAAGACCCCATACATCTACCGTGTTGCTGAAGAAGCAACGAGGTATTTAGTTGATAGCGCTATTAGGTTTGGCACCCTCACACCGGGCCAAAAGGACGGGCGTGAACTAATTACCTGGACTTCATGACCAATGCCTAGTTAGAGGCATTGGGGTTGGGCATTCACATCGTGTACATATAAGACCCCTTACATCTATTCAAGGTTGTTTGATACCTTGACATCATGACCAATGCCTAAATGGAGGCATTGGGGTTGGGCATTCACATCTAGTCGCCACATACGGTAATCGAGTAATAACAACATCAAATCAAATCATCGAAACAACGAAACAACATATCATCTTGTTAACTGTTTTAAACATGTGACTGGTAACTAACTCGGTAAACAAAACTTTGAACTCACCAGCGTAGTCTGACACACTTGTTTGCATGCTTGTAGGTCGTTAGCTGAGATACTTTGGGACTTGCTATCTGGAGCAGCTGGAGTGGGCATGGTCTTGCTGGACGTATTTATTTTATTGGTCTAATGATACATTACTTTGGTTTTAAAACTGGTTAATTTTGCTTCCGCTGATACTTTGGTTTTCATTTAAACTCACATACAGTATTTCATTTACAATTAAGTACTTTATCATTTAATTGAATGTGTTTGATATAATTAGTGGCTCGTTGTTGGATCGTCGCACTCCTAGTAGGGACATACCCTAGGTGGGAATTTGGGGGTGTGACAGTTTGGTATCAGAGCCACTGGTTATAGAGAACTTGGTTTTAAAAACGTTTTTATAAAACCAGACTATAACCGAACAGTTCTGATAACAAAGAATACGACCATGACACTCAGCTCCAGATTGCAAGGTTTGTCTCTCGTGTACTCATTGTACTGCGTAACTAGTGAACACTTACATATGATATTACGTGTGATTCCACGTTTAACACAACAGTATGAATTTACGTATTACTTGCACATGTTATGTGACTGATAGGGTGGTATTTCCCTAAACATTCGTGACTCACGTTTTGTGATACTCTTTGTATGCTACTAGAGTTGAGGAACCATTCGACATGAGTTAGGATGAGCTGAGATGAGCATGCAAATCACAACATTATTGTGGGTGCACACATAATAATAATGTGGGGGTGCATGTGAGTCCCAGTGAGGCTTAACAAGTGAAGAAGGGGTTCCGCTCTGTTATTTGATCAGTGTGAAACGTAACAAATTTATAGGAGTCATAACAGTGATCGTCTCCTACTCGAATGTGACCTTTTCACCTCTCTCTGATTCCTTTCGAATCTCGATGCCATCGAGTATTACCTGAACACCCATCTGAACGCCTAGCGAACCGTGTAGAATGTTAGGTTCTTGTACGAACATCCCTGAGTTGGATGTTGCAGCGTCGAATGATTGGTCGATACCTTCTCACTCCTTTTCATTGGTTGGAACTCTGTGTATTGACGCCTTAGATTCTGTAAGTGCGATCGTTTCTGCAACACCCTAGCAACGTACTGTGTATTACTCGACCAACTTGCAAGAACGATGGACAAGAGGATGAGCATAGTACTTTACCAACTTCGGTAATTGGACGACCCTGACTATCAGTAACGAACATCAACAATTTGACGCCAAACGAATCCTAAACCCTAGTCAACAACTTATGGGAGCCGACTTTTACGAATCAATCGGGACATAAACGATGACAATTGGCCATGATGTGGAATGTGTAACTGCCAGCACAATGAGTAGCGCCTTGGAACGTGGCACGGAATGTGGAGAGATGGACATTGCTGGTGAAAGATTGCAGGACTCCATTTCAAGCAACAACATTAGAAGCAACAGTCACGATGACAGCAAGGTACTCGCAAATCATGACTTTCGGTATGGAAATGATGGTGGCTTCAACAGGGAATGGCCGATGTTAAGGCAAGACGCCAACAACCCAAGGAGCAATGACAGTTTTGGGAATTCTAGTAGTAGTTGCAACAACACTGGATATGGTACTCGCGAAGGACACTTAGGATTGGCGTGGACAACGCCAGGATTATAGCAACATGGTGGCCTACACGTTCTTAGTAACTAATCGCTTCGTCACTGCTTTGCTTAACCCTGATGCTTCTTGAAACCGAACCTGCTGTGGAATCGGCTGATGGCAAGTCAGATGAAACCGCATATGTTAGTTGGAATGCAAACTCGACCTTGTGGGACATGTATTCGACATCGATTTTCTTTCTACTATCCTTGATGGCTACAATGCAGTAGTTAGTGTGGACTGGATATCCAGAACTCACGCGAATGTACCCAGTGGGGAGAAAATTTTGTGTGGTGAATTGTTATTTGTTCTAAAGCGTTAGACTAGTGCAAGGGCTAGCACCATTTCAGCTATGAAGGCCCAGAAGTGTTTACGGAGGGATTACCCCGCTACGTTAGCAACCGTTACCGTTGTTAAGGCAAAGGAAAAGAGGATCGAGGATCCACCAATTGTTCGTGATTCCTCTCAGTGTGCTACCCGAGGAGCTTTCGGGCTTACTTCCACAACTGTTAGGCAGAATCTCAGTTTGATCTCACGCCAGGGGCAGCCCTGATTACTCGTACTACATACCGTCTTGCACCAGGAAGGTTGCAAGAACTATCTAATCAACTACAGGAACTATTGGACGGGAGTTTTGTTGGACATAGTTTTTCGCTTTGGGGAGCCCCAGTTATATTCGGGAAGATAAAGCCTTTTCGTATGTGTGCTGATTATTCAGAACTCAGTAAGGTGACAGTCAAGAACTGTTTGCCTCGACCATGTATTGACGACCTGTTGACCAGTTGCGAGGGTCAAGCTCCCATTCGAGGATTGGCTAACGAACGAGCTATCGTCAGATGGAAGTCCAAGGGGAGGATGTTCCTAAAAACGACATATCAAACGCAATGCGGCCATTGCGACTTTGTATTCATGACCTTTGGGTTGACCAACACACTAGCAGCTTTATGGATCACATGAACCGACCATGCTATTTGATGACTCTTTGAATCATTTACAGGAGAAAAGAACATCATGGGCAGCTTTGTATCTTATTTGAGAGCTCCTGAAGGAGGAGCCACACCGCGCGAAGTCTTGATAAATTTAACTTCTGGATGCGAGGGGTACCTTTTTGGTCATATAATAAATGAAGTGGGAATACACGTGGATCTCGCTAAAACCCATTTTGGTTAGAAACTGATCGACACCAAAGATTCCTGCGGGGTTACAGCAATTCATTGGTTTCGCTAGATACTATCGCAGATTCATCAAGAGATTTTCAAAAATTGCGCCGCTGTAACCTCTTTAGCACAGCAGGGTGCTGTGTTCGTGGAAGACAAAACAGGAGGACGTCTTTTCAGATTTTGAATCCCAACTCTGCAATGCACTGAGCATCGTCTTTACCCGAGGGTGCGGTGATTAGTGGTATATCATGATGGTTCGAATCAGAGTCCCAGTTACACGCCGGTGCAACACGAGAAGGTGAGGGCTTATGTGGTGGTTTAACAAGAAGAATTGCACGACTCATAACCTGAGGGTGGAAACCATGGCCTTGGATTCAAGTTGGAGGCATTACTTGGACGGTACCAAATGCACTACTTAGACCGATCACAAGGGCCTCCCGTATACCATTGTCTCGAAAAAGCTAAAACACGTGATGACATCGCTGGAGGGAACTTTTGAATGATTGCGACTGTGAAACCTGAGCGTGCATGAGCTTTGAAAATCACTATCGACTCTAACCTACCTGATCAGACTCGCTCTGTTCAACTGTAGAACTGAAGGAAGAGAATTTTAAATATTAAACCCATGTGGGGCATGAAGGAGCAACTTTTGGCAAGATCGGGCGATGTTCGCTACTTCATGGAACGAATATGGATTCCACTATACGGCTACTGGAGGAAACTTGTGTTGATCAAAGTGTGCATGCCTCGATGTTCTAATAGTATGGGTTTGATAGGAGATATTAGGATTTCAAGCCTTGTATTGATGATCGGGTAGGAAGGCCCACATAGCACTATATGTGAACGATGTTTGACTTGTGCGAAAGTCAAGGTGGAATATCAGAAACCTACTCGTTTGTGTCAGCAACCAGAAACACCCATATGGAAACGAGGATAGGCTACCGTGGTTTTGTCACTGGACTACCTAAAACCTAGAACGGAAACAGTATCACCTGGGTGATCGTCGATTGTCTCATGTAACTAGTACACTCTCTTGCAATCAAGGAAACTGATGAGTCTTCACAGCTTGTGAATATTCCTCTGAGAGGGGCGGTTTTTAGGCACGAGGTGCCAACTCCTGATACCTTTGATTTTGACCTATACCTGATTTATGGCAGACAAAACACAACACCCTCGACTCACGTCCAGGCATGAGCATTGCATATCACCGTAGGACAAACGGTCCGAGTAAAATAAACCATCCTGATACTCGAAGACATGCTGCGAGCATGTGTATGATTAACTTTAGCAAAACTGGAAGGACGCTTACCTTGGGATGAGTCCTACTGCAGCAGTTACCATACTAGTATTAAGACAACTCTGTTTGAGGCATTGCATGAATGATAAAGCCGATCTAATTGTGGAACAAAGGTGGGAGACAACCTAATCACGGGTCCAGGTCTGGTACTCGAAACTCTTCGGAAAATTGTTTAGATTGGAAATCGTGTGGCGACAACGCGTAATCGCCAGGAAACCTGATAACTTAGGAAACACTGGGAGCTCGCTGCAGGCGAACGTGTCATATTGGAAGTCTCACCCTGGGAGGGTGCGGTACGCCTTGGGAAGCGTGGCAAGCTTAGCTTACGTTGTGTTGGGCCATTCAAAATTCTGGAACGTATTGGCAAAGTGGCGTACAAGCTCGAGTTACCAGTCGAGTTTGGTAACGTCCATGATGTTTTTCATGTTTCACAACTAAAGAAGTGTTTGTCCGATGAAACACTTGTTGTACCACTCCAAGAACCGAAGATCGTCGTCAGCTTGCAGTTTGTCGAAGAACCCATCGAAATCATGGAGCGGGAGGTTAAGGTTCGTAAGCATAGTCGTGTGACAATCGTGAGAGCCTATTGGAACTCAAAACGTGGACCGGAGTTCACGTGGTAACGCAATGATCGGAGTAGGCTCTAGTATCCTCAGTTGCTCAAGCAGTTGTATTAACTTATGATATCATTGACGAATTTCGGGACGAAATTCTCTTTCAAGTTGGGGATGATGTGGTACCCGCGGAAAATCCACAGTCATCCTGAGCTAACATTTTGTCATTTTGGATTACTTATCAAATTTCGGGACGGAATTTCTTTCAAGTTGGGGATGATGTGACAACCGGAACTTTTGAGGTTAGTAATATCTCGCTTTACAGTCTTGATTCCTTATTACTTGTGATAATATCGTTAAACCTAGTCAAACATATGAATTAGTCATCACATTGACCCTTTGGGCTTGACCTATGACCGCATCTGGTTGGTGAAGGGACTCAGGCCCATTAGCGGACAGTGACCGCTCGGACGCACTATGGATGGGTACTTGTTATTACCGACCCGAACTAGTTATGATCCAATCATCATAGCTGGCCCAATCAAACTAAATGGGTTGGCATATGATGATGGCCTTATGGTGGCCGGCCCATTAGGGGTTGCGCAACTTTATATTGCTCGACACATTATATTTCCATGAGATATCCATAACAAACTCAATAAGCAACCCTAGCCTCTCTCTTGATTGCACGGTTTCAGCAGAAAGGACCCCCCCCTCGTGAATCCAGCATCGATCGTAGGTTAGCATATTCACATCATGTTCCTTATTTATTATTTGATTGCTCTTTAAGTGATGATGTTAGCAAAAGTATGTATGATTGTAACCGATTGTTTTGATTGTGCTTAAATATTCTAAACGCATGATTCTCACATGAATATGGACGATATAATTGGACCGTGATATCATGAACTTGACTTTAAATTGTTGAACAATTAATGTGACCACATGTTAGTCGTGTAACCTGTGATTGCATGATTTAATTGTATCTTGGTTTCATTGTGCATACATAGGTAAATGGCAGCCACGTGATTTTGATTCCTGATTGCCTGAATTCATGTGCATATCTTGATAATAATGTCCAAGATAGTCAAAGGCATTAATTAATTAGTGATGATGATAATGATTAGTTATTGGATATATGAGCAGATTATGTAGTGGCTATGCTAGGGTAACATGATATTTAGGTTATGATTAAATAATGTTTGTTCGATATGAGGGTTATGTAAATTACAACATGATAGGAATATCACTACTGGGTATATGAGAATTTCTAAACTATAGTTAACGAATAATGGAATCACAGTAACATGTATACATCAAGTGGGCCGATACATGTAATTTGAATACAGAAAATGTTAGATGGAATTGTTATTTGGGGCGTTTGTAATGATGGGCTTTATACACACAGTTGGGCCGAGTAGTGTTTACTAGTTTGTATTGTAATTGGGTCGAGGTTTAGGGCGGTCTGGGAAAAGGGGCTACGATTGATCTTGGGGGCAACATGACCATAGTGTACTAGTTAGTAAACAATTATGTTAAACTTATATTTAAATGCCTGAATGCTTTGCGTAATGTGAGAGAGAGACGTGACTAAATTATGTGAAGTGTGTGTAGCCCAAGGGTTGATTATGTGACTAGTTTATGATTGTTGTATCAGCATGCATAGATCAACACACGGTTATGAAATATATGGTGGTGTCTAGCAAGTATAATGATTTCGAGGAGTGATGAGTGATCATGTATTACTTGTTATGTGATATTACGTGTACATAGATATATGTATATATCTGTTTATTGGCAACTTGTAACGAGATGTGAGACTAGACGTGTATACGAAACTGATTAAAATAATAATCATGGTTAGGACGTGGTTGGGTGACTCACAAAGATTAAGTAAAATTCAATACCGAGCAATCCAAGGTGAGTTCACTGCACTTTTCTAAGCATGCGTCCCGGTGGTTTGGGACATCTGGTAAACGTTTCTAAAGGGAATACTGGGTAAACTGTTTATTTGGGATGTTGGTTATGGAACACAGTATAAATCATGTAAGACCCCATACATCTACCGTGTTGCTGAAGAAGCAACGAGGTATTTAGTTGATAGCGCTATTAGGTTTGGTACCCTCACACCGGGCCGAAAGGACGGGCGTGAACTAATTACCTGGACTTCATGACCAATGCCTAGTTAGAGGCATTGGGGTTGGGCATTCACATCGTGTACATATAAGACCCCTTACATCTATTCAAGGTTGTTTGATACCTTGACATCATGACCAATGCCTAAATGGAGGCATTGGGGTTGGGCATTCACATCTAGTCGCCACATACGGTAATCGAGTAATAACAACATCAAATCAAATCATCGAAACAACGAAACAACATATCATCTTGTTAACTGTTTTAAACATGTGACTGGTAACTAACTCGGTAAACAAAACTTTGAACTCACCAGCGTAGTCTGACACACTTGTTTGCATGCTTGTAGGTCGTTAGCTGAGATACTTTGGGACTTGCTATCTGGAGCAGCTGGAGTGGGCATGGTCTTGCTGGACGTATTTATTTTATTGGTCTAATGATACATTACTTTGGTTTTAAAACTGGTTAATTTTGCTTCCGCTGATACTTTGGTTTTCATTTAAACTCACATACAGTATTTCATTTACAATTAAGTACTTTATCATTTAACTGAATGCGTTTGATATAATTAGTGGCTCGTTGTTGGATCGTCGCACTCCTAGTAGGGACATACCCTAGGTGGGAATTTGGGGGTGTGACATTCTTGTTGTTGGACCTACACCTAGGCTCCAATTTTAATAACTGACTGCTTTTTGCAGTTCTGTTGACACAGAGTGTCTTACCGGTGAGTGTACTTAGTATTTCTGACGCAACGCTCTCTCGTTTATGCATAAAGCAATATTTTGTAGTATACAACGTGCATGAATTCACTTTTTTAGTATGTGTTCAGACATTGCTGACAATTAAGCACATAATTGCAGTCATTAAATAATAATTAAAGTGTACGGAAATTACCGGTTTGGTGCCAGTTGTCACATTAAATAGCACTGAGGTTGGGAGACGTGTCTCGTCCAGGAATAAGACACACCGTCCAAACCCAAAGACCATGGATGACATCTTTATTTCAAGCGCAGCATAAAAACTTCCAACGCCCGCCAGATCCACTTACTAGTTCCCTGAAATACATGTAGTTTGAAAACATCAACAAAAGTTGAGCGAGTTCATGTGTTTAGTATGTGTGCACGAATCATCCTTGAAAACCTTTGTATGTATGTATGTACTTGTAAACTGGTATGAAGCAATAAGGAAAAACAGATCAATTAATGTGTAGTTAATACATTAATAAAAGTGACATGGCATAGGAAGCACTCAAACCTGTATGCGTATTTCGTACCGGCCCCTCCGGCGGAATGACATAGTCACCACATGCGGCCAACTCGCAGGCCCATGGGTGGGGCTCGCAACACCCAATAGATCTATCACTCATGCCCCTCGGTCCTTATACAAGGATTAATGGTCTTAAGTTAATGGCCTACCCATTCACGTGATCGAGCAGTACCTTTCCTTAGCTAATCATACCATGGTAATTGTTTGTACGCAGTATGTAACATGTATTTCACCCCCGAAGTTATAAATTTGAAAACAGTTAAAAGAAAAGGGGGACATGAACTCACAGTTTTGCGTTCCTTGTATCCGATGTAACTCAAAGCTTCCTCTAGAATGCACGACTACCTACATGCGTACTAAGGTCCATTAGACTAGCGGGTCGTGCCTTGACTTGGTATTAATTAGTGCCTTTGAGTTAAGTTTTAAAGCGTCTTCGTTATTATTCCAAGTATATAATTATTTGTTAAAATAATTCATATTTTAACTTAAATTATATTTATTAAATTTCGGAATAATTGTTAAACAATATTTTGTAACAATGCTTCTCAAGTATTTATATCCGTATTTCCTTCCCAAGGATGGGGGTATCTCATACATGTATATCCGTATTCTTGTATTGGTATATCTTGCCATGTGTTGGCATCGTATTTCAGTGTGTATGTATTTTCTTAATAAATATCCAATATATATTTCCAAAACAATATATTTTCAAGTCTCACTTAGAATATATATATAAACTTATTTTTATCCAAAATAATGTATTTCAAGGAAATATATATTTTCCCAAAAATATTGTATTTCTTAGTAATTCCAAGAAAATATATTTTTACTTCCCAAAATAATACATTTTCTACTTGTCGAACACATGATATAACTTGGTAATAATACTAAAAATCATATTTTCATTTCTTTTGTATCCAAAATAGTATTTACCAAAAATATGCTCATAAATGTATTTTCCGGAATATTTGGTAAGTTACGTTTCTTGTGTTCGGTTCCCCCATATTAAGCGTGTAACTTATATATTTATTCCTTGTGATTTTCGGTATTATTTTGGATTGTAAATCTCTTTGTATTTGTTAAGTTATATTATTTTATCCCTAAAATAATATAGTTAATACACAAAGTATACAAGTATTCACACACATCATGTCTTTAATGCCAATATATATTCTAAATACATATTTGCCCATTTTTATTTATAAAAACCAACCTCCAATACTTGTATTTTTGTTACAAAAATTATGACAAAGTTTATATTGAAAACCATAGTTAAAAATACACTTGTAAATATTTGTTAGAAAATATTTTTCTAAGTGTTTATATTTTTAGAAAATTTTGCCATAGTTTCCCCTAAAAATGGAGGTGTCCATGCTATCAAAGCATATCATTTTCTTTTCAAAATCATCACAAACAATTTACAATCAACTCTAAACAACTTACTCTTACCGATCTTGGCAAAAATATGCATTTTCTACTACTTCATGAACTTGAAAGTTTATGAAAATTTGTAGTAACTTGGTAGTGTGTTTAGTGAGTTTAGTTACCCTTTAAAGTGTGGTTGTTTTTATAAAAACATCATTCTTGCATGATTTAGATGTTCACAACTTCAAAACACATTTTCTAAAAATGTTTCTTTATGTATTCTTCTTATTACACAAGTGTTTCTACACTTGTTTAACTACTAAAAATAAGATTTGTTTATGTAAGAACCAAGATTTAGTAAAACTTATATTTTAACTTGGTTTCTTTAGAAATCACCCATAAAGTTTCTAGATCTACAAGTATCACAACTTATTTTGGTCATTATTCTTCAAGAAATCAATGTATTCTTTCAAGTTCATATCTTTCATGAGGATGATTTATGAATCTCTAACATTTTCATCCTCTCATCTTGCTAGATTATGTTTTTGTTAGGATCGGAGACTCTCATGATAGTGTTTGTTTGTATGATTTGAACAATGAATGAATATGAAGCTATGTAAAGTGCAGCGGAAATGAATAACAAACTTTGTAAACACAATCAAAGGAGAAAATAGTTTTGAGAAAGCATATGCAATTCATTTAGTCAAAAGATTTACAATAAGAATCAAATGATTACAGATATGCTTACATACTAAGCAACCCCTCAGCCAGATGCCCCAAGGTTGGATTGTACAAGATGAAAGGATTGAATTGAGGAGAAGAACACTCTCAAAACGAATCAAATGTAACAGTACAGAGTACTGCTCCATTTATAGACAAACCAAACCACTAAGGTATCTCAGCTGACGTCACCATGAAAGTGACATCTAACAAACTAACAAACTCTATCTACTGTTCTACAACTACTGACCATACAGACATTGATTACATTCCAAACACTGATATATAAACACTGACTCTTCATTCCACTGACGTAATCAACCACTGTTGTATGAGCAACAGTGCTTTCTTCAAAGGGTGACCAGGCCTTGAATGGGTAGTGCTTTAACTCTTCAGCAGTACTTGGATTCCAGTAGTAGATTGAGCTTCAGCCTTTAAACTTCATCAGTGCTTTGGTTTCACAGTGGTTTATAGGATCAGCAGTTGTTGATAAGGGCAGTACTTGGAGCATATCAGATGTTTGATTCACTGTCAAGGGGAAAGCTTAAAGTAAACAACTGATTATTGTGAATCCACTGTCATGATCCGGTTTTGGCTTTCATTATCTGTTCCTCTGGCAGGGTTCAATCCCAACAATCTCCCCCTGGAACAAATAATGCCAAAACCCTTCATTATTCTGGATCTTTATTACTCATCAGAAGTTCCCTTGCTTTTCTTTTAAATTCTTCTTCAAATTCTTTGGAACTTGTGTCATCTTCATCCCGACACAGTGTAAGCTCAAGGAGATCTTGTAGATCTTCAACACCCAGGCCTAGTGCTTGATTCCTTGATATATGCTTCACTTCACCATTGATTCTGACCAGAGTCAATACGTGGGTCTTTTGATCAGAGAGCCACTTTAGTATTTTTAAACCAAATGGGTTTCTTGGGAGAGATTTATTTGATGATGAGTTGGGAGATGTTGGCCTTGTGAAAACTTGCAGACTTTCAGACATTCTTTTGAAGGCCATTTCAATAACATTGTTTGCTGCAGCTATGTCTTCTGCAGTTTCCTTTTCTATCCGCTCCTGGCTCTTTTGTTGATCTGGCTCAATGTCTGAAACTTCTGAAATAGATGGTGATGCAGGTTTAGTTAACACCTTCTTAAAAAGGTTTTGAAGTTTTTCCGAGTTCTCTTCTTTTAGACCCATTTTCATGATGGTTTCTTTGAAGTACTCAACTTCCTTTTCCTTTACCTCTTCACTGGTCAGCTGTTCTCCTTCTTCTTGGTTTGTCACAAGAGTAGACCGGAACAGTGTTTTGAGGTTTTCTATCTGCTGTTCAAGCTTCATCATTTGTTCATGCTTCTTTGAAGTGCCTGAAACAGTTATCTTCCTTTTCTTCAGCCTTTCATAGGCTTCATCAGTTTGCTGCTTTGACCATTTTGATATGGCATTTGCAGTGTCCACTTTTGCATTCACCAGCTCCTGTTTCTTTCTTTTATACTCAGCTGTTAGGTCAGAGATGAGCTTTTTGTATTTACTCCAATTTGGAGCATTTTTCTTCTTTCTAGGATCATTCTTGATTCTATCAATCCTATCAGCTTCATGCTTTAAAGCCACTATTGACCATTCTTCAAATTGGTTTTCTTCAGCAGGATAAAATTTTTCTTGCATTATGTATGCAAGAAGTTTTCTTCTCATCTCTTTTCGTTGTTCTGCCTTTTCTTTGCTCAGCTCTTGTGCAAAATCTTTTATTAGTTTGACTTTTGTGAACAAAAATTCCAATCTTTCATCAATGGCTTCATCACCTTGACCTTCACATTCAACCTTTGCTCTGATCTTTGCTTGTCTTGCTTTGAGCTCAAGGTATTCATCCATATCTTCTGGAACCATGTAGCCAACGAGTGAAGGAAATCTTCTGTTTGAAGGATCATCATCATTGTAGAATTGCCTCATCTCATTTTTTAGAGCATCTAGTTCCAATGGATATTTTGCAGCAGTGGGATCATATTTGTCCTCATCTGGCTGAGTAAGTTTTCTTTTTCGGGTACAGAGCTTTGTTGGTTGTGATGTGAAACTGGTGGAAACAGTGGTGGATGTCTGACTAACAGTGGTTGAAACAACTGGTGTTTCAACCGCTGTTGTTATTACAACTGCTGATATGTCAGCAGATGTCTTCTGCTTTTGAGCAGGGGATGGAGGTGGTGAGGTAGTTTTTAATGGTGGTGATGGTGGTGATGAATCATCAGATATGACAATCCTTCTCCTTTTTATTGTAGGAGAGGCTGATGATGTCTTAGGTGGCTCAGTGGTTTGAGATTTAATGGCAGTGGTTTGTGTTTGTGATTGACTAACAGCTGTTGAAACAACTGGTGTTCCAACTGCTGTTGTCATTACAACAGATGTTTTAACATCTGTTGTCTTCTGTTTTATGACAGGAGGTAATGGTGGTAGG
Organism: Helianthus tuberosus; assembly: GCA_030545235.1. Classification (NCBI taxonomy): domain Eukaryota; kingdom Viridiplantae; phylum Streptophyta; class Magnoliopsida; order Asterales; family Asteraceae; genus Helianthus; species Helianthus tuberosus. The sequence continues at coordinate 80,627,650 of CM060417.1, read as the reverse complement.
GCAGTAGTTTTGGTGGTGTGTGATGGAGTGGTGTGTATTGAAGAGATGGCAGCTGTTTGGCTACTGACAGCAGTTTTTGTAACTACTGCTGTATCAGCTGTTTTAGATGTCTGTTTTCCTTGCTCTGGTTCAACATACAGACCATCTTCAATTCCCCTTTTCTTCATCTTCTTGACATTCTCCCCCTTTTTGGCATTATCTGCAAGGGGGTTATCCATAAAAAGGATAGTGGAGGGAACTTTTTCACCATGGGCAGTCTTTTGTATGCTGGCCTTTATAGCCTTGATGTCTGCTTGAGTATCTTTGAATCTTGACTCCACTATGTTTGTCAGCATTTTTACATGTATTTCATGCTGTTGATCAGCCATCTGTTTTTGTTTCTCAAGCATGGGTTGAAAGATATTCCAGAGCTCATTTGCAGCAATTGCTTGTGGTGGAGCAGATGCTTGAGTTGGAACAGGTGCTTGTGGTGAGGCAGCAGTGGATTGTGCTTTTTGAGCTTTTAAAATCTCTTGCACCATCTCCTTTATTTCAGCAACTGAGGTTTCAAGTTTTTCAACTCTTCCCGTCAATTCCTGGTATTTTGAGTCATCACCCACTTTAATGGGATCATCTGAATCCCCACCTGTAGTTGTTATATCAATGTTTGACTTAGGAACTGAGTCCCAAAAATCACCCATTGATGCCCCTTGTTCTTGGTACTGGGGACTTCTTTCTTCAGCACTTGATAGACCTTTGATGGTACCAGTGGTTAGAACCAACTCACTGGTGGTTACCGATGGTGCTATTGAAGAAATTGCCTTCAAGGGAGTCTTACTAATGAAACAACTGTCCAACTGAAGATCTGTTGATCCATCAGTTGTAGTTGCTGCTCCACTTGAACTACCACCGAGAGTTACTTGTAACTCAGGGGGTGTAACCTCCTCTGTTGTTGCTGGGGTAGCAGAGGTATAAGCATCAGACCCAGTCACTTGTGGGAGTATACTCTCAGTGACAGGTGATAGAGAGGAACTGGTTTGTGTCTGAGCTATAACTACTGCATGCAACAAAGGTAGCATGGATTGTGGTAATATAATTGGTGAGGGTATGGGAGTTGAAAGAGACATGTCCTTGGGATCAGGACTGAGGAAGATGGATCCGAGTGGATTCAAAGCTTCATATTGTGGGGTCCCTGTGCTTACAACCTGATCCTTTTGTGAGGATGTAGGAGGAGTTTGAGGCAATGGTGGAGATCTTTTTACCAACTGCTGTGAGGAAGTAGCAACAGTGGTTTGTGGTGACATTTGTGTTGTCACAGGCATTAGCTCTGGGATCTCATCTTCCAGAGTTGCCTTTGTTTTGGGTTTGGGGGGCTTTCTGGATGTTTTCTTTTTGGTCTTTTTGGTAGTGGCAGGTGTGGGTTTCAAAGCAGGGGTAGTGCTGCTATGATCACCTGGAGCAGTAGGCTCAGCAGCAGATGTCTGAGGAGCAGTGGTAACTGCTAAATTCTGCTCGGACACCTCTGCTTTTGTTTTTATTGGTGCCAACATTCTAGTAAATGTTTCAGGTGTTAAACTTTTTATTTGAAAATAAACACCTTGTTTTGGCACATTTTCATATTCTTTTTCAAATTTTTGTTTGAAATAGTAGCTTAGAAACCTTGGAAAGAGTAAAAATGCTTTGCTATCAACATTCTTTACCAAGTCATTGAAGATTTCCTGGGAATAGTTGTAATCTTTATTATTTAAAATGGCATAGCCCAGGCATTGAATTTTCAATGGTATTTCGTTAAAAGCTGTTGTTTTATTTGAAACACACGACAAAAGTGTGTGGAATAAAAATCTGGGTACAGACGGGAAATAACCTTTTTGTAAGGTATCTACCTTTGATTGTTCTGCATATCCCCTTTTCAGAAAATCAGCTTTTAACTCGTTTTTATCAAAAGAAGTTTTACCTTTCTGATCATCGAGTTTGAAGACTTCTGAGATTGATTGCGGAGTGATTTGAATCGCTTTACCCTGTATCGAGGAGTTAATGGCTACTACTTTTCCGTCTTGTTTTTCAAGCGTAGTATTTTTCCAGAACTCTCTCTGGGTTTGCAAGTAAATGGGAGCGTCTGCTGTCAACAAAGTTTTGTACTTTGATTCAGAGAGTGTGTCGATGACGGAATCGAAGGTGAGGTTGTTTGAGGGTTTTGTGAGGAGACCCAAGTAGTTGTGCGGTGATTTGTATGGGATTTCAATGGTTTCTTCGGCCGTTTGAGCGACCTCTTTTGAAGATGATGGTGATTTTGGTTTAGATTTTGATTTTGATGTTGACTTCGTCATTTTGATGAAGAAGAATCGGAGAGTGATTTGGGAAGAAAGGTTGGAAACTGCTTTGAGAAGAGAACTTTGGAATTCAATTCAACAGTGTAAAACCCTGTTTGGGGGTTTTGATCAGGGTTTTATTTAGGAAAAAATGATCGCTGATGTGGCAGCGGTTATTATGATCTGAAGGCTAAAAACTGACCACGTGTCAACCTCTGATGATATGGATGAAGAATGGATGACAGTTGTTTTAAGAACCACTGATGTATCAAGCATCAGTAGTTACAACGGTAATAATATGATGACAGTGGAAGATTTTTACTATCAGTGGATAGCATATCAGTAGATAAGACACTGATTTTGAGCATCAGTGTTTGCCAATCAAAATGAGGATCAGTGGTTGACTTTCAGCAGTGGATAGTAATTAGGAAACAGACGTTTGAGCAAAACAGTGGTTAGGGTTAAAATAAGGGCAATGGTTTGAAAGTTCATATTCAGCAACTTTTTGCAGAGATTTTCATTCAAGGTTTTGCCACATGTCAAATTTTCTATTGAAATTCTTACGAATTACTGACAGTGGTTTTGTACCCCAGACGATGAGAACTTTTTACTAAGGCAACTCATTTTCGTTTAATATCTAAATTAAAACGTGAGTGCCCTAGTAGTTTAGACACTGTTTAGCAATCAACATTTGATTAGTGTTTAACACAACCTGGAGTAAGACATGACCTTGACATATGCACCATTTCCTTTTGACCCATTTAAGAGGACAATAATACCAATAAAAAATAAGGTACTATTTCCTGACAGGTAACAGAGACAATTGCCAATAAAAACAAGCAAAAGTTCAAAATATATTATTCTTAAAAAAAATGAAGAATATATCCTGGTTATTCGAGAAAATCCTTTATAAAAAAATTAAAGGATTTTCTGAGAACAGCATCAAAAAGGATCTGGTATAATTTCAATAAAATACTTAATCATATCATTCTCAAGTTTATGAAAATGGTCAGTGGTTTGACAGCAGTGGTAGGAAATTTTGAATACATTTTGACCACTGTTTGGTACCATTTTCTTGTTAGTTGATTGCAAACATGAGAACACATGGACACATGAGTTTTGAAGATCCTATTATAGATCTTGTTTCCATGTGATGATTCTTGAACATTTGTCTAGTCCTCTTGTAAGTTCAATCACCGGAAATTCCATTTTTACCTAAACCTTTTCGTGAATAGATAAATGCACACAGTTGCTTAATGACCATTATTACCCTAAATTCTGACTCTTCAGTGTTTTATGTATTTTTAACAAAGTTGATTTGTTCCTTTTGAGGAACTCAACCTGTTATTCAACACATAAGATCAAATGACTAAAGTTTTAATTTCCCTCTTTTTAGGTTAACAAAACACCAATGCTTTTAAGAACATGGGTTTTGTTAATCTGAGGTTCATACTTGTGCATCTGATATAATGAAGACATCACAAATTTCATAACAATAGTTGAAATCAATTTTGAAAAAATAAGAAATAATCTTCATAGTTCAACAGATATGTTTTCAGATCTAGAAACCATGAGTGTCTTGTGCATGAAATCACCTGTTGTGTGAAATTTGTGTGTTATATGACATCTTGGTTGATTTACAGATTTTTGAATCACCACTTTGGACATGGTTTACTCGGTACTCTGTTTTTCAACTAAATACAACCAACCATAGTATCAATGAATTTTGAGCTGAACTGTTATGTCAAATTGATTGTTAGATCGAATTTGACTGTCCAAGCTCTGATACCAATTGTTAGGATCGGAGACTCTCATGATTGTGTTTTTTTGTATGATTTGAACAATGAATGAATATGAAGCTATGTAAAGTGCAGCGAAAATGAATAACAAACTTTGTAAACACAATCAAAGGAGAAAATAGTTTTGAGAAAGCATATGCAATTCATTTAGTCAAAAGATTTACAATAAGAATCAAATGATTACAGATATGCTTACATACTAAGCTCCCCCTCAGCCAGATGCCCCAAGGTTGGATTGTACAAGATGAAAGGATTGAATTGAGGAGAAGAACTCTCTCAAAACGAATCAAATGTAACAGTACAGAGTACTGCTCCATTTATAGACAAACCAAACCACTGAGGTATCTCAGCTGACGTCACCATGAAAGTGACATCTAACAAACTAACAAACTCTATCTACTGTTCTACAACTACTGACCATACAGACATTGATTACATTCCAAACACTGATATATAAACACTGACTCTTCATTCCACTGACGTAATCAACCACTGTTGTATGAGCAACAGTGCTTTCTTCAAAGGGTGATCAGGCCTTGAATGGGTAGTGCTTTAACTCTTCAGCAGTACTTGGATTCCAACAGTAGATTGAGCTTCAGCCTTTAAACTTCATCAGTGCTTTGGTTTCACAGTGGTTTATAGGATCAGCAGTTGTTGATAAGGGCAGTACTTGGAGCATATCAGATGTTTGATTCACTGTCAAGGGGAAAGCTTAAAGTAAACAGCTGATTATTGTGAATCCACTGTCATGATCCGGTTTTGGCTTTCATTATCTGTTCCTCTGGCAGGGTTCAATCCAACAGTTTTTAATCATGATCTAGCAAGATCATATAATGGTTTACATCATTTACACAAACTAACAATCATCAAGCATCATAACATCACTAAACAACATGATTTTTTTTTAAGATTTCTTATAGTTTTATGCTTATGTTCATGTTTCATCTTCAAGTTTCTTAGTGTTCTTCATGATATTCATCTTGTATCATCTATTAACCACTTGAGATAGATGTAAAATGAAGAGTAGAAGATCTTACTACTAGCTCAAGGCTAGGGATGATCAAGTGTAGAAATGAAGTGGATAAAAGCAAACGGTGAAGGTCCTTCAACTTCCGAAATCTCCAAGCTTCCTAACTTAGCTCCTTACACCTCTAAATCACCTTGGAATGTTTGTTAGTTGAATGAAAATGGTGGTGGTGTGGATGCTTGTTTGGGCCGTGAGTATGGAGGGAGGAGAGAGGAGCTTGGGTGTGTTGTGAAGATGATGAAGAAATCATGGTCTCTTATATCCATCATGTAGCTTTGTCCATTTGTTTATTTGTTTTGTAAGTACACTACAAGGATCTAAACAAATCTAGGAAGATTTAAGCAATATCTAGAGAAGATTATATAGTATCTTGCAAGATTTGTGGAGATCACAAGTGGGGCCACACCTTGTGAGCGAAAATATAAGGGGGGAGGGGGTCCAAGTGTAAGTTGTAATGATAAGTAGGTGATTAGTTGAAAATCAAGTGTATTAGTTTAGGTGTTATGCATAAGATATGTTATATAGTGTGTTAGGGTGTTCGGGGATCATAACTAGCTCAGAAACATTAAAACAATGCTTCTAGTGTAATTTTGGTGTTTCGGGTAATTGTTCGGTTAGATACCGGTTCGTTAAAGTGTCAAATTATTCCATTTAGTGTTCTTTAAGTACCCTTTTGTGACACTTTTAATTCCTGACACTTAGGAAAGCATTCAGGACCATTTAGTCATATTTTTGCATGAAGTTAGCTTGTTAAAAAGCTGATTTTTGCGGATTTATGCAAAATTCTGCACTTTATGTGGGTTTTAGGCACTTTTCGGCACTTAAACTACCACTTAGTGAAGCAGTTATGTGATCCTTACTTCCCTACACACTATACTAGTGTAGTACCTTGTCTCTGGCCCATACTGGGTGTCAAAACACTGTCTGTCTATGTACTGAACATCGTCAGCATTTTTCTGAGTTATCCGCTAACTGTGCTAACCGTGCTCTGTGCATCATGTATGTCAATAAAGTTTGCATGTGATAATGAGATGACATTTTGTAATATGTGATGCACATGTATGTATGATGTAGAAATCAGGAAGCAGTTCAAATTATTAATTGTGATTCAGCATATTCATTCAGCACTAATCATAGTTAATTAATTGTACGGATGCATGCAAATTTGACAGTTGTCACATTCTCCCCCTGTTAAGAAAATTTCTTCCTCGAAATTTGTACTACCTTAACTCCTTAGGATTACATGGTGCGTGTATGTGTATGAATAATACTGAGGTAGGTAACCCAAAACCGAATCAAAACTTATTCAAATCAGGCGAATCCAAGGATATCTTACTATAATCGGAACCCAGCAGTTAAAAAGTATGTGTTTCAGGATTTGTTGTCAAAGATACAAGTTGTATTGACGTATAGTCTAGTGTAATCCAGTTAACAGGGGTTCCACAAAAGGGGAGTTTTGACCAATAGGATTCTCAAACAATCGGTCACAATATGCAAACGAGTTTTTCACAAACCATAGCATCCGCTAAATGAACTCAAATTCAACAACTTGAATATGTAAATGATCTACCAACTTTCGAATAAATAAATGGTAAGGATTAGTGTGTTGACATTCTTGAGTTGCGAAAATACACCGAATGAAATACAAGCAAATCTGGTGTATCATTGTCTTGATTCGTAGTTGCATCAGGAATGTTTAAATGACAAGTCAAACAAGAGTATGTGTAGTTTGTGTGAAACAGTTGACCAAGATTAGCACAAGCTACAAATTTTGTAATGACACCACATGGTGTCGTAATGACATAATTCAATAATAGTGGTGACTGAACAAGTTCACCATGTTTGAGATCAAATGAAAGTGCACTGAAACAAGCCTGAAGATTTGATTTACACAATGTCATACAGTTTTTAGTTAAATACTGAACATCAAAGAGCCACTGTTTTTTATCGAAGATGAAAAAGTATTAGGTACCGCAAGGCATTCGATCGACAATGAAAGAATCGTTAGGAGGTACATCGTGATATGAAATGAATCTATGTACCATTGCCTTAACACACAACTGTGTTGAGACCGCTTTAATCGTGATAAAGAAGACGGATTTAGAGCAAGTTAATAAATAAGAAATTAGATCCGTGTATGAGGTGCGTAACCAAATTAGCACAAGCTTCAATTTTGTGAAAGCATCACCACAAGGTGTCGAAACCAACAAACGATTTAGTGGAGTCGTAGACCAAACAAGTCTACTACTGTAGGATCGTTGTTTGACCCGAACGAGTCGTTCAGAAGAGCTTTATATCCGAATCAAAGGCGGAATCAATGAAACGGACGTGGAAACAACTTAATACTCTTTAATCTATCACTATGATTGATTTAACAACAATTACAACCTGAACAAATTTTGGCAGCACTTCGTTACAAGTTCTGGATCCGTGCCAAATGAAATAGACAAGTGACCTATATATAGTGTATGAGATATCGCTTGAAATGAACCAAGGCAGCTTCAAGCGAAATCAGCTCTGTTGATTTCGCTTGAACTTGTCCTTGACACTTTCAAGCGGAATCACTACCTATTTCACTAAAATCAGTTTCTCGCACCTCGAGCACTGGTTATCCTATCCTATCCTATTACATGATACAAGACGAAGTCAATAGACATAGTGCACTAACAGACTCCCCCTTGGATATTGACGAAGTCTACAGTGTCTAATCTCTATCATGACACCTCTTCAGTCTTGATCAGTCTTCAAACTCTGTCTCTGGTTCTAACATTGTAAGCATCCTATCAATCTTCAGAATCTATCTCTGGCTCTTTCTTTCTTCAGGCTCCCCCTTTCGTAAAGCTTCCATGCTTTTAGGAATCGACACCTTGTTTTCTGGTTACAAGCTCCCCCTTTCTTCGAGCTCGTCTTCAGACTCCCCCTTAGACTCAGCTTTCGGAATCGTAGGCTGGACTCTTACCAGTAATCACTTATCCATTTATAAGTAACAGCATTTCAAACTACCAGGAATCGTAACCTGGCAATTCAATATTCTCTAAATCACTCCCTCTATCAACAATCTTTACAGATTTAGCAATGTCAAGTATCCAAAATCCCTCACAGTTAATCATCCAAGTCCAAACTAATGACCTTGGAGATATCACAAACTGTTTTTGATTTTTTTATAAAAATTCAAGTTTCAAATTAATGAACTTGTTTTATTTTCAGAAACACAATCAGCATACTTAGATTTTGAAACTTAGCATCCCAGACATCAGTTGTCGAAAATAAAACAGAATCAAAAATCTTTTTGTATTTTCTGAAAATATAAAGCAGTAAAGAAATATGTACAAACATATTTACAGACAATATTTTTGTTTTAGTATGCGTCAGAGGATCATATCAGTTTTTGACAAGTCACAAGTACCGTTGAGCTTAGTTACACATTAAGAATTAAACAATTCACTTAGATTGTCGATATACTGATCCACTTAAATTATCACACAAATTTCAACTGATTCAGGATACGAATTAGATGTATTAAGAACTTAAACTCATTCATGTGTCCCACCTCTTGAATATACTCCCGTATCCAGATCCTAATATTCAGTCTTACAGGTGAATATACCTAGATGATATCTGTAAGGGGTTAGATGCGAAACCGTGAGAGCTCAGGTCAGAACTTCCGTTCAGCAGAGAGATGACGGTTCGACTTTAGGTGTGTCCCCTTTAGAGGATCTTTTTTACAACAGCATTGATTAGCAATTTTATTGTTTCATCATTTTTGCTGAGGGCGGCGCTATATTTCAAGCAAGCAGAAAGTATTATACGGGGACTAGGCCATTGCTTCCGCAAAATCAGAAGTCCCGGGATAATACCCCAGATATCACTAAGCATAAAGACCTAGTATCTCAGAAAGAGGGTTCCTTCAAACGAGATTTCAGGGGTTACCTATATATCCAAGTAGTGTTCCCCACGAAATAAGCAAGTTTGAATTTAGGTTTATATCCCGAAAAAGTTTACTAAATGTATAAAAATCTACCGACACATCCACGGTGAGATCGTTTAACACATTTTAACTTTCCAATTCTTTAGCATACTGTAACTGTCTACTGATGTACTATCATTTACTCTTTTTACACAAAAACTCAATTTTCATTTTTAATGTTTTTGTCTTTTTGCCAATAGGTTTTTATCATGTTTTTGTCATTTTCAAATTTTCAAATGTTTTTGTATTTTCTAACAACAATACTCCCCCTAAAATGCAAAATCATTTAAAGAAAATTTGACAACCCGATACTGATAGCTTTGTCTCGCCATCCATTTTCTGCTAAAAGTGTACTGATTTGTAGAAAATCTAACATACCCCCATGATTTACAACACATTGATATATACAATTTGAAAACCTTTTTTCAATCTTGTTAAATTAATCATGTTTGTTCAGCCGTGAGGGTTTCGGCGTATTCAATCAGAACTCCCCCTTACAACAAACTATTTTCCCATAATTATTTCAAAACACTTAAGTTTGTTTTAATCAGAATGGTTTTTCAGGAAAAATTAGTTTGTTTACCCATCACTTATAGGTTCGGGGATATTTCATCACCTTGAACTCTTTTAATCATTTATGAAAAATTTAACATTATTAGATCAAACACCACTATCTCTTATAGAAAATCAAGTACAACTTAATGTCCTTGATTAACCACTTGTAAGACGAAATATCACAGTTACCATCCTGTGAATTTCTCAAGAATGATGCCGATACCTGCTTCACACTTACCAACCTGGAAGCTCCGGCAAGTCAGGAATTCAACCAACAGATTTATGCACCCAAGCCTGATCAGTCTTGCGTGTGACCTTTTTTTATTTCACTCGGGGTTTGATCATTCCTTTTTGCTTCATAAAATTCTTTTACCCCTTTTACCTTTCCATCAGCCATCTTACTAAAAATATGTTTAACATTGCTATTAGATATTTTTCCAGCATCAACACCTTTTGATTTTAGGTTTGCAGCCCGTAATGGTGGAAAGTTTTCATCATTCATTAACGGAACTATCTCTTCCTTTTTTACCTCAACTTGTGGCTTCTCTGATTTTGTGGAATCAAATTCATCACCAACACATGGCTCCTTTGTTTCCAGAGGAACAGATTCATTGCCAATTTTTATCTTCTCTTTTTCTTTCCCTTTTGTCCTCAGATTTGTATCTGAAGAATTCGTTTTACTTGACTCCGTTGTCGAGTGAAGCGATCCATCAGAACTTTTATTTGAACCAACCGGTTTACCCGAAGACAAAATCTTTTCAAGGTATTCTCTCGCCTTCTTCCTCTTTTTCCTCAGTCTGTCTCTCTGCCCCTGTGAAAGTTTTACTTTCTTATCTTCCACTTTCTGTTCTTTGGGCTTGACATTGACTGGTTTCTTTACCGTTCTCTGAGATTCAACCCTCGATCTTCCCATTGATCTCCTTGGGCAATCTCTTGCAATATGGCCTTTGATTTGGCAATTATAGCATCTCCTCGTTTCAAACCACTGATTTTAGCAGTTAACAGCAATGTGTCCTCGATCACCACAAGTGTAACACACTCTGTTATCGTACCAATCACCACTTTCACACCAAACACTCAGATCATAGCATTGTCTAGCTTTGTGGTAATCATTACTCCTCTTGAAAACTGGATTTGGCTTTGAAGCACTGTGGTCAAACCTGCACCACTTATTACCAACAATTTGTGAGTTTTTATTTTTAAATTTTTGTGGTTTTTTATTACGATTGGATGATTGAACTGATGAACTTTTATTTTCTTTTTGAAGATTTTTCTGCTTTTTATCTTTTTGTTTTTGTTCCACACTCTTCTTTACAGGTTTTTGCGTTGAGCATTCACCTTTCTCAGTAGAATGTAAAACAGTTTCTTGAAACATTTCATTTAATTTCAAAAATATTTTTCTTTTTTCAACATCTTCATCAGTTTTCTCATCACAATCCTCAATTTTGACTTTGTCAAAATTTGTGACATTGTCACTTATTGGAACAGAATTGATTGGTTTTGGACAGACATGTGATGTAGAATTCACAAAACCTTTCAATTTATTCTCAAGCTCATCAATCTTATTCCGTGCAATTTCAGCTTCATTTTCAAGCCGAATGATTTTCTGAAGATGAGAATTTATTTCAATCTGTTTTTCAAGATTATTTTTAAAAATAACAGATTTTTTATCTTCTAAAACCTTCATTTGACATTGAAAATCTTTTTCAATTTTTAATTTTTCATTTTCAAAATCTTTTTCTTTTTCTTTCAAAACTTTGTTTTCCAATGTCAAACTCTCCATATCCTTCAATAGTTTAACATTGTCTGATTCAGATTTATCACATTTTGAGCACACAAATTCAGATCTTAAAGATCCATTCTTCTCGGATTCTTCTGTCCTTGAAATTACTTCTTCAAAAACCTGCTGTTTTTCAGTAACAGCTTCTTTCACAACTTCTTCATTCTTCACAATTTTTTCAACTTTCTCTTCTTTTTCTTTCAATTCTTCTATAGCAGCTTTCTTCAATTCATCAACCATGTTATCAACTTCCTTCTTCATCTTCTCTTCATATCTTCGTCTAATTTTCTCAGTCATAACATCTCTAACAAGTTTCTTCAGATTTTTCTCATAATTCTTATCCTTTTTACGTTTTGAATAAAACTCTCAAGATAAAGGAATTACTGCAAGAACATCATTATACACTATCTCCTTTTAATGAATAACAGGTTCACCCTCTCTGTTGACATAACATTCTAAATTCTTGTCCCATCTTTTATTTCTAACAGCATCTTCATACTCTTCTCTCATTTCATCAATTCGAATACAAGTAATATTTCTTTCTCTCATTGTTTTCTCATTCAGAATCTCTTCACGAGTTTTCTCTTTTATTTCAGTCATGATTTTATCTTCTTGAATTTCCTGGAGACAAAAACAATCAAACAAACACAATCAGTTTAAACAGTATCAAACAATTTGAAATAAACTGACACTCGATTGTCGTGAAATGGTCTTGATGCAGAAATCCTCTTTCAAGCTAAATAAGGATTTCAAGCAAAATCTCAAGTTGAAGCGGAATCACTTTGGATGACACTACAAGCGAAATCACTTATATAACACTTTCAAGCGAGATCACAGCTTCAAGCGAGATCAGATGATGATTTCAAGCGGAATACTACTTGAAGCGAAAGCAGATGTATTTTTCAAGCGAAATAGCTATTTGAAGTGGAACCAGCCAAACTTTTCAAGCGAAATAACACTGTTCGTTGAAGCAGAATCTCATATTTGGTCCAATTTTATCACTTTTACTTTGAATTTTGATCTGAAACTCTCAAGGGTTTGTTAAAACACTGTTTTGCATGTACTGTGAAAAATTCAATCCATTTTGACCAGTAAAACTTGTCCAATTTGAAAAAGAAGATGTAGAAGTCAGAAAATAGATGATATCAAGCTAAACTCTTCTTCCTGAGCTCTGATACCACTTGTAGGATCGTTGTTTGACACGAACGAGTTGTTCAGAAGAGCTTTATATCCAAATCAAAGGCGGAATCAATGAAACGGACGTGGAAACAACTTGATACTCTTTAATCTGTCACTATGATTGATTTAACAACAATTACAACCTGAACAAATTTTGGCAGCACTTCGTTACAAGTTCTGGATCTGTCCCAAATGAAATAGACAAGTGCCCTATATATAGTGTATGAGATTTCGCTTGAAATGAACCAAGGCAGCTTCAAGCGAAATCAGCTCTATTGATTTCGCTTGAACTTATCCTTGACACTTTCAAGCGGAATCACTACCTATTTCACTAAAATCAGTTTCTCGCACCTCGAGCACTGGTTATCCTATCCTATCCTATTACATGATACAAGACGAAGTCAATAGACATAGTGCACTAACAACTACGACTCGAAACAAAAGAACCTTTGCAAAAATGTTTGAATATGATGCTCTCAATACATCATATGGCGTCTTAAATTGAATATGCGAAATGGATAAGTTCAAGCAATTGAACTTGGTAACCTGACAATAAACGTATGTATCAACGAGGGTATCTTAGCAGGGTTACGAAGATAAACCTTGAATGTAACTTGAAAGAAATAAAGTCTCAAGAAAGTGTGTTGACTTGATAACAAGGAAGCCAACAATTTCAAAAATGTAGGTTAAACCAACAATTAGCTTTAGCAAAATAATATGTGAATTTCAATGAAGCGTTTATTCGAAACGAAACCTCATGCGTAGAAAATGGTGCATGCGTAACATATAAGTTTTCAAGTAATGAAACAATGAGTATGAAGAAATGACCAAGTATCGAAGCAAATGTGTGTTCGCTCTCAGCGAACAAAATTAACGCGATGCAACTACCATTAAGGGGAGTAGAGATGCAAACATCTACTCGCTAGAAGCAAAAGTGAAGATTTTAACAAAAATAAGTTGGAGCACTTTCTGTTTAGTTAACTGAAATAGCATATATGTCAGGATAATGGGGTTTGCTTGAGTCAACAGGTGTGGTTCCTAAGCCACCTTTACGAGTTTTGACCTAGGTTCTCAAAGGTCCTAAGTACATGTTTCCTAGGTTTTCAAAGTTTCGTATTTTGTGTAAAACTGTTTTGTGCATCGTGTAGGAAACACCATTTTTGTGTACGTTTAAAACAAGTTATTGTCCCACAATTTTCCTGGTATACTTTCTTCCTGAATTCACAGCTAATGACACTCGATCATCGATCAGTCATGAAATAGTAGTTGAGTCCTCACAGTTAATTAAATAAGCAATTCGTTAATCCTTAGCAAGAGTCACCGACTCTTGTTGGTTAGCTCGTTCGGCTCCTGGTAGTTTGATGTTCGTACGAAAGCTATCGTCCTTCTTCTTGACGAGCAAAACTGGGTTACCCAAAGCGGGAAACTTGGTCTGTTATCTTCCTTCTCTGTCAACTACTGAAGCTACACTGCCAATCCTTGCATCTCCGAAGGTGTAAGTCGCTAAGGTGCATTAACAGCAGGCGCGGTGCCTGGAATCAAATTGAGGCGAAATTCGACTTGCCGTCGAGGAGATAATTCTGGCAAGTCTTCGGGGAAGACTTCAGGATATTCCTTTATCACAGGGATATCTTCGAGTTTAGGTTCTTCGGTTCCCTTGTCCACGACATGAGCCCAGAAAACAACGCATCCATTACGCAACAACTTTCGTACCTTCAAGAAACTTGGAAGCTGTAGGGGCGTAGTCTGCTTACCTCCATGAATCATGATTGTTTCTTCATTTGCCATCAGGGTGCGGGTAATAATCTCCTTTCGATTGCTTGACAACCAATCTATTCCAATTACCACATCGAAGCTTCCCTTAAGCTAGTTCTATCGAGTACTGGATATCTGAAGCTAAAATTTGACAAGTATATTCTTACTTACTATTCCCTTAAGCTAGTTCCAATTACCACATCTTACTTACTATTAAAACAAGTATATTCTGAAGCTAAAATTTGACAACAATGTCAAATAGCACAAACGCATAACATTGACTATTATAAGACGTACCGATGGCCATGTTTGGATCCCGACGTGCTTCCCTAGCTCCGGCGTTAGACAATTTTCCCACGATCTTGTTTAATCTCCCGTGGGCAATCTTTCCTAAAGTTCCCCATGTCACCGCAGTTATAACACCCTGGACCTCTCTTTCCACGTTTCGTCTCATGCCAACACGTCTCCTTGCAGTGCCCCACTTTGCCACAGTTGTCACACTTTCCATTTTTACATCGCCCGGTATGATGACGTCGACACTTGTCGCATTTAGGTAGTTTACAAATGTACTCTTTTCCCTTTTTGGCCTTGTTGTCGTTATTCGTCTGAGTACACTGCTTGAAGTTTCCGAACTTTCTCTTGTTATCTCCAGATGACTCCACATGAGTCTCCTTTTTCTCTTCAGAGATTGAAAATTTGTTCAACCTGATTGCCTCTTCAGTCAAGGCCACACTTAGATAAATGGCCTCATCGATCGTTGCAGGCTTTGATGTCATCACCATGCTCATGATTTGGGGTGCCAACCATGTAAGGAACGACGCGAGATAGGTCGTTAAATCTCTGCACGTATTCAGCAATCTTTGGACCATCCATCTTGAGATTCCAGAATTCAGTCTCCAATTTCTGGACTTCTGCTCTCGAGCAAAACTTCTTACGCATTAGTTCCTTCAGTTCATCGCAAGTCAAAGCATACACAGCAGTCTCGCCCAACGTCTGAACCTGGAGGTTCCTCCATGACAGAGCCCCATCTTGTAGCAGTCCGGAAATGTACGCGACCTGATGCTCTGGGGCGCATCTGCTCACTCGCAAAACAGAATCCGTCTTCTCAACCCAGCGCACGAAGGCTAAGGTACCCCCAGTGCCGTCGAAATTTAGGGGCTTGCAGCCCAAGAACTGTTTGTAGGTGCAGTCACTGGGTGGGTTATTTCCTGAGGTACCTCCGCTGCGCTCGGAGCGAAGGGCCTAGTACTGTGCGATGGCCTGTAAGATGCGCTCTTGTATTTCCGCCTCTGTCGTCAGAAGAGGGGTGTTGGTATCGGTGTTTCTTTGAGTCAACATCTTCCAAGAAGAAGATCGGTTAGGTCAGGTCTTATTAAAGACGTGAGCACAAAAGCATCTACTTAACGAATGAGACCCAGGAGGTATGTATATATACATATATAAGCAATTGTTATATCAATCAATCACATAACATCATAACTATAGCACAACTTGTAGATAGGAACATGTTTAATGAGAACATAACAAGCAATCACGTTGTTGTTTTACATGTTTAATAAGAATATGACGACTGTGCTTTCATAGATTATTGGCTACAAGGTATTGTTACATGTTTTAATGGGGAATATGACGATTGGGCTTCCATTACTTTCCGTCCATAATCACATTGTTTTCAAAGTGTATCACATCAAATGGGACACAACGTCACCCTACCCTTGCCCAATAAGTCTGTCAGTGTGTCAAGATCACGTGGTCAAAAGTAGTCTTTAAAAGGTCTCCACAATCTCAGCTCTTCCGTAGTGTCTTTACCCAAGAGTAATGTAATCCGCATAAATCCAGGAATCAACTATACTGGTGACTGAGGTGGAGAAGGGAAGAAAAGCAAACTGCTAACATGTGCGGGCTCCTCCTCTAGCTTGTATACACGTCGAAGATATTAACTGGTCTGCTGCTTGATAGTAAGGAAACGAGCGTCAACACCTAAGAAAGGTGTAAGAGCAGCAGGTGAGAGTGCAGAAGGAGACAGTGATGAACGGGGAGGATCAAAGCATACTGGCATTGACAGGGTGGAGGACGTAATGTCAGCTCAAGCTCCAAATCTCTATAACTCAAAACCTCAAACCGTAGCGGAAGTAACAGGAGCAACTCATCCCATGTGTGGCTTCCATAATGTGAGGGATGGTAGGGGTCTGAAATCAGCATAGGGCCTGATAGGAACCGTCAGAATGGTTCGTCCAGCGGTGAAGAAATGAACAGTACAGCCTGAAGGATCTTGTGGAAAATCTGCTGATACAAGAAGATCGTCACGCAGGTGCTAGCCAAAGGTACCTTCCCCTGGATGGGGTGCGGGTATGTCTTGAAAGAAATCAATAGGCATGTCAGCAAAATGGACGTCGGTCTCCATAGGGATAAAGGAGCAACCTCAGCGGGTGCAGGTGCAGGACAAATGTTTCAACAGAAGGAAGATCAACACGTGCAGATACTGGGTCTGGTACAAGGGGTGCAATGTCTGGTAAACCAAAAGAAACATGGCCAGGATCAGGAATCGGTTCAAGATCAATAGGCGCATCATCAGGCTGACCCAAAAGGGAGCAGAAGATAGCTCAGGAGCAGGCTCTGGGTCGGGTAAAGGTGTGGGATCTCGAGCAGGTGACAGTGTAGTACTCATAGCGGTGTCGTCGTCTGAGTCAATAGTAGAAAGTTGCAATCCAGCCGTCTGTAAGGCTGCAGATGTCACATACTCAAAGGAGTCTGAAATCGAGTGCAAAATGGAAGCAGAGGGTACTTCAATGGCGGAAATCTCAGGAGGTAGAAAAGCAATGACATCCTCAGCTATCTTTCCATCGCCCTGGGCGTCGTCAGGAGGATCATCAACAAACAAATCAACGTCATCATCAAACAAATCGTCAAAAGGCATATCCTCGGGAGGAATGACTACGAGAGGTACGGTGTCGAGGATCAGAGTCATGATGTGCTCGCCATCGGGGTGTCCAATGATAAGGTGGTCATGGGCTGGAACAGGAATGATGAAAGGATTCTTGTTAGGGAAACCATCAGCAAGGGTAAATCATCACCAAAATCTGGCAGCGCGGATGGTTGGAAGTCGTCCTCGTCCTCGGTCATCATATCAGGATCACTCTCATTGTCTGATGCAAATATCCCCGGTGCAGGTGCAGTCTCATTATATGTGGCGGTGGCCATAGGGTCGTCAACATCTGACAACTTGCTCTCTGAGGAAGGCGTCATATGTGTCGATACATAATGGTCATAGCATGTATATCCATAGTAATCACTAACACTTAGTGTATGCAAACAAAGGTAATTTATCATGTAATCATGTATTCACATTATTCCTCATGAAACTTTCTATCCTTCCTAGTCTCCCAGACTAACCCACCTAGTCTCCCAGACTAAACCAACCAGTCTCCCAGACTAAGCACCCAGTCTCCCAGACTAAACTACCTAGCCTCCCAGACTAAACACCCAGTCTCTCAGACTGAAACACCCAGTCTCTCAGACTGAAACACCCAGTCTCTCAGACTAAACTACCTAGCCTCCCAGACTAAACACCCAGTCTCTCAGACTGAAACACCCAGTCTCTCAGACTGTCCCAACTAACTACCCAGTCTCTCAGACTGAACTACCCAGTTTCTCAAACTAAACTCCCCAGTCTCTCAGACTGAATTATAAGCATAAACTTTGAAATGTGTTTCGTGTCTTTTGTTTGTAAAAATGTTTGTTTTTGGGATCTGGACGTTTTGTGTATGCAATGAAAACATGTTTGAAAACATTTTCGTGAGAGCCCTAATGATCGTAGTCTAGACTCGAGAGAGAATCCTAGTTCGCTACGATCAAAGCTCTGATACCAAGCTGTCACACCCTGACTTTTACGGAAGCGTGATTATGGTGTGACTTTCTTAATATCATTGCGTTCAATCATAACAACAGCTACATGATAAAACCATAGGTTTATCATCCATCAAATAAGTTTAAAACATAACAACATTGTTTAAAAACGTAGACTTCAAATTCAAGTTTTACAATCATACCAAAATGTTTATGAGTTCACTAAGGACTCATCGAAAGATATTAAATAGCACCAAGGGTTGGGAGACGTGTCTCGTCCAGGAATAAGACACACCGTCCAAACCCAAAGACCATGGATGACATCTTTATTTCAAACGCAGCATAAAAACTTCCAACACCCGCCAGATCCACTTACTAGTTCCCTGAAATACATGTAGTTTGAAAACATCAACAAAAGTTGAGCGAGTTCATGTGTTTAATATGTGTGCACGAATCATCCTTGAAAACCTTTGTATGTATGTATGTACTTGTAAATTGGTATGAAGCAATAAGGAAAAACAGATCAATTAATGTGTAGCTAATATATTAATAAAATTGACATGGCATAGGAAGCACTCAAACCTGTATGCGTATTTCGTACCGGCCCCTCCGGCGGAACGGCATAGTCACCACATGCGGCCAACTCGCAGGCCCATGGGTGGGGCTCGCAATACCCAATAGATCTATCACTCAAGCCCCTCGGTCCTTATACAAGGATTAATGGTCTTAAGCTAATGGCCTACCCATTCACGTGATCTAGCAGTACCTTTCCTTAGCTAATCATACCATGGTAATTGTTTGTAAGAAGTATGTAACATGTATTTCACCCCCGAAGTTATAAATCTGAAAACAGTTAAAAGAAAAGGGGAACATGAACTCACAGTTTTGCGTTCCTTGTTTCCGATGTAACTCAAAGCTTCCTCTAGTGTTACACCCACAAAATCCACACGTGGAGTATCACCGCTTGGAGGCGTGACATGACCAGGATCAAGCCACCAATCATATTGAACATAACAAGTAATAAGAAAAATTTAACCACACAATATGAAAGGTGTTTCAAATCGAAACGTAGTTAAGTGTTTAGCGGAAGCATAATTGTAAAACCCAATGAAAGCATTAAGTACGAAATAAAGTAATGATTATAGCATGGCACACATTGCCATGTCCCACAACGACCGCGCCTCCCTGTGCAAGCTCCATGAGTACCTAACGACCTGCAAGGCATGTAGCAACGAATCAACAACAAAGTTGAGCGAGTTCACAGTTGGTTGTTTACTTATAGCATTCGTTTCGTAAATCATATGTTTGTTTTGTAAACCATGTATCGTATTGATTCGTATCGCGGTCTCCCAGACATGTTTGCGAAGATTAGTGGGGGCTTCCCATGTGTTACTAGACCACGCGTATCGACTGCTACGAAAATGTAAGAGGTGCCCTAAGTCAATGTCTATCAGCATTGACCCTTTGCCCATAGTCCATTAGTACACGCTCGTCCGACTGGCACGGTGTGAGGTTTGTTAAACCTAATAGCGCTATTAACTAATGACCCGCTCGCCATAGGCCTCAGCGATTAAGTCGATAAATGAGGGACTTAAAGTGATAGAGTTGATGGTCTTATAGTCGTACATATCCTGTTGTATGGGGAATACGCAAGTTTGTAGTTACCGTTGTGTACGTAGGTTTTACGTACGTGCCCTTCAATCTGAGGACAGTAAAAAGTAGTTTAATAGTAATGATAGTACGAGTAGTTATTCAATCCCATTCCCAACCCTTGGGAACCCCATGCCTTGGAAGGAGTGTGAACTCACCTCGGTTTGCTCGGTAAGATTTAGTTAACTGCTTAATAGTTGATTACAAACGTCCTAACATAATTACCGACAACAATTAATCTCAGTTGCACATAATCCACACGTTACGCATACAGTTAAAATTCACGTATTCCATGTTCACATAATACACCGTAATTGTTCGTATAATACACTCATGCAATTCAAATCATAGCAGTTAATCCAGTACCATCACATAATCACTTAGTACATACGGCCCACTACATTCCAAGTCCAATCCAACATATGTTTTAAACAAAGCAGTCCAATACTACTTAGAATAAATGTGGCCCAATTATAACAATTAACATATAAACCTAATGAACTCGTAACCCCGAACCATATGCGGCTGAACTGATTCATGCGGCCCAGTGCAACCAGAATGGGTGCGGCCCAAGATAATTGTTTAGTGGACTGGTTTGGCAGCCCGCTCCGCATACCTGATTTCCACAACAACCCTTGTTCATATATATGAACTTAGCATACATATACTGTTGTTGATTGAGTTATGAATTTTACAAACTTCTTAAATGTATGAACAATAATTATCTAACCCTCAATCCTTGTGTTAACCCATTATCATCGCATAGATATTTATAAGTCAACGTACAGTTTGTTCTATTAATGCATTCCTCATCAAATTATATTATATTCATGAACCCTAAAACATTTATCAACCATCCTAACAACCTCTGATCTCATGGAACTCGTTGTCATCATAACCGACTCGTTGATACCAATAACAATACACATAATCACATAATTTCAAATCAATCATATGAATCACAAGATCATATCAGAGCTCAAATCATGTTCTATGTACTGATTCATCAAGCAAGTTAAACCAAATTCAAACGTATAAACATACATCACGAATTATTACTAAAATTTACAATCCAAAACTTTAATGTTGATGCACCTAATTATAATCCTAAAATAACAATTTGGTTGTTCCCAACACATACACATCAGACAAAACATCATCATTTATGCCCAACCCTCCATATTCGATTCATGGATGTTGTCAGTTGCATGTTATAGTGGTGCGGCCCAATTAAATACGTTTGAGTGGCCCTTAGTTAATTATTGAATGCATAAATTTGACTACCCATGTGACTCTACACTGTTGACGGCAACAATACACCCACAATATTGTCAAACATATACACACATAACAAGATCAAATAGTTGCAGATTAATGTAATTATGGATTCACTAACCAAGACTTCGACCAATAGGAGATTGCCTCGAGCGGGGGGGGGGGGGGGGGGGGGGAGATCTCCTGTTGCCGTCGCACAACTATGGGAGAGAGACCTTAGGGTTTTTCTAAAAGTGTTCAACCTAACGATCTCACAACTTATAACGTAATCATAACTGGGCCGAAGCCCATCCTGTTTTCGCCGGACATTATTTGGACGAAAACACTCTAGTGTTTTCGGCTAAGTGTGATTTCGTGGGGTAGGGTATTCAGCCAAGGTTCCATGTTTTAATTATACTAATCATAATATTAATACAAGGTATATATACACATACACACATGATATACACACCTCAAATCTACAAACAACGCGTATATTGCATATCAAAAATTATAACAACACACTATGCAAATAAGTATTAAGTAGCGAGACTTATCCGAACCAGGATGTACTGAGTAGCGAGACTTATGTGCTTCATCCATTACAAGTTCTCGTAAATTGCCATAGAGTGGGACCCAGATGCGTCCTGTTACATAGTAGGCGCCGTCTGCCTTTTGTTCAAACCGTTGCCTTGAGCTGCATAGAGCTTCAGCCCTGACGTTTTCTGGTTTCAATGCTTCTACCTGAGCATCTCGTATCTGTGCAGGAAGACTAGATTGAATAGTGAGCTGTAGTGCTCGCACACGCCTAGGTGTGGTATCTCTTCGATTGAGGGCGTCAGCCACAACATTTGCCTTGCCCGGATGGTACTTGATGGTACATTCGTAATAATTCAATAACTTGACCCATCGACGTTGTCTCCATATACTCGAGACTCCTGTGATTGGTGTAAATGGTGCACTTGGTACCGTACAGGTAATGTCTCCATATCTTGAGCACGAAAATAATGGCTCCCAGCTCTAGATCATGTATAGTGTAGTTCCTTTCATGAACTTTAAGTTGGCGTGATGCATAGGCGATGACTTTATCCCGTTGCATCAAAACACAACCCAGACCCTGAATTGATGCGTCGCAATAAACCACAAGGTCGTCTGTGCCCCCCCGAAATGAGAGAATAGGTGCGCTACAGAGCCTATCCTTTAGGTGCTGAAACGCTGATTCCTGAGCATTACTCCAACGATAGGTGATGCCTTTCTGCATTAGTAAAGTGAGAGGTTGCGCAATCTTGGAAAAATCCTTGATGAACCTCCTGTAGTAACCTGCCAAACCCAAGAATTGGCGAATTTCCGTTGGTGTGTGAGGTGCAGGCCAGTTCTTAATCGAATCTACCTTAGATGGATCAACATGAATCCCATCCTTGTTTACCACGTGGCCTAGAAAGTGGACTTCACGAAGCTAGAAGTCGCATTTTGAAAACTTGGCGTACAGTTGTTCTGCTCGAAGGAGTTCCAAAATAAGTCGTAGATGCTGCTCGTGTTCCTCTCGACTCCTAGAGTAGATCAAAATGTCGTCGATGAATACAATCACGAACTTATCCAAGTATGGCTTGCACACTCTGTTCATAAGGTCCATTAAGACTGCAGGCGCGTTTGTTAGCCCGAATGGCATGACCAGAAACTCGTAATGGCCGTAGCGTGTTCTGAATGCTGTTTTGGAGACGTCCTCGTCCCGGACTCTCAGTTGATGGTAACCTGACCTTAAATCAATCTTTGAATAGTAGCTCGACCCTTGCAGCTGGTCGAACAAGTCGTCAATGCGTGGAAGAGGGTAGCGATTCTTTACGGTCACCTTGTTTAGTTCGCGGTTATCTATGCACATGCAGAAGGTGCCGTCTTTCTTCTTCACAAATAATACTGGAGCTCCCCAGGGCGAAGAGCTAGGACGAATGAAACCCTTTTCCAAGAGTTCTTGCAATTGCTTGGACAGTTCTTCCAGTTCGGTTGGAGCTAAGCGATAAGGTGCTCAAGCTATGGGTGCTGCTCCAGGAGCTTGTCACCATGAATTACCAAAGGTTCTTAATCAGCACGAGGAATGCGGACGATCTTTTCTTTGCAAAGAATCTCTGCTCGATGTTGAGGTAGCCAATCCATACCAATAACGATGTCGAAACCATCACAACGTTGGGGTCATTCCTAGCATCGTTCTGATTAATCACGAACACTTGACCCCTGGCACCATTGTCGTCGTTTTTACCCCCGTTGTTGTCTCCACTATTGTTCCCGTTTCCTTGGTTGTGGTTCTGATTCTGGTTCTGGTTCAACTGTGGGTAGTGTCTTTTGAAGTGACCTTCAGCACCACACTGATAGCATCCCTTGTTACCCTGCTGTTGCTGCTGATTCTGTGGAGCTTGTGGCTGCTGTTGTCATTCTGGTTTGCAGGACGTGAGCTTCTACAATCTTTGGCTTCATGCCCCATCTTGAGACACCTCTGACAACGTGTCACACCCCCAAAATCCACACGCGGAGTATCACCGCTTGGAGGCGTGACATGACCAGGATCAAGCCACCAATCATATTGAACAATGTAAATAGTAAGTGTAATTCAACCAAACAATATGAAAGGTGTTCCAAAAACCAAAGTATAGTATCAATGTTTAGCGGAAGCATAAATGTAAAAACCCAACATAAGTATTAAGTTCACAAAGTGTAAATGTTTATCATGGAACTCAACAGTCCATGTGCCCACAACGATCGCGCCTCCCGTGCAAGCTCCATGAGTACCTATGGTCCTGCAAGGCATGTAACAGAGAGTCAACAACTAGTTGAGCGAGTTCACAGTTGGTTGTTCAGTTATAGTAATTGTATTGTAAACCATATGTTCGTTTAGTAACCCATATATCGTATGTACTTGAATCCCAGTCTCCTAGACATGTGTGCGAAGATTAGTGGGGGTTTCCCATGTTTTCTAGACTAGGTATATTTGTATCGCAGCCCACCCGGCATGTGTGCGAAGTTTAGAGTATGGTTCGCAGCCATTCCAGGCATGTGTGCGAAGATTTGAGTATGGTTCGCAGCCATTCCCGGCGTGTGTGCGAAGAGAAGTATATGTATCACTAGTCTAGTAGTATCTACCAATAACCTTCCTCTCCCGAGGCCTATGGTATGTAATTCCGATAACAATTTAAGCATAAGTAATCATCCAAACCCATTCCCAACCCCAGGAATCCCATGCCTTGGTAAGAGTGTGAACTCACCTTGGTTTGCTCGGTATACTAAGATAAGTGCTCACAATTTATCAGTCAAGTCCTATATTTAGGCATGTATGCGAAATCAGTTCAAGTTCGTAAAGATTCACATGTGATCAATATTACAGACTGAGCAGAATCAACATGCTTAACAGAAATAATACGCTAACAGGGTTAACAGAGAGTTTCCTCCTTAACAGAGTTAACAGGTTTTAGCAGTGTCTATAACTTAACAAGGTTACAAGCTCAGAAGAGGTTCATATACTTAACATACTTAACACAGTCGACATGTTCAACAAAGTTTGTATATTTAACAGAGTTGCCAACTAACTGAACCAATAACTAACTGAGTTAATAAATTAACAGATTTACATACAAGTTACAGACATTGGGCCGAAAACACTTTGGGCCGAAAACACTTTGGCCGAAAACTCCAAAGTGTTTTCGTTGGAGATAGGGTTTTCGTTGGGTTAAATCATTAACAACAACACATCAGTTGTAGACTACAAAAACCCTAACCATGTTATTACAATGTAGATCTAATTATCCCATTCAACAACTTTGATTATAATAATTATCTAGATCATACACGCAATTCATGACTCAAAAGCTTTCATCAGCAACGGTCCAATGGATGCTTATTAAGAACATAGTTGTCGACCACTAAACAATAGAGAAATCCTATAACATTTGCAAGTTAACATGAGTCAGACCCCATGCTTTTATTTGTTCCAAGCTGTCGGCCACTATACAATATATTATCTAATCAACATGCAATTACAATCATCATCCAATTAATAATTCGACCTACGCATATATATACATGTATCATTCAGCAATTTCTAACATCTTACTTACACTGTTCTTATGCACTAAAAGTCAACCAACAACTATAATATCATGTAGTCCAAATTTCAAACAATGATAAGTTATCCACAATACATTTGGTCCAATGGCAGCGCATGTGATGTTGAGGTTCATGCTCATCTGACATATATTAGTTACTCAATCACGTGAAATCTCAGATCCTTATTTAAGTGGCCCAATC
This sequence comes from Helianthus tuberosus, assembly GCA_030545235.1. Classification (NCBI taxonomy): domain Eukaryota; kingdom Viridiplantae; phylum Streptophyta; class Magnoliopsida; order Asterales; family Asteraceae; genus Helianthus; species Helianthus tuberosus. The sequence continues at coordinate 80,602,257 of CM060417.1, read as the reverse complement.
ATACACTAACAATCCACTAGCATTTTCAATATCATGCATCCTAACATTAATTAATCATGCTAAATCATAAAATATAAACATGTATTTACTAACCACAAGATTCGATCAATAGATGATGTCTTCGAGGAAAAGCTGGTGTCGAGGAATGAAGGAGGGTTGCCGTCGGCTTTAGGGTGAGAGGTAACTAGGGTTTGCGGATTAAAACTCTACGCAACAGTTGGAACTCAAAACATATAATAAATCATTACTGGGCCAAGGGCCCATTCCTGTTTTCGTTGGCCACATCAGGACGAAAACACATGAAGTGTTTTTGTGGGTGGGGTGTTTTCGAGTGGGGTTTTCGGCTAGGATTTATTTAATTACACAATACTATCAATACAATAAGCATACATCTCACATAGACACTTATAATGCACATCATCACGTATATAAGCAATCACAATACGGTTTAGCATTTTACAAACGTGTACGGTTGTGAAACAAACAAGTCGTGTCAACAAACAATCTAAACAATTAACGTGCAATAATGCGAAGATGGAATCTTAGAAACTCGAGTTGTCACATTATCCCCAACTTGAAAGAAATTCCGTCCCAAAATTTAGCATGCGGTTACTGAGGAAGCTAGTTGTGTTGTGTAGTTTACTGGTTTTTCCTGGGGTGTCACATCATCCCCCCGTTGATTTGGAATTTCGTCCCAAAATTCTGTAGTAGCTTCAGTCTCAGTAGTGGTTGCACTGTTTCCGAATTACTGGGGATACTTGAGTTTCATTTGATCTTCTCGTTCCCAGGTAAACTCTGGGCCACGACGGGAGTTCCAACGAACTCGAACAAGAGGTATTCTGGTGTTCTTGAGGACCTTAACATCCCGGTCCGTGATTTCAACTGGTTCCTCGACGAATCGCAACTGATCGTCGATAGTGAGCTCCTTCAGGGGAACTATGAGGGTCTCATCTGACAGACACTTCTTCAGATTCGACACGTGAAAAACGTTGTGAACTGCACTGAGTTCAGCTGGTAGGTTTAGTCTGTAGGCCACCTTGCCTATTTTCTCTATGATTTCGAATGGTCCAACATATCGTGGGTTAAGTTTGCCTCGTTTGCCAAAACGAACAACACCCTTCCAGGGTGAGACTTTGAGTAGCACTCGATCCCCAACCTGGAACTCGAGTAGTTTCCTGTCTTTATCGGCGTATGCTTTCTGACGGTCACGAGCTGCCGCCATGCGTTGTCGTATTTGAGCAATCTTTTCGGTAGTATCAACTACGAGTTCTGGACCTGTGATTTGACTATCACCCACCTCTGCCCAACAAAGAGGTGACTGGCATTTACGCCCGTACAATGCCTCAAACGGAGCAGCTTTAATGCTGGTGTGGTAACTGTTGTTGTACGAAAATTCCACAAGTGGCAGGTGCTTTTCCCAGCCGTTGCCGAAATCGATTACACATGCACGAAGCATGTCTTCTAAAGTTTGAATAGTGCGCTCAGACTGTCCATCCGTCTAAGGGTGATAAGCTGTGCTCATGTCTAACCGAGAGCCAAAAGATTTGTGCATCGCTTGCCACAGTTCTGAAGTAAAACGTGCGTCACGATCAGAGATAATAGAGGTTGGCACCCCGTGCCTTAAAACCACTTCTTTTAAGTAGATGTCTGCTAAGGTAGAGAACTTGTCTGTTTCTTTAATAGCCAGGAAATGTGCAGACTTTGTGAGTCGATCCACGATCACCCAAATGGTGTCATTTCCGCGCTGAGATCTAGGTAGGCTTGTAACAAAATCCTTGGAAATTTGTTCCCATTTCCATTGTGGTATCTCAGGTTGTTGGAGTAGGCCTGATGGTTTCTGATATTCCGCTTTGACTCTCGCACAAGTCAAACACTTGCTAACGTAAGTTGCTATGTGAGCGTTCATGCTAGGCGACCAGTATGTAGTTCTGAGGTCATGGTACATCTTATCCGAACCAGGATGTACGGAGTAGCGAGACTTGTGTGCCTCATCCATCACAAGCTCTCGTAGGTTGCCATAGTGTGGGACCCAAATGCGTCCTGTTACATAGTAGGCGCCGTCTGCCTTTTGTTCTAACCGTTGCCTTGAACCGCGTAGAGCTTCAGCCCTGACGTTTTCTGGTTTCAATGCTTCTACCTGAGCATCTCGTATCTCCGAAGGAAGACTAGACTGAATAGTGAATTGCAATGCTCGTACACGCCTAGGTGTAGTATCCTTTCGACTGAGGGCGTCGGCCACCACATTGGCTTTGCCCGGATGGTACTTTATAGCACATTCGTAATCGTTCAGTAATTCAACCCATCGACGTTGACGCATGTTCAATTCCTTCTGCTTGAAGATATGCTCGAGACTCCTGTGATCTGTGTAGATGGTGCACTTGGTGCCATACAGGTAATGTCGCCATATCTTGAGCGCGAAAACAACAGCTCCCAGCTCTAAATCATGTGTAGTGTAATTCCGTTCGTGAACCTTAAGTTGGCGCGAAGCATAAGCAATGACTCTATCATGTTGCATCAACACACATCCAAGACCCTGAATAGATGCGTCGCAGTAGACTACAAAATCGTCCGTGCCTTCAGGCAATGAGAGGATAGGTGCGCTACAAAGTCTATCCTTTAAGTGCTGAAACGCTGTTTCCTGTGTATTACCCCAACGGTAAACAACACCTTTCTGTGTCAGTAGTGTAAGCGGTTGTGCAATCTTTGAGAAGTCTTTGATGAACCGTCTGTAATAACACGCCAAACCCAAGAATTGGCGTATTTCGTTTGGTGTGCGAGGTGCAGGCCAGTTCTTGATCGAATCTACCTTGGATGGATCACCATGAATCCCATCCTTGTTTACCACGTGGCCTAGGAAGTGGACTTCACGAAGCCAGAAGTCGCATTTTGAAAACTTGGCGTACAGTTGTTCCGTTCGAAGGAGTTCCAAAATGAGTCGTAAATGATGCTCGTGTTCCTCCTGACTCTTCGAATAGATCAGGATGTCATCGATGAAAAACAATAACAACTTGTCAAGATGAGGTTTGCACACCCTGTTCATAAGATCCATGATAACCGCAGGTGCGTTCGTTAACCCGAATGGCATGACCAAAAACTCGTAATGGCCGTAGCGAGTTCTGAATGCTGTTTTGGAGACGTCCTCATCCCGGACTCTCAGTTGGTGATACCCTGACCTCAGGTCAATCTTCGAGTAATAGCCCGACCTTTGCAACTGGTCGAATACGTCGTCGATACGTGGAAGAGGATAGCAATTCTTCACGGTCACCTTGTTCAATTCGCGGTAATCTATGCACATGCGGAAGGTACCGTCTTTCTTCTTCACAAATAATACTGGAGCTCCCCAGGGCGAAGAGCTAGGACGTATGAAACCCTTTTCCAAGAGTTCTTGCAATTGCTTGGACAGTTCTTCCCGTTCGGTTGGAGCTAGTCGATAAGGTGCTTGAGCTATAGGTGCTGCTCCAGGAGCTGGCTCGATCTGAAATTCGACCTGGCGATGAGGCGGTAGCCCAGGTAAATCTTCAGGAAACACTTGAGGAAAGTCGTGTACTACTGGAATATCCTCAATCTTCTTCTCTTTCGTCGATGTATCTGTAACGAGTGCTAAAACAACTGTGTGGCCCTTTCGCAAACACTTCTGAGCCTTCAAGAAGGAGATGATGCCACTCACGACACCACTCTTGTCGCCTTGAACTTCGAGAGGTTCCTTGCCAATACGAGGAATACGAATGACCTTCTCCTTGCATAGCATCTCTGCTTGCTGTTGGGATAACCAATCCATACCAATGAAGATGTCGAAACTACCCAGAGTTATAGGAATGAGATCGATAGAGAAAGTCTGACCAGCTAAGACGAGGTTACAACCCTTGACTATGTGACCACTGTGGTGTCTGTTGCATCTATTGCACTTTGGGTGATTCCCTTGATATCCACCCTGCCCTTGACCACCAGAAGATTGCTGACCAGGACTCTGGTAGTCATCGATCTTTCGCTGCTGTGCCTGGGACTGAACCGCAGTCGAACCCTTGCTGGGGGTTCCATCCCACTTTCGTTTATTGTCACTGGGAATCGCAGAAGTAGTAGTAGCAGTAGCACCGATACGCTTAGGCAGCTTGTTCTGTTCCACTGCTTGGTCTGTGAGACGATGAGCAAGACGAGTAACACCCTGGATAGTAGCAAGGTTAGCAGTAGTCACATGGCTTTGAATCTCTGGTACTAAGCCTTTGAGGTACAGCTCAATGCGCTAGATGGGAGGATCAACCGTAGTTGGGCATAACACTGCCAATTCGTTGGATCGTTTCGTGTACGCTTCTATCTCTGACCCCGTCATCTTCGAGTTAAAGAACTCCACTTCCAGCTTGTGGATTTCATCACGACTACAGTATTCACGTTTGATCAGTTCCTTAAAATCATTCCATGGGGTGGCATTAGCAGCCGCCAGCCCCAGCATCTGAACTTGCGCGTTCCACCAAGTTAGCGCAGTGCCTTCGAGAGTACCAGTGGCGTACTTCACCCTGCGAGCCTCAGGGCATTCACACATTTCGAAGACCGATTCGAGCTTTTCAAACCAATGGAGGAGTCCAACGGCCCCTTCAGTGCCACTGAAAGTAGTAGGACAACAGTCCATAAAAGTCTTGAGGGTGCACACAGGTGGCTGAGCGTGTTGACTTGTCGTGTGCGTAAGAGTAAACATACTTGAGCACGAGTGTTGGTTTACGAGAGTAGGATCTAAAGATCCTAGAGTAAGTGGTGATGGCAGGTTATACCCCCTGCCTGGGCAGCTGCGAGTGCTGCAATAACTTGTTCAGTGATCAAAGCCGCCAACTGGGCTTGAGTTAGGTTAACGCGTCCACTCATGATCTTCATCTCAAAGGAAACATGAGTGAGAGAGGTTCGCGAGAAATGCGATGACAGAAGAGTGTAAGCACACAAGTGTTCTCAAGCAATAGTTGTTACGTTTATCTAAGCATACCCTGAGCAAAGTTCTATGAAATCTAGCAAGTAGGCAATGTAAACATGAACAATATTACCTATAGTGTTGAGTCTTGCACGTGGAGCGAAGCGTCGTTGTGGATCGTTGAGCACTGTACAGGTTATAGTCTGGTTTTAACAGAAAAACGTTTTCCCCTTATTAAAACTAAGTTCACTATAACCAATGGCTCTGATACCAATCTGTCACACCCCCAAAATCCACACGCGGAGTATCACTGCTTGGAGGCGTGACATGACCAGGATCAAGCCACCAATCATATTGAACAATGTAAATAGTAAGTGTAATTCAACCAAACAATATGAAAGGTGTTCCAAAAACCAATGTATAGTATCAATGTTTAGCGGAAGCATAAATGTAAAAACCCAACATAAGTATTAAGTTCACAAAGTGTAAATGTTTATCATGGAACTCAACAGTCCATGTGCCCACAACGATCGCGCCTCCCGTGCAAGCTCCATGAGTACCTATGGTCCTGCAAGGCATGTAACAGAGAGTCAACAACTAGTTGAGCGACTTCACAGTTGGTTGTTCAGTTATAGTAATTGTATTGTAAACCATATGTTCGTTTAGTAACCCATATATCGTATGTACTTGAATCGCAGTCTCCTAGACATGTGTGCGAAGATTAGTGGGGGTTTCCCATGTTTTCTAGACTAGGTATATTTGTATCGCAGCCCACCCGGCATGTGTACGAAGTTTAGAGTATGGTTCGCAGCCATTCCAGGCATGTGTGCGAAGATTTGAGTATGGTTCGTAGCCATTCCAGGCATGTGTGCGAAGATTCGTTCTATTATCGCAGCCATTCCCGGCGTGTGTGCGAAGAGAAGTATATGTATCACTAGTCTAGCAGTATCTACCAATAACCTTCCTCTCCCGAGGCCTATGGTATGTAATTCCGATAACAATTTAAGCATAAGTAATCATCCAAACCCATTCCCAACCCCGGGAATCCCATGCCTTGGTAAGAGTGTGAACTCACCTTGGTTTGCTCGGTATGCTAAGTTAAGTGCTCACAATTTATCAGTCAAGTCCTATATTTAGGCATGTATGCGAAATCAGTTCAAGTTCGTAAAGATTCACATGTGATCAATATTACAGACTGAGCAGAATCAACATGCTTAACAGAAATAATACGCTAACAGGGTTAACAGAGAGTTTCCTCCTTAACAGAGTTAACAGGTTTTAGCAGTGTCTATAACTTAACAAGGTTACAAGCTCAGAAGAGGTTCATATACTTAACATACTTAACACAGTCGACATGTTCAACAAAGTTTGTATATTTAACAGAGTTGCCAACTAACTGAACCAATAACTAACTGAGTTAATAAATTAACAGATTTACATACAAGTTACAGACATTGGGCCGAAAACACTTTGGGCCGAAAACACTTTGGCTGAAAACTCCAAAGTGTTTTCTTTGGAGATAGGGTTTTCGTTGGGTTAAATCATCAACAACAACACATCAGTTGCAGACTACAACAACCCTAACCATGTTATTACAATGTAGATCTAATTATCCCATTCAACAACTTTGATTATAATAATTATCTAGATCATACACGCAATTGATGACTCAAAAGCTTTCATCAGCAACGGTCCAATGGATGCTTATTAAGAACATAGTTGTCAACCACTAAACAATAGAGAAATCCTATAACATTTGCAAGTTAACATGAGTCAGACCCCATGCTTTTATTTGTTCCAAGCTGTCGGCCACTATACAATATATTATCTAATCAACATGCAATTACAATCATCATCCAATTAATAATTCGACCTACGCATATATATACATGTATCATTCAGCAATTTCGAACATCTTACTTACACTGTTCTTGTGCACTAAAAGTCAACCAACAATTATAATATCATGTAGTCCAAATTTCAAACAATGATAAGTTATCCACAATACATTTGGTCCAATGGCAGCGCATGTGATGTTGAGGTTCATGCTCATCTGACATATATTAGTTACTCAATCACGTGAAATCTCAGATCCTTATTTAAGTGGCCCAATCATACACTAACAATCCACTAGCATTTTCAATATCATGCATCCTAACATTAATTAATCATGCTAAATAATAAAATATAAACATGTATTTACTAACCACAAGATTCGATCAATAGATGATATCTTCGAGGAAAAGCTGGTGTCGAGGAATGAAGGAGGGTTGTCGTCGGCTTTAGGGTGAGAGGTAACTAGGGTTTGCGGATTAAAACTCTACGCAACAGTTGGAACTCAAAACTTATAATAAATCATTACTGGGCCAAGGGCCTATTCCTGTTTTCGTTGGCCACATCAGGACGAAAACACATGAAGTGTTTTCGTGGGTGGGGTGTTTTCGAGTGGGGTTTTCGGCTAGGATTTATTTAATTACACAATACTATCAATACAATAAGCATACATCTCACATAGACACTTATAATGCACATCATCACGTATATAAGCAATCACAATACGGTTTAGCATTTTACAAATGTGTACGGTTGTGAAACAAACAAGTCGTGTCAACAAACAATCTAAACAATTAACGTGCAATAATGCGAAGATGGAATCTCAGAAACTCGAGTTGTCACACAACGACCCTTGTTGCACTGACCACTGTGGTTTCTGTTGCATCTATTGCACTTTGGGTGATTTCCTCGAAATCCACCCTGCCTTTACCTACCAGACGATTGATGACCAGGACTCTGGTAGTCATCGATCTTTCGCTGCTGTGCCTGGGACTGAACCGTAGTCGAACCCTTGCTGGAGGTTCCATCCCACTTTCATTTATTGTCACTGGGAATAGCAGAAGTAGTAGTAACAGTAGCACCTATCCGCTTAGGCAGTTTGTTCTGTTCCACTGCCTGGTCTGTGAGACGATGAGCAAGACGAGTAAAATCCTGGATGGTAGCAAGGTTGGCAGAAGTCACATGACTTTGAATCTCTGGTACTAAGCCTTTGAGGTACAGCTCAATGCGTTTGATGGGAGGATCCACCATAGTTGGACATAACACTGCCAGTTCATTGGATCGTTTCGTGTACGCTTCTATCTCTGACCCCGTCATCTTCAGGTTAAAGAATTCCACTTCCAACTTGTGGATGTCATCACGACTACAGTATTCACGTTTGATCGGTACCTTGAAATCATTCCATGGGGTAGCATTAGCAGCCGCCAGCCCTAGTATCTGAACTTGCGCGTTCCACCAAGTTAGCGTAGTGCCTTCGAGAGTACCAGTGGCGTACTTCACGCTATGAGCCTCAGGGCATTCACACATCTCGAAAACAGACTCGAGCTTTTCAAACCAATGGAGGAGTCCAACGGCTCCTTCAGTGCCACTGAAAGTATTAGGACGACAGTCCATGAACGTCTTGAATATGCATACAGGTGGCTGAGCGTTCTGACCTTGTTGCGCGAGGAAGGAAAGACTGGGTTAAGTGCGAGAGTTGGGTCATGAGAGTAGGATCTAACATCCTAGGATAGGTTCGGAATAGCAGGTTATACCTCCTGCCTGAGCGGGTGCGAGTGCTGCCGTAACTTGTTCGTTGATAAGAGCCGTCAACTGGGCTTGAGTTAGGTTCACACGTACACTCATGATCTTCACATCAAGAGAAACATGAGTGAGAGAGGTTCGCGAAAGTGCGATGACAGAAGAGAGTAAACACACATGTGTTTTCAAACAACAGTTGCTACGTTTATCTAAGCATACCCTGAGCAAAGTTCTATGTAATCTAGCAAGTAGGCAATGTAACATAAATCATATCACCTAGAATGTCGAGTCTTGCACGTGGAGCGAGGCGTCGTTGTGGATTGTTGACCACTGTACAGGTTATAGTCTGGTTTTAATAAAAACTTTTTCCCTTATTAACACCAAGTTTACTATAACCAATGGCTCTGATACCAATCTGTCACACCCACAAAATCCACACGCGGAGTATCACCGCTTGGAGGCGTGACATGACCAGGATCAAGCCACCAATCATATTGAACATAACAAGTAATAAGAAAAATTTAACCACACAATATGAAAGGTGTTTCAAATCAAAACGTAGTTAAGTGTTTAGCAGAAGCATAATTGTAAAACCCAATGAAAGCATTAAGTACGAAATAAAGTAATGATTATAGCATGGCACACATTGCCATGTCCCACAACGACCGCGCCTCCCTGTGCAAGCTCCATGAGTACCTAACGACCTGCAGGGCATGTAGCAACGAATCAACAACAAAGTTGAGCGAGTTCACAGTTGGTTGTTTACTTATAGCATTCGTTTCGTAAATCATATGTTCGTTTTGTAAACCATGTATCGTATTGATTCGTATCGCGGTCTCCCAGACATGTTTGCGAAGATTAGTGGGGGCTTCCCATGTGTTACTAGAGCACGCGTATCGACTGCTACGAAAATGTAAGAGGTGCCCTAAGTCAATGTCTATCAGCATTGACCCTTTGCCCATAGTCCATTAGTACACGCTCGTCCGACTGGCACGGTGTGAGGTTTGTTAAACCTAATAGCGCTATTAACTAATGACCCGCTCGCCATAGGCCTCAGCGATTAAGTCGATAAATGAGGGACTTAAAGTGATAGAGTTGATGGTCTTATAGTCGTACGTATCATGTTGTATGGGGAATACGCAAGTTTGTAGTTACCGTTGTGTACGTAGGTTTTACGTACGTGCCCTTCAATCTGAGGACAGTAAAAAGTAGTTTAATAGTAATGATAGTACGAGTAGTTATTCAATCCCATTCCCAACCCTTGGGAACCCCATGCCTTGGAAGGAGTGTGAACTCACCTCGGTTTGCTCGGTAAGATTTAGTTAACTGCTTAATAGTTGATCACAAATGTCCTAACATAATTACCGACAACAATTAATCTCAGTTGCACATAATCCACACGTTACGCATACAGTTAAAATTCACGTATTCCATGTTCACATAATACACCGTAATTGTTCGTATAATACACTCATGCAATTCAAATCATAGCAGTTAATCCAGTACCATCACATAATCACTTAGTACATACGGCCCACTACATTCCAAGTCCAATCCAACATATGTTTTAAACAAAGCAGTCCAATACTACTTAGAATAAATGTGGCCCAATTATAACAATTAACATATAAACCTAATGAACTCGTAGCCCCGAACCATATGCCGCTGAACTGATTCATGCGGCCCAGTGCAACCAGAATGTGTGCGGCCCAAGATAATTGTTTAGTGGACTGGTTTGGCAGCCCACTCCGCATACCTGATTTCCACAACAACCCATGTTCATATATATGAACTTAGCATACATATACTGTTGTTGATTGAGTTATGAATTTTACAAACTTCTTAAATGTATGAACAGTAATTATCTAACCCTCAATCCTTGTGTTAACCCATTATCATCGCATAGATATTTATAAGTCAACGTACAGTTTGTTCTATTAATGCATTCCTTATCAAATTATATTATATTCATGAACCCTAAAACATTTATCAACCATCCTAACAACCTCTGATCTCATGGAACTCGTTGTCATCATAACCGACTCGTTGATACCAATAACAATACACATAATCACATAATTTCAAATCAATCATATGAATCACAAGATCATATCAGAGCTCAAATCATGTTCTATGTACTGATTCATCAAGCAAGTTAAACCAAATTCGAACGTATAAACATACATCACGAATTATTACTAAAATTTACAATCCAAAACTTTAATGTTCATGCACCTAATTATAATCCTAAAATAACAATTTGGTTGTTCCCAACACATACACATCAGACAAAACATCATCATTTATGCCCAACCCTCCATATTCGATTCATGCATGTTGTCAGTTGCATGTTATAGTGGTGCGGCCCAATTAAATACGTTTGAGTGGCCCTTAGTTAATTATTGAATGCATAAATTTGACTACCCATGTGACTCTACACTGTTGACGGCAACAATACACCCACAATATTGTCAAACATATACACACATAACAAGATCAAATAGTTGCAGATTAATGTAATTATGGATTCACTAACCAAGACTTCGACCAATAGGAGAATGCCTCGAGGGGGGGGGGGAGATCTCCTTTTGCCGTCGCACAACTATGGGAGAGAGACCTTAGGGTTTTTCTAAAAGTGTTCAACCTAACGATCTCACAACTTATAACGTAATCATAACTGGGCCGAAGCCCATCCTGTTTTCGCTGGACATTATTTGGACGAAAACACTCTAGTGTTTTCGGCAAAGTGTGATTTCATGGGGTAGGGTATTCGGCCAAGGTTCCATGTTTTAATTATACTAATCATAATATTAATACAAGGTATATATACACATACACACATGATATACACACCACAAATCTACAAACAACGCGTATATTGCATATAAAAAATTATAACAACACACTATGCAAATAAGTATTAAGTCGGGTAAAGACCTTGAAAACTCGGGTTGTCACATCTAGAACGCACGACTACCTACATGCGTACTAAGGTCCATTAGACGAGCGGGTCGTGCCTTGACTTGGTATTAATTAGTGCCTTTGAGTTACGTTTTAAAGCGTCTTCGTTATTATTCCAAGTATATAATTATTTGTTAAAATAATTCATATTTTAACTTAAATTATATTTAATAAATTTCGGAATAATTGTTAAACAATATTTTGTAACAATACTTCTCAAGTATTTATATCCGTATTTCCTTCCCAAGGATGGGGGTATCTCATACATGTATATCCGTATTCTTGTATTGGTATATCTCGCCATGTGTTGGCGTCGTATTCCAGTGTGTATGTATTTTCTTAATAAATATCCCATATATATTTCCAAAACAATATATTTTCAAGTCTCACTTAGAAAATATACATAAACTTATTTTTATCCAAAATAATGTATTTCAAGGAAATATATATTTTCCCAAAAATATTATATTTCTTAGTAATTCCAAGAAAATATATTTTTACTTCCCAAAATAATACATTTTCTACTTGTCGAACACATGATATAACTTGGTAATAATACTAAAAATCATATTTTCATTTCTTTTTTATCCAAAATAGTATTTACCAAAAATATGCTCATAAATGTATTTTCCGGAATATTTGGTAAGTTACGTTTCTTGTGTTCGGTTCCCCATATTAAGCGTGTAACTTATATATTTATTCCTTGTGATTTTTAGTATTATTTTGGATTGTAAATCTCTTGGTATTTGTTAAGTTATATTATTTTATCCCTAAAATAATATAGTTAATACACAAAGTATACAAGTATTCACACACATCATGTCTTTAATGTAAATATATATTCTAAATACATATTTGCCCATTTTTATTTATAAAAACCAACCTCCAATACTTGTATTTTTGTTACAAAAATTATGGCAAAGTTTATATTGAAAACCATAGTTAACAATACACTTGTAAATATTTGTTAGAAAATATTTTTCTAAGTGTTTATATTTTTAGAAAATTTTGCCATAGTTTCCCCTAAAAATGGAGGTGTCCATGCTATCAAAGCATGCCATTTTCTTTTCAAAATCATCACAAACAATTTACAATCAACTCTAAACAACTTACTCTTACCGATCTTGGCAAAAATATGCATTTTCTACTACTTCATGAACTTGAAAGTTTATGAAAATTTGTAGTAACTTGGTAGTGTGTTTAGTGAGTTTAGTTACCCTTTAAAGTGTGGTTGTTTTTATAAAAACATCATTCTTGCATGATTTAGATGTTCACAACTTCAAAACACATTTCCTAAAAATGCTTCTTTATGTATTCTTCTTATTACACAAGTGTTTCTACACTTGTTTAACTACTAAAAATAAGATTTGTTTATGTAAGAACCAAGGTTTAGTAAAACTTATATTTTAACTTGGTTTCTTTAGAAATCACCCATAAAGTTTCTAGATCTACAAGTATCACAACTTATTTTGGTCATTATTATTCAAGAAATCAATGTATTCTTTCAAGTTCATATCTTTCATGAGGATGATTTATGAATCTCTAACATTTTCATCCTCTCATCTTTGCTAGATTATGTTTTTAATCATGATCTAGCAAGATCATATAATGGTTTACATCATTTACACAAACCAACAATCATCAAACATCATAACATCACTAAACAACATGATTTTTTTAAGATTTCTTATAGTTTTATGCTTATGTTCATGTTTCATCTTCAAGTTTCTTAGTGTTCTTCATGATATTCATCTTGTATCATCTATTAACCACTTGAGATAGATGTAAAATGAAGAGTAGAAGATCTTACTACTAGCTCAAGGCTAGGGATGATCAAGTGTAGAAATGAAGTGGATAAAAGCAAACGATGAAGGTCCTTCAACTTCCGAAAGCTCCAAGCTTCCTAACTTAGCTCCTTACACCTCTAAATCACCTTGGAATGTTTGTTAGTGGAATGAAAATGGTGGTGGTGTGGATGCTTGTTTAGGCCGTGAGTATGGAGGGAGGAGAGAGGAGCTTGGGTGTGTTGTGAAGATGATGAAGAAATCATGGTCTCTTATATCCATCATGTAGCTTTGTCCATTGGTTTATGTGTTTTGTAAGTACACTACAAGGATCTAAACAAATCCAGGAAGATTTAAGCAATATCTAGAGAAGATTATATAGTATCTTGCAAGATTTGTGAAGTTCACAAGTGGGGCCACACCTTGTGACCGAAATTTTAAGGGGGGAGGGGGTCCAAGTGTAAGTTGTAATGATAAGTAGGTGATTAGTTGAAAATCAAGTGTATTAGTTTAGGTGTTATGCATAAGATATGTTATATAGTGTGTTAGGGTGTTCGGGGATCATAACTAGCTTCTAGTGCAATTTTGGTGTTTCGGGTAATGTCCGGTTGTTCGGTTAGATACCGGTTCGTTAAAGTGTCAAACTATTCCGTTTAGTGTTCTTTAAGTACCCTTTTGTGACACTTTTAATTCCCGAAACTTAGGAAAGCATTCAGGACCATTTAGTCATATTTTTGCATGAAGCTAGCTTGTTAAAAAGCTGATTTTTGCGTATTTATGCAGAATTCTGCACTTTATGTGGGTTTTAGGCACTTTCCGGCACTTAAACTACCACTTAGTGAAGCAGTTTTGTGGTCCTTACTTTCCTACACACTATACTAGTGTAGTACCTTTTCTCTGGCCCATACTGGGTCTCAAAACACTGTCTGTCTACGTACTGAACATCGTCAGCATTTTTCTGAATTATCCGCTAACTGTGCTAACCGTGCTCTGTGCATCATGTATGTCAATAAAGTTTGCATGTGATAATGAGATGACATTATGTAATATGTGATGCATATGTATGTATGATGTAGAAATCAGAAAGCAGTTCAAATTATTAATTGTGATTCAGCACAGTCATTCAGCACTAATCATAGTTAATTAATTGTACGGATGCATGCAAATTTGACAGTTGTCATAGTCTATGTACTTCTCAATAGCCTTATCCGAAGGCGTAACCATTGTAGGACAGAGCAAGCTTAACTCCTCGTATCTATCAGTGTAAGCTCGGTGTTCACCACTGTTTTGTTTCAGGTCATGGAACTCATTTTCTAAAGCCCTCTGCTCATGACGAGGGCAGAACTCTCTCATCATAAGAGCTCTAAGTTCCTCCCATGTCTGACCCAAAGCAACATCAGCACCTCTATTTCTCATTAACCAATTCCACCAACTGAGAGCCCTCTTTTGGAATACACTCGAAGCAAACTCGACCTTACGGTTATCAGGACACTGAACATGGCGAAGGTGCTCTCAAGACTCTCAAACCAGTGTAGGAGCCCGGTTGCTCCTTCAGAACCACTAAACTTGAGTGGTTTAGCCAAGTTAAAACTTTTAAAGTTGCACGGAGCAGGTGCATTATTGTTATTGTTGGCTTGGTTGATTTGAGTGATGAGATTTGGTAGCATAGTAGCCATCTGCTGTGCTATAATAGTTGCCAGTTCGGCATCGGGTTGCTGAACATTACGTCGAGGAGGCATTCTAAAAGAGGAAACATGAGAGAAAACGAGTGAGATGATGTGATGAAAAATGAGATGTCATAAATATCAACAAAAGTAAGGATGGTGGTCATTTGTTCATTACCTCATAACAAACAGACGACATACAGTGACAAATCAAAGTAAATGGGTCATAATAATGTATCGCGAAGACATGCTTTAGCCTATAAGTAGACACTCACCCCAAGAGTTCCCAGGTAAGAGTGACTGGTCTGATACTGTGGATTTGTACGAACACTCTAGCCTTAGATAGAAAACTCAGGGTACAGGCATCCACCCTTCCAGATTGCACATGTTCACATTATTTAGACCCAAACTTTGACGAGATTTTGAAAATTTGGATGGCACAAGGCCAGAAAGAAATCATCCAAGGATAGATGATTGATTTCAAAATCATTCTGGAAATTTGTGTTCATGTTTTGGTAATCACCTAAGGATAGGTGATGTGTATTGTTTTAAGATCTAAACAAAAGAAAACTTGTGTTGGGGTCCTAGAAAGGTTATAGTCTAGGTTAAAGCATTACTAATAACCTAATTCCTTATAACCATTGGATCTGATACCAACTCTTCTGTCACACCCCGACCGCGTTAAAACCACAAACCGCGGTGGAAACGTCGGGGAGTGGAGCGACAGAATTATTGTTTCATAACCATGGCATTTAAAGTTTTGTATTATTTATTAAAGTGTTTATATTGACTTGGAATTTAACAAAAAAACATAACATAACTAAACTTTCTTTTAAGTCACTAAGGCCCGAGTCCGCCTAAGTGTAGCACAATCAACATCAAGCATTAGCTCCTGAAACACATGTAAAAATAGGTACGTCAGCATAAAAATTCCTGTGAGTTACATAGGTATTGTTTATGCTGGATTCATGACTTGTAGTTAAAAGAAGTGTTTAACAAAAGTAGTCATGAACCTTGTAAAATGTTTTCTTTTATAAAATCATGTGAAAATCGATATGAAAATCATATGATATAAAAGAATAATGCATGGTTAAATAAATAACCAAGTAAAATGAATTTGTGTAAAACATGTTGTTTGTAAAACAATTTCTTGTAAAAATATATTATTTGTATAAAAATGTTTCATGTCTCTGTCGAAGTGGTTTAGATAACGTTGCGATATGTAATATAATAAAAGCACTTATATATAGGAAGTACCAGCGGCGTATCCACCATGCTTTTATCATAATACACATAGCGTCGTTATATAAGTCACTTATCAATAACCAACCAAAATGTCTTGTTTAAACCAATGTCAAAATGTTCATGTGTAAACCATGTCCAATGTCATGTGTAAACTGTGTCATGTATAATCAAATGTAATGTATGGCAAATAGAAAGTATCTACTCAAACCATATGTATAATGTCAATGTCTAAACAAATGTCATATATGGTGAATAAATAATATTTACTCAACCCCATAGGTAAAATGTATAAAACAATGTTTTTGAATAAACCTAAGTTTAAATCAAATGTTATGTTTTGCAGAAAACAATGCTTTATGGGTACAAACATTTATGCAGTAATGTTTATCGCATACATTCAAGCCTTGCGACTGTCGGATAAACCCTTAAACGAATTAAAGGTTCATCAATTATGTATATCGGATTCTATCATTCCCTACTTCCAAACAAACCTAGGAAGTCGGGAACGGGATTTGCCAAGTCCTATGGTACCATTATAAACTACCGAGCGGCGTGATCAATGTTAATGAATGTATTATTGTCCCGTTAAACATACCAAATGTCATACCAATGTAAGCATGTAATGTGAAAACCATGTACTAAGTATGCTAGTAAACATACATAGTAGAAATGTTCATGAAACAATTGTGCCCATATGCTGAGTAAACATATGCAGCAGAAATGTAATGTAAATCAATGTGTCCATATGCTGAGTAAACATATGCAACAAAAGTGTCTTATGAAATCAATGTGCTAGCATGCTCAGTCAACATACATAGCAAAACATAATTGAAATCATGTACTATATGTGTACTAGATGAACATAGCATGTTTATGTCATAAAAAGCAATGAAAGCATGGAAGTAACATGTAAGCACAAGTGTTTCACCCCCAAATATTTGAAAGCGGTAAAAGAGGGGACTATGTACTCACTTGTGATTGCTTATTAGTCTTGGAATTAAGACCAAATAAAGCTTCAAGGATCACGGAAATGAAACGGCACCTAATATAGGTAACTACGTTAATAATCGGATCCTAAATCGGGAGATAGGATAGAATGAGGTTCTATAAATCAAATGAGTATTGGAACTCATAGGGTGTGATTTAATAGACCTAACATTCTGATTCGAAAGTTAACCTAAGTGCTTTTGACCCGTTTTGACCCGTTACGGTAGTTTAAGCTACTAGAATGTGTCGTTTGCGTAAATCTAAGGTCGGATGGTTATCTATGTCCTATGTCAAGTCTTTAATGCCCAATTATGCTTAAATATGTTACTAAATCTGTTTAGATGTCAAAAATTTGATCACATATGCAAAATATGAATGTATGCTTAAAAGGGCATTTTGGTCATTTTCAATGGGCATATAAACGACTTAATGGATAACTAACCAACCTAAGTGATCATAAGGTATAACCTCAGTAGGTTATTCCCTATGCAACTATGATCACTAAATAAGCTTGGTCAGATCCTAATGATCGACCAAACGGGTCGGGTTTGAAAGTCTAAGCGGTTGTCGAGACCGCTTAACTTACGACCCTAAACAAGCACTAAACTAGTAGTGATGAGTTAAACATGTTAAAACATGTTTAACTAAGTTAGAAAACTGATTTGGTATCAAAACAAAGTGTTTTGATACCTAAAAAATTAGTTCTGTCGCAAAATGCGTGTAAATACGCATTTTGACCGAAACTTTGACTCGTCACTACGCCTAGTCAACGTGGTAATCAGAAGGTATAATCGCTAAGGATTATAACCATCGTGATTACAATCACGTTGCAAAGTTCAATTGAACTTTGATTTGACCAATTGATGGTCAAAACCAAAAATCAAACTGTTGGTCAAACTGTTTGACTTTCAGCTCTAAATGGCTGAAAATAAATACTAAGCCATGAAAGAACACTCACAATGCTCTATGGGTGAAAGATTATACTAAGAGAACTTAGGTAGGTGGTTTCCAATGTTGGTTGCCTCCACTTAGAGTCCAAAAGATGGAAATGAGCAAATGAACAAGTGAAATGGAGGGTATTTATAGTTGTGGAGGACTTGTAGGATCATTCCATGTGGATATGTATTGCCCAAGCAATAAATCATGGCCCTACAAGTGTTAAGGACAACTAGCTTTTGCTTGGAGAGGTGTTAACTTGATGCCCACACCAAGAATTTGCAAGAAAGGCCCTCCAAGAACAAACTGCAGCTAAAAAATGAGCATTCTGTCGACATAGGGGCATCGCGTGCCGCGACAGCGACACCCCTTTGCTGTGGCGCGACGCTACGGCCTAGCTGTAGGTTCAGAATTTTCAAAAATGGCAGAAACAGTCCCTTCACACATTAACTTGCATTTTTGACATATTTAACCTCCGTTAAGCCATTTTCAAGGCTCTACAAGGTCGTCAAAGTATAGGGGATCCAAAATATGCTCGGAAATATCACGGATGTCGGTTCGTTTGGTCGTACGGTCGCGTTACGCGGTTAATTATGACGAAACTCGAACGGACGCGAAAACGATCCAAATTAAGCGATGAATGGTATTTTTGCATTCCGATCACTAAAATAAAATATTTTAGTGACTACAAAAATTTTTGGATGTCCGGATGTGGTCAGAACGTAAGATATGCGCGTAAATGCAAACTTACGCCGTTTTTTGACACTTTTAGTCCCTGTTTGATCAAATAAGCGTATTTTCGCATACCGAACCACTCAAAGCTGATTTCTAAGCTATGTTAAGGTTACTTATGGTATGTTTACCTAATGATCATGTTTCGGAATGTACGTTGCCATACGAAACGGCAGACTTTTGCAGTTTGACGCAAATAGTCCCTGTGAGCGAATAAACTTGTTTTTGCCATACCAAACGTTTTAAAACTTATTTCTAAGTTATGTAAAGGTTATTTAAAGTATTCTAAGCTTATGTTGCTGTTCTGGAGCGTTTATCGCGTTAAACTAATTACGTTTACGCATCAGTTTGCGTATAACTTTCCAGAAAGCGATATAGAGTTTAAAATCGAGCAAAAATCAAAACGCGCAAAATGTCAAACATAAATAACATATATTGGGATCAAAATGCATTGTTTTATTGATATTGAATTGTCCAGAGTTGTACAATGATTACACAAGCATAGATGTCACACATATGGGCTAGGCCAACTTACACCATGCGAGACACGAAGACGCATATGGGCTAGGCCCACTTACACCATGCGAGATGCTGAAACGTATATGGGCTAGGCCCCTTCCTACTCGTGCGAGGTACGAAGACACTTATGGGCTAGGCCCACTTACACTCGTGCTAGGCATGATGACTCATGAAGGGCGACGCACATTCATACACAACATGGATACAAATATATACATATATATATATATATATTAACAACGAACGTACAAATCAAATGCAAATGTACTAAAAACAAACAAGGGTTTCTAAACGAACAACAAATACAAACCTAACGACATTCAAGATGAGCAACGTGTACACGGTCTGGTAAAGACCTAAGTATCTAACGAGTTAGAACACTTGTAGGTTGCACTACGTATTTGGATACCCCTATGTTAGCACCTTTTTACGGTTGCAAAACTGTGAGTTCCTGTCCCCCTTTTCTTTTAAACTCTTTTCGGTTTTACAACTCTCAGGGGAAATACATGTTACGATGGTATGACTAAGCTAAGGAATGAAACACCTAGATCATGTGTGAAGGGTGGAACTTAAGCACCATTAATCATATAGACCGAGGAACGAAAGGGGTAGATCTATTGGGTTTTGGCGAGCCCTACTTATGGGTCCGTGTGGCCGCATGAACTGCTTTCGTGTCAAAGTTGAGGTTAATCGGCACTAAATCGTCAAGGGTTGAGTGCTTCCTATGTCGGCACACATATTAATGTCCTTGCAAAACATTAATGATCAACGATTTCATAGACGCTTTACATACCACACTTTTATACAAGAACTTTCAAATGTTTTTAAGATTCATTTTATACGAACTCAAAACACATGAATTCACCAACTTTTGTTGACTTTTAAAGTTACATGTATTTTAGCCAATTAAGTGGATCTTTGCTCGATTTGGTTTCAAGAAGAACAAGATAGTCAAGGTTGCGATGTCATCCCTTTTGGAGGATTTGGTTCTCATCTTCCAGCCTCGAGCAAAAGATGGAATGCAAAACCTCGTTCTGTTAAAACTTTAATTTTGTACAAGTCTTTTGAAAACAATATAACATGTAATGTCGTTTGAGAACAAACTTGTGACTTGTAAACTTTTTGGAATCGATGAACATCGTGCATATTTTATTCATATAGTTTGTTTACTTACATCGTATGCAATGAAAACTAATCAAGTTCACACCTTGCGCTTCTGCCTACGAGCGGGTGTGACAATAAAGAGTGCATTTGGCATTTCAAATTTGATACCAATTCTAGGATTAAAACAATAAGAACTACAATTACATTGTTACTTGGAATTAACAAAAAGAGAGCTCTATACATACAAAATTAGAAAGGTTTTTTAACAACATAAGAACTTCCACTTTTGCACTGATGTAATGATTTTCTTACTAGTTTATCATTATCAAATTAAAAATCATGGTTACAGAGTTGGTTCAAGATCAATCGCATCACATTACCTTTTTACATATTACAAAGATAAGGGACTCAAAATTAGAAAACATATAACCCAATTAATCCTAGAAAACATGCAAAATGTTACAAACATCATACATCAAGCAAAATATCATTATAACGGAATAATGGAAGATATACAAATGAAGAAGAATATAGAAAGAGAAAGCTAACCTGAATTCCTTGAAATTATGAGGGATATAATGATGAAGGAGTGAATGCAAGGACTAACGGTTATAAAGAGATTGATAGCTATCTAATCAAAGCGGTAAAAAAGTCCAGGATTCTTATCATAAAACCCTAGCCGTGTGATGGGTATCAAAATTCTAATACTCAAATATTATCCACACGATGACTTTCAAAAATGTTACAACTGTTTTACACCTATAAAATTGGGGGTAATTGTTTGAGATAGAATCTTTATAGTAAGGATCCTGAATATAGCAGGTCTGTAGTAGGATCCCAATGTAAATTAAACGTGCCATGATCCTGGAAAGACTCAGGATCCTGATCATATTTGTTACTAATCGATTACTTCTATTTTGAAGGAATACTTTGTAGGAATATTCCTTGTTAACGGCTATTTTAAAGCTTGCACCAAAATTATCGTAGAATTAGCTCAAGAAAACGTGTGGAAATAACGTTGGAGGCTAGCAACGGTCGAAGAATGATTCTTTCATGATCCCGGATATTTCAGAGCTTTAGTTAGGATTTGTTTTAGACTTGTATTATAAATTTTCTTTATTAGATCAGCTTAGGGACACACTGTACTCCTCGCAAACACTCAACACTTACAGAGTTACAAGATTATCAGCTGTAACACTTAGTCTCGATCGATTAAGCCATACATTTGTAGTCGTTTTCATGTTAATCTTAGTGGAGCTGTGTAGTTTCCAACTCACAGGGATTTTGTGCTAGATATCACCTTCACAAAGATGATCAAGGGCTTTTTCTCCGTAACATATCGCTTATGTTGGTTGTTGTTCATCATTTTCATACTTGTTTGTTATAAATTGAAGTTTTTACCAAGCAAAACCATCAAATAACTTATTTTAATAAAACTGTGGATACTGATAGTAAACCCATGATCCTAAACACAAAACACATCATTTTCAGAAGTACCTAACCTCACATTCTTTTTTCGGTTATAAAATTCATCTTACAAATTTTTGAACAAAACATTACCCATACCAACCATACCCCACCACGAGACCCAAACGAACGTTACCAAATATAAGTGCTGATGTATGTAAATTGTTGTTGTTGTTGTTTTATATCTCTTCATTATTTTTTTATTTTCTTTTTCATTTTTTGTGTACTTTGATTTTCTTTGTTAAATGAACATTGTGGGCGTGTTCCCTTCATAACCCTCATGAGATCTTCCTCATCCTCCCGAGCTATCGGGAAGCTTAAAGGGCTTGCGTGCGTACACTCAATGCCGACGTGAATCCTACGAAAGTGAGTTAGGATTGTTATTGTTGTAAATTTTCCTTTCCATAAATCAAAGTTAAATAATTAATGACTTGGTAAGTTTTTCATAAAAATGGTAAAATGGATCAACTAACAGGTTTTTGAATATTGTGAGAAGCTTGGTTCTATACGAGTTTTGAGACTTATAGGTGCTTTCATGTTCGTTGTGGACAACCATTTGCATTAAAGAATGAGGATAATACGGAGAATGAGCAAAAATCAGGTGCATATATTTCTTGTGTTTAACTTTAACTATTTAGTTAGTAAAATAAGTGGAATGTATTTGTATCATTTTTTATCAGGGTGAGATTTTTGGTGAAAATGCGTGTCACATCTTTTGTGCTTTGAAAGCCCCCATCCAAAACACTACACATTGAGGACAATGTTTATCTCAAGTGTGGGATGGAGAAAATCCTTCATTTAAACACTACACATCGAGGACAAAATTGACCTCAAGTGTGGGGATGGGGGAATTTCAAAGTGTCCTTTTTTAAATGCATTTTAAAAAGTGATTAGCAAAATTCAACAAGGGATTGCACACACCAGTTGGTCCTTTTTCATGGTCAAGTTCCAAATACTAGCATCATGGGTGTTCAACGAAAATTGTATAAGAAAAATTATAGGTGGTTATTTGGGAATAGTTTGCTTAAAAAGATAGTTTATATTGTGCACAATACATATCATACCTTTTCCATGTGAGATATTGAGTCACTTACAGATATCACATATATATGCTACTTTGTTTGAGTGTGCCATTGCGATACATATTGTAGAACTTGAAACTTTTGATACGTCTAAGACCATAGACCAATTACGAACATAAGAATGATTAAGGAATTAGGATAAACCTTTTTGTTTTTACAGCATTTTATATCACATACATTACCCAAATTAATCTTGTAGTAGCCAACTTTGAGCTTAAACCTTTCGTTTGACCAACCCATCTAGCCATTGACCCACTAAACTTGTTTATTTTTAAACCCGAGTGATGAAAATTTGATTATAGATTATTTTTGTTTTGCGAGTATTTCTTTGTGAAGTTAGTTTTGTTATGAGAATCTTGACATGTAAAAAAATCGAAAAATGCAATGAGAAGTATTCGAGAATCGTTGTGAGAAATCCAAAAAGAAGTGTTAGATGTTTATTGAATAAAAGACGAAGTTGTGCCTTATAGTTTGATGTTTTGTATTTTTTTTTGTTTCGGTGGTTAATATATAGAATAAAATTGACTTTTCATCACGTTAGCCACTTTCAAATATCCCATTCCATACCCTTAGTCTAGCCCTGTTACAACTCGTTAAAGACCTTTTGACTTGTGCCTTGTCTTTATGTAAATTGGTGGAGAATGATTGAGTTGCAAGCTTATGCGTTTATGAGTTATAATCTCTTTAAGGGATCACATCAAAAGACTTGTGCATTGTGAGGGATGTGTATAGGAATGCTAGTTTTAAGGGTAGGTTAATCTTGGGTAACCATCTTTTATTCAAATTGCAATATCCATTAAACCATTGAAATACTGTTGATTGCATGAACTGGGTATGACATTAGACAATGACTTGAAATTATTGAGAATGGAACTTGCGTCTTTTTGTTTAACCCATGCGAAAGTGAAAAACGAATTTGCTTAACGACAAGAAACAGATAAGTGTGGGAATCTGATACATGGTCGAACGTTCAGTGTTTTTCATATTTAAGTTTGTGTTGTTACGCGAGTTTGTGTTCCGAATGATCTACTTTGATGTTGTTGGCATTTTGCAGGTCTAATGGAGTTAAATGAGCATTTCGGGTGCTTTACTGTACTTTGGGCTGAGGCTAGGACCAACCGGGTGCGAGAAACGAATGAAAAATGGTTTCTAGGGTTTTGAACACATAAATTGCTAGTTAGCGTATCATATAGCATATCGTATAGCATATCGTGTAGCCTAGATTTGCGTAACGACCCTTGATAGTTGGATAGAATTTGAAAAAAAAAATTGTTATTCATGTGTGTACGGATGTATACTATGTATACGGCCGTATACTATGTATACGACCGTATACAGTTTGAATATTCAAAGTTTATAGGATCGTATACATAGTATACGATCTTATACACATGAATAACAATTTTTTTGTTTTGATTATGAGATGTATAATACTTGTTTGATAACCATATAAGACTCGTATAATGCTTGTACGGACCGTATACTAGGCGCATAATGCTTGTACGGACCGTATACGAGACGTATAATGAGTGTACGGACTGTATACGAGACATATAATGCATGTACGAATGGTATACAAGGCGTATAATGCTTGTACGAACCATATAAGACGCGTATAATACCTAAATGATAATCGTATAATATCACTTACGGACTTTTGATTGTCATTGTTTATAGGGGATATGGTTGAGTTATCAGCAGTTGGGGCACGTAGGCCTTTGGCGCCCTACAGGGGTGGAGCGGGTCGAAGTCGAGGGCAGGGACGGGGACGGGACGAGGACATGAGGAGAAGGTTATCGAGGATTTTGTGGAGATGAGGCAGTTTATTTGTCAGACCCCTGGGATAGCTTTCATACCCTGACCTATGTTGGAAACATCAGAGTTAGACGAAAACAAGATTGCTCGAGACTTCATGACCTGCTAGTTGTGATAATAATTAAATAATCCAAATTTCATTTCATACTAAATGGAAGTACATTGTCTTGAAATAGAAAATACATCTTGCAAATTAAACATAACGACATAAAGCAAAGTACATAAATTTAAGTTTGGGTGCGTTTGTAGTCCACCCTTAAAAATATTCTTCATGCATCATCACTAATTTCCTGCAACATGTATTAAAGTAAAAGTCAACACAAGATTGGCAAGTATACAAGTTTATTTACATAGCATAAGTGTAAATAAAAGTTGTCTTACATCCAACATGGCAATTTCCATAAATTGTTACATAATATGCTAGCAAGTGTAAACTATAAGTCAAACTGAAGTGTACCGTAATCGTGCATATCCTTGTTGCCGAAACTACAAGGTTATAAAATAGATTACTTAAAAATACCACATGAATGGGTGGTGCGTTAATCATATAGTGCTATAATTGTTAAGATATGCTTGCAAAGTTAATGAGCAAATAGTACACAAGTATAAGTATAGCATGTATAAACAAGGAGTATGACAAGTATCATGTTTTAGTGGGTAGAGTATTTGTGTAGACATGATTGATTGTGTGTATTTTATTTGTAATATATTTTACATGTTACACCCAAAGTGTGTTAAAAGGAAAAAAAAGGGATCAAGTATACTCACGGTTTGAAAAGTTTTCCACAAACATGAGTTTATTTAGTCTTGAAGGTTTAAGAAACACCGAGGTTACCCTACATTGAGGAAACGAAGACGTGTGAGTCAAGGGAGGATGAGTATGAGTTGGAGTCGAGAATTTATATAAAAGTATGTACATAAGAAATGACATGAAAGTTATCTTTCTAAAACTCATATTTGACACCAAGTTTATGTGTCTTTCAGGGGTGCAAATTCACCTGTTAGAAGTCCAATTATAAGAAATTTAAACTTAAGATAATGTTTTCCATAACTCTTAACATCAATCCATGAACTAGTTAGTGTTGGGAGTTTGGTTTTAGAGTTACATTTAGTCATATGTTATGTATGATAGTTCTATGGTCAAGTAATATCATGTGAAGGTCAAGCACGGAGGTAAGATGATTTTCATCCATTAAACCTCATTATATGATTCAATAAAGTACAAAACCATCAACTTAGTTGATGATTTCGGTTGGTCATGAATAAGATTAAAAGGTAAAAGCATTTACTGAGTAGCCAACTAAGAACAACCCGGACATGTACATACACAACATGGAAAATGTTGGAGACGAGGTGGGGTTAGATTATTTTGATTTCTTGGAAACTACTTAGATGAATATCTAACTAATGAATTAAACAAGTGAATTAGGTGGAATCATAGTTGGAGAACCGAGGTTTCCATTGTTCACACCTCAACAAAACACAAGTCTTTCAATATTGAGGATTGAAGACTTGTTTGGTTTTCAACACTTTTACATTGCTTGGAACCTTTAAGGAAGTAACTAAGTGAGGTATTTGGACCTCTAATCTCATGTGAATCGACCATACACAAGCCCCACAACCATGAGTTTGATTGCGAACAAGGTTAGTACAAGATTCCCACAAGATGAAAATGAACAAGAATAATGTTGTAAAAAGTTTAATTAAAATAGAATGTAACCTCCACTTTGGACCCTTATATAGTGATGTACCAAGCTTGGTTTATCAAGGTAAACCTTGGGTAACATCTTCAGAGGTTATCCAAGTAGATTTAAGCAAGAAAAGATGAAGAAGAATGAGAAAAGTGAGTTAGAACCTCACTTTTAAGTGCAAAGGCATTCTACCCAACTTTGATATTTCTTGAGAGAATTAAGAGTTCTTGGAGAGATTATAGAGTGCGTAAAGGTGTTGGGGAGGTGTGGAAGACATGTATCTATAAGTTAGGATTAGGGTTTGGGGTTTAAATGGGGTTAGTTGGGTGTTTAGGTGGTTGAAAGTTGGGAAAAGGTGAATTAAAGGCTAATTTCGCAAGTTGGTCATGATTTTGCCCGCCCAAAGTACCTTACAGATTGTAAGGATGAGCCTACGGTCCGTAAGCTCCTTCAGAAAGTTAAAATTTTAAATTAGTCCCTTGTTGTTGGTTGTTTAGCTATATTATACATGAACTTCATATGTTAAGCATAAATTAGGGTTTTAAGGTGATGCTTAAGCTTAACACGTGTATGGTGTATGGATTTAATCGAATCCAAACATCGAATAAACATGAATGTGTGTTGGTTTCATATAATTTATATGTACAAACTTTGGTGTGCATAAGCATCAAATAACATCGTGCAATGTTGTATATAAAACATGTACTTGTAAACGGGTAAGTATCATGTATGAAAGAATTAAACAAGTATAAAATTGAAATATGTTTACATTATGATCAAAGTCTCGAGATTACAAAGATTGAAACGAAATACGGATACAACTTGCTAAAAATAGAAAGTATTAAATTCGGATCGTTACAGTCTCCCCCACTTTAGGATATTTCGTTTCGAAATTTATTCAAAAGGAAGACTCGGGAAAAAGGTGCGGAAACTTGGTCTTCATATCACTTCGAGTTCCAAAGTGAATTCAACACCACACGTTCCTTCCCAACGAACCTTGATGATAGAAATAGGAATTCGCCTAAGTTGCTTGATTCCACGCACATTGATTTTGACTGGCTTTTCGATGAAGTGCATAGACTCATCGATGCGTATGTCATCGAGTGGGATTTAGAGTCCTTCGTCGACTAAGCATTTCTTAAGGTTAGAGACGTGGAATGTCGAGTGAACATTGTTGAGCCCTTAGGATAAGTCAAGTCGATAAGCTACCTTGCCAATTCTTTCGGGGATCTTGAAAGGACCCACAAAGCGTGGACCAAGTTTCCCTTTCTTACCGAAGCGGACGACTCCCTTCCAACGGGATACCTTGAGGAGTACGAGATCACCGAAGTTGAATTCTAAGGGTTTGCATCGCTTATCAGCGTAACTCTTTTGTCTACTTCTAGCCTTGAGTAGGTTGTCACGGATTTGTAGGATCTTATCTGTCGTCTCTTGTAAAAGCTCGGGACCGGTAATTTGTGCTTCGACGATCTTGTTCCAACAAATAGGCAATCAACATTTGTGACCATACAATACCTCAAATGGTTCCATTTGAATACTGGAGTGGTAATTGTTGTTATACGAGAATTCGATCAACGGTAAGTGTATATCCTAATTACCACCAAAATTGACTACGCAAGATCGAAGCATATCTTTGTGAGTTTAGATAGTACGTTTGGTTTGACCATCTGATTGAGGATGGAAGGCCGTACTAAGATTAAGTTTGTGCCCAACGTGGTTTGAAACATTTGCCAAAGGTAAGAAATGAAACAACCATCACGGTCAGAAATGATGTCGATGGAAATACCGTGCCTGTAAATGATTTCTTCAGTGTAGATACGAGCTAATTTCTCAACTCGATAATCTTCTGGAATGGGGAGGAAGTGTGCAAATTTGGTAAAAAGATTGATGATCACCCAAATGCTTTCGTAACCAGAGGATGCTCTAGGAAGTTTGGTTATGAAGTCCATTGAGATACTTTCCTATTTCCACATCGGATTTCGCGTTGTTCAAGTAAACCGGAAGGACGTTGGTACTCGGCCTTGACTTTAGAATAAGTAAGGCATTTAGACACAAAGAGGGCAATGCCCTTCTTCATGCCTGACCACCAATAAAAGCGTCAGAGGTCTTGATACATGCATCTTCTCCACATCGGGATGAATGGAATAATGTGACTTATGCGTTTTGTTCATCAAAAGGTTACGAAGGTCATCACAGTTTGGAAACTAAATATGGTCAAGATAGTAGAGTACACCATTTAGACTCGAGTTGACTTTTGGCACCACACTGCATCTCGTCATACAAGTTGTTTCCGTTGACAAGTGAGTGTTTTGCCTCGCGAATGCGAGATTAAATGTCGATTTCAAATTGAAGGCTCTGAATACTTTGGACCATGGCATGATTCTTATGACTAAGGGCATCGGCCACGACATTCGCTTTACCGGGATAGTAGCGTATTTCGCAATCGTAATCGTCTAACAACTCCACCCACCGCCTTTGATGCATGTTGAGTTCATTTTGATTAAAGATATGTTGGAGGCTCTTATGATTGCTGAAGACCACACACTTTGTACCGTAAATGTGACAACTCGAGTTTCCAAGATTCTATCTTCGCATTTAGTGCACGTAATTTTTTTTTATTATTATTATTGTTCTAGTTGTTGTTAATACGACTCGTTGTTTCACAACGCTTACGTTTGTAAAACGTTAAATAGTACCGTGTTTGACATTTTATACTTGGGATCCATATACATCTTTATATGTGGTTGTATGTTAATAAGGTGTTATTATTTGAACATATGTTATATGTAGGATCGATTTCGGACCCGAACGAGTCGTTCAGAAGAGTTTATCTCGGTTTCAGAGGCGGAAACTAAGAAACCGAGGTCAATTCAGCGAGATTTCACTTTAAACTGTTGTTGTATTGATAACGAATGCGATTACAGACCTAACAACACTTCGGCAGCACTTCGTGGCTCACCGGAAGAATCTCTGAAAAAGTTCGTTACAAATTAAATCACACTATGCCTATATATAACCTTCTAGATTTCGCTTGAAACACTTGAAGCGAAATCTTCAAGCAAAATCATTCAAATACAACATTCTTGTCTTGAAGCGAAATGCACATGTTGACTAATCTGATTTGTCTTTTGTGATGCAATCTCACGTAAACATATGATATGATGTCATTGATGATGTCATCTAGATGATGTCATCATGACATCATGTCTTGATTAGCTCCGCACTGAACCGAGACTCGATACAAGACGAAGACGACAGATGTGTGCACCAACAGACTCCCCCTCAGATGTTGACGAGTCTTAAGTGTCGAGTCTTCTCAATCTTCAGTCTTTATCAGTCTTTGATCTTTCTCTGAAGTATTTGTCATTGCAAGAATCTCATTCAATATCTTTAACATCAACAAACTCCTCTCTCTCAAATGTCTTCAGACTCCCCCTTTCGATATGCTGGGATCGCAGTCTGGAATTCACTTTCCACAGGTTCTTAGATCGTAACCTGGCACTTCATCACTCTCCGGTTTCAGAACCTGGCTAACCTGCAAAAACTCTACCCAAAAATAAAATCTCTGATAACCATTTTGTAGATAAGATTTTCAAGACTAATTTACCACTTGCAGGAATAACATTTATATTTCAAAACATTTTTTTTCATTTCATTTCAACATTCTTCAAACACTTTCACCTAAACCATTTGTTCATCATGTTTAGCACTTGGAATTTTGAAAATCAGCTCTCCAACACCAGTTGTCGAAAATCTTTTTGGATTTTTCAAAAATTTATGCTAAAACACACTAAAATCTTTTTGGATTTTCTGAAAGAAAATAAATGCAAAAATGAAATATTTACAAACAATATATTTTTGTGAGTTCGTGCAAGAGGATCATATCAGTTTAAGAGACATATCACCAACACCGTTAAGCTTCATTTCATTTTAAGTTCTAAACAGTTCATTTAGATTGTCAGTATGTTTGTCCACTTAAATTTTCACACAAAGTTCAATTGATCCGAGATACGAGATTAATGTTTTAAGCTCTTGAACTTATTCGTGTGTCCCACTACTTGAATATACTCCCGTATCCAGATCCCAATATTCAGTCTTACAGGTGAGTATACCACAGATGATATCTGTAAGGGGAATAAATTATGCAACCGTGATAGCTCAGGTCAGAACTTCCGTTCAGCAGAGAGCCTAGTTGACTTTTAGGTGTGTCCCCTTTAGAGGATCTTTTGAATTACAACAGCCATGATTAGCATTATTCAATGTTTCATCATTTTTTAGCTGAGGGTGGTGCTATATTTCAAGCAAGCAGAAAGTATTCTCCGGGGACTAGGCCATTGCTTCCGCAAAATCAGAAGTCCCGGGATAATACCCCAGATATCACTGAGTATAAAGACCTAGTATCTCAGAATAAGGGACCTTTCAAACAAGATTTCAGGGGTTACCTATATATCCAAGTTTGTGTTAACCCACAGAACAAGCAAGTTTGAAATTTAGGTTTATATCTCGTCACAATCTACTGAATGTGCAAAAACCTACTGGCACATCATCAGTGAGATTGTTTATCACATATTAACTTTCCATTTCTTTAGCGTGTTGTGATCGTCCACTGATGTACTTTCATTTCCTCTTTTATGCAACAAAAACTCATTTTTCATTTTATCATGTTTTTGGCTTTTTCAAATTTTCAAATGTTTTTGAATTTTCTAAAATTCTTACTCCCCCTAAAATGCAAACACATTTTAGGAAATTTGAACACAAACTGTACAGAAACATGACAACTGATATCGAATTGCCTCAATTCGCCATCCACTTGGCGTAAACAATCAGAACTCCCCCTCACAACAAACTATTTTCCCATCGATTTCAAAACACTTAAGTTTGTTTTAATCAAAATGGTTTTTCCGGAAAATAAGTTTTGTTGATTGATTTTAACCATTTGTAGGTTAGGGGATAAACTCATCATTTTGTTTTTCAACCACTTGTAGGAAATCAGATACAACTTAATGTCCCTGATTTACCACTTGTAAGATCAATCTGATCCAAATTCTGAACCACTTGTAAAATTCACAATCATACAACTCAACCCTTCTTTTCAACCAATTTACCATATGTAGGTTGAATTCTCAAGATGCCGATTCCTACTCCACGCTTACCAACCTGGGAGTTCCGGCAAGTCCTGCTTTACAAAAACACATTAAACATGATAAAGAATGATGCCGATTCATGATCCACGATTACCAACTTGGGATCTCCGGTAAGTCAGGTTTTTATTCTTTGAAAAAAATATCCACCCAAGCCTGACCTTCCTTGGGTGTAACAACCTCTTCATCATCTTTTCTTTCAACTAACCTGTGACCTCCTCTTTTGGCAGCGTAAAATTCTTTAACACTTTTGGCCTTACCATTGATCATTTTGCCAAAAATGTGTTTCACAGTTCCGTTGAAAGCTTTATCAACATCAAATTTCTTCTTATCAGAATAAAATTGATTTGAAATTTCAACTTTCCCAACTCTCTTTTTAAAATTTTCAGCACTCAAAGGTGGAAAATTCACATCATCCACTTTTGGAACTGATTTTTCAACCTTTTCTTTAACAACTTTTGGCGCCTCTGATTTTGTGGAATCAGATTCATCACCAGAACTGTTTCCTGAACCCTTAACAACCCATTTTTGATTTATCAGATTTTCTTTTCTTTTAACCACATTCTTTGAACATTCACCAATCTCAAAGGTTGAATTTTCAAAGCCAGTAAATGGTTTGGTTGTAAGTTCAGTTTTCTCCACAACTTTCTCTTTCAATTTACCAGATACTTCCTGTTTTGGTTTGAATATTTTCGGACAATTCCTAGCAACATGACCAGTAATCTTGCACTGAAAACAGGTTCTGGTTTCTATCTTCTTTGGCACAGCATTTTTCTTCAACTCTTCTTGCTTCTTGACAAGGAATTCCTGATTTGTCTCCTTCCAGAATGAACTCTTTTGTTCTTTCTCTTGACTTGTTCCTGAAACAAAATCAGTTTTTGGTTTATAAATTTCCTCATTTTTATAATTTTTCGGTGGTATAAAACCTAATCCTTTCTTTTTGAAATTACGATTATGGTTTGATTTCTTTTGGGAACTGTAACCATAATTGTAACCCATTTTCTTGTTAAATCTTTGTTGATCTCTTGAAGTGTATTGTTTAGGTTTTCCAATAAGATTTAAATCTTTTATTTCTGAAATATTAATTTCTGTAATTTTGAAAACCTTTTGAATCATTTCAAATCTGACACTTCTTATTGGAAAACTCTCATCAGAATATAATTTGTCAGAACCTTTCAAAGTATATGCTACTTTGACTGATTCATCATTCAAATTAGATTTCGATAACAAAAATTGTTTATCATAAACCCGTTTCTCCTTTTTGACTGTTGACTTTGTCATATCGGACTCAAACTTTGACTTGGATTTGGACTCCGGTTTTGACTCCTCTATGTCATCTTTGTCTAACACCTGATCGACCACACTTTTTATCAATTTTGACTCATGATCAGTATCGGACGACGTGTACGTGACATCAATATTTTCTGGCAAGTTATCCGACGGCCCAGACTCCCATTGTAAGTTCATTGCCTTTTCGACTCTTTCGGAATTTGGATTTCGAGGTAAAAATCCATTTTCGACCGGGGGCGGACATCTAGTGTAGACCACACTTGGTTTCTTACCAGAACTTGTCACTTTATCTTTTGTCACGGATTTCTTTTCTTCGGACATCTTCACATCTTCAAACGTCTTCAATTCTTCCACAACCGGATAAATCCTGTCAACAACAAAAGTAGAACATGAGTAACTGTCTAATAATTTCTTAACTTTCTCAGTTTCTATCTTTTGTATCGCCAACTCAAGCTCGAGATCTGCACATTTCTTAATGTTATAGTTTGCCGTATCAAGCTGTCTCAGATAAGCTATCTTCAAAGTATTCATAGCTTCAGCTTGTTCACCGTTTGAATCAGTATACTTGTTGATTTCTCTGTTCATTGTATCATATGATTCTTTCAATCTGTTTATGTTGTGCAGCAATTCATTGTTTTGCTTGATTAAAGAATCACAATTCATGCACTTTTCAGGATCTTTGACAGGTTCTGCATCAACTTTGATCTCAAATTCAGGAACTTCTTTGACTGTTCTGTTTGATTGTAAAAATTCAGCTCTTCTCTTTTTCTCAGCTTTAGCTTCAGCTTTTAATCTTTTTTCTTCTTCTTCCTCTTCTTCGTTCTTTCTTCGTCTTTCTTCAGCTGCTTCCATGACTTTTCTGCACATTTCAAATCATAAGCATTTGCAAAGAAAGCTTTAGCATTTGAAGTGTCTTTGGACATCTCTTTGGCCATAAATTCTTGATCTGAGCAAAAATTGTCCCAACTGAAACCTTCAGCTAATTTTTCATTGTCTTGATCTGCCAAACACAATTTGCTATTTGTTGGAACATATTTATCCCAACTAAAACCACTATCCTTTCCCAGACAAGCTTTCTTTGAATCTTTAATCTCCATCATTCCATGTGCAGTTTGTGCCTGATGCAGTGCTGGTGGTGTGATTTGATGATAAATCGCCTTTTTGTGATAATCGTTGTTTCCAAAAGGATTCTGAGCTCCAGTAGCTTCACGATTTTTGCACTCTCTCTTGAAATGCCCCTTTTCCCTGCAACGAAAACATGTAACTTTGGACTTATCAAAGCCTAAGTTTGAAACACTTGCATCAAGAAAATCATTTCTTCCCGTAATTTGTTTAAACTTCTCAGCTCTTCTCATTACACTGGCCATGCACCATTTAATATCCATCAATTCCATTTCCTCAGCATCGATTTGATCATAATCCTCTTTCGTGAGCATTGGATTACCGATCTTTCCGGCCACAAAACTACTATAGGATTCCAACACCATTCCCAACAAAGACATTTGATTTTTAGCAACCTCTTCAGTATAATCTTGATCATTTTCAAGACTTAGAACAATATTGCACTGAAGTTTTCTTCCGTTCTTTGTTGCTGAAATGTTTGGATCAAATGATGAAAATCTTGTGCTGCTTGAACCCTGAGATGATCTCTTTTCAGAAGAATCTTTCACACTGTAAGCAGTTTCGATCTTTGGAGAATGATTTGTTGTTCCAGTAACACCACTCTTGTAATACAAGCTGATATCTTGTTCTCCATCGTAATTCTTCATCCTAGCAATCTTTCTTTGCTCCATTTCTTGAGCTTCCAGGTGTTTGATGAAATCTCCCAATGTCATTTTCTTATAATCTGTTTTGTTTGACCGCAACATCATCAGAAATGTTCCCCATGTTTCATATGGTAGCGCATCTGCAAGTTTTTCAACCAATTCATCAGTATCTTTCTTAACACCAAGTTTCGTCATATTTCTCACCAAGTTACAATATCTATCAATTAATTGCTTGACACTCTCATTTTTCAATCCCCGAAATAAGTCAAATTCCTTTTTCATGAGAGACATCTTATTCCTGAGCATATCGTCACTTCCAGAAAACTTTGCTTCCAACTCTGTCCATATCGAATATGCAGTTCCATCATGTTGAAGCAGTATCAAAATATCTTCTTTTATCGCTTGCTGAAGCAGACTCACCATCAATTTCTCATCTCGATATTTCTTTTTATCTACAGTAGTCATTTCTCTAAGTGTCAACGGAGTACCATTCACAACATTGTCCTTTGTGGGTTTAACATACGGCTCTTCAGTGTGTTCCCACGCATCCAAGTGATACGCCTCAACCCAATTTCCAAACCTTTCGGACCATCCATTGTAATCATCAATATCCATGAGTTTTGGTGGTTTCTGAGACGTCCCGGTATCATTTTCATGCAAAGCACTCTGAGTGATTGTAACTGGACTAGCAAAAGCATTGTAGAACTCGTTCTCCATGTTTCGGATTTTCAAATGAGCTGTATCGCCTTGTAAAATACCTGTCGATTACCTAACAACAAAACAAACAAACCACAATCAGTTTAACCGTTTATCAATTAACTGAATAAAACTGGTACTCGAACTTGTGAATTTTCTGTGCGGACTGAATGTTGACCAACTGTGCGGACAGAATGACCTGATCCTTGAAACTTTTGAACTCCAAACCGTACGGACTGAACTTTTTCAACCGACTTGAACACACAATACAAATCTTGATTTCGTGCAAACTGAACACCTTGATATTACTGGCCCGTTTTATCACTATTCAATTGTTTCGAGTATGCAACGGGCTGGGCTGCAATAACACTGATTTGGGTCGAATTGTTGAACTGATAAACCCAATTACCACCTAATCCGAAAACTATGAGACCTACTCAATATCCATTAGACTAACAAAATTCACTTTAGCTGACAATTTTTAATAATAGATCACATGAATCGATGGCTTTCACATGGTCTGACACAATCACAATATCCCACTAATTTTTTAAGTGAACCTCACACAATCACAAAGACAACTATCTGACAACCTTTTAGACTTCACATGCAGATCTTGAACTTATACACATCGACAACTTATGACTGCCTTAAAGTGAACTGACACAAGCACATGATTCCATTTTTCAATCAACTGTGACCCTCGAACAGAATGTTACACATGTACCAACACATGCAGTCACATGCAAAAGCTACTTATCAATCCATCCAACAATTAAACACTTATCACATGCAACCTTGTATTCAATACTACTTATCTTGACAACCTTTAAATGTTCACGAGTACCAACACAGATCTGATTTCAAGCGAGATTTTCTATGTCATTATAATTCAAGCGAAATCTCAATATATCTATTTCGCTTCAACTTTTTCAGGCTAAATCAGAATATTTCAAGCGACACCTTCAATTTCGCTTCAGCTTTTCAATTTTAATCAGAATATTTCTAGCGAAAACTTCTATTTCGCTTCAAACTCAAATGAAATTATCAAGTAAACTCAAGCGAACCAGCATGACATCATCATTTTCGGTCTGTTTTTGATCTGATTGAATGTGTAAATGATCGAATTAGATTCTGAAACTTTCAAGGGTTTGTTAAAATGTATTTTCGCACAATATGTGAAAGTTTGAACCGATTTGAACCGTAAAAAGTTGATTAATTTTGAAAGAAGGTGTAGAAAATCAGAAATAGTGGCTGAATTGGTATGAACTCTTCCTCCTGAGCACTGATACCAATTGTAGGATCGATTTCGGACCCGAACGAGTCGTTCAGAAGAGTTTATCTCGGTTTCAGAGGCAGAAACTAAGAAACCGAGGTCAATTCAGCGAGATTTCACTTTAAACTGTTGTTGTATTGATAACGAATGCGATTACAGACCTAACAACACTTCGGCAGCACTTCGTGGCTCACCGGAAGAATCTCTGAAAAAGTTCGTTACAAATGAAATCACACTATGCCTATATATAACCTTCTAGATTTCGCTTGAAACACTTGAAGCGAAATCTTCAAGCGAAATCATTCAAATACAACATTCTTGTCTTGAAGCGAAATGCACATGTTGACTAATCTGATTTGTCTTTTGTGATGCAATCTCACGTAAACATATGATATGATGTCATTGATGATGTCATCTAGATGATGTCATCATGACATCATGTCTTGATTAGCTCCGCACTGAACCGAGACTCGATACAAGACGAAGACGACAGATGTGTGCACCAACATTATATAAGGTTGGAACTTACTGAAATCAAGTATCATGAAATCACCCAAGTGGTGAAAACACTTTAGGGTGTTTTCGTCCACTGATGACCACGAAATCACACAGATGGGCTTGGCCCATGGCCCAGTGATTAGATATTTTGTATAATCATTTTTATAAACAATCTTCTCAGACAAGTCTCACATTTACCAAAACAAATCTTATCACTTTGTCTCTCTCTATCTCTGATAACCCACAAAGAGAACTCATCTTGAAGCAAAAACTTCTGTTTAAATCCTTGGTTAGTGATCTTCATGTTCAGTTGTTTATGATGCATATCGTATGATTTGGATGTTTAATTATGATGTATGTGTATCTTGATATATGTGATTATGTGATTGATCATTGTGTGATTGTTAGATAATTATCATCCACAAAGTGTCTGTATATTGGATGTTTGGATCAACAGTGGGTATATTTTATGATTGATAAACTGATTTATTTATGTTCTTGATCTCACAAAGTTTTGGTAGAGTATTTGTTTTAATATCAATGATTGATATAAATGTCTTGTAGATGATTAATCATGTTACTGTAATGAGTTTTAGAGTTTCTGGGTTCTTCATAAGTTACAGTAAGTATTGTTGAAGAAGATGACTAGTAACGAAATCACCCACCACAAAAGAAAGTGGACGAAATCACTTAAAGTGATTTCGGCCCAAACAGTTCCAAGCCCAAAGAGGTTTTCGGCCCACATGTTTGTTTTCGGCACTATTTGGTTTTCGGCCACATGTGTGTTTTCGGCACTTATGTGATTTCGGACATAAGGGGGTTTTCGGCTAAGGGGGTTTTCGGCTAAAGGGGTTTTCGGCCAAGGGGGTTTTCGACCCAAACTGTTATGATTTATTAAACTGTTAATCTTGTTAAGTTAAGATTATAACACTGTTAAGTATGCAATTATATTCAACCAACTAACTGAGTTAAGTTTATTAACTCAGTTGACTTTATTAACCCAGTTGATCTCATTAACTTTGTTAGATTTATGTATGACACAATGTTAAGTAAATAATCCTGTTAGTTGATAAACTCTAGTAAACTGTTATAATTATTAAGTATATTAACTGGGTTATATCAACTATGTTAACTCTGTTATAACTATAAATTTAGTTAAGAAAAGCATGTGACACAGTTAGTTATTAAATGTTAACCTTGTTAACTGTGTACCCCTGTTTGAATATGTTAGTTCAGTTAATTAGCTCAATTAACTGTGTTATTGGTTAATTATGTTAGAATTAACTGTGAAAGCTTTTATGTGAAACATGAATTGCATAAGTTGGATTTAACTGTTTACATGATACAAGATGCTAATGTCTAGGCACTCTGTGATATATTCGTAACACTAGTTCAATGTGAAACTTTACAAACAATGTGAACTGATTGAATATACGTGCACTATAGGACTTGACTGATAAATTGTGAGCACTTAACTTAGCATACCGAGCAAACAAGGTGAGTTCACACTTCTACCAAGGCATGGGATTCCCGGGGTTGGGAATGGGTTGATTAATTGATTATTTATGCTTAAGAGTTATCGGGATTACATACCATTGGCCTCGGGAGAGGAAGGTCAATGGTAGATACTACTAGACTAGTGATACACATACTTCTCTTCGCAAACATGCCGGGATCGGCCGCGATACTAGAACAATCTTCGCAAACATGCCTGGAATGGCCGCGAACTATACTTTAATCTTCGCAAACATGCCTGGAGGGCCGCGATACAAATATAACTAGTCTAGTGAACATATGGGAAACCCCCACGAAACTTCGCAAACATGCCTTGAGGGCCGCGATGCTATTACATACGATACATGATTACTAATCGAACATACGATTTATGAAATGAACATTATAACTAGATAACCAACTGTGAACTCGCTCAACTAGTTGTTGACTCTCTGTTACATGCCTTGCAGGACCATAGGTACTTTTGGAGCTTGCACGGGAGGCACAGTCGTTGTGGACATGGTTCGTGAATGTGTTGTTAAACATTATAACATTTTGTACTTAAACTTATGTTGGGTTTTACATTAATGCTTCCGCTACACACTTGTTTATATTTGGTTTTGTAAACACCTATCGTATTGATGAATGACTTTTGATATGCATACTTATGTTCAATATGATTGGTGGCTTGATCCTGGTCATGTCACGCCTCCAAGCGGTGGTACTCCGTGTGTGGATTTTGGGGGTGTGACAGATTGGTATCAGAGCCATTGGTTATAGAGAACTCGGTTTTAATAAGGGGAAAACGTTTTTATTAAAACCAGACTATAACCAGAACAGTGCTCAACGATCCACAACGACGCCTCGCTCCACGTGCAAGACTCATCACTCTAGGTAATATGGTACATGTCTTATTGCCTACTTGCTAGAATTGCATAGAACTTTGCTCCGGGTATGTTTAGGTTAACTTAACACTATTGCATGAGAACACTTGTGTGCTTAATCTCTTCTGTTATCGCACTACTCGCGAACCTCTCTCACTTATGTCATATTTGCTATGAAGATCATGTCTGGACGTATTAACATGACACAAGCCCAACTGACGGCTCTCATTAACGAACAAGTTGCTGCGGCAGTTGCAGCCGCACAAGCAGGAGGTCAACCACCTGTTTGTACCTTCAAAACTTTCATGGACTGTCGTCCTACTACTTTTAGTGGCACGGAAGGAGCGGTTGGACTCCTCCATTGGTTTGAAAAGCTCGAGTCCGTATTTGAAATGTGCGAATGCCCTGAGGCTCGCAGGGTGAAGTACGCCACTGGTACTCTAGAAGGCATTGCGTTGACTTGGTGGAATGCGCAGGTTCAGATGTTAGGGTTGGCTGTTGCTAATGCCACACCTTGGAACGGTTTCAAGGATTTGATTAAAGAGGAATACTGTAGCCGTGATGATATTCATAAGCTGGAGGTAGAGTTTTACCATTTGAAAATGACGGGGTCAGAAATTGAAGCGTACACCAGAAGATCGAATGAGTTGGCTATTCTGTGTCCTACTATGGTGGACCCTCCCATTAAGCGTATCGAACTGTATCTCAATGGTCTGGTGCTGGAGATTCAAAGCCACGTAACCTCAGCGAATCTTGGCACTATTCAACAGATCGTCAAGCTAGCTCATCGCCTCACCGATCAGGCGGTGGAACAGAACAAGCTGCCTAAACGTATCAGCGCTACTACCGTTACCACTCCAGCTACTCCTGCTATTCCCAGTGACAACAAGCGGAAATGGGAAGGGGATTCCAGCAGGGGTTCAGCTATTGTACAGTCTCAAGCACAACAGCAGCGCAAGACTAGTGATTACCAGAGTCTGAGTCAGCAATCGTCTGGTGGTCAAGGGCAGAGTGGATATCGGGGAATTCATCCACTATGTAACAGGTGCAACAAACACCACAGTGGTCAGTGTCGTAAAGGCCGCTGTCAGAGATGTCTAAGGGTAGGTCATGACGCTAAAGATTGCAGGAGCTCAAGGCCTGCGAGTCAGAACCAGCAATAACAGTCACCCGTTCCACGAAACCAGTCACAGCAACAACAGCAAGGAAATAAGACATGCTTTCAGTGTGGGGCTGAAGGTCATTTCAAGCGGAACTGTCCCCAATTAAACCAGAATCAGAATAACAACAACAATAATCAGGGCAGTGGGAACAACAATGGGGGAAACAACAACAACAATGGTGCAAAGGGCCGTTTATTTGTGATTGGTCAGAGTGACGCAAGGAACGATCCTAATGTGGTTACGGGTAAGTTTCTTCTCGACGACTTTTATGTTACCGTATTATTTGATTCGGGTGCGGATACCAGTTATATGTCTCTGAAAGTTAGTCAAATGCTTAAACGCGCACCAACACTTTTGAACACCAAACATGTCGTAGAGTTAGCTAACGGTAAAAGTCTAGAAGCCACACACATAGTTCAGGGTTGTAATCTTATCCTCGCTGGTCAGACTTTCTCTATCGATCTCATTCCTATAACTCTGAGTAGTTTCGACATTGTCATCGGTATGGATTGGTTATCCCAACAGCAAGCAGAGATCCTATGCAAGGAGAAGATCATTCGTATTCCTCGTTCTGGCAAAGAACATCTCGAAGTTCAAGGCGACAAGAGTGGTGTCGTGAGTGGCATCATCTCCTTCTTGAAGGCGCAGAAGTGTCTGTGAAAGGGCCACATAGCTATTTTAGCACTCGTTACTGATACATCCACGACAGAGAAAAAGATTGGGGATATTCCTGTAGTACGCGACTTTCCTCAAGTGTTTCCTGAAGAGTTACCTGGGTTACCGCCCCATCGCCAGGTCGAATTTCAGATCGAGCTAGCTCCAGGAGCAGCACCTATAGCTCGAGCGCCATACCGCTTAGCTCCAACTGAACTGGAAGAACTGTCTAAGCAATTGCAGGAACTCTTGGAAAAGGGTTTCATACGTCCTAGCTCTTCGCCCTGGGGAGCTCCAGTATTATTTGTGAAGAAGAAAGACGGTACCTTTCGTATGTGCATAGATTACCGCGAACTGAACAAGGTGACGGTGAAGAATCGCTATCCACTTCCACGCATCGACGACTTATTCGACCAGTTGCAAGGGTCGAGCTATTACTCAAAGATTGACCTGAGGTCAGGTTATCATCAACTGAGAGTCCGGGATGAGGACGTCTCCAAAACAGCATTCAGAACTCGCTACGGTCATTACGAGTTTTTAGTCATGCCATTCGGGCTAACGAACGCGCCGGCGGTTTTCATGGATCTTATGAACAGGGTGTGCAAACCTTATCTTGACAAGTTTGTTATTGTTTTCATTGACGACATCCTGATTTATTCGAAGAATCGGGAGGAGCATGAGCAGCATTTACGACTTATTCTGGAACTCCTTCGAACGGAACAGCTGTACGCTAAGTTTTCAAAATGCGACTTCTGGCTTTGTGAAGTCCACTTTCTAGGCCACGTGGTAAACAAGGATGGGATTCATGTCGATCCATCCAAAGTAGATTCGATCAAGAACTGGCCTGCACCTAGTACACCGACAGAAATACGCCAATTCTTGGGTTTGGCAGGATATTACAGACGGTTTATCAAAGACTTCTCAAAGATTGCACAGCCGCTTACATTACTGACACAGAAAGGTATTGCTTACCGTTGGAGTGATACACAGGATACAGCGTTTCAGCACTTAAAGGATAGACTTTGTAGCGCACCTATCCTCTCATTGCCTGAAGGCACGGACGATTTTGTAGTCTACTGCGATGCATCTATCCAAGGTCTTGGATGTGTGTTGATGCAGCGGGATAAAGTTATTGCTTATGCTTCACGCCAACTTAAGATTCACGAACGGAATTACACTACACACGATTTAGAGCTTGGAGCTGTTGTTTTTGCGCTCAAGATATGGCGACATTATCTGTATGGCACCAAGTGCACCATCTACACCGATCACAGGAGTCTTGAGCATATTTTCAAGCAGAAAGAATTGAACATGCGACAACGTCGATGGGTCGAGTTGCTGAATGATTACGAATGTGCTATAAAGTACCATCCGGGCAAAGCCAATGTGGTGGCCGACGCCCTCAGTCGAAAGGATACTACACCTAGACGTGTACGAGCGTTGCAACTCACTATTCAGTCTAGTCTTCCTTCACAAATAAGAGATGCTCAGGTAGAAGCATTGAAACCAGAAAACGTCAGGGCTGAAGCCCTACGCGGTTCAAGGCAACGGTTAGAACAAAGGCCAGACGGCGCCTACTATGTAACAGGACGCATCTGGGTCCCACTCTATGGTAATTTACGCGAACTTGTAATGGATGAAGCTCATAAGTCTCGCTACTCAGTACATCCTGGTTCAGATAAGATGTACTACGACCTCAGAACTACATATTGGTGGCCTAGCATGAGGGCCCACATAGCAACTTACGTTAGCAAGTGTTTGACTTGTGCGAGAGTCAAAGCGGAATATCAGAAACCATCAGGCCCACTCCAACAACCTGAGATACCACAGTGGAAATGGGAGCAAATTTCCATGGATTTTGTTACTGGCCTGCCTAGATCTCAACGTGGGAATGATACTATTTGGGTGATCGTTGATCGACTCACCAAGTCTGCTCACTTCTTGGCTATCAAGGAAACGGATAAGTTCTCCACTCTAGCAGACGTATACCTTAAGGAAGTTGTCTCGAGGCACGGGGTGCCCACCTCTATTATCTCTGATCGTGATGCACGTTTTACTTCAGAACTGTGGCAAGCAATGCACAAATCTTTTGGCTCTCGTTTAGACATGAGCACAGCTTATCATCCTCAGACAGATGGGTAGTCTGAGCGCACTATTCAAACTCTAGAAGACATGCTTCGGGCGTGCGTAATTGACTTTGGCAAAGGCTGGGAAAAACATTTGCCACTTGTGGAATTTTCATACAACAACAGTTACCACACCAGCATTAAAGCTGCTCCATTTGAGGCATTGTACGGGCGTAAATGCCGATCACCTCTTTGTTGGGCAGAGGTGGGTGACAGTCAGATCACAGGTCCAGAAATGGTAGTTGATACTACTGAAAAGATTGCTCAAATACGACAACGCATGGCGGCAGCTCGTGACCGTCAGAAAGTATACGCTGATAAAGACAGGAAACTACTCGAATTCCAAGTTGGGGATCGAGCACTACTCAAAGTTTCACCTTGGAAGGGTGTTGTTCGTTTTGGCAAACGAGGCAAACTCAATCCACGATACGTTGGACCATTTGAAGTCATTGAGAAAATAGGCAAAGTGGCCTACAGACTGAACTTACCAGCTGAACTCAGTGCAGTTCACAACGTCTTTCATGTGTCGAATCTGAAGAAG
Source organism: Helianthus tuberosus (assembly GCA_030545235.1). NCBI lineage: Eukaryota > Viridiplantae > Streptophyta > Magnoliopsida > Asterales > Asteraceae > Helianthus > Helianthus tuberosus. The sequence continues at coordinate 80,558,274 of CM060417.1, read as the reverse complement.
TGGCAGTCAGATGAGACCTTCATAGTTCCTTTGAAGGGGCTCACTATCGACGAACGGTTGCATTTCGTCGAGGAACCAGTTGAAATTACGGACCGGGATGTTAAGGTCCTCAAGAACACCAGAATACCTCTTGTTCGAGTTCGTTGGAACTCCCGTCGTGGCCCAGAGTTCACCTGGGAACGCGAAGACCAAATGGAACTCAAATATCCCCAGTTGTTCGAAAACAATGCAACTACTACTGAGGCTGAAGCTACTACCGAATTTCGGGAAGAAATTCCAAACCAACGGGGGGAATGATGTGACACCCCAGGAAAACCAGTAAACGATAACTTACCTAGCTTCCTCAGTAACCGCATGCTAAATTTCGGGACGAAATTTCTTTCAAGTTGGGGATAATGTGACAACTCGAGTTTCCAAGATTCTATCTTCGCATTTAGTGCACGTAAATTTTTTTTTATTATTATTATTGTTCTAGTTGTTGTTAATACGACTCGTTGTTTCACAACGCTTACGTTTGTAAAACGTTAAATAGTACCGTGTTTGACATTTTATACTTGGGATCCATATACATCTTTATATGTGGTTGTATGTTAATAAGGTGTTATTATTTGAACATATGTTATATAAGGTTGGAACTTACTGAAATCAAGTATCATGAAATCACCCAAGTGGTGAAAACACTTTAGGGTGTTTTCGTCCACTGATGACCACGAAATCACACAGATGGGCTTGGCCCATGGCCCAGTGATTAGATATTTTGTATAATCATTTTTATAAACAATCTTCTCAGACAAGTCTCACATTTACCAAAACAAATCTTATCACTTTGTCTCTCTCTATCTCTGATAACCCACAAAGAGAACTCATCTTGAAGCAAAAACTTCTGTTTAAATCCTTGGTTAGTGATCTTCATGTTCAGTTGTTTATGATGCATATCGTATGATTTGGATGTTTAATTATGATGTATGTGTATCTTGATATATGTGATTATGTGATTGATCATTGTGTGATTGTTAGATAATTATCATCCACAAAGTGTCTGTATATTGGATGTTTGGATCAACAGTGGGTATATTTTATGATTGATAAACTGATTTATTTATGTTCTTGATCTCACAAAGTTTTGGTAGAGTATTTGTTTTAATATCAATGATTGATATAAATGGCTTGTAGATGATTAATCATGTTACTGTAATGAGTTTTAGAGTTTCTGGGTTCTTCATAAGTTACAGTAAGTATTGTTGAAGAAGATGACTAGTAACGAAATCACCCACCACAAAAGAAAGTGGACGAAATCACTTAAAGTGATTTCGGCCCAAACAGTTCCAAGCCCAAAGAGGTTTTCGGCCCACATGTTTGTTTTCGGCACTATTTGGTTTTCGGCCACATGTGTGTTTTCGGCACTTATGTGATTTCGGACATAAGGGGGTTTTCGGCTAAGGGGGTTTTCGGCTAAAGGGGTTTTCGGCCAAGGGGGTTTTCGACCCAAACTGTTATGATTTATTAAACTGTTAATCTTGTTAAGTTAAGATTATAACACTGTTAAGTATGCAATTATATTCAACCAACTAACTGAGTTAAGTTTATTAACTCTGTTGACTTTATTAACCCAGTTGATCTCATTAACTTTGTTAGATTTATGTATGACACAATGTTAAGTAAATAATCCTGTTAGTTGATAAACTCTAGTAAACTGTTATAATTATTAAGTATATTAACTGGGTTATATCAACTATGTTAACTCTGTTATAACTATAAATTTAGTTAAGAAAAGCATGTGACACAGTTAGTTATTAAATGTTAACCTTGTTAACTGTGTACCCCTGTTTGAATATGTTAGTTCAGTTAATTAGCTCAATTAACTATGTTATTGGTTAATTATGTTAGAATTAACTGTGAAAGCTTTTATGTGAAAGATGAATTGCATAAGTTGGATTTAACTGTTTACATGATACAAGATGCTAATGTCTAGGCACTCTGTGATATAGTCGTGACACTAGTTCAATGTGAAACTTTACAAACAATGTGAACTGATTGAATATACGTGCACTATAGGACTTGACTGATAAATTGTGAGCACTTAACTTAGCATACCGAGCAAACAAGGTGAGTTCACACTTCTACCAAGGCATGGGATTCCCGGGGTTGGGAATGGGTTGATTAATTGATTATTTATGCTTAAGAGTTATCGGGATTACATACCATTGGCCTCGGGAGAGGAAGGTCAATGGTAGATACTACTAGACTAGTGATACACATACTTCTCTTCGCAAACATGCCGGGATCGGCCGCGATACTAGAACAATCTTCGCAAACATGCCTGGAATGGCCGCGAACTATACTTTAATCTTCGCAAACATGCCTGGAGGGCCGCGATACAAATATAACTAGTCTAGTGAACATATGGGAAACCCCCACGAAACTTCGCAAACATGCCTTGAGGGCCGCGATGCTATTACATACGATACATGATTACTAATCGAACATACGATTTATGAAATGAACATTATAACTAGATAACCAACTGTGAACTCGCTCAACTAGTTGTTGACTCTCTGTTACATGCCTTGCAGGACCATATGTACTTTTGGAGCTTGCACGGGAGGCACAGTCGTTGTGGACATGGTTCGTGAATGTGTTGTTAAACATTATAACATTTTGTACTTAAACTTATGTTGGGTTTTACATTAATGCTTCCGCTACACACTTGTTTATATTTGGTTTTGTAAACACCTATCGTATTGATGAATGACTTTTGATATGCATACTTATGTTCAATATGATTGGTGGCTTGATCCTGGTCATGTCACGCCTCCAAGCGGTGGTACTCCGCGTGTGGATTTTGGGGGTGTGACAGTAAAGGTAGTGTCGCCAAATCTTTAATGAGGAAACAACCCACCAAGTTCAAGATCACAGGCGGTGTAGTTCTTTTCATGGATTTTGAGTTGCCTTGATGCATAGGTGATAACCTTGTCTCGTTGCATAAGAACACAACCGAGACCTTGGTTGGAAGCATCACAATAGATGACGAAATCATTGTTTCCATTGGGAAGAGCTAGAATTAGAGCATCGCAAAGCATGCGCTTGAGGGTTTGGAAGGACTCCTCTTGCTCAGGACCCCAAGCAAAAGGTTTATCTTTTAGAGTTAACGAGGTGAGAGGTACGATAATTTTGGAGAAGTTGTAGATGAACCGATGTAATAACCTGCCAATTTAAGGAAGGAACAGATTTCGGATGGAGATTTCACCGCAATCTAATTCTTGACGGGTTCGATTTTGGCTGGATTGACGTGGATACTGTTTTCGTTTATGATGTGACCAACGAATTGAACTTCTTTTAGCCAAAATTCACACTTGGAGAATTTGGCGTATAGTTGTTCAGTTTGAAGGAGTTCTAGGATTAAACGTAGGTGTCGCTCGTGCTCGGAGTTGGTATTGGAGTAGATTAGGATATCATCTATGAATTCGATCACGAAATGGTCTAAGTATGGCTTACACACGAAATTCATCAAGTCCATGAAGACTGCGGGTGTGTTAATCAACCCAAAGGGCATGGCCATGAATTAGTAGTGACCATATATAGTACGAAAGGCGGTTTTTGGGATGTCCTCTTCAAGGACTCGAAGTTGATGATAGCCGCAACGAAGTTCGATCTTGGAAAAGCACGTTGCTACTTGGAGTTGATCGAAAAGGTCGTCAATGCGAGGAAGGGGATAACGGTTCTTGACGGTGAGTTTGTTAGGTTCATGGTAATCGATACACATATGGAATGACCAGTCCTTCTTTTTGACGACAAGGACAAGAGCACCCTAAGGAGAGGTGCTTGGACGAATGAAACCTTTGTCGAGAAGCTCCTGAAGTTTGCTAGATAGTTCTTGCATTTTCGAAGGTGCGAGTTGATAAGGGGTTTTAGAAACGGGTGTAGTGTCGGGTGTGAGGTCAATACGAAAATCAACGGAACGAGGAGGAATACTGGGTAGGTCTTCAGGAAAATCATAAACGATTGGAACATCCTTCATGCTTTTTTCCTTCGCTCTTCTTTTTCACTATGTGGGCCAAAAAGACAAAGTACCCGTTATGTAAATATTTGTTTTCTTGGATACATGACATAAGTTTGAGCCCCTTTGAGGGTTCCTCGCCATATATGTGCAAAACGTCACCAAATGGAAGAGGGATGCGAACGAACTTTTCGTAGCATGCGATTTCAGGATGGTTGTTACAAAGCCAATCCATGCCTACTATGACATTAAAGCTACACAGTTGAATGGGTATGAGTTCAATGGGAAATTCATGATCATTAAAACTTAGAACACAATTCTGGAGGACACAGTCAACTGTGATTGACTTGTCGTTGGCGACTTCGACGGTGAATTATTTTTGGAGTTTAGAATGTGTACATCTAAGCATTGATTTGAATTCTACGGATACAAAACTCTTATCTGCACCAGTATCAAATAACAAGGAAACATATAAACTTTTTATAAGGAATCCCCATTTACAACATTGAAGGGGTATGGTCCCAAAAAGCCGCGCAGACCTTCCTCCAGGTCGTGCGCAGGACCATACTCCTAAATCAGCAAGATCTTCAATCTCAGCCTCGCGCGGGGTACTTCACCAAGGACTGACCTTGCGCGAGGTCTAAACAAGAAAGAGCATTAAGATCAACACTTAGCATTTTGATAAGAGTCTTCAGCACCTATAATCCTGCGCGGGCTAGTCTCGTGCTCAGCAAGGATCGCATAGAAGCTGTAGCGCAGGACCACTTCAGAAGGTACAAAAGGTACAAGTGGCAGATGAAAAGAGCCAATCCGCATCCTCCAGGCTCTGCTCAATCGTGCTCCACGATCGTCTGACGTGCAGGAGACAAAAAGTACCTAAGGACGCCTACGTGGCACCAATCACAGGGCAGAGACACCTGCCCCACGATCTCCACTTACCTGCTGATGGTAGAAGGACGGCCAGACCGACAACGATGACACGTGGCTCCAATCACGGTGCGCCAGCACCGGAGAACTTCTAGAAGCCACTAACGGTCGACACCAGTGAGACAAGGAGCATATCCTCTATGTTGTCGCCTTCCGGCCCAAGGCCCATCAGCCCAAACCCTCTTACACCTCTCCGGCTATAAATAGAGACTTTCCTTCACATGTTAAACATTCTACTCCCTCCACTCTGACTCTTAATACATACTTATCTCCTCAAAACAGTCGCTTATTCTCACACCGGAGCCCGGTTAAGAGGGAAACCCCCATATTCCCCTCTTAACGAGTAACGGTGTTCTGTTTTGCAGGATTAGCCAGTCATTAAGGAGATCAGGAATCCAAAGAAGATTAACCCTTATGGTTGAAACATAAACCAAACTAATTAACAACAAAATTAGTTACATGTTTCTTCATTGGTGCTCACCGGTTTTCTACAAATCACTTTCATCTTCTTTTTTCCGAGTTTTCGTTGTTTTATCCTTCGATCATGGCTGGTCAAGAAATCATTCCTGAGTTTGGTTTTGGAGCAAACTCTAATGCAGTGTTGGGGGAGGACAATCAAAACGTCCAAGCCCAACCTGTAGAAGAAATCGGTGAAATCGAAGTAACCAACACTGGGGGACCCCGCGCGAGCATCATTCGCATCACTCAGATGGTAACCCTAGGAAACAATGGTGCTGGACCCTCGAATCCAGCTCCACCTCAAAACACTTCGGCGCTACTAGGGCTACCTGAAGGCGAAACTCCAGCCTCGTGGTACGCCAAGCAAATTGTGTCACGGCCCCAGCCCCGGTTTGACCCGGTCAGGAGCCGCGGGACAGGAACCCGTGGTATTTATAATGCGACAACGGAAGATTTTAACTGGATCTTTTAAAATTTGTAATGCCCGATTATTTCATTTCATAATTCGGGATAAACCCCATAATTTATAATAGAGGAATTTTACTAGGAAATTCCCTGATTTATTAAAACATGTTTATTTGTTTTAACTGAGCCACCTCTTCAAGCTTGTTAGTGCTCTGTAGCACGTTTTTCTTGATTTACAGCAGGTCGCCTGAAACATGTTTAAAAAAATATTTTGTCAGCGGGGAAATACTGGTGAATCATTCATTTTGACAAAATGACACATAGTTATAAATTATAGCATAAGAGCGATTACAATGGCTTCTATCTTATTTTTATCTGGCGCCGTGTCACCTGGTGACGATGGTCATACCACTATTGGGTCTTTCCCCAAGTAGTGACATTTATCATTGTTAGGATTTATTAGCCTAACCGTGAGAAATTAGTAATGTGCACAATACCCCACTAGCCAGTGATTTAAGATAACCATGACTTAATCCCTGTAATTATAACATTTGAAAATGGAGTATTGTAAAATACTTTTGATAAAAGAGAATGACTCACTTTGCAGATTTACACGGACAGAGTTTAGCCTACTGATTAGCCTGATAACCTAATTTAAATAACAATGCACACGAACAAGGTCAGTAACTAATACAGCATTTACGATAACTCACGAGATTAAACCCTCACGACAAATGACAAAGTGCAATACTTAAACATCCATCGAATTCACGACGAATGACAAAGTATAAACCCAATTTGAGCAGCACTTAAACATTCATCAGATAGTTTCAATCGATCGGACATTGAATCGTAGCAGCGATCGAGTTAATACCCTGTATCGTAGCAGCGCCTCGCTATATTAATTGAAATTTCGACTTTTGGACAGTATAACTTCGTTTTTGTGACGTGATTTCGACAACGGTGGACTGCTCATGGCCATTCCTATTTATAGCTGAAATTTAAGGTTTACGCGCCCCGCGTAAACCTTCTCTTAAACTTACGCTGCCCGCGAGGGCAACCTAGTCTACGAGTAGGCTTGGTGAATCACGGGTAGGCTTCCCAGGTGGTCAACGCGTGGCCCGGATGCTTATCCGGTCAAACCTCGCATTGACGCGGCCCGCGTAAGGCTAAGCTAACCCTTACGCGGCCCGCCTGAAGACCCATTTTCTAGATTTCTTGGTTTTTGATATGGATTAGGGTTTCAGGGGTCCGGGTTTTCACTTACGGGTCAGTTTGGGATAATTTTGAAGGTCCTCACATCCTCCCCACCTTATTTAAAATCTCGTCCTCGAGATTTACTGGAATAAGTGAGGATACTTTCGCTTTATTTACGATTCCAGCTCCCAAGTGTACTCGGGTCCTCTCTTTGAACCCCACTTGACTTTAACTAGTACCAATATTTTGTGTTTGAGAAACTTGATATTTCTATCTTTTATTTGAAGTGGTGTTTCTACGAACTTCAACTGTTCGTTTACCTCTATGTCTTGGAGAGGTACTACCAATGATTCGTCCGATAAACACTTCTTGAAGTTGGATACATGAAATACATCGTGTACTCAAGCTAATTCTTCCGGTAGTTGTAAGCGATAAGCAACTGGTCCTATACGTTGGATCACTGGAAATGGTCCCACGTATCTTGGACTTAGCTTTCCTTTCTTACCAAACCAAATTACTCCTTTCCAAGGAGAAACTTTCAAGAGTACTCTATCTCCGACTTGGAATTCTAGTGGTTTGCGTCGATGGTCGGCATAACTTTTCTGACGATCACGAGTTGTTTTCAGCCTTTCCTTGATCTGAGTGATCTTGTCGGTAGTTTCTTGTACAATTTCAGGACCTGATAATTGACTTTCTCCTATTTCTGCCCAGTAAACTGGAGTTCTGCACTTTCGTCCATACAGTGCTTCGAATGGGGCAGCTTCGATGCTTGCATCATAACTATTATTATAGGAGAATTCGATCAAAGGTAGGTGGTCATCCCAATTTCCACCAAAATCTATTACACGTGCCCTAAGCATATCTTCCAGGGTTTGGATCATCCTTTCACTTTGTCCGTCGGTCTGGGGATGGTATGCAGTGCTTAAATTTAGTCGGGTTCCCATTGCTTCTTGGAAACTTTTCCAGAAATGGGAAGTGAAACGACTATCCCTATCTGATACAATGGAGAGTGGAACTCCATGTAAGGATACTACTTCATCTACATACAACTTGGCTAACCTTTCCATGCTAAAGGTTTCTTTCATGGGTAGAAAATGAGCTGATTTGGTTAATCGATCCACAATTACCCAAATCGCGTCATTACCTTTTCTGGTTTTGGGTAACTTAGTAACAAAATCCATAGTTATAAGTTCCCATTTCCATACAGGCATTTCTAATTGTTGTAGTAGACCTGAGGGTTTCTAGTGTTCTGCCTTAACTTGTGAGCAGGTAAGACACTTAGAAACATATCTAGCTATGTCCTTTTTCATTCCTACCCACCAGAAATTATTTCTTAAGTCTTGGTACATTTTATTGTTACCAGGATGCATGGTATACCTAGATTTATGAGCTTCTTCTAAAATCGTATCTCTTAATTCTCCTTGCTTAGGTACCCAAATCCTTTTCTTGTGGAATCTCCAAATTCCATCATCTCCTTGCTCTAATTCCTTTATTCTTCCTTTCATTCCTTCAGCATCATCCTTGATTGCTGTTTCCTGAACATTCTTCAGTTTTTCCATTAAATCTAATTGCAAATTTAATCTAAGAGCATGAACTCGTCGTTGTTTCTCAGGATACTTACGACTTAAGGCATCTGCAACTACGTTTGCTTTTCCTTCGTGATATTGGATATCACAGTCGTAGTCACTTAGAATTTTTATCCGTCTTCTTTGCCTCATGTTTAATTCTTTTTTCCCAAATATGTATCTTAAGCTTTTATGATCCGTATAGACGGTAAACTTACTTCCATACAGATAATGTCTCCAAATCCTAAGGGCGAAAATTATAGCACCTAATTCTAAGTCATGAGTCGTATAGTTTTCCTCGTTCTTTTTCAATTGTCTTGAGGCATACGCAATTACCTTCTTGCGTTGCATCAGCACACATCCTAATCCTAGCTTTGAAGCATCACAGTAAACTTCAAAATCTTATGTTCCTTCTGGTAAGGCTAGAATTGGGGCGTTTGTTAACTTTTGCTTTAAATCCTAAAGGCCTCTTCTTGCCTAGGTCCCCATTCAAACTTAACTGCTTTACAGGTTAGCTTAGTTAATGGCACCGCTATTTTAGAAAAATCCTTAATAAAGCGCCTATAATATCCAGCTAATCCTAAAAAGCTTCTAATTTCCATAGCTGATTGCGGGACTTTCCATTTGGTGATTGCTTCTATTTTAGCAGGATCTACATGAATGCCTTTGTGGTTCACCATGTGTCCTAAAAATTGCACTTCCTGTAGCCAAAATTCACACTTCGAGAATTTGGCGTAAAGCTTCTCTTTTCTTAACAAGGTTAAGAGTGCATGCAGGTGTTTACAATGCTCGGCTTGACTTTTGGAGTAAATAAGTATATCGTCGATGAAGACAATTACAAATTTATCCAAATACGGTTTACAGATTCTATTCATCATGTCCATGAATGCTGCGGGTGCATTCGTTAGTCCGAAGGGCATGACTGTAAACTCGTAATGACCATACCTAGTTCTAAAAGCAGTTTTAGGTATGTCTTCTTCTTGTACTTTCAACTGATGATATCCGAAGCGTAAGTCGATCTTAGAAAAATATCTAGCTCCTTGAAGTTGATCAAAGAGATCATCGATCCTAGGTACTGGGTATCGATTCTTAATTGTAACCTTATTCAGTTCTCTATAATCGATACACATTCGCATCGAACCATCCTTTTTCTTTACTAACAACACTGGTGCTCCCCACGGGGATGAACTAGGTTGTATGAATTCTTTGCTTAGCAAGTCATCTAACTGCTTTTTCAATTCTAGCATTTCAGTAGGTGCTAACCAATAAGGTGCCTTGGCTATCGGTGTAGTTCCCGGAATTAGATGAATCCTAAATTCTACTTCCCGGTTGGGTGGTAATCCAGGTAGTTCTTCCGGAAAGACATCTGGGTATTCTGATACTACCGGAATTTCCTTAAGTTCCCTACCTTTCGTGTTAATGATTACTGAAATCATATACACCATTTCTTGTTTTCTTGAATAACTGGCCAACTTCATTACTGAAATGAATTTCAGTGGCTTTCGTGGCTTATCTCCTGTAATCACTACTAATTCTCCTGTGGGTGTATGAATTTCTATGGCATTTTTATCACAAAGAATTCGAGCATGGTTGGTTACTAACCAATCCATTCCTAACACGACATCGAATTCGGCTAAATTCATAGGTAACAGGTTTGCAGAAAATTTATGACCTAAGAATTCTATTTTTCCTTCTCGCAAAACCTTATCTATGTGAACAGAATTCCCATCTGCTGTTTTGACTGTAAAAATCTGCCTAAGGGTGGTTAAGGGTAAATTAAGAGCTTGGCAGAATGAAGTATTTATAAAACTTTGGTTAGCACCAGAGTCAAATAATACTTTTGCATAAACGTTGTGAACTAGGAACGTACCAGCTATTACGTCAGGAATTAGTTCTGCTTCCTGAGTAGTCAATTGAAAGGCTCTTACGTTCTTCTTGGTAGTTCCTTCTGCAGGTTTGGCTTTGTTATCAACTGGTTTGACCAGTTTCAGATAGTCTGGCCTAAAATGTCCAGCTTCTCCACAGTTGTAGCAAACTGTTGATTTCTTCTTTCTGCAATCTTCCACTTGGTGTCCTGGAATTTTGCAAAAATTGCAATACCCCTTGCATCTTCCAAAATGCTTTCTTTTGCAGAAATTGCAAAATGGAACAGTGGAAGATTGCCCAGTTCCCTTTTTCCTGAAACTACTACGGTTACCCATACGGAATCCTTGGGTAATCTTTTGGGCTACTTCCTTTTTCCGGTTTTCTTCACTTGTGCGTACCAGCTCGTCAGTTAGGGTGTTAGCTAATTCTACAGCATCGTCAATAGTGCGAGGTCTCGCAGCTTTAACGATATTACGGATTTCGCCAATAAATCCCCAAATATAGCGGGAAATAAGCACCGGTTCTTGCGAAGCCAGGGTTGGTACCACTCTCGCATACTCGAAGAATGTCGAAGTATATCCTCGACAATCTACACCCATCATCCGATGGTTCAGGAACTTATTCGCCATTTGTTCCTTTTCATATTCGGGACATAATTTTCTTTCCATTATCTGCTTAAATTCTTCCCAACTCATGGCATAGGCCATATTTTTTTCTTTGGCTTGAAGTACCGTATTCCACCATTCTAGCGCCCCTTCTTTAAAAAGATGCGACGCATACATGACCTTGTCTTCCTCAGCACATTTACTTATCATAATTACTGCTTCGGTTTTCTCCAACCAACGCAGTGCCGCAGTTGCCCCTTCATTTCCTGCAAATTCAGCTGGTTTACAAGCAAGAAATTCCTTATAAGTGCAACCAGGCGTTGCAGCTTTCATTATTTTGAGAATTGGGGCTTGCCATATCTCATTATCGTTGTTAGTATGCTTGCCACCTCCGTTTACGCTATTACTGAAGTTATCTTCATGAGTACGTTTACTAGGAATAATTTGTTGAGGTTCAACAGGTTTCTGGGAAGCAGCAAGGATTGCTGGAATAGCATTGGCTATTCCTTGAGCAACGATATTCTCGATATCTTGCCTAGTCATGAATTGATCTTCCTGGTTTTGCTCAGATTGGTTAACTTCATTGACTGGTTCATTATTAGCGTTTTCCATCTGATATTTAATATATATAAATTATTAGCATAAAATAAATAATAGCGATATGCAAACAATCACACAATACAACACACATATAGCCAAAATTGTTGATTTCTCAACTGCCATTTTTTATATATTATAATATGCATCAGTACACACCGTTATCTTACAAAAGTTTTATTTGTAGGTTATTTTACAGACTTATTTTATTATTACTATTACTATTATACAGCTTCACAACCATCCTATCTCTGGGCACCTTAGAAGCGACGTTCCCTCTCGTCGTATTTCCAGGAGATCTGTTCTCCTACCTCCCTGATCCTATTTCCTGTATCCATCAGCTCCTCGCCAAAATGGCAGAGTTCTGCTAAGTTTCCATTGCTCATTGGTGGGTTTGGTGCAGGTTCTGGGTCGAACTGAGGGGAAAAGGTATAAGGATTATTAAGGAGGTTTTGAAACTGCCAGTCGTTAGTCCATCACTCGTCCATTTCTCCTAGAGGTTGGGTGTGGATCAGAGGATCTGGAATAGCCGGTTCTAAGTTTATTGGAAGTTGGGTTTCAGCAGGATAAGGGTAGAGATTTTCATTGATAGGTCTAAGGATATCGCAGTTTGCAAGTATGCGATCCAATTCCTCCTGCAGTGGCAATTCCTCGGCTTGCATCGAACTTTCCCCAATTTCCATTTCTGTTTGCCTAGAACCTTCCCCGATCTCAATCCCTTTTCCTTTATCTATGGGATTTTCTATTTTGGGAACTTTCCTAGTTGTTGGTTTCCTCCTGCGTACATGCCTCCAGCCTACAAATCTTCTCCTTTTCTTAGGTTTTGGTTTCTCCGGACGTGGAGCTCGAAATTCCATAGGTTCCTCTATATCGGGTAAATAACCAGTAAAGTCTTTGGAAACTTCCACTTTCACGGGATAGAGATTGAGATTCTGAAGGGCTTCGGATAACTCATTCATGCTGTTTAGCATATATGCAAAAATGTACACAAAATGCTAAGTTAAAATTTTATAATAAAATTTCACAGGCGAACATTTTATTCAAATAGTATTGCACATACTGCGACTTTCTAATACAAATTGCAAATAAAATTCACAATATACTAAGGTTGCACAATCCTTATTTATTTTATTTTCTCTTACTAAGTTGTTTATTTAATGGATAAAGTTTCTGACTTGTAGGTGATATGGGTGCTAGGACTGGGTCAGGATATTTAAACGTTAGCATTTACTGCTATAGTGGCTAACATATAGAGATCTGCCCATTTTTCATCTAACTCATCTTCCCATGGTGGGTTATTGCTTATTTCTTGAGTTTCCTTAGGAATCATCACTTCTTTTGGTTGTAACTTTTTTATTTTCTCTTGACTTTTTCTAATAATCCCCGACTTCTTTTCATAGGAGAAAGTGGTTTCTCAAACTGTGCCTTACGGACAAATATTCCTTCCTCAGTATTTGTTGGGTATTTTGAGGATGAAGTTCCTTTTTCTTTCGGGGAACTATCTATTTTATGATAGATGTCCGAAAGTCTTTGCTTACCCATACTGTAACCAAATATTCAATTAATAAAACACGTAACCACAAAATGGCAATTAGTAAAATTAAGTATTTTTCTAAATACTTAATTGGCTTAAATAAGTGGCTCTGATACCACATTTTCCTGTCACGGCCCCAGCCCCGGTTTGACCCGGTCAGGAGCCGCGGGACAGGAACCCGTGGTATTTATAATGCGACAGCAGAAGATTTTAACAGGATCTTTTAAAATTTGTAATGCCCGATTATTTCATTTCATAATTCGGGATAAACCCCGTAATTTATAATAGAGGAATTTTACTAGGAAATTCCCTGATTTATTAAAACATGTTTATTTGTTTTAACTGAGCCACCTCTTCAAGCTTGTTAGTGCTCCGTAGCACGTTTTTCTTGATTTACAGCAGGTCGTCTGAAACATGTTTTAAAAATATTTTGTCAGCGGGTAAATACTGGTGAATCATTCATTTTGACAAAATGACACATAGTTATAAATTACAGTATAAGAGCGATTACAATGGCTTCTATCTTATTTTTATCTGGCGCCGTGTCACCTGGTGACGATGGTCATACCACTATTGGGTCTTTCCCCAAGTAGTGATGTTTATCACTGTTAGGATTTATTAGCCTAACCGTGAGAAATTAGTAATGTGCACAATACCCCACTAGCCAGTGATTTAAGATAACCATGACTTAATCCCTGTAATTATAACATTTGAAAATGGAGTATTGTAAAATACTTTTGATAAAAGAGAATGGCTCACTTTGCAGATTTACACGGGCAGAGTTTAGCCTACTGATTAGCCTGATAACCTAATTTAAATAACAATGCACACGAACTAGGTCAGTAACTAATACAGCATTTACGATAACTCACGAGATTAAACCCTCACGACAAATGACAAAGTGCAATACTTAAACATCCATCGAATTCACGACGAATGACAAAGTATAAACCCAATTTGAGCAGCACTTAAACATTCATCGGATAGTTTCAATCGATCGGACATTGAATCGTAGCAGCGATCGAGTTAATACCCTGTATCGTAGCAGCGCCTCGCTATATTAATTGAAATTTCGACTTTTGGACAGTATAACTTCGTTTTTGTGAAGTGATTTCGACAACAGTGGACTGCTCATGGCCATTCCTATTTATAGCTGAAATTTAAGGTTTACGCGCCCCGTGTAAACCTTCTCTTAAACTTACGCGGCCCGCGAGGGCAACCTAGTCTACGAGTAGGCTTGGTGAATTACAGGTAGGCTTGCCAGGTGGTCAACGCGTGGCCCGGATGCTTATCCGGTCAAACCTCACATTGACGCGGCCCGCGTAAGGCTAAGCTAACCCTTACGCGGCCCGCCTGAAGACCATTTTCTAGATTTCTTGGTTTTTTATATGGATTAGGGTTTCAGGGGTCCGGGTTTTCACTTACGGGTCAGTTTGGGATAATTTTGAAGGTCCTCACAAATTTCCACCATTAATGCGGCGTATCAATCTTTGAGCGCACATCAAGCAGTTTTAACGGTAGAACCTTCCTTGGTTACGCCTCAGGGCCAGAGTCAGGGGGCGCCAGATACCCCCACAACAAAACCTCCAAGGAAGAATCAATAGGCCTCCTCCCCAGAGAAGACCAAGCGTGCATGACACGCGCGACACACGGGGAGAGACAGAAAGCTATTATGATTACCGTCAAATATCCAAAGAGGTCCAGTTCATAGCCGGCTCACGCCGCGTAATATGAATAATGAATGGAATGACACAGATTCAGACGACCCAACTTGGCAAGATGACGAAGGGTCTTCAGTCTTCAACCGCTTACAGAAGAATCCCGAGTATTACAAACCAAGGCAACACGTCGGGTACAGCGAAGAGGCAGAGCGAGACTTTTGCCTCGCCTATCGACCAGCTGAAGCTGCAGAACATTCAAAGTTCATCCCAAGGATCGCTCTAGCGCCATTATCAAGGGAAAAATTGCCTCCCACAGTTGGAAAGTTCAATGGGTTGACTGATCCAGATAATCACGTCAGAGTATTTACAAGTGTTGGTTGCATGGGAGGATGGAACATGCCCATGTGGTGCCACCTGTTTATCCAAACCTTCACAGGAGCTGCTCGCGCCTGGTTCGACAGCCTCCCACCAGGAAAGATCAAATCATGGGTTGACTTCAGAACGCAGTTTGTTAATCACTTCAGTCAACAGAGACGTTACCAGCGCGACACAGCTGAGATAACAGATATTTGGCGTCGAGAGAATGAAGGGTTGGAAGATTTCATCACTCGCTTCAACAAGGAGTGTTTGGAAATTGGTGGCGTAAGTGAGCAACTTATGCGCACACATTTTAAGAAGGCCATTCGCTGCGATAGTCTCATCAGAACTATCACCGGAAAGGATGGAATGCCCAAAGAATGGGATAAGCTCATGGAGGCTGCGAAAATAGTTGCACAAACTGAAGAGTCATTGGCCGGTAACAAGAACTCTTACACTGAGGATCGTTTCTCAAAGGGAGGCTCGCGCGACAACAACAAGCGCAACAAAAACAAAAGTCAAGACTGGAAGTCCGGAAAAGCAAGGGGTTATGACGAAAGACCGCGCTACAGAAAAGACGCGCGAGAGACAATTGACAGAATTGGGTATCGAAAAGCAGTCAGGGATGATAACCGAGAAAAACACTGGACTCCGCTCATAAAAACACCAAAGGATGTGCTAATGACGGAGAACCATGACTTCAAAGCTCCAAGGCCTATGACAAACAAGAAGGGGCAAGACCCGAACCTGTACTGCGATTTCCACAAGGATACAGGCCATCTCACAGATGACTATATCAGCTTACGTCAAGAGATCGAGAAAGTGCTAAAGAGCAGAAAGTTAGGCCACCTGGTGAAAAACGTGCGCAAAGAAACGCGTCAGATCCAGCGCCATGACGAAGGAAATCACAAGAAAGTCCGGCGCCTGGAGACGCATATGGTCAACGGACCGAGATATAGCGCGAGAGATAAAGGCAAACGACCATACGAGCCAGCATGGTAAGAGCAACAGGTCATTTTCCCGGTAGTACGTGGGGGTCCACGCGCTACACGCCCCGTCGTCATTACCGGTATCATTGGCCATTATGAAACGGAGTATGTATTCATTGATCCAGGAAGCACAGCAGACATCATCTCTGAGCAATGCTTTAACCAATTAGACGATGAAGATAAAGCGAGACTCGAGCCAGTCGACTACCCTCTGTCAGGGTTCTGTAATGAAATGGTTTTCCCACTAGGCCAAATCAGCTTTCCCATCACATTCTCGGACGGAAATCATTCAAGAACAATAAATGTGAATTTCATGGTAATGCCTGTCAAATCAAGGCATGATGTGTTGATTGGGAGAGAAACCCAAGGTGAATTAAACATGGTAACTTCCACACCCCACTCAGCCATCGGGTTCCCAACCGAGACGGGTGTAACAACCCTCGGTAAAACCAACACTTTCATAATATTTTCCGACACCCTATTATATCTTAAAATATCCTTATATGTCTTATATTACAACCCGTATGTGAAAACCGAGCCCGAAATATATTATAATATATAAAATAAATTAAAAACAAGTTTAAGTAAGTTGATGCGGGCCGTCTAGGACCTCACCTCAAGTTTACGTGGGCGGTATCAAGGCTCAAAGCTGAATTCGGTTAAGGCGGGCCGCGTAAGCTTTAGCTTACTCTTACGCGGGCCGCTAGAGACCATTAAACGCGGATACATCCTGAGCTGACACGTGTCGACATCGTGACGGACCTACACATCGACTCAGCCAAGCTATTCTGTTGACCAGGGTTGACGCGGGACGTGTAACCCTGGCCTGTGCTTTACGCGGGCCGCGTGAGGGTCGGGTTTTGAAACTATAAATAGAACGCATCAGTTTTCGTTTTCCGTCACTCACTTCTTTCATTCTAAATGAAATTCTGAAGTTATAAGCATTATATTCGGGTATTATACCCCTAATTAGCGAGGTTCTGCTCCGTTGTAAGTATTATAACCCCAGTTTCGTAATAGTTACGCTGCCCGATTGATTTAGGGTTCCGTAACAACTGTCGTGGTTCTGCCCGACGTAGTTGTTGGAATGCCGTCTCGGGGAGGGTATCATTAATAATTTCAAAGGGTTATGATACTAACCAATGTACATTTGTATAAATTATAGATTATACCTAGGAAACCCTTACACGAAGTCTAAAATAGCAATGTGAGTTTATCCTCTTTTTGTTAATCTTTTTGGTACTATTTTACCAAACCTTAAATGTTTTACCATGAAATTTAGCAGTGATTGAGTCTTTGTAGTTCTTCAATTATTGCCGGTATGTTGGGGTTTTGTATACAAAATGTACCATTGGACAATGAGTTAGCCATTGGGTAATATGACCCACAAGTCAGGGTTGACAGTACTAATGGAGTAATTGTGTAGACATAAACAATGTGATCGCTCTCAATACTGTTCACTGTGACTTTTTATTTAAACTTGATTAAACTGGGATTCACTCATCAGTATTTCCGACTGACAAATGTTTTTAAAACACGTTTCAGGTAACCCAATGTGACAGCCAATTATTAAAAAGCCAGCTGGAGAGCACTGAAGGCTTGGGAAAATGTGGCTATAAAAGTTACCAAATAAACGATGTTTTAAATTTAAATAAAATAGGGTTTATCCCTATAAATGTATTGTAATAGGAAACTTGGGTTTTACCCATGTGATTATTAATATTAAATGAGGTGGTTTTACTCTGATAAACATTTCCTAACTACGGTCCTGATGTAAATTCCGCTGCAAGATTAAATAACTGATACCACCGAAACTCTGAGATCGCGTCCGCCCGTTCCCGAGAACAAGGGATCGGGGGTTGCGACAGAAGGTGGTATCAGAGCCTAGCAACTGGTCTGAGCCAAAGAAGTGTTCTGCTGACACTTAAATTCTATATTTTGTGTTAGGAAATAAATTATGGAAATACATGCATAACCGTAATTATTTGTTATGTGTTATTTAACTATTTGTTAGTTTACAGTATGAGTGATCAAGGACCCTCAGACATGAATCGTCCGTTATCTGATTCACCTAGGAGTGAAGGTACATCATCACAGCCTGCCCTTTCGGGGTATTCTGCTGATCAGGAGGAAGGAATATTTGCCTTTAGAGCTCAATCTGAAGAGCCATTTCCTAATAAGAAACGAGGATGGTTCAGTAAGGAAGCCTTTGCTCGTAGGAAGAGAATGCGAAAGTTGCTACAGCAAAGAGCTCTAGCAGCTGCTAAGCATAAAACAGATGCCCATACTCAAGATATGCTTAATAGAAGCCTAGCTAATTTCCATATCCTAGCTACAACTGCTGCTGACCCGAGTCTGGAACAACTAGTAGCCCCACAACCACAAAACCCAGAACAACCCATGGAGATAGAAAATCCTGACAATCAAGTGGAGATGCATGACTTTAACCCAGAAGAAATCCCTAGGGTACCTGCACCAAACCCCCTAGACCCGAATTACGACCCCTGGTGTGACAACTGTGTTCTATAATCTATGTACGATGTAAAACAATGATGATTATTAATAAAACAATGTGCTTTGGTTTTATTATATGTGTTTTAGTGTTTCTATGTGTGTATTTGTGTTTGGTGATTTTACAATTCGATTCGATTCCGATTGCAAGCTTTAAATCGCCTTCTGGAAGGTTATACGCAAACTAGTGCGTAAACGCAGTCAGTATAATGCGAAAAACACTCAGGAATAGTGACATAGGCTTAACATACCTTAAATAACCTCCACATAACTTAGAAATAAGTTTTGAATGGTTTGGTGTGTCGAAATCAACTTTGTTCGATCGCAGGGACTATTTGTGTCAAACTGCGAAACTATGCCAATTTGTATAGTAACGAACATTCCGGAACTTGATCATAAGTTAAACATACCCTAAATAACCTTTACATAGCTTATAAATAGGCTTTGAGGGGTTCGTTATGCTAAAATAAACTTTATGCTCATTCAGGGATTAAAAGCGTCAAAAAGTGCATAAGTTTGCATTTTCGCGCATAACTTACGTTCTGAATACATCCGGACATCCAAAAATTTATGTAAGCATTAAAATATTTTATTTTAGTGTTTGGCATGATAAAATTCCATTCGTCGCTTAATTTGGATCGTTTTTGCGTTCGTTACGACTTCCGTCGTAATTAAGCGAATAACGCAACCGTACGACCAAACGAACCAACATCCGAGATGTTTTTGAGCATATTTTCAGTTCCCTATACTTTAACTTTATTTTAGAGCCTTGAAATGGGGTTAATGGGGCTTATAAGTGCCAAAACAATCAAGTTTTACAAGTGCAGGGACCATTTTTGAAATTTCTGGCAGATTCAATGAACCTAGCCCATTTTGAAGTGTTGATGGTTTTAACCCATGGTTTTGCAAAACCATGGGCTGGTATTCAATGAACATAGTCCATATTAGGGGCTCCCATGGTTTTAGAAAACCATGGGCACACATGTAAGGTCCAGATCAAAGCTCAGTTTTCGAGGAACGATCTTAACGGTTCTAGAAATCCTATATATACCCCATCCATTTCACTTCAAAACCCACAATTTGAAATCTGATTTATACTCTCTAAGTAGAAGTATATGCTTCCTACCTGAGAGAAAAATTGGAATCAAATCTTGCGGGGACCTTCTGTAAGTGTTCTTTCGTTCTTTTCATTCGTTTTAGCGTTAAAGTCAAACTGCGTTTGACTTTCTGCAATGACCAGTTTATGGTCAATGTGAAGTTCGTTTGAACTTCATAACGTGAGCATAATCCTGATGGTTATAGTCCCTAGAGACTATACCTACTGATTACCACGTTATCTAGGCTCAGTGACGAGTCGTAGTTTCGGCCAAAATACGTATTCTTGCGTATTTTGTAACCAAACTACTCTTAGGTATCAAAACCGTTTGTTTTGATACCAAACTTGTTTTCTAACTTAGTTAAGCAAGTTTTAAAATGCTTAGCTCGTCACCTTTAGTTTTGTGCTTGTATAGGGTCGTAAAGGTAAGCGATCTAATCAATCGCTTATACTTTCGAACCAGACCCGTTGGTCGATCATTAGGATCCGACCAAACACATTAGGTGACCATAGTTGTATAGGGAATAACCTTCCGACGTTATACCTTATGGTCACCTAGTTTAGGTAGTTGTATGATAAGTAGATTATATGCCATAGGTAAATTACCAGAATACCCTTTTCATGCATAATTGGTAATTTAGCATATATAACACAAACTTTTGTCACTTAATTGATTATGCAACATATTTAATCATGTATTGGCGTATAATACTTTTCATAGGACTAGTTAGATGTTCCGAACGCGTTTCACGCAAACAACGCGTTAAAGTAGCGTAAGCTACCTTAATGGGTCGCGATGGGTCGAAAGAACTTAGGTTAGGTTTCATTTAGGATGTAGGCCTTGTTAAACCATATCACATGAGTTCCAACACTCATTTGTTTTACAAGACCTCATTCTGTCCGATCTTTCGATTTAGGCGTCTATTGTTTGACTAGTGGTTCGATTACTAGGTGCTGCTTGATTTCTCTAGTTTACTCGAGTTTGTTGAAGTACTATTGACTGAGGATACCTTGCACTACATGTGAGTACATAGTTCCCCTATTTTACTGTTTTCAAATGTTTTGGGGTGATTCATATGTACATAATGTTTTCAAGGTGTTAACGATAATTTCAAAAACGATTAAAATGATTTATACTAAACTAATAACGATTTCGACAATGTGAACGAACTTGTTGGTTGTAGTTACATAACGAATGACATTCATTAATTTTGGCCAAACCGACCAGTATTAGGTTATGGTACCATAGGATCTGACAAATCCCGTTATTTCACTATACCCATGGTTATGTGTGGGTGTTGTGGGTAACGACTGAATCTGTAATTATTAACTTATCCTTTGGGGGTTTGTTAATACGAGAAGCGAGGAACGAGGTAGTCGAGTCATGAAGGTTTGAATGTTATTAACGAGACGACTATGTATAAGTTTTCACAATTAAAACAAGGATGATTTAAACGATTTAAACGAGTAAACGATTTGGAAACGATTTGGAAACGATTTGGAAACAATTTGGAAACGATGTTAAACGATTTGGGTAAACGATTGGTTTTTAGCTAGTGTTTAGATAACGGGACGGGTGTAATGTGGTGAAAACATGGTAGATACGCCGCTGGTACTTCTTATATATAAGTGTTTTCAACATATTACATACTGTGGCGTTATTTAGTTCACTTGGGTAAACGATGTTGAAACGATGTCACTCAAGGATGTTTTTGAAATAATATACGAGTTTTATTAACGAGTTTATACGAGATGTTTTACAAGATGGTTTTCTAAAACAAAAAGCTTTTGGGTAAAGAATCATGGCTACGAGATTTTATAAATTATAACCATCTTGATTTGAGATGGTTAATCATGTTGCAATACGCTTTTCAAAACGAGGTTTGTATTTTGACTCTTGAAGTCTAATAAAGTACTGCAACATGTAAACGAAGCCACGATTCCGATATTCTTATAAAACCTATGTACTCGCTAGCATTTCTTTGCTGACTTTGTTTTTACATATGTTTCAGGTGTTGTTGCTTGATTGACGATCTAGGATGCATACGTCACATAGGATCTGGACGAGGCCTTAGTGACATAATAACTATGATAGACGATATAAAACTTGTTTGTTCTGTGTTAAAAAAATGTTATTGTTTAATATTATCAATAAAACGAAACACTTTTGTATCCATGGTTATGAAACGATAATTCTGTTACAACACTCCCCGACGTTTCCGCCACGCTTTGTTGTTTTACGTGGTCGGGGTGTGATAGAAGAGTTGATATCAGAGCCAATGCTTATAGGGAATTAGGTTATTAGTAATTCTTTGACCTAGACTATAACTTCTAGGACCCCAACGCAAGTTTATTTGCGTTTAGATTTTTAAAACAAAATCGTCACCTATCCTTAGGTGGTGACCACAACAAGAACACAATTTTTGAATCCGCTTTGAAAACTAATCATCTGTACTATGATGATTGATTACTAGGTTTTGAACCCTCTATTGTAAGGTTTTGAACCCTCCAAGTTTTCAAAATCTCGTCAAAGTTTGCGTCTAAATAATGTGAACACGTGCAAACTGGAAGAGTGAATGCCTGTACCCTGGGTTTTCTCTCTAAGGCTAGAGTGTTCGTACAAATCCACATAAACGGACCAGTCACTCTTACCTGGGAACTCTTGGGGTGAGTGTTCACTTATAGGCGAGCATGTCTTCGCGATACATTATTTTTGACCTATTTACTTTGACTAGTCACTGCGTGTCGTTAGTTTGTTCGAGGTAACAAACGAATGATTGCCTCTCGTGTGTTTTGTCGATACCTCTTTTGTTTTCCTGATTTTCAACCCCACTCGTTTCTCTTGTTTCCTTGTTAGACAATGCCTCCTCGACGTGAAGCACAATCTTTCACTATTGAAGAAATCGCAGCCTTGGTCTCTCAGCAAGTGGCTGCTGTGCTTCCAGGCGTTGTGACCCAAGTCCACGAGATATACAACAACAATAATAACAACAATAATGCACCGTGTAATTTCAAGAACTTCAATTCTGCGAAGCCGCTTAAATTTTCTGGGTCGCAAGGAGCAACTGCGCCCCTGCAGTGGTTTGAGAGTATCGAGAGCACATTCAGACATGTGCAGTGTCCGAATGCGCGTAAGGTTGAATTTGCTTCGAGCGTGTTTGAGAAGCGAGCGCTTACCTGGTGGAATGGTATTATGCGCGACAGGGGTGCCGAAGTGGCGTTGGCACAAACATGGGAAGAGCTTCGGGCTCTCATGATGAAGGAGTTTTGTCCCCGTCATGAAGTTCGGGCTTTGGAGCGAGAGTTTGATGATTTAAAGCAAGATGGGGCTGACCACCGTGCGTACACGAATCGTTTTGAGGAACTCAGTCTATTGTGTCCCACCATGGTTACCCCTCTGGAGAAAGCAATCGAGAGATATATCGATGGCCTACCCGGTTCTATTCTGGAGATTGTGACCGGTGTTAATCCTACTACCCTTCGTCAAGCAATCGAGTTGTCTACTACCCTGACTGAGACTCAAGTCAGGAAGGGTAAACTCACCCGCAAGGGTGATAAAAAGAAGGCGACTGATTCAGGGAAGGACAAGAAAAAGGGTAAGGGTAAGGAAGGTGAGACGTCGAAGAAGTCGAGGAAGCGAAAGGGTGCCCAGAATTTTGCTGTTACAGCACAGACTGCTCAGAACCCGCAGAACCCACCGGCTCAGCCACCTGCAAAGAAGGCATATGCTGGTACCGCACCTCATTGTGCTCGTTGCAACGGTCATCACGTTGCACAACAAGCTTGCAAACAATGCACGACGTGTGGTAAGCTTGGGCATTTGGCCAATGTTTGTCGTTTGGGACAGAATCAGTTTGCCCAGGTTCAAGCTCCGATACAAGGGAATGCTGCAAGATTCCCACCGGGTTCGTGTTTTAATTGTGGAGAGTATGGTCACTTCCGCAACAATTATCCGAGAATGGTGAATGCAAACGCAAATGCTAACGCGAACCCGAATGCGAACGTCAATGTTAATGTGAATCCCCCTCGTGGGCGAGCGTACAATTTGAATGCAAACGAAGCGAGGGCTGACAACGAGGTTGTCAATGGTACGTTTCTTGTTAACAATCAACCTGCATCTATTCTTTTTTATTCTAGTGCCGATAGAAGTTTTGTTTCATTGTCATTTGAGCCTTTGCTTGCGATACCTAGAACCAAACTAAGGAAACCCTTATCTGTCGAAGTTGCTACTGGTAAACCTCTGGTTCTCGATTCTGTTATTCGTGATTGTTAGTTGAACCTTGATAACCATCTTTTTCCTATTGACCTCACACCGATGCAACTTGGGAGTTTTGATATTATCATTGGAATGGATTGGTTAACCAAACACCACGCTGAGGTGGTTTGTTTCGATAAGATTGTTCGTATTCCTTTGTCTTCTGGCGATGTTCTGGAAGTTCATGGCGAAAAACCACCAGATGGTTTGAAGCTTATGTCGTGTATGGAAGCCCAAAGGTATTTACGAAAAGGATATGTTGCTTTTCTGGCACATGTCACCGAGGAGAAAAGCAAGAGCTAGAGTATTCAGGATATTCCGATTGTTCAGGATTATTCAGAGGTGTTTCCTGATGAACTGTCTGGTTTGCCTCCAGTTCGTCAAGTCGAGTTTCATATTGACCTTGTACCCAATGCCAACCAGATTGCAAAAGCACCTTATCGTCTTGCACCGGCGGAGATGCAAGAGTTATCGAAGCAGCTTCAAGAGTTATCTGATAAAGGATTCATCCGACCGAGCTTTTCACCTTGGGGAGCTCCTGTCCTCTTCGTGAAAAAGAAAGATGGATCTTTTCGAATGTGTATCGATTATCGTGAGCTTAATAAGCTCACCATCAAGAATCGATATCCCCTACCTCGAATTGATGATCTCTTCGACCAGCTGCAGGGTGCTTCATGCTTTTCCAAGATCGATCTGCGTTCTGGGTATCATCAACTTCGTGTTCTCGAAGAAGATATTCCCAAAACTGCTTTCCGCACAAGATATGGGCATTACGAGTTCACTGTCATGCCTTTTGGTTAGACAAATGCTCCAACTATCTTTATGGACTTAATGAATAGGGCCTGCAAACCTTATTTGGACAAGTTCATTATTGTGTTTATCGACGATATTCTCATTTATTCAAAATCTCGAGCCGAGCACGAGCAACACCTTCGCTTAACATTGGAACTCCTGAAGAAGGAACAACTTTTTACTAAATTCTCTAAGTGTGAATTCTGGCTTAAAGAAGTTCAATTCTTGGGTCATATAGTCAATGAGCAGGGTATTCATGTGGATCCATCCAAGATTGCTGCTATTAAGGACTGGAATACACCGACGACGCCTACAGAGATTCGATCTTTTCTTGGTCTTGCTGGTTATTATCTTCGATTCATTTCAAATTTCTCGAAGATTGCGGTTCCACTCACTGCTTTGACTCAGAAGAATAAGCCTTTCGAGTGGGGACCCAAGCAAGAAGAAGCATTCCAAACGCTGAAGCAGAAGTTATGTAATGCTCCTGTTCTATCTCTGCCCGAGGGAAGCGATGATTTCGTTGTCTATTGCGATGCGTTGAACTTAGGCCTTGGTTGCGTCCTTATGCAACGAGGTAAAGTTATTGCATATGCATCTAGACAGCTGAAAGTTCACGAGAAGAACTACACGACTCATGATCTTGAGTTAGGAGCTGTGGTTTTCGCGCTTAAAATCTAGAGACACTACCTCTATGGAACGAAGTGTGTGGTTTTCACAGATCACAAAAGTCTCCAGCATATTCTTAATCAGAAAGAGCTGAACATGAGGCAACGACGTTGGGTTGAACTCTTAAACGATTATGACTGCGAGATTCGCTACCACCCTGGTAAGGCGAATGTTGTAGCCGATGCGCTTAGTCGAAAGGAGAGAGTCAAGCTTCATTCTGTTCGAACTCTATCTGATCTTCAATCTCGTGTCCTTCAAGCTCAGCAATTTTGTGTTTCACAAAATTTGATAGGTAATGAATTACCACGTCAACTTGAGCTTAAGCTCGAAGCGAAAGACGATGGTTTGCTCTATTTTAAGGATCGATTGTGGATTCCGAAACAAGACGATCTTCGCACTTTAGCGATGGACGAATCACATAAGTCTCGATATTCTGTCCATCCTGGTGCAGATAAAATGTACAAGGATCTTCGTACCAAGATCTGGTGGCCTGGTATGAAGAAAGATGTTGCCTTGTATGTGTCAAAATGCCTAACTTGTCTCAAAGTCAAGGCAGAACATCAACGACCTTCTGGTTTGCTTGTACAACCAGAGATACCGGTTTGGAAATGGGAGAACATTGCCATGGATCTCATTACTTAATTACCACATACGTCTAAAGGTCACGATGCTATTTGGGTTGTAGTTGATCGTTTGACAAAATCTGCTCACTTCTTACCAATCCGTGACGATTTCTCTGCTGAGAAGCTTGCCAAGATCTATGTAGATGAGATTGTATCACGACATGGTGTTCCTTTAGATATCATTTCCGATCGTGATGCTCTATTTTCATCTCATTTTTGGAAGGCCATGCAATCTGCTTTGGGAACCCAACTGAATCTAAGCACTGCTTATCATCCCCAAACAGATGGCCAATCCGAGAGAACGATTCAAACTTTGGAGGAAATGCTTAGAGCATGCGTGATAGACTTTGGTGGTAATTGGGATTCTCATCTTCCTCTGATCGAGTTCTCGTACAACAATAGTCATCATGCTAGCATTAATATGGCGCCATTCGAAGCTCTCTACGGTCAAAAATGTCGTTCACCTTTCTGTTGGAACGAGACCGGTGAAGCTCAGCTTACTGGACCTGAGCTCGTTCTGGAAACAACCGACAAAATCAAGAAAATCCGCGATAATCTTGTGACAGCTCGAAACCGTCAAAAGAAATATGCGGATTTGCGACGCAGCCCTTAGAATTTCAAATCGGAGACCGTGTCCTACTCAAGGTGTCACCTTGGAAGGGAGTGGTGAGATTTGGAAAGAAAGGAAAACTTGCACCTCGATATGTGGGACCATTTAAGATTGTGGAAAGAATTGGAAAGGTTGCCTATCGACTAGAGCTACCTCCAGAGCTTGGAAATGTTCATCCGACTTTTCACGTGTCCAATCTGCGAAAGTGTTTAGCTGACGCTGATCTACACATTCCTCTCAACGAGATTCGAATCGATAAAACAATGCACTTTGTCGAGAAACCCGTGGAGATCGTGGAACGTACATACAAACAGTTGAAGAACAAACGGATTCATTTGGTTAAAGTTTGCTGGGAATCCAAACGTGGCCCAGAGTTCACTTGGGAATGTGAGGACCAGATGAAGGCGAAATATCCGCATTTATTTTCACAAGCTTCCTCTAATTAAAATTTCGGGACGAAATTTCCTGATGTAGGGGAGACTATGACAACAGTGTTCTATAATCTATGTACGATGTAAAACAATAATGATTATTAATAAAACAATGTGCTTTGGTGTTATTATATTTGTTTTAGTGTTTCTATGTGTGTATTTGTGTTTGGTGATTTTACAATTCGATTCGATTCCGATTGCAAGCTTTAAATCGCATTCTGGAAGGTTATACGCAAACTGGTGCGTAAACACAGTCAGTATAACGCGAAAAACACTCCGGAATAGTGACATAGGCTTAACATACCTTAAATAACTTCCACATAACTTATAAATAAGTTTTGAATGGCTTGGTGTGTCGAAATCAACTTTGTTCGATCGCAGGGACTATTTGTGTCAAACTACGAAACTATGCCCATTTGTATAGTAACGAACATTCCAGAACTTGATCATAAGTTAAAAATACCCTAAATAACCTTTACATAGCTTAGAAATAGGCTTTGATGGGTTCGGTATGCTAAAATAAACTTTATGCTCATTCAGGGATTAAAAGCGTCAAAAAGTGCATAAGTTTGCATTTTCGCGCATAACTTACGTTCTGAATACATCCGGACATCCAAAAATTTATGTAAGCATTAAAATATTTTATTTTAGTGTTTGGCATGATAAAATTCCATTCGTCGCTTAATTTTGATCGTTTTTGCGTTCGTTACGACTTCCGTCGTAATTAAGCGAATAACGCAACCGTACGACCAAACGAACCGACATCCGAGATGTGTTTTGAGCATATTTTAAGTTCCCTATACTTTAATTTTATTTTAGAGCCTTGAAATGGGGTTAATGGGGCTTATAAGTGCCAAAAAAATCAAGTTTTACAAGTGCAGGGAGCATTTTTGAAATTTCTGGCAGATTCATTGAACCTAGTCCATTTTGAAGTGTTGATGGTTTTAACCCATGGTTTTTCAAAACCATGGGCTGGTATTCAATGAACATAGTCCATATTCGGGGCTCCCATGGTTTTAGAAAACCTTGGGCACACATGTAAGGTCCAGATCAAAGCTCAGTTTTCGAGGAACGATCTTAACGGTTCTAGAAATCCTATATATACCCCATCCATTTGACTTCAAAACCCATAATTTGAAATCTGATTTATGCTCTCTAAGTGGAAGTATATGCTTCCTACCTAAGAGAAAAATCGGAATCAAATCTTGCGGGGACCTTCTGTAAGTGTTCTTTCGTTCTTTTCATTCGTTTTAGCGTAAAAGTCAAACTGCGTTTGACTTTCTGAATTGACCAGTTTATGGTCAATGTGAAGTTCGTTTGAACTTCATAACGTGAGCGTAATCACGATG
Organism: Helianthus tuberosus; assembly: GCA_030545235.1. Taxonomy (NCBI): domain Eukaryota; kingdom Viridiplantae; phylum Streptophyta; class Magnoliopsida; order Asterales; family Asteraceae; genus Helianthus; species Helianthus tuberosus. Next base: position 80,529,782 of record CM060417.1, on the reverse strand, counting down.
GTTATAGTCCCTAGAGACTATACCTACTGATTACCACGTTATCTAGGCTCAGTGACGAGTCGCAGTTTCGGCCAAAATGCGTATTCTTGCGTATTTTGTAACCAAACTACTCTTGGTATCAAAACCGTTTGTTTTGATACCAAAATTGTTTTCTAACTTAGTTAAGCAAGTTTTAACATGCTTAGCTCGTCACTTTTAGTTTTGTGCTTGTATAGGGTCGTAAAGGTAAGCGATCTAATCAATCGCTTATACTTTCGAACCCGACCCGTTGGTCGATCATTAGGATCCGACCAAACACATTAGGTGACCATAGTTGTATAGGGAATAACCTTCCAAGGTTATACCTTATGGTCACCAAGTTTATGTAGTTGTATGATAAGTAGATTATATGCCATTGGTAAATTACCAGAATACCCTTTTCATGCATAATTGGTAATTTAGCATATATAACACAAACTTTTGTCACTTAATTGATTATGCAACATATTTAATCATGTATTGGCATATAACACTTGTCATAGGACTAGTTAGACATTCCGAACGCGTTTCACGCAAACAACGCGTTAAAGTAGCGTAAGCTACCTTAATGGGTCGCGATGGGTCGAAAGCACTTAGGTTAGGTTTCATTTAGGATGTAGGCCTTGTTAAACCATATCACATGAGTTCGAACACTCATTTGTTTTACAAGACCTCATTCTGTCCTATCTTCCGATTTAGGTGTCTATTGTTTGACTAGTGGTTCGATTACTAGGTGCTGCTTGATTTCTCTAGTTTACTCGAGTTTGTTGAAGTACTATTGACTGAGGATACCTTGCACTACATGTGAGTACATAGTTCCCCTATTTTACTGTTTTCAAATGTTTTGGGGTGATTCATATGTACATAATGTTTTCAAGGTGTTAACGATAATTTCAAAAACGATTAAAACGATTAAAACGATTTATACTAAACTAATAACGATTTCGACAATGTGTACGAACTTGTTGGTTGTAGTTACATAACGAATGACATTCATTAATTTTGGCCGAACCGACCAGTATTAGGTTATGGTACCATAGGATCTGACAAATCCCGTTATTTCACTATACCCATGGTTATGTGTGGGTGTTGTGGGTAACGACTGAATCTGTAATTATTAACTTATCCTTTGGGGGTTTGTTAATACGAGAAGCGAGGAACGAGGTAGTCGAGTCACGAAGGTTTGAATGTTATTAGCGATACGACTATGTATAAGTTTTCACAATTAAAACGAGGATGATTTAAACGATTTAAACGAGTAAACGATTTGGAAACGATGTTAAACGATTTGGGTAAACGATTGGTTTTTGGCTAGTGTTTAGATAACGGGACGGGTGTAATGTGGTGAAAACATGGTAGATACGCCGCTGGTACTTCTTATATATAAGTGTTTTCAACATATTACATAATGTGGCATTATTTAGTTCACTTAGGTAAACGATGTTGAAACGATGTCACTCAAGGATGTTTTTGAAATAATATACGAGTTTTATTAACGAGTTTATACGAGATGTTTTACAAGATGGTTTTCTAAAACAAAAAGCTTTTGGGTAAAGAATCATGGCTACGAGATTTTATAAATTATAACCATCTTGATTTGAGATGGTTAATCATGTTGCAACACGCTTTTCAAAACGAGGTTTGTATTTTGACTCTTGAAGTCTAATAAAGTACTGCAACATGTAAACGAAGCCACGATTCCGATATTCTTATAAAACCTATGTACTCGCCAGCATTTCTTTGCTGACTTTGGTTTTACATATGTTTCAGGTGTTGTTGCTTGATTGACGATCTAGGATGCATACGTCACATAGGATCTGGACGAGGCCTTAGTGACATAATAACTATGATAGACGATATAAAACTTGTTTGTTCTGTGTTAAAACAATGTTATTGTTTAATATTATCAATAAAACAAAACACTTTTGTATCTATGGTTATGAAACGATAATTCTGTTACAACACTCCCCGACGTTTCCACCACGCTTTGTTGTTTTACGTGGTCGGGGTGTGACACCTGGTGGGACGACAATAGGGACTTTGTGCAACGTTACCCTATCCAGGAATATCCACCCATACAGAACATAGAAGCCTACCCAGGTATGGACCCTTTAGATCCCTATTACCAAGATGATTATATTAGGGAAATATTAGAAGATCCTTACCAATTTCAGGAACTTTCACCCCCATATCAGGAACCCGCACCCCAGATTTCAAACGCAGTCCGAGAACCTGCACCCCCAATGAGTGCAGAAAACGTCCAAGAACTTAGGAATTTTGGGGAGGAAATTTTAGAGAGCAGTGTGAGAATGCGTCAGGTGGGAGAGCGTCTCGTATGGAAATACGATGAACGCAATATGGATTTTTGGATAAATCCATATCCTTGAATGTGAGAATGGAGGAAATGGTAGTAGTAATAATAATATAATAAAATAAAATATGTGTGTACGGATGCATAGTGCTATTAGTGTAAATTTTTTCTGTTGGTATTGTAATCTTTATTTCAGTACTAGTGTGTAATAGACGCATAGTATATGGAAATAGAGTACAAGTAGCAATGATCTACGTTTTTTACTAGACTGAGTGTCATGTGATTAACAATATTATCTATTATCTTGTGATATTAATATGGGATAAATGTTTAAAATTCAGATGGCCAACGAAGGAAATCAAGGAAATCTGAATAACGATAACCAAAGTAACATTAACGTGGTTAATGAGAACCCAAGCATCAATAACAATGGAAATCAAGTGGATAATAGTGCTATCCAACACATAGTGGCACAAGGAATTATAGATGCAATGCCATTTATTCTTCAAACTGTTTAAGATGCTGATAATAAAAGTAAACATAGCAGTAAGCGACCAATTGAACCAGAAAACAGCGTGAACAATGGACCAGTACTTCAAATGCCCATTCCCAAAAGAAGAAGAACCATGCCTTATGGTTGTTCTTATAAAGAATTATGGTCTTGTAAACCAATGGAATTCTCGGGCAACGAAGGGGCCATTGCAACCTTACGCTGGATAGAAAAGACTGAGGCAGTCTTAAGGATAAGCAAGTGTGCTGAAGAAGATAAAACATTGTTTGCTTCTAATCTGTTTAAGAATTCAGTGCTAGAATGGTGGAACACTATCCTCCAATCAAGAGGAAGTGATAGAACCTACAATATGGAATGGGAAGAATTTAAGAACAAAGTAGAAAGGAAATTCTGCCCACCCAATGAAAAAGAACAGATAGCAAACAAATTCCTAAACCTTAGGATGAGTGGTGTGGATAGTAAGGGATACACTAAAATATTCTTTGAATATGCTAGAATAGTGCCAACCCTTGCCTCACCAGAACCAGTGTTAATCTCCCGTTATATTTGGGGATTAATTGGAGAGATTAGACATGTAGTCAAGGCAGCTAGACCTCAAACTATAGAAGAAGCTCTAGAACTAGCAAATACCTTGACAGATGAGTTAATCCGTACTAGAGAAGAAGACCAGGGGAGAAACCTAACCCAAAGGCTTACTCAAGAATTTCGTTCTGGAAATTTTAATCGTAGGAATATGGGTTCTACCTCTGCACCATACTGCAAGGTCTGCAAGAAAAAGCATTCGGGAAAATGCTCCACACTCTGTAATTATTGCAAAATGCCAGGACACAAGGAAGAAAATTGCAGGAAGAAATCCAGCAATGGATTGTGCTACAACTGTGGAGAAAAAGGTCATATCAGGCCAAACTGTCCGAAATTGGCCCCAGCTGCAAACAACAAGAATACTAAAAATGCTAGAGCATTTGTGCTGACTGCAGAAGAAGCCAAGATGATTCCAGATGTCATAGCTGGTACGTTTTTAGTTAATGATATTTTTGCTAAAGTATTATTTGACTCTGGTGCAAACCAAAGTTTTATTAATACATCATTTTGCAAATTTCTAAATCAATCATTAACTAAACTACCCCAAGAATGCTTAGTAGAAACAGCTAATGGAGAAACCGTTAGGATTTCTGAAATCTTGCAGGGAGCAAGAATAGAAATTTCAAATCGGAAATTTATAGCAAATCTTTATCCCATGAATCTGGCAGGATTTGATGTTGTATTAGGAATTGATTGTTTAATAGCCAATAAAGCCAGTATATTATGTGATGAAAAGTCAATACAAGTAAATTCACCAAAAGGTAAAGCGATCACAATTAAAGGAGATAAGCCCTCTAGATCCACTAAGTTCATCTCTGTGATGAAAACTGCAAGCTATATAAGAAAAGGTTCCATAGTGTATTTGATTTCTATAATCACTAACACTAAAGGAAAAGATTTAAAAGACATTCCAGTAGTATCTCAGTTTTCAGATGTATTTCTAGAAGAATTGCCAGGGCAACCTCCAGACAGAGAAGTTGAATTCAAAATTCACCTGATACCAGGAACATCCCCGATTGCCAAAGCACCTTATCGTTTGGCACCAGCCGAAATGCAGGAACTGAAGAAACAATTAGATGAATTGTTAGAGAAAGGATTCATACAGCCAAGTTCGTCGCCATGGGGAGCGCCGATATTGTTTGTTAAAAAGAAGGACGGATCAATGCGTATGTGCATTGACTACCGTGAATTAAACAAGGTCACGATTAAAAATCGGTACCCATTACCGAGAATCGATGATCTGTTTGATCAACTACAAGGAGCTTGATTTTTCTCTAAAATCGATTTAAGGTCAGGATATCATCAGTTAAAGGTACAGGAAGAGGACATTCCTAAAACCGCATTTAGAACAAGGTATGGACATTATGAATTTACTGTCATGCCATTTGGTTTAACCAATGCCCCACCTGCATTTATGGACATGATGAACCGAATATGTAAGCCATATTTGGATAAATTCATAATTGTTTTCATAGATGATATTCTAATTTACTCTAAGAATAAAGAGGATCATGCAAAGCATTTGCACGCACTTTTAAGTCTATTAAGAAAGGAAAAGCTTTATGCTAAATTTTCTAAGTGCGAGTTTTGGTTAGAACAGGTACAATTTCTTGGACATTTAGTCAATCATGAAGGAATTCATGTAGATCCAACAAAGATTGAGGCAATTACTAAATGGAAAACCCCTGAGTTACCAACCGAGGTTAGAAGTTTCTTTGGATTGGCCGGTTATTATAGAAGATTTATTCTAGATTTTTCTAGAATAGCCATTCCTTTAACTAAGCTAACCTGTAAATCTGTTAAGTTTGAATGGGGAGTAAAACAAGAAGAAGCATTTAGAATTCTTAAGCAAAGATTAACTCATACACCCATATTAGCATTACCAGAAGGAGCTGAAGACTTTGTAGTCTATTGCGATGCTTCTAAATTAGGTTATGGATGTGTGTTGATGCAACGCCAAAAAGTTATAGCTTACACATCTAGACAACTTAAGAATCATGAAGAGAATTATTCAACTCATGATTTAGAATTAGGAGCTATAATTTTTGCTCTTAAGATTTGGAGACATTACCTTTATGGTAGTAAATTTACCATATTCACTGATCATAAGAGTTTAAGGTATATCTTCAAACAAAAAGAGTTGAATATGAGACAAAGACGTTGGATGGAATTTCTTAGTGACTATGATTGTGATGTCCAGTATCATGAAGGAAAAGCGAATGTAGTGGCAGATGCTTTAAGCCGAAAGTATCATGAAAAGCCAAGAAGGGTACGTTCTCTTAAATTAAATCTACAAGTAGATTTAAATGATCAAATAAGAGAAGCACAAGAATCAGTAATCAAGGATGATTCTGAAAAATTAAAAGGTATGTTAAAAGAATTAAAACAAGGAACAGATGGAATTTGGAGATTCCATGAAAAGAAAATGTGGATACCTAAATTAGGAAACCTACGTCATCGTATACTAGAAGAAGCCCATAAATCTAAATATACGATGCATCCAGGAAGTGATAAAATGTACCAGGATTTATGGAAAAATTTCTGGTGGATAGGAATGAAGAAAGATATAGCAGTCTATATTTCTAAATGTTTAACTTGCTCACAAGTTAAAGCTGAACACAAGAAACCCTCAGGTTTGTTACAGCAATTAGAAATGCCAATTTGGAAATGGGAATTGATAACAATGGATTTTGTTACTAAATTACCCAAAACAAAGAAAGGAAATGATACAATCTGGGTGATTGTAGATAGGCTAACTAAGTCAGCTCATTTCCTACCAATGAAAGAAACAATTAGTATGGAACAATTAGCTAAATTATATGTAAATGAAATTGTTTCTTTACATGGCATTCCTTTATCAATTGTTTCTGATAGAGATTGCCGATTTACCTCTCATTTTTGGTCAAGTTTCCAAAAGGCAATGGGAACCAAGCTAAAACTAAGCACCGCTTATCATCCTCAAACGGACGGACAAAGCGAAAGGACAATTCAGACAATGGAAGATATGCTTAGATCTTGTGTAATTGATTTTGGAGGTAATTGGGACGATCACTTACCTTTAATAGAATTTTCTTATAATAATAGTTATCACACAAGTATCAATGCTGCACCATTCGAAGCACTTTATGGAAGAAAGTGTCGAACCCCAGTCTGTTGGGCAGAAATTGGGGAAAAGCAATTATCTGGACCTGAGATAGTGCAAGAAACAACTGATAAGATTATTCAAGTCAAGGAACGACTGAAAGCCGCACGTCATCAACAAAAGAGTTATGCCGATAACCGGCGCATGCCATTGGAATTTCAAATAGGAGATAAAGTATTGTTGAAAGTCTCTCCTTGGAAAGGAGTAGTAAGATTCATCAAAAGAGGAAAGCTAAGCCCCAGGTATGTTGGACCTTTTGAGATTATTAGAAGAATAGGACCTGTAGCCTATCAGCTACAACTGCCAGAGGAAATGGCAGGTATACATGATGTGTTTCATGTATCTAATCTCAAAAAGTGTTTAGCTGATAAATCCTTGATAGTACCTCTTAAGGATATAGAGGTAAATAAACAACTCAAATTTGTAGAAAGGCCTCTACAGATTGAAGACAGGAAAGTCAAAAATCTCAAGCATAAAAGACTAGTTCTAGTCAAAGTGAAGTGGGACTCCAAAAGAGGATCAGAGTACACATGGGAGCTTGAATCAGAAATGCAAAAGAAATTCCCGCATTTGTTTCAATAGATCTCGAGGACGAGCTCCAAAATAAGGAGGGGAGGATGTAACAACCCTCGGTAAAACCAACACTTTTATAATATTTTCCGACACCCTATTATATCTTAAAATATCCTTATATGTCTTATATTACAACCCGTATGTGAAAAACGAGCCCGAAATATGTTATAATATATAAAATAAATTAAAAACAAGTTTAAGTAAGTTGAGGCGGGCCGTGTAGGACCTTACCTCAAGTTTACGCGGGCGGTATCATGGCTCAAAGCTGAATTCGGTTAAGGCGGGCCGCGTAAGCTTTAGCTTACTCTTACGCGGGCCGCTAGAGACCATTAAACGCGGATACATCCTGAGCTGACACGTGTCGACATCGTGGCGGACCTACACATCGACTCAGCCAAGCTATTCTGTTGACCAGGGTTGACGCGGGCCGCGTAACCCTGGCCTGTGCTTTACGCGGGCCGCGTGAGGGTCGGGTTTTGCAACTATAAATAGAACGCATCAGTTTTCGTTTTCCGTCGCTCACTTCTTTCATTCTAAACGAAATTCTGAAGTTATAAGCATTATAGTCGGGTATTATACCCCTAATTAGCGAGGTTCTGCTCCGTTGTAAGTATTATAACCCCAGTTTCGTAATAGTTACGCTGCCCGATTGATTTAGGGTTCCGTAACAACTGTCGTGGTTCTGCCCGACGTAGTTGTTGGAATGCCGTCTCGGGGAGGGTATCATTAATAATTTCAAAGGGTTATGATACTAACCAATGTACATTTGTATAAATTATAGATTATATCCAGGAAACCCTTACACGAAGTCTAAAATAGCAATGTGAGTTTATCCTCTTTTTGTTAATCTTTTTTGTACTGTTTTACCAAACCTTAAATGTTTTACCATGAAATTTAGCAGTGATTGAGTCTTTGTAGTTCTTCAATTACTGCCGGTATGTTGGGGTTTTGTATACAAAATGTACTACACTGTGAGTTGTAAGTCGAGGATGACAATACGTTACCATTGGACAATGAGTTAGCCAATGGGTAATATGACCCACAAGTCAGTGTTGACAGTACTAATGGAGTAATTGTGTAGACATAAACAATGTGATCGCTCTCAATACTGTTCACTGTGACTTTTTATTTAAACTTGATTAAACTGGGATTCACTCACCAGTATTTCCGACTGACAAATATTTTTAAAACACGTTTCAGGTAACCCAATGTGACAGCCAATTATTAAAAAGCCAGCTGGAGAGCACTGAAGGCTTGGGAAAATGTGGCTATAAAAGTTACCAAATAAACGATGTTTTAAATTTAAATAAAATAGGGTTTATCCCTATAAATGTATTGTAATAAGAAACTTGGGTTTTACCCATGTGATTATTAATATTAAATGAGGTGGTTTTACTCTGATAAACATTTCCTAACTACGGTCCTGATGTAAATTCCACTGCAAGATTAAATAACTGATACCACCGAAACTCTGAGATCGTGTCCGCCCGTTCCCGAGAACAAGGGATCGGGGGTTGCGACAACGGGGGTGGCAATTATCTATGCAAAGAAAGAAGTAATGTCGACAGATGAGATGCGCCCAACTAAAGCGGCAAAAGTTTCAACAACTGAACCAGAAAAGTGGATTTTAAACCGCAAATACCCAGAGCAAACAATGACGATAGGCCATGCAATCTCACCAAACATCAGAAGGCATCTCAAACAAATCTTGTTCAGGAATATGGATATCTTCGCCTGGACTCCGGCTGACATGACCGGTGTCCCGCGCAACATCACTGAACATTGTCTGAACACTTACCCCTCGGTTGAGCCAAAAGTACAAAGGAGGCGCAGCTTAGGGGCAGACAAGACTAAAGCAATGAATGAACAGGTATGTGAGTTGCTGAAGGCAGGAATCTTGAGGGAGGTGCGTTATCAAAGCTGGGTTGCAAACCCCGTAATGGTAGAGAAGTCAAATGGAGGATGGAGAATGTGCGTCGATTATACCGATCTCAACAAGGCGTGCCCAAAAGACTGTTATTCTTTACCTGAGATCGACAAAAAAATAGACTCTCTCGCACCATACAGATGGAAATGCTTCTTGGATTGTTACAAGGGGTATCATCAAGTTTAAATGAAGCTTGAGGACGAAGACAAGATAGCTTTTCGCACTGATCTAGGGATTTTATGCTATACAAAGATGCCGTTCGGCCTCAAGAATGCCGGCGCAACGTATCAGCGCCTGATGGATAAAATCTTCGCTGAGGATATCGGAAAACACATCGAGGTTTACATCGATGATCTGGTAATCAAGACTCCCGAGGAGGACCAAATGTTAAAAGACATTGAGAAAACGTTCAACTCGTTGAGAAGTGTGAATATGAAACTGAATCCAGCCAAGTGCTCTTTTGGTATGGAGGAAGGCAAGTTCTTGGGCTTTATGGTTACAAATGGAGGGTTTAAAGTGAATCCAGAGAAGGTTCAAGCCATAGAGCTAATGCCGTCGCCACGAACAATTAAAGAAATGCAACGATTAGCCGACCACCTGGCCGCGCTCAATCGATTCCTGTCAAACCACGCCGCAAAGTCATATCCTTTTATCAGCATCTTGCGCAACTGCGTAAAGAAACAAGAATTTAAATGGACGCCAAAAGCAGAAGCCGCGTTCCAACAGATGAAAGAGTGCTTGATAAATCTCCCTACACTGACCGCGCCATTCGAAAAGGAACCGCTCATCCTGTACTTGTCTTCTTCGGACAAGGCAGTTGGGTCGGTATTATTGTTGGAAAGAGACGGAGTCCAGACCCCAATTTATTACGTCAGTAGGGTGCTCACTGACCCAGAAACGAGATATTCAACAATGGAGAAGTTGGTACTTGCGCTGCTACACGCCTCAAGGAGGCTGCGCAGATACTTTACAGGGCACGTGATCACAGTACTCACCAATTTTCACATCGGCACTATTCTACAGAAGCCAGAAACATCAGGGCGATTAGCAAAGTGGGCGATCGAGCTGGGGGGGCCATAACATCTTGTATCAGCCGCGCCCAGCCATCAAGGGTCAAGTCCTTGCGGATTTCGTCACAGAAGTACCAGTGGAAAAAATCAAAGATTGTGAGATTGTTGAGACTCCCATGAAAGACACATCTAATGAGTTGTGGTTGCTGTATACTGATGGGGCATCAAATGAAGATGGCACAGGAGCTGGTTTGCGCCTTGTGAACCCCGAAAAGCATGAATTTACGTACGCCATCAAGTTGGATTTCAAGAACACCAACAATGAGGTGGAATACGAGGCATTCTTGGCAGGCTTGCGCCTTGCCATAAAAATGGTAGCTCAAAATATGCGAGCGCATGTTGATTCACTCTTTATCGCCAGTCAAATCAACGATCTATACGATGCAAAAGGCGAAGTCATGGCCTTATATTTAGACCAAGCAAAAGAGTTGCTGCAATAGTTCAAATCTTATAAGGTAGTTCACATCAACCGCTCTGAAAACAAGCCAGCAGACGCCTTGAGCAAGCTCGCTTCAACCTCTTTTCAACATCTTGCCAAAGATGTGAGGATCGAAGTACTCAAAAACCCATCAGCTCTGCTGCACCAGGTAAATGTGATCGAAGTAGGGCAGCCATCCTGGATGACCCCTATAATCCAATATCTGCAAGAAGGGATACTTCTCGAGAGCAAAGTAGAGGCAAGGAAGATTCAAAACAAGGCCTTGCATTATGAGATGATTGGTGGTATTTTATACCGAAAATCCTTCTTGGGGCCACTACTGCGGTGCGTGGACCCTCAAGACACGAATTACTTGATTAGGGAGATTCACGAAGGAATCTGTGGCATCCATGCAGGCCCATGCATGGTTGTTGCAAAGATTATGAATGATGGGTATTACTGGCCAGGGATGCACGTCGACGCCCTGAAGGAGCTGCGCAAATGCGACTCCTGTCAGCGACACTCTCCAAAAACCCTGCGCCCAAAAAACGATCTTATCCCGGTATCCACTGCCTGGCCTTTTCAGCAGTGGGGAATTCATATGGTAGGACCCTTCCCAGACGCTCCTGGTGCCGTTAAGTTCATAATCGTGGCCGTCGATTACTTCGCTAAATGGGTGGAGGCCAAAGCTCTCGCCTCAACCACTGCAATGATGGAGCGCAAGTTTATCTGGGAACACATCATTTGCAGATTTGGTCTCCCACTCAAAATCGTAACAGATAACGGCACCAACTTTGCTTCCGAAGACCTCCAGAAATTGATGAAAGAGATGAAAATCGAACACACTTTTTCTTCCGTTGCGCACCCTCAAGGCAACGGGCAAGTTGAGAGTGTAAACAAAAGTATCGTCGATGGGATAAAGGCCCGACTAGGCACAAAGCGAAGAGGCTGGGTAGATGAGCTCCCAAGTATCCTATGGGCTCATCGAACCATGCCGAAAACGAGCACTGGCGAAACCCCTTTCAGCCTAGTCTATGGCTCAGAGGCGGTTATCCCAGCCGAAATTGGCCTGCCCTCGCCGCGCTTGACAGCAGTCAACACAATCGATAACGAGGCAGAGCGTCGTCTTGACTTGGATCTACTCGAAGAAAGGCGCGAAATTACGCGAATTAAAGAAGCCAAGTACAAGACGCAGCTAGAAAGGTATTACAATGCAAGAGTGCGCATTTGTACCTTCACTCCAGGAGAGTATGTCTTCAGATACAATGAAGCTTCAAATGCTGAACGCCCAGGAAAGCTAGCACCCAAATGGGAAGGCCCATACTTAATACACGAGGTGCTAGGGAAAGGGGCATACAAGTTGCGCACTCTGGACGGATACATACTACCGCGCACGTGGAATGCGCAACATCTGCGCAAGTGCTATATGTAACTACTCTCGGCCTTGCGCCTTTACTTTCTCATGTTGGCCTCGCGCCTTTTAATTTCCTACGTTGGCTAAACGCCCTAATTGTTTGCGATGTATGTGGCCTAAGCGCCTGTTTCTTAATGAATGAAAGCATATGCCTTATGTTTTCTTTTATCATGATGACTTTTATGTTACAAATGCATGTTAAACTTTTGATTAGCACGAAAACACTTCAGTAAATTACGAGCTCTCGAGTTGCGCCTTCAAGGTCCTCTGCGAACACAGCGCGAGACCGGGCAATTACACTCGCACAAGAGCCACACTTACATTTATTCGCGCTAACTTAACCAAAGTTTCTAACAACAATGCAATAATTGTAACTGGACAAAGGAAAAGCAAACATAAGGATTATATTGAACAAGCGCAACCGCGCAACAATTACATGGCAAATTAACAAAGCATCATCAGTTCAAAGCAAAATAAGCGCAACCGCGCAAACAGTTACATTTAACATCCAAAAATAAAATTACAAGGCACAAAGCCTACCAATACTATCTACTCATGGCCATCACCATCGCCTTCACCATCGTCATCACCATCATGTTTGCTATCATTATCACCATCATCGCCTGCCGCTTCATCTTCGTCAGATAATTCAACAGTTTCAGGCGGGTCGAGAATAGCTTTTAAACGCTGACACCAGTCATCATGATCTAAAGCCTTTGCGACCAAGTCCATCACAGGCAGTGATAGATGATTATACGCATTTTCAGTGCGAGCCAACTCGGCATCAGCTTCATTGGTTACTGAGCAGTGACTAGTGTCAAACTCCTGCCCAAAGACCTCTTCCACATGTTGCGCACATTCCAGATAACCTCCACGGTGACCAACCGTGCGAGATGCATCTATAAGAGCAGCAACAGCTCCATCTAGCTCTCCATCATTTAGGATGGAGTTGGCCATCTGCACCAAAAGAAACTTATGAGGAATCGGGTTTAACAAATAAAACCTAAGTTAACAAGAGGACAATACCAGAACTAATCCTCTGCTGCGCATCCATTCAGCTTCAGAGACCAGAGTGTCGACAATGCCCTGGGCCTCAACATAGTTATTCTGCGCCACATTGAGGGCAGATGAGCTTATAGCGCACGCTTCCTCAGCCTTTTGCCTGGCTTCCTCAGCAGAAGCAGGTTTTCCCTGCTCAGCTTCAAGGTCGATCTCCAAGGACTCGCTTTTGTCAACCTGCTCTTGTAGGCGACGCTTCAATTCCGCAATCTCGATGTCCTTGGCCATCAAATCCTTGTCTTTTCCAGACAGTTGCGCCTTCACCTCAGCCAGCTCAACCTACAAAGGATAAAGGACTTAGATAATTCTGAAAGCAAAAAGCACAAGGAGAGAGGGTAAACGCATGGCAAACCTCAGCATCCTCCTTCGCAGCCTGTGCATCTTCGGCCCTCCCGGTCAGCTCAGCAACCTTACCTTCAAGGTCAGTAATCTTCATGCGAGCCGCATACATGCGCTGATTATCTTTTTCACATATCTTCTTCCATTCGGCCTTCTCTTTCGCCAGAAGCTCTTCAGCAGCACGAAGCTTGCCCCTCAGGCCCTCGCGCCCCCATTCTTCTGATTTCCTATCAGCCTCGAACTTGGCTTTCTCCTCATTAAACTTAGCTTGAGCCTTTTCGAACTCCTTCGCCTGCCTCACAAGGTGCTCATGATAATTCTCCCAGTCAGCTCGCTCCCTAACCATGGTGCGCCATTTACGAACAATTTGATGATTGGCGGCGAGAGTATTTGCCTCTCCAACCACATAGGCTTGATACAGCCCATCGTGAGTACGCGCCCTTTGCCGGTTAACCTCACCGGGAGGAAAAGAGTTCAAAAACCAATCATGACACGGGCCGAACTCCTTAAACGTATCCTTCTGCTTCAGACCCCAAGGAGCTTGGTGTGGAGCGTTGTCGCGCGCCTCCTCGGTGTAAGTTTTGTAATAAATATCACCAACGGTATCCTTTGGGCCGATGTTTTGAGGCATAAACCCTCCAGCATCACCAGAACTTGTGCCACCCGCAGCATGCGGACCTGATCCCCCAGTAGTAGAGGTTACCTTAGTAAAATGAAGGGAGGCATCAGGTTGCGCAGTCTGGGTAGGTTTCGCAACCTCAGTCTCTTTCCTTTTCTCATGATGGGGCTGGTCAAGTCCCGTAATGTGAACAACCTCCGGACCCTGCGCCTTATCATGAACAGTGGCAGCAGCGGTCCCGGTATCCTTCGGAGCATCACCTGCAGGCTTCCCAGAGGTTTTTTCCTTCTCCTTTTCAGTAGCCGTGACAACGGGCTCCTCAGCAGCCTTCTTTTCTCTCTCCTCATCAGCCTTCTTCTCTCTCTCCTTCTCAGCAGTTTTCTTCTTCTTCTCCTTCTCGGCCTCTGCCCCAGCAGCCTTGAAGGGTTTGATGGCAACCTTGGGCCTCTTCTGCGCCGGCTCCGAGGGATCTGTTAACATGACACCCTTCTTCTCAGGGGTCTTCTTTTTGGCTTCTGCAGAAGCTAAGTGTTAAAAGGAGGAAACAACAAAGAGCAAGAAACCAAGGAAAACTAACCGGGAGAAAATCTATAAAGAGAGCACAAATTGCTCTGTTTTCCAATAAGAGGGACTCCACCAGGCTTTTGCACTACCGAAACGCCAGCTGTAGTGTCCCTGCTCCTTTTTTATGCTGACCAACTTTGCAGCAGGCTCCTCCTCTTCTTCTTCCTCCTCCTCCTCTTAATGCGCGAGAGAAGACGGAGTGGCTCCAGCATCTGGGTTGCGGGAACCCGCGCTCCCTGAACTCCGTGAACCAGCAGCTCCTGCCTTCTTCTCGCCTATGCGCGACAAACCTTCAAGTGAGTCACTGATAATCACATAATCTTCCAAGTTACTCTGGCGAAAATGGAGAGTACCTTTGTCAGTAGCACTGGGCGCTGTACGGCTACTCCCACCCTTCTTGCTGGTCACATCAGCATCAATGGTGATAACCTTCTTCTTTTTTGTCTTCTTCTTCTCTTCGGGGTCAATACCCAGGTCGCGCAACACACCTACAAAGATGTTAGACCAGGAACTTAGCTCTCCATTGGAAGACCCCACAGGCTCCTCGCTGGAAAGATAGACAATCTCTTTCCCAGCAGAAGTCAAAGCGTGTAGAGGTCGAGGGTTAGGTATATGCGCACCTTCGGTTGCAGTAGGTGGATCGGCGAAAGCCCCAGGAACTGGATACTTGAAGCGCAGCTTAATCCTATCATACCAGTACTGCTCCCCGGACTTCAACGGACGCACGCCCATAGAACCACCAAAAGTGGGAAAGGCTGCTTGGTAAAGGTGAGCCTCTACAGTCAAAATTCAACAGTTAATTGAAGCGAAATTAAACAAGAAGTTAAAAGGAAATAACGAACCTTTATCCTGAAACTTCAACACCGGCACTTCTTCACTATCATGCGGCCATTGGTCGCTCATTTGCGCCGCAACTAAAACATTTTCACCAAACACCCGGTTAGGAGTGGCGGTAAGCTTCACATGCCAATCTTCCTTCTTGGGTATCGCCAGCTCCTCCTTCTCGATCGTTTCGGTCCATGGGCGGAAAGTCATGGCAATTGGTATTACCTCCTCCCGAATAAAAAAGAACTTCTGTTTCCAGTTATGGAAACTCTTAGGAGGGTTCAGGAGTATCTTCCTCGCAGCCCCCTGACTGGCGAATGAGTAAAAGCCCATGTTCTTGATCAGTTGGTAGAAAGCCCTAAACCTCTCTACCGTCGGGTCAACACCATGAGATCGACAGAGAAATTCGAAATGTCAAACTCTAACCATCCCAGGAGGACTTAGCTGGGAAATATGGAACCCATAGAACTGAAGTTTGTGGGCCAAGAACTCCGTTGCCGCCAACCGGAAGTTTCCCTAATGAAAGAAATCTTCAAACAACGTGATATACCCCGGCGGTGCATCGGCGGCCGTCTGATTCTGACCGGGGTATCTGGCATCCCATTCCGGTGGAAACCGGAAACTCCGTATAATCTGCTCGAATAACCCTAAGTCCCACTTAAGGATGGGAACGGGACCTTCTTCTCCGGGATTTTCTTCTTGATGTTCTTCAGCCATCAGTAATAAAGAGAAAATTCAAAATATCTTCTCAAGAAACTTGAAGATTTGCTACTATGTTCTTCAAAGGTTTGAAGATTCAAAGTGAATTCGAGAGCAAATAGAAGAGAAAGATGACAACAGAAGATGAAAAGTGATCTGCTCTCATCCCTCATCGGATATATATACCCATCGCATTTAATGCGATGGGTAAACGTGCCGAGTTTGCCACGCACGTGACCAATCAGAAAACGCCACGTAGGGCGAGAATCCCGGAGTGACGGTTACCACGCGCGCGTGGACCTCACTCTCCTGACGGAAAGCCAAACCGTCAGAGACAACTTGATGACAGCTGTGTCAGCAGTCAACTCAAACGTCGCCATCAACGAAATTTGCACCAACCCGTCAGGATTCAAATTTCGAGGGCTTTCCCACCCAAAATTACTACAAACTTCATGCAGAAGCTACTAAGGCCGCGCAGCATTAACAATGCCTCAATAACCATGCGCGCCTGCACCCAAAGGCAGTGAATCACCTTGAGCCAAATTTGGTAGTCGCGCCATAGTAACCAACAAGAAATTACACGCGCGTCGTCTACCAAAATCAAGCAATCATTTTCAATCATTAGCACTTCTTTTTTCTAAGTCCAGAGCTCCAACCACTCACTTCGCGCATGTTGCAGCACTGGACTGGGGGGACTTGAAGGGGTATGGTCCCAAAAAGCCGCGCAGACCTTCCTCCAGGTCGCGCGCAGGACCATACTCCTAAATCAGCAAGATCTTCAATCTCAGCCTCGCGCGGGGTACTTCACCAAGGACTGACCTTGCGCGAGGTCTAAACAAGAAAGAGCATTAAGATCAACACTTAGCATTTTGATAAGAGTCTTCAGCACCTATAATCCTGCGCGGGCTAGTCTCGTGCTCAGCAAGGATCGCATAGAAGCTGTAGCGCAGGACCACTTCAGAAGGTACAAAAGGTACAAGTGGCAGATGAAAAGAGCCAATCCGCATCCTCCAGGCTCTGCTCAATCGTGCTCCACGATCGTCTGACGTGCAGGAGACAAAAAGTACCTAAGGACGCCTACGTGGCACCAATCACAGGGCAGAGACACCTGCCCCACGATCTCCACTTACCTGCTGATGGCAGAAGGACGGCCAGGCCGACAACAATGACACGTGGCTCCAATCACGGTGCGCCAGCACCGGAGAACTTCTAGAAGCCACTAACGGACGACACTAGTGAGACAAGGAACATATCCTCTATGTTATCGCCTTCCAGCCCAAGGCCCATCAGCCCAAACCCTCTTGCACCTCTCTGGCTATAAATAGAGACTTCCCTTCACAGGTTAAACATTCTACTCCCTCCACTCTGACTCTTAATACATACTTATCTCCTCAAAACAATCGCTTATTCTCACACCGGAGCCCGGTTAAGAGGGAAACCCCCATATTCCCCTCTTAACGAGTAACGGTGTTCTGTTTTTCAGGATTAGCCAGTCATTAAGGAGCTCAGGAATCCAAAGAAGATTAACCCTTATGGTTGAAACATAAACCAAACTAATTAACAACAAAATTAGTTACGTGTTTCTTCAAACATCATTGTCGTGTTGAGCCTAATTAGCATTGATGTTGAAGGCACATCCAAAAGGCCTTTGACCTTGACCTCCTTGTCCTTGACCTTGGTTTTGGTTATTTTGAGGACATTGCGGCCTAAGGTGTATAGGATCACCACATTTATAGCAAGCCCTATGATTGTTTGCTTGTAGTTGTTGGTTTTGGTTTTGGGGTTTAGCTTGGTTTTGGTTGCCGTATGGCACTAAACCACTCCGGCATGTGGCAGCAAAATGCCTGAACCGGTTGCAAGTCATGCTATGGCGGCATGTGGTGGTTGGCATGTGATGATAATGGCACATGTTAATTTGGGGTGAGTCCCCGTGTAAGGTTTCTTGACTGGCTCATGGTTTAGGTTTGTGATTTGTTGTTATTGTTGTTGTTATTGTTGTTGTTGGGGTTGTCTTTATGGGGTTACCATAGAAAAATTACGGCTTGACTGCTTACTCTTCTTACCTCTAGAATTGGTCTTGGGTGGTGGTTTGGATGGAGTGGCTCGGTGAGAGGTTCGGTGGTGGCTTGGTTAACGATCTTGGTAGCACCCTTGGGTTTCAAGGATCCATCCTCGACTTGATTGTGAGAGAATTTGGCGGCTAGACGAAAGGTCTTTTCAAGGGTTTCGGGTTCGGCGGCGTCCACGGCATCGTGGACGGCCGGTGGAAGTCCCCTAATGACTTCTCAACGGTTCGTTTAGTTGTGGGAACTTGGTGAGGACACAACAAACTAAGTTGCTATAATCTAGTGGTGTAGGTTAGGTTGTCGCTCTCAATCTGTTGGAGGTACCAAAACTCCTCTTCGTTTCTACAACTCGTGAGGAGGGCAAAACTTCACAATCATTAGTTACTTTACCTCCTCACAAGGTAGAGCATAGGCGACGTCATTTCCACGGAGTTTACGCTCATTTATCCACCAGTCGAGCGCCATTGATTTAAAGACCCCAGTGGTGTTTTGGGTTCGAACGTGCTCGGGGCATTCACTATTGATGAATGTGACATCAATGTCGTTGAACCACTGGAGCATGGTAGTGGCACCATCGTCACCTGTCAACGGGGCAGGGTTGCAAGTAATGAATTACTTATATGTGAAGTTGGTTTTGGGTGGATCGACCTTAGAGTCAACTGAGGCGTTTGGACTCGATTTCATTTGAATTTGGTTCACTATGTCGAGTATGACATTGGCCATTTGCTTGGCCATGAACGCTAGCATCTTTTTGTTTGAGCCTTGCTTGGAGCTCCTTTTTGTGTTCGAGTGGCGGCTTGAAGACATCTATAAGATCGAGTAAAGGAATGGGTGAGACTTGATCATATGGATTTTGGATAAATTTTGCATAATTAGCATAGTAGTATGTCACATAGCATGTAGGTTCTAATTAGTTTCACATAGCACGTAGGTTGCAAAGATGTTCACGTAAACGAAGCATATATTCATATTGATAATCGTCCAAATCATATTAAAAAAGTTTGAAATTTCGTTGGTTCTTCGAGTATTATTATTGTTTTAGGTTGTGATAGTTGCGCAATTCGGGAAACTCATATTAAAAAGAGAACGGTTCAAAGTTTAGAATTACATAAAATTGATATAGCATAACAAAGATCAATTATAAAACTTGGAATGTCTCAGAATGGAACTAAGACTAAACCAAAGTAATCAGAACTACCTTTGATTTCGAGAATCATGCTTTGGCCTAATAGGTAGAATACTCTAGCCGAAACTTTTGGTTAACGATATTCACCCTTTCGGTTACTACATGTCACTATTCAATCAAAAGTTCGAGACCTTGGTGGGATTGAAAATCGAGGAGTGGGACTAGTCACCAAGGTTTGGATATCACTCCTATCTTAGTGGTGTCGTTCTCTAATCGTGGTTGGTACTTACTCTTCGAGTCAAGCATTAATTCCAACTCATTGGTAAGGGTCCACAAGAGTTTGAAAGCGAAATTGTCATTAAGGTAAGGATGTCACTCCTAACTTAATGGTAATTTCATAAAAATGCAATACGCGGAGTGATAGTCATCACCAAAGTAAAGGTTTCACTCCTATTTTGGTGAGGCCATTTCGTTTGTGTGATAAGAGTGTCTTCGTATCTTCTTATTGTATCCTAATTTTCCTTTGGAAAGGTGTGTACTTGAGACAAAATGATAAGATGAGAGGCAAAACGGGAAGAAGTAAGTATTTTTTAGCATGAAAATATAATGGTCAAGTAAGGGTTCCTTAACAATAGACTAGGTCAAACATGACAGTTTTCCTAATTCCCTATATTTATGGCTCTCATATCAATCTGTCACACCCCAACCGATGGCAGAAAAAACGGAGTGAGAAGAAAAGGAGATTGCTCGAGACTTCATAAGTTACAAATTGTGACAATAATTAAATAATCCAAATTTCATTTCATACTAAACGGAAGTACATTGTCTTGAAATAGAAAATATAACATCTTGCAAATTAAACATAACGACATAAAGCAAAGTACTTAAATTTAAGTTTGGGTGTGTTTATAGTCCACCCTAAATAATATTATTCATGCATCATCACTAATTTCCTGCAACGTGTATTAAAGTAAAAGTCAACACAAGTTTAGCGAGTATACAAGTTTGTTTACATAGAATAAGTGTAAATAAAAGTTATCTCATATCCAACATGGCAATTTTCATACATTGTTACATAACTTGCTATCAAGTGTAAACTATAAGTCAAACCAAGGTGTACCGCAATCGTGCATATCCTTGTCACCGAAACGACAAGGTCAGAAAAAAGATTACTTAACAATACCACAAGAATGGGTGGTGCGTTAATCCTATAGTGCTATAATTGTTAAGATAGGCTTGCAAAGTAAATGAGCAAATAGTACACACGTATGAGTATAGCATGTATAAACAAAGAGTATGACAAGTATCATGTTTTAATTGATAGAGTGTTTGTGTAGACATGATTCATCATGTGTATCTGATTTGTAATATAGTTTACCTGTTGCACCCAAAGTGTGTTAAAAGGAAAAAAGGGATCGAGTATACTCACGGTTTGCAAAGGTTTCCACAAACGTGAGTTGTTTTAGTCTTCAAGATTAGGAAACACCGAGTACCCCACATTAGGGAAACGAAGACTTGTGAGTCAATGGAGGATGAGTATGAGTTGGAGTCGAGAATTTATGTACATAAGAAAATACATGAAAGTTATCTATCTAAAACTCTCAAATTGGAAATCAAGTTTATTGTCTTTCACGGGTGTAAATTCACCTATTGGAAGTCCAGTTATAAGGAAATCTTAAATTAAGATAATATTTACCGTAACTCTTAACATCAATCCATGACATTGGGTAGTGTTTGGAGTTCAGTTTTAGAATTATATTTAGTCATACGTTATGTATAATAGTTCTATGGTCAAATAATATCATGTAAAGGTCAAGCTAGGAGGTAGGATGAATTTCATCCATTAAACCTCATTATATGATTCACCAAAGCATAAAATCATCAACTTAGTTTATGATTTCAGTTATTCATGAATAAGATTAAAAGGTTAAAGCATCTACATTTCTATATGTAGCCAAATAAGAACAACTCGTACGTGTACATAACTAACATGGAAAATGTTGGAGACGAGGTGGAGTTGGTGTAAGAACACCCAAAACACCTTATAAGGACCTCTGATCACAACTCCAGACTTGTACGGTGCGAACCCGTGCGAAAAACAAAAGATCTTGAAACTGGACCCTTAGGAGACATGCGGGAGGGACCCCTCAAGCTCCCGCATCGCGCAGCAGGTGATCGGGATACATGGGACTTGATAAGAATGAGTAGCAGGGCTATACATGCAACAAGGCTCGTCTAGGATTGGTGGTCTCGGGCCACGACACTCGGAAGAGTCCCCAGACCCTTGCGCGACATGCGGGACAGCCAAAATGGGCTATAAATGGGGTGGCTTGGGACAGAAGCCTACACATCATTTCGCTCAACTTTTGACGAACTCTCTGGTCATTTTTTCTTTAAATTACACCCCCTAAATCAGCAAAGCTTTGCCCTGTTGTAAGTATTTTAACCCTTAATCACTGACTCGATACCCTGTCCGATTGATCCAAAACCTAGCAACGGATACCAAGGTACTTCCTGAATAAGGCTAATCTTTGTTAACTACGTTGGGGTTTTGATCTCTTGATGTATCGATAAAGGTTGAGTTGGGTTATTACACTAACACATGTGCATTGTATATTTTATTAGGAACTCAGGGATTTAGTGATTTAGTCTTCAAGGTTAGGAAACACCGAGTACCCCACATTAGGGAAACGAAGACTTATGAGTCAATGGAGGATGAGTATGAGTTGGAGTCGAGAATTTATGTACATAAGAAAATACATGAAAGTTATCTTGCTATAACTCTTAAATAGGACACCAAGTTTATATGTCTTTCACGGGTGCAAATTCACCTATTGGAAGTCCAATTATAAGGAATTTTAACTTATGATAATATTTACCGTAACTCTTAACATCAATCCATGACATGGTTAGTGTTTGGAGTTCGGTTTTAGAATTATATTTAGTCATATATTATGTATTATAGTTCTATGGTCAAATAATATCATGTAAAGGTCAAGCTAGGGGGTAGGCTGATTTTCATCCATTAAAACTCATTATATGATTCACCAAAACATAAAATCATCAACTTAGTTGATGATTTCGGTTGGTCATGAATAAGATTAAAAGGTAAAAGCATCTACATTTCTAAGTAGCCAAATAAGAACAACTTGGACGTGTACATAACTAACATGGAAAATGTTGGAGACAAGGTGGGGTTGGTGTAACAACCCATAAAACACCTTATAAGGACCTCTAATCACAACCCAGACGTGTACGGTGCGAACCAATGCAAAAAACGAAAGATCTTGAAACTGGACCCTTAGGAGACATGCGAGAGGGACCCCTCAAGCTCCCGCGATGCACGGCAGGTGATCGGGAGATGTTGGACTTGATAAGAACGAGTAGCAGGGCTATAAATGCAACAAGGCTAGTCTAGGACTAGTGGTCTCGGGCCGCGAGACGCGGAAGGGTCCCGGACCCTTGCGCGGCACGCGGGAGTATCCAAAATGGGCTATAAATGGGGTGGCTTGGGATAGAAGCCTGCACATCATTTCGCTCAACTTTTGAAGAAATCTCTTATCATATTTTCTTTGAATTACACCCCTTAAACCTGCAAAGCTTTGCCCCGTTGTAAGTGTTTTAACACCTAATCACTGACTCGATGCCCTGTCTGATTGATCCAAAACGCAGCAACGGATGCCAAGGTGCTGCCTGAATAAGGCTACACTTTGTTAACTACGTTGGGGTTTTGATCTCATGATGTATCGATAAAGTTTGAGTTGGGTTATTACACTAATACGTGTACATTGTATATTTTATTAGGAACTTAGGAATTATACCAGGAATTATATCAGGAATTATACCAGGAATTATACCAGGAGGCTTTAAGTTAAAACCCGAAGTCTACAAAGTGAATCATTCTTTCTTTTAACAAATGCTTTGCAAAAACCCTAAATGTTTTTCAGTTATACTTACAGTGATTAAGTTTTTGTATTCTACAATTACTACTGGTATGTGGGGTTTTGTATACATTACTTGATAATATTCACCATTGGACAATGGGTTAGCCAATGTGTGATATGACCATAGTCACAGATCCGGTCGAGTGACAAATACCGAATGGAGTATTTGTTAGATATAAACAATGTAATCACCCTTGATACTGTAAAATCTAATAAAGTGTCTTTTTATCAAATGGAATGAACTCGCCATTATTTTTTGCTAATAAAATGTTTTCAAACGTGTTTCAGGTAACTTACTGTGAAGGTAATAGAAGCCCGCTATGGAGTACTGAAGGCTTAAATTAAGTGGCTGTGATTACCTAAATAAAAGAGGAAATTTATGTTTTTTTAGTAATTAGGGTTTATCCCTATAAATACATTTGTTTGTAATGTGGGTTTTAGCCCATTTGTTTGATATTAAAAGTTTGGTGCTTTACAAACTCTGAAATTATTTCCTAACTATGATCCTGATGTTATATTCCGCTACAAATTTAATAAACACCAATACCACATGTAATCTTGCATCACGGCTCCCACCCAGGGTAGGGTCGGGGGCTGTGACAGTTGGCTTACTTTGATTTCTTTGAAACTACTTAGATGTATATCTAACTAATGAATTAAACAAGTGAATTAGATGGAAGCATAGATGGAGAACTGAGGTTTCCATTATTCAAACCTCACCAAAACACAAGTCTTTCAATATTGAGGATTGAAGACTTGTTTGGTTTTCAACACTTTTATGTTGCTTGGAGCGTTTAGGGAAGTAATGAAGTGAAGTATTTGGACCTCTAATCTCATGGAAATCGACCATACATAAGCTCCACAACCATGAGTTTGATTGGGAACAAGGTTAGTACAAGATTTCCACAAGATGAACATGAACAAGAACAATGTTGTAAAAAGCTTAATAAAACAGAATGTAACCTCCACTTTGGACCCTTCTATAGTGATGTACCAAGCTTGGTTTATCAAGGTAAACCATGGGTAACATCCTTAGAGGTTTTCCATGGAGATTTAAGCAAGAAAAGATGAAAAAAGAACGAGAAGAAGTAGGTTAGGACCTCACTTTTAAGCGCAAAGGTATTCTGCCCGAATTTGATATTTCTTGAGAGAATTGAGCTTTCTTGGAGAGATTATAGAGTGTGTAAAGGTGTTAGGGAGGTGTGGATGACATGTATTTATAAGGTAGGATTAGGGTTTGGGGTTTAAATGGGGTTAGTTTGGTGTTTAGGTGGTTGAAAGTTGGGAAAAAGGTGAATTAAAGGTTGACTTTGTGAGCTGGTCATGATTCTGCCCGCCCAAAGTACCTTACAAACCGTAAGGATGAGCTTACGGTCCGTAAGCTCCTTCCAAAATTTAATTTTTTTTAATTTTAGTCCCTTGTCGTTGGTTGTTTGGTTATATTATATATCAACTTCATATGTTAAGCATAAGTTGGGGTTTTAAAGTGGTGTTTAACCTACCACATGTATGGTGTATGGTGTATGATTTGATCGAATCAAAACATCAAATAAACATGAATGTATATATAAACTAAACTAGTTTAAATTGAAATGTGTTTCCATTGGGATCAAGGTCTCGAGATTACAAAGATTGAAATGGAATACGAATACAACTCGCCACGACATCTGATGTGTTGTGGACCTGGTGGCGCACTATAGGGGTTGGGGAGTTCACGACGCTGAGTTTGCGATCTCCAAAGGCACGGTTGTCGCACATTTATGACCCGCTGCGCCGATACCTCCATCGATGTATTGTCGTGACGATTATGGGTCGGCACAATAGTAGGGAGTGGGTCACCCAGAATGACCTATTCTTTTTGCGTGACTTACTTACCGGCGGTGGGGAGTGGCTAACTTGTCATACAAGTTGGCCACATACTTCCCCGATTGCTGATAGAAGATAAACGCGAAGGATGTACCGGTAGAGCACCCATACAAGCAAAGGAGCGTGAGGCAGTGTGTGATGCCTCCACCGAGGTTGGAGGAGAGATTGACTTGGGTCGAGTCAGATGTAGTTTCTGCACGGGCGGATGTATCCCGTATACAGAGCGACGTACATTGGATGGTGGAGGCCATCCAAGCTATGCGTGCCGGCGTGACCCTACTTCTACAAGCTGGCGCTACACCACCACCACCGCCGCCGTAGCTGCTTATTGTATTTTCCTTTTTTTTTGTTTTAGATTTGAAACATTGTAAATATTTGTCTTTTGTTTATATTGTATTTTGTTTGTTTGATGATTGTTATCGAATTGTTTGTCGTATGCACATGTTTTGTTGTTAGTATATATTGATTATTAACCTAAAAATGCTAGCGTAACATAATCGGCAACATATTACAAAGTCGTAACATAATAAAGTCGAAAATTATTCAACACTCGTACGTATATGTTTATCGCTAATATAGTCGTATATCAAAAAACTTATTATACATTCTTTCTGTTTTATCAAATTTAAAATAGAAACATTTAATTATATATGGATTGTATGTGTACGTTTATCGCTAATAAAGTCGTATATCAAAAAAAACTTATCATACGTTTTTCCGGTTTTATCAAATAAAAGAAATTAAAAATTATTATATAAGGACCGTACATGTACGTTTATCACTAATATAGTCGTATATCAAAAAACTTATTATACGTTCTTTCGGTTTATAAAATAAAAAAAAGAAAATTATATATGGACCATATAACATTATATGACCCGTATACATGTGTTAAACCCTGAAACTTGATCAAAAACCCTTCAAATTAATCAACTTTGGCTGTATAACATTATATTGGTCGTATACAGTATATACAGCCCGAATAATGTTATACGACCCGTATATAACAAGTTAAACAAAAAACATTCCAACGCATTTAGTTCTATGCAACAACATTCTATACGGGCCATATACTTGTATACCGGTCGCATACAAGTAGGGATGCGAAAATGAGATTATAGGAGCGTAGGATTAGTACAAGCCAACAAAATCATTTAATAGAAAAGAAGAGAGAAAAAAATAATTATTTTTATTGTAATTATATGAATGAGGATAAAGAATTCAATGTATATGCTCTAAAATATCGAAATCAAATATCTAGATAACTTATATTATCTAATCCGTTATGTAACAACCCGTACTCTCATTGACGAGAGAAGGGTATTTTAGTAACGCGCGTATCTATTAGTATCGGTACCATTATTAATATTATTATTTGCGAAATAATAATAATCCGCAATGAGAGATTTATTTATTCACGTATTTGATCACCGCTATATTTTTTAAACGGGCTTGCCCGTTTAAGCAAGACACGTTATATATTATGGATCCACACACACCTGGGCTAGGCCCAACCCCACTCCCTAAACCTAAACCCTACCCTATAAATATGAACTTAAACCCCACCCCCTTATTGTTGATAAACCCTACACACCACAATTGCAGCCACACAAGTAATCCATGTGCTCTCTCCCTCTCGAACTTCAGACACCGGCGACCGGAGATGCCGGCCGGCTGCCGGCGATTGTCCGTTCTCAGCCAAACACCCACACCCCTCGTCTCTCTCTCTCTTTGATTTGGTTTACCGACGAGCTAACAACACCAGCCGCACCCACCTGCTTTCTCCCTCTTTTCTCCAGCAACCGGAGTGATTCCGACCGTTAACCAGCGGGATTCTTCTCCCTTGACGAATGCCGTTGATGATGATGATGTTCATGACTGATTCAGAAGAAAGATGTTAACGGCGAAAAATTCCGGTAAAGCCACCTCACCTCTCTCGTTTCTTTTAAGATTTTGGTTTAGATTCCAAGTGTTAATCGACCTGGGTTGTCTCCTTTCTATTCTGATGATGATGAATGGTACTGATGAGGTTCAGGTCAGACCTGAGCTGATGTTGAAGTTGGCTCGGGTTATGTTTGATTCGAGTCCTGGTTCGGGAAAGGAAGCAGTGGCAGTAGTCTCGGGATTCTGTTCGGGTCTTGTCTGGTTCAGTCTCGGGTCGCACACACACTCGTTCCATGATTTCTCCGGTCAGTGTTCGAGATTCTTGTTTTACATTTCATGTGTCTAATAGTGTTTTAAATCCTATGCGTTTTCTTTAAATGAAAGTGTGTCTATGTGTGTCTTTTGTTATGAGATTTTAAGCATATATATATACATGGGTGTTAACTGTTTGGTTCAAATGATTGTTACAACTGTTGGAATGACTAGTGCTACAAGGTTCATCTTTGGAGGTCTGTAGTTTTAATAAACTGGATCTGCTGTTTTGAATGTCTGTTTGTTTGATGATATGTTTGATGTTGAGAAGGATTGATAGGGTTTTATTGATGATATGGTTCATCTTGTATAAGCTGTGTATATGATGTAGAGATTCTGTTGAAAAGGTGATGATAATTTATGATGTTTGCTATTTGATTTAGGATGAATATTTGAAAAGTTTATGATTAAATGTTTTTTGTCTCTTCCTGTGGATCTGAAAAAACTGAGAAGAAGCCATGTTTTGACCAATCGCACAAATTAGATGTCGGCCCCAATATTGTCCTTTTGTAATTTTTATCAGTAAATCTCACACACATGAGTTTAATAATCAAAGAAGCCAAAAAAAGTCTCTAGGGTTTTTCCGATCATTCGCCGTCTTTTCCGTTTCCGGCTTCTGGTGGCTCGACGAAGTGGAGAGCGTTTGGGTTAGCGTGCAAGGTTACCGACAATCTGGTTTGACCTTTCATTCTAACCTGACCCTGCGACACTTCCATTCGCCGTCCGGGCTGGTCAGTTTTCGATCCTTTCCGACCATCTCCGTCGTTCCTGCCCTTGATTGCTTAGTTGGTCTGTTACCGTTCGCGGCTATCGAGTATAGTGCAGCTAGATTGGTACGAATCCGATTAACCTTTTAAAGCGCGGTTCTTTCGGGGTGGTCCGGGTTGTTTTTTTCTTGATGTCTACCTGGAATATGGGGGGTTATAATAACTCAGGAGGACAGGAGCATAATGTAACAACGTTCTATGTGGGCAATCTACCGGGAGAGATTTCAAAGTCTTTATTATGGAAGGCATTCCAACCACATGGGATAGTAAAGGATGCCTACGTCGCAAAGAAAAGAGATGCCAGGGGGAATTTTTTTGGTTTCGTAAGAATTCAAGGAGTGGTGAATATGGAAAAAGTTTTGGAAGACATGAATACGATCACTATTTATGAAGCAAAGTTAAAGGTATTTCCAGCAAAGTTTGGTAAAGGAAATAAGAGATTCGATCAGCATTTAAACCATCATGCTCATACAACAAAATATGTTCCGGTGGCGAACAAAAACCAGCAACAAACAGGCAACTACCCGAACCAAGCTTATGTAAGAAAGGGAGTATCTTTTAAAGATTCACTAGCAGGTCTTTCGACAAAAAATAATGATAAACAGTTCGAGAGTAATAATGGAAAAAGACTGGTGTATGAAGGAAGGGCCGCAATTTATCCAAGCCACTGTATGATGAGGTCAGTTGTGGTTGAGGCTTTAAATCTGGAAGCAATAAAAAAGATGAGAAATACGCTGGATGAAGATGGTTACAAGGAAAGTGCGGTTAGCTATATTGGTGGCCTAAAGTTTTTATTAATTTTTAAGGAAAAGAGGGAAGCTCTGCATTTCATAAGGGGTAAAGAAAATATGTGGAAACAACTCTTTACGTCGGCTGCATTATGGGAAGGACAGGATGTTGGTTGGGAGAGGTTGGTATGGGTCAGAATAACAGGTGCTCCGTTGCAACTCAGGGATGAAAAATTCTACAATACAATAGCAGGTTTGTATGGGAGACTTGTAGTTGAATCAAATTTCTCTTGGGGTTCACCGAAAAATCATGAGGCGATATGTGGTATTGTATCGGAATCTGGTAAGGGTATAGAGGAAGCAGTTCAAGTGGAATGGGAGAATCAGTCCTATAGTGTGTGGGTTTCTGAAGTTCCTGGGATTTCTGTTGATCAAATGTTGGAGGAGCTTATTTCGGACGAAAAATCGGAATATTCAGGATCAGAGGATTCGATGGAATCGGTGGCCGGTGAAAATGAGGATTTGGAAGATGGTGAAATTGGGCCAGAACACCCGAAGCCGCCAGAAATGCATGCCGGAGAAACGGAAGGTCAAAAGATCGTGGATGAGGAAAGGTCAGAAGAGGCAAGTATGCATGGGAATTCGAACGGTTTGCATGGGGAGCCAAACAACACGGGGACTGATGTCAATATTAAGTCGGCGCCGAATAATAATGATAGTGGGACCTACAATTTTGGGGAAAATAATGTTAAAAAATTCTTTCACGTGGGGTGTAATGGAGGAGTGGGTCCAAGAGGTGAACCCAAATCTAAAAAAAGGCCCAGATTCATGAGGAGCCCAACATCACAAGATAATGATAGGGATGAAAATTGGGCCCAAAGATACAAGTTGCCCAACACTTTGTATTTAAATAACCCAGCCGAAAATTTATCCAGTGAACAAAATAACACATCCAATTTATTTAGAAGTCAGGAGGGTCAAGGGGAGAAAAGTAAAGGTCCGGATGAGGTTATTGCATATCAACAGGCTACGGTGACTGAACTGGAGGTGGAAGTTCAACCGGAGATGCAGAGATTTGAAGCGGTTGTGACTCCGACAGGAGAGGAGGACAACGGGATAGAAGAAGAGTTAATAGAAACGATTCGATTGGGATCAAAGCTAGGTTTCGGTGTGAATGAAGCTAGAGACCAGTTGGTAAAGATAATTAGGGAGGAAGGTGGACAAAAGGTTACATCATGAATTATCTCTCAGTAAATTTAAGGGGAGTTCGAGACTCCAGAAAGGTGGACTGGGTAAGGGGTTTAAAGACAACTCATGGAGCACATTTTGTAGCGATTCAGGAAACAAAGATGCCAGGTAACATTAATTTTATGGTCAATCGTTTTTGGGGTAAATCGGTATTAGATTTTGAAGCGGTGGAATCGTCGGGTAGGTCAGGGGGATTATTGACTATTTGGGATCCTTCGGTTTTTGTTAAATCTGGGATTGTCAAGAATAAGAATTTCTTAGCAGTGGCTGGAAACATTGCGATGACTGGTGAAGAAATTGTCGTGGTTAATTTTTATGCTCAAAATGATCCTAGTGAGAGACGTGGGCTGTGGGGTGAACTAGTGCAGTTAAAGAATTCAATTGATGGAATGTGGGTTTTTTTGGGTGATTTTAACGATGTACGTTGCTAGGAAGAAAGACTGAACTCAGAATTCATTGTGGCAAATGCTCATTTTTTTAATCTCTTTATAATGGAAGCAGATTTAGTAGAGTACCAAATGGGGGGCAGGCAATACACGTATAGGTCGGATAACGGTACGAAGATAAGTAAGTTGGACAGATTTTTAGTTAGTAGGGACTTTATGGGAAAATGGCCTTTAGCTTCGTGTTTGGCTCTTTCAAATTTAGCATCAGATCATTGTCCGATCTTGTTGTCAACAGTTCAGATGGATTATGGGAAGATCCCATCAAGAATGTTTAATTCTTGGTTTGAAATTCCGGGGGCGGTTGAGCAGGTGTCTCATTTGATGAGTATTTTCCAGTTTACGGGCTTGCCAGATTTGGCTCTTGACGTTAAACTTAAATGGATAAAAAAACGTTTGAAGGAGTGGGTTTTCATCCAGAAATCAGATATGAATAAATTGTATAACGAAAAAATAAAGAAGCTAGAAGATCTGGAATTGTTGGCGGAACAAAGGAATTTAGATCATAGTGAACTGGAAGAGAGGATGGATTGTAAGTCTTATATTCTGGAGGCGGATAAACTAAAAGAAATGGATATGCAACAGAAGTCTAGGGTTCGTTGGGCAAAAGAAGGGGATGAAAACACAAAATACTTTCATGGGGTCGTAAATGCAAATACGAGTAATAACAGAATTCATGGGCTTCACATAGATGGGGTATGGGTTGCGAGTCCACCTTTGGTAAAGGATCATATTTTTTCATATTTTGCAGAAAAATTTGAAGAACCTTTAAACTCTAGGCCTTTGCTAGAGTGTCCGTTTTTAGCAAAAGTGTCTGATATGGAGGCCGAAGCATTGATATGTCCTTTCTCCTTATCCGAAATAAAAAGGGCAGTTTGGGAATGCGAGGGAGATTGGGCTCCTGGCCCAGACGGAATAAACCTAAAATTCATTAAGAGATTCTGGGATGCATTGGAAGGGGATTTCATGGGGCTTTTTCAGCATTTTTATACGGCGGAACAGTTGAATAGCGGTTGTATGTCATCCTTCTTAGCACTCATCCCGAAGCGATCAGATCCAGGGGGTTTGCATGAATATCGGCCGATTAGTTTAATCGGATGTCTAAACAAAGTGGTTTCAAAGGTCCTTGTTAATAGTTTAAAATTGGTAATTAGCAAACTTGTTTCGGAAGAACAGACAGGTTTTTTGGCAGGTAGGAGCATACTCGATGGAGTTATTATTTTGAATGAGGTGATACCATGGTTGAAGAAGAATAAACGGGAGGGGATGATTTTGAAGGTAGATATTGAAAAAGCATATGACTCGTTAAGCTGGGAATTTTTAAATTCTATGTTGTGTCAAATGAATTTTCCGACTAAGTGGCGAAGATGGATTTTGTCAATTGTGTCGTCGGCGAGAGCATCGGTGTTAGTAAATGGTTCTCCAACACAAGAATTTGTTTGCTCGAGAGGTTTAAGACAAGGTGATCAGCTATCACCTTTTCTGTTTGTACTCGCAATGGAAGCCTTGACAGGGGTTATGAAGAAGGCTTGTGAAATTGGAGTGTTTGAAGGGCTACGTTTCGCTCCGGATGGGACACCAATCTCTCACTTTTTATATGCTGATGATGTGATTTTTGTAGGTGAGTGGTCTTTGAACAATCTAGTAAATTTGAAGAGACTGCTTAGGTGTTTTTATATAAGTTCGGGATTGAAGGTAAACCTGAAAAAGAGCAGCCTGTATGGAGTTGGCATTGAAGATACTCATGTGCAGTTGATGGCAAATATGTTAGGATGTGAGAGAGGTTCGTTTCCGTTTAAATATCTGGGGCTACAGGTAGGGGCGAACATGAATCTGATTAAGAACTGGGATCCGGTTGTGGAGACTTTTCAGAAAAGATTGTCACTTTGGAAGGCAAAAACTATATCTTTTGGAGGTCGTATTACTTTGGTAAGCTCTGTTTTAAATGCTTTGCCTACATATTATTTTTCATTATACAAGGCTCCGTTAGGGGTAATAAAAAGGTTAGAAAAATTGAGAAGAGAGTTCTTATGGGGGTCGATCCCAGAAAAAGAAAAAATGAAGTGGGTTGCGTGGAAAAGTATGATGACTCCGAAAGTCTTTGGGGGAATGGGGTTTGGGTCGCTTCGAGTGGTAAATCTAGCAATGTTGTCCAAGTGGTGGTGGCGGTTCAAGGTGGAAAGAGGAAGTTTATGGAAGAAAGTGGTGTGGGAGGTACATAAGAACTCGAGAGCATGGAGTTTTATCCCAGCAAGAATATCTATTGCAAGCACATGGAAACAAATCCACAACTTAAAAGGTGATTTTAATGAAATGGGCATGTGTCTGGAATCTTTGTTTCGAGGGTCTCCGGGTAGCGAAAGGGAGTTAACATTTTGGAAAGAGAGATGGTTGATTGATGTACCTTTATGCGAAAAATTCCTGGCTTTGTTTCAGTTAGAAAGTCAAAAAAACACACTTATTAAGGATCGGGTAGTGGAAGGAGCTCACGGCTTGGAAACCAATTTCATGTGGGTCAGATTGCCATCTAGTACAGTGGAATTATCAGAGCTGAATGAGCTGTCGGATGCGGTTTTTAGACATGACTTTGGGCTGGGTATGGATAAATGGGTCTGGAATTTGGATCGGTCCGGTATGTTCTCGGTAAAGAGTATTAAAGATAAGGCACAGCAGCTCATGTTTGCAGACCTTGGGCTGGAATTCGAGTGGAATAATTGGACTCCCATTAAAGTTAACTTTTTGATATGGAGACTAATACAAGATAAACTCCCGACTTATGGGGCTTTGGCTAGGCGAAACATTATAATTCAGGATAATAGATGTAAAATGTGTGGAGAGGAGGAAGAATCGGCTGTGCATCTCTTCGGTTCGTGTCGTCTTGCGGAGCTTATATGGGAGTTTGTATCAAGATGGTGCAAAATAAAGCAAGTTCTGATTTTGGAGTTAAGGGATCTGGCGAACATTCATAAGTGTAACAGAGGATCACACAGGTGGAAAAAAGTAATTAATTTGGTATCCCAAGCGGCCATATGGGTTATTTGGAGGAGTCGAAACGAGGCGATTTTTGAAGGAAAACAACCTTACGTGAATA
The DNA here is from genome assembly GCA_030545235.1 of Helianthus tuberosus. NCBI lineage: Eukaryota > Viridiplantae > Streptophyta > Magnoliopsida > Asterales > Asteraceae > Helianthus > Helianthus tuberosus. The sequence continues at coordinate 80,496,236 of CM060417.1, read as the reverse complement.
AGATGAAGGAAGAAATCAAGATGTATGGGTACATGTGGCTGAAAAGCAGAGTCAAGAATGCTAGTATTTCATGGGAAAATTGGTGTAATTTCGAGTTAATTAGTTTGGGCGTATGATAGTTAAAATCATTGTATGACATTTGGTGTATGACATTTGGTGACTCATCTGACTAACATTTGGTTGCCCAGGTGTGATGGAATAAAATTATTTGTTGGTCTTTCAAAAAAAAAAAATTGTCCTTTTGTTGATCGCACACTCAAAACAAAAAGGAATGGACCAACATGCTTTTGAATGCACATTTAATGAGCTAGTCCCCACCATGTTGTTTTGAATATTTCATCTGGTCGCACACTACGGAAGCAGCCGCACACGAACTTTTATTCCTCATTTTAACTGGGCCTCACCTGCTTTTGGACTCTATGAGCCCAGTTGGGCTGCCCGATGGTAAGAGCCCACTTGTTGGTCCTGGACTGTCCAACCGCACACTTCATTTTTATTGCACAATTGTATTTCAATCGCACACTAGTATTAAAGGGACCCCACCACTTACTTTATACAATTTCATGTCTTGGGCCACACAAACTGTTTTAAACGTACACTAACTTGACAAAATCACATTTTGGGCCATGCACACAGTTTGGGCCGGTTACAAGTGACTTGGTCGCACACCATAATATAATCGTACACTTCACATGGAACCGCACAATACTCCTTTTTATTGAAAGCACGGACCACCCTTGCTTTTCTTATTTGGGCCGCACGCAATAAATACCCACGATCTTTGATTTGGCTCGCACACTAATGAAAATATACTTGAGTATATTTAGATCACACACTTTTGAGGTAATCGCACACTGCACCTTTTTCTAACATGCAACTTAAATGAACCCAAGTTGGGCCTCACATTCGACACTATTAGTCATGAACTACATACTGTTTGTATGCTACTATGAAATACGTGATTACTTGATACGTGTATGAAAAACGTGTTAGATACGTGTAGCTTATACGTGATTACTTGTATACCGTCCTAACATGTGGTAACCATAATAGGGTGTGGTTGACCAACTTAGGGCAAACGCTTTATCTGCCGAGCAAAGTAAATGTGAGTTCACAAATTTTACTAAAAGCATGCACCCCTGGTGGTTGGGGGACATCATATATTCCGAGTTTGGAAACTTCATATATTCCGAGGGAACGAGATAGCGATTAAACGAAACTCATAAACTCAAAACATATATTCTCGGGATTGGGAACTTCATACTAAACGAAAACTCTACCAAGAAAGTACCCTTACGTATGTACCGATTAATCGCTGGGAGCGAACGGGATATTAGTTGATAGCGCTGTTAGGTTTGACAAACCTCACGCCGTGCTGGGAGCCGGGAGTGAACTATTATCTGGAATCTGGGCAATGATGGTAGAACATTGATCTGGGGCAAACAACAATTACGTCAAGGTTTCGCTATCTTCACAGTTTAGTAGCTCACTATGGGACGGGATCCCCACAACATGTTCTGGATAACTTGCTAACCTAGTGAATTAATGTTTTAGGATAAAACAAGAAAAACATTTTGAAAAACCATGAACTCGCCAACTTTATGTTGACACCCTACCGCATGCTTGCAGGTTTTTAGGTATAGCCGCGAACGAACAATGCAAACAGATGGAGTGTGTAAGTGGTACGTTGTGAACATTCGTCTAAGTTGTGGTTTCTAACTGTGATAAACCTATCTTACATTTCCGCTGCAAACTTAAACTATGTTTTTGAAAAAATTAAATTAGGTCACTAATTGTACTATTATTTATAATTCTATGCACATTTCACAAACAGTTCAAAATAATTAGTGGCTGGATCCTGGGCAGTCGGACGCCTCGTGGTATTACTCCGCATGTGGAGTTTGAGGGCGTGACAGATTGGTATCAGAGCCACTGGTTATAGTGAACTAGGTTTAAGATATAAAATATTTTGGTTTGAGCGTTAAATAGTTTTATATGGAAACCAGTCTATAACCATTCTTTAAAAAGAAACCACAACATCACACTCCAGATTTGCAAGGTTCGTCGAACTTAGCTGCTTACTTGGTAATTGCACTCTTCGACTTTTGCTTGTGTGTGATATATGTATAAACGTGTGTACATACGTATATTTAGCATCTAAGAACGTTGCACGTGCGTAAACAAAATTTGCAAAGACCGATATATCTTAGAAAAGCACGAATTCTCCTAACCTTAATTCGATATAACAACACGCTGGGTATGATAGATCAGTTATTAATGACATTCGTCCACACCTTTTCCCCGATCTCATTTTTGGATTAGGATGAACTGATGCGATAAACGTCTAGGAGCCTGCTACAGACCCTAGAAGAAAGCCTCAGGACGAAGGAGAGCCAATCCTAAGTCACGTGTTATCAGGGGAACAAGCTGCCATGGCACGACAGCACCACGATTTGGTCCCATGTGTGGAACTACTTGCAAATCGACGACGTTATTCACATCCTTTTTTTTTAATCACGCATAACTTTTCCCGACATGAGTATTAAAGGCTCATTCCCTCATCCTACATACGATCTGGATTCTTGTTAACTGTTTGAATATACCCTGATATGTCTACACTACTCTATTTCCTGTTTACGTGCTTCGAATACAAAGATGCGTATGTGGTGTATACTTCTCATGGTTGTACTGATGATCACATCGAATTCCCATCAATCACAAAGCTATTACTTCTAATTTACGTGGGCACTTCTTAGTCGAACCTAACTTTATACCCCCGCATACTTCAACTCAGTAATTGGATTACCTTCTGATGAACCGACGGACTTGGATACGGAATTGTCAACTTTCGGACAAGTATGACTATCTAATCGTTTACCTTATCCTTTGTTTGGAAGGACCATTACTTCATGATAACCTTCCTGGTTATGTGAATCTTTTCGCTAGTCTACTTATGAACCGACCTTTTGTGGATTAAGCATGCGTCCCTAGTTTGGGACCAAGTACTATTTCCCTATTTTGGGGAATCCACACGGCAAACCTGGCTTAGAGCTACACGCACATTCTTAGAATAGTACACCTTCCTGGGTGTTGGGAATACTACTATCCCTGGATAAGGACTACTTTATATTTCCGGATTAGAGTACTACTATCCCTGGATTGGGGAGAAATACTTTTCAAACTACTATTCCTGGGAGGAATGTCTTTTTCAAAATACTATTCCTGGGAGGAATGTCTTTTCAAAACTACTATTCCTGGGAGGAATACCCTTCCATGTTTTGGTTTAAATTTCGATGTTAATTAATAAACTCAACCTTATCACTTCATTGAGGAAATGGTTGAGACCATAGCCCTCAAAACATTGCAAGCTACATATAGAACGAGTTCGTTGGAACTCACGTCGTGGCCCGGGGGTCTATTCGATAAAAAGAAAACCTGAATGATACGCACGTATCCCGCGTCATCTAAAACCAACTTCAAGCTATCGTTTTAGAACAATTTTCGGAACGAAAATTCTTTCAACTAGGGGATGATGTGACACTCGGCCTTCAAAGTGTAAACACAAACCACATTCACTTAGATATTCGCTTGGATATCTCGTTTAAGTTCAGGTAAACCAAGGGTCTCAGAATTTCACAAACACTCACAGAACTATATCACAAATGAATAATTAATTATGTGAAATTCGATGCTATGCGAAAAGAGTATGTGTTATGTGAATTTATGTGCTGCATGACTTTATGTGCTATGTGTTTTGCATGATTCGTTTCATGAACTTGTGTGAAACTACGTGTATCTACATATAATAATAAAGTCATTAACAGAATTATGAATATAGCGTACCGTATATCTTAGCTTAAATTTCGAGGACAAAATTCCTGTAACATGGGGAGAATGTAACAACCCATACTCTCGTTGACGAGAGAAGGGTATTTTAGTAACACGCGTATCTATTAGTATCGATACCATTATTAATATTATTATTTGGAAATAATAATAATCCGCGATGAGATATTTATTTATTCACATATTTTATTACCGCTATATTTATTAATCAGGCTTGCCCGTTTAAGCAAGACACGTTATGTATTATGGATCCACACACACACCTGGGCTAGGCCTAACCCCACTCCCTAAACCTAACCCCTATCCTATAAATATGAACTTAAACCCCACCCCTTATTTTTGATAAAAGCCTACACACCACAATTGCAGCCGCACAAGTAATCCCTGTGCTCTCTCCCTCTCGAGCTTCAGACACTGACGACCGGAGATGCCAGCTGTGACACCTGCGCCTCTTCGACCATCAAACAAATACCAAACCAATGAAATATTGTATTTCATACTTGGTATTTGTATAAATATGTGTATCTTTTGAACATATCAATTTTTGTTCGATTTCAAGCTTTAAATCGCTTTCTGGAAGGTTATACGCGCACTGATGCGTACATATAACCAGTTTAATGCAACGAACACTCCGGAATAGTGAAATAGGCTTAACATACCTTAAATAACCTTTACATAACTTAGAAATAAGTTTTGGAGGGTTTGGTGTGGCGAAATCAAGTTTATTCGCTTACAGGGACTAATTTCGACAAACTGCGAAAGTATGCCGATTTGTACGGTAACGAACATTCCAGAACATGACCATAAGTTTAACATACCCTAAATATACATAGCTTAGAAATAGGCTTTGAGGGGTTCGGTGTGCTAAAATAAACTTTTTGGTCATTCAGGGACTAAAAGCGTCAAAAACTGCATAAGTTTGCATTTTCGCACATATCTTACGTTCTGAATACATCCGGACATCCAAAAACTTTATGTAATCATTAAAATATTTTATTTTATTGATTGGCATGATAAAATTCCATTCGTCGCGTAATTTGGATCGTTTTTCGCATTCGTTCGTGTTTCGTCGTAATTAACCGAACAACGCAACCGTACGACCAAACGAACCGACATCCGAGATATTTTTGAGCATGTTGCATGTTCCCTATACTTTAACTTCATTTTAGAGCCTTGAAATGGGATTAACGGGGCTTAAACGTGTCAAAAATGCATCAAAAACCATGTTTTGCACATTTAGGGACCAAAATTGACAATCTGCCATAGTTATCTTAGGAAGGGACCAAAATGAAAAATCTAAATTCCAGCTTGTTCCAGCTGTTCCTCTCATTTTCACATGGTTTTAATGAAACTAGGGGCTCCCATGGTTTCACAAACCCATGGGCACATGTGTACGGATGAGATCGAATCTCGTTTTACGATGAACGATCTTAACGGTTGTGCAAAAACTATAAATACCCCATCCATCTCATTGTTGCAACTCACATTTAATCTGATATTTCTCTAAGTTGAGGTGCTTTCACTTCATACCTGAGAATAATCGGGTCAAACTTCCGTTCTTGGACCTTTTGTAAGTCCTCTTTCGTTCTTTTTCGCGTGAAAGTCAAACTGTGTTTGACTTTCTGCTTTGACCAGTTTATGGTCAACATGAAGTTCGCTTGAACTTCATAACGTGATCGTAATCACGATGGTTTTAGTCTCTTGTGACTATACCTACTGATTACCACGTTATCTAGGCATAGTGGCGAGTCGTAGATTCGGCCAAAATACGTATTCTTGCGTATTTTGTAACCAAACTACTTTTAGGTATCAAAACAAGTTTTGATACCAAACCTGTTTTCAAACCTCGTTAAGCATGTTTTAACATGTTTAGCTCGTCACTTTAGGTTTAGTGCTTATGTTGGGTCGTAAGGTAAGCGGTCTAAACAACCGCTTTTACTTTCGAACCCGGCCCGTTGGTCGATCTTTAGGATCCGACCAAACACATTAGGTGACCATAGTTTCATAGGGAATAACCTTCCGAGGTTATACCTTATGGTCGCGTCATTTAAGTAGTTGTATGATAGGTAGTTTATATGCCTTAGGTAGATGACCAAAATGCCCTTTTTACGCCAAAATTCATTTTAAGCATATGTAACATAATTTTTGATATCTAAACTAATTTGGCAACAATATTAGACATGTTAAGGCATATTTTACTTATCATAGGACTAGTTAGGTGGTCCGAACGCGTTTTACGCGAACGACGCGTTAAAGTGGCGTAAGCTACCTTAACGAGTCGTAATGGGTCGTAAGCATTTAGGTTAGGTTTCGTTTTAGAATGTAGGCTTTGTTAAACCATATTACATGAGTCCCTACACTCATTTGGTTTACGAAACCTCATTTCATCCGATCCTCCGATTTAGGTCCGTGTATTTACATAGTTACCTATATTAGGTGCTGTTTGATTCCGTGATCCCTCTAGCTTTGCTTGGTTGTTATTCAAGACTTCTAAGCATCCTCAAGTGAGTACATAGACCCCTCTTTTACTGTTTTCCAAACGTTTTGGGGTGAAACACATGTGCCTACTTGTTATTTTCACGCTTTCCATGTTTTCATATCATATACTTGCTATGTTCATTAGTACACTAATAGCACATGATTTCATTATGTCTTGCTATGTATGTTCACTTATCACGCTAGCACAATTGTTTTACGTTTTGAACCATTTGAAATCATTGGATGTATGTGAACCATTTGAAATCATTGGATGTATGTGAACCATTTGTAACCATTTGATGTATGTGAACCATTTGAAATCGTTGGATTTATGTGAACCGTTTGTAACCATTTGATTTATGTGAACCATTTGTAACTGTTTGAGCCATTGGGTTAGGGAAGTGATTAGGTAACGGGGCGGGTGTAATGTGTTAAAAGCATGGTGGATACGCCGCTGGTACTTCCTATATATAAGTGCTTTTAACACATTATATATCGTTGCGTTATCTAGATCACTTGGGTAAACGATTTTGAAACAATGTCACACAATTATGTTTTCTGAATAATATAAACCATACGAATCTTATTAACGAGTTTCTACGAGATGTTTAACGATTTGATTTAATAAAAAAAATGTTTTGGAGTTAAGAATCATGGCTACGAGATTTTATAAACCATATCCAACTTGATTTGAGTTGGTTAATTATGTCGCAATACTATAGTTTTTAAAATAAGGTTTATAAATAAGTATTGCAACATGTAAAACGAGCCATGAATCTGACACTCACATAAAACCTATGTACTCGCCGTCATTTTCATGCTGACGTATTTTCACATGTGTTTCAGATACCATAGTTGATGATATTTGATGATGATATTGATGCATGCTCACATAGGAACGGAAGAGGCCTTAGCGACTTAATAACAATAAAAGTCTATTTGTTCATGTTTTGATTCTAATTCCTATGTAATGTAATACAATAAAACGAAATTATTTAATCCATGGTTGTGAAACAATGATTCTTTTACAACACTCCCAGACGTTTCCGCCACGTTTTGTTGTTTTACGTGGTCGGGGTGTGACAGAAAAGTTGGTATCAGAGCCAATGGTTATAGGGAATTAGGTTATTAGTAATGCTTTGACCTAGACTATAACCTTCCTAGGGCCCTAACGCGAGTTTACTTGCTTTTAGTCATAAAACAATATCGTTGCCTATCTTTAAGCAGCAACCACAATAAGAACACAAAATTCGAATATGCTTTGAAAACTAATCATCTGTTCCAGGATGATTTATTATAAGGTTTCGAACCTTCAAAGTTTTCAAATTCTCGTCAAAGTTTAGGGCTACATAATGTGAACACGTGCAAACTGTTGGTGCACACATCTGTCGTCTTCGTCTTATATCGAGTCTCGGGTTCGTTGCAGTTCGGAACAAGAATGATGTCATCATTCTTAATGATGACATCATCCAAGTGACATCATCTTTCATCATTGTTACAACATCACGTGAAGATAACATGCAAATGAAATCAGTTTGCATGTTTTCACTAGAAGACAAAATAGAATGTATAGATTTGTGGATGATTTCGCTTTTGTGTACAGAGGGATTTCGCTTATTTGAACATTGCTGATTTCGCTCATGTGGACATGTGGTCCTTGGAGCGAAATCACAGCTAGTATATATAGGGGTTCACATAAGCGAAATCAGGATCCAGACATTGTATACCGTACCGAACTGCTGCTGGATTACGTCATGTTTATCAGATTTTGAATGTTCGTTGTAGAGATCGAGTCGAAACTCTGTTCGGTTGTAGTTGATACGTAATAAAACGTTGTTTAATTACGTTTTCGCGCACGATTACGGTTCGATTTAACGGTTTCCGCACGTTAAATCGAATTCATCGCAGATCTAGTGATCGTTTACGATCCGATCCTGAACTCACACAAACTAGAAGGGTGGGTGCCTGTACCCTGAGCTTTCTGTCAAAGGCTAGAGTGTTCGTACAAATCCGCAATATCGGACCAGTCACTCTTACCAGGGAACTCTTGGGGTGAGTGTCCACTTATAGGCGAGCATGTCTTCACGATACATTATGAGGACCTATTTGCTTTGATTCAGCCTTTGTGTGTCGTTTGTTTGCTTCGTGGTTTAAACAAATGACCATCACCCATGATTTTGGTCGGTAATTGTAACATCCTATTCTTACCCAATGCCATCTCATTTATTTTCTCTCTTGTTTCCCCATTTTAGAATGCCTCCACGATGCGAAAATCAGGTACCTATTGAAGAACTGGCAGCTGTCATTACGCAGTAAATGACTGCTGCAATCCCGAACATCGTTGCTCAAAGTAACCAAGCTCTCAACAACAATAATGCCCCCTGCAACTTCAAGACGTTAGCCATCAAAGTTTTCTGGGTCTCAAGGAGCGACTGCACTTCTGCAATGGTTCGAGAGTCTAGAGAGCACCTTCAGACAGGTTCAATGCCCAAATGAGCGAAAGGTAGAATTTGCATCTAGTGTCTTTGAGAAACGAGCTTTGACATGGTGGAATGGTGTGATGAGAGATAGGGGTGCCGATGTGGCACTGGCTCAAACGTGGGAAGAGCTTCAAATCAGGAAAGGTAAACTTTTCCGAAAAGGTGATAAGAAACCAATCGAGGAATCGAAACCCAAAGATGAACAGACTGAATCCTCCAAGAAGTCAAGGAAGCGAAAAGCTTCCCAGAACTTCGCCGTGGTTGCTCACAATGATCAAGCTGCCCCCAACCAACCAGTTCAACCCCTTGCTAGGAAGCCATACAACGGAACTGCACCATTGTGCAGCCAATGTAACCTTCATCATCATGCTAGTGTGAAGTGCCGCAAATGCCAAATTTGTGGACTTATAGGTCATACAACAATAGTTTGCCGAGCTGCAGTTGCACCAAATCAAGCTGACAACAATCATGCTCAAGCTCGTTTTCCACCAGGTTCTTGCTACAACTGTGGTGAGATGGGTCATTTCCGAAGAAATTGCCCAAAACTTGCTAATGCAAATCCAGCATAGGGATGAGCATCTGACCGGCTAGAAGACAACACCGTTTAGAAATAATCACGTCTTATGTATTATTTTCTTTTGTTGTCAAAGTCCATGAAACAGTTGTTATCGTTGTTTATAAATAAATTATTTATTTACATTGCAATATATTTATGTGGTTGCATGTATAAACCACATATCCCCTACAATACCGACAATCAGGGAATCGTATTCCTTGGAGAACAGACTACCCCCAAAATTCTTCCATTTTATGATCTCTTGCGTTTTCCACGAAAATCCTAAGTACCCGTTTCTTCCAAAGAAATGAAGTACAAGGCGCAAGTTACAACTCTAGACGAATACCCAAAGTACCACTATAAATCCTTAATAGGGTACCTAAGGGTATTTCCGTAAATCCTAAAATTGTTGTGTGCCTTAATTCGAATATTACGTTTCTTTGAAAACAAAATCGAATTTTCGGAAGATCATCCTATCTTCATAGAGAGATTCTTGAAAATGATTAAAGTGCCAAATTGAAATCCACGGATTGGATTCCTGGAGTACTTTAAATATCCGTGTCCAAAGATAACAAATTAAAGGTCAAATTAAACAAATATGTGATTATGTCCTTATGTGTTCCCTTTTATGTTTTTGTGTGATCCAAGTTTTTGTTATCCAAATCCTCGTAGAATCTTCCATATCTTCGTATAAGGGATTCATAGTAGGATATCCTAAGGTACTACCTTAAATCCTTAATGGGCTTCTACGTAATAGTAAAGACCCTTGGATTATAATGTACTATTCCATAATTAGACCCCTTGAGTGGTCTAGTTAAACAGATTGATCCAAAAATCTGGTTAGGAATATCATGTGATGATATATATATAGCTGAAAAGACTCCTTGGTGGTCTAACTAAAGAGATCATTTGTCGATCTAATTAAAAGGACCCTATGATAGTCTAGTCACACTCATCACAGGTTTGATTTTCTTCCCCTTCACATTACAAAACAAACTGTGCGGACTGTGCAAGGAATTACGTAATTATGGATGCATACATAATTATGGAATTCAGTGCACAGAAACCACAGCAAGTTTTGTCATGTATCTAGAGTTGACTCAGTTCATTTCCGTTTCTGAAGAATACCCATTGAGGAAAATAACTCATTCCGTTCATTTTCGTTTCTGAAGAATATACATCGAGGGAAATGAATATTCTTGATTTTTCCTTCATTTCCGTTTCTGAAGAATACCCATTGAGGAAAATGACTCATTCCGTTCATTTTCGTTTCTGAAGAATATCCTTCGAGGGAAATGAATATTCTTGATTTTTCCTTCATTTCCGTTTCTGAAGAATACCCATTGAGGAAAATGACTCATTCCGTTCATTTTCGTTTCTGAAGAATATCCATCGAGGGAAATGAATATTCTTGATTATTCGTTCATTTTCGTTTCTGAAGAATACCCATTGAGGAAAATGACTCATTCCGATCATTTTCGTTTCTGAAGAATATCCATCGAGGGAAAAGAATATTCTTGATTATTCGTTCATTTTCGTTTCTGAAGAATATCCATCGAGGGAAATGAATATTCTTGATTTTTCCTTCATTTTCGTTTCTGAAGAATACCCATTGAGGAAAATAACTCATTCCGTTCATTTTCGTTTCTGAAGAATATCCATCGAGGGAAATGAATATTCTTGATTATTCGTTCATTTTCGTTTCTGAAGAATACCCATTGAGGAAAATGACTCATTCCGTTTATTTTCGTTTCTGAAGAATATCCATCGAGGGAAATGAATATTCTTGATTATTCGTTCATTTTCGTTTCGGAAGAATACCCATTGAGGAAAATAACTCATTCCGTTCATTTTCGTTTCTGAAGAATATTCATCGAGGGAAATGAATATCCTTGATTTTTCCTACATTTTCATTTTTAAAGATTGTCCGTTGAGAGAAATGACAGGATTATGCCTTGAATAATCTTTGATGGGTTATTCTACGCAAATAGATAAACACCCTAGATTCCATGCAAGGCAATTATTTAACATAGCGTCACAGACAGACTCCTACGAATAAATTTCGGGACGAAATTTCCTAAAGTAAGGGAGACTGTGACACCTGTGCCTCTGCGACGATCAAACAAATACCAAACCAATGAAATATTGTATTTCATACTTGGGATTTGTATAAATATGTGTATCTTTTGCACATATCAATTTTTGTTCGATTTCAAGCTTTAAATCGCTTTCTAGAAGGTTATACGCGCACTGATGCGTACATATAACCAGTTTAATGCAACGAACACTCCGGAATAGTGAAATAGGCTTAACATACCTTAAATAACTTTTACATAACTTAGAAATAAGTTTTGGAGGGTTTGGTGTGGCGAAATCAAGTTTATTCGCTTACAGGGACTAATTTCGACAAACTGTGAAAGTATGTCGATTTGTACTGTAACGAACATTCCAGAACATGACCATAAGTTAAACATACCCTAAATATACATAGCTTAGAAATAGGCTTTGAGGGGTTCGGTGTGCTAAAATAAACTTTTTGGTCATTCAGGGACTAAAAGCGTCAAAAAGTGCATAAGTTTGCATTTTCCCACATATCTTACGTTCTGAATACATCCGGACATCCAAAAACTTTATCTAATCATTAAAATATTTTATTTTAGTGATTGGCATGATAAAATTCCATTCGTCGCGTAATTTGGATCGTTTTTTGCATTCGTTCGTGTTTCGTCGTAATTAACCGAACAACGCAACCGTACGACCAAACGAACCGACATCCGAGATATTTTTGAGCATGTTTCAAGTTCCCTATACTTTAACTTCATTTTAGATCCTTGAAATGGGATTAACGGGGCTTAAACGTGTCAAAAATGCATCAAAAACCATGTTTTGCACATTCAGGGACCAAAATTGACAATCTGCCATAGTTATCTTAGGAAGGGACCAAAATGAAAAATCTAAATTCCAGCTTGTTCCAGCTGTTCCTCTCATTTTCACATGGTTTTAATGAAACTAGGGGCTCCCATGGTTTCACAAACCCATGGGCACATGTGTACGGATGAGATCGAATCTCGTTTTACGATGAACGATCTTAACGGTTGTGCAAAAACTATAAATACCCCATCCATCTCATTGTTGCAACTCACATTTAATCTGATATTTCTCTAAGTTGAGGTGCTTTCACTTCATACCTGAGAATAATCGGGTCAAACTTCCGTTCTTGGACCTTTTGTAAGTCCTCTTTCGTTCTTTTTCGCGTGAAAGTCAAACTGTGTTTGACTTTCTGCTTTGACCAGTTTATGGTCAACATGAAGTTCGCTTGAACTTCATAACGTGATCGTAATCACGATGGTTTTAGTCTCTTGTGACTATACCTACTGATTACCACGTTATCTAGGCATAGTGGCGAGTCGTAGTTTCGGCCAAAATACGTATTCTTGCGTATTTTGTAACCAAACTACTTTTAGGTATCAAAACCGTTTGTTTTGATACCAAACCTTGTTAAGCATGTTTTAACATGTTTAGCTCGTCACTTTAGGTTTAGTGCTTGTGTAGGGTCGTAAGGTAAGCGGTCACGTTGTTTAAGTAGTTGTATGATAAGTAGTGTATATGCCTTAGGTAAATGACCAAAATGCCCTTTTTACTCCAAAATTCATTTTAAGCATATGTAACATAATTTTTTATATCTAAACTGATTTAGCAACAATATTAGACATATTAAGGCATATTTTACTTATCATAGGACTAGTTAGGCGGTCCGAACGCGTTTTACACGAACGATGCGTTAAAATGGCGTAGGCTACCTTAACGAGTCGTAATGGGCCGTAAGCATTTAGGTTAGGTTTCGTTTTAGAATGTAGGCTTTGTTAAACCATATTACATGAGTCCCTACACTCATTTGGTTTACGAAACCTCATTTTATCCGATCCCCCGATTTAGGTCCGTGTATTTACATAGTTACCTATATTAGGTGTCGTTTGATTTCGTGATCCCTCTAGCTTTGCTTGGTTGTTATTCAAGACTTCTAAGCATCGTCAAGTGAGTACATAGACCCCTCTTTTACTGTTTTCGAAACGTTTTGGGGTGAAACACATGTGCCTACTTGTTATTTTCATGATTTCCATGTTTTCATATCATATACTTGCTATGTTCATTAGTACACTATTAGTACATGATTTCATTATGTCTTGCTATGTATGTTCACTTAACACGCTAGCACAATTGTTTTACGTTTTGAACCATTTGAAATCATTGGATGTATGTGAACCATTTGAAATCATTAGATGTATGTGAACCATTTGTAACCATTTGATGTATGTGAACCATTTGAAATCGTTGGATTTAAGTGAACCGTTTGTAACCATTTGATTTATGTGAACCATTTGTAACTGTTTGAGCCATTGGGTTAGGGAAGTGATTAGGTAGCGGGGCGGGTGTAATGTGTTAAAAGCATGGCGGATACGCCGCTGGTACTTCCTATATTTAAGTGCTTTTAACACATTATATATCGTTGCGTTATCTAGATCACTTGGGTAAACGATTTTGAAACAATGTCACACAATTATGTTTTCTGAATAATATAAACCATACGAGTCTTATTAACGAGTTTCTATGAGATGTTTTACGATTTGATTTAAGAAAACAAAATGTTTTGGAGTTAAGAATCATGGCTACGAGATTTTATAAATCATATCCAACTTGATTTGAGTTGGTTAATTATGTCGCAATACTATACTTTTCAAAATAAGGTTTTTAAATAAGTATTGCAACATGTAAAACGAGCCATGAATCTGACACTCACATAAACCCTATGTACTCGTCGGCATTTTTATTCTGACATATTTTCACATATGTTTCAGGTACCATAGTTGATGATATTTGATGATGATATTGATGCATGCTCACATAGGAACGGACGAGGCCTTAGCGACTTAATAACAATAAAAGTCTATTTGTTCATGTTTTGTTTCTAATTCCAATGTAATGTAATACATTTAATTAAATAAAACGAAATTGTTTAATCCATGGTTGTGAAACAATGATTCTGTTACAACACTCCCCGACGTTTCCGCCACGTTTTGTTGTTTTACGTGGTCGGGGTGTGACACCGGCCGGCTGCCGGCGATTGTCCGTTCTCAGACAAACACCCACACCCCTCGTCTTCCTCTCTCTCTCTCTCTCTCTCACTCTCTCTCTCTCTTTGATTTGGTTTACCGACGAGCTAACAACACCAGCCGCACCCACCTGCTTTCTCCCTCGTTTCTCCGGCAACCGGAGAGATTCCGACCGTTAACCAGCAGGATTCTTCTCCCTCGACGACTGTCGTTGATGATGATGATGTTCACGACTGATTCAGAAGAAATATGTTAACGGCGATAGATTCCGGTAAAGCCACCTAACCTCTCTCGTTTTTTTAAGATTTTGTTTTAGATTCCAAGTGTTAATCAACCTGGGTTGTCTCCTTTCTGAAAAGATGATGATGAATGTTATTGATGAGGTACAGCTCAGACCTGAGCTGATGTTGATGTTGGCTCGGGTTATATTTGATTCGAGTCCTGGTTCGGGAAAGGAAGCAGTGGCAGTAGTCTCAGGATTCTGTTCGGATCTCGTCTGGTTCAGTCTCGGGTCGCACACACACACTCGTTCCATGATTTCTCCGGTCAGTGTTCAAGATTCTTGTTTTACATTTCATGAGTCTAATAGTAATTTGAATCCTATGCGTTTTCTTTAAATGAAAGTGTGTCTATGTGTGTCTTATGTTATGAGATTTTAAGCATATGTATACATGGGTGTTAACTGTTTGGTTCAAATGATTGTTACAACTGTTGGAATGATTATTGCTACAAGGTTTATTTTTGGAGGTCTGTCGTTTTAATAAACTAGATCTGCTGTTTTGAATGTCTGTTTGTTTGATGATATGTTTGATGTTGAGAAGGATTGATAGGGTTTTATTGATGATATGGTTCATCTTGTATAAGCTGTGTATATGATGTAGAGATTCTATTGAAAAGGCGATGATAATTTATGATGTTTGCTACTTGATTTAGGATGAATACTTGAAAAGTTTATGATTAAATGCTTTTTGTCTTTTCCTGTGGATCTGAAAAAAATGAGAAGAAACCATGTTTTGACCAATCGCACAAATTAGATGTCGGCCCCACTATTGTCCTTTTGTTGATCGCACGCTCAAAAAAAAGGAATGGACCAACATGCTTTTGAATGCACATTTAACGAGCTGGTCCCCACCTTGTTGTTTTAAATATTTCATCTTGTCGCACACTGCGGAAGCAGCCGCACACTAACTTTTATTCTTCCTTTTAACTGGGCCTCGCCTGCTTTTGGACCGCATGAGCCCAGTTGGGCTGCCCGATGGTAAGAGCCCACTTGTTGGTCTTGGACTGTCCAACCGCACACTTCATTTTGATTGCACAATTGTATTTCAATCGCACACTAGTATTAAAGGGACCCCACCACTTACTTTATACAATTTCATGTCTTGGGCCACACAAACTGTTTTAAACGTACACTAACTTGGAACAGACAAAATCACTTTTTGGGCCATGCACACGGTTTGGGCCGGTTACAAGAAGTGACTTGGTTGCACACCATAATATAATCGTACACTTCACATGGAACCGCACAGTACTCCTTTTAATTGAATGCACGGACCACCCTTGCTTTTCTTATTTGGGTCGCACGCAATAAATACCCATGATCTTTGATTTGACTCGCACACTAATGAAAATATACTTGAGTATATTTAGATCGCACACTTTTGAGGTAATCGCACACTACACCTTTTCAAATATGCAACTTAAATGAACCCAAGTTGGGCCGCACATTCGACACTGTTAGTCATGAACTACATACGGTTTGTATGCTACTATGAAATACGTGATTACTTGATACGTGTATGAAAAACGTGTTAGATACGTGTAGCTTATACGTGATTACTTGTATACCGTCCTAACAAGTGGTAACCATAATATGGTGCGGTTGACCAACTTAGGACAAACGCTTTATCTGTCGAGCAAAGCAAAGGTGAGTTCACAACTTTTACCAAAAGCATGCATCCCCGGTGGTTTGGGACTTCATATATTCCCAGTTTGGGAACTTCATATATTTCGAGGGAACGGAATAGCGATTAAACGAAACTCATAAACTCAAAACATGTATTCTCGGGATTGGGAACTTCATACTAAACGAAAACTCTACCACAAAAGTCCCCTTACATATATACCGATTAATCACTGGGAGCGAACGGGATATTAGTTGATAGCACTATTAGGTTTGACAAACCTCACACCGTGCTGGGAGCCGGGAGTGAACTATTATTTGGAATCTGGTCAATGATGGTAGAACATTGATCTGGGGCAAACAACAATTACGTTAAGGTTTCGGTATCTTCACAGTTTAGTAGCTCATTATGGGATGGGATCCCCACAACATGTTCTGGATAACATGGTAACCTACTGAATTAATGTTTTGGGATAAAACAAGAAAAACGTGTTTGAAAAACTGTGAACTCGCCAACTTTATGTTGACACCCTACTGCATGCTTGCAGTTTTTTGGTACAACTGCGAACGAACAATGCAAACGGATGGAGTGTGTAAGTGGTACGCTGTGAACATTCGTCTAAATTGTGGTTTCTAGCTGTGATAAATGTCACACCCCCAAAATCCACACGCGGAGTATCACCGCTTGGAGACGTGACATGACCAGGATCGAGCTACCAATCATATTGAACAACGTATTTTAGTAAATAAAACCAGTCACAATACAATTGGTGACCAAAAGGAAGTTAACCAAGTTCAATTTAAACAACGGAAGCATAAGACGTTAAACCAAAACATAAGTTTCATAAGTTCATAACGTTTATTTAGTAAGTACGGGATATATTAGTTCGCATTCCACAACGACCACCTCCATGTGCAAGCTCCATAGCATCTAACGACCTGCAAGGCATGTAACAACGAGTCAACAACAAAGTTGAGCGAGTTCACAGTTGGTTGTTCTGTTAATGAGTTCGTATCAGAAATCGTAAGTTCGTTTCATAACCATGTATTACCCATTATCCTTGATTCCCAAACCTTTACGACATTTAGTGGGGGCTTCCCATTATGTATGTTACTAGACTAGGCGTATCCATAAGTGTCCTTCCCAATCCGAGGACGGTGTTAAGTATGAGTGTACGTAGGTTTTACGTATGTCACACCCCCAAAATCCACCCGCGGAGTATCACCGCTTGGAGGCGTGACTGACCAGGATCAAGCCATCAATCATATCAAACATAGTATTTAAGTGTAAAAGTAGGAAAATGTAATTCATCTTGACATGACTGATGTTCATAACCAAACATTGTTTAAGTAGCGGAAGCATAATAATGAAAACCCAAAGTAAGTTATAAGTTCAAATATCGTCTACGATCCGTATCCCACAACGACCTGCTCCTTCCTGTGCAAGCTCCATATGTACCTAAGGTCCTGCAAGGCATGCAAGAGAGAGTCAACAACTAGTTGAGCGAGTTCACAGTTAACAGTTCAGTAATAGTATAGCGTGAGTAGTAGTATGTTCGTTCGTTACAATGTATCGTATTAGTTTCCATCGCGGCCAATGTCCTTGGCAGGTGTGCGAAGATGTTGGGGAAGGTCCTTCCCCAAGTTTTTCTAGACTAGGTTTGTTTGTATCGCGGCCAATGTCCTTGGCAGGTGTGCGATGATGTTGTACGTTTAGTTCGCGGCCAATGTCCTTGGCAGGTGTGCGAAGACAGTCATAATATCGCGGCCAATGTCCTTGGCAGGTGTGCGAAGATCGTTCAATAAGTTTAGTTCGCGGCCAATGTCCTTGGCAGGTGTGCGAAGATCGTTCAATAAGTGTTACTAGTCTAGCAGTAGGTTCTGTTATCTATGTACGTACAGAAATCATCAAATCCCCATTCCCCCCTGGGAACCCTATGCCTTGGCTTGTGTGAACTCGCCTTGGTTTGCTCGGTATGCTAGGTATGTAAGTGCTCGCAAATAATCAATCACGTCCTAAGGTTTGCACGTATACATAATCAGTTTGAGTTTCAGTTGTTCAGGTATAAGCATGCAACACGTAATCACAATCATACAAGTCATGTTTAACATATAACAGCAGTTATTTAACCAGGTTAATACTTAACAGAATTAACTCAAGTTACAGCACAGCTCGGCGAAACACATATATGGCGAAACACATAAGTTGGCGAAACAAGTGTGTTGGCGAAACACACATAGCGGCGAAACACAAATTGACGAAACACATTTGTTTCGTCGAGGTGGCTATTGGCGAAACAGAACTTCTGATTCGTCGGTTACCCTTGGCGAAACACATTCTGTTTCGCCGAGGGTTCAGTTTCGTCGGACAGTTTAGTTGCATCAGTACAATTTCATGCAGAAACCCTAATCATCACTAACAGCCGACATCAATATTATCAATCATGCAGAAAATCATTCAACACAGAATCATTGTAACATCATCATAGCATAATCATTGGACCACTTTAACGTCTAGCATGAACCCTAGCTTACGTATACCACATATCGATTACAACATCACATCATCAAACCCTATCAAGATGCTAACTTGCAGTCAGAATCAGATCATAATATAACAATATCCAGAACCGAGCATCCGATTGTATTAAGTTTCGTATAGAATGATTTGTATCCAACTACAACATACATATCAAAATCCATATCATCATCATCATAACAAGAACCCTAATATTTAACATGTATCAGTTACATTTATACATCAACATGGCAGAATCACATGGCATAGAAACACATTCACGGATGAACGATCAATCAAGACACATAAATCTACTAACCGAGATGATGGTTTGATCGCACAAGGGTTTCCGGTGGGTTCTAGTTCGCCGTCGCAGTGAGAGAGCTCTAGGGTTTCGGTTGTGTTGATAGAAAATGTAAAGTGATGTTGTTTTTTACGTAAAAATACTCAAAATACGTTCTGGGCCCAAGCTGGGCTACTGGGCCGGCGAAACAGACTTCTGTTTCGTCGGAATGTTCATGGCGAAACAGCCTGTTTCGTCGGAATGGGTTATGGCGAAACACTCTTGTGTTTCGTCGGGTTCTAAGCAGTTTAAGTTTAACAAACAGTACGCAAGTTATACATTCACACATAACCATGCAACACACTAGGTTTTATCATAACACCACTATATAGTCAAAGTCAACGTGCATTAAATGCAAATAAAGAACGTCGGAAATTCGAGTTGTCACATTATCCCCAACTTGAAAGAAATTTCGTCCCGAAATTTAGCATGCAGTTACTGAGGAAGCTAGTAGTGTGACGTTGATTACCTGTGTCGTATCGCGGCTCCTCGAGAGCAGGTTTGCGAAGATTACTGGTTTTCTTGGGGTGTCACATTATCCCCCCGTTGATTTGGAATTTCGTCCCGAAATTCTGCATTGGTAGCTTCAGCCTCAGTAGTAGTTGCTTGGTTTCCGAATAACTGGGGATATTTGAGTTCCATTTGATCTTCACGCTCCCAGGTGAACTCTGGGCCGCGGCGGGAGTTCCAACGAACTCGTACAAGAGGGATTCTCGTGTTCTTGAGGACCTTAACATCCCGGTCCGTGATTTCAACAGGTTCCTCGACGAAGTTCAACCGTTCGTCGATAGTGAGTTCCTTCAAGGGAACTACGTGGGTCTCATCTGACGTACATTTCTTCAGATTCGACACGTGAAAGACGTTGTGAACTGCACTGAGTTCAGGTGGTAAGTTCAATCGGTAGGCCACTTTGCCTATTTTCTCAATAACCTCGAAAGGTCCAACATATCGTGGATTTAGTTTGCCGCGTTTGCCAAAACGAACCACACCCTTCCAGGGTGAAACTTTAAGTAGCGCTCGATCCCCAACTTGGAATTCGAGTAGTTTCCTGTCTAAATCAGCGTATGCTTTCTGACGGTCGCGTGCTGCCGCCATGCGTTGTCGTATTTGTGCAATCTTTTCTGTAGTATCGACTACCATTTCTGGACCTGTGATTTGACTTTCTCCCACCTCTGCCCAACAGAGAGGTGACCGGCACTTACGTCCGTATAGCGCCTCGAATGGTGCAGCTTTAATGCTGGTGTGGTAGCTGTTATTGTACGAAAATTCCACAAGTGGCAGATGTTTTTCCCAACCATTGCCAAAGTCTATGACGCACGCCCGAAGCATGTCTTCTAGAGTTTGAATAGTGCGCTCAGACTGCCCATCGGTCTGAGGATGATACGCCGTGCTCATGTCTAAACGAGAGCCAAACGATTTATGCATTGCTTGCCACAGTTCTGAAGTAAAACGTGCGTCACGATCAGAGATGATAGAGGTTGGCACTCCGTGCCTCGAGACCACTTCTTTTAAGTAAATGTCTGCCAAGGTAGAGAACTTGTCTGTTTCTTTAATGGCCAGGAAGTGAGCAGACTTTGTGAGTCGATCCACGATCACCCAAATAGTATCATTTCCGCGCTGAGATCTAGGTAGGCCAGTAACAAAATCCATGGAAATTTGCTCCCATTTCCATTGTGGTATCTCAGGTTGTTGGAGTGGTCCTGACGGTTTCTGATATTCTGCCTTGACTCTCGCACAAGTCAAGCACTTGCTGACGTAAGTAGCTATGTGGGCCTTCATGCTAGGCCACCAATATGTAGTTTTGATATCGTGGTACATTTTATCCGAACCAGGGTGTACCGAGTAGCGAGACTTGTGAGCTTCATCCATTACCAGCTCGCGTAAGTTGCCGTACAGTGGGACCCAAATGCGTCCTGTTACGTAATAAGCGCCGTCTGCCCTTTGTTCTAATCGTTGCCTTGAGCCGCGTAGGGCTTCAGCCCTGACGTTGTCTGGTTTCAATGCTTCCACCTGAGCATTTCGTATCTGGGAAGGAAGGCTAGACTGTATGGTGAGTTGTAAAGCTCGTACGCGCTTAGGCGCGGTGTCCTTTCGACTGAGGGCGTCAGCCACAACATTGGCTTTGCCTGGGTGGTACCTGATTGAGCATTCGTAGTCGTTTAGCAGTTCGACCCATCGTCGCTGTCGCATATTCAGTTCTTTCTGTTTGAAGATATGTTCGAGGCTTCTGTGATCAGTGTAGATTGCGCACTTGGTACCATACAAGTAGTGTCGCCATATCTTGAGTGCAAAGACAACCGCTCCCAGTTCTAGGTCGTGTGTCGTATAATTCCGTTCGTGAACCTTAAGTTGGCGCGAAGCATAAGCAATAACTTTATCCCTCTGCATCAATACACATCCAAGACCTTGGATTGATGCGTCGCAGTAGACTACAAAATCATCCGTGCCTTCAGGCAGTGAGAGGATAGGTGCGCTACAGAGTCTATCCTTTAAGTGCTGAAACGCTGTTTCCTGTGCGTTACCCCAACGATAAACAACACCCTTCTGCGTCAACAGTGTAAGCGGCTGAGCAATCTTTGAGAAGTCTTTGATGAAACGTCTGTAATAACCCGCCAAACCCAAGAATTGGCGTATTTCCGTTGGTGTACGAGGCGCAGGCCAATTCTTGATCGAATCTACCTTGGATGGATCGACATGAATCCCATCCTTGTTTACCACGTGGCCTAAGAAGTGAACTTCACGAAGCCAGAAGTCACATTTAGAAAACTTAGCGTATAGCTGTTCCGTTCTTAGGAGTTCCAGTATAAGACGTAAGTGCTGCTCGTGTTCCTCCTGACTCTTCGAATAAATCAGGATGTCGTCGATGAAAACAATGACGAACTTGTCGAGATAGGGTTTGCACACCCTGTTCATAAGATCCATAAATACGGCAGGCGCGTTCGTTAGCCCAAATGGCATGACCATAAACTCGTAGTGGCCGTAACGAGTTCTAAATGCTGTCTTGGAGACGTCCTCATCCCAAATGGCACTGGCTCAAACGTGGGAAGAGCTTCAAATCAGGAAAGGTAAACTTTTCCGAAAAGGTGATAAGAAACCAATCGAGGAATCGAAACCCAAAGATGAACAGACTGAATCCTCCAAGAAGTCAAGGAAGCGAAAAGCTTCCCAGAACTTCGCCGTGGTTGCTCACAATGATCAAGCTGCCCCCAACCAACCAGTTCAACCCCTTGCTAGGAAGCCATACAACGGAACTGCACCATTGTGCAGCCAATGTAACCTTCATCATCATGCTAGTGTGAAGTGCCGCAAATGCCAAATTTGTGGACTTATAGGTCATACAACAAGAGTTTGTCGAGCTGCAGTTGCACCAAATCAAGCTGACAACAATCATGCTCAAGCTCGTTTTCCACCAGGTTCTTGCTACAACTGTGGTGAGATGGGTCATTTCCGAAGAAATTGCCCAAAACTTGCTAATGCAAATCCAGCACAGGGATGAGCATCTGACCGGCTAGAAGACAACACCGTTTAGAAATAATCACGTCTTATGTATTATTTTCTTTTGTTGTCAAAGTCCATGAAACAGTTGTTATCGTTGTTTATAAATAAATTATTTATTTACATTGCAATATATTTATGTGGTTGCATGTATAAACCACATATCCCCTACAATACCGACAATCAGGGAATCGTATTCCTTGGAGAACAGACTACCCCCAAAATTCTTCCATTTTATGATCTCTTGCGTTTTCCACGAAAATCCTAAGTACCCGTTTCTTCCAAAGAAACGAAGTACAAGGCGCAAGTTACAACTCTAGACGAATACCCAAAGTACCACTATAAATCCTTAATAGGGTACCTAAGGGTATTTCCGTAAATCCTAAAATTGTTGTGTGCCTTAATTCGAATATTACGTTTCTTTGAAAACAAAATCGAATTTTCGGAAGATCATCCTATCTTCATAGAGAGATTCTTGAAAATGATTAAAGTGCCAAATTGAAATCCACGGATTGGATTCCTGGAGTGCTTTAAATATCCGTGTCCAAAGATAACAAATTAAAGGTCAAATTAAACAAATATGTGATTATGTCCTTATGTGTTCCCTTTTATGTTTTTGTGTGATCCAAGTTTTTGTTATCCAAATCCTCGTAGAATCTTCCATATCTTCGTATAAGGGATTCATAGTAGGATAACCTAAGGTACTACCTTAAATCCTTAATGGGCTTCTACGTAATAGTAAAGACCCTTGGATTATAATGTACTATTCCATAATTAGACCCCTTGAGTGGTCTAGTTAAACAGATTGATCCAAAAATCTGGTTAGGAATATCATGTGATGATATATATATAGCTGAAAAGACTCCTTGGTGGTCTAACTAAAGAGATCATTTGTCGATCTAATTAAAAGGACCCTATGATAGTCTAGTCACACTCATCACAGGTTTGATTTTCTTCCCCTTCACATTACAAAACAAACTGTGCGGACTGTGCAAGGAATTACGTAATTATGGATGCATACATAATTATGGAATTCAGTGCACAGAAACCACAGCAAGTTTCATGATCCAACTCTACACAGAACCCAAGTTATGACAGAAAACAAAACATATATTTTCAGCAGAAAAATGCAGCTCTAGCTGCTGTTACGAAATGACGCTTTAAAAATAGTAAACGAAGTCCAAAAATTACGATTCCGGTGCCATTAGAACCGTATTTCATAATAACACGTTTTAGACTCAAAATATTAGTTTTTCGTAGAGTTTATGACCTGTTTACAGCCAACTGAAGTTGGCTGTAAAACTTGGACATATTCTGTTTTCATTCTTTAATCTTCTAAGACACGTTCGATTGATTCCGTTAGCATGATTAGTGATCGTAACAACATCAAACATCAATATTAACCAGCAACACATCAGATAATCAACCAAGAATCATAACAAAACAAGATCCAAGAGTTTTACACTAATATTTGCTCATTAACCACCATGTTCGTCATTTTTAGTAGACTTTAAACTTTGATCTTATATGTTCATGACTTTTATCCGAAAAATCTCTTATTAACCCCTTTAGACAAGATCAAGAAGGTGTTTAGAGTCACTTACTACTAGCTCGTGGCTAGGGAAGAAACTAGACGAAAAACGGGTGGTTAATAGCGTTGTGGTGAGGTCCTTGGCAATCCGTAAGCACCGAGCCTCCTTATACGTGATCCTTCACACTTGAGTGTATGTGGTTTAGCAAGATGGAAAATTGAAAGTGATGGGAGGTGTGGGTGTGCTCTCGGCCGAACACCAAGCAAGAGGGAGAGAAGACAATTTTTTTTTTTGTTTAAGTGTTTGAAATGAAAGAAGTGCTTATCCCTCATACCTCATTATAAACCATAATTTCCTAAGATCCATTAGTCAATATGTAAACTAGATATTAGGCAACTAAAAATAAAATATTCAAAAGTGTATGGAGGGTGTTCCCTATGGGGGAACCGATCGGTTGGGGATGGGGGTTTTATGGTTGGATTTCAATTGTGTAGATAGTGTTTAGTCATGCTTAGTTAGAAGTTTAAATTAGTTTATTATGTGTGTTGTAATTTATAACAGGTGTTAGGGTATTCGGGGACCCTAACTGGCTCAGAAAAAGAAAAACAATGTCAATGTCAATATTTTTATGTTCCGGGTAGAGTCCGGTTGTTCGGTTCGACATTGTTCCATTAAACTGCCTAATTAATCCGTAAAGCATCCTACATATATATTTTTGCAATGTTTTTAATTTTTAACACTCAGGAAGGCATACCGGACTATTTAGTAACTTTTCTGTATCTTACTAGTATGTTAACAAATACATGTAAGTATAACACAGATATCAGAAAGCAGTTAAGTAATTCCACACAGTCGTCAAGTACTTTAATTGTCATTAATAAATTGTACGGAATACATGGAATTTGAGGGTTGTCACATTCTCCCCCTGTTAAGAGAATTTCGTCCCGAAATTTAGCGCGTGGTTACTGAGGAAGCTAGTTAAGTTGCGTTGTTTTCTTGATTTTCCTGGGGTGTCACATCATCCCCCCGTTGATTTGGAATTTCGTACCGAAATTCTGCAGTAACTTCAGCCTCAGTAGTGGTTGCGTTTTTCTTAAACAGTTGGGGATAATTGAGTTTCATTTGGTCTTCTCGTTCCCAGGTATACTTTGGGCCACGACGAGCATTCCAACGAACTCAGACCAGAGGTATCCTGGTACGCTTGAGGATCTTAACATCTCGATCCGTAATCTCTACTGGTTCCTCGACGAATCGCAGCTGGTCGTCGATTGTGAGCTCCTTGAGAGGAACTATGAGGGTCTCATCTGACAGACACTTCTTCAGATTTGACACGTGGAAAACATTGTGAACTCCGCTGAGTTCTTCAGGTAGATTCAACCTGTATGCGATTTTGCCAATTTTCTCAATGATCTCGAACGGTCCGACATAACGCGATTTGAGCTTGCCTCGTTTTCCAAAGCGGACTACACATTTCCAAGGTGAGACTTTGAGTAGCACTCGATCCCCAACCTGGAACTCGAGTGGTTTTCTTCCCTTATCAGCATAGCTTTTCTGACGGTCACGAGCTGCCGCCATTCGCTGTCGTATCTGAGCAATTCTCTCGGTGGTATCTACCACAAGTTCTGGGCCAGTGATTTGGCTATCACCAACTTCTGCCCAACAGAGAGGTGATCGGCATTTGCGTCCGTACAATGCCGCGAACGGAGCGGCTTGGATGCTGGTGTGGTAGCTGTTGTTATATGAAAATTCCACTAACGGGAGATGCTTTTCCCAGCCCTTACCAAAGTCGATTACGCATGCCCTAAGCATGTCTTCAAGAGTTTGGATGGTGCGTTCAGATTTCCCATCCGTCTGTGGGTGATAAGCGGTGCTCATATCTAAACGTGAGCCAAAGGACTTGTGCATTGCTTGCCACAGTTCAGAAGTAAAACGTGCGTCACGATCAGAAATGATGGAGGATGGCACTCCGTGCCTTGATACCACTTCTTTTAGGTAAATGTCTGCAAGAGTAGAAAACTTATCCGTTTCTTTGATAGCCAGAAACTGTGCAGACTTGGTCAGTCGATCCACGATCACCCAAATGGTATCGTTTCCGCGTTGAGATCTAGGCAGACCAGTAACGAAATCCATGGAAATTTGCTCCCATTTCCATTTCGGGATCTCCGGTTGTTGAAGTAGGCCTGATGGTTTCTGATATTCAGTCTTGACTCTCGCATAAGTCAAGCACTTACTGACGTAGGTTGCTATGTTGGCTTTCATACCGGGCCACCAATATGTAGTCTTGAGATCGTGGTACATCTTGTCCGAACCAGGGTGTACCGAATAACGAGACTTGTGCACTTCGTCCATCACAAGCTCGCGTAAGTTTCCATAAAGCGGAACCTAGATGCGCCCTGTTACATAGTAAGCGCCGTCTTCCTTTTGTTCTAGCCGCTGCCTCGATCCTCGTAGGGACTCAGCCCTGATGTTCTCTGCTTTCAATGCTTTGACCTGAGCATCGCGAATCTGAGAGGGGGGGTTGGATTGGATGGTAAGCTGTAAAGCACGTGCACGCTTTGGTATAGTATCCTTTCGACTGAGGGCGTCGGCCACAACATTGGCCTTGTCCGGATGATATTTGATAGCGCATTCATAATCATTCAAGAGCTCGACCCATCAGCGTTGTCGCATGTTTAACTCCTTTTGCTTGAAGATATGCTCGAGACTCTTGTGATCGGTGTAAATGGTGCACTTGGTACCGTACAGGTAATGTCTCCATATCTTAAGCGTGAAAACCACTGCTCCCAGCTCCAAGTCGTGCGTAGTGTAGTTCCTTTCATGAACTTTAAGTTGGCGCGATGCGTAGGCAATGACCTTGTCACGTTGCATCAACACGCAGCCAAGTCCTTGGATGGAAGCGTCGCAATAAACCACAAAATCATCTGTGCCTTTAGGCAATGAGAGGATAGGCGCGCTACAAAGTCTATCTTTTAAGTGCTGAAATGCGGACTCCTGTGCATCACCCCAGCGATAGGTGACACCCTTCTGAGTCAGTGAAGTGAGGGGTTCCGCAAACTTGGAGAAATCCTTTATAAACCTTCTGTAATATCCGGCCAAACCCAAGAATTGGCGGATTTCTGTTGGTGTGCGGGGTGCAGGCCAGTTCTTGATCGATTCAACCTTAGATGGATCCACATGAATTCCATCCTTGTTTACCACATGGCCTAGAAAGTGGACTTCGCGAAGCCAGAAGTCACATTTCGAAAACTTGGCATACAACTGCTCTTTTCGAAGAAGTTCCAGCATAAGTCGTAGATGCTGCTCGTGTTCCTCCTGACTCTTAGAATAGATCAGGATATCGTCGATGAACACAATAAAGAACTTATCCAAGTAAGGCTTGCACACTCGGTTCATGAGATCCATGAAGACCGCTGGTGCATTCGTCAGCCCGAATTGCATAACCAGAAACTCGTAATGGCCGTAGCGAGTTCTGAATGCTGTTTTGGAGACGTCCTCATCTCGGACCCTCAGCTGATGGTATCCCGATCTCAAATCAATCTTGGAGTAATAGCTCGACCCTTGCAACTGGTCGAACAAGTCGTCAATGCGTGGAAGAGGATAACGATTCTTCACAGTCACCTTGTTGAGTTCGCGGTAGTCAATACACATCCTATAGGTACCGTCTTTCTTCTTCACAAACAAGACTGGAGCTCCCCAGGGCGAAGAGCTAGGACGTATAAAACCCTTTTCCAAGAGTTCTTGTAGTTGCGTGGACAGTTCTTCAAGTTCTGATGGAGCTAGACGATAAGGTGCTCGAGCTACTGGTGCTGCTCCAGGAGCTAGCTCGATTTGAAACTCAACTTGACGATGAGGCGGAAGACCAGGTAATTCCTCAGGAAATACCTCAGGAAAATCGCGCATAATAGGAATGTCTTCAATTCTCTTCTCTTCCGTCGATGTATCAGAAACGAGGGCTAGGATAGCAGTGTGGCCCTTTCGGAAACACTTCTGGGCCTTAAGGAAAGAGATGATGCCTTCGACAGCACCACTCTTATCACCCTGAATCACCAGAGGTTCTTTACCAAAACGAGGAATGCGGACGATTTTCTCCTTGCAGACAATCTCCGCTTGATGATGAGATAGCTAATCCATCCCAATAACGACATCGAAACTACCCAGTGTGATAGGGATAAGATCGATAGAGAAAGTCTGACCAGCTAAGACGAGGTTACAACCTTTAACTACGTGTGTGGCTTTAAGACTTTTACCATTTGCTAGCTCTATCGTGTGTTTGGTGTTTAGAAGTGTTGGAGTGCGCTTAAGAATTTGGCTAACTTTTAAGGACACATAACTAGTATCGGCACCCGAATCGAATAAAACAGTAACAAAGAAGTCGTCCAGAAGAAACTTACCCATCACAACGTTGGGATCGTTCCTTGCATCACCTTGACCAATCACGAACACACGACCCCTGGCACCGTTGCCATCATTGTTTCCTCCATTGTTGCCCCCATTATTGTTCCCGTTTCCTTGGTTGTGATTCTGATTCTGATTTAACTGCGGGCAGTGTCTCTTGAAGAGATCTTCAGCACCACACTGAAAGCATCCCTTGTTGCCCTGTTGATGTTGCTGATTATGCGGTGCTTGCTGTTGCTGCTGACGATTCTGATTCGTAGGCCGTGGGCTCCTGCAATCCTTGGCTTCATGACCCATCTTGAGACACCTCTGACAGCGTCCCTTGTTGCACTGACCACTGTGGTGTCTGTTGCATTTGTTGCACTTTGGGTGGTTTCCTCGATATCCACCCTGCCCTTGACTACCAGAAGAGTGCTGACCAGGGCTCCTATGGTCCTCGGTCCTTCGTTGCTGAGACTGAGACTAGACAGAGGTAGAGCCTTTGCCCGGATTTCCATCCCATTTTCGCTTGTGGTCATTGGGGGTATCAGTAGTAGCAGTACCAATACGCTTGGGTAATCTGTTTTGTTCCACTGCCTGGTCGGTGAGACGGTGAGCCAACTTGATGATTTGTTGAATGGTACCCAGGTTAGCCGAAGTCACGTGACTCTGAATCTCGGGTACAAGGCCCTTGAGGTAAAGCTCAATACGTTTGATGGGACGGTCCACCATAGTAGGGCACAGGATGGCCAGTTCATTCGACCTCTTAGTATACGCCTCAATCTCAGACCCCGTCATCTTCAGATTGAAAAATTCCACCTCTAGTTTGTGGATGTCATCACGACTGCAGTACTCTTCCTTGATCAGTTCCTTGAAGTCATTCCATGAGGTGGCATTAGCAGCAACCAACCCCAGCAGCTGAACCTGAGCGTTCCACCACGTGAGCGCTACCCCTTCAAGAGTACCAGTAGCATACTTCACCCTACGATCCTCAGGGCATTCACACATTTCAAAGACCGACTCGAGCTTCTCGAACCAGTGGAGGAGTCCGACGGCCCCTTCAGTGCCACTGAAGGTACTAGGATGACAGTCCATAAAAGTCTTGAATGTGCATACTGGTGGCTGAGCGGTCTGACCTCCTGCCTGGGCAGCTGCGAACGCTGCAGTAACTTGTTCCGTGATCAAAGCCGCCAGCTGGGCTTGTGTGAGGCTGATTCGTCCACTCATGATCTTCACCATACGGAGAACACAAGTGAGAAGTGCGTCGTATCATTACGCAAGTGTGGAATGACAGGAGAGAGTGATCACACAAAGTTTTCAAGCAGTAGATACTATGTTATCTAAGCATATCATAAGCAATGTTCTATATAACTAACAAGTAGGTAATATAAACATTAATCGTATCACCTATAGTGTCGAGTCTTGCACGTGGAGCGAAGCGTCGTTGTGGATCGTTAAGCACTGTACAGGTTATAGTCTGGTTTTAATAAAAACTTTTTCCCTTATTAAAACCAAGTTCTCTATAACCTGGCTCTGATACCAATCTGTCACACCCCCAAAATCCACACGCGGAGTATCACCTCTTGGAGGCGTGACATGACCAGGATCGAGCCACCAATCATATTGAACAACGTATTTTAGTAAATAAAACCAGTCACAATACAATTGGTGACCAAAAGGAAGTTAACCAAGTTCAATTTAAACAGCGGAAGCATAAGACGTTAAACCAAAACATAAGTTTCATAAGTTCATAACGTTTATTTAGTAAGTACGGGATATATTAGTTCGCATTCCACAACGACCACCTCCATGTGCAAGCTCCATAGCATCTAACGACCTTCAAGGCATGTAACAACGAGTCAACAACAAAGTTGAGCGAGTTCACAGTTGGTTGTTCAGTTAATGAGTTCGTATCAGAAATCGTAAGTTCGTTTCATAACCATGTATTACCCATTATCCTTGATTCCCAAACCTTTACAATATTTAGTGGGGGGCTTCCCATTATGTATGTTACTAGACTAGGCGTATCCATAAGTGTCCTTCCCAATCCGAGGACGGTGTTAAGTATGAGTGTACGTAGGTTTTACGTACGTGCCCTTCTCAATCCGAGGACAGTAGTAAGTATGAGTGTACGTAGGTTTTACGTACGTGCCCTTCTCAATCCGAGGACAGTAGTAAGTATGAGTGTACGTAGGTTTTACGTACGTGCCCTTCTCAATCCGAGGACAGTAGTAAGTATGAATATACGTAGGTTTTACGTACGTGCCCTTCTCAATCCGAGGACAGTAGTAAGTGTGAGTGTACGTAGGTTTTACGTACGTGCCCTTCTCAATCCGAGGACAGTAGTAGGTAGTCTAGTAGTGTTGATAATACAAATAGTTATTCAATCCCATTCCCAACCACCGGGAATCCCATGCCTTAGTAAGGGTGTGATCTCACCTCGGTTTGCTCGGTTAGACTCTCAAATATAGCGAACAGTCAAGGTCAGTCAATCACATCCTAATATGATTACCAGTTAGTCATTTAGTGGTTTCAAATAGAGCACAAAGTTCCTACACGTATCTATCACATAACATGCATCACTTTAACGGTTTATGCCCATATAAGTTTCCCATCCATTCCCCACTCATAAACAAACATACGATAATGCACATAACACATATAACACGTTATATCATTCACAGATAACCTACCCGACATTTAGACATGCAAATTACAACTTATGTCATTTCAGCATTAATATTCAAAACCGGGCTGTTTTCGAACATTTTAATAAAATATGTAAATTATTCCAAAAATTCCCAAATTTTTACAGAATGTCTTAAACGTTCCAAATTTTATTGCGTAAAAATATCGGGGTCCGGTTCATTAGCAATATTTTATAAAAATTCATTTTTCCGGACTGAACTCAGATTCATATTTTTCTGACCACAGTCCACGGGATAATTTGAGCGTCCGATTTACGAAATTCCAGTGGGGTAATTACAAATACATCGGTGGTCATCTACGGTACAAGTTTCATGATCCAACTCTACACAGAACCCAAGTTATGACAGAAAACAAAACATATATTTTCAGCAGAAAAATGCAGCTCTAGCTGCTGTTACGAAATGACGATTTAAAAATAGTAAACGAAGTCCAAAAATTACGATTCCGGTGCCATTAGAACCGTATTTCATAATAACATGTTTTAGACTCAAAATATCAGTTTTTCGTAGAGTTTATGACCTGTTTACAGCCAACTGAAGTTGGCTGTAAAACTTGGACAGATTCTGTTTTCATTCTTTAATCTTCTAAGACGCGTTCGATTGATTCCGTTAGCATGATTAGTGATCGTAACAACATTAAACATCAATATTAACCAGCAACACATCAGATAATCAACCAAGAATCATAACAAAATAAGATCCAGGAGTTTTACACTAATATTTGCTCATTAACCACCATATTCGTCATTTTTAGTAGACTTTAAACTTTGATCTTATATGTTCATGACTTTTATCCGACAAATCTCTTATTAACCACTTTAGACAAGATCAAGAATGTGTTTAGAGTCACTTACTACTAGCTCGTGGCTAGGGAAGAAACTAGACGAAAAACGGGTGGTTAATAGCGTTGTGGTGAGGTCCTTGGCAATCCGTAAGCACCGAGCCTCCTTATACGTGATCCTTCACACTTGAGTGTATGTGGTTTAGCAAGATGGAAAATTGAAAGTGATGGGAGGTGTGGGTGTGCTCTCGGCCGAACACCAAGCAAGAGGGAGGGAAGACAATTTTTTTTTTTTTTTGTTTAAGTGTTTGGAATGAAAGAAGTGCTTATCCCTCATACCTCATTATAAACCATAATTTCCTAAGATCCATTAGTCAATATGTAAACTAGATATTAGGCAACTAAAATAAAATATTCAAAAGTGTATGGAGGGTGTTCCCTAGGGGGGAACCGATCGGTTGGGGATGGGGGTTTTATGGTTGGATTTCAATTGTGTAGATAGTGTTTAGTCATGCTTAGTTAGAAGTTTAAATTAGTTTATTATGTGTGTTGTAATTTATAACGGGTGTTATGGTATTCGGGGACCCTAACTGGCTCAGAAAAAGAAAAACAATGTCAATGTCAATATTTTTATGTTCCGGGTAGAGTACGGTTGTTCGGTTCGACACTGTTCCGTTAAACTGCCTAATTAATCCGTAAAGCGTCCTACATATATATTTTTGCAACGTTTTTAATTTTTAACACTCAGGAAGGCATACCGGACTATTTAGTAACTTTTCTGTATCCTACTAGTATGTTAACAAATACATGTAAGTATAACACAGATATCAGAAAGCAGTTAAGTAATTCCACACAGTCGTCAAGTACTTTAATTGTTATTAATAAATTGTACGGAATACATAGAATTTGAGGGTTGTCACAATAAACCTATCTTACATTTCCGCTACAAACTTAAACTATGTTTTTGAAAAATTTAAATTAGGTCACTAATTGTACTATTATTTAAAATTCTATGCACATTTTAAAACAGTTCAAAATAATTTGTGACTGGATCCTGAGCAGTCGCACGCCTCGTGGTATTACTTCGCATGTGAAATTTGAGGGCATGACACGCTATATCTAACTTATAATAAAAGACTCCAAATAATGCCACATGGCATTCCCTCCTTCAACCTTATAAATTTTATTTATATTTGTTTAATAAATTTATTTTAATATTAATATTAATTAACAACCAATATATAACTATCACTTATTTTTATCCTTATCTATATCTAAAATTAATAAATAATTTCAATTTTGCAATATAGACCCTTTGTTTTTTACTTTTAACTCAAAGTTTTCCAACTTTTGCAAGTTAATCCCAACTCTTTTTTATTTTTAATTTTGGTCCACCATACTTTTCATCTTTCCCAAGTTTTTCGTTTCGTTCTAAATTTTGTGAGTTAACGCACCGCAACGCAACGTGCGTGTGAGATTCAACATTTTTTCGTATATTTTTTTCCCGTTTGACTGGCCCGTCGCGTCACATCTATTTTTCTGCGTTTGACAAGTTCATCCAACACGCAGGCTCTGGATGGACTTAGTTACTTTTTCTATTTTTATGTTTCGGATTAATTTCTCAGCAACGAGCGTGCGTGATTCAAAAATTTTACGTCTGTTTTTTGCTCGGCGTTATTTTTTTCCTGTTTTTATTTATTTTGTTTTTACGAGCTTTTCCGTTGTTGGTGGTCGCTGACAATGGTATAGTATTGTTACTACTTAACACAGTTTCATAACAAACGCTACAACGCAGGGGCTTAGTACTAGTACCAACTAAAATAATAAAGAAAGAGTAGAGAAAATGTTAGAATGGGCGGTTTGGTATCAACAGTCTATGCAGAGATCAATTGGAAGTTAGCCCATTTGGCTGAAATCTATGTCTTAAAATGAAAGTTTCAAGTTAAAATATGAACAAATGATATAATTTAAATAATTGGTATAAAGTGGAAATAACATTTTATGTTAAAAAGTATATCAATTCTCAACTTTCAATATTAGATGTTGGTCAAACTTTATACTTTTGGTTTTGTTTTTATTGATATTTACTTTTTATTAAAAATAATTGTATATAAAGTTAGTTTTTTTTTCCTTAGAATATTTCTTAGTTAATACTGTATTTATTTTAGTACATATTATTTTAGTTTGTGAAAAAAGTATTCTTATTATACATCTTAATTTAGTACATACTAGGTTAGAACCCTGTGTATTACACGAAATGTAAATTTATATATTAAATAATAAAAAGTTATATCTTTATGAACCATGTATATTGTACGGGTTAAATAAATGTAATTTTATATATCAAATAATAAAAAAAATTATATCTTTGAAATTCATGTGTATTACACAGATTAAATAAATGTAATTTTGTATACGAAATACTAAAAACGTCGTATCTTTAAAAAACTCGTGTATAAACGGGTTGAATAAATCTACCAAATAATAAAAAATTACATTCTTAAAACCCCATATATTACATGTGTTGAATAAATCTGAAAAAGAGTTATATCTAGGGCTGCAAACGAACCAAACGTTCGGCGAACAGTTTGTGAACCGTTCGGCGGAAAGTTCGTTTGTGTTCGTTCGTTTACTAAACAAACGAATACGAACAAGAAATTTCGTTCGTTTAGTTAAATGAACAAACATGAACAAAGGTCGTGTTCGTTCGTTTATGTTCGTGAACGTTCGGTAACGTGTTTGTTTGTGTTCGATACTTCATTAGTGTTTTTAGTTTTTATATTTATTTAAATACTTCAAAATTCCGACAATTAAATATCTAAATAGTGCCGGTGTATTATATATTCTGTTCATAAATGATTGTTTGTGTTCATTTGTTTCCATTTGTGTTCTTGAACATTAGTATGTGTTCATTTGTGTTCGTTAACGTTCGTTGCCTAAAATTAACAAACAAACACAAACGAACACGAACAGGTTCATTTCCTTAACAAACAAACACGAACATAAAATCCCGTTCGATAAGTGTTCGTGAACGGTTCGCGAACACATATATTTCTTAACAAACGAACACGAACAAGGTCTTGTTCGTGTTCGTTCGGTTCGTTTGCAGCCCTAGTTATATCTTTAAAAATCATGCGTATTAAAACTTGTAAATGTAGAAATGATAAATAATATTAGTTAATTTTATTTTAAGTTTCGTAAAATATATTTGATACCAAACTAAACAAAACGTTCAAATATATAGTTAATATCAAGAGTAAATTACAATTTTGACCCTGTGGTTATATCACTTTTACCCTTTTAGCCAAAAAATGAATTTTTTAACATCTGAGCCCTCAACGTCTTTTTTTCTAACCCTTTTAGCCCCTAACACTAACCCCATCTATTTACTTTGGGGGGCCAAAAGGATTAGAAAAAAAACATTTGGGTCCAAAGGGTTAGAAAAAAAAACATTAAGGGCTGATATGTTAAAAAATTCTTTTTGGGCTAAAAGGATAAAATTGATATAACCACAAGGGCCAAATCGTAATTTACTCTAATATCAAATTAGATAACTAAATTTGAATTTGAAGTAAATAGATAAATATAAAAATAATAATTAAACTAAATAATATTTAGTAGGAGGATTATCTATAATTAATTAGAAGAGATTAAATTAAAATAATAATTATCTATAAGACATGGCCTAATATGATGACAAGTGTTCTAAAATATTTCTTTTATTATATAGTATAGATAGATTATTTTAGTTTGTGAAAAAAGTATTCTTATTATATATCGAAAAGCTTTTTATTTTTTGGAAAGATGCATTGATATAAAAAGACCCAAATCAAATATCTAGATAATTGATATTATCTAAAACGTTAAATCCCAACTAAAATAATTTTAAAGAAAGAAGTAGAGAAAATGTTAGAATTATCGGAAGGTGATATTGTTGGTGACTCGACTTTGATTAAACCATTTAACGATTTTTTTTTTTTTTTTTTGAAAGGAAAATTTAACGATTTTTTAGTTAATATTCAAGAAATATATTTTTGTAAGTGTTCAAAATGAAACAATTTAACATGCTTCAAGATATGGAACTCGAAGGTTACACTTACCAACTATGAATTATGAATGTAAAACAATTTTATTATAAAAAGTTTTGGTTCCGGCATTACAAATCATTTTGGAACCTATTCGATTTGAGGACCCAACCGATTTGTGCACCTCTACTAGAGGTGTATGAAACCTGGCTTGTACCCAAACCGAAGGCCTGATTTTTTTAGTTTAATCACTAGTTTCGCCAAAAGCGGTTTGGGTTAAGTACCGGTTTTTGAGTTGAAAATCCCAACCCACCCAACCCGATTTGGATCGGGTTCAAAACTGGTTTTAGCATTTGAAACGGTTATTATTAGTTTTTTTAGGCGGGCTCAAACCGGTTCGGTTGGAACTGATTCTCAACAGAAAAATCACAAATCTGTACCAAATCGTTGGGTCGAGTTGCCCACAAACCGATTTGGGCCAAACCAGTTTTTACTGGGTCAGGCTTGCTCAATTTCGGGTCGCGGAACCTAAACAGTTAATTTCTTTTTTACATCTCTAACCTCTACTATGGACTGGATTGAAGTATTACTTAATGGCCCAACAGATGGAGTGGGTACTGACTACTGGGTAGTCCAGTTCGACCCACAGTAGACATTAGGCCCAAAACTTGATATGTGGGCCATAAGTTGTATAACCTTGGCAAGTTTGTTAGATTAAGAGGGTGTTTGGGGTTCCTTATTTTGAGGGTAAAAGGACTTTTGAAGGGCAAAAGTCCTTTTGAAAGTGTTTGGCTTTTCTTTTTATGTGAGAGGGATTTGCCAAAAGTCAGGAATTCCTGACTTATTTTGGCCAAAATGACTTTTCAAAAGTTGAAAATAAGCTAAGCCAAACATGCCCTAACTCGTGGTCATCTAGTGCTTCTTTGACCCATGATTTAGTGGTCTAGGGACTTTAAAGATATGGTGTGTACACCCATAAAAATGATTTAAATCCTTGAAGATGCAAAGTTAATTGCCTAAAAAGTTTGGTGTTTTCTAGAAGGAAAAAAAATGTTAAAAAAAAAACCTAGTGCTATTTTTGTTGCAAGATTTTAAGATTAATTTTGAAGGTAGTTCAGTCTTTTTGTATATTCAATAACTAGGTTAGAACCCCGTGTATTACACGGGTTGAATAAATGTATTTTTTATGCCAAATAATAAAAAATATATCTTTAAAATCTCGTTTATTAGACGGGTTGAATAAATGTAATTTTATATACCAAATAATAAATCAATATATATTTAAAAATCTCTTTATTACATGGGTTGAATAAATGTAATTTTATATATTAAATAATAAAAAAGTTATATTTTTAAGAACCCCGTGTATTCTACGGGTTGAGTAAATTTAATTGTATATATTAAATACCGAAAAAAGTTACATTTTTAAGAATCTCATGTGTTATACGGGTTGAGCATATGTAATTTTATATACCAAACAATTAAAAGTTATATCTTTTTAAACACTATGTATTATATGGATTGAATATATCTAATTTCATATACTACATAATAAAAAATTATATTTATAAAAACCCTGTTTATTATACAAGTTGCATAAATGTAATTTTATATAGTAAAAAATAAAAATGTTATAGCTTTAAAAAACCTCATTTATTACACAGGTTGAATGAACCTAATAAAAATTTATATCTTTAAAAAAAACTAACGGATATACTCGATATACGATGGATGAGGTGATTGCGGTGATGATTCTTATAAATGTCACATAAACATAATGATTACCGTATTTTAGTTGAGAGTTGAACACGAAAATAAAAGTATAGAACCAATAAACATTTATTAATATTTTTTTTACACCTTATAAGTATTTTTTAAATATGTTCTACCCTTAACTACTTTAGTTTAATAAAATAAATAAATCATTTACATTTAATCTGATAAATATTTTAAAATATTATATTATCTCCTATACGAATTGTTTAAATTTATATTAAATTTAATTTTATAATTATATTTTAATTGATATTAATTATCTATAAAAATAGATGGCTTCAATGAATGACATGTGTCCTCTTATTGGTTTCTTTTATTATATAGTGTATTTGAGTTAAGAGTTGAACACGAAAATAAAAGTATAGAACCAATAAACATTGATTAATATTTTTTTACACCTTATAAGTATTTTTTAAATATGTTCTACCCTTAACTACTTTAGTTTAATAAAATAAATAAATCATTTATATTTAATCTGATAAATATTTTAAAATATTATATTATCTCCTATACGAATTGTTTAAATTTATATTAAATTTAATTTTATAATTATCTTTTAATTGATATTAATTATCTATAAAAATAGATGGCTTCAATGAATGACATGTGTCCTCTTATTGGTTTCTTTTATTATATAGTATAGATTTATGTCAAAAACTAATAACACGAGAGATTAATGGAAGGCTCCAATTTAAAAGTTACAGAAATAGTTCAGCACAACTCATAGATTTGGCTGATTAAATTATTATATTTATGATTTGAATTTAGCATGTTAAGATATGGTTGGTTAGCTGATTAGGAACTTTTACAAGAGTTTTCATACTATTATTTAAATCTGTGGGGAGACAAGACCCAAACGAGTATAACTTGAGCTAGGAGTAGAGTTACGAAGATCATAACTAGTTTGTCTTAGCCGCCGGACCCAAATTCAATCAATTTGATTCTTAGCATAATTTACATGATATATGTGTTCAAGTATTTAATTCCTTGTTTGTATACGAATATTTAGCAATATATACCTCCCAAAATTTAGAACTATCTTTTAAAAAACGCACCACATGTAATGTTTTCATTATTCAGTTTTATATCAAAGTTTCTTGAAAAATTATACCTCTGTGTTTTTATTTGCTTCCACTTTGTGTGATTTGGAGGTTTGATCCTAATTCAGTTTAACATAGATAGCTATTTAATTAAGTAAAATCAAATAAGATCAAGATCTAGAGATCTTTTATTTAAGACTGCAATCTTATATTCCAAATCATGATCCTACAATCAAGTTGGGGTTCCTTTGTTAGATATCACACAGAATCGACACAGTTTGATCGAGATTGTATGATCCTAAGATCAAGATGGAGATCATACTAATCATGATCCATACTAATAGGAAATGAGCTCGAGTTTATCACGAACCAAGAGAGATGAGTATCCTTCAATTCTATATACCCTCCTAGGGTATAAAACATTTAAATCAGGAGTTCTTTTTGTCCCTCCAAATATAACAAAACTGCTTTGATGAATTTGTACAGTTGTTTGTGCGGATTGTTTTCTGGTTGTATAGGATCCAATAAATGCATCATCTCCATATAGTAATTATAGCATAAATATTAATATATTAGTTTAATATCTAAGGGTGGAGATACAATAGGAAGTTAATTTGGCTAGGAAGGCTAGGAAGTGATCTTGACCATCCATTTAGTTAATCAAGGGCTAAGATTAAATCAGGGAAATTGAAAAGAAGAAAAGAGGCGCGTGAGTTTGTTCAAGGGTATTCTAGTCAATCCAAGCCAATAGTTTCTCTCTCCTCCAATTCCCCCCCCCCCCATTTTTTAAACGTTAATAACTCTTTCATACGACATTATTTTTTTATAAAAATTATACAAAAAAAACGAGGGTTTTTTTATCTTTAAAACGAGTATACTATTGCTATATTTTAAAAAAAAAAAAATTAACCCAGTTGTGTAAAACGCAACAGAAAAACCACCAGTTACGTAAAACGCAATGAAAAAAAAAACCTAAAAAATGACATTTTTCTAAAACGCAATGCACCAAAAACACAAAGAAATGACTTATTTGTAAAATGTAATGGCCAGAAAACACAAAGAAATGTGTTATTTCTAAAACGCAATAGACTGAAAACACATAAAAAAGTGTTTTACCTAAAACGCAATGCACAAAAAACACAAAGAAATGTCTTATTTGTAAAACGCAATGGCCAGAAAACACAAAGAAATGTTTTATTTGTAAAACGCAATGGACAGAAAACACTTAAAAATGTCTCATTTCTAAAACGCAATGACCTAAAAAACAAAAGAAAGTGTTCTCTGTAAAACGCAATGGACTGAAAACACCTAAAAATGTGTTTTACCTAAAACGCAATGACTAAAAACACTTCAAAAATGTGTTTTACCTAAAACGCAATGACTAAAGATACTTAAAAATGTGTTTTTTCAAAAACGCAATAGCCAGAAAACACATAAAACTCTCTTATTTCTAAAACGCAATGGACACATAAAGCTGTTTCTGAACTGTTTGTGAATTGTCTGTGAACTGTCTGAATTGTCTATGAATTACTGTCTTCGAAATGAGCCAATTTCTGGAAAATTAATTTTTCTGATGCGTTTCTGATGCGTTCTGGAAAATCAACCCCAGCCAGGGGCTCTGCCCCTTGGACCCCGCCAGGGGCTGCCGCCCCTGGGACCCCGCTACCGGGGGCTGCCGCCCCCGGACCCCCGCCAAGATCGTAAAACGCAATGACTAAATAAAAACCCAGATCGTGAAAATGAAATTAAAGAATTTCTTACATGGATCGAAGCCGGTTTCTTCATCAATTGACGAAATTTGAAATGATAGAAACACTTATCAGCGATTGAATCGAACAAATCGAGTGATTATCTTCAAAATCACCGGAAAAAACGAGATTTTGTATGAAATTAAACTGGGTTTTCTTCAAAAAAACTGAAGAACACGTTGATCGGGGGTTTGAATCATTGATTGGTGATGAAAATGGCACTATAATGTAGTGATTATTGAGATAGAAAGTGAAGAAATGGTTGAAGATGGTGGGTTTTGAAAATGGTGGGTTTTGAAGTTACTGGGTTTTGAAAAAGGAAGAAGAAAGGGTTGGATTGACTAAAATACCCTTTTTCTTTATTTTAAATGTTGCCACATGTCATCCTCTTATTGCTTCTTATCCTTCCTAGCGAAATTAATCTTTCTATTTGATCTTTTCCCTAATATCTAATATCTAAAATCTTGTTTACATATCTAAAATATAATATCTAACTTATAATAAAAGACTTCAAATAATATCACATGACATTATTTTAATAAATTTTATTTAGCATGAATTTTATTGTTTACATTCTCTTCTTCAACCTCATAAATTTTATTTATATTTATTTAATAAATGTATTTTAATATTAATATTAATTAATAACCAATATATAGATATATCACTTATTTTTATCCTTATCTTTATCTAAAATATTAAATATTAATATTAAAAACAACCAATATATAGATATCACTTATTTTTATCCTTATTTTTATATAAAATTAACAAATAACTTCAATTTTGCACTTTAGACCTTTTGTTTTTTACTTTTAATCCAAAGTTTTTCATCTTTTGCAATTTAATCCCAACTCTTGTTTATTTTCATTTTTTGTCCACTATACTTTTCATCTTTTCAAAATTTTTCGTTTCGTTCTAAATTTTGTGAGTTAACGCATCGCAACGTGCGTGCGGGATTCAACATTTTTTCGTATATTTTTTCCTGTCTGATTGGCTCGTCGCGTCACATCTATTTTTCTGCGTTGGACAGGTTCGTCCAACACGCGGGTCCTGGATGGACTTAGTTATTTTTTGTACGTTTTACGTTTCGATTTAATTTCTTAGCAACGAGCGTGCGTGATTCAAAGATTTTACATCTGCTTTTCGCTCGACGTTATTTTTTCCCGTTTTTATTTATTTTGTTTTTACAAGCTTTTCCAGTGTTGGTGGTCCCTGACAATAGTATAGTATTGCTACTACTTAACAAAATTTTATTACAACCGTTGCAACGCAGGGGCTTAATACTATATATATATATATATATATATATAGATAGATATATATATATACTGTATTATAATGCATGAGGGAGGGGTATTTTAAGATACCAAAAAAATAAGAACTTTTCCCCCCTTTATTTATAGAAAGACTCCTAAAATGAGGCCAGTTTGGTCTTTTAAACAATATTTATTTTTTAGCCCCTAAACTTATTACACTTAAATCCCTGAGTTTTTAACAAAATTATAGATAATTAGTTACAATTCACCCCTCCACAACAAACTTATAATTTTTTTACGTATTCTTGACATATCTTATAAACTATAATGTTTAAAAAAATCCAAAGATAGCATGACGAACTACACATTTTTGTCGACGTTTCGGTAGTTGTTTTGTTCAATATCGATGCACGGATTAAAAGGTACAAGTCGATAATGTTTTAATGTACAAATGATTAAAGAAGAATATAACAACTAATCTATACTATATAATCATTTAATTTGTGAGTTGAATAATAGGTTCTATAACATTTTCATTCTAAAATTTTAAAAACAAAAACTATTGTCAAATTATTGATTAAACAATTTCTTTATACTTTAGTCAAAATTTTAACAAAACTTCCTAATTTTAAGGAATTAGTCAAATTTGAAATGTCAACAGAAACTAACAAAAATTCAATTTAAAAGATTATTCAAAATTCAAAATAAACTAACAATGCTATCAATCTCAATGACCTGCTACTTATTCTCCCCCTCGTAGTTAGTTAGTTAGTTACACAAAGACAATATAAAGAAAGAGAAAGAGAGAGTGAGAGAGAGCGCGGATTAAAGAAGCACAATCAACTCAAGATTGGAGCAAGTCGTATCTTCCGAGGTTCTGTTCTTGAACAACTAAGGTTTTAATAAATCAATTCATATCTTTTAGTTCCTAAGATGGGGTTTTTATGATTATAAGTTTTCCATTTTTCAGGATCCGATTTCTGTTCTCGCTCCAATTATGATCTCTGTCACCGGAGAGAGGATTCCGAGAAAGAGGAGAAGAGAGAATATTGTTGGAAATCTAACCTCTGGCTGCAATAGATGGTGAACAGACCACAGTTTCTACCACGAGAGAGTCAGAGGCACCGCCTTTAATTCGTTGGCTTCTTCGTTATCTCGCGTTTGATGTCAAAGTGTTCTTCGAGACGGAATCAAGGTTTTTTTTAATGTTTTATGTTAAATTAGGATATCCATGTGCTGATATGAATAAGATATTGCAGTGTATTGAAATTTTTTCTAGACAGAGTTTTTATGTCTGAAAATGATGATATAAGCTTGTTTCCAAACAAAGAATTATATGGCGATAAGCCACTTAATGGTCTAAATGTAGAAGAAAACAACTACAAAGTCATCTTGTTATAGCTCTAGATCCCGTAATTCACCACATAAGTCAAAGGACCACACTGTAACGTCTACTCAACTACTGGCATCTACCTCAGCTTTGGAAAAGGTCAACATATTCTATCCTTTTTTATTTACATTTGTGTACATCTTTGTGCCTGGTTATAATAATATATATTTATTGAAGTCTGATATCTGTGCTCGAATTCATGATATGTCTGTAATATTTTATATTTCCCAGGTTGTTGGCTTCCGATTGACTACCTTATTGTCGCTAAGTTAGCGATTGTGAGTTAGTTTCATTGTTAAGTATCAATTATATATTTTTCATTATCTTATTTGGTACATTAATAATCAATTGACTTATTTTCCTTATCTGTGTGTTACTGTATTGCATCAATGGTTTCTTAAAATATTGCCAAGTTAAATGTTAAATTATTAGTTACTAAACATGTGTAATGCTTATTACGTCTATCCAATCACAATGATGCTACAATAAATATTATACGAATAAGAAAACTACCAGAAACGAGTGTCGCAATGCAAAGTGTCGCCCCCGCCGCATCGCGCGGGCACCGGACTAGTATATACTACATCTAAATGAGAAAACTAGATAACTAACTAAAAAAGCCTAAAAAGGCTAAAAACATACCAATTTTTTTAAATTTTTTATAAAAATCGATAGTTTTTATGTATGGAAAAAAATTTCA
Source organism: Helianthus tuberosus (assembly GCA_030545235.1). NCBI lineage: Eukaryota > Viridiplantae > Streptophyta > Magnoliopsida > Asterales > Asteraceae > Helianthus > Helianthus tuberosus. The sequence goes on along the minus strand of CM060417.1, from coordinate 80,452,173 downwards.
AAAAAAAAAAATTTGTTGTACTGCACATGTGCATTATATTTGTACTACACATGTGCATTACATGCTTAAAATTAGCTTTTTGAGTCTAGTTTAGCTTTTAGAGTTAGTTTTTTTTTGAGGTTTAGGATTAGGTTTTTGGGTGTGTGGGGGAGGGGGGTTTAGGTTTTTGGGGGGTGGGGGGTTTAGGTTTTTTTCGGGTTTATGTTTAGGGTTTAGTTTTAGGTTTTCGGGAGGGGGGTTAGGTTTTTGGGGGGTGGGGGGTGGTTAGGCTTTTGGTGGGAGGGTAAGTTAGGTTTTTTTGTGGGGGGAGGGGGGTGTCGGTGGGGGGTGGGTTAAGTGGTTTAGGCTTTCTGTATTAGTGTACATGTGCAGTACAACAACAAAAAAAAATTGAAATTTTTTTTCCATACATAAAAACTAGTGATTTTTTTATAAAAAAAATGTAAATTTTTTTTTTTGGGAATGTTTTTAGGCTTTTTTTAGTTAGTTTTTTGGTTTTCTCATTTAAACTAGTTTTCTCATGATCCATCCCATATATATATATATATATATATATATATATATATATATATATATATATAGTGTGTCACACCCTGACTTTTGCTTGCTTTAGAGCTTCCATATCTGACTTGGGTGCCTACCTTTAGGTTCGAAGACTTCCTTTTCTTGTTGCCCGATGACTCCACATGAGTCTCCTTTTTGTTATCTTCAGATTCCGAAAATTTTCCCATGCGTAGGGCTTCTTCAGTAAGAGTGACACTCAAATCGATAGCCACTGTGATGGTTGGGGGCTTTGAGGTAGTAACCATGCTCCTAATTTGAGGTGCAAGTCCCCAAATGAATCGCTCAATCCTCTTGAATTCCGACTTGACTAAGTAGGGAACGACCCTAGACAAGTCGTGAAATCGCTGGACATATTCAGGAATCTTCGGCCCGTCCATTTTCAAATTCCAGAACTCCACCTCAAGCTTCTGGATTTCAGCCCTATAGCAGTATTTCTTCTCCATCATTTCCTTGAGCTCATCCCAGCTCAGTGCATAAGCAGCATCTGCACCAAGGGTCCGAACCTGAACGTTCCACCAGGAGAGTGCGCCATCCAAAAACAACCCGGAGATAAAGGTAACACTCTGCTGGGGTGAACAGCTACTCATTCTTAGAACGGAGTCAGTCTTTTCTATCCAACGAACAAATGCAACGGCACCTCCTGTGCCATCAAAATTCAATGGCTTGCAGTCCAGGAACTGTTTATAGGTGCAGCCAGTTGGAGGGTTATTTCCGGAAGTGCCACCGCTGTGTTCGGAGCGGAGGGCTTCATGTCGTGCAATTGCATGTGAGATGCGTTCTTGAAGCTCGGCTTCTGCCCTTGGTAACGTACTGGTGTTTGTGTCACGTCTGAGCGGCATTCTCTTCTGTCAAAATGGTAGGGAGTAGGTTAGACAACATTCCATAATTGTCTACGGGGTACATATTACCACAAGCAAACATGTAATCACCCAATATCACATGCATATATAATCAACAATGTATGAGCGAGGAAACAATTACTGAGCTTTCATATAAGCTTGGCAACTTGACTTATTGCTTGTAACCAAATGAACTCGAGGCTACATCATCCTGGTCATACAAGTTTCATGATATGAGAGTAGCATATATTTTCCTGCTACATTGGTTTTTCTTAGGTATATTTTCCCAGAGATGGGGGTTGTTCATGTAAGGGTGATAGAGGGTGTAATGTCACAGAATCCTTCCGAATGTTATCCATCTTCACTTGCTTAAATATCGGTTCTGAAACGTCTCGTACACGGGTAGAAGTGTCAGACACGAAGTAGGCAAAGACAGGTTTCCTACCTTATAAAGTGCTAAAGCAATGGTCTATGTATTGTTCTACCAGATGAAGGTGTGAACACATATAGATTATTTTTGGAGGGATGATGATCATTAACCTGACCCGCAGAGTCCACCAGGATTTCTATGCACTACAAGTCGTTATTACGTGGGCCCCCGTAATAATAAATTGTCTTGCACAGTTACCCCAATTTTCCCTCGTCCAAGAAGATGATCAACCAAAGAGGGGACACTACTGTCCTTATACCTCTGACATGGAAAGGACCATTGCAGTGGTCCACGCGCTAACACTCGTTATCGTTACACGCGAATAGGCACGATGATTAAACGAAATAGGAATAAGGAGAATTCCTGGTAGTTGGAGGGGCACCTTTAAGATGAATACTTCATCTTCCTTGTCTGGTTAAGTGTGTCGTTAATCTTGCTTTCACAAAAGCCACAGGGATCTCGTCCCACTGATTCAGAAGTTGTCCAAGGTTGCCGCCTCTGCCTCGCCGTCACTACCGTAGTCAGGCACCTTCACGATTGAGAGGGAAGAGCAACCATCGCCTACGGAAGCAAGCTCAGAATCTTGTTTGGTAATCACTCCAGCCATGAGCTTTGCAATGAACGCGAGGCCGATAGCTTCATCGTGCGAGTAAGAATAATAATAGGATTCGGAGTCGAAGGTATCTTACTCACGTCAATAATTATTCCGTACACTTATTCGTATGTATATATCAATAAACAAATATGTTACTTAGCATAAACAGGCAATTCGATGCATCATATCACATATAACTCTCGTTTATCCTTTTGGGGGGGGGGTCTTTTTGTCTTTGGCAAGTCTAACTCGTGTAGACTATGCCTTAGTTGGCACCTTATTTTGGGGTATTCTCCTCCCTACTAATGTCCTTGCCTGGTCTTTTCTTTGAAAAATGTTTGACTCATGGATCTTGACGCTTACGTGAATGCAATGAAACCCCCCCTTTTTTGTAAAAATGTTTTTGTGAGAGAGTTCTAGTGATTGTAGTCTAGACTCGAGAAGGAATCCTAGTTCACTACAATCGAAGCTCTGATACCAAACTGTCACACCCTGACTTTTGCGGAAGGGTATGCTGTGTGACTGGTTTAATATCATTGCATTCAATCATAATAAACAACTACATGATCAAAACGATGTTCATCCATTCATGAAATTTGAGTAATTACAAAGACCGGTTATTTAAGTTTTAAAACACAACCTTCGACTAGGTTATAAACCAACAAAAGTGGATGACATCTAAGCTTGAAGTCTACTTCTAGAAACCACACCCGCGCCCAAGATCCAACCTGTCACCTGAAATGCATGTAATTTTGGAAAACATCAACAAAAGTTGAGCGAGTTCATGCGTTTTGTGTGAGTACTTGTAATCTTGTAAACCTTTGAGAGACTCCTTTGAAAACATGTATGAAAAGCGTGTATGAACATACCAAATAAATGTTTTACAAGGACATTAAGGCATGTGAGGACATAGGGAGCACTCGAAATGAGTAGGCTTATACCCTTGTCGATTTTCCCTCGACTATGTCGATTTCCCTCGACTATGTCGAATTTCCCTTCGACTATGTCAATTTACCTTGACTATGTCAATTTCCCTCGACTATGTCGATTTCCCTCGACTGGGACACCGAAGCACTCAAGTGATCACATGAGGACCATAAGTGGGGCTCGGCCGTACCCGTTAGATCTAACCCTCGTCCCTAATTAAGTATTAATAGCATTTCAATATTAAGTCTATGCTCACATGATCTAATAGTGCATTTCATAGGCATTCCATACCATTTAAGCATTCGTAACATGTATTCCACCCCCGGGAGTTATAAAACCGAAAACAGTTAAAGAAAAGGGGGAGCATGAACTCACTGTTTTGCGTCTTCAGTACTCGTAACTCAAATCTCGTCAGCAAACACGACTACCTACAATGTGCTAGGGTCTATTAGACGAGCGGGCCGTGCCTTGCCTTAGTATTCATGTTTTGAGTTACGTTTCTTTTATGTCTTTAACATTATCCCAAGTTATAATTACTTGTTAAAATAATAATTATTTTAACTTTAAATTATATTAAATTTTGGAATAATTGTTAAACAATATTTTTGTGACAATACTTCTCAAGTATTTATTCTCGTATTTTCTTCCCAAGGATGGGAGTATTTCATACATGTATTTTCGTATTCTTGTATGTGTAGTTCCGAAATAATATATTTTCAAGTCTCACTTAGAAAATATATATAAACTTATTTGTCCAAAATAATGTATTTCAAGAAAATATATATTTTCCCAAAAATCATATATCTTCTAAATATTCTAAGAAAATATATTTTTACTTCCAAAAATAATATATTTTCTCTTTGTCGAAAATATGATATACTTTGTAATAATAACGAAAATCATATTTTCATTTCTTGTGTCCAAAATAATATTTACCAAAAACATATTTATAACGGTATTTTCTGGAATATTTTGTAAGTTACGTTCTTGCGTTCGATTCCACAATATTAAGTGTGTAACTTATATATTTATTCCTTGTGATTTTTGGTATTATTTTGGATTGTAAATTCTTGGTATTTTGTTAAGTTATATTACTTTAATTCCTAAAATAACATAATTATTACACCAAGTATACAAATAATCACACACAATGTGTTATAAATGTAAATATATATTCTAAATACATATTTATCCATTTTTATTTATAAAAACCAACCTCCGATTCTTGTATTTTGTAACAAAATCTATGGCAAAGTTTGTATTGAAAACCATAGTTAAAACTCACTTGTAAATACTTGTTTAGAAAATATTTTTCTAAGTGTTTGTATTTTTAGAAAATTTTGCCATAGTTTCCCCTAAAAATGCAGGTGTCCATGCTATTAAAGCATATCATTTTCTTTTGAATTTTTCTTGTAAACAAAGGGTTCTTATACTTGTTTTATCACAAAAAATAGTGTTTATTTAGGTAAGAACCAAAATCTTCTAAAAATCACATTTTGAACTTGGTTTTTTTGGAAAACCATTCATAAATCTCAGATCCATAAGATTACTAACTCACTTTGTTTATTATTTTTCAAGAAATCACTTTATTCCTCAAGTTCATGCTTAACACATGAGAATGATTATCTTGTTTTATCACATAATCATCCTCTTTCTTGCTAGATCATGTGTTTAATCACAATCTAGCAAGCTCCTTATGATGATCAATATCATAATCTCAAGTAAATAACAAGCAAGTATCATTCATACACTAAACAACATAGTTTCATCATATATCAAGCTTATGTTAAAGATTTATGATTAGGTTCTTTAGTGTTCATCATGTTCATCAATGTATAACATCTTTTAACCAATCAAAATTAGAAGTAACAAAAAGGTAACAAGGGCCTTACTACTAGCACAAGGCTAGGGAAGAACACTTGGTGTTGATGGTGACAAAAGTGGAGGATAATAGCAAATGATGAAGGTCCTTCAAGATCCAAGGCCACCAAGCTTGCTTAAACACCTTCTTGCACCTTCTAATCAACTTGGAATGGATGAAAGTGAGTTGAAGGTGGTGGTGGGGTTGGTGCTTGTTCTCGTTCGAATGGGAGGAAGAGAGGAGGGAGATAAGGTGTGTGTTTGTGTGTGTGAGAGATATGAGGATCAAGTCTTCTTATAACCATTTTGTAGCTTGGTCCATTGGGTCTTGTGTTTCCATAGTACACTACATGATCTTCTAACAATCTTAGAGAATCCAAGCAAGATGATGGAAGATCAAGATGGATCTTGCAAGATCAAAAGAAGATTATGGTGGGGCCATGTGACCGTCCACTTAAGGGGGGGGGGGGGGATCTTGGTTGGGTTTTAATGGGTAGTTAGATTATTAAGTTAGATTTCAAGTATAGAGTTTAGTGTTTAAGTGTATCATGTGTTATATAGTGTGTTAGGGTGTTCGGGGATCATAACTAGCTCAGAAACAATAAAACAATGCTTCTAGTATAATTTTGGTGTTTCGGGTAGTGTCCGGTTGTTCGGTTAGATACCGGTTCGTTAAAGTGTCAAACTATTCCGTTTAGTGATATTTAAGTACCCTTTTGTGACACTTTTAATTCCCGACACTTAGGAAAGCATTCAGGACCATTTAGTCATTTTTTTGCATGTAACAATCTTGTTAAAATGCTGAATTTTGCTTATTTATGCAGAATTCTGCACTTTATGTGGGTTTTAGGCACTTTCCGGCACTTTATCTATCACCTAGAAAAACATTTTTGTAATCCTTACTTTCCTACATACTATACTAGTGTATCACTTGGTCTCTGGCTCATACTGGGCCTCAAAACACTGTCTGTCTATGCACTGAACTTCGTCAGCATTTTAGTTTGTCTGATAATGGTGCCAGTTCTGTTCTATGCATTATGAGAACTATATCGTGTTGCATGTAGCAACGATAAAAGTCTTGCAACATGAAATGCCATTGTATGTATATAACAGTAATCAGAAATTCATTTGCCTTGTAAATTAGATCATGCACAGTTATTAAAGCACATATTACTGTTCAATTAGTGTACAGAATGTACGGAAAAGTGACAGTTGTCACATATAGAATAAGGATCATGTGAGAAGTAGTAGGCTAATGAGAAACTTGAGAAATATTCTGAACCACACATTTTCCCTAAGCAAAAAAATGCAAAAAAAAAAAAATGTAAAAATGCAATTTTTTTTTTTTTGAAAAATCGGAGCTTTTTGTTTAAGGTTTTTTTTTTTTAATTTTGGAATTTATACACATGTGTATATTGTTAATCTTTTAACTATACATATATGTATATTGTCAAATATACATATATGTATATGCATATTTAAAATTGAAATATAAGTGTTATTTAAGGTTTAGCATTAGTATTTAGGGTTTAGCATTAGTATTTAGGGTTTAGAGTTTAACACTAGTATTTAGTGTTTAGCTTTAGGGTTTAGCATTAGTATTTATGGTTTAGCTTTAGGGTTTAGCATTAGGGTTTAGCAATAGTATTTAGGGTTTAGCATTTGGGTTTAACTTTTGGGTTTAGCATTAGGGAAGTTTTGAGGAGCATATAAAGTATAGGGGACTAAAGTTGAAAGTTATGAGGTTAAACTGAAAAAGATGAAAACTTTTGGTTGAAAATAAATCAAAGAGTTATCGGTTAAAAGTGTATGTCAAATTTTTTTTAAAACCTCTCAAACAAAGATTACAACACTTTTATACACTAATATGATGCTAATTTATAATATGTAAATAACATATAAAGGGTTCAAACCGTATAATATTTCATATATGTATGTTTGCGGATTAAGTTTTGTGTATCCTATACAACTTTTTTTTTCTTCCTAGATAATTAACTCTATTTTTCATCACTTGATATTTTTAATATTTCATATTATTCGTATATGTATACTTGCAGCCAGATTAATTTTGTTTATCCTTTAGAAATTTCTTTCTTTTTTCTTTTCTGGTTAATTAACTCTTTGTTTATCCACTTAATTAACTCTTTTTTTATCCACTTGATATTTTTAATATTTCATATTCTACATCAGGGTCGTCTTCGAAAATGTTCGAAGATCTTTAAGCCTTATGCGAACAGAAAATACGGGCTCTTAAATATGAATTTTTAAAAAGAATATATATATATATAAATTAAATACATGAAAACGAATTAATGTCATTTGAATGAACACCAATCATTTAATGTAACTTGACAAAATTAGGCAATAAATGTCATTTTCATTTAATAAATAGATAAGAAACAAAAAGAAAAACAAAACTGAGGATGCCGGGATTAGAACCCGCGTCTTCTTATTATTAAAGTGACTTTCAAAACACCAAACCAAGTGTTTCACAATGACATTTTTCCGATTCATTACGTATATATTCTTACTTTACAATGTAAAACTAATACAAAAACAAAAAAAATTGGGCCATCGATTGTTTTGGGCTCCGAGCCATCAGCCATCCCGCACACCCGTTGGGCCGGCCCTGTTCTACATAAATATGATCTGATAAAACCACCTTCAATATATCATTTTAAATATTATTCAAGTATAATTATTATATATTTTTTCTTGGGTGTTACTACTATACCACTCTAAAAAGAAAACTCCGTTCTCATATTTACTAAATAACAAAATAACTTACAGGGTATGTGAATAACGGAGACAAAACCTAAGTCAGCAGAGACCAGTACATAGCTCAGAATGTTATACGTTTATAATGGATGAATATAAACACTATTCGTAGAAAAATATATTAATCTAAATATCTAATATTTAAAATATTATCTGCCATACAACAAAATACTTTTACAAAGATATCAAGCACACATCAATTGTGAGCGGTGCAACCAGGCTGGTTCAATCAAATATTTGTTTAAATCTATAAACAAAGGTCATGATAGGGCATCAATTTGTTTTAAACCAACTAATGAACCAAATAACGATGAAAAGTTGATGAAATCAATGACTACTATAGTTGTAGATACATATCTGCTTGTGAAGCATCTTGGTGGATTTTATCTTATGATATACATTATAGGAATCCTTCGGTCATTAGACTTCCTTTTCATCTTCCTGGACAACATCATGTTATATATGAGGAAATTAAAGAAATAGAAGATGTGTTAAATAAACCTTCAGTGGCTGCTTCAATGTTTTTAGTGTGGTTTCATTGCAATCAAAGTTACCCAGAAGCATGTCAACTAACTTATGTCTAATTCCCTACCAAATTTGTTTTAGATAAGCAAAAAACGTATGTGGAAACAAAGGAAAGGAGGGTTTTCAATTGGTAGAATTCATTCAGTTTCTCATTATGTCGGGGAAGCTTATTATTTAAGAATTTTGTTGAACAAGGTGAAAGGTCCAAAAACATTCGAGGATATTAGAACGGAAAATGATGTTGAATATCCTACTTTTAGAGATGCATGTTGTGCATATGGCCTTTTGGATGATGACAATGAATATATTGATGCAATTGTAGAAGCAAGTTTCACAGGCTTGGGTTATTATTTACGAAGATTATTTTGTACAATGTTAATGTCCAAGAGTATGTCTAGACCTAAATTTGTGTGGGAAAGAACATTCACTTACTTGTTAGATGACATTCTCTACTACCAACGTCTTATTTAAAAACATCCAGGTATTATCTATTATATTATTTTATATACAAATATTATAGTTAATGTAATTTATATCATTTTAACATTATTTTAAATTTTGTACAAGTTTAGTGCTTAATGAAGATCAAATTAAAAACTTAACATTGTTTGAGATTGAAAAGTTTCTACATAGAAGTAATTCCAGTCTAAAAAGGTTTTCAATAATGCCTTTTCCTAATCATGATTGTATATCTTCCGCAAACAATCTTTTACTTAGTGAAGAGTTGGCTTACGACAAGGAGATATTAGGTTTAGAGTTTCATAACCGTTTTTTCACTAACTGATGAACAACGTGTTATATATCAAGAAATCATCATGGGGGTTAATAACAACAAAGGAGGCGTGTTTTTCGTTTATGGTTACGGTGGAACTGGAAAAACATATCTTTGGAAGACCTTATGTGCATCTGTTGATCCTAGATAATGATGTTCTTTGACTAAATTTGGCAATTGATTCCAACAAGTATGAAAATAATGTGCGGAAATGGAAATCAAACTTTCAAGAAACACAACTTATAGAATTTTCAAGTTTATATCACTTTGGAAAACAATGTTTACAAGGTGATTGTGTGGTTATTGACTAATACAAACGAATACTTAAAGAATTATGTAATGAAGGGTAATGGAGTTTTGTTGTATGTATTGAATGATTGGCTTAACTCATTCTCCTTCGGTGGTGACATCTCTATTTATAGAGAGTCTTTGTTATGAATAAACATTTGTTTATTCATGTACTTACTCTGCAATAAGTAGCTTTTTGGCATATTAATTGAATCCATCATGGTCAACTTGTTACTTCACAAATATGGCAAGAGCCTTATCTTTTAGACAAGTTGGCTCATCAGAATTTCTGATGGCCTTCTTACCAGAATTCTGTTGAAATGATCATCAGAATTTCTGATGATCAGAAGTTACCAGATTCTGATGATAAATACCAGATTTATCATCAGACTTATCAAATTGATCTATTCTAATCGTCTTTCTTTGCTTGTGATCAGATTTTGATATCTGATGAAGATGTGTCTTTCTATCTTTTCTTGTCCTGTTATCTTGTATCATTCTTTTGTTGATCTTCTTGACTTTATCTTCAGCATATGATCAGAATGATCATATTTTTCTTCAATACTTACAAATAATATCCTAACAATTTCCCCCTAAGTATTGTAAGAAAAATAAATTACTCATTCTCAAAGAACATAAAGTAAATTTAAACCACATAAATTCAAAATTGACAAAAACAATGTTCAAAATAAACAAGTAACATAAACAAATTGTTTTTCAATCATTGGCTAATCATGTAAAGATCTCCATCATTCAGTTTTTTCTTGTAGTCAATCATCTTGTTGCATTCTTTGTACATTTCCTTGTACCAGATTCTTGCTTGAATCCATTCATCAATGATGACTTCAATGTTTGCTCTCAGCTCCTCTTTATCACGTCCCTTCAGCTTGAGCTGCTCTTGTTTCTTGTTCATTTAGTCTTTAACGTATTTAAGAGTCTAATTTGAGTACCTTCATATCTCATTAACTTCGAAGAAAGCCTTCTTGTTATCATGATCTCTGAAGACAACTGAAAGTTCTGGTTCTTCAAAGATGACTCCAGTTCTGGCTTCTCTTTCCAGTTCTGTTGGGATTGATGTGTCAGGAGGGGACATGTGCACCTTTCTGTTGTTGACTAGTTCATAGTTGATGTAGAGGTCAATATCTATCAAAGCTACTCTTGTGAATAACTTTATTCCAGCTTGTGAGAGGTTGTTCAGAGCTCTTCTGGTGAACCTTGTATTTCCTTTTTCTTTATCGAAGGACTTTTTCATTGTTGTAATGTCTGTAAGTCCCGAAATGAGATCACAATGATATCACACAAGTTTGTTTGGTGACAAAATCACACAAACAAACAATGATTCAAAAGAAAAAAAGATGAAGAAAAAAGTTTTGTAGCTCGGAATGCTTCAACTTGCATACAATAATGTCTAATACAAGTTACCAAAACAAGTAAACCAACAACATACTCCTAACCTATCATTTACTACATATAGTAAGGTTCAGGGAACATTTCCCTTAAACCCTGGCCCATAAGTCCCTAAGCCCACCTTAATGCACATCCTTTTAGAAGCTTGGTCCATTAGTGATTAAATTACTAATCCATAAACCTTTAGGGCTTAACAATCTCCCCCTAGGTTTACTAGAATAGTTGCTGATTTAGTTTGGCAGACCACCATATAACGGAGCAGCATCAGCAAACAAACGATGCTTGATCACATTTCCAACCGCACCTATCCATGACTTAGCACATACCTCATACTGATCATTCGTGTGGATTTGGATTTGACTCAAGATCATGATATCCTCCTCATGAAAACTCATCAGATCCAGCGTGTCTTCTAATCGAATAGACTGCTCTTGCGTAACAATCACAGCTTCAGCCATTTTAGGGTCGTATGCCCAGAACTGAAAGGTCTTGAGAATTCCCTTTGTGAACTTGCGAGCAATGGGGATGATCTTTTCCTTGTCAGTTGGTAGCCAAATGACAGTCTTGATGGTTCGCTTGGTGTGAGGATCACGAACGCCATGAATTTTCTTCAAATAAGATTCAGCCACCTTCATGTTCTGGAAGTTGTTCTTTACTTCCTTTTCAAGCTTAGCATGAAACGCCCATCCTCTGCCTCTTTGATTTGGATCTGAGTCGTGATAAGGGGCAAGTAACAAGCTTTGTTGATCAATCTTCGTCCACGTTTTGGGATTCCTTTGCATATAATATTCCCCGTGCCCACTCTCACGTGTGATCAACCACATATTCTTGTCGTGATCATATCTCCAGTTTGCGATCTTCGATTTGTTTCCCACTGTGTCGTAGTAACTGGATCCCAACTTTATAACATAACGATCAGACCGTTTAGTTGGATCTTTGAGATGGAAGTTTTCATCAAGTGGATTCATGTCTTGGTTTTTCATGATCAGTATCTATTTGTTGCTTTGCTTCTTCGCTAGCTTCTTTCTTTTCTTCTGTGGCTCGGCCGCTAGATAAGCATTTAGGCCTGCTTCATGTTCAGTATCGGCCGTGGCCCTTTCTTCAGTTGTTTGTTCTTGTCGACCAACATTCAACTGTTCATCATCTTTATCAACAAACTCATTTCCAAATTTCTTCTCAAGCTTCGCTTTCACATCATATACGACCGATATCAGCATGTTCACATCACCTTGAAACTACTCTATAGTTTGATCCTTGCTTGATATTTGAGCTTGCAAGGATGAGATCTGAGCTTCTTTCAAAGCAGCATCTTGTTATAACACAAGCACTCTTCTCTGCAACTTCGCTACATCAACATCCATATCATCATCACTATCACCTTCCTCAATAAATTTCATCTTGTTGGTGGCAAAGCGCATGGCTGCTTCATCATTATAACAACCCTCCTAAACCCCCCCCCCCTTTAAAACACCCTAAATGTCCTAAAATATACCCCGTATATGAGAAACGGTCCTAAATTACATTTATAATTACAAAAATCTAATAAAAATAAATATATAGGACTGTCGCGTGCCGCGACCCACTCCTCTGGGTCTGTCACGGGGCGCGACGGAGTGACACCAGGCGACACCGCCTTACGCCACGTGTCCCTGTGCGTGGTGGGTCTAGTGGGTTGAGTCGCCAAGGCTAGAGCCTAGCCTAGAGTCCTTGCGGGCCGCGAAGGACTGGCCCAGCTTGTTCGCGGGGCGCGAGCCGCCATCGATCAGGCCTATAAAAGGAGGCTTCGGCCTCATTTCTCAAACTGTTCATTTCTCTTTTCTCTCTCAAATCTCTAGTAGGCAATTATTATACCGGGTATTATACCCCCTAAAAAGCGAAGCTCTGCCTCGTTGTAAGTATTATAACCCCCGATCACATATTTGTTACCCTACCCGATTGAGCTAGGGCTCCGTAACGCATGTCAAGGCTCCGCTTGACTCAGTCGTTGGAGTTCTGTCTCGTGTTGTATGGCTAATGTGATTTGGTTTATCTTACTAACACGTATGCATTGTTTAATTTTAATAGATAATAACCAGGATAAGCAACAGGAAGCTATAGTTTTATCTAAATCAACAATGTGAGTCATTCCCCTTTTTGTAAACCTTTTTGTGAGTACATTCTCTTTTCTGACAAACTATTTTACAAAACCTAAAATGTTTTCAATTATAATTAACAATGATTGAGTCTATGTATTCTACAATTGCTGCCAGTATGTTGTGGTTTTGTATACATTATTTTTAATCCGTTACTATTGGACGATGAGTTAGTCATTGAGTAACATGGCTCACAAGTCAGGATTGACAGTACTGAATGAGTATATTGGTAGATATAAACATTGTAATCGCTCTCAATACTGTAAAATTATAAAAGTTGTTTTGATTAAATTGGGATGCAATTGCTAGTATTTATTGCTGATAAAACCTTTTTAAAACGCGTTTTAGGTAACTAAATGTAAAGCTAATAGAAGCCAGATGGAGAGCACTGAAGGCTTAGAAAAGTAGCTATAAAAGTTACCAAATTAAAAGGAATTTATGTTTTCAATAATTAGGGTTTATCCCTATAAATGTATTGCAAATGAAACTTGGGTTTTATCCCATTTATTATTATAAAAGTTTGCTGTTTAACTCTGATAAATAATATTTCCTAACTACGGTCCTAATGTATAAATTCCACTACCAAATTGATAAACACCGATACCACCGGCTCTGTGTCTCGCGGCTGCCCTCTCCTGGGGTAGGGGTTGGGGCTGTGACAGAAGGTGGTATCAGAGCCAATGCCACTGGTTTAAGCCATTGAGGTGTTCTGCTAATACCTAAATTTTTAAATCCATTGTGTTAGGAAATAATTATGTAATTCTGTGTAAATACGTGTATTATTATTTTGTGTTATTTGACAATTTGTTAGTTTACAGTATAGTGAGCAAGGTACATACGACGCTTATCGTCAATTAGCTAGTTCCCCAAAAGATGAAGGAACCTCATCTCAACCAAATCCCTTAGGATATTCTGCTGATACTGAGGAAGGAATATTTATCTTTAAGGCACAGTCTAAGGAACCAATCCCTCCCAAAAAGAGAGGATGGTTTAGTAGGGGAGCGCATGAAAGGAGGAAGAGGATGAAGAAATTAAAACAACATCGAGCGTTAGCCAGAGTGAATAGGGAAGTGAATGCTCAAACCCAGGAAACAGTCAATAGGCCATTGTGGGAAGCGGAACTTGATAGACAGTTAGCAGATTTTCATATGTTAGCCACTACAGCAGCAGACCCTAACCTGAACCAAATAGCTGAACCAGAACTATTACCCTTATTCCCAGACCAAAAAATTGAATTAGAAGCCAACCCGGAGAACCAATTCCTGATACCTGCATTCGACCCCTATGGGATCCCCAGAATTCCTGCACCAAACCCCATAGCACAGTATACCGACCTGAACCCTTTTGTGACATCTGTGTTACTACGACCATCAAACAAATACCAAATCAATGAAATATTGTGTTTCATACTTAGGATTTGTATAAATATGTGTATCATTTGCACATATCAATTCTTGTTCGATTTCGAACTTTAAATCGCTTCCTAGAAGGTTATACGCGAACTAATGCGTAAACGTAATCAGTTTAATGCAATAAACACTTTGAAACAGTGACATAAGCTTAACATACCTTAAATAACCATTACAAAACTTAGAAATAAGTTTTGGAGGGTTTGGTGTATCGAAATCAAGTTTATTCGATCACGGGGACTATTTGCGTCAAACTGCAAAAGTATGCCGATTCGTATAGTAACGTACCTTCCGGAATATGATCATAAGTTAAACATACCATAAATATCCTTTACATATCTTAGAAATAGGCTTTGAAGGGTTCGGTGTGCAAAAATAAACTTATTTGGTCAAACAGGGACTAAAAGCATCAAAAAGTGCATAAGTTTGCATTTACGCGCATATCTTACGTCCTGAACATATCCGGACATCCAAAAATGTTTGTAATCATTAAAATATTTTATTTTAGTGATTGGAATGCAAAAATACCCTTTGTCGCGCAATTTGGATCATTTTCGCGTCCGTTTGAGTTTTCGTCATAATTAACCGAACAACGCAACCGTACGACCAAACGAACCGACATCTGAGATGTTTTTGAGCATATTTCATGTTACCTATACTTTAACTTCATTGTAGATCCTTGAAATAAGGTTAACGGGGATTAAACATGTCAAAAATGCATCAAAAACCAAGTTTATGGCCTGTAGGGACTAAACTTAACATTCTGCCAAACTTTCTTAGGAGGGGCGTGTAAGACTCAGTGTGAGTCTACGCGGCCCACGACAGACCATCAGGTCTGCAAAAATCAGATTCTGCAATCAGCAGCTGGTTTCTGGGTTTTTATACATGGTTTCTTCATTCTATGGACTGGTATTTAGGCTCCCATTGTATACAAAACAGTGTGCCACACATAGATGGTCCAGATTGAGCTCAAAGTTCGAGAAACAATCTTAACATCTCTTAAATTCCTATAAATACCCACCAATTCAACCCTCATTCCTCATAATTGAACTCACTTCTGCTCTAAGTTGAAGCTCTCCCTTGTGAGGCTTCATACCTGAGTGTTTTGAGTTCAAATCTTCCTAGCTTGGACCTTTTGTAAGTTTCTTTCTTGCTTTTATGCGTTTTTAAGCATGAAAGTCAAACAGTGTTTGAGTTTCTGCTTTGACCAGTCTTTGGTCAACACAAAGTTCGTTTGAACTTCGCAACGTGAGCATAATCACGATGGTAATAGTCCTTTGTGACTATACCTACTAATTACCACGTTATTTAGGCATAGTGACGAGTCATAGTTTCGGTCAAAATACGCGTTTATACGTATTTTGTAACCAAACTATTCTTGGGTATCAAAACCATTTGTTTTGATATCAAAGTTGTTTTCTAACTTAGTTAAACATGTTTAGCTCGTCACTTTTAGTTTAGTGCTTATATAGGGTCGTAAGATAAGCGGTCTAAACAACCGCTTAGACTTTCGAACCCGACCCGTTTGGTCGATCATTAGGATACGACCAAACACATTTTGTGACCATAGTTGTATAGGGAATAACCTTCCGAGGTTATACCTTATGGTCACTTCGTTTAGTTAGTTGTATGATAGGTAGTTTATATGCCTTAAGAAAATGACCAAAATGCCCTTTTTGCGCATAATTTCATTTTAAGGCATATAATGCTTGTAATAGGACTAGTTAGGCGGTCCGAACACGTTTTACGCGAACGACCCGTTCAAGTAGCATAAGCTACCAAAACGAGTCGTAATGGGTCGTAAGCACTTAGGATAGGTTCCGATTTAGTATGTAGGCTTTGTAAAACCATATCATATGAGTTCCAATACTCATTTGGTTTACGAAACCTCATCCTATCCGATCTTCCGATTTAGGTCCGGTTTATTAACATAGTTACCTATATTAGGTGCCGATTGATTACGTGATCCCTCTAGCATTGCTTGGTTGTTATTCAAGACTTCTAAGCATTCTCAAGTGAGTACATAGTCCCTTCTTTTACTATTTTCAAATGTTTTGGGGTGATTCACATGTGCCTACTTGTTACTTTCATGCTTTTATAACATATACTTGCTATGTTCATTAGTACACATATAGTACATGATTTCTTCCATGTTTTTGCTATGTATGTTTTATTAACATGGTAGCACATTGATTTCATATATTACATTTTGTTTCATATGTTCACTCAGCATACGGACACATTGATTTACATTAAACATTTCTACTTTGTATGTCACTTAGCATATTTAGTACATTATTTTCATATAACATGCTTACACTTGGTATAACATTTGGTTTGTTTAATGAAACTAATACATTCATTAACACCGATCATGCCGTTCGTTAGTAGGTAGTGGTACCATAGGAATTGACAACTCCTATTCCTGAAATCCTAGGTTTGTTTGGGTGGAAGGAATGACCGAATTCGATATACATAATTTTGATAAACCTTTAACTTGTTAAGGGTTTGTCTCCTCAGTCGCAAGGCTTGAATGTAGACGTAAAACATTACCGCATAGATGTTTGTATCAATAAAGCATTAATTTTACAAAACATAACTTTTGATTTAAACTATGATTTATTCAAATACATTGTTTTGTACATTTTACATATGGTTAGAATAGATACTTTTATTTATTTTGACATACATAACATTTGATTATACATGAACATTTTTACATTGGTTTAAACAATACATTTTGGTGGTTTGTTTGGGTAAGTGATTTAAATAACGAGGCGTGTGTAATATGATAAAAGCATGGTGGATACGCCGCTGGTACTTCCTATATATAAGTGCTTTTATGATATTACATATCGTAGCGTTATTTAAACCACTTCAATTTAGACATATTACATTTTACACAAATAATATATCTTTAAAAAACATTGTTTTACAAACAACATATTTTATACAAACTTATTTTACTCGGTCAATTATTTAACCACACATCTTTCTTTTATATCATCTGATTTCTTATAAATTTTTGTATGATTTATAAAAGAACACACTTTACAAGATTCATGACTAACTTTTGTTAAACATTTCTTTAAACTCACAAGTCATGAATCCTATTTTAATAAAACCTATGTATCTCACAGGCATTTTTATGCTGACGTACCTATTTTCATATGTGTTTTAGGTGTTGTTATTAGATGATCATGATGCAAACATAGGATTGGACGAGGGCCTTAGTGACTTAAAACTATGAAAGACAGTTAAATTCTTGTATTATTTCTGTAAATCTCTAGATATTGTAAACATTTTAATTAATAAAACAAAACTTCAATTACCATGTGTTATGAAACAATGATTCTGTTACTCCACTCCCTGACTTTTCCGCCGCGATTTGTTGTTTTACGCGGTCGGGGTGTGACAGAAGAGTTGGTATCAGAGCTCATGGTTATAGGGAATTAGGTTATTAGTAATGCTTTGACCTAGTCTATAACCTTCCTAGGACCCCAACACAAGATTCTTGTGTTTAGATCTTAAAACAATACCGTCACCTATCTTTAGGCGACAACCACAACAAGAACACAATTTTCAAATCCGCTTTGAAAACCAATCATCTGTTCTAGGATGATTTATTATAAGGTTTTGAACCTTCAAAGTTTTCAAAATCTCGTCAAAGTTTGGGTCTTATTAATGTGAACACGTGCAATCTGGAAGGGTGGGTACCTGTATCCCGAGTTTTCTGTCTAAGGCTAGAGTGTTCGTACAAATCCACATAATCGGACCAGTCACTCTTATCTGGAAACTCTTGGGGTGAGTGTCCACTTATAGGCTAAAGCATGTCTTCACGATACAATAATATGACCCACTTACTTTGATTAGTCACCGTCTCATTTGCTTGCCTTAGGTAACAAATAAATGATCACAATTTTTATGCGTTGTCATTCTGTTTTGATTATCCGATAACATTTCACTTGTTTCCTCCTATGTCTTCCATTTCCCTTAGGATGTCTCTTCATCGCAGCGACACTCAAATGTCCGAGCGGGTTACCAAAATTTCCCAACGAATAGGCGTAGTATTCTAGAAGACTGCTGAATTAGCTTTTGCTATGTCCCGTCTCAAGGATGAAACCACCCAAGAATCACTAAAGGAAACAGAAGCCAAGCCTTCATGAAGATCAAGAAAACATAAAGCTTCAAAGAATCTTCTAGCGAATGCTCCAAATCAAGCGAGACCTAGCCAGGTAACAACACCACCAGCCAAGAAGCCGTACAAGAGAACTGCTCCTTTGTGCAATCAGTGTAACCTCCATCACCATGCCAGTGTCAAATGCCGAAAATGTTTCAACTGTGGACTTTTTGGTCATACGGCAAGAGTCTTTCGTTCAGTCACTGCGTTAAACCAAGCTATTCAGAACCCTGTTTGTGACAACTCGAAAATTTAGAACCTTTCGTTGTATGCTTAAACGTGTGAATAGTTAAACTTATGTGATTAATGATAAGCTACAACCTTTTATATGATTATGTGTTAGGTTACATGTGTGCTTATGTGTATGTATGCGAGTATGTATATGAACCGAAACGACACGAACCCGGCTCGAGACCATGTGGTCTCGAGTGAACGATGACCCATGGGCCGGTTGGGCCGCACCTCATTTAACCCACACGAAACCTACTAGGACTAGTATATATATCATACTCCTAGCAAACTAGTCCATTCTTTGGACAATCCACTCATACTCTCCAACACACACACTCTCCACTCTTTCACACTAAAACCCTAAACACTAAACATCACCTCTCCTCCTTCTTCTCGGATCCAACCAACCGACCACAAAAGGACCTCTCGGATTTGCTTGTTCACACCAAACGAAGCTTCATCTTTCACCACCTCACAACCGGTTAGTGTTTATGATGTTTGTTAGTGATTTTATGATGTTTGTTGTTGTTTAATAATGGTATGAATGATATGATTAACTAGTGTAGTTGTATGCTTGATGATATTTTGTGAACCGGATATGTATGTTGTTGATAATCGGATAATATGTTTTGATTTCGGATATGTTGCATAATGAACACACAATATCTTATGTCTAAATGTGATTCAAATCATTAAATGTGAATGTTCATGAAACCGGCTTGCATATGTGTATAGAGAGCATCATGATTAATCGGATTAGGGTAGATTTGGGGACGTTATTGGATGTCTTGAAACCATTAGATGAATATGTTCAAATGTTTGATTGTTGTTCATGATTATATGTTGTGATTAAGGATAAAAACCCGGAAATAAGATGAACAAGTTTGAATAAGCAATATGAACTACTTGAATGTTTGAAGAACATGATGAATATGTTATGAACATGGTTGAATACTTGAATTCTGATATGTTTGATCCAAAATGGTAATTGTTAGACAAATAAACAGGTTTAAGTGGATAGTACAAACCATTTCCTGAAATCAAATTCTCATTGGGTAGTACACTGTTCCGAATCAGCAGTTGTCCACTCGAGGCCTCCAGTTGCGACTCGAAACCATGCATGATGAGTCGAAATCTCCCAGTTGCGACATCGGTTGCGAGTCGCAAACACCTGGTTGCGACTCGAAACCACAAGTGATCAGCGCATAAACCGTTTGACTCGAAACCCCGGTTGCGAGTCCAGTTGCGACTCGTAACCAAAACAGCATGAACCGAGACCGTAGTTGCGACTCAGGTTGCGAGTCGCAAACGCCTAGTTGCGACTCGGGATTTATACACAGATACACGCTGTTTGGGCTTACACCTCATTTCGGACTTAATTGTTTGGGCCGAACTCTTGGGCCCGAATGCACAGACCTTATATGTTAACTGTTGAACGTGAATCTGCCATGATCAAACGTGTATGCCATGAACGATACTTGAATGCATTGTGCTAGGAACATACGTGTACTGATTGAATACGAACCTGATTGGTATGATACAACTGTGATAGGACGTGAGTAGCCACAACGTTGCTTGTTTGACTTTTCTGTGTTTCTACCGAGCAAACCAAGGTGAGTTCACACCCTCTACAAAGCATGGGATTCCCTGGGTTGGGAATGGGGTTAAGGAACTGGGTTCCTCGTCCTCCTTGGGTAGGACAGCAATGGTTCAGGAATGTAATTCCTCGTCCTCACGGACAGATAACTCGTACTAGACCAAAACTCTATCACGAAGTCCCTCATCTTTGTATCGACTTAATCGCCGAGGCCAATGGCGAGCGGGTCATTAGTTAGATAGCGCTATTTAGGTTTGACAAACCTCACACCGTGGCGTAGAGGACGGGCGTGAACTAATGGACTACTGGCACGTCAATGATGATAGACATTGACAGTTCAGGGCACATAAACATGACTACAGTCAACAGTCGATATGGTAACGAGTCTAGTATATACATGGGGTAGCCCCCACGGCCGAAATGCCAGATAACTAACACGGGGTAGCCCCCATGGCTGGATTGCCAGAATAATTGGGAATAAACAAGTCACGTTTTTTAACTATGGGGTAACCCCCACGGCAGGATGCCAGATAAAGGAAACTGTTTTCGAAACAACTTAAAACGAACACCCAACCGTGAACTCACTCAACTTGTTGTTGACTCGTTACTACATGCTTTGCAGGTCCTTAGGTTCTTAGCTGGAGCTTGCATGGAGGAGGATCGTTGTGGGACATGGACGGCTGTATGCCATGTTAAACTTTGAAACTATTAAACTTCTGTTTTGGCTTTAAGACTTATGCTTCCGCTTGCAACTTAATTATGTTTTGTTTGAACACCAATTGTATTGGCTGGATTTTTATAACTACTTATATGCTTGTTCAATATGATTGGTGGCTGGATCCTGGTCAGTCACGCCTCCAAGCGGTAGTACTCCGCAGGTGGATTTTTGGGGGTGTGACAGATTGGTATCAGAGCCAGGTTATAGAGAACTTGGTTTTAATAAAGGGGAAAACGTTTTTGTTAAAACCAGACTATAACCTGTACAGTGCTCAACGGTCCACAACGATGCTTCACTCCACATGCAAGGCTCGACATTCTAGGTAATATGATCTGTGTATATTGCCTACTTGTTAGTTACATAGTACATTGCTTATGGTATGCTTGGTTAGTATAACTACTGTTGCATGAACACGTGCGTGCTTACTCTATTTTATCGTCGTACTATCGCGAACCCCTCTCACTCACGTTCTTCTTGGTATGAAGATCATGTCTGGACGCGTTAACATGACACAAGCCCAGTTGACGGCTCTGATCAACGAACGAGTTGCCGCAGCACTCGCAGCTGCACACGCAGGAGGTATATCCTGCAGTCCGAACTCATTCTAGGATCTTTAGGATCCTACTCTCGTGAACCAACCTTTGTGTTAAACTCTGTTTTTTCTTTCACCTACGATAGGTCATCATGTTCAGCCACCCGTGTGCACTTTTAAGACTTTCATGGACTGCCGACCAACTACTTTTAGCGGCACTGAAGGAGCAGTAGGTCTCCTACACTGGTTTGAGAAGCTAGAATCTGTGTTCGAAATGTGTGAATGCCCTGAGGCGCGCAGGGTGAAGTACGCTACTGGTACTCTCGAGGGTTTAGCCCTCACGTGGTGGAACGCTCAAGTTCAGATGCTAGGGTTGGTTGCTGCCAACGCCACCCCATGGGAAACTTTTAAGGAAATGATCAAAGAGGAATACTGCAGTCGTGATGAGATTCACAAACTGGAAGTGGAGTTCTTCAACCTCAAGATGACGGGGTCGGAAATTGAAGCTTATGTGAAAAGGTCGAACGAACTGGCAATTCTGTGTCCTACTATGGTGGATCCTCCCATCAAACGCATCGAACTATTTCTTCAGGGCTTAGTGCCAGAAATCCAAAGTCATGTGACTTCAGCGAACCTCGCTACCTACCAGCAAACTGTTCAGTTGGCTCATCGTCTCACGGATCAGGCGGTGGAGCAGAACAAGTTACCAAAACGCATAGGTGCTGCAACTACTTCTGGTACCTCTAGTGACAACAAACGGAAGTGGGATGGAACTTCGAGTAAGGGTTCGGCTTCTGTTCAGTCCCAGTCTCAGCAGAGAAGGACTGAGGACTACAAGAGCCCTAACCAGCAATCGTCTGGTGGCGGATACAAAGGAAATCACCCCAAATGCAATCGCTGCAGCCTGCACCACAGCGGACCATGCACCAGGGGCAACTGTCATCGGTGCAACAAGCCTGGTCACGCTGCAAAGGATTGTAGGAGCTTATACCCCGCCAACCAGAATCGTCAGCAAGCTCAACAGAACCAGCGCCAGCAACAGCAACAGGGTGATAACAAAGGGTGCTTTCAGTGTGGAGCTGAGGGCCACTTCAAGAGAGATTGTCCTCAACTGAACAGGAACCAGAACAACAACAACAACAACAATAACAACAATCAGGGGAATGGTAACAATGGGAACAACAACAACAATGGCGCCAGGGGGCGGATGTTTGTGATCGGCCAAGGTGAAGCAAGGAATGACCCCAATGTTGTGGCGGGTAAGTTCCTTCTCGACGACTTTTATGTTTCAGTTTTATTTGACTCGGGTGCCGATACTAGCTACATGTCACTAGAAGTTAGTCGAATGCTTAAGCGTATTCCAACACTTTTGAACAACAAGCACACAGTAGAGCTAGCAAATGGTAAGAGCTTAGAAGCCACACACGTAGTCAAGGGTTGTAAACTTATTCTCGCTGACCAAACCTTCTCTATCGACCTCATTCCTATTGTCTTGGGTAGTTTCGACGTTGTCATTGGGATGGATTGGTTATCCCAACACCGCGCAGAGATTCTTTGCAACGAGAAGGTTGTCCGTATTCCAGGTCCCGGTGGTGAACCTCTCATGATTCATGGCGACAAGAGGAGTGCTGTTGAGAACGTCATTTCTCTCCTTAAGGCCCAAAAGTGCTTGCGAAAGGGCCACACTGCTATTTTGGCTCTCGTTACTGACACCTCAGAAAAAGAGAAGAAGATAGAAGATTTTCCAGTTGTACGCGATTATCCAGAGGTATTTCCTGAGGAATTACCTGGTCTTCCGCCTCATCGCCAAGTCGAGTTTCAGATCGAACTAGCTCCTGGAGCTGCGCCTATAGCTCGTGCACCTTATCGTTTAGCTCCATCAGAGTTGAAGGAACTCTCCACGCAACTACAAGAACTCTTAGATAAGGGCTTTATCCGCCCAAGCTCATCGCCCTGGGGAGCTCCAGTATTATTTGTGAAGAAGAAAGACGGTACTTTCAGAATGTGCATCGACTACCGAGAACTCAACAAGGTGACGGTGAAGAATCGTTATCCTCTACCGCGTATCGACGACTTGTTCGACCAGTTGCAAGGGTCGAGCTACTATTCGAAGATTGATTTGAGATCGGGTTATCACCAGCTGAGAGTCCGGGAAGAGGACGTCTCCAAAACAGCCTTCAGAACCCGATACGGGCACTATGAGTTTTTGGTCATGCCTTTTGGGATGACAAACGCACCTGCGGTTTTCATGGACTTGATGAACCGAGTGTGCAAACCTTACCTGGACAAGTTTGTTATAGTCTTCATCGACGACATCCTGATCTACTCTAAAAGTCGGGAAGAACACGAGCAGCATCTGCGACTTATTCTGGAACTCCTTCGAACAGAACAACTTTATGCAAAGTTCTCGAAATGCGACTTCTGGCTTCGAGAAGTCCATTTCCTAGGCCACGTGGTAAACAAGGATGGGATTCACGTTGATCCATCCAAGATAGACTCGATTAAGAACTGGCCTGCACCTCGTACACCAAAGGAGATTCGCCAATTCTTGGGTTTGGCGGGATACTACCGGAGATTCATAAAGGATTTTTCTAAGATTGCACAGCCCCTCACCTCACTAACGCAGAAGGGCGTTATTTATCACTGGGGAAACGCACAGGAGTTGGCATTTCGGCACCTAAAGGATAGACTTTGTAGCGCACCTATCCTTTCCTTGCCGGAAGGCACAGACGACTTTGTGGTTTACTGCGACGCATCAATTCAGGGTCTTGGTTGCGTGTTGATGCAACGAGATAAAGTTATAGCCTACGCCTCACGCCAACTCAAGGTTCATGAAAAGAACTACACTACGCACGATTTAGAGCTGGGAGCTGTTGTTTTTGCACTTAAGTTATGGCGGCATTACCTGTATGGCACCAAGTGCGCGATCTACACCGACCACAGGAGCCTCGAGCATATCTTCAAGCAGAAAGAATTGAATATGCGGCAGCGACGATGGGTCGAGCTACTGAATGACTACGAGTGCTCAATCAGGTATCACCCGGGCAAGGCCAATGTTGTGGCTGACGCCCTCAGTCGGAAGGACACTGCGCCTAAGCGCGTGCGAGCTTTACAACTCACGATCCACTCTAGTCTCCCTTCCCAGATACGAGCTGCTCAGATAGAAGCACTGAAACCAGAAAACGTCAGGGCTGAAGCCCTACGCGGATCAAGGCAACGATTGGAACAGAAGGAAGACGGTGCTTACTACGTAACGGGACGCGTTTGGGTCCCACTTTATGGCAACCTACGAGAACTTGTGATGGACGAAGCACACAAGTCTCGCTACTCAGTACACCCTGGATCAGATAAGATGTATCACGACATCAAAACTACGTATTGGTGGCCTAGCATGAAGGCCCACATAGCAACCTACGTCAGCAAGTGTTTGACTTGTGCGAGAGTCAAGTCGGAATACCAGAAACCATCAGGCCTGCTCCAACAACCAGAGATACCTCAATGGAAATGGGAGCAAATTTCCATGGATTTTGTTACTGGCCTACCTAGATCCCAGCGCGGGAACGATACTATTTGGGTGATCGTGGATCGACTCACAAAATCTGCACACTTCCTGGCTATCAAGGAAACGGATAAGTTCTCCACTCTTGCAGAAATATACCTCAAGGAAGTCGTTTCGAGGCACGGGGTGCCCACCTCTATTATCTCGGATCGAGATGCACGTTTTACTTCAGAACTGTGGCAAGCAATGCACAAATCCTTTGGCTCGCGACTAGATATGAGCACAGCGTATCACCCTCAGACGGACGGGCAGTCCGAGCGCACTATTCAAACCTTAGAAGACATGCTTCGTGCATGTGTAATCGACTTTGGCAACCGCTGGGAAAAGCATCTGCCACTTGTGGAATTCTCGTACAATAACAGCTACCACACCAGCATTGGAGCTGCTCCGTTTGAGGCATTGTACGGACGTAAATGCCGGTCTCCTCTTTGCTGGGCAGAGGTGGGAGAAAGTCAGATCACTGGTCCAGAATATGTGGTAGATACAACCGAGCAGATCGCTCAGATCCGAAAACGCATGACGGCCGCTCGCGAACGTCAGAAAGTTTACGCCGACATGGGCAGAAAACCACTTGAGCTCCAGGTTGGGGAGCGGGTACTACTCAAAGTTTCACCCTGGAGGGGTGTGGTTCGTTTTGGCAAACGCGGTAAACTCAACCCACGATACGTTGGACCTTTCGAGGTCATTGAGAAAATAGGCAGGGTGGCCTACAGACTAAACTTACCAGCAGAACTCGGTGCAGTTCACAACGTTTTTCACGTGTCGAATCTGAAGAAGTGTCCATCAGATGAGACCCACGTAGTTCCTTTGAAGGAACTCACTATCGACGAGCAGTTACGATTCGTCGAGGAACCAGTCGAAATCACGGACCGGGATGTTAAGGTCCTCAAGAGCACTAGAATACCTCTCGTTCGAGTTCGTTGGAACTCACGTCGCGGCCCAGAGTTCACCTGGGAGCGCGAAGATCAGATGAAACAAAAGTATCCCCAACTGTTCGCAAACAGTACACCCACTACTGAGGCCGAAGCTACGGAATTTCGGGACGAAATTCCAGATCAACGGGGGGTGGATGTGACACCCCAGGAAAACCGGGAAAACCATACAACTTAACTAGCTTCCTCAGTGAGTGCCTACCAAATTTCGGGACGAAATTTCTTTCAACTTGGGGATGATGTGACAACTCGAAAATTTAGAACCTTTCGTTGTATGCTTAAACGTGTGAATAGTTAAACTTATGTGATTAATGATAAGCTACAACCTTTTATATGATTATGTGTTAGGTTACATGTGTGCTTATGTGTATGTATGCGAGTATGTATATGAACCGAAACGACACGAACCCGGCTCGAGACCATGTGGTCTTGAGTGAACGATGACCCATGGGCCGGTTGGGCCGCACCTCATTTAACCCACACGAAACCTACTAGGACTAGTATATATATCATACTCCTAGCAAACTAGTCCATTCTTTGGACAATCCACTCATACTCTCCAACACACACACTCTCCACTCTTTCACACTAAAACCCTAAACACTAAACATCACCTCTCCTCCTTCTTCTCGGATCCAACCAACCGACCACAAAAGGACCTCTCGGATTTGCTTGTTCACACCAAACGAAGCTTCATCTTTCACCACCTCACAACCGGTTAGTGTTTATGATGTTTGTTAGTGATTTTATGATGTTTGTTGTTGTTTAATAATGGTATGAATGATATGATTAACTAGTGTAGTTGTATGCTTGATGATATTTTGTGAACCGGATATGTATGTTGTTGATAATCGGATAATATGTTTTGATTTCGGATATGTTGCATAATGAACACACAATATCTTATGTCTAAATGTGATTCAAATCATTAAATGTGAATGTTCATGAAACCGGCTTGCATATGTGTATAGAGAGCATCATGATTAATCGGATTAGGGTAGATTTGGGGACGTTATTGGATGTCTTGAAACCATTAGATGAATATGTTCAAATGTTTGATTGTTGTTCATGATTATATGTTGTGATTAAGGATAAAAACCCGGAAATAAGATGAACAAGTTTGAATAAGCAATATGAACTACTTGAATGTTTGAAGAACATGATGAATATGTTATGAACATGGTTGAATACTTGAATTCTGATATGTTTGATCCAAAATGGTAATTGTTAGACAAATAAACAGGTTTAAGTGGATAGTACAAACCATTTCCTGAAATCAAATTCTCATTGGGTAGTACACTGTTCCGAATCAGCAGTTGTCCACTCGAGGCCTCCAGTTGCGACTCGAAACCATGCATGATGAGTCGAAATCTCCCAGTTGCGACATCGGTTGCGAGTCGCAAACACCTGGTTGCGACTCGAAACCACAAGTGATCAGCGCATAAACCGTTTGACTCGAAACCCCGGTTGCGAGTCCAGTTGCGACTCGTAACCAAAACAGCATGAACCGAGACCGTAGTTGCGACTCAGGTTGCGAGTCGCAAACGCCTAGTTGCGACTCGGGATTTATACACAGATACACGCTGTTTGGGCTTACACCTCATTTCGGACTTAATTGTTTGGGCCGAACTCTTGGGCCCGAATGCACAGACCTTATATGTTAACTGTTGAACGTGAATCTGCCATGATCAAACGTGTATGCCATGAACGATACTTGAATGCATTGTGCTAGGAACATACGTGTACTGATTGAATACGAACCTGATTGGTATGATACAACTGTGATAGGACGTGAGTAGCCACAACGTTGCTTGTTTGACTTTTCTGTGTTTCTACCGAGCAAACCAAGGTGAGTTCACACCCTCTACAAAGCATGGGATTCCCTGGGTTGGGAATGGGGTTAAGGAACTGGGTTCCTCGTCCTCCTTGGGTAGGACAACAATGGTTCAGGAATGTAATTCCTCGTCCTCACGGACAGATAACTCGTACTAGACCAAAACTCTATCACGAAGTCCCTCATCTTTGTATCGACTTAATCGCCGAGGCCAATGGCGAGCGGGTCATTAGTTAGATAGCGCTATTTAGGTTTGACAAACCTCACACCGTGCCGCAGAGGACGGGCGTGAACTAATGGACTACTGGCACGTCAATGATGATAGACATTGACAGTTCAGGGCACATAAACATGACTACAGTCAGCAGTCGATATGGTAACGAGTCTAGTATATACATGGGGTAGCCCCCACGGCCGAAATGCCAGATAACTAACACGGGGTAGCCCCCACGGCTGGATTGCCAGAATAATTGGGAATAAACAAGTCACGTTTTTTAACTATGGGGTAACCCCCACGGCAGGATGCCAGATAAAGGAAACTGTTTTCGAAACAACTTAAAACGAACACCCAACCGTGAACTCACTCAACTTGTTGTTGACTCGTTACTACATGCTTTGCAGGTCCTTAGGTTCTTAGCTGGAGCTTGCATGGAGGAGGATCGTTGTGGGACATGGACGGCTGTATGCCATGTTAAACTTTGAAACTATTAAACTTCTGTTTTGGCTTTAAGACTTATGCTTCCGCTTGCAACTTAATTATGTTTTGTTTGAACACCAATTGTATTGGCTGGATTTTTATAACTACTTATATGCTTGTTCAATATGATTGGTGGCTGGATCCTGGTCAGTCACGCCTCCAAGCGGTAGTACTCCGCAGGTGGATTTTTGGGGGTGTGACACTGTTCAACTTCAAGCAGATCCAGCACAAGCTCGTTTTCCTCCTAGTACTTGCTACTACTATGGCTAGATGAGTCATTTCAGGAACAAATGACCAAAGATTGTCAATGCAAATCTGACCCACGAATGAGCATTTGGCTGATTAGAAGATGCTAATGCTTTGAATAATTTGAATCTTATGCCTTTGTTTCTTTTATTTTTCTTGGACTCTGAAACAATCTGTTTGGTTTATAAATAAATCGTTGTTCACAATTCTGATGTACAAATGTAGTTACATGTGTGTATGGCATACCCCTACGCTACCTACACCAAAGAACTATGTTCCTTACAAAACAAACTGCTCTTGTAGTTCTCCCATTCATGTGATCGCTCACGATTTCCTCGAAAATTCTAAGTACTCGTTTCATTCTAAGAAACGAAGTACAGAAAATAAGTTACAATTTTAGGCAATTACTCAAAATATCACTTTAAATCCTTGTTTGGATATTTAAGGGTACTTTTCATAAGTCCTTCAACAGTCTTATATAATATACCTATGTATATATCATTACATTCTGGTTTTCATAACAACATACATAGTATATATTTTCAGAACATCCTCCATGATTTCAAAGACATTTCTTATGATTTAAAAACATTTTAACCTAGTGTATTTTCTTATACCAAGTGCATAATTTCAAATACATTATCCATATTTTCAGAAACCATATACATAATTTCAAAATTCATCTCGCACGATTTTAAAACATTTCATAAATATACTCACCTAATATACTTACCATATGATTTCAAAAGCATTACGTAAGGTTTCAAAAACATTAAACACATTTTCAAAGAAACCCCATGCATAGTTTTCAAAAACACTCTGCCTATATGTTGACTTAACGTACGTAGTACACCACCTCCAAATTCTGCTTCATATGTCGCCTTGGCATATCTAGCACCTCAACTTCACGAACACTTTACCTCCTGTATTGACTCAGGCACGTCTAGTACAAGGTTTCGATGCGTCTCCTGCTATTCGAATTTCAAAATCCTTATGGGATCTTCCTATCCTCATAAATTGATCCTTATGGATGTTTAAAGCGCAAAATCAGAATCATTAATTGAATCTTTGCATGCTTTAACACGTATATTACGATTCAATAAGGACCAAGTCGAATTCCTATCTTCCTATCTTCATAGTTAGATTCTTGGAAATGTTTAAAGTGCCAATGGAAGTCCATGGATTAGATTCCTGGTGTACTTTAAATACCCAAGTACAA
Source organism: Helianthus tuberosus (assembly GCA_030545235.1). Classification (NCBI taxonomy): domain Eukaryota; kingdom Viridiplantae; phylum Streptophyta; class Magnoliopsida; order Asterales; family Asteraceae; genus Helianthus; species Helianthus tuberosus. The sequence continues at coordinate 80,421,902 of CM060417.1, read as the reverse complement.
TCGATAACAAGATGATGAACAAAATTAATAACAAGTTGATAACAAATTGAAGACCAAGTTAAACAATTATGTGATTACGTGATTATGTGTTTATATGTTTATGTGTTTTTGTATGATCCAAATATTCGTCATCCAAATCCTCGTAGAATCTTCCATATCTTCATATGAGGGATTCATAGTAAGACATCCAAAGGTACTACCTTAAATCTTTAATGGGCTTCTACGTAATAGTTAAGACCCTTGGATTATAAAGTACTATTCCATAATTCAAAGAAGACCCCTTGGGTGGTCTAGTTAAAAAGATTGATTTGTTAACCTGGTTAATGATATCATAAGATGATGTAGCTGAAAAGACCCTTTAGTGGTCTATTTTAAAAGATCATTTGTTGATCAAACTAAAAAGGACCCTTTGGCAGTTTAGCCACAGTCATCGCAGGTTTATTCGTTTGATTTTCTTCCCCTACACATTATAAAATGCACTGTGCAGACTGTGCAAGGAATTACGTAATTATGGATGCATATATAATTATGAAATTCAGTGCACAGAAACCGCAGTAAGATTTGTCATGTGTAAGAACCTATAGTGGCAAAAAATAACGAAACGTGAACAATGTAATAGAGGTACGGTGGACGCACCGATGGCGCTTCATATATTTATATAAGTGTCCCTCTTACAGTGCAAGCACGACGTTATTTAAGTTACTAGAAGTTCAGAACCCTAACCAATGTTCTTTTATCTTTTCGACTTCAAGCTTCGAGCTCACACAAAGTTTCCTATAATAACCTTCACAAGAAACATTCTCCCTATCCATTGTTTGAAATTCCAACTTCTCGTCGAATTCACACGCTCTCTACATTACACTATAACAAGGACGTCATTTCGACAATTCCATAGCACTCTTGAGGTTTGGTACAACCATACACAAACCCATCAAATTAGAGTTTAAATCTTCGGATCTAAACCTTCCCTTATAAACAATAGACTGATTCAAATAACCAAAGCTTGCTAGAAATCCAAACGTGAACCAGAGATTCCACTTTGGGAATGGAGGATTTATTTAAAAGCAAAACATCCACATCTACTCTCACAAGTTTCCTCTAAATAAATTTCGGGACGAAATTTCCTAAAGTAGGGGAGACTGTGACATCTGTGTTAATACGACCATCAAACAAATACCAAATCAATGAAATATTGTGTTTCGTACTTGGGATTTGTATAAATATGTGTATCATTTGCACATATCAATTCTTGTTCGATTTCGAGCTTTAAATCGCTTCCTAGAAGGTTATACGCGAACTGATGCGTAAATGTAATCAGTTTAATGCAAAAAACACTCCGGAACAGTGAAATAAGCTTAACATACCTTAAATAACCTTTACATAACTTAGAAATTGTCACACCCTGTCTTTTGCGGAAGCGTATGATGTGTGACTAGCTTGTTATCATTGCATTCAATCGTAATAAACAACTACATGATCAAAACGATGTTCATCCATTCATGAAAATTTTGAGTATTACAATACGTGTTATTTAAGTTTTCAAAACACGACCTTTGACAAGGTTACAATTCAACAAAAGTGGATGACATCTAAACTTGTAGTCTACTTTTAGTTACGACACTTGCGCCCAAGATCCATCCTGTCACCTGAAATACATGTAATTTTGGAAAACATCAACATAAAGTTGAGCGAGTTCATGCATTTTGCATATCTTGTATGAAAACATTGTATGTATCTTGTATAAATAAAGTGTTCATGTATAAATCAAGTTTTCTTGTGTACACCACGTACTAATTGAATGTTTGTACAAGGACATTAAGGCATGTGAGGACATATGGAGCATTAGTGTTGGCTCCTTTAAGGCATGTGAGCATATGGAGCATTAGTGTTGGCTCCTTTACTGTGTCGATTACCCTCGACTGTGTCAATTTCCCTTGACTGTGTCAATTTCCCTTGACTGTGTCGATTACCCTCGACTGTGTCGATTAACCTCGACTGCGTCGATTTCCCTCGACTGGGACACCGAAGCACTCAAGTGGTCACATAAGGACCCTGAGTGGGGCTCGGCCGTACCCGTTAGATCTAACCCTCGTCCCTAATTAAGTATTAATGGCATCTCAATATCTAGTTTAAGCTCACATGATCTAGTATTTTCTAGGCTTTTCTTAAAGCTCATCATATTGCACTCACCACGAGTGCTTCTCGTATTCTTTTGTATTCTCAAATCATATTGCACTCGGTACTCGTTCTCACCAAGAGTGCTTCTCGTATTTTTACCATTTGTAAAAATTATAATATTTGTAACATGTATTTCACCCCCGAGAGTTATAAAACCAAAAACAGTTAAAGAAAAGGGGGAGCATGAACTCACAACTTTGCGTTCCTTGCGTCGTAAACTTCACCGGATTTGCTTAATTAACGTCGTAACCTATACGCGTTTTCTTAACGTTAGTCACTAGACTTGCGTCGCACAAGTACAGTCACTCTCTTTTGTATATATACTTGTGTTAAAAATATTTTATCTTTTTAACTACGTATCTTACTTATATTATTTTTCTCTAAAATTAATATAAGTATCTCGTGTTTTGCACTTTGCACCCGAATTATGTATCTTGTATGTTGTATGTGTATTTTTATGTTTATACCCCTCATGATTATTTAGTGTATTTTTAGGTCTTAATACACTAGCACGTATAACACATACTATATACACTTAGCACAAAAGTTGGTGATAAAATAATATATATTTTTCTCTCAAAAATATACATACTTATATCCATTTTTATTCTTGAAGAAATCCTCATTTCTTATCACCAAAAATTAGGGAAACCTTGGTAATACTTTAAATACATTTTTAGGGAATAAGTTTCCCAAAAACTTATATTTTTCTAAGTGTAAAAATTTATAAAAATTTTGACAGAGTTTCCCCTAAAAATGGAGGTTTCCCATGTTTTCAAAACATGTGTTTATTTTCTTTTAAATCGTCAACAATCATCAACAACAATCACTAATTTCTCCATTTCATGAACTTGAATATTTGCAAAAATTTGTAGTAGTTTACTAGCACATTTAGTAAGCCTTGTTATCTTTAAAAATAAGTTTAATTTCTTAAAAACTTTATTTTTAAAGAATATGAAGTTTCACAACTTCTAGTCGGTTTTTACAAAAATTATTTCTTTATTAAAACTTTTGTTACACAAGTGTCCACACACTTGTTTGTTCATAAAAACACATCTACTTCATGAAAGATCCGGTTTTAAAACATGGTTTTGTCTTACAGTTGGTCTTTCGAAAATACCACTTGTAGATCTTTAGATCTACTAGTTTAGAACTCCATTTCATAAGATAAATTGTTTTTACACAAGTTCATGTTTAATAGTAGTAGTGTTCATCATCTAGTCCTTTTTATACTTTAACATACACTAGCTCATGTTCTAAGAACATAACCTAGCCGGGTTAGATGACGATCCGAACTACTACTAGCATTAAACAACACAAAATAATCATCACAAAACAAGTTTAACAAGTTTTACACCATTACTTTCCTTTTATCCATTAAGTTCATCATTTTACAAGACTTTTAGTTGGTGATCTTTAGTGTTTATGATTTTTAGCCATTAAATCATCTATTAACCATCATAAACGAGAACAAGAAGATGTTTAGAAGCACTTACTACTAGCACAAGGCTAGGGGAGTTCAAGAGGACAAAAGAGGTGGATAAAAGCAAATGAAGAAGGTCCTTCAAGATCCGCTTGCACCGAGCTTCGTTAGTGGCCTTCTTACTCCTCAATATCACCTTGGAATGGATGGATGAGTTGGAAAATGAGGGTGGCGGTGGTGCTTGGTTGGGCCGAGAACAAGGGAGGGAGAGAGGGAAGTGAAGGTGGAGTGATGAAATGGTGGTATTTATAGACCTTCCATATAGCATATTCCTGGCATATTCCTGGCATATTCCTGGCATATTCCTGGCATATTCCTGGCATATTCCTGGCATATTCCTGGCATATTCCTGGCATATTCCTGGCATATTCCTGGCATATTCCTGGCATATTCCTGGTATATTCCTGGTATATTCCTGGCATATTCCTAGCATATTCCTGGGTTTGCTGCGTTGTCTGCGTTTTGCAGTGTAAGCGTTGTGTCGCGTAGGAACACACGGTACGCGCTTAAACTTGAAAAATAACGTTTTTAAGCGTTTTAATTTATTTTTCAACACGAACCTGATTAAAATAAAATTTTAATCATAACAGAATATTTGTGGGATTAAATATTATCCGGGCGGTATATATGTAACCCTTGTATGTATCCTTGGGTTTTAATGTATTTTTGACGTTGGACCTACACCTAGGCCCTAATTCTAATGTCTGACTGCTTTCTGCAGTTCTGTTGACACGATGTGTCTTACCGGTGAGTTTACTAATTTTTGACGCAACGCTATCATAACGTAATTCTTGTAGCATATATCATGCATGAATTCACTTGCATGGAATTCAGGAATTTATTTGTCTGGTAAACTAGATCATGTACAGTCATTAAAGCACAAATTACTGTTCATCTAGTGTACGGAATGTACGGAAAAGTGACGGTTGTCACAGTCTCCCCCCGTTAAAAGAATTTCGTCCCGAAATTCAAGCGATGCCATCGGTCGCAGGGGAGTTGTGAAACCAATATGGTCACTTAGATTCATGATTTGTCTTTATGTTCCCATGAAATCTCTGGGTCATGTCATGAATTCTATCGTACTCCAGTAAGTCGATCATGACTTTTCTGTATCTCGTGGACTCTTGGTCCATAACCTCAACAGGTTTCTATAGTATCACGGACTCTTGGTCCAAAACCTCAACAGGTTTCTATAGTATCACGGACTCTTGGTCCAAAACCTCAACAGGTTTCTATAGTATTTCTTGTCGTTTGTCATTGACGTGAATTTTATTTGTGGGAACAACGACTGTTCCTTAAGTCAGACTCCTCTACAGACTAGACACATGAATGTGTCGCGATCACTACTGATCTTTTTCTGGGAGCTTCATCTTGTGAGCAATGGTTCTGATCCCTACACCGGGGATTCTACCTTTTCGTTTTCCAAATCGCACTACGCCTTCTCTAGGCGAGGCTCTCATCAAAGCCATACTTCTTGTCTCAAATTCTTTCGACTTCTGCCGCTCATCGGCGCTATCTTTCTGTATTCTGCGGGCTGTCCTGATATGATCACATAACTGAACGATCTAGCCTCTAGTTTTCCTGGGCCATCTCGGGCCAGTTGATTGTTTATTTCTGTATCCGTTCAATCATGACGGGAATTGACTCGTTATGTTCTGTCTAAAGCTTTACACGAAGCGGTTTAGACGGCGGTGTGATAGATACCGTTGTAGGAAAACTCCACTAAGGGCAAGTGAGTGTTCCGACTTTTCATTAAAGTTTATCACACAAGCACGTATTGTGTTCATACATTCTGCATCGTTCAGCAGCTCAGTTCATATTCGTGTTCTTACGATCATCGGTGTGCTGCAACCCTTGTGATCAGTAAAGATTGTGCAGCGTTTTCTTTCAGGTAATGACGTCTAGTTTGCAGCGCGTAATTACTGTATCTATCTCAGGGTCTTTTCTCATGATTCCTTAATTCAATGTGCCGCGTACGCAATGTTGTGGTCTCGTTGCATCGACGTACAATCGAGACTTTGTCGAGAGACGTCACATAATTGCAACTCTAGCTCCTTAGCTCTTGGTTGCAGGGTTGGCATGAATTTCATTCTTATCCACCATGTATCTTAAAGTTCTCCCTTTGCGAACTCGAAATCCGCTTTTCGTCATCATTGCACATAACTGTGCTTTCTCTAAGAGTTGCAAGGTAAATTGCAGCTGTTTGCTCACGACCTTCCTTGGTCGTTGGCCAAATAAGAATGTAGTCAATAAATACATTCGTGATCTATTCAGGTGTGGCTTACACGTTCATTTCATGAGGTCCATGAATATTGTCGATGCATGTGTCAAGCCAAATGATACGACTAGGATCTCGTAATGCTCGAAGCGAGTCCTAGAGGTCGTTTTAGGGATATTTCCTCTTGTATTCACAGTGGAGGACATCTTGTCCTCAAGTTGATCTTTGAGTGGTAACTGGAACCTTACAATTGGCTCATTTGTGTCATCAGTCCTTGGCAAAGGATTCTGATTCTCAATTTTCTGAAGTTTAGGTAAAATGGGGACTACCAACTTTCTCCTTGTCTCCTTAACTAAGGATGTTATGTCCTTAATTTCCTCTGTCTAGCAGCTCTTGCAGTTATATCAGAGGTTCATGCTTCGCTGGTGAAGCTAGTCGGTATGGCGTCATTCGTCACTAGTGCTGCTCCTGGCACGTGATTTATCCTAAACTCCTCTTGTCGCTACAGAGAGGCGTTCCTGGCAAGTCTTCTGAAAAGGCTACTGGGACTTCTTCCATCACGGGGATGTTCTCAGGCTCTGCCGTCTACTCGGAGGCGTTTCTATGCCTCTTCGACCAATGAGGGATGTCGTAGATCTGCCGCCTTGTGGGGTCTAGCATCCTTGCACCTATCGCAGGAAAGTTGGGTTTCATCATCCGCGAGAGGGATGCGTCTGATTTTCTCATATCGAACGACTTCAGCTGTATACTTGGATTTCTGATCCATGCTGACTATCATATTATGACTTCGCGAGTCGATGGTAACAGAAGGTTCCGACCTTCTGAGTTCCTAGAATATAATTCCTTACTTGCTTCGTCTGCTTAAACTAGCCTTCTATATGCCCATTTCTTAAGAATATAGGACGTCTATTTTACTTGAAACTAGGCCAAGCAGTTTCTTAAGTTCTAAGCATGTAAGGTTTAAGTTGGTGCCAGTATTAATTAAAAGTAGATGCATTAGGTTGGTTAATAGGGAACGTACCCGTAACCGCATCTGGATCCTGGCGTGCTTCACGAGTTTCAATCGTGAAAACCTTTCCTTGTTTGTTTCTTCTTAAGGCAATCTTTCCTAAAGTGCCCTGCTTCACCACATTTATAGCAACCTGGTATTCTCTTATTTCTTCCATCTGGGTCCTTCGCCCAACAGGCATCCTTGCTGTGCCCTTCTTTTCCACACTTTCCGCACGTAGGTCTTAGACATCGACCTTCATGGTGAAAAGTGCATTCCCCGCACCTCGGCTTAGTCCCCGAGTATATTTTACCACCAGCCTTATTAGTGGCTCCATCAGTTTTCCTTCCAGGCGGCGGGTTCACTTTCTTTCTTTTGCCTGTTTTAGAGCTTCCATAGTTGACTTGGGTGCTCATCTTTAGATTCGAAGACTTCCTCTTCTTATTGCCCGATGACTCCACATGAGTCTCTTTCTTGTTATCCTCGGATTCTGAAAATTTTCCCGCACGTAGAGCTTCTTCAGTAAGGGTGACACTCATATCGATAGCCTCTGCAATGGTTGAGGGCTTTGAGGTAGTAACCATGCTCCTAATCTGAGGTGCAAGTCCCCAAATGAATCATTCAACCCTTTTGAATTCTGGTTTGACTAAGTAGGGGACGACCCTAGACAAGTCGTGAAATCGTTGGACGTATTCAGGAATCTTCGGTCCATCCATTTTCAAGTTCCAGAACTCCACCTCAATCTTCTGGATTTCAGCCCTGGAACAGTATTTCTTTTCCATCATTTCCTTGAGCTCGTCCCAGCTTAGTGCATAAGCAGCATCCGCACCAAGGGTTTGAACCTGAAGGTTCCACCAGGAGAGTGCGCCATCTACGAATAACCCTGAGATATAAGTAACACTCTGTCGGGGCGAACCGTTACTCATTCTTAGAATGGAGTCAGTCTTTTCTGCCCAGCGAACAAATGCAACGGCACCTCCTGTGCCATCAAAATTCAATGGCTTGCAGTCCAGGAACTGTTTATAGGTGCAGCCAGTTGGAGGGTTATTTCCAGTAGTGCCATCGCTGTGCTTAGAGCGGAGGGCTTCATGTCGAGCAATCGCCTGTGAGATACGTTCTTGCAGCTCGGCTTCTGTCCTTGGCAACGTACTGGTGTTTGTGTCTCGCCTGGGCGGCATTCTCTTCTGCCAAAATGGTATGAAGTAGGTTAGACAACATTTCAATTGTCTATGATATACATAGCACCATAAGCCACCCAATTTCACACGTATATATAATCAGTGTATAAGCGAGGAAACAGTTATTGAGCCTTCACATAGGCTTACCAACTTGGCTTATTGTTTGAAATGAACTCGAGGCTACATCGCCTTGGTCATTCAAGTTTCAGTTATTTCCTGCTATATTAGCTTTACTGGTGCGTATATTTCCCCTTAGATGGGGTTGTCCGTGTCGAGGTGGTAGAGAGTGTATCATCACTGATTCTTCCTGAATGTCATTCCACCTCTCTTGCTTAAACGTCGTTTTCTCAAACGTCTCGTATGCAGGTAGAAGTGTCGGTCATGAAGTAGGCTAAGACAGGCTTCCTACTTTCTAACGTGCTAAAGCACTGATCTATGTGTTGTTCTACCAGATGAAGGTGAGGGCACCTATAGATTAATTTTGTATGGTTTTCATTAGCTTGGCCCGCAGAGTCCACCAGGGTTTCTGTGCACTACAAGTCGTTATTACGTGGGCCCCCGTAATAATAAACTGTCTTGCACAGTTACCCCAATTTTCTCTCGTCCAAGCAGATGATCAATCAAGGAGGGGACACTACTGTCCTCATGCCTCTTGTCATGGAAGGGACCTTTGCGATGGTCCACGCGCTAACATTCGTTATTGTTACGCGCGTATAGGCACGATGATTAGATGGAATAGGAATAGAGAGAATTCCTAGTAGTTGGAGGGGCACCTTCGATATGAATACTTCATCTTCCTTTTCTGGTCAAGTACGTCTCAATCTTGCTTCTCATAAGCCGCAGGGATCTCGTCCCGTTGATCAAGAATTTGTTCAAGGTTACCGCCTCTGCCTCGTCATCATCGCCGTAGGCTGGCATCTTTACGTTTGAGAGGGAAGAGCAGCCATCTCCTACGGAAGTAAGCTCAGCATCTTGTTTGGTAATCACTCCCAGCCATGAGCTTTGCAAAGGACGCGAGGTCGGTAGCTTCATCGTGCGAGTCACGTACAGTAATAGGAGTCGGAGTCGAAAGTATCTTATTCACGTCAAAAATCATTCCGTACACTTATTTGTATGTATATCAAAAACATATATGTTACTTAGCATAATCAAGCAATTTAATGCATTATATCACGTATAACTCTCGTTTTTGGGGGGTCATTTTGTTTTTGGCAAGTCTAACTCGTGTAGACTATGCTTTGGTTGGCACCTTATTTTAAGGTATTCCTCACTAATGTCCTTGCCTTGTCACTTTTTGAAAAGTGTCTGACTTGTGGATCTTGGCGCTTTCGTGAATGCAATGAAAACCTTTTTATAAAATGTTTTCGTGAGAGAACTCTAGTGATTGTAGTCTAGACTCGAGAAAGAATCCTAGTTCACTACAATCGAAGCTCTGATACCAAACTGTCACACCCTGTCTTTTGCGGAAGCGTATGATGTGTGACTAGCTTGTTATCATTGCATTCAATCGTAATAAACAACTACATGATCAAAACGATGTTCATCCATTCATGAAAATTTTGAGTATTACAATACGTGTTATTTAAGTTTTCAAAACACGACCTTTGACAAGGTTACAATTCAACAAAAGTGGATGATATCTAAACTTGTAGTCTACTTTTAGTTACGACACTTGCGCCCAAGATCCATCCTGTCACCTGAAATACATGTAATTTTGGAAAACATCAACATAAAGTTGAGCGAGTTCATGCATTTTGCATATCTTGTATGAAAACATTGTATGTATCTTGTATAAATAAAGTGTTCATGTATAAATCAAGTTTTCTTGTGTACACCACGTACTAATTGAATGTTTGTACAAGGACATTAAGGCATGTGAGGACATATGGAGCATTAGTGTTGGCTCCTTTAAGGCATGTGAGCATATGGAGCATTAGTGTTGGCTCCTTTACTGTGTCGATTACCCTCGACTGTGTCAATTTCCCTTGACTGTGTCAATTTCCCTTGACTGTGTCGATTACCCTCGACTGTGTCGATTAACCTCGACTGCGTCGATTTCCCTCGACTGGGACACCGAAGCACTCAAGTGGTCACATAAGGACCCTGAGTGGGGCTCGGCCGTACCCGTTAGATCTAACCCTCGTCCCTAATTAAGTATTAATGGCATCTCAATATCTAGTTTAAGCTCACATGATCTAGTATTTTCTAGGCTTTTCTTAAAGCTCATCATATTGCACTCACCACGAGTGCTTCTCGTATTCTTTTGTATTCTCAAATCATATTGCACTCGGTACTCGTTCTCACCAAGAGTGCTTCTCGTATTTTTACCATTTGTAAAAATTATAATATTTGTAACATGTATTTCACCCCCGAGAGTTATAAAACCAAAAACAGTTAAAGAAAAGGGGGAGCATGAACTCACAACTTTGCGTTCCTTGCGTCGTAAACTTCACCGGATTTGCTTAATTAACGTCGTAACCTATACGCGTTTTCTTAACGTTAGTCACTAGACTTGCGTCGCACAAGTACAGTCACTCTCTTTTGTATATATACTTGTGTTAAAAATATTTTATCTTTTTAACTACGTATCTTACTTATATTATTTTTCTCTAAAATTAATATAAGTATCTCGTGTTTTGCACTTTGCACCCGAATTATGTATCTTGTATGTTGTATGTGTATTTTTATGTTTATACCCCTCATGAGTATTTAGTGTATTTTTAAGTCTTAATACACTAGCACGTATAACACATACTATATACACTTAGCACAAAAGTTGGTGATAAAATAATATATATTTTTCTCTCAAAAATATACATACTTATATCCATTTTTATTCTTGAAGAAATCCTCATTTCTTATCACCAAAAATTAGGGAAACCTTGGTAATACTTTAAATACATTTTTAGGGAATAAGTTTCCCAAAAACTTATATTTTTCTAAGTGTAAAAATTTATAAAAATTTGGACAGAGTTTCCCCTAAAAATGGAGGTTTCCCATGTTTTCAAAACATGTGTTTATTTTCTTTTAAATCGTCAACAATCATCAACAACAATCACTAATTTCTCCATTTCATGAACTTGAATATTTGCAAAAATTTGTAGTAGTTTACTAGCACATTTAGTAAGCCTTGTTATCTTTAAAAATAAGTTTAATTTCTTAAAAACTTTATTTTTAAAGAATATGAAGTTTCACAACTTCTAGTCGGTTTTTACGAAAATTATTTCTTTGTTAAAACTTTTGTTACACAAGTGTCCACACACTTGTTTGTTCATAAAAACACCTCTACTTCATGAAAGATCCGGTTTTAAAACATGATTTTGTCTTACAGTTGGTCTTTCGAAAATACCACTTGTAGATCTTTAGATCTACTAGTTTAGAACTCCATTTCATAAGATAAATTGTTTTTACACAAGTTCATGTTTAATAGTAGTAGTGTTCATCATCTAGTCCTTTTTATACTTTAACATACACTAGCTCATGTTCTAAGAACATAACCTAGCCGGCTTAGATGACGATCCGAACTACTACTAGCATTAAACAACACAAAATAATCATCACAAAACAAGTTTAACAAGTTTTACACCAATACTTTCCTTTTATCCATTAAGTTCATCATTTTACAAGACTTTTAGTTGGTGATCTTTAGTGTTTATGATTTTTAGCCATTAAATCATCTATTAACCATCATAAACGAGAACAAGAAGATGTTTAGAAGCACTTACTACTAGCACAAGGCTAGGGGAGTTCAAGAGGACAAAAGAGGTGGATAAAAGCAAATGAAGAAGGTCCTTCAAGATCCGCTTGCACCGAGCTTCGTTAGTGGCCTTCTTACTCCTCAATATCACCTTGGAATGGATGGATGAGTTGGAAAATGAGGGTGGCGGTGGTGCTTGGTTGGGCCGAGAACAAGGGAGGGAGAGAGGGAAGTGAAGGTGGAGTGATGAAATGGTGGTATTTATAGACCTTCCATATAGCATATTCCTAGCATATTCCTGGCATATTCCTGGCATATTCCTGGCATATTCCTGGCATATTCCTGGCATATTCCTGGTATATTTCTGGTATATTCCTGGCATATTTTCCTGGCATATTCCTGGCATATTCCTGGCATATTCCTGGTATATTCCTGGCATATTCCTGGCATATTCCTGGTATATTCCTGGCATATTCCTGGCATATTCCTGGCATATTCCTGGCATATTCCTGGTATATTCCTGGTATAGTCCTGGCATATTCCTGGCATATCCCTGGGTTTGCTGCGTTGTCTGCGTTTTGCAGTGTAAGCGTTGTGTCGCGTAGGAACACACGGTACGCGCTTAAACTTGAAAAATAACGTTTTTAAGCGTTTTAATTTATTTTTCAACACGAACCTGATTAAAATAAAATTTTAATCATAACAGAATATTTGTGGGATTAAATATTATCCGGGCGGTATATATGTAACCCTTGTATGTATCCTTGGGTTTTAATGTATTTTTGACGTTGGACCTACACCTAGGCCCTAATTCTAATGTCTGACTGCTTTCTGCAGTTCTGTTGACACGATGTGTCTTACCGGTGAGTTTACTAATTTTTGACGCAACGCTATCATAACGTAATTCTTGTAGCATATATCATGCATGAATTCACTTGCATGGAATTCAGGAATTTATTTGTCTGGTAAACTAGATCATGTACAGTCATTAAAGCACAAATTACTGTTCATCTAGTGTACGGAATGTACGGAAAAGTGACGGTTGTCACAGAAATAAGTTTTGGAGGGTTTGGTGTGTCGAAATCAAGTTTATTCGATCACGGGGACTATTTGCGTCAAACTGCGAAAGTCTGCCGATTCGTATAGTAACGTACCTTCCGGAATATGATCATAAGTTAAACATACCATAAAAATCCTTTACATAGCTTAGAAATAGGCTTTGAGGGGTTCGATGTGCAAAAATAAACTTATTTGGTCAAACAGGGACTAAAAGCGTCAAAAAGTGCATAAGTTTGTATTTACGCGCATATCTTACGTCCTGAACATATCCGGACATCCAAAAAAATTTTTAGTCATTAAAATATTTTATTTTAGTGATTGGAATGCAAAAATACCCTTCGTCGCGCAATTTGGATCGTTTTCGCGTCCGTTTGAGTTTTCGTCGTAATTAACCGAACAACGCAACCGTACGACCAAACGAACCGACATCCGAGATGTTTTTGAGCATATTTCATGTTCCCTATACTTTAACTTCATTGTAGAGCCTTGAAATGGGGTTAACGGGGCTTAAACGTGTCAAAAATGCATCAAAAACCAAGTTTCAGGCCTGCAGGGACTAAACTTGAGATTCTGCCAAACTTTCTTAGGAGGGGCGCGTAAGACTCAGTGTGAGTCTACGCGGCCCACGACAGACCATCTGGTCTGCAAAAATCAGTTTCTGCAATCAACAGCTGGTTTCTGGGTTTTTATACATGGTTTCTTTACTCTATGGACTGGTATTTAGGCTCCCATTGTATACAAAACAATGTGCCACACATGGATGGTCCAGATTGAAGCTCAAAGTTCGAGAAACGATCTTAACATCTCTTGAATTCCTATAAATACCCACCAATTCAACCCTCATTCCTCAAAATTGAACTCACTTCTGCTCTAAGTTGAAGCTCTCCCTTGTGAGGCTTCATACCTGAGTGTTTTGAGTTCAAATCTTCCTAGCTTGGACCTTTTGTAAGTTTCTTTCATGCTTTTATGCGTTTTTAAGCATGAAAGTCAAACAATGTTTGACTTTCTGCTTTGACCAGTCTTTGGTCAACACAAAGTTCGTTTGAACTTCGCAACGTGAGCGTAATCACGATGGTCATAGTCCTTTGTGACTATACCTACTGATTACCACGTTATTTAGGAATAGTGACGAGTCATAGTTTCGGTCAAAATACGCGTTTATACGTATTTTGTAACCAAACTATTCTTGGGTATCAAAACCCTTTGTTTTGATATCAAACTTGTTTTCTAACTTAGTTAAACATGTTTAGCTCGTCACTTTTAGTTTAGTGCTTATATAGGGTCGTAAGATAAGCGGTTCAAACAACCGCTTAGACTTTTGAACCTGACCCGTTTGGTCGATCATTAGGATCCGACCAAACACATTTTGTGACCATAGTTGTATAGGGAATAACCTTCCGAGGTTATACCTTATGGTCACTTCGTTTAGTTAGTTGTATGATAGGTAGTTTATATGCCTTAAGAAAATGACCAAAATGCCCTTTTTGCGCATAATTTCATTTTAAGCATATGTAACCTAAATTTTTACCTCTAAACTGATTAGGTAACATTATTAGACATATTAAGGCATATAATGCTTGTAATAGGACTAGTTAGGCGGTCCGAACACGTTTTACGCGAACGACCCGTTCAAGTAGCATAAGCTACCAAAACGAGTCGTAATGGGTCGTAAGCACTTAGGATAGGTTCCGATTTAGTATGTAGGCTTTGTTAAACCATATCATATGAGTTCCAATACTCATTTGGTTTACGAAACCTCATCCTATCCGATCTTCCGATTTAGGTCCGGTTTATTAACATAGTTACCTATATTAGGTGCCGATTGATTACGTGATCCCTCTAGCATTGCTTGGTTGTTATTCAAGACTTCTAAACATTCTCAAGTGAGTACATAGTCCCTTCTTTTACTATTTTCAAATGTTTTGGGGTGATTCACATGTGCCTACTTGTTACTTTCGTGCTTTTCATGCTTTTATAACATATACTTGCTATGTTCATTAGTACACATATAGTACATGATTTCTTCCATGATTTTGCTATGTATGTTTTATTAACATGCTAGCACATTGATTTCATATATTACATTTTGTTGCATATGTTCACTCATCATATGGACACATTGATTTACATTAAACATTTCTACTTTGTATGTCACTTAGCATATTTAGTACATTATTTTCATATAACAAGCTTACACTTGGTATAACATTTGGTTTGTTTAACGAAACTAATACATTCATTAACACCGATCATGCCGTTCGTTAGTAGGTAGTGGTACTATAGGAATTGACAACTCCCATTCCTGAAATCCTAGGTTTGTTTGGGTGGAAGGAATGACCGAATTCGATATACATAATTTTGATAAACCTTTAACTTGTTAAGGGTTTGTCTCCTCAGTCGCAAGGCTTGAATGTAGACGTAAAACATTACCGCATAGATGTTTGTATCAATAAAGCATTAATTTTACGAAACATAACTTTTGATTTAAACTATGATTTATTCAAATACATTGTTTTGTACATTTTACATATGGTTAGAATAGATACTTTTATTTATTTTGCCATACATAACATTTGATTATACATGAACATTTTTACATTGGTTTAAACAATACATTTTGGTGGTTTGTTTGGGTAAGTGATTTAAATAACGAGGCGTGTGTAATATGATAAAAGCATGGTGGATACGCCGCTGGTACTTCCTATATATATGTGCTTTTATAATATTACATATCGTAGCGTTATTTAAACCATTTCAATTTAGACATATTACATTTTACACAAACAATATATCTTTACAAAACATTGTTTTACAAACAACATATTTTATACAAACTTATTTTACTCGGTTAATTATTTAACCACACATCTTTCTTTTATATCATCTGATTTCTTATAAATTTTTGTATGATTTATTAAAAAAAAACACTTTACAAGATTCATGACTAACTTTTGTTAAACATTTCTTTAAACTCACAAGTCATGAATCCTATTTTAATAAAACCTATGTATCTCACAGACATTTTTATGCTGACGTACCTATTTTCACATGTGTTTCAGGTGCTGTTATTAGATGATCATGATGCAAACATAGGATTGGATGAGGGCCTTCGTGACTTAAAACTATGAAAGACAGTTAAATTCTTGTATTATTTCTGTAAATCTCTAGACAATGTAAACATTTTAATTAATAAAACAAAACTTCAATTACCATGTGTTATGAAACAATGATTCTGTTACTCCACTCCCCGAATTTTCCGCCGCGATTTGTTGTTTTACGCGGTCGGGGTGTGACACCTTTAGAGTATGATCCATGGTTGGATGACAACAAGTCATATTCGGAATTATATCCACCCGAAGAAGCAATACGAGCCCCACCAATGAGCTGAGAATATGTGCAGGAACTTCGCTAATATGGCGAAAATTTAGTAGATGAAGGAAATAGAATCCGACAGATAGGAGAGAAACTCGTCCGGAAATATGACGAGCACGAGATTCAGTATTGGATAAACAACACCTAGAATAATATATATATATGTGTGTAATTTTGTACTTAGATAAAAAAATATTACAACTAAAAATAAATAGACTAGAATACATATCGATGCATAACTACTAGTATGTTTTCAGTTGTAAGTTGTAATTGACGCATATATATATATACAAAGAGTAAAGTCGCAATGTTTGACGCTTTTGGTTAAATCTGTTTGAATGTTTTTTTGTGTTAATCTAATTCTGTGATATTAATACCTGATAATTGTTTACAATTCAAATGTCGAACGAAGTAAATCAGGAAAACCAGAATAATGATAATAACGAGAACCACGTGAATAAAAGTGCCATCGAACATATCGTAGCACAAGGAATTATAGACGTTATGCCATATATTATCAAGACTATTAAAGAAGCAGAAAATAATAATTCTACAATAGGCAGTAAACGAACATATCGTAGCAGAAGGAATTACTGACCAATGATCCAAGCTCCAATTCCAAAAAGAAGAAGAACCATCTCATATGGTTGTCCTTATAAAGAATTCTTGGCTTGCAAACCAATAGAATTCTCAGGAAACGAAGGAGCCATTTCAGCTTTACATTGGATAGAAAAGACAGAAGCAGTCATAAAAATAAGTAAATGCGCAGATGAAGATAAGATTATGTTTGCTTCTAATCTTTTTAAGAATGCATCCTTAGAGTGGTGGAATACCATTCTCTAGTCTAGAGGAAGTGACATAGTTTACAATATGGAATGGACCAACTTTAAGGAGATAGTTGAAAGAAAATTCTGTCCCCCTATTAAAAAAGAACAAATTGCCAATAAGTTCTTAAACCTTAATGACTTGAATAGATTGTAAGGTTACACAACCATATTCTTTGAATAAGCTAGGATAGTACCAACCTTAGCTGTGACACCCGACAATTTCAGGTAAACACCATTAACACAAACTCCGTTATCTCAAACACCCATTCATCCATTACACTTGATTAGGGTTAATTAAGTGTGTCAGTTATTTTCACAAACGCTCGCGTAACGATAATTAGGGGAATTACGGGATCACACATGGGTTTATACCTGAACGTCGATAAACGATCAGAATAATATTCCAGAACAAACAAATAAATATAAATTAGGTAAACTTATATGCTATGAGACGTTATGTGACTTATGGTGCATTTTGTGAACTTATGTGAAACCGCGTATATTTACGCGTAATAACGTATCGATGAACTCATAACTTGAGTGTATGGTATATCGTAACCTAAATTTCGAGGACGAAATTTTTGTAACATGGGGGGGGGGGGGGATGTGACAACCCATGTGTTTGACACTGGTTAATTACGTAAAGTTACGTGTGGGAATACTACGTATTATTATTTACTAAATAATAACATGTAAGGAGCGAATACGTCTTTTAATTGAAAATCACGGTGGCGGTTCACGACAATTTCAATACACACATTCGTATATAGGTGTATATATTTATTTATATAAGTTGTACACATTCATTTTGATTCAAACTTGTAAATATATTTTTATTATATTTAATTTATAAATATTAAACGAGCGGGTTCATCTTTAGCGAGAACACTAAACCTGGTTAGTATACGCAGTGTAAGCCCAACCCACCTATCCAAACCCTAACTATATTAACCCCTTTAATGTTTCTTCCTTTTCTTATTTGCATAAAAACCCTAGCCCCAAATATTACACACACAAACTTTTGTGTTTTATTAGACAAACACACCCATCTGCATATCGAGAGAGAGAGAGAGAGAGGGATAGAGAGTCGGAGAGAGAGAAGAGCAGGGCCGGTGACTATTTGGCGATGTGGCAGCGGTTTTGCGGCGGTGTGCCGCTCTTTCGACGGTGAGAACCATCTGCAGCGTTGCAGAGGTTGGTGTTGTTCGGGTATGAAGTGGCTGCGAGGTTTGGGAGATGTGGTGGTGATACGAGGGCGGTGGTGGTTGGGTGTTAGATGGCGGCAGACGTGGGGGTGAACGGAGGGTGGTGTGCGACTGATGTTGGGTTCGGTTCTGATCAACGGCTCAGGCAGTAAAACGTGATGGGTGCTGGAGTTGTTTGGGATCTCCGGCGACCACAAATGTCTTTAACCGCGGCAGTGGCTGCGTCTTAAGTGCAGATCTGGCTGCCTCTCCCTTCAACGAGTTGATTCTCCAGTGACTTACGACCTTCTGGTGAGTAGTTCTTGTTATATATGTTTCTGTTTTGCCCGATTCTCATACATCGAAGCCGAGTAACGACTTGTAGAGTGAGTTTTGATGAAGCTTGAGGGTGGTTCGGGAGGATTGTTATGAGTACATACGGCGGAGTTGTAGGATCGGGGAATCGATCTAAACGAGTTGATCAGAAGAGTTCTAGACCAAATCAGAGGCAAAATTCATTGATTTGATCTTCATTCAGCTTGATATACACTTAGAAGTAGATATGTCGATTGTATTGATTTCACAACATTACACGAGCTGGCGACACTTCGGTAGAGCTTCGCTACCGGAATTAGAATGTTACAAATGAAGAACCAAGACCTCCTATATATAGGGAACCCCAGGTCGCATGAAACAACCCATCCAGGTCGCACGAACTGCCAGTTCGCACGAACTGGACTTGTCACCTCGTGCGAGGTGGCTGTTTCAGTCCTGTTTCCCGTTTCTTTCGAACTACGTGTCCTGGTCTATCATTCTTGTTACAAGACTCGATATAAGACGAAGTCAACAGACATATGCACTAACAAACTCCCCCTTGGATGATGACGAGTCTTCAGTGTATTGAGTCTTCAGTCTTGATAAGTCTTCTCGCTCTTTCCAAAGTATCTTTCTCTGTAAGCATCCTCTTCAATCTCTCACATCTTCTATCAGAATCTCAACCTGGCTCTATTCTCTCTCTAATCTCTTAATCAGGTTTCTTGATTCCTTAAGTTCTTCAGCATCAGCAACTTTTATTTCGAACTTTATTCTAGAATCTGAATCTGGCTCTTATGTCTTCAGACTCCCCCTTTGCTAACAAACTCCCCCTTAAGTGCAACTGGGATCGCAGTCTAGAATCTTCTATCTACAGGCTTTCACATGTTTAGTAACGTCTCCTAGCTTTCCGTAGCAATAGGATCAGAAATCTGGCTCTAATCTGCATACGAAAATCCTCAGGAGTCGAACCTTAGCTCTTTCAAAGCTTTTTACCTGCATATACTCTACCCAAAAATAAATTTCACAAGTTTTAAAATTTAACAAATTTAGAAACCACTGGTAGATATCAATCAATCAACAATAATAGTTATATCAAGTTCAAATTAATGACCTTGATTAACACATCTTCAAAACATCACTCGGAAAATCATCTTATAACATTTCTCAAATTATCTCAAACTTTGACTTCATTTTTCACTTCAAGCACACTCTCCCAACCCTGTTGTTCATCATGTTTAGCACTTGGAATTTTGAAAATCAGCTTTCCAACATCAGCTGTCGAAAATAAGATGAAATAAAATCTTTTTGAATTTTCAAAATTTTATGCTAAAACACACTAATGAAAAACAGTAAAGAAATATTTACAGACAATATTTTTGTGAGTTTGTGTAAGAGGATCATATCAGTTTTTGACAAATCACTAGCACCGTTGAGCTTTAAACACTTTAAGTTCTAAACGATTCACTTAGATTGTCAGTATACTGATCCACTTAAATTTTCACACAAAGTTCAACTGTTTCGAGATACGAGATTAGTGTTTTAATGGAGTTAACTTATTCGCGTGTCCCACCTCAGAATATACTCCCGTATCCAGACTCCTATATTCAGTCTTACAGGTGAATGTACACTAATGATATCTGTAAATGGGTAAATGCGAGGCCATGAGAGCTCAGGTTAGAACTTCCGTTCAGACAAAGAGATGATGGCTCGACTTTAGGTGTGTCCCGTTTGGGGATCTTTTCTTCAACAGCACATGATTAGCATTTTTCAATGTTTCATCATTTTTTATGCTGAGGGTGGGCTTTATGATTAAAGCAGTGCAGAGTATTATACGAGGACTAGGCTATTGCTCCCGCAAAATCAGAAGTCCTGGTATAATACCCCAGATATCATCACGCACAAAGACCTAGTATGTCAGAAATAGAAAGCCCTTCAAACAAGATTTCAGGGGTTACCTATGTATCCGAGAGATGTTCCCCATGAAATAAGTAAGTATTTGATATTTAGGTTTATATCTCGAACACAATCTACTAAGCGTGTAAAAATCTACTGGCATATCATCAGTGAGACCGTTTATCACATTTTAACTTTCCAATTCTTTAGCGTACTGTGATTGTCTACTGATGTACTATCATTTCCTCTTTTTCACAACAAAACTCATTTTGATTTTTCGATGTTTTTGGTTTTTAGATTTTATCATGTTTTTGGATTTTTCAAATTTTCAAAATTTAGAAAATTTTTTACTCCCCCTAAAATCAAACATATGTTTCAATTTTTGATTTTCCGGGAAAATTTGAAAATAAACGCAATAAACTGTAAAAATAAAATTTTGAAAAATATGTTTCAATTTTTTATCAGTTTGTCATTTTATTTGAAAGATGTGAAATGCTTCATTTCTCCATCCACTTGGCGTAAACAATAAGAACTCCCCCTGACAACAAACTATTTTCCCATTAAGATTTCAAAACACTTAAGTTTGTTTTAATCAAAATGGTTTTTCCGGAAAAATAGTTTTGTCAATTTTACATATCATGGGGTTTCATCACATTGTTCTATCAACCACTTTGTAAAATCTAACACTTTTAGGTTTTTCACAAGAACATTTTTCAAGAATGATGCCGATTCATGCTCCACGATTACCAACTTGGGAGCTCCGGCAAGTCAGGATTTTTAAGTATGGAACACAGATACCCAAGCCTGACCAGCTTTGGGTGCATCCGAGTTATTTTCACTCGGTGGGTAAGGTCTCCTCTTTAATTCATAAAAATCTTTTACCCCTTTTTCCCTTCCATCAACCATCTTACCAAAAATATGTTTTACTTTCCCATTGAAAACCTTTTCGACATCAAATTCTTACTTTTCAGAATAGAATTGATTCGAAATCTCCACTTTTCCAACTTTTTGTTTTAAATTTTCAGTCCGCAATGGTGGAAAGTTTGCGTCATCCATTGGTGGAACTGAATTTTCTCCTTTTAGTTCAACTGGTGGCTCCTCTGACTTTGACGAGTCAGATTCATTGCCAGAACTCACTTCTTGTTTCTTAACAATCCATTTCTGTTTGTTTAAATTTGCTCTTCTTTTGTAAAAATGTTTCGAACTTTCACCAACTTCGAAAGTCGAATTTTTGAACTCTTTAAATTTTTCTGTTGGTTGTTCCTTTTTATCAACACATTTTTCTTTCAATTTAGAGTTAGAAGAAACTCCCTGTTTTGTGTTGGTTGGTTTTGAGCAATTCCAAGCAATATGTCCAACCTCTTGACATTTGAAACAGGTTCTTCTTTCAACTCTCAATTCAGATTCCTTCAACATATTCTTTTGCTTTTCGGCAAGAAACTCCTTGTTTGACTGTTTCCAGAAAGGTTTCTCCTTCTCTTCTTCAGAACTTGCTCCTGAAACAAATTTAGTTTTTGTTTTATAAATTTTCTCATTTTTATGATTTTCTGGTGGAATAAAAACTAATCCCTTGTTTTTGAAATTACTGTTATGGTTTGGTTTCTTTTGATGACCTGGACCGAAACCTTTCTTCTTGTTTAAACGTTGTTGAACTCTAGAAGTATATTTAGGTTTTGAAAAACCAATTTTATTTTGTATTTATGAAATTTTGATTTCTATCAATTTAAAAACTGTTTTAATATTTTCAAATTTCACATTTTTAATTGGAAATTCCTCATCAGAATATAATTTGTCCGAATCATTCAAAGCATATGCCACTTTGATTTTTTCGTCATTCAAATTATTTTTTGATATCAGAAAATATTTATTATAAACCTTTTTGACCGATGATTTCGAACTGTCAACTTGTCACACCTTGACTTTTGCGGAAGTGTATGATGTGTGACTGGTTTAATATCATTGCATTCAATCATAATAAACAACTACATGATTAAAACGATGTTCATCCATTCATAAAATTTGAGTATTACAAACACTGGTTATTTAGGTTTTAAAACACAACCTTCGACTAGGTTACAAACAGACAAAAGTGGATGACATCTAAACTTGAAGTCTACTTCTAGTTACAACACCTGCGCCCAAGATCCAACCTGTCACCTGAAATACATGTAATTTTGGAAAACATCAACAAAAGTTGAGCGAGTTCATGCGTTTTGTGTGAGTACTGTAATCTTGGAAATCTTTGAGAGACTCCTTTGTAAACAGGTATGAAAAGCGTGTATGAACATAATTATTTTACAAGGACTTTAAGGCATGTGAGGACATAGGGAGCACTCGTAATGAGTAGGCATATACCATTGTCGATTTCCCTCGACTATGTCGATTTCCCTCGACTATGTCGATTTACCTCGACTATGTCGATTACCCTCGACTGGGACTCCGGAGCACTGCTTGGTACTAGTTGTGACCATGAGTGGGGTTCGGCCGTACCCGTTAGATCTAACCCTCGTCCCTAATTAAGTATTAATGGCATTTCAATATTAAGTCTATGTTCACATGATCTAGTATTTCATAGGCATTTCATACCGTTTAAGCATTCGTAACATGTATTTCACCCCCGAGAGTTGTAAAACCAAAAACAGTTAAGAGAAAAGGGGGAGCATGAACTCACTGCTTTGCGTCTTCAGTACTCGTAACTCAAATCTCGTCAACAAACATGACTACCTACAATGTGCTAGGGTCTATTAGACGAGCGGGCCGTGCCTTGCCTTAGTATTCATGTTTTGAGTTACGTTTCTTTTATGTCTTTAACATTATCCAAAGTGATAATACTTCTCAAGTATTTATTTTCATATTTCCTTCCCAAGGATGAGAGTATTTCATACATGTGTATTTGTATTCTCGTATTTGTAGTTTCCCAAAATAATATATTTTCCCTTTGTCGAAAATATGATATACTTTGTAATAATAACGAAAATCATATTTTCATTTCTTGTATCCAAGATAATATTCACCAAAAATATATTTGTAACGGTTTTCTCCGGAATACTTCATAAGTTACGTTCTCGAGTTCGGTTTCACAATATTTAAGTGTGTAACTTATATATCTATTCCTTGTGATTTTTGGTATTATTTTGGATTGTAAATTCTTGATATTTTGTTAAGTTATATTATTTTACCCTAAAATAATATAACTATTTCACAACGTATACAAATATTCACACAGGTGTCCTTTATACATATATATGTTCTAAATATATATATTCACCCATTTTGTTTATAAAAACCAACCTCCAATACTTGTATTTTTGTAACAAAATCTATGGCAAAGTTTATATTGAAAACCATAGTTAAAACTCACTTGTAAATACTTGTTTAGAAAATATGTTTCTAAGTGTTTGTATTTCTAGAAAATTTCGCCATAGTTTCCCCTAAAAATGGAGGTGTCCATGCTTTTTAAGCATATCATTTTCTTTTCAAAAATCATCATAAGCAATCAACGATCATCCTTAAACAACTTTTACTTACCAAGTGCCAAAGCATTGCATTTTACATAATAGTCATGAACTTGAGTTTTCATAAAAACTTGTAGTAACTTGGTAGTATGTTTAGTAGACTTAGTTATCCTTTAAAGTGTGTTTATTTCTTTAAAAATCTCATCCTTAAAAGATTTGAGTGTTTACAACTTGTTAGATGATTTTTTCTAAAAATCATTCTTTTGAGTTTTCTTGTAAACAATATATTCTTACCCTTGTTTCACTACTAGAAACATGGTTATTTTCTTTAAAACTATGTTCATGTAAATCTTGTGATTTAACTTGATTTCTTTGGAAAACTATTTTAGAAACCATCCACTTACAAGACTTGTATTTTATTTAAATCACCATCATATGAAAATAACTTTTATTATTCAAGTTCATGAAAGACATAAAGCATGATGATCGTGATCTTTCACAAGATCACCACTTTAACTTACTAGATCATGTGTTTAATCACAATCTAGTAGGTTAGTTATGATGTCTAGCATCACAATCACTAATAATTAATCAACAAGAAGCAAACAATCATAAATCAACAAGATTCCATATGTTTATAAGCTTATGTTAGAGATTCATGTTCATGTCTTTTAGTGTTCTTGTGATTTCCAACATAATACATCTTTTAACAAATCAAAATAGAAGTAAACAAAGGTCAAGAGGGTCTTACTACTAGCTCTAAGCTAGGGAAGAACACTTGTTGATGATGAAGACAAAAGTGGTGGATAAAAGCTAATGATGGAGGTCCTTCAAGTTCTTCAAGCACCAAGCCTTCTAATCTTGCACCTTACACCTTGTGATAAGCTTTGAATATATGGAAGCAAAGTGGAAGTGATGGTGGTGGTGGTGGCTTCTTACGGCCGAGAAGAGGGGGAGAAGGAGAGAGATGAGTGGTGTTGTGTGAGAAATATGATCCTTCATGTGTTCTTATATCCATTAAGATCTTAGGAAATCTTAGAAAATTCCAAGCAAGATCATTTAGAGATTACATAAGATCTTACTAAGATTGAGAAGATCAAATGAGACCTAGTGAGATCTTGCAAAATTTGGGAGGTGGGGTCACATAAGTGACCGTCCACTTATATATGGGGGGGGTCTAAGTGTAAATTCCAACCATCTAGTTAAATGTTAAGTATAATGTTTAGTGTTTATGTGTAACATGTGTTATATAGTGTGTTAGGGTGTTCGGGGATCATAACTAGCTCAGAAATAATAAAACAGTGCTTCTAGTGTAATTTTGGTGTTTCGGGTAATGTCCGGGTGTTCGGTTAGATACCGGTTCGTTAATGTGTCAAACTATTCCATTTAGTGTTCTTTATGTACCCTTTTGTAACGCTTTTAATCCCCGACACTTTGGAAAGCATTCGGGACCATTTTGCCATATTTTTGCATGTAATAAACTTGTTAAAATGCTGAATTTTGCTGATTTATGCAGAATTCTGCACTTGATGTGGGTTTTAGGCACTTTCCGGCACTTTATCTATCACCTAGAAAAGCAGTTTTGTGGTCCTTACTTCCCTACACACTATACTAGTGTAATACGTAGTCTCTGGCTCATACTGGGCCTCAAAACACTGTCTGTCTATGTACTGAACTTTGTCAGCATTTTAGTTTGTCTGGTAATGGTGCCATTTCTGTTCTGTGTATTATTAGAACTATATCTTGTTGCATGTAGCAACGATAAAAGTCTTGCAACATGAAATGCCATTGTATGTATATAACAGTAATAAGAAATTCATTCGTCTTGTAAACTAGATTATGCACAGTTATTAAATCACAGATTACTGCTCAATTAGTGTACGGAATGTACGGAAAAGTGACAGTTGTCACAGACTCCCTCCGTTAGAAGAATTTCGTCCCGAAATTCAAGCGATACCATCGGTCGCAGGGGAGTTGTTAATCAAATGTGGTCACTTATGTTTAAAATTTTTCTTCATGTTCCCATGTACTCTGGGTCATGATATGAATTCTAATGTACTCAAGTAAATCAATTACGTCTTTTCTGTGTTTTGTGGACTCTTGGTCCGCAACCTTAACAGGTTCTATAGTAATTTTGTCGTTTTTCATTGACGTGAATCTTATTTGTGGGAACAACGACCGTTCCTGGAGTCAGACTCCTCTAAAGACTAGACACATGGAATGTGTCGTGATCACTACTGATCTTTTTCTGGAAGTTTCAATTTGTGAGCAATGGTTCCGATCCCTACACCGGGGGTCCAACCTTTACATTTTCCAAATCACACCACGCCTTCTCGAGGCGAGGCTCCCATAAAGCCATACTTCTTATTTCAAATTCCTACGATATCCGCCGCTCATCGGCGCAATCTTTTTGTATTCCGCGGGCTGTCTTGATATGATCACATATCTGAACGATCTTGCCTCTAGTTTTTCCTGGACCAACTCGGGCCAGTAGATTGTTTATCTCCGGTCTCCGTTCAACACGACGTGGATCGACTTATTATGTTCCATCTAAAGCTTCACACGAAGCAGTTTAAACGACGGTGTGATAAATACTGTTGTAGGAAAACTCCACTAAGGGCAATTGAGTGTTCCAACTTTTCATCAAAGTTTATCACACAAGCACGTAACATGTCCATACAGTCTGCATCGTTCAGTAGCTTAGTCCATCTACGTTAATATTCAAGTTTTTACGATCAACGGTGTGCCGCAACCCTTGTGATCAGTAAAGGTCGTGCAGCGTTTTCTTACAAGTAATGTTGTCAGATTTGTGGTGCGCAATCACTGTATCTAGATCATGGTTTCTTCTCATGATCCCTTAATCAACGTGATGCGTATGCAATGCCGTAGTCTCGGTGCATCGACGCGTAATCGAGACTTTGTTGAGAAGCGTCACATAATTGCAACTCTAACTCCTTAGCTCTTGATTGCAGGGTTGGCATGAATCTCGTTCTTATCCACCATGTATCCTAAAGTTCTTATCTTGCAAATTCGAAATCCGCTTTTCAACATCTTATCACATAACTGTTCTTTCTCTAAGAGTTGCAAGATAAATTGCAGCTATTGCTCACGACCTTCCATGGTCGTTGGCCATATAAGAATGTAGTCAATAAATAAAATCATGATCTATCCAGGTATGGCTTACACGTTCGATTCATGAGGTCCATGAATATTGTTGATGCATGTGTTAAGCCAAATGGTACGACAAGGAACTCGTAATGCTCGAAGCGAGTCCTAAAGGTCGTTTTAGGGATATTTCCTTCTTGTATTTACAGTTGAGGATAGCCTGTCCTCAAGTTGATCTTTGAGTGGTAACTAGGACCTTACGATTTGTCTGCTCATGTCATCAATCCTTGGCAAAGGATATCGATCCTTGATATCCAACTCTCTGGAATTGATGCAAAGCGGAAACTGTCAACTTTTTTCTTGTGTCCTTAACTGAGGATGTCATGTCCTTGATTCCCTCTGTCTAGCAGCTCTTGCAGTTACATCGGAGGCTCATGCTTCGCGGACGAAGCTAGTCGATAAGGCGTCATCTTGTCACTGGTGCCGCTTCTGGCACGAGGTTGATCTTAAACTTCTCTTGTCGTTGTGGGGGTATTCCTGGCAAGTCTTCAGGAAAGGCTTCTGGGAATTCCTCCACCACGGGGTTGTCTTCTAGCTCCAGCTCCTAGGTCTCCTTATCGGCAACATGAGCTAGGAAGGCTATGCAGTCTACTCAGAGGCGCTTCTGTGTGTCTTCGACCAATGAGAGATGTCGCAGACCCACGGTCTAGTACCCCTGCAACTATTGCAAGAAGGTTGTGCACTATAAATGTTTCATCATTCGCAAGTGGGATGCGACTGATTTTCCTTATATCGAACGACTTCAACTCTATACTTGGATATCCAATCCATGTTGACTATCATATCATGACTTCCCACGTCAATGGTAACAGAAGGTTCCGGCCTTCTGAGTCCCCAAAATATAATCCTTAATTGCTTCGTCTGCTTAAACTAGTCTTCTATATGCCCATTTCTAAAGAATACAGGACGTCTATTCTACTCGAAACTAGGCCAAGCAGTTTCTTAAGTTCTAAGCATGCAAGGTTAAAGTTGGTGCCAGTATAAATAAAATAATGGATGCATAAGGTTGGTTAATAGGGGACGTACCCGTAACCGCATCTGGATCCTAGCGTGCTTCACGAGCTTCGATCGTGAAAACCTTTCCTTGCTTGTTTCTTCCTAGGGCAATCTTTCCTAAAGTGCCCTGCTTCACCACACCTATAGCAACCTGGAATTTTCCTATTATCTCTTTCGTCTGGATCCTTTGCCCAACAGGCATCCTTGATGTGCCCTTCTTTTCCACACTTCCGCACTTAGGCCTCAGACATTGACCTTCATGGTAAAAATTGCATTTCTCGCATCCCGACTTATTCCCCAAGTATATCTTACCACCGGCCTTATTAGTGGCTCCATAAGCTTTCCTGCCACGCGGCGGGTTCACTTTCTTTCTTTTGTTTGCTTTAGAGCTTCCATAGCTGACTTGGGTGCCCATCTTTAGGTTTGAAGACTTCCTCTTCTTGTTGCCTGATGACTCCACATGAGTCTCGTTCTTGTTATCCTCAGATTCCGAAAATTTTCCCATGCGTAGAGCTTCTTCAGTAAGAGTGACACTCAAATCGATAGCCTCTGTGATGGTCGAGGGCTTTGAGGTAGTAACCATGCTCCTAATTTGAGGTGCAAGTCCCCAAATGAATCGCTCAATCCTCTTGAATTCCGGCTTGACTAAGTAGGGGACGACCCTAGACAAGTCGTGAAATCGCTGGACATATTCAGGAATCTTCGGTCCGTCCATTTTCCAATTCCAGAACTCCACCTCAAGCTTCTGGATTTCAGCCCTAGAACAGTATTTCTTCTCCATCATTTCCTTGAGCTCATCCCAGCTCAGTGCATAAACAGCATTTGCACCAAGGGTCTGAACCTGAAGGTTCCACCAGGAGAGTGCGCCATCCAAAAACAACCCTGAGATAAAGGTAACACTCTGCTGGGGTGAACAGTTACTCATTCTTAGAATGGAGTCGGTCTTTTCTGCCCAACGGACAAATGAAACGGCACCTCCTGTGCCATCAAAATTCAATGGCTTGCAGTCCAGGAATTGTTTATAAGTGCAGCCAGTTGGAGGGTTATTTCCGAAAGTGCCACCGTTGTGTTCGGAGCGGAGGGCTTCATGTCGTGCAATCGCCAGTGAGATGCATTCTTGAAGCTCGGCTTCTGTCCTTGGTAACGTACTGGTGTTTGTGTCACGTCTGGGCGGCATTCTCTTCTGTCAAAAGGTATGAGGTAGGTTAGACAACACTCCATAATTGTTTATGAGGTTCATAGCACCATAAGCCAACATGTAATCACTCAATATCACATGTATATATAATCAATGTATGAGTGAGGAAACAATCACTGAGCCTTCACATAAGCTTGGCAACTTGACTTATTGCTTGTAGCTAAATGAACTCGAGATTACATCACCTTGGTCACAAGTTTCAGTTATTTCCTGCTACATTGGTTTTCTTAGGTCTTTAGCTTTACTGATGTGTATATTTTCCCAGAGATGGGGTTGTTCATGTAGGGGTGATAGAGAGTGTAACGTCACTGAATCTTTTGAATGTTATACATCTTCACTTGCTTAAATATCGGTTCTCAAATGTCTTGTACACGGGTAGAAGTGTCAGACACGAAGTAGGCAAAGACAGGTTTCCTACTTTATAAAGTGCTAAAGCAATGGTCTATGTATTGTTCTACCAGATGAAGGTGTGAACACCTATAGATTATTCTTGGAGGGATGGTGATCATCAACCTGACCCGCAGAGTCCACCAGGATTTTCATGCACTACAAGTCGTTATTACGTGGGCCCCCGTAATAATAAATTGTCTTGCACAGTTACCCCAATTTTCTCTCGTCCAAGCAGATGATCAACCAAAGAGGGGACACTACTGTCCTTATACCTCTGTCATGGAAAGGACCATTGCAGTGGTCCACGCGCTAACACTCGTTATCGTTACGCGCGAATAGGCACGATGATTAAATGAAATAGGAATAAGGAGAACTTCCTAGTAGTTGGAGAGGCACCTTTGAGATGAATACTTCATCTTCCTTTTCTGGTCAAGTGTGTCGTCAACCTCGCTTCACAAAAGCCGCAGGGATCTCGTCCCGCTGGTTAAGAATTCGTTCAAGGTTGCCGCCTCTGCCTCACCGTCACTACCGTAGTCAGGCACCTTCACGATCGAGAAGAGTAGCCATTTCTTACGGAAGCAAGCTCAGAATCTCGTTTGGTAATCACTCCAGCCATGAGCTTTGCAATGAACGCGAGGTCGATAGCTTCATCGTGCGGGTAAGTACAATAATAGGAGTCGGAGTCGAAAGTATCTTGTTCACGTCAATAATCATTCCGTACACTTATTCGTATGTATATATATATCAATAGACAAGTGTGTTAGCATAACCAGGCAATTTGATGCACCATATCACGTATAACTCTCGTTTATCCTTTGGGGGGTCATTTTGTCTTTGGCAAGTCTAACTCGTGTAGACTATCCCTTAGTTGGCACCTTATTTTGGGGTATTCCCTACTAATGTCCTTGCCTTGTCTCTTCTTTGAAAAATGTTTGACTCATGGATCTTGACGCTTACGTGAATGCAATGAAAAATTTTTTGTAAAATGTTTTTGTGAGAGAACTCTAGTGATTGTAGTCTAGACTCGAGAAGGAATCCTAGTTCACTACAATCGAAGCTCTGATACCAAACTGTCACACCCTGACTTTTGCGGAAGCGTATGATGTGTGACTGGTTTAATATCATTGCATTCAATCATAATAAACAACTACATTATTAAGACGATGTTCATCCATTCATAAAATTTGAGTATTACAAACACTGGTTATTTAGGTTTTAAAACACAACCTTCGACTAGGTTACAAACAGACAAAAGTGGATGACATCTAAACTTGAAGTCTACTTCTAGTTACAACACCTGCGCCCAAGATCCAACCTGTCACCTGAAATACATGTAATTTTGGAAAACATCAACAAAAGTTGAGCGAGTTCATGCGTTTTGTGTGAGTACTGTAATCTTGTAAATCTTTGAGAGACTCCTTTGTAAACAGGTATGAAAAGCGTGTATGAACATAATTATTTTACAAGGACTTTAAGGCATGTGAGGACATAGGGAGCACTCATAATGAGTAGGCATATACCCTTGTCGATTTCCCTCGACTATGTCGATTTCCCTCGACTATGTCGATTTCCCTATGTCGATTTCCCTCGACTATGTCGATTTACCTCGACTATGTCGAGGATTACCCTCGACTATGTCGAGGATTACCCTCGACTGGGACTCCGGAGCACTGCTTGGTACTAGTTGTGACCATGAGTGGGGTTCGGCCGTACCCGTTAGATCTAACCCTCGTCCCTAATTAAGTATTAATGGCATTTCAATATTAAGTCTTTGTTCACATGATCTAGTATTTCATAGGCATTTCATACCGTTAAAGCATTCGTAACATGTATTTCACCCCCGAGAGTTATAAAACCAAAAATAGTTAATAGAAAAGGGGGAGCATGAACTCACTGCTTTGCGTCTTCAGTACTCGTAACTCAAATCTCGTTAGCAAACACGACTACCTACAATGTGCTAGGGTCTATTAGATGAGCGGGCCGTGCCTTGCCTTAGTATTCATGTTTTGAGTTACGTTTCTTTTATGTCTTTAACATTATCCAAAGTGACAATACTTCTCAAGTATTTATTTTCGTATTTCCTTCCCAAGGATGAGAGTATTTAATACATGTGTATTTGTATTCTCGTATTTGTAGTTTCCCAAAATAATATATTTTCCCTTTGTCGAAAATATGATATACTTTGTAATAAAAACGAAAATCATATTTTCATTTCTTGTATCCAAGATAATATTCACCAAAAATATATTTGTAACGGTTTTCTCCGGAATACTTCATAAGTTACGTTCTCGAGTTCGGTTTCACAATATTTAAGTGTGTAACTTATATATCTATTCCTTGTGATTTTTGGTATTATTTTGGATTGTAAATTCTTGATATTTTGTTAAGTTATATTATTTTACCCTAAAATAATATAACTATTTCACAACGTATACAAATATTCACACAAGTGTCCTTTATACATATATATGTTCTAAATATATATTCACCCATTTTGTTTATAAAAACCAACCTCCAATACTTGTATTTTTGTAACAAAATCTGTGGCAAAGTTTATATTGAAAACCATAGTTAAAACTCACTTGTAAATACTTGTTTAGAAAATATTTTTCTAAGTGTTTGTATTTCTAGAAAATTTCGCCATAGTTTCCCCTAAAAATG
The DNA here is from genome assembly GCA_030545235.1 of Helianthus tuberosus. NCBI lineage: Eukaryota > Viridiplantae > Streptophyta > Magnoliopsida > Asterales > Asteraceae > Helianthus > Helianthus tuberosus. The sequence continues at coordinate 80,389,645 of CM060417.1, read as the reverse complement.
GAGGTGTCCATGCTTTTTAAGCATATCATTTACTTTTCAAAAATCATCATAAGCAATCAACGATCATCCTTAAACAACTTTTACTTACCAAGTGCCAAAGCATTGCATTTTACATAATAGTCATGAACTTGAGTTTTCATAAAAACTTGTAGTAACTTGGTAGTATGTTTAGTAGACTTAGTTATCCTTTAAAGTGTGTTTATTTCTTTAAAAATCTCATTCTTAAAAGATTTGAGTGTTTACAACTTGTTAGATGATTTTTCTAAAAATCATTCTTTTGAGTTTTCTTGTAAACAATATATTCTTACCCTTGTTTCACTACTAGAAACATGGTTATTTTCTTTAAAACTATGTTCATGTAAATCTTGTGATTTAACTTGATTTCTTTGGAAAACTATTTTAGAAACCATCCACTTACAAGACTTGTATTATTTAAATCACCATCATATGAAAATAACTTTTATTATTCAAGTTCATGAAAGACATAAAGCATGATGATCGTGATCTTTCACAAGATCACCACTTTAACTTACTAGATCATGTGTTTAATCACAATCTAGTAGGTTAGTTATGATGTCTAGCATCACAATCACTAATAATTAATCAACAAGAAGCAAACAATCATAAATCAACAAGATTCCATATGTTTATAAGCTTATGTTAGAGATTCATGTTCATGTCTTTTAGTGTTCTTGTGATTTCCAACATAATACATCTTTTAACCAATCAAAATAGAAGTAAACAAAGGTCAAGAGAGTCTTACTACTAGCTCTAAGCTAGGGAAGAACACTTGTTGATGATGAAGACAAAAGTGGTGGATAAAAGCTAATGATGGAGGTCCTTCAAGTTCTTCAAGCACCAAGCCTTCTAATCTTGCACCTTACACCTTGTGTAAGCTTTGAATATATGGAAGCAAAGTGGAAGTGATGGTGGTGGTGGTGGCTTCTTACGGCCGAGAAGAGGGGGAGAAGGAGAGAGATGAGTGGTGTTGTGTGAGAAATATGTTCCTTCATGTGTTCTTATATCCATTAAGATCTTAGGAAATCTTAGAAAATTCCAAGCAAGATCATTTAGAGATTACATAAGATCTTACTAAGATTGAGAAGATCAAATGAGATATAGTGAGATCTTGCAAAATTTGGGAGGTGGGGTCACATAAGAGACCGTCCACTTATATATGGGGGGGGGGGGGGTCTAAGTGTAAATTCCAACCATCTAGTTAAATGTTAAGTATAATGTTTAGTGTTTATGTATAACATGTGTTATATAGTGTGTTAGGGTGTTTGGGGATCATAACTAGCTCAGAAATAATAGAACAGTGCTTCTAGTGTAATTTTGGTGTTTCGGGTAATGTCCGGTTGTTCGGTTAGATACCGGTTCATTAATGTGTCAAACTATTCCATTTAGTGTTCTTTATGTACCCTTTTGTAACCCTTTTAATCTCCGACACTTAGGAAAGCATTCGGGACCATTTTGCCATATTTTTGCATGTAATAAACTTGTTAAAATGCTGAATTTTGCTGATTTATGTAGAATTCTGCACTTTATGTGGGTTTTAGGCACTTTCTGGCACTTTATCTATCACCTAGAAAAGCAGTTTTGTGGTCCTTACTTCCCTACACACTATACTAGTGTATTACGTAGTCTCTGGCTCATACTGGGCCTCAAAACACTGTCTGTCTATGTACTGAACTTCGTCAGCATTTTAGTTTGTCTGGTAATGGTGCCATTTCTGTTCTGTGTATTATTAGAACTATATCGTGTTGCATGTAGCAACGATAAAAGTCTTGCAACATGAAATGCCATTGTATGTATATAACAGTAATCAGAAATTCATTCGTCTTGTAAACTAGATCATGCACAGTTATTAAAGCACATATTACTGTTCAATTAGTGTACAGAATGTACGGAAAAGTGACAGTTGTCACACAACTGATGAACTTGAGCTCTCAGATTCAGACTTTGACTCTGAGTCCTCATCCTTTTCCAACACCTGATCGACGACTTTCTTTATTAACTCAGACTCATGATCAGTGTCAGACGATGTGAATGTGACATCAATGTTGTCTGGTAACTCATCAGTTGTTTCAGACTTTAACTTTATATTGACTGCCTTTTTGTCTTCTTCCGAATTTGGTTTTCTGGGAGAATAACCTTCCCAGATTGGAGGCGGACACCTGTTATAATTTGCACTTTGTTTCTTACCAGTATCCGTATCTTCCGACTTCTTATCTTGAAAAGCTTCAAAACCTGCTACTGTCGGATATATTATATCAATCAAGTAATCAGAACTTGAGTAACTCATTAGCAATTGTCTGATTCTTTCATTCTCGATCTTTTTAGTCTCCAATTCCTGCTGCAACTTTGCACACTCATCAATATAGTGATTGATGGCCTTCTGCTTAGACATCATCGTTGCATTCATCATTGTCAAAGCATCTTCTCTTTCTGAGTTTGTCTTTTCCAACTGGTTGACTGTTCTATTCAACACATCATAAGATTCTTTCACGTTCTTAACATTGAACAATAATTTTTCTTTCATCTCGTCCAGCTCACTATACTTCTTGTCTTTCTCTTCACAATGTTTGCATGGTTCCAAACATTTCAGACAAGGTTTTGTGACCTCTACAATCTTTTTAATCACTTTAGCTTCTTTACTCTGTTCATCCTTCTCTTCCTGAGCAATATTTTCACATTTGACCTCTTTCTTTTCTTTTGCTGCTCGTCTCTTCTTTAGCTTCTCAAATTTATCTGCAAAATAAAATTTGAAACTTTCATAAGATAGATGAGTTTTACCGATGTTTATTTGTTTAATTTCTTCATCATCATCACTGCTATCAATTGATGATTGATCAAAGACTGGTGTCTTTTCTGAACTATCTTCTTAAGAGACAGACTCTCCATCTTTACTTTTCTCATCGTTTGCAAACACATCCATCCATTCTTTCATCAACTCTGGCTCTTGAATGATCTGTGCAACAAATGCTCTAAACTTTGAGTTACTTTCAGCCGTAATATATTTGTCCCAGCTAAATCCCTCTGGCAATCTTTCATCTTCTTGATCTGGAGGCATAGTAATACAAGCTTTCTTCTTTCCATCTTCAATCGGAATAGCACGGGATGATGACGGTTGTTGTGCTACCTGATGATATATTGCTTTCCGATAATATTCATTGTTCCCGAAAGGATTCTGAGCTCCACCTGCTTCTCGGTTGGTACATTCCCTCTTGAAATGTCCTTTTTCCCTGCATCGAAAACAAGTAACTTTAGACTTATCAAAACCTAAAGTAGAAACATTAGCATTACGTAAGTCATATCTTCTGGTAATCTGCTTAAATTTCTCAGCTCTCCTCAACACACTCGCTAAACACCACTTAATATCCATTAGCTCCAATTCCTCAGCATCAATCTGATCGTAATCCTCTTTTGTTAACATAGGATTTCCGATTCTTCCCGCAACCAAACTCTCATATGATTCTAACACAGTAACTAGTAATGCCATATGACCTTTAGCGACTTCTTCAGAGAAATTCTGACCGTTCTGAAGATGCAACGCGATGTTGCATTGTAGCACATGACCATTACCATTGTTTGAGCTTTGAGACTGATAATTTGAAGTTGAAACATTTGGATTAACACTCGGATATGAAGAAAATCCACTGTTGTTGGTTGAACTTTGATTGAGTGATCCGGATGAGTTTTCTGCGCTGAAAGCGGTTTGGATCTTCGGACTTGCTTCAACATTTTGAACATTACCTTTGAAATACATCTTGATGTCTTGTTGACCACTTGAATTGTTCATTCTAGCAATCTTTTGTTGTTCAAGATCTTGTCCTTCAAGTTTTTCAATGAATTGAACAATTGTCAATTTATCATACTCTCCGGTATTTTTCAAAATCATAAGATATGTACCCCATTCTTTTTGAGGTAAAGCATCGGCTAATTTTTCAACCCATCCCTCACGATCTTTAGTGATATCCAACCGTGACATTGAACGCACTAGATGACAATATCTCTCAATAAGAGTCTTTGTAGTTTCACCCGGCAAACTTGAGAACAATTCAAATTCTTTCTTCAATAATGACTTTTTATTCTTGATCATCTCCGTACTTCCTTCGAATTTTGTGCGAAGTGCTTCCCAAATCGATCGTGCACTATCATCATGTTGAAGTAATATGAAAATGTCTTCTTTCACAGCTTGTTGAAGTAAACTGATCATCATTTTTTCTGCCTTGTACATTTCTCTCTCTTTTTCCGTAAATTCAGAAATATTCTCTATAACTCCCACATTATTACGAGGTCGAACGTACTTAGTTTCAATACACTCCCAAGACCTTAGATTATTTGCTTGAACCCAATTTTCGAACCGTTCTTGCCAATTATAATATTCTTCAATGCTCATCAGCTTTGGGGGTTTCTACAATGTTCCCGTTTCATTTTCCATGTTTACATTCTGAGCAACGGTAACAGGAGTACATGAGGCAGTAGCAAATGCATTATAAAATTCATTGTCCATGTTTCGGTATTGAGATTTCACAAAACCAGACTTTTCAAACGATCTGGGAAGATTTCAAACGATCTGGAGATGTTTCACACGACCTGAACTAATCTCACACGACCTGGGATTTAAACTCAAACGACCTGATTAATCCTCAAACGACCTGGATCTAATTTCACTTCGTACGAACTAGAAGAATCAATCCGTGCGAGCTGGATACACTTTCAAATGACTTGGACCAAACGAACTAGAGGTTTCAAACGACTTGATTCAATTCGTGCGAGCTGGTTCACTAACTGATCAAACCGTGCGACTTAGCTTGTTCAACTCGTACGATCTGGACAATTCTCGAACGATCTGATATGGTTTTCACGCGGGTTGGTCAATTTTATCAAGTTTTAGGTTGAATTAGGTTCGGATTTTTTCAAGGATTGATTAAAACAGTGTTTTACGTGTTATATGAGAAATTCAGATCATTTTAACCGTAAATTCGTTGAAATTTTGAAGAAAAAGTGTAGAAATTGAGTAGAAGTGAGTAGAAAACAGATTTTATCCTTGAAAACAAGCTGAAATGGTAAGAACTCCTCCTCCTGAGCTCTGATACCACTTGTAGGATCGGGGAATCGATCTAAACGAGTCGATCAGAAGAGTTCTAGACCAAATCAGAGGCGGAATTCATTGATTTGATCTTCATTCAGCTTGATATGCACTTAGAAGTAGATTATATGTCGATTGTATTGATTTCACAATGTTACACGAGCTGGCGACACTTCGGCAGAGCTTCGCTACCGGAATCAGAATGTTACAAATGAAGAACCAAGACCTCCTATATATAGGGAACCCCAGGTCGCATGAAACATCCCATCCAGGTCGCACGAACTGCCAGTTCGCACGAACTGGACTTGTCACCTCGTGCGAGGTGGCTGTTTCAGTCCTGTTTCCCGTTTCTTTCGAACTACGTGTCCAGGTCTATCATTCTTGTTACAAGACTCGATACAAGACGAAGTCAACAGACATATGCACTAATAGGAGTCAAGCTCCGGCTGTCGGGCAGAAGTGTGGTGGTGGTGGTCGCACGGTTGAGGGATGTTAGAATCTAATCGAGTGTTTTGGGGAGTTGTCGGGTCAACGGGTTAAACTACGGGTCAATGGGTCAAAGCTGGTCAAAGCTAGAGTCAACAGTCGACGGGTCAGACTTGGACAACAAGTTGTTCTAGGTGGTGGTGTGTCAGTTTTGATCGTATCTCGGTTTACTAATGGATCAAGGAAAGGTAGAATCACACGCTTGATTTTTGTATATTTATATATAAGTGTGCTATTTGTAATAATGGAACGTGGAACGAGCTCTAGTGAAACCAACCCGATTCGAAAAAATTGTATAATAATAATAATTGAATTGTAAGTAGGGTATTCAGTTGAAATCAGACTTGTACGTGACTTATGTGAATCTATGTGTTATATTAAATGTGCAACGTGACTTGAACTTTTGATGTACGACAACTTGTGTTGTCGGGGGTTTTCCTATAAACTGAGGCAACTCTGCCCGATTTTTGTAAGAATCCTAACTTACGTGTTTTAAAATGAATGGAAACATAACGGGATTAAATAGTTTTACAAAAACAAGTATACGTATATATATTTACATTGAACGACGCTTGCGACTCATGAAACAAGGATATATTTTAACTTGGTATTTAAATTATCTACGATTTTAGAAATACAACATATAATTAGTTATATTTATTTTGTACGTCTAAACGAGATTTGAAACATAATTATTGTGTGATGATAGGAAATATCATTTGGGCTTTTATCGCATAATTCGAATAAAATACACCAAAATAAATTTGTATAATGATATTTAGTTAACGATTATAAACGATAGGCAGGTACGTTCTTGATTTATCATTTAGTTACATGTGTCGTACATTCAATGTATATATATATATATATATATATATAGGGGAAGGTTCATTGGGGAACACTAAAAAAGTGGGGAACAGCAGGGAACTGGCTCAAACGAACTCCGATTGGACTCATTCCAGCGGCGTTGGAACCGGCTCGTCGAACCCTAACTAAGATCTCTTAACCCTAAATCCTAACTCCTAAACTCTAAACCCTAAAGCTAAAAAATAAGGCTAAAACCTAAGCTAAACCGTAAAATCTAAACTATAAACCCTAAAAGCTAAACCCTATAGCTAAACCCTAAAGCTAAACCCTAAACCCTAAAGCTAAACCCTAAAAGCCAAACCCTAATATATTTAGGGTTTAGGGGTTATGATTTAGGGTTTAGGGTTAAGAGATCCTAGTTAGGGTTCGACGAGACGGTTCCAACACCGTTGGAATGAGTCCAATCGGAGTTCGTTTGAGTCGGTTCCCCACTGTTCCCCACTTTTTTAGTGTTCCCCAATGAACCTCATACTATATATATATATACACACACACACATTTTACGAAAACTCTGATAAGTCTGCTTTAGTTAAAATGATTGTTAATATGTATGACAATTATTTGGGAAACCATATTAATATATATTGTCCGGTTCTGCAACGTGTGCTATTCTAATTCAGACACACACTTACGTATATGTTAACATGATTTTATGAATATATGTAATTATATATTTATTCACTCGGGAACTAAGTTGTTCTTAAGACTTAGTACATATGTGGGATATATGTGGGATTAAACGAACCTAGGGTTACTGTTGCATCACCATAATAATAACCCTACCATCGGGTCACACGTTTAGTGATTCGGTAGAGCTCGATCACACGTGAAACAACTTTACTTGGTATTGCTTACTTATGTTGTGCTAATATTATTAGGGATGTATTGGTGACTATTTGCATGTTATGCTAGTTCGTGTCGTTGACACATAGTTCTTTGGATATAATACGCACCCTAAGGTGAGTTCACTGCTCTTTTTCAAGCATGCGTCCCGGGGAGGGACATCTGGTAAATATTCCGGGGAGGAATATTGGGTAATGGGTTTGACTGGAATGTTAAACCAGAATGTTGGATAATACACTCACTCCTATCACCTTAAGTCCCATCTTCTACCGAAAAGGTTATCGGGGAGGCAACGAGGTTATTAGTTGATAGCGCTATTAGGTTTGGCACCCTCACACCGTGCCGGGGAGGACGGGCGTGAACTAATTACCTTAAATCATGACCAATGCTTTGATAGGGGCATTGGGGACGGGCAAATAATCTGGAGCCATCTTGTACGGTATCGAGTTATTATCAACATTGTTTTTGGAATTGCTTTTGAACTGAACGAAACTTTTGACAGTAAAACACGTAACACGATTCTCGGTAAACAAAACTGTGAACTCACCAGCGTTGTCTGATACACTTTTCTGCATGCTTACAGGTCTATGGGTACATATCATTGGAACTTGCTGTCTGGGATGCTGGAGTGGTCATGGGTCGAGTTACATGAAAACATGAGACAAGTCTACTGGTTTTTATTCACTTGGGTTATGAAATTCTTAACTATTGTAATATGCTTCCGCTGAACAATAAAATGTTTTGTACGAATTAATTTAATAAATGAAAGTTTTACTTGAAATCTTGTTATGAGTTCAATGTGACAGGTGGCTAGATCCTGGTACGTCACATGCCTCGCGGGGGTTTCCGCATGTGGTATTTTGGGGGTGTGACAGTTTGGTATCAGAGCCACTGGTTATAGTGAACTTGGTTTTAAAAACGTTTTTATAAAACCAGACTATAACCGAACAGTTTTGAATACGTGAATACGACCATGACACTTCGCTCCAGATTGCGAGGTTGGTCTTTTATTTACTGCATATATGATACATTCAACATACACATACGCATTGCATTGCATATAGTTTCATACACAATATTATAACATCACTCGAACATCGTGATCCTTATCGATTTGACAACACTTTAGCTTTTAACACTCAAATTTGAGGATCTTTTGACGCAAGTTAAGAGGAACTGAGATGAACATGCAAACCACATTATTATCACGGGTGCACACGTAATAATAATTTGGGGTGCATGTGAGTCCCAGTGAGGCTTAGCAAGTGTAAAAGGATTCTGACCCATTATCCGACATAATTGGGAATTCAGCAATCTATAAGAATCAAAACGATGGTTGATTTCTACTCAATCGTGATCCTTACTTCTTCCACCGTTCCTGTGGATGCATGTGAATCCTTGTGAAACCCTGTGTATGAATAAAGTGTCCTAACCTGTGAATCCCTTGTTTACAACTTTCACTACTAGTAGAAGTTCACGTAACTCATTCAACGACTAACTGGTGTCGTTAAACTTGTTAAGCAGTTGATTTACACAACTATTAGATTTAAGATCTTCTCGAACACATTGAGCTATGGTCAATAGAATCCCTCATTTTTGTTATTATTATTACTTTACTCATGTACGAGTCTTAGTGAAACTAATATTCTTATCCGAACCTGTTATCTCCATTGAAACCCTATTGGAATCAAAAGGTAAGCCCTTTAACATCAGCATGTAAACGAAATATGAAGAATCTATTGTACGTTACACTTTATCCCTTGCGCTTAACCATAAAATTTCCTTTGACTCCATTACCATGTTATGTTGATAATCTTTAGCCTAACATGATGTGCATCCCGGTATATCCAACTCTACACACAGATTTCCACAAAACGGTCTCATCATCTTGGGTACATCGGAAGACGGAGATATAAGTTAATCAACACCCAGATAAACATGATGACATAAACAATAATCCTACTCCTTGTATTGCTAAAGTTGTTATTGCATAACAGTTTTCGCTTCTAAGCTAGTCTATCCCCTAGCCCTTGCACTGGCCAACGCTTACCGTTTAAGGCAACAGTTAGTTATTGTTCTCGACATAGATAAACCTATCATTTCTTTATCATTGTCACATTACATTTTCGATTCTCTATGCATAAACTCCTATAACATTGTGCTCTAGTTTAAAAATAACCCGATAAACTCTTCTTTTGATCCGTTGTGATCGCTTTTTGAACTTTGAAGATAGTGATGTATTGTTTCATGACCATACCATTTTGAACCTATTTTTGCGTCCTTATAATGGAACCTCATGGCGACGTATGCGATGACCCTAATTCATGCACACGTTCTAGCCCAACCCTTCGAAGTTTGCTTCCATACATCTTTGACTATTACATACATGGGTCTGAGTGAATCTATCCTTATTCGTATACGGGAAAGCCCGACGACCGAGGAGAACACTCCGATCGAACCGGATCCCTATAAATTAGACCAACCTTCATTTTCCTAAATAATATTCACTGTGCCAATACCTTCAACATACTGCTACTATCAACCGGTAGCATCACTTTATTTCTATTTATATCACTTGAGTATGATCAACTACATTCTCGTCATCGGATTTATTATTATACTCATGATTCTAAAACAATTAGGTGGAACACATTGACGTCAACCTCGTTTTGGTATGTTCTTCACATCTTATCCCATTGATCTAGGATGAATACCATACTTTTCGTCTAACCCTATTATAAGTAATCCTCGCTTGGCAAAATCACTTTCTATGAACATCACTCGAGCAGCAACGAGTCATACTTAAGTTCATCAATTGTAGGAGCATAAAATAACTTCATCGACCCCTTTTTTGTCCTATACTCATTTCCCCTTTGACCGAAAGCTTGACGTCTACTACAACCAAAATCTCTTTTCAATTTGTATGAACGCGTCTAGACGCTACAACTCCGAAATAAAAGGGCATAATGTCTAACTTGAGTTTTCATCCAACCTGTTGATAAACCTACCTGGATCACCTGTTCCAAGCAATTATTATTTCTTTCTCAAACCCTTACGTATGATGGCATCATCACTGATCTCCAGCAGCAACATCACATGAGAATGAATGTCTCTTACATTCACTTTAATTACTTTCAGGTCAGTTACTTTGGGTAAATTCTCGATTGTACTCCTTGCACACACATGATCCTAGAATTTAAGTAATTTGGTCGTTAGCAAACTACCTTAATACAATTCTAGTCCGGTTCATTTCGTCGACCATTTTGTTTATGGCGTATGATGTTTGTGTCCATTCCTGCACTCGATTTATGAAGTGTTGGCTACTTAATATACAGATCACTCCATAATAACTAATATTTTTTTAGTCACTCAAATTCGAGCGTGTAGCGCTCACCTAAACTATATTTTGTGCGATACCCCCCGCCCTACATGTTAAACTCATCCGGAAATGGCATACCGGTGTATGACCCATTGGTGTTCCAATTCTTGTGAGTGTCGCCTGTGCTTAACGTAACTTGTTACAACATTCTTTAACATTGACCTCCCATGAACTCAACTTATATTCCTACTTAAGACCAAATACAAATTGACATGTATCAGTGTTTTCCTTTCCTTGATAGCCTAACTTAATCTCCATTCGAAATCCCTATGCAAGGATTCACTTCGATACGTCACGACCTCTTCAAGCCATAGTGGCTTCACCTGCAAAATTCTTACTCTTTGGTGTAACCTCCATGACAATAGCTCTAGCCGGTAACTAGGCGGTGTGCTAATCTATCTTCTTCGTGTAAAGGAAACTGGATCACTAACCTTCATTACCATGACACCATCTTGAATTTGTGTCATCTCTTTACTTTCGTCTATACTCACATTGTAAGCGACTTCCTACAGTCCTTGATAGTCACACTTATGTGCACCTACTCTTGCTGAAATCGATAAGTTGCTTCAACAATTGACTATTCTATACCTAGGTATAATCCCTGGTAACTGGTTCGGGTGAACAATCAAATCCCATTTGTCATCAACGGTCATTTCAAGCATGTAGTCGGATTGTATCTCATCTCGTTCTGCTGTCGTATGATTTGACGCCCTCCTTAGCAATGAACTTCCAACCATGGTCCTATAAATATAGTAATCTGAATTTTCGGGACGAAAATTCTTTCAACACGGGGATTATGTGACACCCGACAATTTCAGGTAAACACCATTAACACAAACTCCGTTATCTCAAACACCCATTCACCCATTACACTTGATTAGGGTTAATTAAGTGTGTTAGTTATTTTCACAAACGCTTGCGTAACGGTAATTAGGGGAATTACGGGATCACACATGGGTTTATACCTGAACGTCAATAAACGATCCGAATAGTATTCCAGAACAAACAAATAAATATAAATTGGTAAACTTATATGCTATGAGACGTTATGTGACTTATGGTGCATTTTGTGAACTTATGTGAAACCGCGTATATTTACGCGTAATAACGTATCGACGAACTCATAACTTGAGCGTATGGTATATCGTAACCTAAATTTTGAGGACGAAATTTTTGTAACATGGGGGGATGTGACAACCCATGTGTTTGACACTGGTTAATTACGTAAAGTTACGTGTGGGAATACTACGTATTATTATTTACTAAATAATAACATGTAAGGAGCGAATACGTCTTTTAATTGAAAATCACGGCGGTGGTTCACCACAATTTCAATACACACATTCGTATATAGGTGTATATATTTATTTATATAAGTTGTACACATTCATTTTGATTCAAACTAGTAAATATATTTTTATTATATTTATTTTATAAATATTAAACGAGCGGGTTCATCTTTAGCGAGAATACTAAACCTTGTTAGTATACGCAGTGTAAGCCCAACCCACCTGCCCAAACCCTAACTATATTAACCCCTTTAATGTTTCTTCATTTTCTTATTTGCATCAAACCCTAGCCCTAAATATTACACACACAAACTTCAGTGTTTTATTAGACAAACACAACCATTTGCATTTCAGTGTTTGGGATCTCCGGCGACCACAAATGTCTTTAACCGCGGCAGTGGCTGCGTCTTAAGTGCAGATCTGGCTGCCTCTCCCTTCAACGAGTTGATTCTCCGGTGACTTACGACCTTCTGGTGAGTAGTTCTTGTTATATATGTTTCTGTTTTGCCCGATTCTCATACATCTAGGCCGAGTAACGACTTGTAGAGTGAGTTTTGATGAAGCTTGAGGGTGGTTCGGGAGGATTGTTATGAGTACAGACGGCGGAGTCGAGCTCCGGCTGCCGGGCAGAAGTGTGGTGGTGGTGGTCGCATGGTTGAGGGATGTTAGAATCTAATTGAGTGTTTTTGGGAGTTGTCGGGTCAACGGGTTAAACTACGGGTCAATGGGTCAAAGATGGTCAAAGCTAGAGTTAACAGTCGACGGGTCAGACTTGGACAACAAGTGGTTCTAGGTGGTGGTGTGTCAGTTTTGATCGTATCTCGGTTTACTAATGGATCAAGGAAAGGTAGAATCACACACTTGATTTTTGTATATTTGTATATAAGTGTGTTATTTATAATAATGGAACGTGGAACGAGCTCTAGTGAAACCAACCCAATTCGTAAAAATTGTATAATAATAATAATAATTGAATTGTAAGTAGGGTATTCAGTTGAAATCAGACTTGTACGTGACTTATGTGAATCTATGTGTTATATTAAATGTGCAACGTGACTTAAACTTTTGATGTTCGACAACTTGTGTTCTTGGGGGTTGTCCTATAAACAGAGGCAACTCTGCCCGATTTTTGTAAGAATCCTAACTTACCTGTTTTAAAACGAATGGAAACATAACGGGATTAAATAGTTTTACAAAAACAAGTATACGTATATATATTTACATTGAACAACGCTTGCGACTCATGAAACAAGGATATATTTTAACTTGGTACTTAAATTATCTACGATTTTAGAAATACAACATATAATTAGTTATATTTTAATCGAACTGTCCGAAACTAGCTCTAGCGACAAACAACAAAGCTAAGACAACTGAAGGACCCAAGAAGAATGCCAGAGCATTCGTTCTGACAGCTGAAGAAGCCAAGATGATCCTGGTTGTGATTGCCGGTACGTTTTTAGGTAATGATATTTTTGTAGAAGTATTATTTGACTCTTGTGCAAACCAAAGTTTTATCAATACTTCCTTCTGCAAACTTCTCAACCAACCATTAACTAAACTTCAACAAGACTATCTGGTGGTGACAGCAAATGGAGAATCCATTAACACAAGTGAAATCTTGCAGGGAGCAAGAATAGAAATTTTAAACCATAATTTTTCTGCTAATCTCTTTCCAATGAATCTAGCCGGATTCGATATTGTATTAGGAATGGATTGGTTGGTAGCCAATCATGCTAGTATTTTATGTAATCAAAAGTCTATACAAGTAAGTACACCAAAAGGTGAAAAGATCACAATTAAAGGAGATAAGTCAACCAGGTCAACAAAATTCATCTCTGTGATGAAAGTTGCAAGTTATGAAAGGAAATGAGGAATAGTGTATATGATTTCAATAATCATTAACACTAAAGGAAAAAAATTAAAAGATATCCCCGTAGTATCTAAATTCTCAGATGCTTTTCCAGAAGAATTACCTGGATTACCGCCAGATAGAGAAGTTGAATTTAGAATTCATCTAATACCAGGAACGGCACCGATTGCCAAAGCACCATACCGACTAGCACCAACAGAGATGCAGGAACTAAAGAAACAGTTGGACGAACTACTTGAAAAAGGTTTAATACAACCTAGTTCATCGCCGTGGGGAGCACCGGTGTTGTTTGTCAAGAAGAAAGACGGTTCAATGCGTATGTGCATTGATTACCGGGAATTGAACAAGGTTATGATTACAAATCGGTATCCACTACCGAGAATCGATGACCTGTTTGATCAACTTCAAGGAGCTCGATTCTTTTCTAAGATCGACTTATGCTCAGGATATCATCAATTGAAAGTACCGGAAGAGGACATTCCTAAAACTGCTTTAAGGATAAGGTATGGTCATTATGAATTCACAGTCATGCCATTTGGTTTAACCAATGCCCCAACCGCCAACGGACATGATAAACAAGATATGTAAGCCATACCTGGATAAATTCATAATTATCTTTATAGATGATATTCTAATTTACTCTAAGAGTAAAGAGGATCATGCAGAGCATTTGCATACACTTCTGACATTATTGAGAAAGGAAGAGCTTTATGCTAAATTCTCAAAATGTGAATTTTGGTTATAAGAAGTGCAATTCGTTGGACATCTGGTTAATCATGAAGGAATTCATGTGGATCCCACAAAGATCAAGGCGATTACCAAATGGAAAGTCCCTGAATCGCCAACGGAAGTAAGGAGTTTTCTTGGATTGGCTGTATATTATAGGCGGTTTATTCAAGATTTTTCAAGAATAGCCATTCCATTAACCAAACTGACCTGTAAATCAGTTAAGTTTGAATGGGGTGCAAAACAAGAGGAAGCCTTTAGGATTTTAAAACAAAGATTAACCAACGTACCGATACTCGCGTTACCAAAAGGAAATGAGGAAATTTATAGTCAATTATGATGCGTCTAACTTAGGATACGGATGTATGCTGATGCAACGTCAAAATGTTATAGCTTATGCTTCTAGACAACTTAAGAAACATGAAGAGAATTATACAACTGATGTGTGCAAAATGTAACATATAAATTACATAAAATGAGCATAAAACAACCCTTTTTAGTACTAATGTTGGAAAAAGCGTGTTTTTGTCTTCGTTTTGAATTTACAGAACCAAATGAGCTTAAAAGAACAAAAGGAACAAATAAGCAGCTAAATACCAACATAAATACAAGAAGAAGGAATAATGTGACATGCCTGACCCCTCGGCAGCATCTCCCAAAGCAAAAAAAAGAAGGCATAAGCTGACCACGGGGTTGTGCCAAGCTCACTACGGGGCGTGGTCAGCTCACCACGGGGCGTGGTCATCCCTGACAAAAGAAGACAAAACCTGTAGAAGGCTAGAAGCTGCTACGCTCACCATGGTGCCGTGCCCAGCTCAGGACGGGGCATGGTCAACGCAAAGATACGCCGAATCTTGCCAAATCTTGATAGTACAGATACGGTGCTGACCACGGGGCCGTGTTAGGCCCTCTGCTGACACTTGCAATTAATGAATGAAGAGAAAATGCTGACCACGGGGCCATGGCCAGAGCTCTGTACTGGCTATAAAAGGGGGTGCTTGGTTCACTTGAAAGGTATCCCTTGGCAAACCACTACTCTCTCACATTGCTACCACTCCACCACCACTATAACACCAACACCCACCACCAACATCCATCATCCACCTTTAGAGTGTGTGTAGTAGTCTCGAGATCCAAGATTGATTGTAAGGGTTCTTGCCAATCAAAGGCCATGTTTGGTTAAGCCTATTACATCACTTGGTGAAGACAAGTCTTTTATGTATTACTTTTGATTTTTAATCTTTCGGCACTTTTTATTTGGTTTTGTATTAATGTCTTTAATAACTACTTTCTTATGTTGAAGGTGAATTTTCTTTATCATTTGTCTGTGGTGTCTTGGCGTTACTTTACTGTCTATATAAAGTAAAAGATTGCATCATTCATGTCTCTACGGTCTATAAAGAGGCATGTTGGCCACCTGGTCGGGGGTTAAGGGAATGGTTTAGTAAGGTTCTTGCGTTGTTCAGTGTATAGATCCTGTAAGGACCTGATTCAAGCTTACTAGGACATCCTTCAATACCCACTGGTATTGGATGGCGGGGGTGCGAATAGCTTGAACCCCTCAAATGTAAATTACTATTAATACATTAAACCGGCTACTTGGGATTATATCCCTGCTGACTCAAACCACTTAGCCGAGGGTAACGTCACCTTCAAAAGAGGGGCCTACCACTTTTCGCATTAATAACTTAACTAATTATCTTTCAATATTCCAACCCTTTGGGATTGTATCCTTACTGACTCAAACCACTGGGTTGAGGGTAATGACAACTTCAAAAGAGGGGCCTACTACTATAACTAAGATAATCTCTTAAAAAGTCCGAAAGTGCGAAAATCATCAAAGGATACATTAAAGGCGAGTCGGATCCAAGTGATTCATCTTGTCTATCTGTTTTTATTTTATTTTTATTTCTGCATTTTTAATTTTTATTTTAATGTTTCAAACCTTTTCTCAAAAAAAAATTTAGATGGATTAGACATTGAGGATAAACCAGTACTAAAAGCTCTTGTGTCCTTGGACGACCTCGGTATCTTACCAACGCTATACTACGCTCACGATGGGTGCACTTGCCCATGTGTGTGTTTAGTGTTAGTAGAATATAGTGTTTTATAAATTTAAATTTTGACTAATGCGTGAAATGGGTTTAAAATATCAATAAAAATATATCACACCGAACGCACACTAAGTTTTTGATGCCGTTGCCGGGGACACAAGGATTTTAAGAAAGCTTAAAATTGACGGCCTAATCATTTTCCAAAACCTTTTTAAAACTGTGTGCACATTTTTGCATTGTTCTTAATTTTTTGCATTACAGTAGTCTGAACACGGGACCCTTCTCACTGAACACTCCCCGTGCTGCATAAAAACAACAAAACATTTTAAAACACCCAGATACAGAGTCTGAACACGGGGCCGTGCTCACTAAACTATCCCCCGTGCTGCACAAAACCAGTAGCATTTTTCAAAAAGACCAGATACAGACCCTGACCACGGGGCCGTGGTGAGCTTCTGTTTCCGTTTTTATTTTGTTTTCTGGTCCCGAGACTCTTTTGTGGTCTGCTGAGTGATTCTTATGGATCAATACTCAGGAGGTTACAATTACTACTATGAACAGGATGATTATGAAGAAGAGTATTGTACCATTTGCGGTAATCCTCTCTCGATACAATATTGTGACCTCTTCGAACCATCCACTTCATATACACACTATGAGCAACCTAGGTACGACCCAACCACTTCATATACATACTATGAAGAACGAAGGTATGAACCTTCTCCCTCATACTCATACTTTGAAGAACCAAGGTATGAACCATCTCCATCATATACTAACTATGAGGAACAATGGTGCGAACCACCTACCTCATATGGGTATTATGAAGGACCAAGGTTTGAACTTCCGGACTCAAGATTTTGGGATACTTATCCCGCTCAATTTGACGAACCACCAACTATCCTCCCCGAAGCCGAAAGAATAATAGAACACCTCAAAACTATCGCACGCTATATAAAAGAATCCCGAACAAGGGAAAAGGAATCCCACGCGAGGGAAGAGGTAGTTTGTACCAAAGAGGTAATAGTAGAAGAGGAAAAAATGGAAAGACAAGTAAGTGAAAAACCGACGCATGAACCAAACAACGAAAAAGGTAAGTCCGAAAACGCTAATCTTCAAAAAGAGTCAAATTTTCAAGAAATTAATCTCTTAACACATTCTTTCGAAAACCATTGTTTGGTACCTACTCATGCTAAGTTTTTAAAAGAGTTAAACATTAACACTAAAATTGACGAAATGGTAAGCATTAAGTTAACAAACGATCAAACTACGCTAATAAAAGATGATCCATTTGAAATTAACATGACACCGGTTCCATGTTTCTTTCAAAATTCCTTTATTAGTAATATTACAATTGATAAAGATCTTTGTGTTAATATAATGCCAAACTAGATTTTCAAAAAGTTAAGTAATAATGATTTTTCTCCACTTCAAATACCCATTTTTCTTTCTAATCGGAAAATAATAAAATCAATGGGAGTAGTTGAGGATATGTTAGTACAAACAAGTCAAACAGTAGTCCCAACCGACTTCGTCATTCTTGATGACGCTCCACTTGTGTTGGGACGACCTTTTGTAAAAACCTATCAAGCTTTGATCAATCGGAAGCAAATACCCTACCCATTCAATTAGGGGCCTATAAAAGGTGTGCCGATCTTGAACAATCAATGAAATATCCAATTGGCAATGATGACCCCCTAATTAAAGATGAGCCAGAACCATCCGATAAGGTGGGTCTAGCCAAGGACCCTTATAAACGTGGCGCACCACAGAGGCATTCCGCGGAACTATCACTAGTTTTAGATTAGTTTAACTTTTATGTTTTCTAGTTTATTCTTACTTTTCAGGAATAAATCACACTCGAAAAGGTGGATATTGCCAAAGGGACGTTAAAACCGCACCCCATGCACGAAAACAGAGCCTTCCGTCAACTTTTCCATCATTTCAGCATGTGCAGCACGGGGCCGCGGCCACCTAATACGCCCCCGTGCCCAGGGTTCTGCAGAAAAATTTTCTAACAGGTAACTGACCATGAGTCGTGTCCACTGGGCACACCCCATAGTCAACCTTCTGTAACTTTTTGTTACTGGCAGTCTGACCATGGGGCCGTGCTCAGCCCACCACACCCCGTGTTCAGCTGCACAGTAACATAAAAACTTGTTTTTAACCCCTTTTTACACATTCAATCAACCTAAAAACTTATTTTTGGGGCACATTGAGCACAATGTGTAATTTAAGTGTGGGGGGATTCTAAAACCTTGAATCTTGCAAATCCTAATAACAAGCCTTACACAAACTCTATTAAAACCGCTAATCACCCCAAATTTTTTCAACAATTTTCATTTTTTTTACTTTTCTTGGTTTAATTTGGGAATAACATGTTCTAAAAAGGTTATATTTTTACAAATTTACAACCGATAGCGTCGTGATAAAAAGAACCAAATAAGAAAATTATGAAAGGCATGACAAATCTAACTAAAATTTGATTATATATAATTGATCACATTATAAACCCATTCCCACAACAAGTGAGTTTTGAGCCTTTATTGAGCATACATGCATATATCTTTAAACTAAATGCTCATTTTTCGTTTCTTGTATGAATAGCCGCTTGGTTCTTACGACTCTAGAACTTGCCACGACGATACATTCCCGGTCCTTACCAACTTGAACCCAAGTAAGTAAATGATAGAGGCATTAGGACTAACCCATTTTCCTTTTCAACACCATTATTTTTCATTTTTTTAACCACCTACCAAAAATCCTCCTAGTTAACCCCTTTGAGCCTAAACCTTTTCGTTTCAAAACTCGAAAACCAAACACCTATTACCCACCAAAGCCTTTTTCTTTTTAAACCCATAAGTTTTAGTAAAAAGCTCGGTTATCGTGTGACATGAAAAAAAAGAGAGAGAATTTTGCAATAACCAAACAAGTTCCTCAAAAATCTAGTTTGAATATGCTTAGTTTGAATAAATTTAAAAAAAAGAGTTAACGACAACCGACTCTTTTTACGCTTTTCGCCATTTTTACTAACCATTAACCAAAAACCACCTACCCTTAGCCCAAGCCTAACCCTTCCCCAAAGTCCTCTTGATATTTACGAATGTTTATAGTTAAAAAATAGGAGGTTTGATCGCTTGGCAAGCATATGGTAGAAGTAAGTTCCATGCCGGTCTCGAGTGTTTCACAAAAATAGAAAAATCGGCCGAATGTTGAGTGAGGTATGTGAACTTGTATATAAATGGAATTTTAAAGAGGCATGTTATGCCCAAATAAGTAATTTTCTTATAAAATGTTCTAAATAAATCATGACGAATAGGATTGTAAATAAAATAAAAATAAAACCTAATAAAAGAACTTGGAATCCCGACACTCAAGACGAGCCCAAAACTTCTCCTCTACCTCTTCCATTTAGGTGTGTAAGCCACATATTAAAGAGTTTTGCTTGAGAACAAGCAAAAATTCAAGTGTGGGGGTATTTGATGTGTGCAAAATGTAGCATATAAATTACATCAAATGAGGCATAAAACTAACCATTTTTAGTACTAATGTTGGAAAAAGCGTGTTTTTGTCTTCCTTTTGAATTTACAGAACCAAAAGAGTTTAAAAGAACAAAAGAAACAAATAAGCAGCCAAATACCAACATAAATACAAGAAGAAGGAATAACGTGACATGACTGACCCCTCGGCAGCATCTCCCAAAGCAAAAACAAGAAGGCAGAAGCTGACCACGGGGCTGTGCCCAGCTCAACACGGGCGTGCCACCTCACCACGGGGCGTGGTCAGCTCACCACGGGGCGTGGTCAGCCCTGACACAAGAAGACAAAACCTGTAGAAGCTTCTATGCCCACCACGGGGCCGGGCCCAATGTCACACCCCAACCGATGATGGAAATATCAGGGCATGGCACTGAGCGAAACAGATTGTCCAAGAGAAATTCCATAACAACTACTTTACCGAATAGGTAAACATTATGTCCCATACCATAACCTATTAAGCAAGTAAGTTATTATAGATAGCGGTATCTGAAAGACAAATACATGTTCCGACAACTCAGATTTAAATAAAGATAAATTGTCTTTGATGGTTTCTAGACTCTCCTAAGCTTGATTCCATCAAGTAGCAAGCAAGCATCCTAAACACCTGTCACATACGTTAAAATAGAGGTCAATACACATAGTGTAATGGTGAGCATACAAGCCTAATAGTATAATAGAGTTCGAAATCGTTTACGCATAACAAGCATGTACAACATATAATGTGACGCATGTAAGTTATCGACAAAGATCTTATCTGTCACACCCCAACCGATGGCGGAAACATCAGAGTGAGACGAAATAGATTGCAAGAGACTTCATAACGCTATTTTGTGTCAAGTATTTAATGATTACATTTTACATGGTTTGAACTAGAATACCACAAGATTAAAATAAATAATGCACAATAAGTATTCAAATAATTAAATTTCATTTCATTGCTAATTAATTATTAGAAGTATTGGAAACAGAATACAACATGTTTGAAATTAAAGTACAGTACAACAAGTATTAGAGTCTAAATGCGTTTCTAGGCAATCCTGCAAGATTCCTTGCATCATCCAAATCCTGCAATACATGTTAAAGCATAGATCAATACAAATAGTATTGGCGTGCATATAAGTTTGAGTATAAGTATAAAAATGTTTTAAACAGATTTTTCATGGCAATAACTAAGCATAAGCATATAAATTTAAACACGTATGATTGCAAGTATAACACGTAGGAGCATATATAGAGATTATTTGTATAAAATTCTAGCATGTATGTGTATTTGATTCAAAGTACATGTATTGCATCCCAAAAGTAATAAAGCGTAAAAGGGGATCGAGTATGCTCACATTGGTTGCGTATAAGAATTCATTGAATTATCGCACGAGTAAAGATGGAGAGAATCCAAAAGAACGAACGTAAGTGGTTATCCTAAATATTTAGAATAACACATAATGAACTCGTTATTATTTATTTATAGGTTAGATGGAATTCCTAAAGTTTATGGTTTACACAATTTGATTTATCAGAATTTACAACTTATCTTTATTAATATGCAAGGTTATAAAAAGAAATATAAATTAATCTTATTAATATAAGTCAATAATTATTTGGTTTTATTATTAAACTAAAAGATTAATCTATTTCTTATATTAGATCATAAAAGGGATTAAAAGAAATCAAATAAATAGATAAACAAAAATCGAAGTTGGCCGGGTATCGAACTCGCGACCACTGGTCCGCACAACGGCGTCCAAACCACTGGACTGCGTTTGTTCCTTTTTTTTGCGTATAGATTCATTTCTTAACAACCTTAGAATTTGTAACCTTCTTTTATATTAAAAAGGACCCAGCGAATTAGAGTAAAACAACCCAAAACAAAACTCACTGTACTTGATCTAATTCCTTTTCTTCATGAAACTTATTGTTTTTAAACATGACTAAATTGTTTCTTCTATAAACTGTTATAAGCCATGAATATAGAAGTGCTCATCTTCTTTATAAAAATAATCACAGGAACTGTACGAACACCAAAATCAATACAGTTTTCTTTTTATGATATAAGGGACAGTAGCTTGTGTTATTATTTTAAAGAGAGTAACTTGTGTGTAAATATAAAACGAATTAAACGGAGATGAAAAGTTTACCGAAACGGTCGAGTTGCTGACCCGTTAGTTGACCGGTTGACTATTGTTGACCATTGTTGACCGAACCTGACCCGAACTGAACACGAGCCGAAGCAAATCAAATTCGAATCTGCTGAGGTTTGGCGTGAACCCGAGCTAACTGAAACAAAACCGAACTTAGACGCCCAAACCTACGACTGGACCCGACCCGAAATATTCTCGGACCCGAACATGAACTGGTCATCGATAGCAACAACCAAATCACTACCAATCTTCAGTTTTGTAAGAAATGAAGAGAAAGGGAAAGTGTTTACCGGGAATCTCGTCGGAGAAACACCACCGTCACCATCAATCACCGTCGCTGCTGCTGCCGCCAGTGCTGTGCGACGCCATGTGACGCCGCCGTGAGTCGAGCCGCCGTGAGACAAGTCGCCGTGAGACCACCGCAAATGCGGTTCGCCAGAAAACGACGGTTCCGCCATCTTTCTCTTTCTCCATGCTCTGATCTCACTCTCTCTCTCTCTCATCTCTCTCTCTTCTTCGCGCTGCTCACCGCTGAGTGCCTCCGAGAGTCGGCTCCGGTGACCGACAAAATGACAGAGAAAGATGGATTAATCGGTTGAGGGTGTGCGGGTTTGATGGAACTCTGATCTCCATTTTTGTGTGAGTGAAGTGTATTTGCAGGCAACACAATCAACAGGAGGGAATTATGTGTGGAGCGGCTGAACATATCAAGGAAACTTAGGGTTAGCTCAAGTTAAATACTAGGTTTTTACCCCAATGGTCCCTTGACTTTAAATAAACCAACTTATGTCATGAGGTTTTTTTTTTTTTTTTTTATAAAGGATCTAACTTTACAATTAACAAACTAGGTTAGTTTATATCTTTTCTAACCTTAAAGTTTAACGAGACTAACTATATTATTATAAAAATAAACTTTTAATTTGTAAAATGAATTAGTTTAATTAATTAAACCATGCATTGATAAAAAAAAATTATAATGAATTAGATTTAAGAATAAAGATTTCCAACGATATAACGGATTATAATTTTTTGAAAGGGGCAAACTTCTATAAATAGATTTTTAATTCTTGATTTCTAATTAGGAAAGTTATGGAAACGCGGAGCGTTACAGTCTCCCCTCCTTTAGGAAATTTCGTCCCGAAATTTATTCAAGAGTAAGACCCGAAAGGGTTTTTGGCAAACCGAAATGGATTGTTTAAAATTGAGGCTTTGGAGTTTGAGACAACGGAGAATAATTGAGGTATAAGGGTGGACGATTGATCTAATAGCGATAATGAGTATAAGAATTACATAAGTATCAGATAGACGAAAGTAGTGTGTTAAGAATGAATTCTCATCGGGGATAATCGGATATAATGCGTTTGTGAGTTGTTTAAAGTTTGAATCTGGTCCAAAAAGGTCTACAAAACACTGAATTTCTCATGACACTTTTACGAAAACTTGGCAACATAGTGAAAACACTTATATATAGGAAGTACCAGCGGCGTATCCACCATGTTTTAACCATGTTACGTCGGTCGCGTATTCGGTGTCATGTTACGTTTCGTGTCTTATCATACACAGTAGTACACTCCATGATTCTCATGCGCCTATCACTATAATCCCGTGTGCACTCGCGATTATACTGATTGTCGCATGATCCACATAGCTTGTACTAGTCGCGTATGAATTAGGGTATACATAAATTTTGAAAATAAGAATGAGTACGTATAGGAATGTCGTATGTAAGCATGATTGGTATTTAAGTGTGAGAGAGGTTATAAGTATGAGTATATGTATGAGTATGATTAAATTCTTTGAATAGTCCACATGAGATATTTTAGTTAACTAGATTAACGCATTACTGGCATGTGATCTCCCTGGTCAACCATCGTGTCCGCAAGTATGTATGTATGTATGAATGTGTGAATGACTTAACATGACCGCAAGTCCATGCGGCGGGCGTTACTCCTATAGCGCTACACAAGCGCTATATATGTTAAGGTGCGGCTTGATCAAAGTTAATGACAAAATGTCAACCCAACGTTTAACGCAAGCGTCATCTAATCATGGCACATGTCATCATTTCGTTGCCATGAAAAGCTCCGTAATGTATAAAGCGTCATCTAATCATAGCACATGTCAACATTTCGTTGCTATGAAAAGATCCGTAATGTATAAAGCGTCATCTAATCATAGCACATGTCATCATTTCGTTGCTATGAAAAGATCCGTAATGTATGAATGAATGTCTTGACATTACCACAAATCCATGCGGCGGTGCGCTACTCTTATAGTGCTTCACAAGCACTACATATGTCAAGGTGTGGCTTCATCCGAAGTTAATGACCAGTTTATCACATAAAGAATGTCCAGTAATCCCGAATCAAGCATAACGTATTAGTAGGCGTGCATTAAAATGATGATTAGGTAACAAGTATTAAATCGCATAAAAGTTAAGTTAATATAAAAGAGAGGCTTGATAAGTATTGGAGTGCTTCGGGTTTAGAAACTTCGACTATTCCAAAGTGAATCGCAAGTCCTTCCGAATTAGGGAGACATGCTTTGGCCTAATAAGTATAATACTCTCGTCGCCAGGCGATTAACGGTATTTTACCCTTCTAGTTAGTACATCCCTAATTTGATTGAAAATACGAACCTTTGGCGAGATTGAAAATCGTAGGTGCGGGACCATTCATCAAGGTGTGAATATCAATCCTAGCTTAACAATTTCATCCCCGAAATGTGGTTTATTGAACGAACAAGATAAAATCTCGAGTCGTCAGTAAGGATCCACTGGAATATGAAATCGAAAATTCCCATCAAGACATGGATATCACTCCTGACTTGATGGTGAAATTTCGTGCAAACTAACATGTAAGGTGGATTGAAATTCGTCACCAAAGGCGGGAATCACCCATGTTCTAGTGAGTCGTTTCGATTGTGGAATATGGGTATCCCCAAGTATGTATTGTGTGAAATGTCTTAGAAAAGACGCAACGTTTATTTAGACAAAAGGAGAGGTAGAAGCAAATAGGAAGAACTACATATCAAGCAAGAATTTGGAATGGTCGAGTTTTGGTACTTAGACTATAGACTAGGTCGAACATGGCAATTCTACCTAATTCCCTATAGTTATAGCTCTGATACCAATCTGTCACACCCCAACCGATGGCGGAAACATCGGAGTGAGACGAAATAGATTGCAAGAGACTTCATAACGCTATTTTGTGTCAAGTATTTAATGATTACATTTTACATGGTTTGAACTAGAATACCACAAGATTAAAATAAATAATGCACAATAAGTATTCAAATAATTAAATTTCATTTCATTGCTAATTAATTATTACAAGTATTGGAAACAGAATACAACATGTTTGAAATTAAAGTACAGTACAACAAGTATTAGAGTCTAAATGCGTTTCTAGGCAATCCTGCAAGATTCCTTGCATCATCCAAATCCTGCAATACATGTTAAAGCATAGATCAATACAAATAGTATTGGCGTGCATATAAGTTTGAGTATAAGTATAAAAATGTTTTAAACAGATTTTTCATGGCAATAACTAAGCATAAGCATATAAATTTAAACACGTATGATTGCAAGTATAACACGTAGGAGCATATATAGAGATTATTTGTATAAAATTCTAGCATGTATGTGTGTTTGATTCAAAGTACATGTATTGCATCCCAAAAGTAATAAAGCGTAAAAGGGGATCGAGTATGCTCACATTGGTTGCGTATAAGAATTCATTGAATTATCGCACGAGTAAAGATGGAGAGAATCCAAAAGAACGAACGTAAGTGGTTATCCTAAATATTTAGAATAACACATAATGAACTCGTTATTATTTATTTATAGGTTAGATGGAATTCCTAAAGTTTATGGTTTACACAATTTGATTTATTAGAATTTACAACTTATCTTTATTAATATTATAAAAAGAAATATAAATTAATCTTATTAATATAAGTCAATAATTATTTGGTTTTATTATTAAACTAAAAGATTAATCTATTTCTTATATTAGATCATAAAAGGGATTAAAAGAAATCAAATAAATAGATAAACAAAAATCAAAGTTGGCCGGGTATCAAACTCGCGACCACTGGTCCGCACAACGGCGTCCCAACCACTGGACTGCGTTTGGTCCTTCTTTTCTTTTTTTTTTTTGCGTATAGATTCATTTCTTAACAACCTTAGAATTTGTAACCTTCTTTTATATTAAAAAGGACCCAGCGAATTAGAGTAAAACAACCCAAAACAAAACTCACTGTACTTGATCTAATTCCTTTTCTTCATGAAACTTATTGTTTTTAAACATGACTAAATTGTTTCTTCTATAAACTGTTATAAGCCATGAATATAGAAGTGCTCATCTTCTTTATAAAAATAATCACAGGAACTGTACGAACACCAAAATCAATACAGTTTTCTTTTTATGATATAAGGGATAGTAGCTTGTGTTATGATTTTAAAGAGAGTAACTTGTGTGTAAATATAAAACGAATTAAACGGAGATGAAAAGTTTACCGAAACGGTCGAGTCGCTGACCCGTTAGTTGACCGGTTGACTATTGTTGACCATTGTTGACCGAACCTGACCAGAACTGAACACGAGCCGAAGCAAACCAAATTCGAATCTGCTGAGGTTTGGCGTGAACCCGAGCTAACTGAAACAAAACCGAACTTAGACGCCCAAACCGGCGACTGGACCCGACCCGATATATTCTCGGACGCGAACATGAACTGGTCATCGATAGCAACAACCAAATCACTACCAATCTTCAGTTTTGTAAGAAATGAAGAGAAAAGGAAAGTGTTTTCCGGGAATCTCGTCGGAGAAACACCACCGTCACCATCAGTCACCATCGCTGCTGCTGCCGCCAGTGCTGTGCGACGCCGTGCGACGCCGCCGTGAGACGAGTCGCCGTGAGACCACCGCAGACGCGGTTCGCCGGAAAACGACGGTTCCGCCGTTTTTCTCTTTCTCCATGCTCTGATCTCTCTCTCTCTCTCTCTCTCATCTCTCTCTCTTCTTCGCGCTGCTCGCCGCTGAGTGCCTCCGAGAGTCGGCTTCGGTGACCGACAAAATGACAGAGAAAGATGGGTTAATCGGTTGAGGGTGTGTGGGTTTGATGGAACTCTGATCTCCATTTTTGTGTGAGTGAAGTGTATTTGCAGGCAACACAATCAACAGGAGGGAATTGTGTGGAGCGGCTGAACATATCAATGCAACTTAGGGTTAGCTCAAGTTAAATACTAGGTTTTTACCCCAATGGTCCCTTGACTTTAAATAAACCAACTTATGTCATGAGTTTTTTTTTATTTTTTATTTTTTTATAAAGGATCTAACTTTACAATTAACAAACTAGGTTAGTTTATATCTTTTCTAACCTTAAAGTTTAACGAGACTAACTATATTATTATAAAAATCAACTTTTAATTTGTAAAATCAATTAGTTTAATTAATTAAACCATGCATAGATAAAAAAAAATTTTATAACGAATTAGATTTAAGAATAAAGATTTCCAACGATATAACAGATTATAATTTTTGAAAGGGCAAACTTCTATAAATAGATTTTTAAGTCTTATTTTCTAAATTAGGAAAGTTATGGAAACGCGGAGCGTTACACTATCAATACCAATGACTGCGAGTTGACTGCGAGTAGCGAGTGCACATCACATGTTCAACACTGCGAACACGTGAAGTATTGTCCTTAACAACCCCCGAGTGAATAGGTGCTGAGTCC
Organism: Helianthus tuberosus; assembly: GCA_030545235.1. Taxonomy (NCBI): domain Eukaryota; kingdom Viridiplantae; phylum Streptophyta; class Magnoliopsida; order Asterales; family Asteraceae; genus Helianthus; species Helianthus tuberosus. The sequence goes on along the minus strand of CM060417.1, from coordinate 80,361,615 downwards.
AAACTATAGTACTATCGTTGCTAAGGTAGGTAGACAGCAATCAATGTGTAAACATAACAAACAAGCATTCATCGAGTCACGTATAACATGCAATAACGGTCAGTGTACAAATAGTGTTTGTATTGTGTGTTCGATGTGATTTAGAATAAGTAACGTATGTAACACCCAAAAGTGCATAAAGCAAAAAAGGGATCGAGTATACTCACAGCGATGATAATGGATTGAAGGGAGCGCTAGATTGATCAGCCTAAATAGTTAACGATAACATAAGCGAAGAGCGGTGAGTAAAACAATGAAAGTGACCAAGTGTCGAGTGGTCATCCGACCGGATGGCAATCCGAACGGATGGCCATTCGATTGGATGTCAATCCATTCAGATGGTCATCCGATCGGATGGCCATTCGGGCGGATTGACACTCGTTTGGGATGGATGTGTTTGTGTATGATGGCTTGTCTTTTGAAGTTTTCGTTGTAGCATTTTGAAAACAGAGAAGTATCTCTACCCTTCAGGTCGTTTGATCGAACGGCGGTTAGATCAGGTAGCGATGCGTTAGGCGAGGTATTTCTCGGAGAACAAGTTCACAGCAGGATCAACATCAAATCGGATGGTCTACCGATCGGGTGGCAGTCCATTGGTATTTACAATGCATTGAACATGTTGAAAATTGTTTAAGGGTTGAATCCTCAAGTGCAGCCCGTCTGGATTGCGGTCCAATCAGATGGCAATCCGATCGGATGGCAATCCGATCGGAAGGCAATCCGATCGGATGGAAATCCGATCGGACGACGATCCGTCCCGCGATCTGATCTTTTTGCAACTTGAAAATTTGTTAAGTTTGGAAAGTTTTACGGTTGATTGAGACAGTATGACAACGTGCTAAACAACAGTAACCCCATCACGACCCAAGTTATCCGATCAAACAGGAATCACACAACGTGTTGGCATTATTGGTATTCCCGTACCATTATCCGAACACGTTAAACTACTGACATTGGCTGGCACGCGAACCGGTTCCCGGAAGCCAAACTGAAAAATAATACTACCCTGACCTCCATCACCATACCAGTATTGTATAGGCTCAATCTAGAGTGAAAACGCCTGACCGAATCCAAGTTACACCTATTACCGACTTAGATACTGACGTAAGCCCATATTTGCATATATGATTCTAGAAGTTGACCCGGTTGCTTGTTTACGTCCTGTGTGAAACTACTGCATACACTGTGAGTTTTACTTCCCCGTTTTCAAACTGTTTTCCTGTTTTACATGGGGTGAAATGCATGTTACATACGTTTATACGTGCACATATATACATGATATAACATGAATTATCTGAGTGAACACTAGTACATGAAAAGTCCCCACAGACCCAAGTGATTAACCGTAGGCCGGTGAATGTGTAAATAGTACTATTGGTCTGACAAACCCAATTGCGATGGCCAGGAACGCCATGTGATGCATAGGCAATTGTACATGTTTGAGCATAGGCTATGGGGTACTAGCCATAGCTACATTGGGGCAGTGCCGTGGTGGTGGACCACGGTGGTTGAGGTGACAGTCAAGGCTTCACTTGTGGGCTCAGAATATATATATATATATATATATATATATATATACATACTATCAGATGTGCCAACTTGAACTATAATTACATCTGTTTAATACAAACTAAAACAGTGAAACTCACTAAGCTATGTTTAGCTGATTTTTCCAAATTGTAACATGTTTTTCAGGCAAAGCAAAGCAGGAATAGACTTGTAGGAGTTTCAAGTTATGAGAATGGATAGTACGTGAATAGATGCATAACTACTAGCACAAGATTACTTGTGGGAAACCGAGGTGTCACCTACGTGTCATTGTGTTGATAAATAATGTAAATGAAACACGTTGTAATGTATAATATAACATCTTTGTGAACAATGTGTCTGTTCCATGAGTCTGTTGCCCCCCGCGTGCGCTTCCGCTGCAAGTCGGGGTGTGACAGAAGATGGTATCAGAGCCATTGGTTATAGAGAATTAGGTATCCTTAGTGAACCTAGACTATAATCATAAGCTTATCTTCCTACAAATAAAAACATGTAACAACTGAAGCATAGTGGCTATTATCAGGGTGGTCTTATCGGGCAAGTAAATTATTATGGTCCGGAACATAATAACATATTTGCTTGTACTTGGGATTTCTGAGAACGTCACTAAGAAAGAACAAGAAATGAACATGTATACAAGTGGATGCATATAATTAACCTTTCGTGTCAATGTGTACATACGTGTATATATTCTGTCTACATTATCTTCACACTATTCGGTAGTTAGCAATTGTCGTTATAACTTGCTTCCTTACATGTAGAATGTCGACTGAATCTAGTTACGAGGAGGATCCATCAATGGATCTGAATGCTGAGGTTGAAGTGACAGAGTCGGAGCAGGAGGACACTTTCGTTCCGCATGAGCTACCCAGTGATGCGGCCGATCAGTCCGGTTATCGTTGTGATAGTTACCCCCCGAGACGTCCTACACGACAGGGGATTGAGATCACGAGTTCATATCATTCTCCGCCGCATGACCAGGCCGCTACGGTGGAATATAGTCATACCTCAGATCCTTACTACTATCCAGGCATGGCCAGGAGGAGCCCTACACCTATTATTATTCGACGCTCTCCCACTCCTATTCCCAGGGTTAGTAGGTTCCCTACTCCCGACATTCCAGCGACTCGTATCTCACCTGGCTTAGCAGAACTACCCATTCCCCCTGCTATTAGATTTAGACAGATAGCGCGTATGGGGGTGCCGATGCCAGGACCAGTTTTTACTCCTCCCACTTCACCACTTGTCCCTACCTCATCAGGATTTCGACCGACAATCACAGCTAGGTTCCTTGATCCGATGCACGGATCCACACTATCCTCACCCTACCATACATATGAGCCGGGTGGGCCTTCACATCCTGTAGAGGATTCCCCTCCGCCAGTTTACGGTATCCCAGCACCCCAAGCGGAACCCCCCGAGTCACCGAGGAGTAGGAGTTGGATAGGATATGTGATTGAGCAGTTGGTAGCACTCACTGTGGCAGTGACAGAGGAAGTAAATCATCGTAGCGCTTTGTATGATCATATTATAGTTATCCAGCAGGCGATGATGAGGGGCCAGGAGAGACAGACAGATACGGAGTTCCGTCAAGGACGTGATCAGGCATTATTATGGTTTTATGGAGGAGCTATCGCACTGTTAGCGTTAGGGTTTCTGGAGACGCGTGTAGAGACACGGTTACTTTTGTATATATGTAGGATTGAGAATCGATCTGAACGAGTCTTCAGAAGAGCTCTAAACTGATTCAAAGGCGGAATTCAATGAATCAGATCTTGTTTCAGCTTGATATTCACTAATAACTGTCTCTTGTATTGATTATAACGCATTTACAGACTTGAAGACACTTCGGCAGAGCTTCGCTACCGGAATCTGAAAGTTACAAATGAAAAACTCAAGTCACATATTTATACTATTTCCACTTCGTTTGAACAGGCATTTCCAGTTCGTTTGAACAGTCCACTTCGTTTGAATTGTCCACTTCGTTTGAACAGTCCACTTCGTTTGAGCTGTCCACTTCGTTTGAACTGGCTTGTTCACCTTTGTTTCCTATTTAACTCGAACTGCGTGACTTGATCTTTCATTACTAATCTAAGACTCGAACGAAGATGAAGTCGACAGACAACTGCACTAACAGACTCCCCCTTGAATGTTGACGGAATCTTCAGTGAGAGTCTTCAACATGACGACTCTTCAATCTTGATCGATCTTCTTTTTTTCTTAGCATGTACCAGGATATTCTCTTTGGCTCTAACCTCGTCAGACTCCCCCTCTCATCATGATGGGATCGCCATCTGGAATTAGCTATCACCTTGAGATCAAATCCTGGCTTTAACTCTTGTTCAGCACATCTCCTGCACACTTCTCACCAAAACATAAGTTTTTACTTAAATCAATAAGAAAAACTTACTAGAAATAGTTACACCAAGTTCAAATTAATGACCATGATTAACTAATCTCAACTTTTTTCTTAATTCAAAATTTTTCAATTCAGCACTCAAACCCAACCCTGTCCATCATGTTTAGCACTTGAAATTTCGAAAATCAGCTTATCAACATCAGTTGTCGAAAATCTTTTTGTATTTTATCAAAATTTTATGCTAAAACACACTAAAATCTTTTTGGATTTTTGAAAAGAATAAAATGCAGTAAAGAAATATTTACAGACAATATTTTTGTGAGTTTGTGTAAGAGGATCATATCAGTTTATGAGACAAATCACTAACACCGTTAAGCTTGATTTCATTTTATGCTCTAAACGATTCACATTGATTGACGATATTGTTGTCCACTTAAACTCAATCTAAAAACTTTCAATCTGCTTACCGATACTTTAAGGTATATTAAGATAGCACTAAGTTCTTATGGACCCCACGATCTCAGCATATCCCCTCATCATGCAATACACTAACTCAAGCAATGCCTTTAAACTTTTATCGACTGTGAATTGTGCAAAAACAAAGCAGAATGTTTAAACATTAACAATCAGGTCGATACTTCCGTATACGCAGAGAAAGTCCAATGTTTAAACAAAATAAGAAAAATAAAACAAGTTGAAGTTGTTTAGGCTTTAACCACCAGGTCGATACTCCCGTATACGCAGAGGAGGTCCAAAGCTTAAACGAAACACCAAAGAAAATAAAGCAGAACGTTTAGGCAACAACATCCAGGTCGATACTCACGTATACGCAGAGGATGTCCGATGCTTAAACAAAATAAAGAAATAAGACAAGTTTAAATCTTTGCAAAATAAAATGCACAATCACAGCGACTTTTCAGCAAAGTTGTGAAAGTTCACAAACTTAACCAGTTTTCATGCTCTTTGCATTCAGCGATTACTGAGTAGGCACACAATCAAGAAGGACAAAACTAAGTACTATGCTTTCAACCGTGTTTCCCACTAGAACTAGGCTTTTTCATTTAAGTTTGTATCGTTATCGCAAATCTACTAGTCTAGCTGAGCCTATCGTCACATCCTTAGTGAGATCGCTTATCACATTTTGACTTTACATTTCTTTAGCATGCTGTGACAGTCCAACTGATCTACTATCATTTCCTCTTTTTCACAACAAAACTCATTTTTTTAAATTTTCAATGTTTTTGACATTTTCAAATTTTCTAATTTTTTTTTTAAATTTTACTCCCCCTAAAATCAAAATATGTCTCAATTTTGATTTTCTGGGAAAATTTGAAAACCAACTGTACAAGAAATGTGACAACATGATGAGAATCACTTCAATTCTCCATTCACTTGGCATGAACAATCAGAACTCCCCCTCTCAACAAACTATTTTCCCATTGTGATCTCAAAACACTTAAGTTTGTTTTAATCAAAATGGTTTTTTCCGGAAAATAAGTTTTGTTGATTTTACCACTTGTAAAATTGGGGATCAAATCATCACATTGTTTTACCAATCATATGTAGGAAATCAGATACAACTTAATGTCCCTGATTTACCACTTGTAAGATCAATCCAATTCAACTTCTGAACCACTTGTAAAAATCACAACCATACAACTTAAACCTGCTTTTCAACCAATTTACCATCTTTTGGTTGAATTCTCAAGGTGCCGATTCCTACTCCTCACTTACAAACCTGGGAGTTCCAGCAAGTCCTGCTTTTCAAAAACACATTATACAAACATGATAAAAATGATGCCGACTCATGATCCACGATTACCAACTTGGGATCTTCGGCAAGTCAGGTTTTTCATTTGAACAGATTCACCCAAGCCTGACGGTCCTTGGGTGATTTCGAATTCTTGTTCAACAATGGTGGAAAATTTGCATCATCCATTGTTAAACCTGAATTCTCCATTTTTACCTCAACCAATGGCTCCTCTGGCTTTACCAAACCAGATTCATTGCCTGCACGTGGCTTGTCTGACTTTGATGAGTCAGATTCATCGCCAACAACTGGCTCCTTTGTTTCCGAAGAAACAAATTCATCACCACAAACTTTCTTCTTCTTCTTTCCCTCTTTCGTCCTCAGATTTGTATCTGATGAATGCGTTTTGCTTGATTTGTTGTTCTTTGGTGAGCAAGACGATTTATCAGAACTTTTATCTGTTTTACCAGTTGTATCCGAGGACAAAATCTTCTCGAGATACTCTCTCGCCTTCTTTCTCTTCTTCCTCAGTCTGTCTTTCTGCCCCTGAGAAAGTTTCACTTTCGTTTCTTGAACTTTAGGTTCTTGAACCTTCTGTTCTTTGGGCTTGACATTGACTGATTTCTTTGCCATATTCTGAGAATTAACCCTCAATCTTTCATTTGATCTCCTTGGGCAATCTCTGGCAATGTGACCTCTGATATTGCAGTTAAAGCATCTTCTAGTCTCATAATTCCAACTTTGGCAGTTAACAGCAATGTGTCCTTGATAACCACATCGGTAACACACTCTGTTATCGTACCAATCACCATTTTCAGTCCAAACATTCAGATCATAGCACTGTTTGGCTTGGTGATAATCCTTGCTCCTCTTGTTTGCTGGATTTGACTTTTGAGCACTGTGGTTTGACCTGCACCGCTTATTGCCAACAATTTTAGAGTTTTCATTTTTCGATTTTTGTAATTTTTCATTGCGATTGGATGATCGATCTGATGAGCTTTTATTATCTTTTTGAACATTTTTCAAAATTTTCTCTTTTTGTTTTTGTTCCACTTTCTTCTTCAAAGGTTTTTGCTTAGAGCATTCTCCCTTTTCAGTTGATTGTGGAACGGTTTCTTGAAATTTTTCTTTTAATTTCAAAAACTATTTTTGTTTTTCACTTTTATCTTTTTTATCATCAGATTTCTCATCACAATCTTCAACTTTGACATTGTCAAAGTTTGTGACATCGTCACTTATTGGAACTGAATTAACTGGTTTTGTGCAAGGAATAGTTGAAGTATTCACAAACACCTTCAACTTTTCTTCCCGTTCATTGATTTTCTTTTGAGCACATTCTGCCTCTTTTTCAAGTCGAATAATCTTTTCAAGATGAGAATTGATTTCAATTTGTTTTTCAAGATTGTTTTTACCAAACATATCTTTCTCATCTTCTAAAATCTTTATTTGACTTTGAAAAACTTTTTCAATCTTTGATTTTTCATTTTCAAAACTTTTAATTTTTTCTTCAAAAACTTTTGCTTTTTCTTTCAATTTCTGATTTTCCAATGTCAAACTGTTCAAGTTACTTAACAGTTTGTCATTTTCAGATTTTAGCTTTTCACAATTTCCCTGTAAATCCAGAATCTGTTTTGCATCAGTTTGCTTCTCATCTTTCAACTTCTTGACATCCGATTTCAAACTTTCTGCATCCTTCAAAAGTTTGGCATTGTCTGATTCAGATTTTTCACAGTTTAAGCATTTTCCAGGAATCTTTTCATCATCAGCTTTCTTCTCGACCTTCAAAGCTGGAATTTTTTCAACCTGTTTCTTCTTAACTTGAACATTTTTATCATCACTCTCTTCGTCTGATGACTGATCAAAGATAGTTGCATTTGTTTCAATCTTTTTCTTTGATACTGATTCAGAATTCGAAGTTCCAAGTTTCTTAGATTCTTCTTTAGCTTTCTCCTTTTTCTTGGCTTCTCTTTCCAAACACTTTCTTATTCTTTCACTCCAATAACCATCATCCATGATTTGGCCCGTGAACTATGATTTTTATATTCTCGTGACTTGAAATCACATGCAACCTAAAATTTGATAGGACCGGCAACTTTATATCCGACAAGCAAACTGACACCTACTCAAATGTAAACAAATATTTTTTTTAATCGAAATATCACATGCACACTCAACGGAAACAATACAACTATTGAACCAATCACTTCTGTTAATCACATGAAGCCGACAACATATTCTGCAATTTTAATTCATCATCACGTGACCTCTTATCCATTTACAAGCAAACATTTATTATCAATATATCCTATTTGACCTCAACATCCACTGTAACTTGATTATTTTTTCAAGAGAATACTGATCAGAATTTCACGTGACTTGGCAATCTCAAACGACCTGATTTGTTTAAACGGACAGAAATTCAGACGAGTTGTGATTCAAACGACCTAATGTTCAAACGATGTAAGTTCAGACGAACTGTCAATCTTAAACGAACTGACAACCTTCGTATAAACTGGGATCTGCTGATTTCAAACGAACTAACACATTACAAACGACCTGGAATCACTTCGTATGACTCTCAGACGAACTGGATTCAAAGTCTTAAACGAACTGAGCCATTTTTCAAACAATCTGATGTAATTTTCTCAAATATGATCACGTTTTCGGTTGAATTAGAATCTGAGATATTCAAGGATTGTTCTACAATGAATTCCGATCTCAATGATGTGATTTCCGTTCAATTTCGTCCACTAAATCTTCGTAGATCTGAGATCGAAGTTCCGGTTCGTGTGAAATGGATAAGTCTCAAACGAACTGATTGATTTTTGATAACATTGATCAATTTTAGGTCGATTTTGCCATGTATTTTGTTAACCGATTGATTAAAACACAATTTTAGGTGATATATGACAAAATCAGACCATATTAATCAACGAATCTCGAAATTTTTTTTAAAAAATGTGAAAGAATGGAGTAGAAATCAGAATTTTTTAATGAAATCGAGCTGAAATTGCAAGAGCTCTTCCTCCTGAGCTCTGATACCACTTGTAGGATCGAGAATCGATCTGAACGAGTCTTCAGAAGAGCTCTAAACTGATTCAAAGGCGGAATTCAATGAATCAGATCTTGTTTTAGCTTGATATTCACTAATAACTGTCTCTTGTATTGATTATAACGCGTTTACAGACTTGAAGACACTTCGGCAGAGCTTCGCTACCGGAATCTGAAAGTTACAAATGAAAAACTCAAGTCATATATTTATACTATTTCCACTTCGTTTGAACAGGCATTTCCAGTTCGTTTGAACAGTCCACTTCGTTTGAACAGTCCACTTCGTTTGAGCTGTCCACTTCGTTTGAACTAGCTTGTTCACCTTTATTTCCTGTTTAACTCGAACTGCGTGACTTGATCTTTCATTACTAATCTAAGACTCGAACGAAGATGAAGTCGACAGACAACTGCACTAACAATATATATATATATATATATATATATATATCTTTTGTACTTACATCAAGCACTGGGCAGTTGTAGGCCTATGTCGAGATGGTGATGCGTGACGTTGTTTGTTTCTTGTACTAGATGTGGTTACTGTGTGTATGTCACTGTAGTGACAAGTTTTGATATGCATGTTACAAGCAATGTGTCACACCCTCAAAATGCACATGCGGAGTACCACCGCGAGGCGTGTGACATGACCAGGATCCAGCCATCAATTACATTGAACATTCAGTTAATAATAATAAAGTTCACCAACCATAAAGGTTAGCAAATACCATAATTAAAATCCAAGGTTTTTAAGTTCAAATAACCGTTTGAGTAAGTAGCGGAAGCATAGTAGAATAGTCAAGCAAAAGTTCAAGTTTCTAAATTATTTAATAAAACCCAACACACGGGTTTAGACGTCCACTACACATCCCCAAGTTGCAAGCTCCTGAGTCACTGGGTACCTACAAAGCATGCAGTAGGGTGTCAACATAAAGTCGGCGAGTTCACGAGTTTGACCAGTTTTAATTCCCAAAAACTAGTTTCACCAGTTAATTTATCCGTTTATACATGCCATGGGGAGCTACCCCATAAGTAAGCTACTAAACTGTTTTACAATACCGAAGACTTACTTAACCGTACGTTTCCGCAGTGCCCCGTTTATCAATGTTCTATCATCATTGACGGTTTGCCTGAGGACATTAGTTCACTCCCGTTCCCAGTAACAAGGGTCGGTGTGAGGCTGGTTAGACCTAAATAGCGCTACCAACTAATAACCCGTTCGCCAGACCCCGGCGACTAATCGGTATTAAATGGTAGGGACTTGAATGATAGAGTTTCGTTTAGTGTTGCTCGTTGCATTCCGTATAAACAGTAATCAACTAAGAGTCCCATTTAAGGGGAGAAAAGTAGGTTTGTATCCCTTACGAGGGGATAGCGTTGTTTAAGTTTCCGTTTCCCAAACCACCGGGAATGCATGCTTTAATAGTTGTGACCTCACCTTAGTTTTTGCTCGGTAGAGTGTTTAACTTGATAATGCAATTTTGGGTCAATCACGTCCTATTATAATTTCCACATCTTAATTAAACTCGTATACAATTTATTCACGTATTCAAGTAGCACATAGGTCACGTTTCATATAACTACACACTGGATCGAATTTCATGAACAATATCACATTGGCCTAAACACATACTACTCAAGTGTGTGTGTGTCCAGCTATGTATAACAGACATGGCCCAACAACATATTGCAGTCCAATATGTATATTAGTAATATGTGAGGCCTAACATATGTTGTGCGATTGAGACACATTTTTGCGATTGTGTGTATATATTATAAAGTCAAATTGTGTGACCGACATGCAATGTACGGAATCAGACAAGTGGGGCCTAGAGTTGTTGTGCGATTCTTATCAAAACACAATTATTATGCTTTTTCCTAATTCAACAGAATAGGACAAAACACATTCAATACCCAGATTTAATTTTATGCACATTTCGAATCATGTACCATAAGCCTAGAAGGTTGTACACTCCTCCTATGACCTATCTTTCTTCATTCATTTTTGAATAACAGGTTTAAAACCCAGATTCATCCTTACAAATAATAGTCATCATCGTCGATTATAATCACCAAACATCATCGTCTCTTATAATCACAAAACATCATCGGTTTGGAATTATTAATCAACAATCATTATCTTTTATCATTCAAACAAGTTTGGTCATGCTCATCAACATCATTTAAACAGTTTAAACTTTGAACATTTATATACGCATAACCAGGTTGTACATAGGGCACATATGGTTGTACATTTCAAGGAAAACCCAGCAAACAGAGCATCAACATGAATCCTTTATCACCTTTCTTAACAGTCTACTTAAATCATTCTCATTAATTTAACAGACATCATTGTTCAGATCTATTAATATTCAGCGAAATATCATGTTCATCATGTTCCATATTTAAACATTCACATATGCTCAAATCAGGTTGTACGTTCAAGAAGACTCAACATCATATATCGTTATCATTATTTCGAACAACCTAACAAAAACCTTAACAGTGGAATCATCATAACCCTTATATTCTCATAAAACAACCATCATTCCACATGAACAGATTCATACGGTTCCACGTTTGGAGAGCATCAAGCATTGATTCTTAAAACAAGAACATAACAAACGAGCTAACCTGAATGTCTATTGTCGGAATCAAGTGTGTGAGCTGAGTGAGAGAGAGAGAGAGACGGAGCTCCGAGTCGGAAAGTCGTGAACTTTTGGAGGTTGAACGGAAGGCACCGTCGTCGTCGTCGAACTACCGGAGTGAAAGTAACCGGAGACCGAATGGAGAAACGAGTGGTCGGATGGTTTCAATAGAACTGGGTTTTTCCGATATGGAGGTGAGTATGTTTGCAGGTTTGTTTTATGGGGAGGAAAGGATTATAGAAAGAGAGGGAAGAAAGAGAGAAAGAGAGATGTCTAGGGATTGCCGAAAGAATGAAAATGATGGCAAACATTCTAAGTTGTCGGCTGAGGTTGTTTTTATAGTCTCATCAGGATGGATCGCACAATTGAATGAACCATTCATTCATTTATTGTGCGTTTTAATTTAGGGTTAAATGGTTGGGCTTGAGTTTCTGTTGGGCTGGACATAAGAACTCAGGTGACCCATTTCGTTGATGTGTAATCACAAGGGTAAAATTTTATCATCATGCAAACTATAGATAATTAAATAATGAACATGGAGTTAAAAATTTGGAATTTTTAATTTTACTAATTTACTTAATCATTCCATACCATAAGTTTATGCGGGAAGAACCCGAAGTGTCACATTATCCCCCAGTTTTAAGAACTTTCGTCCCGAAAGTTAAGGCAGTCACTGTCAAGCTAGTATGAGTGAGAACGGTTCAACGGGGTGTCACATCATCCCCCCGTTAGTTTGGAATTTCGTCCCGAAATTCGGTTGTAGCTTCAGTGCTGGGAGTTTCATTAGGGAACAACTGGGGATACTTGCGCTTCATCTGGTCTTCCCGCTCCCAGGTAAACTCTGGGCCACGACGCGAGTTCCAACGAACTCGCACGAGAGGTATCTGGCTACGTTTGAGGGTTTTGATCTCTCGATCCGTGATCTCAATCGGTTCCTCAGTAAAGTGTAGTTGTTCGTCAAAAGTGAGTTCCTTGAAAGGAATGATTAGTGTCTCATCTGACAGACACTTCTTCAGATTAGACACGTGAAAAACGTTGTGCACCGCACTCAGTTCTTCAGGCAGATTCAATCTGTAAGCAACCTTACCGATCTTCTCGGTAATTTCGAATGGTCCGACATACCGCGGATTAAGCTTGCCCCATTTTCCAAAACGATCCACACCCTTCCAGGGTGAGACTTTAAGTAGAGCCCGGTCACCGACCTGGAATTCTAGCGGTTTCATATCCTTATCAGCGTAACTTTTCTGACGGTCATGAGCTGCCGCCATGCGTTGTCTGATCTGAGCAATCCTTTCCGTAGTTTCGACTACAAGTTCTGGGCCAGTAATTTGGCTTTCGCCAACTTCCGCCCAACATAAGGGTGATCGGCATTTACGACCGTACAATGCCTCAAAGGGTGCTGCTTGAATGCTGGTGTGGTAGCTGTTGTTGTAGGAGAATTCCACTAACGGTAGATGTTTTTCCCAGCCCTTGCCAAAATCAATTACACATGCCCTAAGCATGTCTTCAAGTGTTTGGATGGTGCGTTCAGACTGCCCATCTGTTTGTGGATGATAAGCGGTGCTCATGTTTAAACGTGAGCCAAAGGATTTGTGCATAGGTTGCCACAACTCAGAAGTAAAACGCGCATCTCGATCGGAAATAATAGAGGTTGGCACTCCGTGCCTTGAAACCACTTCCTTTAAGTAAATGTCTGCCAAGGTAGAAAATTTGTCTGTTTCTTTAATAGCCAAAAAGTGTGCAGACTTAGTCAATCGATCCACTATCACCCAAATAGTGTCATTTCCGCGTTGAGACCTAGGCAGGCCAGTAACGAAATCCATGGAAATTTGCTCCCATTTCCATTTCAGGATCTCTGGTTGTTGGAGTAAGCCCGCGGGTTTTTGATACTCAGCCTTGACTCTCGCGCAAGTCAAACATTTGCTGACGTATGTTGCTATATGGGCTTTCATGCCAGGCCACCAATATGTAGTCCTTAAGTCATGGTACATCTTATCCAAACCAAGATGTACCGAGTAACGGGACTTATGGGCTTCGTCCATTACAAGCTCGCGTAAATTCCCATAATGTGGGACCCATATACGCCCGGTTACATAGTAAGCACCGTCTTCTTTTTGTTCTAATCGTTTCCTCGATCCCCGTAGGGACTCAGCCCTGATGTTCTCGACTCTCAATGCTTCAACCTGAGCATTTCTGATCTGATTGGGGAGGTTCGAGTGGATAGTGAGCTGTAAAGCACGAACACGCTTAGGTTTAGTTTCCTTCCTGCTGAGGGCATCTGCTACAACATTAGCCTTGCCTGGATGATATTTAATCGCGCACTCGTAGTCGTTTAGGAGTTCGACCCATCGGCGTTACCGCATATTCAAATCCTTTTGTTCCATTATGTGCTGGAGACTCTTGTGATCGATGTAAATCATGCACTTGGTACCGTACAAGTAATGTCTCCAAATCTTGAGCGCGAAGACCACAGCTCCGAATTCTAGGTCATGTGTCGTGTAGTTCCGTTCGTGGATCTTGAGTTGTCGTGAAGCATAAGTAATAACTTTCTCGCGTTGCGTCAGTACGCAACCGAGTCCTTGGATAGAAGCGTCGCAGTAAACCACAAAATCGTTGGTACCTTCAGGTAATGAGAGAATAGGAGTGCTACAGAGATTATCCTTTAGCTTCTGGAAAGCAGACTCCTGAGTGTCATTCCACTTGTAAACAATACCCTTCTGGATGAGAGTCGTGAGAGGTTGAGCGATCTTCGAAAATCCCTTGATGAATCTACGATAATACCCTGCCAATCCTAAAAATTGGCGAACTTCGGTTGGAGTCTTCGGGGTAGGCCAATTCTTAATGGAGTCAATCTTAGCTGGGTCGACATGAATTCCGTCCTTGTTGACCACGTGTCCAAGGAAGTGAACTTCTCGAAGCCAGAAGTCACATTTCGAGAATTTGGCGTACAGTTGCTTGTTGCGAAGAAGTTCGAGAATAAGACGCAGGTGTTGTTCATGCTCCTCTTGACTCTTTGAGTAGATCAGGATATCGTCAATAAACACAATTACAAACTTGTTGAGGTATGGTTTGCACACTCGGTTCATGAGATCCATGAAAACCGCAGGTGCGTTAGTCATTCCGAAAGGCATGACGAGAAACTCGTAGTGTCCATAACGAGTTCTGAAAGCAGTCTTGGAGATATCCTCGTCGCGGACTCTCAACTGATGATAGCCTGATCGCAGATCAATCTTGGAGTAGTAGCTTGATCCTTGCAACTGATCGAATAAATCGTCGATACGTGGGAGTGGGTAACGATTCTTGATGGTAACCTTGTTCAGTTCACGGTAATCAATGCACATACGGAAAGTGCCATCCTTCTTTTTGACAAAGAGTACTGGTGTAACACCCCCAAAATACCACATGCGGAAACCCCCGCGAGGCGTGTGACGTACCAGGATCCAAGCCACCAATCACATTGAACTCATAAATATATTTAAATAAAACTTTCATTCATTAACATAAAATGTTACAAACGTTACATATCGTTCATTGTATACAGCGGAAGCATAATTCATTGGTTAAGTGTTTCGAAAACCATATGTACATAACCCTTTAAGCTTGTTTTGAGATTCCATGTATCTCGACCCATGACCACTCCAGCATCCCAGACAGCAAGTCCCAATGATATAAACCTACAAACCTACAAGCATGCAGACAAGTGTGTCAGACGAAGCTGGTGAGTTCAAGGTTTTGTTAACGTGTGTAGTTACCAGATATCTGTTAAGTCAACTCATCGTTTCGTTTTGGGATTGTTATTAACGTAGGAGAGTCTTATATACTGGAAGTGTGTCCAATATATACCATGGGAGTGTGCCCAATATAACCTGGGAGTGTGCCCAACCCCAATGCCCCTAACCAAGCATTGGTAATGATGTCCAGGTAACTAGATCACGCCCGTCCTTACGGCCCGGTGTGAGGGTGTCAAACCTAATAGCGCTATCAACTAGTTACCCCATTGCCTTACAGGCAACACGGTAGATGATCGATTCTGTGTTCAATAACCAACATCCCAAATAATAGTTTACCCAGTATTCCCTTTAGAAACGTTTACTAGATGTCCCAAACCACCGGGACGCATGCTTAGAAAAGTGCAGTGAACTCACCTTTGGTTTGCTCGGTATGTTACTTGTTTAACAGTTGCTTAAACACGTCCTATCATGGTTATCAATAGCAATCAGTTTTGCATACAACCATTTCACGTATTCATTTAGATTGCATGTATCAACTTTATCAACACACATCCTCACACAATTGTACCAGTTAGTCATGCTACACAATTACTACTTACATTCAGCATCATATACTTGACATTTAACTCATCCATTATTCGTATGCTTGCGAGATCACATTCACAAATCACATTTCTGAACAGTGTGCGAATTTCATAACATGTTTACGGCACACTCTAAATTACTGCCCACAAATAATAAGAACAGAGCACAACGTTTACCAAAGTGTGCGGCCCAAAACAAATTCTGTTATCATTTTAATTTTTGCGATTAACCTTCTTTGTTCTACTCGATTACATTTTTTATCACAATTTCATATATGATAACAATCCAATATAATCTATCACTAACCGTGAATCTATAAAGTCATCGCATCTAATTCAAAAACTTGGCAAATCACGACAATCCATACATGTGATTAATAACAATTAGCAAAACCAAATCATGCACTCAATCATTGGACACCATCATCAAGTCATCGATTAATGAGAATATCTAGCAGCCCATCTCCACTTTAATTAACAAGTTGCACACATAACCACAAACACATGTTACTGACAAATCACTTGCAAATAGGAACATAATGACCGACAACTTTGATGATGATTGGGCCTTTCAAACTAAAGCACATGGGCCGTCAAACTATGTAGTGAGTTCTATAATTATCATCATCATCTAGCCGTTTTTGTGCCCTATGATTACCTCATGCATACTGATCATTTATATTATCTAATATATACACACCATAAGTTCTAGAAAATTAGCAGGTTACAAGAACATTTAAACACATGATCATCGTGCAACTGTTAAGAAACAACAATAATAATCCATGGCCTGATCTAGAAAATAAGCAGGTTATATAAACATACTAACCAGAATATAGCGTATCTAATCCAAGAGGTGGAAGTGCTTCGATGAGGAGGATGACTGTCGTAGATCGCACAAGGGGAAGGGAAGGTTATTAGGGTTTCTTTTTGTGTGATGATTTCTAAATAATGCAATTTTTCCTCCTCCCGTGCGTAAATACATGAAGGAAACTAATCGGACCTTAATGGGCTTCCTTTGGGCCGAGAACATAACACAATTTAATAGATGTTTGGGCCAAAGGTGTGTAATAATAATAGCGTGGGTACATTGGGCGACTAGAATGCACGTTCACTAATCTAGGCATTTAGCATTTAACACGTAACAACTCACACCCATTTAACCATAGTGATTCGATGTAATATAAACAAGTTATTAGGGTTTACGCAACATAGACATAGTGACACCGTATATTGGAGCATGGACAGTAATGATATAAATCAAGTGCAACGAGATTGGACAATGCTAACCTTGGGAATACAGGTTGTCACATCATCCCCAACTTGAAAGAAATTTCGTCCCGAAATTTGATGAGTAAACCCAGAGGAGTGAAGTGATAATCAAGATTGTTGCGAATTTTGCTCAGGTGCCACATCATCCCCAACTTGAAGAGGAATTTCGTCCCGAAATTCACCAGTAGTACCAGAATTAGTCTTGTCATCAGGAAAGAGTTGAGGATATTTGAGTTTCATCTGGTCCTCACGCTCCCACGTGAACTCCGGTCCACGCCTTGAGTTCCGACGAACTCTTACATTCGGAATTCGACCACGCTAACGAATCTTGATATTCTAGCCCATGATTTCAGTAGATCCCTCAACAACTGCAACCTGCCATTAACCTCAGACTTTACTAAGGGTAGCACGAGCGTTTCATCAGACAAACACTGCCTTAGATTCGAGACATAAATGATATCATACACGTTATCCAATTCATCAAGTAACTCGAGTTTGTAGGCGGCGTGACCAATTCTTTCCAGAATTTCGAATAACTCACCGTAACGTAAATTAAGTTTGCCACGCTTCCCAAGCGTACCACAACCTCCCAGGGTGAGATTTTTAACATGATACGACCATCTACCACGAACTCCTAGTTTTTCCTAAGCTTATCATCTTTCCTGACGGTCACTCGATGCCGCCAAACAATTTCCAATCCAAGCAATCTTCCCAAGAGTTTCGAGTACCAGTCCTGGACCCGTGTTTAGGTGGTCATCCACCTCAATCCACGAAGAGATTGGCATTATCATCCAAGCAATGCCCCAAACAGAGTTGTCTGAATACTAGAAGGGTAACAGCTACAGTAGAACTCAGCCAAAAGTATACGTCCTTCCAATTTACACCAAGTTAATCTCACACATGCTCGCAGCATGTCTTCGAGTGTCAGGGGGGGGGGGGTTGTTTACTCAAACCGTTCATCCCATGTTGACAAGTAATACTCATGTCTATACGTGAGTCAAGGGTGTTGTGTATCGCTTGTCATAAATCAGGTATAGCTCAAAATAGGAGGTAATAGGAGTTGGCACGTCGTGCCTATATGCCGCCTCTCTCAGAGGAACATTCGCAACTTGTGAAGACTCGTCAGTTCCTTGTTTGCAAGCAAGTGTGTTGGTAACGTGAGACCGTCAACGATCACCCAGGTGATAATGTTTCCATTTCGAGTTGTAAGTAGACTAGCGACAAAATCCATGGCAGTCTGTTCTCATTTCCATATATGTGCTCTGATTGCTAATATCCCACCTTGACTTTCCCAGATGTCAAACATCGTTCCCATGCGTGACTATGTGGGCCTTCAGGCCCGGTCACCCACACATGGTCTTCAGGTTTTAATACATCCTATCAAAAATCCGACGAATAGGATATTCGAGACCCGTGTGCTTCACCTGCACCAGTTTCCCAAGGTTGATGTATAGTGAGGTTCATATTCGTTCCATGAAGTAGCAAATATCGTCCGACCTGCCAAAGGTTGCTTCCCCATGCCCCGCATGGGTTAATCTTGAGAACTCTCTTCCTTCAGTTCTTCAGTTTGAGTAAGGCGAGTCTGATCAGGTATGTTAGGGTCGATAGCAGGCTACAAAGCTCGTGCACGTCCAGGTTTCACGGTCGTATTCATTCAAAAGTTCCATCCAGCGGTGCCATCACATGTTTAGCTCATACGGGAGGCCCTTGTGATCGGTCTAGGTAGTGCATTTGGTACCGTCCAAGTAATGCCTCTAACTTAAATCCAAAGACCCGGGCTTCCACCGCAGGTCGTGACTCGTGCAGTTCTCCCTGTAAGTCCATTACGTAAGTCATCACTTTCTCGTGTTGCGTCGGTGTGTAAACATTGCAGAGTTGGGATTCGAAAGCTGAAAAGACGTCCTCCTGTTTTGTCTTTCACGAACACAGCACCCTACTGTGCTAAAGAGATTTAAGCTGCGCGATCTTCGAAAATCCTGTGGTGAATCTGCGATAGAGTCTAGTGCAGCCAAGAGATTGCTGTATCCCCGAAGGGATCTTTGGTGTCGATCAGTTTCTAACCAAATGGATCCTAGCGAGATCCACGTGTATTCTCACTTCGGTGCTTATATGACCACAATTGTACCTCTCGAACCCAGAAGTTACCTTTAACAAGACTTCGCGCAGAGTGGCTCCTCCCTCGGGAGCTCTAAAATAAGATACAAATGCCGCCCATGATGTTCCTTCCTCTTGGAAATGATCCAGAATGTCATCCATAAATACGGTCGATTCATGTGGTCCATAAAGCTGCCGGTGTGTTGATTAACTCAATGGTCATGGTGTACAAAGTCGCAATGGCCGTATTGCGTTCGATATGTCGTTTCAGGAACATTCTCCTCTTGGTCTTCTGTCAATACATGGTCGAGGCAAACAGTTCTTGATTGTCACCTTGTTGAGTTCTGGATAATCAGTACGCATACGAAAAGGCTTTATCTTCCCGAATATAGCTGGGGCTCCCCAAAGCGAACAAAAACTATGTCCAATAAAACTCATGTCCAGCGGTTCCTGTAGATAGTCCTTGCAACCCTCCTGGTGCAAGACGGTATGTAGCACGAGTAATCAGGGCTGCCCCTGTCGTGAGATCAAACTGAGACTCTGCCTAACAGTGGTGGGAGTAAATCTGAAAGCTCCTCGGGTAATACACTGAGAGGAATCACGGACAATTAGTGGATCCTCGATCATCTTTTCCTTAGCCTCACATCAGTAACGGTTGCTAACCTAGTGGGGTGATCCCTCCGTAGACACTTCTGGGCCTTCATAGTTGATATGGCGCTAACCTTTGCACCACTATGTTGTCTTAGAACAAATAACGATTCTCCACATAAAATTTTTCTCCTCACAAGGTATGTCTGCGCGATTCCTGAATAACCAATCCATACTAAATACTGCATTGTAACCAACAGGGGTAGAAGGAAGGTCGATGTCGAACACCTGTCCCCCAAGGTCGAGTTTGCATCCCAGCGAACATATAAGGCTTCAATTGACTTGCATCAGCCGACTCCACAACAGGTTCGGTTTCAAGAAGCATCAGGGTTAAACAGAACAGAGACGAAGCAGATAGCTACCCATCCAAGCTATCGTGTTGCTATTACGCCTGGTGTAGCCTATGCCAATACTAAATGTCCTTCCATGAGCTTCATTTCCAGTGTTGTTTTCGTCACGAGAATGTCCAGTACTGCCGTCGTTCCCTAGGTTGTCGTCACCTTGACTTAACACAGTCAATCCTTGTCGAGGTCACCTTCGTTTCCATACTGTAAGCTACGATCACGAGTACCTTGATGTTGCTGCGACTGTTGCCTCTAATATTGTTGCCTGTAACGGTGTCCTGCGTCCTTTCACCAACAAGGTACGTTTTTCACATTCCGTGTCATGTACTAAGGCACCACTCACTGCGTGGGAAATTATACTCTCCATTCTATAGTCAATTGTCATCGTTCCTGCCCCGATTGATTCGTAAGAGTTGACTCCCATAAGTTGTTGACTAGGGTTAAGGATTCGATTGAAGTCAATTCGCTAGTGTTCGTTACCGGTGATCAGGGTCGTCCAAATACTGAAGTCGGTAAAATACTACGCTCATCCTCTTGTCTATCGATATAGCAAGTCGATTGAGTAATACACGGTATGTCGCGAGAGTGTTGCAGAAGTGATCGCACTTCGGAGTCTAAGACGTCAATACATAGAGTTCCAACAAACGAAGGGGAGTGAGAAAGGTATCGACCAATCATTCGACGTTGCGACATCCAATTCAGGGACGTTCGTACAAGCACATAACACTCTACTCAGTTTGTTAGGCGTTCAGACGGGTGTTCAGGTAATACTCGATAGCATCGAGATTCGAAAGGATCCAAAGAAAACTGAAAAGTTCACGTTGAGTTTGAGTAGGGGATAATTACTGCTATGACCCCTATAGGTTGGTTATGTTTCACATTGATCAAATGACGGGTCGGAACCCCTTTTCCACTCGTTAAGCCTCACTGGGACTCACATGCACCCCACAGTATTACTATGTGTGCACCCACAATAATATTGTGATTTGCATGCTCATCTCAGCTCCTCTTAACTCATGTCAAATGGTTCCTCAAACTCGAGTAGCAATCAAAGGGTATCATGAAGCGTAGGTCATGAAGGTTTTAGGGAATTACCACCCAATCAGTCACATAATACGTGCAAGTGTACATGAATTTCGTAATTGTTGTGCTAAACGTGCAATCACATGCAATATTGTATGTAGGTGTTCACTAGTTATGTAGTACAATGAGTATACGAGAGACGAACCTTGCAATCTGGAGCTGAGTGTCATGATCGATTCTTCGAAGGTATTCGGTTATAGTCTGGTTTTATAAAACGTTTTAAAACCTAGTTCGCTATAACCAGTGGCTCTGATACCAAACTGTAACACCCCCAAAATACCACATGCGGAAACCCCCGCGAGGCGTGTGACGTACCAGGATCCAAGCCACCAATCACATTGAACTCATAAATATATTTAAATAAAACTTTCATTCATTAACATAAAATGTTACAAACGTTACATATCGTTCATTGTATACAGCGGAAGCATAATTCATTGGTTAAGTGTTTCGAAAACCATATGTACATAACCCTTTAAGCTTGTTTTGAGATTCCATGTATCTCGACCCATGACCACTCCAGCATCCCAGACAGCAAGTCCCAATGATATAAACCTACAAACCTGCAAGCATGCAGACAAGTGTGTCAGACGAAGCTGGTGAGTTCAAGGTTTTGTTAACGTGTGTAGTTACCAGATATCTGTTAAGTCAACTCATCGTTTCGTTTTGGGATTGTTATTAACGTAGGAGAGTCTTATATACTGGAAGTGTGTCCAATATATACCATGGGAGTGTGCCCAATATAACCTGGGAGTGTGCCCAACCCCAATGCCCCTAACCAAGCATTGGTAATGATGTCCAGGTAGATAGATCACGCCCGTCCTTACGGCCCGGTGTGAGGGTGTCAAACCTAATAGCGCTATCAACTAGTTACCCCATTGCCTTACAGGCAACACGGTAGATGATCGATTCTGTGTTCAATAACCAACATCCCAAATAATAGTTTACCCAGTATTCCCTTTAGAAACGTTTACCAGATGTCCCAAACCACCGGGACGCATGCTTAGAAAAGTGCAGTGAACTCACCTTTGGTTTGCTCGGTATGTTACTTGTTTAACAGTTGCTTAAACACGTCCTATCATGGTTATCAATAGCAATCAGTTTTGCATACAACCATTTCACGTATTCATTTAGATTGCATGTATCAACTTTATCAACACACATCCTCACACAATTGTACCAGTTAGTCATGCTACACAATTACTACTTACATTCAGCATCATATACTTGACATTTAACTCATCCATTATTCGTATGCTTGCGAGATCACATTCACAAATCACATTTCTGAACAGTGTGCGAATTTCATAACATGTTTACGGCACACTCTAAATTACTGCCCACAAATAATAAGAACAGAGCACAACGTTTACCAAAGTGTGCGGCCCAAAACAAATTCTGTTATCATTTTAATTTTTGCGATTAACCTTCTTTGTTCTACTCGATTACATTTTTTATCACAATTTCATATATGATAACAATCCAATATAATCTATCACTAACCGTGAATCTATAAAGTCATCGCATCTAATTCAAAAACTTGGCAAATCACGACAATCCATACATGTGATTAATAACAATTAGCAAAACCAAATCATGCACTCAATCATTGGACACCATCATCAAGTCATCGATTAATGAGAATATCTAGCAGCCCATCTCCACTTTAATTAACAAGTTGCACACATAACCACAAACACATGTTACTGACAAATCACTTGCAAATAGGAACATAATGACCGACAACTTTGATGATGATTGGGCCTTTCAAACTAAAGCACATGGGCCGTCAAACTATGTAGTGAGTTCTATAATTATCATCATCATCTAGCCGTTTTTGTGCCCTATGATTACCTCATGCATACTGATCATTTATATTATCTAATATATACACACCATAAGTTCTAGAAAATTAGCAGGTTACAAGAACATTTAAACACATGATCATCGTGCAACTGTTAAGAAACAACAATAATAATCCATGGCCTGATCTAGAAAATAAGCAGGTTATATAAACATACTAACCAGAATATAGCGTATCTAATCCAAGAGGTGGAAGTGCTTCGATGAGGAGGATGACTGTCGTAGATCGCACAAGGGGAAGGGAAGGTTATTAGGGTTTCTTTTTGTGTGATGATTTCTAAATAATGTAATTTTTCCTCCTCCCGTGCGTAAATACATGAAGGAAACTAATCGGACCTTAATGGGCTTCCTTTGGGCCGAGAACATAACACAATTTAATAGATGTTTGGGCCAAAGGTGTGTAATAATAATAGCGTGGGTACATTGGGCGACTAGAATGCACGTTCACTAATCTAGGCATTTAGCATTTAAAACGTAACAACTCACACCCATTTAACCATAGTGATTCGATGTAATATAAACAAGTTATTAGGGTTTACGCAACATAGACATAGTGACACCGTATATTGGAGCATGGACGGTAATGATATAAATCAAGTGCAACGAGATTGGACAATGCTAACCTTGGGAATACAGGTTGTCACAACTGGGGCTCCCCAGGGTGACGAGCTAGGACGGATAAAACCCTTATCCAATAGTTCTTGCAGTTGCGTAGAAAGTTCCTTCAGTTCAGCGGGGGCTAGTCGATAAGGCGCACGAGCTATAGGTACCGCTCCGGGAGTTAGCTCGATTTGAAATTCGACCTGACGGTGAGGAGGGAGTCTAGGTAATTCCTCAGGGAATACCTCCGGATAGTCGCGTACAATGGGAAAATCTTCAATCCTCTTTTCCTTTTCCTGGGTATCGGTGACAAGCGCTAAAATAGCGGTGTGCCCCTTCCGTAAACACTTCTGAGCTTTTAAGAACGAGATGATACTTGTAACAGCTCCACTTTTGTCACATTGAACGATAAGGGGCTTGCCAGATGGACGGGGAATACGAACAACTTTCTCTTGGCAGAGGATTTCAGCTCGATGCTTGGATAACTAATCCATACCAATGACGACGTCGAAGCTTCCGAGAACGATGGGGAAGAGATCGATACAGAAGGTCTGACCAGACAATTCTAGTTTGCAGTTACGAATAATGTGTGAGGCCTCGAGGTTTCTACCATTAGCTATTTCAACGATACGCTTAGAGTTTAACGACGTAGGAGTAGACTTAAGCTTCTTACTAATACGTAGGGATACATAACTAGCATCTGCTCCAGAATCAAATAATATGGAAACATAACGATCATCAAGTAGGAACTTGCCCGCCACCACGTTGGGGTCGTTCCTTGCTTCACCAGCCCCAATCACGAATGCCCTTGCATTGTTTCCAGCTCCCTGGTTGTTGTTGTTTCCAGCACCTTGATTATTGTTGTTGCGATTCTGGTTCAGCTGAGGGCAATCCTTTCGCATGTGCCCTATTGCCCTACATTTGTAGCATTCACGGTTGTTTCCTTGCTGCTGTTGTTGCTGTGGTTGATGCTGATTCTGCCTAGCCGGAAGTTGGCTCCTGCAGTCTTTGGCTTCATGCCCCATCTTGTTGCATCGCTGGCACTGACTTTTGCCACATGGCCCACTGTGGTGTCGGTTACATTTGTTACACTTGGGGTGGTTTCCTCGATAGCCACCCTGTTGCTGAGGGCCCTTGTTGCTTTCAGTCTTCCTTTGCTGAACTGAGGCCTGAGTGGGGTTAGCATCCTTACCCTGATTTCCATTCCACTTTCGTTTGTTATCGCTAGAAGTTCTGGCAGTAGCACTGATCCTCTTGGGCAGCTTGCCCTGTTCCACGGCCTGATCAGTGAGTTTGTGAGCAAGACGGATGACTGGCTGAATCATAGTGAGGTTGGCTGAGGTTACATGACTCTGGATCTCTGGAACTAGACCCTTAAGGTAGAGCTCGATTCTTCGGTAAGCAGGTCGAGACATGTTAGGGCAGAGAGCAGCATAGTCGTTGGACTGCTTGGTGTAGGTCTCAATCTCTGATCCAACCATCTTGAGCTCAAAGTATTCGTTTTCAAGCTTGTGGATGTCATCCCTGTGACAGTATTCTTCCTTGATCATGTTCTTGAAATCTTCCCACGCAGTAGCATTAGCAGTTTCCAAACCAAGCATCTGAATCTGTGCCTTCCACCATGAAAGCGCGTTTCCTTCAAGCGTACCAGTCGCAAACTTCACCCAATTAGCAGGGGGACACTCGCAGACAGCAAAGACGACTTTGGCCTTTTCAATCCAGTGCAGAAGGCCTATGGCACCCTCAGTGCCGTTGAAAGGGAGAGGCTTGCAATCCATGAAAGTTTTGAAAGTGCAAACACGTGGTTGCGCAGGCACTTGCTGACCTGTTGTGAAAAGCGAAGAGAATAGGCTTAGAGGTGAAAAGACGATGCGGGGGTAGGATCTAAACATCCTAAAATAACGAGTTTACCTCCAGGGTGAGCTGCGAAAGCTGCAGCCACCGTGTGGAGCAAGTTAGTGAACTAGGCCTGAGTCATGTTTACGTTTCCTCTTCCACGTCCACTCATTGTCTTCATAACCAGAAAACACAGTATGAGTGTGATGTCGTAATGTAGTGAGAATGAGATAGAAGAGGGGTGTGTCTATCTAGCTAGGTATACCAGTACGTATAGTAGAACATAAATCATAAAGTAATCAAGCAAGTAAACACAAGTCCAAGCTATGGGGTCTAGTACGTTGAGTCTTGCCCTTGGAGTGTAGTGTCGTCACGAGTCACGGGTTATAGTCTGGTTTTTCTCAAAAAGACTTTCTTTTTAAAACCGAGTTCACTATAACCAATGGCTCTGATACCAATCTGTCACACCCTCAAAATCCACATGCGGAGTAGCACCGCGAGGCGTGTGACATGACCAGGATCCAGCCATTAATTACATTGAACATTCAGTTAAAAATAATAAAGTTCACCAACCATAAAGGTTAGCAAATACCATAATTAAAATCCAAGGTTTTTAAGTTCAAATAACCGTTTGAGTAAGTAGCGGAAGCATAGTAGAATAGTCAAGCAAAAGTTCAAGTTTCTAAATTATTTAATAAAACCCAACACACGGGTTTAGACGTCCACTACACATCCACAAGCTGCAAGCTCCTGAGTCGCTGGGTACCTGCAAAGCATGCAGAAGGGTGTCAACATAAAGTCGGCGAGTTCACGAGTTTGACCAGTTTTAATTCCCAAAAACTAGTTTCACCAGTTAATTTATCCGTTTATACATGCCATGGGGAGCTACCCCATAAGTAAGCTACTAAACTGTTTTACAATACCGAAGACTTACTTAACCGTACGTTTCCGCAGTGCCCCGTTTGTCAATGTTCTATCATCATTGACGGTTTGCCTGAGTACATTAGTTCACTCCCGTTCCCAGTAACAAGGGTCGGTGTGAGGCTGGTTAGACCTAAATAGCGCTATCAACTAATAACCCATTCGCCAGACCCCGGCGACTAATCGGTATTAAATGGTAGGGACTTGAGTGATAGAGTTTCGTTTAGTGTTGCTCGTTGCATTCCGTATAAACAGTAATCAACTAAGAGTCCCATTTAAGGGGAGAAAAGTAGGTTTGTATCCCTTACGAGGGGATAGCGTTGTTTAAGTTTCTGTTTCCCAAACCACCGGGATCGCATGCTTTAATAGTTGTGAACTCACCTTAGTTTTTGCTCGGTAGAGTGTTTAACTTGATAATGCAACTTTGGGTCAATCACGTCCTATTATAATTTCCACATCTTAATTAAACTCGTATACAATTTATTCACGTATTCAAGTAGCACATAGGTCACGTTTCATATAACTACACACTGGATCGAATTTCATGAACAATATCACATTGGCCCAAACACATACTACTCAAGTGTGTGTGTGTCCAGCTATGTATAACAGACATGGCCCAACAACATATTGCAGTCCAATATGTATATTAGTAATATGTGAGGCCTAACATATGTTGTGCGATTGAGACACATTTTTGCGATTGTGTGTATATATTATAAAGTCAAATTGTGCGACCGACATGCAATGTACGGAATCACACAAGTGGGGCCTAGAGCTGTTGTGCGATTCTTATCAAAACACAATTATTATGCTTTTTCCTAATTCAACAGAATAGGACAAAACACATTCAATACCCAGATTTAATTTTATGCACATTTCGAATCATGTACCATAAGCCTAGAAGGTTGTACACTCCTCCTATGACCTATCTTTCTTCATTCATTTTTGAATAACAGGTTTAAAACCCAGATTCATCCTTACAAATAATAGTCATCATCGTCGATTATAATCACCAAACATCATCGTCTCTTATAATCACAAAACATCATCGGTTTGGAATTATTAATCAACAATCATTATCTTTTATCATTCAAACAAGTTTGGTCATGCTCATCAACATCATTTAAACAGTTTAAACTTTGAACATTTATATACGCATAACCAGGTTGTACATAAGGCACATATGGTTGTACATTTCAAGGAAAACCCAGCAAACAGAGCATCAACATGAATCCTTTATCACCTTTCTTAACAGTCTACTTAAATCATTCTCATTAATTTAACAGACATCATTGTTCAGATCTTTTAATATTCAGCGAAATATCATGTTCATCATGTTCCATATTTAAACATTCACATATGCTCAAATCAGGTTGTACGTTCAAGAATACTCAACATCATATATCGTTATCATTATTTCGAACAACCTAACAAAAACCTTAACAGTGGAATCATCATAACCCTTATATTCTCATAAACAACCATCATTCCACATGAACAGATTCATACAGTTCCACGTTTGGAGAGCATCAAGCATTGATTCTTAAAACAAGAACATAACAAACGAGCTAACATGAATGTCTGTTGTCGGAATCGAGTGTGTGAGCTGAGTGAGAGAGAGAGAGAGACGGAGCTCCGAGTCGGAAAGTCGTGAGCTTTCGGAGGTTGAACGGAAGGCACCGTCGTCGTCGTCGAACTACCGAAGTGAAAGTAACCGGAGACCGAATGGAGAAACGAGTGGTCGGATGGTTTCAACAGAACTGGGTTTTTCCGATATGGAGGTGAGTATGTTTGCAGGTTTGTTTTATGGGGAGGAAAGGATTATAGAAACAGAGGGAAGAAAGAGAGAAAGAGAGATGTCTAGGGATTGCCGAAAGAATGAAAATGATGGCAAACATTCTAAGTTGTCGGCTGAGGTTGTTTTTATAGTCTCATCAGGATGGATCGCACAATTGAATGAACCATTCATTCATTTATTGTGCGTTTCAATTTAGGGTTAAATGGTTGGGCTTGAGTTTCTGTTGGGCTGGACATAAGAACTCAGGTGACCCATTTCGTTGATGTGTAATCACAAGGGTAAAATTTTATCATCATGCAAACTATAGATAATTAAATAATGAACGTGGAGTTAAAAATTTGGAATTTTTAATTTTACTAATTTACTTAATCATTCCATACCATAAGTTTATGCGGGAAGAACCCGAAGTGTCACACAATGATCCTTAGTGGGTTCAGTCTATATGCCAATTTTGATTAATGTACAGCGGCGTTTATATGTATAATTGTGACTATTGTTTATACATGTGTGTGTGTTTATGGGGTTTTAACAGTTGTGGTGCAATACAATTTAATGATTGATATACATACCAATATATACGCATTTTTGTGTTATAGAATGGCCCCAAAACGAGCAAATAACCTCACGGAGGTAGACATCGCACGATTAATAACCCAATAACTACAGGCGGTAATCCCAACTATCGTAGCCCAAGTTACCGCCGGTGTGGCTGCAAACATACCTAATCGTCAACCTGATCCTCCTGTTATTTCGGTCGCCCCGAATAACGTACGGCAGGGATGCAGTTACAAACAGTTCATGGAGGGTAAACCTAGGGAATTTCATGGCATCGAAGGACCGACTGGAATTGTAAGTTGGATAGAGAAAACACAAGTTGTCATCAATATCAGTAATTGTCCGGCGGACTCTATTGTTAAGTATGTGACATCAACCTTTGTGGATGAAGCTTTAAACTGGTGGAATACAATAGTCCAAACACGTGGGCAGGAAGCAATTGATCGCCTGACGTGGGACGAACTTAAGACGCGGCTTATGGAGCACTACTGCCCGAAGAACGAAATCCAGAAGATGGAACACGAATTATGGAATTTACAAATGCAAGGGGCAGACCATGTTGGTTACACCAACCGTTTTAACACTCTTGCTCGAATACTACCAGATATGGTTCGACCTGATTTGAAACGTATTGCGCGGTACATATGGGGTTTAGCCCTAGAGGTCCGCAGTATTATAAACTCCGTGGAACATCTCACAATGGAAAGTGTTGTGTCCAGGTCTGGCACAATCACGTATGACATGGTTAGAAGGAACATTCTGAAAATGCCTGGAGAACCATCTGGTACGAAAAGAACCGAATATGATTGGAAACCCCAAGGAAACCAACAAAATAAACACACCCGAGCGACATCTCAAGCCTATGCCATGGCTACTAAAGATGCAAGAGCAGATAATTATAGAGGGACGCTACCAAAGTGCCAGAAATGTTGATTTCACCATTCGGGTGAATGCCGAACCGTGGTCTGTAATAAATGTCAGAAGACGGGGCATTACGCAAGAAGTTGTAGAGCTTCTACTGATACCTCAACTCATTCTTACCAACCTACTCATTTTCAACCGCCAAGATCTAAAGTAACCCAACAAAAACAATTACAACAACCCCAGAAACCGCAGTTGACCTACCCCCGTACTTGTTTCGAATGTGGTAGTATGGAACACTTTAAAATAAATTGTCCTAAACTCAACCAAGGGCAGACGGGAAAAATGAACCGGGGGCAAGCTTCTACTTCGAACCAAGGCCGAGGGCGCGTGTTTGTGATCAGATCGGATGATGCACGCCAAGATCTGAATGTGGTGACAGGTACCTTTCTTATTTCCGATCAATATGCTTCAGTACTGTTTGATACGGGCGCAGATAGGAGCTATGTTTCCATTAGTTTCTTACCTCTATTGAATATGCCGGCTATTGAATTAACACGTCCCTACTCCATAGAACTTGCTAACGGTATCATTCGTGATTGTCCTTTAGTCCTTAACGATCACCAATTCCTTATTGACCTACTACCGGTAGAGCTTGGAAGCTTCGATATAGTAGTGGGAATGGACTGGTTGTCCAAATACAAGGTGGAGATTATATGTGAGCAGAAGATTGTTTTCCTAATGATGAAGTTATCATGGTACAGGGAGAGAAGTCTGGTACCATATTAAACCTTATATCCCACCTTAAAGTGTTGAAGAGTATACGTCAGGGATGTGAGGTGTTTTTAGCAAGTGTAATGGCGACCGAACCAGAAGAACAACGTATTAAAGATATTCCGGTAGTGTGTGATTACCCAGACGTGTTTCCCGATGAATTGCTTGAATTGCCACCCAATCGGCAAGTCGAGTTCCGAATCGACTTAATACCGGGAGCAGCTCCAATTGCCAAAGCTCCTTACCGTTTAGCACCTTCAGAGATGCAAGAACTATCATCTCAGTTACAAGAACTGCTAGACCGAGGTTTTATCCGTCCCAGTTATTCTCCTTGGGGAGCACTAGTATTATTTGTGAAGAAAAAGGATGGAAGCTTTCGGATGTGTATCGACTACCGGGAGCTGAATAAGGTTACTATAAAGAATAGATATCCTCTTTCGCGTATCGATGATTTATTTGATCAGTTACAAGGAGCCTGTTACTTTTCCAAAATCGATCTTAGATCTGGTTATCATCAAGTGAAAGTTCAAGAAGAAGATATTCCTAAAACAGCCTTCCGAACTCGGTACGGTCACTATGAGTTCCTGGTTATACCCTTTGGGTTAACCAATGCACTTGCGGTATTTATGGACCTCATGAACCGAGTTTGTAAACCATATTTAGATAAATTCGTCATAGTCTTTATTGACGATATTTTGATCTATTCCAAGAGTAAAGAAGAACACGAGCACCATCTACGAGCCATACTAGAGATATTGAGGAAAGAGATGTTGTATGCCAAGCTTTCAAAGTGTGACTTCTGGTTACAAGCGGTGCAATTTTTAGGTCATGTGGTAGATCAACAAGGGATTCATGTTACCCTAGTAAGATCGAAGCTATTAAGAATTGGCAAGCGCCTAAGTCTCCAAAAGAGATGCGCCAATTCTTGGGATTGGCTGTATATTACCGTCGCTTTATTGAAAACTTTTCTTGCATTGCTCAATCCTTAACTGCCTTGACACAGAAAGATCGAAAGTTTGAATAGGGTGAAGAACAAGAAACAGCCTTTCAGCTGTTAAAACAAAAGTTATGTGAGGCGCCAATTTTGACTTTGCCAGAGGGCAATGATGACTTTGTAGTGTATTGCGACGCATCTCGACATGGTTTAGGATGCGTATTGATGCAGAGAAACAAGGTTATCGCATATGCTTCCAAACAATTGAAAGTACATGAAAAGAACCATACAACGCATGATTTAGAGCTGGCCACAGTGATTTTTGCACTTAAGATCTGGAGGCATTACTTGTACGGTACGAAGTGTACAATTTATACAGATCACAAGAGCCTTCAACATATATTCGATCAGAATGAGCTGAATATGAGACAACGCAGATGGGTGGAGTTATTGAACGATTACGACTGTGAAATAAAATACCATCCAGGTAAGGCTAACGTTGTAGCCGATGCCTTGAGTAGAAAAGACCGAGTAAAGCCACTCGGAGTGCGAGCTCTTGGGATGATTGTTCAAACCAGTCTTAAAGAGCAGATTCGTAATGCGCAAAGGGAAGCTTTGGAGGAAGGCCAACTAAATAGCGAGAACCTACACGGAAATGAAGGGAATTTTTTGAGGAAACCAGATAAAGTGTGGTATTACAAAAATAGGGTATGGATTCCTACTCTCCATGACCTATGTCAATTGATTATGGATGAGGCTCATAAATCTAAGTACTCTATTCACCCCGGTACAGACAAGATGTACCATGATCTTAAGGAATTTTATTGGTGGCCATGTATGAAAAAGGATGTAGCAGAGTACGTGAGCAAATGCTTGACTTGTTCCCGGGTAAAGGCAGAATACCAGAGACCCTCGGGAATGTTACAGTAACCCGAAATACCTCAATGGAAATGGGAGCAAATCACGATGGATTTCGTGACCCACCTTCCAAAAACACCACGAGGTCATGATGCGATTTGGGTAGTAGTGGATAGACTAACCAAATCGGCGCACTTTATTCCGATTCGTACTACTTACAATACCGAGAAATTAGCCAAGATCTACACGAATGAATTGTGGCAAGACACGGGGTACCAGTTGCAATCATTTCAGACCGTGATAGTCATTTCACTTCACACTATTGGCAACAGTTACAAGAAGCTTTGGGGTCTAGAATAGACCTGAGTACGGCTTACCATCCCCAAACCGACGGCCAATCCGAATGAACTATACAGACATTGGAGGATCTGCTTCGTGCTTGCACCCTAGACTTTGGAGGAAGTTGGGATAAGCACCTTCCCCTCATCGAATTCTCCTACAATAACAGCTATCATAGTAGCATACAAGCTGCACCGTACGAAGCACTATATGACCGAAAGTGCAGATCGCCACTTTGTTGGGCTGAAGTGGGCGATACTCAACTCACGGGGTCTGAACTAATTCAAGAGACGACAGATAAGGTGCATAAGATCTAAAGTAGACTGAAAGCGGCACGAGATCGGCAGAAAAGTTACGCTGATGTCCGCAGGAAACTGTTGTCATTTGAAGTAGGTGACAAAGTAATGTTAAAAGTGTCACCGCGGAAAGGAGTGATCAAATTTGGAAAGGCAGGAAAATTGGCTCCAAGATACATCGGGCCGTATGAAATTATTTCCAAAGTTGGACATGTAGCATACCAACTAAAACTACCAGAGGAACGAAGCACAATTCACGATGTATTCCATGTATCCAACTTAAAGAAATGTCTCACGGATGAAGCAGCGATTATGCCGTTAGCAGATGTTCACATTGTTGACAAACTCCACTTTGTGGAGGAACCGGTAGAAATAGTATACGGGAAGATCAAACAACTACGTTATAACAAAATTTCGCTGGTGAAAGTCCGGTGGAACTCGAAGCAAGGACCTGAGTATACCTGGGAACGGAAGGATGAGTTCCATAGAAAATACCCACATCTCTTCCCTAACAAGACGAATTGAATTTCGGGGATGAAATTTCTAAACCAGGGGAGAATGTGACAACCATGACGAAACCAGGTACACCTTACACGGTCCAAAACCCTAAAGCCTATTTAACACTTTAATTGTGCGAAAACTCTAAAAACATGTGTGACTTATATGCTTGATTAAATGATATCTGTTATATCTCGGAGGAATCTGAGAACACGTTATGACTGACATGACACTAATAAGGGCCAACAGTGCGAAGTTGGTGTCCTTAGATTTTAAACACGTGTTAAACCGGAGTTTTCCGTTTAACAGCGCACTAAACCTTTGACAGTGATTATTAGGCTATCGGTAGTATTATTTAAGATTTCGAGTTCCATGAACAACTTAATTTTGTACCGTAGACTATGACATAAGGTTTGAAGCCAATCTGAGATTGGGCACGTAAAACGAAGTAGCTTCCCGGTTAGGGAAACGCTCTCGTTTCAGGAATAACATAAGGCAATCAAATGTGCAAGGAACGATCGATCAAGCTTAAAAACATTTAAACCACCCTAATACGAGTCTTTTATAATTAAAACATAACTGGGTTCGGGTTTCAAGATGGTTATGCATAATTTTTAAAACCGAGTCTTTTGACACTAATTACGCGCAAAACGGAGTCCGTCACGAAAATCGAGAACGCGCCCGGGACCCGCAAACGAACCTAAACGATCAATGAATGATATACATCAGATTTTGGCATATTTTACAATGCATGAGGTGGCCCTAGTGGGACCACCCCAAACCGCCACCACCCCATGTGCATATATATATATATATATATTCATTTTCCTTTTGATTATACACACAAAAATACTTCAATTTCTCCAAAATTCTGCAACTTCCTTCTAAAAACCCAGCTAATATCATAAGAACAAGTCACAAATTCAAGGTATAAATTCAAATCTTTAAGTGTTTAAGCATGATTTCTTGATTTAAACTTGATTTAGGCCACGAAAACCAAAATTTATCCATGAAATTTTGAGTTTTAAACAAGTTTCTTGGCTGAATAAGGACACCCTGTGAATTCCCTGGTGTTATATGGCAGCCATGATCATCAATCTTTGGGTTTTGATACCTTAATCAACAATTATTCGACAAAAATCGCCTAACTATTCGATTAACCAAAAAACAATGAATCAAAGCTTGATTGATCTAATTTCTAGTATATTTGGATTGTACTTGATGTGTAGGTACTGAAGTTGTTTTGACTGTAGGTATATTGTCCGAAACTCGAAACTAGACTAGGCAGAATATTGTTTTGACTGTAACTTGGTCCGTGATACTTAGATTGAGCTGAAATTTGGTGTGGTGATGAAGGGTAGTGTTAGGAAGTTTCACGTAAAAGTTTAGAATTTTTGGTGAATTTTTGACTGTTTTACAAAAATAATTCTGAAACAAATATCAAACGGATACAATAAATCACCAACATTTACAGAGACACTAAGGAACATATGAGGAATATTCTGGGAAAATTTGGAGTCCATTGGTTGAGTTTTGATTGGGGTTAAAAATCCGCGTTTTCGCAAATTTTCGGTAGCCGGGAACGCACCGAAACAAAATCGGAAAAATCTTAAAATTTTTGGAGAGGTTGTTGGAACCATAAGGGATGTCCAGGATTGTTTTTGGGATTTTTGAGCACTGAGTATAATTAATCTTAATTATATGGTTGATTATGATTTTATAAATAATTTATTTATACAAGTAGAATGCCAAAATAAATTCCCAGAAATTTTTCCCACAATCTACTGATTTTTAGTAAGTTATATAAAAATCTACAGGTTTTAATTTAAATTCTAACTTAAATGGGAATTTTTGGGATTAAAGATGGATTATTTTAAATCAATTTCGGCAGTTTACCGTATAACGAACTGGCCGGAACTGGGAACTGACCCAACCCGACAAATACTATAATTAAAACACGGGGAGTATTCCGGGAGATTCCAGGGTGGATTGGACACTCGGGGTGTGTCCAATACCAGTTCGGGAAATCCCCGACGGTGGAAACGGAAACTCAAAATTGGGCAACCTGGACTCCCCAAACACCCAAACTCCCTTAATGAAAAGTTAATCATTCTTAAATAACAACGTGTTGGCATTATTGGTATTCCCGTACCATTATCCGAACACGTTAAACTACTGACATTGGCTGGCACGCGAACCGGTGTCCGGAAGCCAAACTGAAAACTAATACTACCCTGACCTCCATCACCATACTAGTATCGTATAGGCTCAATCTAGAGTGAAAACGCCTGACCGAATCCAAGTTACACCTATTAC
Source organism: Helianthus tuberosus (assembly GCA_030545235.1). NCBI lineage: Eukaryota > Viridiplantae > Streptophyta > Magnoliopsida > Asterales > Asteraceae > Helianthus > Helianthus tuberosus. Next base: position 80,326,015 of record CM060417.1, on the reverse strand, counting down.
CGACTTAGATACTGACGTAAGTCCATATTTGCATATATGATTCTAGAAGTTGACCCGGTTGCTTGTTTACGTCCTGTGTGAAACTACTGCATACACTGTGAGTTTTACTTCCCCGTTTTCAAACTGTTTTCCTGTTTTACATGGGGTGAAATGCATGTTACATACATTTATACGTGCACATATATATATATACATGATATAACGTGAATTATCTGAGTGAACACTGGTACATGAAAAGTCCCCACAGACCCAAGTGATTAACCGTAGGTCGGTGAATGTGTAAATAGTACTATTGGTCCGACAAACCCATATGCGATGGCTAGGAACGCCATGTGATGCATACGCAATTGTACATGTTTGAGCATAGGCTATGTGGTACTAGCCATAGCTACATTGGGGCAGTGCCGTGGTGGTGGACCACGGTGGTTGAGGTGACAGTCAAGGCTTCACTTGTGGGCTCAGAATATATATATATATATATATATATATATATACATACATACTATTAGATGTGCCAACTTGAACTATAATTACATCTGTTTAATACAAACTAAAACAGTGAAACTCACTAAGCTATGTTTAGCTGATTTTTCCAAATTGTAACATGTTTTTCAGGCAAAGCAAAGCAGGAATAGACTTGTAGGAGTTTCAAGTTATGAGAATGGATAGTACGTGAATAGATGCATAACTACTAGCACAAGATTACTTGTGGGAAACCGAGGTGTCACTTACGTGTCGTTGTGTTGATAAATAAAGTAAACGAAACACGTTGTAATGGATAATATAACATCTTTGTGAACAATGTGTCTGTTCCATGAGTCTGTTGCCCCCCGCGTGCGCTTCCGCTGCGAGTCGGGGTGTGACAAACACTTCACTAAGAATGAGTAAAAGATCAGAACGAGCTCCGATTCTATCGGTTTTGAGTGCATTGAGTGTAAAAGAGTTGAAAGAGGGTTGGATAAGTATCTTTCAATCCTTTATCCTTGAAATTGTTCAGATCTATGCAAGATCTTTGTTTAATCATGTGGAAATCTTTCAGATCTGAGTTGTTCTTGGTGGGATAAGGCCAATAATTGAAGTTCATGAGAACTCCATGATGACATCACCCTAGAACACCTCAAATCCAATGATTTCACGGTTAAAAGTTAAGATTCAAATATGAAAAAGATGAAGGAGTACGTGTAGATCATAGAAGTACAAGATTTAGTTTGAAAACTTACAAGAATCGCGAGAAATTGAGAGAAATGAGAGCTTGAGTGCGGCTGGTCGAACAAGGAGCTGTCACATCACAAATGATGTGACAGGAGGGATATTTATAGGGTTTCCCAAAAAGGAAAGGGCTGAAGTGTCGAGTGGGGCACCGATCGGATGGCCACTCGATAGGGTGGCCACTCGATTTAAGTGTCCGGCGCGTTGTGTTTTGTCGTTTTGATTCACGTGTTGAGCGTTGTGATGCGATTCGAGTGAGCGATGCGATAGTATTACCCAATAGTCACACAAATAACTTAACTACTATATCTAACATACGACCACTATAAATAACTTGCGTTTAGCGTTTGCAATTTGATTACGATGTGATAGAATTGCGATTGCGATTAACACCTCAACATAAACATAACATGCACAGGTAACACATAATAACACACACACGTAAAACAATATCCAGAACACATAATTCGAGTTGCGATTGCGATGCGATAAGTCGATTAGCGACTAGTATGCGGTTTGAACCTCGATTATTAACAAGTACTCCACATAATACAACTAAAGCAATTAAAATAAAGATTCGATTACAAGTCAAAGAAGTCAAATCAGTGATTAAGCAAGGAGTGACAGATCGCAATTAGCAATCCTTTCTCCCTTTGACTTCAATCTTGACTTTGACTTTGACTTCAGTAACACGGGTTGTTACAGTCTCCCATACTTAGGGAAATTTCATCCCGAAATTTAAGAAGTAGTCATATCAAACAGCTGTGGGTACTTCGTCTTCATGTCACTTTCGAGTTCCCAGGTAAACTCGGCGCCTCGTTTGCCTTCCCAGCGAACCTTCACAATGGGAATGCGTGAGCGTCTGAGCACCTTGGTTTCTCGTCCCATGATCTTGATAGGCTTTTCCACGAAGTGTAATGTTTCGTCCACTTGTAAATCCTCAAGAGGGACATGTAATTCCTGGTCGGCTAGACACTTTCTGAGGTACGAAACGTGGAAAGTCGGGTGGACGTTACTCAGTTCCTCCGGTAGTTTGAGTCTGTAGGCCACTTTGCCAATTCTTTCCATAATTTTAAGGGGTCCAACATATCATGGCGCGAGCTTTCCTTTCTTGCCGAATCTGATCACCCCCTTTCAAGGTGAAACCTTTAGGAGTACGTGATCGCCAACGTCAAATTCAAGGGGCTTGCGGCGTCTATCGGCGTAACTTTTCTGACGACTCTGAGCTTTCAGTAGATTGTCTCGAATTTGGAGGATCTTGTCAGTTGTTTCTTACAACAGCTCGGGACCGGTAAGTTGCGCGTCTCCGATCTCGTGCCATATAATTGGCGATCGGCATTTCCTTCCGTATAATGCCTCAAATGGTGCCATTTGGATGCTAGAGTGATAACTGTTATTGTACAAGAATTCGACTAAAGGTAAGTGCGTGTCCCAATTACCACCAAAATCTATGACACACGAGTGAAGCATGTCTTCAAGAGTATGAATCGTTCTTTTAGTCTGACCGTCGTTTTAGGGATGGAAAGCGGTACTTAGATTGTGTCACACCCCCAAAATACCACTCGCAGTGTGACAACCCTCACTAAACCAGGTATCCGTACGACTTAATTAATAATTAATTACTGCTTAATTACTGTGCTTACTTGAACTTGTGGATAAACTGCTACTTGAATACTGATACATGTACTTACTTGCATCATACTTTACTTGCTGTCACTCCATGTTTTGCTTACAGCGCCTTTGTGACAACCTTGATGCACCAAAAGCACAGTAGCACAATGAACGGATAACCTATTAAACGTGCTGTCATAACTAGCACCAGGCAGGTACTTCCTCTAAGGCCTATAAGAGCCAGAGATAGTTTGCTACACTAGTGGTGAGTGTAGGGATATAAGGGTTGTAGAACTGCGTCACTAGGAATGAGATTACAGTGACCGGATATGCCTAAAACGTACTTTAAGTACAAAATCCAGCACTTTAAATAAAAAAAAATTCAGCATTAAGCTACCTAATAAAGTGCCAAAACATGAGAAAAATGTTACTAGACACTTTCCAAAGTGTCGGGAATAAGTTGTGTCACTAAAAATAATAATAACGACACTTTAAAGTTTTGTTAAGCACTTTAACGGATCTCCATCCAACCGAACAACCGGACTTTACCCGGAACATAAAAATATTGCCAACAACACTGTTTTTCTTTTTCTGAGCCAGTTAGGGACCCCGAATACCCTAACACCCGTCACAACTTACTACACGCTAGTAACCGGATTAATTTCCTAATCATCTAACTAAGTCCTAACTATATAGTTGAAATTGAACCAAGACCCCCCCCCCCCTCTCTAACCGAACCGTCCCCAAGGGGGACACCTTTGTCCTTTACTTGATTTTAATAATCATGTTTGTCTAATATCAATTAGACATAAGAACCATTGGTTAATGAACTTAAAATTGCCTATAAGATCAAGTCTTTGCACAACATAACCTTCTCACCACAAAACTCTCTCTCCCTCTCCTTGCTAAACTCACGGCCGAACACCCCCACAACCATCCATCCATTTTCGGTTTTGATCTTGCAAGTTCCAAGGATATACAAGTGTTAAGGATCTCATACAAAGAAGCTTGGTGCATTCGGAACGCGAAGGACCTCACCCTATTGCTTTTATCCACTCATTCTTCGACTAGTTTCTTCCCTAGCCTCGAGCTAGTAGTAAGTTGCTTTAAACACACTCTCGATCTATTTTAAAGCGGTTAAAAAGAACTTTGTCGGTTAAAATCTACAAACATACAAGAAGACATGCTAAAAGTTTACTAAAATGTTAAAAATGTTGGTTAATAGCACAAGGGTTGTGTAAATCTTGTAAGATTTGTTTTGTGTAATTATTTAGTGCCGATCTATGTTGTGGTAGCTCGGATCATCATCTAACCCGGATTAGTCGTGATCATGGATCATGACATAGAGTTTGTTTAAGTATACAAAGGGTTAAACGATGAAACTCTACCACACACTAAACATGAACTTGTGTAAAATCGACTTTACTTACGAAATACTGTTTAAAACTAGTAGATCTACGAATCTACAAGCGGTATTTTCAAAGGACCAAGTGTCAAGGAAATCTTATTTTCTAAAACCGGATCTTACATGAACAAGAATGATTTTTAAACACACAAGTGTGTAAACACTTGTGTAACACTAAGTTTCGACAAAGAACTAGTTTTGTCCAATTTTACAAGAAGTTGTAAAGATGAAATTTCTTTAAAAACGAGGCTTTTACGAAACCAAGTAGATTATTGCAAAGATCCACTAAAAATAGTGGGATTTATCACGCATTTTTGGATAAACCACAAGTTCATGTAATTTTTGCGATTTATATATATTTTGACTAATTGATGTTTTGGAAAGTTGTTATTGAGAATAAGAAAATTGTTGATTTGAATTATAAAAGAAAACGATACGCTTGAAAGCGTGGCCACCTCCAGTTGCAGGGGAAACTCTGGCGAAATTTTTCTAAAAACCTAACACTTGGGAATATTTTCACTACAAGTGTTGTAAATATATTTTTGACTTGTTTTCAAAACGTAAATTTCGCCATAACTTTATTTACAAAGTGTCGGAGGTGGGATTTTCACAAAATAAAACCTGAAATATATATATTTAGAATATATGTTTTTCATAGCATCACTTGTAAAATGTTTATGATTATTTTGTTAAATATACGGATATTATTTTTAGAGTAAAAATAGTATTACCAAGTACTAATGATTCCAGAAATAATGCATACGCCTTCATAATTAATAATAAGTTACAACGGTATAATTATTACCACCTGATCTTTAAAACGTAACTTACGCATCTTAAGAAAATATTTATGAGCGCGTATTTTTGTCAAAGTATTATTTTGGGAAGAATATTTATATTTTGAAGTAAGAAATAAAATATATTAAGTGAGACTTAATAATGTATTTCGAATTTTACGATCACGCATGTATTAAATCCCCCATCCTTGGGAAGGAGAATAACTACCAAGTATTTACAAAAATATAAACACGAAATAGTTGTCTAACTATTTCCCAAAAACTTAAACCTTAAGCTAAGGCACGGCCGTCCGTCTAATAGATTTAGTACGTGTAGGTCGTCGCACAGCTGCTTGATCAGGAGATATACTTGGTAGAGACGCACCACTGTGAGTTCATGTCCCCCTTTTCTCTTCACTGTTTTCAGTTTTCTAAACTGCGGGGGTGAAATACATGTTACTATGATTACGAGTACTTTTTACATGGTATGGTTAGCGTAAGGAGGGTTATTATTCAGATCATGTGAGTGGGTAGGCAGAAACTTGAGGCCATTAATCCTCAGGGTAGGACCGAGGGGCAGGAGCGGTAGATCTATCTGGGTGTAGCGAGCCCAGCCCCAGGCCCAAACAGAACGGACCTCGGGGTGACTTTGTACCCAACGCATAAATCTGCTAGGTTTGAGTCTTCCTACTTGCACTTCACACATATCAATGGCCTTGCAAACCATTGGTGATCTCTTTTTCCTTATTTGCTACATACCAGGGTTTTTATACATACAAAGGTTTATTTACTCACTTACACATGAACTCGCTCAACATTATTGTTGATTTTTCAACTTACATGTATTTCAGGGAATTAAAGATCTGGCGCGGTATGTTGTGTTTTCCCGCTGCATATGGGTTCCGAGGTCATCCCGGTTTAGGAAATGTGACTTTTTCCTGGACGAGTCACAAATCTTAAACTGCGTTTTATTCATGTGGATGTTTATGTCTTTCAAAAAAATGTTTTATGTTATGGTGTTGTAGTCCCTAAGACAATGTTATGTTACTTCGGTTTTAAAACTTAAATCTATGGATGATCTTGCATGGTTTTTATTTCGTATAGCTTGTTGTGATTAAGCTATGGTATTAAGAAGTCACACCAAATTAACCACGCTTCCGCAAAGCCAGGGTGTGACAGCTTGGTATCAGAGCTCTGATCATAGCGAACTAGGATTCCTTCTCGAGTCTAGACTATGATCACTAGGGCTCTCACGAAAACATTTTTACACTGCATACCACTCAAGTCCAGATCCAAAACTTTTTACAAACAAATGTTGAGCACATTTATTTATTATTTATAGGCTCAGTCTGGGAGGCTGAGGCTCGGTCTGGAAGACCGAGGCTCGGTCTAGGAGACCGAGGTAGTTGCCTAGTAGGACTAGGGAGAGCAGTCTAAGAGGCTGGGAGAATAGGCTAGTGGGACTAGGAAGAGCAGTCTGAGAGGCTGGGAGAATTTGGCTAGTAGGACTAGGAAGAGCAGTCTGAGAGGCTGGGAGGCTAGTGGGACTAGGAGAATCATTTGATTGCTTACTTGGTGACTAATGTGCTTATCTGATTGTATGATTGATTATTTGTACATATTTGTGTCTGTGTTACAGACACCATGGACTCGCCCGGCACAGGTGATTCGGACACCACGGGCCCTAGACCCATAGTATCAGACGACTTAGAGTCTTCGGAGCACGAGGTCCACACATCAGATGTTACCAGCACAGACGAGGATGACTTTCAGCCTTTTGCGCTGCCCGACGTTGTCGATGAGCCCGCTGATGGTCCTTTTACTGGGTACCTACCACTCGTAGAGGTCCCTGCTCCCATACCTTTGGCCGTTTATCCTGCTTACGATATGCTCCTCGACGCCGACGTTGACGACGACGTCGATCTATTTGATGATGAGCCCCTGGAGGACGATGTTGAGGGCGAGGCCCTTCTAGCTGACGGTGGTCTTTTGTTACTCGCAGATGCTCCAGCTGAGGAGTCACCTGAACACTCACCTGCTCCAGACTCCTTCGAGTCTGTGGCCTCCGCACCGTCACACACTCGGAGCGCACAGCACTATTCACACGGTTCAGATCCTGACAGGGCATCATCTGCTGCCTCTGCTCCTAGATTTGCTTTCGATCACGACCTCGATGAGGATTCAGACCCTGTTTTTCCCCCTGGATTTGACCCGGACCGGGAGATAGAGTTCATCCACTTGGATCAGCCTATGGTTGACCCAGTAGACCCAGTTGACCCTGCATTCGCTGATCATGCAGATTTTGATATGGAGTTCGTTGATCCCGAGCCTGCCATGGCCTTCGAGCCAGTAGCTGCTCCTGACCCAGTGCTTGAGCATGACCCTGCTCATGCTGGCATACCTATTGATCCTGTGATTGCTGACCCACCCATTGATGATCACCCTGCTGATGCACCACTACTGGAGGGTGACCATGTTATTGCTGCTGATCATGTTGATCCCCCACTTATCGCTGATATACCTGTTGACCCTCTTGTTGCACCCACCTTGACCCTATGCCTGTACAGTTTGATCGAGCACTTTTTGAGGCACAGACTGACCCACGAGATGAGCACGCCCAACATGGGTGGATTCCTGCGGATGATGAGCTTCCACCTATTCCTCCTCATACCACCGACGCACGTCACGTTGATTTCTCTTTTTCATTTGCACAGTACACACCTCCAGCTCGACCTGGAGAGGGTTCCTCGGCTCGTCCCTTTGGACATGTGCCGACATATGTTCCGGTTATGCCACAGTCTTCATCTGCTATTCCCCCTGCACCACCATTCTTTGTGCCACCTTTTGATCCAGCCAGCGAGCCGTTTCTCTGGACGTCACCGTCTGTTATGCCATCGACCGACCCCTACCATTCTTTCCATATGGGGTATTCTATTGAGGACGTTCTGATGTCGTTTGTTGTCCAGCAGGAGGCACTCACACGGCGTATTCAGGAGCTTGAGAGAGCTCAGCCACCGCCGTGCCAGTGTCAGGGTCAGACCCACCCTGCTTCTTCGCAGCACCCTCGACCATTGTTACCTGACTATGCTGCACGCCTTTTGGCACTTGAGCAGCAGGTTGCTTCTTGGTTGCGTACCCAGAGAGCCATGGAGGAGGACTGGCTCCATTTGCGACGTTTGTTCTATACCCATTTTCCCCCTCCTCCACCACCATCAGTTTAGGGCATCTTTAGTACAGCATGTGTGACAACTCTCAAATTTACATGTATTCCGTACAATTTATCAATAATAATTAATGTGGTTGACGACTGTATGGCCTCACTTAACTGCTTTTTGATATCTGTGTTATGCGTACACGTATTTTTATATACTAATAGTGTACAGAAAGGTCACTAAATAGTCCGTTATATTTTCCTGAGTGTTAGAAAGTAAAAACGTTACAAAATATATAAGTAGGACACTTTACGGATTAATTAAGCATTTTATCGGAACAGTGTCGAACCGAACGACTGGATGTTACCCGGAACACTAGAATATTGCAAAAAGTATTATTGTTATTTTTCTGAGCTAGATAGGATCCCCGAATACCCTAACACCCGTTGATAAACACAACACCCTAAGTAACTAATCTAGTACTTAACCAAATATAACTTACCACTAATCACCTAGTTGAAATCGAACCGAATACCCCCCCCCCCCTTGTGTAACCGTCCCCTAGGGACCCCACCATAAGATTTGATTAAATCTTCTATATATCTTCTCTAGATCTTTCATTGGGAATAAGAAGATCATGTTTGTACTACCTTGGACACTAAACACATTGGGTAAAAGATTTTTGGATTATAAGTACTCAAGAACTAATCACCATTGTCATCACAAAATCCTTTCTTCTCCTTCCCCATAGCTACGGCCCAAACAACCCTCACACACACCCACTCTTTTGTTTCAAGATCATCCAATCCAAGCTTTATACAAGGTGTTAGAAGGTGATTTAGGAGGCTCGGTGTTCACGGAACTTGAAGGACCACCTTCGTTTTCTTTTATCCATCACTTTTCTACACTCGAACCCTCCTAGCCTTGTGCTAGTGGTAAGAACTTAGATCCATTCATTCTTCATGTTATTTAAGTGGTTAATAAGTGATTTGATGATTAAAGTTATGAAACACTAAAGAACTTGCACTAAAGTCTTGAACATGTTGGTTAATTGATGAATATGTGTGTAAACCATGTAGATCTTGTGTGATTATGATGATTGGGTGATTATCTGATGCTTTACTGAATAATATTAGTATATGATGTTGTTGTGGTCACTAAACTTGTTAAAGGAATCGATCGAACACGATTTAGAAGGTTAAACACAAAAGAATCAGAATCTGTCTAACTTTTACAGCCCACTTCTGTTGGCTGTAAACAGGTCTTAACCTCAACGAAAAATCGATATTTTGAATCTAAAATATGTTATTATGAAATACGGTTCTAATGGCACCGGAATCGTAATTTTTGGACTCCGTTTACTATTTTTAAAGTGTTAATTTGTAACAGCTACTTAAGCTGAATTTTGACAGCAATAAATGGGTGTCGTACTTTCAGTCATAACCTGAGTTTTGTGATAAATCGGACCATGAAAATTTTACTGTAGATGATAACTGAAGTATTTGTAATTACCCCACTGGAATTTCGCAAATCGGACTTACGATGAATTTTTAATAAATTGTTTCGTGGACTGTGGTCAGAAATACATAAATCTGAGTTCAGTCCCGAATATGAATTTTTATAAAATATTGGTGATGAACCGGACCCCGATATTTTTACACAATAAAATATGGAACGTTTAAGACATTCTGTAAAAATTTGGGAATTTTTGGAACATGTTAACTATTTTATTAAAATCCCCGAAAACAGCCCAGTTTCGAGTATAAAAGCTGAAACGACATAAGTAGTGATTTGCGTGTCTAAATGTCGAGTATGCTATCTGTGAATGATCTAACATGTTATATGTGTTATATGCATTATTGTATGTTTGCTTATGAGTGGGGAATGGATGGGAAGTATATATGGGCGTAAATCGTTAAAGTGTGTGCCTGTTATGTGGTAGAAGTAATGTGCAAATAAACCGTACGTAGGATACGTGTTATGCATGAGAAACTGATTGTTATCCGTACCTTATTAGGACGCGATTGACCGACCTTGACTGTTAACTATATTGAGAATCTAACCGAGCAAACCGAGGTGAGTTCACACACTTTCTAAGGCATGGGATTCCCGGTGGTTTGGGAATGGGTTAAAGAATTAAAACTAAATCTACATATCCTCCTTGGGTAGGATATGTACGGCCATCCTCCATAGAGTGGATGCCATTATTAAACCTACGAATTCTCCTGGTGCAGAATACGTACGTTCGTCCTCCTGGTGCAGGACAACAACCTTAAAACTAGCTAGACAAAACTCTATCATGAAGTCCCTCAATTTATATCGACTTAATCGCCGAGGCCAATGGCGAGCGGGTCATTAGTTAATAGCGCTATTAGGTTTAACAAACCTCACACCGTGCCAGTCGGACGGGCGTGTACTAATGGACTATGGCAGATTGTCAGTGATGATAGACACTGATATAGGGCACAACTTATTTGCGTAGCAGTCGATATCATTCCGTCTAGTAGTTTCAAACGGGGAAAACCCCCACTGATCATGGTTATGGATTGGGTAAAGAAAAAGAGAAATGGTTAAACATACTTTCAACTACGGGGTAACCCCCACGGCAAATAAGCCAACGAAAGTCAAACCACGTTTTCAGAAACAACTTAAAACTAAACAACCAAACGTGAACTCACTCAACTTTGTTGTTGACTAGTTGTTACATGCCTTACAGGTCGCTAGATGCTTTTGGGAGCTTGCACGAGGAGGAGGTTGTTGTGGAACATGGGTTGTTATATCCCATACTTAATAATTGAACTTTATAAACCTATGGAACTTAGGTTTGAGACTTTAAACTTATGAACTGTGAACTTATGTTTTGAACTTACGTTTTATGCTTCCGCTGTTAACCTAAAATCGGTTTACTTCCTTTTGGTCACCAATCGTATTGTGTTTTATTTACTTAATTATGTTGTTCAATATGATTGGTGGCTCGATCCTGGTCATGTCACGCCTCCAAGTGGTGATACTCCGCGTGTGGATTTTGGGGGTGTGACAGATTGGTATCAGAGCCATTGGTTATAGAGAACTCGGTTTTAATAAGGGAAAAGTTTTCATTAAAACCAGACTATAACCTGTACAGTGCTCAACGATCCACAACGACGCTTCGCTCCACGTGCAAGACTCGACACCATAAGTGGTATGATTTATGTTATATTGTCGGTTAGATAGTTCTCACTGTGCATAAGATAATGTGATAATTGCTATTTGAACCTTGTGTGCTTACTCTCTAATGTCGTCCCACACACTTACACACTTTCGCGACACTTTCCTCACTTACGTTGCTTCATTATGAAGATCATGAGCGGACGCGAAGGACGTATCAACCTCACTCAAGCCCAGTTGACGGCTTTGATCAACGAACGAGTTGCGGAGGCACTCGCAGCTAACCCTGCAGGAGGTATAACCTGCCATACCAACTCACCTTAGGACATTTAGATCCTACCTTCGCAAACCAACCCTCGTGCTTAATCTTGTCTTTTATTCTCGCGCAACAGGTCAACATGCTCAACCTCCTGTGTGCACGTTCAAGACGTTCATGGACTGTCGACCTACCACTTTCAGTGGCACCGAAGGAGCAGTGGGCCTTCTTCACTGGTTTGAAAAGCTTGAGACAGTTTTCGAGATGTGCGAATGCCCCGAAGACCGTAGGGTGAAATATGCTACCGGAACACTTGAAGGAGCTGCGTTAACCTGGTGGAAGGCACAGGTTCAACTACTAGGGCTGGCAGTTGCTAATGCCACGCCCTGGAATGGTTTCAAAGAGCTGATCAAAGAGGAGTACTGTAGTCGGGATGACATCCACAAGCTAGAAGTGGAATTTTACAATCTGAAGATGACAGGATCTGAGATTGAGGCGTATACCAAGAGGTCGAATGAACTGGCCATCCTGTGCCCAACTATGGTGGACCCTCCCATCAAACGTATTGAGCTTTACCTCAAGGGCCTTGCACCAGCGATTCAAAGTCACGTAACTTCAGCCAACCTGGGTACCATTCAGCAAATTATCAAGTTGGCTCATCGTCTCACCGACCAGGCGGTGGAGCAAAACAGGCTACCCAAACGTATCAGTGCCACAGCTACTTCTGATGCACCTACCGATAACAAGCGAAAATGGGATGGGAACTCCAGTAAAGGTTCAACTTCAGTTCAGTCTCAACAGCGAAAGAGTGATGACTACCAGAGTCCCGGTCAGCAATCTTCTGGTAATCAAGGGCAGGGTGGATACCGAGGAAACCACCCCAAGTGCAACCGGTGCAACAAGCATCACAGCGGGCAGTGCAACAAAGGTCGATGTCAGAGATGTCACAGGCTGGGCCATGAAGCCAAAGATTGCAGGAGCCCACGTCCTGCGAATCAGAATCGCCAACAACAACAACAAGCCCCACAGAACCACCAGCAACAGCATCAGCAGGGAAATAAAGGATGCTTTCAGTGTGGCGCTGAAGGCCACTTTAAGAGGAACTGCCCCCAGTTAAACCAAAACCATAACAATAACCAAGGAAATGGGAACCACAATGGGAACAACAATGGAGGCGGAAATGGGGGAGACAACAATGGCAACGGGGCAAGGGGTCGGGTGTTCGTGATTGGTCAGGGAGAAGCAAGGAACGATCCCAACGTTGTGATGGGTAAGTTTCTTCTTGACGACTTCTTCGTTACTGTTTTATTCGATTCGGGTGCCGATACTAGTTATGTGTCCGTAAAAGTTAGCCAAATTCTTAAGCGCACCCCAACACTCCTGAACACCAAACACACGGTAGAACTAGCTAACGGTAAAAGTCTTGAAGCCACACACGTAGTTAAAGGTTGTAACCTCGTCTTAGCTGGTCAGACTTTCTCTATCGATCTTGTTCCTATCACACTTGGTAGTTTCGACGTCGTTATTGGGATGGATTGGCTATCTCATCATCAAGCCGAGATTGTTTACAAGGAGAAAATCATCCGCATTCCTCGTTCTGATAAAGAACCCCTCGTGATTCATGGCGACAAGAGTGGTGCTGTCGAAGGCATCATCTCTTTCCTTAAGGCCCAGAAGTGTTTACGAAAGGGCCACACTGCCATTTTAGCACTCGTTACTGACACATCCACGGAAGAGAAGAGAATTGAAGACATCCCTATTGTGCGCGAATTTCCCGAGGTATTTCCTGAGGAATTACCTGGTCTTCCTCCTCATCGCCAAGTTGAGTTTCAAATCGAGCTAGCTCCTGGAGCAGCGCCAGTAGCTCGAGCACCATATCGTCTAGCCCCATCAGAACTCGAAGAACTGTCCACACAACTACAAGAACTCTTGGAAAAGGGTTTTATACGTCCTAGCTCTTCACCCTGGGGAGCTCCAGTCTTGTTCGTGAAAAAGAAAGACGGTACCTTCAGGATGTGTATTGACTATCGCGAACTTAACAAGGTGACTGTGAAGAATCGTTATCCTCTTCCACGTATTGACGACTTGTTTGACCAGTTGCAAGGGTCGAGCTATTACTCCAAGATTGATTTGAGATCGGGATACCATCAGCTGAGAGTCCGAGATGAGGACGTCTCCAAAACAGCATTCAGAACTCGTTACGGCCATTACGAGTTTCTGGTTATGCCATTCGGGCTGACGAATGCACCGGCAGTCTTCATGGATCTCATGAACCGAGTGTGCAAGCCTTACCTGGATAAGTTCGTTATTGTGTTCATCGATGATATCCTGATCTATTCTAAGAGGCAGGAGGAACACGAGCAGCATCTACGACTTATGCTGGAACTTCTTCGAAAAGAACGGTTGTATGCCAAGTTTTCGAAATGTGATTTCTGGCTTCGCGAAGTCCACTTTCTAGGCCACGTGGTAAACAAGGATGGAATTCATGTGGATCCATCTAAGGTTGAATCGATCAAGAACTGGCCTGCACCCCGCACACCAACAGAAATCCGCCAATTCTTGGGTTTGGCCGGATATTACAGAAGGTTTATAAAAGATTTCTCCAAGATTGCGCAACCTCTCACTTCACTGACTCAGAAGGGTGTCATCTATCGTTGGGGTGATGCACAGGAGTCCGCATTTCAACATCTAAAGGATAGACTTTGTAGCGCGCCTATCCTCTCATTGCCAGAAGGCACCGATGATTTCGTGGTTTATTGCGACGCTTCCATCCAAGGACTTGGTTGCGTATTGATGCAACGTGACAAGGTCATTGCCTACGCATCGCGCCAACTTAAAGTTCACGAAAGAAACTACACTACTCACGATCTGGAGCTGGGAGCAGTTGTATTCGCACTTAAGATATGGAGACATTACCTGTACGGTACAAAGTGCACCATTTACACCGACCACAGGAGTCTCGAGCATATCTTCAAGCAAAAAGAGTTAAACATGCGACAACGCCGATGGGTCGAACTCTTGAATGATTACGAATGCGCTATCAAGTATCATCCGGGCAAAGCCAATGTTGTGGCTGACGCCCTCAGTCGAAAGGATACTTTACCTAAGCGTGTACGAGCATTACAGCTTACCATCCAGTCTAACCTTCCTGCTCAGATTCGAGATGCCCAGGTCGAAGCATTGAAAGCAGAAAACATCAGGGCTGAGTCCCTACGAGGATCGAGGCAGCGGCTAGAACAAAAGGGAGACGGTGCCTACTATGTTAACGGACGCATCTGGGTTCCATTTTATGGCAACTTACGCGAGCTTGTGATGGATGAAGCACATAAGTCTCGTTATTCTGTACACCCTGGTTCAGACAAAATGTACCACGACCTCAAGACTACGTATTGGTGGCCTGGCAAGAAAGCCCACATAGCAACCTACGTCAGTAAGTGCTTGACTTGTGCGAGAGTCAAGTCTGAATATCAGAAACCATCAGCAAATCTCCATGGATTTTGTTACTGGCCTGCCCAGATCTCAACGCGGAAACGATACCATTTGGGTGATCGTAGATCGACTAACCAAGTCTGCACATTTTCTGGCTATCAAAGAAACGGACAAGTTCTCTACTCTTGCAGACATTTACCTAAAGGAAGTGGTATCAAGGCACGGAGTGCCAATCTCTATTATATCTGATCGTGACGCACGTTTTACTTCTGAACTGTGGCAAGCAATGCACAAGTCCTTTGGCTCACGTTTAGATATGAGCACCTCTTACCACCCGCAGACGGATGGGCAATCTGAACGCACCATCCAAACCCTTGAAGACATGCTTAGGGCATGTGTAATCGATTTTGGTAACGGCTGGGAAAAGCACCTCCCGCTAGTGGAGTTCTCATATAACAACAGCTACCACACCAGCATCCAAGCCGCTCCGTTTGAGGCATTGTACGGACGCAAATGCCGATCGCCTCTCTGTTGGGCAGAAGTTGGTGACAGCCAAATCACTGGCCCAGAACATGTGGTAGATACCACCGAGAAAATTGCTCAGATACGACAGCGAATGGCGGCAGCTCGTGACCGTCAGAAAAGTTATGCTGATAAGGGAAGAAAACCACTCGAGCTCCAGGTTGGGGATCGAGCGCTACTCAAAGTCTCACCTTGGAAAGGTGTAGTCCGCTTTGGCAAACGAGGCAAACTCAATCCGCGTTATATCGGACCGTTCAAAGTCATTGAGAAAATTGGCCAAGTCGCCTACAGGTTGGATCTACCTGAAGAAGTCAGCGGAGTTCACAACGTATTCCACGTATCAAATCTGAAGAAGTGTCTGTCAGATGAGCCCTTCATAGTTCCTCTCAAGGAACTCACAATCGACGACCAGCTGCGGTTCGTCGAGGAACCAGTAGAGATTACTGATCGAGATGTTAAGATTCTCAAGCACACAAGAATACCTCTCGTTCGAGTTCGTTGGAATGCTCGTCGTGGCCCAGAGTATACCTGGGAACGAGAAGACCAAATGAAACTTAAGTATCCCCAACTGTTTAAGAAAAACGCAACCACTACTGAGGCTGAAGCTACCGCAGAATTTCGGGACGAAATTCCAAGTCAACGGGGGGATGATGTGACACCCCAGGAAAATCTGGAAAACAACGCAACTTAACTAGCTTCCTCAGTAACCACGCGCTAAATTTCGGGACGAAATTCTCTTAACAGGGGGAGAATGTGACAACTCTCAAATTTACATGTATTCCGTACAATTTATTAATAATAATTAATGTGGTTGACGACTGTATGGCCTCACTTAACTGCTTTCTGATATCTGTGTTATGCGTACACGTATTTTTATATACTAATAGTGTACAGAAAGGTCACTAAATAGTCCGTTATATTTTCCTGAGTGTTAGAAAGTAAAAACGTTACAAAATATATAAGTAGGACACTTTACGGATTAATTAAGCATTTTATCGGAACAGTGTCGAACCGAACGACTGGATGTTACCCGGAACACTAGAATATTGCAAAAAGTATTATTGTTATTTTTCTGAGCTAGATAGGATCCCCGAATACCCTAACACCCGTTGATAAACACAACACCCTAAGTAACTAATCTAGTACTTAACCAAATATAACTTACCACTAATCACCTAGTTGAAATCGAACCGAATACCCCCCCCCCTTGTGTAACCGTCCCCTAGGGACCCCACCATAAGATTTGATTAAATCTTCTATATATCTTCTCTAGATCTTTCATTGGGAATAAGAAGATCATGTTTGTACTACCTTGGACACTAAACACATTGGGTAAAAGATTTTTGGATTATAAGTACTCAAGAACTAATCACCATTGTCATCACAAAATCCTTTCTTCTCCTTCCCCATAGCTACGGCCCAAACAACCCTCACACACACCCACTCTTTTGTTTCAAGATCATCCAATCCAAGCTTCATACAAGGTGTTAGAAGGTGATTTAGGAGGCTCGGTGTTCACGGAACTTGAAGGACCACCTTCGTTTTCTTTTATCCATCACTTTTCTACACTCGAACCCTCCTAGCCTTGTGCTAGTGGTAAGAACTTAGATCCATTCATTCTTCATGTTATTTAAGTGGTTAATAAGTGATTTGATGATTAAAGTTATGAAACACTAAAGAACTTGCACTAAAGTCTTGAACATGTTGGTTAATTGATGAATATGTGTGTAAACCATGTAGATCTTGTGTGATTATGATGATTGGGTGATTATCTGATGCTTTACTGAATAATATTAGTATATGATGTTGTTGTGGTCACTAAACTTGTTAAAGGAATCGATCGAACACGATTTAGAAGGTTAAACACAAAAGAATCAGAATCTGTCTAACTTTTACAGCCCACTTCTGTTGGCTGTAAACAGGTCTTAACCTCAACGAAAAATCGATATTTTGAATCTAAAATATGTTATTATGAAATACGGTTCTAATGGCACCGGAATCGTAATTTTTGGACTCCGTTTACTATTTTTAAAGTGTTAATTTGTAACAGCTACTTAAGCTGAATTTTGACAGCAATAAATGGGTGTCGTACTTTCAGTCATAACCTGAGTTTTGTGATAAATCGGACCATGAAAATTTTACTGTAGATGATAACTGAAGTATTTGTAATTACCCCACTGGAATTTCGCAAATCGGACTTACGATGAATTTTTAATAAATTGTTTCGTGGACTGTGGTCAGAAATACATAAATCTGAGTTCAGTCCCGAATATGAATTTTTATAAAATATTGGTGATGAACCGGACCCCGATATTTTTACACAATAAAATATGGAACGTTTAAGACATTCTGTAAAAATTTGGGAATTTTTGGAACATGTTAACTATTTTATTAAAATCCCCGAAAACAGCCCAGTTTCGAGTATAAAAGCTGAAACGACATAAGTAGTGATTTGCGTGTCTAAATGTCGAGTATGCTATCTGTGAATGATCTAACATGTTATATGTGTTATATGCATTATTGTATGTTTGCTTATGAGTGGGGAATGGATGGGAAGTATATATGGGCGTAAATCGTTAAAGTGTGTGCCTGTTATGTGGTAGAAGTAATGTGCAAATAAACCGTACGTAGGATACGTGTTATGCATGAGAAACTGATTGTTATCCGTACCTTATTAGGACGCGATTGACCGACCTTGACTGTTAACTATATTGAGAATCTAACCGAGCAAACCGAGGTGAGTTCACACACTTTCTAAGGCATGGGATTCCCGGTGGTTTGGGAATGGGTTAAAGAATTAAAACTAAATCTACATATCCTCCTTGGGTAGGATATGTACGGCCATCCTCCATAGAGTGGATGCCATTATTAAACCTACGAATTCTCCTGGTGCAGAATACGTACGTTCGTCCTCCTGGTGCAGGACAACAACCTTAAAACTAGCTAGACAAAACTCTATCATGAAGTCCCTCAATTTATATCAACTTAATCGCCGAGGCCAATGGCGAGCGGGTCATTAGTTAATAGCGCTATTAGGTTTAACAAACCTCACACCGTGCCAGTCGGACGGGCGTGTACTAATGGACTATGGCAGATTGTCAGTGATGATAGACACTGATATAGGGCACAACTTATTTGCGTAGCAGTCGATATCATTCCGTCTAGTAGTTTCAAACGGGGAAAACCCCCACTGATCATGGTTATGGATTGGGTAAAGAAAAAGAGAAATGGTTAAACATACTTTCAACTACGGGGTAACCCCCACGGCAAATAAGCCAACGAAAGTCAAACCACGTTTTCAGAAACAACTTAAAACTAAACAACCAAACGTGAACTCACTCAACTTTGTTGTTGACTAGTTGTTACATGCCTTACAGGTCGCTAGATGCTTTTGGGAGCTTGCACGAGGAGGAGGTTGTTGTGGAACATGGGTTGTTATATCCCATACTTAATAATTGAACTTTATAAACCTATGGAACTTAGGTTTGAGACTTTAAACTTATGAACTGTGAACTTATGTTTTGAACTTACGTTTTATGCTTCCGCTGTTAACCTAAAATCGGTTTACTTCCTTTTGGTCACCAATCGTATTGTGTTTTATTTACTTAATTATGTTGTTCAATATGATTGGTGGCTCGATCCTGGTCACGTCACGCCTCCAAGCGGTGATACTCCGCGTGTGGATTTTGGGGGTGTGACAGCATGGGTAGACGTTGGTGAGAAGACGGCGATTGCTCCGACCACACAGCATTTTTGGAGACTGCATTCTGATTCTGACTTTTGTTGATCATGTATATGGGATGTATTGACACTGATTTAATATTCTTTTGGACTGGGGTGATGTAGCCCTTAGTCGATGATGATGTATGACACTATTATGTACTTGTACACTCTACCATGTGGTCTCGAGTTTGGCAATACAATCGCAGTATTCTCATCATATGTGATGTTTTGATTGATTATTTATGTTTTATAACATGGGATGTTGTGTGATTGATATGATTATAACATGAGATGTTATGTACTATTACTATCATTATATACGTACGCTTTATTTTGGCCTGACCGACGTGAACTCATCATTTAGAAGATGCCGCCGAGGCGTCAAACGCCGATGCCTACCAATGAGGCAGAACTCCAACAAGTCATCGCTGCTGCCATCGCGCAATACGCCGCCTCGCATGGAGGACCCAGCGGAAGCAGCTCAAACAACAATGGCAACAACAATCCACCTCATGGTAATACTAAGTCATTAAGACATACCATGATCTAATTGGATATCTCTAGCAAGGATGCTAATGCCATTCATATGTTGTAACGTATGTGCAGGGTGCACCTACAAGCAGTTTCTAGACTGCAAGCCTGTCAACTTTGATGGCACCGGAGGTGCTGTCGCTTTTGTTCGTTGGGCCGAGAAGACTGAATCTGTTCTCCGCATGAGCAAATGTGCACCAGACCAGCAAGTCACCTACATTTCTGGGCTATTTCTGGATGGAGTCCTATCTTGGTGGAATTTGCAAGTACAGACACTTGGTGAAGCTGCTGCCTACGCACTAACATGGACCGAACTGAAGGAACTAATGCGCAAAAAGTATTGTTCTCGCGCTGAAATCCAAAGATTGGAAACTGAGTTCTGGCATTTGAAGATGGAAGGTCCGAAGATCGCGGAATATGTTCAGAGGTTTCACGACCTGTCGCATGTGGTACCCTATATGGTCACTCCAGAATTCAAGCGGATTGAACGCTTCATTTGGGGATTAGCTCCTCAAATCATAAGCATGGTGACCTCTTCAAAATCGGCAACAAATACTGAGGCAATCGATTTGAGCATAGCTCTCACTGAGGAGGCTATCCGCCTGAACAAGTTTGGTGAGATCGAGACAAAGAAGAAAGAGACTCACGTCGAGTCATCCGGAGGTAACAAACGAAAGTTCTCGAACTTTAAACAAGGCATTAGTGGTGTTGTTAAGAAAGGAGAGCCAAACGCGCCAGCTCAGGTTACAGCTGGTGGTGGAAAGAAAGGAAAGGGATATATGGGCACCCAGCCCAAGTGCAACACCTGCCAGCGTCACCATTCTGGCCGATGTGGTTTGAAGGTATGTGAAGCGTGTGGGAAACCTGGCCACTTGAAGGATTCTTGTTGGGCCACTGTTGGTCAGGGAGGCCAAGGAGGATTTGGAAACAGAAACAATAACCGGGGTGGAATTGGAAATCGCCCACAAGGAAACAATGGAGGTAATGGGAATCGAGGAAACAATGTGAATCAAGCAGGCGCTGTAAATCATAACCAAAGGAATAACCAAGCTGGAAATGGAGGTGGAAACGGGCAAAGACCTGGATGCTTTAACTATGGTGATATCGGGCACTTTAAGAGGAACTGCCCAGAGTTGAACCAAGCCCGTGGAAGAGTGTTCCATATCGAAGCGAGGGAAGCGCGCCAGGACCCCAATGTCGTTACTGGTACGTTCCCTGTAAACCAACGCTATGCATCCGTTTTATTTGATACTGGTGCCGACTATAGCTTCGTATCGTTAGAATTTAAGAATATGCTTGGTCTAGCCGCTAGTAAGTTAGATATTCCCTACTCAATCGAATTGGCTAATGGGAAGTTAGTAGAAGCCAATGAAGTGATCAGAGGTTGTGCAATCGAGTTGGGAGAACGTGAGATTACTTTGGATCTACTACCAGTCCAGCTGGGGAGCTTTGACGTGGTAGTAGGAATGGATTGGTTATCAAGCAAAAAGGCAGAAATTGTTTGTCACGAAAAGGTCGTTCGTATCCCGACCGAAGATGGCGAAACAATTGTGGTACATGGCGAAAAGCGCGATACGCCGTTAAGAATTATCAGCTGCCTCAAAGCGCGAAAGTGTTTGCAAAAAGGGTGTGCTGCCTTCCTGGCACACATTGTAGACAAGAAAGCTGCAGAACCGAAGATCGAAGACATCCCTATCGTGAGGGAGTATCCGGAAGTATTCCCGGAGGACTTGCCTGGACTGCCACCTCAGAGGCAAGTGGAGTTTCACATCGATTTAGTCCCAGGCGTCGCGCCTGTGGCTAAGGCACCTTATAGACTTGCCCCGTCTGAGATACAAGAATTGTCGACACAACTTCAAGAGTTGTTAGACAAGGGATTTATCCGACCAAGCTTCTCGCCTTGGGGAGCTCCGGTCCTGTTTGTCAAAAAGAAGGACGGTAGTTTTCGAATGTGCATAGACTACCGGGAGCTGAACAAGCTGACGATCAAGAATAGATATCCTCTGCCAAGAATTGATGATCTGTTTGATCAACTGCAAGGTTCAAGCTTTTACTCAAAGATCGATTTGCGATCTGGATACCATCAGTTAAGGATACAAGAGGAGAGTATCCCGAAGATAGCCTTCAGAACTCGTTATGGACACTACGAGTTCCTAGTTATGCCGTTTGGGTTGACAAACGCACCTGCAGTCTTTATGGATTTGATGAATAGAGTTTGCAAGCCGTACTTGGACAAGTTCGTGATTGTGTTTATCGACGACATCTTGATTTATTCAAGGACAAAGGCTGAGCACGAACAACATCTAAGAGCTATTTTGGAGCTGCTGAAGAAAGAACAGCTGTATGCCAAATTCTCTAAGTGCGAATTTTGGCTACGTGAAGTCCAATTTCTTGGACATGTGGTAAATGGAGATGGAATCCATGTGGATCCAACCAAGATCGAAGCGATCAAGAATTGGGAAACGCCAAAGACGCCAACCGAGATTCGACAATTCTTGGGTTTGGCTGGCTACTATCGAAGGTTCATTGAGGATTTTTCGAAGATCGCTCAACCATTGACGCTCCTCACCCAGAAAGATAAGAAGTTTGATTGGGGAATCAAACAGGAAGAAGCGTTTCAGCTGTTGAAGGATAAGCTCTGCAATGCGCCAATCCTAGCACTACCGGAAGGTACTGACGATTTCGTGGTATACTGTGACGCCTCGCGTCAAGGATTGGGTTGCGTGTTGATGCAACGCCAGAAGGTTATTGCTTACACATCACGTCAGTTGAAGGTACATGAGAAGAACTATACCACGCACGATTTGGAGCTAGGCGCAGTGACATTTGCTTTAAAGATCTGGAGACACTACCTATATGGTACGAAATGTACAATTTTTACAGATCATAAGAGCCTACAACACATATTCAACCAGAAGGAGTTGAATATGAGACAAAGACGATGGGTTGAGTTGTTAAATGATTACGATTGCGAGATAAAGTATCATCCAGGGAAGGCGAATGTGGTTGCCGACGCCCTAAGTCGAAAAGAGAGGATCAAGCCCATAAGGGTTAGGGCTTTAGAAATGATTATCCAAACCGATCTTTCCTTGCGCATTCGTGCCGCGCAGAAAGAAGCTCTTAAGGAAAGAAATCTTGAAGAAGAATATCTTCGTGGGATGGAGAAGCTATTAGTACCAAACGAGGAAGGAACGTTATGTTTTGAGAAAAGGATTTGGGTTCCTCTGTTTGGTGGTTTGAGAAAAGTTGTTTTTGATGAAGCTCCCAAATTGCGGTACTCTCTCCATCCAGGAGCGGATAAGATGTACCAAGATCTCAAGGATTACTATTGGTGGCCTAGGATGAAGGGAGATGTTGCTGTTTATGTGAGCAAGTGTCTAACGTGTGCTAAGGTGAAAGCGGAATACCAGAAACCTTCAGGACTTCTGCAACAACCTGAGATTCCCAAATGGAAATGGGAACAAATCTCCATGGATTTTATTACAAAGTTGCCAAGAACACAAAGAGGTCATGACACTATTTGGGTGATAGTTGACCGCCTAACAAAGTCCGCACACTTTCTGCCAATCAAAGGGAAGGATAACACCAGCAAACTGGCAGAAATATACATGAGAGAGATCGTCGCACGTCATGGAGTGCCTCTCTCGATCATCTCTGATAGAGACGAAAGGTTTGTGTCAAGGATATGGCAATCCTTCCAAGAAGCTTTTGACTCACAATTAAATCTGAGCACTGCATTTCACCCTCAGACCGACGGTCAAAGCGAGCGGACTATTCAGACCTTGGAAGATATGCTGAGAGCATGTGTTATGGATTTGGGCGGTAGCTGGGATAAGCATTTGCCACTGGTCGAATTTTCATACAACAACAACTACCACACCAGTATTGGAGCCGCGCCATTTGAAGCTCTTTACGGACGCAAGTGTCGATCACCCCTATGCTGGGCTGACGCAGGTGATAGGCAGCTTGTTGGTCCCGAAATCGTCCAAGAGACGACAGACAAGATTGCGCAGATTCGAAAACGCATCGAAGCAGCTCGCGAAAGACAGAAAGCCTATGCAGATCCAAACCGGAAACATTTGGAGTTCCAAGTTGGAGATATGGTTTTATTGAAAGTTTCACCCTGGAAGGGTGTGGCACGCTTCGGAAAGCGTGGGAAGTTAAATCCGCGTTACATTGGCCCTTTCAGAATTTTGGAAAGAATAGGGCTAGTAGCATACAAGCTGGACCTACCTGCTGAACTGAATGGGGTTCACGATACATTTCATGTATCCAACCTGAAGAAAAGTCCAACTCAAGATACCGTTGTCATTCCCACCGACGAGATTCATGTTGACGACACGCTCCATTTCGTTGAAGAACCTGTTGAGGTTACGGATTGGAAAGTAAACAAGACCCGCCGGAGCAGTGTCAAGCTCGTCAAGGTTCGTTGGAATGCCAGACATGGTCCTGAATACACCTGGGAGCGTGAGGACCGGATGAAAGAGAAATACCCCCACCTATTTCCCAAGAACCCTGCTTCTAGAAGCAGAACTTAAAAATTCGGGACGAAATTTTTCTAACGGGGGGAGAATGTGACAACCCTCACTAAACCAGGTATCCGTACGACTTAATTAATAATTAATTACTGCTTAATTATTGTGCTTACTTGAACTTGTGGATAAACTGCTACTTGAATACTGATACATGTACTTACTTGCATCATACTTTACTTGCTGTCACTCCATGTTTTGCTTACAGCGCCTTTGTGACAACCTTGATGCACCAAAAGCACAGTAGCACAAGGAACGGATAACCTATTAAACGTGTTGTCATAACTAGCACCAGGCAGGTACTGCCTCTAAGGCCTATAAGAGCCTGAGATAGTTTGCTACACTAGTGGTGAGTGTAGGGATATAAGGGTTGTAGAACTGCGTCACTAGGAATGAGATTACAGTGACCGGATATGCCTAAAACGTACTTTAAGTACAAAATCCAGCACTTTAAATAAAAAAAAATTCAACATTAAGCTACCTAATAAAGTGCCAAAACATGAGAAAAATGTTACTAGACACTTTCCAAAGTGTCGGGAATAAGTTGTGTCACTAAAAATAATAATAACGACACTTTAAAGTTTTGTTAAGCACTTTAACGGATCTCCATCCAACCGAACAACCGGACTTTACCCGGAACATAAAAATATTGCCAACAACACTGTTTTTCTTTTTCTGAGCCAGTTAGGGACCCCGAATACCCTAACACCCGTCACAACTTACTACACGCTAGTAACCGGATTAATTTCCTAATCATCTAACTAAGTCCTAACTATATAGTTGAAATTGAACCAAGACCCCCCCCCCTCTCTAACCGAACCGTCCCCAAGGGGGACACCTTTGTCCTTTACTTGATTTTAATAATCATGTTTGTCTAATATCAATTAGACATAAGAACCATTGGTTAATGAACTTAAAATTGCCTATAAGATCAAGTCTTTGCACAACATAACCTTCTCACCACAAAACTCTCTCTCCCTCTCCTTGCTAAACTCACGGCCGAACACCCCCACAACCATCCATCCATTTTCGGTTTTGATCTTGCAAGTTCCAAGGATATACAAGTGTTAAGGATCTCATACAAAGAAGCTTGGTGCATTCGGAACGCGAAGGACCTCACCCTATTGCTTTTATCCACTCATTCTTCGACTAGTTTCTTCCCTAGCCTCGAGCTAGTAGTAAGTTGCTTTAAACACACTCTCGATCTATTTTAAAGCGGTTAAAAAGAACTTTGTCGGTTAAAATCTACAAACATACAAGAAGACATGCTAAAAGTTTACTAAAATGTTAAAAATGTTGGTTAATAGCACAAGGGTTGTGTAAATCTTGTAAGATTTGTTTTGTGTAATTATTTAGTGCCGATCTATGTTGTGGTAGCTCGGATCATCATCTAACCCGGATTAGTCGTGATCATGGATCATGACATAGAGTTTGTTTAAGTATACAAAGGGTTAAACGATGAAACTCTACCACACACTAAACATGAACTTGTGTAAAATCGACTTTACTTACGAAATAGTGTTTAAAACTAGTAGATCTACGAATCTACAAGCGGTATTTTCAAAGGACCAAGTGTCAAGGAAATCTTATTTTCTAAAACCGGATCTTACATGAACAAGAATGATTTTTAAACACACAAGTGTGTAAACACTTGTGTAACACTAAGTTTCGACAAAGAACTAGTTTTGTCCAATTTTACAAGAAGTTGTAAAGATGAAATTTCTTTAAAAACGAGGCTTTTACGAAACCAAGTAGATTATTGCAAAGATCCACTAAAAATAGTGGGATTTATCACGCATTTTTGGATAAACCACAAGTTCATGTAATTTTTGCGATTTATATATATTTTGACTAATTGATGTTTTGGAAAGTTGTTATTGAGAATAAGAAAATTGTTGATTTGAATTATAAAAGAAAACGATACGCTTGAAAGCGTGGCCACCTCCAGTTGCAGGGGAAACTCTGGCGAAATTTTTCTAAAAACCTAACACTTGGGAATATTTTCACTACAAGTGTTGTAAATATATTTTTGACTTGTTTTCAAAACGTAAATTTCGCCATAACTTTATTTACAAAGTGTCGGAGGTGGGATTTTCACAAAATAAAACCTGAAATATATATATTTAGAATATATGTTTTTCATAGCATCACTTGTAAAATGTTTATGATTATTTTGTTAAATATACGGATATTATTTTTAGAGTAAAAATAATATTACCAAGTACTAATGATTCCAGAAATAATGCATACACCTTCATAATTAATAATAAGTTACAACGGTATAATTATTACCACCTGATCTTTAAAACGTAACTTACGCATCTTAAGAAAATATTTATGAGCGCGTATTTTTGTCAAAGTATTATTTTGGGAAGAATATTTATATTTTGAAGTAAGAAATAAAATATATTAAGTGAGACTTAATAATGTATTTCGAATTTTACGATCACGCATGTATTAAATCCCCCATCCTTGGGAAGGAGAATAACTACCAAGTATTTACAAAAATATAAACACGAAATAGTTGTCTAACTATTTCCCAAAAACTTAAACCTTAAGCTAAGGCACGGCCGTCCGTCTAATAGATTTAGTACGTGTAGGTCGTCGCACAGCTGCTTGATCAGGAGATATACTTGGTAGAGACGCACCACTGTGAGTTCATGTCCCCCTTTTCTCTTCACTGTTTTCAGTTTTCTAAACTGCGGGGGTGAAATACATGTTACTATGATTACGAGTACTTTTTACATGGTATGGTTAGCGTAAGGAGGGTTATTATTCAGATCATGTGAGTGGGTAGGCAGAAACTTGAGGCCATTAATCCTCAGGGTAGGACCGAGGGGCAGGAGCGGTAGATCTATCTGGGTGTAGCGAG
Organism: Helianthus tuberosus; assembly: GCA_030545235.1. Taxonomy (NCBI): domain Eukaryota; kingdom Viridiplantae; phylum Streptophyta; class Magnoliopsida; order Asterales; family Asteraceae; genus Helianthus; species Helianthus tuberosus. The sequence goes on along the minus strand of CM060417.1, from coordinate 80,298,850 downwards.
CCCAGCCCCAGGCCCAAACAGAACGGACCTCGGGGTGACTTTGTACCCAACGCAAAAATCTGCTAGGTTTGAGTCTTCCTACTTGCACTTCACACATATCAATGGCCTTGCAAACCATTGGTGATCTCTTTTTCCTTATTTGCTACATACCAGGGTTTTTATACGTACAAAGGTTTATTTACTCACTTACACATGAACTCGCTCAACATTATTGTTGATTTTTCAACTTACATGTATTTCAGGGAATTAAAGATCTGGCGCGGTATGTTGTGTTTTCCCGCTGCATATGGGTTCCGAGGTCATCCCGGTTTAGGAAATGTGACTTTTTCCTGGACGAGTCACAAATCTTAAACTGCGTTTTATTCATGTGGATGTTTATGTCTTTCAAAACAATGTTTTATGTTATGGTGTTGTAGTCCCTAAGACAATGTTATGTTACTTCGGTTTTAAAACTTAAATCTATGGATGATCTTGCATGGTTTTTATTTCATATAGCTTGTTGTGATTAAGCTATGGTATTAAGAAGTCACACCAAATTAACCACGCTTCCGCAAAGCCAGGGTGTGACACGCAGAAACACCGCAGGGCGTGTGACGTACCAAGATCTTAGCCACCAATCATATTGAACTCATAGGTAAATTTAAATAAAACTTTCATTTATTAACAATAAGTGTTACAATGTCACAAATAATTCACAGTTTACAGCGGAAGCATAATTCATTCATTGAGTGTTTATAAACCATATGTAAAAACCACTTCTCTGGTGTTGCGAATCCATGTGTCACGACCCATGACCACTCCAGCCTCCCAGACAGCAAGTTCCAATGATATGCACCTAAGAGCCTGCAAGGCATGTAACAACGAATCAACAACAAAGTTGAGCGAGTTCACAGTTGGGTGTTCGTTTTAAGTTGTTTCAAAACATAGTTTTTCTTTAGCTGGCTTACTTACCGTGGGGGTTACCCCATAGTTGAAAATGTGATTAACCAGTTCCTTCTTTCCCAAACCATATCCATAATCAGTGGGGGCTTCCCCATGTGAACCACTAGACCATTACCATATTGACAACTGACGAACAATAGTTGTGCCCTACGTCAATGTCTATCATCATTGACAGTTTGCCATGATCCATTAGTACACGCCGGTTCGAACGACACGGTGTGAGGTTTGTCATACCTAATAGCGCTATTAACTAATGACCCGCTCGCCATCGGCCTCGGCGATTAAGTCGATATAAAATGAGGGACTTAATGATAGATTTTTGTCTAGTAAGTTTAAGGTTGTTGTCCTATCCAAGGAGGACGAACGTACGTATTCTACCCAAGGAGAATACGCAGGATTAAGATTGGCATCCTACCCATGGAGGATGGCTGTACATATCCTAACCAAGGAGGATATGTAGGTTCCGTTTTAATTCTTTAACCCATTCCCAACCACCGGGAATCCCATGCCTTAGAAAAGTGTGTGAACTCACCTCGGTTTGCTCGGTATGCTTAACTACTCGTTCAAAAATCAATCAGTCAAAGCCTATGTAATCACGTATACGAAAATCAGTCTATCATCACCTTGTCACATACATTCATAATGTGCATCATAGAAGGATCATGGTTTAACAGGTAACAGTTACTTTATCTTGTAAAACACATAATAGATGATTTACTGTATATACTATACATGTCAGATTTCCTATTCTTGATTAATGACAATTAACCTTTACAACCCATGAAATCAGCGAAACCTTCCTAACCTACTTTTCATGCGAAAATCTTCGACGAAAGGGATGCTCGACGAAACCCCGTGTGACGAAACACTTAGTGTTTCGTTGAGTTGACATGTGACGAAACGTTATAGGTTTCGTCGAGTTAGCATGTGACGAAATCACCTATTTTCGTCGGTTCCTCAGTTTCGTCGTTATTATCAAATAATCACATAGGAACCCTAGCTGCCGTCAACAGAACAATCGTTAACCAATCATTCCATCAAATTAATCTACTACATATGATAGCCATTACATCAAATTCATCAGATAATCAATATTAACAATCCATCTCATCGATCAACAGTCTACAACCTCCTATTCAAATCAATAACACAATGATTTCAATCATTAACAAGAAACCCTAATCATACATTATCTCAGAAAAGATATACAATCATCGAGCCAGTTAATCATCAACAGTTTCTCCAAAATGGTTTTTCACATATCCCAAACAACCCTAATCCTGCCTTTGATAAAAACTATCAGACTCTTAATCGTGTTCCTATCAAATCATGATTCATATCATACACATCAAACATACCGTACAAGATCATATGAAGATGATTATACTAATCTAGCAACAACCAAGTTATGTCTAGCGATTATGTACTAACTGGGTTTGGAATAACACAAGAGAACTTCGAGAGAAAGATGATTGCTAACTGCCGTCTGATGCAAATGAGAGTCTAGGGTTTCACACTAATGATTTACGTATATAATAACGTGAGTAGAAACTGGGCTACTTGGGCTGAAGCCCATTCTGGCGAAGCCCCCTAGTTTCGGCGGGGTGTACATGACGAAACCTCCATGTTTCGTTGAGTACAAGGATGGCGAAACTCCAGGGTTTCGTGATTGTGGGTTTTGTGAATTCCAAACATTTAATAATTTCCTATCACTTGTTAATTAATCAATAACACATAACCTCAAGCATAATCAAACATGTACAAATACAAGGCAAACAAGTTATGCAAATGAACCAATAATGTGTAGAGGAAAGACCTTGGAAACTCGGGTTGTCACATCATCCCCAACTTGAAAGAAATTTCATCCCGAAATTTAGCACGTGGTTATTGAGGAAGCTAGTTGTGTTGTGTGGTTTCCTGGTTTTCCTGGGGTGTCATATCATCCCCCCGTTGGTTTGGAATTTCGTCCCGAAATTCTGTAGTAGCTTCAGCCTCAGTAGTGGTTGCACTGTTCTCGAACAACTGGGGATACTTGAGTTTCATTTGGTCTTCTCGTTCCCAGGTGTACTCTGGGCCATGACGGGAGTTCTAAAACTCGAACAAGAGGTATTCTGGTGCGCTTGAGAACCTTTACATCTCGGTCTGTGATCTCCACAGGTTCCTCGACGAATCGCAACTGGTCGTCGATAGTGAGCTCCTTCAAAGGAACTATGAGGATCTCATCTGATAGACATTTCTTCAGATTTGACACGTGAAATACGTTGTGAACTCCACTGAGTTCTTCAGGTAGGTTCAACTTGTAAACGACTTTGCCAATTTTCTCTACGATTTCGAACGGTCCAACGTAACGCGGATTGAGTTTGCCTCGTTTGCCGAAACGAACTACACCTTTCCAAGGTGAGACTTTGAGCAGCACTCGATCCCCAACCTGGAACTCGAGTGGTTTCCTGCACTTATCAGCGTAGCTTTTCTGACGGTCACGAGCTGCCGCCATTCGTTGTCATATCTGAGCAATCTTCTCAGTCGTGTCTATGACAAGTTCTGGGCCAGTGATTTGGCCGTCGCCAATTTCTACCCAACAAAGAGGTGATCGGCATTTACGTCCATACAATGCCTCAAACGGAGCGGCCTGAATGCTGGTGTGGTAAGTGTTGTTATACGAAAACTCCCCTAAAGGGAGGTGTCTTCCCCGACCGTTGCCAAAGTCGATTTCACGTGTTCGAAGCATGTCTTCAAAAGTTTGGATGGTGCGTTCAGTCTGTCCATCCGTCTGTGGATGATATGTCGTGCTCATGCCTAAACGCGAGCCAAAGGATTTGTGCACCGCTTTCCACAAATCAGATGCAAATCGTGGGTTGCGATTAGAGATAATGGAGGTTGACAGCCCGTGCCTAGCAACCACTTCTTCCAGGTAGATGACTACAAGTGTAGAAAACTTATCCGTTTCCTTGATGGCTAGAAAGTGTGCTGGTTATGTGAGACAATCAACGATCATCCAGGTGATATTGTTTCCGTTTCGAGTTGTAAGTAGGCTAGCGACCAAATCCATGGCAGTCTGTTTTCGCTTTCGATCTAGGTGTTTCTGGTTGCTAACACTTCACTTTGACTTTCCCACAAGTCAAACATCATTCCCATAACTAGCTAGGTGGGCCTTCATGCCCGACTACCAGTACAAGGTTTATAAATCCTAATGCCTCTCATCAAAACCCAGACGGCTAGAATGTCGAAACTGGTGTGCTTGCTCCCATGAAGTAACGCGAATTCCCTACAGTTGTCGTGTAATGAGACCCGCATTCATCCCATGAAGTAACGAGTATCGTCCGACCGGTCAAAGGTTGCTTCTCCACGCCCCGCATGGGTTCGAATTGAAAATCCTCTTCCTACAGTTCTCCAGTTTGAACATAGCGAGTCTGATCAGATAAGTTAGAGTCGATAGTGAGCTGCAGAGCTCATGTACGTTCAGGTTTCATAGTCGTATTTATCCAGAAGTTCCATCCAGCGATGTCATTGTATGCTTTAGCTCTTTCGAACATTGATACATGGGAGGCCCTTGTGATCGGTCTAAATAACGCATCTGGTACTGTCCAAGTGATGCCTCCATCCAAAATCCCAAAGCCACGGTCTTCACCGCCAGTCGTGTGTGTCGCGCAGTTCCTCTTTGTAACTCCGTCACATATGTCATCACTCTCTCGTGTTGCGTCGATGTGCAGCTGGGACTCTGATTCGGACCATAAGGATATACCTGTTGGTGCATTCATCTGTCGTCTTCGTCTTATGTCGAGTCTCAGTCTCGTTGCGGATATGATTCAACATGATGTCATCATATGCAAAGATGACATCATCTATATGACATCATCAATGACATCTCCTCATATGAGACAAAATAGGATTGCATGTGCATGTGAAATATGTATTAGAGGTGATTTCGTCCATGTGTCAAAGAACTGATTTCGCTCATATGTTATAGTCTAGGTTCGCTTATATGACAAGTGTGAGGTTCGCTCATATGTCATGTACATATGAGCGAAACCTGTTGTCCTATATATAGGGGTATGAGCGAAACCTCATAGATAGTTCTAGGTGTTTTCTTCCGGTGAGCCACGAAGTGCTGCCGAAGTGTTGTTAGAGTTTGTAATCGCTTCAGTTATCAATACAACAACAGTTTAAAGTGAATTCTGCTGAAATCGCACCAAAGCATTAGTTTCCGCCTCTTGTTTTGGATAGGAATTCTTCTGATCGACTCAAACAGGGCCGAATACGATCCTACAAGTGGTATCAGAGCTCAGGAGGAAGAGTTCTTGCCATTTCAGCTGCATTTCTTCTGATTTTCTACACTTTCTTCAAAATTTTAAAATTTTTCACGGTAAAAACGGCTCAAATTCACACACAGCACTCGCAATCATGTATTAATAAATCCTTGAAAGTTTCAAAGCTAAAATCGACCTAGAACTTAGGATTTTCAAGGTATCGCTTATACGGACTCGTGCATTTGATGATGTCAGCGGCCATTTAGTCTTGTTTTCGCTCTTATGTCACAAAATTTGACTTGATTTCGCTTATTTGATCAAGTTAGTTTCGCTCATAAGGTCACTTTTTGTCTGATTTCGCTCCAAAGACATCAGTTGGTTTCGCTCCAGTGACACTTGATATTTCGCTTATTAGTACATTCAGTGATTTCGCTCATCTGAACAAGCTGATTTCACTCATTTGTACAAATAGGTTTCGCTTATAGTGACAACTAGTGATTTCGCTTTTAGTGACAACAAAGGTTTCGCTTTTGTGACACTTGATACTTTGGTATTTCGCTCCAAGGAACAGTTTTGCCTAAGCTTGGAAATTTTGTGAACTTGTGAACTTTGAACAATGGACACTGAATTCTATATCGCATTTGCTAGCCCGATCACAATCACACAGAATGCTTTGCATGAGAATGAAACCGGAACGTCTCAGAAACCGCCTAAACTCATGGATATTGATGATTATAATGGATGGTCCGAACGGTTTGGAAATTGGGTTGAGGCGTATCATTTGGATGCGTGGGAACATACGGAAGAGCCTTATGTAAAACCCACAACAAATGGTGTTCAGCAAACAATTAGAGAAATGAGTACGGAAGATAAAAAGAAATATCGAGATGAGAAACTGATGGTGAGTCTGCTTCAGCAAGCAATAAAAGAAGATATCTTGATACTGCTTCAACATGATGGAACTGCTTACTCAATCTGGACAGAATTGGAAGCAAAATTTGTTGGAAGTGATGATATGCTCAAAAATAAAATGTCTCTCATGAAGAAAGAATTTGATCTGTTTCGCGGTTTGAAATCTGAAAACACCAAGCAAATAATTGATAGATATTGTAACTTGGTGAGAAATATGACAAAACTTGGTATTAAAAAAGATACTGATGAATTGATTGAAAAACTTGCAGATGCGCTACCTCATGAAACTTGGGGAACGTTTCTGATGATGCTGAGATCCAACAGAAAAGATTATAAAAACATGACACTGGGAGACTTCATCAAACACCTGGAAGCTCAAGAGATGGAGCAAAGGAAGATCGCCAGGATGAAGAACTATGATGGAGAACAGGATATCAGCTTGTATTACAAAGGTGGTGTCAACGAAAAGTCAAATTTTTCTCCAAAAGTCGAAACTGCTTACAGTGTAAAAGATTCTTCAGAAAAGAAATCATCCCAGGGATCAAGCAGCACAAGATTTTCATCATTTGATCCAAACATTTCAGCAATAAAGAACGGAAGAAAACTTCAGTGCAATATTGTTCTAAGTCTTGAAAATGATCAAGATTATATTGAAGAGGTTGCTAAAAATCAAATGTCTTTGTTGGGAATGATTTTAGAATCATATAGTAGTTTTGTGGCCGGAAAGATCGGTAATCCAATGTTCACGAAAGAAGATTACGATCAAATCGATGCTGAGGAAATGGAATTGATGGATATTAAATGGTGCATGGCCAGCGTGTTGAGAAGAGCCGAAAAATTTAAACAAATTACAGGCCGAGATGATTTTCGTGAGGCTCATGTTTCAACTTTAGGCTTTGATAAATCTAAAGTTACATGTTTTCGTTGCAGGGAAAAGGGGCATTTCAAGAGGGAGTGCAAAAATCGTGAAGCTACTGGAGCCCAGAATCCTTTTGGAAACAACGATTATCACAAAAAGGCGATTTATTATCAAGTCACACCACGAGTACCGCATCAGGCACAAACTGCTCACGGAAGAGATGTGATTGAAGGTTCAAAAAGAGCGTGTATAGTTAATCAGGGCAAGTATGATAATTTTACTTGGGATAAATATCTTCCGACAAATAGCAAAGTTTGTTTGGCAGAACAAGATGATGAAAAGTTGGCTGAAGGTTTCAGTTGGGACAATTTTTGCCCAGATCAAGAACTTATGGCCAAAGATGCTAAAGCTTTCATTGCAAATGCCTACGATTTGAAATGTGCCGAAAAGTGCAGAAAAGTAATGGAATCTGCTGAAGCAAGACGGAGAAAGCTTGAAGAAGAGGAAGAAGAGGAAGAGAGATTGAAAGCTGAGGCAGAAGCTGAGAAAAAGAGAAGAGCTGAATTTTTACGATCAAACAGAACAGTCAAAGAGGTTCCTGAATTTGAAGTCAAAGTTGATGCAGAACCTGTCAAAGTTCCTGAAAAGTGCATGAACTGTGATTCTTTAATCAAGCAAAACAATGAGTTGCTGCATAATATAAACAGATTGAAAGAATCCTATGATACAATGAACAGAGAAATGTGGCAATGAATACACTAAAGAGAGCTTACCTGAGACAACTTGATGATGTCAACTTTCACATAAAGAAATGTGCTGATTTGGAGTTGAAGTTGGCAACACAAAAGATAGAAACTGAGAGAGTCAACAAGTTATTAGAAAGTTACTCATGTTCTACTTTTGTTGTTGACAGGATTTATCCGGTTGTGGAGAATTTGAAGACTTTTGAAGAAATAAAGACTTCAGAAGAAGAGAAATCTGTGATAGAAGACAAAGATAAAGTGAAGATTTCTGGTAAGAAACCAAGTGTGGTCTACACTAGATGTCCGCCCCCGGTCGAAAATGGATTTTTACCTCGAAATCCAAATTCCGAAAGAGTCGAAAAGGCAATAAACTTACAATGGGAGTCTGGGCCGTCGGATAACTTGCCAGAAAATATTGATGTCACATACACGTCATCCGACACTAATCATGAATCAAAGTTGATAAAAAGTGTGGTCGATCAAGTGTTAGATAAAGATGACATAGAGGAGTCAAAACCGGAGTCCAAATCCAAGTCAAAGTCTGAGTCCGATACGTCAAAGTCAACATTCAAAAAGGACAAACGGGTTTATGATAAGAAAGTTTTGTTATCAAAATCTAATTTGAATGATGAACAGGTCAAAGTAGCATATACTTTGAAAGATTCTGACAAATTATATTCTGATGAGATTTTTCCAATAAGAAGTGTCAGATTTGAAATGATTCAAAAGGTTTTCAAAATAACAGAAATTAATATTTCTGAAATAAAAGATTTAAATCTTTCTGGAAAACCTAAGCAATACACTTCAAGAGAACAACAAAGAATTAACAAGAAAATGGGTTACAATTGTGGTTATAGTTTCCAAAAGAAACCAAACCATAATCGTAATTTCAAAAAGAAAGGATTGGGTTTTATTCAACCGAAAAATTACAAAAATGAAAAAGTTTATAAACCAAAAAATGTGTTTGTTTCAGGGAAAACGACAGAGACTGAGAAAGAACAAGTATTCAGAAAGCAAACAAATCAGGAATTCCTTGCCAAGACGCAAGAAGAACTGAAGAAGAATGCTGTTCCAAAGAAGATAGAAACCAGAACCTGTTTTCAGTGCAAAACTACTGGTCATATTGCTAGAAATTGTCCGAAAACATTCAAACCAAAACAGGAAGTCTCTGGTAAAATGAAAGAAAACGTTGTTGAGAAAACTGAACTTACAACCAAAAAGTTTACAGGCTTTGAAAATTCAACCTTTGAGATTGGTGAATGTTCAAAGAATGTGGTTAAAAGAAAAGAAAATCTGAAAAATCAAAAATGGGTTGTTAAGGGTTCAGGGAACAGTTCTGGTGATGAATCTGATTCCACAAAATCAGAGGAGCCAAAAGTTGTTAAAGAAAAGGTTGAGAAATCAGTTCCGAATGTGGATGATGTGAATTTTCCACCTCTGCGGGCTGAAAATTTTAAAAAGAAAGTTGGAAAAGTTGAAATTTCAAATCAATTTTATTCTGACAAGAAAAAATTTGATGTTGATAATGTGACAACTGGCAAATAACTGGTAATTCCGTACAATCTAATCACTATTTACATTTCTTAATCTCATGCATTTAGCGTAAATTAATTACGTAACTGTGTCGTATACTGAATAACAGCCTTAGGACAAGAAAACAAAGCCAAAACATATGTGGGTTTTCGTCGTATGGCGAAACCAAGCTAACGATGTCCTAAAAGATGTTGGTAGAAAGTGCTGCGTGCACTATTCACGGTTACACTATTTTATACCAGCAAACCGTGAAACTAGACCAAAACACTGAAAAACGACACTCGGATACCATAACTGAGTCCATTTATATGAGAAAACATTATTGTGAAAACACCTCTTGCAAAGAAACAAGACTTTCCGGTATAACGCCCTAATTGTCAAAATGTCCGTTTCGGCTTAAAATATAGCATTTTAACACGTCCGAACCAAGAACCAAGCATTTCCGGGACTTTGGAATAATATCAATTGGTGAAAAACATACTAAAACAATAAGATGTTATCATCGGAACATTCATAATCACAAGTTTCCGGCATTACGTCGCTATGCCCTAAACTATTCCGTTAGCGGTTCGACGAACTAGTAGGCGACATTTTTGGTCATGAAACAAGCAAACGAAGAATCTAGCGAGCTAGTTAAGTTAAATTTGGGACTCGGAATCATTTCATACAACCTTCGGATGCAAGAAAACAACTTGCGGAAATTATTGTCGGTACGACACAAAAGTACCGTAATCGAGCCGACGACGAAACGAAAAGCGTTTGAAGCATCAAGACCTAATTTTTACTAGTTTAGAGAACTAGTTAATAATAATTTTGGTTCCGAAACACTAATCACCCCTTAACGACGTAATTATACCCCTAATCACCCTACACCTTTTATTTACCAAAATATCTAGTTTTAATTATGTTTTTATAAAAAAAAAAAATAAACATCACACCCCTCCTTGTCTTGACCGAAAATAGGTGGGTCCCCCTCCATTAATTGTTTTCTTGAAAGTGTGAAGTTAGAAGCATGGTCTTGGCATGGTTGTTGTTGAAAGACTTCCCTAAATACCATACTTGAGCCATTACTTACCTTATCATTTTCTCACAAAATTCAAACAAAGAAAACCCTTCCTTGGTCCCTTTGGTTTCGGCTCACATGAACACACACTAACCCCACCATAATTCACTCCTAATCACCTCAAATCCTTCACTTCCAAGCCTTTTCAACATCATCTAAGCATGGTTTATGCATGGAGAACACCTAGGAGCTTTCTTGGAGCTTAATTGTCTTCTTGTTTTCTTATTCTAGCTTGTGCACTTTGTAAGTCTACTAAACACCATATTTATGATTCTTATTACTAAGTAGATTATGGAAGTACAAGTTGATCATCAAAAAGGTTAATAAAGATCACACCAAAAAAAACCCTAAGCACAAAGCTAATAAACACTAAATATGAAGATATTATATGTTGATTTATGTTGTTTAGTGTTATAATATTCATGTGATCTTGTTAATTATGTTATCTTTGTCTAGATTAGTAATTTAAAGTATATGCTTATGATGATCAAGTTAATAGATTCATGTAGTATTTGATATTTGTGTTCATCTTGCCATGATGAACATAAATATGTGATTTAAACATGATTATGTTTAAATCAAGAATGATCATCTACTTCAAATATTATGAGCATTTGTATGTGAAGTTGATTAAGTAAATTTTGGGAAGATTAAACCAAGAATAATCATGTTAAGAAGACTTTTGGAAGACACTAATAAACTTGATTTTTGGACATAAAGCAAGTTATAATGTTTTACTTTAAAAAGTAAAGTATAAAAAGTCTTGGAAATCTTCATAAAAATGTGGAAATTTTTATGAATGAAAAACAAGTTTAAACAAGTTCATATACATAATTAACTTGAAAAATGGTTAACTTTAAAGTGTTAAAAGATTTACCAAGGAAATTCTCATAATAAGCTTTGAAGGATAAAGTGTGAGATTATTGTTATAAAATGATATTTAGTGAAACTTGGTAAATTGTGGTGATTTGAGAAAATTGATCATTGATTTAAACGCGTTTTTGTAACGTGGGAAACGTCATGGTTTAGGGGAAACTATGGCGAATTTTTCTAAAAATCTAATCGCGATTAAAAATGGGATTAAAGGGTGATTAACAATGTTAAACGCGATTAGTGGTCATAAACGTCATTATGGAAACTTGGATGGGAATATTTAATAGTTAAATATTCAAAGAAGTTCTTATGAACTTAAACATATATTTTTACAAGAATAAAGTGAGTAAAAATATAACAAAGTATAAACATAATTTTTGGTAAAAATTATATCTATTCGGAAACTTGCTAAGTGTATGTAATGTGTGCCATATATGTGTATGTATTAGATATCGATAGGATGGTCAAAATAAATACACATACATGTGCCTACATGGTCCAAGAAATGCTAGTAAAATCGGACAGTTAAATGAAATGGCCGAAATGGAAATACATAACACTTGATGACGACAATTTGGACGTATCGACATCGTAAACAAGTTACTACAATGTCGAGTCTAAAAATAACATATTTTTAGACACTAAAGCGAACGCATAACTAGGTGGTCAAAAACAAGAATCCGGAAAGTCGAAAACTATAAAAATTACCAAGTATTTTTCATATGAAAAACAAACTTATTAAGTTACATGCTTGGTGAATTTTTTTTGGTAAAAATTGCAAGAATATATTTAATGGACTCACAGGAAAACTAGGGCTAGGCCCAATAACAAGAAAACTAGGGCTAGGCCCAATAACAAGAAAACTAGGGCTAGGCCCAATAATATTGATGACAAGCGAAAGCATAATAAAGAATTCAAGATGAACAACTTGTACGAGGTCCAAAAGACCTAGTGTCTAACGAGATTAGTACACATGTAGGTTATTGACACGTACGGACGCTTACTTTGATATCATATTCCACGGAACGCAAACTTGTGAGTTCATGTCCCTCCTTTCACTGTTTTCAATGTTTTGTTTTCAAAAACATCGAGGGGAAATACATGCTAAAACTATTGGTATGTTAGTTACGGAGTAGGAGGCATGATCAATGTGCATAAGTAGGGAATCTACATTTATAACCATTAATCACGTTGTGACCAAGGTGCAAAAGGTATAGATCTATTGGGTTTGAGGCACGCCCCACTCCTAGTTGTTAACCGTGGAGTGCTTTTGTGATCCCAAAGTGGACAAAGTGTTCTCGGTTTAGTTATTTTGCTTATGGCGCATTATGTCAGGGGGCTCGCTACCCACTGATAGATCTTCAACAGACTCCATGATTTTAAATCAGAACATACCATGATTACAAGATAACAAGTACTAGATTTCATATGATATCAAATACTGCATGAACTCGCTCAACTTTTTGTTGACTTTTTAAAACTACATGTATTTCAGGAATATAGGAAACAAAACCTTACTAGGTTGGGATTCGGGAAAACAAATGACAACGATTGCCACTTTTGAAGGGTTTGTCTTCTATATCCCAACCTCGTATGGGAATATAGGAAACAAAACCTTACTAAGTTTTATGTTAAAACTACCTTTTGGTGATGTGAAAAACAAACGGATAACTATGTTATGTCTAATGTTGTGAACATGTTTGGTACTTGTAACTACTTTTGGAAAACTATGTAAATATTCGTTGGAATTTATATAACTATGGCATCGTTGTTGGTTCATGTTGTTAAATACATTTGGATGCAATGATTACCTTTCTTACGTCACACGCAATACGCTTCCGCTACGAGCAGGGTGTGACAGATTGGTATCAGAGCTCCGATTGTAGTGAACCGGGGAAAAACTTTTATTAAAGTTTGGTCTACAATCACCGAAGGGCTCTCACATGAAAACAAAGTCGATAACATTGCAAAAGTGATTTCAAAAGTATGACAAAAATGACAAAAGGTTTTCATTATGGCACTATAACATGAGGATCTATCACGCGGGCTCAATCACTAGTAACGAATATGGATCAATACATGGTTAGTCGATAAGTAATAGACTTGTAAACACTAAGACTTACATGTGAACCATGAGAACAAAATATTGCATGAGATATATAGTGATTGCATGGAATATATCATGAGTAGTAATACATTTTTTTTCTAACAAACATATATGCATATTGTACGGTTTATTTGCCAGGATCGATGTCTTCTGCTTCGTCAGACAATTCGGAGATTGACCCGATGCCGTTAGTATCGGATGACGACTATGAGCCGGAGGTTATTATCATTTCGTCGGATGATGAGTCCGAGCCTGACATTTTCTCAGACGATGATGATTTGTTGGATGACTTCCAACCCTTCGCCCTCATTCATCCCGTTGAGGATCATGCGCCACTTGAGGACGACGCCCCGCAGCCACTACATGATGCTATCATCTATGGACATCCTGAGGGAGAGCACATGATAGCTTACTTAGCAGTACCACTAGCCGTTGTCCCACTTATTGACCTCGAGGACGACGATGGCGTCGACATCCCTGTGATACCGGTTGAGCACCTCGACGATGATATTGGCGACGGAGAGGTTCATGACATTGTTATTCTTGAGTTACCATCTCCGGTTGTGTCTGTTGTTGATGTCTCATCTACCGCATCCAGTGCTGCTTCTACTACTCGTACCCCCGTATCATACCCTGCTACTGTACTACCAACTCCCACTGCTGTGCCACCTACCCCTACTACTGATTCCATGCATTTGCCAGGATTCCCACACACTATGCATCCCCCACCTCATTTTCAGCCTGGACCATCCTCACAGCAGCCTTTCCCCCACACTTTTTACGACCCTTATGCTGCTGGACCTTCGCATTATGCTAGATCCCCATCACCAGTCAGACCACCCTACACGGGTACCCCTACGCCTCCACCTGGCATGCACCCTACTGATCCCTATTATACCCCGCCTATCTCTCTGCCCGCTATGGCGGACATGACTATATCTCATGAGGTCCAGATCTCTATCATTTTCCGTAGACTCGGTGAGATGCAGACTGATATGGCCGCGATCAGAGCTGCCGTTGCTCCACCACCACCACCTGCATCACCACAGCCACCATTACCAGCATCACCCCCTCCATCACCACCACCACTACCACAGTCACCACCTCCACCATCTCCACGCCAGTAGTCTGTCAGTTGTATGTTGGTCTTATGTTAGTCGTATGTATATAGCTATCTTTTGGGGAGACTATCACTTTTGTGAAGACCAAGGCTTATGAAGATCAAGACTTTTGAAGACAACCAGAAGACATGAAGATGCAATGTAGTAGAAATCTTACTTTTGTATTGTAACTTGTACTGACTAGGGGTATGTATCCCTATGTCCTTTTGATCTTCATGAACAAATGTAACAAGTTGTCGTTATGTATAAAAGTATGTTTTCTGTATCACACATTGTATTTTTTTTATGTTGTGGTTGATATTATGGTGATGTAATGATGTTGTGCTTGATATTGTTATGGCATGGTGGATTTATGGTTGATGTTATGTTGTGGCATGGTGTATTCTACATGTTGAGTTATACGACCATTGTGATGACGTTGTGGTTATGCGTGCTTGCGATTGTGTGGTTATGTCATGTATACGTGTGTATGCATTTCTTATTTATATAAACCCGATGTGTTTATATATATACATATACTTGACAATATTTTTTTTAATACTTGTCTAATGGAGATCGATATTTCATCTAGAAGACAATGCCGCCCCGTCGTGGAAGAACAAAAACGAACCCGTTGCCGACAACACAAGAAGAATTGAACGAACGCATTTCCCAAGCGATTGCTCAATACGAAGCTAACCGCTCTGAACAAAGCGGTGGAACAGGAGGTACTTCTGGAGGCAATCATCCGACTGGTAATGCTTAGTTAATCATTAATCTACGCGATACTCTCATCCACTTTAATCGTGCTCTTGATATTCACTCTTGAATTTGTGCATATGATAATTTCAGGTTGCACGTATAAGCAGTTCTTAGACTGCAAACCTCTAAATTTTGACGGTACGGGAGGTGCCATTTCCTTCGTTCGCTGGACTGAGAAGACCGACTCAGTTATTCGAATGAGCAAGTGCCCTGCTGAACAAAGGGTTACTTATGTCACCGGACTATATGTTGATGGGACACTATCATGGTGGAACCTCCAGGTCCAAACGAAAGGCGAAACTGCTGCGTATGGCCTGACCTGGGAGGAACTAAAAGAATTGATGAGGAAAAAGTATTGTTCAAGGTCAGAAATTCAGAAGCTAGAAACGGAGTTCTGGAATTTGAAAATGATTGGTGCGGATATTGCGGGTTACACGCAGCGATTTCACGATTTATCCCGTGTAGTCCCATACTTGGTGGATCCCGAATACAAGAGGATCGAGAGGTACATTTGGGGACTAGCCCCCCAAATACTAAGTCTGGTTACGACTTCTAAACCTACGGAGATCGGCGAAACAATCGATTTGGCTGTAGCACTTACCGAGGAAGCATTACGTCAAGGAAAGTTTGATGAGTCTGGGTCAAACAAAAAGGATACTGCTGGGGAAGCTTCGGGCTCCAATAAAAGAAAGTTTTCCCATTTTAAGAAAGGTTCGCGGGGGAGGAACAGCAAGAATAACAATAACAAAGGAGAACCCATGAAGGAAACTAGGGATGCAAAAGCTTATGTTACCACCACCACAAATAACCCCGACAAGAAATCTTACGTTGGAACAGCACCGAAGTGCAATACATGCCCCTTCCACCATTACGGGGAGTGTCGTAGCACCAGGTGTGGCAAATGTAATAGGTTTGGGAACCGCGCCGAAACATGCCGGGGTACGAATAGCAAGGATCAAGGTTGTTTCAATTGTGGTGACAAAGGACATTTCAAGAGGGATTGCCCGAAAGAAATTCAAGCTCGGGGAAGAGCATTTGTGATAGGAGCCAAGGACGCTCGCCAGGACCCGAATGTGGTCACCGGTACGTTCCCTATCAATAATCACTTTGCATCTATTCTTTTCGATACTGGAGCAGATTATAGTTTCATTTCTAAGGAATTTAGAGACATACTTGGGGTAGAATCGAGCAAATTGAATGTTCCATACTCGATTGAATTAGCTAACGGGGAATTAGTAGAATCGGGGGAAATCATAAAGAAATGTACCTTAGAACTGGGTGAACGAAAGTTCGACATAGATCTCCTACCAGTTCCGTTAGGTAGTTTCGATGTCGTTATTGGTATGGATTGGTTATCCGATAACCGAGCCGAAGTCATATGTCGTGAGAAGATCATACGCATTCCCCTACCCGATGGAGAACATTTGCTAGTACACGGGGAGAAACAAGACACACCTTTACAAATTATTAGTTGCATGAAGGCTCAAAAATGTCTAAGGAAAGGATGCATCGCCTTTCTTGCTCATGTCATTAACAAGAAGGCCGAGGAGCAAAAGGTGGAAGACATCCCTGTGGTAAGGGAATATCCTGAAGTCTTCCCAGAAGACTTGCCAGGACTGCCACCACAACGACAAGTTGAATTTCATATCGATCTGGTGCCAGGAGCAGCACCGGTGGCAAAAGCTCCATATAGACTCGCGCCCTCGGAGATGCAGGAATTATCTACTCAGCTTCAGGAGTTGCTTGACAAGGGATTCATTAGACCGAGTTTCTCACCTTGGGGAGCTCTGGTGTTATTTGTCAAGAAGAAGGATGGAACCTTTCGAATGTGCATCGATTACAGAGAACTAAACAAGCTAACTATCAAAAATTGGTATCCGTTACCGAGGATTGATGACTTGTTCGATCAGTTACAAGGTTCCAGCTTCTACTCCAAGATCGATCTAAGATCCGGATACCATCAACTGAGGGTTCAGGAGGAAAGCATTCCTAAGACAGCGTTTAGGACTCGCTATGGGCATTATGAGTTCCTTGTTATGCCTTTCGGCTTAACGAACGCTCCCGCCGTATTCATGGACTTGATGAATCGGGTATGTAAACCATATCTGGACAAGTTCGTGATCGTATTCATTGATGATATCTTAATATACTCACGAACAGAGGCGGAACACGAGCAACACTTGAGAACTATTTTGGAGTTACTTAAGAAGGAACAATTGTACTCCAAGTTCTCAAAATGCGAATTTTGGATTCGTGAAGTACAATTTCTCGGTCATGTGGTGAACGAGAACGGAATACATGTTGATCCCACTAAGATAGAGGCCATAAAGAGCTGGAACACTCCAAGGACCCCAACGGAAGTAAGACAATTTCTGGGTTTAGCGGGGTACTATCGAAGATTCATAGAGAATTTCTCTAAAATTGCTCAACCACTAACCTCGCTCACTCAAAAGGATAGAAAGTTCGATTGGGGTGAAAAACAGGAAATGGCACTCCAAACGCTCAAAGATAAACTATGCCAAGCGCCAATCTTATCACTCCCTGACGGCACCGATGACTTCGTGGTGTACTGTGATGCATTGCGTCAAGGCTTGGGTTGTGTGTTAATGCAACGTGAAAAAGTCATCGCGTACGCGTCGCGGCAGTTAAAAGTTCATGAAAAGAACTATACCACTCATGACCTGGAATTAGGTGCAGTGGTATTCGCTTTAAAGATTTGGCGTCATTATCTCTATGGTACTAAGTGTACCATATTCACTGATCATAGAAGTCTTCAACACATATTCAATCAAAAAGAATTAAACATGCGCCAGCGGCGATGGGTAGAATTGTTGAACGACTATGACTGCGAAATCAGATACCATCCGGGGAAGGCAAACGTTGTAGCGGATGCCTTGAGCCGGAAGGAACGAGTTAGAACATTACGAGTACGAGCTTTAGAGTTGACAATCCAGACAAACTTTACAACTCGAGTGCGCGACGCACAACGGGAAGCCCTAAAACCAGGAAATATACGAGCAGAATACTTGCGAGGAGCAAGGAAACACATGGAAACAAATAAGGATGGCACTTTATATTTCGGAGGAAAGATCTGGATTCCCTATTTTGGTGGCTTGCGAGACTTAGTGCTGGATGAAGCACACAGGTCCAGATATTCGATACACCCAGGATCTGATAAGATGTATCAGGATCTGAGAGAGTATTATTGGTGGCCTAAACTCAAGAAAGATATTGGGATTTACGTTAGGAATTGCCTAACTTGTGCAAAGGTCAAGGCCGAATATCAAAAGCCATCTGGGTTATTACAACAACCCGTGATTCCTGTTTGGAAATGGGAGCAGATATCAATGGATTTCGTTACAGGACTCCCACGGACCTCTCGAGGTCATGACATGATATGGGTTATCGTTGATCGATTAACCAAGTCGGCTCACTTCCTACCTATTCGTGAAAAAGACAGTACCGCGAAGTTAGCCGAAATCTACCTCAACGAGATTGTGGCACGTCATGGAGTGCCTACTTCGATAATCTCGGATCGTGATGGTCGCTTTGTATCAAGAATATGGCAATCATTTCAAGAATCGCTTGGATCTCGCCTGGATCTGAGCACCGCATTTCATCCGCAAACCGATGGGCAAAGCGAGCGAACCATCCAAACGATGGAAGATATGCTTCGCGCCTGTGTGATGGACTTGGGCGGAAATTGGGATAATCATTTACCGCTGGTAGAATTCTCATATAATAACAGTTATCACACAAGCATTAAAGCCGCCCCATTCGAAGCACTATACGGACGGAAGTGCCGATCACCGCTGTGTTGGGCGGAAGTCGGAGACAAACAACTCGTTGGCCCGGAACTAGTCCAAGATACTACTGACAAGATAGCAAAAATACGAGACCGTATCAAAGCGGCTCGTGACAGACAAAAGAGGTACGCGGACGAAAAACGTAAACCATTCTCCTTCGAGGTTGGAGACAAAGCCTTACTGAAAGTCTTACCTTGGAAAGGCGTGGCTAGATTCGGGAAGCACGGGAAGCTAAACCCGAGATACATTGGGCCGTTTGAGATTCTAGAAAAGATCGGTACCGTCGCGTACAAGTTGAAGCTGCCAGAAGAACTCAGTAACGTACATGACACGTTTCATGTGTCGAACCTCAGGAAAAGTCCGCCAGTTGATACAGTTATCATTCCAGCAGATGAGATTCATGTAGACGACACGCTTCAGTTTACTGAAGAACCCGTTGAGGTTATGGATCGGAAGGTCCACAATACAAGGAGAAGTACTATCGAACTGATAAAGGTCCGCTGGAATTCACGTCACAGACCCGAGTACACATGGGAACGTGAAGATCAGATTAAGGAAAAATATCCCCACCTGTTTAAGAAGACTCCTGCAAAGGGTGGCTCAACTTGAATTTTGGGACGAAATTCTTTTTAACAGGGGGAGAATGTGACAACTGGCAAATAACTGGTAATTCCATACAATCTAATCACTATTTACATTTCTTAATCTCATGCATTTAGCGTAAATTAAATACGTAACTGTGTCGTATACTGAATAACAGCCTTAGGACAAGAAACAAAGCCAAAACATATGTGGGTTTTCGTCGTATGGCGAAACCAAGCTAACGATGTCCTAAAAGATGTTGGTAGAAAGTGTTGCGTGCACTATTCACGGTTACACTATTTTATGCCAGCAAACCGTGAAACTAGACCAAAACACTGAAAAACGACACTCGGATACCATAACTGAGTCTATTTATATGAGAAAACATTATTGTGAAAACACCTCTTGCAAAGAAACAAGACTTTCCGGTATAACGCCCTAATTGTCAAAATGTCCGTTTCAGCTTAAAATATAGCATTTTAACACGTCCGAACCAAGAACCAAGCATTTTCGGGACTTTGGAATAATATCAATTGGTGAAAAACATACTAAAACAATAAGATGTTATCATCGGAACATTCATAATCACAAGTTTCCGACATTACGTCGCTATGCCCTAAACTATTCCGTTAGCGGTTCGACGAACTAGTAGGCGACATTTTTGGTCATGAAACAAGCAAACGAAGAATCTAGCGAGCTAGTTAAGTTAAATTTGGGACTCGGAATCATTTCATACAACCTTCGGATGCAAGAAAACAACTTGCGGAAATTCTTGTCGGTACGACACAAAAGTACCGTAATCGAGCCGACGACGAAACGAAAAGCGTTTGAAGCATCAAGACCTAATTTTTACTAGTTTAGAGAACTAGTTAATAATAATTTTGGTTCCGAAACACTAATCACCCCTTAACGACGTAATTATACCCCTAATCACCCTACACCTTTTATTTACCAAAATATCTAGTTTTAATTATGTTTTTATAAAAAAAAAAATAAACATCACACCCCCCCCCCCCTTGTCTTGACCGAAAATAGGTGGGTCCCCCTCCATTAATTGTTTTCTTGAAAGTGTGAAGTTAGAAGCATGGTCTTGGCATGGTTGTTGTTGAAAGACTTCCCTAAATACCATACTTGAGCCATTACTTACCTTATCATTTTCTCACAAAATTCAAACAAAGAAAACCCTTCCTTGGTCCCTTTGGTTTCGGCTCACAAGAACACACACTAACCCCACCATAATTCACTCCTAATCACCTCAAATCCTTCACTTCCAAGCCTTTTCAACATCTAAGCATGGTTTATGCATGGAGAACACCTAGGAGCTTTCTTGGAGCTTAATTGTCTTCTTGTTTTCTTATTCTAGCTTGTGCACTTTGTAAGTCTACTAAACACCATATTTATGATTCTTATTACTAAGTAGATTATGGAAGTACAAGTTGATCATCAAAAAGATTAATAAAGATCACACCAAAAAAAAAACCCTAAGCACAAAGCTAATAAACACTAAATATGAAGATATTATATGTTGATTTATGTTGTTTAGTGTTATAATATTCATGTGATCTTGTTAATTATGTTATCTTTGTCTAGATTAGTAATTTAAAGTATATGCTTATGATGATCAAGTTAATAGATTCATGTAGTATTTGATATTTGTGTTCATCTTGCCATGATGAACATAAATATGTGATTTAAACATGATTATGTTTAAATCAAGAATGATCATCTACTTCAAATATTATGAGCATTTGTATGTGAAGTTGATTAAGTAAATTTTGGGAAGATTAAACCAAGAATAATCATGTTAAGAAGACTTTTGGAAGACACTAATAAACTTGATTTTTGGACATAAAGCAAGTTATAATGTTTTACTTTAAAAAGTAAAGTATAAAAAGTCTTGGAAATCTTCATAAAAATGTGGAAATTTGTTGGACCGTTGTACGACCTTAAACCGTCAGTAAAAGTAGTTCATCTTTGCATACGAAGGCGGAATCAACGTAAACAAAGTCATAACAGCTTTAATCCTTTTAATCTTTCTTTTCTGATTAATTTGAGTGCTTGTACAATGTTTTCTGATACAAATCCGTCAGCACTTAGTCACACGTACAATGACAACTCCTCTCTTCAAATGACCAACACACCTATATATAGAACACATGATTTCGCTTGAGGCTGTCTGAAGCGAAATCTATTAGACTGATTTCGCTACAAGCAACTACAAACCCACTCAAGCGAAATCTCATGTTTAAACCATAAAAACCCTAACTTAAACCCTATTGTGTGATCATTCAAACAATCCTAGACACAAGACTTAATAATGACGTAATCAGCAGACATTTAGTGCACCAACAGACTCCCCCTTGGATGTTGATGAAGTCTTTGGCTTCAAGTCTTTGTCTTTAACAATCTTCAAACATTGTAAAAACTCTAATCAATCTTTGTCTTCAATCTTTAAACTTTAAACTTCAAACTTCCCTTTGACTGTTGATCCAGACTCTCCCTTTCACAGACTCCCCCTCTCGATATGCTAGAATCTGAGAAATCTGGTTCAAGCTTTAACATTTAGCTTCCGTTGGGAATAATGAAGATCAATCCTGTTACTCAACCAACAAACATAACCATTCTATCTTTTCAACAATAAAACACAAACTCAATCAGCTTTAACAATCCACTCAAGTATTCAGGTCCAAGTTAATGACCCTGATTACTCAATTAATCTACCAAGTCCAATTTAATGACCTTGGTTGATCTTTTGACGAAACACACTGATTTTAAAACAACAATTTCAAACATTTTCTAAAAATAACAAGTATCAAGTTAATGAACTTGTTTTTGACTTTTCAAACAATCCAAACTTCTTCAAAGTAAGCTCTCCTCATTCTTCAGTCCAGAATTTCTTGCATCTGCTTCAAACATCTTAGAATCCAACAATCAACTTTCCACTTTGGTTTGTCGGAAAATAAAGCAGAAATAAAATCTTTTTGGATTTTATAAAGTATTCTAAACTAAGAAATGAAATACAGAAAACTTAAATTGCAGAAAGTAACCAAAGTAAACTATTTACAAACATATTTTTGGTAAGCGTGTCAGGGAATCATATCAGCTTTTTAGACAAAACACAAGTACCGTTAAGCTACATATCATACTCAGACTTAAACAATTTACCTCGATTGTCAATATACTGATCCATCTTAAATTCTCATACAAAGTTCAACTTATTCAGGATACGATTTAGATGAATTAAGAACTTAGATCATTCATGTGTCCCACCTCTTGAATATACTCCCGTATCCAGAATCTCAATAATCAGCCTTACAGGTGAGAATACTACAATGATATCTGTATATAATTTAGGTATGCGAGGGCCGAGGGATCTCAGATCGATACTTCCGTATACGCAGAGAGATATCAGCTTCGACTTTTCGGTGTGTCCCCTTTAGAGGATCTTTTTGCTTACAACAGCAGCATATATCAATTTTATTGTTTCAGCATGCTGAGGGTTTAATGCTGTGTTTCAAGCATTTAAGCAAGTATTAGCCAGGGACTAGGTCAGAACCACCGTTCAGCAGAAGTCCCGGAATAATACCCCAGACATCATAGAGTATAAAGACCTAGTATATCAGATTAAGAGACCTTTCAAACGAGATTTCAGGGGTTACCTATATATCCAAGTAGTGTTCCCCACGAATTTACAAGTTTGAATTTTTAGGTTTATATCCTGAATAAATCTACTAAATGTACGAAAACCTATCGACACATCATCAGTAAGATTGTTTAACTCTTTTTATACTTTTCAAATCTTTGGCATACTGTGATCATCTAGCTGATGTACTATCATTTTCCCATATACACAAGCTCTTTTTCATTTTATCATGTTTTTGTATTTTTGCATTTTTTTACTGTTTTTGTATTTTCTGAAAATAAACTATGTACAAACATCTACTCCCCCTAAATACGAAAACAAGTAAAAATTCGACAAACCATTGCAGATTGTTTCTCGTCTTCATCCGCAACAGTACCCTCATCAACGCCAATTATGCCATCCGACACCGACAGAAGCTTCATACCATTCAGTTTTAACAAATATTTAAACCGATTTTTATCAAAAGCTTTGGTATGTAAATCAGCTTTCTGTTCGTCAGTGTGGATTTTCTCAATTCGTATCAACTTTTTCTCAAAGCAATCACGAATAAAGTGATGACGAATTTCTATGTGTTTAGTTTTAGCGTGATGTACTGGATTTTTAGTTATATTTATCGCTGCCTCATTATCAACAAAAAGAGGTGTTTTAAGAAACTGCAAACCGTAGTCGCGCATCTGTTGCTGTATCCACAAGATCTGAGAGCAGCAACTGCTAGCAGATACGTACTCCGCTTCACAAGTAGATAACGCCACAGACGTTTGTTTCTTACACTGCCAGGTAACTAATCTAGGACCAAAGAACTGGCATCCTGCAGTTGTTGATTTTGAATTGACTTTGCAGCATCCGAAATCCGAATCGGAATACCCTTCGAGCGTAAAATCGCCTTTTCTAGGATACCACAACCCCAATGAAGGAGTTCCTTTCAGATAGCGCAATATCCTCTTCACAATGATCATGTGCGATGCTCACGGGTTAGACTGAAATCTTGCTGCGAGGCACGTTGGGTACATTATATCAGGACGTGAAGCAGTTAGGTACATTAAAGAACCTATCATGGATCGATAAAAAGTTTCATCAGCCCTGTCTCCGGTGAGATCTGGGTGAATCCCATGATTTGTTGCAAGTGGGGTAGCAGCTGGAGTAGAACCTGACATCCCAAATTTCTCTAGAATATCATGAACGTACTTTGACTGATGAATGAAAATTCCCTCAGGAAGTTGTTCAACTTGTAATCCCAGAAAGAATTTCATCTCCCCCATTGATGACATTTCAAACTTCTGCTTCATCACTGATTCAAAATCTTTGCATAGATTTTCATTTGTTGACCCAAAGATTATATCGTCCACATAAATCTGAACTATCAGAAGATGACCATCAACGACTTTAGTGAAGAGAGTGGCATCCACTTTTCCACGAATGAACTTGTTGGCTAGTAGGTGTTGAGACAAAGTCTCGTACCAAGCTCTCGGGGCCTGGTGTAAACCATACAGCGCTTTGTCCAATAAGTAGACCTTGTTTTTGTGGATTGGATCGGTAAAGCCCGGCGGCTGACCGACATAAACCTCCTCTTTAACCTTCCCATAAAGAAACGCCGATTTAACATCCAACTGATAAACTTTGAAGTTCTTCCAAGACGCAAATGCTAGGAAAATTCTGATAGCCTCTAGTCGTGCTACAGGAGCATAGACTTCGGTAAAATCAATTCCCTCCTGTTGACTAAATCCCTGAACAACGAGTCGAGCTTTGTTCCTTACGACAACTCCTCTATCGTCTCTCTTACACTTAAACACCCACTTAGTGTTAATTTTCCTATGACCATCCGGCAAATCAACTAACTTCCACACTCCCAATTTCTCGAATTGACTAAGTTCCTCCTGCATAGCATTGACCCAAGAGTCTTCAGTAAGCGCCTCTTTGTAAGTTCTTGGTTCAACCTGCGAAATAAAACAACTTAATGAGAATTCAGTTTGCAAAGGAGCAACTTTTGTATAAAAACATGTAAGCCCTTTATCAATCTGATTTCGAGTGCGAACTCCAGCTTGTAATTCTCCTATGATCAACTCCTCTGGATGATATGAGAAAGTTCTCGGCATCACTTCACTTTGAACATCTACATTTCCCTCCAGATTAGTAACATTCTGCTCTGCATCTTGTTCACCAACTTGGTTTGTTTGACTTGAAATCTGAATTTGCTCCCCCTCAGAATTTGAATCTGAATCACCATGATCAAAAACTGGCATGTTTTCAGCTTCTGAATTATCATTCTGAACCGACTGATTATCCTGAGCAACTTCATTCTGTTGGACATCATCATGTTCACCAGCATTACTTGGACCTGCTTCATCATCATTCGAAGTTTCCCGTGGTCTTCTCGAATACTCAGCTGGGAACCTTAACTGCGACTCATATTCACGCAAAATATCCAACTCATCAAAGAAATCTTCATCATCCTCTGATTCTTCTCTCATGTCAAACGAATCCCAAAGTTTGTCATAATGATAACGCCATGAATCACCAGGATTCTGCGGCGGCATAGTATAACCTTGACATTCAACATTTGCAGCTTCAATAATTCGCTTCTCACTTGGAACGAAGACACGTCTCAATGGATTTGAATAACCAACAAATATACCCTCGATGCACTTCGGACCAAACTTTCCAAAAGGCTCTATAACCGTACAAGGTGATCCAAACGGTTCTAGATACTTCAAATTCGGTTTGCGATTATTGATAAGCTCAAAGCATGTTTTGTTGAACTTCTTAACAGTAAGAACCCTGTTGAGCGTATAGCATGCGGCGGAAACAGCTTCAGCCCAAAAATTTATCGGTAACTTTGAATCTGTGAGCATAGTTCTAGCCGTCTCGATTAGTGTCCGGTTTTTGCGTTCTGCAACTCCATTTTGCTGCGGAGTGTACGGAGCACTAAACTCATGCAAAATACCTCTTTCATCACAAAATTCTTCCATCTTGCTGTTCTTGAATTCAGTACCATTATCACTTCGAATTTTCTTGATACGCCTTTGGTACAAATTCTCAATTTTCCTGAACAGACCCATTAAACTGTCAAATGTTTCATCTTTCGTCTTCAAGAAAGAAACCCACGAAAATCTGGAATAATCATCAGTAACGACCAAACAATAGTAATCTCCTGTAATACTTTTGACATTCACTGGACCAAATAAATCCATATGAAGTCTCTCCAGAGGTCTCGAAACTGAATTAACTTGCTTTGTAGGGTGTGACTTTTTCTTCTGCTTGCCTTTGACACAGCTAATGCACTCCCCTTCCAGATGAAAACCTTTGATATTAACTCCCAATACCAAATCATTGTGCACCAAATGATTCATCTTCCTTAGGTGAATATGCCCCATCTTGCGGTGCCACAATCTTGATTCTTTTTCAGTTGCTCTAGACACGAAACAATGTGCTTGACCAGTAGTTGTAGTTGCTACAGACATGTCTAACACATATAAATCATTCACTCTAGGTGCCTTCATAATAATCCATTCTTCAGGGATAACAAAACCAGGTTTCAGAATCAAACATTCTTTATCAGTGAAGTGAGTAGTATACTGATTGTCACAAATCTGCGAGATACTAAGCAGATTATTCTTCAGCTCAGTGATGTAGTTAACTCTCTCAAACGTCACAATCCCATTAGATAACGTTCCTTCACCAACAATTCTACCACCTTCATGACCAGCAAATCCCACATAACCACCATTAATGTTTCTCACATCATACAGCAATGCAGTTTTTCCTGTCATATGTCGAGATGCGCCACTATCCATGATCCATCTTGAAATGGCTCTTGGAAGATCCTGCATATACCACAAACTACGACTTAAACAACTTCAAGAAAGATGCCGATTCATGCTTCGCGATCCAGGAAGCTCCGGCAATTCAAACTGCTTATTCGAACATGGTGTCCACCCAGGCTTCATCAGCCTTAGGTGTAACCTTGACTCTAGCAATTTGAATTTTGAAATTTTCAGCCTTCAAAGGTGGAAAACTTGCATTATAATCAACCGAAATTGATTCATCAGCCTTTTTCACTTCAGAAGTTGAAATTTTCATTTCAGTTTTTGGTTTCCAAACTTGTTGAGATAATGCAACCCTCTTGTAAAATTTTTCATTTTTAGTTACCACTTTCTTTACGAGTTCATTTTTCAATTTGATGTTGTCATTTTTCACATTCTTTTTCTCAACAACAATTGGTGCTTTACCCTTCACATCAACTTTCTTCTGTTGATACTTCACATTTTCAGTCTTAGGCTTCACATTGGTACACATTCGTGCAATATGACCAACTTGATTACATCTAAAACATGTACGAGTATCAACAACTCGACTTGTGCCTTCAGACTGATAATGTGAAGCTCTTTTCTCAAAGAACTCTTCATTTGATTTTGAAAAAATTTCATTTTCCTCATCAGAAAGTGAACTTGAACCATTTACAAACAACTTCTTTTCTGTAAACCTCTTGTTTTGAAAATTCTTTTTCTGATAACTCTTATCACCTCGATAACCACCCGACCAATTGTTTCGATTGTTATTATAAAAACGTGGTGTAACAATAGGCTTTTTGTAATAAGCTTTATCTTTCTCAAAATTCATTTGCCTTTTTGTTTGTTTCAAACTGTTCACTTCTGACAACTCAACTTCAACTAACTTGAAAACATTTGTCAACTTTTTCACATTAACATTCTCAATGGGAAACTCAGAATCCGAATACAACTTATCAGATCCAGCCATCTTGTACATCACAAGACCCGGTTCATCACTTAAATTGTTTTTGGATTTTGATTTCAGAATGTATTTATCAAAGAAACACCCATCCTCCTCAGAAGTGTCACAATCTGGTTTAAGCACTTTGTCTACCACACTTTTCACCACATCACTTTGGACACCCTCGTCATTGGAAGATGTGAACGTGACATCAATGTTTTCAGGAAGTTTAACTTCACTTTCTTCCTCAATTTCCAACAAACTAGACTGCTTTTTCGTGTAGTTGTCTAAAATTGGCGGTGGAACTTTGTGAAAACCTACACCCGTTCCATCAGAAAACACATCCTCGCCATCTTTGTTTTTCCCTATAGGTTTAGGAACAATATGCTGCAAAACAAAGCTTGCCGATTTATAGCTGTTAAGCTTCAACTGGATTCGTTCATTCTCAATTTCAGCTTCTTGAACTTTAAGTTTCAATTTAGCAATTTGATCCAGTTGTTCATTAATCGATTCTTCTTTTAACCTCAAAACAGCTCTTAGATGTTCATTTTCTTTAAATGTTTTGCCATTACGATCATCACTATCTTTAACAATGCTTTTCAATTTCTCAAACTTTTCAGAAATCTGACGGTTTTCAAGAATTAACTTTTCATTTTCAGATTTTATTTTCTCACGTTCAGTTTTATCATTTTCAATTTGAGCCGTTAATTCTTTGATCCGTTCAGTTGAAGCTCTTACAGTTTTGTCACGATCGAGAATCTGATTTTCAACATTTCTAACCTTTGTTGTCAGATTCTTGATTTTCTCATTGTTAAGATACGTGACAGTGCTACAAAAATTGCATTGTTTGGTGCAATTTTTGCAGTCAGCATTCCCTTCAATCTTGTTACCTGACGCATTTGTTGACACACTTTGACTGACTGATTCCTTTGACTCAGTAGCAGAATTAGAATCTACCTCAAGTGCTTTTGCAGCTAGCACTTTGTCAGCCATCACTCCCAGATTCTCAGCTGTCAACTCTTGCGTAGTATCAATTATGCCTGTATCAACTTGCTTTTCTTTCTTCTCTTTCTCTTCTTTCTCCTTTCTCTCTTTCTCTTTCGCTTCTTCAATCATTTTCGAAGTTGGAGTTCCCCACCACTTGTGTTGCCAATATTCATCTTCTTCTTTGTACTCCTTAATGATGGCTTCGATATCAAGTGTACTATCATCAATTGCAATATTTCCATACTCATCAAGATAGCACTCTCTATCTGGATCCCATCTATTGGCTCTCCTTGCATTCAGATAGATACGAGAAAGTCTGATAATCTTTGTTTCAGCAACCATCTTCCGGTAGTGATATTTCTGTTCTTCAGTACGATCATCTTTCCATGGCTTAGGTTCATCATTGCTTGCCATGAATGCGTAACCCACCGCATCTTCTTCCGGTAGAACTTCTTTACTCCAATCATACCCCTCCTCATCATAAA
This sequence comes from Helianthus tuberosus, assembly GCA_030545235.1. Taxonomy (NCBI): domain Eukaryota; kingdom Viridiplantae; phylum Streptophyta; class Magnoliopsida; order Asterales; family Asteraceae; genus Helianthus; species Helianthus tuberosus. The sequence continues at coordinate 80,269,478 of CM060417.1, read as the reverse complement.
TCACAGCAAGAGCCCTTGATTTGTCTCTGTTGTCTTCAACTTGCTTCAATCTAGGCGGCTCAGATTTATTCTGATGGTAGATTGCCTTTTTGTAATAATCATCTCTGAAAGGGTTCTCCGACTCATCAGCATAAGCGTTTCGGCATTCTCGTTTGAAGTGACCCTTCTGCTTACATTTGAAACAAGTCACCTTCGATTTATCAAACCCCAGCTTGGTAGAAGCACCACCAATTGTTTTTCTTCCAGTAATTTCCATGAATCTTTGTGCACGTCGAACTGCACTTGCCATTGCCCAACGAATATCGATCAGTTCCATTTCCTCCGGATCAATCTGATCGTAATCTTCTTTTGTCAGATTTGTATTTCCAATCTTCCCAGCCACCAATCCTTCATAGGATTCCAAAACAGATGCCAGAAAAACCATTTGTTGCTTGGCTGACTCCGCATCAAAATTCTGTGCATTCTTCAAATCTATCGCGATATTGCAAGAAAACTTTGCATCAAAATGATTTGCAGAAGATGTAGATCCACTGTGATAACCACTATGACTTCCACTGCTTGAATTGCTTTGACTTTCTTTGTTTGCTGAAGAAACGTTCTCGGCAGAAAATGCAGTCTTTGGAGAAGTAGCTTTCTGCACCATACTCTTTGGATAGTATAAATCCAGATTCTGCTGATAAGATGAATTATTGACTTTAAACGTTTTCTTCAGCTCTAGCTCATGACTTTCCAGTCTTTCAATCAACACATCTGGAGTCAACAATTCAGAAGGAATAGTGTTTTTAAGCATGAGAGCATAATATCTCCACTCCATCTCGTCTGGCAATGAATCGAACAACTTGTCTACTTGCTCATCATCTGAATATCTGATATCATGTCTTGCTAATTCCAGCTTCAGATGACCGAACCTTTCAATCATTTTACACACCGATTCATTTTTCATACAACTAAACATATCAAACTCTTTCCTAAGAAGTTTCTTTTTGTTTTTTACAATCTCTTTGCTTCCAAGACACTTCTTTTCGAGTTTTTCCCATAAGTCTTTAGAATTAGAGTAATCTATCAACGAAATGATGTCTTCACGCACTGACTGAAACAATAATGCCACACATTTTTGCTCAGCTACGAATGAATCAATCTCTTCAGCTGATCTTAATGCTTCACCATTCTTTTTTCCTTGAGCATAACCATTCTTCATACTCTTCCAGCAAGGAAAAGCAAATGCCATCAACCAATCTTCGAACTTTGTTGCCCACCTGCTATAATCTTCTATAGCCATCAGCTTAGGAGGTTTGTTAAACGTTCCAAATGCGCTTTCGGACTCCCAAGCTTCCTTCTTTCTTTCTTTCGGTGTATTCTCGTTCTCATTCGTATTGTTGTTGTTTGTAGAAGTATCATCTACCGAGTTTCCTGCGAATGCGTACATATCGCCAAATGGGTTCAAGAAAATATCATCCATCGTGAACGTACCTGGAAAAATCAGTCAAACACTTAGAAAATTTTAGGTTTCGAAAAATTATCAAGTTCAAGCGAAATACTTGAAGTTATCAGCTTCAAGCGAAAACAGTTTAATAAAACTGTTCAAGCGAAATCAGTTAGCAAAACTGATTCAAGCGAAATCTGCTATTTCGCTTCAACAATACAATCGAAATCCAAATCTGTTTCAAGCGAAACTAACTATTTCGCTTCAAAATTTTTCAAGCGAAATCCAGCAACAACTATTTCGCTTCAGCAGTTTTCAAGCGAGACCAACTATTTCGCTTCAGATATTTCAAGCGAAATAGTCCAAAATGTCTGTCTTGAAGCGAAATCAACCTGAAACCTACGAACAACTTCAAGCAAAACCCTGTTTTAGGTTAATTTTATCATGTTTTAATCTGAATTTCAGTCCGAATCTTTGTAGGCTTTGTTAAAACTCAGTTTTACACGTTATACTCGAAAATTAGACCATTTCGACCGTTGGAACTAGTTCAGATCAGAAAAGTAAGATAAGAAGTGAGTAGAAATAAGAAAATCCAATAGAATCAAGCTGCTATGGTATGAACTCCTCGTCCTGAGCTCTGATACCACTTGTTGGACCGTTGTACGACCTTAAACCGTCAGTAAAAGTAGTTCATCTTTGCATACGAAGGCGGAATCAACGTAAACAAAGTCATAACAGCTTTAATCCTTTTAATCTTTCTTTTCTGATTAATTTGAGTGCTTGTACAATGTTTTCTGATACAAATCCGTCAGCACTTAGTCACACGTACAATGACAACTCCTCTCTTCAAATGACCAACACACCTATATATAGAACACATGATTTCGCTTGAGGCTGTCTGAAGCGAAATCTATTAGACTGATTTCGCTACAAGCAACTACAAACCCACTCAAGCGAAATCTCATGTTTAAACCATAAAAACCCTAACTTAAACCCTATTGTGTGATCATTCAAACAATCCTAGACACAAGACTTAATAATGACGTAATCAGCAGACATTTAGTGCACCAACAAAATTTTTATGAATGAAAAACAAGTTTAAACAAGTTCATATACATAATTAACTTGAAAAATGGTTAACTTTAAAGTGTTAAAAGATTTACCAAGGAAATGCTCATAATAAGCTTTGAAGGATAAAGTGTGAGATTATTGTTATAAAATGATATTTAGTGAAACTTGGTAAATTGTGGTGATTTGAGAAAATTGATCATTGATTTAAACGCGTTTTTGTAACGTGGGAAACGTCATGGTTTAGGGGAAACTATGGCGAATTTTTCTAAAAATCTAATCGCGATTAAAAATGGGATTAAAGGGTGATTAACAATGTTAAACGCGATTAGTGGTCATAAACGTCATTATGGAAACTTGGATGGGAATATTTAATAGTTAAATATTCAAAGAAGTTCTTATGAACTTAAACATATATTTTTACAAGAATAAAGTGAGTAAAAATATAACAAAGTATAAACATAATTTTTGGTAAAAATTATATCTATTCGGAAACTTGCTAAGTGTATGTAATGTGTGCCATATATGTGTATGTATTAGATATCGATAGGATGGTCAAAATAAATACACATACATGTGCCTACATGGTCCAAGAAATGCTAGTAAAATCGGACAGTTAAATGAAATGGCCGAAATGGAAATACATAACACTTGATGACGACAATTTGGACGTATCGACATCGTAAACAAGTTACTACAATGTCGAGTCTAAAAATAACATATTTTTAGACACTAAAGCGAACGCATAACTAGGTGGTCAAAAACAAGAATCCGGAAAGTCGAAAACTATAAAAATTACCAAGTATTTTTCATATGAAAAACAAACTTATTAAGTTACATGCTTGGTGAATTTTTTTTGGTAAAAATTGCAAGAATATATTTAATGGACTCACAGGAAAACTAGGGCTAGGCCCAATAACAAGAAAACTAGGGCTAGGCCCAATAACAAGAAAACTAGGGCTAGGCCCAATAATATTGATGACAAGCGAAAGCATAATAAAGAATTCAAGATGAACAACTTGTACGAGGTCCAAAAGACCTAGTGTCTAACGAGATTAGTACACATGTAGGTTATTGACACGTACGGACGCTTACTTTGATATCATATTCCACGGAACGCAAACTTGTGAGTTCATGTCCCTCCTTTCACTGTTTTCAATGTTTTGTTTTCAAAAACATCGAGGGGAAATACATGCTAAAACTATTGGTATGTTAGTTACGGAGTAGGAGGCATGATCAATGTGCATAAGTAGGGAATCTACATTTATAACCATTAATCACGTTGTGACCAAGGTGCAAAAGGTATAGATCTATTGGGTTTGAAGCACGCCCCACTCCTAGTTGTTAACCGTGGAGTGCTTTTGTGATCCCAAAGTGGACAAAGTGTTCTCGGTTTGGTTATTTTGCTTATGGCGCATTATGTCAGGGGGCTCGCTACCCACTGATAGATCTTTAACAGACTCCATGATTTTAAATCAGAACATACCATGATTACAAGATAACAAGTACTAGATTTCATATGATATCAAATACTGCATGAACTCGCTCAACTTTTTGTTGACTTTTTAAAACTACATGTATTTCAGGAAACAGGTCTTGAGCCGGTGATTCACTATGGGATTCGGGAAAACAAATGACAACGATTGCCACTTTTGAAGGGTTTGTCTTCTATATCCCAACCTCGTATGGGAATATAGGAAACAAAACCTTACTAAGTTTTATGTTAAAACTACCTTTTGGTGATGTGAAAAACAAACAGATAACTATGTTATGTCTAATGTTGTGAACATGTTTGGTACTTGAAACTACTTTTGGAAAACTATGTAAATATTCGTTGGAATTTATATAACTATGGCATCGTTGTTGGTTCATGTTGTTAAATACATTTGGATGCAATGATTACCTTTCTTACGTCACACGCAATACGCTTCCGCTACGAGCAGGGTGTGACAGATAAGGCTTTCAATGGAACTGTGAAACACATTTTTGGCAAAATGGTCAATGGTAAGGCCAAAGGTGTTAAAGAATTTTACGCTGCCAAAAGAGGAGTTCACAGGTTCGCTGAAAGAAAAGATGAAGAAGAAAATGTTGTTACACCCAAGGAAGGTCAGGCTTGGGTGGATATATTTTTCAAAGATTAAAAACCTGACTTACCGGAGCTCCCAAGTTGGTATTCGCGGAGCATGAATCGGCATCTTTCTTATGTTGTTTGTTTAAAAATTGAAAAATTTTGACAAGTCATACTGCAGGAATAGCCGGAACTCCCAGGTTGGTAAGTGTGGAGTAGGAATCGGCACCTTGAGAATTCAACCAACAGATGATGATTGGTTGAAAATGCTTGATTGGATTGATCTTATATGTGGTAAATCAGGGACATTAAGTTGTATCTGATTTCCTACAAGTGGTTGAAAAACAAAGTGATGAACCAAACCCCAAACCTACAAATGGTTTTACAAAATCAACACAACTTATTTTCCAAAAAAACCATTTGATTAAAACAAACTTAAGTGTTTTGAAATCAATGGGAAAATAGTTTGTTGTGAGGGGGAGTTCTGATTGTTTATGCCAAGTGGATGGCGAATTGAGGCATTTCGATATCAGTTGTCACGTTGTTGTACAGTTTGTTTTCAAATTTCCTAAAATGTGTTTGCATTTTAGGGGGAGTAAGAAATTTTAGAAAATCCAAAAACATTAGAAAATTTGAAAAAGCCAAAAACATGATAAAATGAAAAATGAGTTTTTGTTGCATAAAAGAGGAAATGATAGTACATCAGTGGACTGTCACAACACGCTAAAGATTTGTAAAGAAAAATGTGATAAACGGTCTCACTGATGATATGCCAGTAGGTTTTTACACATTTAGTAGATTGTGACGAGATATAAACCTAAATTCAAACTTGCTTAATTTGTGGGTAACATCTCTCGGATATATGGGTAAACCCCGAAATCTCGTTTGAAAGATTCCTTTTTCTGATATACTAGGTCTTTATACTCAGTGATATCTGGGGTATTATTCTGGGACTTCTGCTGAATGGAAGTTCTGACCTAGTCCTCGAATAATACTTTCCGCAATGCTTGAAACATAGCATCACCCTCAGCATATATGATAAGACAATAAAATTGCTTAGCAATGCTGTTGTAAAAAAGATCCTCTAAAGGGGACACACCCAAAAGTTGAGTCATGATCTCTCTGCTGAACGGTAGTTCTGACCTGAGCTCTCATGATTCTTCATAATTTATTAACCCATACAGATATCATTTGTGTCATAATTACCTGTAAGACTGAATATTGGGATCTGGATACGGGAGTATATTCTGAGGTGGGACACGCGATTAAGTTTAAGTTCTTAAAACATTAATTTCGTATCTCGAAGCAGTTGAAGTTTGTGTGAAAATTTAAGTGGACAAGTATACTGACAATCTAAGTGAATCGTTTAGAACTTAAAATGAAATGAAGCTTAACGGTGTTAGTGATTTGTCTCAAAAACTGATATGATCCTCTTGCACGAACTCACAAAAATATTGTTTGTATATATTTCATTTCTGATTTTTCTTGATTCTACAAGTGGTGTCAGTTATTTTCGTTCAGAAAATCCAAAAAGAGTTTAGTGTGTTTTAGCATAAATTTTGAAAAATCCAAAAAGATTTTCGACAACTGGAGTTGGAGAGCTGATTTTCAAAATTCTGAGTGCTAAACATGATGAACAAATGGTTTGGGTGAAAGTGTTTGAAGATTGTTGAAATGAAATAAGAAAAGTTTTTGCTATAAAATGTTATTCCTGCAAGTGGTATATTAGATTTGAAAATTTTATCCACAAATGGCTATCAGAAAATTTATTTTTGAAAATTTTATCCACAAATGGCTTAAGAAAGAATTTCTGGTGGATACGAATGAAAAAATGATATAGGAACCTACGTTGCTAAATGTCTAACCAGTTCACAGGTTAAAGATGAGCATTAGAAACCCTCAGGGTTATTACATCAATTAGAAATGCCAATATGGAAATGGGAATTGATAACAATGGACTTTGTTACCAAATTACCCAAGAGACGAAAAGGTAATGATACAATCTGGGTGATTGTAGACAGATTAACCAAATCTGCTCATTTCCTACCGATGAAGGAAACTTTCAGTATGGAACAGTTAGCTAAGTTATATGTAATTAAAATAGTTTCATAACATAGAATTCCTTTATCTATTGTATCTGATAGAGATAGTCGTTTTACTTCTCATTTTTGGACAAGTTTCCAAAAAGCAATGGGAACCAGATTAAATCTAAGCACAACTTATCATCCTCAAACAGACGGACAAAGCGAAAGGACAATTCAGACTATGGAGATATGCTTAGAGCCTATGCAATTGACTTTGGAGGAAATTGGGACGATCATTTACCGTTAATAGAATTTTCCTACAATAACAACTATCATACTAGCATTAATGCTGCACCTTTTGAAGCACTTTATGGACGAAAGTGCCGAACTCCAGTCTGTTGGGCAGAGATTGGAGAAAAGCAACTATCTGGACCAGAGATAGTGCAAGAAACAACAGACAAAATTATTCAAGTCAAAGAAAGACTAAAAGCAGCACGAGATCGTCAAAAGAGTTATGCAGATGACAGACGAAAACCATTGGAATTTCAAGTGGGAGATAAGGTATTATTAAAAGTTTCTCCATGGAAAGAAGTGGTCAGATTCGTTAAGAGAGGAAAGTTAAGCCCCAGGTATGTTGGACCTTTTGAGATTATCAAAAGAATAGGACTAGTAGCTTATCAGCTACAACTGCCAGAGGAAATGGCAGGAATACATAATATGTTTCATGTATGCAACCTCAAGAAATGCTTAGAAGATGAATCATTAGTGATACCTCTTCAGGACATAGAGGTAAATGAGAACCTTAAGTTTGTAGAGAAACCTCTTCAGATTGAAGATAGAAAGATCAAGAATCTCAAACACATGAGATTAGTTCTGGTCAAAGTCCAATGGGATTCAAAGAGAGGACCAGAATACACTTGGGAGCTAGAATCAGAGACGCAACGGAAATATCTACACCTATTCCAGTAGATCTCGAGGACAAGATTTAAATCAAGGTGGGGAGGATATAACAACCCTCCAAAAACTCCCCTTAAAACACCCTAAACGTCCTAAAATATACCCCGTATATGAGAAACGGTCCTAAATAAAATTTGATAATTACAAAAATCAAATAAAAAAATATATAGGACTGTCGCGGGCTGCGACCCATTCCTCTGGGTCTGTCACGGGGCACGACGGAGTGACACCAGGCAACACCGCCTTGCGCCACGTGTACCTGTGCGTGGTGGGTCTAGTGGGTTGAGTCGCCAAGGCTAGAGCCTAGCCTAGAGTCCTCTCTGGCCATGAAGGACTGACCCAACTTGTTCATGGGGTGCGAGCCGCCATCGATCAGGACTATAAAAGGAAGCTTCAGCCTCATTTCTCAAACCGTTCATTTCTCTTTTCTCTCTCAAATCTCTAGTAGGCAATTATTATACCGGGTATTATACCCCCTAAAAAGCGAAGCTCTGCCTTGTTGTAAGTATGATAACCCCCGATCACGTATTTCTTACCCTACCCGATTGATCTAGGGCTTTGTAACGCATGTCAAGGCTCTCCCTGACTCAGTCGTTGGAGTTCTTTCTCGTGTTGTATGGCTAATGTGATTTGGGTTATCTTACTAACACGTGTGCATTGTTTAATTTTAATAGATAATAATCAGGATAAGCATCGGGAAGCTATAGTTTTATCTAAATCAACAATGTGAGTCATTCCCATTTTTGTAAACCGTTTTGTGAGTACATTCTCTTTTCTGACAAACTATTTTACAAAACCTAAAATGTTTTCAATTATAATTAACAGTGATTGGGTCTATGTATTCTACAATTGCTGCCGGTATGTTGGGGTTTTGCATACATTATTTGTAATCTGTTACTGTTAGACGATGAGTTAGCCAATGAGTAACATGACACACAAGTCAGGATTGACAGTACTGAATGAGTATATTGGTTGATATAAACATTGTAATCGCTCCCAATACTGTAAAATTATAAAAGCTGTTTTGATTAAATTGGGATGCACTCCCCAGTATTTCTTGTTGATAAAACCTTTTTAAAACGCGTTTCAGATAACTTAATGTGAAGCTAATAGAAGCTAGTTGGAGAGCACTGAAGGCTTAGAAAAGTGGCTATAAAAGTTACCAAATTAAAAATGAATTTATATTTTCAATAATTAGGGTTTATCCCTATAAATGTATTGCAAATGAAACTTGGGTTTTATCCCATTTATTATTATAAAAGTTTGGTGTTTAACTCTGATAAATAATATTTCCTAACTACGGTCCTGATGTATAAATTTCGCTGCCAAATTTATAAACACCGATGCTACCTGCTCTGTGTCTCGTGGCTGCCCGCTCCCGGGGTAGGGGTCGGGGGCTGCGACAATCATGCTCTGAGAAACCAGCACCACTGGAACTACCCACATCGAACCTGACGCCGCTTGAGCTTTCTAGCTGCGAATGGGTAGTTGTTCAGGTTGATCAAACTCAAAATCAAAATCGAAGTCTTGTGTGCTTGTTTCTTGAGTAGCAGTAGTAACTTGTAGATTAGTGTGCAAAGTAGGCTCTGGTTCTATGCTTGGGCCTGTTTGTTGAGCATTAGGAGTTGTTTCGATTATTTGTCTCTTGTTGGATGCTTGTTCAACATCCTCTGTCGCATCATCTTCACCGCGAACTTCTGTTTCATGTATAGGTACAGAAGGAGGGTTTCCGACACTATCCTTTAATGATTCAATTAGGGCTTGAAGATTTTCTTCAGTCATTAACATTGGTTGTCTGACAGGTTCCTTTGTTTCCTCAGACACAATAACCTCAACATCACTGTCGTCATCAGATTCTTCTTCATTATGACCAATACTTCTGTTTCAACTTCAGCTTTAGCACCAGCATTAATGTGTTGCACATCATGTTCTTCTTCAACAATGGCATTCAAAGGTTGAGGTGCTGGCACTACTGGTCCAAACCTCCCATGCTTTTCTAACGGAATCCTTCCAATTAAGTTGGGTTTCTTCGCGTCTCGTTCTTTGCACCCATTTTCAAAGCATCCTGGACCCATTGGCTTCAAGTTTAAATGGTTCGTGCTCTTGACCAGTGCTAGGTATTTAGCATCTAGAATCATCTGGACGAATCTGGGATATAACCTGAAGAACTTCTTCTTTGGATTCTCTATCATCTTCTTCATATTATTGAAAATAAAGGCCGAAAAGTTGTAATCCCAGTTGTTGACAAGTGCGACTAAAGCAGAAGCTTGGATTTTATTTAATTGATCTAGTCTACCTTTGTTTTCCGCAATGCACTGGAGAAAGATGTGCACAAGCAGTCTCCAATACTGTAGAAACAACTTCTTGAGGACGGTTGGATAGCCTCCCTCGTTGCTCATTCTGTGTAGCGTTTGCACAACCCTATCTTGTTCATATGAATTCAGATGATTTGGTTGATCTCTAAACTTTAACACTTCCGAACTATCGCTTCAGTAATGATTACCTCATTTTTCTTCACCTTCACTTCAATGGATCCTGCACCATTAGCACCTCTCCTGCTAACTTTGGCTGATAGCCAAAAGTTCTTGACGTAGTCGTGACATATAACTGGATTTGTCTTCAGGGCATGTGTGATTTGGCAGTCGTTGAGGCCGAAAATCAATGAGTTGAAGAGTTCAAAATATCCGGCAGGCGGATCCGAAAGATATCCAGCTTGATTTTGAAAAAGTTCTACTTCCAACAGACGTTGATCAGCCATAGCTTGCGTCATTTTCTACACAAGTTTTAACATGTTAAGTATATTAATGAAAGTTAACTTTAGTTGAAAAGTTGACGAGTCAACAAAAGTCAACAAGTCAACAATTCAACCCAAGTTAACAAGTCAAAAACTATCAAAGTGTAAAAGAAGGGTAAAGGGAAAAAGGGTCAAATTCTACTTGAAATGGTTGGGGGTCAAATTCAGGGGTTCAACTGATCTCGTATGAACCTTTGGCACTGTTTCGGATTGACATTGTCAGACATCCGAGATAGTTTGACAACTCAAATGTTAGATCTCGGATGATTATCCGAGATGAATACTATGATCCGAGATGCATACTATGATCCAAGATGCATCCGAGATACATAGGATTTATCCAAGATGCAAGTTGTTGTCCTGAAGTTCATCCGAGATCCATCCAAGAAGCATAGGAACCTTTATCCCAGATGAGTTGTCCGAGAGAGAATCCGAGAGAGAGAGAGAGAGAGAGAGAGAGAGAGAGAGTCTAATCCGAGATGCTAGGGTATGAATAATGGTCCGAGATATGTGTCTCGATTAAAAAATGAAACCTTTTATAGGCATTTCAAATTGGGCCTTCGGTTCATGGGCCAGGCCCATCTCAGAATAGTGGTCCGAGACACAATCCGAGATGGATGGGCCTGATAGTGTTGATTTATCCAAACTAGTGGGCCCATCCGAACCATTGAGTGATGAGCTTGAGGAAAGTTCACCAATGATATTTTTTTTAAAAGAAAACACGGAGTAATCGTCATGTAGGACCGTTGATTCCAAGTCTAGGAGTTGACAATCCAAAGATAACAAATTTACTTGCTCAATTTCAATGTTAGATCAGTATTTATAACTTTGAACGATGTTTTAGGGGGCATTAACCTTCAAAAGCTTGCTCAAGTACATCCTCCATTCTCTTAGCAAGTAGTATCTGTAAATGTCAAAATAATCTAAATACCATTATGTTTGACTTCAGTAGTCAAACTGTACCCACATTGAGTTTATAGTAGACACACTGGCTTTTCATGTCATCATAATGCTTTGTTTTGACCCAAGAAGTCAAACTATTGACATATTGAACATTTAAAAAAGTGTCAGACTTTTCAAAGCATCACCACACTATATTTGACCTCATAAGTCAGATTTTACTTGTATCAAATATGCAATAGAGTAATTGAAGTGATATAAATAGTCAGAATGTACCTATATAACTATTTGTTTAATCCAAGTTAATAAGAAGATTAAAGTACATAATTTTATGGAGAAAAATCAAAATATACATGGATAGTATTTACCTCCAGACTTGCAAGAACAATCGAAGGAACTTCTACCAAATCTTTCAAATATCTCTCTCAGGGGCGGAACTAGCGTTCAACGAGCCGTAACATGGGCTACGGCTCAACTTCTTATCGGTAGTGTATTTTTTTTGTCGGTTTTATACAGAGGATACCTCTAAACAACTACGAGGATACCCCTGACAAAAAAAAGATACTTTAGCCCAAAAGAAATAATAAACCTTTGAATGTAAGCCCAATTGTTATGTAAGTCTAAGTCTAAACACAACTAATATTTTAGTCCAAAAGAAATAATAACCTTTGAATATGGGGCAGGGGCGCGACAATAGATTTGTGGAAACCAAACGTCGTACAAGGCACAAGCATCTTAATTCCACAACATCAGCAGCGACAAAGTGCAGAAAATGATCAAAATTCGACAAAGTGTATTCTGTGTGAGACTGATAAAAAAATCAAACAAGCAGAACTGATCATAATTTCGATTTTCGAACAAGTAGAAGCAGCAGTGCAGTCGCAGTACTGATCAAAATTCGAACCAACATCGATTGATCAAAATTCGCAGATTGTTTGTGAGTATTATTTTCTTCTTGTGCTTTGATAGTTTGATTTCTTGGTTAGTTTGTGCTTCGATATTTTGAATTTAGTTAGGTTATTCAGAATTTTGTTGATGATGATACAATTTTGAATGAAACAACTCTGATTGTTGATAATGATAATAAAGACGTAAGTCCGATCTAAAAATTAAAAATAAACCTAGCCCAATCTAAAACCTAGAAACTTATTGCCAATATTAATTCATAAAGCCTAGTCCAAATGTGAAATGTTTAATATTGATTCGTTAACCTAAATACTAATAACATTAAAAAAACTAGTTTATAAGATTTAATTCGGTAAAGCCTAAGGGCATTTTTTTGGCTCGCCCAGAGCACTTGAATTTTCAAGGTCGGCCCAGCCCCGTAATGTTGTAAAAAAATTCAGTTCAATAATTGTACGGGCAAAAAATTGGGATACCTCTGGATATTTCGTTTAGTTCTGCCACTGATCTCTCTGGTTAGATAACTTTCTTGAGCGCATACCGATGTGCAGCCAACACATGTTAAAAAAGAACAAAACCGAAACCAAGTTGCTTATCTAACTGTTGAAAAATGGGCAGGTTGGTAATGGGTAGATCGAGTAGCTTATATACCCCCCTTAAGCCCATACCGGTGTGCAGCCAACATCTGTTAGAAAGGAACAAAATCGGACTTGAGTTGCTTATATAAATAAAGAAAAATGCAATGGTTGGTAATGGGTCACTGTGGATAGATTGTAAGCGCAATGGAAAACAATTGTCCCTAGCCTGCTATTCATATAAAAAGCAAATAACATTTAAAAAAGGTCTATTAGTATCACTAGAATCACAATACACACAACATGCTTCGTAAAAATATTGACCAAAGTAACAAACAAAAATGTCAAGTTCCTTCTAATCATTTCAATCTCAATAAAACCAAATGACAATCTAAACAAAAATCACAACTCAACCAAATCTGACTTGAAGTAGTTACTAAAGATAAGTGGATCGAGAGTCCAAGAAAGTGAACATATCTATTATCTATTACTCCCTCCGTCCCATTTTAGATGTCATGGGACCCACATTCACACAATTTAAGAAATATTTGAGTATTTTATTTTTTGGGTTGTAAAATGACAATAATGTCCTTAGAAATGACAATTAAATTGGGACAACCAAAAATGAAAGTTTGTAATGGTAAGGGCAAAACTGGAAATTATATTTACATTTTTGGAAATGACAATTAAATTGAGACAACCAAAAGTGGAAATTTGGACATTTAAAATGGGACGGGGGGAGTACTACTTTAAAAAGCATATCCGAAGGATAAGATTGGTAATGGAAAATGTACTTAAAACATACTCAGGGCATGTTTGGCTTAGCTTATTTTCAACTTTTGAAAAGTCCTTTTGGCCAAAATAAGTCAGGACTTGGACTTAAAGTACCACGAAACACAAAACTTTTACCCTTCACCCGGATCCATCATCAGCCGTCCATTTTCTTTTAATTCTTCACACGAATCGTGATCTGACGGATGATTTTGTTTTCACACGGATCCACCTTTCCCCTTCCTTCACTCTCACACGGATCCACCTTTCCCCTTCCTTCACTCTCATCTCTCTCACAACTCACATCTCACCAGATCTTTTCATCAACCTCCTCTCTCTCTGGCGACTCAAGCACATGCCAACGATTAGGGTTTTGGTAAGAACCGCCACCATCATGACTCTGGCGGCGGCTGCTTGTGGTGTTTGATGTGTAAATTGTTGATTTGAACTTAACGGCGGAGGAAATGTGAAAAATTAGGGTTCCGCTAGAACCTCAGGCGACGACGACATAAGGTATTTTGATTTACATTTATCAGTGCTGAACGAATCTGTTTGTTCATACTTTCATAGCAACAACAAGCAATTGACTCCGATGATGAAGAATACCAAGACAATACGTCCACAAACAACCCCTGTCTGGTGAGATTCGGCCTTTTAAAATGTCTTCTCAAGGTCTATTCTTTCACTCTCTGATTGTGTTATGTTTATTTGTAATGTAATTAGGTGTGATTGTTACGAATAACGACTAATTATTGTTGTTGTTTTGATTAATTGTTTGTTATTAGGTTTTGGAGCAATTGAGTGGCCAGTCCCCTGTTTTTTCCAAGGGTAAGATCCATTTTACACTTAATTTTGTTCTTGTTTGTATATTAGAAATCATTCTTTTTGTTTTTTTATCAAAAAGTTAAATGCTGTAACAAATATATTGTTTTTTTTATTATGTAATGGTTGAAGAAAAGAAGAGTTACCACTGATACTGTTTTTGGTGAGATCTTTGTCATGATCCCCATGATTCAATGAGTGTTAGAAGCAAAAATGATGGGGAAAGTAGTTTTACAGTAGAGCGATCTTTAAATACCAACACTCCATGTGCTGAGTTTTCTGATGCTTGGGAAGGGAATAATGTTTCTTTCTAATTATGTTTAAATATAGTAAAAGGTGAAAATGGGTAGGTTGGGTAATGTCTCTTATATATATATTTTTTAATTTTTTTAATCTTTATTTTATTTAGAACCAAAACGGTCCTGATGCTAATAGTTTTATGTGGGTTTATAAGAGCCATTGCTGCTTTATCTTTAACAACAGTTGGCTGGTTGTGTCAAAATGGCTTTGGGTTGAAACATGCCTTTTTATAGTACGGGTGGGTTGTGTTGGGTTGGGTTGACCCACAAACTCTTTTCTGTCCATGCTTCAATTTTTAATAAATCATGTTTATTATGATTGCCAAAATGTATATGAAATTGCGAATCTTATACTGTTGGAGATTGTATGCCTTAAATTGTTATTTATGTTTGCCAAAATGTAAATGAATCTTAAGTTGTTGCCTGTTAGAGATGTATGCCTTATGTTGTTATTATTCTTCAGAATTTGCTGTAATTTATGTCCGTTTGTTTTTTGTTCTTCAAAAAAGCCATAATTATGTTTTCCTCTGGGTTCTGTAGCTACGGACGTGAGTTGTGAGGGGACGGGATGACGGTAGTAGGCATCACTCAGGAGCACAATTCTGAAAGCAGATGTCTATTGTCATGTTAAAGAGGCCAAGCAAAATCTATCAAGTTACTTCTGCACATAAAGCGCAATGAGGGAGGTAACTCTTATCTTTTGATATCCGAAAACTTATCTTTTATTATTTAAGAAAGACAAAGTCATAAAACTAGATCATTTAATGTGGTTAACTATATAGTAGTCAAAAGCGCGCTAGAGTCTAGGTGCAAGCCTAGGCTCTCAAGACGAGGCGAGGCACAACTAAAACGCCTCAAACACACTCAAGTGCTAAAAACGCTTTGCACCAGCCTGAGTGGGTCTGAACCAGCCTTGTGGTTTCTTTATTTGAGTTGAATCCACTCTATAGTCAATCTCCCTTGCCATATTTCATTAAAACCACATTAAAAATACAAGACAGTTTAAAAAAATATATTAGATCTTCTATTATATTTGTAATGATCAGTATTTTACCCATAGTAAAAGATGGTTCCAGTCATTGTGCTGACTATCACATAGGTAACTGAACCATTTATGATAAGTAGTATCTGGAAATAAGAAGAATTAACTTCAATAAGTTATTGAAACCTTTAACAGGCTTTGGGTGTGGGGTTGTTTATGTAGGTAAGTTGTGTGCTTGGTTTTAAAAAGCGCGCCTCATGCGTGCTTAAGCGCGAGTCGCAACAAGGCTCACACCTTGGGGCTTTTTCGCTCAGCGCCTAGAGTAATTACCAGAAGCCCAAAAAAGACGCGCTTTTTTGGGATTTTTCTGGGTTTTTTGGCCTGAGTTACGCGCCTCTTGTACTCGAGGCGTTTTATGCATCTGACTGTTGTACCTTGGGTTTTTTGGCTTGTACATGTAGCTAAAATCATACAAAAACCTTACTTATAGCTATATTTTGGGTGGGGAAAGCTAATGACCTATGGGATATATAAAAATGTATATAATTAGCTTGCGGCTTGAGTATGAAAACCCCGCCACTTTTGCGCTTTGCGCTTCGTGTCTCGGTTTTAGACATTGTCGCTTTTGGGCGCCTCTCGCCTTATAAAACCAAGGTTGTGTGGTGTTTCATTGGTAGGTAAAATGAAAGTGTGATGCTATTTTTCTAAAAAAAACAGAGTATGCATTCCTTTTTTGGTAGTTTTTAAAGTAAATTTTGATTTTATGTATATTTTTTCTCAACGTATGTTGCTATTATTGGTATGTACTTTCATTAAAATGTTGCTATTTAAATTTAAACTGATCATTCTTTTCTTGGAAATTTGTTTTTAAAAAATTGTCTGTTAGGTGCCCCTCATGTTCAACACACATTAACTGTAATTTGTAGTTCAGTCATCATACCTGAAAAGGTAAAAAAAAAAAGTCAAAAGCCCTTCCAACTCATGAGATCGGGAGGCAACCGACAGATTTCTGGATTCGGGCATAAACACGTGTTTAGATGTTGCAGGTAAGGTTTAACACAAATCATTTTAAACTGCAGACGCCAAGGTACAGTCATTGGTCCAAAGTGAACATGGCCTTTTGTTTCCAAGGTACTATTTTTTTCATGTTCTCAAACAATTATGAATTTATTATTGTATTTTTATACCTATTATTATAGATGACCCGGATTTTACTTTTGACTAACAAAAGAGTTGATAGGCAAATCATTTGAACCAGCAGCCGTGAGCAATAGCGCCACCACCTTCAAGGCTTCAATAAACGATATTCGTTTGGAATAAGGGTTGTGATTCCATCATAGCAACCCAGTACCCGATAAATGATATCAGTTTGTGTTGCTGATGTAACCTTTGTCCTCTCTCCTGCTGAACCCAGAGATTATCACAATCCTAGGCAGCTCAAAAGTTGGAGTAAAGAAATGGTGATCAACCGATGTTAATTGATTATGAACGTCTCAAAGTATAGATACGATGTTGTGGTTATGTTTTATGTTTCTGAAATGGAGGCCGGAGGGTAAAAGATTAGGTTTAAACAACTTATCGAGTTTCCATAGGCAATCTCATGTACTTAATTTTCCTATTAATGAAATTTGGTTTTTGCTGGTAAAAAAAAAGCTAATTTAGATAAGTTAGCCAAAACACTAACCATGAATTTCCATAGGCAGGTTCTAGACAAAAAAAACTTGCAACGGTGTGTAAAGCTTGCTTCTTTTTGCTTGATGAACCGAATTTAATCATGAAGTTTTTAATAGGAAAGTATCAATTAAAAATGGACTTTCATTTGATTTTCATCAAGTTGAAAACAATTAAATATAAACTATTTTTATTACCCTTTTTAGTTTTGACTTAGCATTCTGAAGCACGATCATCTCCAAAAGATTTTGAACTTTCAAAAGGTTTGCACCAAACCATACATTGCATTCGATGATCATTTAAATTCAAGACACCGATTTGATTGGAACAGTAACTTTTGAAATTATGATATAACTAAGAAATTCAAGAATAGAGGTATATATACATTAATACAAATACACAAACATAAACGAACTAAACAAGCGAGGTAAGAAACCAATTTTGAACGAGCTTTTTTCAACCGAGATTTGAGCAAGGCACGAGCTCTTTAAACAATTGGCACTGTAAATCATCACCCGGGTTTCCTACAAGCTTTTTTTCAACCGAATGCCAGGCCTAACGCATGGGTAATTTCTATAAACAAAAGTCCGTAAATATCACGAGAGAATTGATAAACTAACGAAAAATGAGTACCACTTTGTAAATTGTCGTCGCCGCTGCATTGCGCGGGTCCCTGCTAGTAATAAAATATTTATAATATACTAATTAAACTTACTATTGTGATTCGATGTTCCTATGCACGTGCTACATATGAAAAGATGCATCCAATTGCGACAACCACCATCAGAGTATTGCTTACACCCAAAAATGCTTTGGTTTCTTTTTTTTCCTGCTAAATAAAATACATATAAAAAACTATATTTTAAATATAAATTATATAATTTAAGGAATCTTACGATCTAAATTTGTTGTGTTCACGCCACTTGATCTCAAGGTTACAATGCTCGAATTGCTATATGTATTCGAATGAATTTTAGATTTAACATGGTGGTTGTTCTTATATGTTAAATAAATCGATAACGTTTTTAGCGTCAACATGGTAAGAAATCGAATGAGTCTAATCTTTGAAGAGTCGTTATCTCATCATCCTCTCGTATCATTTTTAGTATCAACTTGTTTCTAAACAGAGACACCTGGGACACCTGAAATACATATATCAAAGTTAAATTAATATATACACTGTTAATATAAAATTGGGAACTGAATCAAGTAAATACAAATCTTTCTAGCAAAGTATTGTCCACCCTTTTAACATTTGGCAACAATAGCCCATCCCAATAACTCCTTCATTCTAAAAATAGTTTGTGTTCCATTTCCTTTTTTGTTCATCATATCAAGACTTGAATTCAAGAAAAAAAAATGTGTAAAACTGTTTAAGCTTGAACTCAGGAATTTTATTTTATCTTTCCTATAACATATGTAGGTTTGGTGAAAAATTACCAATAGAAAAAGGGTAGAGCAACCTTCTTGCTTGCATTGGAAGATGAAGAGTTTTAGGGTTTCTTTAGAGTTATTAGGGAAAAACGGATGCAAAAATGGAAACGGTTTGCACAAAAAAAAGTCTGGATTAATAAAGTGTGAGAAAAGAAGGGGAACAAAGAGTGTTGTGTTTTCCCTCGTGAATACAATACGGAGGCTTAAGGATATGCCAAGTGGCATACATGTTTTATTTTAGTATAGAGTATAGATTTGTAGTTTTGTATTTCAATTTTAAATTCCAGAATATAAATGAATTTTTATGTTTTGTATTTTGTTTTATTTATCCTGGAAATATAAAAAAAGTATTTTACCTTTTTAGTTGGAATTAATTTACTCACGGATTAACAAGGAATAGGCCGTTGATTACATTTTAAAGATTCCATTAGTGATCCGTTGGTAATAGTGTATACACATAAGAGAAGATTAGCCAGCAACCGTAGAAGATTTGTCGATCAGTGGAAAAAACTTGCCAGCCATAGAAGAAGAACCGTTGATGATCTCTCGCTAATAGCTCCACTGGTAATCACCCGGTACTTTCCTTTGGTAGTTTGTCGAAAATCAAATTTCCCAGACTCATATTATCGATGGATTCTTGTTTGTAACATCTTTCATCGTCGATGATACAAATTTATTTAGGAGTAAAATGATATGTTTGATTGTATATTCAGTTATATTTTACGCTTACACTACTGTGTTTTAGCTAAGCATTAAGTACAATTTGACCATGGATGCAGTACATATTGACAGAAGGTTTCTAAGGATTAAAGAGTTGTTTAAAAAGTTGTAGGATAAGGGTATCTTTAGAGACTTTAATGGAACATGGGGATTGTCATCACATTATGATCTGTTTGTTGATTATTATGAAGGGATTTTTTAATGGTGTTAGAGAGACAAGAACATGATCGAAGCTTTTCAAGATTTATAGAACAACCATGGGAATAACAATCTCCATGAGACAAGGGAGTAAGGAACTTCTCTTCTTTCAATGCAACCATTGATTTTCTTTCCCTAATTAAATGCTACACAACTATTTTATCTTAAGTTAGTAACCGTAGAGTTGCAACATAGAATAGTGTAATAATTCGTTGATATACCCATGACCAGTGGCAAAGCTTGAGATTTCTGATTGTGTGTCAAAAACGTATATCTATACTATATTATAAAACATTTCCCAAGGATACCTGCAAAAATTAAGTAATTACAATTTATAATGCTTATGGTACAACACTTAATTACCTTAGCCAGGAGGCATAATTGTCCTTCTTATCAAGGAGACATAAATCCAATTAATAAATTAGAAATGATTTATAATAATTCATTAATCGTTTTTAAGGCCCATAAAGGAATTAGTGAATGAATAAGTAACCGATAGTTTAAATTGGCTAAAGGAAGTGATAAAGCCAACATTCTTCAACTCATCGCCCGTTGTTGAACATCAATCGCCATTGTTCAATGCGACCTTTCGGTACTCTGCAGTTCCCATCTCCCCTATAACCTGATTTTTTATTCTTGAAGTTTCCATCAATGTCGATGAATCTCATCTTCTCCCTAACCTGTTTTTTTCGATTCTTACCTCAATCGACCAAATCTCATGAGATCGGAACTGCTGAGTTCAAAAAATCTATGGTTCGTTGTCAGAACTTCAAGGTGAAAACGAAGATTCAAGTTGATTTGAGATCCATCCACGAAGATTCAGAAATAGGTAACCGTAACCCTAGGTGTTTCGATTTGTTTGGTTTTTTGTTTCTCTATTAATTTGATTTTGATTGTTTAGAGTGTTTATTGGATTTTATAGATTTGATTACAAAACCCTAAAATCAAACAAGGTATGTGAATTTGGATTCTTTTGGATCTCTTGTGTTTCCTTTTTTTTCATATGATTATATGTCTAGGGTTTGTTATTTGTTAATTTGTTTCCCTGGTATAACAATTGTTGACACTTCTGTTTATTGCATCCAACAACATGCTGATGGTTCATTGCTAATTGAAGGTTTTAATCTTGAATTGGAGAATCAGAATGGAGAGAAAGCGAACCTGGGTACTGAAGACGACCAATGTATGATTCATTCATAATTAATCGGTCGGATCCGGCCATTGGGAAAGATCGAACAACATATATGTTATAGGAAACAATGGGAATCGGCTCATAGGTAGGAAGGGTGGAAATCACGGTCTGATGAAGAGACTGGTAAGTGCATACATTGGTCAAATATGATTGAACTATGTAAATGTTATATGGTTAGTTATTAGTTATAGTATTTTAACATAAAATTGAAGTTATAAACAATGAGAATTATTTGATTTTTATTTAGTTTTATCAACCTTAGCTGATTCTTTGGGGATTTTGTAGTTGGTATTTGATTTTTAGTTAGTTTTATCAACCTTAGCTTAGCGTCCGAGCTTAACGTTGCGATCCCGAGTGCTAAAAAGGGTAGAAAGTGGAGTAAAGCGAGTAGGAAAGCGATTAGATTGCGGTTAGCGCGTGAGGCTGTGCCCGTTAAGGTTGAACTCATGGAAGTTGATGAAGACGGTATGTTAATCGATGAATTAGCGTATAATCTGGCGGTTAGTGAAGGTGAGATTCTCGACCATCTTTACGCAAAGGGTATTAAGCCTGACGGGGTGCACAAATTGGATTAAGAAATGGTGAAGATGATATGTAGAGAGTATGATGTAGAAGTTATTGATGTGGGTCCGGCTAAAATAGAGGAAATGGCGAAAAAGAAAGAGATTTTGGATGCAGACGATCTTGATAATTTACAAGATCGACCACCTGTTCTCACTATCATGGGTCATGTTGATCACAGAAAAGTAAGTGTTTTTTTACCGTAAGTTAGTTTGTTTAAAGATTAATTTGTGCTAATCAGCTAAATGGCACTTATATGTTCTTTTGGTATTTGTATTTGACAGACAACACTTTTGGATTATATCCGGAAAACCAAGGTTGGTACCAATGCTTTATTTCATTCACTATTAATTGATTACACTATATAATAAGTTATTTCATGATGCAGTCATATTAAATCTAGGGGTGCAAAAGGTAGGTCGGCAGCTGGCAATAGATGTAGAGGCGTTACATTGATTGATTTGGACCAAGAACCACCGTGTGAAGTTGTTTCACTGTCTTCAAGGTTTAAACATTCATTATGAGTACTTCACTTTATACAATTTAAGAAGTTCATAATTTTTTTCTAATATAATGAATAATAATATATTTTTTTAATCCCTTTTTTTGTTTACTTTGACAAGAAAAGAAAAAATTTAAGGGTGAAGTACTTCAGTAGTGTATTTTGGTTCAGTTTGACTTTCATGGCCAAAAAACAACTGACTTTTCAAATTTGAATTTATTAGTATCTTCAAGATTAGAACATTTGTTATATCAGTGTAACTGTATCATATTTGTAAAATATGGGTAAATCTTGTTCTTGATTGTTGTGTTCCATTGTTGTGGCTATCTTTGTTTACCTGAAGCTTGACTTTAGCTTTCGGCCTACGCGCCGCTGCACCACTTTTCATTGCCAGTTGAAGATTTTAATCTTGAATTGGAGAATCAAAGCGGAGAGAAGGTGAAGCTGGGAACCGAAGACGATCAACGGTATAATTAATCGTTAAATCTTTAATGAAGTTACCGAATTAAGGAGCTACCTGTTTTTATCGAGTCTAAAATGAACGATAAATTGCAGTGCGCTGATGATGGGACTAAAGTTGATAAAGTTGTTTTGCCTCTAAATAATGGATTAGGATCAAATACAAAGGATCCTAATTGTAAGAAGTGTAAGAAGGATTTATAGAGTGACAAGTGTCCAATAACCTAAAAAACCCACTACACAAAAAAACCCACTAAAAAAAAAAAAAAAAACCTTAAACATCCACCACCACCAACCCCCCCCACCCACCCCGCCCACCCCCCCCCCCCCACCACCACCTCACCCACAAAAAAAAAAAAAAAAAAAAAAATTTTTTTTTTTTTTTTTTTTTTTTGGCCGAGGGGGTGGGGGGTGGGGGTTTAGGTTTTTGGGTGGTGGTGGGGGTGGGTGTTTAGTTTTTTTTATATATTTTTTTTAGGTTTTTTGGGGGTGGGGGGTTAGGTTTTTTTAGGTTTTGGGGGGGGGGGGGGGGGGGGGGTGGGGGTTAGTTTTTTTAGGTTTTTGGGGGGTGGAGGTGGGGGGGGGTTAGGTTTTTTGGGGGTTTTTTTGGTGAGGTATAGTTTTTTTTTTTGTTTTTTTTTTTTTTTTGCGGGGGGGGGGGGGGGGGGTTTAGGTTTTTGGGTGGTGGTGGGGTGGGGTGGGGTGGGGGTGGGTGTTTAGGTTTTTGGTGGTGATGTAGTGGGTTTAGTTTTATGTTATTGGACACTTGTCACTCTATAAATCCTTCTTACACTTCTTACAATTAGAAGTCTTTGTAGAATAACTTGACCCCTAAATAATATAATCTATATAAATCCCAAAGAAAAGGGGGCTGCCCAAAGAAAAGGAACAATGTCATCTTCGTGGTGGTTTTTGCTACTCTTTAGATTTTGATTCAAAGAAACAACATGACTTTTAACAAGAATCTGACTTCGTAATCACTTTAGAATTTCTGTCCAGGAATGGAGAGTGGTCAGATTTCAATTTGGAGAGTCATGGTGTTTGTCTGTAGTTTCTGTATTCTTTTGTTGCCTTGTACAGTTTCTGTCTTCTCCAGTTGGGTTATACTTCTATGGGGTTTAATTTGGAATGCTTGTCATTTTTCAATAAAAAAAAGCATAGGCACTTCTATGGGGTTTATTGGTTTAATTTGGAATGCATGCCTTGTCATTTTTCAATAAAAAAACATAGGCAGATAAAGATACCGATCTACAACTTATATATGATATTTTTTATTGTTTTAAGGTTTGAGTTATGTTCTTTCTCCGTGTTATCGACTCCGCAGCAACGCGCGGGGTACCCACTAGTAACTAAAAAATTATAAAACCGGGGGGTTGAAAACGTATACATATATAAAATTCTATACGAAAACAACATATCGGGCACTGCTGATCGAAAAGTTCGAAGAGTCGGGCGCCCTCCCTCCCCCCCACCCCCCACAAAGCTACGCCGCTTCCCATGGCATTATAGCCTATTGACATCTTAGGGGTGGTATAAGGCTTAAGAATCATGAGGTCTTGGGTTCGATTCTCACAAGACGGTTTTATCTGATTTATTGGGTTTACTCCTGAATTGGTGTATAGGCATTATTGCCAATGAAGATGCATATGATCGGGTGGTTCCACTAATGGCACGATAATACTCCAATGGTCTATCAGTTATCCAAATTTACCGTTAAAAAATAAAAAATAAAAAATAAAAATAAAATAGTTCGTTGATATCTTTTAGTAACCGTTCTTTTGGATCTTTAGCTACAAAAAGTAAAAAAGACCACTGTGATCACACAAGGATTAATTTTTTTTTTCTTTCTAATCTTGTTTGCTATTTTTTTTCTTAATGTCAAATGTTACTCCTTTATTTTACACCAATAAATTTAAAATTCTGCTAATTGTAAGTCTATAATTATATATCTGAAACCACCTTGATAGCTCTTTGTGACTTTAGTTGAAAATTAGTATAGACTCGTAAGGCTACTCGGTATGGGTGAGGCTTATCCTTAGAGGATGACCCTCCACGTCAGCGTCACGTAGATCGGGTGTGAGGATGGAGCAAAGAGGATGAAGTTAAGGGAATGGTGGATGGACCAAAAATATATATGTATATCTTGTATGTATATGTGTGTATAAAGAAGAAGAGAGAGGAGTGGCTTCAACGTCTTCTTCTGGCCAACGTTCACGACGACGAAGGGGGTCCGGAAATGATGTGCCGGGCGGCGCCGGGCCAAGATGAGGCGGGGAGGGTCCCCTACAGTCTAGCCTAATACAACCCAGAATATTTAGTAGAATTCTAGGCAAATCAATTTATCAGTTGTTTAAAACTTACTGATTTTTTTTAATAAGTCAAAGATAGTTATGATTATATTTTAGCTAATATGGAAGATATTATTTTTTTTTGGAAGGAGACTTTCTGTGCAAGACCGATTGGTCTCCGGGGACATGTCTAAGACATTCCCCGTCAACCCCGCATCTCCGGACGCGATGTTCGATCGGGCCCCGGCCGGCGCGTGAGCTGACTTCCGCCCGGAAACCATGCTGCCCCCACACATGTTGCTGGGGTAACAGTTGGGTAAAACCGGGTTGCCCTCAAGACCGCTCCATACCTCGGAAGGAAACGATCCATCATTGGGACGTCCCCCAAATGCAGCGGGTGGGGATTGAACACGGGTCTCCAAGGAAACCTAAAGTTCTTTCCACCACTCCACCACAAGTGGGGGATATAATATGGAAGATATTATTACTATTATTATATTTAAGGTACTTTTTTTATATATGTATACATTCTTATACCCTCTAGAGTAATCGTCGACAACATAAAATAAGATACAAGTGGGTAATGATTATAACTGGGTTTGTAGAATTATATATAGCTAAGTGTCCTTGAGGAGCTGCCATAGTTTATATTAATAATTTTATATTTTGTTTCCACATCATATGATTTATCAAAGAGAACGTAAATTTCATATGATTCTCTAATGTAATAGACATATTTAAGTGTTATGATATCTCACTATAAATTAAACCTTGTAGTATATTTATTTACAAAATTCCAAATTTAATTGTAGTGGATTCTAAAGTAACAGGAATTACTTTTCGTCATGGTTCCAAATATTAATTAGGAAAATATTAAATCACAAACAATAAAAAAGTAATGTAGCATATGTACAAACTAGCAAGACAACGTACATGCAAGCTAATTTTGGAAAAGCAACGACTCTACTCTCTCTACGGCGGAACCCTAACCGTCTCTCTCCTTTCCGGTATAATAGCCTGAGCTTGTGTGAAAGCCCACCGTGCTTTCTCACATATCAAGATTGTTAGCCGAACTAGGGTTTGCCGGCGTTAGGTGTGTTTTCGTCGTGTGGCTTCAGATTCCCGGATCTCAATAGCCGTCAGTAGGCTCGACATTGATGAACATCTCGGAATAGTGGGCAAGGCTTCTCGGGTCTATCTGTGATATCTCTATCCTTTGAGGTGGCCTTTCCCCCTATTTTGTGGTAGTTGCTGATACCATTCGCCGGCTGGGGTTGTTGGTTCCTTGTTGGTCTCTGCTATGGAGTTCGTGGATGATGGGGGGCCTTGGCTGGGGCCGAAAAGTAAAGGGGCTGGGACAAGCAAAGGTTTTGCCCATAGGTTCATCAAGTTCTTCGTTTCCAACATTCCGGATGGGTGTAGGCAGTGGGATCTTGCTGACGCTTTTAGGGTGTATGGAGACGTCGTGGGAGCGTTCATTGCAAAGAAAAAGAACAAGGAGGGCAGGACATTCGGGTTTGTTAAATTCAAAGGGGTTCAGGATCAAGTGGGGATGGAAGTGAGGATGGCGAATATGAAGTTGGGAGGTAACAAGTTGGTGGTGAATATCGCTCGTTTTGCTAAAGAAAACGTTGGTGTCCATAATGAACGTGGTGTTTTTAACAGAAGTAACGAGGGCCTTGCTCACCATTTCGGTGACTCAGGCATTCGTAAATAGCCTGAGTCATGGAAGCTTTGTCGTGCCTTATTGTTAAGGCCGGTGAGGTTGGCGTGTTTTCCGGTATCGAGTTGCCAAACGACGGGCCTGTGTTATCACATTTATTTTTTCCGGACGACGCGCTTATTATAGGGAACTGGAACGCGGAGAATGCTACGAATGTTGTTCGTATCCTGAGGTGTTTTCACGCTTGCTCTGGTTTGAAGATTAACCTTGGTAAATCTAATCTGTATGGTGTGGGGGTTAGTGCGTCTGAGGTTGGCTCTATGACGGGTGTGGTTGGGTGCAATCCCGATGCGCTTCTTTCTAAATATTTGGGGTTAAAAGTAGGGGCAAACATGAATCGTGTGAATAATTGGAGGCCGGTTTATGATGCTTTCGAATCTAGGCTGGGGCTTTGGAAATCCTCATTGTTATCCTTTGGGGGGAGGATTATGCTTATTTGGTCAGTGCTAGAGAGTCTTCCGACCTACTACTTTTCCTTGTACAAGGCACCGGTGAAGGTGGTGACGGATTTGGAAAAGATGATCAGAAAGTTTCTTTGGGGTGGTTCGAATGAGGTTAGAAAAACTCATTGGGTCGCTTGGGAGAGGGTTACTATGGCTAAGAAACTTGGTGGATTGGGGATTAGCAAGCTGAGCAATATAAATCGCGCGTTGCTGTGTAAGTGGGGTTGGAGGTACAAGTGCGGTTTTAACAGCTTGTGGGTTAAGGTGGTGGATGCTATCCATTCTGGTGGGTCGGGTTGGTCGTTTCTCCCGATAAAAAAATCGTTTGGCGGAGTCTGGCATAGTATTGTTTCGGTCGTTATGCTGGTAATTCTCTCTTTCGGAGTCTCTTTAAAGGTACTGTAGGAAAAGGCGACCGTATTCTTTTTTGGCTTGATCTGTGGCTTAAAGAGGTGCCGCTAAAAGAGCTCTTCCCGAGTTTGTTTGGGCTGGAGATGGTGAAAACCTGTTCCGTTTGGGACCGTTTACTGGGGGATTGGCTTTGGAAGCATGACCCAGATATGGAGGATGAGTCGAGGGAGTTTGCTGCTCTCCAATCGATCCTTTCTTCTGTCTCTTTGGGTAATTCGGAAGATAAGTGGAAGTGGCTGGGTGATCGTTCGGGTATGTTTTCGGTTAAATCAGCCAAAAAAGTCTTAACAGGAGCAGTGCAAGATAGCGACAGGTTTGTGGTGGACTGGTGTAAGTGGGTTCCGTCTAAATGTAATCTGTTTGTTTGGAGATTGGAGATGAACAGAATTCCTACTGCTGATGCGCTATGTAGGAGGGGGATAGCGGTTGGGGACGGACTGTGCCCTATTTGCAAATCGGACCTTGAGACAGTGGATCACTTGTTTACCTCGTGTGTTGGTGCAGCGGTTCTCTGGCAGAAGATCAGTCGATGGTGTCGCTTACCGCCCATATTCGCCTTTTCTTTTCGAGACCTGTTGGGAATTCACAAGGAGGGTGCACATTAGTGCTGGGAGGAAATCGGTTGTTCATGGCATCATTTTTGTTTCTTGTTGGTGCTTGTGGGTGGCGCGGAATAGGGTTATTTTTTCCGAAGCTGAGTTCAAGGTGGATAACGTCTTCAGCGAGGTCAAATCTTTAGGATTTTTATGGTACAAACATAGATCTAGAAACAATCATATCTCATGGTTGGACTGGTGTAAGTTTAACATTTTGTAAGGTGTTGTTTGTTTTTTCCCCGGATCGGTTTTCGGGCTCGGGTGTGGTTTAATGAAGTTCTCGTTTCTAAAAAAAAAGCAAGACAACGTACATGGAATGTATCAAACTATAAAATACGTTGTCATGCACGTGCTCAAGTATAACTCGCTTCAATTAAGTGAGATTTTCTGAGAATTATTGAAAGATCCGTTCAGTTTGATGAGATTCAAAAGGATGGTACTACGAAGGAACCATCTTTTGATATGTTTGATTTAATCAAGTTACAAAACTATCATGAGTTTTATAATAAACATATATCATTTAATTATTTGATAACATGTGCCCTATTAATTGTAAATTATCATAAGATCCGGCGACCCTTTTGCTCATTCTTTTAAAACAAACATCATATTACATTAGTGATAAGATCAAATAAAAAGTTTATTTTGCCTAAGTAGAATAAGAAGGAATCTTAACCATTCATTTTTAAAATCAATGGTTAAGATGAAAGTGTAGGAGAAAGGAGGAGTGCAAGGGTATATTGGGAAAATCCTATTTATGTACTTTTCTCTCCACATGCAAGTCACATACATATTCCACCCCTGTTTTTTAAATGTTCATAACTTTTTTTATACGACATTATTTTTTCATAAAAATTTCACTATAAAATCGAGCTTCTTTTTATCTTTAATTTGAGTACTATATTGCTATATAAAATATGAAAACTAAAAAAAACCCACTAAAATGTGTTGTATTTCTATGTTGTATAACATTTTTTTATGCTGGATTTTTGTACTATATTTTTGTGCTAAATTTTTGGGCTGAATTTTTTTGTTTTAAATTTTTTTTCTCAATTTTTTGTGCTGGATTTTTTGTACTACATTTTTTGCTGAATTTTTTTGTACTAGATTTTTTTGTATTAGATTTTTTTTGTGCTATGCTTTTTTGTACTAGATTTTTTTGTGATATATTTTTTTGTGCTATATTTTTTTGTGCTGCATTTTTTGTGCTATATTTTTGTGTACTATATTTTTTGTGCTAATTTTTTTTGTACTAGATTTTTTTGTTGTATTTTTAAAAAACAAAAGGGGTGCCACATGTCATTTTTACTCGTATTTATAAGGACCAAAATGCTTTTCATTCCTACTTATTAGGAGTGTCACGTGTCATCATCACAATCCTTCTTAGGCTACTTAGGCAAAATCCACTTTTTAGTGGATCCTTCCCCTGTTACATTAAACATATTCTGTGATATATAATATATTATCCTTATAAGTTATAACAATGCATGGAATTAAATTATACATGGTGGTGTGGAATCTCATAGACATGGGTTTTGCGAACAATCCGGCGACCCTTTTGCTGTTTTCTTCTAGTCATCTTCATCTTTTTCAAATTTCTCATGCAGTGCCAGCTACAAATCCCTAAATATAATTTCATTTACTTCTATTGCTCAGCAAACCCCCATATATATCCACAACCACATGCCTACACTCTCTTCAGAGGTCACCAATATTCAAGTCAAACTCTCTTCTAAAAAATGGCACTTACCAAAGAAAGAAACCCTAATGATCACTCTTCACATATGCCTAGTTTAGTCCATCAATCCTACAAATTTTATGGAACACCCAACTCCGAATTCGAAGAGAGCGAAAGCCCAGAAAAGAAAAGGACATTTGCTGGAAGTTCTTCCAATTCTTCTTCGCTTTCTAGCCCAGGCAGTGCTACAAATTCAGGTGGGTTACTTTACCGAACCACTATTAATCACTTGCAACAATTGCAGCAGGAAGAAGGCCATTCGGTTATAAGCTTCAAGCCGGGCTACTACGATCATAACTTCATGCAAGGTGGAAGTGGTTCATGTTTTCTTAACTTTGAAGAGAATGATGAACAACCATATTCAAGTAACTTGAGCCCTGATCAGCTGATGAATCTTGGGTCTGATTCGTTTGATAGCATGCGTTTGCTGGAGAATATGAGTAACATTCGGAGTGGTAGTATCAAAGAAAATCATGATGAGTTAGAATCATTTGCATGGCCAACTCCTTCATCTTCTGATAATTATCTTGCAACACAAGAATCATCTTTTCATAAGCGAGCTCATTCGGTAATTTCATCTTATTTTTTTTTGTTTATTTAACCTCATGTTCAAGATCCCATTATTTCTAAAAGACAAATTTGAAACAAAATTCAACATTGCAGGGAGAGAGTGAGCAAGCATTCAAGAAACAATGTACCACCAACACTTCAACAAAGAAGAATAAGCAAAAGTCAGCTCACCCCAAAGACCCACAAAGTATTGCTGCCAAGGTAATAATTTATCCTATATTAATCCTATGGAATAAATAGACTTCATCATGTGCCTTCAAAATTTTATTACAATGAGTCAAGAGGGTCCCTTGATTCCGGTCACCAGAAAATGTTGGCTTTATATATATATATTCTGACTTTTTTAATGAAAACATGAGTTGAATCCATTAGTTGTAACCATCAAAGAAAATAAACCATAAAGATTACCTCCGACTAAAAATTTTTGGTCAAAGTACGCAAACTCAGTTAATTACATGAACTTGAAGCGAGAATTATTGTGTTGTAACAGAATCGACGAGAACGAATCAGTGAGCGGCTAAAAGTTCTTCAGGATCTTGTGCCAAACGGTTCCAAGGTAATTATTCTACACCATGATCTGAACTATCATGTTGTGAACAATTTTTGATGTACTTATGTAATTGATTTTCCCTTCAGGTTGATTTGGTTACCATGTTAGAGAAAGCAATTAGTTATGTAAAGTTCCTACAGCTGCAAGTGAAAGTAAGCAAGATAATTAAAATATACTGCAAACTGATTAATTTTCTAAATATTTGGTGGAACATTTAATTGAGCCATTTTTAAATTATATTGGAAGGTGTTGGCAACAGATGAGTTCTGGCCAGTGCAAGGTGGAAAACCACCTGAGCTTTCACAGGTGAAAGATGCCATTGATGCTATACTTTCATCTACCCAGAGAGACAGAAGTTCAAGCTCTAAATAATAGATCTTCCGGATGCCTAAGGCACCGAAATCTAAAAAGATGTCTTAAAATTATCATCTTGTTTGTAATAACATGTATCTTAATTATGTGATTTTTTTATACAAAATTTATGTCATTCATAGCTTCTCGTTATAGGATTTTTTTTTTTAGGCTTAGATCTAACACTACTCAGAGTTCATTTGATCATTCTATTTGGAATTAATAATTCGAAGTGTTTATTAATTTATTTTCTTTTAAATTTTGACTTTTTATTAGTTCTCGTACTCTTTACATGTGTCATTTGCTTATGTTTGGATATATATTTCCTAGGTTAGAACGCGTGTAATACACGGGTTGAATTAATGTAATTTTATATACCAAATAATAAAAAAAATATATGTTTAAAAATCTTGTTTATTACACGGGTTGAATAAATGTAATTTTATATACCAAATAATAAAACAATATATTTTTAAAAATCTCGTTTATTACATGATTTGAATAAATCTAATTTTATATATTAAATAATAAAAAAAGTTATATCTTTAAAAAACCTGTGTATTATAGGGTTAAGTAAATTTAATTTTATATATTAAATAATAAAAAAGTTACATTTTTAAGAACCTCATGTATTGTATGGGTTGATCATATGTAATTAATACTAGTTTTTGTCCCTGTGTTTAGGTCATTTTTCCAGTTTAGTTCAGAAGTTTCTTTTATTATATAGTATAGATTATAATTTTAAGGATAAATTACACTTTTCGTCCTTTATGTTTATAGCTAGTTGCAATGGACGACCTTTACCTTTAATAATTACAGCCACAGTCCTTTATTTGGAAAACTTAGTATGTCTTTCGTCCTTTAGCACTAACTTGGTTAAAATTTTCAGTTAAATTTATTTAACTAAGGGCAATTTGGTCTTTTTAGCAATCCAATTAAAATATATTATAAATAAAACAAAAAACAAAATAAAAAACTTATAAATACAGGATCACAAACCCTATTTTGAGTCTGTATCTACATCATCTTCACCCAGCAGTTTCCTCCTCCTCACAACCGCCGCCGCCGCCGCCGCTCCGGCCACTGACGACCACCCTACGCCGTCATATTGTCGCGATTGCTCCTCCTCCACGTCATCATCATCATCATCCTCATTGGAGTCCGTGACAAATCAAGATCTACACAGAGACATCGCATAGATAAATCAAGATAACAAGACGATCTGGGTCTTGTTTCTGGTGTTGTCTGGTCATTTTGGCAATAGCATTGTGTGTATCTGGGCTAGCTCTTTATTGGAAGCTCAAAGGGGGTTTTGATTTGAAACCCACTTCTTCGATCTCTTGTACTCCCTGCATCTGTGATTGTCCCCTCCTGGTGGTGGCAGTGGCGGATTTGGTGGTGATAGGGTGGGGTTTGGTTGCAGAGAGAGGAGGTGGTGACTGGTGGTAGTCGGAGATAGAGAGCGGCAGCAAGTCCTCGCAACAACCCCAAAACCCTAGAACTTGGTGGGTTTCCGGCGTGGTGGTTGAGAAGATTGTGGTGGCTGCACATGGTTTTTTAATTTCTTGAATTTGATTATGATGTGCAGAAGAAGCAAAAGGTTGCAGGTCACCTGTGATGGATGAATAGATCCGATGGCGGCGACGGGGTGTCCGGAAGACAGGTTGAACTATTAAATGTTGTTTTGAGATGAATTTGATGCTTAGTTAATCTTGTATATAGGAGTTTTTAAAATCTGCATTTAGGTAGTGTTTGGGGAGATTGATTTCAAGAATTGAAATTTGGGATTGAAGCTTATTTCTTTCAAAATGATGCTCTGTTTTTGTTAGTTTCAAGATTTAAGTTTATGTTGGAATGCAGATCGATTCTATTATGTTTCAGCATTCAAGTTATGAGTTTGTGTTGTCTAAAGAACCCGAAACCGTCGCTTGTTTTCTCTTTCTTTGATGGAAACCAATACCTCATATCTATGAATGAGTTTTTAGGGGATTTCTGTGGCAAATTTATGTTATATGTTTGTATGTTTATGATGGTGTTTCGTTTATGTTCATAGGTTTTAGGTCTTTACAGTTCTAGATGATTTATGAGGTCGTCTCACTCATGAATACAATTGGGCGTTTAATAGTGTATGTTGTACAGTAATGGTGATGGATGAATAGATCTGATGGAGGCGGTGGTGATGGATCTGAATCGGAAGACAGGGGTTTGTTTAGAGAGAGAGAAAGTGAGAGAGAGAGAGAGTGTGTGTGTTTAAAGTGAGAGAGAGTGAGTGAAAGGGAAAAAATGGTATTTATATTTGATTTTATTTATACTATAAATAATTAAGTAGAAAGACTAAATTGCCCTTAGTTAAATAAATTTAACTGAAAATTTTAACCAAGTTAGTGCTAAAGGACGAAAGACGTACTAAGTTTTCCAAATAAAGGACTGTGACTGTAATTATTAAAGGTAAAGGTCGTCCATTGCAACTAGCTATAAACATAAAGGACGAAAAGTGTAATTTTTCCTAATTTTAATTAAAATTAACTTCTAGATTTTCTAGGATACCTTAACAAAGTGAATGCCTTCTTGAGAACAAATGAGGCTGATATTTGATCATATGTTTTATATACTTTATTTGATACAGAAATACTAGTCCGAACTAAATAACAAAAAAAATGTAACTTTAAAGATAACTAGGTTTTTCTCAGTCGATCGTTGCGGCGAAATGGAGCAAATGATAATGTAAAACAAACGTTATTTGAAAATGTAGCATGTTGTTTAGAAAACAAAACCGTTAGAATCAATTCAGTTTATCATTGTATCATTTTACGATAGCAAATAAATACTTTATCTTTGAATATACATTTCATTTTTAATAAAATTTATACTAATCGAGGGTAAAAAATAAACTCAACTACATACTTAAATTTTTAGAAAAATAAATTAACGAACATAAGTTATTAAAGTAATATCAAATTAATAGATAAAGTAAAGATAGATTTAAAAAAATAAAAATTTTTATTAAAAAAAATAAATGATAAAGGAAATATGGTTTTAGAAAAGAAAAAAATAAAAATACGTTAAAATCATAAAGTAAATAGAAAAAAAGTTAAAATCTAAAAGTAAATAGAAAAAAAATTAACGTACATAAGTTATTAAAGTAATATCAAATTAATTGATAAAGTAAAGATAGATTTAAAAAAAGAAAATTTTTTATTAAAAACAAAATAAATGATAAAGGAAATACGGTTTTCGAAAAGGAAAAAATAAAAATACGTTAAAATCTAAAAGTAAATAGAAAAAAAAATTAAAATATGTTAAAAGTTAAAGTAAATATTAAAAAAAATCTATTAATATAATAAAATATTAAAAAGCTATATATTATTTTAAATTTGAAATTACTATTCTTGGTTATTCGAAAACTATATATATAAAATTTGATGACAACATTCTTTTCTTTTCATAAAAGTAACACTAAAAGTGTGATTAAGT
Source organism: Helianthus tuberosus (assembly GCA_030545235.1). Classification (NCBI taxonomy): domain Eukaryota; kingdom Viridiplantae; phylum Streptophyta; class Magnoliopsida; order Asterales; family Asteraceae; genus Helianthus; species Helianthus tuberosus. Next base: position 80,235,011 of record CM060417.1, on the reverse strand, counting down.
TCACAATATATATAATCCCCTCAAAAGTTCTAATATATGAGTTATAACTATTTCCAAATATCATTCAACCTGAAATATTTGTTTTAACTCATTCCAATGTCTCCTCGACATATGCTATATGATAACAATAAATTCAAGTGAAAGATATTACAATCATGCATAACTAGCAAGTAATGCGCACATGCATTTAACTATGGTCACTACAAAGAATTCTGGCAATAGCGGCGACTTTTGTCGCCGCTAATACTCCCAATTGTCACCGCTAAAAGTATTAGCGGCGACTTGTCGCCGCTATTGAGTCGCCGCTAATGAACCGTTGCTAATGCTTGTCATGTCGCCGCTAATAGTACTTGTCGTCGCTAAAAGTCAAAAAACCAATTAATTTTTTTTTCTCGCTTAATCCCAGGTTTTGCAAATAACCGTAACCTGCTGTTTCTTTTAATTTTCTGTACGCAAACAATAATTCAAACAATTCTTCAAACAAACCAAGTTTTAAACATAAAACTACAACAAAAGTATTTTGTTTGATTAAGTTAAAATTTTGAAACCCCTAAGTTCAATACAAAATACATCATTCTCCCTCCTCGTCTGTGTCATTTTCGTTGCCTTTTCTTGATTTCTTCTTATCCATAGCTTGGTACAGTCGTTCCATAAATCTCGGGTCTTCAAACAATTCGTCAAAATATTCCTACAAAATAAGATATACAGTATTAGTTCTAATCATGTCACAATAAAAATCTTTTCTACATGATGTTTTGAATATTTTTTAAGTCTTTTGAGGTACACTCTTATATATTTCTGGGCTGTTGTCTAGTATCTTACCACATTGCTTTATACTTCTAATTCTTGTCTAGTATCTAACACTTCTTTCAATTCAAATGTTCATACAGGTCACCAATATAGATTTGAGTGCAGATTTTGGAAACTTACAATTTTGGATCTTTAACCACTTCTAACTTCTAGTGTCCAACAAAGTATCTATTTAACCAATCAATTTTAGATTAATTTTGATGCAGTTTCTAAAAGAAATAAGTTTCTATTTAACAAATGAACTAAGGACACTAAAAGTCTAATATAGCCATAAAACAAGTTACGGAAGCCACAAGTGATAAACTCAAAACCATAAAACAAATGGAGGAAATGGACACTCAAGGGAAATACATTGAGTTGTTAGAGAGTGAGTTGACTCATTTAAGACAGGAACTCCAACTCAGGGGCGAAAGCGAGTTGACTCAGTTAGAAACAGTGAGAAGTGAACTGGACGAGATTCGAGAGAGAGAGAATGAAGGGAGCTGAGGTGGCGAAAGTGAGTGAATTTAGGACACGCGCAGAACAGGCGACAACACGAGCTGAGGTGGCAGAGCAGGCAAAAACCGCCCTCGAAGAGCAAGTAAAGGAGTGGAAGGAACAGAAGCAAAGACGGAGAGCCGCATTAGCCGCCCTCCGAGCAGAATCGATGTCGAGATCGAGCCATAGTTAGAGTATGATGATAATTCTAAAACATACATCCATTGGGTAAGTTTCTGAAAATGAAGCAATAGTTGAAAACATACTATTGTTGAACAATCATAACTTAAAGTTTCTAAAAGGAAGCTCATAAATATAAATATATATATATATATATATATAAATAAAAGCCGGATCTTTGTTTTCTTATATGCCTCAAGTACCCAATTTAGCAATTTATGCAATTTCAACTTAGGATATGTTGTTTCTTTATTTTTTCGTGATGTTACATAACATTAATAAGTTAAAAGACTGTTGGTTCTTGTTAATATTCGGGTTTTACACATCTACTGGTTTCAGCGTCCAACTCATGTTTTTATTATTTTTTTCAGAATTTATATATAAAAATCCAACAAACTGTGACTGACTCTTAAACGTTATCTGTGACTGACGCTTAATCCGACCCGAACCCGTTTCAACCCGAACCCAATCCGGCCCGAACCAAAACAATCTTTTTTTGTAATCAATAATTCAGTCTGCACATGCTCTAATCAATAATTCACAACAAGTAATTAACAGTTGTTAATTGTGATTTAAATATCAGTAATTAACAATCAAATTCGATGGCAGTTAATCATGTGGATTAAAATCGCAATAATTTGAAACGTGGGTGTGTTACCTCTGAAAATTGCGGACGTGTCTTCTCCTTCTCATGAGGACTCACGTCACTCGAGGCTGAAGATAAAGAAGGTTTACGCCCAAGTCCCCTATAAATTCCGCGCCGAGCACCAAGCACCATTTCAAAAACTTGAACATTACTAATGGCAGGCGCACTACTTTCACCGAGTTCACCCTCATCTTCCAAGAATGGGTTATTTTGGGTCCTTTGTCTTTCAAATTCTTCTTTTAATAGGTTCTGTATTTTACAAAGATAATTGAAGGACAACCCATGAATATACACGAACTCGATAACTAGCGTGCGGATTGGTCGTTTCGTTACCGTTGAAAGCAACAACACGAATCGAAATCCTATTGCGAAAATTCTTTGTAAACACTTAAAAATTCGAATCGACATATTATATATATAATATGTCGATTCGAATTCTTAAATATATATATATACACTTTAAATAAACACTTACAAAATTCTCCTCTTCCAACGGGCTGACAAAAGTCCCATCTGGTAGAGTATGAGCATGAGCGTACGTATCCAAAGCTTCAACATTCTGTCAAACATTAAAAATTAGATGATATATTGAATAAACACTTTTATGTATAAACCATTACCTTTTTAAAAGACCAGCTGCTATATGATGCCGACCCCCCGCGGTTTGCGAACTGTTGCTTTTCATGATTTTTTTTGTTAACTTCACACCTTTTTATATATTTCGGATCACTGAAAAGGTCTATAGTCTTCCTCCAATTTTCCACACCCATACCCGTGGGGGGAGTGTCCCTTATAGTCTCTAAATTATCATGCCGCTTTCCTAAATCAATAAACTCCCTTTTTGCCATACTCTTCCGGTCTCTGTATCGCTTCATGTAGACCGACTGGATGCCACCCTTCAGCTGATTACGTTCGCAATCCTGCTCAATTTCCTCAAAATTGAAGCGCCGCTAGGAATTAAACAAAAGTTAGTTAGTCAACTAAAAAAGAATCATAAACCAAGAACATATAAAATAACTTAAACTAAACATGTACTCTGAGATGTTGTTCCATGGCATTCTTTTCAGCAGTAGAAACTTGAGCATAAGAGTACTTATCAAATGCCATGTTTCCCCACATATAAATCCCTACCTCTCGACTGAACATATCACAAGGTTCACCAACCGGGGTATATGTCACGAGTCTATCAAAAGGGATTGAAACAAGCCCTCCCGTCTTATTCGCCTGCAAAAGTTTTTTATTTTTTGCCTTTCCCCTCGTTTTCTTCTTTGGGACAACTACATATATAATAAATAGTTAGTTACTCATAATACATTTTTTATAACAAATGAATAAATATAGTGAATAAATAAGTTACAATAACACTTACGGTCCTCCTCGTGATGACCTCTTCACCCAAAACCCCCGGGAGGTGGCTCATCTGCACCATCACCGCCATGGCCTCGTGGCATTACATCAGCCATGATGTACCGGTCAATTAACACCTACATGATCATTAATTCAATGATCACACTCACATACAACTTGAATTCAAACACATAGGCAACATAAATTACCAGAAACAAACTATAGGTTTCAGTTAATTTAGAAATTAGAACACGAATACAGCGTTGCTTATAGGGCTGTTAACGAGTCGAGCTGAGCCGAGCCAAGGCTGGCTTGAGCTCGGCTCGAACCTAAAACGAGCTGGCTCGGCTCGAGCTCCAAATAAAAATCGAGCTTGGGACAATAAATAGTTTGGGATTTTACTTGCAAGTTCCAGACTACAATTATCCACTATGACTCAAAACAAAAATGCAAATATTTATGGCACCTTTTTGATCCAACATTTCCATGGCTAGAGGTTTGGGACTAATAACCATGTACCAACTGTATTGATTTTTGTTAACTGTAATGGCTGATTAGTTAGTGAAATGGATTTATAATAGACAAAAACAATATTGTAGACAAAAAAATATTATAGTGCTCGACAAACTACACTATTACGTTTAAATGGTGGAAGATGTTGTGAGCAATTATGAAGCTTCACAACTTCATCCTAGAGGAAACAACATTACTAGAGGAAACAGAGTATGCAATCTTTTTTTTTTAATCTAGATTAGGTTTAATACATTTAAAACTAACACACACATATATATATAATAAAATAATTCGAGCAGCTCACGAGCCGAGCCAGGCCTAGCTAGGGCTCGGCTCGTTTACAAACCGAGCCGAGCCGAGCCAGCTCGTTTGAAACCGAGCCAATTTCGAGCCGAGCTTTTTTCGAGCGAGCTTCGAGCAAGCCATGAGCCGCGAGCTTTTTGAACACCCCTAGTTGCTTATCAAAAGACTAAAAGCATAACCATAACAAGTTAAACACAAAGATTGTCCCAAACAGCACTAATAGATAATATCACAGATTACAAAAAGGAATCAGGGAGATTATCAATTATCAGCTAAATCTAAACATGAATAGTGAACTACATATCAAGCGGAACATAACTGCAATCATAAAATAGCTAAAACGTATCATTTATAGCAAACAACATGACAAAAACATACAATACTAATCAATCAACAACTACACGATCGTTAATTCAACAATCAGTCTCAAATACATCCTAAATTCCTCAACAACAAACCTCACTCGAAGACATGAATGCTAAGCCACAAATCAAATTGAACATAATTACATTATTCGAATGTTACCAACCCGGACCGGTTTTAACCCGTCAAAATTAACCCTTGATACACAATCACTTTTTTTTAAAAGACATTTTTTTAACCAACCCGACCCAACCCGATACCCGTTCTGACCCGAACCCGTTCCAACCCGAACCCGAACACCCGTTTTTACCCACGACCCGACTCAAATAAAAAACCCACATTCCAAATACAGTATATGTATTTACAGTATATGTTTGTCTTCCAGTTTCCGAATCTGTACCAAATACCCACATAGAAAACGATAAATTACATACTGTAAATTTAGGGTTAGTATGTTTGTTTGTCTTCCTCTTTCAAGTCATCTACTTTACAGTTTCATTGTTGGCAAAAAACTACACATTATCAACATATGCACTGAAATTGCAAAGAAATTCAGATGGATTATACGTACCGTCGAGTGGCGTCGGAGATTAAGGCGAAAAGAGATGACAGTGCTCCGGCAGAGTGAAGGTGGTGTGGCGGTGCTCCAGCAGAATCAAGGTGGTGCGGCGATGCTCCGGCAGACTCAAGGTTTTCCGGCGACGGCATGGTAAGTTGTGGTGTGAGAGCTGTGTGCAGATTTCATCTTGGAGGGAACTTTGCCGCTAAAATGGATTGTGAGCTTTTTAGAGATGCTTTATTGGGATAAACCCTAGTCATTGGATCAATAAGCAAACAACGGTCCAGATCTTTTGTAGAGCCCTTCTCCCGGATCAAGACCTTTAGCGGCGACATTTTAGATGTCGCCGCTAAAAGTGTCGCCGCTAATACTTGGATTTCTTGTAGTGGGTACTTCTAGGATGAGAAAATCTGTTTTGGTAGAAATAGACATTTTTATAACAAGTGACTGAACAACCTTTATCATACTTTAAGGTTAAGCGTTGTCTATACTAAAATGTCCCAATATCTTCTAGATATTTGTAGTTTGATCGATAAATAAAAATATAATGACACATATACTCTAAGCATGAGTAGTTTACAAACATCAAAAAATAACAGTTTGTTAATGATAATAATATAACTACATTATATTAAAATAAATGCTTAGGTCTGTGTATGGACCAAACTCTTAAGATCTCCTAGTGTTGGAACTACAGTGATCATTGGTAATGGCATAGTTTAAATCGCGAGTGGTCATAACGCCGAAGCTATTGCGCTTCTTCTTCAAGCCTCAGGTTATCTACAGCTCCAACATTATTGGTGTCCATGTTAGTATTATTATCATTATAGAGCTTGTATACTTCTCTAACGAGTTACCAAAACCAAAAAGAAAAGGTTTAGTATGTAAAAATTTAACATAACCTTTATAAATCCAACTTATCCATTTCATTTTTTTGAATGACAAACTTAGATCACAGACGGACCATTAGAGTATTATCATGCCACCAGCAGAACCGCCCGATCATATCCATCTCCACTAGGAAATAATACATATACACCAATTCAGGAGGAAACCCAATAAATCTGGGAACCCCCCCCCCCCTTGTGAGAATCTAACCAAGGGCCTAATGGTCCCTAAGCCTTATCACACCACCAAGATGTCACTAGACTATAATGACATGGGAAACATATCCATTACATGTTTTGAACATGTATGATAACGTATATCGAAGAGTGGAAACAAACTAACTAATAGAATAATAATATATCCTAACGTGTTTACTTTCATAAGGTTGGGAAGTTGTGGGTGGGCGTCCTAACGCCTGGGTCTACAACAAAATGTTTAGAGGTTAGCTACTAAAACCAATATACTTGTAAGATAAATACGTAATCAACGCTAAGATATAAAAATAAATCTACACATAAACTTAAACATCGTTAATTTTGTTCTTATATAACAACGTTGGTATATGTGATGGTGCTCGGAGTTAGGAAAACGCCAAATGAGTTGGAACAAGCTTCAAATTATGGGGGTCATCTGATGGATAACTAAAACGTCATTGTAACATCCAACGTTTTTAATCGAATAGATGTATTTACATATGGAAATTACCCCTTCGGGAGAGGTTATATAAAGTGGTTTACATTAAGGACTAAAGAAGGTACTTCTGGAATGTGTAAACAACCCTAAAGTAGGGAAGGATCTGTCACACCCTGACTTTTGCGGAAGCGTATGTGTGTGACTTAATCGGTTCTCATTGCATTCGATTATAATAAACAACTATATGATCAAAATGATGTTCATCCATTCAAAGGTTTGAAATATTACAACACAGGTCATTTAAGTTCCAATCAAAACCCTCAAGTTATGATACAAACAAAAGTGGATGACATCTAAACTTGAAATTTACATCTTGAAAACAACACCAGCGCCCAAGATCCAACTTGTTTCCTGAAATACATGTAAGTTTTTGAAAATCGTCAACATAATGTTGGTGTGAGTTCATGCAGTTTTTGTATAAGCATTTAAGCATTCGTTGTAGAAAACATGGTATGCAATTGTACTGAAATATGTACTTCTGTAAATGTAAGGAAATCGAGATCGCTAATGGTTTGCAAGGCCATTAACATGTGACATGACATAGGAAGCCACCAAACCTAGGCATTTTTGTCGAGATCGACTGAGACACAAAAGCACTCATTGGTAGAAGTAGGCCAAGAGTGGGGTTGCCTGAAACCCATTAGATCTAACCCTTCTGTTCCGTGGTCTAAATGTATACGTTGATTAATGGTGCTTATAGTACCCTATTCGTGACATGATCTAAAGTATCATTCCTTAGTTTTTGTATTCAACATACCATAACACATGTATTTTCCCCAAGTTTAGAAAACAAGTAAAAGTTTAAAAGTGGGGACATGAACTCACAACTTTGCGTATCCAGCGCCGTAAACTTCACCGGTTGGTTTCTTAGCGTCGTGACCTATACGTGTTCTATATATGTTAGTCACTAGACTTGTATCACACAAGTACAAGTCACCATCTTTTGTTGATGTATATGTTCTTTGTATGTTCATTCTTTATGAGGTTGTACCCTTGTTTGTCGGGTCTCGCCCGTTTGTCATGCCTTTGCACTTTATGCATGTAATGTATTTTTGTAAATATATATTTTACTTCTCAAATATATATATTCATTCATGCAGTCCCTTTTCAAGGTAATAGATGTTAACATAATTTATATTTTTAACTTTTCATGTATGTTACTTATATTATTTTCCCAAAAATAAATATAAGTATTTCATAAAATAATATTCTCAATATTATTTTTGTACAAGTATTCTTAGGAAAATATACTGGTATTTTATGTAAATACTTGTGTATTTTGTATTTTTCACCAAGAATCAATACTTTGATTTTTAGTACTTTCTGGAATTATATTTATTAAAAACAATATATTTTTAAGACTTGTAAGAAATATATATATTTTGTCATGCTATAAAATATATATAATCATTCTCGTTATTCACCCGATTTTTGTATACTTTTATACTTATATATTCTCATGTAGTTGTATGTGTATTTTTGTATTCATACTCCTTCGGAGTATTTAGTGTATTTTCAAGTCCTTAATACACTACTACATATAATAAACACAATATACACTTAGCACAAAATTTGGTGATCACTAAATATACATATTTTCCCCAAAAATATACATTCTTAATATTGATTTTAACTTGAAGAAATCACCATTTCTTGACTTGTAATTTTACACAAAAATTAGGGAAACCTTGGTAAATATTTTTAGGTGAATTTTTAGGTAATAAGTTTCACCAAAACTTATATTTTTCTAAGTTTCAAAATTTTTATAAAATTTTGACATAGTTTCCCCTAAAAATGGAGGTTTCCCATGTTTTCAAAACATGTGTTTATTTTATTTTCAACATCAAAACAATTTCCCAACAACAATCATCAACAATAAACACTAACTTCTTCATATGAAACATCATGGTGAACTTGTCTCTTGTTAAAAATGTGTAGTCTTTTAGATCTACACTTTACATATTATGATCTTTCCAAAAACAAGTGTTCTTTTGTATTTTAAACAAACTTATGTGAAACTTTAATTCACTAACTCATTCATCCATGAGTTTTATGTTTTCAAACCTTGTAAATCATGTTCTAAAACTACTTTTATGTTTATTAGAAAGATCATTATTTTTAATATCATGTTTAACCATGGATCTTTCAAGATCCATGCTTAATATTTTTAGATCTTTCATAAACAAGCTTTGTGTTAAACTTTTAACAAACTTTTCATAGATATTAGTTTCAAAAATTAATTTAACACACACTTTATTACTTCAAGATTACAAGTTTATGTGTAAAAATTCCTATTTTAAGTTCACATTATGCTTTACATGTTCATCTTCAAGTCTAACCATGGATCCTTCAAGATCCATGCTTAAACTTGGTAGATCTAAGCTTTAACATACTTGATCTAATCATAAACTCAAGATATAACATAAACAACTTCATTACATACACTAAAAATTCATGTAATCACTTATTTTCTTCATGAATATGTTAGATCTTTTCATTTTTATCATTAGAAGTTAAGTTGTTTAGATGGTGAAACTTGTACATAACATAAACATGACTTAAATTAGTGATCAAGAAGCTTACTACTAGCTCTAATGGCTAGGGAAGTGGCACAAAAATGGAGATGATGAACAAGGAAGAAAGTGTGGTTAAAAGCTCCACAAGGTGGTCCTTTAAGTTCTAGCACCATACACCTTCCTAAATGACCTCCATACACCTTCTAACAAGCTTGGATTGTGAGGAAATGAAGTGAAAATGAATGTGTATGGGTGTGTGTGTTGAGCCGTGAGTTAGAGATGAAGGGAGGAAGAAGATGAAGTTGTTTGAGAATGGGTGATTAGTTTAGGATTTATAAAGATTTTCCATATCTTTCTTATGGCATATTACTGGAATATTCCTTACACAAAATCTAATAAAATCAAGTGAAATCTAATAAAATCAAATAAAATCCCAATGTGGGACCCATAGGGCCGGATTTGGTGAGGGGGGGGGGGGTAAAATGTAAAATTTTGGAAGTTGAAGTTTTGAAGTGCAAATGATAAGGCTTAAGTAAGTTTAAGTGTGTTTAGGTGTTTTTATGATTTTTAAGTTGTTCTAGCATCAATACTAGTTTAATATCATAAAAACATTACTTCTAGTCAAATTTTGATGTCCCAGTTATTGTCCGGTTGCTCGGTTCGTTACGGTTCGTTGAAGTGCTGAATTGCGCAGTTTCACTAGGTATAAAGCACTTTTTGTGGCAGTTTTAATCCCCGACACTTTGTAAGTTGTTTTGGACAATAAAACATAAATTCTACATGATATTAATGTGCTTAAAAGCTGATTATAGCTGAATTGTTGCTGAATTATGCTGAATTATGCATTTAGAGTGCATTTCGGGTGCTTTTTAGTGCATAGTTTAGCTTCCGGAAAGTTTATAGGTTAACCCTTGTATCCACACTTGGGTTTTATTGTATTTTAGACGTTGGACCTACTCCTAGGCCCCAATTCTATTGTCTGATTGTTTTCTGCAAAACTGCTGACACAGTGTGTCTTATCGGTGAGTTTACTAGTCTTTCTGACGCAACGCTTAAGTAATGCATAAAGCAATATTTAAAGTATAAAACGTGCATGAATTCACATGTATAGCATGAAATTAGACGATGTTGACATTTAAGCACGTAATTGTAGATATTTAATAATAATTAGACAGTACGGAAATTACCGGTTTTGTGCCAGTTGTCACAGTCTCCCCCCCCCCCCCCGTTAAAAGAATTTCGTCCCGAAATTCAGGTTGTGTTATCTCCCATAGGAGCTTTCTCGAATAGATGGGGGTACTTGGTTTTGAACCGGTCTTCACGTTCCCACGTGTATTCGGGTCCGTGCTTAGAGTTCCAACGTACTTTGACAAACTTAATGCGACTCCTCCTTGTTTTATGGTTCTTCCAATCCGTTGCCTCAACAGGCTGTTCTGTAAATCGGAGTGTGTCGTCGATATGCACCTCCTCCACAGGGATGGTGACTGTTTCCTGGGTTGGACTCTTTTTGAGGTGTGACACATGGAACGTGCTATGTACACCATTAAGTTCTTTCGGTAACTCCAGCTTGTACGCCATGGTGCCAATCTTTTCCAAGATCTTGAATGGTAATTTTATGCTCGTCTTGATTCTGAACGTTTGACGATGCAATTTTGCTGGATACATTGGACCATTCACCGTGGATTCGACTTTCCATGTTTTTCTGAATCTTGCTACACCTTTCCAAGGTGAGACTTTCAACAGGACTTTGTCTCCCACCTTGAATTCTAAGGGTTTTCGTCTACGATCAGCGTAGCTCTTTTGTCGATCTCGAGCCGCCTTAATGCACTCTCGGATCTGCATGATTTTGTCAGTTGTCTCTTGAACAAGTTCAGGACCAACCATACGTTTGTCTCTAGCGTCTGCCCAACATAATGGCGAGCGGCACTTGTGGCCATATAGAGCTTCGAACGGTGCGGCTTTTATGCTCGTATGGTAGCTGTTATTGTAGGAAAACTCAACTAAAGGCAGATGAGTATCCCAGCTACCGCCTAGAGCCATAACACATGTGCGAAGCATATCTTCCAGTGTTTGTATGGTCCGTTCGCTCTGACCGTCTGTTTGCGGATGGAAGGCCGTGCTTAGATCTAGCTGAGATCCAAAGGCTTCCTGGAAGGATTGCCAGATCCTTGATACAAAAGGTCCATTTCTGTCCGAAATAATTGAGATAGGCACTCCATGACGTGCCACGATTTCTTTCAGGTACAGCTCAGCAAGCTTTCCAGTGCTATCCTTCTCTCGGATCGGTAGGAAATGCGCAGACTTCGTTAATCGATCGACTATCACCCCTATCATATCATGTCCTCTAGGGGTCCGGGGTAAATTTGTTATGAAATCCATTGAAATTTGCTCCCGCTTCCATATGGGTATCTCGGGCTGCTGCAGTAGACCAGATGGTTTCTGATATTCAGCCTTAACCTTAGCATAGGTTAGGCACTTACCAACGTAAACAGTAACATCGCTTTTAAGCCTCGGCCACCAATAGTATTCCTTCAAGTCTTGATACATTTTTTCCGATCCTGGGTGGATCGCGTATCTCGACTTGTGAGCTTCATTAAAGATGACTCCTCGAATACCGCCATAGAGCGGAACCCAAATACACCCCATAAAGTGTAAGGTTCCCTCTTCGTTTGGCACCAGTTTCTTCTGGATACCTTGGAGATATTCAGCTCTACGATTCTCCTTCTTAAGGGTTTCTTGTTGTTCGTTATGAATGCGTGCAGTGAGGTTCGTCCGAATAGTCATTTCCAATGCTCGAACTCTGAGGGTCTTAACCTTTTCCTTTCGACTTAACGCGTTTGCTACTATGTTTGCCTTTCCAGGATGGTACTTAATCTCGCAATCATAATCGTTTAGCAACTCAACCCATCGTCGCTGTCGCATACTTAATTCCTTCTGATCAAATATGTGCTGTAGACTCTTGTGATCTGTGAAGATTGTACATCGAGTACCGTATAAGTAATGTCGCCAGATCTTCAAGGCGAATACCACCGCGCTTAGCTCCAGGTCGTGTGTGGTGTAGTTCTTCTCATGAACTTTCAACTGTCTTGAAGCATAAGCGATGACCTTTTGGCATTGCATGAGCACGCAACCCAATCCTTGACGCGAAGCGTCACAGTATACCATGAAGTCTTCAGTTCCTTCAGGTAAAGATAGTATCGGTGCATCGCATAGCTTGTTTTTGAGAAGTTGGAAGGCTTCTTCCTGCTTATCACCCCTGTAGTACTTCTTATCCTTCTGCGTGAGGGAAGTCACCGGTCGAGCTATCATGGGGAAGTTCCCGATAAATCGGCGGTAGTAGCCTGCTAATCCCAAAAATTGTCAAACTTCGGTTGGAGTTTTGGGGGCTTCCCAATTCTTTATCGCTTTCATCTTTGCTGGATCTACATGAATGCCCTTCTCGTTCAGGACATGACCAAGGAACTGTACTTCATGAATCCAAAATTCGCATTTTGAGAACTTTGCATAAAGTTTCTCTTTCTTGGATCCTTAACTAGTGATATCCAGATCGAAGGTCGATCTTGGAGTTGTAACTCGATCCTTGCAACTGATCGAATAAGTCGTCAATCCTCGGTAGCGGATACCGATTCTTGACAGTGAGCTTATTCAGTTCTCTATAATCGAAATACATCCGTAGGGTTCCATCCTTCTTCTTTACGAACAAAACTGGAGCTCCCCAAGGCGAGAGGCTCGGCCTTATAAATCCTTTATCCAACAACTCCTGGAGTTGTGTAGATAATTCTTGCATCTCGAATGGCGCAAGTCGGTAGGGTGCCTTGGCTACAAGAGCGGCCCCTGGAACCAAGTCAACATGGAATTCGACTTGTCTTTACGGAGGTAGTCCTGGAAGATCTTCAGGAAAAACATCAGGAAATTCCTTCACTACAGGAATGTCTTCGAGTTTCGGCTCCTCGGCCTTCTTATCTACAACGTGCACCAGGAATGCAACACATCCTTTCCTTAAGCACTTCTGCGCCTTCATAACCAATGTGGGATGTCGTAATCCACCGCCTTTGGGGCCCAGCGTCCCTGCATCAACTGCATGAAGGCCGTGTACTATAAGTGCTTCATCATCAGCAAGAGGAAGGCGAATGACTTTCTCATGACAAACCACTTCAGCCTTATCCTGGGATATCCAATCCATGACAACTACCACATCAAAACTAACTAAACCAACTGGTAGAAGGTTGATAGAGAATTTTCATTTCCCCAAGTCCAAGTATACAACCCTTAGTACTTTATCCATTTCGACTAATTCCCCATTTGCCAACTCTATAGCATGTGGGGAGTCTAGCTTACTTGTTCCTAAGCCTAGTATATCCTTAAGTTCCATAGACTTAATACCAAAGTCGGCGCCGGTATCAAATAGAACAGATGCAATGTGTCGGTTTATAAGGAACGTACTCGTAACTACGTTCGGGTCCTAGCATGCCTTGCGTATTCCCTTCATGAAAATGCTCCCAAGAGCTTGAACTTTTCTTCGGGTAGTCCTTCCGATAGTGTCCTTTGTCGCCACATCCGTAGCAATTCTCAGCCTTTGCCATTGCTATTACTGTCCTAAATTCCATTCACTTGTCTCAAACCAGACCAGCATGCCTCCTTGCTATGCCCGGTCTTGCCCTAATTTCATACCTACGAGCCTTGCACGGACCTTTGTGATAATAACCACCTTTATCACACTTTGGTAGTTCTCCTTGGTAGGTTTTTATCACCCATCTTAGTCGTGACAACGAATGCCTTGACTTTCCTAGTCGCAGCGATTTCCTCATGTTTGTTGTTTGCTTCGTATTGGACGATTGCTTCAGCAACTTGTTGGTTCCACAGAGCTTCAGGCTCAGCTCTTGTTGCAGGTAAAGGTTCTGATTAGACTCAGCCAGCGTTTCTGTCACACCCCGATTTCCACGTGTCACCGGTGGGCCCGGTGGGGGAGTATCGTGACGTGGTTGGCAACATAATAGTCAAACAACACAATATATAATATGCACAGCGGAAGAAAATTGTAAGATATAATAAAACCGAATTTAATATTGTAATATCAAATGTCACAATATTCGGAAGTTTATCCACAGACGGATCGGAAACAAAATGGAAACAATAGTTCAACAGACTTCAGGCATCTTAAGCTTGCGAGACTTCTAATGATGCTAAGGAGAAATCCCAGCCAATTACGCTTAGTACCTGCATTTAATCTTTTTGGGAAAATACGTCAGTTTACACTGGTAAATACAATCAACTGACTCATTTTGGAAAATGATTGAAAATTGGTTTGGATGCACGTGGCATAAACATTTTATTTAACTTGAGAGAATTATTTAATATTATAATCTTGTGAACGAATTACATGTTCCTTGTACGTTCAGTAGCCCGGATCTTGTCCGGGTTAAAGATCAATAGACACACCACATTATTCTTTTGTGCACTGACGGGTGTACGCATACACCCCGCGCTTAAGTCGTGGCCATTTCGTAAAATGATGCCAAGGATATCCGGGACATGGTCATTAACCCCCCAAAGGCTTTAAGTAACAAGACTGTTAAAACGAGCCGATCAAATTATTCAATTAACCACCCAACAATGGAAGATTTGATGCCCGATCAAGCGGTATTCTATATACCGTAACCCAAGCCCGTATAGGGAAAATAAGTTAAAAGTATTTACCTGAGCAATGTATAAATCACAATAAGCAAACGCAAGTAGCTTTTACTGGTACTCCTAATCTGGAACGAAGGTTTATAATAACCTATTAGAATCCTAACGGGTCTTTAGTTAAGCTTAAGCTTAGACCGGTTAGTTTCAAAGACACGGTTTGTACGCACGATTAAGCGAAGACCGGGTAGAATGTGATTTAGACCTGACAAGTTCAGAGACTTGCTTAATATGGGTATTTCATACACATTCTGGATTTTGAGATAAAACCGCTAAGGTTTGACCCGTTTAGGCTAATTTATGTAAACTAGTTACATAAACCGAACCGAACGCGTAATAAGCGTAACGGGTAATAATGAGAGCCATTTACAGGTTTCCTAAGTTAATATGCTTCATATATGTTGTGACATCAGAAAGATGTCTTTTATTATGCCCGAAACGAATTTAAACACAAACTATGCCCCGTAGGGGTAGTTTGGTCATTTAAAAGGTTATAAAAGAGTTTAAGTATTTACCTGAGTTACAGGTCTGATGTAATCAGAAAAAATAATTATTTTACCATGTTATAACAGTAGGGTAAAGTATATATGTGAAATTTATCAATTATAACCACACTATGCCCCGTAGGGGTATTTTGGTAATTTCACATAAGCTGATAAGCTCAAAACTGAAGTCTGAGTTTAACAACCTTTGCTTACTGTTAAAATATTATAATTTGCCTCAAATATCAGTAGGTATCACCCTTGTATGTTTAAAAATAGTCTTAGTACATACTATGCGCTAAAAACGCTTAATAAGGCGATTAGAAGCCATTTTCGGGTTCGATACTTAAAGCTGATATTTTTATCATTCCAGAAGGCTTAAAATAATTTATTTATCATATGTGATCAGTAGCAAAAGGTTTGGAGTCATTTAGATATGTAAAACTCATTTTATGGCCCGTTAGGGCAAAACCGATAATTACCGGATTAAGCCTACGACTATGAGTTATGCTCAGCCTAAAATTAATTAAAAATCTTCAAAAATCCCAAAATAATATATTATATCAGTGGGTAATAAGTTTGATATCAAAAAGTAGGTGTAATTAGGCTATATGCTAATTACGCCGTTTAATTAACATAAAGCTTTCATTTTACGCTAACGAGCATAACTCTTTATCTACACCTCAAACTGATGTCAAATTTTGCATACAAGTTTATATATCAGTAATTAAGGTTTCTACTATTTTACATTTCCAAAAATTACGTTTTAAGGTGAAAAGGGCATAATGGTCAACATATGAGCAATTTACGGAATCATGCATATTAATTGGATAACTAATGATCCGAGGTGTATAATCACAGAGGGTTATACTAGCATGTAACCTGGTCCAAATAAAGCTCTAAGGCATTTCTAAAACATACCATAACGGGTCAGAACTGAAAGTCAAAGTATAAGTCAAACTATGTGACTTTCGGTTCCGAACCGGGTCTAAACAGGAAATTGTCGGGTTGAACATGTTTAGACATGTTCTAACATTCATTACCAAGTGATATCAATGATCAAACAGGTTACAAGTGTTCTACATTGCTAATTATGCATAAATTGTAATTTAAACATTCTGTTGACTTTTTATTTGTATGTTTGACCCGACATTTGACCTAGTTAGAGTGGGAATCAGGGGGAACCCTTTTAAGGGTTTATTACCCACATAATTAACAACTTATAACTACTTTTGATTCGATATTTGACTGAGCCATTATTAATTAATCTCGAAGTCAAACCGTAATTACGACGGTTTGACTTTTAGCTAAATAACTAAGCTAAACTCAATTAAAGAAGGATTAGCAACTTACTGACGTCCTAAGCTTGATTAGTGATCACTTGGAAGAAGGATTGAGCTCCAGGAATGATCAGAAAGCTTGAATGAGTGTGTGAAGAACTTGTTGCAACTTAGTGCTTTATATAGTGATTTAATCACCACAATTTATTGACACACAAGTCTACACTTCACCACAACTGATCAAGAAGTGTTCCTAGTGCTTAGGGGGTGTCTAGGGGTCGCCCTTTATGTGGAGAATCGGATAAAATCGAGCAGATTGCACTCAGCAGGCAAAAACCCAAAGAAATCGAAGCTGGGAGCCCCTCGCGTGACGCTAAGCCCTCCCCCCCATGGGCCTCGCGTCGCGCTAGGCCTAATCTGACATGATCTTCAATTTTTGATTTTTGTGTTATGGTCCTTGGCTCTTCAAACTTCGTTTAGACACTTGTTTCTTGCATTATGAACCCTCATAATTGATTTATAAGGGCTTTAAAACATATACCCACTTTGTTAAGTCCCCGGTTAACTTTATTCTTACCCGAAAAGTCCTAACTTTCAACGTTTACGCTTTAACCCTTCGCACACGAATTTGATCATAACTTTCTCATACGATAACGAAACTTTATGAAATTTAAATCGTGCATTCTAGTGAGCATAATTAACCGTTACAAAGCTTCGGGTTTGTCAAAAGGTCACTCAGAGGTATAACTTAAACATGTTGACACATTTAACCCCTGTAGTTTGAAATCTCTCACTTTTAGCTTCGTATGATCCATGATTTATTCGTTTGAAGGTATGAGCATCATGTAGGGTTAATGTACTGTATATTTATTCACTGTTGACATTTAGAATACGTATATTCACATACTTTCCATGATTGTCAACTTTAGTCCTTTCAGAACATTCTTTCACACGTTCAAACATATGACACGTGTCAACACTTTATAGGACGTGAATTTTCGAGGTGTTACATCCTCACCCCCTTAAAATAAATCTTGACCCGAGATTTACTGAAATAAATAAGGGTACTTTTCTTTCATCGTGGATTCAACCTCCCACGTATATTCGGGACCTCTACGGGCATCCCATTTGACCTTTACGATAGGTACATGCTTCCTTCGAAGCTTCTTAACCTGTCGATCCTCGATCGACACAGGTTTTTCAACAAACTTCAAGCTCTCATCTATATGCACATCTGTATGCGGTATTACCAGTGATTCATCAGCGAAGCACTTCTTCAGATTGCAGATGTGGAACACATTGTGAATTCCACTGAGCTCTTCCGGTAAGTTTAACTTATAGGCAACTGACCCGACACATTCGATAACCTCGAAAGGTCCTATGTATCTCGGGCTTAGCTTGCCTTTCTTACCAAATCGCATCACTCCCTTCTAGGGTGACACTTTAAGTAACACTTTGTCACCTACTTCGAAGTGAAAAGCTTTACACTTTGGATCAGCGTAACTCTTCTGCCTATCACGGGCAGCTTTGAGACGGTCACGAATCTAGACAATCTTGTCCGTCGTTTCAAAGACTATCTCTGGTCCTGATAATTGGACATCTCCAACTTCCGCCCAACAAACTGGCGTTCTACACTTTCTACCGTATAATGCCTCAAAAGGCGCAGCCTTAATGCTGGTATGGTAGCTATTGTTGTAGGAGAATTCGATTAAAAGTAGGTTCTTATCCCAACTACCACCCAAATCAATCGCACATGCACGTAGCATGTCTTCCAATGTTTGAATAGTACGCTCACTCTGACCGTCGGTCTGAGGATGATAAGCTGTACTAAAATTCAAACGTGTGCCCAAAGATTGTTGGAAACTCTTCCAAAAATGTGACGTGTATCTAGTATCTCTGTCAGAGATAATAGACACAGGTATGCCATGTAAGGCTACAATCTTATCCACGTACAACTGGGCTAACATGTCGGAGCTATAAGTCTCCTTGATGGGTAGGAAATGTGCTGACTTAGTCAATCTGTCAACTATAACCCATATTGTATCATTTCCTTTCCTTGTCTTAGGTAACTTGGTGATAAAATCCATGGTTACCATTTCCCACTTCCACGTAGGAAGTTCAGGCTGTTGTAGCAAGCCTGACGGCTTTTGATGCTCGGCTTTGACTTGCGCACATGTCAAGCATTTAGCTACATAGGTGGCTACAGACTTTTTCAAGCCTATCCACCAATAATTTACCTTTAGATCCTGGTACATCTTATCAGCTCCAGGATGAACGGAGTATTTGGAACTATGGGCTTCCTGGAGGATGACATCTCGAAGTCCTCCATAAATTGGAACCCATATTCGTCCATTTAATCTTAGAATTCCGTCCTTGCTAAGAGTTAACTGCTCCTCAGTTACTCCTAACTTTTCATTAGGATAGTTAGCTTCCAACACAGCTTCCTTCTGTGTAGCTAACAACCTTTCAATCAAATTATTCTTTATCTCCATGCGCTTGGCATTGATTCGGATGGGTTTCACCCTCTCCTTTCGACTCAAGGCATCGGCGACAACATTCACCTTGCCGGGATGGTATCTTATTTCACAATCATAATCATTTAAAGTTTCCATCCAACAGCGTTGCCTCGTGTTTAAATCTTTCTGATTGAACAGATGTTGAAGGCTCTTGTGATCAGAATAGATCACACACTTGATACCATATAAATAATGCCTCCACAGTTTTAGTGCGAATACAACGGCACCCAACTCCAAGTCGTGGGTGGTGTAATTCTTTTCATGCACCTTTAACTGTCGTGATGCATAGGCAATAACTTTGCCTTTCTGTATAAGCACACACCCCATGCCAGTGTGCGATGCATCGCAGTAAACCACAAAATCTTCTATTCCATCTGGCAATGTCAGTACTGGGGCGTTGCTCAATCTTTGCTTCAGAATATCGAAGGATTCTTGCTGCTTAGGACCCCAAACGAACTTTACTTTCTTCTTGGTCAAGGAAGTTAGGGGCGCAGCAATCCTTGAAAAATTTTCAATGAAACGCCTGTAATATCCTGCCAATCCCAGGAAGCTACGAATCTTTGTAGGCGTCTTAGGTTCTTGCCAGTTCATAACTGCTTCAACCTTAGCGGGATCCACTTGGATACCACGCTCACTCACCACATGTCCAAGGAATTGGACTTCTCGAAGCCAAAACTCACACTTAGAGAATTTGGCATAGAGCTTCTCCTGATGTAGAAGTTTGAGAATACATCGAAGGTGTTTCTCATGGTCAGCTTGATTCTTCGAATAGATAAGAATGTCGTCGATGAAAACGATGACGAATTTATCTAAGTAAGGCTTACAAACGCGATTCATGAGATCCATGAACGCGGCCGGTGCATTAGTGAGCCCAAAAGGCATCACTAGGAACTCGTAATGACCATAACGGGTCCTAAATGCAGTTTTATGTACGTCTTCATCTCTGACCTTCAGTTGATGGTAGCCTGACCTCAAGTCAATCTTCGAGAAATAACTTGCCCCTTGTAACTGATCGAACAAATCGTCGATCCTGGGCAAAGGATATCTATTCTTTATCGTGACCTTATTAAGTTCACGATAATCGATGCACAGACGCATCGATCCATCCTTCTTCTTGACAAACAAGACTGGCGCTCCCCAAGGAGACGAACTAGGTTTAATGAAACCTTTAGCTAGCAATTCATCCAGTTGTGTTCTCAATTCCCTCATTTCGGTTGGCGCCAACCTGTAAGGCGCTCTAGCAACTGGTGCTGCTCCGGGGATGATATCAATCCCGAATTCCACTTGCCTATCTGGCGGCAAACCAGGTAGTTCTTCCGGAAAAACTTCTGGGTATTCAGAAATGACAGGGATGTCTTCTATCTTTGGTTTAGGCTCATCAACAATCACCTATGCCATGTAGATGACACAACCCTTCTTTAAACATTTTGAAGCCTTGAGCATAGTCGCTTGCTTAGGCAGTCCATACTGGGTGTCTCCCCGAATGGTAAGTGATTCACCAGACGGAGTCTTTATCACTACTTGTTTCTTGTTGCAGACAATTTGGGCCTGGTTATGAGATAACCAGTCCATACCCAGAACTATGTCAAAACCGGCCAACTTAAAGGGAAGTAGAGACAGAGGAAAAGAGTGGTTCTTAATGGATATAACACATCCATCTAACACAGTTGAGACGGTTTCTAAGGTGCCATCTGCTAACTCTACCTCATAATTTACACTCAAGGTTTTGACAGGTAAATTCAGCAATTTGCAAAATTTATGATCTACAAACGACTTATCAGCGCCTGAATCAAATAGTACTCTTGCATAGACATCATTTACAAGGAAAGTACCTGTAATAACGTTGTCGTCTAGAACCGCTTCCTTTGCGTCCATTCTGAAGACTCTAGCATTAGTCTTCTTGTCCTCTTCAGGCTTCTTGGTGTATTTAGGGCAGTTGGTTTTAATGTGCCCCTTTTCATTGCAACGGTAGCATGTTGCGTCTTTCATCTTCTTGCAATCCAAGGTTTTGTGATCCGTGGACTTGCATATACCACAAGCATAGGTTTTTGACTGACTCTGTGAGTTCGACTCAAGTCTGCACTTTCCAAAGTGCTGCTTCTTGCAAATTTTGCATTTGGGCTTCTCACCAGAATTATGCCCATCTTTCCTTGACTCCGATCCTTTCTTGTTGTCACCGTTCCCATGGTGCTTCTTATTCGACCTATGTGAACTATCATCCTCACGTTTTCTCTTCTCAGCCTCCTTATTCCTCAGCGATCTCTGCCTGACCGCATCCAAAGTGAGGGACAAGGATATGTCAGGTACAGATCTAAAGGTAGCTGGCCGAGAAGCCTTCACGCTTGCCTTGATTTCCGGGGCTAAACCACCGATAAAACGAGCTATTCTTTTTGGTTCCGGGGTTACCAGATAAGGAACCAACCGGGACATCGTGTTGAAGTTCGTGAGGTAAGCTTGACAGTCAAGGTTTGTCATCACCAATGATAGAAAAATCAGACTCTATCTTCTCAACCTCATGCTGAGGGCAGTAATTTTCCCTGATAAGGGCAACAAATTGATCCCACGACATGTTGTACAATGGGATTTTTCCGGTGGCTTGAATCAGAGATCTCCACCATGCTAAAGCTTCACCCTTAAAAGACTGCGACACAAACTTTACTATATCCCTCTCAGCGCATCCGCTGATATCCACAACTGTGTCCATCTCATCCAGCCACGTCATACAGTCAATGGCTCCTTTCTCCCCACTGAAATCCCGGGGTTTGCAGGAAACGAAATATTTATAAGAGCAACCCTTGTCACGGGGTCCTTTGTTTAGCACAACCTGCTGAGATGGAGCACTGTGATGGTTCGAGGAGTGTCGATCATCATCTTTCTTCAATTCTTCCTTCTTGGAAGGAGGCTTTGAAGGCGGCTTAGATAGGGTCCTACTTCGAGTCCCACTATACTCTTCGTACTGCCGTTCCAATGCCTTTGTAACTGCGTCGTCAACCAACGCTTTCAATTCAGCACCCGTTAAAGTAACTCGGGCGTTGTCAATGTTCTCCACTGGATGGCTATTAAGTTCGTCCGAGTTAGCCATTTTAATTGAACTGTTGCAGAAAACAAGGACAATAGTTTATTTGGGAGTTTATTATGGAATTGCCCCTTAGGGTAATTCATTAACCATGGTAAACAGAGACCATATTTGGTTAATTTATTAATCATATTTATTTAGGATTTCTATTATAATTTATCCTAATTATAAAACAATAACAGTTTTATTTGTGGCACAAAAGGCCTAGTCACATGGACATTTTAATTTAATCTATGATTTCAGAGAATCAAAACATTAAGGTATACTGGCACAATAGGCCTAGTCACAAGGACATTTATAATTTATAAGCTATGATTTAAGAGAATCAAAGCATGAAGGTTTGAACCTAGTCCATTACCTTTATCTGCCAGGGAGTCATCGCTACCACTGTCTTTTGGCTCATATGGAAATGAGCAGGGCCCGTAGGCATTATATTACCACGTATGGTCAAAATATGATCATCTTAATTGATGACCTAAACCCATGATTCAGATATCATAAAATTGGGTTAGGAATCTTTAGAAAGATCCTTTTTATATCAAAATGACGTGTGTGATTTTAACGAATCACGTCTGCCAGGAGCGTTAACATGTTTTCAGATGTTAACAGGGATTTGAATCTTTTGAACAGGTCTTACCATCTTGGCTCGGTCTTATAATGACCCGAAGGCTAGGTTTCACTCTTTAAGATCCTTATTTAAAATTTACATAGGCAAATATTTGTTAAAAAGGAATGATTTTTGATTTATTTATTTCATATTTAATATTTATGCATATAATAGCAAGATGAAATTTATAAACATACATTCCATTAATTATCAAAAGATTACATGTTGCCCTAAATGGGACTTTTCAACAAACAACTTACCCACGCAGGGGTTTAAACAAGTACTTACCCACGCAGAGGTTTAACAACAAACATTATAATATTCCACGCAGGGACTTACACAACTAACATAATAGTCCACGCAGGGACTTAAACAATAACATACCCTCGTAGGGGTTAACAGAAAGACCGTCCCACGCAGGGGTCAAAACAAACAAGCATACGCACGCAGGGGTTTAACAACAATTGGAAGGATTTAGTGGTCCTTCTTGCTCTTCCCTTTAATTAGGCTCGTTAACCCTTGGAAGAAAGTTTGTCGCTCCCTTCGTTCCCTGTGAAACTCTCGCTCTACATGGTCCAACCTTTGCAGAATTTCTTCACGCTCTGGTGGGGAGAACCTTGGTGGTTGCGATTGCTGCCTGATAATATGGCTTGCAGGTATCTGGTACCCATGAGTTGGGTACCCTACTCCCCATGGATCTCCATAGGGTCCTTGGGTGTTGTAGTTAGCCGCTACCATGTATGGGTCGGCTTCTGCGTAGTTGTAGTTGGTGTGCACTGGCTGTTCAAACGGGTTATATGCCATGGAACCTGTGTATGCCGGAATTGGGTTATCAAAACCCATCAGCGGTGGTTGCAGTGCAACTGGGTGTGAAGGTCCACCCATTTGTGGATCTTCTTGATGTGGCGGGTAATGGCTGCCACTTGATTGCCGAGGAGAGCTGAAATGGAAATCTCCTCCCCGTGTAGACATACGCGGTCCAGATCTCCTACGCCTCGGCGGTTGCGGAGGTGCCGGTTGAACTGGTGGCGGTGGAGGCGGTGGCTAACTGCCACAAACCGTGAATCCACAGAGGGATCCTGTTGCTGCTGCTGAGGCGGTGAATGGCGAGGAGGTGTATAGTACCATTCGTTCCTGGTAAACATAGCTTGAAAGCTATCTGGACCAACATAGGGTGATCCGTGGAAAGAAGATCCGTCAGAGATCTCTATCGGGTGGTTTGTTGTACCACTGGCAGGTTCGACGGGGTCCGTATCCTCGTCCATATCGTCCGCGTGATCGCCAGAGAAATGATCCTCTGGCCCAAATGGGTTAAAACCCACTGGTTCTTGTATGAAATTTTCCGGGTTAAACCGGCCCCTAAAAACTGGTGTAGGGTCACCAAAAGAATTATGCGATAAAGATCGCTGTAACGGTATGTAGGAGGGTTGAGGGTTGTTGGGCTCGTACTCCGGTTGTGGCCCATAAGGGTTATGAACAGGAGGTGTCGAGCTGTGCGAAACCGACCGTCTAGCCGGCTCGAAGAGGTTCCTCCGGTTTTGCCGGGGATCGTCACTCTCTGTGGTAGAAGGAGCTCGCACATTTGAAGGTCCTGCCTCGTTATCATTGGGGGCGGTGATTGGCTCATTGCCTCGTCCTCTTCTCCTAAAGAATCTTGGCGGCATTTTGTTAATCCTGTCAATATAGCATGAGATAACAATAACAATATATAAAAATTAAAGGACAAAACAAAAACCAAACAAGGTAGAATTTGCCCTATGTTATTTGTCTAGACTCGAAAGTTTAGATATGTGCGATTGTGCAACTGAGATTAAACACAAAAGGCTAGTGTTTAATTCACTCAGTGTTGGCTCTGATACCAACCTGTCACACCCCGATTTCCACGTGTCACCGGTGGGCCCGGTGGGGGAGTATCGTGACGTGGTTGGCAACATAATAGTCAAACAACACAATATATAATATGCACAGCGGAAGCAAATTGTAAGATATAATACAACCGAATTTAATATTGTAATATCAAATGTCACAATATTCGGAAGTTTATCCACAGACGGATCGGAAACAAAATGGAAACAATAGTTCAACAGACTTCAGGCATCTTAAGCTTGCGAGACTTCTAATGATGCTAAGGAGAAATCCCAGCCAATTACGCTTAGTACCTGCATTTAATCTTTTTGGGAAAATACGTCAGTTTACACTGGTAAATATAATCAACTGACTCATTTTGGAAAATGATTGAAAATTGGTTTGGATGCACGTGGCATAAACATTTTATTTAACTTGGGAGAATTATTTAATATTATAATCTTGTGAACGAATTACATGTTCCTTGTACGTTCAGTAGCCCGGATCTTGTCCGGGTTAAAGATCAATAGACACACCACATTATTCTTTTGTGCACTGACGGGTGTACGCCTACACCCCGCGCTTAAGTCGTGGCCATTTCGTAAAATGATGCCAAGGATATCCGGGACATGGTCATTAACCCCCCAAAGGCTTTAAGTAACAAGACTGTTAAAACGAGCCGATCAAATTATTCAATTAACCACCCAACGATGGAAGATTTGATGCCCGATCAAGCGGTATTCTATATACCGTAACCCAAGCCCGTATAGGGAAAATAAGTTAAAAGTATTTACCTGAGCAATGTATAAATCACAATAAGCAAACGCAAGTAGCTTTTACTGGTACTCCTAATCTGGAACGAAGGTTTATAATAACCTATTAGAATCCTAACGGGTCTTTAGTTAAGCTTAAGCTTAGACCGGTTAGTTTCAAAGACACGGTTTGTACGCACGATTAAGCGAAGACCAGGTAGAATGTGATTTAGACCCGACAAGTTCAGAGACTTGCTTAATATGGGTATTTCATACACATTCTGGATTTTGAGATAAAACCGCTAAGGTTTGACCCGTTTAGGCTAATTTATGTAAACTAGTTACATAAACCGAACCGAACGCGTAATAAGCGTAACGGGTAATAATGAGAGCCATTTACAGGTTTCCTAAGTTAATATGCTTCATATATGTTGTGACATCAGTAAGATGTCTTTTATTATGCCCGAAACGAATTTAAACACATACTATGCCGCGTAGGGGTAGTTTGGTCATTTAAAAGGTTATAAAAGAGTTTAAGTATTTACCTGAGTTACAGGTCTGATGTAATCAGAAAAAATACTTATTTTACCATGTTATAACAGTAGGGTAAAGTATATATGTGAAATTTATCAATTATAACCAAACTATGCCCCGTAGGGGTATTTTGGTAATTTCACATAAGCTGATAAGCTCAAAACTGAATTCTGAGTTGAACAACCTTTGCTTACTGTTAAAATATTATAATTTGCCTCAAATATCCGTAGGTATCACCCTTGTATGTTTAAAAATAGTCTTAGTACATACTATGCGCTAAAAACGCTTAATAAGGCGATTAGAAGCCATTTTCGGGTTCGATACTTAAAGCTGATATTTTTATCGTTCCAGAAGGCTTAAAATAATTTATTTATCATATGTGATCAGTAGCAAAAGGTTTGGAGTCGTTAGGTATGTAAAACTCATTTTATGGCCCGTAAGGGCGAAACCGACAATTACCGGATTAAGCCTACGACTATGAGTTATGCTCAGCCTAAAATTAATTAAAAATCTTCAAAAATCCGAAAATAATATATTACATCAGTGGGTAATAAGTTTGATATCAAAAAGTAGGTGTAATTAGGCTATATGCTAATTATGCCGTTTAATTAACATAAAGCTTTCATTTTACGCTAACGAGCATAACTCTTTTTCTACACCTCAAACTGATGTCAAATTTTTCATAAAAGTTTATATATCAATAATTAAGGTTTCTACTCTTTTACATTTCCAAAAATCACGTTTTAAGGTGAAAAGGGCATAATGGTCAACATATGAGCAATTAACGGAATGATGCATATTAATTGGATAACTAATGATCCGAGGTGTATAATCACAGAGGGTTATACTAGCATGTAACCTGGTCCAAATAAAGCTCTAAGGCATTTCTAAAACATACCATAATGGGTCAGAACTGAAAGTCAAAGTATAAGTCAAACTATGTGACTTTCGGTTCCGAACCGGGTCTAAACAGGAAATTGTCGGGTTGAACATGTTTAGACATGTTCTTACATTCATTACCAAGTGATATCAATGATCAAACAGGTTACAAGTTTTCTACATTGCTAATTATGCATAAATTGTAATTTAAACATTCTGTTGACTTTTTATTTGTAAGTTTGACCCGACATTTGACCTAGTTAGAGTGGGAATCAGGGGGAACCCTTTTAAGGGTTTATTACCCACATAATTACCAACTTATAACTACTTTTGATTCGAGATTTGACTGAGCCATTATTAATTAATCTCGAAGTCAAACCGTAATTACGACGGTTTGACTTTTAGCTAAATAACTAAGCTAAACTCAATTAAAGAAGGATTAGCAACTTACTGACGTCCTAAGCTTGATTAGTGATCACTTGGAAGAAGGCTTGAGCTCCAGGAATGATCAGAAAGCTTGAATGAGTGTGTGAAGAACTTGTTGCAACTTAGTGCTTTATATAGTGATTTAATCACCACAATTTATTGACACACAAGTCTACACTTCACCATAACTGATCAACAAGTGTTCCTAGTGCTTAGGGGGTGTCTAGGGGTCGCCCTTTATGTGGAGAATCGGATAAAATCGAGCAGATTGCACTCAGCAGGCAAAAACCCAAAGAAATCGGAGCTGGGAGCCCCTCGCGTGACGCTAAGCCCTCCCCCCCCCATGGGCCTCGCGTCGCGCTAGGCCTAATCTGACATGATCTTCAATTTTTGATTTTTGTGTTATGGTCCTTGGCTCTTCAAACTTCGTTTAGACACTTTTTTCTTGCATTATGAACCCTCATAATTGATTTATAAGGGCTTTAAAACATATACCCACTTTGTTAAGTCCCCGGTTAACTTTATTGTTACCCAAAAAGTCCTAACTTTCAACGTTTACGCTTTAACCCTTCGCACACGAATTTGATCATAACTTTCTCATACGATAACGAAACTTTACGAAATTTAAATCGTGCATTCTAGTGAGCATAATTAACCGTTACAAAGCTTCGGGTTTGTCAAAAGGTCACTCAGAGGTATAACTTAAACATGTTGACACATTTAACCCCTGTAGTTTGAAATCTCTCACTTTTAGCTTCGTATGATCCATGATTTATTCGTTTGAAGGTATGAGCATCATGTAGGGTTAATGTACTGTATATTTATTCACTGTTGACATTTAGAATACGTATATTCACATACTTTCCATGATTGTCAACTTTAGTCCTTTCAGAACATTCTTTCACACGTTCAAACATATGACACGTGTTAACACTTTATAGGACGTGAATTTTCGAGGAGTTACAGTTTCCTTTGCTGTGGTTCCATATGCTTCTCTTGTATGAAACATACTGACAAGATTAAACATTTATTTATGTATAAATGTCATTTTCTTGCGTAGCAAACCTCCTTGGAGTCACCTTACTCCGATTGATGCAAGTCATCCAGGGCTATAAAAATACGGTGAGGTCTTCCCTTCACCTTGTTCCTTGTTTATTCCTTAAGTCTCTGACTCTTCCATAGTCTTTAGTTTTACATAAACGGGTATGCTTCACAGGAGATGGGGGGTTGTGCATTTCTACCACGTATAGAGGTAAGTGATAGTGAAAACGCATAAATAAGGTTGTGAGGGTACATGACTTCTTCCTCGGGACCGAATTGTGCCTTGCAGCAACCGTAAAGTTGTTTCCAGGGTGTGAATGCACTACCCAAACGATGGGGTGCACCACGGGATAATGAGGGTGGAAGTACTGATGGGTGCGTCGGTGTAGTATTATGGGTAGAAGTGTCTGACACGAAGTAGGCGAAGACAGGTTTCCTGCTTGTAAGGTGCTATAGCAATTATCTAGGTATTGCCCTACTAGATGAAGGTGTGAGCACTTAGAAAGTTTTGGATGGGTGGTGATCATTAGCTTGACCCGCAGAGTCCACCAGGATTTCCATGCACTACAAGTCGTTATTACGTGGGCCCCCGTAATAATAATTTGTCTTGCACGGTCACCCTAACTTTCCCTCGTTCAAAGTAGATGATCAACCACAGAGGGGACACTACTGTCCTTATACCTCCGTCATGGAAAGGACCATTATGGTGGTCTACGCGTCATCATTTGTTATCGCTATGTGTGTATAGGCACAATGCTTTAGATGTAATAGGAATAAGGGGAATTCCTGGAAGTTGGAGGGGCACCTTCAAGATGAGTACCTCATCTTCCTTGATTGGATGGGAGTGTCGTCAATCTCGCTTCGTAAAAGCCGTCGGGGTCTCGTCTCACTGATAAGGTCGTTGTCCAAGGTTGCCTCCTCCGCCTCGCCTTCACTGCCGTAGTCAGGCACCTTCGCATTCAAGGGAGAAGAACATCCATTTTCTACAAAATCAAGCTCAGGGCCTCATTTGGTAATAAGCTCCACAGTGTACGCGAGGTCGATAATCTCATTGCGCAAGTCAAGAACAATAATAGGATTCGAAGTCGAAGGTATCTCGTCAATAATCATTTCGTATACATATATGCATATATAATAACGTTACTTAGTATACACAAGCAAATAATTGCTACATGTCTCATATAACTCTCGTTTGTTCTTTCCTCTGAAAAACGTTGGATTCTTGGATCTTGGCGCTCTTGTAAATGCAATGAAAAACCTTTTGTAAAAATGTTTTCGTGAGAGAGTCCTAATGATTGTAGTCTAGACTTAAGAAGGAATCCTAGTTCACTACAATCAAAGCTCTGATACCAAACTGTCACACCATGACTTTTGCGGAAGCATATATGTGTGACTTAATCAGTTCTCACATGCATTCGATTATAATAAACAACTATATGATCAAAATGATGTTCATCCATTCAAAAGTTTGAAATATTACAACACAGGTCATTTAAGTTTCAATCAAAACCCTCAAGTTATGATACAAAAAAAAGTGGATGACATCTAAACTTGAAATTTACATCTTGAAAACAACACCAGCGCCTAAGATCCAACTTGTTTCCTGAAATACATGTAAGTTTTGGAAAATCGTCAACATAATGTTGGTGTGAGTTCATGCAGTTTTTGTATAAGCATTTAAGCATTCGTTGTAGAAAACATGGTATGTAATTGTACTGAAATATGTACTTCTGTAAATGTAAGGAAATCGAGATCGCTAATGGTTTGCAAGGCCATTAACATGTGACACGACATAGGAAGCCACCAAACCTAGGCATTTTTGTCGAGATCGACTGAGACACAAAAGCACTCATTGGTAGAAGTAGGCCAAGAGTGGGGTTGCCTGAAACCCATTAGATCTAACCCTTCTGTTCCGCGGTCTAAATGTATACGTTGATTAATGGTGCTTATAGGACCCTATTCGTGACATGATCTAAAGTATCATTCCTTAGTTTTTGTATTCAACATACCATAACACATGTATTTTCCCCAAGTTTAGGAAACAAGTAAAAGTTTAAAAGTGGGGACATGAACTCACTAGGTATAAAGCACTTTTTATGGCAGTTTTAATCCCCGACACTTTGTAAGTTGTTTTGGACAATAAAACATAAATTCTACATGATATTAATGTGCTTAAAAGCTGATTATAGCTGAATTGTTGCTGAATTATGCTGAATTCTGCATTTAGAGTGCATTTCAGGTGCTTTTTAGTGCATAGTTTAGCTTCCAGAATGTTTATAGGTTAACCCTTGTATCCACACTTGGGTTTTATTGTATTTTAGACGTTGGACCTACTCCTAGGCCCCAATTCTATTGTCTGATTGTTTTCTTCAAAACTGTTGACACAGTGTGTCTTATCGGTGAGTTTACTAGTCTTTCTGACGCAACGCTTAAGTAATGCATAAAGCAATATTTGAAGTATAAAACATGCATGAATTCACATGTATAGCATCAAATTAGACGATATCGACATTTAAGCACGTAATTGTAGATATTTAATAATAATTAGACTGTACGGAAATTACCGGTTTTGTGTCAGTTGTCACAGGATCCCTACTCACCCCGTTCATAAACCTTTCCATATACACACAAGATATATATATATATATATATATATAGGGAGAAGATCATGCGAGAACCACCTCTTATTGCGAGAACCGCGAGAACCAATGTGAACACAACCAAAAATGCCTAAAAATAGCTAAAAAGCACACAAATTTTTTTTAATATTTTTTATATAAAAATCGCTACTTTTCGAAGAAAAAAATAATAATAATAAAAAAAAAACTTTTCTTTTAAAAAAAAAAAAATTTTTTTTGGCTACTAAAAGTAGCGATTTGAGCATAAAAAATATTAAAAAAATTTTTTTTTTAGATTTTTTTTATTTTTTTAGATTTTTTTTTAGATTTTTTGGGGGTTTAGTTTTTAGCATTTTAGCTTGGGGGGGGGGAGGGGGGTTGGGTTTTTTTAGGTGTTTTGGGGGTTTTAGTTTTTAGCATTTAGCTTAGGGGGGGGGGGGGGTGGGGGTTAGGTTTTTTAGGTTTTTTTTAGCTATTTTAGGTTGTGTTCACATTGGTTCTCGCGGTTCTCGCAATAAAGGTGGTTCTCGCATGAGCTCCTCCCTATATATATATATATATATATATATATATATATATGTGTGTGTGTGTGTGTGTGAGTGTGTTAAAGCTGCTGTAAAAAGGTGAAGTTCGTGAGAAATGTGACAAACATTATGTAGACTCCATGACTTGAATAACAATACAGTCATGGTGTTTTAACATCTAGAATGATTGTATTGCTATTCAAGTCATAGTGTTTTAAAACATCTGAGGATGATTGTATTGCTATTGTAGATGTTAAAACACCATGACTTGAATAACAATATAATCATTCCTAATGCTAAAACACCATGACTTGAATCACAATACAATGTTCAGATGTTTAAAACACCATGCCTTGAGTCACGATACAAATAAAACACCATTGTATGAACATAAACAAAACACCATGGACTAAAGCAGCGGATTGAAACTTTTTTTTCTGTATATAATATAGAAATATGGTACTCATCTTAAAGGTAAAAAAACGCTCGTTATTATGGAGTAATTTTTTTAAGAAATAAGTTACGTATAAAAAAGTTATTGCCGTTTAAATAAGACGAGGGAACTTGCGTGTGCATTGCATGTGAGTTTATAAATATAAACATGCTAAATTTACCTTTATACCCTTAATCTAGAAAAATAATTTGTTCAATGGTAAACATTATTTACAATCTTTCAATTATGATCTCAACCATTTGATTCTAAATCCAAGGGTGTAAAACACTTCTTACACTTCTCATACACAACACCCTTTTTAGGATAACTCCACTATACATGCATACACACACACACACACACACACACACACACATACATAGAGATAGAGAGAGAAAGAGAAAAACCGAGTTTTGGGCATAATTATCAATTTTGAAGCGATTTCTAGATAATATTATTCAAGTTGGTATTACCATATGAGAGCGAAGGTGTGTGTTGGGATTGTATTTCCGTTGAAATAGGATGAGTATAAAGCCGGTATAAGTCTGGTTTCAATCAACAAGGGTAAAGCTAAGGTTTTTATGTGAGAGTTCAATTTGTAATGATGGGTTTTACATGGGATCATGTTATACGACCGACTTGGTGTGTTTCAAGTAATAAAGATATGAATTTGAAGTGTTTTCAAATATGAGAAACAATAGTCGCCATTGCTGCTCATTTTAGGGTTTCTACCTTGACGAAGAATGTAAATCTTGCGCACTATTCACATCATAGTTTATATCTCATGAGAGTTCAGATTCGCGCCTCGCTAATCATGCGAAAGTTCTAACTCTCGCATCACTAATCATACGAGAGTTGTGCCATGTGAAGTATCTATAGGTTGATGTCCATGAAAAAGTTTCTAGACTCTTGCCTAACTGTTCACGCAAAAGTCTCCAACTCTCACATGAGAGTTTAACGCTATAAACTAACCTTTGACCACCTTATGTTTATGGCAAAGTTGACCCATTTCACATTTGAACCTTTGTGCCCAGATTGATAAGTTGTATGAGTGCTTTTTAAAGGTCATGATCATCCAGTTTATTATGTAAAGTATCTGTTACCCACTAGTGACTTTTAGACCCCTTTTAGATTGTTTTGGGGTGGTGTGCATACTCTATAGAGTGTTTTAAAGTATAGTATGATTTCTAAAGTAACTAATGGCTTTTACGAAAGAAATAGTTAGAGCTTCTAGCTGCGATGTTGTCAGAAATGCTTTCCAAGTAAAATGTCTAAATTTAAGATTTTGTTTAAAAACAATGTGACACCTATGCTTGTAATCATTGAAAACTGTTCAGTTATCAATAAAATAATGTTATTTGATCCCAATGTTTGTTTGTTTATGTTTGACATTTTGCACGTTTTGATTTTTGTTCAATTTCAAACTCCATATTATTTTCTGGAGAGTTATACGCAAACTGGTGCGTAAACATAACCAGTTTAACACGACAAACACTTCGGAACATCTATTTATACTTAACATACCTTAAATAACCTTTACATAACTTAGAAATAAGTTTTGAAGGCTTTGGTTTGGCAAAATCAAGTTAATTCGCTTACAGGGACTAAATTCGACAAACTGCGAAAGTATGCCGATTCGTACTGTAACAGACATTCTGGAACTTGATCATAAGTTAAACACACCCTAAATATCCTTCACATAGCTTAGAAATAGGCTTTGAGGGGTTCGGTGTGCAAAAATAAACTTTTTGATCATTCAGGGACTAAAAGCGTCAAAAAGTGCATGAGTTTGCATTTTCGCGCATATTTTACGTTCTGAATATATCCAGACATCCAAAAATTTAAGTAATCATTGAAATACTTTATTTTAGTGATTGGCATGATAAGCTACCTAAACAAGTCGTAACGGGTCACAAGCACTTAGGTTAAGTTTCGTTTTAGAATGTAGGTTTTGTTAAACCATATTACATGAGTTCCTACACTCATTTGGTTTACAAAACCACATTTTATCCGATCCTCCGATTTAGGTCCGGTTTATTAACATAGTTACCTATATTAGGTGCCGTTTGATTCCGTGATCCTCTAGCTTTGCCTGATTGTTATCCAAAGACTATTGAGCAATCTCAAGTGAGTACATAGTCCCATATTTTACTGTTTTTCAAACATTTTGGGGGTGAAACACATGTGCCTACTTGTTACTTTCGTGCTTTCCATGTTTTCATATCATATGCTTGTT
The DNA here is from genome assembly GCA_030545235.1 of Helianthus tuberosus. Classification (NCBI taxonomy): domain Eukaryota; kingdom Viridiplantae; phylum Streptophyta; class Magnoliopsida; order Asterales; family Asteraceae; genus Helianthus; species Helianthus tuberosus. Next base: position 80,200,782 of record CM060417.1, on the reverse strand, counting down.
ATGTTCATTAGTACACTTATAGTACATGATTTCATTATGTTTTTGCTATCTATGTCCATTTAGTGCATACTTAGTATATCTTTTTACATTACATTTTATGCTATGTATGTCCATTTAGTGCATACTTAGTGCATTTTTTTACATTACATTTCACGCTATGTATGTCCATTTAGTGCATACCTAGTGCATTGTTTTACATTACGTTTTATGCTATGTATGTTCATTGTTTCATAATTAGTACATTTGTTTTACATCACATGCTTACATTTTGGTATGACATTTGGTTTGTTTAAATGGGACAAAAATACGTTCATTAACATTGGCCATGCCGTTCGTTAGTAGGTAGTGGTACCATAGGAATTGACAACTCCCGTTCCTGAAATCCTAGGTTTGTTTTGATGGAATGAATGACCGAATTTGATACACATAACTTAGATAAACCTTTAATTTGTTTAAAGGTTTGTCGCCACAGTCTCAAGGCTTGAATGTATGCATTTAACAATACCGCATAGATGTTTGTATCAGTAGAGCATGCAGTTATTTTACAAAACATAACTTTGATTTATTTCAATACCTTGTTTTGTACATTTTACCTATGGTTTAGTTGATATATTTCACTTGCCATACATGACATTTGGATACACATTACATGATTTACATTTGACATAAACATTTTGACATTGGTTTACACATTACATGATTTACATTTTGACAATAGACAATTATTCACACATAAACGTTTGACAATTGGTTTAAACAAGACAATTTGGTGGTTTGTTTTGGTAAGTGATTTAAGTAACGAGGCGTGTGTAATATGATAAAAGCATGGTGGATACGCCACTGGTACTTCCTATATATAAGTGCTTTTATGATATTACATATCGTAGAGTTATTTAAATCATTTCAATTTAGACACATTACATATTACATAAATAACAGATTTTCACAAGACATTGTTTTACAAATCAGTTTATTTTATACAACTCATTTTACTTGGTTATTTAACTAACCATACACCTTTCTTTTATATAATCTGATTTCTTATCACATTTTCATATGATTTATAAAAGAAAACACTTAACAAGATTCATGACTAATTTTTATTAAACATTTCTTTAAACCTAAGTCATGAATCCTATTTTCACAAAACCTATGTATCTCACATGCATTTTTATGCTGACGTACCTATTTTCACATGTATTTTAGGAGCTGGTGCATAGGTTTGATTCAGGATACACTAGGGTGGACTCGGGCCTTATTGACAATAAAAGAAGCAAGATTAATTTAAATAATGTTACCTACTCTTGTTTCTTTTGTTTAAAGACAATGTAACTCTCTTGTTTGATAAATAAAACAGAACTTTAATTACCATGGTTATGAAACAATAATTCTGTTACAACACTCCCCGACGTTTCCGCCGCGGTTTGATGTTTTACGCGGTCGGGGTGTGACAGAAGAGTTGGTATCAGAGCCAATGGTTATAGGGAATTAGGTTATTAGTAATGCTTTGACCTAGACTATAACTTTTCTAGGACCCCAACACAAGTTACCTTGTGTTTAGATCTTAAAACATGCACTTCACCTATCCTTAGGTGATTACCCAAAACAAGAACCCAATTTTTCTAAAACGCTTTTTGAAAAGCAATCATCTGTTTTTAAATGATTTATTATAAGGTTTTGAACCATTGAATTTTTTGAATGATTTTGAAAATTTAATCATCCGTTTTTGAATGATTCTTTTGGCCTTGTGCCTTCCAAATTTTCAAAATCTCGTCAAAGTTTTGGGTCCTAAATAATGTGAACACGTGCAAACTGGAAGGGTGAATGCCTGTACCCTGAGTTTTCTGTCTAAGGCTAGAGTGTTCGTACAAATCCACATAATCGGACCAGTCAATCTTACCTGGGAACTCTAGGGGTGAGTGTTCACTTATAGGCGAGCATGTCTTCGCGATACATTATATTTGACCCATTTACTTTGATTAGTCACTGTGTGTCGTTTGTTTGCTTTGTGGTACGGACGAATGACCACCATCTTTGCTTTTGTCGATTTTTGTATCATCTCATTCTTTTCATCTTATCATCTCACTCGTTTTCTCTCATGTTTCCTCTTTTAGAATTCCTCCTCGACGCGAAAATCCGCTACCTAATGCCGAAATGGCAGCTATCATGGTGCAGCATTTGGCTGCTGTACTCCCAGGAATTATTGCTCAAGTGAACCAAGCCAACAATAACCAAAATGCTCCATGCAACTTCAAGAGTTTCAATTCGGCTAAACCACTCAAGTTTAGTGGTTCTGAAGGAGCAACTGGGCTCCTCCAGTGGTTCGAGAGCATTGAGAGTACGTTTCATCATGTTCAATGTCCTGATAATCACAAAGTTGAGTTTGCTTCCAGTGTGTTTCAGAAGAGGGCTCTTACATGGTGGAATGGAGTTATGAGAGACCGTGGTGCTGAGGTTGCGTTAGCACTGACCTGGGCAGAGCTTAGGGCTCTCATGATGAGGGAATTATGTCCTCGTCATGAACTGAGAGATTTAGAAAAAGAGTTTGATGACTTGAAGCAGGATAGTGGTGAGCACCGAGCTTACATTGATAGGTATGAAGAGTTGAGTTTGCTATGCCCTACAATGGTCACCCCACTCGAGAAGGCTATCGAGAGGTATATTGATGGCTTACCTGACTCCGTTCAAGACATCATCACTGGTAGTAACCCTACCACAGTTCGTCAGGCAATCAAGTTAGCTGCGACATTGACTGAGTCGTAGGTCCGTAAAGGTAAGCTACACAGAAAGGGTGACAAGGGTAAGAAATACTCGTCTGATAAAGGTGAAAGCAAGAAGGGTAAGAACAAGAAGGGCAAGGATTCTGGTTCTTCGAAAGGGTCTAGGAAGCGTAAGGCTACCCAGAATTTCGCTGTCACTGCCCAAGTCAACCAGGCAGCTCCCAATCAGCCTGCACAACCACCAGCAAAGAAACGATATGCGGGGAATGCACTGTTGTGCAACAGATGCAATAGCCACCTTCAACCGCAAGTTCCGTGTCGTTTCTGTACCAACTGTGGGAAGTCGGGTCATCTTGCTGATATTTATCGCTTTGCTCCCAATCAAGCAGCTCGCAACCCAGCTCAGCAGGCTGCTTAACCGCCTGCTCAACAACAAGCACAAGTTACACGACCTCATTTTCCTCCTGGTTCGTGCTACAATTGTGGGGACCTAACTCATTATCGAAACCAGTGTCCAAGGCTGGTCAATGCAAATCAGAATCAGGCTCAGGCTCGAGGTCGAGTCTTCAACATGAATGCTCATGAGGCGTGAGCTGACAACGAGGTGGTGAACGGTACGTTCTTTGTTAACAATCAGTCTGCTTCTGTTCTTTTTGATTCGAGTGCCGATAAGAGTTTTGTATCATTATCTTTTGAGCCATTGCTTCGCATGTCTAGAACAAAACTAGGAATGCCTTTGATAGTAGAAGTTGCTAGTGGTGATCCCATTGTTCTCGATTCTGTTCTTCGTAACTGCCAGTTGAACCTTAACAACCATCTTTTTCCTATCGACCTCACGCCAATGCAACTCGGAAGTTTTGACGTTATAGTAGGTATGGATTGGTTAGCCAAGCATCACACAGAGGTAGTTTGTTTCGAGAAGATTGTTCGTGTTCCGCTCTCGACAGGTGAGATCTTACAGGTTCGTGGTGAGAAACCTGCTAGTAGTCTCAAGCTCATGTCTTGTACTCAGGCTCGGAAGTATCTGCGAAAGAACTATGTGGCCTTTTAGGCACATGTTGTGGCGGATAAAGGCAAAGGTAAGTCGATTCAAGATATCCCTGTTGTTTGCGGTTATCCAGAAGTTTTTCCTAAAGAATTACCTGGTTTACCCCCAGCACGCCAAGTCGAGTTTCTTATTGATCTTGTACCTGGAGCAAATCCTATTGCCAGATCTCAATATCGTCTTGCACCATCAGAGATGCAAGAGCTATCTAAGCAGCTTCAGGAGCTTTCTGACAAAGGTTTTATTCATCCTAGCTTTTCACCTTGGGGTGCTCCCGTTCTTTTTGTCAAGAAGAAGGATGGATCTTTCAGGATGTGCATCGATTATCATGAGCTTAACAAGCTTACCATCAAGAATCGAAATCCCCTACCTCACATAGATGATCTCTTTGATCAGTTACAGGGTGCTTCATACTTTTCAAAGATTGATCTGCGTTCTGGGTATCATCAACTTCGTGTGCATGAAGAAGATATTCCCAAGACTGCATTCCGCACTCGTTATGGGCATTATGAGTTCACAGTTATGCCATTCGGTTTGACTAATGCTCCTGCTGTTTTCTTGGACTTGATGAATAGGGTTTGTAAGCCTTATTTGGATAAGTTCATCATCGTTTTCATTGATGACATTTTGATATACTCTAAGACGCAAGCTGATCACGAGCAACATCTTCATCTTACTCTGGAACTCCTAAAGAAAGAACAACTTTTTGCCAAATTCTCCAAGTGCGAATTTTGGCTTAAGGAAGTTCAATTTTTAGGACATATTGTCAACGAACAAGGCATTCAGGTAGATCCCTCCAAGATCAATGCGATTAAGGATTGTGATACGCCTACTACTCCTATTGAGGTTCGTTCTTTTCTTGGTCTCGCGGGTTATTACCGCCGCTTCATCGACAACTTCTCAAAGATTGCAGTTCCCCTAACTGCTCTAAGTCAGAAGAACAAACCCTTTGAATGGGGAACTAAACAAGAAGAAGCATTTCAGACCTTGAAGCAGAAGCTTTGTGATACACCTATTCTATCTTTACCTGAGGGCAATGATGATTTTGTCGTGTATTGTGATGCCTCCAAATTGGGTCTTGGCTGTGTTCTCATGCAAAGGAACAAAGTCATAGCATATGCATCGAGGCAGTTGAAGATACACGAGAAGAACTACACTACTCATGATCTTGAGTTAGGTGCAGTTGTCTTAACTCTCAAGATCTGGAGACACTATTTGTATGGTACAAAATGTGTGGTTTTCACTGACCACAAGAGTCTTCAGCATATCTTTCATCAGAAAGAACTCAACATGAGGCAACGACGTTGGGTTGAACTTCTAAACGACTACGACTGCGAGATTCGCTACCATCTTGGTAAGGCGAATGTCGTGGCTGACGCATTAAGTCGGAAGGAACGTGTCAAGCTTCATTGTGTCAAAGTTCAATCTGATATCCAATCTCGTATTTCTCAGGCTCAACATAATTGCGTCTCGCAAGGATTGATGGGTAAGGAGTTACCCTATCACATTAAGCCTGATCTTGAATTAAAGGACAACGGATCGTATTATTTCATGGACCGTCTGTGGGTCCCAAGTCAAGACAATCTTCGCGCCTTGCTTATGGATGAAGCTCATAAGTCTCATTATTCTATTCATCCCGGTGCAGATAAAATGTATAAGGATGTTCGTACTCAGTATTGGTGGCCTGGTATGAAGAAAGACATTGCCTTATACGTATCAAAATGCCTTACTTGTCTTATGGTTAAGGTTGAACATCAACATCCTTCTGGTTTATTGGATCAACTAGAGATTCCAGTTTGGAAATGGGAAAACATTGCTATGGATCTTATTACCAAACTTCCACGCACAAAGAGTGGTCATGATGCCATCTGGGTAGTTGTTGATCGTCTTACAAAGTCAGCACATTTCTTGCCAATCCGTGAGAATCTATCTGCTGACAAGCTTGCTAAAATCTATGTGGATGAGATTGTATCTAGACATGGTGTTCCTTTGAACATTATTTCAGACAGAGATGCTCGATTCTCATCGCGTTTTTGGAGAACAATGCAATCTGCTATGGGAACCCAACTTAATCTGAGCACAACTTATCAACCGCAATCAGATGGCCAAACTAACAATCCAGACTTTGGAGGATATGCTTAGAGCTTGTGTGATCGATTTTGGTGGTAGTTGGGATTTGTATCTTCCATTGATTTAATTCTCCTACAACAATAGTTATCACTCCAGCATCAACATGGCTCTTTTTGAGGCTCTTTATGGTCGAAAATGTCGTTCACCAGTCTGCTGGAATGAGATCGGTGAGGCTCAGCTTACTGGACCTGACCTCATTCTAGAGACAACAGATAAGGTTAAGAAAGTTCGTGATAACCTTCAGACAGCTAGAAGCCGTCAAAAGAGTTACGCGGACCGACGACACAAGCCCTTGGAATTTCAAGTCGGTGATCGCGTATTACTTAAGGTCTCACCTTGGAAAGGTGTGATCAGATTTGGAAAGACAGGAAAACTTGCACCTAGATATGTTGGACCATTCAAGATCATCGAAAGAATCGGTAAGGTAGCCTACAGACTTGAGTTACCTCCTGAACTTGGAAATGTTCATCCAACTTTTCGCGTGTCCAATCTCAAGAAGTGTTTAGCTGATGAGAACCTCCACATACCACTTGATGAAATTCGTGTTGATAACACGATGCATTTTGTTAAGAAACCTATGGAAATCATGGAACGTGAAGTCAAGTGGCTCAAACGCAAGCGCATTCCACTTGTCAAAGTTCGCTGGGAATCTAAACATGGACTAGAATTTACTTGGGAACGTGAAGATCAAATGAAGGCGAAATATCCACATCTTTTCTCACGAGTTTCCTCTAAATAAATTTCGGGATGAAATTTTCTCAAGTAGGGGAGACTGTGACACCAGTGCTTGTAATCATTGTAAACAGTTCAGTTATCAATAAAATAATGTTATTTGATCCCAATGTTTGTTTGTTTATGTTTGACATTTTGCACGTTTTGATTTTTGTTCAATTTTAAACTCCATATCGTTTTCTGGAGAGTTATACGCAAACTGGTGCGTAAACATAATCAGTTTAACGTGACAAACAATCCGGAACATCAATTTATACTTAACATACCTTAAATAACCTTTACATAACTTAGAAATAAGTTTTGAAGGCTTTGGTATGGCAAAATCAAGTTTATTCGCTTACAGGGACTAAATTTGACAAACTGCGAAAGTATGCCAATTCGTACTGTAACGGACATTCCGGAACTTGATCATAAGTTAAACACACCCTAAATATCCTTTACATAGCTTAGAAATAGGCTTTGAGGGGTTCGGTGTGCAAAAATAAACTTTTTGGTCATTCAGGGACTAAAAGCGTCAAAAAGTGTGTGAGTTTGCATTTTCGCGCATATCTTACGTTCTGAATATATCCGGACATCCAAAAATTTATGTAATCATTGAAATACTTTATTTTAGTGATTGGCATGATAAAATCCCATTCGTCGCGTAATTTGGATCGTTTTTCGCGTCCGTTCGTGTTTCGTCGTAATTAACCGAACAACGCAACCGTACGACCAAACGAACCGACATCCGAGATGTTTTTGAGCATATTTCATGTTCCCTATACTTAAACTTCATTATTGAGCCTTGAAAATGGGTTAACGGGGTTTAAACGCATCAAAAATGGCTTAATAGTGTTGCAGGGACCAAAACTATCAAATTTTGAAAGTTTCTGGACCTGGGACATGGTGGCGTCGCGCCACAGCCTTATGGCTATGTGGTGGCAGCACGCCACCACCATATCTGGGCAAAAACTCAATTTCAGCAACTGCAGGTCCATTTTCAGCATTTGTCTTGAAGTTTAGGGGCTATTTTGTAACATTTGCAATACCATTTGATGGTTTTGGGGCACCCGTAGTATTGCAAAACCTTGTGCCCACTTGGATGGTCTAGATTGATGCTCGTTTATCATGGAACGATCTTAACGGTTCTTGGTTTTCTATATATACCCAACCCCATTTCGCTTCCAACTCACACCTTGATCTAATTTCTCTAAGTTGAAGGATAAAATCCTTCATACCTGAGAATATCTAGATCAAATCTCCAATTCTTGGACCTTTTGTAAGTATTCTTTCCTTCTCGTACATGTTTTAAGCACGAAAGTCAAACGGTGTTTAACTTTCAGCTTTGGCCAGTTTATGGTTAACACGAAGTTCGTTTGAACTTCGCAACGTGAGCGTAATCACGATGGTCATAGTCCTTTGTGACTATACCTACTGATTACCACGTTATCTAGGCATAGTGACGAGTCGTAGTTTCGATCAAAATACGTATTCTTGCGTATTTTGCAACCAAACTACTTTTAGGTATCAAGACCCTTTGTTTTGATACAAAACTTGTTTTCAAACCTCGTTAAGCATGTTTTAACATGTTTAGCTCGTCACTTTAGGTTTAGTGCTTATATAGGGTCGTAAGATAAGCGGTCAAAACAACCGCTTAGACTTTCGAACCCGACCCGTTTGGTTGATCATTAGGTTCCGACCAAACACATTAGGTGACCATAGTTGTATAGGGAATAACCTTCCGAGGTTATACCTTAAGGCCACGTCGTTTAATTAGTTGTATGATAGGTAGTTTATATTTCTTAGGAAAATGACCAAAATACCCTTTTTACGCCAAAATTCATTTTAAGCTTATGTAACATAAATTTTGACATCTAAACTGATTAGGAAACAATATTAGACATTTTAAGGCATATTTTACTTGTCATAGGACTAGTTAGGCGGTCCGAACGCGTTTTACGCGAACGACGCGTTAAAGTAGCATAAACTACCTAAACAAGTCGTAACGGGTCACAAGCACTTAGGTTAAGTTTCGTTTTAGAATGTAGGCTTTGTTAAACCATATTACATGAGTTCCTACACTCATTTGGTTTACGAGACCACATTTTATCCGATCCTCCGATTTAGGTCCGGTTTATTAACATTGTTACCTATATTAGGTGCCGTTTGATTCCGTGATCCTCTAGCTTTGCTTGATTGTTATCCAAAGACTATTGAGCAATCTCAAATGAGTATATAGTCCCATCTTTTACTGTTTTTTATGCTGACGTACCTATTTTCACATGTATTTCAGGAGCTGGTGCATAGGTTTGATTCAGGATACACTAGGGTGGACTCGGGCCTTAGTGATAATAAAAGAAGCAAGATTAATTTAAATAATGTTATGTACTCTTGTTTCTTTTGTTTAAAGACAATGTAACTCTCTTGTTTGATAAATAAAACAGAACTTTAATTACCATGGTTATGAAACAATAATTCTGTTACAACACTCCCCGACGTTTCCGCCGCGGTTTGATGTTTTACGTGGTCGGGGTGTGACAAACAAACCTTACACCTGTAATGATTCTTAAAGGAAAAGTCTGAAGGTAAGGGGTAAAGGATAAGGTTTTACAAAGTTAACACACATCAAAATTTGCTATATCTATTCGAGATGAATGTCATATATGGTAGTACTTAGGGGGCTGTAAATCTTGCTACATAGTACCTTAGACGTTAGGAACCTTGGTCCATGGGGACTGATGTCGTATGCTGGTATTTACGGGGTTTTCAGTGCTCGTAAAGACACGTCATAGGAATTTCACTCACGAGGTGAATATTACCTTATTGCTAAAGTTTAAAGTCATAGTGCAGATACACATATTTTTTTACTCATCATATATGTATAACATATATTTATTTTAAATTCATGCATCCTCATGATCTACATTTATAATGTTTTATTGCAAAGTAAGTTATGATGAAACTGTTATATGACAAGTTAAATATTTAAAGATATTTTTAAGAAACTAGAACTCACTGAGCGTAGATGACTTTAGTATGCACATCAAGTTAAAGTGTAGTCATGCATGAGGGTTGGTGAAGGCATGGTTGGCTTTAAGGTGAAGGATTCCATACTTAGATACTAGCATTTTGTTTGTTTATGTTTTCGTTGTTGTGCCTTTGTTTAGAGGCTTATGTATTTGACTTAGGTTTTATGTTTCATTATGTTTGAACAATGTTTGCTTGATATGGATGGGTCTTCCAGTTTAAGAACTTAGTTAAAATGTGTAAACCCTATAGATGAGATCCCCGGATTGGGGGCATTTCGATCATGTATTAATGGGACTTTTCATGTATTAGAGGATTCTTTTTGGTTAGATAAAGTCGTATTAGGAAATAATATGTCATTTTTATGCTATTTACATGCATATGATGATTAGTACATTTGTAGGTCATCTCATATAATAGTAAGTTGGTTTTAGTACATAAAGTTACACTATGTTCTAACAAATCAAGATGGTGTTAATGACATACAAATAATTATTTTTACATGGAATTACATTTCCATATGTTATAGATTAATGCACATATATTAGGTGCTACATTACATTAACGAGAAAGATATGTCATGTGTATCGTTGATTTACATGATCTCGTGTTGTGAGTACATACGCAGCATTGGTTCCCATACCCACCACGGTGTAATCCATAAGGCATGGAACCGTGTGACATATTAGGTCATTTCATCGTTAACAAACCATAAGTGACCGATTATCGATGATATAGTAGTGCTAAATTTTTGGTGATTTACTGGTGTAAGAACTCGTCAGTGACCTGTCTATGAACATTCCATCTTTGATAAGTCCATAATATATAGGCGAAGTCTTAATCGATAGAATTTCACCTATGGGTCACCGACATGTTAGTGACAAAACTAGTTAATATCTGAGTAGTCAAAGCTTGTAAGATATGAAATCATTGCGATAAATGTTTAGAAATTTATTTGTTGCAAATTTTGATTATTATAAGGGAAAATCTCTAAAGTAGTAGAACAAGTTTTATATAACAAAAATAGTATACGAATTTCAGCCACTCGCAAAATAAATATTCGCAATATCAGCCAATCACCTTAAACTAAATAAACTTTGCTGGCTAAGACATAGCCCCCACTTTTGGACCCCTCTAAGCCGCAACCCTCGATTTTAGAGAAAAAGTGGGGGCTAAACACGCACTTTTGGAGGCTTAGCTCCAACTTTTAGATGTTGGCTAAGGCCTGGTCTAAGCTTTTGATGCATGCCCAAGTGTGGAAGATCAAGCCATCCCGTTTCTAAAGGCCCAAGATCGAGCTTCCATGGGAAGCTACACGAAATGACCATAACTTTAACCATAGCTTCCAAGGGCGCTACACGAATCCTAGAAGGCAGGAACCTGATGATAGGGATCAGTATGATTTTGATAATCCATTTTTTGATGGTAATGGTTTGACTTCTGAAGAGAACCTAGAAGGTGGACCAAGGAGAGAACATGGAGAAGGAAATAGGCATTGGGATGTTGGGATAAGAGTTCATATTCCAAAATTTGATGGGACTAGTTTGAATCCGGAAGGGTTCATCGATTGGCTGGCTACCGTAGAGGAGGTATTCGAGTTCAAGGAGGTGCCAGAAAACAAAGGGGCAAGAATCATGATGTGGACCTTGATTGCTACCAGGTTACGTGGTAGGGCATTTGTGTGGTGGCAACAATTGAAGCGAGCACGAAACAGACTTGGGAAGTCAAGAATCGTGATGTGGACCAAGATGTAAAAATGTTTGTGGTATAACTTTTTGCCTCATAACTTTCAAAGGTTGATTTACCAATGTCTGGAAAATTTAAAACAAGGGGCCAAATTGGTTGACGATTATACAACTGAGTTTTACCAATTGATTGCTTGGAACGGTATTCCTGAATCGAAAGAATAACTTGTTTCTCAATGTATTGGGGGTCTACAAGTTCAAATCATGGAGTTTGTAAACCTTTTTGACCGATGAACAATCTAGAAGGCCCACCAACAGGCATTGGCTTTTGAGAAACCAAATGTCAGGTGAGCGATTCATATTCTCCTGGCCCCTGCTAGAGGAAATTATGGGTCGAGTAATGGGGCACCTAGTGTCATGCCTAATCCATAGAGGCTAGGGGTTAACAATAGCGGGCCATCTTTTAAAGGGGCTAATAGTAGTGGCTCGAGTATAAAAAGGGCTGGTAAGCGACATTAGTTTGCTGAGTATGAGGATGACCAATATGAAGATTATGAAAAATACCCCAGTGTATAACGAAGAACCCGAGTACGAAGAAGAGGTCATGACCGATGAGGTGGGGATGAACTTGGTGGTCAGACGCTCTTGTTATACACCAAAGGAAGATGGTGATGACTGGCTTACCATTACATCTTTCACTCAACATGTACTATTTTGGGGAAGGTTTGTATGTTTGTTATTGATTCTAGAAGTTGTGATAATTTGATATCTGAAGAGGCAGTCCAAAAGTTGGCTTTGAAGACAGAGAATCATCTCAAACCTTATATGCTTCAGTGGCTTAAAAAGGGAGGTGAGGTGAAGTAACGGTATCTAAAAGTGATCTTGTTGTTTTTCTTGTTGGAGCCACACATAAAGATAATCTGTTACGTGATGTGGTTGCTATGGATGTATGTCACTTATTTTTAGGTAGACCATGGGAGTATGATCACATTATAGAACATAATGGGCGGTCCAGTACTTATAGCTTTTTGTGTGGTGGTGTGAAGATAACTCTAGTTCCGAGCAAGCCAAAGGAGTTAATTATAAAACATTCAGGGTACTCTTTTGTCCTTTAGTCAGTTTCCAAATGAGCTGGAGATCGCATAAAATATTTTAATGTTCATAGGGAAGGAGGTGTCCAAGGAACTCAAAATTCCTAAAGCTTTGGTTCCACTATTTGAGGAATTTTTTGATGTTTTCGTAATGATTTATGACGTGTGTGCAAGTGTGCGTATGATTTTTATTATATTTGTAAGTACTTTTCACTTTTTTATCAAGTTGTAAATTTATAAAACACGATACAACACTATCACTCTCTACAACACGCAAGGGCAAGTGCACCTATCATTGGCATAGTACAGTGATGGTAAGATACCAAGGTCGACCAAGAACACAAGAGCTTTTAATACCGGAATATCGTCGATGTCTAATCTAATTAAATTTTTAGGAAAGATTTTTTAATAAGTAAAATAAAGAAACTAAATAAATAAAGAAACAAACAGACAAGATAGAGTCACTTGATTCTGACTCATCTTTTATGTATCCTTTGATGATTTCCGCACTTTGGGTTTTTTAAGATATTATCTTAAGAATTTTGTTTTCACGAGCAGATGTCTGAATGGTTTAGACATTTGCCTCTGAATGGTTAAGCATTATACTAAGTCTGAATGGTTAAGACCTCTAATCTGAATTGGTCAGACATTTGCCTCAAACGGTTAAGCATTATACTGGCTCACAATGGTTCAGACCTCTTACTGATTCAGGACTTAATGGTTCAGACCTCTTATTGGTTCAACACTTAACCATTCAGAAGTTGCCAAACAGCCTCTTATAGTGTCATGTCCCTCTTTTGGAGGCAACGCTACCCTCAGCCATATTGGTCTAAGTCAACAGGGATGCAGTCCCGCAAGGCCGGAATATTGAAAGATAATTAAGTAAGTTATTAATGCAAAATGTGGAAAGTCCCTCTTTTGGAGGCAACGCTACCCTCGGCCATATTGGTTTGAGTCAGCAGGGATACAGTCCCGCAAGACCGATTTAAAGTTTTAATAGTAGTTTATTTCTAAGGGATACAAGCCGTTCATACTTCCACCGATTTAATACTATCTGCCTCAAAGTAAGTCCTAGAAATCTTGAATCAAATCCTCGCAGGATCTATACACTGAACGAGGCAATAACTATACCCACACCACCCTTCTAACCCCCTTCTAGGTAGTTAACACGCTTTATATAGACCGTAAAGACACGAATGAGTGAATTAGCGAAACATGAAGAGATGATAGAATTAAATTCACTTTTATTATAAAAAACTATTTATTAAAGTCATTAATATATACCCAGTTAAAAAGTTAACCAAAGATTGGAAATCAAAAGTAATACATAAATGACTTGTCTTCACCAAGTGATGCAAGAGATTAGCCAAGCATGGCCTTTGTTTTACAAAAACTCTTATGATCAATCTTGGATCCTGAGACTACTACACCCACTCTAGAGATGGTAGGCACGTCCTCGTCTCCTCCTTCTTCTCTGTCTTTAGTTAATGAGCTTGCCAGTCTAGATGCTCACTGGCCCCGTGTTAACGGCACGTCCCCGTGGCCATTCTACTTGCTGTACGATCCAAGATTTTCATATCTTGGAGTTGACCATGGCCCGTATCCATGGGACACGACCCCGTGTCTCTTGTCTGCGTCTGTTTGTCTTCTTATTCCTGGAATCTTGGGTGGGGCACGACCCCATGCCCGGCAGGCACTGCCCGTGCTTCTCTTCTGAGTTGTTGTTTTTGGTCTTGGGATGAAGTCGGAGAATTGGTATATTGTATCAACTTCCCTTCTTTTGTATTCATGCTGGTTTTTGTATTCATGTCAGTGTAGGTATCTATTTCATAAGTGTCCATCTCTGACATTAAGTGATAGTATCTGGTGATGATATCTTCAAGTGACTCATTTCTCATACACTTGAAGACAACAAACTTCTTCTTTAGTAGGTCAACCTTGTTCTTCTTGACATCAACATTTACTTGATACCTCTTTTCTAGGGCATCCCACATATCCTCCGAGGTAGTGTACTTCTTGAATGTATGTTTGATGCGATCAGGTAAGGACATTTTAGCTGCCAAAGCTCTCTCTTCAACTTCATACATTTTCTTTTCAGCATCTTGCATGTTAACATAGGGAGTGACACGTTGTCTACCTTCAAAGTCATGTGTTGGGTTCACGTACCCCTCTCGAATATAGATCCACATCCGTGTGTCCTGATATTCAATAAAAGACTGAAATCTGTCTTTCCATGTAAGGTAATTTTGTACCTTCATCATTTTAGGAGGTTTTTTTGTTGTGCCCACCTCATGCTCCATTCTCAATAATTCGTTAGAATTCGACATGTACGACATTTTTAACGCAACCGGCTGCTTAAAAACGTTCAAAATTTTATTGAAAACTATTTTTACCAAGTTGTACCGTTAGACTCGTCTCGAGAATACAAATCCAATGATATATATTGTCCAAAACCTTTTTTGGAAACGTCAGCTAAGAAAAATTCCACCACTCCCCAGTCGGAATCCCTTGATTTCGAGTCAACTTCTTCCCATTGAAATCTCACTAGCAACCACGAGTAGCGACCAAGAACTTCAAGTCAAAATCTCAGTAGTAACCACGAGTAGCAACCTCTGTAGCAATCTCTGAACCTCAACTCAGAATCTAAGTAGCAACCTCTAGAACCCGAAACCTTCAAAAAAAAGTTTGTTAGAGATAAAATCGAAATCCCAAAAAATCAGGATTTTAAAATCCAAATGATTTCGAGAAATCCTCAGAAAATCTTCAACAATAATTCCGTGATTCTTGAAAACACTTTTCTAGAAATCTTCGAACCAAAACAACTTCAATTTCTTAAATTTTTGATGAACTGACGAAGAACACCCGAAGAACAGAATATTAAGAGGACTCGAAATCACCCAAAAATAGCCTCAAAAGGACTCGGAATCTCCTAGCAACTTGAATCTGACCAACAATAATAGCAACAGGAACTCGAAAACAGCCAATATCTCAAAAACAGTCAATAACTTCAGCCGATTTTCTTGAATCCGTGTATCAATCTTGAACCGACAATAAGAGCAAATGCTCTAATACCAATTGTAGGTCCCTATCCCGTGGATCGTTACAAGATTGATTATCAATCAAGGGTGCGGAATCCCCTTGATCAATCGATGAAATAGAAACAAGAATAAAGATGAAGAACACGAAAACAATTCATAAACTGATCTTCTGTGATTATCAAACGTATTGTTTACAACCACTCAAGATCACAAGAACTCACAGCCTTTCTCTGTGTTTTCTCTAACTCTCTCTATCTCTAGCACTTCTACAATACATCTAACCTCAACCCTATAGCTTTAAGCTGTTAATATACCTACACCCATACATTTCGAAATGGGCTAGGCCAATATACATTATGATCAATATTCATGCTAGACAAGATAACACAAACTTAGACTTAAAAAAACATAAACTCGGAATGATCCATAATCTTGAACTCCATGTACTTCACAACCAAGTCTTGATCAATATCCAAAGACCAAGCCAAAGCTGTTGTCACATAATATGCACCAACATTTAATGATGAAAATCAAAAGTATACAAAGAAACTAAATTTATCCAACATTAGTACTAAATATGGTTGTTTTTATACCTTATTTGATATAATTTATGTTAGGGATGGATTTTCACATTATGTGGATAAAGGATCCTCAAGTGCAGCCAAGATCACGGATCCTCAGTTCAGTTTGGATTAAGGATCCTCAGAAGACGTTGCAGGATTAAGGATCCAGGATCCTCATTATGATCCTTATACTAACAATTGTTTCCATTATATTTGAACTTGTTTTGCAGGAGTATTCGAGTGGGACTTGGTCTTGCCGAGATACCAGGGGAATATACCTTCGAATTCTGCACGTGCATGGCCTTCGTGACCGTTGTGGAGATCATGGGAAGCTAGCATCTTTTTCGAATTGTTAGTTAGCTTAGTTAGTTTCTATTTTTAATGGGGATAACAAGCTTGATAGAGACATAATTAGCAACACACACTACTCTCGTAAACTCTCTGCAACTTGTTGGCGATTACACACTTTTTGCACACTAGTGATCCTTGTAACAAGCTTGTTATCATCCCGATTTGTACACATTGTTTGTTTAATATAGTTGGTGATCGGTAGTTTCGATCACCCGAGGTTTTTTATGCCGGAGATCATACATTGATTAAGGGCTTTTTCCTCGTATAAATCCTTGTGTCCAACTTTCATTTCATTCATACATTGTTCATACATTTGTTCATTAATTCAAGCATCACACCTCACAAAATCGGATTTGGTTGTATTATCTTTGTGTGATTTTTGACCAAAAAAGTTTGGCGCCCACCGTGGGGCAATTGGTGCTTCATTTCTAAGATATTTTGTTCATTTCATTCATTTCGGTTCATTACCCTCAACCACATGGCTTCCCAGGGAAAAAACACTTCAAGCTCCATGCCGGCGATCACCTCTTCACAGGGCATTCCACCTTTGCCTCCTGCACCTTCTGGATCCTAGAAGAATGCTGAGAATGCTGCGAAGAAACAAACCCCCATCTTCCCAAAACCAACTTCTACTGCTTCTTCTGGTCCTACTAACAATGATCTTTATTCTTTGATTTTGCAGATGAAGGATCACATGCAGCAGCAGGACAAAACTAATGACAGGATCCTTCGAGAGATTGATGACATCAAAAAATTGAAGAGATCAGCGGAGGATCACTCTCCATTGGTGCCCAGATCACTGAATTTTGATTCTCCAGCCATAACAGGCCAGCACTCCACAGCATCAGGCTCTCAATACCAGGGTGGACTGTCGAGTATACGTTATGGATCGTTGGTAATCACTCAAGCTCAAGGATCCTACTTTCAGCCTTCGGGATCCTCTCTTCAGCCTCAAGGATCCTCCTCCTAGCATCAAGGATCCTTTTTCAGTTCTGGAGGATATATGGGAGCACAGACGGTTCAAGGATCCTCTTCTCAGGTTCAGGGATCCTCTCAGGTTCAAGGATCATCCTCTCAGGTTCAGGGATCCTCATCTCAGGTTTACGGATCCATGGATTATCCTCCAAGACTCCCAGTCTCGGTGTATCGAGGATCCAACATCTTTCAGGATAAAGGATCCTTAAGGAGTGTACAACACGGAAGTTCAGAGGTTCATTTAGGAGACTTCATTCCTATGCAGATTGTTGCTTCGTCTGGTCCCTCGATCATGCCAGAATCACGTCAACATGGATTCACATCAGGAGTTCCACCCTTGAATCCATCAAGAGGTAACACTTTAAATACTACTTATAATACTAACCATGGCTTCGTGCAGGATACAGGAATCAACCAAGCTATGGCTAGAGAGTTATAGAAGCTCAAGGATATGATATCCAGTGTTCCGGGAGTGGTCAAACCCATTCCAGAAATTCCAGATGGGAGCCACAGGATATCTCGATTTGCACCACCTATTTGTGATGCAGAAATACCAAAGAGGTTTCAAACACCGAACATGAAGTTGTATGATGGCTCAACTGATCCTGAAGAGCATGTAGCTCAGTACAGAGAAATGATGGAGATCAATCCCATCCCTGAGAGGTTAAAAAAAGCATGTCTATGCAAGGGTTTCAGATCTACATTGACAGGATCAGCTCTTAAATGGCTGCTAAGTCTTCCCCCTTACTCTATTACTTCATTTACTAATCTAGTTAATTTGTTTAATAGCCAATTCTCATGCAGTAGGAGGTTTGAATGTTTAACTAGCGATCTATATAGGGTAACACAAGGTCAAAATGAATCACTTAGAGATTATATTACTAAATTCAGTAGAGAATCCTTGGGAATTCCTAACCTGGATATAGCTACGGCTGTAGAAGCCTTCAAAATGGGTCTACTTAAGGATTCACAGTTCTATGATGATCTTGTCATGACCCCTTACAGGAATCTTGATGAAGTAAGAACCAGGGCCCTTAGATTCATCCGCTTAGAGGATGATAAAAGGATCCATGAAAGATTGGCAGGATCCTCAAAGCAAGAAAAGCAAGGATCCTACTTCAGGAACAACAAATCCAAACCATACAACATATCTGATAACCAGAACATGCATGCAGTGGAGCAAGAAGAGGATGAAGAGGATTATCCTCCCATTTCCGAATATTGCTTTTCTGTTGATAACAATGAACTAATCTTTGCAATGCAGAATCTAGGTGAAAAAGCAAGATGGCCCAGAAAGAGTGATAAGCCAGAAGCAACAAAAGACAAATCCAAATGGTGTGCATATCATGAAGATTTCGGCCATCTCATTGAAGAATGCATAGCACTCAGGAAGGAGATTGGTTATTTGTTAAGCAAAGGGCATTTGAAGGAGCTTCTTGGAAGAAAAAAGTCAAGGATCCAGGATCCTGAAATAGTTCCGGAAAGAGCTCCTGCTCCGCCAGCAGATGCACAGATTATCAACTTCATATCTGGAGGATCAGATATATGTGGCACTTCCTTTTTAGCAGCCAAGAGGCATGCTAAAGAAACAAAGATGGATAATGGGGTCAGACCCATTTGAACCTCGATCCTTACACAGGAGAAAGTTATAACCTTTGATGAGGATAATCGTGTGGATATTCAGGATCCTCACCAAGATGGTCTTGTTATTACTCTATTTATATCTAACCATTTTGTTCGTAGGATTCTCATAGATGGAGGAAGCTCAGTGAACATCATTCAACTTGATGTTCTCAAGAAGATGAACATCCCTGAATCAGAAATTATCGCAAGATCATCAGTTCTTGTGGGATTCAGTGGAGAAACCAAAAACACATTGGGGGACATTAAACTTCCAATTTACATAAAGGGTTCAAAAATTTTGTGTTACAGATTGCTTATCCTGTTGCAATGTTATCCTTGGCAGGCCATGGATACATGACATGAAAGCAGTTCCATCTACCTATCATCAATGTGTTAAACTCCCTACTCCATGGGGTGTGGTGAAGATTGAAAGTGACCAACAAGAAGCTAAAAATTGTTACACTTCATCAATGAAGTCAGCCTTAAGACCTAGGGAGCAATAGCAATTAAAGTATCCTCCAAGAGATGTCCTGGAGGCAAGATAACAAGATGTCAAGGATATCCTGATGGATCTTCAGGATCCTGAATCCAAAATTTTTATAGGATCCGAGATCCTCAACAATATTGAAGAGGATCTAGTATCCTTCCTAAAGAGAAGAAAAACTACATTTGCCTAGAAGCATGAGGACATGACAGGTATTTCTAAAGATATTATTACTCATAAACTTGGCATTGACAGGACATTCAAACCCATACATCAAAAGAGGAGGAAATTTGCACCTAAGAGGAATGCCGTCATCTAGGAGGAGGTAGATAAGTTGCTCAGAGTAGGTATGATTAGAGAGGTTAGGTGTCCAAGGTGGTTAGCCAATGTGATTGTTGTTCAAAAGAAAAATGGAAAATGGAGGGTATGTGTCGACTTTACTGATTTAAACAAGGCATGTCCCAAGGATCCTTTCCCATTACCCCACATTGACTCCATGGTGGATGCTATTGCGGGTCATGAAGTGTTGACTTTCATGGATGCTTCATCTGGATTTCAACAAATTCAGATGGAACCATCTGATCAAGAGGATACAACCTTTATGACCCCTACTGGTATTTATTGTTATATTGCTATGCCATTGGGACTAAGAAATGTAGGTGCTACATACCAAAGGCTACTCAGTATGATGTTTAAGGAACAAATAGGACACACAATGGAAGTCTATATAGACGACATGGTGGTTAAGTCCAAGAGAGATGAGGATCACCTTAGAGATTTGGAGGAAGCATTTGATATCCTTGATAAATTCAATATGAAATTGAATCCTTCCAAATGTCACTTTGGTGTAAAAGCAGTCAAGTTCCTAGGTTACATGGTGACAAAAAGAGGCAAGTCCAGAGAAAATCAAGGCAATTGTGAATATTAAGTCTCCTGCCAATACCAAGGATGTGCAAAGATTGACAGGAAGGATCGCAGCCTTGAACAGGTTCATCTCAAAGTCATCAGAGAAATGCAAGGAATTCTATGACATCCTGAGAAAGAACAAGAAATTTGAATGGACTAAAAAACATGAGAATGCTCTCAAGGCCCTTAAGGATTGCCTATCCTCAGCTCCAGCCTTAATGAAACCAGAAAAAGGGGATATATTATCCTTATATTTGGCAGTCTCTTCTAAGGCAGTAAGTGTGGTCCTTGTTAAGGATCATGAAGGTACACAACACCCTGTATATTATGTAAGTAAAAGTTTGCTTGATGCTAAATCTAGGTATTCACATTTAGAAAAACATATCCTTGCTTTGATTATGGCATCAACTAAATTACGCCATTATTTTGAAACATGTGCTATTATTGTTAGAACTAACTTTCCAATTAAGAATGTTCTCAGGAAACCTGAAATGTCAGGAAGGATGGCTAAATACGCAGTAAAGCTTAGTACTTATGATATAAGATATGAGCCAAGTACTGCCATTAAATCCCAATCCTTAGCTGACTTTGTGGCAGATTTTAGTAGTGATCTACAAAGGGAAGCTGAGTTAGAAGTTCAATAGCTTGAAGAGACTTAGGATCCTTGGATACTCTTCACAGATGGGGCTTCAAACATCAAAGGAACTGGACTAGGAATACTACTAAAATCGCCATAGGGGGACATAATACCCCACTCAATAGCTTGTGAGTTTCAAACTACTAACGATGAGGCTGAGTATGAAGCCTTGATAGCTGGTTTGCAAATTGCCAAGCACATGAGGATCAGGTATCTTGAGGTACATGTAGATTCATTGTTAATTACTAATCACTTTAATGGTTCTTATGCTGTTAAAGGCGAAAGACTAATCAAATATCTAGAGATAGTCAAGAAATTAGCAGACTCTTTTGCTTCTTTTAGTTTGACACAGGTACCCAGAGAAGAAAATGCAGAAGCTGATGCTTTGGCTAACCTTGGATCATCATTGGAGATTCCAGAGGATATTAAAATTCCCATAATCCATATTTTGACTCCCGCTATTGAGGATCACACATCTATGGAAATAGTAGAGGATCCTGGATCCTTCCAATCACATTTAGGATCCTGGATCCTTCCAATCATGAGATATGTACAACATGGAGAGATTCCTAGAGGAGAAAATCCCAAAGCTATCAAAGTGAAGGTATCTCAATTTATAATATCGAATAACATGTTATATAAACGATCTCTTGCAGGTCCATATCTAAGGTATATAGAGGATCTTGAAATTCAAGAAGTCCTAAAGGATTTTCATGAAGGAGATTGTGGAAACCACACTGGGGGCAGAGCACTGTTCTCAAGGATCCTTAGGTCAGGATATTATTGGCCTACTATGAAGAAGGGTGTTGTGGATTATGCCAGGAAATGTGATGCTTGTCAGAGACATAGCAATATCCTTCATCAACCAGCAAAGCTCCTGCATCCTATATCCTCTTCTTGGCCATTCATGAGATGGGGAATGGACATAGTTGGTAAACTTCCAAAAGCACCAAGAGGAAAAGTGTTTATGCTTGCTATGACTGATTACTTTTCCAAGTGGATAGAAGCTGAAGCCTTTGCTCAAGTCAGAGAAAAAGAAGTGATATCCTTTATCAAAAGAAACATTATTACCAGATTTGGTATCCCTTCTGAAATTGTTTGTGATAATGGATCCCAATTTATTAGGAGTAGAACTACTAACTTTTGTGACAGTTAGGGGATTAAGATGAAAACATCAACACTAGTCCACCCACAAGCTAATGGTCAAGCAGAATCATCTAACAAGATCATCATCAACAACTTGAAGAAGAAGCTTAGATCCAAGAAAGGAAAATGGGCAGAAGAGCTACCTTATGTGTTATAGGCTGATAGAACAACTCCCAAGAATGCTACTAGCCAGACTCCATTTTCTTTAGTGTTTGGAGCAGAATCAGTGATCCCTACAGAGATGGTAGTCCTTACTGCAAGAACAAGCATCCGTGACCCTAAAGGGAATGCTGAAAACTTGGTTCAAGACTTGGATACCATAGAAGAACTCAGGGATTTGGCAAGGATAAGATTGGCTAGCTATCAACAAAGGATGGCTGGAGCTTATAACAAGAATGTCAGGATCAGAAAGTTTCAAGTTGGTGATATGGTGTTGAGGAAAGCATTCCAAAATACCACAAATCCTGCTGATGGCAAGTTAGCACCAAAGTAGGAGGGCCCCTATCTCATTGAAGTTGAGGCAGGAAAGGGGGCATATCGTTTATTAACAATGGAAGGTGATTTGCTACCAAGAGCTTGGAATGCTGTCCATTTGAAGAGATACTTCATGTAAGAAGGATCCAGGATCCTTAATCATCCTTATGTCTGGTATACACGAAGAATCCTTAGAGGATATATGATCCTCATTCTGGTAATGATTTGATTCTAATTAACCTAATCCTTTAATTTATTTTATTACAAGGAGAAGGATTCAGGATCCTTTATCCTTTTTCACTAAGTTTTGAGGCTTGTCCCCAGTTTTATGGGTTTATCCCTAGTTTTTTGGGCTTGTCCCCAGTTTAAGGTATCTACTACCTTCGCCAGTAGCGCACGATTATCCTGATGCAGTTAAAGGCAATGGGACCAGTACCCGCTTTAGGGGCTGACAATTTCATTGTACTGGCTGTATTCAGGATCCTAAGTATAATGGTAGACGTACCATACATCCGTTCCTAAAGTTTCTAACGTTTTCACGTTAGCTAAGGTTTTGGCTTTTTCATGTCACTAAGTTTGGATAGTCGCCAGTAAGGGCCATACTCCAGTTTACACAAGATCCTTTGGGCTTGTCCCCAGTATTTTGGGCTCGTCCCTAGTTTTTGGGCTTGTCCCCAGTTTATTGGGCTTGTCCCCAGATTATTGAGCTTGTCCCCAGGTTGTTGGGCTTGTCCCCAGATACTAACTCTTCCTTTTGCAGTTGGCTTAGTCCCAAGTTATGTCTTATTTCAGGTTTCCAAAGCTAAACAGTTAAGGATCCTGGATCCTAATTTCATACAAGGTCAATTTTTTGCTTATCATGATTGTAAACATCAAGGATTTAGGATCCTAACTTGGATTCTCTAGTATGATCTTTATTTACTTTAATTTTATTCTTGATTTATCTATATCACCCTTGATCTTTGACAATAGGATGTATGATCCAAAAATTATCTCACTTTTTAAACTTTTCGATTATAGGATATTTGATCCTTGATCATATCCTAAACTTTTTAACATAAACTAATCCTTATACTTTCATTATTAACTTGTAGGATCAAAGTAATATGCAATAATAATTGAAAGGTAAGTAGACACAGAATGAACAACACAAGATAGCCAAAAGTTTAAAGTTTTATTTAATTATCCATAGTTAAACCCTTCAAAGGTTGTCAAAATTACCTACCCTGAGCATCTACCAGCAATACGTGGCCCGTCCGCTGAGGTAGGTAAAGGGTGTCCATATTAACAAAGTTTAAGTACAGAAAATAATGATGGCAGGATAATAGCGGCTTCATCCCCCAAACAGAGGATCCCTCCACCAGCTATCATCCTACCTATTGTCCCAAGGATCCGTGATCCTTAAACCTAACTAATATTGTTCAAGTACAGACCAACATTGTTTAAAAACACCATAAAAAAAAAACCATTAAACCATAAAAAATGGGCTCCGGTCGCGTCTAGATAAATCCATCATCGCCCATTGTTGCAGCCTAAACCTTCGTTGCGTAATCACCACCAGCTACCTCTTCCACCTGATCCTTCAGCCCACTGCTACCAGCCTCAATTGCCAAGACCTCCTCAGCTTCCTCTTCATCATCCAGCTCCGCCAGCTTCAGCTTCCAAGCCTCCTGATTCCAGGCAGACATGTCAAAAGAAGGATCCTCAGCCTCCTTAGCCATTTGAAGCTTGATCTTGAGCATGGCGATTGTAGCAGAGAGCTTTGCCCCTTCCATCACCTCCTCCTTCTCCTGCTGAGCTGTGATCTGGGTCAGGACCAACTCCTTCTTCACCAGGTTAAGATCCTTCTCAAGGGAAGAGATCTTCTTGTCCTTGGCCAGGAATATCTGCTGGAAGTCCAGGTTCTTCTGTTCAACCTCTGCCAGACTGTGATCAAGCAGCATGTGGATCTCAACAAATTTCTGCATAAAACAAGCATATGGTTAGGATCCGTTATCCTCAGAAAGGGAAGATCAGACTTAAGGATCCAGGATCCTTTCCTCGGAGACATACTCCTCGAACTGGTGTTGGATGAGAGGGAGGCCTTCAAGGGGTTCAGAGACTTTTCTTTTCTTGGCACCCTTCCCCCGCGTGCTCATGCCTTTGGGGTTCGGGATGCTGGGACTGGCAGCAAGTTCCTTCTTGATAGAGTTGGAGGAAGCAAATTCGTTAAGGTCACTGACACTGAACCTGGAAGCTGATCTTGAGGATTTTCCAGCGCCTACAAATGCAAAACATAGATAAGTATTCATATTTTTCATTTATTTGAATCTTTATTCATACATAGATTTGGATACTTACTTGACACTGTGAAGGAATCGCAGGATGCTTCTTGAGAATCCTTTGCTTTGATTTGAAATGTCCTTACAACAGGATCAAGCCTCCAGAAAGCAGCAAGTCTTTCTCTTGTTGCAGGGGTTTCTTGGATGTGAGAGATTGAGATAGCTGCACAAGAAAAACAGAAAGAAGGATCAGTTATCCTTAAAAGAAAAAGAATCCTACTATGATCCTTGTCTAAGGATCCCATATCCTACCCTGGGTGATCCACTTTTTAGGGAGATCCTTCCCATCTGGGATTGAGTCCCTCCTAACAAAGAAGAACTGGTTCCTCCAATGGGTATCATTTTTGGTGGTTTTGAGGATTGGATGAGGCTAACCAAGTTTGTGTTTAAACAGAAAGCGATGAGAACCGTGGCTAACATGTCACACCCCGACCACGTAAAACAACAAATCATGGCGGAAACGTCGGGGAGTGTCGTAACTGAATTATTGTTTCACAACCAAGGATTAAATAATTTCGTTTTATTGAATTATTGCACTCATTGTTTTACTACAAATCAGATAATGACAAATATTATCTTTCAAGTTTTAAAGTCGCTAAGGCACGAGTCCATCCTATGTATAGCATGCATCAACAATCATCACGTAACAGCACCTGAAACATGTGTAAAAATAGGTACGTCAGCATAAAAATGCCTGTGAGATACATAGGTTTTATTATAATAGGATTCATGACTTATAAGTTTTAAAAAAAATATATTTAATCAAAAATAGTCATGAACCTTAAAAATATTTTCTTTTATAAATCATACTAAAATTTATAAGAAATCAGATGATATAACAGAATAATACATAGGTAAATGAATAACTAAGTATAATGAGTTTATATAAAATATGTTGTTTGTAAAACAACATTTTGATATAAGCTATGTAAAGGTTATTTAAGGTATGTTAAGCCTATGTCACTGTTACGGAGTGTTTGTTGCATTAAACTGGTTATATTTACGCATCAGTTCGCGTATAACCTTCCAGAAAGCGATTTAGAGCTCGAAATCGATCAAGAATTGATATGTGCAAATGATACACATATTTATCCAAATCCCTAGTATGAAATTACAATATTTCATTGGTTTGGTATTTGTTTGATGGTTGAAGTGACACAGGTGTCACAGTCTCCCCTACTTTAGGAAATTTCATCCCGAAATTTAATTTTAGAGGAAACTTGTGAAGACAACTGTGATGGTTTCGCTTTCGAATGAATCCCTCGAACCCTAAGTAAAACTCTGGGCCATGTTTGGACTCTTAGCGAAATTGTCAACTATTAAAGTGAAGTCCTTGTAGTAACAAAACATGGAGTTTCGATCTACGGACAGAAGAACGTTTCTCATGAAGACTTATCATAGGAAACTTGTGTGTGCTTGAAATCAGAGTTGGAGAGTGTAAGATAAAATGACATTGGTCAAGGTTCAGGACTTCTAGTAACTTAAATAACGCTACGTTCGCAATGTAATAAGGAGCACTTATATATAGAAAGTACCAGCGGCGTATCCACCATGCTCCTTTCTACATTGTTCCCGTTTCGTTATTCTCATCACTATAGGTCTTAACACATGACAAAATTTGCTGTGATTTCTGTGCACTGAATTTCATAATTATGTATGCATCCATAATTATATAATTCCTTGCACAGTTCGCACAGTTCATTTCATAATGCGTAGGGGAAAAATCAATTGAATAAACATGAAGCGACTTGACTAGACCACCAAAGGATCTTTTTAACTAGATCAACGAACGATCTTTTTAACTAGATCAACACATGATCTTCTTAACTAGACCGTCGTACGATCTCCTTAAATAGACCACTTAAGGGATCTTTTTAATTATATCATCACATGATATTCCTATCCAGATTTTTAAATCAATTCGTTTAACTAGACCACTCAAGGGGTCCAATTATAGAATAGTACTTCATAACCCAAGGGACTTTAACTACAACGTAGAAGTCCATTAAGGAATTAAGATAGTACCTTTGGATATCCTACTATGAATCCCTTATACGAAGATATGGAAGATTGTACGAGGATTTGGATATTGAAAATTCGGATCACACAAAAACATAAATAAAACTCAAAACATATAAGAAAACATATAAGCACAAAATCACATAATTTGTTTAACTTGATCTTTAATTTGTTATCTTTGGACACGGGTATTTTAAAGCACACCAGGAATCCAATTCGTGGATTTCATTTGGCACTTTAAACATCTTCAAGAATCTAACTATGGAGATAGAAAGATCTTAATAGGAATTCGGCTTTGTCCTTATTGAATTATAATATACGTATTAAGGCATCCGAATAATTCAATTAAGGGCTCCGATTTGAGCGATATTTATCCACAAGGATCTAATTATGAGGATAGAAAGATCCTATTTTGGATTTTGGAATTTGTGTAACGAGAGGTGTTTCGAAACCTTGCACTAAATGTGCTTAAGTCGATACACAAGGTAGAGAGTTCATGAGGTTAAGGTACTAGATATTCCAAGGCGACATATGAAGCAGAATTTGGAGTTTGAGCAGCGGAAGGATTTGCAACAGCTTTATTTTGGATAGCAAAGCGACACATGTTAACCAAATGTCTCCATTGTCCACCGTGGGTACATTTGAAACAGGGTATTTGATTCGGATGATGTCGGTGGCATCGATTGCATCAAAGAGCAGTTCCCTTGTACAGCTTCATCCCTGAGGCGAGTCATGGTGATAGCTAAATCAACGGTCCTCTGGAATACGACGCCTGCTTGTTGAGCGATTGTAGCACCTGGTTCGGACATTGTTGTTGCGACGAAGAGGCATTATGAAGATGATGAAAAATATGGGAGGAAACAAGTGAAATGAAAACAGAATGACAACGCATAAAAATTGTGATCATTTGTTGTTACCTAAGGCAAACAAATGAGATGGTGACTAATCAAAGTAAATGGGTCAATATAATGTATCGCGAAGACATGCTCGCCTATAAGTGGACACTCACCTCAAGAGTTCCCAGGTAAGAGTGACTGGTCCGATACTGCGGATTTGTACGAACACTCTAGCCTTAGACAGAAGACTCAGGGTACAGGCACCCACCCTTTCAGTTTGCACGTGTTCACATTATTTAGACCAAACTTTGACGAGATTTGAAAACTTAGAGGGTTCAAAACCTTATAATAAATCATCCTAGAACAGATGATTGGTTTTCAAAGCGGATTCGAAATTTGTGTTCTTATTGTGGTTGTCACCTAAGGATAAGTGACGGTATTGTTTTCAAACTAAACACAAGATAACTTGTGTTAGGGTCCTAGGAAGGTTATAGTCTAGGTCGAAGCATTACTAATAACCTAATTCCCTATAACCATTGGCTCTGATACCAACTTTTCTGTCACACCCTGACCACGTAAAACAACAAATCGTGGAGGAAACGTCGGGGAGTGTCGTAACAGAATCATTGTTTCACAACCATGGATTAAATAATTTCGTTTTATTGAATTGTTGCACTCATTGTTTTACTACAAATCAGATAATTACAAATATTATCTTTCAAGTTTTAAAGTTGCTAAGGCACGAGTCCATCCTATGTATAGCATGCATCAACAATCACCACATAACAGCACCTGAAACATGTGTAAAAATAGGTACGTCAGCATAAAAATGCCTGTGAGATACATAGGTTTTATTATAATAGGATTCATGACTTATAAGTTTTTAAAAAAATATATTTAATCGAAAATAGTCATGAACCTTAAAAATATTTTCTTTTATAAATCATACTAAAATTTATAAGAAATCAGATGATATAACAGAATAATATATAGGTAAATGAATAACTAAGTATAATGAGTTTATATAAAATATGTTGTTTGTAAAACAACATTTTGATAAAAAAAGGTTTTTAATATATATATAAAAATATACTTTGGTTTTAAGAAACTCGAATAAGTAATATATTAAAATATATTTCAGTTCCAAAATCGTTAAACAAATAGTATATTAAATATACTTTAGTCGTTAAAATAATAATTTTCAGTAGTATATCAAAAGTACACTTTGGTTTTATTAATAACATATTAAACTATGCTTTGGTGTTATAAATAACATATTAACTATGTTTTGGTTTTATAAATAACATATTAAAATATGTTTTGGTTTTATAAATAACATATTTAACTATGTTTTGGTTTTATAAATAACATATCAAACTATGTTTTAATAATTAACAAAATATATGTTGGTTTTGTACAATATCACACATGAGAGCATATCAAACTATACTTTTGGGAGTATAACAAAATATACAATAAAAATGTGATTTAAGAATTCAACCAAACCTTAGTGCATCAAACTACACCAATTGAGACTATAGAAATACCACAAAGGCAATTTCTATTTGGATAAAAATATCGGTTTCTGACATTCCATGACAACAGGAATGGGGTGTCTAATCCTATAGCGCTATATCATACTACCAATCGGTTGGTGAACATAAAATAAGTACTATCCAACAATTAATTTTATAATCTTTGGAAAAATTAGTGTTTAAACCATAAATAATCATTCAGTTTGTCAAAAGATAAGTACTAATACGTATAATAAATTTATACTTTGAAATCATGAACATAACAAATAGGTACACATGCTTCACCCAAAAACATTGAAAACAGTAAAGAGGGGACTATGTACTCACTTGAGAGTGCTTAGAAGTCTTGAACAACTACCAAGCAAGCTAGAGGGATCACGGAATCAAACGGCACCTAAAATAGATAACTAAGTAAATAAATCGGACCTAAATCGGAAGATCGGATAGGATGAGGTTTCGTAAACCAAATGAGTGTGGGAACTCATATGATATGGTTTAACAAAGCCTACATACTAAAATGAAACCTAACCTAAGTGCTTACGACCCATTACGACCCGTTTAGGTAGCTTACGCTACTTTAACGCGTCGTTCGCGTAAAACGCGTTTGGACCGCCTAACTAGTCCTATGACAAGTATTATATGCCTAAACATATTTAATTATGTTGCATAATCAGTTAAGTGACAAAGTTTGGGTTACATATGCTTAAATATCAGTTATGCATAAAAAGGGCATTTTGGTCATTTTCCTAAGGCATATAAACTACCTATCATACAACTACTTAAACGAAGTGACCATAAGGTATAACCTCGGAAGGTTATTCCCTATACAACTATGGTCACAAAATATGTTTGGTCGAATCCTACTGATTGACCAAACGGGTTGGGTTCGAAAGTCTAAGCGGTTGTTTAGACCGCTTATCTTACGACCCTATATAAGCACTAATCTAAAAGTGACGAGTTAAACATGTTAAAACATGTTTAAAAAAGTTTAAAAACAAGTTTGATATCAAGACAAAGGGTCTTGATACCCAAGAATAGTTTGGTTGCAAAATACGCAAGAATACGCATTTTGACCGAAACTATGACTCGTCACTACGCCTAAATAACGTGGTAATCAGTAGGTATAGTCACAAGAGACTATAACCATCGTGATTATGCTCACGTTATGAAGTTCAAACGAACCTCGTGTTGACCATAGACTGGTCAAAGCAGAAAGTCAAACACTGTTTGACTTTTATGCTTAAAAACGCATAAAAGAACGAAAGAAGCTTACAAAGGGTCTAAGCTAGGAAGATATGATCTATAAATTCTCAGGTATGAAGCATTTGAGCTTCAACTTAGAGAAAATTAGATCATGTGTGAGGAAAGAATGAAAATGAGGTGGGTATATATAGGATTCGGTTCACCGTTAAGATCGTTTATCGAGAACCGTGCTTTAATCATGGCCTTACACTTGGGCCCAAGGTTTTAGAATACCATGGGAACATGTAAAACCATCAAATATCATCCCATAGGGTGCAAAACCATGGGTTAAAACCATCAAAATCTCAAAAATGGACCAAGTTCAATGTATCTGCCAGAAATTTCAAAAATGGTCCCTACACTTGTAAAACTTGATTTTTTTGCACCTTTAAGCCCCGTTAACCACATTTCAAGGCTCTAAAATAAAGTTAAAGTATAGGGAACTTAAAATATGTTCAAAAACATCTCGGATGTCGGTTCGTTTGGTCGTACGGTTGCGTTGTTCGGTTAATTACGACGGAAATCATAATGAACGCAAAAACGATCCAAATTACAAGATGAATGGAATTTTATCATGCCAATCACTAAAATAAAATATTTTAATGATTACATAAATATTTGGATGTCCGGATATATTCAGAACGTAAGATATGCGCGAAAATGCAAACTTATGTACTTTTGACGCTTTTAGTCTCTATTGATCAAATAAGTTTATTTTAGCATACCGAACCCCTCAAAGACTATTTCTAAACTTTGTGAAGGATATTTAGGGTATGTTTAACTTATGATCATGTTCCGGAATGTTCGTTACAGTACGAATCGACATACTTTCGCAGTTTGTTAAAATTAGTCCCTGTAAGCGAATAAACTTGATTTCGACACACCAAACCATCCAAAACTTATTTCTAAGTTATGTAAAGGTTATTTAAGGTATGTTAATCCTATTTCACTGTTCCAGATTGTTTGTTGCATTAAACTGGTTATATTTACGCATCAGTTCGCGTATAACCTTCCAGAAAGCGATTTAGAGCTTGAAATCGATCAAGAATTGATATGTGCAAATGATACACATATTTATACAAATCCCAAGTATGAAATTACAATATTTCATTGGTTTGGTATTTTTTTGATAGTTGAAGTGACACAGGTGTCACATAACAAGGTTGTACATTTGACTTAACTCAGACATCCGTAATTCAACACCCTCCTGCTCTATGATGTTTTCAAGGGTATAAAGAACTCTCCACATCATGGGAATGTCCTGTATGTAGCACATGCATTGAGTGTGAAGAAGGATTGTGTAAAAGTAGGGAAAGGATAAGAAAACCCTATCAGAAAAGGGGTGGCCGGAAAAGTGACCCAAGTATCAGAAACACAGTCACTCTTCATTGAAGAGTCAAAGGATCTGAAGACAGTTTCCGCCAGAAAGTAGTGATGTATCCGATCAATCTCAAGATCGGTAAAATGGCAGAGTTCCAGCGAAGGGTTTTTAGTTAAACCCTGGCTTTTCAAGAGGCTGTCTTTCTTAGGATCCTTGGCAGGTGAGGATCGGAGAACCATCTTCGGCATGGATGCTCGGAGAAAAGAGGATCAGAATAGAAGAATTTTGAGAGAAGGAAAGAGAGAATACCTGTTTGATCTCCGGATGAAGATTTAAAGGAGTGAAACGCTCGAATTTAAATGCATCTTGATCCTTATCTCTAACTCTGAATTTATAATGATGATTTTGCAGGAAGTCTTGTCACTGATGTTACGTTCACAACGGCTAGTCCGATTACAAGGGCTATATTTACGTTAACCAATTCGTTTGAGATAAGGCAGAAAATATGACTCATTTAGTTATATTTAATTCCTCATATTTTAGGGGCAATTGTTAGGGATGGATTTTCACATTCTATGGATAAAGGACCCTCAAGTGCAGCTAGGATCACGGATCCTCAGTTCAGTTTGGATTAAGGATCCTCAGAAGACGTTGCAGGATTAAGGATCCAGGATCCTCATTATGATCCTTATACTAACAATTGTTTCCATTATATTTGAACTTGTTTTGCAGGAGTATTCGAGTGGGACTTGGTCTTGCCGAGATACCAGGGGAATATACTTTCTAATTCTGCACGTGCATGGCCTTCGTGACCGTTGTGGAGATCGTGGGAAGCTAGCATCTTTTTCGGATTGTTAGTTAGCTTAGTTAGTTTCTATTTTTAATGGGGATAAGAAGCTTGATAGAGACATAATTAGCAACACACACTACTCTCGTAAACTCTCTGCAACTTGTTGGCGATTACACACTTTTTGCACACTAGTGATCCTTGTAACAAGCTTGTTATCATCCCGATTTGTACACATTGTTTGTTTAATATAGTTGGTGATCGGTAGTTTCCATCACCCGAGGTTTTTTATGCCGGAGATCATACATTGATCAAGGGCTTTTTCCTCGTATAAATCCTTGTGTCCAACTTTCATTTCATTCATACATTGTTCATATATTTGTTCATTAATTCAAGCATCACACCTCACAAAATCGGATCTAGTTCTATTATCCTTGTGTGATTTTTGACCAAAACAATTTATATGTTGCATATGGCGAATATCAAAACCCCCACACTTGAATCTTTGCTTGTCCTCATGCAAAACTTTTTAATATTGCTTACACACCCAAATGGAATTGGTAGAATAGAAGTTTTCGGGTCTTGTTTGTAGAGTGTCGGGATTCCAAGTTCTTTTTATTGTTGTATTTATTTCATTTACAATCCTATTCGACAAGATTTATTTAGAACTTTTTAAGAAAAAAAAAATATTTTTGGGCATAACATGCCTTTTAAAATGTCAGTTAGCTATATATAAATTCACACACCTCACAAGTGATCACTCAACACTCGGCCGAAGATGGATAAGGGAAACGCTCGATCCCGGTATGGAACTTATTCCTACCATATACTTGACAGATCAAACCTCCTCCTTTTTAACATAATACTTGTAAATATCAAGAGGACTTTATTAAAGGGGTAGGTTTTAGGTTAAGGGTTTGGTAGTTTTATTTGAAAAGTGGCTAAAGGTGTAAAATGTCGATTTTGAAAATTGAGTAAATTACAATAATCGTCCTTTATGTTGATACCAGATTGCAAACTATGTCCTTTATCTTTAATAAGTACAAAAAACGTACGTGATGTTTGCAAACTCTTGTAATTTATCTCATTTAGCCTTAACTCAGTTGGTTTTCGTGGTTAAATCTGTCTAAGTGGACCCCACATTAGGGCAAATTAGACTTTTTACCATTTCTTTATATATTAAAAAAAACTTAAAAAACTCTATCTCTCTATCTCTCTCTCTCTCACAAACACACAAACCCATCACCACCACCACCACCACATACACACCACTTGCATCTACACTCCTCCATTTTGCATCTTGAAGCCTCTCTCAAACAGGTAACCAAAATCAATAACATACTCATCAAACAACAAATGCCAGCTACAATCTGAATCAGGTAAGTAAAAAACTCAAAATCCCCAAATATTCATATAAAAAATAATCATTCTTTCTTAAAATCCACGAATATTTATGTAGCTACAAATCTGAATCAACTACAATCTGCAGCGGTGACGGATACTAGTGTGGCAGGGCTAGATGTTCAGATTGGAGGGTGATTTTATGGAGTTGATGGATGTTGGTGTGACGGAGGTGGATGGTGGTTTGTGGCGGTGATGTATGCTGGTGTTGCGGATGTGGACGGTTGGAGATGATGGTGGTTTGCCAACGGTGATGCATATTGGTATGGCGGGGGTGGATCTTCGGACTGGATGGAGATGGTGGTTTTCGATTGGGTATGCTCGATAATCGGAAGTGGTGGAAGGGATGGAATTCCGTACGAGCGCCGTCGTGGGCTAGAGTGGATTCTGGTTGTGTGTGACATTGATAGGGTTTTCTCCTGCATACTGTATGTTTTTGCTATGTGGTGGCGGTGGCAGATGGATGGTGGTCGGTGGGGTTAGTAGTGGTGGTAGGGTATTTAGGAGAGAGAAAGAGAGGGAGGGGTTTATGGAGTTTATGTGTGTATATATATATATATATAGGGTAAAGTTCATGCGAGAACCACCCTTATTGCGAGAACCGCGAGAACCAATGTGAACACAAAATAAAATCTAAAAAAAATCAAAAAAGCACTCAAAAAAATTTTATTTTTTTAAAATTTTTTTAAAAAAATTGCTATATTTCGTTACCATAA
This sequence comes from Helianthus tuberosus, assembly GCA_030545235.1. Classification (NCBI taxonomy): domain Eukaryota; kingdom Viridiplantae; phylum Streptophyta; class Magnoliopsida; order Asterales; family Asteraceae; genus Helianthus; species Helianthus tuberosus. The sequence continues at coordinate 80,165,998 of CM060417.1, read as the reverse complement.
AAAAACTTTTTTTTTCGGATAATAGTTATCCATGCACATGTGCATATGTATCATTACTTCGACAAATTCGGTAATACGTTATCAGGAATAGACAATTGCACTTTAATTTACAATACCATTCGTAATACACTACTTTTTACATTACCAATATTCAAAATGCACATGTGCATCATTAGGTATAACCATGATATAACGTGTCTTGGTACAAAAGGTTTGTGATTTTGAATGGAGAAGTAGGCCCATATACATGTTTCTTGGTTAGTTATATCTAGTGGTTGATGGTTTGATTATAGTTGTCAATTTATGATGTAATATGTTGATTGGATGGTATAAATGGTGTTTACATACATGTAATAAAGTGAAAATATTGGTAATGGTATTGTATTATGGATGGTAGGAGGTAATGGTATTGTATTATGGATGGTAGGAGGTAATGCTAGTGTATTATGGATGGTATGATAGATGAAAGCGAAAGTGTATTCAAAGTAGTGTACCAAAACACCTTATTTCATGTTGATACATATAGATGCACATGTGCATTTCTAATATTGTTAATGTAAAAGTATTGTATTTCACATGGTAGTGTAAATGAAAGTGCAATTGTCTAATAGATGTAATGAATTACGGAATTTGTCAATGAAATGACAAAAATGCACATGTGCATGTTTGTGTATTATGGATGGAATGATATATGGAAGAGAAAGTAGTGTACCAACACACCTTATTTCATGTTGATACATATAGATGCACATGTGCATTTCTAATATTGTTAATGTAAAAAGTAGTGGATTACACGTGGTAGTGTAAATGAAAGTGCAATTGTCTAATATTTGTAATGAATTACGAAATTTGTTAAAGAAATTATACAAATGCACATGTGCATGGATAACTGTGACTCGAATTTTTTTTTTTGAAATTTTTTTTATTGTAAACTAAATATAGCGATTTTTACAAAAAAATAGTAAAAAAAAAAAAAAAATTTTTTGGGTGTTTTTTAGATTTTTTTAGGTATTACTGTTTATGTTCACACTGGTTCTCCCGGTTCTCGTAATAAAGGGTGGTTCCTAACGGATCCTTCTCCATATATATAGGGTATATATATATATAATAGATTTCTTTTAAACATAATTGTTTGATTATGTAAATTTTTATGGTTAAGTATTTTAGTTGTTAGGGTAAAATGACTAAAATTCCCTTGTGTGGGGTCCATTTGGTCATATTTAACTATGAAAACTAACTAAGTTAAGGCTAAAGGACATAATATGTAAGAGTTTGCAAACATCGTGTACGTTTTTTGTATTTTCTGAAGATAAAGGATATAGTTTGCAATCTACTACCAACATAAAGGACTATTTTTGTAATTTACTCTTGAAAATTTATTTGTGAATTAGGCACCAACTAACTGCATATAAGCAATAAGTTTTCTTATTTTATTTCAAGCAGCTAGAGATATATATATATATTTAATAGAATATTTACAAGAGAATTAAGTCACATACTTTTGCGTATTTTAAAAGAACCGAATTTTACTAAAATAAAGGGGTGTAAAAGTAAAAGATGGTTTTAGGTGATGGGTGATTTATGCAAAATGGTGTTTTGGGGGTATTGAAATGAAAGATTTAGGCTCAAAGGGAGGTTGACTAAGGGGAAATTTTGTGGGAAGATAAATAGAAAATAAGGTTGAAAAAGAAAAAAGGGTTTTATGTAATGCCTCAATGATGTACTTACTTGGATTTCTCGGTAAGGACCAGGAATGTATTGTCTTGTCAAGTTCTAGATTCGTAAGAATTGTACGGGATATTGACACAAGAAATAAAGAGTGAGCATTTAGTAAAAATATGATATTGAATGCTCGGTAAAGGCTCAAAACTCACAATTTGTGGGAAAAGGGTTAAAGTGTGAAAACATATATACAATCAAATTTTAAAAAGATTGCCACACATATGTATGAATGTAACACCTCGCAAAATCGTGTCCAATATAATAAAGACACGTGTCACGAACTTTAAACGTGTAATGGATTGATTCCGAAGGACTAAAATTGTCAAACAATGTAAATATGTATGTAAAAGGATCCAAAGTGTCAACATGCCTTATTTGTGCCTCTGATTGACCTTGTACGATGTTCGTATTCCCTAATGAATAAATTTTCGGACATAAGAAGACGTTTGTGCTTAAAATACACAATTTAAAAAGCACAGGGGTTAAATGTGTCAATATGTTAAATGTTACCTCTGAGTGACCTTCTAACGATCCCAAAAGCATTGTAATATTTGTATTTTTTCTCTCACGAATATCGGATAGTAATCTCATGGAATTTCGGTGTAAACAAGACTTTTCGGGTGATCTCACAACTAACCGAGAGCTTAACGGAGTTAATTTGTGACCCAAGGCACTTGATAGTTAACTATGGGGGTTAATAGTGCAATAAAAGAAAGTTATTTAAATTAAATATGGACCAGGGACTGAAAATGCAAAACTTGCAAACTTTTAACCGGATCAAGCCATCGTCGCGGGCCGTGTAGGCCATCTTCAAATCCTTCGCGGGCCACATAAGAGTGCCAACGCCAGAAAAACTGGACAGCTGCATGTTGCAGCCTGTCCACCGCCTTTGCATGAGTTTTGAGCAATACCTGGGGATTGTAAATGGTTTTCACTGCCCTAGGGACACTTGGGATCATCTGATTACACTAGGTAGCAGCTGGATTGATCTTAGAAGTCTTGAATTTCCTATATAAGGGGTCATTGTTTGCACTTAGAACTTGCATAATTTCAAATTTCATTCACAACTCACTCTCTGAAGCCTCCTAGTGTTCAAGGAAGCTTTCTCCAGTTGAATATTCGTGCTAAGGACTCTAGTAAATGTTCTTAGCTTCTATAGTTAAGATTTTATTAGCTTAATGACCGAAAGTCAAAGATAACGTAATTACGCTTTGACTTTGTGATTAATCACTAACGGTCCAGCCATTATTCGAATTGAAAGTGGCTATGTGATGGTAATTATGTAGGTGTTAAACCCTTAAAAGGGCACCTTCAAATTATCACGTTATCTCAGTCAAATGTCGGGTCAAACTTCTTAACAAAAAGTCAAACGAGTCAGTTTTTGCAAAATAATTCATAACTGGTAATGCTGAAGTTATGGAACATGTTTTAACACTTAAATAACTTGGTAAATAATATAAGAACATGTTTAGGCATGTTCAACCCGACAATTCTGAGTTTAGGCTCGGTTCGCAACCGATAGTCGCAAATGTAGACTTTTGCTTTGACTTTCAGTTCTGACCTGATTTAGGTTAGTTTAGTTATGCCCTAGGGTTCCTTTAGGACCATATTATATGTTAGTATAACCCTCTGAGGTTATACAACATGGTTCCATAGAAATCCTAGTTCATTGCATGTTTCCGTTAAATGCTTAAAGGTTGACCATTATGCCTTTTTATCATTAAAACAAGATTTTTGAAAATGTGAGAGGACAAAAACCTTTATTACTGACATATTAGTATGTCCTAAAAATTTGACATCCGTTTCTAGTCTGAAATAAGAGTTATGCACGATATCGTAAAACAAAAGCTTTTTGTTAATTAAATGGCATTTTTGGCATAAATCATATTTAAACCCAAATTTTAGCACCAAACTTTCTACCCACTGTTATAAAATAATATTTAGGGATTTTTTGAAATTTTTGTCAAATTTTATACTGGCCATAACATAGAGTTCTTGCATGGACTCGGTAATTGACGATAATGTCATTTTCATTAATAAAACGAGTTTTATGCTTCATTTTCATGTCAAACCTTTTCCTTCTGATTTTATACATTGAATAAATTATTTTAAACAGTTGAGACTAATCAAAATCTCAGATTTCCTTAAACAACCCGAATATCGTCAAATACCGACTTTTATGCGATTTAGGCGCATAGTATGGTTTAAAACCATATTAAGCACCTAAGACTTGTTACCTTCTGATGTTATAAATAAATTTTTATACTTTAACAGTAAGTATAAGTCTTGAACTCATATTTCTAAATTTGATTTTAAAAACATATGTGAAATGCCCTACGGTGCATAGTTTAGCCATAAATGATAAACCTCACATATGTATGATATCTTACTGATATAACTTGATAAAATTTATATTTTTACTCTATATGTTAGACCAGAACCTCAGTTTACTATTTAACCTCTTTTATAAACTTTAAAATGACCAAAATACCCTTTCGGGGCTTAAATTGGTTTTAAATTCGTTTTGGGCATAATGGAAGATATCCTACTAAGATCATAACATATTTAAATCATATTAACTTGTGGAACCTGTACGTGACTCATTTGGTTACCCGTTACGCATATTCGCGTTCGGTATGGTTTATGTAAATAGCTTGCATAAATTAACCGAACCGGGTCAAAACTTATCATTTTTTACTTCAAAATCCAGAATGTGTTTAGTTTACCCACTTTATACAAGTCTTCATACTTGTTGGGTCAAAATCACATTCTAATCCGGTCTTCGCTTAATCTTGCGTTTTGAACCGTAAACCTTTCATTAAAACTAACCGGTCTATGTTAAGACTTAAATAAGACCAGTTAGGAATCTAATAGGTTATTAAAACCTTCATTCCAGATTAGGAGCCTAGTAAAAGCTTCTTGTACTTGCTGATTTGATATACGGCTGAGAATAAAAATTTCTTTTAGCTCAGGAAAATACTTTTAACTTATTTTCCTTATACGGGCTTGGGATACGGTAAATTATTACCGCTTGGTTGGGTATTGAATCTTTATTAGTGGTTAAATCATTGAGATAACCCGTTTTAGTCTGTTTTGTTTGATCTAAGCCTTTGGGGGTTAATGACCGTGTCCTGGATATCCTTGGCTTATTCATTTGAAATGGCCACGACTTAAGCACGGGGTGTAGGCATACACCTGACAGTTGCGTATGTAAAAAGATATACCCGCTTGTTGAGGATATCTCGCCGTGGGTTTATTTTAGTGGTGTGTCCATTAATCTTGTACCGGCTCTTCTATTCCGTTCCTGAACGTAAGACAAACATATAAATCTGTATACAAGATTGTTTTAATAATTGTCCCAAGTTATAAAAGAATATTTGTGCCATGTGCATTTAATTCAATTTTCTTAAATGTTTTCAAAAAGAGTCAGTTAATTGTATTTACCAGTGTAAACGGATGTATTTTTCAAAAAAGATTAAGTGCAGGTACTACGCGTAATGGGCTGGATACTCCTAGTATTAAATAAAGAGCCTTGCAAGCCTTTTAATACTTAATGTCTGTTGAACACCATTTTCTTTCTATTTTAGATCCGCCTATGGATCCACTTACAACCGTTGTGTAATATTTTATTATACTTTCAATTCGGTTTGTATAATTACTTTTAGACTTTCGTTGTGCATTAAACTGTGATTAATTGACTATAATGATATCAACTACATGACGATACTCCCCACCGGGCCCATCGGTAATTCGTGAAAATATCGGGGTGTGACAGGTTGGTATCAGAGCCAACATTGAGCGAATTAAACACTAACCTTTTGTGTTTAATCTCAATGACACAGTTTGCACATTCCTCGACTTCCGAGTCTAGGCAAAGGACTTAGGATTAATCCTAATCTTAATTGTTTTTGTCTTTTGTTGTTTTTCTTTTGTTTTGACAGGTTCCAAAGAGAAAATGCCGCCACGTGTAAGAGGTAGAGGTGGAAGAGGAAAGGCACCAATGACTGCACGAAATGACCATGAAGCTGGGCCATCTCACCGGCGTACTCCATCAGCGAACCTTAGCTCTAGTCCTCGTGAGGATTGGAGAACTTATTTAGAGCCTGCGAGACGCTCTGTCTCGCTCAGTTCCTCCCCGTCTTACCATCACTCGTTCGGACCTCATCAAGACGAGGAGCATAGCGATTCGCACCATTCCTTCATACCTTTGCAGCGATCGGGTTTGCACCGTGCCTTCCAAGACCCGACCCCATACTTCCAGAGCCGGTTCAACCCAATGAACCAGGTACAAGAACCAGAGGGTCCAAACCCTTTGGGACCAGTTGATCATTATCCTGAGATGCATGGGGTGCTATTTCAACGTTCTTTGGCCATTTTCCACATTTTTGCACACTTTGTTTTCAAAATACCAAATTCCATTTTATTAATCCATCATTACAACTAAAAAGAAAGATAAAAATAAATGATAAATTTAAATCCTAAGATAGATTATTGGTGGATACCCTACGCGATTTTTTTAACCCAAATAGCTTTCCCCTAGATAAATCGATGAAAGACTAATAAAAATCAAAAATAGTTTTCGGAAAATGAGGGTTTCGAGCTATTTTCCAGGAATGCTCCTACAGTGGTCGTTTAGCATCTCCTTAATCTCCCTCGGTAGGAAGATGTAGGGTTCATCATCAACCTCCTCTTATGGGAGAGGATCGGGGTTTACCGTAACCTCAAAGTAGGCGTTGATGGGAGGTTCCGGAGGTATTTCGTCCCACCCGGTGGGATTAATCACCTCGTGAGCGATGTTCCAATCGTCTTGGGGTAAGATTGATTCCATCGGGGGCATCACCAAGATGTTCAACCTTTGATGAAGAAGGTTGATTTCCCTATAGCTATCCTCCAGGGCTAGAGTAAGGTAGTTCACCCGGTCTATGAGGACCTCCTCCACTGTTGTTATTTGTTCAACGGACTCTCTCAAGGCGTAGACATAGCGGACTAGAGTGATTTCAAGTGAGAGTCTTCTCCCCCTTCGGTTGTTTCATGAGCTTGTTGAAGACGTACCGTTCTGCTGGCTTGACATGTCACACGCCGACCGCGTAAAACAACAAACCGCGGCGGAAACGTCGGCGAGTGCTGTGGCAGAATTATTGTTTCAAAAATACATGATAATTAAAGTTAAGTTTTACATGCTTAAATTATTACATTGTCTTAGTTCATACAAAACACAACATGAAAGATGATAACTTTCTTGATTTTTATATTGCTAAGGCCCAAGTCGCCCTAAGTGTAGCTTGCTCACATCAAACAATCGCTCCTGAAAGATATATGAAAGTAAATACGTCAGCATAAAAATGCCTGTGAGTAACATAGGTTTAGTGTTGAAGATTCATGACTTTAAAGGTTAAAAGAAATGTTTAACGAAAAGTAGTCATGAATCTTATAAAAAATGTCTTCTTTTATAAAATCATAAGAAAATCAAATAATATAAAAGAATGATGTATGGTTATGTAAATAACCAAATGAAAATAATATGTATAAAATATGTCATGTATAACCAATGTCAAATGTCCAGTATAAACCATGTCTTGTATGGCGAATAAATAGTATTTACTCAAGCCAAATGCATAATGTCGTGTATAACAAATGCCAAATGTCCAGTATAAACCATGTCTTGTATGGCGTATAAATAGTATTTACTCAAGCCAAATGCATAATGTCGGCTATAACAAATGTCTTATGTAATCAAATGTCATGTACAAAACAAAGTCTTTGAATAAACCAAAGTTTAAAACAAAAGTTTTGTTTTGAAAACCATTGCTTTTATTGATATAAACATTTATGTGGTTTGTCTATCGCATACACTCAAGCCTTGAGACTGTCGGATAAACCCTTATCAGGATCAAGGTTTATCAAAAAAAAATGTATTCGGATTCTGTCATTCCCCTAACGAAATACCTAGAAAGCGGGAACGGGATTTGTCAAGTCCTATAGCGCTATTACATACTACCAAGCGGCGCGCTCAATGTTAATGAATGTAATACTTCGTCAAACATACCAAATGTCTTTTTCAATGTAAGCATGCCATGAAAATGTCTTTGTAAAACCATGTAATAGGCATACTAAGTCAATATGCCAAGTAAAATGTCTTTGAAACCAATTGTTAGGTATACTAAGTCATTATACCATAAAAATGTCTTTGAAATAATGTATTATATATAATATGTAATAAAGCATGTATAATGTCATGAAAACGAAAAGTAAAGTTATGCACATATGCTTCACCCCAAAACATTTGAATACGTAAAATAGGGGAACTATGTACTCACATAGTTACCACAAAACATGTAAAAAGAGGGGATCTATGTACTCACATTTGGGTGCGTTTTTATATGTTAACACAATCACTCAAATTGTTTATTCGTACTAAATTAAATAAGAACGATTTTGTAATAAAAAACCCACAAAAATACAAAAGTTTCTCCGATACTTAGATTTTCACATAACTTTGTGATTTTCTCGAAAAGTTATTATTTTTGATTATATTGGTGTATTTGTATATATATGAGTTCATATATATTTTAAAAAAACTTTGCGACTTAAACGATTTTATTGGTGTGACAACCCTCAAAATTTCAGGTACTGTACAAATTAATTAATCTTAATTAGGTGCTTAATGACTGTGCTTGATTACAACTGATAATTTAAACTTCTCTATGATTCTATATCATATATACATGCATCATATTTTATACAGTCACTCCATTCATTACACACCTACATGAGTGACATACCTGATGCACTCAGCACAGTTGACACACTGAGCGGTTGATTCAGAAATAATGCTGACAATGCCAGCACTTAGACAGACAATATTATTATGGCCAGTATGAGCCAGGGATAGAGTACTACACTGGTTTGTAGTGTAGGGAAGTGAGGACCATAAGACTGCGTCATTAGGTGATAGACATAGTGCCGGGAAGTGCCTAAAACATGCGTTAATTACAAAATTCTGCTTTCTTTTATTAAAATCAGCATTTTATTATTCCAGTAGAATACACAATTATAGCAGAGTGGTCCTGTATACTTTCCTAAGTGCCAGGAATATTTTCGTTACAAAAAGATGCATAAAAGACACTATACGGTACAATTAAACGCTTTAACGGAACGATACGTAACCGAACAACCGGACAATACCCGAGACACAAAAATATTGTCAGAAATATTATTTTATCTTTCTTAATTAATTTCGGTCACAAAAGTTCCCATACACCATGTAAACATGACCTACACCCACTATACTTGAGAATACCCTTAACCTTCTCAGTTAATACCTATTAGTTACAAAATTTTTCATTTTACCCCCCCCCTCCAACCGAAAATTCTGCCATGATTACCTATATATCTTGTTTAGATTTTGGTTAAGTGTGGTCTTGAATTCTATTGGCTATATATATTATGAGGTTACTTGTGGTACTTAACATGTAAGAGATCTTACAAGTCCCAAGATAACTTTTCATCATTTCCTCCAACATCACACTCCACCTCCTCCCTCCTCCCTCTAAATTTCGGCTCACACCCCCCTCCCTCTCTCCATAACCGATTTCATCACCACCACCTCTCACATCCTCCATTTTCTTCACTACAAGCTCTCCATTCAAGCATTGAAGGTGGTTCATGAAGGTAGCAAGTTGAAGGAACTTCAAGAGAGCTTGTTCTAGTCACTTCACCATACTTTTTCTCACCATCATCTTCACTAGATTTCTACCCTAGCCTTGTGCTAGTAGTAAGTCTCTACACCTTGTTCCATCTTATTTTAGTCAAAATATGAAGCATGACGTTTGTTTGTTCAAATCACAAGAAGATGAACACTAAAAAGTTGAACTTAAAATTCTGCATAAAAAGTTTGTTTGAAGTTGAAATCTGGTTGGTTTGAGCTTGGTAAATGCATGCACGGTGTTTGAACATTAAATCATTGATAAACCATGGTTAGGGTCTTTGTTTATGCGTTTTTAGTAACTTCTACAATAAAAACAGCTTGCTGATTGAGATTTTCCAGCCCCTTCAACAGGCTGTAACTGGTTCATTTCTAATCGAAAAATTGAATTTCTGGAGTCTAAATTGTGTAATTTTGAATATCTGAAAAAATGGAACTGGAATCGTAATTTTTCGAGGTCGTTTACTATTTTTAAAGAATTATTTTAAGACAGCAGCTCAAGCTGAAATTTTCCTGCTGAAAAAGTGTGCCGTAGTCGGAGTCAAAACTTAAAACCTGAGCAGAATCGGCTCGTGGGATTTTTACTGTAGATGTTCACTGTTGTTCCCGTGACCCTCCAACTGGAATTTCGACGATCCGACTTACGATTGATTTTTAGTGAATTTTTCCGTAAAACTGCAATCAGAGAGTATCAAATCTGATTGCAGTCGAGTAAAAGAATTTTTATATAAAATTGGTAATGAACTGGTTTCCGAAATTTTTACACAATAAACAGTGGATTATATATGACATCCTGTAAAAATTTGAGAATTTTTGGAAAGGGATAACTATTTTACTTAAACACTCGAAAACAGTCCAGTATTAGTTAATAAAGCTGAAAAGACGTAGATAGGGCATTGCATGTGTGTTTGTCGGGTTGGCTATGTGGGAACACTCTATGAGATATTTGTAAAAGAAAATGATATGCTCTTAAGCATGGACACCTCTATTTACAGAGGAGGCTATGGCGAAATTTTCCGAAAATTATAACACTTAGTAAATATTTTCGGGACAAGCGTTTACTAGTATATGATAGACTATGTTTTTCAAGCATGAAACTCGCCGTAATTTTTATAACGAAATACAGAGTGTCGGAGGTTGGTTTTATACAGAATTATGGTTAAGTATGTATTCGCTAAAATGGGACTTAAAAATATATTTCCAATACGAACAGACATATGTAAAATATCCCATCCTTGGGAAGGAAATACGAATACACAAGCATGAGATGTATTATTACGAAAATATTGAAGACACTTTAAAACGTAACTCAAAGGCACTAATCAATACTAAGACAAGGCACGACCCGTTCGTCTAATAGACGTTAGACCATTGTAGGTAGTTGTGTTTGCTGAGGAGATTTGGGTTACGAGTACCGAAGACGCAATACTGTGAGTTCATGCCCCCCTTTTTCTCTTAACTATTTTCAGTTTTACACCTCGGGGGTGAAATACATGTTACAGACATTTACAGACATTTATTTACATGGTATGGTTAGCTTAAGGAGGGTTTTTATTACGCGAACATGTGAGTGGTGGGCACAACACTTAAGGCCATCAATCCTCGTTGTAGGACCGAGACACATTAGTGATAGATCTATTTGGGTGTAGCGAGCCCCACTCCTGAGTCCGCCGAGTGGACCATGAAGTGACTAAGTGCCCGACGCACAAATCCGCTAGGTTTGAGTCTTCCTGCATCACTTCACACTTATCATTGGCTTTGCAACCCAATGGTGGTCTCTTTTTCCTTAATTGCTACATACCAGGGATTTTCATACATACAGACATTTTTACAAAGGTTTATACCTACTCACTTACACATGAACTCGCTCAACGTTATGTTGACTTTTCAAATTACATGTATTTCAGGAAACTAACGGATCTGGCACGGTATGCACGTATTTTCAAGCTGCGTTTGAATAAAGAAGTCATCTAGGGTTTAGAAGGTGTAATCTCTTCCTGGACGGGTTATATACACCTAAACCTGGTTTTGTTTAAAGTCTTTTGCTAAGTCTTTATGAACTCAAATAAATCAAGTTAAGGTTTGTAAATTATTTTGTGATTGTTGAAGATGGAATGTTTCTAAACTTTATTAATGAATGAATATATCATGTTTTTCTCATATAGCATTGTTATGATTGTTGCTATGGTATTAAGAAGTCACACCAAATAAACCACGCTTCCGCAAAAGTCAGGGTGTGACAGCTTGGTATCAGAGCCTCGATCATAGCGAACTAGGATTCTTTCTTGAGTCTAGACTATGATCATCAGGGCTCTCACGAAAACGTTTTCAAACATTTTTACACTGCATACACAAAACGTCCAGATCCAGGAAACAAACTTTTTTTACAAACAAAAGGCACAAATACACGTTTCCAAATTTAAATTTATAATTCAGTCTTAGAGACTGAGGGAGGATCAGTCTTAGAGACTGAGGGAGGTTCAGTCTTAGAGACTGAGGGAGGATCAGTCTTAGAGACTGAGGGAGGATCAGCCTTAGAGGCTGAGGGAGGAATTTAGTCTTAGAGACTGGGAGGATGGTCTTAGAGACCAGGGATTTAGTCTTAGAGGCTAGGGAAGTTGGTCTTAGAGACCAGGGAGTTGGACTTAGAGACCAGGGAGTTGGTCTGAGAGACTAGGGAATCTCGTCTGAGAGACAGGGTAGGATAGTCTGGGGAAGACTAGGATGACTACTTGCTTACATTAATTGTGACTACACGCCTTCATTATTACTACATACATGATTAAATGTTAATTATTGATAAACGGGCATATGTGGTGGTTATTGCATACATAAATTGTTAATACTTACTATGGATATACATGCTACTCACCGGCACACATGTCACTCAATTTAGAGAACGAGTTATCAGACATTGATAACACTACGGCCGCCGTCACAGGTGATGAGACTGAATCTGCGCCAGAGACATTTACGTCAGACACTGAGAGTGATCCTGATATACTGACCAAGGACGAGGACAACTTCCAACCGTCCGCGCGACCAGATTCGGGCGATACTTTACCCTTGCTGATGGTTTCGCTGACAAGGATCTTTCTGTCACTCTTGTTTTAGCCCATGACCCCGATCCTCGACGATGCGTCTCCTAGGGACTTTCCTGCCGAAGGTTGGCTACGCGACAAGCAATTAATGATGACGTGGACATATTTATTGACGGTCCTTCTGCTGATGCCTATGGTGATAGAAAGTTAGACGAGAATGTTATTTCAAATTTCCCTTCTTAAGGCCCCTGTTAACAAGCCACCCTCTGATTTTAGCGTATATTCGATTTCAGACTCTCTTGAGTCTGTGACATTTACAGCCTTATAGACGGCCTGGTCACATCTTTCTACTACCGACACAGACGACGACGCCATTATGACTGCTGCACTGACACCTGCTCGAGGCACCACACCGTTACACGACCCATGGCCTGCTCCTGAGTTAGCTTCTGCACCTTTTTGGGACAGCTTGATGTTGCACCTACTGATCCTGCACCCTTACTTCATCATGACCCTATTTCTTTTGACTTACCAAACAATGCATCCCTTATACCCGACCCAGTACCTGCACTTAATGACCTTCTTATCAATTGAGACGTCTGCACCTGCACCTTCACCCGCTGATGTTGCTCTTGTGAAGACCGACGTCCATTGCGTCAACATGCCTATCGCTTTCATTCAAGACATACCCGCGCCACGGGAAGACACGCTAGGCCAGCAACCGCGTAACGATCCCAAAGGCTACAGCAGCATTTTCACAAGTCGCACCGGTTGCTACATTCACCCCTACAACGCTAGACAAGCCATTTCGATGGTTCCTATGCTACATTATGTTGATTTTAGACCCTTGTCATCCCACACATGATGGAGGCTACACACGGAATAAGTGCTCCTGTAACACCAACTACAGTTTGAGGATATGAGTCGCAGAACGTGGGAGAGCTGACACCACATTTGATAACTTCAAATGCCAAACATTACATAACTAAAAGCATGATTTAAGTATTTACATCACAAGACAGCATATTGTCTGAAAAGTTTATTTAAGACACCACGTCCTCCACCCTATTTATTGCCAGCATACTTTGATCCTCCACATTTGTCAAGGTTCCTTTTGCGCCCTCAACCGTTACTATTACACCGTTCCCAGGATCCTGATACTATCGAACGGCAGAGCAGATAATTACTTCGACGTGTACACAAGCCCGAGGAGGAGCTCACGCACGTTAAACAACTTACTTTTCTTTCCTCCTCCACAGACACTGGTATAGTGATTTTTGGATTATGCGGATTACATTGCTTTCAAGTAAAGACACTAATGATAAGCCGGGTTTGTGGAGACTTCTAAAGACCACTTCAGACTATGTGATTTTGATACACTAATACATTTAATGGACAAGGGTAGGGTGACCCTGTGTCCCTATTGATGTGATACATTCTGGAAGGCAATACAATTGTGGTCAGGGAATAATGAGGGCCCAATCATCATAAAACATGCGACAATACTTTATGGCCAACGACCAACGAAACTTCGTCGCTATATCTCCGTAAGCACGTTATTAATCTATATATGTGTACAATAATTATAACGTTACGTACTTGCTTACTATGCTCTCATTAAACATAATTACCAAATTTCTTGGTTATACTATGATTATACTATTGCTTGATTGGTTGGTATGATAACCTAATATGTGTGTATACATACGATCTCTAAACAACTATATGCACTCCTCGAACGAATGAGACCTGACCTAACCAGCCTTCTTCTCAGAAGATGTCGATACAAGGGAACGTTGATACCAACAACCCTCTGCCAAAAACAGCAGAGACAGAACTGCAAGGGCGCATCTCGCAAGCCATCGCACAACTCGAGGCCCTTCGCTCCGAACACGGTAGAGGTACCTCAGAAAATAACCCACCCAGCGGCTGCACCTACGAGCAGTTCTTGAACCACAAACCTCGAGAATTCGACGGCACTGGGGGTGCCTTAGCATTTGTGCGTTGGGTGGAGAAGACGAATTCTGTCTTACGATTGAGCAAATGCACCCCAGAACATCAGGTTACGTACATAGCGGGGCTATTTGTAGATGGGGCTCTGTCATGGTGGAACTTTCAAATTCAGGCAATGGGCGAGGCTGCTGCGTATGCTATGACGTAGGACGAACTGAAGGAACTAATGCGCAAAAGATATTGCTCTAGGGCGGAAGTCCAGAAGTTGGAAACTGAATTGTGGAACTTGAGAATGGAAGGTCCAAAGATAGCTGAATATGTGCAGAGATTTGGCGAGTTATCACAAGTTGCGCCGCGTTTGGTGGAACCAGAATCTAGGAAGATCGAACTTTTCATCAGGGGACTAGCACCGCAGATTCTATGCCTGGTAACAACATCCAAGCCTTCAACAATTATCGAAGCAATCGACATGAGCGTGGCGCTCACTGAAGAAGCGATTAGACAAGGAAAATTTTCCACTCCGGAAGAGAAAAACGAGACTCCTGTAGAGTCATCTGGGGATAACAAGAGAAAACTCGTGAATTGTAAGAAGGCTACTCGGGTAAGTAACGAGAAGAAGGCCAAAAAGGGAAAGGATTACAAGGGTATCCTACCTAAGTGCGACAATTGTCTACGCTATCATGTCGGGTGATGTAAATATGGAAAATGTGATAACTGTGGCAAGAGAGGGCATCCCAAGGAAACTTGCAGGCAAGGTACTGAAAGTAGAAATGGAGGTCAAGATGGTAGTGAGAATCACGGTGAAAACAACGACAATGACGAATACCAGGGCAGAACGAGTGACAAACAGAAACGTGCGCAAGGTTGTCTTAACTGTGGGAGCAAGAAGCATTTCAGAAAGTACTACCCTAAGAAGGATCAAGCACAAGGACAAAATCTCAGTAGCAGAACTATGGGAACACGCCGAGATTCAAGTATCGGTACATTCTATATTACTCAACGTTATACATATGTGTGCAAGATACTATTGCAAAATCTAATCTTCGCATCTCTAGAGTTTGAAAGTGTACTTGGTTTGGTAGTAAGTAAGTAGATAATCTGCACTCGAAGGAACTAGCTAATGGGAAGCTAGTGGAAGCCAACGCAGTAACTAGAGACGACAAGATAGAACCCGGAGGGCATAAGTTTACGGTTACTCTACTACCTATTGGGTTGGGAGACTTCAACGAGGTAATTGGGATGGATTAATTTCCAAGTCATCCAGTGGAGATTGATGTCCGCACCTCGATGGAAAATAAGGGAACGATCGTGACTCATGAAACAGGATACGCCCCTACAAATTACAAATTGCTGGAAGGCACGAAGAACATTGCATAAAGGATGTGTTGTCTTCCTGGCTCATGTCGGGGACAAGGGAGCCGAAGAACTAAAGCCCGAAGATACCCCCGTGATCAGAGGATATCCTGAAGTCTTCCTCGAAGACTTTCCGGAATCGTCTCCTCAACGATTAGTCGAATCTCGCAACGATTTAATTCCAGGCGCCACACCTGTAGTCGATGCACCGTAGCGGCTTACATTTTCGGAGATGCAAGGATTGACAGCATAGTTTCAGTAGTAATTAGAGAAGGAAGATAACAGACCAAAATTCCCTTTTTGGGTAACCTCAGTTCCGCTCATCAAGAAAAAGGACGATGACTCTCAAATGATCGGAAGTCGGACGAGCTAGCCAACCAGGGTCGGTGGCTCTTGCTAAGGATTGACGAATTCCTTATTTGACTGACGGTGAGGACCCGACTACTAATACACGACTGGTCGACGATCGAGTGTCGTTAGCGGTGAATTCGGGAAGGAAGTTTACCGGGGAGATTATGGGACAATAACTTTTTTTTTAAACGTACACGAAATACGAAACCGTGAGGATCTAGATAACATATACTTAAGACCTTTGGGAACCCGGGACCAAATACACAAAGGTTGTTACTTAGGAACCGCACCTGTTAACTCGATCAAACATCATTAACCTGACATACATGCCATTTCAGCTAACAAAAATAGAAAGTACTTAAATTTCTTTCGTTGAAACCGTCACTTTTGCTTCTAGCGAGTAGATGTTTGCATCTCTACTCCCCTTAATGGTAGTTGCATCACGTTGATTTTCTTCGCTAGAGCGAACACCCTTTTGCTTCGAATATTTGGTCGTTTCTCCATTTTAGCAAACACTCATTGTTTCATTACTTGAAAACTCACATGTTACGCATGCACCATCTGCTACGCATGCGGTTTCATTCCAAACATTTCAGTGAAGTTCAGATATTATGTTGTTAAATCAAATTACTCGTCCGTAATCTGAATAACCTACATTATTGTAATTGTTGACTCTTTGCTATCAAGTCAACACACTCTCTTGAAACTTCTTTTGATCTCAAATTACATTCATGGTTTATTTTTGGTTACCATGCCGAGATTTCCTTTGTTGATACATACGTTTTCTATCGGGTTACGCTAAAACTAAGTTCAATTGCTTGAACTTATCCATTTTCACATGTTTGATTTGAGACGCTATATGATGTATTGGGAGCATCATATTCAAATATTTTTGCAAAGGTTCTTTCATTACAAGTCGTAGTAGATTCGGTTGGTCTACGACTCCACTAAATCGTTTGACTGATTTCAATACCTTGCAGTGATGTTTTCACAGAATTGAGCTTGCGCTAAGTTGGTTACTCATTTCATACACGGATTTGAATTATTTAATTGCTCTAAATCCGTCTCGTTTATCACGATTAAAGCAGTCTCAACACAGTTGTGTGTTAAGGCAATGGTACATATATTCATTTCATAAGTACAATGTACCTCCTAACGATTCTTTCGTTGTCAATCAAATGCCTTGCGATACTCATTACTTTTCACCTTCGATTGGAAACAGTGGTCCTTTGATGTTCCGTATTAAATTGGAAACTCTATAACATGGTACAAATCAAATCTTCAGATTGTCTCAGTGCACTTTCATTTGGTTTCAAACGCGGTGAACTTGTTCAATCACCACTATTATTGGATAATGCCATTACGACACCTTGTGGTGTCATCATAAACTTGTAGCTTGTGCTAATCATGGTTAACCGTTTCACACAAAACGACTTATACTTTTGTTTGACTTGTCACTTAAACATTTCTGATGCAACTACAAATTTAGACAATGATACACCAGATTCGCTTGTACTTCATTCGGTGTATTTTCGCAATTCGAGAATGTCAACACACAAATCCTTATCATTTACTTATTCGCCAGTTGGCAGGCCATTTTCATCTCCAAGTTGTTGATTTTGAGTTCATATAGCAGATGCTATGGTTTGTGAAAATTTGCATACTATGGCCAATCATTTGAAAACTCTATTGAACAAAACCCCACTTTTGTGGAACACTGCAAGCTGGATTACACTAGACTATACGTCAAATGCGTACTGTACCTTTGACATTAAATGCTATAAGCACATACCTTTTAACTATTGGAATTGTGATGTTATATATATATTCTAGACTCACTTGATGTGAATAAGGTTCGAATGGGTTTGATGATTATCTACCTCGGCACTATTCATACACATAAATGCATAACGAAACCCTAAGAAATTAGGAATTAAGGTAGTACAAATTTCGAGGACGAAATTTTCTTAACGGGAGGAGAATGTGACAACCCTCAAAATTTCAGGTACTGTACAAATTAATTAATCTTAATTACGTGCTTAATGACTGTGCTTGATTACAACTGATAATTTAAACTGCTCTATGATTCTATATCATATATACATGCATTATATTTTATACAGTCACTCCATTCATTACACACCTACATGAGTGACATACCTGATGCACTCAGCACAGTTGACACACTGAGCGGTTGATTCAGAAATAATGCTGACAATGCCAGCACTTAGACAGACAATAGTATTATGGCCAGTATGAGCCAGGGATAGAGTACTACACTGGTTTGTAGTGTAGGGAAGTGAGGACCATAAGACTGCGTCATTAGGTGATAGACATAGTGCCGGGAAGTGCCTAAAACATGCGTTAATTACAAAATTCTGCTTTCTTTTATTTAAATCAGCATTTTATTATTCCAGTAGAATACACAATTATAGCAGAGTGGTCCTGTATACTTTCCTAAGTGCCAGGAATATTTTCGTTACAAAAAGATGCATAAAAGACACTATACGGTACAATTAAACGCTTTAACGGAACGATACGTAACCGAACAACCGGACAATACCCGAGACACAAAAATATTGTCAGAAATATTATTTTATCTTTCTTAATTAATTTCGGTCACAAAAGTTCCCATACACCATGTAAACATGACCTACACCCACTATACTTGAGAATACCCTTAACCTTCTCACTTAATACCTATTAGTTACAAAATTTTTCATTTTACCCCCCCCCCCAACCAAAAATTCTGCCATGATTACCTATATATCTTGTTTAGATTTTGGTTAAGTGTGGTCTTGATTTCTATTGGCTATATATATTAAGAGGTTACTTGTGGTACTTAACATGTAAGAGATCTTACAAGTCCCAAGATAACTTTTCATCATTTCCTCCAACATCACACTCCAACTCCTCCCTCCTCCCTCTAAATTTCGGCTCACACCCCCCCCCCTCTCTCCATAACCGATTTCATCACCACCACCTCTCACATCCTCCATTTTCTTCACTACAAGCTCTCCATTCAAGCATTGAAGGTGGTTCATGAAGGTAGCAAGTTGAAGGAACTTCAAGAGAGCTTGTTCTAGTCACTTCACCATACTTTTTCTCACCATCATCTTCACTAGATTTCTACCCTAGCCTTGTGCTAGTAGTAAGTCTCTACACCTTGTTCCATCTTATTTTAGTCAAAATATGAAGCATGACGTTTGTTTGTTCAAATCACAAGAAGATGAACACTAAAAAGTTGAACTTAAAATTCTGCATAAAAAGTTTGTTTGAAGTTGAAATCTGGTTGGTTTGAGCTTGGTAAATGCATGCACGGTGTTTGAACATTAAATCATTGATAAACCATGGTTAGGGTCTTTGTTTATGCGTTTTTAGTAACTTCTACAATAAAAACAGCTTGCTGATTGAGATTTTCCAGCCCCTTCAACAGGCTGTAACTGGTTCATTTCTAATCGAAAAATTGAATTTCTGGAGTCTAAATTGTGTAATTTTGAATATCTGAAAAAATGGAACTGGAATCGTAATTTTTCGAGGTCGTTTACTATTTTTAAAGAATTATTTTAAGACAGCAGCTCAAGCTGAAATTTTCCTGCTGAAAAAGTGTGCCGTAGTCGGAGTCAAAACTTAAAACCTGAGCAGAATCGGCTCGTGGGATTTTTACTGTAGATGTTCACTGTTGTTCCCGTGACCCTCCAACTGGAATTTCGACGATCCAACTTACGATTGATTTTTAGTGAATTTTTCCGTAAAACTGCAATCAGAGAGTATCAAATCTGATTGCAGTCGAGTAAAAGAATTTTTATATAAAATTGGTAATGAACTGGTTTCCGAAATTTTTACACAATAAACAGTGGATTATATATGACATCCTGTAAAAATTTGAGAATTTTTGGAAAGGGATAACTATTTTACTTAAACACTCGAAAACAGTCCAGTATTAGTTAATAAAGCTGAAAAGACGTAGATAGGGCATTGCATGTGTGTTTGTCGGGAGATTTGGGTTACGAGTACCGAAGACGCAATACTGTGAGTTCATGCCCCCCTTTTTCTCTTAACTATTTTCAGTTTTACACCTCGGGGGTGAAATACATGTTACAGACATTTACAGACATTTATTTACATGGTATGGTTAGCTTAAGGAGGGTTTTTATTACGCGAACATGTGAGTGGTGGGCACAACACTTAAGGCCATCAATCCTCGTTGTAGGACCGAGACACATTAGTGATAGATCTATTTGGGTGTAGCGAGCCCCACTCCTGAGTCCGCCGAGTGGACCATGAAGTGACTAAGTGCCCGACGCACAAATCCGCTAGGTTTGAGTCTTCCTGCATCACTTCACACTTATCATTGGCTTTGCAACCCAATGGTGGTCTCTTTTTCCTTAATTGCTACATACCAGGGATTTTCATACATACAGACATTTTTACAAAGGTTTATACCTACTCACTTACACATGAACTCGCTCAACGTTATGTTGACTTTTCAAATTACATGTATTTCAGGAAACTAACGGATCTGGCACGGTATGCACGTATTTTCAAGCTGCGTTTGAATAAAGAAGTCATCTAGGGTTTAGAAGGTGTAATCTCTTCCTGGACGGGTTATATACACCTAAACCTGGTTTTGTTTAAAGTCTTTTGCTAAGTCTTTATGAACTCAAATAAATCAAGTTAAGGTTTGTAAATTATTTTGTGATTGTTGAAGATGGAATGTTTCTAAACTTTATTAATGAATGAATATATCATGTTTTTCTCATATAGCATTGTTATGATTGTTGCTATGGTATTAAGAAGTCACACCAAATAAACCACGCTTCCGCAAAAGTCAGGGTGTGACAGCTTGGTATCAGAGCCTCGATCATAGCGAACTAGGATTCTTTCTTGAGTCTAGACTATGATCATCAGGGCTCTCACGAAAACGTTTTCAAACATTTTTACACTGCATACACAAAACGTCCAGATCTAGGAAACAAACTTTTTTTACAAACAAAAGGCACAAATACACGTTTCCAAATTTAAATTTACAATTCAGTCTTAGAGACTGAGGGAGGATGAGTCTTAGAGACTGAGGGAGGTTCAGTCTTAGAGACTGAGGGAGGATCAGTCTTAGAGACTGAGGGAGGATCAGTCTTAGAGACTGAGGGAGGATCAGCCTTAGAGGCTGAGGGAGGAATTTAGTCTTAGAGACTGGGAGGATGGTCTTAGAGACCAGGGATTTAGTCTTAGAGGCTAGGGAAGTTGGTCTTAGAGACCAGGGAGTTGGACTTAGAGACCAGGGAGTTGGTCTGAGAGACTAGGGAATCTCGTCTGAGAGACAGGGTAGGATAGTCTGGGGAAGACTAGGATGACTACTTGCTTACATTAATTGTGACTACACGCCTTCATTATTACTACATACATGATTAAATGTTAATTATTGATAAACGGGCATATGTGGTGGTTATTGCATACATAAATTGTTAATACTTACTATGGATATACATGCTACTCACCGGCACACATGTCACTCAATTTAGAGAACGAGTTATCAGACATTGATAACACTACGGCCGCCGTCACAGGTGATGAGACTGAATCTGCGCCAGAGACATTTACGTCAGACACTGAGAGTGATCCTGATATACTGACCAAGGACGAGGACAACTTCCAACCGTCCGCGCGACCAGATTCGGGCGATACTTTACCCTTGCTGATGGTTTCGCTGACAAGGATCTTTCTGTCACTCTTGTTTTAGCCCATGACCCCGATCCTCGACGATGCGTCTCCTAGGGACTTTCCTGCCGAAGGTTGGCTACGCGACAAGCAATTATTGATGATGTGGACATATTTATTGACGGTCCTTCTTAAGGCCCCTGTTAACAGGCCACCCTCTGATTTTAGCGTATATTCGATTTCAGACTCTCTTGAGTCTGTGACATTTACAGCCTTATAGACGGCCTGGTCACATCTTTCTACTACCGACACAGACGACGACGCCATTATGACTGCTGCACTGACACCTGCTCGAGGCACCACACCGTTACACGACCCATGGCCTGCTCCTGAGTTAGCTTCTGCACCTTTTTGGGACAGCTTGATGTTGCACCTACTGATCCTGCACCCTTACTTGATCATGACCCTATTTCTTTTGACTTACCAAACAATGCATCCCTTATACCCGACCCAGTACCTGCACTTAATGACCTTCTTATCAATTGAGACGTCTGCACCTGCACCTTCACCCGCTGATGTTGCTCTTGTGAAGACCGACGTCCATTGCATCAACATGCCTATCGCTTTCATTCAAGACATACTCGCGCCACGGGAAGACACGCTAGGCCAGCAACCGCGTAACGATCCCAAAGGCTACAGCAGCATTTTCACAAGTCGCACCGGTTGCTACATTCACCCCTACAACGCTAGACAAGCCATTTCGATGGTTCCTATGCTACATTATGTTGAATTTAGACCCTTGTCATCCCACACATGATGGAGGCTACACACGGAATAAGTGCTCCTGTAACACCAACTACAGTTTGAGGATATGAGTCGCAGAACGTTGGAGAGCTGACACCACATTTGATAACTTCAAATGCCAAACATTACATAACTAAAAGCATGATTTAAGTATTTACATCACAAGACAGCATATTGTCTGAAAAGTTTATTTAAGACACCACGTCCTCCACCCTATTTATTGCCAGCATACTTTGATCCTCCACATTTTTCAAGGTTCCTTTTGCGCCCTCAACCGTTACTATTACACCGTTCCCAGGATCCTGATACTATCGAACGGCCAAGAATCAAGTGTATGATTTAAACATAAACTTTGTACCTTCAAGATTCAAGTAAGTTTTTGGATGAGATTTTGATGATATGGAGCTTCAAATCACTTGAAAGCACCTTGGAAACTCCTTTGGATCTTCACATCAACTTGAAATTTGCTTGGAATGGGGTTGGATCTTGAAGAACAAAGTTGAAGAAGATGATAATGGTGATGGTGGAGGGTTTACATAAAAATGCCTGTGAGATACATAGGTTTTATTATAATAGGATTCATGACTTATAAGTTTTTAAAAAAAATATATTTAATCGAAAATAGTCATGAACCTTAAAAATATTTTCTTTTATAAATCATACTAAAATTTATAAGAAATCAGATGATATAACAGAATAATACATAGGTAAATGAATAACTAAGTATAATGAGTTTATATAAAATATGTTGTTTGTAAAACAACATTTTGATAAAAAAAGGTTTTTAATATATATATAAAAATATACTTTGGTTTTAAGAAACTCGAATAAGTAATATATTAAAATATATTTCAGTTCCAAAATCGTTAAACAAATAGTATATTAAATATACTTTAGTCGTTAAAATAATAATTTTCAGTAGTATATCAAAAGTACACTTTGGTTTTATTAATAACATATTAAACTATGCTTTGGTCTTATAAATAACATATTAACTATGTTTTGGTTTTATAAATAACATATTAAACTACGTTTTGGTTTTATAAATAACATATTTAACTATGTTTTGGTTTTATAAATAACATATCAAACTATGTTTTAATAATTAACAAAATATATGTTGGTTTTGTACAATATCACACATGAGAGCATATCAAACTATACTTTTGGGAGTATAACAAAATATACAATAAAAATGTGATTTAAGAATTCAACCAAACCTTAGTGCATCAAACTACACCAATTGAGACTATAGAAATACCACAAAGGCAATCTCTATTTGGATAAAAATATCGGTTTCTGACATTCCATGACAACAAGAATGGGGTGTCTAATCCTATAGCGCTATATCATACTATCAAACAGTTGGTGAACATAAAATAAGTACTATCCAACAATTAATTTTATAATCTTTGGAAAAATTAGTGTTTAAACCATAAATAATCATTCAGTTTGTTAAAAGATAAGTACTAATACGTATAATAAATTTATACTTTGAAATCATGAACATAACAAATAGGTACACATGCTTCACCCAAAAACATTAAAAACAGTAAAAGAGGGGACTATGTACTCACTTGAGAGTGCTTAGAAGTCTTGAACAACTACCAAGCAAGCTAGAGGGATCACGGAATCAAACGGCACCTAATATAGATAACTAAGTAAATAAACCGGACCTAAATCGAAAGATCGGATAGAATGAGGTTTCGTAAACCAAATGAGTGTGGGAACTCATATGTTATGGTTTAACAAAGCCTACATACTAAAACGAAACCTAACCTAAGTGCTTACGACCCATTACGACCCGTTTAGGTAGCTTACGCTACTTTAACGCGTCGTTCGCGTAAAACGCGTTTGGACCGCCTAACTAGTCCTATGACAAGTATTATATGCCTAAACATATTTAATTATGTTGCATAATCAGTTAAGTGACAAAGTTTGGGTGACATATGCTTAAATATCAGTTATGCATAAAAAGGGCATTTTGGTCATTTTCCTAAGGCATATAAACTACCTATCATACAACTACTTAAACGAAGTGACCATTAGGTATAACCTCGGAAGTTTATTCCCTATACAACTATGGTCACAAAATATGTTTGGTCGAATCCTACTGATTGACCAAACGGGTCGGGTTCGAAAGTCTAAGCGGTTGTTTAGACCGCTTATCTTACGACCCTATATAAGCACTAATCTAAAAGTGATGAGTTAAACATGTTAAAACATGTTTAACAAAGTTTAAAAACAAGTTTGATATCAAGACAAAGGGTCTTGATACCCAAGAATAGTTTGGTTGCAAAATACGCAAGAATACGCATTTTGACCGAAACTATGACTCGTCACTACGCCTAAATAACGTGGTAATCAGTAGGTATAGTCACAAGAGACTATAACCATCGTGATTACTATCACGTTATGAAGTTCAAACGAACCTCGTGTTGACCATAGACTGGTCAAAGCAGAAAGTCAAACACTGTTTGACTTTTATGCTTAAAAACGCATAAAAGAACGAAAGAAGCTTACAAAGGGTCCAAGCTAGGAAAATATGATCTATAAATTATCAGGTATGAAGCATTTGAGCTTCAACTTAGAGAAAATTAGATTATGTGTGAGGAAAGAATGAAAATGAGGTGGGTATATATAGGATTCGGTCCACCGTTAAGATCGTTTATCGAGAACCGTGCTTTAATCATGGCCTTACACTTGGGCCCAAGGTTTTAGAATACCATGGGAACATGTAAAACCATCAAATACCATCCCATAGGGTGCAAAACCATGGGTTAAAACCATCAAAATCTCAAAAATGGACCAAGTTCAATGTATCTGCCAGAAATTTAAAAAATGGTCCCTACACTTGTATAACTTGATTTTTTTGCACCTTTAAGCCCCGTTAACCCCATTTCAAGGCTCTAAAATAAATTTAAAGTATAGGGAACTTAAAATATGCTCAAAAAAATCTCGGATGTCGGTTCGTTTGGTCGTACGGTTGCGTTGTTCGGTTAATTACGACGGAAATCATAATGAACGCAAAAACGATCCAAATTACGCGACGAATGGAATTTTATCATGCCAATCACTAAAATAATATATTTTAATGATTACATAAATATTTGGATGTCCGGATATATTCAGAACGTCAGATATGCGCGAAAATGCAAACTTATGTACTTTTGACGCTTTTAGTCTCTATTGATCAAATAAGTTTATTTTAGCATACCGAACCCGTCAAAGCCTATTTCTAAACTATGTAAAGGATATTTAGGATATTTTTAACTTATGATCAAGTTCCGGAATGTTCGTTACAGTACGAATCGGCATACTTTCGCAGTTTGTCGAAATTAGTCCCTGTAAGCGAATAAACTTGATTTCGACACACCAAACCATCCAAAACTTATTTCTAAGTTATGTAAAGGTTATTTAAGGTATGTTAAGCCTATTTCACTATTCCAGAGTGTTTGTTGCATTAAACTGGTTATATTTACGCATCAGTTCGCGTATAACCTTCCAGAAAGCGATTTAGAGCTTGAAATCGATCAAGAATTGATATGTGCAAATGATACACATATTTATACAAATCCCAAGTATGAAATTACAATATTTCATTGGTTTGGTATTTTTTTGATGGTTGAAGTCACACAGGTGTCACATAACAAGGTTGTACATTTGACTTAACTCAGACATCCGTAATTCAACACCCTCCTGCTCTATGATGTTTTCAAGGGTATAAAGAACTCTCCACATCATGGGCATGTCCTGTATGTAGCACATGCCCGTGAGTGTGAAGAAGGATTGTGTAAAAGCAGGGAAAGGATAAGAAAACCCTATCAGAAAAGGGGTGGCCGGAAAAGTGACCCAAGTATCAGAAACACAGTCACTCTTCATTGAAGATTCAAAGGATCTGAAGACGGTTTATGCCGGAAAGAATTGATGTATCAGATCAATCTCAGGATCGGTAAAACGGCAGAGTTCCAGCGAAGGGTTTTTAGTTACACCCTGGCTTTTCAAGGGGCTGTCTTTCTTAGGATCCTTGGCAGGTGAGGATCGGAGAACCATCTTCGCCATGGATGCTCGGAGAAAAGAGGATCGGAATAGAAGAATTTAGAGAGAAGGAAAGAGAGAATACCTGTTTGATCTCCGGATGAAGATTTAAAGGAGTGAAACGCTCGAATTTAAATACATCTTGATCCTTATCTCTAACTCTGAATTTATAATGATGATTTTGCAGGAAGTCTTGTCACTGACTTTACGTTCACAACGGCTAGTCCGATTACAACGGCTATATTTACGTTAACCAATTCGTTTGAGATAAGGCAGAAAATATGACTCATTTAGTTATATTTAATTCCTCATATTTTGGGGGAAATTGTTAGGGATGGATTTTCACATTCTATGGATAAAGGATCCTCAAGTGCAGCTAGGATCACGGATCCTCAGTTCAGTTTGGATTAAGGATCCTCAGAAGACGTTGCAGGATTAAGGATCCAGGATCCTCATTATGATCCTTATACTAACAATTGTTTCCATTATATTTGAACTCGTTTTGCAGGAGTATTCGAGTGGGACTTGGTCTTGCCGAGATACCACGGGAATATACCTTCTAATTCTGCACGTGCATGGCCTTCGTGACCGTTGTGGAGATCGTGGGAAGCTAGCATCTTTTTCGGATTGTTAGTTAGCTTAGTTAGTTTCTATTTTTAATGGGGATAACAAGCTTGATAGAGACATAATTAGCAACACACACTACTCTCGTAAACTCTCTGCAACTTGTTGGCGATTACACACTTTTTGCACACTAGTGATCCTTGTAACAAGCTTGTTATCATCCCGATTTGTACACATTGTTTGTTTAATATAGTTGGTGATCGGTAGTTTCCATCACCCGAGGTTTTTTATGCCGGAGATCATACATTGATCAAGGGCTTTTTCCTCGTATAAATCCTTGTGTCCAACTTTCATTTCATTCATACATTGTTCATACATTTGTTCATTAATTCAAGCATCACACCTCACAAAATCGATCTGGTTGTATTATCCTTGTGTGATTTTTGACCAAAACAATTTATATGTTGCATATGGCGCATATCAAAACCCCCACACTTGAATCTTTGCTTGTCCTCATGCAAAACTTTTTAATATTGCTTACACACCCAAATGGAATTGGTAGAATAGAAGTTTTCGGGTCTTGTTTGTAGAGTGTCGGGATTCCAAGTTCTTTTTATTGTTGTATTTATTTCATTTACAATCCTATTCCACATGATTTATTTAGAACTTTTTAAGAAAAAAAATATTTTTGGGCATAACATGCCTTTTAAAATGTTAGTTATCTATATATAAATTCACTCAACACTCGGCGGAAGATGGATAGGGGAAACACTCGATCCCGGTATGGAACTTATTCCTATTATATGCTTGACAGATCAAACCTCCTCCTTTTTAACATAATCCTTGTAAATATCAAGAGGACTTTATTAAAGGGGTAGGTTTTTGGTTAAGGGTATGGTAGTTTTATTTGAAAAGTGGCTAAAGGTGTAAAATGTCGATTTTTGAAAATTGAGTAAATTACAATAATCGTCCTTTATGTTGATACCATAATGCAAACTATGTCCTTTATCTGTAATAAGTACAACAAAACGTACTTGATGTTTGCAAACTCTTGTAATTTATGTCATTTAGCCTTAACTCAGTTGGTTTTCGTGGTTAAATCTGTCTAAGTGGACCCCACATTAGGGCAAATTAGACTTTTTACCATTTCTTTATATATTAAAAAAAACTTAAAAAACTCTATCTCTCTATCTCTCTCTCTCACAAACACACAAACCCATCACCACCACCACCACCACCACCACCACATACACACCACTAGCATCTACACTCCTCCATTTTGCATCTTGAAGCCTCTCTCAAACAGGTAACCAAAATCAATAACATACTCATCAAACAACAAATGCCAGCTACAATCTGAATCAGGTAAATAAAAAACTCAAAATCCCCAAATATTCATATAAAAAATAATCATTCTTTCTTAAAATCCACGAATATTTATGTAGCTACAAATCTGAATCAACTACAATCTGCAGCGGTGACGGATACTAGTGTGGCAGGGCTAGATGTTCAGATTGGAGGGTGATTTTATGGAGTTGATGGATGTTGGTGTGACGGAGGTGGATGGTGGTTTGTGGCGGTGATGTATGCTGGTGTTGCGGATGTGGACGATTGGAGATGATGGTGATTTGCCAACGATGATGCATATTGGTATGGCGGGGGTGGATCTTCGGACTGGATGGAGATGGTGGTTTTCGATTGGGTGTGCTCGATAATCGGAAGTGGTGGAAGGGATGGAATTCCGTACGAACGCCGTCGTGGGCTAGAGTGGATTCTGGTTGTGTGTGACATTGATAGGGTTTTCTCCTGCATACTGTATGTTTTTGCTATGTGGCGGCGGTGGCAGATGGATGGTGGTCGGTGGGGTTAGTAGTGGTGGTAGGGTATTTAGGAGAGATAAAGAGAGGGAGGGGTTTATGGAGTTTATGTGTGTATATATATATATATATATATATAGGGTAAAGTTCATGCGAGAACCACCCTTATTGCGAGAACCGCGAGAACCAATGTGAACACAAAATAAAATCTAAAAAAAATCAAAAAAGCACTCAAAAAAATTTTATTTTTTTAATATTTTTTTAAAAAAATTGCTATATTTCGTTACCATAAAGAAAACTTTTTTTTTTTCGAGTAATAGTTATCCATGCACATGTGCATATGTATCATTACTTCGACAAATTCGGTAATACGTTATCAGGAATAGACAATGGCACTTTAATTTACAATACCATTCGTAATACACTACTTTTTACATTACCAATATTCAAAATGCACATGTGCATCATTAGGTATAACCATGATATAACGTGTTTTGGTACAAAAGGTTTGTGATTTTGAATGGAGAAGTAGGCCCATATACATGTTTCTTGGTTAGTTATATCTAGTGGTTGATGGTTTAGTTATAGTTGTCAATTTATGATGTAATATGTTGATTGGATGGTATAAATGGTGTTTACATACATGTAATAAAGTGAAAATATTGGTAATGGTATTGTATTATGGATGGTAGGAGGTAATGGTATTGTATTATGGATGGTAGGAGGTAATGGTATTGTATTATGGATGGTAGGAGGTAATGCTAGTGTATTATGGATGGTATGATAGATGAAAGGGAAAGTGTATTCAAAGTAGTGTACCAAAACACCTTATTTCATGTTGATACATATAGATCCACATGTGCATTTCTAATATTGGTAATGTAAAAGTATTGTATTTCACATGGTAGTGTAAAAGAAAGTGCAATCGTCTAATAGATGTAATGAATTACGGAATTTGTCGATGAAATGACAAAAATGCACATGTGCATGTTTGTGTATTATGGATGGAATGATATATGAAAGAGAAAGTAGTGTACCAACACACCTTATTTCATGTTGATACATATAGATGCACATGTGCATTTCTAATATTGTTAACGTAAAAAGTAGTGTATTACACGTGATAGTGTAAATGAAAGTGCAATTGTCTAATATTTGTAATGAATTACGGAATTTGTTAAAGAAATTATACAAATGCACATGTGCATGGATAACTGTGACTCGAATTTTTTTTTTTTTTGAAATTTTTTTTATTGTAAACTAAATATAGCGATTTTTACAAAAAAATAGTAAAAAAGAAAATTTTTTTGGGTGTTTTTTTAGATTTTTTTAGGTATTACTTTTTGTGTTCACACTGGTTCTCGCGGTACTCGTAATAAAGGGTGGTTCCTAATGGATCCTTCTCCATATATATATAGGGTATATATATAGATATATAATATATTTCTTTTAAACATAATTGTTTGATTATGTAAATTTTTATGGTTAAGTATTTTAGTTGTTAGGGTAAAATGACTAAAATACCCTTGTGTGGGGTCCATTTGGTCATATTTAACTATGAAAACTAACTAAGTTAAGGCTAAAGGACATAATATGTAAGAGTTTGCAAACATCGTGTACGTTTTTTGTATTTTCTGAAGATAAAGGATATAGTTTGCAATCTACTGCCAACATAAATGACTATTTTTGTAATTTACTCTTGAAATATTATTTGTGAATTAGGCACCAACTAACTGCATATAAGCAATAAGTTTTCTTATTTTATTTCAAGCAGCTAGAGATATATATATTTTTAATAGAATATTTACAAGAGAATTAAGTCACATACTTTTGCGTATTTTAAAAGAACCGAATTTTACTAAAATAAAGGGGTGTAAAAGTAAAAGATGGTTTTAGGTGATGGGTGATTTATGCAAAATGGTGTTTTGGGGGTATTGAAATGAAAGATTTAGGCTCAAAGGGAGGTTGACTAAGGGGAAATTTTGTGGGAACATAAATAGAAAATAAGGTTGAAAAAGAAAAAAAGGGTTTTATGTAATGCCTCAATGATGTACTTACTTGGATTACTCGGTAAGGACCAGAAATGTATTGTCTTGTCAAGTTCTAGATTCGTAAGAATTGTACGGGATATTGACACAAGAAATAAAGAGTGAGCATTTATTAAAAATATGATATTGAATGCTCGGTAAAGGCTCAAAACTCACAATTTGTGGGAAAAGGGTTAAAGTGTGAAAACATATATACAATCAAATTTTAAAAAGATTGCCACACATATGTATGAATGTAACACCTCGCAAAATCGTGTCCAATATAATAAAGACACGTGTCACGAACTTTAAACGTGTAATGGATTGATTCCGAAGGACTAAAATTGTCAAACAATGTAAATATGTATGTAAAAGGATCCAAAGTGTCAACATGCCTTATTTGTGCCTCTGATTGACCTTGTGCGATGTTCGTATTCCCTAATGAATAAATTTTCGGACATAAGAAGACGTTTGTGCTTAAAATACACAATTTAAAAAGCACAGGGGTTAAATGTGTCAATATGTTAAATGTTACCTCTGAGTGACCTTCTAACGATCCCAAAAGCATTGTAATATTTTTATTTTTTCTCTCACGAATATCGGATAGTAATCTCATGGAATTTCGGTGTAAACAAGACTTATCGGGTGATCTCACAACTAACCGAGAGCTTAACGGAGTTAATTTGTGACCCAAGGCACTTGATAGTTAACTATGGGGGTTAATAGTGCAATAAAAGAAAGTTATTTAAATTAAATATGGACCAGGGACTGAAAATGCAAAACTTGCAAACTTTTAACCGGATCAAGCCATCTTCGCGTGCCGTGTAGGCCATCTTCAAATCCTTCGCGGGCCACATAAGAGTGCCAACGCCAGAAAAACTGGACAGCTGCATGTTGCAGCCTGTCCACCGCCTTTGCATGAGTTTTGAGCAATACCTGGGGATTGTAAATGGTTTTCACTGCCCTAGGGACACTTGGGATCATCTGATTACACTAGGTAGCAGCTGGATTGATCTTAGAAGTCTTGAATTTCCTATATAAGGGGTCATTGTTTGCACTTAGAACTTGCATAATTTCAAATTTCATTCACAACTCACTCTCTGAAGCCTCCTAGTGTTCAAGGAAGCTTTCTCCAGTTGAATATTCGTGCTAAGGACTCTAGTAAATGTTCTTAGCTTCTATAGTTAAGATTTTATTAGCTTAATGACCGAAAGTCAAAGATAACGTAATTACGCTTTGACTTTGTGATTAATCACTAACGGTCCAGCCATTATTCGAATTGAAAGTGGCTATGTGATGGTAATTATGTAGGTGTTAAACCCTTAAAAGGGCACCTTCAAATTATCACGTTATCCCAGTCAAATGTCGGGTCAAACTTCTTAACAAAAAGTCAAACGAGTCAGGTTTTGCAAAATAATTCATAACTGGTAATGCTGAAGTTATGGAACATGTTTTAACACTTAAATAACTTGGTAAATAATATAAGAACATGTTTAGGCATGTTCAACCCGACAATTCTGAGTTTAGGCTCGGTTCGCAACCGATAGTCGCAAATGTAGAATTTTGCTTTGACTTTCAGTTCTGACCCGATTTAGGTTAGTTTAGTTATGCCCTAGGGTTACTTTAGGACCATATTATATGTTAGTATAACCCTCTGAGGTTATACAACATGGTTCCATAGAAATCCTAGTTCATTGCATGTTTCCGTTAAATGCTTAAAAGTTGACCATTATGCCTTTTTATCATTAAAACGAGATTTTTGAAAATGTGAGAGGACAAAAACCTTTATTACTGATATATTAGTATGTCCTAAAAATTTGACATCCGTTTCTAGTCTGAAATAAGAGTTATGCATGATATCGTAAAACAAAAGCTTTTTGTTAATTAAATGGCATTTTTGGCATAAATCATATTTAAACCCAAATTTTAGCACCAAACTTTCTACCCACTGTTATAAAATAATATTTAGGGATTTTTTGAAATTTTTGTCAAATTTTATACTGGCCATAACATAGAGTTCTTGCATGGACTCGGTAATTGACGATAATGTCATTTTCATTAATAAAACGAGTTTTATGCATCATTTTCATGTCAAACCTTTTCCTACTGATTTTATACATTGAATAAATTATTTTAAATAGTTGAGACTAATCAAAATCTCAGATTGCCTTAAACAACCCGAATATCGTCAAATACCGACTTTTATGCGATTTAGGCGCATAGTATGGTTTAAAACCATATTTAGCACCTAAGACTTGTTACCTTCTGATGTTATAAATAAATTTTTATGCTTTAACAGTAAGTATAAGTCTCGAACTCATATATCCAAATTTGACCTTAAAAACATATGTGAAATGACCAAAATGCCCCTACGGTGCATAGTTTAGCCATAAATGATAAACCTCACATATGTATGATATCTTACTGATATAACTTGATAAAATTTATATTTTTACTGTATATGTTAGACCAGAACCTGTGCGTGACTCATTTGGTTACCCGTTATGCATATTCGCGTTCGATATGGTTTATGTAACTAGTTTGCATAAATTAACCGAACCGGGTCAAAACTTATCATTTTTTACTTCAAAATCCAGAATTTGTTTAGTTTACCCACTTTATACAAGTCTTCATATTTGTTGGGTCAAAATCACATTCTAATCCGGTCTTCGCTTAATCTTGCGTTTTGAACCGTAAACCTTTCATTAAAACTAACCGGTCTATGTTAAGACTTAAATATGACCTGTTAGGAATCTAATAGGTTATTAAAACCTTCATTCCAGATTAGGAGCCCAGTAAAAGCTACTTGTACTTGCTGATTTGATATACGGATGAGAATAAAAATTACTTTTAGCTCAGGTAAATACTTTTAACTTATTTTCCTTATACGGGAATGGGATACGGTAAATTATTACCGCTTGGTTGGGTATTGAATCTTTATTAGTGGTTAAATAATTGAGATAACCCGTTTTAGTCTGTTTTGTTTGATCTAAGCCTTTGGGGGTTAATGACCGTGTCCTGGATATCCTTGGCTTATTCATTTGAAATGGCCACGACTTAAGCACGGGGTGTAGGCATACACCTGACAGTTGCGTATGTAAAAAGATATACCCGCTTGTTGAGGATATCTCGCCGTGGGTTTATTTTAGTGGTGTGTCCATTAATCTTGTACCGGCTCTTCTATTCCGGTCCTGAACGTAAGACAAACATATAAATCTGTATACAAGATTGTTTTAATAATTGTCCCAAGTTATAAAAGAATATTTGTGCCTTGTGAATTTAATTCAATTTTCTTAAATGTTTTCAAAAAGAGTCAGTTAATTGTATTTACCAGTGTAAACGGATGTATTTTTCAAAAAAGATTAAGTGCAGGTACTACGCGTAATGGGCTGGATACTCCTAGTATTAAATAAAGAGCCTTGCAAGCTTTTTAATACTTAATGTCTGTTGAACACCATTTTCTTTCTATTTTAGATCCGCCTATGGATCCACTTACAACCGTTGTGTAATATTTTATTATACTTTCAATTCGGTTTGTATAATTACTTTTAGACTTTCGTTGTGCATTAAACTGTGATTAATTGACTATAATGATATCAACTACATGACGATACTCCCCACCGGGCCCACCGGTAATTCGTGAAAATATCGGGGTGTGACAGGTTGGTACCAGAGCCAACATTGAGCGAATTAAACACTAACCTTTTGTGTTTAATCTCAATGACACAGTTTGCACATTCCTCGACTTCCGAGTCTAGGCAAAGGACTTAGGATTAATCCTAATCTTAATTGTTTTTGTCTTTTGTTGTTTTTCTTTTGTTTTGACAGGTTCCAAAGACAAAATGCCGCCACGTGTAAGAGGTAGATGTAGAAGAGGAAAGGCACCAATGACTGCAGGAAATGACCATGAAGCCGGGCCATCTCACCGGCGTACTCCATCAACGAACCTTAGCTCTAGTCCTCGCGAGGATTGGAGAACTTATTTAGAGCCTGCGAGACGCTCTGTCTCGCTTAGTTCCTCCCCGTCTTACCATCACTCGTTCAGACCTCATCAAGACGAGGAGCATAGCGATTCGCACCATTCCTTCATACCTTTGCAGCGATCGGGTTTGCACCGTGCCTTCCAAGACCCGACCCCATACTTCCAGAGCCGGTTCAACCCAATGAACCAGGTACAAGAACCAGAGGGTCCAAACCCTTTGGGACCAGTTGATCATTATCCTGAGATGCATGGGGTGCTATTTCAACGTTCTTTGGCCATTTTCCACATTTTTGCACACTTTGTTTTCAAAATACCAAATTCCATTTTATTAATCCATCATTACAACTAAAAAGAAAGATAAAAATAAATGATAAATTTAAATCCTAAGATAGATTATTGGTGGATACCCTACGAGATTTTTTTTTAACCCGAATAGCTTTCCCCTAGATAAATCGATGAAAGAGTAATAAAAATCAAAACTAGTTTTTGGAAAATGAGGGTTTCGAGCTATTTTCCAGGAATGCTCCTACAGTGGTCGTTTAGCATCTCCTTAATCTCCCTCGGTAGGAAGATGTAGGGTTCATCATCAACCTCCTCTTTTGGGAGAGGAGCGGGGTTTACCGTAACCTCAAAGTAGGCGTTGATGGGAGGTTCCGGAGGTATTTCGTCCCACCCGGTGGGATTAATCACCTCGTGAGCGATGTTCCAATCGTCTTGGGGTAAGATTGATTCCATTGGGGGCATCACCAAGATGTTCAACCTTTGATGAAGAATGTTGATTTCCCTGTAGCTATCCTCCAGGGCTAGAGTAAGGTAGTTCACCCGGTCTATGAGGACCTCCTCCACTGTTGTTATTTATTCAACGGACTCTCTCAAGGCGTAGACATAGCGGACTAGAGTGATTTCAAGTGAGAGTCTTCTCCCCCTTCGGTTGTTTCATGAGCTTGTTGAAGACGTACGGTTCTGCTGGCTTGACATGTCACACCCCGACCACGTAAAACAACAAACCGCGGCGGAAACGTCGGCGAGTGCTGTGGCAGAATTATTGTTTCAAAAACACATGATAATTAAAGTTAAGTTTTACATGCTTAAATTATTACATTGTCTTAGTTCATACAAAACACAACATGAAAGATGATAACTTTCTTGATTTTTATATTGCTAAGGCCCAAGTCGCCCTAAGTGTAGCTTGCTCACATCAAACAATCGCTCCTGAAAGATATGTGAAAGTAAATACGTCAGCATAAAAATGCTTGTGAGTAACATAGGTTTAGTGTTGAAGATTCATGACTTTAAAGGTTAAAAGAAACGTTTAACGAAAAGTAGTCATGAATCTTATAAAAATGTCTTCTTTTATAAAATCATAAGAAAATCAAATAATATAAAAGAATGATGTATGGTTATGTAAATAACCAAATGAAAATAATATGTATAAAATATGTCATGTATAACCAATGTCAAATGTCCAGTATAAACCATGTCTTGTATGGCGAATAAATAGTATTTACTCAAGCCAACTGCATAATGTCGTGTATAACAAATGCCAAATGTCCAGTATAAACCATGTCTTGTATGGCGAATAAATAGTATTTACTCAAGCCAAATGCATAATGTCGGGTATAACAAATGTCTTATGTAATCAAATGTCATGTACAAAACAAAGTCTTTGAATAAACCAAAGTTGAAAACAAAAGTTATGTTTTGAAAACCATTGCTTTTATTGATATAAACATTTATGTGGTTTGTCTATCGCATACACTCAAGCCTTGAGACTGTCGAATAAACCCTTATCAGGATTAAGGTTTATAAAAAAAAAATGTATTCGGATTCTGTCATTCCCCTAACGAAATACCTAGAAAGCGGGAACGGGATTTATCAAGTCCTATAGCGCTATTACATACTACCAAGCGGCGTGATCAATGTTAATGAATGTACTACTTCGTCAAACATACCAAATGTCTTTTTCAATGTAAGCATGTCATGAAAATGTCTTTGTAAAACCATGTAATAGGCATACTAAGTCAATATGCCAAGTAAAATGTCTTTGAAACCAATTGTTAGGTATACTAAGTCATTATACCATAAAAATGTCTTTGAAATAATGTATTATATATAATATGTAATAAAACATGTATAATGTCATGAAAACAAAAAGTAAAGTTATGCACATATGCTTCACCCCAAAACATTTGAAAACGTAAAATAGGGGAACTATGTACTCACATAGTTACCACAAAACATGTAAAAAGAGGGGATCTATGTACTCACCTTTGGGTGCATTTTTATATGTTAACACAATCACTCAAATTGTTTATTCGTACTAAATTAAATAAGAACGATTTTGTAATAAAAAACCCACAAAAATACATAAGTTTCTCCGATACTTAGAATTTTCACATAACTTTGAGATTTTCTCGAAAAGTTATTATTTTTTATTATATTGGTGTATTTGTATATATATGAGTTCATTTATATTTTAAAAAAACTTTGCGACTTGAACGATTTTATTGGTGACCCTCATCATGTTATAAGCAATATATCTACGATTTGCGCGTCGTAATATATACACTCAAATGTAATATACTAATAATAGCGTAATACACATAATTTGTCAAGTATTACATCTTACACATATTATAAAACACATAACACATTGTAACACATAAAACTTATCCATGAACAACACATTCTAGTGTATGTTAAAAACACGTATTTTAGCGATTCGGTAACATTTTTGGGCGTCGGGAGTCACGTATGACTAACCAAACACCAAGTAAACTTAACATAAGTTAAAATACTTATTTTTATATCAAAAATATCAGTTTACTTACTGATCTAAAACAGTTTTATAAAAATCCTCCGAAAAGCCGATTTTTAACCGTTTTACCGCATAGTTTTGCATCGAACGTTACCCTAACCATCACAAATCGTAATGACTTGATATTTTAACCTAACCCATGTTATTTACTGAATAAAATAGTGGTTATACTCATGATAGTGCAGGTCTCACATAAAACACATAAATCATGCAAATTTCACATATTTTACCACTTTCTAAGCTATATGTACAACATGCAAAGCTATCAAACCTATGAAAAAGTTTCATGCCATTATAAAATACCAAATAATGTTATTTTTAGTGTTTATAATCTGTTCTAAAATATTTTTGTCATACAATCATTTTTTTTTATCATTTCTTGAGCTTTAAATCAACATGTATTCTCATGTACAAGTGTCTAAAGCACACTATCATATCATCATCATTTCATATGAGTTTAGATGCATTAAACATGTGATTTATTCATGTTTATTTGCTGATGTAATTGAACATTCATCATATTATGCACAAATCATCTAACACTTGCATTTTAACTATCATTCAAGAACAAGCAACAACTTAAAAATTCTTAAATATGTCTAATAAATTTTTGGCCATTTACATGTCAAAATACTAACATTATTTCAAATTATAACTCATGATTCAATCACTCTTTTATATCTCTAACATATTTGCACATAATCTTGTTCATGCAAGCAAACACCCTAAACAAGTATTTATCAAAAATCAAACTCAAATCTCATACACACACACACACACACACACACACATATATATATATATATATATATGTATATTCGGTTATATGTACACACATATATACCACCATTTTTATTTTGTATCAAGACCCATTTCTTTTTAGATTTCAAGTTTGTGAAAAATTCAAAGATTCAAGAAAAACTTCCAATCATCAAAAACAAGCAAGAATCAAGTGTATGATTTAAACATAAACTTTATACCTTCAAGATTCAAGTAAGTTTTTGGATGAGATTTTGATGATATGGAGCTTGAAATCACTTGAAAGCACCTTGGAAACTCCTTTGGATCTTCACATCAACTTGAAATTTGCTTGGAATGCGGTTGGATCTTGAAGAACAAAGTTGAAGAAGATGATAATGGTGATGGTGGAGGGTTTACATAAAAATGCCTGTGAGATACATAGGTTTTATTATAATAGGATTCATGACTTATAAGTTTTTTTTAAAAAATATATTTAATCGAAAATAGTCATGAACCTTAAAAATATTTTCTTTTATAAATCATACTAAAATTTATAAGAAATCAGATGATATAACAAAATAATACATAGGTAAATGAATAACTAAGTATAATGAGTTTATATAAAATATGTTGTTTGTAAAACAACATTTTGATAAAAAAGGTTTTTAATATATATATAAAATATACTTTGGTTTTAAGAAACTCGAATAAGTAATATATTAAAATATATTTCAGTTCCAAAATCGTTAAACAAATAGTATATTAAATATACTTTAGTCGTTAAAATAATATTTTTCAGTAGTATATCAAAAGTACACTTTGGTTTTATTAATAACATATTAAACTATGCTTTGGTCTTATAAATAACATATTAACTATGTTTTGGTTTTATAAATAACATATTAAACTACGTTTTGGTTTTATAAATAACACATTTAACTATGTTTTGGTTTTATAAATAACATATCAAACTATGTTTTAATAATTAACAAAATATATGTTGGTTTTGTACAATATCACACATGAGAGCATATCAAACTATACTTTTGGGAGTATAACAAAATATACAATAAAAATGTGATTTAAGAATTCAACCAAACCTTAGTGCATCAAACTACACCAATTGAGACTATAGAAATACCACAAAAGCAATCTCTATTTGGATAAAAATATCGGTTTCTGACATTCCATGACAACAGGAATGGGGTGTCTATTCCTATAGCGCTTACGACCATGAGGTTTCGTAAACCAAATGAGTGTGGGAACTCATATGATATGGTTTAACAAAGCCTACATACTAAAACGAAACCTAACCTAAGTGCTTACGACCCATTACGACCCGTTTAGGTAGCTTACGCTACTTTAACGCGTCGTTCGTGTAAAACGCGTTTGGACCGCCTAACTAGTCCTATGACAAGTATTATATGCCTAAACATATTTAATTATGTTGCATAATCAGTTAAGTGGCAAAGTTTGGGTTACATATGCTTAAATATCAGTTATGCATAAAAAGGGCATTTTGGTCATTTTCCTAAGGCATATAAACTACCTATCATACAACTACTTAAACTAAGTGACCATTAGGTATAACCTCGGAAGGTTATTCCCTATACAACTATGGTCACAAAATATGTTTGGTCGAATCCTACTGATTGACCAAACGGGTCGGGTTCGAAAGTCTAAGCGGTTGTTTAGACCGCTTATCTTACGACCCTATATAAGCACTAATCTAAAAGTGACGATTTAAACATGTTAAAACATGTTTAACAAAGTTTGAAAACAAGTTTGATATCAAGACAAAGGGTCTTGATAGCCAAGAATAGTTTGGTTGCAAAATACGCAAGAATACGCATTTTGACTGAAACTATGACTCGTCACTACGCCTAAATAACTTGGTAATCAGTAGGTATAGTCACAAGAGACTATAACCATCGTGCTTACGCTCACGTTATGAAGTTCAAACGAACCTCATGTTGACCATAGACTGGTCAAAGCAGAAAGTCAAACACTGTTTGACTTTTATGCTTAAAAACGCATAAAAGAACGAAAGAAGCTTACAAAGGGTCCAAGCTAGGAAGATATGATCTATAAATTCTCAGTTATGAAGCATTTGAGCTTCAACTTAGAGAAAATTAGATCATGTGTGAGGAAAGAATGAAAATGAGGTGGGTATATATAGGATTCGGTCCACCGTTAAGATCGTTTATCGAGAACCGTGCTTTAATCATGGCCTTACACTTGGGCCCAAGGTTTTAGAATACCATGGGAACATGTAACACCATCAAATACCATCCCATAGGGTGCAAAACCATGGGTTAAAACCATCAAAATCTCAAAAATGGACCAAGTTCAATGTATCTGCCAGAAATTCCAAAAATGGTCCCTACACTTGTAAAACTTGATTTTTTTGCACCTTTAAGCCCCGTTAACCCCATTTCAAGGCTCTAAAATAAAGTTAAAGTATAGGGAACTTAAAATATGCTCAAAAACATCTCGGATGTCGGTTCGTTTGGTCGTACGGTTGCGTTGTTCGGTTAATTACGACGGAAATCATAATGAACGCAAAAACGATCCAAATTACGTGACGAATGGAATTTTATCATGCCAATCACTAAAATAAAATTTTCTAATGATTACATAAATATTTGGATGTCCGGATATATTCAGAACGTAAGATATGCGCGAAAATGCAAACTTATGTACTTTTGACGCTTTTAGTCTCTATTGATCAAATAAGTTTATTTTAGCATACCGAACCCCTCAAAGCCTATTTCTAAACTATGTAAAGGATATTTAGGGTATGTTTAACTTATGATCAAGTTCTGGAATGTTCGTTACA
This sequence comes from Helianthus tuberosus, assembly GCA_030545235.1. Lineage (NCBI taxonomy): Eukaryota > Viridiplantae > Streptophyta > Magnoliopsida > Asterales > Asteraceae > Helianthus > Helianthus tuberosus. Next base: position 80,124,585 of record CM060417.1, on the reverse strand, counting down.
GTACGAATCGGCATACTTTCGCAGTTTGTCGAAATTAGTCTCTGTAAGCGAATAAACTTGATTTCGACACACCAAACCATCCAAAACTTATTTCTAAGTTATGTAAAGGTTATTTAAGGTATGTTAAGCCTATGTCACTGTTCCAGAGTGTTTTTTGCATTAAACTAGTTATATTTACGCATCAGTTCGCGTATAACCTTCCAGAAAGCGATTTAGAGCTTGAAATCGATCAAGAATTGATATGTGCAAATGATACACATATTTATACAAATCCCAAGTATGAAATTACAATATTTCATTGGTTTGGTATTTTTTTGATGGTTGAAGTGACACAGGTGTCACATAACAAGGTTGTATATTTGACTTAACTCAGACATCCGTAATTCAACACCCTCCTGCTCTATGATGTTTTCAAGGGTATAAAGAACTCTCCACATCATGGGCATGTCCTGTATGTAGAACATGCCTGTGAGTGTGAAGAAGGATTGTGTAAAAGCAAGGAAAGGATAAGAAAACCCTATCAGAAAAGGGGTGGCCGGAAAAGTGACCCAAGTATTAGAAACACAGTCACTCTTCATTGAAGAGTCAAAGGATCTGAAGACGGTTTCCGCCGGAAAGCAGTGATGTATCAGATCAATCTCAGGATCGGTAAAACGGCAGAGTTCCAGCGAAGGGTTTTTAGTTACACCCTGGCTTTTCAAGGGGCTGTCTTTCTTAGGATCCTTGGCAGGTGAGGATCGGAAAACCATCTTCGCCATGGATGCTCGGAGAAAAGAGGATCGGAATAGAAGAATTTAGAGAGAAGGAAAGAGAGAATACCTGTTTGATCTCCGGATGAAGATTTAAAGGAGTGAAACGCTCGAATTTAAATGCATCTTGATCCTTATCTCTAACTCTGAAGTTATAATGATGATTTTGCAGGAAGTCTTGTCACTGACTTTACGTTCACAACGGCTAGTCCGATTACAACGGTTATATTTACGTTAACCAATTCGTTTGAGATAAGGCAGAAAATATGACTCATTTAGTTATATTTAATTCCTCATATTTTGGGGGCAATTGTTAGGGATGGATTTTCACATTCTATGGATAATGGATCCTCAAGTGCAGCTAGGATTACGGATCCTCAGTTCAGTTTGGATTAAGGATCCTCAGAAGACGTTGCAAGATTAAGGATCCAGGATCCTCATTATGATCCTTATACTAACAATTGTTTCCATTATATTTGAACTTGTTTTGCAGGAGTATTCGAGTGGGACTTGGTCTTGCCGAGATACCAGGGGAATATACATTCTAATTTTGCACGTGCATGGCCTTCGTGACCGTTGTGGAGATCGTGGGAAGCTAGCATCTTTTTCGGATTGTTAGTTAGCTTAGTTAGTTTCTATTTTTAATGGGGATAACAAGCTTGATATAGACATAATTAGCAACACACACTACTCTCGTAAACTCTCTGCAACTTGTTGGCGATTACACACTTTTTGCACACTAGTGATCCTTGTAACAAGCTTATTATCATCCCGATTTGTACACATTGTTTGTTTAATATAGTTGGTGATTGGTAGTTTCCATCACCCGAGGTTTTTTATGCCGGAGATCATACATTGATCAAGGGCTTTTTCCTCGTATAAATCCTTGTGTCCAACTTTCATTTCATTCATACATTTGTTCATTAATTCAAGCATCACACCTCACAAAATCGGATCTGGTTCTATTATCCTTGTGTGATTTTTGACCAAAACAATTTATATGTTGCATATGGCGCATATCAAAACCCCCACACTTGAATCTTTGCTTGTCCTCATGCAAAACTTTTTAATATTGCTTACACACCCAAATGGAATTGGTAGAATAGAAGTTTTCGGGTCTTGTTTGTAGAGTGTCGGGATTCCAAGTTCTTTTTATTGTTGTATTTATTTCATTTATAATCCTATTCGACATGATTTATTTAGAACTTTTTAAGAAAAAAAATATTTTTGGGCATAACATGCCTTTTAAAATGTCACTTAGCTATATATAAATTCACACACCTCACAAGTGATCACTCAACACTCGGCCGAAGACGGATAAGGGAAACGCTCGATCCCGGTATGGAACTTATTCCTACCATATGCTTGACAGATCAAACCTCCTCCTTTTTAACATAATCCTTGTAAATATCAAGAGGACTTTATTAAAGGGGTAGGTTTTTGGTTAAGGGTATGGTAGTTTTATTTGAAAAGTGGCTAAAGGTGTAAAATGTCGATTTTTGAAAATTGAGTAAATTACAATAATCGTCCTTTATGTTGATACCATATTGCAAACTATGTCCTTTATCTTTAATAAGTACAAAAAACATACTTGATGTTTGCAAACTCTTGTAATTTATGTCATTTAGCCTTAACTCAGTTGGTTTTCGTGGTTAAATCTGTCTAAGTGGACCCCACATTAGGGCAAATTAGACTTTTTACCATTTCTTTATATATTAAAAAAAACTTAAAAAACTCTATCTATCTATCTGTCTCTCTCACAAACACACAAACCCATCACCACCACCACCACCACATACACACCACTAGCATCTACACTCCTCCATTTTGCATCTTGAAGCCTTTCTCAAACAGGTAACCAAAATCAATAACATACTCATCAAACAACAAATGCCAGCTACAATCTGAATCAGGTAAGTTAAAAACTCAAAATCCCCAAATATTCATATAAAAAATAATCAATCTTTCTTAAAATCCATGAATATTTATGTAGCTACAAATCTGAATCAACTACAATCTGCAGCGGTGACGGATACTAGTGTGGCAGGGCTAGATGTTCAGATTGGAGGGTGATTTTATGGAGTTGATGGATGTTGGTGTGACGGAGGTGGATGGTGGTTTGTGGCGGTGATGTATGCTGGTGTTGCGGATGTTGACGGTTGGAGATGATGGTGATTTGCCAACGGTGATGCATATTGGTATGGCGGGGGTGGATCTTAGGACTGGATGGAGATGGTGGTTTTCGATTGGGTGTGCTCGATAATCGGAAGTGGTGGAAGGGATGGAATTCCGTACGAGCGCCGTCGTGGGCTAGAGTGGATTCTGGTTGTGTGTGACATTGATAGGGTTTTCTCCTGCATACTGTATGTTTTTGCTATGTGGCGGCGGTGGCAGATGGATGGTGGTCGGTGGGGTTAGTAGTGGTGGTAGGGTATTTAGGAGAGAGAAAGAGAGGGAGGGGTTTATGGAGTTTATGTGTGTATATATATATATATATATAGGGTAAAGTTCATGCGAGAACCACCCTTATTGCGAGAACCAATGTGAACACAAAATAAAATCTAAAAAAAATCAAAAAAGCACTCAAATTTTTTTTATTTTTTTTAATATTCTTTTAAAAAAATTGCTATATTTCGTTACCATAAGAAAAAACTTTTTTTTTTCGAGTAATAGTTATCCATGCACATGTGCATATGTATCATTACTTCGACAAATTCGGTAATACGTTATCAGGAATAGACAATTGCACTTTAATTTACAATACCATTCGTAATACACTACTTTTGACATTACCAATATTCAAAATGCACATGTGCATCATTAGGTATAACCATGATATAACGTGTTTTGATACAAAAGGTTTGTGATTTTGAATGGAGAAGTAGGCCCATATACATGTTTCTTGGTTAGTTATATCTAGTGGTTGATGGTTTGGTTATAGTTGTCAATTTATGATGTAATATGTTGATTGGATGGTATAAATGGTGTTTACATACATGTAATAAAGTGAAAATATTGGTAATGGTATTGTATTATGGATGGTAGGAGGTAATGGTATTGTATTATGGATGGTAGGAGGTAATGGTATTGTATTATGGATGGTATGATAGATGAAAGGGAAAGTGTATTTAAAGTAGTGTACCAAAACACCTTATTTCATGTTGATACATATAGATGCACATGTGCATTTATAATATTGGTAATGTAAAAGTATTGTATTGTATTTCACATGCTAGTGTAAATGAAAGTGCAATTGTCTAATAGATGTAATGAATTACGGAATTTGTCAATGAAATGAGAAAAATGCACATGTGCATGTTTGTGTATTATGGATGGAATGATATATGAAAGAGAAAGTAGTGTACCAACACACCTTATTTCATGTTGATACATATAGATGCACATGTGCATTTCTAATATTGTTAACGTAATGTGGTAGTGTAAATGAAAGTGCAATTGTCTAATATTTGTAATGAATTACGGAATTTGTTAAAGAAATTATACAAATGCACATGTGCATGGATAACTGTGACTCGAATTTTTTTTTTTGAAATTTTTTTTATTGTAAACTAAATATAGCGATTTTTACAAAAAAATAGTAAAAAAGAAATTTTTTTGGGTGTTTTTTAGATTTTTTTAGGTATTACTGTTTGTGTTCACACTGGTTCTCGCGGTTCTCGTAATAAAGGGTGGTTCCTAACGGATCCTTCTCCATATATATATATAGGGTATATATATAGATATATAATAGATTTCTTTTAAACATAATTGTTTGATTATGTAAATTTTTATGGTTAAGTATTTTAGTTGTAGGGTAAAATGACTAAAATACCCTTGTGTGGGGTCCATTTGGTCATATTTAACTATGAAAACTAACTAAGTTAAGGCTAAAGGACATAATATGTAAGAGTTTGCAAACATCGTGTACGTTTTTTGTATTTTCTGAAGATAAAGGATATAGTTTGCAATCTACTGCCAACATAAAGGACTATTTTTGTAATTTACTCTTGAAAATTTATTTGTGAATTAGGCACCAACTAACTGCATATAAGCAATAAGTTTTCTTATTTTATTTCAAGAAGCTAGAGATATATATATTTTTAATAGAATATTTACAAGAGAATTAAGTCACATACTTTTGCGTATTTTAAAAGAACCGAATTTTACTAAAATAAAGGGGTGTAAAAGTAAAAGATGGTTTTAGGTGATGGGTGATTTATGCAAAATGGTTTTTTGGGGGTATTGAAATGAAAGATTTAGGCTCAAAGGGAGGTTGACTAAGGGGAAATTTTGTGGGAAGATAAATAGAAAATAAGGTTGAAAAAGAAAAAAAGGGTTTTATGTAATGCCTCAATGATGTACTTACTTGGATTACTCGGTAAGGACCAGGAATGTATTGTCTTGTCAAGTTCTAGATTCGCAAGAATTGTACGGGATATTGACACAAGAAATAAAGAGTGAGCATTTAGTAAAAATATGATATTGAATGCTCGGTAAAGGCTCAAAACTCACAATTTGTGGGAAAAGGGTTAAAGTGTGAAAACATATATACAATCAATTTTTAAAAAGATTGCCAAACATATGTATGAATGTAACACCTCGCAAAATTGTAACATCTGTGCTTGTAATCATTGTGAACAGTTCAATTATCAATAAAACAATGTTATTTGATCCCACTGTTTGTTTGGTTGTGTTTTACATTTTTCATGTTTTGACTTTTGCTAAATTTCAAACTCTATATCACTTTCTGGAGAGTTATACGCAAACTGGTGCGTAAACGTAACCAGTTTAACGCGACAAATACTCCGGAACATCAACATATACTTAACATACCTTAAATAACCTTTACATAACTTAGAAATAAGTTTTGAAGGCTTTGGTATGTCAAAAACAAGTTAATTCGCTTACAGGGACTAAACTTGACAAACTGCGAAAGTATGCCAATTTGAACTGTAACGAACATTCCAGAACATGACCATAAGTTAAACATACCATAAATATCCTTTACATAGCTTAGAAATAGGCTTTGAGGGGTTCGGTGTGCTAAAATAAACTTTTGGGTCATTCAGGGACTAAAAGTGTCAAAAAGTGCATAAGTTTGCTCTTTTGCGCATAACTCACGTTCTGAATACATCCGGACGTCCAAAATTTTATGTAAGCACTAAAATATTTTATTTTAGTGTTTGGCATAAGAAAAATCCATTCGTCGCGTCATTTGGATCGTTTTTCGCGCTTATGCGCATTCCGTCGTAATTAAGCGAACATCGCGTTCGTACGACCAAACGAACCAACACCCGGCATATTTTTGAGCATGTTTCATGTCCACATTGTTTAGGCATCATTTTAGGGCCTTAAAGTTGGCTTTACGGGCCTTAGAAGTGTCGGGAATGGCCTTAAAACACAACAGGGACCAAAACTGTCATTTCTGAAAGATGTTTGCTGATCAGACAGGCCATGCGGCCCGCGTAAGGTTTGGTGTATCCTTACGCGGCCCGCGTCAGGGTCCCAGACAGCAGAATGTGCAGAAACATCGAATCTGGTCCGTTCCACTTGTTGCACATGGTTTTGGGGAATCTATGGGCTGGTTTTGATGTGCAAATGGTATTACAATACCATGGGTGCAAGTGTATGGCCAAGATTGAAGCACGTTTTCCAAAAAACGATCCTAACGGTTCGGGATATCCTATAAATACCCCATGCCTTCAATTGCAAAACCCACTAGAATTTTGATTTGAGAAACTCTAAGTTGAAACCATTGTTTCATACCTGAGTTACTTGGATCGAGATTAGCATTCGGGGACCCTTCGTAAGTATTCCTTCGTTCTTTTATTGCTTTTCGAGTCCGAAAGTCAAACTTTGTTTGACTTTCTGCGTTGACCAGTTTATGGTCAATGCGAAGTTCGTTTGAACTTCGCAACGTGATTGTAATCACGATGGTTATAGTCCCTTGTGACTATGCCTACTGATTACCACGTTGTCTAGGGTCGTAAGGGTAAGCGATCTAATAAATCGCTTATACCTTCGAACCCGACCCATTTGGTTGATCATTAGGATCCGACCAAATACATTAGGTGACCATAGTAGGTAGGGAATAACCTTCCGAGGTTATACCTTATGGTCACGACGTTTAAGTAGTTGTATGATAGGTAGTTTATATGCCTTAGGTAAATTACCAAAATACCCCTTTGATGCCAAAATTCATTATAAACATATGTGACATAACTTTTGACATCTAAACTGATTTGGCGACAATATTAGGCATGTTAAGGCATATTCTACTTGTCATAGGACTAGTTAGGCGGTCCGAACGCGTTTCACGCGAACGACGCGTTAAAATAGCATAAGCTACCTAAACGGGTCGTAAGCACTTATGTTAGGTTTCATTTAGTATGTAGGCTTTGTTAAACCATATTACACGAGTCTCCATACTCGTTTGGTTTACGAACCCTCATTCTATCCGATCCTCCGATTTAGGTCCGGTTTATTAACATAGTTACCTATATTAGGTGCCGTTTGATTCCGAGATCTCTAGCATTGCTTGGTGGTTATCTTAGGACTTCTGAGCAATCTCAAGTGAGTACATAGACCCCTCTTTTACTGTTTTCCAAACTGTTTTGGGGTGAAACACATGTGCCTACTTGTTGATTTCGTGCTTTCCTGCTTTCACATCATATACTTGCTATGTTCATTAGTACAATTATAGTACATGATTTCATTGTGTTCATGCTATGTATGTCCATTGTGTGCATACTTAGTACATTGTTTTACATTACATTTCATGCTATGTATGTCCATTGTGTGCATACTTAGTACATTGTTTTACATTACATTTCATGCTATGTATGTCCATTGTGTGCATACTTAGTACAGTTGTTTTCATCACATGCTTACATTTTTTTATGACATTTGGGTTGTTTACAATGGAACAATACATTCATTAACATTAGCTACGCCGTTCGTTAGTAGGTAGTGGTACCATAGGAATTGACAACTCCCGTTCCTGAAATCCTGGGTTTGTTTGGATTGGAAGGAATGACCGAATTCGATACACATAACTTAGATAAACCTTTAATTTGTTTAAGGGTTTATCACCACAGTCTCAAGGCTTGGATGTATGCATTTTCACAATACCGCATAAATGTTTGTATCAGTATAGCATGCATTTGTTCCACAAAACATAACTTTGATTTAAACCATGTTTTACTTCAATACCTTGTTTTTGTGCATTTCACATATGGTTTAGTTGATATATTTCACTTACCATACATGATATTTTTGGGTATACATTACATGATCTACATTAAACATAAACATTTTGACATTGATATACACAATTAGTGGTTTACATTGGACATAGACTTTTCGATTTGGTTTACACATTAACACATGACAATTCATTTATACATAAACAATTTACATTGGTGGTTGGTTTGAGTGAGTGATTTGAGTAACGAGGCGTGTGTAATATGATACAAGCATGGTGGATACGCCGCTGGTACTTCCTATAAACAAGTGTTTGTATGATATTACATGTCGTAGCGTTACTTAAATCATTTCAATATTTGACATATTACGTTTTACATAAACAACTTATTTTCACAAGACATTGATTTACAAAACAACTTATCTTATACAAACTCATTTTTCTTGGTTATTCATTTAACCTTACATTATTCTCTTATTTACACATATCATCGCTTTTTGAATGATTTACAAAACAAAACAATTTACAAGGTTCATGACTGACCTTTGTTAAACAACTTTTTCTAAACTAATAAGTCATGAATCCTCTTTTCACAAATCCTATGTATCTCACAGGCATTTTTATGCTGACGTACCTATTTTCACATGTGTTTTCAGGAGCTTTTGCGTAGGATGACGATCGTGACACTAGGGCTGACCTGTGCCTTAGAGACTTAAAATGAAGATAGACTTTGTTTAATTATGTTATAAACTCTTTGTTTCCTGTTTAAAACAATGTAACTCTTATGTTGATAAATAAAATACAACTTTGTATGCCATGGTTATGAAACAATTAGTTCTGTTACAACACTCCCCGACGTTTTCCGCCACGTTTTGTATGTTATACGTGGTCGGGGTGTGACAAAAGAGTTGGTATCAGAGCCAATGGTTATAGGGAATTAGGTTATTAGTAATTCTTTGACCTAGACTATAACCTTTCTAGGACCCTAACACAAGTTATATTGTGTTTAGATCTTAAAACATGCACATCACCTATCCTTAGGTGATTATCAAAACAAAAACCAAATTTTCCGAAACGATTTTTGAAAAACAATCATCTGTTTTTGGATGATTTATTACAAGGTTTTGAACCCCTTTGAGTTTTCAAAATCTCGTCAAGGTTTTGGGTTATAAATAATGTGAACACGTGCAAACTGGAAGGGTGAATGCCTGTACCCTGGGTTTTCTGTCTAAGGCTAGAGTGTTCGTATAAATCCACATAATCGGACCAGTCACTCTTACCTGGGAACTCTTGGGGTGAGTGTTCACTTATAGGCGAGCATGTCTTCGCGATACATTATTTTTGACCCATTTACCTTGATTAGTCACTGTGTTGTTTGTTTGTCTTATGGTAACAAACAAATGACCACCATCTTTGCTGTTGTCAATTTTTGTTTCATCTCATTCTTTTCACCCAATCATCTCACTCGTTTGCTTTCATGTTTTCCTCTTTTAGAATGCCTCCTCGACGCGAAAACCAGATAGCGACTGCCGAACTGGCAGAAATCATTGCGCAGCAGATGGCTGCTCAATTCCCAAACCTCTTTACTCAATGGAACCAAGCCAACAACAACAACAATGGTCCATGCAATTTCAAGAGTTTTAACTCGGCTAAACCACTCAAGTTTAGTGGTTCTGAATGAGCGACTGGGCTTCTTCAATGGTTCGAGAGCATTGAGAATAGTTTTCGCCACGTGCAGTGTCCTGACAATTGCAAGGTCGAGTTTTCTTCGAGCGTGTTTCAGAAGAGGGCTCTCACATGGTGGAACGGGGTTATGAGAGACCGTGGTGTAGAAGTTGCTCCAGCGCAGACATGGGCTGAACTTAGGGCTCTTATGATGAGGGAGTTCTGTCCTCGTCATGAACAGCGAGCTTTGGAGAAAGAGTTTGATGACTTGAAACAAGACAGTGGCGAGCACAGGGCATATACTGATAGGTTTGAGGAGCTGAGTTTGCTATGCCCAACGATGGTCACCCCACTCGACAAGGCTATCGAAAGATACATCGACGGCCTACCTGACTCAGTGCAAGACATCATTACTGGTAGTAACCCTACCACACTCCGTCAGGCGATCGAGTTAGCAGCGACATTGACTGAGTCGCAGATTCAGAAGAATAAGTTACACAGGAAGGGTGACAAGGGCAAGAAACAATCGTCTGACAAAGAGGATAGCAAGAAAGGTCAAAACAAGAATGGAAAGAATTCTGGTTCTTCAAGAGGGTCAAGGAAGCGTAAGGCTTCCCAAAATTTTGCTGTCACTGCCCAAGCTAACTAGGCAGCTCCCAACCAACCCGCACAGCCTCCAGCGAAGAAGCCCTATTCAGGGAATGCACCTTTGTGCAATAGATGCAACAGTCACCATCAGCCGCAACATCCGTGCCGTTTCTGTAATAACTGTGGGAAGTCGGGTCATCTTGCCGCTACTTGTCGCATTCCTGTTAACCAGAACCAGGCAGTTCAGAACCAAGCCCAACAGGTTGCTCAGCCTCTTGCTCATCAACAAGGTCAAACTGCACGACCTCATTTTCCTCTTGGTTCGGGCTACAATTGTGGGGATCTGACTCACTACAGGAACCGGTGCCCAAGGCTAGCTAACCAGAATCAGAATCCAAACCAGAATCAGGCTCAGGCTCGAGGGCGAGTCGTCAACATGAATGCTCAAGAGGCACAAGCAGACAATGAAGTGGTGAACGGTACGTTCTTTATTAATAATCAGCCTGCATCTGTTCTCTTTGATTCGGGTGCCGATAAGAGTTTTGTGTCATTGTCTTTTGAGCCAATGCTTCGCGTGTCTAGAACAAAACTAGGAAAACCCTTGACAGTAGAAGTTGCTAGTGGTGAACCCATTGTTCTTGATTCTGTTCTACGCAACTGCCAGTTGAACCTTAACGACCATCTTTTTCCGATCGACCTCACGCCTATGCAACGTGGAAGCTTCGACGTTATTGTGGGTATGGATTGGTTAGCCAAGCATCGCGCAGAGGTAGTTTGTTTTGAGAAGATTGTTCGTGTGCCGCTTCCGACAGGCAAGATCCTACAGGTTCAAGGTGAGAAACCGTCTGGTGGCCTCAAGCTCATGTCTTGTTTTAAAGCTCGGAAATATCTGCGAAAGAACTATGTGGCTTTCTTAGCACATGTTACAGCAGATAAAGGCAAGGGTAAGTCCATTTCAGATATTCCTGTCGTTCGGGATTATTCTGAAGTATTCCCTGAAGATTTACCTGGTCTACCTCCAGCACGCCAAGTCGAGTTCCGTATTGATCTCGTACCTGGTGCAAATCCCATTGCCAGAGCTCCATATCGTCTTGCACCGTCTGAGATGCAAGAGTTATCTAAGCAGCTTCAGGAGCTCTCTGACAAAGGTTTTATCCGTCCTAGCTTTTCATCTTGGGGTGCTCCCATTCTTTTTGTCAAGAAGAAGGATGGATCTTTTAGGGTGTGTATCGATTATCGTGAGCTTAACAAGCTTACCATCAAGAATCGATATCCCCTACCGCGCATAGACGATCTCTTTGATCAGTTACAGGGCGCTTCTTATTTTTTCGAAAATTGATCTGCGTTCCGGGTATCATCAACTTCGTGTGCATGAAGAAGATATTCCCAAGACAGCTTTCCGCACTCGTTATGGGCATTATGAGTTCACAGTCATGCCATTCGGTCTGACTAATGCTCCTGCTGTTTTCATGGACTTAATGAATAGGGTCTGCAAGCCTTATTTGGATCAGTTCGTCATTGTTTTTATTGACGACATCTTGATTTATTCTAAGACGCGAGCTGATCACGAGCAACATCTTCGTCTTACTCTGGAACTCCTAAAGAAAGAGCAACTTTCCGCCAAATTCTCCAAGTGCGAATTTTGGCTTAAAGAAGTTCAATTCTTAGGACATATTATCAACGAACAAGGTATTCATGTAGATCCCTCCAAGTTCAGTGCGATTAAGGATTGGGATACGCCTACTACTCCTACTGAAGTTCGTTCTTTTCTTGGTCTAGCGGGTTATTATCGCCGCTTCATAGAAAACTTCTCGAAGATTGCGGTTCCTCTAACTGCTCTAACTCAGAAGAACAAGCCCTTTGATTAGGGATTCGAGCAAGAGGAAGCTTTTCAACACTTGAAGCAGAAACTTTATGACGCGCCTGTTCTAACTTTGCCTGAGGGCAATGATGATTTCGTCGTTTATTGTGATGCATCGAAATTGGGTCTTGGCTGTGTTCTAATGCAAAGGAACAAAGTCATAGCATATGCATCGAGGCAGTTGAAGATACATGAGAAAAACTACACCACTCATGATCTTGAGTTAGGTGCAGTTGTTTTCGCTCTCAAGATCTGGAGACACTATTTGTACGGAACAAAATGTGTGGTTTTCACTGACCACAGAAGTCTTCAACATATCTTCAATCAGAAAGAACTCAACATGAGGCAACGACGTTGGGTTGAGCTACTAAACGACTATGACTGCAAAATTCGCTACCATCCTAGTAAGGCGAATGTCGTAGCCGATGTATTGAGTCGTAAGGAACGTACTAAGCTTCATTGTGTACGTGTTCAATCTGTTATTCAAGCTTGATCCGATATCCAAGCACGCATTTCTCAGGCTCAACAATCTTGTGTTTCACAAGGTTTAATGGATAAGGAATTTCCCTATCACATAACACTTGATCTAGAACTGAAGGACAATGGATCGTATTACTTCATGGACCGTTTATGGGTCCCAAGCCAAGATAACCTCCGCACCTTGCTTATGGATGAAGCCCATAAGTCGCGTTATTCTGTTCATCCTGGCTCAGATAAGATGTATAAGGATCTTCATATTCACTATTGGTGGCCTGGTATGAAGAAAGACATTGCCTTATATGTATCAAAAATGCCTTACTTGTCTTATGGTTAAGGTTGAACATCAACATCCTTCTGGTTTATTGGATCAGAAGGGTCATGATGCCATCTGGGTAGTCGTTGATCGTCTTACTAAGTCAGCACATTTCTTGCCAATCCGTGAGGACTTTCCTGCTGACAGACTTTCAAAAATCTATGTGGATGAAATTGTAGCTCGACATGGTGTTCCTTTGAACATCATTTATGACAGAGATGCTCGTTTCACTTCTCATTTTTGGAGAACCATGCAATCTGCTATGGGGACCCAACTTAACCTGAGCACAACTTATCATCCGCAAACGGATGGTCAATCTGAAAGAACAATCCAGACTCTGGAGGATATGCTTAGAGCTTGTGTGATCGATTTTGGTGGTAGTTGGGATTCACATCTTCCGTTAATTGAATTCTCCTACAACAACAGTTATCACACCAGCATCAAAATGGCTCCTTTCGAAGCTCTCTATGGTCGAAAATTTTGTTCACCAGTCTGCTGGAATGAGATCGGTGAGGCTCAGCTTACTGGACCTGCCCTCATTTTAGAGACAACTGACAAGATTAAGAAAGTTCGTGATAACCTTCAGACAGCTAGAAACCGTCAAAAGAGTTACGCGGACCCAAAACGCAAGCCCTTGGAATTTCAAGTCGGTGATCGAGTATTACTTAAGGTCTCACCTTGGAAAGGTCTGATCAGATTTGGAAAGAAAGGAAAACTTGCACCTAGATACGTTGGACCATTCAAGATCGTCGAAAGAATCGGGAAGGTAGCCTACAGACTTGAGTTACCTCCTGAACTTGGAAATGTTCATCCAACTTTTCACGTGTCCAATCTCAAGAGGTGTTTAGCTGATGAAAACCTCCACATACCACTTGACGAAATTCGTGTTGATAAAACACTGAAATTTGTCGAGAAACCTGTGGAAATCATGGAACGTGAAGTCAAGTGGCTTAAACGCAAGCGCATTCCTTTGGTCAAAGTTCACTGGGAAGCTAAACGTGGACCCGAGTTTACTTGGGAACGCGAAGATCAAATGAAGGCGAAATATCCGCATCTTTTCCCACGAGTTTCCTCTAAATAAATTTCGGAACGAAATTTACACAAGTAGGGGAGACTGTAACATCTGTGCTTGTAATCATTGTGAACAGTTCAATTATCAATAAAACAATGTTATTTGATCCCACTGTTTGTTTGGTTGTGTTTTACATTTTTCATGTTTTGACTTTTGCTAAATTTCAAACTCTATATCGCTTTCTTGAGAGTTATAAGCAAACTGGTGCGTAAACGTAACCAGTTTAATGCGAAAAATACTCCGGAACATCAACATATACTTAACATACCTTAAATAACATTTACATAACTTAAAAATAAGTTTTGAAGGCTTTGGTATGTCAAAAACAAATTAATTCGCTTACAGGGACTAAACTTGACAAACTGCGAAAGTATGCCAATTTGAACTGTAACGAACATTCCAGAACATGACCATAAGTTAAACATACCATAAATATCCTTTACATAGCTTAGAAATAGGCTTTGAGGGGTTCGGTGTGCTAAAATAAACTTTTGGGTCATTCAGGGACTAAAAGTGTCAAAAAGTGCATAAGTTTGCTCTTTTGCGCATAACTCACGTTCTGAATACATCCGGACGTCCAAAAATTTATGTAAGCACTAAAATATTTTATTTTAGTGTTTGGCATAAGAAAATCCATCCGTCGCGTCATTTGGATCGTTTTTCGCGCTTATGCGCATTCCGTCGTAATTAAGCGAACATCGCGTTCATACGACCAAACGAACCAACACCCGGCATATTTTTTACCATGTTTCATGTCCACATTGTTTAGGCATCATTTTAGGGCCTTAAAGTTGGCTTTACGGGCCTTAGAAGTGTCGGGAATGGCCTTAAAACACAACAGGGACCAAAACTGTCATTTCTGAAAGATGTTTGCTGATCAGACAGGCCATGCGGCCCGCGTAAGGTTTGGTGTATCCTTACGCGGCCCGCGTCAGGGTCCCAGATAGCAGAATGTGCAGAAACATCGAATCTGGTCCGTTCCACTTGTTGCACATGGTTTTGGGGAATCTATGGGCTGGTTTTGATGTGCACATGGTATTACAATACCATGGGTGCAAGTGTATGGCCAAGATTGAAGCACGTTTTCCAAAAACCGATCCTAACGGTTCGGGAAATCCTATAAATACCCCATGCCTTCAATTGCAAAACCCACTAGAATTTTGATTTGAGAAACTCTAAGTTGAAACCATTGTTTCATACCTGAGTTACTTGGATCGAGATTAGCATTCGGGGACCCTTCGTAAGTATTCCTTCGTTCTTTTATTGCTTTTCAAGTCCGAAAGTCAAACTTTGTTT
The DNA here is from genome assembly GCA_030545235.1 of Helianthus tuberosus. NCBI lineage: Eukaryota > Viridiplantae > Streptophyta > Magnoliopsida > Asterales > Asteraceae > Helianthus > Helianthus tuberosus. Next base: position 80,109,357 of record CM060417.1, on the reverse strand, counting down.
GACTTTCTGCGTTGACCAGTTTATGGTCAATGCGAAGTTCGTTTGAACTTCGCAACGTGATTGTAATCACGATGGTTATAGTCCCTTGTGACTATGCCTACTGATTACCACGTTGTCTAGGGTCGTAAGGGTAAGCGATCTAATAAATCGCTTATACCTTCGAACCCGACCCATTTGGTCGATCATTAGGATCCGACCAAATACATTAGGTGACCATAGTAGGTAGGGAATAACCTTCCGAGGTTATACCTTATGGTCACGACGTTTAAGTAGTTGTATGATAGGTAGTTTATATGCCTTAGGTAAATTACCAAAATACCCCTTTGATGCCAAAATTCATTATAAACATATGTGACATAACTTTTGACATCTAAACTGATTTGGCGACAATATTAGGCATGTTAAGGCATATTCTACTTGTCATAGGACTAGTTAGGCGGTCCGAACGCGTTTCACGCGAACGACGCGTTAAAATAGCATAAGCTACCTAAACGGGTCGTAAGCACTTATGTTAGGTTTCATTTAGTATGTAGGCTTTGTTAAACCATATTACACGAGTCTCCATACTCGTTTGGTTTACGAACCCTCATTCTATCCGATCCTCCGATTTAGGTCCGGTTTATTAACATAGTTACCTATATTAGGTGCCGTTTGATTCCGAGATCTCTAGCATTGCTTGGTGGTTATCTTAGGACTTCTGAGCAATCTCAAGTGAGTACATAGACCCCTCTTTTACTGTTTTCCAAACTGTTTTGGGGTGAAACACATGTGCCTACTTGTTGATTTCGTGCTTTCCTGCTTTCACATCATATACTTGCTATGTTCATTAGTACAATTATAGTACATGATTTCATTGTGTTCATGCTATGTATGTCCATTGTGTGCATACTTAGTACATTGTTTTACATTACATTTCATGCTATGTATGTCCATTGTGTGCATACTTAGTACATTGTTTTACATTACATTTCATGCTATGTATGTCCATTGTGTGCATACTTAGTACAGTTGTTTTCATCACATGCTTACATTTTGTTATGACATTTGGGTTGTTTACAATGGAACAATACATTCATTAACATTAGCTACGCCGTTCGTTAGTAGGTAGTGGTACCATAGGAATTGACAACTCCCGTTCCTGAAATCCTGGGTTTGTTTGGATTGGAAGGAATGACCGAATTCGATACACATAACTTAGATAAACCTTTAATTTGTTTAAGGGTTTATCGCCACAGTCTCAAGGCTTGGATGTATGCATTTTCACAATACCGCATAAATGTTTGTATCAGTATAGCATGCATTTGTTCCACAAAACATAATTTGATTTAAACCATGTTTTACTTCAATACCTTGTTTTTGTGCATTTCACATATGGTTTAGTTGATATATTTCACTTACCATACATGATATTTTTGGGTATACATTACATGATCTACATTAAACATAAACATTTTGACATTGATATACACAATTAGTGGTTTACATTGGACATAGACTTTTCGATTTGGTTTTCACATTAACACATGACAATTCATTTATACATAAACAATTTACATTGGTGGTTGGTTTGAGTGAGTGATTTGAGTAACGAGGCATGTGTAATATGATACAAGCATGGTGGATACGCCGCTGGTACTTCCTATAAACAAGTGTTTGTATGATATTACATGTCGTAGCGTTACTTAAATCATTTCAATATTTGACATATTACGTTTTACATAAACAACTTATTTTCACAAGACATTGATTTACAAAACAACTTATCTTATACAAACTCATTTTTCTTGGTTATTCATTTAACCTTACATTATTCTCTTATTTACACATATCATCGCTTTTTGAATGATTTACAAAACAAAACAATTTACAAGGTTCATGACTGACCTTTGTTAAACAACTTTTTCTAAACTAATAAGTCATGAATCCTCTTTTCACAAATCCTATGTATCTCACAGGCATTTTTATGCTGACGTACCTATTTTCACATGTGTTTTCAGGAGCTTTTGCGTAGGATGACGATCGTGACACTAGGGCTGACCTGTGCCTTAGAGACTTAAAATGAAGATAGACTTTGTTTAATTATGTTATAAACTCTTTGTTTCCTGTTTAAAACAATGTAACTCTTATGTTGATAAATAAAATACAACTTTGTATGCCATGGTTATGAAACAATTAGTTATGTTACAACACTCCCCGACGTTTTCCGCCACGTTTTGTATGTTATACGTGGTCGGGGTGTGACAAAAATCGTGTCCAATATAATAAAGACACGTGTCACGAACTTTAAACGTGTAATGGATTGATTCCGAAGGACTAAAATTGTCAAACAATGTAAATATGTATGTAAAAGGATCCAAAGTGTCAACATGCCTTATTTGTGCCTCTGATTGACCATGTGCGATGTTCGTATTCCCTAATGAATAAATTGTCGGACATAAGAAGACGTTTGTGCTTAAAATACACAATTTACAAAGCACAGGGGTTAAATGTGTCAATATGTTAAATGTTACCTCTGAGTGACCTTCTAACGATCCCAAAAGCATTGTAATATTTGTATTTTTTCTCTCACGAATATCGGATAGTAATCTCATGGAATTTCGGTGTAAACAAGACTTTTCGGGTGATCTCACAACTAAGTGAGAGCTTAACGGAGTTAATTTGTGACCCAAGGCACTTGATAGTTAACTATGGGGGTTAATAGTGCAATAAAAGAAAGTTATTTAAATTAAATATGGACCAGGGACTGAAAATGCAAAACTTGCAAACTTTTAACCGGATCAAGCCATCGTCGCAGGCCGTGTAGGCCATCTTCAAATCTTTCGCGGGCCACGTAAGAGTGCCAGCGTCAGAAAAACTGGACAGCTGCATGTTGCAGCCTGTCCACCGCCTTTGCATGAGTTTTGAGCAATACCTGGGGATTGTAAATGGTTTTCACTGCCCTAGGGACACTTGGGATCATCTGATTACACTAGGTAGCAGCTGGATTGATCTTAGAAGTCTTGAATTTCCTATATAAGGGGTCATTGTTTGCACTTAGAACTTGCATAATTTCAAATTTCATTCACAACTCACTCTCTGAAGCCTCCTAGTGTTCAAGGGAGCTTTCTCTAGTTGAATATTCGTGCTAAGGACTCTAGTAAATGTTCTTAGCTTCTATAGTTAAGATTTTATTAGCTTAATGACCGAAAGTCAAAGATAACGTAATTACGCTTTGACTTTATGATTAATCACTAACGGTCCAGCCATTATTCGAATTGAAAGTGGCTATGTGTTGGTAATTATGTAGGTGTTAAACCCTTAAAAGGGCACCTTCAAATTATCACGTTATCTCAGTCAATTGTCGGGTCAAACTTCTTAACAAAAAGTCAAACGAGTCAGTTTTTGCAAAATAATTCATAACTGGTAATGCTGAAGTTATGGAACATGTTTTAACACTTAAATAACTTGGTAAATAATATACGAACATGTTTAGGCATGTTCAACCCGACAATTCTGAGTTTAGGCTCGGTTCGCAACCGATAGTCGCAAAAGTAGAGTTTTGCTTTGACTTTCAGTTCTGACCCGATTTAGCTTAGTTTAGTTATGCCTTAGGGTTCCTTTAGGACCATATTATATGTTAGTTTAAGCCTCTGAGGTTATACAACATGGTTCCATAGAAATCCTAGTTCATTGCATGTTTCCGTTAAATGCTTAAAAGTTGACCATTATGCCTTTTTATCATTAAAACGAGATTTTTGAAAATGTGAGAGGACAAAAACCTTTATTACTGATATATTAGTATGTCCTAAAAATTTGACATCCGTTTCTAGTCTGAAATAAGAGTTATGCATGATATCGTAAAACAAAAGCTTTTTGTTAATTAAATGGCATTTTTGGCATAAATAATATTTAAACCCAAATTTTAGCACCAAACTTTCTACCCACTGTTATAAAATAATATTTAGGGATTTTTTGAAATTTCTGTCAAATTTTATACTGGCCATAACATAGAGTTCTTGCATGGACTCGGTAATTGACGATAATGTCCTTTTCATTAATAAAACGAGTTTTATGCATCATTTTCATGTCAAACCTTTTCCTACTAATTTTATACATTGAATAAATTATTTTAAATAGTTGAGACTAATCAGAATCTCAGATTTCCTTAAACAACCCGAATATCGTCAAATACCGACTTTTATGCGATTTAGGCGCATAGTATGGTTTAAAACCATATTTAGCACCTAAGACTTGTTACCTTCTGATGTTATAAATAAATTTTTATACTTTAACAGTAAGTATAAGTCTTGAACTCATATTTCCAAATTTGACCTTAAAAACATATGTGAAATGACCAAAATGCCCCTACGGTGCATAGTTTAGTCATAAATGATAAACCTCACATATGTATGATATCTTACTGATATAACTTGATAAAATTTATATTTTTACTGTATATTTTAGACCCAAACCTCAGTTTACTATTTAACCTCTTTTATAAACTTTAAAATGACCAAAATACCCTTTCGGGGCTTAAATTGGTTTTAAATTCGTTTTGGGCATAATGGAAGATATCCTACTAATATCATAACATATTTAAAGAATATTAACTTGTGGAACCTGTACGTGACTCATTCGGTTACCCGTTATGCATATTCGCGTTCGGTATGGTTTATGTAACTAGTTTGCATAAATTAACCGAACCGGGTCAAAACTTATCATTTTTTACTTCAGAATCCAGAATTTGTTTAGTTTACCCACTTTATACAAGTCTTCATATTTGTTGGGTCAAAATCACATTCTAATCCGGTATTCGCTTAATCTTGCGTTTTGAACCGTAAACCTTTCATTAAAACTAACCGGTCTATGTTAAGACTTAAATAAGACCCGTTAGGAATCTAATAGGTTATTAAAACCTTCATTCCAGATTAGGAGCCCAGTAAAAGCTACTTATACTTGCCGATTTGATATACGGCTGAGAATAAAAATTAATTTTAGCTCAGGTAAATACTTTTAACTTATTTTCCTTATACGGGCTTGGGATACGGTAAATTATTACCGCTTGGTTGGGTATTGAATCTTTATTAGTGGTTAAATAATTGAGATAACCCGTTTTAGTCTGTTTTGTTTGATCTAAGCCTTTGGGGGTTAATGACCGTGTCCTGGATATCCTTGGCTTATTCATTTGAAATGGCCACGACAAAAGCACGGGGTGTAGGCATACACCTGACAGTTGCGTATGTAAAAAGATATACCCGCTTGTTGAGGATATCTCGCCGTGGGTTTATTTTAGTGGTGTGTCCATTAATCTTGTACCGGCTCTTCTATTCCGGTCCTGAACGTAAGACAAACATATAAATCTGTATACAAGATTGTTTTAATAATTGTCCCAAGTTATAAAAGAATATTTGTGCCTTGTGCATTTAATTCAATTTTCTTAAATGTTTTCAAAAAGAGTCAGTTAATTGTATTTACCAGTGTAAACGGACGTATTTTTCAAAAAAGATTAAGTGCAGGTACTACGCGTAATGGGCTGGATACTCCTAGTATTAAATAAAGAGTCTTGCAAGCTTTTTAATACTTAATGTCTGTTGAACACCATTTTCTTTCTATTTTAGATCCGCCTATGGATCCACTTACAACCGTTGTGTAATATTTTATTATACTTTCAATTCGGTTTGTATAATTACTTTTAGACTTTCGTTTTGCATTAAACTGTGATTAATTGACTATAATGATATCAACTACATGACGATACTCCCCACCGGGCACACCGGTAATTCGTGAAAATATCGGGGTGTGACAGGTTGGTATCAGAGCCAACATTGAGCGAATTAAACACTAACCTTTTGTGTTTAATCTCAATGACACAGTTTGCACATTCCTCGACTTCCGAGTCTACGCAAAGGACTTAGGATTAATCCTAATCTTAATTGTTTTTGTCTTTTGTTGTTTTTCTTTTGTTTTGACAGGCTCCAAAGACAAAATGCCGCCACGTGTAAGAGGTAGAGGTGGAAGAGGAAAGGCACCAATGACTGCAAGAAATGACCATGAAGCCGGGCCATCTCACCGGCGTACTCCATCATCGAACCTTAGCTCTAGTCCTCGCGAGGATTGGAGAACTTATTTAGAGCCTGCGAGACGCTCTGTCTCGCTCAGTTCCTCTCCGTCTTACCATCACTCGTTCGGACCTCATCAAGACGAGGAGCATAGCGATTCGCACCATTCCTTCATACCTTTGCAGCGATCGGGTTTGCACCATGCCTTCCAAGACCCGACCCCATACTTCCAGAGCCGGTTCAACCCAATGAACCAGGTACAAGAACCAGAGGGTCCAAACCCTTTGGGACCAGTTGATCATTATCCTGAGATGCATGGGGTGCTATTTCAACGTTCTTTGGCCATTTTCCACATTTTTGCACACTTTGTTTTCAAAATACCAAATTCCATTTTATTAATCCATCATTACAACTAAAAAGAAAGATAAAAATAAATGATAAATTTAAATCCTAAGATAGATTATTGGTGGATACCCTACGAGATTTTTTTAACCCAAATAGCTTTCCCCTAGATAAATCGATGAAAGACTAATAAAAATCAAAACTAGTTTTCGGAAAATGAGGGTTTCGAGCTATTTTCCAGGAATGCTCCTACAGTGGTCTTTTAGCATCTCCTTAATCTCCCTCGGTAGGAAGAGGTAGGGTTCATCATCAACCTCCTCTAATGGGAGAGGAGCGGGGTTTACCGTAACCTCAAAGTAGGCGTTGATGGGAGGTTCCGGAGGTATTTCGTCCCACCCGGTGGGATTAATCACCTCGTGAGCGATGTTCCAATCGTCTTGGGGTAAGATTGATTCCATTGGGGGCATCACCAAGATGTTCAACCTTTGATGAAGAAGGTTGATTTCCCTTTAGCTATCCTCCAGGGCTAGAGTAAGGTAGTTCACCCGGTCTATGAGGACCTCCTCCACTGTTGTTATTTGTTCAACGGACTCTCTCAAGGCGTAGACATAGCGGACTAGAGTGATTTCAAGTGAGAGTCTTCTCCCCCTTCGGTTGTTTCATGAGCTTGTTGAAGACGTACCGTTCTGCTGGCTTGACATGTCACACCCCGACCGCGTAAAACAACAAACCGCGGCGGAAACGTCGGCGAGTGCTGTGGCAGAATTATTGTTTCAAAAACACATGATAATTAAAGTTAAGTTTTACATGCTTAAATTATTACATTGTCTTAGTTCATACAAAACACAACATGAAAGATGATAACTTTCTTGATTTTTATATTGCTAAGGCCCAAGTCGCCCTAAGTGTAGCTTGCTCACATCAAACAATCGCTCCTGAAAGATAAGTGAAAGTAAATACATCAGCATAAAAATGCCTGTGAGTAACATAGGTTTAGTGTTGAAGATTCATGACTTTAAAGGTTAAAAGAAATGTTTAACGAAAAATAGTCATGAATCTTATAAAAATGTCTTCTTTTATAAAATCATAAGAAAATCAAATAATATAAAAGAATGATGTATGGTTATGTAAATAACCAAATGAAAATAATATGTATAAAATATGTCATGTATAACCAATGTCAAATGTCCAGTATAAACCATGTCTTGTATGGCGAATAAATAGTATTTACTCAAGCCAAATGCATAATGTCGTGTATAACAAATGCCAAATGTCCAGTATAAACCACGTCTTGTATGGCGAATAAATAGTATTTACTCAAGCCAAATGCATAATGTCGGGTATAACAAACGTCTTATGTAATCAAATGTCATGTACAAAACAAAGTCTTTGAATAAAACAAAGTTTAAAACAAAAGTTATGTTTAGAAAACCATTGCTTTTATTGATATAAACATTTATGTGGTTTGTCTATCGCATACACTCAAGCCTTGAGACTTTCGGATAAACCCTTATCAGGATCAAGGTTTATAAAAAAATGTATTCGGATTCTGTCATTCCCCTAACGAAATACCTAGAAAGCGGGAACGGGATTTGTCAAGTCCTATAGCGCTATTACATACTACCAAGCAGCGTGATCAATGTTAATGAATGTACTACTTCGTCAAACATACCAAATGTCTTTTTCAATGTACGCATGTCATGAAAATGTCTTTGTAAAACCATGTAATAGGCATACTAAGTCAATATGCCAAGTAAAATGTCTTTGAAACCAATTGTTAGGTATACTAAGTCATTATACCATAAAAATGTCTTTGAAATAATGTATTATATATAATATGTAATAAAACATGTATAATGTCATGAAAACGAAAAGTAAAGTTATGCACATATGCTTCACCCCAAAACATTTGAAAACGTAAAATATGGGAACTATGTACTCACATAGTTACCACAAAACATGTAAAAAGAGGGGATCTATGTACTCACCTTTGGGTGCATTTTTATATGTTAACACAATCACTCAAATTGTTTATTCGTACTAAATTAAATAAGAACGATTTTGTAATAAAAAACCCACAAAAATACATAAGTTTCTCCGATACTTAGAATTTTCACATAACTTTGAGATTTTCTCGAAAAGTTATTATTTTTTATTATATTGGTGTATTTGTATATATATGAGTTCATATATATTTTAAAAAAACTTTGCGACTTGAACGATTTTATTGGTGACCCTCATCATGTTATAAGCAATATATCTACGATTTGCGCGTCGTAATATATATACTCAAATGTAATATACTAATAATAGCGTAATACAAATAATTTGTCAAGTATTACATCATACACATATTATAAAACACATAACACATTGTAACACATAAAACTTATCCATGAACAACCCATTCTAGTGTATGTTGAAAAACACGTATTTTAGCGATTCGGTAACATTTTTGGGCGTCGGGAGTCACGTATGACTAACCAAACACCAAGTAAACTTAATATAAGTTAAAATACTTATTTTTATATCAAAAATATCAGTTTACTTACTGATCTAAAACAGTTTTATAAAAATCCTCCGAAAAGCCGATTTTTAACCATTTTACCAAATAGTTTTGCATCGAACGTTACCCTAACCATCCCAAATCGTAATGACTTGATATTTTAACATAACCCATGTTATTTACTGAATAAAATAGTGGTTATACTCATGATAGTGCAGGTCTCACATGAAGCACATAAATCATGCAAATTTCACATATTTTACCACTTTCTAAGCTATATGTACAACCCAAAGCTATCAAACCTATGACAAAGTTTCATGCCATTATAATATACCAAATAATGTTATTTTTAGTGTTTATAATCTGTTCTAAAACATTTTTGTTATACAATCATTTTTTTATCATTTCTTGAGCTTTAAATCAACATGTATTCTGATGTACAAGTGTCTAAAGCACACTATCATATCATCATCATCATTTCATATGAGTTTAGATGCATCAAACATGTGATTTATTCATGTTTATTTGCTGATGTAATTGAAAATTCATCTTATTATGCACAAATCATCTAACACTTGCATTTTAACTATCATTCAAGAACAAGCAACAACTTAAAAATTCTTAAATATGTCTAATAAATTTTTGGCCATTTACATGTCAAAATACTAACATTATTTCAAATTATAACTCATGATTCAATCACTCTTTTATATCTCTAACATATTTGCACATAATCTTGTTCATGCAAGCAAAACCCTAAACAAGTATTTATCAAAAATCAAACTCAAATCTCATACACACACACACGCACACACACACACACACACACACATATATATATATATATATATTTGGTTATATGTACACACATATATACCACCATTTTTATTTTGTATCAAGACCCATTTCTTTTTAGATTTCAAGTTTGTGAAAAATTCCAAGATTCAAGAGAAACTTCCAATCATAAAAAACAACCAAGAATCAAGTGTATGATTTAAACATAAACTTTATACCTTCAAGATTCAAGTATGTTTTTGGATGAGATTTTGATGATATGGAGCTTGAAATCACTTGAAAGCACCTTGGAAACTCCTTTGGATCTTCACATCAACTTGAAATTTGCTTGGAATGGGGTTGGATCTTGAGGAACAAAGTTGAAGAAGATGATAATGGTGATGGTGGAGGGTTTATGGTTTGGGGGAGAGAGAGAGTGAGGGAGTGGAGTGAAGTGTGAAGTAAGGTGTATATATATAGGCCAAGATCTCATAAAATCTACGTGTATCCAAGGGAAATCAAAATAAATCAAGAAAGATCAAGATGGATCCTAAAGGATTTTGGCAAGATTTTGGTGGGGTCACCCCCATGTGACCGTGAACAATATGGGGGGGGGGGGGTAAAGTGTAATTTTTGAGTGGTAAAAATAGATAGAAACCGGTATTTAACTGGATACCGGGTATTTTATCTAGCGTTTAAATCCCGGTTTATGGCGTTCTAAATTATTTTTATTATTCTATAAAAATAAACTTGCCAAAATATTACTGAAATAAATATCAGTTGCCGAGACTGGTTGCGTTGACCGCGTTTTGCAATATAAGCATTGTGTTGCGCAGTAACACGCGGTACGCGCTTAAACTTTGAAAAATAACGTTTTTAAGCGTTTTAATTTATTTTTCAACATGAACATGATTAAAAATAAAATTTTAATCATAACAGAATATTTTTGGAATTTAAATATTATCCGGGCGGTCACCAACGTTCGTTTCGCAGTTTTGTCGCAATTAGTTCTAAAGTTAGAATAAACATGTTTTTGCCATACCGAATCCTTTGAAACTTATTTCTAAGTTATGTAAAGGGTATTTAGGGTATGTTTGGTTTATGTCACAGTTCCGGAGTGTACGTCGCGTTAAACTGATTATGTTTACGTAACGGTTTATAATTTCACTTCCAGAACAGGTTTGAGAGTTCGGAATTGAACAATGATTGAAAATGTACTAATGTCACAAATAATTAAACAAATATTGAAATTAAAACACCATATTTTATTAAACTCAAAGTTGTTCGGTACAGTACAAGGGTTAAAATACGCAGATGTCAGTGTCTCCCATACTTTTGGAAATTTCATCGCGAAATTTAATAGAGGAAACTTGTGGGAAAAGGTGTGGATATTTCGCCTTCATTTGATCCTCTCGTTCCCAATTAAACTCTAGGCCACGTTTGGATTCCCAGCGAACTTTGACTATCCGTATGCGCTTGCGCTTGTGCTTGAGCTTCTTGACTTGATGGTCCAATATTTCCACAGGTTTCTCGACGAAGTGCATCGTGTTATTGACACGAATTTCATCAAGGGGGATGTGGAGGTTTTTGTCAGCTAAACACTTTTTCAGATTGGACACATGGAAAGTTGGATGAACATTTCCAAGTTCAGGAGGCAGCTCAAGTCTGTAGGCTACTTTTCCGATTCTTTTAACGATCTTAAATGGTCCAACATATCGTGGTGCAAGTTTTCCTTTCTTCCCAAATCTGATTACACCTTTCCAAGGAGATACCTTGAGTAGGACGAGATCACCAACTTGGAATTCCAAAGGCTTGCGTCGTCTATCCGTGTAACTCTTTTGACGGCTTCTAGCTGTTAAAAGGTTGTCGCGAATTTTCTTGACTTTGTCTGTAGTCTCTAGAATGAGTTCAGGTCCAGTGAGCTAAGCTTCACCAATCTCATTCCAACAGACCAGCGAACGACATTTTCGACCGTATAAAGCTTCGAAACGAGCCGTGTTGATGCTAGAGTGATAACTACTGTTGTAGGAGAATTCGATCAACAGTAGATGCGAATCCCAACTACCACCAAAATCGATCACACAAGCTCTAAGCATATCCTCCAATGTCTGGATTGTTCTTTCAGATTTTCCATCCGTTTGAGGATGATAAGCTGTGCTCAAATTGGTTGGGTTCCCATAGCAGATTGCATGGTTCTCTAAAAGTGAGATGAGAATCGAGCATCTCGATCTGATATGATGTTCAAAGGAACACCATGTCGGGATACAATCTCATCTACATAGATCTTGGCAAGCTTGTCAGCAAAAAAATCCTCACGGATTAGCAAGAAGTGAGCAGATTTTGTCAAACGATCAAGTACTACCCAAATGGCATCATGACCTTTATTAGTGCGCGGTAGTTTGGTAATGAGATCCATGGCAATGTTTTCCCATTTCCAAACCGGTATCTCTGGTTGTTCCAATAATCCAGAGGGATGTTGATGTTCCGCCTTTACCTTCAGACAAGTAAGGCATTTGGACACATATAAGGCAATGTCTTTCTTCATTCCTGGCCACCAATACTGGGTTCGAAGATCCTTATACATTTTGTCTGCACCAGGATGAATAGAATAACGAGACTTATGAGCTTCATCCATCAACAAGGTGCGGATATTGTCTATACTTGGGACCCATAAAAGGCCCATGAAATAGAATATCCCAAAGTCTCTCAATTCAAGCTCAGGTTTAATGTGACACGGTAATTCTTTACCCATCAAGCCTTGTGTAACACAAGTATGTTGAGCTTGAAAGATACGGGTTTGAATATCAGATCGAACTCGAACACAATGAAGCTTGACTCTTTCTTTTCGACTTAACGCATCGGCTATGACATTCGCCTTACCAGGATGGTAGCGAATCTCGCAGTCGTAGTCGTTTAGAAGTTCTACCCAACGTCGTTGCCTCATGTTTAGTTCTTTCTGGTTGAAGATGTGTTGGAGACTTTTGTGGTCAGTGAAAACCACACATTTTGTTCTGTAAAGGTAGTGTCTCCAAATCTTGAGAGCAAAACCCACAGCGCCTAACTCAAGATCATGAGTTGTGTAGTTTTTCTCATGGATTTTCAATTGTCTTGACGCGTAGGCTATGACTTTGTTTCTTTGCATGAGAACACAACCAAGACCTAGATTCGATGCGTCAGAATATACGACAAAGTCGTCGTTTCCCTCAGGTAAAGATAACACAGGAGCATCGCAGAGTTTTTGTTTCAAGGTCTGAAAAGCTTCTTCTTGTTTGGGTCCCCACTCAAAAGGTTTATTCTATTGAGTTAAGGCTGTGAGAGGAACCGCAATCTTGGAGAAGTTTGAAATAAAGCGGCAGTAATAACCCGCGAGACCCAGAAATGAACGAACCTCGGTAGGAGTAGTTGGTGTATTCCAATCCTTAATCGCACTGATTTTGGCGGGATCTACATGTATACCTTGTTCGTTAGCAATATGTCCCAAAAATTGAACTTCCCTAAGCCAAAATTCACACTTGGAGAATTTAGCGAAAAGTTGTTCCTTCTTTAGGAGTTCCATTGTTAGACGGAGATGTTGTTCATGGTCAGCTCATGTCTTGGAATAAATCAAGATGTCATCAATGAAGACAAAGATGAACTTATCTAAATAAGTCTTACAAACCCTATTCATTAAGTCCATGAAGACGGCATGAGCATTCGTTAAACCGAAAGGCATAACAGTAAACTCATAGTGGTCGTATCGTGTGCTGAAAGCAGTCTTGGGAATATCTTCTTCGGATACGTGAAGCTGATGATACCCAGAACGTAGATCAATCTTCGAAAAGCAGGTAGCACCCTATAGCTGATCAAAGAGATCATCAATGCGAGGTAGGGGATATCGATTTTTGGTAGTGAGTTGTTAAGCTCACGGTAATCGATACACATTCGGAATGATCCATCCTTCTTCTTTACAAATAGGACAGGTGCGCCCCAAGGGGAAAAGCTTGGACGAATAAATCCTTTGTCTGATAACTCCTGTAGCTGCTTTGATAACTCTTGCATCTCAGATGGTGCAAGACGGTATGGAGATTTAGCAATCGGGTTAGCACCAGGTACAAGGTCAATACGAAACTCGATTTGACGTGCTGGGGGTAAACCAGGTAAGTCTTTAGGAAAAACCTCAGGATAATCCCGAACGACAGGGATGTCTGGAACAGTTTTACCCTTGTCTTTCTCCTCTGCGACACGTGCCAAGAAAGCCACATAATTCTTTCGTAGATATCTATGAGCTTGGGTGCTAGACATTAGTTTAAGGCTACTAGCGGGTTTTTCTCCACGAAATTCTAAGACTTCACCAGACGAAAGAGGTACACGAACAATCTTGTCAAAACAAACCACTTCTGCACGGTATTTGGTCAACCAATCCATCCCTACTATAACGTCGAAACTCCCAAGTTTCATTGGTATGAGGTCAATGGGAAAAAGATGATCGTTGAGGTTCAACTGGCAATTTCGAATGACGGAATCAAGTACAAAGGATTCACCACTGGCTAACTCTAATGTCAAGGGTTTTCCTAGTTTTGTTCTAGGCTTTGCAAGCAATGGTTCAAAAGCTAGGGATACAAAACTCTTTTCGGCACCCGAATAAAAAAGAATAGAAGCAAGTTTGTTGCTAACATAGAACGTACCGTTGACCACCTCATTGTCGGCACGCGCTTCATTGGCATTGATGTTGTATACTCGTCCACGAGCCGGGTTCGCATTAGCCAACTTCAGGCACTTGTTCCTGTAGTGAGTCAGATCTCCACAATTGTAGTAAGACCCAGGCGGAAAAGGAGGTCGTGCAAGATTTGCTGGCTGTTGGGCAGGGTTTTGTGCTGCTTGATTCGGAGCAGGAGGAGAGCGACATGAGTTAGCCAAATGGCCATATTTTCCACAGTTGTTGCAAAGACGACACTGAAGATGTGGTTGATGATGACAATTGCACTTGTTACAAAGAGGTGCAGTACCAACATACTGTTTCTTGGCAGGTGGTTGTGCTGGCTGGATAGGAGCAACTTGATTGGTCGGTGCAACAACGACAAAGTTCTTGGAAGCCTGACGCTTCCTAGATTTCTTCGAGGTTTCAGCTTTCTTTCCCTTCTGCTTCTCTGTCTTGTCAGATGGTTTCTTGTCACCCTTGCGGTGGAGTTTACCCTTCTTGACTTGAGACTCAGTCAAAGTTGCAGCTAGCTCAATGCCTTGTCTCACCGTGGTAGGGTTGCTGCCGGTGACAATATCCTATACGGGATCAGGAAGGCCAACTATGTACTTCTAAATCGACTTGTCCAAAGGCGTGACCTTGGGGCGACACAGCAGGCTCAGTTCTTCGTATCGGTCCGTGTAGGCACGGTGCTCTCCACTATCTTGCATGAGATCGTGGAATTCGTTTTCCATTGCTCGTAATTCAAGACGAGGACAAAAATCCTTCATCATAAGAGCTCGAAGCTCTTCCCAAGTTTGAGCCAATGCCACGTCGGCACCTCTGTCTCTCATCAAACCATTCCACCAAGTAAGCGCCCTCTTCTGAAATACACTTGACGAGAACTCAACCTTTCGCTCATTCGGGCATTGAACGTGATGAAATGTACTCTCGAGACTCTCGAACCACTGTAGGAGCCCAGTTGCTCCTTCTGACCCAGAAAACTGAAGCGGTTTAGCTGAATTGAATGTCTTAAAGTTGCACGGAACAGGTGCGGTGTTGTTGTTGTTTGCTTGGTTTAACTGAGTTACTAGGTTCGGGAGTACAGCAGCGATTTGCTGAGTGATCAAGGCTGCCATTGCGGCGTCTTGAGTTTGATCACGTCGAGGAGGCATCTAAAAGAAAAGGAACATAAGGAAATGTGTGAGGTTGACATACGACAATCAAAATGAGTATTGAAAAAATCGACAACACAAAGGAAGGTAGTCATTTGTTCATTACTTAAAACAAACAAACCACACAATGACTGATCAAAGTAAATAGGTCTACATAATGCATAATGAAGACATGCTTTAGCCTATAAGTGGACACTCACCCCAAGAGTTCCCAGGTAAGAGTGACTGGTTCGATTATGTGGATTTGTACGAACACTCTAGCATTAGACAGAAAACTCAGGGTACAGGCACCCACCCTTCCGGATTGCACGCGTTCACATTATTAAGACCCAAACTTTGATGAGATTTGAAAACTTTAAAGGCGTAAAGCCTAAAAATAAATCATCTAAGGATAGATGATTGATTTTCAAATGGAATTGAGATTTGTGTACTTGTTTTGGTAATCACCTAAGGATAGGTGATAGTATTGTTTTAAGATCTAAACACAATGTAACTTGTGCTAGGGTCCTAGAAAGGTTATAGTCTAGGTCAAAATTTTACTAATAACCTAATTCTCTATAACCATGAGCTCTGATACCAACTCTTCTGTCACACCCCGACCGCATAAAACAACAAATCGCGGCGGAAACGTCGGGGAGTGCTGTGGCAGAATTATTGTTTAAAAAACACATGATAATTAAAGTTAAGTTTTACATGCTTAAATTATTACATTTTCTTAGTTCATACAAAACACAACATGAAAGATGATAACTTTCTTGATTTTTATATTGCTAAGGCCCAAGTCGCCCTAAGTGTAGCTTGCTCACATCAAACAATCGCTCCTGAAACATATGTGAAAGTAAATACGTCAGCATAAAAATGCCTGTGAGTAACATAGGTTTAGGAGAAAATTTCACTTTTTGTCCTTTATGTTTGCACTGAATTTTGAAACATGCCCTTTAAAAGATTTAGTTTCAATTTATGTCCAAAAAACACATGTTTTATATCACTTTATGTCCTTTACACCAAACTGAGTTAATTTACTCAGTTAGGTTTATTTAATGCAAGGGTATAATAGGTATTTCACCTTACTTATTTTTTTTTCAACATTTTCTGCCATAGATATCAATATCAAGAACACACTCTCTCTTCATCAATCATCACATCTCTCCCCTGTTTCTCTCTCTTAAAAAAACCCTAGATCTAAAATTTTTCCCCCTGTTTCCACCGGCACAAGCGAAGCATCTAGCACTGATCCACGCTGCAGAACTTGCTGGGAAAAAGAGGAAGAAAACTCTACATCCACTAGATGTGAAGACAAGCAAAATCAGAACCGTGACGCGAACTGTTGACTGTGACCAGTTTGGACCGACAACTCGAAACTGAAATCTGAAACTGAGCCCCTAAATGCCAAACATAACCGGAATGAAATAGATTTAAGTCGTAATACATGGTTTCAAGCCAAATCGCTTACCGGAGAACAATTTGACTCGGATTCGCCACCATCGTCGCCAACTCCGACGACCACCTGCTGTCGTCGGACCATCATCATCAACATCGCAACCTTTCGTCATCGTCTTCAACAGGTTATCATAATCATCATCTTTTTCGGAGACGGACATTACCGTCGTCTTCATCATCATCGGCTCCAGAAAAACGAATGTGGGGGGTGTGTCGTTCAGCCATCCAGATCCACCGTCGCCGCCGTGAGCGGCGGTGCCACTTCTAATGTGTCACTGGTTTAGGGAGATCGGAGGAGGAGGGGAGTTCTGATGTTGGTGTTGTCAGCTGGTCATCCGCCGTCGTGTGCCGCCTCCTCCGCCACCAAGGAGGTGGTCGCCCGGATTTTAGCGAGAGGGAGAGACAAGGAAGATGATGTTGTCTGTGAGTTTATGTTTTGAAGTTCAAATTCTATTTTCATTTTAGATCTATGGTTTCTTTAAGAGAGAGAAACAGGGGAAAATGTTGAAAAAAAAAAAGTAAAGTGAAATACCTATTATACCCTTGCAATAAATAAACCTAACTGAGTAAATTAACTCAGTTTGATGTAAAGGACATAAAGTGATATAAAACATGTGTTTTTTGGACATAAATTGAAACTAAAACTTTTAAAGGGCACGTTTCAAAATTCAGTGCAAACATAAAGGACAAAAAGTGAAATTTTCTCTAGGTTTAGTGTTGAAGATTCATGACTTTAAAGGTTAAAAGAAATGTTTAACGAAAAGAAGTCATGAATCTTATAAAAATGTCTTCTTTTATAAAATCATAAGAAAATCAAATAATATAAAAGAACGATGTATGGTTTAAGTAAATAACCAAATGAAAATAATATGTATAAAATATGTCATGTATAACCAATGTCAAATGTCCAGTATAAACCATGTCTTGTATGGCGAATAAATAGTATTTACTCAAGCCAAATGCATAATGTCGTGTATAACAAATGTCAAATGTCAAGTATAAACCATGTCTTGTATGGCGAATAAATAGTATTTACTCAAGCCAAATGCATAATGTCGGGTATAACAAATGTCTTATGTAATCAAATGTCATGTACAAAACAAAGTCTTTAAATAAACCAAAGTTTAAAACAAAAGTTATGTTTTGAAAACCATTGCTTTTATTGATATAAACATTTATGTGGTTTGTCTATCGCATACACTCAAGCCTTGAGACTGTCGGATAAACCCTTATCAGGATCAAGGTTTATCAAAAAAAATGTATTCGGATTCTGTCATTCCCCTAACGAAATACCTAGAAAGCTGGAACGGGATTTGTCAAGTCCTATAGCGCTATTACATACTACCGAGCGGCATGATCAATGTTAATGAATGTACTACTTCGTCAAACATACCAAATGTCTTTTTCAATGTAAGCATGTCATGAAAATGTCTTTGTAAAACCATGTAATAGGCATACTAAGTCAATATGCCAAGTAAAATGTCGTTGAAACCAAATGTTAGGTATACTAAGTCATTATACCATAAAAATGTCTTTGAAATAATGTATTATATATAATATGTAATAAAACATGTATAATGTCATGAAAACGAAAAGTAAAGTTATGCACATATGCTTCACCCAAAAACATTTGAAAACGTAAAATAGGGGAACTATGTACTCACATAGTTACCACAAAACATGTAAAAAGAGGGGATCTATGTACTCACCTTTGGGTGCGTTTTTATATGTTAACACAATCCCTCAAATTTTTTAATCATCCTAAATTAAATAAGAACGATTTAATAATAAAAAACCCACAAAAATACATAAGTTTCTCCGATACTTAGAATTTTCACATAACTTTGAGATTTTCTCGAAAAGTTATTATTTTTGATTATATTGGTGTATTTGTATATATATGAGTTCATATATATTTTAAAAAAACTTTGCGACTTGAACGATTTTATTGGTGACCCTCATCATGTTATAAGCAATATATCTACGATTTGCGCGTCGTAATATATATACTCAAATGTAATATACTAATAATAGCGTAATACACATAATTTGTCAAGTATTACATCATGCACATATTATAAAACACATAACACATTGTAACACATAAAACTTATCCATGAACAACCCATTCTAGTGTATGTTGAAAAACACGTATTTTAGCGATTCGGTAACATTTTTGGGCGTCGGGAGTCACGTATGACTAACCAAACACCAAGTAAACTTAATATAAGTTAAAATAATTATTTTTATATCAAAAATATCAGTTTACTTACTGATCTAAAACAGTTTTATAAAAATCCTCCGAAAAGCCGATTTTTAACCATTTAACAAATAGTTTTGCATCGAACGTTACCCTAACCATCCCAAATCGTAATGACTTGATATTTTAACATAACCCATGTTATTTACTGAATAAAATAGTGGTTATACTCATGATAGTGCAGGTCTCACATAAAGCACATAAATCATGCAAATTTCACATATTTTACCACTTTCTAAGCTATATGTACAACATGCAAAGCTATCAAACCTATGACAAAGTTTCATGCCATTATAATATACCAAATAATGTTATTTTTAGTGTTTATAATCTGTTCTAAAACATTTTTGTCATACAATCATTTTTTTTTATCATTTCTTGAGCTTTAAATCAACATGTATTCTGATGTACAAGTGTCTAAAGCACACTATCATATCATCATCATCATTTCATATGAGTTTAGATGCATCAAACATGTGATTTATTCATGTTTATTTGCTGATGTAATTGAACATTCATCATATTATGCACAAATCATCAAACACTTGCATTTTAACTATCATTCAAGAACAAGCAACAACCTAAAAATTCTTAAATATGTCTAATAAATTTTTGGCCATTTACATGTCAAAATACTAACATTATTTTAAATTATAACTCATGATTCAATCACTCTTTTATGTCTCTAACATATTTGCACATAATCTTGTTAATGCAAGCAAACACCCTAAACAAGTATTTATCAAAAATCAAACTCAAATCTCATAAACACACACACACATATATATATATATATATTCGGTTATATGTACACACATATATACCACCATTTTTATTTTGTATCAAGACCCATTTCTTTTTAGATTTCAAGTTTGTGAAAAATTCAAAGATTCAAGAGAAACTTCCAATCATCAAGAACAACCAAGAATCAAGTGTATGATTTAAACATAAACTTTATACATTCAAGATTCAAGTAAGTTTTTGGATGAGATTTTGATGATATGGAGCTTGAAATCACTTGAAAGCACCTTGGAAACTCCTTTGGATCTTCACACCAACTTGAAATTTGCTTGGAATGGGGTTGGATCTTGAAGAACAAAGTTGAAGAAGATGATAATGGTGATGGTGGAGGGTTTACGGTTTGGGGAGGGAAATCAAAATAAATCAAGAAAGATCAAGATGGATCCTAAAGGATTTTGGCAAGATTTTGGTGGGGTCACCCCCATGTGACCGTGAACAATATAGGGGGGGGGGGGTAAAGTGTAATTTTTGAGTGGTAAAAATAGATAGAACAGGTATTTAACTGAATACCGGGTATTTTATCTAGCGTTTAAATCCCGGTTTATGGCGTTCTAAATTATTTTTATATTCTATAAAAATAAACTTGCCAAAATATTACTGACATAAATATCAGTTGCCGAGACTGGCTGCGTTGTCCGCGTTTTGCAGTATAAGCACTGTGTTGCGCAGTAACACGCGGTACGCGCTTAAACTTTGAAAAATAACGTTTTTAAGCGTTTTAATTTATTTTTCAACACGAACATGATTAAAAATAAAATTTTAATCATAACAGAATATTTTTGGAATTTAAACATTATCCGGGCGGTCACCAACGTTCGTTTCGCAGTTTTGTCGCAATTAGTTCTAAAGTTCGAATAAACATGTTTTTGCCATACCGAATCCTTCGAAACTCATTTCTAAGTTATGTAATGGGTATTTAGGGTATGTTTGGTTTATGTCACAGTTCCGGAGTGTACGTCGCGTTAAACTGATTATGTTTACGTAACGGTTTATAATTTCACTTCCAGAACAGGTTTGAGAGTTAAATATTTAAACAAATATTGATATTAAAACACCATATTTTATTAAATTCAAAGTTGTTTGGAACAGTACAAGGGTTAAAATACGCAGATGTCACATGACATGCTAGTTAAACATTACCAACCATTAAAGTTTGGAGTAACAGACAAGTCACACGGTCTCGTGCTTGTGAGGCACGACCCCATGCCTATGAGGCACGACCCCATGCTGTTTCAGTTGCTCTGATATTTTATCCCAGGAACCTTTATTTTAAGTTAAAACTGTTTGGTTTCTTTCATTTTTGAATGTAAATAACTTAAAATAGTTTTATAAAATAGTAGTTTTGCAAAAATTTGGGCTAAAAATCAGTTTAACCTAAGAATTGAAGCTTTGAAGCTTCAAGCTTCAATGGAGGTTGTTGAAGGTTGAAGAAGGAGAAATGACTAAAAGTGATAAAAACAAGAAGGTTTAAGAAAACCTTTTTACGAACTTACATTTTCGGGTATGTGTGTGAGATCAGGAAGGATCTTGATCTTTTAGGAATGGATCCAAACATTCTTCTCATGGCTGACTTTATAGAAAGACACATCATGTTGACACGACCCATGTCCAGGAAGCACGACCCCGTGTTGTCTGCATGAGTCAGGGAATTTTGTCCATTAGTGACACACGGGCCATGTCAAGGTGGACAAGACCGCGCGTTCGAAAAATATATGAGGCACGACCTCGTGTTCTTGCAACACGCCCTTATGTCCGGGGAATAAATAGGACTCGACCCCGTGGTTGAAGGACACAGCTCCATGGTTTAGGGTTTTATGAAGTTTTGTAGGAATTTTTAAGGAACTGTGTTTCGTTGGGAGGTCACTTACTGGTTGGAACAACACCGAAATGCCTGATGTACCTTAGGTTCCGGCGAGAGGTACGAAAACACAAGAGGTTGTCGGAAAGGTAGAAACCTAAGCTAAAAGTAGGAGGGTGAAACCTTCCTTTATTTACCTTTTCCGGGCTCTTGTTATTGAAGGTGTGAGTCGACTCACTCTGGTCTAAACCGTTGGTGTGAAATTCACAAGCCGTTAAGGAGTCCTTCATTGCGAGGCCGATACATAGACGACTATCGCCTTCATTTTCACATGGGGCTAGGGTAGATTTGTTGGCCACGGCATCGTTTATTCCTGAATGTGGATCCATCGAATCTCCTTTATTTTTGCTCCTTGATGAATATCGTGTCTTCATCATGGATTATATTTCTTTGAGTTTTTGGAGAATCCTCTTTTCTATTTGACATAATTCTTCCGAGCTTATGTCTCCAATGGAAGAGGTTTGATGGAATTCAGGTAGATGGCAACGATACTGTCCCGCAAGGCTGGGATATTGAAAGATAATTAAGTAAGTTATTAATGCAAATTGTGGAATGTCCCCCTTTTGGAGGCAACGCTACCCTCGGCCATATTGGTTTGAGTCAGCAGGGATACAGTCCCGGAAGGCCGGTTTAAAGTTTTAATAGTAATTCATTTATAAGGGATTCAAGTCGTTCTTACATCCCCCGATTTGATGCTATTTGCCTCAAAGGAAGTCCTAATAAGCTTGAATCAAGTACTCGCAGGATCTATACACTAAACGAGGCAAGAACTTTACCCATACCACCCTTCTAACCCCCTTGACAACTAACACGCTTTATATAGACCCTAAAGACATGAATGAGTGGATCAACGAAACATGAAGAGATGATAGAATAAAGTTCACTTCAAATATTAAAATTTAGTTATTAAAGTCATTAATAAATACCCAATTAAAAAGTTAACCAAAGATAGGAAATCAAAAGTAATACATAAATCTCTTGTCTTCACCAAGTGATGTAAGAGATTAGCCAAGTATGACCTTTGTTTGACAAAAACTCTTACGATCAATCTTGGATCCCGAGACTACTACACACACTCTAGAGATGGATTATGGATGAATATGGTGGATAATGGTGGTATTGTGGTGGTGGAGTGGTGGCAGGTGTGAGAGAAGTTGATTGCCATGGGATGGATTGCAATTGAATCAAGCACCCCTATTTATAGCTGAAAATAGAAGGTTTACATGGCCTCGTGCCTGGTATGCACGGCCCTGTGTCCTCCTTTGTCTCTGTCTTTATTTAATGAGCTTGTCAATCCAGATGCTCACACGGCCCCACGTGTCAACGGCACGGCCCCGTGGCCATTGTACTAGCTGTACGATCCATGATTTGCATATCTGGGAGTTGACCACGGCCCGCATCCATGGGACATGACCCCATGTCTCTTGTCTTCTTCTATTTGTCTTCTTCTTCCTGGAATCTTGGGTTGGGCACGGCCCCATGCCCGACAAGCATGACCCGTGCTTATCTTCTGAGTTGTTGTTTTTGGTCTTGGGATGAAGTCGGAGGGTTGGTATATTGTATTAACTTCCCTTCTTTTGTATTCATGCTGGTTTTTGCCGTTAGTTTGTTCCTTTTATACATTTAAGCTCTTTTAATACTGAAAATTAAAAGTATACAAAGAAACACACTTTTTCCAACATTAGTACTGAAAATGGTTGTTTTTATACCTTATTTGATATAATTTATATGTTGCATATGGCGATCAAATATCCCCACACTTGAATCATTGCTTGTCCTCATGCAAAACTCTTTAATATTCCTCTACAACCATGAGTAGATATTAGCATGGATTTTGTGATGGGGTTCATTACCATGTACTCAACATGGTAATGATCCAGTATTTGTAGTTTCTGACCGGTTTTCTACAATGGTGCACTATATTCCTTGCAAGAAGACGACAAATGTAGTTAATGTGGCTCAACTGTTCTTTTAGGACATCTAGCGTTTACATGGTTTGCCATCCTCCAATGTTTCTGACCAAGGCACTTGTTTCTTGAGTTATTTTTGGCATAGTCTATGGAAAATGGTAAACAATAAACATAATTTCAAGAGCACCTATCACCGTCAAACTGATGGGCAAACTGAAGTTGTTAACCGATCACTTGGTAATATTCTGTGGTGTCCTATGGGTGATCATGTAATGATCTTGGATTAAAAACTATGTTAGGCTGAGTTTGCTTATAACCATGCCTTCAATCGGGACACTGGGTATAGTCCATTTGAGGTGGTCTATTATGCTAATCCCTAGGGACCTGTTGATTTGATGTCACTTCCTGTCCTTGGTTTTGTCCCCAAGAAAGTGCAAGATTTTGTGGTGGGGTTACATGAAGTTCATAAAGCTCTGCATGATAACTTAGCCCACGTCAATTCGAAGTACAAGCAAGCTGCAAACTAAAAGCGTAGGCAAGTTGATTTTGAGGAGGGTGACTTTGTTTAGGCCATTTTGACTAAAGTTCATTTTTTAGTTGAGAGTACAATAAACTATCAGCTAGGAAGATTGAGACAGTGGAATCCGTGAAAAAAATATACTCTAATGCTTATCGTTTAAAGTTACCAAGCCATATCCGTTGTTATGATGTTTTCAATGTAAAGCATTTATTGTCTTTTCATGGAGATTCATTTGACGATGAGTTCACTACATATTCGAGGTCAAATTTTTTCTACCTAAGGGGGAATGATGTAAGCCCAAGTGTGGAAGATCAAGCCATCGCGTTTCTGGAGGCCCACGATTGAGCTTCCAAGGGCGCTACACGAAAATGACCATAACTTTGGCTGCGAGTCTCCGTTTTAGGCGCTTGACCAATCTAATCGAAGCTCAAAACGAGGAAGTCGTCGTGGCAAGGCCTAAAGCTAAAGTTTGAGTCCAAAAAACACATTCTATGTGGAGTTGCATGCACTTTTATGTTTTTCCTCATGGTTTATGCATTTTGTTTTTGGGTTTGCGTTTGACCCATGGCCTTTTATGGTTCGTTTAGAATTTATATTCTTATTTAAGTCTTTGTCCTGTAACTTGGATGGTCAACTATCAATATTTACAATAAACATCTTGTCATTTCAAATTCTCTGCCGTTTAGGATGAATGTGGGGGTTAAGGAAGATTATCACAGGTATTCTAAGAATCAATGTGATCAATCCTTCATTACAATTTCACTCACTACATCAGCTTTTGAGGCCAGCTAAAATTCAATGAATATTTTAGTAATAAAACTTTTTCAACTTGATTAGGTGGTGATTTTCCCAAAATACAAGGTTATAAACCCTCAAAATTGGTCAAGATCTGGTGCTTATAAGTGTAAGGTGTTAGTGACAAATTTTTGAGATCATAGATTTTTCATCTTTTTTATGCACCCTTTGGTCATAATGCATTAGATGATGTTCATATAAAGTGATTGTAGGATCATTGTTTACATCTTTTAAAATCAGGTTGATCCCTAAAGAAACTTAGCTAGGGTTAATTATATATTTTAGTCCTACTTAATTACATTCTTTTATAATTCTAGATTTTCGTATGTCCCATGCTCATTCTTAAAAAACAAACAACATATTACATTAAACATATTCTTTGATATATAATATATTATCCTTATAAGTTATAACAACGCATGGAATTAAATTATACGCGGTGGTGTGGAATCTCATAGATGTGGGTTTTGCGAACACTCTAACGACCCTTTTGCTGTTTTCTTCTAGTCATCTGCATCTTTTTCAATTTTCTCATGCACGGCCATCTACAAATCCCTAAATATAATTTCATTTACTTCTATTTCTCAGCAAACCCCCGTATATATCCACAACCACATGCCTATGTTCTTTTCATAGCTCACCAATATTCAAGTCAAACTCTCTTCTAAAAAAATGGCACTTACAAAAGAAAGAAACCCTAATAATCAATCTTCACACATACCTGGTTTAGTCCATCAATCCTACAAAATTTATGGAACACCCAACTCCGAATTCGAAGAGAGCGAAAGTCCAGAAAAGAAAGGGACATTTGCCAAAAGTTCTTCCAATTCTTCTTCGTTTTCTAGCCTAGGCAGTCCTACAAATCCGGGTGGGTTACTTTACCGAACCACTATTAATCACTTGCAACAATTGCAGCAGGAAGAAGGCCATTAGGTTATAAGCTTCAAGCCGGGCTACTACAATCATAACTTCATGCAAGGTGGAAGTGGTTCATGTTTTCTTAACTTTGAAGAGAATGATGAACAACCATATTCAAGTAAATTGAGCCCTGATTAGCTGATGAATCTTGGGTCTAGTTCGTTTGATAGCATGCGTTTGCTGGAGAATATGAGTAACATTCGGAGTGATAGTATCAAAGAAAATCATGATGAGTTCGAATCATTTGCATGGCCAAATTCTTCATCTTCTGATAATAATCTTGCAACACAAGAATCATCTTTTCATAAGTGAGCTCATTTGGTAATTTCATCTTATTTATTTTGTTTATTTAACCTGTTTTTTAAGATCCCATTATATCTAAAAGAAAATTTTGAAACAAAATTCAACATTGGGGGTGAGAGTCAGCAAGCATTCAAGAAACAATGTACCACCAACACTTCAACAAAGAAGAATAAGCGAAAGTCAACTCAACCCAAAGACCCATAAAGTATTGCTTCCAAGGTAATTAATTTATCCTATATTAATCCTATGGAATAAATAGACTTCATTTCTTGTGTCGAGGTCCTTAATGCCTCGCCCAGGGCGACCCTGATAATGATGTGTGGAGGTGTAAAAACATCTTCTAAACCAAGTGCACTTCAAATGGAAAGGTAAGCACGGTAATAATCATTGATGAAAGTTGCGAGAATGGTATATCTCTCTCAATGATTGCGAAACTTGGGTTGAAGTTGGAAGATCACCTCAACCCATATTAGGTTGCATTGTTGAGGAAAGGTAAGACAGTTCGGCATGACAAATAGTGTAATTTTAATTGGGTCAAAGCATTATGATGAGGTGTGATGTGAGGTTGTCCCAATGGATGCTTGCCATCTTCTATTGGGAAGATTGTGACAATTTTACCAAACGATTGTGTATGATGGGTTCAAAAATACCTATTAGTTTCGCAAGGATAAGATAAGAATTACTTTGCTGGCATGGGATAGTTAGGGTATGAATAAAGAGCCGACATCTCTGAGTATTGTCTCGATTCAATACGAAGAAGAGGGGTGCGCTATATGTTAATCTTGGAGTTACTCGGGTTAGTTTTTCAATTGCATGACATTGTGATATCTGTGATTGAAAGTGTATCCCTATTATAAATATTGAGTATGACGATTTGGACTTCGATAATTCATTGGGTACCATCGTGAGGAGTGGTTATATGGGGTTTGGATTAAGGTTATCCTTAGTTCTTCTATCCAAATCCAACTTTTTGAATCGGCATGTCATGAGCTATGTAGTCATTAGGATATGGGATTAGCCACGTAACTCAATCAGGTTCGTTACCGGGTAAAAATGGCAATTTATCTCGAGTTTAACAGAAGGTTCGTAAGAGTCCGAATGGAATATTGTTAGGTTGTGGGCGACATGCGATATTTGTGGTGGCTTGGTAAAAAAAGACTATTGGGTTTCGAGTGATTTTGGTTATATAGTTGTTGGAGGAGTCGGGCTTCTTGTGGGTATGACTACCGCCACTCCATTGTCCTTCGTTGCTGCAGCCATCCATTGTTGCTATTGTAAAAAGGTTAGTAGTACCTTAGATAATCTATATATTTTTTGTTGTATAAATTGATTATGTAATGTGTTTACAATATGCATGTAATGCGTTATATAATGTGTATATGCCTTTCGTTGTAGAACTTCAATTTCTTAAAGGTTTTGGTTGTTGAACTTAATTGTGTAACGTGTACGTGTATGTCATGTGTAAGATAATGTATGTGTAACTTTTGTTGTAGACATAGATTATGTATTTGGTATGTGTATTTGTAAGATAATGTATGTATGACTTTTGCTGTAGAACATGATTATTTTGAAATCCACAAATAGATGGTGGGTGTGTAGAAAAAATGATGCACATGAATGTCTTAGTTCCGAATTTATTGATAGAGTTGGGTTTCTTAGAATTTACTAATTACGTTGACAAATATGTTAAATAGAAAAAGGAAACTTCTTAGTGTAAAAGTTTACTATTAGGTTTTTATTATTCCAAATGGAACAATTTAAAATACACCAAGAGCAAAGATGTGACATTCCATATGGATATACATGGTTTCATGGTTAATATTTAACAATTTGGTAAGGCCATGATGAAAAAAGATACTCTATGATTGACCGTTCTATGAGCTTCTAATCCAATAGAAGATGTTGTTAGTGGGTGTGCTCAAATTGTGATCTATCGCATTGTATATATGGAGGCATTGTAAGGAAAAGAACCGAACCTAGTAGATAAAGCATATTTAAAATTGTTTGAAGATGTTGCTGAGCTTTTATGGGATATTTATGAAAATTACTCATAACTAGAAATTGCTACTCAATTATTGATTTGCAAAGCATCGTGTAATGTACCCAAGTTGACTTATAATCAATTACCATGTTTGAAGATACATGCTTGCAAAAAGCGTTCACTTTATTGTATAAGGATGATTATGGGTTGACCAATTGTCGACTGTGCTAGGATATCGCTACAAGGCAAGTTGTAGATCACTAAATTTGGTCCATAAAAATTATTCCAATACTTCAAAACTTTTTATGCCAAAAAAGACAGCCAAACATATGAATTGGCATCATGATCATCAAACAATACCAAGTGTCATGGTACATCAAAGTGATGGTCAAGCTTGGAAGAAATTTACCGCTCTTGATCCTAGCTTCGCGAGTTAGATATGAAAATGGTTCATCTTGGTTTGCGTACGTTTGTAGTTAATCAAAATTGTCCCTATGCAAAGGTATATTGTTTTTGGTTTGTGTACCAATGATGAGAATGCTAGCGGTGAGGGAGAAGAACTTCAGGGTACATATAAAGATACATAAAGCGAAGATAACCAATTTTGTCCGATCATGTTTCCGACGACTAGCATTTTTTGTAAGCGAAAAATCACCAATTTTGATTGTATATGTGTTGCTTTTTCGTGTTTGTAATACATATAGTGTTATTTTGAAACATGTTTATTTGGAGCTCAAAAGTCATTGCTCAAAAGTTGGGTAAAGTAGTTTTCTAATTTACATATTGTTATCGAAATACTTATATTTGTTGTAATGTTACTTTGCATTACAACTTGATCATGTTCATAAGTTAGAATATCTATTACATAAATGGGTTTTTATTGTATTTATAAAATTATAATGTGAATGTGACTTGATATTCTCATATATTTAGATAAGCAGATGAATTGAATTGGCTAGGTACTTTACGAGTCATACTATAACCAATACCAAAACAAGTTCGCCACGAGGCATATGCTACAATCAAGCACAAAACAAGTTGGTCATGATAATTTATATTTTAGTATTTGTAGTTTGGTAATTCAATTTTGAATTCCAGAATTTAAATGAATTTTTATGTTTTGTATCTTGTATTATTTATCTTGGAAATATTAAAAAATATATTTTACCTTTTTAGTTGGAATTAATTTACTGACGGATTAACAAGGAATAAGCGATAACATTTTAAAGATTCTGTCAGTGATCCGTTGGTAATAGTGTATACACATAAGAGAAGATTTGCTAGCAACCGTAGAAGATTTGTCGATCAGTGGAAAAAAACTTGTCAGCCATAGAAGGAGAACTGTTGATGATCTCTTGCTAATAGCTCCATTGGTAATCACCCGGTACTTTCCATTCGTAGTTTGTCGAAAATTAAATTTCCCAGACTCGTATTATCATCGACGGATTCTTGTTTGTAACATCTTTAACCGTCGATAATACAAATTTATTTAGGAGTAAAATGATATGCTTGATTATATGTTGCTACAGTTATTTTTTAAGCTTACACTATTTTGTTTTAGCTTAGCATTAAGTAGAATTTAACCATGGATGCAGTACATATTGACAGAAGGTTTACCCGCTTATTTCTTTTCTCTATATCGGGCTCCTATAAGAGTGGTCGATGATTTAGAAGGTATTATAAGGAGGTTCTTATGGGGAGGATCTCCCGTGGAGAAAAAAGTCCATTGGGTCGCGTGGGAGAGGGCGGCTTCCCCGAAGAAAATGGGAGGATTGGGGCTTCAAAACCTTAGAGACATAAACACGGCTTTGCTCTCGAAGTGGGGTTGGAGATACAAAACCGAGAGGGATAATCTTTGGGTTGGGGTGATCAAGGCGATCCGTTCTGGTGGTTCGAATTGGGATGTTGTTCCGTTAAAAAAATCGCTCGGTGGAGTTTGGAGTAGTATTGTGGCTACTATCAAACGCCCCATCTTGGACGGTTTATCGATTTGTAATCTTTTCAAAGGAAAGGTGGGCAGAGAAGATAACGTCATGTTTTGGATGGATCCCTGGTTAAGTGAAATTCCTTTGAAGCTGAAGTCTCCTTCTTTGTTCCAGTTGGAGATGGATAAGCTTTGTAGTGTTCGAGACAGGTTAGAGGGGGGCGGTTTGTAGTTGTGGCGACATGACCCAGCTACTTCGAATGAGATCTCAGAATGGACCTCTCTGTCCTCATCGTTGGAGTCGGTCAATCTTTCTTCCGGTGATGACAAGTGGGTTTGGGTTGGTAACGGGTCGGACGGCTTCTCTGTCAAGGCGGTTAAGAAGATTATAGACGCGAAGAATGACTATAGCAACCGATACGTGATGGAATGGTGCAATTGGGTTCCGCTAAAACACAATATTTTGGCTTGGCGCGCGGAGATGGATAGAATCCCGACTGTGGAAGCTCTTGCTAGGAGGGGACTATCGATCTTAGACGATGCGTGCATGTTTTGTGAGGCGGGTCTGGATTCAGCGGTTCATCTTTTTACGGCTTGCCCCTTGGCGTTGGGTTATGGGAGAAAATTATTTTGTGGTGTCGGGTTATGAACTTTTATGTCTTTTCAGTCCGAGACCTCTTAGAAATTCATGAACATGGGCCTAAAGGGGCGTCGGAAAGAAAGGCGTTGCATGGGATCATTATTGCCGCTTGTTGGTTCTTATGGAAGGCTAGGGACAATATGAGGTTTAATGGGAAGAGGAGTAATGTCGAAGATATTGTTAGTGAAGTTAGATCGGCTAGTTTTTTTTTGGTTCAAGCATAGGGCTAAAAATGGCTCATTTGCTTGGGAGGATTGGTGTAAATTTGTAAATATATAGTTGGGTTTGTTTGTTTTTAGCCGTCCCGGTTTTCGGGTTCGATGTTTCTTAATGAAGTTCTCCTTTGAAAAAAAAAAGAGTTGTTTAAAAAGTTGTAGGATAAGGGTATCTTTTAGAGACTTTAATGGAACATGGGGATTGTCATCACATTATGATTTGTTTGTTGATTATTATGAAGGGATTTTTTAATGGTGTTAGAGAGACAAGAACATGATCGAATCTTTTCAATATTTAT
Source organism: Helianthus tuberosus (assembly GCA_030545235.1). NCBI lineage: Eukaryota > Viridiplantae > Streptophyta > Magnoliopsida > Asterales > Asteraceae > Helianthus > Helianthus tuberosus. The sequence continues at coordinate 80,078,001 of CM060417.1, read as the reverse complement.
AGAACAACCATGGGAATAACAATCTCCATGAGACAAGGGAGTAAGGAACTTCTCTTCTTTCAGTGCAACCATTGATTTTATTTCCCTAATTAAATGCTACACAACTATTTTGTCGTAAGTTAGTAACCAAATTATATCGCCTTGCAAAAAACAAAAACAACTTAGTCGCATCTAATGTTACGAGGGTTGGGGCTCTTGTGCAGTGGAATTGGGAGCGGGAAAAGGCGCCAAGCACAACAGGGGAGTGGGCACAGCTGAGAGACTTATTTAGTAAATTAAATATGGTGGAATTCAAAGTGAAAAAAGACGTGTGGTCTTGGAAAAATGATGATGGGCAATTGTTTTCTGCCAAACAACTTCGGTTAGACATTTTATTGACTGGAGTTCAAAACGATAATATCGAGTGGAAGTATAACTGGAACTCTTGGGCTCTGCCTAAGAACAACTACTTAGTGTGGCGTGCGCTAATGGGAAAAGTGGCATCCAAGGCAGGTTTGGTCCGAAAGAGTGTTCCGTTACAAGACACTTTATGCCCTCGTTGCGGCTTAGTTGAAGAAGATGTTGACCATATCTTTGTCAACTGCTTATGGGCCAGAAGTATTTGGTGGAGGGTGCTAGCGTGGATGAGGATAACTTTTCCCTAAAACCTTAACTCTCTTGGAGTTTTGTTTGCTAATATAAAGAAGAGCCCGGGTGGAAAAGTTTGGAAGCGAATTGTGTATACAGTTCTTTTGGCCACTGTTTGGAGAACATGGTTTGCTAGAAACAAGAAGACGTTTGAAGATGATTTTATTTCGGTTCATAAATTTGTGGTTTAGATTAAGGAAGATGCTTTCATATGAATATCGAACATGTCGAAGTTAAGGACTCCAGCTTGGGAAAAAATGGGTAGTATTTGATGTCATAGACGTGTTGTAACGTTGTCTTGCTTTGCTTCGTATGTCTTCTTTTTTGTGTTTGTATTTGTTCCCAGATTCTAGCTGCCTCTTTATATTTAATATAAAATGTTGTTGCCGTTCAAAAAAAAAAGTAAACGTAGAGTTGCAACATAGAATAGTGTAATAATTCGTTGATATACACATGACATTATAGCCTAATGACATTTTAGGGGTGGTATAAGGCTTAAGAATCATAAGGTCCTGAGTTCGATTATCACAAGGGGGTTTTATCATATTTATTGGGTTTACTCCTGAATTGTTGTATAATGAAAATGGATATGATCGGATGGTTCCGCTGATAGCACGATAATACTCCAATAGTTCATCAGTGATCCAAATTTTCCGTTAAAAAAAATAATAAAAATAAAATAATTCGTTGATATCTCTTAGTAACCGTTCTTTTGGATATTTAGCTACAAAAAGTAAAAAAGACCAGCGTGATCACACAAGGATTAATTTTTTTTTTTCTTATCTTGTTTGCAATAGCTTTTTTTTTTCTTAGCGTCAAATGTTACTCTTTATTTTACACCCAATACAAATTTAAAATACTCCTGATGGTAAATCCATAATTGTATATCTGAAACCACCTTGATAGCTCTTCGTGACTTTTGCTGAAAATTAACATAGACTAGTAATAGAACCCAGAAAATTTAGTAGAATTCTAGGCAAATCAAATTTATCAGTTGTTTTAAACTTACTGATTTTTTTAATAAGTCAAAGATAGTTATGATTATATTTTAGCTAATATGGAAGATAATATTACTATTATTATAGTTAAGGTATTTTGGATTTTTTTATATATGTACCAGGTTAAAACCCCGTGTATTACACGGGTTGAATAAAATAAATATAGTTAATAATAAAGATTAAAATATTATAAAATAAATTTTGTGACAACATATTGTTTATTTTTTTAATAAAAGTTATAAAATTGAATAATAAAATCTGAAAGAGAGTGAAATAAGAGGGAAAATAAATCTTCGGCTAACTAAATTATAACATATGACGCAAAATAATAATAATAATAATAATGATAATAACAACAACAAAAACATTGTAAATAAAATAAATTACCTCTGGAATATAAAAGAAAACCGTCACCTTAAGAATTTTCATAAAATTATTATGAAATTTATAAATTAATCAAATAAATTCAGTTTGGAAATATCTAATATAACATCTAATAAGTTAATGCCACATGTCAACACATCATTTAGTTTATTTATTTCTTTTTATTATTTGAGGGTGTGTCATCGAAATATTATATGGAATTTGTGTGAAATATATATAAACAAAACAAAATATTTTTGTGTTACACGGGAATACGTATTATACAAAATCGTAGCCATCCTTTAATTTTTGTGTAATATATCTGTAAACACATTTTTAAATTATGTTAAATTCATCGCATAAGATATCTCACCTATGCAACGCATCCTCTCAGTTTCAGAAGATTACAAATTCAATGTCATGATTTTATATCATCATCTTTCTTAAAGCCAAATTTATATGCAAAGAATGCATAAAAAAAACTTATCTATAATTATATATAAAGAATGCATAAAATAAAATAAAAACTTATCTATAATTATAATTTATTACTTATCAATTACAAAACATATAAATAATATTTAAAATAAAAAATCTGTAAAACATCAAATAAAACTTACCTATAATTATGGCTCATTTTGTGGGGGAAAAATTACATATTTATTAATTAGAGATAAATAAATCAGTGGGAAAACAAATCTGAGGATACGTAAGAATGCGACACGTGTCCCAAAACAGGTTTCTTTTATTATATAGTAAAGATACATTCTTATACCGTCTAAAGTAATCGTCGACAACATAAAATAAGATACAAGTGGGTAATGATTATAACTGTTAGAAGTTCATAAACATAATTCATATATTATGTATTAAACTTGGGATATGTATTTTACTTAATATGTATGTGTATAACGATACATTCGAAGGGGTGCGACTGATGGTTAGTATCGGTTCGAATGGCGGTTATTCCCGCCAAACTTCAACCGTCATCACAATCGTTTCTCTTCTCAATGTATATATGTCTGTTGCCGGGAACTTCACTCGGTACCAAGACAATTATTCGTTCAATTGTCCTTACATATTCTTAATCACACACCACTGCCGATATATTATCAATCATTGTCGATATGGAACCAAGTCAAGATGATGTTACCGCTGCAAATCCGTTTAAGGAACCAGTAAAGTTCACCGGTGATAAGTGCAAACTCTTTCCAACCTTTAGTGTACCCCTAAACAATAACACAAGCATGAAATCTGGATTAACGAAAGAAGAAGAGATGGGTATTGCAGAAAAACAGAAGATGATGAACAAGGAAACATAATTTATGATGTTTAAAACAAAATACCTGAATGATTATTTCGAAAAACTTGAAATATCATCCAACGAACCGGATTGGAACGTGATGATACTTCAAACTATGAAATTCAAGGATTTTTTAGATTGTAAAGCATTACTCAACATGATGGATGATGATGAATATGTGGGAAAGTATAACTTTATTCTGCAAACGAAGTTCGAAGAGATGGTGGAGTGGTTCATAACAAAGAAACTGGGGGTAACAACAAGGCCAATTCCGGCTTATGCCTCAAACAACCGAAGAATATGTCTGTTAGATATGTATCTAATAATAGAACGAGAAGGAGGACATCGACACGTAACGAAAAATAATCTTTGGCCAATGATAGCCAAAGAAATGGGGTTCGAGTATAGTGACGGTGAATTAATGCGTCTGGTATACGCAATGTATTTAGATGTTCTTGTCTATTATTACAAGTTTAAAATCATTCAGTCACATGTGCATGACAAAGTAGTGACAGAAAAAAAGACAATGCTGGGAAGAAAAGGAGATCCGAGAAGCAGCCGGAGTGAGGGGGACGCTGCTGAGCAAGATGCAGGTCAAGATGAAGGGGATAAAGCCAATCATGTGGTTGCTGAAGATTCGTCGGAGCACTATGCACTGTTTACCAACAATGGATGGAATGAAAACAAGAGGATGCATGCAAGAAGAAGAAAGTTCGATTTCAACAGAGCAAGAGCGGCAATGGATGATGCTAATGAGAGTGTTCTTAAATATTCCCGTAAACATGATTATGTTTAGGGGAGAGTGTTAGAAGTTCATAAACATAATTCATATATTATGTATTAAACTTAGGATATGTATTTTACTTAATATGTATGTGTATAACGATATATTCGAAGGGGTGTGAGTGATGGTTAGTATCGGTTCGAATGGCGGTTATTCCCGCCAAACTTCAACCGTCATCACAACCGTTTCTCTTCTCAATGTATATATGTCTGTTGCCGGGAACTTCACTCGGTACCAAGACAATTATTCATTCAATTGTCCTTACATATTCTTAATCACACACCACTGCCGATATATTATCAATCATTGTCGATATGGAACCAAGCCAAGATGATGTTACCGCTGCAAATCCATTTAAGGTCCAACAATAACTGGGTTTGTAGAATTATATGTAGCTAATTGTCTTTGGGGTAGGGGCGCCCATTACTCATATATTTTATCAAAGAGAACTTAAATTTTCATATGATTCTCTAAGGGGGGTAGGGGCGCCCATCACTCATCACTCACAACTTACAATCAAGTTTCGTCATGTCATCAAACATTATCCATCACTAGTGATGGATTTTAGTGAAAATGTCCATCACTCACCACACCCAACAATTTCCTTCACAACCCAACAATTTCCCTCACATCTTCACGCGTGATAGATTCAACGCGTTATGTAGTCCACGTGTGATGACCACGGGTGGCGACGGTGTTCCACGCGTGGTCACCAGCCACCACGGCACCACGTGCCATCACGGATACGCCTCGTCCCCCCTAATATAACAAATATATTTAAGTGTTAGAGCTAATTACTGTTTTCGTCCCTGTGGTTTGTCAAAAATCACTATTTCAGTCCATTAGTTTAAAAATTGCGATTTCAGTCCCTGTGGTTTCACTTTCGTAACCATTTCAGTCCTGTCTCCTAACACCGTCTATTTTACCGTTAAGTTTTTAATGAAATACCTAAATTACCCTTGTGTTCATTAAATATGGACTTATATGATTTTATTATTGGATTTATATGATTTTATTGTTGTATGACATATGGACTTAAATTGGATTGTAGGGTTCGACCCACCATGGCTTTAGTAGAAGTAGAAGTCTGGCACTATTTTTACATATATGGTTCCAAAATTTTAATTTTGGATTTTAGAATGAGAAAATGTTCAGGTAAGCATTATTTTTCAAAGTTATTATGTTAATTGATCGATGCTGCTAGGAAGATATTAATTGGGGTGGGGTAATGGGTCGCCGGACATTAAGAGGGTGGGGTTGTGATGCCGGGAGAAGGTGACCGGAAACTTTTGCCGGAAATGAGAGCAGGGATGGAGTGGGGTGGGGTAGCGTGGGGGTGTGTTTTAACAAGTGGGTACTAGAATACAATCTTTTAAAATTCCATGGTTTTTTTATTTAAAAACATAATGGTAAAATAGACGGTGTTAGGAGACTGGACTGAAATAGTGACTTTTAACAAACCAAATGGACGAAAACAGTAATTAACTCATTTCGATATCTTTTTGTTTTTTATTAATAAGGGTATTATGGTCAATTCACGTGTACTTAACAGAATGAATGGATGGGGTTAACAGAGGTGGACTGAAATGGTTACGAAAGTGAAATCACAGGGACTGAAATTGCAATTTTTAAACTAATGGACTGAAATAGTGATTTTTGACAAACCACACAGACGAAAATAGTAATTAACTCTAAGTGTTATGATATCACTATAAATTAAACCTTGTAGTGTATTTATTTACAAAATTCCAAATTTAATTGTAGTGGATTCTAAAGTAAAAGGAATTACTTTTCATCATGGTTCCAAATATTAGGTAAATAGCTATATCTGGGATATTAAATCACAAACAATAAAATAAACTAATGTAGCATATGAACAAACTAGCAAGACAACGTACATGTAGGGCTGTAAACGAACCGAACGAACACGAACAAGGCCTTGTTCGTGTTCGTTCGTTAAGGAAATAAATGTGTTCACGAACGGTTCATGAACACTTACCGAACGAGATTTTATGTTCGTGTTCGTTCATTAAGGAAATGAGCGTGTTCGCGAACGGTTCACGAACACAAACACAAACAAACACAAATAAATTTGGCGAACGCGACGAAGGATAAAGATAGATGGCCCAGAGAGTAGCACTCGAACTTGAATCCCTTATTGTGGAACAGAGGTCGATCGTATTCGCCGATGTAAATAATGAGAAATGAAAGGGAAATGATGCATAAACAAGGTGAAAGTGGGTTTCCTAGTTTTATTGTTAGGGTAATAAAATAAATAAAAGTTTAATAATATAAAAGAGTACAAATAAAATATAAAAAAGTACAAAGATCTTCAATTAAAACACAAACATACAAACATAAACGAACGCAAATTAACGAATGTTCATGAACATGTTCACGAACACCTTACCGAACGTTCACGAACACAATCGAACGAACGAGACCTCTGTTCATGTTCGTTCATTTAACTAATCGAACGAAATTTCTTGTTCACGTTCGTTCGTTTATTAAACGAACGAACATAAACGAACTTCCCGCCGAACGGTTCACGAACTGTTCGCTGAACGTTCAGTTCGTTTACAGCCCTACGTACATGGAATGTATCAAACTATAAAATACGTTGTCATGCACGTGCTCAAGTATAACTCGTTTCAATTAAGTGAGATTTTCTGAGAATTATTGAAAGATCCGTTCAGTTTGATGAGATTCAAAAGGATGGTACTACGAAGGAACCATCTTTTGATATGTTTGATTTAATCAAGTTACAAAACTATCATGAGTTTTATAATAAACATATATCATTTAATTATTTGATAACATGTGCCCTATTAATTGTGAATTATCATAAGATCAACAATATGTGACAGATCGACCGAACAGAGGGGCTTCAAAATATCCTTGTTTAAAAGTCTTATATGTTGGTTAAGGGTGGCCGGAAAGGTGCGCCTGCAATGAGCGTTGATATACTAGTAATTGTAAGCATCGGCGCCATTTGGTGTTCGATTCTTCCATTACAAATTTTAAAACACCGCCGCAATGCGCGGGTAAGATTACCAGTTTCTCATAACAATCAAACTCTACAATAATATACAAGATGTGCTTATACAATAAGAAATTACAATGAATACTTCTTAAAAAGGTGTCTGCTCAGCCTCCAGCTTCATCTACATCACCGTATCCATTGACTCTTGACCCCTTTACGTTGTCATGATTTTTTGTATTAGGGTAGTAGTCTGCAAACATCAAAAAATAATAGTTTGTTAATGATAATAATATAACTACATCAGATTAAATAAATTCATAGCTCTGTGGACGGACAAAAATCTTAAGATCTCTTAGTGTTGGAACTACAGTCATCATCGGTAAGGCTGGAGGGTGGTGGGGGCGCCACCCCCGCCACCTCAGCCACTATAGCGCCCATATGGGTTCCGTCACCACACCCTCCAAGTGAAGAGGGGGGCGCCATACCTTCATCGCCACCATGGTAACGCCAAACTTGAAGGTTTCAGGTGGGGCCCACAACATCTCAACCAATCAAATTTTTTTTTAATTTTGTTTAATAGGGGGCTCCATCCACAGCCTGCAAATTAAAGGGGGGCTTCATGGCTGACGTGGATCCTACGTGGCCTGATAAAACCCCTAAGGGGCTCCAACCACACCCTCCAGCCTGATGGCATAGTTTAAATCATGGGTGGTCATAACGACGAAGCTATTGCGCTTCTTCTTCAAGCCTCAGGTTATCTAAAGCTCCAACATTATTGGTCTCCATGTTAGTATTATTATCATTATAGAGCTTGTATACTTCTCCTACGGGTTACCAAAACCAAAAAGAAAAGGTTTAGTTTGTAATAATTTTACATAACCTTTATAAATCCAATTTTATACAACGAGTTTTAAAACTCTACGTTCATTCTTTTAAAACAAACAACATATTACATTAAACATATTCTTTGATATATATTATACTCTCCTTATAAGTTATAACAAGAATTAAATTATACGTGGTGTTGTGGAATCTCATAGACGTGGGTTTTGCGAGCTGTTTTCTTATAGTAATCTTCATCTTTTACAAATTTCTCATGCACTGCCAGCTAAAAATCCCTAAATATAATTCATTTACTTCTATTGCTCAGCAAACCCCCATATATATATCCACAACCACATGCCTACACCCTCTTCATAGCTCACCAATATTCAACTCAAACTCTCTCCTGAAAATGGCACTTACCAAAGAAAGAAACCCTAATGATCGCTCTTCACACATGCCTGGTTTAGTCAATCAATCCTACAAATTTTATGGAACACCCAACTCCGAATTCGAAGAGAGCGAAAGCCCAGAAAAGAAAGGCACATTTGCTGGAAGTTCTTCCAATTCTTCTTCGCTTTCTAGCCCAGGCAGTGCTACAAATTCAGGTGGGTTACTTTACCGAACCACTATTAATCACTTGCAACAATTGCAGCAGGAAGAAGGCCATTCGGTTATAAGCTTCAAGCCGGGCTACTACGATCATAACTTCATGCAAGGTGGAAGTGGTTCATGTTTCCTTAACTTTGAAGAGAATGATGAACAACCATATTCAAGTAAATTGAGCCCTGATCAGCTGATGAATCTTGGGTCTGGTTCGTTTGACAGCATGCGTTTGCTGGAGAATATGAGTAACATTAGGAGTGGTAGTATCAAAGAAAATCATGATGAGTTAGAATCATTTGCATGGCCAAATCCTTCATCTTCTGATAATTATCTTGCAACACAAGAATCATCTTTTCATAAGCGAGCTCATTCGGTAATTTCATCTTATTTATTTTGTTTATTTAACCTCTTGTTCAAGATCCCATTATATCTATGTGACAAATTTGAAACAAAATTCAACATTGCAGGGAGAGAGTGAGCAAGCGTTCAAGAAACAATGTACTACCAACACTTCAACAAAGAAGAATAAGCAAAAGTCAGCTCAACCCAAAGACCCTCAAAGTATTGCTGCCAAGGTAATTAATTTATCCTATATTAATCCTATGGAATAAATAGACTTCATTTCTTGTGCCTTAAAAATTTTATTATACACAAAAGCGGAACCAATGGGTCAAATCCAGGGCCGGCCATGAGAATTCGTGTACCATGTTCAAGCTCGAAAAAACATGCCGTTAGGCCTTAACAAAATTGGGTATTGTGCTCACTAAAGGTCTAAACCTAATGCCAATGGGCTAAAGATTACCTCCGACTAAAAATTTTTGGTCAAAGTACGCAAACTCAGTTAATTACATGAACTTGAAGCGAGAATTATTGTGTTGTAACAGAATCGACGGGAACGAATCAGTGAGCGGCTAAAAGTTCTTCAGGATCTTGTGCCAAACGGTTCCAAGGTAATTATTCTACACCTTCATGATCTCAACTATTATGTTGTGAACAATTTTTGATGTACTTATGCAATTGATTTTCCCTTCAGGTTGATTTGGTTACCATGTTAGAGAAAGCAATTAGTTATGTAAAGTTCCTACAGCTGCAAGTGAAAGTAAGCAAGATAATTAATATATACTGCAACCTGATTAATTTTCTGAATATTTGGTCAAACATTTAATTGAGCCATTTTAAATTATATTTGAAGGTGTTGGCAACAGATGAGTTCTGGCCAGTGCAAGGTGGAAAACCACCTGAGCTTTCACAGGTGAAAGATGCCATCGATGCTATACTTTCATCTTCCCAGAGAGACAGAAGTTCAAGCTCTAAATAATAGATCTTCCGGATGCCTAAGGCACCTAAATTTAAAATGATGTCTTAAAATTATCATCTTGTTTCTAATAGCATGTATCTTAATTATGTGATGTTTTTTATACAAAATTTATGTCATTCATAGCTTCTCGTTATAGGATTTTTTTTTTTTTTTTTTTGGCTTAGATCTAACACTACTCTGAGTTCATTTGATCATTCTATTTTTTTTTTTTTTTGAAAAGAAAATTTCATTCACACAACCAAACCAGCCTCAAACGGAGGCAGCCAAAACAAAAACACCATTACATAATTACAAACTTACACCAATCTTCCCAAGAAACATTCCTACTTTTCGATCTAACATTATAACACAAGAACCCAACTGATTTTATTTCGCTAATAATTTTTTCAACTTTGACTGCAACATTGTTGAACTTCGCCTCGTTTCTAGCCCTCTATAAACTCCAACAACCTATTCTTATAGTTCCTTTCAAAGCCTCTTTTTTACCGTCACTTAATCCGAAGTGATCATGGACTTCAAGAAGATCTCTAAAAGAGAAAACAAAAATGTTTGGAATCTTGCACCAAACACTAATGTGATACCACAAGATTGAAGCAATCGAACAAGCACAAAACATATGTTCCATCATCTCGTCACTATCTTCACATAAACAATACGTCGAGTCAGCCACATCAACATTTCTTTTTTTAGAGGATCCACAGTCACAGTCCTATTCATTTCGGCTCGCGAAATAAACACGTTACATTTCGAAGGAATCCACTTGCACCACTCGGGAACATAATGGTTCGTATCCAACCTGTTTTTGTCGAGAAGCTCTTTCATAGCCGCTACACTAAACTTCTCCGCAGTAGCCCCTATCCATTTCCATCTATCTTTGTCGTTATTTAGATCGCCTGGGTCTCTTCCACATAAGACACTCTCCCTTTGATTATTTTATGAGTTGATAACCATAATCATAATAATATATTTACAACACTCTCCCTTGTTTATCAACTTAATACGCATTGAGATGTTGGCTTGTTAAAACCTTGCCAGAAAACCCAATGAGACAAAACCTCAGCTAAAGAAAAAAGAGTGCAGCACGTATTTTCTTCTTCCTATACTTCTTCTGAATCAGATATGTTGCCTCATTAAAAACCTTACTAAGAAAACCCAAATGGGACAAAACTTATTGAGAGAAAAAGGATGCAACTTGTATAATACCCCCCCCCCCCCCTCATTTGAATATGTCGATTTAAGTAAAGTGTGTCGATATTCCTTAAAATTTGTTCAAAGCTTCTGTAGTCAATGAAATGTCGTTTGATCCCTTGAAGTACAATCTCTTATGTTGAGCAATGTTATATGATTTTCATATCAGACTTCTAGTGCCTCCTCTTGAAAAGAAATATCATACGATCCACAACTGTGTTATGTTACATTTCCAATATCTACAAGACTAACCAAACTTGTTTCCATGGATTAGCAAAACATAATCCAATATCATTCATACCTTAAATATTTGTTTGAACTCATTCCAACGTCTCCTCGCTTGACATGTACTATATGATAACAATATGTTCAAGTGAAAGATATTATAATCATGCATAACTAGCAAGACATATTAATGCACATATGCATTTAACTATGGTACTTCTAGAATGAGAATATCTGTTTTGGTAGAAATAGACATTTTTATAACTAGTGACGGAACAACCTTTAACATACTTTAAGGTTAAACGTTGTCTATACTAAAATGTCCCAACATCTTCTAGATGTAGTTTGATCGATAAATAAAAATATAATGACACGTATACTCGAATTGCACAAGTAGTTTACAAACATCAAAAATTAATAGTCTGTTAATGATAATAATAAAACTAAATTATATTAAAATAAATGCATAGCTCTGTGGATGGACCGAAATCTTAAGATCTCCTAGTGATGGAACTACAGTGATCATCGGTAATGGCATAGTTTAAATTGTGGGTGGTCATAACGCTGAAGCTATTGCACTTCTTCTTCAAGCCTCAGGTTATCTACACCTCCAACATTATTGGTATCCATGTTAGTATTATTATCATTATAGAGCTTGTATACTTCTCCTACGGGTTACCAAAACCAAAAAGAAATCCAACATATCCATTACATTTTTTGAACGACAAATTTGAATCACAAACGGACCACTAGAGTATCATCGACTACTAGATTATCATCGTGCCACCAGCAGAACCACTCAATCATATCCATCTCCACTAGGCAATAATGCATATACACCAATTCAGGAGGAAACCTAATAAATCTGAGAAAACCCCCTTGTGGGAATCGAACCAAGGATCTAATGGTCCCTAAGCCTTATCTCACCCCAAGATGCCACTAGACTATAATGACATGGGCAACATATCTATTACATGTTTCGAACAGGTATGATAACATATGTTGAAGAGTGGAAACAAACTAACTAATAGAATAATATAATAGTATATCCTAACGTGTTTACTCTCAAAAGGCGGCTGGGAAGTTGTGGGTGGGCGTGCTAACGCCTGGGTCTACAACAAAATGTAAAGAGGTTAGTTACTAAAACCAATATATTTATTTGTAACACAAATACGTAATCAACGCTAAGATATAATATATATATAGGGTAATGCTAGACAAAAAACCCTAAAATTCTTAGAAAACTCTGGAAACCCAAATCTCCACCCATTTTTACCCAACCTCCCGACATTTTTTTTTTTTGAAAAAAATAACACATGTAATATACATGTTTTAGAGTGTCTTGGGCCAAAAAAAACAAAAAAGCGCCGAAGGGATTTTTAAAAAAAAAAATAAACAAATTTCAGCCATGTCCGGTCGCCTAACATGTGTTAGCCAAAAATGACAGAAACTGCTGAAATTTTTTTTTTTTTTTTTAAAAGATCCCTTCGGCGCTTTTTTGATTTTTTTGGCCCAAAACTCTTAAAAACATGTATATTACATGTGTTAATTTTTTCAAAAAACAAATGTCGGGAGGTTGGGTTTTCTAAGGTTTTTCATATAGATAGGGTTTTCTACCTAGCCTTGCCCTATATATATATATATTTAGTGGAGAGTTCAAATGAGAAGAAATTATTTATAAGAAGAAAAAAGAAGAAATTTTAACCAATAGAAATGCTTCATTAGACTTCATTTAATATTTGTACTTAATGTTACTATAAGGGTATATTGGTAAACTTACATACATCATTAATTGGTAGTTTCATCTTTAATAACTAACTATATTAAATTTGTAACTTATTTTTAAGATATATATTTTTCTCAAAAAATAAAAATAAAAATTCATTTATAGTGTAGGATAAATACGAGGCGTGTAGGATAAATTACGAGTTGTGTAGGATAAATTTCAATATGTGTATGATAAATTTCGAAATGTGTAGGATAACTTTTGATGTGTGTAGGCAAATTTTTTTAGTGTGGAAGATAATAGTCTTAATGACTAATTAATTAGTCAAACATAATAATAAATGAGATGAGAAAAAAAAATATTTAGTGTTTTACCATTGTATCCTTTTGTTCTTTTTATTCTTAATAAAATTTTCTTCTTAAATGAACCTTCCCCTATATATATATATAGGGAGCCGCTAGAATGAGAACCATCACGAGTTATGAGAACCACGAGAACCGCGACCCGCGGGTGGCTGTTGACCACGAAATTTTTTTTACACCTAGATCCGTATATTTTAGGACCGGGTGTAAATTTTCGGTTCAAACGGCGCGCCCGAGAGGGTAGTTTTTTACGCCCAAAGTTTGGTAAAAAAAAAAGAAAAATTAAAAAAACCCAAACTTTGGGCGTAAAAAACTACCCCCTCGGGCGCGCCGTTTGAACCGAAAATTTACACCCGGTCCTAAAATATACGGATCTAGGTGTAAAAAAAATTTCGTGGTCAACGGCCACCCGCGGGTCGCGGTTCTCGTGGTTCTCATAACTCGTGGTGGTTCTCATTCTAGCGGCCCCCTATATATATATATATATATATATATATATATATATATATATATATATATATATATATATATATCGTTAATTTTGTACTTATAGAGCAACACTGGTATATGTGATGGTGCTCGGAATTAGAAAAACACCAAATGAGTGTGGAACAAGCTTCAAATTACGGGGGTCATCTGATGGATAACTAAAGCGTCATTGTAACATACAACATTTTTAATCGAATAGATGTATTTACACATGGATATTACCCCTATAGGAGGGGTTATATAAAATGGTTTACATTAAGGACTAAAGAAGGTACTTCAGGAATGTTTAAACAACCCTAAAGTAGGGAAGGATCCCTAGTCACCCCGTTCACAAACAAGATATATATATATATATATATATGTGTGTGTGTGTGTGTGTGTGTGTGTTTAAGTTCCTGTAAAAAGGTGAAATTTGTGAGAAATGTGACAAATGTTATGGAGACAACATGTGCCATTATTTAATTTCATGGACTAAGGGTAATAAGGTAATTAACTTCAAAACCAATTTAAAGATAAAATAGATTGTAACTACTTTATGAGTTACTTTAGGAAATGTTTTATTTACGTATTAATAATTGATGTTCATGGTCTTCATTGAAAATATTTTGTTATTTTGCAGCTATAAAACAATACAAATTTCAAAAACACCATGACTTGAATAGTAATACAGTCATGGTGTTTTAACATCTGAAATGATTGTATTGCTATTTAAGTCATAGTATTTTAAAACCATCTGAGGATGATTGTATTGCTATTACAGATGTTAAAACACCATAACTTGAATAGCAATACAATCATTCCTGATGTTAACCATAACTTGAATCAAAGTACAATGTGTAGATGTTTAAAACATCATGCCTTGAGTCACAATACGATTAAAACATCATTGTATGAATATAAACAAAACACGATGGACTAAAACATCGGATTGAAACGTATTTTTTTTTCTTTATATAAGAATAGAAATATGGTACTCATCTTAAAGATAAAAAATGCTCGTTGTTATGGAGTATTTTTTTAAGAAATAAGTTACAAATAAAAAATTTATTGACGTTTAAATAAGACGGGGGAACTTACATGTACATTGCATGTGAATTTGTGAATTTAAACAGGTTAAATTTACCTTTATACCCTTAATCTAGAAAATAATTTGTTTAATGGTAAACATTATCTACAATCTTGCCATTATGATCTCCACCATTTGATTCAAAATCCAAGGGTGTAAAACACTTCCGACACTTGTCACAGACAACACCCTTTTTAGGATAACTCCACAGTATACATACATACATATATATAGAAACGGGATCAGGAGAAAACGCTCAAAAGTGTGAGAACGGTGAGAACGCATCATGGCCCAACACGTGTCCCGCGGCATAGAGAAGGGCGGAGGGGCTTTTTTGTCTTTTCATTCTCCTTTTATTTTCACAACGCGGTATAATATTTTATGACGTCTAAGTTTTTTTTGGCGTTAATTTTATTTATTAAACTTTTTGGCGTTTAATTAATTGTTTTTGTGTCCCATATATAATTTTTTGGCGTTATAGCGTTTCCTTGTTAATTTTTTGGCGTTTTTGGCGTTTTGTATAATGATTCACTACGAGTCATTAAAATTTGCATAAGATTACAATAAGACCAATTTTTTTGGCGTTTAGTGAATTTTTTGGCGTTTAATACCCTTTTTACAAGGTGTTTTGCCAGCAGCTGTTCTCGCAGTTTTCATACTTCTAGCGTTTTGCTGTTTGTAGTTTTTGGCGTTTTATATAATAATGTATTTTATTTATAGAGAATTGGATAACAAAACAACATATAACTTGATATCAAAAAAATATAAAATGAAAACAAAAATAATACAAAATGGTAATCTAATTTTTCTTCCGAATCTTCAATGTCATCAGCCTCTTCCTTCTTGAATTTGTTTTTGGCGTTTTGAACCTTTTTTTGAATACTTTAGCTAGATGCCAACTTTCCTTCATAAACCCCGTTTTTTTTAAGAAGAAGCTGCTTAGTGGCAACCTGTTTTTTGGTGTGATATTCTTGTTTGGTGGCATATCATTAAAGATCAACTCTTGTTTGATGTTATTTGTAATAATGGAGTCCAAAATAGCATTTTACACTTGTGTTGATCCGTTTATTCCATTCAAATAATCATCAAGAACAAAGCTCACCTGATGGCATATCACTGTCATCAGTCTCTTTTTCCTGAATATTTATCCATCTCATTCAGCAAAATATTTTTGAGTTAACCCCCTCAGAAAAAAGGATCCATTTCAGTGAAAGCTTTGACATCTGTGTCGTTTTAAAGGGAGTGGTTTCTATAGGATATGGCGTTTTTGTGTTTTTCTAGGTGTGATTAATTTCATTATGTATAGACCCTTCTCTTATAAGAGTTATTTGGCGCGTAATTTAGGCGGGACTTTTTATTGTAATAAATGATAATAATAAAGTAACTGTCTTTTCAGTTACTGTTTTTTGTATTTACTGTGTTGATCAGCTTTTATCAGTTTTATAGGTTATAGACGTCCCATCTTCTAAGTTTAGCGTTTTTTTAAGTGGACATATGCAGACCAACATGTCAAAATACAATAACGGAGTAAATAAAATATTAAGCAGGAAAAATATTTTTTGTTATTTTTGGCGTTTTGTTAGGGTTAACCATTTTTTAGTATTATTTTGGCGTTTTGCTAATAAAGATATAAATATATCATTTAATTATTATCTTAAAAAAAAGATTACATAGAAGAAAAAAAAAGAAGAAAAAAAAATTTAAAATCCTTCGTCAGAAGGTACTTTATCTGAATAGTATCCATCACTTGTGTCATCTTCTTCCTCCTCGGAGTCTTCTTCTTGATCTTTTTCCATGTCATCCCATTCACCTTCATCAGCTTCTTGTTCCTGAAGATTCTGAAGCCTCCACCTGAACATGTCTTGCATTAACTCCAATTTTGAGTCTATTTCTGTGTTGGTACAAGTGGCGTTATGCAATTCTTCCATGAAACCCAGTCGCTGCTTTGTCATGATGTTCTCTAGCCAGTAGACTTCCTCCTCTCCACTGTCGTATGTAACTGTCACCATGTCTGTTTCATCATCAAAACGCCATGATGTCTTGACAGGGTCTCGCTTCACATTTCCTTTGATTGTTCCAAATTTGTTGGTTAATGCTTTCATAAGCATATGCGTTTCATGGCATTCGTTGTCTAGAACGAGGCCAATGGATAAGATTTGCCTCTGTATCTCTTCTTCCATTTTCAGAATTGCCTTGACCGTCTTAACATACACCCTCCTTCTGTTGTTAAAATGGAGGACGTATCGCCTGATTCCCAGAGTGTATCTCCACGAAACGATTGTTGCCATTTTTTGGCATTTTGTTTTATGTTGGCGTTTTTGGTTAAAGATGTTTTTTTTTTTTGCAGAAAATGGATAGATTGAAGTGATTATGGAAGCTATGTTTTTACGTTTGTTTATATAATGATGTTTTTGGCGCGTATTTTAAGAAGGAATTTCTTCTAATAAATGTTATTAACTGAAATTCAGTTATTTGTGTTGTTTCATCTTCCTGTAATATTCAACGCGTTTTATTTTTAACTTTTGGCGTTTTGTTTTTAATGGCGTTTTGTTTTTTGTATGGCGTTTTAAATATGAGCGGTAAAAGACCCTTTTACATTTAATGAAGTGCGTCCCACATAATAATATTGATGTTATTTACGAAAACGCCACCGCGCAATCTAGTCCATGGATTGTTTTGATCGAACGATCCATAAGCGTTCTCACCGTTCTCACACTTTTCACCGTTTTCTCTAAATCTTGACCCCATATATATATATATGTATATATATATATATATATATATATATATATATATATATATACATATATATATATAGGAGAAGGATCATTTAGGAACCACTCTTATTGCGAGAACCGCGAGACCCAATGTGAGCACAACCAAAAATACCTAAAAATAGCTAATAAAACACACACAAAAAAATAATATTTTTTAAAGAAAAATCCCAGGGTTTCGTTATTAAAAAAATTAAATAAAAAAAATTGCTACTAAAAGTTGTGATTTTTCATTACAAATATTAGAAAAAATATTTTTGTGTTTATTAGTTTTTTTTGGGTTTAGTTTTTAGCATTTAGCTTGGGTGGGGGTAGGGGGTTACGTGTAACAACCCGCACGTTCGTGCGTTGTTACTACTCGTTATACTCGTTACGCCTAGCACCAGAGATTCGGATCATAATGTACCTATATCGCATATATCGCTAAATCGCAGTATTTTTCGCATACTTTATCGCTATCACATCACATTGCACTTGCTGACAACCATGGAGATGTCGAGTGAGGACCAATTCTACCCTCCTTGATAACCGTGATGTGTCGCAGTGCAACTCATTACTCAAAACACGCATTAACGTTCACGATGACATTGAGAGAGGACCTATTCTACCCTCCTCGATGACCGTGAAGCGTCGCAAAGTAATCGCATATTCGAAACAAAACCCGGTTAATGTATCGCAACTTTGAAATATGGATACGTACATACGGCCCCTTGTGATTAATTATATATATATGATAATTAAATATAGGAAATATGTAACCAAAACTATCGCAACGCTCGCCACAAAAATTGGAACAGTGAAGTTCTTCGCGCCAAAGATCCAACAGGATTGGCTATCCGGACGGATTGCCATCCGGACGGATAGGCCATCCGGACGGATAGGCCATCCGACCCAGATCACCAACATCACCTCCACTTCCCCCTTGCCTATAAATAGGCCCTGTCACTTCACTTGAACAGTGATGTGACAGCTCCCACTCGACCAGCACGCTCTTGGACCCTTTTCTCTTGATTTCTCGCGATTCCGGTAAGATCTCAACCTAAATCTTGTACTTCTATGATCTACACTCAATTCTACACCTTTCTATCTTTTAAAACTCAACTTTTAACCGTGAAATTACTGATTTGAGGTGTTCAAAGATGATGTCATCTGGAGTTCATATGAACATCAAAGTGTGACCTCATTTTACCATAAACAACTCAGATCTGAGTGATTTCCACATGTTTTTATAACAATCTCACCTAAAATCTATGTATCCAACCAAAGTATTGTGCGATTTCGGGTTAAACATGGAAGAACCGTCAAGAACGGCCACATCAGATGGAACGGGGTGGTTCCCGGCCGTTAGAACGGGTCGGAACTGATGGAATTTCATTTGTTTAACATGATGTCACATCGTCTCAGTCAACCACTCGTATTCTTTCCAGAAACCATCAAGAACGGTTTGATCAGGACGTTGGAACGAACTGCTGTCAACCGACCGGACAGACCATCCGACCGGATAGTGTCATCCGACTGGATAGTGTCATCCGACCGGATAAGTGACATACGACCGGACAGACCCTCCGACCGGATAAGGTCATCCGACCGGATAAGGTTACGATGCTATTCCCGTTTAGCACACCGTGCATCGCTTACGATACCATTCGATGTTTAGGCTAACTCAGGCACGCTCTCAACCGATACAATCAAGTTGTGTCCTCGCTAAATACGCACTGTGAGTATACTCGAACCCCTTTTTATCGCATTTTGGGTGTAACATACATTCCTAATTAAATCGAATTTATCAAAATGAATTATTCAATCAAACTATTTATCACTTACGAATGACTGTTATGCATATTTATACGTGATGCTAGTTACATATGCGTTAGGACTTATACTCGCGAGGTCCCGCCTTAACTAGTATAGTACTATAGCACCCGGCGGGGTCTAGTTAGGATGAATAGCAATCGCAATCGCAGCTCGAGTGACTTAGCTGGTAGTATCTGTCTTTTTGCATGTATGTTGTGGTATCCCGTCTATGTATTTGGTAATTCGCTGCACTTTTAACTATTTTACGCTACACTATCAAAACTTGTATACTCGCCAATACTTTTGTATTGACGTTGTTTTAACGTATGTTGCAGGTTAGATCGCTATCCACATCAAATCAAGCTAGAAAGTCTAGAAACTCGCCCAAAATCTAGGTTGTCGGATTTGTATTATTCGAGAGGACAAGAAATCTGTGATAACTTACGTGATTGTATTATTTGTTAGTATGGGATAACGAATGTAATAAACAAGTTGACGCTAACCCGCGTGTTGCGGCGGGATATTGATCAAGGTTATAGTATTAGATACAGTTTAAAAATATGCTCGATTTACTTTATGATATGATATGCATACATGTTTGGCTAATGCTTTAATGTGCAATATGTGAACATGTGTTGGCAAAATCTTAATCAAAACCATACATAATCTATAAAATTGTTTCGTGGATATGCTATACAACATCATATTGTACCAAGTTAAATAATTAATCATGTACTGTTGAAGACAATGAAAAGGTTTTAGAAAAGATCTTTGAACACTAACAAAAACAGGGAAACAATAAATAACCTGTATCGATCTTCGTCTGTTCGGTGGGTATTCAGGGTGGAGGCGGAAAACAGTGGGGCGTTGTAGATGTAGACATAGCGAAAGATGGAGAAAAAATGAAGAGAAGGACGGTTGAATGGGGTAAATGTAGTCGTTGCGTCCACAGAAAGTAAACGGTACTGGTGTGGCGGTTGGACGGCGATGGCATCAGTGGTGGATAGTAATGATAATCAAACGGTTGGAATGGTATTAATACAGGGGCTGGGCGACGGGGGTAAGTATTAAAAATATAGAATCGTTAAATAGGAAATATGAAGAATCATCATTTAACCGTATCTTCAAATTTTCACTGTCAAAACATTGGTTTTCCCTGTTGACATTCAAATGGAATAATATATATATGTGTATAATGATAACCAAACCGATGCGATCCGTCAATTAAAACAAACCGCCAACAACATTAAAATAAATACGCAACCGATGAACCGATTAAAAAAATTAAAATGAAATATATAATATTAATAGGCTACAAAACGATAATTAATAAACTATAAACTGCTCCCACGTTATCAATGGAAATCGGAAGAAACATAATGAACGGAATTCGGATTTGAGTCATCTCAACATATTAACAGAGTAAAAAACAATGGATTCTTTTACCGATAATCTCCAAACCATCGTTTGACGCCGCTGCCGTATCTCCATGGATAACAAACCCACAATCCGTCACAACCATACAACAAAAACACCCTTTTATCCTCAAACCTCTACCGGAAGTAGACACGCCGTAATGGAACCGACAAACACCTTAACCGCCGCCATCATAGATTACCGGATGACCGTACTTAACCGCTGCCATCATAGATCAGTAATGGAATCGAGAAACACATTAACCGCTGCCGTTACAGATCACCGGATGACTGTACTTAACCGCTACCGTCACAGATCACCGGATTACTGTATATAACCATTCACCGTCCTAAAAACCGTCATTGCATCATCCTTTAATTAACCAAAGGGTTGTGTCCCTTGAATTTAACAACATATCTTTGTATCACAAATTTTGTTTTTAAAGTGAGAATATGAATAGACAAAACCTGTATAAACACGATATTAAGAAGACGGAAACCCTTCTGAGTGGTCCGACCATACAATTGTATCTACAACATGCAGAATTAAAATTACACATTTACTAAATCATTTGCATACAGATTAACAATCACAATTATTATTAATATTCTAAAACAAAATACAATAATCAAGAACACCATAAATTAGACAACAAAAATCAATACACAACAGAAGAAAAAACATAAATCACCAGTGTAACAATGTGAAGGAATCTAGAGTTTCGGTGTGAGAAACGACCACTGTGCTTCAAAGGCAGGCGGCGGAACTGAGTGGCCAAAGATAAAGGATGGATGGGGTTTATAGTGCATGAAACAGTGGCAAATGACGGGAACCGGTGGATGGAGTTTACACGGCGGTTGGATTCTTTTCAAAAGGCGGCATGAGTTTTGGTTCAGTTGTCAAATGTAAAGTGGCGACTATTTGTTGAATGTATATAATTTTCTAATGGCGCGTGGGTATGAATGTTTGTCGGTTCCATTTTCAACCAGTGGGTGTGAATGTTAGTGCCAACCGGTGTCAGATGCTTTCATAAATCATGAAGCAGGGACGCAACCCTTAAACATACCCCAAGTTAGTATTTGTAGGGTTATATAATATTATCGCAATATAGTTGTTATGGATTCTCTCGAGCAATCTGATTCGCCTAGTGCCGCGCCCTGATGATTCCACCATCGGTTGGGGTGTGACAGATTGGTATCAGAGCCATAACTATAGGGAATTAGGCCAGACATGACCTAGTCCGGGTCGATGTCTTAGAAACGACCTAGTCTGTAGTCTAAGTACCAACGGGCCGACTCGTGCGAACCTAGTAGGAATTGCACGGGCCTACTTGATACTCTCATTCGAATTTGCTAAAAGCTACTACTTCGAGCGAACACCGCATACTATAATTTCACGCGAAGAGCCTTTCCTAAGCTCTCACCGCATACTATGAAATGGTTTTCGAAAAGCTCTCACCAAGGACTCGACCATAACGATGACTCGAGCCACGCGATGACTAGGAGGACGAATGCCATGAGCTGCATCCCAGTGGAAGCATAAGTCTTCTAGGTCAACGCGCGTACACGAACTTGTTGGGTATAGTTGGGTTACCTTGGGTAGTCGATGTAGGATCGTTTTACCGACCGAGTGAGTCAATCAGAGTCAATACTCACTGTTTGAATGGCGGAAACAAACAAACAGAGCTGAATCAGTAAAGAATGGAGTAGAAAACAGATTGTTGTACTTTAAACTAGCTTCTCATTCAATAAAAGACTTGATTACACGGCGGAATTTCGACAGCACTTCGTGACACTACCAGTAATTCCGTATGAAAATGAGAAGACACCTCCCATATATATAGGGAGTCTAATTTCGTTTGAAATGGTAACATGCCATTTCAAATGGAATTAGATGGTTAATTTCGTTTGAAATGGCATGGTACCATTTCAAACGAAATTACCATGAAATACCATAAAATTACATTCCGACCCTTATACAATCTATACATATGACCTAGACTGATAGACGTAGGCTATAGACATCGTGTACCAACAAACTCCCCCTTGGATATTGCCGGAGTCTTCAGTCTGGTCTTCAGGTCTTCATAGAGACTTGAACTTCTCTTCTCTCGGCTTAGGCTTTTTAATCAGCAACTTCCTAAGCTTCTCGTTCTCTTCCACAGCTTTCTTTTGCTCAGCAGCTTGTCTCTGTGCAAATGTCTCACGAAGATATCTATCTTTTTCTTCACGAGCTTTTCGTTCTTTCTCAGCCTTTAATTTCTCTTCTTCTTCAATCTTTCGCCACTTTGAGATCCATTTGCTTTCAGTATTGATACCCTTTTGAAAGCATATAGAAACAACTTTCTGGAACTGCATCGCTTGATCCCTATCTTCAGCCTTGAACCATATCTTGTTCACAAACAAACATTCTATGTCTTTCGCAGAGCAGTTCACCAGCCATAGAGGATCATACACAAAGATTTCTCTAATTTCATTCCCAGCTCTGTAGGTGATTACAGCTTCAGTCGACAAGCAGCTGTAAACCCAACATATAAAACCTTTATAAAAATCTTGCTCCATTTTGGGTATAGGAATATTTTTCAACACTTTAGGCTTTTTCACGTGCAAGATCGTCTCTTCATTCCCAGTCTCAGGATTTATCCTCTTTACTTTCTTCGGATAATGAGGCTTCCAATGCTTGAATTCATTTAAGGCTTCAAATTTAATCAGGCCCCACATTGGTACGTCAAGTTTTCTAACAGGATAATCCAGCGTTCTTACTTTCGATAATTCTTCTACATCCCACCACGGTAGAGACATGATATCATAAAGACGTTCAAAATACTGTACACCGTATTCTCTTCTGATGGCATATGCATTCACTTGTGGTAGGAAACCCCAACTGATAATATCCCCCAGTGACACTCCCCTGTCTCTGCTATAAAACTTCAGTGGCCTCTTGAACTTTCTTTCATTTGTCTGTCTAAACCACTTCTTTCTTTCTTCCTTCTGTGCGTCTTTCACAGTACCATCAAAATTCTTATCTATCAAAATTTCTGCTACTTTCCTTCTCAGCTTATCTCTATTCTCTTGAGTGAAAAATTCGAAAAGTGTAGGAAACTCAGACGTATCTACATTCACATCCTCATCGTCACTGCAATCTTCAACTTCAACTCTATCATAGTTGTCTGCTTCATCAACATACTTGTACTCATACTCAGGCTGTTGATTAACATCAAATGCATTCAACTCCTCTTCAAAATCAAACTTGAAATTTGGATCAGCAATACGCGTCATTTCTTTAATATCAGCCATTGTATACGTATGCCTGAACTCACCTTCCTCTACTTCAGGCTCTAGATGCAGAATTAACTTTTCTACTTTGTCAACATTTTGATCATCCACGTGCTCCCCCTCACCTTCAGCACTATCATGTTCTTCATTTGCATCATCATGCATATAATCATCAACATTCTGTTCATTTGACTTTTCAAACACTTTAATACCAGACGCACCCTGATCATCATCATCATTTCCATCATCACTGTGGCTACTTGCAGAAAATACTTTATCATCTTCATCATCTTTTTCTGCATCATCATCCTCATCTTCATCATCTTCATCAATATCTTTTTCATCATTAACCACATCAAGTAATACGTCTTCATCCAAAATAGCAGATACAGCAGAAATAGGAATAGGGTTCTCAGCTGATAGCACAATTGCTCTCTCTTCAGAAACACCTTCAATGCCTTTTCCCTTATCCTTCATTTTAGCATCAATCTCTGCTTGTTTTTGAGCTCGAATTTCTTCAATCTTTATCTCATCAAATTGTTGCTCAACAGATTTACCAAGCATCTTTTCTAGCACTTTGTTTATCATATAAATCTCATGTTCTTTCTGTGCCTTCAGAGCCTCAAGCTCTTTGTTCTTCAACTCAAAATACTTATTCTGTTCATCTTTGCGAGCTTTCTCTTCTAGTAACTCTGCTATCTTAACTTTCATCACATCAATTTCAGCTTCAATCTTTTTCAGCAACGCAGAATTTTGAGCTTCTACAGTTTTAACACGCTTCTCCAATTTCTTCTCACGATCAACCAACCTTTTATTCTCAACCAATACTTCTTCAACTTTATTTTCCAGATTCTTGACTTGCACATCAGTAGCAAAATTGAAATCACCGATGTCTTCAAGTGGAATATTGTGAGGAATATTAGGAAAATCTTTGTAACCAGAAGATCCAGGTGTGGTTTGAATACGTGGTTGTGAAGATGGTGGTGTTTGAAAGATTTGCTGTCAAGTAAGAATAGGTTGTTCATGTTGTGGTATATGGTGTGGTGGAGATGAATGTGGTGGTGAGAGATGTAATGGTGAAACATGTGGTGGAGGTGATGGTGGTGGTATGGATTGTTTTGGTGGTGATTTATGTGGAGAATGTGGTGGTGATGGTTCAGGTGGTGGTGAAGGAGGTTTACTGGATTCCTGGATTGGTTTCTTCTTTAACAAGATCTTCAATGGCTTTGCCTTCTTTGGAGTAACTATAAGTTTCCTTGCAACTGTTTTCTTTTTACCTCCAGAAGTAGGTGGCGTTTGAGATTCAATATCTTGCTCTGGAGATGGCTCGTACACATCATCATCATCTTTACCACTCCTTCTTCTCTTTTTCTATTTCTCTTTCTCTACAGCAGACATGACTATCTTATAACGTTCAGTTTCATCAACTTCATCTTCAGAAGAACTTGTTGTGCTTTTATCAACATCATCACTTTCTACAACACCAGCTACTTTTTCAGCTGCTTTAGCTGCTTTATCAGCTTCAAGACTTTCATTAAGGGCTTTCAACAATTTTGCAGATTCTGGAGAATAACGAACATCTCCTTCAACATCCATTTCAGTTTCAGCTTCAGCTTCATCTTCAGCTTCAGCTTCTGCTTCTTCATCAGACTCATCAACAAGTAAAGTCTTAGGAGTTTTCTTTTGATGTTTCTTGGGTTGTGAAGACGAACCCTCTCCTGCTTGCACTTTAGGAGTTACTTTCCTACTCCTCTTCTTCTTTTCCTTCAAAAACCATTCGCTACGCCTAGGCTTGAAATCTTCAAGAATCTCTAACTCATCCACATAGCTTTTCTCTTTCCTCTCTTGCTCATTTCTCCAGTGTTGATGATTTTCTGGATCAGGATCTTGATAATTCTTGTCTTTGATCAATCCGAAGAATTCAGCTGTCTTCTTTGGTTTTGGATGATTCGGATGATATCTAGCCAACTGCTTTATCGATTCATTATCCATGTGGGATAAAACCATCAAATCATTGTTTTCATCCTTATCCAGATCAGGATAGGCATGATCCAACATCATCTGTACAAAACGTGGATACAACCATGTCTTCCTGTTTAAAGTAACTTCATCAACCAAGTAATGAAACACAACATGTGAAAAGTTGTACTTTTTGTTCAACACAAGAGCAACCACCATATTCATTTGATAGTCTCGCATTGCATCATATCCTCCCTTTTGGTGACTGAGAGCCATCAACACTGAATGAATCAGAAATTTGTACAGCTTTGAAAATTTTGACTTCAAGTAATTAGCACTATTCAAAGCACCAGTGTATCCCATTCTTAACATACACCCTTTCACCATCCTTTCTAGAAACTTTGTAGGAGAATCTTCATCATCTGGAAAATCCAGTACTTCGCGAACAAGATCTTCAGATATAATGATTGGTTTGATCTTCCCTTTGTGTTCAACCACAGAGTTTATTACTTTGCTTGCTTCATCATACTTTGCTTTCTCCCAAAATCTTTTAATATGAGATTCGAACACCAAGTGCTGATTAGTCAACGCTTTTTGAATTGGCAATCTCCGCATAAACTCCAGTATACTTCTAAATTCCGACAACTTTGGATTCTTCTTCTCATCAAGATCACAACACGTGTTGTGTAGTGCATTGAACAACACCTTCGAAGGCTGAAAAATCACAACATACAAGCAAATTAGAATTAGACACTTAGAATAATTTTCAATAATAAGGCATCATTCAGACGAAATCATATACACATATCACATTTCAAACGGAATCTCATTGAAACGAAATCACAGAATGATTTCAAACGGAATCATACTCAAACGGAATCTACTATTTCTTTTGAAAATCACATTCTCACAAACACTCATTTCAAGCGGAATTAAACACTCTTATTCCGTTTGAACTTGACAAAAATCCCCAAAAATTTTTCAATATCAGATGTTCAAATTGATCACTTGGGTTTGTTCTATGTTCGATTCCGAGCAAGTGTGTATCCTTTTTATAGATTTTCAACAACAGATTTGCCCTAGATCTAAGTCAGAAGATCCGTTCATTGTCATTCAAACACAAACACAGATCTGCAACAATCAAAACATCATACGACTAATCTACAATAAATTCCGACAACACCCATGTGATTTAATTTCATTTTACATCATTATCAAACCCTAAATCTAGGTTTTCTACCCTGTTTGACGTCGACACAAGAAAACATATAAGATCTGGGTAAAATCGGTACAATCACTCACCTTCACCATGTTAATAGTTGAACCGGCCAACTAAAAACACTAGATCTAAGTACAAACGGACAGAATAACAACTAGAATTGAAGGTTTTGAGGGTATCGTTTGAAATCGCCCTGATGTGCTCTTGAAACGGAATAAAGACACGAATGAGCTTCAAACGGAATATCTTGGGCTATTTATAGACCACATAATCCCGTTTGAAAGTGGCACAAGGCGATTCAAGCGGAATTGCCACTTCAAACGAGATGATGCTTCAAACGGAATCACCCTCTTTCAAGCGAAATTACTTTTTAAAATTTTTAACTTTTTGAGTTTTTCAGTTTTTACCGACACACCCAGTTAACCAAGTCCAAGTTAATGACCCTGGTCAACTGTTTAGCCTGACAAGTCCAAGTTAATGACCCTGGCTGACCAAATTATGAAGTTGCTGATTTTCTGAAATGATTTAAGATCAAATTAATGAACTTTTGAACTTTCAAGCTTTTACCAATCACTTTTTCACAATCTTCTGCTTACCCAACCCTCAAGATTCAGACATGATCAGCACACAAGACTTTGATCATCTGATCCCCAACGTCTGTTGTCAAAAATAAGATGAAAAATAAAATCTTTTTGGATTTTGAATATGGTAAACAATAAACTGTACACACAATATTTTTGTGAGCGTGTTAGGAGATCATATCAGCTACCGATGAGATACAAGTACCGTTAAGCTTAGATTACATTTTAAGCATTAAACTGTTTGCAATGATTGTCGATATACTAGTCCACTTTAAATTTTCACACAATTTTCAATCTGTTCAGGATACGGATTAGTGTTTTAAGGCTTAACTTTTATATGTGTACCACCTCAGAATATACTCTCGTATCCAGATCCCAATATTCAGTCTTACAGGTGAGTATACCTAGATGATATCTGTAGGGGGTTAAATTGCGAGACCCTGAGAGCTCAAGTCAGAACTTCCGTTCAGCAGAGAGATGACGGTTCGACTTAGGTGGGTCCCCTTTAGAGGATCTTTTTTACAACAGCATTGATTAGCAATTTTATTGTCTCATCATTTTATGCTGAGGGCGGCGCTATATTTCAAGCAAGCGGTAAAGTATTCTCCGGGGACTAGGCCATTGCTTCCGCATTATCAGAAGTCCCGGGATAATACCCCAGATATCACTAAGCATAAAGACCTAGTATCTCAGAAAGAGGGACCTTTCAAACAAGATTTTGGGGGTTACCCATATATCCGAGAGATGTTCCCCACATAAAAGCAAGAAATTTTATGTTTATATCCCGAACAAACCTACTAAATATGTAAAAACCTATCGGCATATCATCTGCAAGACTGCTTAACACGTTTTTACATTACATTTCTTTAGCGTACTGCACTGTCTAGCTGATGTACTATCATTTCCCCTTTTTACACAAACTCATTTTTACTTTTTCAAATGTTTTTGGATTTTGACTTTTTATCATGTTTTTGTATTTTTCTGCAAACTTTCTCCCCCTAAAAACAAAAACATATTTTTGTGTTTTTAGTTTTTTATCAAAAACAGAAAATAAACTGTACAAAAACTTGACAACATAACGTGGATCACATCAGATCGCCGTCCTCCTCGGCATCACACTCGATTACCCTCCCAGAAAACAGATTTTTCATCCCGTTCAATTTCAAAAGATAATTAAATCTTTTTCTATTAAAAGGTTTAGTGTAGAAATCAGCCTTCTGTTCATCGGTGTGTATATGTTCTATTCGGATCAACTTCTTCTCGTAGCAATCACGGATGAAGTGATGCCGAATTTCAATATGTTTAGTTTTTGAGTGGTGAACCGGGTTTTTCGTTATATTAATAGCCGCTTCATTGTTGTAACACCTCGTAAAATCACGTCCAATAAAGTATTGACACGTGTAATAAACCCTAATAAAGTCAAACCTTGAATATAAGGGACTAATTTTTCGAAAAATCGAAAAGCATTAATTATGAAAGAACCGGAAGTATTATCATACCTAAAATAAGTTTCTAAATAACCTTTTATGGTTTTGTATTCACAAATGAGCCACTTGTTAATCAAGTGTAGCCGTTTATGTGATTAATTGAAAGTTTGCGCAATAAAGGGTTAAAAGCGTCAACATGTAAATTCTTACCTCTGAGTGATCTTTTAACAAACCGAGAGCCTCATGATATGTGATTATACTCTCGGGAATGCCAATCATTGGCCATCCAAGGCTTTTATGCCTAAAAGTGAAGTTACGCGCAACTTTGCAAGTATAAGGGACTAGAAGTGTCAATATGTTTAATTATACCTCTGAATGACCTTTTATCGAGCCCGAAACATTATGATGTTTAATAATACTTTGAAGAATGCCAAATATGAATTAGATGAGGCTTCAATGATAGTAATTGATGAGTTACGCAAGTTTGCGCGTTAGAGGGACCTAAAGCGTCAAACTGCTAAAGTATACCGATTCGTATGTTATCGGACCTTCCGGAATATGACCATGAGTTTTACATACCTTAATTATCCTTCTCATTGCTTAGATATAGGCTTTGATGTGTTTAGTGCGCAAAAATAAACTTTTAAGTCATGCAGGGACTAAAAGTGTCAAAAAGCGCACAAGTTTGCGTTTACGCGCATATCTTACATTCTGGGTATTCCCGGACACCCAAAAATTTATGTAAGCACTAAAATATTTTATTTTAATGTTTGGCTTGATAAAATTCCATTCGTCGCGTCGTTTGGATTGTTTTTCGCGTCCGTCCGTGTTTCGTCGTAATTAGCCGAACAACGTGACCGTACGACCAAACGAACCGACATCCGGCATATTTTTGAGCATGTTTCATGTTCTCTATGCTTAGGCATCATTGTAGAGCCTTAAAAATGGTTTAACGGGCCTTAGACGAGTCAGAAATGGCGTTTGGAAGAGCAGGGACTAAAACTGTCAACATTTGAAAATCCTTTTTGCTGGCCATAGGCTTGCGCACCTCAACACTGTGGTTGTTGCGGTGCGCAAGCAGTCCCCAGATGCAGCAACTCATTTTTTTTGCCTGTTCAGCCCATTCAAACGTCAAGTATTGCCCTTTTTCACTTCCATGCGCGTCCCCTACTAATTTTAGGTCTTAGGGACATGTGTAAATGATAAGGGATCACTCCTAGCATGATTTGTCATCATCAAATTGATCCAAGAACACTATAAAAAGGCCTTATGTTGCAACCATTTTGATCACTCATTCCACCTGCATTTGTGGGACTCTCTAGAGCTTTTGATCAGTCTCTAGTCATCCCTAATCGTGCATTAGGCTTTTGTAAGTATGCTTAACCTTCCCTAATCAAGTTTTGCTTAGTATTTAGCTTAAAAGTCAAACCGTCGTAATTAACGGTTGACTTATCGATTAATCACTAATGGTCCAGTGATTAGTCAAATTGAAGGTAGTTATAAGTTGGTATTTATGTGGGCAATAAACCCTTATAAGGGCACCCTCAGATTCCCACTCTAACTAGATCAAATGTCGGGTCAAAGTTGTTTAGAAAAAGTCAATAGAAGCTTAATTTTCAAATTAACATGTAATTAGCAATGTAGAAGGCATGTAACCTATTTTATCACTCATATAACTTGGTAATAAGTATAAGAATTGATCTAAGCTTGTTTGATCCGACAATTTCCTGTTTAGACCCGGTTCGGAACCAAAAGTCGCAAAACTTTGACTTTTGCTTTGACTTCAGTTCTGACCCGATTTAGTATGATTTGGAAATGCCTTAGAGTTTCCTTAGGACCAGGCTACATGTTAGCATAACCCTCTGTGGTTGGTTCAATGATTATCCGATTCGTTTACATGTTTCCGTTAGTTGCTTAAATGTTGACCAATATGCCCTTTTGACCATAAAACGAGAATTTTGGAAATATGAAAGGACAATAATCCTTATTACTGATTTATAAAGTTGTCCCTAAAATTTTACATCAGTTGGAGGTCTAGATTAGGAGTTATGCTCATTGGCGAAATTATAACGCCTTTTAGTAATTAAAAGGCGCAATTAGCATAAAGCCTATCTAAACCCAAATTTTGACACCAAACCTTTTACCCACTGATGTAATATAATATTTTGGGATTTTCAAATATTTTTAATTATTTTTAACATGCTCATAACCTAAGGTTATGGCATTAATTCGGTTAATACCGATTATACCCTTTCGGTCATAAAATGAGTTCTACATAGTATTTTGACACCAATCCAATTGCTACTGATTTTATATAATAAATAAAGTATTTTGAACTTTATAAACTGATCAGAAAACTCATATTTCTTGTATAACCCGGAAATCGCTTAAAATGGCCTTTAAAGCGTATTAAACGCATAGTTTGGGTTTAAAACCATTTTTGCCATATAAGGCTTATTACCAACTGATATGACCTATTAAAATAAGCTATTTTACTGATGTATTCGGACCCGAATCTCAGAACTCCATTTAAACTCTTTTATAACCTTTAAAATGACCAAAATACCCCTACGGGGCTTATTTTGAGATTAAACTCGTTTCGGGCATAATGGAAGATATCCTACTGATATCACAACATGTTTAAGGCATGTTAACTTAGGAAACCTGTATATGACTCTTATGGTTACCCGTTACGCCTCTTGCGCGTTCGGTTCGGTTTATGTAACTAGTTTGCATAAGTTAGCCGAAACGGGTCAAACCTTATCATTTTTATCTCAAAATCCAGAAGGTGTTTAGATTACCCATATTATACAGGTATTCAAACTTGTCGGATCTAAAACACATTCTATTCCGGTCTTCGCTTAATCATGCGTTTGAACCGTATATTTCCTTAAGACTAACCGGTCTAAGCTTAGGCTTAATTAAAGACCCGTTAGCATTCTAATTGGTTATTTATACCATCATTCCAGACTAGAGCCTTCCGGTAAATTGTACCTACGCTTGCTTAAGTGAATACGGCTGAGTTATTAAAATTCTTGCTATTTAAGACAGGAGCTAGCTCAGGTAAATACTCTTAACTTATTTTCCCTTATACGGGCTTGGGATACGGTATTATAAAAATACCGCTTGGTCGGGTGTAGAAACCTTTTAAGCGGAAATGATTAAATTGCATAATCCCATTTTAATCTGTATTGATTGATAACAAAGAACTTTAGGGGTTAATGACCGTGTCCTGGATATCCTTGGCTCATTTAAAAAGTGAATGGCCATAACTTAAGCACAAGGTGTAGGCATAACACCTCCTGTTGCGTATGTAAAAGATATACTCACTCGTAAGGCTATCTTCTTGTGAGTTATATTTATGGTGTGTCAATTAATCTTGACCGGCTTGTATTGTAGAATCACCGGCCCTAAATGTTGGACAAACATGTAAATCGGATACAAGATCTTTATTAATAAAATTGTCCCAAGTATAAAAGATTAATTTTTCCTCGTGCATTTTAATCAAATTATAAAAGATATTTTGTGCCACGTGCATTCAAATCAATTTTCAATCATTTTCCAAAATGAGTCAGTTGAGTGTATTTACCAGTGAAAACTGACGTATTTTCAAAAGTCTAAGTGACAGGTACAAGTACGTAATAGGCTGGAAGCTGCTCAGGACGATAATAAGGAATCTTGCAAGTTCTAGGCTTCTAAAGTCTGTTAAACAATATTTATATTTTAAGATCCGCATGTGGATCCTTTACTTTCCGTTGTAATACTCGATATTACTTTATATTCGGATTGTAATATATTTATCTTTTGCTTCCGCTGTGCATTTATATATTGTGTTGTTTGACTATGATGATATCAACTACGTCACGATACTCCCCACCGGGCCCACCGATGACACGTGAAAATTCGGGGTGTGACAATTGTCCACAAAAATTGGTGTGTTCAAGAACTGCAAACCAAAGTCTCGGATCTGCTGTTGGATCCAAAGGATCTGTGAGCAACAGCTCGAGGCCGAAACGTATTCTGCCTCGCACGTAGAGAGCGCTACTGAGGTTTGTTTCTTGCACTGCCAGGGGACCAGTCGAGTTCCAAAGAACTGACACCCAGCAGTAGTGGACTTAGCATTTTGCTTGCAACAACCAAAGTCCGAATCAGGAAAACCTGAGAGTGAGAAATCGCCAAATTTAGGATACCACAAGCCGATGCTTGGGCAGCCTTTCAAATACCGTAAGATGCGTTTCACAATCGTCAAGTGTGACTGGCGAGGGCTAAACTGATATCGGGCGCACAAACACGTCGGATACATGATGTCCGGCCGGGAAGCAGTAAGATACATCAAAGATCCAATCATTGATCGATACAGTGTCTCATCCACTTTCTCTCCACTCTCGTCTGGGCAAATCCCATGATTCTGAGCTAGGGGTTGATGCTGGACTGGATTGAGCCATGTTGAACTTCTCCAGAACATCGTTCACATACTTTGTTTGATAAATGAAGATTCCTTCGGGCATTTGCTCGACCTATAGCCCTAGGAAGAACTTCATCTCCCCCATTGAACTCATCTCGAACTTCTTTTTCATCACATTCTCAAAATCTTTACACAACTCGTCATTTGTTGATCCAAAGATGATATCATCGACGTAGATCTGCACGATTAAGAGATGGCCTGCAACTTCCTTGATAAACAACGTACTATCAACTGTCCCTCTACTAAACCCGTTGGCCAGCAAATGTTGGGAGAGCGTCTCATACCAGGCTCTCGGGACCTGGTGTAGTTCGTAGAGCGCTTTATCCAGAAGATAGACTTTGTTCTTGTGTACTGGATCAGTAAACCCCGGCGGTTGACCAACTTACACTTCTTCTTTGATTGTACCGTATAGGAATGCAGACTTGACATCCAGCTGGTATACTTTGAATCCTTTCCATGATGCAAATGCTAAGAAGATTCTTATTGCCTCGAGCCTGGCTACCGGGGCATACACTTCTGTAAAATCAATCCCCTCCTGCTGGCTGAAACCCAGTACTACCAGTCGTGCTTTATTCCTCACAATCACGCCTCTATCAACCCTTTTGCACTTGAATACCCACTTTGTCTTTATCAGCTTCTGGTTTTCAGGAAGGTCTACTAATCTCCAAACACCTAGTTTCTCGAACTGCTGCAGCTCTTCCTGCATAGCGTTCACCCAGCTGTCTTCAGTCAAAGCTTCTTTATACGTTCTGGGTTCGATCTGCGAGATAAAACATTTAAGTGAGAATTCTTCCAGTAATGGAGCAACAGAAGTATAAAAACAAGTAAGTGCTCTGTTGATCTGGTCTCGTGTTTTAACTCCGCTCTGAAGATCACCAATAATCTGCTCTGAAGGATGATAAGACAGAGTTCTTGGCATTGCAGTGTCAGGCACATTAACTTCCGATTGCAAGTTCGTGATGTCTAGATCACCGGTGTGATCCTCAGCTTCAGTCGTAGCAACATTTGGTTCCTCGTCAAAAGTCGGACTGGATTCCGATTCTGAGTCATCGGATTGATCAAATGATGGAGCTGGTTCCTCTGGTGGTTCGTGAGCTGTTCCACTGGGACCGGCCTCGTGATCGTTTGTACCAGGTGTAGGAATGTTTGTACCCACATCAGGTTGAGAAACCACCAACGGTCTAGGTATCTGATCTTGTACCATTGATTGCTGCTGTTGGTATAAGTAAGCAAGTTCCTCTTCACTCGGCTCTGTCGGCAGTTTGAAAGATTCCCAGAGTTTGTCGTAATCGAAAAGCAATCTTTGTCCGGGAAGTTGTGGTGGAGCTGTATGCTTCTGACAGTCTACATGCTGAACTTCAATTACCTTCTTCACACATGGAACGAACACTCTTTTTAGCGGACTCGCATATCCAACAAAGAAACCTTCATTACTCGTCGCGCCAAACTTTCCATCTTGATCAATGAAAGTACACGGTGATCCAAACGGCTCTAGAAACTTCAGATTTGGTTTATATATATATGAAGAAGTTCAAAGCAGGTCTTTTTGTATTTCTTCACAGTAAGAACGCGATTCAATGTATAGCATGCCGCTGCCACAGCTTCACTCCAGAAATAGATCGGTAGTTTGGAATCGGCCAGCATCGTTCGAGCAGTTTCAATTAGAGTGCGATTCTTTCTTTCAGCTACACCATTTTGCTGTGGAGTATATGGTGCACTGAATTCATGAAGAATCCCTTTTTCGTTACAAAACTCGAGCATGCGATTGTTCTTGAACTCCGTTCCATTATCACTCCGAATCCTTCTAATTGGCACGTTATACAACGTTTCCATCTTTTTGAATAAAATCATCAATGAATCAAACGTTTTATCTTTCCTCTCCATGCACACCACCCAAGAAAATCTAGTGAAGTCATCAGTGACTACTAGACAGTATAAGTCTCCGCTGATACTTTGCACATTGACTGGTCCAAAGAGATCCATATGGAGTCTCTCGAGAGGCATTCTGATTGAATTCAGCAACTTCTGTGGGTGTGACTTCTTTGTCTGCTTTCCCTTCTTGCAAGCTACACAATCATCTTTTAAATGAAAACTTTTCAAATTTACACCTTCAACTAAATCATTGTGTACAAGAAAGTTCATTTTTCTAACATGAATGTCGCCCATCTTTCGATGCCACATTATCGACACTTTTTCAGTAGCCTTTGTTTTTTACACAAAACACTGTTTTTGATGATCTGTTGTTGTTGCGACACTCATATCAAGAATGTACAGATCATTTTCTCGTGGAGCTCGCAACAACACCATTTCTTCCGGAATTTTGAAACCAGGTTTTAAGACTAAACATTCATTTTTAGTGAAATGTACGGTAAATGACTTGTCACAAATCTGTGAGATACTCAGCAGATTGTTTTCAAGTTCAATTATATAGTTCACTTTATCAAACAAAATGACTCCATTCGTTAGAGTCCCTTGACCAACAATCCTTCCTCCCTGATTCCCAGCGAATCCCACATATCCTCCATTGATAGACTTGACGTCATAAAGCAATGCTAGCATTCCGGTCGTGTGTCTTGACGCTCCGCTGTCCATTTTCCACTTTGAGATGAACGGCTTCGGAAGCCCCTGCAAACATCACAGACAATTTATTCAAATAATGAGGCCCATGATTTCTTAACACTCGGAATACTTCCAAACACAAAATCACAATCTACTTCAACTTTCGGAATACTGAAGATGAAATTTGGGACCACAGATTTGACTTTTGATTTTAAATCTTCCTTCTTAATCGGTGGAAACTCTTCAAGTAATTTGTCAAGTTCAAATTCAAGTTTATCCTCATCATTTTCAAAAACTTTTGATTCATTTTTCAAAACACTTTCCATCTTTTTCTTTTCAACTGATGATTTTGGTTTCACCACCCAAGATTGATTCTCAAAAACTTTCATTTTTGGATAAATCTTTGAAGACTTTTGGGTTTTCTAAGATTCGCCAACCTCAAAAGTTGATTTCTGCTTTTCCTCGGACTTCAGAGATTCACCTCTCTTCAAAATACGAACTGGTGAAATCATTGGTTTTTTACCCTTGTTATCAGTTGATATTTTAGGTCGGGGTTTTTGCAAAACAGGTTTTTCAAAGACTTTCATGCATTGTTTGGCCATATGACAATCTCATTGCAGCGATAGCAAACTCTTTTGTCATATTCGACAAAAGTTGATTTGTACGACTCTTCTTTCAGCTACTTCGTTGCATTGAAATCATCAATGGCTTTTTGACTGAAAATATACTCTTTTCAGCATCAACACTTGGACCAACAACAAAAACATCACTCATCGTTTCCTTTGGCTTAACATTCTTCTTGGCCATTTTCTTTTCAAATCCAATCCCTTTGTTTTTAAAATTGTTTCCATTTCTCTTGTTGTTACCACCATTTCCCTCCCACTATTTCTTTCCCGAGTTGTTAGGTTGTGACTTACCAAAAGATTTTTTGGGTTTTGAAAAGAACTCTTTGTTGTTCACCTCAGAAATATCAATTTCAACCAATTTAAACACCTTTTCAACATTTTTCATGTTCGCGTTCTGGATTGGATACTCAAAATCAGAATAGAGTTTGTCAGTTCCAATCATTGTGTAGACCACCATGATCGGATCATCATTCACAACCTTTTCTGATTTTGGTATAAACTTGTCCAAAAAGTTACCATCATTTTCAACATCAGAATTGGAACTTTCCAAATGAGTTTTCACGGTTTCAAAATATGAGTTATCACTCTCTTCGTCTAACACTTGGTCAACAACGGTCTTAATAACCTGTGGCTCATTGTCAGTGTCTGACGGAGAAAATGTAACATCAATATTCTCAGGTAACTCATTCTCAATGGTTCTCAGTTTGAGGTTCAAAGCAGCTTCCACCCCATCTGGATACTTCTGAGTGTAATGACTCCACATTGGGGGTGGAACACTGTTAAAGACAGGTGTTTCATCTGGTTGTTTAGGGACAATCTGTTCAATCACATATGAAGATGCAACATAACTCATCAACTTCTTATCAATTCTTTCATTTTCAATTTTTATTAACTCCAATTCTTTTTTCAATGAAGCAATTGTATCCAAATGAAAGTTGATTTCCTTTTGTTTATCCAAAACTGTTGATTTTAACAATTTTGTGGCTTTATCGTTTTCAAGACTCTCTTTTTGAATCATTTTGATAGATTTAGCCAACTTGTCATAAGCTTCTTTTACTTCACTTAGGTCAAATTTAACCTCATCAGTGTATTGTTTCAATTCCTGAAACCTTTTGTGTTTTTCAAGACATTTCATGCATGGTTTTGAACATTTTTTGCATGAAGTTTCAGAGATTGAATCAATCTTTTCAACAATCTTTTCTTCTTGCTCAAAATCAACATCCTGTTTACCGACATTATCAGACTCTGACTCAGACACTCCTTCAGTTTTGATCTCCTCACTTTCAGATTTCCCATCAGACTCCATTTGACCTGACTCTGTTTTGACCGACACACTTTCAACTGACTCAGTATCAACAGACTCTGGTTTTACAGATTCTGTGTCTACCTCTTTCAGCTTTGCCATTAAGGCTTTGTCAGCAATCTCTTTAAGTGTTTCTTCAGTCATTTATTTGGAGACATCAATTATCTCTTCAACCGGAGCTTTCTCTACCTCATACTGTGGGCAAAAACCAGTCGTTGTCTCACCGAAAAAACCTGCAAAAGAATCAACCATATTAGGAGGCATAATTGATTTTAAAGAACTAGCTAAAACCTCTTGTTCGGATTGATAATAGTAAACTTCTGCAGCAATTTCCTCGAGATCAACTTAACTTTCTTCAGACGCATCTTCACTAACCACCTCTGTTTTAACAACACTTTTCGGTTCTTCCACAATCTCAGCCATCAATCCTCTACCCTCACTGCCAGGGATATATTTATCCCAACTGAATCCTTCAGCTACCTTTTCATCATCTTGGTTGACTATGAGAGCTTTTTCTGGCTTGTTCTCGATCTGAGGTCTTTGAACGACAGGTTGTTGATTTGTCTTATGATAAATCGCCTGTCTGTAGTAATCATTGGTAAATGGATTTTGGTGGTTGTTGACTTCTCTATTCGGACACTCTCGTTTAAAATGCCCTTTCTCTTTACATCTGAAACAAGTCACTTTGGACTTATCAAAGCCAAGCTTCTGATCTGGACCTAACAAACTGTTTCGGCCCGTAATTTCCATAAACCTTTGGGCTCTTCTAACCAAACTAGCCATTCCCCACTTGATGTCTATCAATTCGAGCTCCTCCGGATCTATTTGATCATAGTCCTCTTTCGTCATATCGGGGTTTCCTATTCTCCCAGCAACCAAACTCTCGTAAGATTCCAATACTGATGCGAGTAGTGTTATGTGCTGTTTAGCAGAAGATTCTGTAAAATCTTGAGCGTTCTTAATGTTTACTGCAATGTTGCACAGTATCCCTGGACCTTGACTCTGATTGTTCGAGCTTGATGAGCTTTGTAGAGACATTTGTTCTGAAATCTTGGAATTCGGCTCATAACTTGCAAACGGTGAAGGCTTGTTGTTGCTTGAAGTACCAGATGTTGAATCTGCACTGAATGCTGTTTGAATCTTCGGGCTTAGATTTGTTGTTGCCGGAGAACTGCCTTTG
The DNA here is from genome assembly GCA_030545235.1 of Helianthus tuberosus. Taxonomy (NCBI): domain Eukaryota; kingdom Viridiplantae; phylum Streptophyta; class Magnoliopsida; order Asterales; family Asteraceae; genus Helianthus; species Helianthus tuberosus. The sequence continues at coordinate 80,038,563 of CM060417.1, read as the reverse complement.
TAATATAGTGAAACATCCTGTTGAACATTCGCAGAATTCATCTGTTTAACCTTTGTTAACTCTAACTCATGTGCTTCGATCTTCTCTATGAAACCACTAAGATTCAAATTAGCAAAATTTATATTGTTCTTTAACACCACCAGATAAGTACCCCATTCATCATATGGCAATGCATCTGCCAATTTATCGATCCACTCCTCATTAGTTTTGGTTATCTCCAATCTCCCCATCTCCACAACTAGATGACAGTATCTTTCAATCAATTGTTTTGTAGTTTCACCTTTCATACCAGTGAAGATGTCAAATTGTTTCTTTATCAAAGCCTTTTTGCTTTTGATCATGGCCACACTCCCTTTAAACTTTAATTTCAGTGACTCCCAAATAGATTGTGAATTATCCTCATGTTGCAACAACACCAAGATATCCTCTTTAATCGCCTGTTGAAGAATACTCATCATCTTCTTCTCAGCTTTGAAATCTTCTTGTTCAGTTTGTGTCAAACTACCAATCACTTTCACATGACCCAAACCATCTATTGGAGGAACATATTTCGCTTCAATCTTCATCCAGCACTCGAAGTGGTTTGCTTGAACCCATGTCTTAAACCTTCCAGACCAACCCGAATACTCATCGATATTCATCAGTTTAGGTGGTTTCTGCATCGTTCCGAGCTCATTCTCCATATTCACGTTTTGTACAATACTTGCCGGGTTTTGTGCTGATGTCATCCCACCGCCGGCAAAGAAGTTATAAAAATCTTGATTTTCCATTTTACGAAAACAGTTTACGAACAAAATTTTCAAGTTTTGAAAACAGGTTTTACACGAAATCAGACTTTCGAACGAAATCACGAACCAAATGGACTTTCACAAGAAATCAGACCTCTCAAACGAAATTATGTTTCAAACGGGATTACTCTTCAAGCGAGACTACACTTTTTCAAACTAGATCACTTTCAAACTAGATGAGTTTCAAATGGAATAGTACCTTTAAACGGAATAGAGTGCCATTTTCAAACGGAATTGACCAACAACCTCTTTTCAAACGAAATCTCTATTTTCAATCAAAATAAGATATTTCGTTTGAAATTGCAAGAATTTTTTCAAACGGAATTGTTATTTCAAACGAAATACGATTTTTCAAACGGAATATCTTGGCTTCGTTCAAACAAAATAAGGTTTATGGTCCATTTATGTCACTTTTAGCCCGAATTTTGATCTGATTTTCTCAAGGGTTTGTTAAAACACACTTTTACACACACTTGTCAAAAACTCGGTCCATTTTGTCCGTTAAAATGTCCAGAAATCCAATTTTGAGTAGAAAACGCTACTGATTCAAGTGTATTGGCTCATAACTGGCTCTGATACCAATTATAGGATCGTTTTACCGACCGAGTGAGTCAATCAGAGTCAATACTCACTGTTTGAATGGCGGAAACAAACAAACAGAGCTGAATCAGTAAAGAATGGAGTAGAAAACAGATTGTTGTACTTTAAACTAGCTTCTCATTCAATAAAAGACTTGATTACACGGCGGAATTTTGACAGCACTTCGTGACACTACCAGTAATTCCGTATGAAAATGAGAAGACACCTCCCATATATATAGCGAGTCTAATTTCGTTTGAAATGGTAACATGCCATTTCAAACGGAATTAGATGGTTAATTTCGTTTGAAATGACATGGTACCATTTCAAACGAAATTACCATGAAATACCATAAAATTACATTCCGACCCTTATACAATCTATACATATTACCTAGACCGATAGACGTAGGCTATAGACATCGTGTACCAACAGTCAACGCCTAAACACCCGAGGCACTCCGATTATTTTACTAAGCCTACGACTCGCAGGTTTTACGCTTTAATGAACTTAATTACGCTTTATGTGTTTATTATACGCCTTATCAACTTCTCAATTTATCAATTTTCGTTCCTTGTTTTACAAAAGCACAACTCGCACAACCATCGCAATCTAAAACGAAGACCGAATGATTGCAACAAAACAAACGTCTAATTACTCGCTTACGCTCTCTCCCTCCCATCGCGTCCTCGCGTATTCTACACCGATATGTATGTGGGTAAGTATAAACTCCAACTATGTATATGTACAAAACAAATCATTGTGTGAGAACTAAGGACTCTCGTGTCTCCTATGTGGCTCCTATGTGAAATCTAATATATTATACGCTACAAGTTTTGATCAAGCTCAATCGCATCGCAAACTCAAAAAAAATCATTATGATCGAAACTCACTCCAAATATCTCTCTGTCTAGATGCCTTCCAACAACCCTACCTCGAGACGAACAGCTAGGAGAAGAGCCAAACGAAGCGCCGAGAAGAGGATTGCCTCGCTTGTGGCCAAGAAAGTGGCCAAGGTCATTCCTTATATTGTCACTCAAGTGCACTCTCTCAGCAACTCTCGAACCTCGGAAGACTTCAAGACAGAAGCGCCGCAATCTACTTTTCTCTACAAACACTTCAAAGCCTGTGACCCGATGGAGTTCACGGGTGAAGGAGGTGTGTCCCAGCTACTCCAGTGGTTCGATACTATCGACGTTACCCATCATCAGAGTGGGTGTCCCGATGGTTTTCGTTCTACTTGCGCTACCGGAGTATTTCAATCGCGAGCACTTGACTGGTGGACAGCCTAACGCAACAAATGTGGGATCTCCGCGGCTTAGGCTCTCTCTTGGGATGAGCTGAAGGAGCTTATGAAGAAAGAGTACTGCCCTCCCCACGAAATCCAGAAGCTAGAAGACGAATTTTGGAAAATAAAGCAAGTCAAAGGTGACAATGTTGGCTACACCGCAAGGTTTAAACAGCTTAGCATAATCTGCCCAAGTCAAGTCAGCACCTCGGAAAAAGCCATCACGAAGTACATTCGCGGCTTGCCTGAATGTGTGGGCGATTTTTTCGAAGCTGCAAGACCTACTACCATCGAAGAACCCTATCGCTTGGCCACAGAAATCAACGACAAACAAGTCTTGGACAGATTCTACTCCAAGAATCCTGTCAAACAAGCTCACCAAGCAATCGTCATCGAATCATCCAGCAATTCTTCCAAAGATTCTACCGACGATCCTTCTGAAGATTCCTCCGATGACATCTCCAGCGAATCATCAGACGAATCCGCCGACGACACTGCATCATCTCAGGAAGCTCAGTCCAGCCATAAACGAAAGACTATGAGCCCAGACTCTTCAACAACTAGACAATCGCAACCAGAACCTCTCCGAGCAGCCCCAGTTCACTTGAAACGTGCCTACAACGGAACTCATCCCCTGTGTTACACGTGTACGTATCATCACCCGCCAGGAACTAACTGTCGTTATTGCGACAATTGCAACTGGTATGGTCATTTTACCCAGAACTGCCGCACAAGACCGCAACCTTGAGGATTTTCATCAACAACCACAGTCTCCGCAAAATTCCTCCACAGCAACGTTATTTTGCTTCTAATGTTGTTGAAATAATACGACTTATCGTCGTCAATTTCTTTTATGTGTGGAAACTTATTCTATCTCTCGACGCATGTGGATTGTAACAACTCTCAGCCACAAGTCCTATTTCTTATTTTATTTTGTCCAATAGGAAACCCTAATTGAGACCCCCAAGTAATATTGCATGACCCCTAAAAATTTCAGAACAATCGGAATTAGGATCAGGGCCCCTAAAACTCAGGGGGGGGGGTATTTCCTAGTTGATATTATCTAAACAGTTTGTTGTCGAAATCGAATTTTAACAAACCGTCGACTCACCCAAGCTACTGAGACACGAGGCTACCCTATGCTAGAGGGGGTGCCCTCACGCCACGCGAGGGCGCCGTTTTTCCAGTATAAGTAGAGGGGTGTGGCACTTGAAGTTTGGCGTTGGTTCGACGTAAAAACTCATTTCATACGTTGAGAATGCGATCACTGATATGATTTAAGTGCTGCCCACATTAGGGCTATACTTTGTCATTCGTTGTGAATTCGATGGACATTTAAGTATTGCACTTTGTCATTCATCGTGAGGGTTTTAATCTCGTGATTTATCGTAAATGCTGTATTAATTTGCTGACCTAGTTCGTGTGTATTGTTATTTAAATTAGGTTACAAGGCTAATCAGTAGGCTAATCTCTGCCCGTTTAAACTTGCAATGTGAGTCATTCTCTTTTTATCAACGTTGTTTTACAATACTCCAAATCATTTTCAAAGGTTATAATTACAGGGATTACGTCGTGGTTATCTTGAATCACTGGCTAGTGGGGTATTGTGCACATTACTAATTTCTCACGGTTAGGCTAATAAATCTTAACAGTGATAATCATCACTACTTGGGTGAAAGGACCCAATAGTGGTATGACCATCGTCACCAGGAGGTGACACGGCGCCAGATAAAAATAAGATAGAAGCCATTGTAATCGCTCTTATGCTGTAATTTATAACTATGTGTCGTTTTATCAAATTGAGTGACTCACCAGTATTTCCCCGCTGATAAAATATTTTTAAAACATGTTTCAGGTGACCTACTGTGAATCAAGGAAAAGTTCTACGGAGCACTAACAAGCTTGAAGTAGTGGCTCAGATAAATAAATAAACATGTTTTGTAAAATCAGGGAATTCCTTGTGAAATTCCTCTATTGTAAATTACGGGGTTTATCCCGAATTATGAAATAAAATAATCGGAATTTTCAAGTTTAAACGATCCTGCTAGACTTCCGTTGTAACTTAAATACCACGGGTTTCTGTCCCGCAGCTCCTGGACTGGGTAAAACCGGGACGAGGGCCGTGACATGAATTCTATTTCTCTCTTATACTCGCGCACAATCTAATGCTAGCACTATGTACTATATAATGTATTTTACCCCTACTATGCGTTCTTGAGATAAGGTACGATAAACGTGCAAGAATCAGATTAAGCACGGGTGCACACGGGATTATTTTGGTTAGTGCACAGGGATCGTAGTGAGTTTCAATAATGCCTTAACGTTCAGGGCATGGTTAAGCGTGGTGGATACGCCGCTGGTACTTCCTATATATAAGCATCTTGACCATGTCTGACGAAGTGTGACATCTATTTATGAAACAGAGGCGTATGGTTGAAACATGACGGTGTTTCGCCATGCTAACCGAAGTTTTGTGAAGAAAGTGCCATGTGAAGTTGGAACGTAGACCTATTATACTAATGTGGTTATTTTCGACACACTATACTACATCGCAAGGCGTAACAATCTCAATCCCAACTCAAGCCTGATCGCAAGACTTCTCGTAAGTCAACACGCTCGCAATCGCATTATCGCTAGAATCTATCTCGCAAATCGCAATCGTATATTATGTGTCTCACGCTATCGCTTATTGTGTGTTCACCATCTCAAACGCCTATCAGGTGGCTCGAAATCGCAATCGCATATTGTGCGTATCTCGCAATCTATACCGCTGATTATCGCTTGTTATGTGAATCGCTATCGCTTTTAGTGTGTTCTCGCTTAATCACTTACGTGTGTGTGTCACTTGTTATGCATTGCTTATTACGCGTGTATCGCTCTATCGCTTACCGCTATTGTGTATCGCTTGCTGAGAATCGCGTATCGTGAATCACTTAACGAGTATCGCACGTCACTCGTCGCCTTTCGCCGTAACGCATCTCGCACCTATCTCATCGCTTCGATAATTTCATCGCTTATCACCATTGCTATTTGTGTTATCTGTGTTATCTGCGTTACATTAGCACTCACGACCTTGCTTCACGAGACGAAACTAATAGGGCTAAGACATGGTGGTGTTTTAGCCGTATTAGCAGACTTTCGTGGAAAAAGGCCATGTGGGCTAGTATTAGTTTAAAATTGTGGTGTTATTAAATCTAATCGAATCGCATGCCTCCATCGCTTGCAACGCATCGATTGTCGCTTATCACTCGACGGCTGTCGCTATCACTTGACGCTATCGCTCATCGCTTTTCGCTTGTCGCTTATCGCTTTTCACCTATCGTCGCCTCTTTCGCTTATTGTGTTATGTTGTGTTATCAATAGATTAATTACCTCACTTGTATCATTGAACTGAGTTCGAAAATGACTTCATCGCTCAGTTCGCCCTTTCAAGACTTAATCCAACCTTTCTCGTTTGGATTGAGTCAGCGCAATTATGTCTGTACTATGTCGACACGGATGACACTGCCTCACGAGACGGAAGCCATATGAATAGAACATGGTGGATACGCCGCTGGTACTTCCTATATATAAGTGTTTTAGCCATATTGTAGAACTTTCGTGGTAAAGTGCCATGCGGGGCCGACCTTAAATTTAAAATTTATGGTATAATGAAAAGGCTTTGTTTACGCAAATTTTAAACTTATCTTTTCTTACAAGGCTTTTCCTATAAAACTAATCAAAACCTTTGTAAAAAAACGATATTTTCTTGAGACACTGGGGTGACAATCAACTCAAGTCAACGCCGTGTGGCGAGAAAATTTCGTAAGACGAGCTTTGATCACTTTAAAATCTTTTAGTAACCTAACAAAACCCTTCTCATAGTGCTGGTGTGAACATCTCTACAGTTAACGCCGCACCGTGAGAAGATTTTCTTAAGCAAGTTTTTCCTAATTAATCGACTTCCAAAAATTTAAAATGCTTTGGAAATCGCATTCTTGTGTGGGTTATCACCTTTGACTGTACGAATCACTTTGACTCGTCGCTCTCGCTTAGCCTTCGCAATGCCCTCGCATGTGTATACTCAATCGATCGCTCGCTAACTCGTCGCTTTTAATCATTCGCAACAACTCTCGCGACCCTTCTTGTGGATTAATTTTGGGACGAAATTTCCTAAAGCAGGGGAGACTGTAGCAACCCGCACGATCGTGCGTTGTTACTACTCGTTATACTCGTTACGCCTAGCACCAGAGATTCGGATCATAATGTACCTATTTCGCTAAATCGCAGTATTTTTCGCATATTTTGCATACTTTATCGCTATCACAACACATTGCACTTGCTGACAACCACGAAGATGTCGAGTGAGGACCAATTCTACCCTCCTTGATAACCGTGATGTGTCGCAGTGCAACACATTACTCAAAACACACATTAACATTCACGATGACATTGAGAGAGGACATATTCTACCCTCCTCGATGACCGTAAAGCGTCGCAAAGTAATCGCATATTCGAAAGAAACCCGGTTAATGTATCGCAACTTTGATATATGGATACGTACATACGGCCCCTTGTGATTAATTATATATATATCTGATAATTAAATATAGGAAATATGTAACCAAAACTATCGCAACGCTCGCCGCAAAAATTGGAACAATGAAGTTCTTCGCGCCAAAGATCCAACAGGATTGGCTATCCGGACAGATTGCCATCCGAATGGATAGGCTATCCAAACGGATTGCCATCCGAACGGATTGTTGGATCGATGTGTGACCATAACGAGTCAATCAGAAGAGTTTATGATCTATTTCAAAGGCGGAATCAGAGAAATAGACGTGTAACAGCTTGATTCCTCTTAATTATCTTTCTTTTATTGATTCCAAAGCTTTTATAGATAGTTTAACAAATCGGCAGCACCTCGGCTCTGAATCGGAAAAGTTACAAATGAACTAGCAACATTCCTATTTATAGTGATGTTAATTTCGCTTGAAAGTGGCATGGCCCATTTCAAACGGAATTACAATGGTTAATTTCGTTTGAAAGTGGCAAGACCATTTCAAGCGAAATTACCCAAACACACATAAAACCAAATTTGATCCTGCTGTGTGCTAGTTTATCCTATCTAGACATAAGACTCGATAAAGACGAAGTTAACAGACATTTGTGCACCAACAGACTCCCCCTTGGATGTTGACGAAGTCTTCGGCGTCGAGTCTTCGGTCTTGATCTCTTTCCAGTTTATCTAACAATGTAAGCTTTCTTCAAATCTTCTCCTCTTCTAACAACAGCTAGCATGAATTACAGAATCTGAATCTTTAACAACCTTCAAACTCCCCCTTGAATGTAGATTCAGGAACTGTATCTGACTTTTAAGACTTTAGACTCCCCCTATCAGTTAGCTGGGATTTTACTTTGTTGTTTTCTCAATAACAAACCTGTTACCTGCACAATCTCTACCTAAATATAAGATTTATGATTATAACAATTTCAATCCAAACTTACCATTTGACTTCATTTGTTAGTCTTGTCAGAATTTAGAAATCCACTTAAGTATCCAGGTCCAAATTAATGTCCCTGTGTACTTAATTTGTCTACCAAGTCCAACTTAATGACCATGGTTGACCCGAGACAAAACACATTGACAATTTGTTCAAAATTTTTAAACAATTTTCTGAAATTTACAAGTTTCAAATTAATGAACTTGTTTTGACTTCTCAATTTCACAAGTTTAACATATTAAGCTCACAACTCATCTTCCAGCTCAGAAACTTCCTGCATCTGCTTCTATTTGCGAATCCGAAGATCAGCTTTCCAATTTGGTTTGTCAGAAAATAAAGCAGAAATGTAAAATCTTTTTGGATTTTTATTAAAGTTTCTAAACTAGAAATGAATTATAAAAATGAAATGCAGTAAATGTAAACTATTTACAAACATATTTTTGGTGAGCGTGTTAGGGAATCATATCAGCTGTCGACAAGTCACAAGTAGCGTTAAGCTTTGATTACATACTAAGAATTAAACAATTCATTTAGATTGTCGATATACTGATCCACTTAAATTCTCACACAAATTTCAATCTGTTCAGGATACAGATTTAGTGTTTTAGAGACTTAAACTCAGTCATGTGTCCCACCTCTTGAATATACTCCCGTATCCAGATCCCAATATTCAGTCTTACAGGTGAGTATACCACAGATGATATCTGTAAGGGGTTAAATTGCGAGGCCATGAGAGCTCAGGTCATAACTTCCGTTCAGCAGAAAGATGATGGCTCGTCTTTCGGTGGGTCCCCTTTAGAGGATCTTTTTTACAACAGCACATGATTAGCATTTTTTTCAATGTTTCATCATTTTTTATGCTGAGGGCGGTGCTATATTTCAAGCAAGCAGTAAAGTATTATACGGGGACTAGGCCATTGTTTCCGCAAAATCAGAAGTCCCGGGATAATACCCCAGATATCACTGAGTATAAAGACCTAGTTTCTCAGAAAGAGGGATCTTTCAAACAAGATTTCAGGGGTTACCTATATATCCAAGTAGTGTTCCCCACGAAATAAGTAAGTAAAGATTTAGGTTTATATCCCGAACAAACCTACTAAATGTGTAAAAACCTATCGGCACATCATCAGCGAGACTGTTTAAAACTTTTTAAACTTTACATATCTTTAGCGTACTGTAACTGTCAAGTCAATGTACTATCATTTTCCCTTTTTACACAAGCTCTTTTCCATTTTCTATTGTTTTTGAATTTTGAAATATCTCATGTTTTTGAATTTTTGATTTTTTTACTGTTTTTTGTATTTTCTGAAAATATTACCCTATACTCCCCCTAAATACAAAAACAAGTAAAAAATCGACAAACCATTGCAGATTGCTTCTCAACGTCATTTACAATGTCTCCTTCATCCACGCCAAGAATCTCCTCCAACACCGATAAAAGCTTCATACCGTTCAATTTTAACAAATATTGAAAAATGAGTTTTATCAAATGCTTTGGTATGTAAATCAGCTTTTTGTTCGTCAGTGTGGATTTTCTCAATTCGTATCAACTTCTTCTCGAAACAATCTCGGATGAAGTGATGACGAATTTCAATGTGTTTCGTTTTAGCGTGATGAACAGGATTTTTAGTAATGTTTATCGCTGCCTCATTATCAATAAAGATAGGGGTGTTAAGAAATTGCAAACCGTAGTCGCGCATCTGTTGCTGGATCCACAAGATCTGAGAGCAGCAACTGCTAGCAGATACATATTCAGCTTCACATGTGGATAAAGCTACAGAGGTCTGCTTCTTGCATTGCCAGGTGACCAATCGTGGTCCGAAAAACTGGCATCCCGCTGTTGTTGATTTAGCGTTAACTTTGCAGCATCCGAAATCGGAATCGGAATACCCTTCGAGCATGAAATCGCCTTCTTTTGGATACCACAACCCCAATGATGGAGTTCCTTTCAGGTAACGTAATATCCTTTTCACAATCACCATATGCGAAGCTCTCGGGTTAGACTGAAATCTTGCTGCGAGGCATGTTGGATACATGATATCGGGTCTTGAAGCTGTCAAATACATCAGCGATCCGATCATGGAACGATATAACGTTTCATCTACCTTCTCTCCGGTGAGATCAGGGTTTATCCCATGGTTCGACGCTAATGGGGTGGAAGCTGGAGTAGAACATGATATCCCAAATTTCTCTAAGATATCATGAACATACTTCGTCTGATGTATGAAAATTCCTTTGGGTACATGATCAACCTGAAGTCCCAAAAAGAATTTCATCTCACCCATCGATGACATTTCAAATTTATGCTTCATAACTCTTTCAAAATCATTGCACAGACTTTCATTTATAGACCCAAATATGATGTCGTCCACGTATATCTGAACTATCAAAAGATGACCGTCGACCTCCTTGGTGAAAAGAGTGGCATCCACTTTTCCACGGATGAAGCTGTTGGCTAGCAGGTGCTGAGACAATGTCTCGTACCAAGCTCTCGGGGCCTGGTGTAAACCATACAGCGCTTTATCCAGTAAATAGACATTGTCTTTGTGGATTTGATCGGTGAAGCCCATTGGCTGTCCGACATATACCTCCTCTTTTACCTTCCCATAGAGAAACGCCGATTTAACATCTAGCTGATAAACTTTAAAACCTTTCCAAGATGCAAATGCTAGGAAGATTCTGATCGCTTCAAGTCTAGCAACTGGAGCATATACTTCAGTGAAATATATCCCCTCCTGCTGACTGAAACCCTGAACTACGAGTCGAGCTTTATTACGAATAATAACCCCTCTATCGTCCCTCTTGCACTTGAACACCCACTTGGTGTTTATCTTCCTGTGACCATCGGGCAAGTCTACCAATTTCCACACTCCTAACTTCTCAATTTGACTTAGCTCCTCTTGCATCGCATTGACCCAAGAATCTTCAGTTAGTCCTTCCTTATATGTTCGCGGCTCAATCTGCGAAATAAAACAACTAAGTGAAAACTCAGTTTGTAACGAAGCAACTGTAGAATAAAAACAAGTAAGGCCTTGGTCAATTTGTTGTCTAGTGCGAACGCCTGATTGCAATTCTCCAATAATCAACTCTTCTGGATGATACGAAAGAGTTCTCGGCATCACCTCGCCTGGAACATCTACCTCGCCTTCCAAATTTGTGACATTCTAATTTGCACCTTGTTCACTGACTGGAATTGTTTGACTTGAATTCTGGATCTGCTCCCCCTCAGAATCTGAATCACCATGATCGAATATCAGTCTATCATCAGATTGTTGATTATCATTGACTTCCGTCTGATTGTCAGGAGCACGTTCCGAAGATTGTTGAATATCATCATGTTCACCAGCATTACTTGGACCGGCTTCATCATCATTTGAAGTTTTCCGTCGACTTGTAGTATATTCAGCTGGAAACCTTTCTTGTGATTCTTCATATTCTCTCAGAATATCCAACTCGTCAAAGAAATCTTGTTCTTCTTCAATGTCAAACGAATCCCACAAAGTATCGTAATTAAAACGCCATGAGTCGCCGGGATTCTGAGGTGGCATTGTGTAACTTTGACACTCAACATTGTGTGCTTCGATAATCCGCTTCAATCTTGGAACAAAGACTCGTTTCAATGGACTTGAGTAACCCACGAAAATTCCTTCAATGCTCTTTGCACCAAATTTTCCAAAAGGCTCTAGAACTGTGCAGGGAGACCCAAACAGTTCTAAATACTTCAGGTTTGGTTTGTGGTTATTGATCAACTCAAAACACGTCTTGTTGAATTTCTTCACTGTAAGAACCCAGTTGAGTGTATAGCAAGCGGCTGACACTGCTTCTGCCCAAAAATTGACTGGTAATTTCGAATCAGCAAGCATCGTCCTGGCCGTTTCAATTAGCGTCCTGTTCTTTCTTTCGGCTACTCCATTTTGTTGCGGAGTGTAAGGAGCACTAAATTCTTGCAATATACCTCTCTCATCACAATACATTTCCATCTTGTTGTTCTTAAACTCAGTACCATTATCACTCCTGATTCTTCTGATTCGAGTTTGGTACAAGTTTTCAATTTTTCTGAACAATACCATCAAACTTTCAAACGTCTCATCTTTAGACTTCAAGAATGATACCCATGAAAATCTGGAATAGTCGTCAGTTACTACTAGACAATAGAGATCCCCAGTTATGCTTTTGACATTTACTGGACCAAAAAGATCCATATGAAGTCTCTCTAACGGTCTCGAAACTGAGTTGACTTTCTTTTGAGGGTGTGATTTCTTCTTTTGCTTGCCTTTGATGCAGCTAATGCACTCCCCTTCCAGATGAAAACCTTTCACATGAACACCAGTAACTAAATCATTATGCACCAGGTTATTCATTTTTCGTAAGTGAATATGGCCCATCTTTCGATGCCATAACTTTGACTCTTTTTCCGTTGCTCTTGACATAAAACAGTGAGCCTGACCCGTGGTAGTAGTAGCTACACTCATGTCCAACACGTACAGATCATTGACTCTGGGTACTCTCATGATAACCCACTCTTCGGGAACAACAAATCCTGGTTTCAAGATCAAACACTCCTTGTCTGTAAAGTGCGTCGTATACATGCGATCACAGATCTGAGATGTGCTCAGAAGATTGTTTTCAAGCTCGGCGATGTAGTTTGCTCTTTCAAACGTAACAATTCCATTAGATAGAGTTCCTTCACCAACTATTCGCCCACCTTGATTACCTGCGAATCCCACATAACCTCCATTAAACCCCCTAACATCGTACAGTAGGGTCTTCTTCCCCGTCATGTGCCGAGAAGCTCCACTATCTATAATCCATCGTGAAACAGATCTTGGAAGCTCCTGCACATTTCAAAATCAATTAGTGAGATTTTGATGCCACCCAAGCCTCTTTTGACTCAGGTAACTTGACATTAATGTGAGTTTTTGCAATGTAAAGTGGCAGAAAATTTTTGTCATTCATCTTCAAGTTTTCTTCAGACCCAATCTCAACCTTTTTGTATAAAAAGAAATCATTTTGAGAAGGTTGACCAGATGATTGGTCTTTCTTTGAAACATCTTTCTTCTCAGAAGTGATAGACTCATGTTTTTCAAGTTTCTCATAGTAATCCAAAGGAACATCCATCTTTACCGGAGTGGTAGAAGATGATTGTTTTTCTTTCTCGGAAACCTTTGGTTTTGGAGAACTTGATTTTTTTCAACTGATTTTGGCTTCCATGCTTGTTGAGGTGTAGCAACCCTTTTGTAAAATTTTTCATTTTTAGTTACCACATTCTTAATAGATTCAGTTTTGACTTTGATGTTTTCATTTTTCAAAACTTTCTTCTCAACAACCATTGGAGCTTTGCCTTTTGCATCAGCTTTCTTTTTCTGACTCTCAAAAACTTCAGACTTAGGCTTTAAGTTGGTGCACTTTCGTGCAATGTGTCCAACTTTGTTGCACTTAAAGCATGTACGAGTATCAACTACCCGACTTGTGCCTTCGGTCTGATGCTGTGAGGCCTTCTCCTCAAAGAACTCTTCATTTGATTTTGAAAAAATCTCAGATTCTTGCTCAGAGTGAGAACTCGAGCTTTTTACAAACACCTTTTTCTCATCAAATTTCTTGTTTTGGAAATTTGTTCTTTGATTTTTCTTACCACCCTGATAACCACCCGACCATCTGTTTTGATTGTAGTTGGAAAAACGTGGCGGTAAAACAGGCTTTTTGTAGTAAGATTTATCTTTCTCAAAATTCAATTTTCTCTTAGCACGTTTCAAATTTTCAAGTTCAGAAACATCAATTTCGATCAACTTGAACACATTTTTCAATTTATCCACATTCACATTTTCCAACGGAAATTCAAGATCCGAATACGACTTATCCGATCCCGACATCTTGTACATCACAAGATTAAGTTCTTCACTTAAGTTGTTTTTGGATTTTGATTTTGGAATATATTTGTCCAAAAAGCATTCATCATCCTCAGTAGTGTCACTTTCAGACTTTAAAACATTTTCAACCATGCTTTTTACAACGTCATATTGGACACTATCTTCATCAGATGATGAAGTGAATGTGACATCAATCGTGTCTGGAAGCTTAACTTCATTTTCTTCTTCATCATTAACCAATCCTGATTTTTTCTTTGAAAAATTATTTAAAACTGGTGGTGGAACCTGATGAAATCCAACCCCGGTTCCATCAAAGTATACATCTTCGCCTGCTTTGTTCTTTCCAATTGGTTTAGAAACTATATGTTGAAGAACAAAACTTGCGGAGCTGTAACTGTTCAGTTTCAACTGGATGCGTTCATTTTCAATTTTAGCTTCTTGAAACTGAAGCTTCAACTTAGCAATTTCATCCAGCTGTTGGTTGATTAGCTCTTCTTTTACTCTCAGAACACCTGTCAACTGAACATTTTCTTTGTATGTCTTACCATTTCTTTCATCAGAATCTTTTACCGTGCGTTTTAGCCTCTCAAAATTTTCTGAAAGTTGACGATTTTCATGAATTAACTTTTCGTTTTCTTTCCTAATTCTTTCTACTTCAATTTTATCATTTTCGATTTTCTCAGTTAATTCTTTTACTCGATCATTTGAAGCTTTCAACATTTTGTCACGATTTAAGATCTGATCCTCAACGTCTCTGACTCTTTTTGTCAGTTCTTCGGTCTTTTTACCGCTAAGGTAAGCAATTGTACTACAAACCTTGCAGTCTTTCATGCAATTTTTGCAGTCGCTCTCTGTTTTAGCTTTCTTACCTGACTCATTGATTGCATCATTCTGACTGACCTTGCTTTTAGACTCAGTGCCAGAACCAGAAACTACCTCTAGCTCTTTTGCAGCAAAAACTTTGTCAGCCATCTTCTTCAAATTTTCTGCAGTAAACTCATGTGACGTGTCAATAATCCCGTCATCAATTTTCTTTGTCTGCGGCTCTTTCTCTTTTTCTTTTTCTTTTTCTTTTTCTTTTTCTTTTTCTTTTTCTTTTTTTAAAGCTTCTCCTCCTCCCCACCACTCTCTCTGTCTGGCTTCTTCTTCTTCAGCAATTTGTTTGGTGAGAGTTTCAACATCAAGAGACTTTGGATCAACAGCAATGTTTCCGTTGGGATCAAGATAACATTCTCTATCAGCATCCCATCTTTTTGCCTGTTTTGCTTTTTTGTATATATAACAGGCTCTAATCATCCTGTTTTGGGCTATCATTTTTCTGTTGATGTATTTCTGTTCTTCGTTTCTGCTATCTTTAAACGGAACCATTTTTGTCATAAACGCATAGCCCACTGCATCCTCTTCCGGTAGCACATCACTCCAATCGTATCCCTCGTCATCATGAATAACAGCAAGAGCTCTTGATTTTTCTTTGGGGGTATCTTCAAGCTGCTTCATTCTGGGAGGTTCAGATTTGTTCTGATGATAGATAGCTCTTTTGTAATAATCCTCTCTGAATGGATTTGCAGTATCATCAGCAGGTGCGTTTCGACATTCACGTTTAAAATGTCCCTTTTGTTTACATCGGAAGCACGTGACTTTTGATTTATCAAAACCAAGTTTTGTGGAAGGTCCGCCAATTGAATGTCTGCCTGTAATCTCCATGAACCTTTGAGCTCGTCTGACTGCACTAGCCATACACCACCTGATATCTATCAACTCCATCTCTTCTGGGTCGATCTGATCATAATCTTCCTTGGTGAGATTAGTGTTTCCAATCTTGCCTGCAACAAGGCTCTCGTATGATTCAAAGACAGATGCTAAAAACACCATTTGCTGCTTTACGGATTCCTCACTAAAGTTTTGTGCATTCTTCAGATCCACAGCAATATTACATTGAAACAGATTCTTTGGAACTGATTGATTTGAAGTAGTTGATGATGAACTACTATGAAAACCACTGCTTGAGCTTTCTTGATTTGATGTGTTAGAACTTTCAGCTGAGAAAGTTGTCTTAGGAGACACATTCTTTGGACTCATACTTCCTCGATAATACAGCTCAACATTCTGCTGATATGAGGAATGATTGACTTTGTATGATTTCTTGATCTCCAGCTCATGACTCTCCAGTCTTTCGATTAACAGATCAGCCGTCAGTTTATCCGACTCAATTGTATTCTTCAGCATCAAAGCAAAGTATTGCCAGTCTCTCTCATCCGGCAACGAATCAAACAGTTTGTCAACCAACTCTTCTCGAGAATAAATGATTCCATGTCTTGCCAGCTCCATCTTCAAATGCCCAAATCTTTCAATCATTTTTGACACAGATTCATTTTTTAAACATCCAAACAAATCAAATTCTTTTCTTAACAACTTCTTTTTGTTTTTGACTATCTCAGCACTACCCACACATTTTACTCTCAATTTCTCCCATAGATCTTTTGCATCTGTGTACTCAATCAATGATATTATGTCGTCTCACACAGACTGATGAAGTAATGCAATGCACTTTTGTTCAGCAACATATCTTTCTACTTCCTCAGTTACTGTCAAATTTTCATAATCCGTTCTTCCCATATTGAAACCATTCTTCAAGCTCTTCCAACTGGGATATGCAAACGCTTGTAACCATTCTTCAAACTTTTTAGCCCATCTATTGTAATCTTCAATCGCCATCAGTTTGGGAGGTTTGTTGTACGTCCCATAAGCACTCTCCACACTCAAAGCATCAGAAAGAGTTTTCCTCACATTCGGAGCATTCTCATTTGTGTTGTTTGATGTGTTGTTTGAAGTATCATCTCCACTGTTTCCCGTGAAAGCAAAAACGTCACAGAACGGATTCATGAACTCATCCATCTTCAAGTATCTGAAACAATCAACAAACACTTAGAAAATTTTTGGATTTTAACAAAGACAGTTTCACGCGAAATCATCCTTTCACACGAAATTACTCCTCTCACACGAAATCAGGGTTTTTCAAACGAAATAGGGTTTTCAAACGAAATCACCAAACGGAATTTAAATTCGTGTGGAATTAGATTGGATTCAAACGGAATCAAGTCACTTTGGAGCGGAATAGCTAATTTCGTGTGAACTCTCAAACGGAATCTGATTTCGTTTGAACTTAGAGGCAATTTCAAACGGAATTAGTGATTCCGTGTGAAACAAACAGCAGTTTCAAGCGAAATTAGTTATTTCGTGTGAAATAACAGCACTTTCAAACGGAATTAGTGATTCCGTGTGAAATGACAACGACGATTTCGAGCGGAATTAGGATGACATTATCCTGTCGGCCTCCAATTTGTCAAATTGACCCTGATTTTGATCGAATTTTGGTCCAATTCTTTCAAGGATTCTTTAAAACAGTGTTTTACATGTTATATGTGAAATTCAGTCCAAATTGTCCGTTAAATGTTGTTTAATTGAGAAAAGAAGGTCTAGAAGTGATGAAAACAAGCTGAATTGGTATAAACTCTTCATCCTGAGTTCTGATACCACTTGTTGGATCGATGTGTGACCCTAACGAGTCAATCAGAAGAGTTTATGATCTATTTCAAAGGCGGAATCAGAGAAATAGACGTGTGACAGCTTGATTCCTCTTAATTATCTTTCTTTTATTGATTCCAAAGCTTTTACAGATCGTTTGACAAATCGGCAGCACCTCGGCTCTGAATCGGAAAAGTTACAAATGAACTAGCAACACTCCTATCTAGACATAAGACTCGATAAAGACGAAGTTAACAGACATTTGTGCACCAACATCACCTCCACTTCCCCCTTGCCTATAAATAGGCCCTGTCACTTCACTTGAACAGTGATGTGACAGCTCCCACTCGACCAGCACGCTCTTGGACCCTTTTCTCTCGATTTCTCGCGATTCCGGTAAGATCTCAACCTAAATCTTGTACTTCTATGATCTACACTCAATTCTACACATTTCTATCTTTTAAAACTCAACTTTTAACCGTGAAATCTACTGATTTGAGGTGTTCAAAGATGATGTCATCAGGAGTTCATATGAACTTCAAAGTGTGACCTCATTTTAGCATAAACAACTCAGATCTGAGTGATTTCCACATGTTTTTATAACAATCTCACCTAAAATCTATGTATCCAACCAAAGTATTGTGCGATTTCGGGTTAAACATGGAAGAACCGTCAAGAACGGCCAAATCAGATGGAACGGGGTGGTTCCCAGCCGTTAGAACGGGTCGGAACTAATGGAATTTCATTTGTTTAACACGATGTCACATCGTCTCAGTCAACCAATCATATTCTTTCCAGAAACCATCAAGAAAGGTTTGATCAGGACGTTGGAACGAACTGCTGTCAACCGACCGGATAAGACCGTCCAAACGGACAGACCATCCGACCGGATAAGATCATCCGACCGGATAGTGTCATCCGACCGGATAGTGTCATCCGACCGGATAGAGTCATCCGACCGGATAGTGTCATCCGACCGGATAAGTGACATACGACCGGACAGACCCTCCGACCGGACAGACCATCCGACCGGATAAGGTCATCCGACCAGATAAGGTTACGATGCTATTCCCGTTTAGCACACTGTGCATTACTTACGATACCATTCGATGTTTAGGATAACTCAGGCGCGCTCTCAACCGTTCCAATCAAGTTGTGTCCTCGCTAAATACGCACTGTGAGTATACTCGAACTCCGTTTTATCGCATTTTGGGTGTAACATACGTTCCTAATTAAATCAAATTTATCAAAACGAATTATTCAATCAAACTATTTATCACTTGCGAATGACTGTTATGCATATTTATACGTGATGCTAGTTACATATGCGTTAGGACTTATACTCGCGAGGTCCCGCCTTAACTAGTATAGTACTATAGCACCCGATGGGGTCTAGTTAGGATGAATAGAAATCGCAATCGCAGCTCGAGTGACTTAGCTGGTAGTATTTGTCTTTTTGCATGTATATTGTGGTATCCCGTCTATGTATTTGGTAATTCCCTGCACTTTTAACTATTTATGCTACACTATCAAAACTTGTATACTCGCCAATACTTTTGTATTGACGTTTTTTTAACGTATGTTGCAGGTTAGATCGCTATCCACATCAAATCAAGCTAGGAAGTCTAGAAACTCGCCCAAAATCTAGGTTGTCGGATTTGTATTGTTCGAGAGGACAAGAAATCTTTGATAACTTACGTGATTGTATTATTTGTTAGTATGGGATAACGAATGTAATAAATATTATCGCAATATAGTTGTTATGGATTCTCTCGAGCAATCTGATTCGCCTAGTGCCGCGCCCTGATGATTCCGCCATCGGTTGGGGTGTGACATTAGATATTTTTTAGGTTTTTGGAGGGGTTTAGTTTTTAGCATTTAGCTTAGAGGGGGGTTAGGTTTCTTTTTTTTTTAGGGGGGTTAGGTTTTTTTAGGTTATTTTGTTGTGTTCACATTGGTTCTCACGGTTCTCGCAATAAAGGTGGTTCTCGCATGAACCCTACCCATATATATATATATAGGATTAGGTTCAAGAGTGAACACTAATGTATTTTGCGAACTGAGTAAACTAATCCTGACCATACACGTGTGTAAATCAATGGCCAGGATTTGATAATGAAATACACTACTGTATTTTACAATTTGATGATGAAATCCTAGCCATACACGTGTGTAAATGAATGACCAGGATTTGTTCACTCAGTTCGTAAATACACTAGTGTTCACTCTAGAACCCCTCCCTATATTTAGGTTCAAGAGTGAACACGAGTGTAGCTTGCGAACTGAGTGAACTAATCCTGGCCATATACGTGTGTAGATCAATGGCCAGAATTTGATGTTGAAATACACTAGTGTATTTCACGATTTGATGATGAGATCCTGGCCATACACGTATGTAGATCAATGGCCAGGATTTGTTCACTCAGTTTGCAAATACACTAGTGTTCACTCTAGGACCTGATGTAGCGCGTGATACAGAAACGAAGATCAAACACGTTGATTCTACGAATACCCGTGTAGTTCTTCCCCAACCCCCAAATTGCAACCCAAATGGCACAGCATTTGAAGTGAAAATGAGTTATGTCAAAATTCAAGTCTAATTGTTCACATTACTAGAGCAAGATATAAATAGGAACAGAAATTCAAAATGGGCCTAAAAAAGACAACGGGCCAAACACACGCCCAAAAACAAAATGCCCAAAACTGTTCAAAAAACATAAAAATGTAAATAACTAATAGAAATAAGCGTTTTTTGGCCCGGATGATGACCCAAACCGCCATAGGCGTTTGCAGCAAGATGGAGCTCGTTCACACGTTCGTTTCGCCTGGTCGCACGCCCAAAACGGACCCCCGTAGCCCAAGTTAGAGCCATTTTAGTGAAGCCCCTTTTGTTATACGATCTTGGGCCTCCAAATACAAAATAGCCCGCTCTTCCACACTTGGGCCCGCATCATTCCCCCCTGGATAGACAAAATTCGCCCTCGAATTACTAACAGGTTCATCATCAGAAGAATCTCCATAATAAGGCAACAGATGCTTCACGTTAAACACACCAGAACAACGAATGTGACTAGGCAGCTTCAGACGATATGCATTCGGATTGATCTTCTCCACGATTTCAACTGGGCCAATCTTCTTTGCTAATAACTTGTTGTACTCCCCAACTGTAAAACGATCTTTAGTCAAAACAGCCCAAACAAAATCACCTTCCTCGAACTCAACATTCCTACGCTTCTGATCAGCAGCTTGCTTATACTTCAGATTAGCTCGGGTCAAATGATCATACACAACATTATGAACTTCATGTAAGCCCTCCACAAAATTGTTGTGGACACACATTAGGGTTTTAGGTAACAATCACTGATAGAAAAGGTAAAGTTAACATTTACTGCTGTAGTGGCTAACATAGAGAGATTTGCCCATTGTTCATCTAATTCATCTTCCCATGGTGGGTTAGTGCCTATTTCCTGAGTTTCCTTATTAATCATCACTCCTTTTGGTTATGACTTCTTTATTTTCTCTTGACTTTTAATAATCCAACTTCTTTTCTTAGTAGTAAGTGGTTTCTCAAACGGTGCCTTACGAATAAATATTCCTTCCTCAGTATCTTCTGAGTATCTTGAGGAATTTGATTGAAATGAGGCTCCCTTATCTTTTGGTGAACTATCTAATTGACGATAGATGTCCGAAATTCTTTGCTTACCCATACTATAAACTATCAAATAGTCAAATAACACAACAAACACATAATCATAGAATAGCAATCAGAAAAATTAAGTATTTCTAAATACTTAATAGGCTTAAATCAGTGGCTATGATACCACCTTTGTAATTGTTACTAAGTAAACAGATGATTGTTTTGGGTAACTTAGTAACAATTACAAAGTAACAGATGATACGAAAAAACTTTCTTTATTACTGATTTTTATTTCTCATCAACATCTCCCTGATTTGTCCTTTGAATTGTAGTTCAAAGTCCAGGGAGAACATGTCTTCTTCATCATCCCTCTCAAGTTGAAGGTCCAACAAATCTTGGAGATCATATGCATTCAGATTATATGCACTATCCATTTTAATCTCTTCAACACTACCATCTGATCTGATAAAAGTCAATACTTGGGTTTTTGAGCATGACTTCCACTTTACTATTTTTGGATCAGTTGGTTTTCTTGGGCAAAGAATTATTGAAGATGAGTTTGGTAATTGTGGTCTGCTAACTAAATTTGCAATTGATTCAGAAAAATCAGATGATGACAGAAGGTTTTTCGGAGTACCGATTTTTAGAGACAGGGCAGCAGTTGTAGGATAGACTGGGTTTTGAAGAACATTTAAATGTTCAGCTCTAACTTCTTCCAGCTTTTTGTAGGTCTCAACTATCTTCAATTTAGACCATCTGGCAATGGATCTAACTGGACCATAACCAGCAGCCACAAGCTCTGCTCTCATTCTTTTAAGCTTCAATACCTCATCTGAATCCACTGTTTTGACTTTCTTCCAATTAGGTGGAGTTGGCTTTACCATAGGATCATTGTTCATTTTTGTGATTCTGTCGATATGAGTTTTTCTCTTACGTGTGGAGATGATTTCTGGTGAAGGAGAATGTTTTGGTAGTGAAGATGAATGTATAGGAAATCTTTGTGACGTTGGAGATGGTTGGATTGTGGTTGGTGTAGTGAAAATGATCATGGCAGATGTTTGACAAACTTCTACTGAAACAACTGGTGTCTCAGCAGCTGTTTGGTAAACATCTGCTGATACTTTTGTGTTCCCAGCATCTATTGACAAAATGGGTGATGATGGTGTGGAAGGTATTTTCTCCTTCTTTTGTGGTGGTTTTTTTGGAGAAGGTTGGGATTTAGGTTAAGCAGGGGATACAATTTCTGTAGGATTAGCTTTTGAATCTGGTGGCAACTTTCTTAGTGAATCTTTCTCCCCCTTTTTGGCATCATTATCATCATCATCTTTCTCAAAGATTGATGTAGAGGTGGAGCCAGTAAGTTTCAACAGATGTTCCTTAATGTTCATAAGGTCTGCTTGTGTGTCTTTATACCTGGCATCAACCAAATTTCTAATAAATTCCAAACTGAAATTGCGGTTACTTTTAGCCAAATTCCTCTGAGCTTGAAGGATGGTTTGCATATAATTCCAAAGCTCATTGGCAATTTCCTGTCTAGTAGGTTGACTTTTAAAAAGCTCTGTCATCTGCTTAATCAATTCTTTCATTACAGCAACATCTGTTTCAATGGTAGACACTCTAACCGTTAAATCCTTATAAGTTAATTCATCACCTACTTTAATAGGATCATCTGAATTCCCACCTGTAGTGGTTGTATTTGTTTTGATAATAGGAGAAGTCTCCATATCATCAGAAACAGATGCCCCTTTTTCTTCGTTCTGGGGACTTCCCACTGAAGCAGAGATTACAGTTGTAACATCATCAGTGGTTGCCTTCAAGGGAGTCATAATGATGTAACCACTGTCCAACTGATCACCAATGGGTTCAACAATTGTAGTGGCTGCTCCACTTGAACTACCACCAAGAGATTCGTAATACTCAACGGGGATAACCTCCTCAACTGTTTGTAGGATAGGAGATTGAATTGGTTCAGACACAGAGGAACTGTGTTCTTTCTGAAATTCAATTGCTTCAAACAGAGGTAATATTGTTGATAGAACTTGAGTCGAGGGTTGTGGTGTAGAAAGCGTGATTGCCCTGGGAGAGGGACTTTTAAACATACTTTCATATGAAAGGTCTACTTCATGTTGTGGTGTCCCTGTGCTTACAACATGATCCTTTTGTGAGGATACATGAGGAGTTTGGATGGGTTGAGATCTTTCCAAGAACTGTGAGGAAGTAGCAGTAGTGGTTTCAAGTGACATTTGTGTTGTCAGTGCATTAACCTCTAGGATCTCATCTTCCAGAGGAACCTTTGTATTTTGTTTGTTTTGGTGTGCTTTTTGGATGTGACACCTTTCTTTTTGCGTTTTCCTGGTGTATGTTTCACAACACCGGATCTGGTGTCATGATCACCAGGAGCAGTTCGCTCAACAACAGAAGTTTGAGCAACTGATGCGGACGCATCTAAATCAGGCTCATCCCCATTTGTTTCCGTTGTTGAAACTTTTGACTCTTTATCCACAAGCTTAGTAAGAGTTTTACTTGTAAGACTATTTATTTGAAAAGCAACACCTTGTTCAAAATCTGTTTATGACACTTGTTTTCGTAGGTAGTAGCTTAGAAGTCTTGGATACAACAGAAAAGCATTACTACTTTGTTAGTGCATATGTCTGTTGACTTCGTCTTGTATCGAGTCATGTAACTAAATAGATAGATAGACCAGGACATGTTGTTTGAGAGAAACGGGAAACAGGTCTGAACCAGCAGGTTCATGCGACCTGGCCAGTTCGTGCGAACTGACCAGTTCGTGCGACCTAGACTGGACAGGTTCATGCTTTCTGGGTCTCCTATAAATAGAGGGTCTTGGGTCTTCATTTGTAACAATCTGATTCCGGTAGCGAAGCTCTGCCGAAGTGTCGCCAGCTCGTGTAACGTTGTGAAATCAATACAAACGACAGTTAAAGTGATTCTAAGTGTGAATCTAGCTGATATAACATCAATACGTCTGATTCCGCCTTTCGTATTGATCGAGAACTCTTCTGAACGACTCGTTTGATCGAATCCCCGATCCTACAAGTGGTATCAGAGCTCAGGAGGAAGAGTTCTTACCATTTCAGCTTTTTTTCACGGATAAATCTGATTTCTACTTCTTTCTACTCATCTTTCTACACTTTTTCATCAAATTTACTGAGTTTTTACAGTTAAAATGATCTGATTTCGTGATATAACTCGCAAAACACTGTTTTAATCAATCTGTGAACAAATCAGAACCAAATTCAACCTAAAACTTGATAAAATTTGAGAAAATGATGAAATTTTGGACTTAGAACTTTTAGATCGTTCGAATTCCATTCAAATCATGTGAATGGGTTGAAAAATTAGCCGATGCTTTACCTCAAAAAGAATGGGGTACATATCTTATGATTTTGAAGAATACCGGAGAGTATGATAGATTGACAATTGTTTAATTCATTGAAAAACTTGAAGGACAAGATCTTGAACAACAAATGATCGCTAGAATGAACAATTCAAGTGGCCAACAAGATATCAAGATGTATTTCAAAGGTAATGTTCAAAATGTTGAAGCAAGTCCGAAGATCCAAACCGCTTTCAGCGTAGAAAACTCATCCGGATCACTCAATCAAAGCTCAATCAACAACAGTGGATTTTCTTCATATCCGAGTGTTAATCCTAATGTTTCAACTTCAAATTATCAGTTTCAAAGCTCAAACAATGGTAATGTCATGTGCTACAATGCAACATCCCGTTGCATCTTCAGAACGGTCAGAATTTCTCTGAAGAAGTTGCTAAAGGTCATATGGCATTACTAGTTACCGTGTTAAAATCATATGAGAGTTTGGTTGCAGGAAGGATCGGAAATCCTATGTTAACAAAAGAGGATTACGATCAGATTGATGCTGTGGAAATGGAGCTAATGGATATTAAGTGGTGTTTAGCAAGCGTGTTGAGGAGAGCTGGGAAATTTAAGCAGATTACCGGAAGAGATGACTTACGTGATGCTAATGTTTCTACTTTAGGTTTTGATAAGTCTAAAGTTACTTGTTTTCGATGCAGGGAAAAAGGACATTTCAAGAGGGAATGTACCAACCGAGAAGCAGGTGGAACTCAGAATCCTTTCGGGAACAATGAATATTATCGGAAAGCAATATATCATCAGGTAGCTCAACAACTGTCATCATCCCGTGCTATTCCGATTGAAGATGGAAAGAAGAAAGCTTGTATTACTATGCCTCCAGATCAAGAAGATGAAAGAATGCCAGAGGGATTTAGCTGGGACAAATATATTCCGGCTGAAAATAACTCAAATTTTAGAGCATTTATTGCACAGATCATTCAAGAGCCAGAGTTGATGAAAGAATGGATGGATGTGTTTGCAAATGATAAGAAAAGTCAAGATGGAGAGTCTGTTTCTTCGAAAGAAAGTTCAGAAAAGACACCAGTCTTTGATCAATCATCAATTGATAGCAGTGATGATGATGAAGAAATTAAACAAATAAACATTGGTAAAACTCATTTATCTCCTAAAAGTTTCAAATTTTATTTTGCAGATAAATTGGAGAAACTAAAGGAGAAACGAGTAGCAAAAGAAAAGAAAGAGGTAAAATGTGAGAATGTCGTTCAGGTGGAAGAGAAGTATGAACAGAGTGAAGAAGTTAAAGTTGTTGAGAAGATTGTTGAGATTGAAAAGATTGTACAGGTCACAAAACCTTGTCTGAAATGTTTGGAACCATGCAAACATTGTGAAGAGAAAGATAAGAAGTATAGTGAGCTAGACAAGATGAAAGAAAAATTGTTGTTCAATGTAAAGTACGTGAAAGAATCTTATGATTTGTTGAACAGAACAGTCAACTAGTTGGAAAAGATAAACTTAGAAAGGGAAGATGCTTTGACAATGATGAATGCAGTGATGATGTCTAAGCAGAAGGCTATCAATCATTATATTGAAGAGTGTGCAAAGTTGAAGCAGGAATTGGAGACTGAAAAGATTGAGAATGAAAGAATCAGACGATTGCTAATGAGTTACTCAAGTTCTGATTACTTGATTGATAGAATTTATCTGACAGTAGCAGGTTTTGAAGCCTTTCAAGATAAGAAGTCAGGAGATACGGATACTGGTAAGAAACAAAGTGCAAATTATAAAAGGTGTCCGCCTCCGATCTGGGAAGGTTATTCTCCCAGAAAACCAAATTCGAAACAAGTCAAAAAGGCAGTCAATATAAAGTTAAAGTCTGAAACAACTGATGAGTTACCAGACAACATCGATGTCACATTCACACCGTCTGACACTGATCATGAGTCTGAGTTAATAAAGAAAGTGGTCGATCAGGTGTTGGATAAGGATGAGGAGTCAGAGTCAAAGTCTGAATCTGAGAGCTCAAGTTCTTCAGTTGAAAGTTCAAAATCATCGGTCAAAAGGGTTTACAATAAAGATTTATAGATATCAAAAAATAATTTGAATGACGAAACATTCAAAGTAGCATATACTTTGAATGATTCAGACAAATTATATTCTGATGAGGAATTTCCAATTAAAAATGTGAAAGTTGAAAATATTAAAACAGTTTTTAAATTGATAAAAATAAAATTTTCAGAAATAAAAGATAAAATGGGATTTTCAAAACCTCAATATACTTCTAGAGTTCAACAACGTTTAAACAAGAAGAAAGGTTTCGGTCCAGGTCATCAAAAGAAACCGAATCATAAAAGCAATTTCAAAAAGAATGGTTTGGGTTTTATTCCACCTGAAAATCATAAAAATGAGAAAATTTATAAACCAAAAACTGCATTTGTTTCAGGGGCAAGTTCTGAAGAAGAGAAAAAGAGCTCATTCTGGAAGCAATCGAACAAAGCGTTTCTTGCAGAAAAACAGAAACATGAGAAGAATGAAGCTAATAAGAAAAAGGAGACAAGAACCTGTTATCGATGCAAAAAAGTTGGTCACATCGCCTGGAATTGTCCAAAGGCAACCAACACACAACAGGGAGTGTCTTCTAAACTCAAAGAAAAAGTTGTTGATAAAACGAACCACCAACGGACAAATTCAAAGTGTTTAAAAATTCTACATTTGAAGTTGGTGAGAGTTCTAAAAGGTTTTATAAAAGAAGAGTGAATCTTAACAACCAAACGTGGGTTGTTAAGAAATCAGATGTTAAATTTGGCGATGAATCTGACTCGTCAAAGTCAGAGGAGCCACAAGTTGAGCTAAAAAAGAGAAAATTCAGTTCCGCCAATGGATGACGCAAACTTTCCACCATTGCGGACTGAAAATTTTAAACAAAAAGTTGGAAAAGTAGAGATTTTGAATCAATTCTATTCTGAAAAGAAAGAATTTGATGTCGAAAAAGCGTTTAATGGCAAAGTGAAACATATTTTTGGAAAAATGGTCGATGGTAGGGAAAAGGGGTAAAAGAATTTTATGAATCAAAGAGGAGAACTTACCCACCGAGTGAAAATAACTCGGATCCACCCAAGGCTGGTCAGGCTTGGGTGTCAGCATTCTTGGTTTGAAATCCTGATTTGCCGGAGCTCCCAAGTTGGTAATCGTGAAGCATGAATCGGCATCATTCTTGAAAAATGTTTTTTGTGAAAAACCTACAAGTGATAGTTTTTACAAGTGGTTGAAAGAACAAAGTGATGAATGAATCCCCATGATGTGTGAAATCAGCAAAACTAATTTTTCAGAAAAACCATTTTGATTAAAACAAACTTAAGTGTTTTGAAATCTTAATGGAAAAATAGTTTGTTGTCAGGGGAAGTTCTGATTGTTTAAGCCAAGAGAATGGAGAATTGAAGCAATTCACATCAGTTTGTCATTTTATTTGTACAGTTTATTGCTTTTACTTTCAAATTTTCCCGGAAAATCAAAAATTGAAACATATTTTTGATTTTAGGGGGAGGAAAAAATTAAAATTTTGAAAATTTGAAAAATTCAAAAAAATGATAAAGTCTAAAAATCAAAAAACATCGAAAAATCAAAATGAGTTTTGTTGTGAAAAAAAGGAAATGATAGTAAATCAGTAGACAATCACAGTGCGCTAAAGAATTGGAAAGTTAAAATGTGATAAATGGTCTCACTGATGATATGCCAGTAGGTTTTTACACGCTTAGTAGATTGTTTTCGAGATATAAACCTAAATATCAATACTTACTTATCTCGTGGGGAACATCTCTCAGATATATAGGTAACCCCTGAAATCTTGTTTGAAGGGCTTTCTATTTCTGACATACTAGGTCTTTGTACGTGATGATATCTGGGGTATTATACCAGGACTTCTGATTTTGCGAGAGCAATAGCCTAGTCCTCGTATAATACTCTGCACTGCTTTAATCATAAAGCCTACCCTCAGCATAAAAAATGATGAAACATTGAAAAATGCTAATCATGTGTTGTTGAAGAAAAGATCCCCAAACGGGACACACCTAAAGTCGAGCCATCATCTCTTTGTCTGAACGGAAGTTCTAACCTGAGATCTCATGGCCTCGCATTACCCGTTTACAAATATCATTTGTGTACATTCACCTGTTAGACTGAATATAGGAGTCTGGATACGGGAGTATATTCTGAGGTGGGACACGCGAATAAGTTAAGTCCATTAAAACACTAATCTCGTATCTTGAATCAATTGAATTTTGTGTGAAAATTTAAGTGGATAAGTATACTGACAATCTAAGTCGATCGTTTAGAACTTAAAGTGTTTAAAGCTCAACGGTGTTAGTGATTTGTCTCATAAACTGATATGATCCTCTTACACAAACTCACAAAAATATTGTCTGTAAATATTTCTTTATTGCATTTTAACACACTGAAAATATTTAAAACAAACCCAAAAAGAATGTGTTTTAGCATATTTTGAAAATTCAAAAAGATTTTATTTCATCTTATTTTCGACAATTGATGTTTGGAAAGCTGATTTTCAAAATTCCGAGTGCTAAACATGATGAACGACAACAGGGTTGGAAGAGTTTGTTTTGAAATGAGAAATTATTTTGAAATGATTAAATGATTCATTAATTTGAAACCAAATTTGAGTGTTACGAATACAAGTGGTTAAGCAGAGATCATAAATGAGAAATTATGTTGATTTGAGAATGTTTCAAGTAGTTTTTAAAATTGTTATAAATAAAAACCTTATGTTTTGGGTAGAGTATGTGCAGGTAAAAAACTTTGAAAGAGCTAGGTTTTGACTCTTGAGGATTTTCCGCATAAGCATATGCAGATTAGAGCCAGGTTTCTGATCCTGCTGCTACGGAGAGCCAGGAGACGGTCCTGAACATGTCAAAGCCTGTAGATAGAAGATTCCAGACTACGATCTCAGTTGCATTCAAGGGGGAGTCTGAAGTTGTGAGCTTAAGGAATCAATAAATCTGATCAAGAGAATTTGAAGAGTCAGATTGAGATTCTGGGAGAGTTAGAGAGAGATTGATGAGGATGTTTACAGAGAAAGATACTTTGGAAAGAGCGAGAAGACTGATCAAGACTAAAGACTCAATACACTGAAGACTCGTCAACATCCAAGGGGGAGTTTGTTAGTGCATATGTCTGTTGACTTCGTCTTGTATCGAGTCATGTAACTAGATAGATAGACAAGGACACGTTGTTTGAGAGAAACGGGAAACAGGTCTGAACCAGCAAGTTCATACGACCTGGCCAGTTCGTGTGAACTGACCAGTTCGTGCGACCTGGACTGGACAGGTTCATCCTTTCTGGGTCTCCTATAAATAGAGGGTCTTGGGTCTTCATTTGTAACAATCTGATTCCGGTAGCGAAGCTCTGCCGAAGTGTCGCCAGCTCGTGTAACATTGTGAAATCAATACAAACGACAGTTAAAGTGATTCTAAGTGTGAATCTAGCTGATATAACATCAATATGTCTGATTCCGCCTTTCGTATTGATCGAGAACTCTTCTGAATGACTCGTTTGATCGAATCCCCGATCCTACAACTACGAACACCTTTTTTTCATTTTTTACACATTTTTCACGTTATTCAACAAATCAGAAAATAGTGCTTATGATAAATTGTAATCAGATTTTGTTAAAATAGCATAACCCAAATATTGAATGTTCAAAGGTATCTCATTAAATGCGGTGGTCTTGGCTGAGAGACAAGTTAAATGAGTATGAAACAAAAATTTCATTGGCGGAGGGAAGTTTGGTTTGTAGATAGTAACGTCCTTTAATTGTGCATCATACCCTCTTTCAATGAACTCTGTATGAAGTTCAAGTTTTTCAAAGTTGGTCTTACCTCCCAAGTCGTCCAATGCAAATATAGTGGAAATTGTAAAGGGAGAAATTCGTACCACACTTTCCCCGACCTTAGATGTGATGGCAACTGGATTATTATCTTCAGACTCTATTTCAGCATTAAACCAAAATTGTCAGAGTGTTTCTGTATGAACCGGAGCATCAGCAGTAAGAATTGATTT
The DNA here is from genome assembly GCA_030545235.1 of Helianthus tuberosus. Lineage (NCBI taxonomy): Eukaryota > Viridiplantae > Streptophyta > Magnoliopsida > Asterales > Asteraceae > Helianthus > Helianthus tuberosus. Next base: position 80,007,969 of record CM060417.1, on the reverse strand, counting down.
GTATTTTGATGACGTTAAAAGGTCAATTATTGAGTGATAGCTGGTATTTTTGCTGGTTTTCTCGAAGATGGGGAGGTAGTTGTGAGGGTTTTTTATGTTTAGAGACATGATCGGAGAAGAAGGTGATTTGGGGATGAAACAGGGTTTAAGTTGGAGGGTTTTTAATATGTTGGAAACTGTTTTTTAAGAATTTTGAATTCGAGACGGCAGTGGTAGAACCTCGATTTAGGGATGAAACAGCTTTTATATAGAGAGAAGAAGTGAATGCTGACGTGGCAGTAGTTACAAATATTTGATGGCTAAGATCTTTCCTCGTCAGAACCTCTCTTGCGACAACCGATGACAGTTGTTTGGAAACCTCTGTTGGTCGTTGGGAACAGTGTGAGTCAACCAGTCGTTAGATAAACAGAAGTTATGAGAACATATGATAACTTTTAGCAGTTGTTTTATTTTTAGCTAACATCTGTCCACGTCAGAACCTCTGTTGTCATAATGGATGACAGTCAGTAGTATAGTAAATCAACAGTCATTAGGATATATAGAAATTATGACAACAGACGGTACCCTTTAGCAGTGGATGTATTTTTAGGCAAGCAGACGTTTCAAAAACAGTTGTTTTCAATCAGTGTAACTCAACAGTCGTAAGTCTAAAATCTGCTATTAGCCCACCCACTGTTAGTATCAAATCCTCTATTAAACATTTTAAGATTGAATATCATCTATTGTTCGTTAACATCTGTTGACCCATAGCAGACCTTTGCATCTTCAGACATTTATTCATCAGCAGATGCTCTCTTTTGTTAGACTTTATCTACAACACACCTTTTATAACAGCAAAATATATTGTAAATTCTTCCAAAAATGTTATTGATAAACAAAATTATATAATAATACTTATAGCAGACCTTATATAATAATACTTATTCATCATTAGCCCAACCAATGTTAGTATCAAATCCTCTGTTAAGCATTTTAAGATTGAATATCATCTGTTGTTCGTTAACATCTGTTGACCCATAGCATACCTTTGCATCTTCAGACATTTATTCATCAGCAGATGCTCTCTTTTGTTAGACTTTAGCTACAACACACCTTTTATAACACCAAAATATACGGTAAATTCTTCCAAAAAACTGTTATTGATAAACAAAATTATATAATAATACTTAGGAATGACTGAAATAATTAAAATGAATATCATCTGTTAAGCATTTTAAGATTGAATATCATTTGTTGTTCGTTAACATCTATTGACCCATAGCAGACCTTTGCATCTTCGGACATTTATTCATCAGCAGATGCTCTCTTTTGTCAGACTTTAGCTACAACACACCTTTTATAACACCAAAATATATGGTAAATTCTTCCAAAAAACTGTTATTGATAAACAAAATTATATAATAATATTTAGGAATGACTGAAATAATTAAAATGAAGATGCGACAACAAAGATTAATACTATTAAAATTTATTCATTTAGTCAACAGTGGTAAATCAACAGTCGTTAGCATACACAGTTGTTTCATTATCAGTAGATGTTCTCTTTTACCAAACTTTAACTACAGCAGACCTTTTACAACTCCAAATATTGACTCTCTGTAATTTGCAGGAGCACAGATTCTTCAAAAAACTAATATCAATGATCAAATTCTGAACATTTGTTTTATCTTTGCACTCATCTGTTCACCATCAAACCAACCCTTGATACTATTAAACCTCTGTTGACTTACCAAACAAATGTTTAGACACAATTCAACATCAACATAATCTGTTCACCATCAAACCAACCCTTGATACTATTAAACCTCTGTTGACTTACCAAACAGATGTTCAGACACAATTCAACATCAACATTATCTGTTCACCATCAAACCAACCCTTGATACTATTAAACTTTTGTTGACTTACCAAACAGATGTTCAGACACAATTCAACATCAACATAATCTAAATCAAACTCAAACACTAAATAAGTAAAACTAAAACGCAACATAGATTCATAAGATTAAAATTTATTCATTTATTCATGACATTAAAAGTCCAATAATTACATAACATACTAAACAACATTAAAGTTCAAATCTAACAATAACAGCAAGAACTAAGAAACTTTAGCTTCAACTCCATCGATTGCTGAACCTCTCGATGTATGTCCTTCAGCAACGCCATGAACTCCACGTCTCTATCACCGTACTCTATATTAATGAAAACACAAAGCTCACGAACGGAAGTTGAAGGCATCCGCATAAGATTTCTGGAAACCTGCTCTCTCGTGAACAGGCCAACTTGCAATCCATCAAAACATCTCTTCAGCTCTTGAAGAGTAGCCCTATCTTCATACACCTGTTCCTCGATTTGCCTGACAAAACGTTGTTTTAAATCATCTGATTTTACAGAAGTTAATGATGCCATTTGAATAAACTATATTACTCGACTTTCCTGAAAGTATGATACCTTCGTAGGAAAACGTGATGAAAAACAGGTGAAGTGACTATGAGTTTATATAATGAAATATCTAACAGTGAAAACGTGTAGATTTAATATAAACATATTAATGTATAATTCAAAACAGCAGTCTTTTAATGCAAAAACCTTTTCAAACCCCAACTTTTATGGGAAAATTGTAAAATTAAATACCAAGAAACCCAAGGGACAAAATTTAGAAGTTCAAAGAACAAAAGTAGATTATCACAATTACAATTAACCTCTTCATTTACCATGTAGACGCGTTTTTAAACTCTATAAAAGACCGATGATTACTTTTGATTCAAAACATCAACAAATTGTCCTACAAATCACTTTCTGTCAAAAAATGTTCCAAATTAGAAAAACCAACAAAAAATCTACATGGAAAACTTCAGCTTCTACCACTGGTCAGACACCAGCGATGTTAAAACACAATTCTCGATGTGGTCACTCAAAGAACAAAGAACAGACGAAGAACTAAACAGGATAGTCGACATAATCAATGACACTAATTACAACAAAACCTGGAACAGCATAGCATTGCTCGATGAAGTCCACCACTCTCCTCCATCAAGGTTCCAGAAGAATGCAGAAGAGTTTCTGACACAACTTCTAAAACAGGATCAAAAATCTACAACATGCTAACTGACCTGAAATTCAAAAGAGAGCATGAAATCACATGGAGAAAGGCCAGAATCTACGAAATCCTAGCAAGTGTTAACTCTAGCGTGTAATACTTTATAAATATTTCATTAAATTTCTATTTTTCTATGTAGTAGTTCATTTTAATAATATCAACATGCATCTTAACATATTCTAAAATGCCAGTGTCAATAAAAACTCTCAACATCATCAACAGTTAATCAAAATAAGAAACAAACCAAAAATGCAAAGGTCTCCTCTCAACTGTTGTAGCACATCTGATTTTTCACGGTATTGCACGAATCGATACTTTCTATAAAAGGAGAAAATCTTACTGACGCAAGAAAACCTGACTTTCGATTTAACGAAAATCGAACAATGCAACTCTCCCATCAAAGAAGGTAGCACATGCAACTTTTCACGATGTTGCAACAATGATACTGCAACATCGATATGAAAGGTTGATGTGTGATGGGAAGCTTCATTGAAACGACGATGTTGGAATAATGATACTGGAACGATAACATGTAAACAGAATCAACAAACATTCGAACAAAGAAGTGTAATCGGAGATTAACGGCTGAATCACGATAAAGATGCATTTGAGAGAGAGAGATACGCTCACAGATATGAGCGAGAGAGATTTGAATGTGGAGCCAGATAATTATATCTTATTTATAGGATTAGAATATATGGTTTGAATTTTCAATTTTGAATGTGGAGCAGAATTTTGAATCTGGACAGATGTTTATTGGGAACAGATGTTTGATTATAAAATGTTGAGGGCAGATGTTTAGACAAAATTTTAAATGATATTTTATATTAGGCTTTATGATGTAAAAATGACATAAGAAAAGCCTTGTTGGACAGCCTCTCCTGCTGACACATCAGCTTTTCTTATGTCATTGGGATTTCTCCTTTTATAGAAAGTATAGATAGATATAGATATTTGAGTATTGGTATCATTACTATTTTAAATATTTAGTAATGATATTTGTGTACTACTATCACTACCACTATCACTACCATCATTACCGCCACTACTATAAATACTTGATTTAAACTTTGTAGGTTGGGTTGCATGATGCAACGAGTGTCATCAAAGCTCTTTTAGAGGGCACAATCTAACCCAACTAGCCTTAAACACGGATTATATTTGAGTATTATTGTTATTGTTATTGTTATTGTTATTGTTATTATTGCTATTGTTATTATTATTATGGGTAGGATAGTGTACATTAATTCAGAAGTGTGAGAAGTGTATTATAATACTATATATAACACTATATAACATCATATAAACACTGTATAACACCATGTAATACCATATAACACTATGTAACACTATGTAACACTATATGACACTATATAACAATATATAACACTATACATCTATCATAGACATGCTATCAGACAAACTATAGTGTTATATTTGTTATATATTGTCATATAGTGTTAAATATTGTTATACGGTGTTTATAAGGTGTTATATAGTGTTATAATACACTTCTCACACTTCTGATTAATGTACAGGATCCTCTACCTTATTATTATTATTATTATTATTATTATTATTATTATTATTATTATTACACATTGCATTACACATCTGTAATTTACCAAATAAGCTATGAGAGGTAGTCTTACTATTCATTTTTTAGTATTTGGATTGGTTAATGAATTTTGTAAACCAGTGGGATGCCATGAGGCATCCACTATTTTTTATTTATTCTTTTTATCTATATGTACAAGTATTAAAGCTATGTATACAAGTCTCTATTACATATAAGTATTTATGTTTCCTAACCTTAGAGTACAAGTATAAGTACCAAATAATCCCTATAGTTTACTTTTAGTTTTAAAAAATCCTATACTTTAAAATTTTATTTAAATATTATTATGAATATAAACTCAATTGAGTTGCGAGTTAACAGTCACAACGTGCGTACGTGGTTCAACATGTTTACGTCTAATTTTTGTTCAATTTAACGGTATCGCCGCAACGTGCTTCACTTTTTTACATAATATTTCGGATATTGTCAACGTCTTTACTATAACGCGTGAAAATTATTTTTTTGTTTTATGTTTTGGTATAAATTTTCGCTTCAACGTTTTTACGTTTAGCTTTGTTTGATTTAAGGGTCCCGCCGCAATGCACTGGTCCTATATACTCGTTATTACAATTATCTATATATATCTAATAAATATATACTTCAGTATATTCATAAAAATAAGAAAATATTTAAAATAACTAATATTTAGCTATAAAATCGTAAATAGTAAATATAAATTTAAATCTTAATTAAAGTATTATAAATTTAATAAAAGTTAATGTAGTAATTTAAATAATCTAATATGAGTTATATAATGTATTAATTAGGAGAAGTTTATCAAATAATGGCAAATTTGTAACTATTCCATAGAACATTTGTACCTTATGCTTAGAAAGTTGTAATAAACATCCTATAAATTTTGAGAAATTAAATTACCATATTGTTCATCTAAAATATTTTATAATATATTATAGATATATAGCCAGATTAGGTTGTTGATTATACATGTATATTTGGTAGCAAAATTGAAATATAAAAAATTCATGGTATTATTTTTTTTAATTTAAAAAAGTACTTTTGAAGCAGTTAATAAACCGCCCAACAAAACAGTTTTGTGGCGGTTTCTTTTGTACCAGATATCCGCATCATATGTTGCTTTTGTAACAATTTTATGGGGCGGTTGAATCTTTTTAGGGGGATTCTACTTTCGCCATGTATACGCATCATGTTCCATTTGTCAAGATTTTATGGGGCGGCTCCATGATCGCTTTAAAAAACGAGAGCACTTTTGATTCCCTGTTTATTTGAACGGTCTAGAAACCACTTTAAAAGTGGTTTTCGCTGCCTTAAAAAATCAATCAGGACGTGTGGTAAGTGCGGTAAAAAAAAGCAACAACAATGGTATTTTTGTTACCCAAAATCATCCCAAAACTATAGTTATTGGTATAAACTTTTTAAAATTTTGAATGTATCTAGAGTTTTATAAAATATTATTGAAACTTGAACTAAGCAGTATGCAGGTTATTTCTGGAGTGTATCATATATTGATGTATTTTGTAGTAAAATGAAAAGATGTAGGTATGATTATTGAGAGAGGCGGAGCTAATGTGTTAGTAGTGTTAGTAGGTATGATTACACAATCAATATTTGACTTGATATATCTATGATTATTATTTTCTACATCATGCGGTTTTTAAATCGATTCAGCCTTTATATACCACAACACATTTGAATAGTAGAAAGGATACGTGAGGACCTCAAAGCACGTGTTGTCTTAATTGTAAAATCATATGGTAATCACATGCCTCAATCCCATATTTTGTGGTCACAAATACATTCGTTCCCAAGATATTTTATTTTTTTTAAGAAATAATTTTTCCCTTAAATACTTACAGCACTTAATAATTGAACATTTTTTCTCCACAAGAGATAATTTCTCGTGACCATATTCGTTCCCAAAGTATTAGAAAAGAATACTTATTATACTACAATAGAAACAACGTTTAACAAAGGGGTAGGCTAAATATACCCTCTCTTATTACCTTTTATTCAAAAAATCACATTAAAACTTGTCATATGTATACAAGTCATATTTTATAAAAGAGTATTCTTTTATTACAAAACAAATTCAAAAGTGTAGAAAAAGATTAAATACGTCTTTTTTGTCAAAAAAATGTTTGTTTTTTATTTTTATTTAAAAGAACATATTTTTTAAAGTTTACTGATAGTGTTTTTAAAGATACTTTCTCAAATAGTATTTTGATTATTTTTTATTGAACGTCTTTCAAATTAATAATAATAATGTTTTACTTATAAAAATGATAAAAAAAAAAAAGTTTTGTGCTTTCTTTTTGAAAAAAAAAACTTATATTATTTTTTCGTTGTCTAGTTTATATTTTAGAGGTCTTAGTTTTATAATTTTTAATACTTTAAAATGTGTTTATAAAATAATTAGAAATTTTTTTATTAAAAAGGTAAAAAAAATTATTTTAAAATAGTGTTTACAGCTAGGGTTGTTCAAAATTCGCTTCTAGGATTCGAAAAAATTGTAATTCGACTCGATTCGAATTCAATTAATAAGGTTTGAATTTGAGTTGTTTCGTATTCGAGTCAAGTAATCGAATTCTAATCAAATACGAATTTGTGATTTTCAAGTCGATTTGATTCGAAATTTGAATTGGATATATATATATATATATATATATATATATATATATATATATATAGGGGAAGGATGTATAGAAAACTTATTTGTACTAAGAAAACTTAGGAAACTCACTTTATAACCATTGATCAACCTCATCTAAGGGTTAGGGAAAATTGATGGTTTATTGATTTAAATTTAATACATAACTTATGTTGATGAGTGGGCCAGGAGGGTATTTGTGTCAAAAATATCATATCATTCTCTCTTCTGTATAATTGTCACCATCACCATCAAAACCATCATCATCCATATCTCATTCTCTCTCTCTTCTTCTTTGAGAATTCAAAATATCTAGAACACCAAGAACATCATTCATCCACATCCAGATCTCTAATTCTCTCTCTTCAACATCCAGATCTCTAATTCTCTCTCTCTCTCTTCACATTCGCCGGAAAGAGTAAACCATCATCACCCCCATTCGATCTCTCCAACACAGTACGACGGTACAAATCTTCATCATGTTCATCTAGAACACCAAGAACACACGCACAAGTGTGTGAGAGAGAATCATTTTTGAAGATCTTCATCGTGTTCATCGGACGGTTCTAGATCTGGTAAGTGTTCTACTAACAGCAAGAACACACTTGATTTTTTTTGTTAAAATGGTTGTCAATAACTTTTTGTGTGCTCAAAGTGTTCTAGTAATGGGTTAATGTTCATGTATTTTGCAGGTATTTGTTTTTATGTTAAAATCATTTTTAGTTTTTTGATATTTTCAGTTTGTTGGCCAATAATTTATGGGTTGGGTTTGTTTTAGGTTTTATGCATTGGATTTGCTTTATTTTGTTTTCTGTTTTTTGTTTAAATTGGGCATCCCAATTATTGGTAGATAATTAGTTTGAAAATCCATAATTGTTACAGAAAAGGTTTCAAAATTTTGTTGGTTAAGTTGTTCTTTTTTTATAATTAGTGTTAAATGTTTCAAATTTTTGCAGGCATAACTAGTTACGTATGTTACATTTCTGCCAGCTACATTTCTGCTAGTTAGATTCTAAACTGTTTGTCCTGTAAGTTGTAACATATGTTACACTTTCGGACAATATATGGTGCATACATGGTGTTACACATTTTGTTGTGATATGAGTGGATATTGAAATGGTGAATGGTAATTGTTGTATCCTCATCTTAGCAAGTACTCTTTTGCTGACTACTAATATTTGTGTTTTTCATTTCTTGGGCAGGACTGGGACTGGGAAGAAACCTAACAAAACATTATGTGTGAAATGATGCAGATAAAAACTCAAAATTTAGGGAGTCTTCAAGTTCAGGGCATAATTGGGTAGAAGGTAACTAGTGTTAGTTATGTTACTACTATTTTTTTAATTAGTAGATTAAAAATACTGGATTGTAACCTGTGTTATTACGACTTGACCATAGCAGTTGCAACCAAACGAGAAGGGATCTTGGCAGGAAGAAAGAGAACTACAATATCGGATACGACAAAAGGTGGCCATAAAGCGAAAGAAGGTAGATGGAGAAACCGATGAAGAATGGGAACAAGAAGTCGATGAAGGGTAGGTGGTGGGTACCTTTGACGTTGCACAGAAGTTACCCTCTAGTGTAACACATGTTACAAACATGTGTTACGCATGTTCAACCCTTTTGTTACCAAAAATCGGAGCTGCACATATGTAAGACATGTTTGTAACTTATGTTACACTAGAGGGTAACACATGTATGATCATTTTTGGATCATTTGTATATATTTAAGTCTGTATAAACCTACAACATCGAAACCCCCAAAAAGGTTACACATGTTACGACAGAATGGGAAATGTGTAGCAGCGTTCAATATTGTTGTTTCACTCTATAGTGTGTAACATGTGTTAGACCTGTCTCATTTTTATCAAATGATGTAACATGTGTTAGACCTGTCTCATTTTTATCAAATGATGTAACATGTGTTAAACCTGTCTTATTACTATGTGTTAAACCTCTCCTATTAGGTAAACATGTTAGTGTAACATGTGTTACACCTGTCTTATTTTTATCAAATTATGTAACATGTGTTAAACCTGTATTAGTTTTATCAGATTAGTTAACATGTGTTAAGCTCTCATATTTTTCCCAAGTTATCTAACAAGTGTTAAACTTGTCTTATTTTTATAAAAATAGGTAACATATGTTAAACCTGACTTTATTTTATCAAAAACATATTAGGTAACCTGTTTTATTTTTATGAAATTAAATAACATGTGCTAAACCTATTTTATTTGCAGCAACAAAGAGAGTAACAAGATAGCAAACTGGTAAGATACCGAAAAAGCGAAAGAAAGTAGACGAAGAAACGGACGATGAATGGGATGAAGAAAGAGAAGAAGCTGAAGGGGAGGTCATGTATAGGTTGAGGAAAATGTCGAAGCATGATAATTGGCCAGGGATTAGAACGAGATCATCACCAATCCAACTGGCCCGATGCATTAACATGTTGTCGTTCGAACAAAGAATGGCAGCAAAAGAAATGGGATTTGGTTTTTGTAACTATTGTAGTCACCACGAATTTGTTTATTTTAAATTATGGCCATAACCCAAAATACAATATGACCATTCTGGTCTTCTCTGTAATATGTTGTAACTATCGTAGTCACCACGAATTTTGTTTATTTTAAACAGTTATGGTGGGAAATGTATTTGGTTACCACTTATCAGTTAACATGTGTTATTAGTTAACATGTGTTATTAGTTACCAATTGTAAGAAAAGTAGTAGACGAGCATTAGGTGGTGAACATACTGTTTCAATTGTAATCTGTGTTACTCATTAACAAGTGTAACGTGTGTTACACAGGATGAAGTAGAAAACAAGGTACATACCTTTACTGTTACTTGAAAACAATAAGCAATTGTAACATGTGTTACACATCTTACGTAAGTATATGCAGTATATGGTGGAACATGTAAGTAACATGTGTTACATACGATGTAGTGAATAAAAAACAAGGCACATCTATGGTGAATAACATACGTATAGATGTAACACGAGTATATGCACCATAAAGGCATACGCATGTTACATGTGTGTATGAAACACACTTGGTATATATAAAACACTTAGTATATGTAACGTGTATACATCCAAACATGCTAGTACATGTGATTTGTAACACACGTTACAAAAGTATATGCAACACATGGGCATCATTGTCATCTAATATGATCGAATTGATCGAATAAAAGCAATGTGTAACACAAGTAATACATAATGGTTTGATTGGTTACCGAATTGGTTACAGGGGTACACCCTTTTAAAAAAAAAATAGGTCGATAAACATAAAAAGTGGTAAAGGTAACATATAAAAGTGGTACCATACACAAGAATATACACATCTAGTAAAACAAGTTAAGGGCAATCATGCCATTGTCAAATTACAACCAAAATACATGTTGAAACACGAGCGGGATATTGTTTATGTTTCACATGAAACGTACATATGTTAAACTAAGTAACGAAGAACATACTGAGCTTCACCAATCAACTTCCAAAAAGTAGCTTACCTAAACAAAAACAACCATTGGAAAATGCGTGTTACACACGTAACACATGTTACAACTACCTATTGTTTTGAAGTAACAATGAAAAAAGATATCTTTACTGTTACTTCAAAACAATAAGCAATTGTAACATGTGTTACACATATTAGGAAAGATTGTAATATAAGAGCTACATGTGTAACACATGTTACAACTGCCTATTGTTTTGAAGTAACAATGAAGGAATCTTTTTTCACAACATTATGCAGGTACATGTAAGAATGCCTATTGTTACTTCAAAACAATAGATAATTCTAACATCTTTAACACATCTTAGAAGGCCCACATGTAAAGGTGTAAGAAATGTAAAAAATGCAGATCTATAACACATGTAACACCCTTAAAAAAATAGGTCCGTAAACATGTTAGAATGTGTTACACATGTTAGAATTGTCCATTGTTTTGAAGTAACAATAGGCATTCTAATATGTATCTGCATAATGTTGTGAAAAAAAGATTCATTCATTGTTACTTCAAAACAATATGCTTTGCTCCTTGATAACCATCTTCATCTTGAACACAAAACATCCATTCACCTATGAACAAAACAAGTACATCAGTATATGTTATAACATGTGTACTTGTGTAAACTTTTGTTGTAACACGTGTAACAACTATATGTAACATGTGTAATGTGGCTATACATGTGTTACCACTCTAATGTAACACAAGTTACAAGCATGTGTTACATATGTGCAGCCCCTTTTGTGTCCAAAAAGGGTTGGGGTAACTATAAATAACACGTGTTACGTTGTTACTATATATGTATCTAATTATCCCACAAAAGACACTACTTTTTATTTTTAAAATAAACGAGATATTCTTAATAAATTATGAAGTTTCTAAAGGTAACACATAACATATAGGATAAACAAAAGCCCCAAACAAGCAACATATAGGGGCTTGCACATATGTAACACATGTTTGTAACTTGTGTTACACTAGAGTGGTAACACATGTATAACATGTGTTACGTGTTACACATGTGTAAACTTTTGTTGTAACACATGTAACATGCCTATACATGTGTTACCGCCTAGTATAACACAAAAAAAAAACAGTTAGTATTCAGATCAAAAGCCCCAAACAAGTAACCAAACTAACAAAAACAGTTATTGTTCAGATCAAAAGTCTCAAACAAGCAACCAAACCAAACACAATTTTTTTTATAAAATAAACGAGATCATCAACGATTAGATTATGGACTTTTTAAAGGTAACTAATATATAACAACAACAACAACAACAACAACAACAATCATTGTCTCAATTCTAAAAAAAAATTAATACATTTAAAACAAAAAAAAAATTACCCAACAAACTATCAAATCTATTTTACTAATACACACACAAAATCATTCAACTTTTACCAAATAAATAACATTAAGACATGGAACCAGTCCATGTCATACTTGTGAGTATGTTCTTTGTGTTCTAACAACTTTTTCTCTTAACCAAAACCCATAAACCAAATGATTTCTGACCTGCTTCTCTGTCACACAATTGTGTGTGTGTTCTTGGTGTTCTAACAACTTTCTCTCTCTAAAACCCATGAACCAAATGATTTCTGACCTGCTTCTCACTCGCACACTTGTGTGTGATTTTGGTCTTGGTGTTCGAATAATTTTCCCTCTCTAGAAACTCATGCAACCAAACGATTTCAGCCTGCTTCGATCTCCAGATCTGGTGGCTTCGATCTTCAGATGCTGTGACTTCAAAAGAAAGGGATGAGTACATGAACACATGGTGTCTTCGATCTTCGATCTTCAGATCTGGTGGCTTTGATCTTCGATATTCAGATCTCGTAGCTTTGATGAAAAGGTGATGTTTCTCTCTCTAATATCTAATGAATTATTTTGAAAATGGTTGGATGAAAAGTGATATATGAGAGAGAGAGAGAGAGATGTGACATAAAGGAAATGATGGGATGGGGAAGGGAAGGGTGAGGTGATGGTTTGAACAAAATGACTAAATTGCCCTTTGATCATGTGTTTTTAATAGATGATGTGGATCAATCCTGTCCACACAATCCAGGTTTCCCAAGTTTTCTAGATTAAATGGGTTTTCCATAGATACTTACATTATATATATATATATAGGGGAAGGATGTATAGAAAACCCACTTTAATTTAGAAAACCCGGGAAACTCAAAGCTCCCGATGTTTTTAAAAAAAATATATATATACACATGTTATATACATGTTTTTAAGGTATTTGGGCAAAAAAAATCAAAAAAGCGCCGAGTAGATATTTTTAAAAAAAATAAACAAGTTTTGGTGTAACACGTGTTACATTCATCTGACATATTTGTAACACGTGTTACACCAAAACTTGTTTATTTTTTTTTAAATATCTACTCGGCGTTTTTTTGATTTTTTTTGCCCAAATACCTTAAAAATATGTATATAACATGTGTATATTTTTTTTTTTAAATTCGGGAGGTTAGAGTTTCCCGGATTTTCTAAATTAAAGTGGGTTTTCTATAGATATTTACATTATATATATATACGAGTAAATTACAAGTTTTGTCCTTTATGTTTGTCTTAAATTTCAGGCGCTGTCATTTACCTTTAAAATTGATGACTTTTGTACTTCATGTTTGAAAATGTTGCACGTTATGTTCTTTAGGGCAAACCCAAGAATTTTCTGTTAAATTATGTCATGTGCATTGCACATGAGGGTAAAACAGTCATTTCCCCACCCCACTTGTGTTTCCTCCTTTTAAAATAAATGAAGTTATCCAGACATTTTACTCTAAAATAAATTAAAAAGTTAGCTTAAATAAAAATCTCCAATAGACATCAAACTAGAATCTTCGATAACGCGTTGGAAGATTGAATTTTTCCCCAAAATATCAAACCCTAAAACTTTCAAAGAAGACGAAAATGACGAGACCTGCAAGAATCATCATCCACAACCACCACCACCACCATAACCCTCGAAAACCCCGTTCCATCGCAGACAACAACCTTAATGATAACGCTCAATCCCCGGAAGAAGAAGAAGAAGGTGACGTGGAAAGAAGGCACCGTCGATAACGAATTTCTTCAAAAAAAGAGCTCCAAAAAATGTTGCATCTTCCACAAACAAAAACCCTTCGATGAAGATTCTAGCGATGATGAAGACTGTCATGATCATCACCATGATTGTGGCGGATTCAAGGAGGATGACGGAGCATCCACGAGTTAGGTTGTTTTCATGTTTTTGCATTGTATTGTCTGGATGTAAAAGTGATGAATTGGGGATGTTATTAGGGTTTTAAAAGGGGGAAACACAAGTGGGGAGGGGAAATGACTGTTTTACCCTCATGTGCAATGCACATGACATAACTTAACAGAAAATTCTAACTGGGTTTGCCCTAAAGGACATAACGTGCAATATTTTAAAACATTAAGTATAAAAGTCATCAATTTTAAAGGTAAATGACAGCGCCTGAAATTTAAGACAAACATAAAGGACAAAACTTGTAATTTACTCTATATATTTATATATATGTATGTATATACACACAGAAACATATCATTAGCAATTGACAGTCTCACCTTTGAATATTCCCTCCACCGGTTCTACTTTTTACCTATTTTTCCTACACCAGTCCCTCGTTAAAAAAAAAAAAAAAAAAAAAAAACTTAATGGTGATACAAGTCCTACAAACATATCTTTTGCGTCTTTTGATCAGAACGTTGATACAAGTCCATTGATGTAAAACTTACCTCGAAATGGTGTTTCAAATGACTTGATTTTTGTTAATTGGAAATTTAAACACCTGAATTAAAGCGTCGTTTTCATCGTTTGAAGCACCGTTTCGAGGTAAGTTTTACAACAATTGACTCGTATCGTCGTTCTGATCAAAAGCCGTATAAAAGTTGTTTGTAGTTTGAAAAAAAACATAACTCCGTTAAGTTTTTTTAGCGGGGGACCGGTATAGGAAAAATAGGTGAAAAGTGGGACTGATGAGGGGAATATTTAAAGGTGTGACTATCAATGGGCAAAGACCTCTAGTTGGTATTATTACAGGCCAATTCCCCTTATTTATAACTTTACCAAACCTACTAACAAATAGCTCATACTATCTATTTATAAACTTATACATGACTTAATATAGACCTTTTTCAAAAAGAAAATTCAAATTTTTTTTATTATATTTATATGAAAAACGTTATTAGTAATTTGAAAAGATGTTCCATAAAAGAAAACATAAAAAACATTTGTAATATTTTTTTACACTTTTGAATTTAAGTTTTTTAACAAAAAGAATACTTTCTAAAAATGATGACTTGTATACAGGTAAATATGATAAGTTTAAATGTGATTTATGGAAATAGGGGTATGAAAAATATTAAGAAGGGGTACATTTAGCAACCATCACAACAAACTTTTTCTTATTATTATTTATTTTTTAAAGAGAAAAGACACATTTTAAAATTTAAAGCCAAAGTACAAATTTCTTCTTTGACATACTCAAAAGTTAAATTGTTTAAAACATTATAAAAGTTGAACTTCATAGGACACGAAAGCTAAATTGGTTAAAATAATAATAATAATAATAATAATAATAATAATAATAATAATAATAATAATAATAATAATTATAAACAGCTTACGTATATTTATCATATAAATTGAGAGATCTATTTTTATTTTTTATGTATATATTATTATATTTTTGTAGGTTATTTGAATTGATTTTTATAAAATTTTACAGGCTCAAAATAAAATCCATTGAAAATCAAACAAGTTAATTTCTAAAACATAATAATAACAATAATGTGGTATGAGTCATGCCTCCTAAATGTCGGCATGGTTAAAATATTTGATATACAATTATTGTATGGAATTGTCTCCCCTAGCTACAACCTCCAGACCATGTGCTATTTCATACCTTGTAAAAATCATCGGAAATTTATAATTTTGTTCATTTTAACATGTATATTCATTGCTAATGTCAAAATATATGTATTTATTTTTTAACATGTTAGTGAAAAAATATAAGAGATGTTACTGAAACGATTTTCTATTGTTGTTGGAATATTCACTGTTAAGTAAGCCATACTTTTCAACATGAAAGTTTAACTAATTGTGTTTTTTTTCTTCTGAGATCAACAATTCATTCGTATTTTGTTCTTATTATAATATCTTTATAGCATATAAGGAGATAATTAAGCATAAAAAAATTAAATATGTTAATATAAGGAGATAATTAAGCATAAAAAAATTAAATATGTGAATATATGTATGTACGTACGTATGTGTCTGGTGATTGACTATTTATGCTGGGCTGCATGCATAAATTCCCTCCCACATGCATTGACAAAAGCAGCCAGCCTGCAACAAGTAGAAAACTAGTGTCAATTATGTTCTTTCTAAATTGGATAAAATCATCATCAATCGTTAATTTCAAATTATTAAACGCTTATCATTACCCTATATGCATCAGTCTCTACGCATTTGTTTCACAAAAATTAAGTCTACCATATTTTAAATTTGTTATTATGTAATGATGTTAAAAGGAAATATTGTCAACACCCACGGGATAGTTTGGGTGATTTCTAACTTTCAAAATTTTGGTTAAATTTGTAGATTCTAATGTCTTAGTTAAAAGATTTGACTAAACTTGGTCAACTAATTTACCCGGTTTTGTGTTATCAATCAGCAATATAATGGATCTAAAGGAGGATCAAGAGGGTTCCAATGATCCTCTAATCATAGAAATTTCTTGGATTTTTTTATAAATAAAATCTAAGATTTTTCTAGAAAATCATGATTTGGATCCTCTACTTCTATCCGAAGAGAATTTTATAATGATCCTCTCATGAAGAAGTTTTTATTCTAACATTGTTATCAATAATCTTATTTGTTCAATGTTGTCCTTGCCAACTGAACCGGACAAAAATATTGTCATCAAAATCGTAAAAATATTGTTATCAATTATTGAAACCCTTTTGACAGAGCTTGATATTTCACGCCTGTAATTGTCAATGGAACCAGACCATTTGAGTCAAATCTTGAAAATACATATGTATAGGGATAGGTTAAAATGAGAACCACCTTAAGTTGTGAGAACCATAAGAACTAGGCCATCCAAAAGTTTTCCCGAATTTTTTTTCTCAAAAGTCATAAAAAATCACTTGTGTCAAGAAAAAACAAATTTTAAAAAATGCAGCATACCCACAATTACATGAGGTGTAAAAAAAATATTTGTTTTCGTATAAAATTTTCACCAGCGCGTAAAAAAAACTTGTGGTGGTTCTCATTTTACTTTTTTTTACAAATGTGTTTATAATATTTTCACCTATGTTTGTGCAAAAATATTTTGGCCCAACTCGCGCGGGAAGAATAAGTTCTCACGGTTCTCACAACTTGTGGTGGTTCTCATTTGAATCGAGCCCTATATATATAGGAGAATGATTCGTTAGGAACCACCCTTTATTGCAAGAATCAATGTGAACACAACCAAAAATATCTAAATAAATCTAAAAAACGCACAAATTCTTTTTAATACTTTTTATAAAAAAATCCGCTACTTTTCGTCATAAAAAAAATTGATGACGAAAAGTAGCAATTATTTTATAAAAAATATTAAAAAATTGTGTGTTTTTTTAGATTTTTTTAGGTTTTTAGGGGGTTTAGTTTTATGGTTTAGCTTTATGGTTTAGTTTTTATCATTTAGATTTGGTGGACGAGGGGGGGGGTAGGTTTTTTTAGGTTTTTGGGGAGTGTGGTGGGGGTGGGGGTTAGGTTTTTTTTAGGTTTTGGGTGATGGTGTAGTGGGTTTATTTTGTTGTGTTCACATTGGTTCTCGCAATAAAAGTGGTTCTCGCATGAACCCTACCCTATATATATATACATATGTATATATACATATAGGGGATGGCTAAAATGAGAACCACCTCCAGTTGTAAGAACCATGAGAACCACTTTCTAACCATTGGATCAAGTAGATGGATGGTTGAGATTAAAAGTATTAAAAAAATAATATTAAGTATTTTTTGTCTTATTATGTCTTTAATATTTTATTGTTAAATGGTATTTTAGTAAAATCACTTTGTTTTGTCTTTTTATATATATTAATTTTTAATTACCTTTTTTGTCTTATTCATTAATTAGTTTTTGACTTAATTATTTTTTATTTAGAAATAGATTTTTTTGTTAAACAATTTTTTGAAATCAAGTTTTTATGATAATTTTTTTTTAAGATTTGTTTAAAAAAAACGTTTTGAAGAGCCGTTTTTTTTTACGCCCGTCTTTTTCGGGCGTCGTTTTTTAAATGCGCCGTCATTTACGTTAAAAACTTTACATTTTACGTTAAAAAAAGTACGTTTTCCGTTTAACGTTAAAAAATTGCGTTTTCCATTTTTACACGCCGTTTTTCAAAGCGTCATTTTTTATACGTTTTTTTAACGCGTCGTTTTTAAAACGTTTTTTTACGCGCCGTTTTTTGCACGTTTTTTTACACGTCGTTTTAACGCGCCGTTTTTCTGACGTTTTTTATACTTTATACGTTTTACGTTAAACTTTTAATAGTTTTTACGTTTTAAGTTTTACGTTTAACGTTTTACGTAAAAAAATTACGCTTTACGTTAAAAAATTACGCGTAAGACTTTTTACGCTTTACGTTAAAAAATTACGTAAGACTTTTTACGCTTTACGTTAAAACATTACGTAAGACTTTTTACGCTTTACGTTAAAAAATTACGCGTAAGACTTTTTACGCTTTACGTTAAAAAATTACGTAAGACTTTTTACGCTTTACGTTAAAAAATTACGCTTTACGTTAAAAAGTTTTACGTAGAACGTTTTACGTTTTTACGTTTTACGATAAAAATTTTACCGTTTACGTTAAAAAGTTTACGGTTTAACTTTTTTTTAACAAAAACTTTTTTACGCTTAACGTTTTACGTAGAACTTTTTACGTTTTTACGTTTTACGATTAAAAGTTTACGTTTTACGATAAATTTTACGTTTTGTGTAAAACTTTTTACGTTTTTAGTTTTACGATAAACTTTTTACGTTTTACGTAAAAGTTTACGGTTGAACTTTTTTTTCACAAAAACTTTATTACACGAAAAGTAAAAGTTTACGGTTGAACTTTTTTTTCACAAAAACTTTTTTTGCACGAAAATTGTTTACGCAAGACGAACGCACCCATAAAAAGCAAAGTCGGTAAGTGTCTCGGATAGATTTTTATCGTCATCGACGGGGGGAAAGAATATAAAAAATCAACAACAACAAAAAAACAAAAGTGTATCTCGAAAAAAAAAGGGTTTGGCTCAGATTTTTTCCGATAATTAAAAGGCTGCAAAGTGGGGTTGCGGGTTCAAAAACCTACCCTCCACCATCGTTGCCGCGCCATCGTCATCAAAAATCTAGTTTTTTTTTTTTTGCATCATCATCGCCCCAAAAACCAAAACTGATCAAAACCCACATATTCAAACATTTAAAAAGCACCTGATGAACATCATTCAAAACACATTCAGCAGATTCAAACAGATTCAACCGATTCATAAAGCACCATATTCAACAGAATCAAAGAAAACCCAGCAACTTTTTGAATCAAAACCCACATTCTGTACAAACCCACCAATATAATCAAAACCCACCAAATCATCAAGAATCAACAGAAAACAAATCCACCAATTGAATCAAAGAACCCACCCATTGAATCAAAGAACCCCAATCAAAACAGAAACAAATCAAACCTTTGGGCAAATCATCAAGAATCAACAAACACAGGAGGAGACCGGGACCTCCGCCGCTCACGGCGGCGCTGCCGCCGGCCCACCACCCCAGCCATCGAACCGCCACCACCAGCCTTGAACCAACTAAACCACCACCGCCTCCGCCTCTGCACAACTCCCACCAAACCACCGCCCCCACCACCGCCTACCGCCGCCCCCACCACCGCCTTAAACAACAAAAACAGAGACCTTCATGGTAGACATCTCCGTTTTGAACACCACCGGCACCACCAACATCACCGGCACCACCGACATCATCATCGCCATTAAACTCTCAGATGAAGAACAAGGCTCATGTGTGGGTTTCCACATCGTCATCGCCCTTTAATCTCACAGATGAAGAACAACCAGAAGAACTGGTATTTGAAACCCAGAAAAAACACACACAGAAGCTTGATCTCCGGTGGGGGTGTGCCGGAAGCTGGTACAACCACCGGCGGTGGCGGTGGAGGCATTTGGGGTGACGGTGGCGTCGAGATCAGAGACATTTGGGGTCGAAATCAGAGACATTTGGGGTGGGTTTGATGGTGAGTGAGAGAGTCTGCAACTATAAAATAGGAGAGAGGAGAGTGCATTAAAGAGAGGAGAGAGGAGAGAGGATAGATATGACATATAGGGTAAATGACTAATATACCCTTTTGTTGGCATGTTCTGATTTGTTGAAATGGTTCTCATGGTTCTTACAACTGAGAGTGGTTCTTATTTTAACTCAATCCTATACATATATATGTATATATATATAACTTTCGTTACTTGGTCTTGGTTGATGGATTTCCCGCAATTGATTTGATTCCAATAAAGAACTAAGAAATTAATAATGTTACCCACGGAACACCCACAAATTTGAAGGACTAGATCTCGGATAAGATCTGGTTTAAGCTTTTCAAGCGTTCTCTATGAGTTAGTACTTATGCTGGAAGTTCCATATGCGATCCATGAATCTTAAAGATAAAATCTTGGATAAGATTTTTGCCAATCTTTACAGTCATTGTTAATTAAAAGGGAAAATAACGAAAATGGTCATTGACCGTTCAAATTTTCCAAACCAGCCATTTATAGCGGCTCAGGGAGCCTCTTCACGGAATTTCACGAGTCTAAAAGAGTCGTCAAAAGGAACCAATCGTCCCCCGCCACGTGTCCTAAATGGCTGAAACGGCTCAGAGTCGTTTCACGCGTTGTCATTTAGTGGTAGTCTCTTAGTGTCACATCCCCAAAATCCACACGCGGAGTATCACCGCTTGGAGGCGTGACATGACCAGGATCCAGCCACCAATCATATTGAACAATGTATTTAAAATAGATAAAACCAACCACGCAATATAATTGGTGTTTCAAAACTAGTTAACCAAGTTCAAATTAAACAGCGGAAGCATAAGACGTGGAACCAAAACATAAGTTCAATCAGTTCATAAGGTTTAAATGTTTAGAACGGGACATAACAGTCCATATCCCACAACGACCTCCTCCTCGCGCAAGCTCCATAAGTATCTAATGACCTGCAAGGCATGTAACAACGAGTCAACAACAAAGTTGAGCGAGCTCACAGTAGGTGATCGTTACAAAGTAGTTTTTCAAGAACTATGAGTTTGTTTGCAACTACAAGTTAAATCAGCTTTCCTTGTTTTCCAAAACATGAACGGTGGGGGCTACCCCATGTTGTAAAACCACTAGACTAGATGTATATATAGGTGTCCTTCCCAATCCGAGGACAGAGGTACGTATTGAATACGTAGGTTTAGCGTAGGTGCCCTTCCCAATCCGAGGACAGAGGTACGTATAAGAATACGTAGGTTTAGCGCTGGTGCCCTTCCCAATCCGAGGACAGTGGTACATAGTGAATACGTAGGTTTAGCGCTGGCGTCCTTCCCAATCCGAGGACGGAGGTACGTAGTGAATACGTAGGTTTAGCACTGGAGTCCTTCCCAATCCGAGGACGGAGGTACGTAGTCTAGTAGTGGTGAAAGTACAAGTTCCGTCTTAGCTATTTAATCCCATTCCCAATCCACCGGGAATCCCATGCCTAAAGAGTGTGAACTCACCTTTGGTTGCTCGGTTTGAGTCTCAAAAATAGCTAACAGTCAAGGTCGGTCAATCACGTCCTAGTATGATTACCACTTAGTTTATTAGTGACTTCAAATAAGCACGAAATTCCTACACGCATCTACCACATAACATGCACTCACTTTAACGGTTCATGCCCATATAAACTTCCCATCTATTCCCATTCATAAGCAAACATACGACATTGCACATAACACTTTCATTGACATATAACATGTCAGATCATTCTCAGATAACCTACCCGACATTTAGACACGCAAATTACTACTTATGTCGTTTCAGCTTTAACATTCAAAACTTGGCTGTTTTCGGGAATTTTAATAAAATAGTTAACCTATTCCAAAAATTCCCAACTTTTTACAGAAGGTCTTAAATGATCCAAATATTATTGTGTAAAAATATCGGGATCAAATTCATTACCAATATTTTATAAAAAATCATTTACCGGACTGCAATCAGATTCTGACTGCAGTCCACGGAATAATTCATTTAAAATTCATCGTAAGTCCGATTGATGAAATTCCAGTTGGAGCATTACAACGACATCAGTGGTCATCTACAGTACAAATTCCATGAGCTAATTCTACACAGATTTCAAGTTATGATGAAAAAATCACGCACATTTTCTGCAGTAAAAACACAGCTTTTGCTGCTGTACAAAACGACCCTTTAAAAATAGCAAACGAAGTCCAAAAATTATGATTCTGGTGCCATTAGAACCGTATTTCGAAATAACACGTTATAGACTCAAGAAAATCAATTTTTCGTTAAATATCGACCTATTTACAGCCAACTGAAGTTGGCTGTAAATGTTTGGACAGAAGCTATTTTTAGCTTATAGCGCTCTAACGCAAGTTCTATTTGTTCTGTTAACATGTTTAGTGATCAACAACAAAATTTCTAGTAATCAACAAGCAAGCATCAACATATACCAAACAACATCATACTAACAACACTTCATCATATTTCGTCATTATGTAAACCTTATGTTTAAACTTTTAGTTCATGTTCTTTTAGTGTTCTTGTTATAATCAACCTACTACATCTTTTAACCATTAAAGTAGGAGTAACAAGGTTAATCAAGGACTTACAACTAGCTCAAAGGCTAGGGAAGAACACTAGTGAAAAGATGATGAAGAGGGGATGATGAAAGCAAATGAGAAGGATTCTCCAAGACCTTCAAGCTCCAAACTCCGTGTATCACCTTCTAGACTTGAATGAGCTTGGAATTGGAATGATATGGTGGTGACAAGGTGGTGGTGGTGGTGGCGGTTATAGAGGGAGCCGAGAGGAGATGAGAGAGTGTTGAGGAGGTGGTGTGATCTTTGTGAAGATATGTAAAGATATAGAATGATCTTGCAAGGATTTACATCATACTTATAAGATTTTATCTCTTATATTTTGGCAAGATACTCAAGCAAACATCTAATATAATAATCAACAAAATCTTGAGAGGTATGGTGATGGTGATGGCCGATTATAGGCTAGGGGGGCTAAGTGTAATATTTGTAACTAGTTGGTTAGTTAATAGTTCAAAACCAAGTGTATGTTTAGTTAAGTTTGTTACTTGAGATTTTTGTGGGTGTTAAGGTGTTCGGGGATCATAACTAGCCAAGAAATAATTAAACAATGTTTCTTGCAATATTTTGGTGTCCCGGGTAATGTCCGGTTGTTCAGTTAGATACCGGTTCGTTAAAGTGCTAAGTTGTTTCGTTTAGTGTCTTTTTGTAACACTTTTAATTCCCAATACTTAGGAATGCATGCAGGACTATTTAGTCAATTTTCTGCACAAGACTACTATGTTAACAAGCACATGTAAGTATGGCGCAGTAATCAGAAAGCAGTTAAGTAATTCAACACAGTCATCAAGCACTTTAATTAACATTAACAAATCGTACGGATACATGTAATTATGAGGGTTGTCACACTTAGTTGAGACGCTTCCATCGGCTCGTGATTGACTTGTCCCTCGCCTCAAAATTTTGAGACGTTTCAACATTCTCAAGCCGTTTGAATAATTGAAATGGCTTAGAGCCGCTATAGTGAGATTAAATCCGTTTGAAAAATTGAAACGGCTTAGAGCCGCTATAGTGAGATTAAAGTCATTTGAATAATTGAAACGACTTAGAGCCGTTTCGTAAAGCGTAAAGCCCTTTCATACACTGTCCAAGCTGTATCATTTGCTTAAATGGCTTAGAGCCGTGTCCATACAACTGAGTCTTTTCTACTAAATTGGAGCGGTGTTCGTACACCGTACCATCTTTCTTAAAAAAAATATTTTGTTAACATGCATATTAATTTATAATGTAACCGAATGAATTGTTTCCCAATATCAAGACAATTACGTTTTCTATTATGCAAAATGAATCTCCGCATTAATTGCATTACAATTATTGGGAAAATATATTGTGATTTTAGTGACTGTATATCTATCTTTAAAATCAACCACTTGTGTTCTTTGTGCGATACTGGTACGTAGACCTGAAAAATGTTTAACTTTTAAACTTTGTAGATAATATTCAAACATGAATAAAGTTAAAAAAAAATTGTACCATATCTACATCCCAAAAAGGAGGAAATATTCCTCTAGTACCATTTGTGTATCCGTATGCATCATGATCTTGTTCAAGTATCATGTTGTAAAAATCAGGTGGGAGAACGGCCCAATGATAATCGTTTGTTGACCTCACCCTTGCATGACTTTTATTTTCTCGAAAAGACATTATCTTGTTACACCATGCATAGACATGTTGTAAAGTAATGGTAAAATATTTGTTTAAAAAATAATAATAACATATATAATTCGTATTTATACGTTTTTCAAGGTACCGTTTCTTGCATAAAACCGTTTCCACAATATCCTAGAAGTCCACCCCACCAGTCTCATACCCACAAAATGTTTTAACCTTACAACAAAGCTTGTCACATACCCGCATACATGTTTAAAATGTTTTGGTTTTGGGGTTTCCCGTCAGTTAAACAAGTCAATCTGAAACAAGAAAAAGATTTGTGATGTACCCAAATCTTTTCCTTGTGAAACTGTGTTCTACTATCATCGGTAATTTTGGAGACATTTATTTGTAAGGTCACACAAATACAAATCACCTTTATCTAACTTGTAGTTTTCGCATTGCTCTACAAGAAAAAATCCAATCTATTTCCTTTAGTCTTGATCTTCAATCTTGATTTAGTGTTTGAGCATGTATGAGTCAACTTGAGAGATTAGCCACGGACCAAATACATTTATTAGATGATAACTTATTTATTTTGTATCTCTTTGTAATTATCTTATTCTTTAGGCACTTGTATGCAATCTCCATGTTTATATACCGATTGAGATACTCGATAGATATTCATTCTGTCTTCACATTAAACACAATTTCAGCCTAAATATGGTTGAGGTCCCCCAAAAGTCCACTACTCTTTTTCTCCCTTAAATTGTTGATCTTTTTCTTTCACATCCTTCGTTCACCCTCTATTCCCTTATCCCTTCTTTTTGGGTGTTTCGACCATGGCATCTTCCTCACAAAATAATCTCCCCATGAGTGGTCTAGCACATATTATTGTTATTAAACTATCCTATCAACAACTTCTTCTACATATTGATGGCTCCAAATCTGTCCCTCCACCCACCATAAATTTGAATGAAAATTTGATGTCACGTGTGATCAACTAAGTGCCATAGGTTATCTAGTTGATCCGTCTAATCTACTCCACTGGTTCTTATATGGTATCGGTCCAACATTTGAAACTCTCTCGACTTCAGTATGTTCCTCTCACCCTTTACCTAGTTTTTCCGATCTACTTGCTCGTGTTGAAAGTCATGAAACTTTTGTCAAGCCCTTACATGCAAATCAAAACCCCTTTGTTGCCTTTACGACTCAACACCCACCCCGTACCAACCAATATTGTGGCCAACATCACCATTCGGGTCCCTCAAATAGGAACCATGGACCACCCATGCATGCAAACCAATACCCTACCTCATATGGTACCCTACCGATGTACTCCCCAATGTCAATTGTGTAGAAACGAAAGGCATTATGCAACCCAATGCCCTAAACTAGTTCCTTTGCTAATTCTGCCACACCATCTAAGGAACAACATGCACAAGCTTTTCATGCTCAATGCCACATGAACACCACTATACCCTATTGAACTTGTGACACATGTGCATCAGACCAGATGACTAGGTCCACTAATGGTGTGTCTAATCCATCTCTAACCAAAGGTAATGCCAAAGTTTATTTTGGTAATGAACATGTTGATCGGCTCTGTTTAAACATAAGAGGAAAACATGTAAACATACCTGTCACCGCAGATAGTGCAGAGGAGAATCCAGTGATGGATGAAGCCATGGAGTTTGACATCTTTGTCAGTGTGGTCTGGTTCCTCCTTAGGGTGCTGACTGATGATGGTGATGATTAAACCGAAAGGGTATCGGCTATGGAGAGAGAGGCGAGATTGATGTTATGATTATTAGGTTATGTCTAAGTGTGTAACTGAGTAACCCTTTAACCTCTACATTAGTCTCCTTATATAAGCACCCAAGAGGAAACCTAATTAGTTAATAAGGGTAATATGGTCCATCAACAATTACCAACTAATTACTTAATAGGTTATTATATATTTTGATCTATATAATGTAAATGATTATAATGGCTACTAGATTAAATATTAAACATAATATATTTAATCTTAAATTCTCCCACTTAGCCGAGTAATCATTTACTATGAGTATTAGATAAGCCTGATCAGGAGTTAACACTCATTTTAGCCTTAAACAAGTACTATAACAGAGAAATACAGCCGTTGAATCATTATGCGACTCAGGGCCCCCATTAGTCATACTATAGCCTTAATTTAAAACCTAATCTTCATGATCAAAATACACATAAGCCCTTTGTTTGATTTGTAACTTTATTTGTCTATATGCCATTATACCGGTTGAACATATTCTAAGAGACATACAAAATCAAACTGAGGAAATTTCATTAATCATAAAACATAAGCTAGTACAATATGCTAAATAAGGTCTTTACTAAATCCCATATTCCGAACATGTTCTTCATAAACCTTAGGAGGGAGACCTTTAGTCATCGGATCCGCAAGCATATCTTTAGTACTAATATACTCGATACGAAGATTATTTTCCTCAACTCGTTCACGTACGAATAGATATTTTGTATCGAGATATAAACCAGCTCCAGTCGAACTGTTACTGTTCGAGAAACTAACGGCAGCTGAATTATCACAATAAAGCTTCAATGGTCTAGAAATGGAATTAACAATTTTGAGTCCACTGATCAGATTTCTAAGCAACATTCCATGACAGGTTGTATTATACACAGCAATGTACTCTGCCATCATTGTGGAAGTTATGGTCAACTGTTGTTTATGACTCTTCCAAGAGATAGGGCCGCCTGCTAACATAAAGATATAGCCCGAAGTGGATTTCTTGTCATCTTTGCATTTGGCAAAGTCAGAATCAGAATAGCCCACCACTTCTAAATAATCACTTCTTCTATAAGTCAGTTTATAGTCTTTTGTCCCTTGCTGATATCGAAGTACCTTCTTAGCTGCTTTCCAGTGATCTAGGCTAGGATTAGTCTGATAATGGCCTAGCATTCCAGCAATATAAGCGATATCTGGGTGAGTACAGACTTGAGTATACATCAAGCTCCCGACTACTAACGCGTAAGGTATCTGGCTCATTTGATCCTTCTCAACCTCTGTTGTCGGACACTGGAATGAACTGAAAACATCTCCATTAACTACTGGAGCGACGGAGGGGTTGCACTGTTGCATGTTGTAACGTGTAAGGACACGATCTATGTAAGCCTTTTGAGACAATCCTAAGATCCCTTTGTGTCTATCTCGGTGAATTTCGATGCCAATGACGTAAGAAGCATCTCCGAGATCCTTCATGTCGAAGTTATACGAGAGTAACCGCTTCGACTCATGCAACATGTCTAAACTATTACTTGCCAATAGAATATCATCTACGTAAAGGACAAGTATAGTAAAGTTGCTCCCACTCATCTTGAGGTAGGTGCATTGATCCACTTGATTCTTCATAAAACCTTGCTTCTTCATGACTTCATCAAACTTGAAGTACCATTGACGTGATGCTTGTTTTAACCCATAAATGGATTTCTTCAACTTACAGACTAGATGCTCCTGACCTTCAGGTTTAAAGCCTTCAGGTTGTTTCATGTAAACATCTTCGTCCAAGTCTCCGTTAAGGAAAACGGTTTTGACGTCCATCTGATGCAGCTCTAAATCGAAATGAGCTACTAGGGCCATGACGATCCTTAATGAATCTTTACGAGAGACAGGTGAAAACGTCTCTTGATAATCAATTCCCTCTTTCTGAGTGTAGCCCTTTGCAACCAATCTCGCTTTGTAGCGTTCAACGTTCCCATTCGGATCCAGTTTTGTTTTGAACACCCATTTACATCCTACTGGTTTGACACCGTTGGGTAATTCTACCAAATCCCAAACGTCATTTTTCTTCATGGATTCAAGCTCATCAATCATTGCTTTATTCAATTCGGAAGACTGATCACTGCTAATGGCTTCATTGTAAGAGATAGGATCATTAAGCTTTTCGGGATCAATTTCAGTCAGGTAGGTAACATAATCATCCCAATTAATAGGCCTTATTTGCCTAGATGACCTCCTGAGTGGATTATCGGGTTCAGCGTTGTCTTGGTTTGGAGCGTTTGATGTGCCTTCGTCATGAGATATAATGGAATCTGATTGTAGAGGTGAATTTAGAGTTGGTGCAGTAGCTTCAGGTGCAGTAGTTGCATTGGGTACAAGAGGAGTAATCGGAGTAATGGCAAGCGACGAGTCTCCCCCCCCCCCCCCCCGGCGTCTTGTACTTCTTGCAATTCTTCGTAAGGGTTCGTACTTCTCCCACTGACCTTGAAATCCTCCAGGAACGCAGCACGCTTGGTTTCAACAATACGGGTGACATGGGAAGGACAATAGAAACGATATCCCTTTGAGTTCTCAGGATACCTGATAAAGAAACAGGTAACTGTTTTAGGGTCAAGTTTCCTTAGGAAAGGATTGTAAAGTTTCACTTCAGCAATGCAGCCCCATACTTTCATATATTTAAGACTCGGTTTCCTTCCTGTCCAAAGTTCATAAGGAATTTTAGGGACAGACTTAGAAGGAACTCTATTGAGTATATGAACAGCTGCTTTTAACGCTTCAGTCCAGAGGAATAATGGTAAATTAGTGTTGGCTAACATACTGCGCACCATGTTCATAAGGGTACGGTTTCTTCATTCAGCGACACCGTTCTGCTGAGGTGTACCAGGCATGGTGTATTGGTTCACAATCCCCTGGCCCTTACAAAACTCATAAAATGGACCAGGAGCTTGACCCACATCAGTATGTCTTCCATAATATTCACCGCCTCTATCTGATCTCACAACTTTAATCTGACGATCTAATTGCTTTTCTACTTCAGCCTTATAATATTTAAAAGTTCTAAGAGATTCAGACTTCTCCTTAATAAGATACAAGTACATGTAATGAGAGTAATCATCAATAAAAGTGATAAATGAAGTATGTCCTGTTATGCCAGCGATTTGGTAGGGACCACTAATGTCAGTGTGAATGAGTTCTAATAAATTAGAACTCCTAGTCGCACCTTTCTTATTTGCTAATGTCATTTTACCTTTAAGACATTTGACACATGTTCCAAAATCAGAGAAATCGAGAGGAGGTAAGACTTCATCCTTTACGAGATGATTTAATTGTTCTTTTGAGATGTGGCCTAAACGTTGATGCCACAACATAGATGAAGTCTCTAAGTCTCATTTCTCTTTCATCTTTGTGAGTGATTCATTAATGTTATATGACAACAAAGATTTGGAAAAATTATCATCTATTTCTAATCTATAGAGACCACCATCCAGAATACCAGTACCATAAAGAACAGAATCATAGAGGATAGAGAGTTTGCGATGACCATGGGAAACAATAAAACCGTCCATGTCTAACTTTGGTCCTGATACAAGGTTCCGAGTTACCTCAGGAACATATAAGGTATCATAAAGTTTAATACATAAACCAATTTTCATAAATAATTGTAATGTTCCAATGGCCTTCACTTCTAATTCTCAATCATCCCCAACCTTAAGCGTTCTTTGGTTTCTTTCCAGCTTCCGGATTGTAAGGAATCCCTGAGTTGAATTGGTAACATGAACCATAGAACCAGAATCAAACCACCAAGAATTAGCAGGAACACTTAAATTATAGGACTCAAGTATCAAAAAATAATCGTTACCTTTCTTAGCCAGCCACTCCTTAAAATCAGGGCACTCCTTCTGCAAGTGCCCTGTCTTTTTACAGAACTTGCAGTGGATTCTGCCTAAGGAGTTCTTAGAGCTGGAAGGTGCACTTGTATTAGGATTTGGCCTTTGGACTTTTGAAGCATCCTTCCTCTGATGATTGTTCTTCCTTTTCTTAGTGTTGGAGGTGGTGAAGTTAGCAACATCAGTAGTGCGATCCATCGTCATACGCACTTCCTCCTGTACGCACATAGCGACCAGCTCACTCATCGTCCATTTGTCCTTCTGAGTGTTGTAATTGATCTTGAATGCTTCAAAGGATGAAGGAAGCGAAGTAATGATGAAGTGAACGAGAAAACCATCACTGATTTCCATTTCCAGCCCTTTCAGCTTATTGGCCATGTCATTCATCATCATGATGTGCTCGCGAATGCCGCTCCTCCCATCATACTTAGTTGTCACCAGCTTGAGAATAAGGGTGCTAGTGTGTGCTTTAGACGTCCCCTTAAACTGCGCCTCCACAGAAGCCAAGTAGGTTTTAGCATCTTCAGAATCAGGAATAGCTCCTCTGATTGCATTGCTGATGGACTGCTTCATAAACATGAGAGACATGCGGTTACACCTAGTCCACTTTTCATGAGTCAACTGCTCAGCAGCAGTGCTTTGAGTAGTAAGGTCCGCTGGCTTATCCTTTCTTAAGGCATAATCGAAATCCAGCAACCCAAGAGTAAGCATGAGAGCATCCTTCCATGCAGCAAAGTTATCACCGGTCAAAGGTGGAATCTCGTAATTGGGTGCTGATAGTGGAAATAAGATGAGCAAGTTATGATACTGAGGAAGAAGTTCTAATGTGATCTAAGGGCACGTTAAACTAAGGCAGGCATAAATAATGACCATTTTACGTTATGAAGCTGTGATATTGTCTATTACTAACATCAAAATAATAGACTTAGTAAAATTCTACTTAAACAAAAACAAATCAGCTTTGGCCAGAAGTGTAATCATTTAAGCATGTGTGCAAAATGATTGTAACAAATCAGCTTTGGCCAGAAATTGAGACAATCACTTTAGTTATGAACTTGTTAAGTAGGCCATCTATGAAGGAATTAAATCAGCTTTGGCCAGATATTAAGACATTCATGTTTATGATGCACACTTAACATAGCTTTCGTAATACTTGAATGATAAGTAGATGTATCAAATCAGCTTTGGCCAGAAATGATACATCAAAAGCTCACTCAAGTTAAGCTATTTTGGTTTCGTAAAACATAATCTGATTCTGATCAATTAACTAAGTAATTACAAAACCAATTATTAAATAGCAAACCACCTGTTAGCGCGGATCGAATTAACTGCTTAATAAAGTAATAGAATTTCGGACAAGTCTTGACATTTTATGAACACTCATGATTTCGGATGGTTTATGTCTTGGACTCATCCGAAATGAATGATTTTGAATGATTTCGGATGTGTTCAAGACACGTAAGTCGAGTCATTTCGGATGATTTCGGATGCATTTCGGATGTGTCCGAAACGAATGATTCAGGATGAAATATGTCTTGGAATCATCCGAAATGGTGATGCTTAGTCCGAAATGGTTAGTCCGAAATGATTCGTGATGGTCCGTAATGATCAGGCAGATGTTGATCCGTAATGGACGCTTAGTCCGAAATGGTTAGTCCGAAATGATCCGTGATGGTCCGTAACGATCATCCGGAATGCGTTCCTCAAGCTGTCAAATCCTTAATTTAGGCAGTTAATATTTGATAAGGTTTAAATCCGAAATTTCAGGGATTATGGGATCAAGTTTCCTATTTAATTGCTAATTATATTTATCTGTTGATTTCGAAATTATATCCATTAATAAAATAACAGATTTCGAAAATTCTAATTAGATAAAAATAAATCAAACAGGAACAAACACCCAATAATCCTAAACTCATTCCAAAACTAAAGGAATTTTTCGAATTTTCTAATGAATATGCAATGAACCCTAAAATTAAAACATTCAAAAATTCATCCGAAATCTGGAAATTATTACACATTCAAACATGTTTCTCAAACTGTTGATTTCGGAACAGTAGAATTTTATGAACTTTCATCCGAGATGGTGAAAAAAAAATCAGATCCGAGATGATCCGAGATGGAATCTCGGATGGTAAATACGAATTTCATTAGGGTTTTCAGAATCTGTTTTCCAGTTTTATTCCAGATTTATGGATGCAAAACAGAACCGACTAATCAACATATGCTCTGATACCACATGTTGATCGGCTCTGTTCAAACTTAAGAGGAAAACATTTTAAAATACATGTCACCGCAGACAGTGCAGAGGAGAATCCAGTGATGGATGAAGCCATGGAGTTCGACATCTTTGTCAGTGTGGTTTGGTTCCTCCTTAGGGTGCTGACTGATGATGGTGATGATTAAACCGAAAGGGTATCGGCTATGGAGATTGAGGCGAGATTGATGTTATGATTATTAGGTTATGTCTAAGTGTGTAACTGAGTAACCCTTTAACCTCTACATTATTCTCCTTATATAAGCACCTAGGAGGAAACCTAATCAGTTAATAAGGGTAATATGGTCCATCAACAATTACCAACTAATTACTTAATAGGTTATTATATATTTTGATCTATATAATGTAAATGATTATAATGGCTACTAGATTAAATATTAAACATAATATATTTAATCTTACAGAACAATCCTTTCACATTACTCACCCGGGTAACACTAAACTTGATTCTCTTGATTTAAAAAATGTCTTAGTTGTTCCTTATATCGCTAAAAATCTACCATGGATAAGCAAACTAAACGAAGATAACTTTGTTGATGTCTTGTTCTCACATCCTTACTTTTATATTCATGATTTCCAAACCAAGCAAATCCTAGCATGGGATTGTTGTTAAGACGGCTTATATGTGCTTTATACCAACCATGAAGCTTTGGATCGCATCTTCGTCTTGCCCTAATGCATTGTTTGAAGTTTGGCATCCCATCTTGGGCATCTCTTTTGATACTATTAATATGTTAAAAAAACCATGGACAAATATCTTTTACTTCCATTTTGCCTTGAACCTGGACTTTGCTCCTCGTGTGAGCTAACCAAATCTAAACGGGTGTCGTTTTCTAATAATAATAAACGTGTCGATGCACCGTTGGAACTTATACATTGTGATTTATGGGGTCCATCACCGGTCAAGTCGGTTGATAATATTGCTTACTATGTCGCATTTGTTGATGATTTTTCCTAGTTTACTTGGTTATATCCGTTAAAAGGCAAAATCAAAATTTATAATTTGTTATCTTTATTTATTCCTTTCATTCAAACTCAGTTTTCAAGAAAAAATTAAATCTTTCAAATTGATGGTGGCACGGAATTTATAAATCATAGAGTTTGAATTTTATTTGAAGAAAATGGCAAGTTGCCTCACCTATCGTGCCCACACACACCTCAACAAAACAGTTGGGTTGAATGCAAACATTGACACATTGTCGAAATGGGGCTTGCATTGCTTTTTAATTTTAAATTAACTTCTTATTGGGTAGATGTGTTTTCTTTAGGAATATATATCATTAATCGTCTACCCACACTGGTACTAAATGGAAAAATACCTTTTGAATTGTTATATAACGACACACCTAACTATGCCTCATTACGTGCCTTTGGATGTTGGGTTTACCCATTTTACATGATTACTCACCAAGTAGAGTTGCCCTAAGAAACCTACCATGTGTATTTATTGGCTACAGTCCTAAATTTAAAGGATACAGGTGTTTGGATCCACAAACCTCTCCTCTATATGTTACCCGACATGCCAAATTCGATGATACATACTTTCCCTTTGATGCTTCTACCACCGCAACACCTATATCCGCATTTGATGCTTCTACCAACATTTGCATGGATGAATTGTTTATCGTGCCTTCATATCGACTAACAAAAGTCAGTAATAGTTATGTTTTAGTGATGCTCATTTAGTCAACCTCTTTAGAATTTGAACTAATTTTGGTTCCTCGAGTAAGTCTGCTGACAATAAAGTTCTTCAGGTAACCATATAAGTTACTTTCTTGACTCAAAATTTATTCTACTTACCACAAGAGATGTAAATAACAAATGATCAACTTTTACACAATTTACTAAGAAAACACTTGGGCCTAACATACTACCACATTATATTCAAATATTTGTTAAGTAATTTGTACAACTTTCATCTACATAATCTGTACATGTATTTATTCCTTACATATACAAACTAGCCTGTTAATGACACACCAATAATCAAATAACAATGTTTAATTTAAACATAATTTTACCAAAAAAGTAACGGTTCAAGTTGTAACAGATGAACCATAGTTGTTATTTAAAGAGTACGATTATATATAGGGTAGGGTTCCAGCGTGAACAACCTCCCAACGGTATACACATGTGTACTTGAATATAAATAGAACAGTACACATGTGTACTCAGCATCGTACATATGTGTAATTAGCTACATAATACATACATAGAAACAATACATGTAAAACTATTTTATATTTAACAAATTACAAGTTCCATAATGTTTTCCAAACCAAAAAAAAAACATATAATTACAAGTTTCAGTTTCTTAAAAACAATAAACCCAACATAATCGAAAAAACAAAAAACATAATCTTTTACAACTATTCGCCACGTTGTATGCTGAATCATCCTTATCGACCAAGCAAACAAACATATGTGAATCATCCTTAACGACCTCATACGTGAATCATCCTTATTGACCTTCCATCTCCACTTTTCTCATTAACGACATCTCCTATAATAGCACAAAAAAAACTCAACAACTAATACTTTGCGTAATTCACAAGTGTACATCAACAACCTTACACATTCAATACACAAAAAATTCTAAGATATCACAAAAACAGACGCTATACACATGTGTACATCGCGTTAAAATCAGAATACACATGTGTACATCGCATTAAAAACAGAGCAAAATCAGAATACGCATGTGTACATCGCGTTAAAACCAGAGCAGAATCAAAATTTGAGCAAAAAAAAAAACTCAGCAACTAATACTTTGCATAATTCACAAGTGTACATCAACAACTTTACACATTCAATACACAAAAAAACTGAGATATCACAAAAAACAAACGCTATACACATGTGTACATCGCATTAAAAACAGAACAAATCAGAATACACATGTGTACATCGCATTAAAAACAGAGCAAAATAAAAAAATTGAACTCCAAAAAACGCTAAACAACTTAACAATAATAACAATCTTCAGAACCTCAATCAAACAATAATAATTTTCAACATCAAAACAATGAAAAATTGCAAACTTTTTTTTTCAATAATCAAACTCAAAAAAAATCTTCAGAACCTCAATCAAACAATAACAATAATAATTTTCAACATCAAAAACAATGAAAAATTGCAAACTTCATACCTGATCGGTGGTCGGTCGGTGAAAAACATATGGTTAATAGCATCCAATTTTGATCTTATAAACAGAATATAAACATACTTATGCAGAACATATATAAGGATAATTACACTTACATTTTGACAAGGGTGTTGAGACTTTATAAACATTACTATTTTTAGAATCCAACACCAGAACCTCTTTCAGATGGAGTCACCACCACAGAATAAGGCTCAATCCCAAGTTTACTTCCATCAAAAATTATTTCAACTGAATAACCACCTTCATATTTCACCATTGACCTGCTAGAAACAACTGTAAATCAAACCACCCAGATCAAATTACCACCTCAAAAATCTTGATTAAAACTTAAGGCAAGAAAAAAGATGAAACTGAACAAACCCGTGCTGATTTTGGTGTCGGGTTTTAAAGACCACAGCCATTTGAACAGCGCAGACAAGGTGTTCGACGCATGAGATCAAAATTGCAAACTTCACTACTTCGAATCTCATGAGATCAAATCGGTGATGGTTTGGGTGTGTGGGAGTGCGGCCGGATATCGGGGTGATGAAGGTGGCCGGCGTTGCTCCGGTTGCCGGAGCCGGAGAAGAGAACGAGGGAGAGGGCAGGGTGTCGGCTGGTTAATTTTGGGGTAGGGTTTTGACAAATTGAAGAGGATAATTGATTACTTGATTTGTGAGAGATTTATGCAATCAATTTAAGATTGAAATTACAAATATACCCTTTTTGTATTTAATTAAATGGAAAAAATTAACCACATAATTACCATCATGCCACTCATTTAAATCTCAAGATCATAAAAATCAAGGGCCCAGATCAGTTCACGCAGTTCACTCTTGGGATTTTGTTCATGTTTGAACCTAATCCTATGAACTAAACCCTTAGTTCAAATGATGTATCACAAAGTGAATTAGTACTGAGAATTTTTCACAAACTATAACGACTTTATTGTCGATTTTATTATTAAGGATGGTGTTAGATCATATGACACGATATCACAACTAGAAAGTATATTGATTATGAAATGGAACAACGAAGGCCGAAGTTTGATATATTACGATGGTGAAAACAAAATACTTCGATTTACTTAACAATACCGAATCTGATGAAATGCATTTTAGCATAGGTAGAAGAGTTTTGGATTTGTATAGAACTTCATTATTCGGTTCGATTGTTATGCATTAATATGCAAAAAAATAACGTTTAGATTCGGAAATCAATAAAAAGAATAAACGGTAACAAAAACCAGTAAACTTTTCGATGAAAATGACATAGGAAACCACCGAGTTTTAGTTCTCGTATCTCACTACATAACGTCATAACTTCATAAATGCTACATAACGTCATAACTTCATAAATGCTATACTGTTATGCTTTTTATGTCGACCAGTAGGAAACCCCCACGATGCGGCAGGGACGAAAAGATTATTGGGCGCCAAAGATTAAAACATATATTTTCAAGAGCAAGAAGCCACATCTGCTGAGTTGAACGTATATTAAGACATTAAAACATAAAAAATGTACATGGATTTATAAATGATTCATCATAAATGATAATAATCGAAACAAAACTCCACCTTAACTCTTGCCTGAAATATTAAGTGAAAACAAGAAAGGTTAGTGAATAATAAACTTCAATATATATTAGCTAAAATAAAAAAAAGATTAACATAATGAAACATGTCAAAAGTCGCTCCAGTGTGTATTTCAAAATGCATAAAAACTCCCATAAATATTATTTAATAAAATAAATTACTACTAAACAATAAATCATGGACAAAAGGTTTTGATGGTCAACCTAAAGCTCCCAAAAAGTCATGCTACCTCCCCAGATGATACTAGTTGCAATCTGTTGTAATTATTATCTGACCATGATTAACGGATGAAATTTTTTAGTTTAAAACTCAAGTTAAGAAAGTAAATAAACATCCTAAAACTCTATCCAATCAACCAACAATCCTGAGTAACAACAAAGTATGTGATGCAACTGAGTATTCATCATCTGGAACTTACAAGAAGGTCAGAGTGAAAAGCTAAAAGAACCTTTGAGATTTCTGCTACAGCTGTTGAATCCATATACCTATATCTATGCAACAGAAAATTCACTCATATTGAAAAGAAACAAGTTTTATCTTTAAATTATTCATAACTGAAAAGCACCTGTCATAAAAAACAAGAGAATATAACCCAGGCTAACATCAGGTTCTTTTGACATGGCTTCTAAGTTCTAACACAGGTAGGCGTAACTGTGAGCCATCGAAAGATGTAGCTGCAAAAAAAGATGCGATTAAAGGATAGTGGAAACCCAAATAAAGTTTTCTTGAAAGACAAGCGTATAATGATATAAGTTACCTGATTTGGCCAAAACTAAAATAAGATAGGATTGTGCGCTGCAATAACTAGTGCGGAAGAAGAGCCAAAAGACTGCCCCACAAAACATTAACCTGATCATTCACATGTACATCTCTGATATCTGATTTAGTCATTTAGAAGAACGAACATATTGCGTATCTATGGCTAGGATAGAGCTAGCGGTACATTTAGTCATTTAGGTTGCTATATCTCTCTTTAATATATCACGGGACACATTGGTGGTCGCATCCATTGAACCACCATTTTTATCATCTGGCTAGTGATGAAAAACTGATCAAACCCAGAACCATAACATGACATAATTTTATCTAATACGGTATCCAGCTCTTTATATAAATCACAATTTTTGTAAAATAATGAAATGGGCTGGAGGAGGTGGATACTTATTTACCATGAGTAATGCGCAACAATGAAACCTAGCTAGGAATTCAAAGCAGCCATGTATGCTGACTAACCTTGCAATACAATGATCCATAAATGGCATTATGCAAAAAATAAAAGGATGGATTACCTTTCCAATTCCTTCTCAATCTGA
Source organism: Helianthus tuberosus (assembly GCA_030545235.1). Classification (NCBI taxonomy): domain Eukaryota; kingdom Viridiplantae; phylum Streptophyta; class Magnoliopsida; order Asterales; family Asteraceae; genus Helianthus; species Helianthus tuberosus. The sequence goes on along the minus strand of CM060417.1, from coordinate 79,969,611 downwards.
AAGGCAAGAGTAGTTCCTGGTGCGTGGATAGTTTGTGTTTCAGTGCCAATTAGTTCGCTAGCTGAACAAGCTACATACAATAGAAGATAACAAATGTAATGAGAAAATGCTACACATAAATAAAACAAAATGTCATTTAGCAACCAACAAGAAACATTACTTTCATCAGTTTATCAAGCCAGTCCTGAAACCTCTATTAATCAAGCCAGTCCTGCAACACATTTAATTAAACTCTTTAGAAAAACCTCCTTTTAAAGTAACACATGCTATTTAGATATGAGATTCTACCTCTTTTTAGGCAGGACACAAGAGACAAAGCTTACCCTTGTTTTCTCATGTATGAAAGTTGTTTTTATGTATACCGCCCAACTACAATATAACCTGAAACCACAAGCCATAAGTTCAACGAGCCATGAGAGTTTAATAAAAACAGATACATCTAACGTACGTCCTTGTGAACTTCAACCAATTTTACATAAACAAACCTGCAGAACTATATTTCATCAAAACTTGAAGGAAAAAAAATCATAAATCATCAAAATAAGAATAAAGTAAAAGAAAAAACCTTCATAAACCAAAGGGTTCTCAACTTGAGAAAAAACACAATGGTAAATAACATTCACTGCTCGAATAGATATACTCTGCTTACTATAAAAGAGCAATAATCTGGGTAAAAAAGAAACGAAAACCCTTGTAATCAGGCTCGTTAATCCTCTGAGGCGATCCAGGTGACAACAAAACCGGTTTAGTACGAAATATATTATTAGAATTTACCTACAGAAACCACTATTAAGCAAGTTTACCGCATCAAACTTTCAGTTTTACACATCAATGAAGTAATAACCAGAAACAATATAGATACAAGCTAAAGTGAACAGTTGTAACAATTTAGCTCATCATTCAACATCACATGCACAAAACCAAGAATGAAAAAACAACAGAACCTTAAATCCCCAAATCTTCCATTGCAGGAATCCATAACCATTGTCATGTCAACCACCGCTAAACCATACATGTGTCGCCAGAACCTAAAACCGTCGACCTTCTAGTGCCTAATCGAACCACCACCGTCAAACTCCCTTCCTCTCCTCGCCGGTTCTTAATTTGAATTAATGATTTGTGCCTGATTTCAATGTCGACTTCTTAAGACAGTGGATTGCTAGAAACGGACGGGGCATTGAAGCAAAAACGATTGGATTGCATAAACTGATGATCGCATTTAATAGAGAATGGTTGAATTGTAAGAATCATTGGAACCTCATTGAATGGGGGGGGCAAATATGGGAGCAGAGGATGAAAATTGGGGAAATTAGCCCTGACTTTTGATATGGGGTCTTACAAATTGTGGGGGAAATTACAATTCTAGGTATGGGAAATGCTTTATATAGTATTATAGATAAATTTAATAGACAATTAAGAAGAATCATGATAGATTTAGCCGATGGTTAAATATTTTTTAATTAGTAAACTCTATTTTATGTTATGGCCGTAATCAACAATTACTTAATTATTTAGTTTCAGGATATACTAGGAAGTTTATTTAGGTAGGAAGACTCAAAAAGTAATCTTAACCATCTATTAAATAATCAATGGCTAATATTAAATGGGTGAAAATGAACAAAAAAAAAGAGACGCATGAGTTAGTAACTTTTTCATACGACAATATTTTTTTATAAAAATTGCACCATAAAAACGAGCGTTTTTTTTATCTTTAAAACGAGCACACTATTACTATGCTTTTGAAAAAAATTCGAAAAACCAGATGCGTAAAGCTCAATGGATAGAACAACACACTGTAACCCAGGTTCTAAACGCAATCGGGTTTCATATGGTCGTGATTATGTTTTAACATGGTCATGCCTCTATTCTAACATGATCATGTTTATGTTTTAGAATGATCATGTTCTTTGCACTCAAATTCTAAAGAAAACGTACCTAAAACACAATGGGTTTCACATGGTCATGTTTCTTTTTTAACATGACCATGCCTTAGTTTTAACACGGTCATGTTTTTGTTTTAACATGGTCATGTTTTTATTTTAACATGGCCACTCCTTTGTTTTAACATGGTCATGCCTTTGTTCCAACATCCAGGTTCTAAAACGCAATGGGTTTTAAGATAGAATGTTTATGTTTTAACATGGTCATGTTTTTGTTCCAACTGCTTCCCTTTTAACATGATCATGTTCTTTGATGTTCTTTTACACTCCAGTTCTAAAACACAATGAAACCCAAATCAAGATTTTGCACTACAGATTCTAAAAAGCAATGAAGTTTTAACATGGCATGTTTATGTTTTAACATTGTCATGCTTTTGTTCCAACATGACCATGCTTCTATTTTGGCATGATCATGTTCTTTGCACCCCAGGTTGTAAAACGCAATGATACCCAAAATCAATATTTTGCACTGTAGATTCTAAAAAGCAATGGAATTTTAACATGGCCATGTTTATGTTTTAACATGGTCATGCTTTTTGTTCCAACATGACCATGCTTCTATTTTATCATGATCATTTTCTTTGCTTGTAAAATGCAATGAAACCAAAAATTAATATTTTGCACTGTAGGTTATAAAAAGCAATGGAGTTTTAACATGGCCATGTTTATGTTTTAACATGGCCATGTTTATGTTTTAACATGATCACGTTCTTTACAAATCCTGGTTGTAAGATGCAATGAAACCCAAAATCAATATTTTGCACTGCAGGTTCTAAAAAGCAATGGAGTTTTAATATAGGTTCTAAAAAGCAAGGTAGTTTTAACATGGGTATGCCTTAGTTCCAACATGATCATGCCTCTGTCTTAGCATGATCATGTTCTTTGCACTGCAGTTCTAAAACGCAATGAGTTTTAATGTGGTCATGCGCTTGTTTCATCATGATCATGCTTCTATTTTAGCATGGTCATGCCTTTGCTTTAACATCCAGAAGAACAAAAATGAAAAGAACTCTAACGATAATATAATGAGGTGAAAAACGTAACTGAGGTTTGATAACCTAAAACGCAATGAAAATAAAAAATAACACAACTTACAAAAGAACTCTGATTAACGACGATGGACGGAGAAAGAACTCTGATACACCGTGGGGAAACTCATGGCGGTGGAACGGTACGGGTGGATGGTGGAATGGTGGTGTCAGATCTGAAAAAACCCAACAGGTGGTGGTGGTTTCAAATCTAGTTTCCGGCAAGATGGTTGCGATCATAGGTGGCTGTGGTGGTGGTGGTGGTGGTGGAGGTGGTGGTGGTGGTGTTGGTTGTGATGTGGTAGTTTGTGGTTTTGAAAATTGTGGTTTTGAGTATACGGGGAAGAGAAATGAATTGTAGATGCTAGGTTTTTTTTTAAGATGATGAGTTTTGACCAAAATGTCCATCCTTATGTTTTTTTCATTTTTGCCATATGTCATCCTTTTATTGCTTCTTATATTTCCTACTCAAACTAAACTTCCTATTTAATCTTTTCCCTAATTATTTATGTAATTAAATTATTATTTGTCTATCTCATACAACCATTACTACCCGCACGGCCATATTGAAACCAATTGATATTACATGATTTATTATGATTAAGTATTATTTTTTTAAACTGACCAAAAAAATTCATCACATAACACTTTGATGTGTGACAAAAATAGTTACAATGATTTAATTAATGTTCTAACAACTAGCAAGTAACTAAGGAAGCCCACTTCAAATTCACGATCATGAGTTTGGGCCATTTTATGGGTGCTGGCTCTGGCTTGTCAGTGAAGTTCCATTTGAGAAAAGTTTTGAGTACATAAGTATATAACCCATTGAAGAAGCCCACAGTGTGCAGCCCAAAAAGGGTCACGGTCCGGGAACTAGATGCATTTTAATGCTAACTAGTGATATTCCTCCGCGCTTCGCGGCGGGGATTAAGTCGGTATCAATTTGGTTCGTTATAGTACCTGCGCTCGATATAATAATTGAAAGAGAAAGCATTACATCAATCGAAAAAAAACACATATTGATATGGTACCAATATATGTTGTTAAGTTAATATCGGTTCGGTTCGCTTGCATTTTATATTTATTTTATTTCAATGTTACGGTATTTTTTTTAATAACGGATATTCTGCCTCTATCGTACCAAGCCCAATCGAAACCAATTGAACAACATTTGTATCGGTACCAATATTTTTTTTAGTTTTTTTGCTTTCAATAAATTAATATTGTATCGCTACCATCTTGTACCGAACATCATCGGTACCGGTATACATTCCGTTTTATTGTTTCCTGTTTGATAACGGGTACTATGATCATATCTTAAAAGTTATATGAGAGAACAAAATATACTTAAATCAATTAAAGTAAAAAACCAAGAAAATAATAAAACCTTAGAAAAAACAATATTGAAAAAAAATCAAAAACAATTGTTCCCCTCTTTTTATTTCAGCATTACGATATATATTTTTTAAACAGATATTGTGTCGATATCGTACGAAATTCAATCAAAACCGATTGAATAACATATGTATCCGTATTTATTTTTAGTGTTTTTGCTTTCGTTGAATTAATATCGTATCGCCACCATACCGTACTGAACAACATCGGTACCAGTATATATTCTTTTTTATGATTTCTTGTTTGATAACCGGTACTTTGATCGTATCTTAGAAGTTATATAAAAGTATATGTTTAAATCAATTAAACAAATAAAACAATATAATACTAATAAAAGCCTAGGAAAAAACAATATTAATAAAAAATCAAAACACTGTTCATGGCCACTTCTTATTAATATATATAATATTATTTTTTAAGAAAATTAGATTTACGAAACATGGTCATTTATATAGTCTATTGTATTATAAACAGTTTACAATACTTGTTACTCTAATTGAAGAATGTGAACACGAGGGGTCGCTCGTGCTTCGCTTGTGCCAGTGGTGGTTCTAAAAGAAAAATTCAGGAGAATCCTAAAAATATTTTTTTATCGTACATTTATACAGTCAAATATACACAATAACTAAAATTAGTAACTAAACCCTAACCTAAAATTCAATCCCGTCCCTTTTGTGCGACAAATACAATTTGCAAATAAACCCTAAAATTAAAAGTGAACGATTCCAGTGACGGAATTAGGATTTTTTTTGTTAAAGGATCACATAACTCTTTTTCTACATTAATGTACATCAGCTATTTCGTCCCTGTTGTGCTAAACAAATACAATTTCATAAACGCTAAAATCAAAAGTGAACAATATCAGTGACGGAATTAAAAAATTTTGTTGAAGCCCAATAACTTTTTTTCTACATTAGCTAGTATACATCAGCTATTTTAACAATGGATGCAACCTTATTCTTGATTTGAGTTTTTTTTACTAATGTATTTTTCTAAAGTGGTTTCATAGTATGGTTTTAGAAAAGTTATGTTAAATAAATATATTACTATGTTATTAGTAAGCAATAAATATTGTGACAATTAAAGTAACTAGTGGGTTACAGCCGCGCTTCGTGGCGGGACGACCCAATTTTTGATCCGATATAGCAGTCGAGAAAACTTACAAAATAAAGTCGTGGTAAGTACAAAAGTATGTTGACACGTGTTTTATATCGACCGGAAATCTCGATTAAAAAGTACTTAGAAAATTAAAGGGTTGTTATTGTCAATGCTAAAATTTGAGAAAATACAAAAAAATTATGTCGAAATATAAGTCAACTTAAGTTTATATCGACACGTAAAGAAAAATAATGATGTAAAAGTTGATTAAAAAGTATTTAGAAAATTAAGAGGTTATAAGAGTCAATGCTGAAAATTAAAGGTAAAAAGTATAAAAAAAAAAGAAAAAAAAAACAAAAAGACAAAAAAAAAAGAAAAAAAAATCACCGATTACAAAAGTATTTAGAAAGTTAAAGGGTTGTCAGTGTAAATACTGAAAGTTGAGAAAACACAAAAAAAAAAAATTATGTCGAAACATAAATCAACTTAAGTTTATATCGACACGTAAATAAAAATAAAGACGTAAAACTCGATTAAAAAGTATTTAGAAATTTAAAGGGTTGTGTGAAAGTTAAAGGTTAAAAGTAAAAAAAAAAAAAAAAAAAGACAAAGTCAAAGACAAAAAAAAAAAAAAACAACTGTAGCACTATTCATCCCAATGTTTCAAATTAATACATATATATATGAATAAGTTCTAAGATATTTAAATATAGGTAATTATCGATGATACAAAAATACAAAATAAAATGAAAACTTAAATCTTAATTTATTTTATTTTATTTTAATTTTAAATTTATTTTAATCTAATAATAGAGCAATGGAATGAATAGTGCCAGCCAAGCTTGACACGTCTTCATTGGACCACAGATGAATAGATTGGTGGCATGTGATGGTAGTGACACGTTTATTTTCACACACGTTTAAGGGGTTTTGCTTCCCCAAATTGCCCACCATCCACCCATATGCGAAAATATTTGTTAGTGAATATATGTAGATTGTCAAACCACACAAATGTAGCTCTTGAAAACATATATGTAGTTCATACGAGGTATATATATATATATATATATATATATATATGATTAGGTTCAAGAGTGAACACTAGTGCAGCTTGCGAACCGAGTGAACTAATCATGGCCATACACGTGTGTAGATCAATGGCCAGGATTTGATGTTAAAATGCACTAGTGTATTTTATGATTTGATGATGAGATCCTGGCCATACACGTGTATAGATCAATGGCCAGGGTTTGTTTACTCAGTTCGCAAATACACTAGTGTTCACTCTAGAACCCCACCCTAAATATATATACATATATATATACATATATATATATATATATATATAGGTAAAGGTTCCTGTAAAAAAGACCAAAATTGTGAGAAGGATAAGAAAAAATCTACACCATTAGATCTTTGATCTAATGGTTTAGATTAATAGGGACCAAATTGTAAAATTTGTTTTATTTTTTTGGACTGGATTGAAAATTATAGGGGTAATAAAGTCTTTATATCCATTCAAAATAGGAAACTGTAAATCAAAATCCCTACAATTTCGATCTCTCTCTCCAATCGCTCGAACAGATGCTCTCTCTCTCTACAATTTCGATCTATCTCTCTACATCGCACTGGAGCGGCGGCGGCGGCCTTGGTGATCGGTAAACAGAAACGTAGGTGTTCCAATGATCGTACGGCGATGCAATCGGTGGTGATCGGTGGCGGTTGGAGCAACCAAGCACGGGACGAAAGGTAAATGTACGTCTTCGGCTATGATACATTGTACTGAATTTTGGATGCAAAAGTTTTTTTCAATTGATACATTGTACTGAATCGGTGGAGTGTATGAGATACAGAATTTTGGATGTAAAAGTTTTTTTCAATTGATACATTGTACTGAATGGTGTTATATTCTTTACTGAATGGTGTTATTTTTCTTTACTGAATGGTGTTATATTCTTTACTGAATGGTGTTATATTCTTTACTGAATGGTGTTATATTTCTTTACTGAATGGTGTTATATTCTTTACTGAATGGTGTTATATTCTTTACTGAATGGTGTTATATTTCTTTACTGAATGGTGTTATATTCTTTTACTGAATGGTGTTATATTCTTTACTGAATGGTGTTATATACTTACTGAATGGTGTTATATACTTGCTGAATGGTGTTATATAATTATTGAATGGTGTTATATATGTGCTGAATGGTGGTTGCAGTGTTATTCGTAGTGTTTTTTAGAGATCTTTTAAAAAAATATTGTTCCTATAATTAAGGTGGCGGTTATGGTAAGTTTTGAATTAATTGAATTAATTATAAAATTACTTGTTTACCCTTTTGAATTAATTTTGATGGAGGACACATGTCATCTCCATAATATTTCTCACCTTTCTCACACTTTTAACTTTTTTTACAATAACCTTACACTATATATATATATATATATATATATATATATATATATATACAAGATAAGAGTTAAAAGTTTGTTTGGTTAATTATAGTTTGTCGTTCAAAAAAAGAAAAGAGTTTAAAGTTTTGCCTCGGCTTTTACAGCTACTTGCTGGTCCGCTTCTCTTTTTATAAATAGTCCGCCGTTCAAAAAAAAAAAGAGTTAAAAGTTTGTTTGGTTATTTATAGTTCTCTCCATGGGCGGAACCACAGGAGGGTTAGGGGTCAGCTGACCCTCCGGCCGATCAAATTCGGGCTAAACATTCAGTTATCGAACACAATTTGTTTGGGTGCTTTGACCAATTGACCCCCTAAATTTTGTTCTGTATTGTTGAAAGTGAAGAAAGAATAGCATTTTTCCGGTGAAACTGGTTTCTTAACCATAGAGAAGGAAAGGTTTTAGACCAGACAGTATGGGGGCCGGCTGAGTCCCGGCGCCGGTCCCCCATACCGCCCTCCATAGGGTCGGCCCTTCCTAAATGGCTCCCACCAGCCGGACTCGCCTTGCCTCCCTTCTCTCACATATACCTACACATACATATTTATACATAAAAGGGGCTCATCCCCAACCTCTTAGGTCCATCCCCTTCAAGCCCTCCTACATGGCGATGATGTGGCGGCCCATCCCCTTAAGGATGAGGCTCTCCATACCCACCAGCCTTATGAAGAGAAGAAAGAAGATAAGATAATAGAATATTTAAATAATTTGAGTTGAATGTCTCTATTTTTGCCAATCTAATCAAACTGACAAAACAGATAAAAGTAATAACTTTTAATTTTCACGTTATTTTTTATTCCTTTAAGTTTTTGTTAATTGATTTTTGGGTAAATTACTTTTTGAGTCCCTGTGTTTTATGGGTTTTAACCACTTGAGTACAAAAGCAAAAAGTTTAACAACCTGAGTCCCCATAAGCATTTTCTTTAACCATTTGAGTCCAAATTTCTAACATTGTTAGAATTTTTTGGTTAAATATTGTTAAATGACCAAAATACCCTTATAGTGGTGGTTTGCCGTCTAACCGGGGGTAACAGGGAGGTGTTGGGGGTTTACAGGGGTGCGTGTGGAGTGTGGCTCCCCGGAGAATAAGAAGGGCAGCTGTGGTCTGTGGGTGGTTGTCGCCGGTGAACGAGAAGACTCCGGTGATCGCCATAGGTGCGACTCCTGTCGCTTGAGTTGCAACAGAGAAAGAGGGGGTTTAGGTGAACGGGTTGTAAGGGTGGCGCTTGTCGGAGAAGATAGCCAGAGCTCCGATCTCCGGTGTATTCGAGAGAAAACAGAGAATGGGTTTGTGTGCGGCTGCAAGTTTGGGAGAGATGTAGAACTTTTAGGTTTTTATAAGGGTAGAGAAGAAGATACAGAGGCATTTTAGTCTTTTAATAGAAAACTAACAGAAAATATAGATGGTTTTAGAAATTTGGACTCAAATGGTTAAGGAAAATGCTTATAGGGACTCAGGTCGTTAAACGTTTTTTGCTTTTGGACTCAACTTGTTAAAACCTATAAAACATAGGGACTCAAAAAGTAATTTACCCTTGATTTTTTTACTTATTTTGTTAAAATTGTTTAACCTTTTTACCCGTTTGCTAATATAATAATCGAATTATTCCTATTTATTTTAGTTTGTAAGATTTTTTTGTATCTTTAATGGTATACATCATTTTAATTGTTAGATCACTAAAGAATTTCATTTGTCATAGTTGAAAAATACTTAAAGGAACATTCAGATTCCATACGTTAAATATCAATTAAAATATTAATTATATGATTGAGAAAAAAAGAATTAGTAGTAAACTCATTAATGAAGTTTGTGAATGCATAAAAAAAGTCATTGCAAATGTTGAAAAACAATTTATAAGGGTTTCTTTACATGTTATTTGGAGAGTCGTTTAATGTAATTATGTAAACTCGTGTACTGAAAAAAAAAAGTTTTATTACGACTCCTGGTAAAAAAGTTCTGATTCCGCCACTGGTTCTCTCGATTCTAACAATTTCATATCATCCAATCGTGTATTAAACTAAAAGAAAATGGCATCCGTTGGTCGGTGACGAAACTTTCAAATTCTTAAGTACCATCAAGCTTAACAAATCATTTTCCAATATACAATGTATCACCAACCAACGGATCACCTTTTTCTTTTAGTTTATTATTGTTAATTTTTATTTAAAAACATGTTTTATATGCTTCATAAGTCATAACGTAATACAAAAGACTTGTATCATTTAGGTCACTTATTCTTTTCTTTGTCACACACAAAAACCAAGTATTATTGCATTGTAATATAGAAATCATTTGTCAATCAACATATTATAACTATTTGTAGTTAAAGGCTACCAACATGTTTTTGTTTACACATAGAATATACTTTATATAGGTATCAGTATCTTTGTAAGTTTAATATATTAAATAAGGGTCATCATATCGTAAAATTAAAGAATTGGTTTCATAGACGTTGTGTCTATACTTTTTCTACTCGTTTTTCTTAATATTTTTTTATAATTATAAATTTTAGTTATAATCATTATAACGATGTTGCCTGCGACTAAAAAAGGAATCATTCAAAAAAAAAAAAAAATAATAAATAAAAAATAGCCTCGCTTTGCATATTGCTACAATATGTGTAAGGGAAATAACAGTCGAACTAACACAAATGTGGTCGTTGCATCATTTTCTTTCTTAATCCGATATTCATCTTCTTACATGCCAACAAACATCGCGAAAGGGGTTATACGGCAAGGCAACTTAGTAAAGATCTGTCAACATTTATATATTGATCACATTTCAATCTTCTTAGTTTGTATATAATTTGCAGGAAACAAATTGATCATCGAGAACAATTTGTATGCACCAAACAGACCATAAAACGCATATGCATCGCTAATTAAATAAATAAAAGTCTCTACAAGTGTTTGAAAACCTTTAATTAGTTGATCATTCAACGGCATCCAAATGAATGATTTAAAATAATTTGAAAACCTTTAATTAGTTGATCATTCAACGGCATCCAAAGCTTGATATATAATTGTTCTCTTTGTCAAAGCTACTTTTATTTACAAAAAATATTATTTCTTTTTACAAGTCTTGAATCACAATCCTCCATATATGTATATTTACAGATATATTGCTTTGGGGATGGTTCAAATGAAAACCACTTTTAACGCGAAAACTCGAAAACTAACTAAAAAAAGCCTAAAAAACACACAAATTTTTTTTTTTTTTCAATTTTTTTAATAAAAATCGCTGGTTTTTATATATAAAAAAAAACTTTTTTTCAAAAAAAAAAAAAAAAAAAAAAATTGTGTAGTGGACATGTGTAATAATACACATGTGTAGTACACATACACATGTGTAGTATTACACATGTGCACTACACAAAAAAATTTTTTTTTTTTTTTTTTTGAAATTTTTTTTTATATAAAAAAACCTGCGAAATTTGGTTTGCAAAAAAAAAAAAAAAAAATATTTTTGTGTGTTTTTTAGGCTTTTTTTAGTTAGTTTTCGAGTTTTCGCGTTAACTAGTAGTTTTCATTTGAACCTTCCCCATATTGCTTTAAGTTGTAGGCAATTAAAAGTTGAGTGTGACTATTAAATATAAACAACTGTGTTTACTTTGCATATTTTTTTAAAGATTTTATAAGCAGTCAAAATTTATAACGTATAACTGAAACATCCACGTTAGATTTTATAATTTATAAACTTGGATAAACAATTATCAAGATTTATTAATAAAATAATAACACAAGTTTCGCCATATTGTATGTAAATTTTTAAGAGTAAATTATTAGAATAAATTTATGACAGCTGATTATGATCATTATATAAATATATTAATTAAATCATCAAGCACAAAAAATACGCGTAAATACTTGTGATTCACTCGTTATGCCATTATAGAGTTACAAGTACACAAGGTCTCATATGTATACACCTCACGAAATGTGTTTTATTGGTCCTAGCCATCTAACAATGCTAAAATGGGCTCATCACCAACAAACTTAACTTCTCGATCCGTGAATATGCTCTCTAGCTATAGTAGCAGACTGGCCCGCACAACGTCAAGACAAATATATCATCTAGATGGTTTAGAAATGCAACTCATGTATGAACCGTTCGCGTAATTTAAATAAAATAAACATATTTTATTATTTTGATTACAATACAGAAATAAGAAAGCTAAAAATACTAGTACAATTACAACTGAAATAAACCAAAATGCAAGAAAGGAGTAGAAGCAGATTGACTGAGGCACGTGTTCAACACGCTTCCCTTAAAACAAATTCCGAGTCTCCCAGGAGTACTCGTTTTGTTTCCCAGGGTACAACAGCCGAAGCAGCGTACTATCGGAATTGGCCTACAACCCGAAGACTACCTTGAAAATTGTTGGAGAAGATCATAAAGTATGTTGGAGAAAGTTGCAAGTGCTGTTGTGTTGCTGGTGTTCTTCTGCAGTGGTGGAGATGCTGTATTTATAAAATACTCATTCAAGTTTCATCTCTCCTCCTATGTGGGACAAGGTGTCACTTTCCCTTTTGTTTCAGCATTCAATGTTTCAAACACCCAACTTTGAGCATCGATATCTCATTCATCTTAGCTCAATTTTGGACGTGGTTTAGTTTCGTTGTGAAGCTCTTCCAACATAGAGCATAAACACCCAAATAAATATATAAAACCCGCTCATTTTCTTATATTTATTTCTAGTCCAAAATAGGAAAAAAATCATTTTCCTATATTTGTGAAAAAATGCTATTTTCACCTATTTTTCCAACAATCCCCAACATGAAAAATGTTATTTTCATCAAATTTCCAACAATCCCCCACATGTATGGTCCTGGAACACTAGCCTGGTTCTGCGAGAGCTCTAGGATTGTGCACCCCACAAAGCCATTCGAAGCGACCATACTTCTCTCTCACATAGGTGATTCCCATGAATCATTAAAAGCGTCATGGTTATTTGATTTCCCTAAATCGTTAACTTTAATATGCTTAACCTCACTTCAATGTCACTGATTGGAATGGACTAGGAAGTATATAACTCCCTTTTATTTGGTTTGTGGTACTCCCCCCACAGTGACTCCGTTTTGGTAATATGATTAAGTTGTCCTATTGAACTTAGATCTTGGGATCTCCAGTCAACTAAGTTAGGTTTCCCTCATATTCCTATTTATCATGGGCTTTAGTCCTATTCCTCTTGACGACGTTTCTACTAACTCTCTGCTTAAGCCTTTTGTAAACGGGTCTGCAATGTTATCCTTTGATCTCACATAATCAATTGTGATAACACCCGTTGAGAGTAGTTTTCGTACCGTGTTATGTCTACGTCGCATATGCCTTGATCTGCCATTGTACATCAAGCTTTGAGCTCTACCAATCGCTAATTGGCTATCACAATGTATACAAATGGTTGGCAAAGTCTTTGGCCATCTTGGAATATATTCCACGAATTGACGTAGCCATTCCGCCTCCTCTCCTGACTTATCCAAGGCGATAAATTCGGATTCCATTGTGGATCTTGCTATGACCGTTTGCTTAGAAGACTTCCAAGCAATAGCAGCTCCTCCAAGTGTAAACACGTAACCACTTGTTGATTTGGAATCTTTATTATCCGATATCCAATTTGCATCAGTGTATCCTTCGATCACTGCTGGTTGTCGGGTATAATGCAGTCCATAATATCTTATGTATCTTATGTATCTTAGCACCCTCGTGATACCTTTCCAATGATCCCCACACGGATTGCTGGTGTATCTACTTAGCCTACTCACCGCGTAAGCCAAGTCGGGTCTAGTACATGTCATTAGATACATTAGACTGCCAATAATTCTTGAATACTCTAACTGAGCAACTCCATCTCCTTTATTTTTCTTGAGATGTTGAGAGGTATCAACTGGAGTTCGAGCTACACTCGTATCTCCCGAGTTGAACTTTTCAAGAATTTTATCCACATAGTGGGATTGACTTAACAGAAGACCATCTTGGGTTCTTATGATCTTTACTCCAAGAATCACATCCGCTAAACCCATGTCTTTCATATCAAATCTCGCTTTCAACATGCTTTTAGTAGCTTTGATAATTTGATCATTACTCCCAATGATAAGCATATCGTCTACATAAAGGCATAAGATCACATAACCTTCATTTGTGTCTTTGAAATAAACACATTTGTCACACTCATTTATTTTGAAACCATTGTCAACCATGACATGATCAAACTTTTGGTGCCATTGTTTTGGTGCTTGCTTCAAGCCATACAAAGACTTGACGAGTTTACATACTTTACCTCTTGACCTGGGGCGGAAAACCTTCAGGTTTCTCCATGTAAATCTCTTCTTCTAAATCGCCATTTAGAAATGCGGTTTTAACATCCATTTGGTGAACTTCCAAATTTCTTAAAGCCGCTATAGCAAGAACCAATCTAATCGAGGTTATGCGCGTCACAGGCGAGTAGCTATCAAAGTAATCTAGACCTTCCTTTTGTCTAAATCCTTTAATCACCAACCTAGCCTTGTATTTATCAATACTTCCATCAGTTTTCATCTTCCTTTTGAATATCCAATGATATCCAAGTGGTTTGCAACCAGGTGGAAGATCTACTAACTCCCAGGTATGATTTTGCAATATAGAATCAATTTCGTTCTTTATTGCTTCTTTCCATTGAGGTCCTTCTGAAGATGAAACAGCTTCGCGATATGTATTGGGCTCGCCCTTAACCATATAGCTAACGAAGTCTGGACCGAAGGATTTTTCAACCCTTGGCCTTTTGCTTCGCCTACGATCACCTTCTTCAACCTCAGGTCGTTCATGTGTCTTATCATGAACTACCTCATCAACTGGTGTAGATGAGCTTTCACCTACTTCAAAATTAGGTGTTGATGATGTTGCATGTGTTTGTCTTCTCAAAGGAAACACATTTTCAAAGTAAGACACAACGTTAGGATTCACCTCCATGATAGTGTTTACGTGTACATCTGGATTCTTGGACTCATGTACAAGAAAGCGATGTGCACTACTTTGATGCGCATACCCAATGAATATGCAATCAACAGTTTTGGGTCCTATCCTAAGAGCCTTAGGAGGTGGTACAATCACCTTTGCTAGGCACCCCCACACTTTCAAGTATTTGTATGAAGGCTTCTTCCTTTTCCATAACTCATATGGAGTTTCGTCTCTCTTTTTGAGTGGTATCTTGTTCAAAAGATAATTAGCCGAGAGAATGGCTCCCCCCCCCCCACATTTCCTGGCTTACCCCAGAACTTATCAACATGATGTTCATCATTTCTTTCAATGTACGGTTCTTTCGTTCCGCCACGCCATTTGATTGTGGAGAATAAGGAGGTGTACACTCATGTACAATGCCATTTTTTGCGCATAAATCGGCAAAAGGCGCAACATATTCGCCTCCTCGGTCGCTTCGCAAAGCTTTTATCTTCTTTTGAAGTTGATTCTCAACTTCATTTTTGTACAAGATAAATTTACTTATTGCTTCATCTTTACTTTTTAGTAAATATACATAGCAATATTTAGTACTATCATCAATAAACGTGATGAAGTACTTATGTCCACCTCTTGTGGGTACCGTTTTTAAATAACAAATATCGGTGTGAATTAAATCAAGGGGTTCGGTTATTCGTTCAACTGATTTCGATGATGATCTTGTAAGTTTGGATTCTACGCAAGTTTCACATTTATAATGTGAATCAATATCGAATGTTGGTATACAATTTAAATTGATTAAACGGCGTATTGAATTAAAATTTACGTGACCTAATCTACTATGCCATTTATTCGAATCAGAAAACGCAAGCATAGAAGTAGTAGCAATTTTATTCATGTTCTTTTTTATAGCCATTACATTCAAGTTGAACATACCATTTTGGGCATAGCCCTTACCAACATACATTCCTCGTTTAGTAAGTACAAATTGATCGCTCTCAAATACTAAACGAAATCCAAACTTATTAAGCAACCATCCCGAGACTAGGCTCTTGCGCAAGTCTGGAACATATAACACGTTGCTTAAAGTGAGCACCTTCCCCGAAGTCTACTTCAAAATCACCGTTCCTTCACCCTTGATGTCCGTGGTAGCTGCATTTCCCATGTACAACTTCTCATCTCCCGCAAGCTCCTTGAAGGTGGTAAAGAGGCTCCTGTCTGGGCACATATGACGGGTCACTCCCGTATCATCCCACCATCCTTTTAGAGTGTTGGTCACAGCATTGACCTCATCCAACATTGCGGTTTTGTCGGAAATCATTGCCACCAAAGGCATTCCGTCTTCATCCACTATGTGCGCACGCTCACGCTTTGGTTTCTTGCATTGGTTAGCCCGATGCCCCGGCTCGTCATAGTTGTAACAAGTCCCTTGGAACGTTTGAGATTTCTTTTTCACAACCCCTTTCTTCAGTCCAAGTTTGCTAGCCTTTGCTTTCTCTTTGTCCTTTTTCCCCTTACCCTTATTGCCCTTAAAGGATTGCCCATGCTCAACCAAATTTGCGCTAGCAGAAGTTTGCGCATAGCGGCCTTTTTGGGCAATTCTATTGTCCTCTTCAATCCGAAGATGAACAATAAGATCCTCTATAGTCATCTCCTTTCGTTTGTGTTTAAGATAATTCTTAAAATCCACCCAACCAGGAGGTAACTTCTCAATCATCGCTGCCACTTGGAATGTCTTGCTAAGTGTCATGCCTTCCGCAAAGATGTCATGTAGTATAATTTGCAATTCTTGGACTTGATTCATAACTGTTTTTGAATCAACCATTTTGAATTCCAAAGAACGGGCTACCACAAATTTCTTTGTGCCAGCATCCTCCATTTTGTACTTCTTGTCCAAGGCATCCCATAAATATTTGGAAGTCTTGACATTGTAGTACACATTATACAATGCATCCGAAAGCCCGTTTAACACATAGCATCGACATATGAAATCCGAATGCTTCCACGCATCTACCGCGCACTGTCTTTGTGCGGTGGTCTCCCCTTCCACAGGTTGGGGAGCGGTTTCCGTTAAGAACCTCGCAAGGTTCATGGTGGTCAGGTAGAAGAACATCTTGCAAGTGCTGTTGTGTTGCTGGTGTTCTTCTGCAGTGGTGGAGATGCTGTATTTATACTGCATCTGAATCGAAAGAGTCAAAAGAATTAAAGGAGAGGTTTAAATTGCATTAAACGTCTTCAATGCAAGTTAATACGTCATTTAATTCGCAATTATAACCGTTTGACTCGTCAGTTTCGAATGCTGAACTGAAACTGCTTCGTCATTAAATGTTGGAAGTTTTTGCGCGCGCGCGCACGCAGGCCTGCACGCTCATGCGCACGTGCGCCTTTTTGGCTCACTGCCATGCGCACGTGCGCCACACTGACTCAGGCCCATTCGTGCATGCGCGCATGTTCCACGTCACCTGTGAGCCTATTCGAGCATGCCACACAGTCGCGCCGTTTTGGCTCACTCTGGTGCGCCGCGCACGTCACAACAGGGCCCATGCACCATGCGCAACCGCGCGCCTTCGTGTACTCGCGTGCGGACTGCCACGTCACGCGCCTCGAACCCGCACGCCACTACAACCACTTGGTCCTTGTAGCCCCTGTGATCCACCACGCTCACGTGGTCAAAAATACAAAGGCGATTCCATCAAAGTGCCACATTGCGCCTCATCGCCCACGCCACGCGCGCGCACGCGTGTGTGAATGCGAGTGCGTGTTAGGGTGCTCCGCACCCTTCGCGAGTACACTTAATGTGTGCTTCCATGAAACACTAAGGATGGAGAGTTCCCACTTAAATACCCATTCAAGTTTCATCTCTCCTCCTATGTGGGACAAGGTGCCACTTTCCCTTTTGTTTCAGCATTCAATGTTTCAAACACCCAACTTTGAGCATCGATATCTCATTCATCTTAGCTCCGTTTTGGATGTGGTTTAGTTCGTTGCGAAGCTCTTCCAACATAGAACATAAACCCACAAATAAATATATAAAACCCACTCATTTTCTTATATTTATTTCTAGTCGAAAATAGGAAAAAATAATTTTCCTATATTTGTAAAAAATGCTATTTTCACCTATTTTTCCAACAACTCAAACATTCCATACTCTCACGTCATCCAGAACAAAAAAATCCGCACAACGTCAAAATCCTTACAAATGGGACCAGATGACAAGACAAACTCTTCACGTCTGAACTGCAAATCTTAATCTACAATTTGGCAGATTGAGTCTCGAGCATCCTCTAAGGTATGTCATGTTTATTGGATATATATGTATCCATATATATATATATATAGGGTTGTAAAAAGGACCTTTTTCGTGAGAAGCGTGAGAAGGCATGAGAATTGACATGTAGGCATCATGTTTTAGACTTAGTCATGATGTTTTGGGTTGTTTTGGCAAGAAAAATACCAAACATAACAATTTAAAACCCAATGCAATGTATTATGGGCCTGAAATTTAAAATACACTACTTAACACTTACTACACACTATTTAACGTTCTTGCCATGGTGTTTTAAGTTTTAAGTCTAGAATTCATTGTTATGTTTGGTGTTTTTCTGGCCAAAACAGCTCAAAACATCATGCCTAAATCCAAAACATGATGCCTACATGTCAATTCTTATGCCTTTTCACACTTCTCACGAAAAACGTCCTTTTTACAGGATCCTAAGATTATATATATATATATATATATATCATTATAAACTAGATATTTTGACATGCATTATTATTATTATTACCTTAACCTAGGTTAGTGCGGTTACCGCATACAAGGACATGTATATATACTATGTATTCTATACAAACATATTCATCAATTAAATTATGAACATTCAATCAAATTCAATCTACAACACCGAAACATCCATTCTATTTATGTGTTTATAATCATATAATGTTTGTAGTATCAGATGGAATAAGGAAATTACTCCAATCAGTCACGTATTTTTTTGACATAAAGCCAATGCCCAAAACATGTATTCCTAAAGAGTTCAACCTAACCTGGTTAGTGACAATAATTTCATAGATTATCCTAGCATAATTACATGACATCTGACCATCAACGCACATAAAAAAACACAGAAAAATATTAAGATCACATTAGTTTATAACAAAATCAACTTCATAACTAACACCCAATAGAAACAATATGCAAATATTAAGAAAAATTATGACAAACCCCTTAGAAGATGATAACGTCTAATATTCATAACCAACGCTAATAACAAGTATAATGGACATGTGACAAAATAATGTTACTTATAACAAATATACAATAATTGTGCACATACTTAGAAATACTTTCTTTTTTTTATATAGCAATTCCTAGATTTTTAGGATAAATACATTACAACATGCATTTTGCAAGATTAGAACCCTTAACCTTTTGGTTGTGACACACACCTTAATAACCATGATGTCCCTTTGAGAACACATAGATGGTGCTTATTTCATGTAATGTAATAGAATAGAGATTTCATTCCTTATGTTGTTCGTTTCATCAAAAGAAGAAATTGGAATTGAATTTACATTTTTCGAAATCCTTCAAGTGGTGATTTCAAGTGATTAAGATTTAATTTCAATTCATTCTTTTGATAAAACAAACTGTATAAGGAATGAAATTTACATTTCAATTACATTCAGATTCTATTCTATTATGTGAAACGAACACTACCTTAATGAAATGGAATCCAGATGGATTTGGCATGTAGATTCCATTTGTTCGTTACAACAAAGAAGGGAATTGAAATTCGACAATAACATAAGGAAAAAATATATATTCCAATTCCATCCAGATTTCATTTCATTCTATGAAACAAACAGATTTTAATTTTTATGCAATTTTCAATTTCAATTCCATTACTTTCCATGAAATGAACACTACCTTAGAAATACTTACATGATTATTGATACTTGCCATTAAAAAAAGAATCACAGATTACCCAAATACATGAATAATACTTCGATCCTATAATCATTTGCCTCTACATATGTATTTGAATCGTCATCTAAATGTTCTTAAGCAAAGGTAAATGATATATTTCTTAATGACTACCTTCAAACGGGGAAACATGAAATTACACGAATTTTTAGATCCAATGAGAATCTAAATCACACACATTAAACATTTTGTCTATAGTATGCATATTGAATGATTATAAACAAATTATAGTAAGATATCATGGACTATGTTAAGTTCTATGCAAGTTAAACTCGTATAGGTTAGAGTTTTAAGTTATATCTGAGTTACACTGTTACACTGGCGTAAATTAGACATTTTGTAGATAGTATGTACACTGAATGATTATACACATATCATGAACTATGTTATGCTTCTTAAACGCGTGTAGACTACACACTTTTTAGATAGCACGTGCATCTTATGATTATACACAAATTACGTATCGTGAATTCTTGGTATAACAAACATTTCTTTGATGAACAAGGCATAAACTAGATGTCGAATATATTGATGTAACATTTATTTCGGGTGCTTCTTTTTGGGTACTAAAAGATAATGCACAAGTAAAAGTTGATATATGATTGTGATGTTACGTATATATGTGTGAAATAGTTATGACGTGACCATAGATAAACACATCTAAATAAATAGTTAGTTTTATAGTTCTCTCTTTTCCCCCTCAAACGATGTCAAGGCATTTTATAAAGTAAATTTGTCTATATTAGTTACAAATGAAGTAATTAGGTGTATAGAAAACTTAATTATCGCATCATAAGTTCAAATAACCAACTAAGAAATAAGTGTAGCAATTATTGTTTTATAACATAGTTTATGGTTCGTTTATTGCCATATATCTATAAATAACCGACATAAAAAAAACATAACATAGTTATCATTAAAAGCATCTTTTATGTTGTTTACTCTTGTGAATAATATATTATAAAGTGAGTTGAAATTTGTGTTCATGTGGTTTAGTGGCAGGATCAATGTTCACCCCCCCCCCCCCCATTATTGTTCACAATCTGAGTCCATGTGGTTTTTTTGTACTATGAACCCCTCCCTCCAATCTCGTCTACAGGTTTTGTTATTGACTTAACGACATGGAGGCATTTTGGTCTTTTCAGCTATGAAAAACCCTAACCCCTCATATATCTAATAAACAACAACTTGAGTCAGTATCCTAATTTTAGAAATCTTACATTCGTATTTTAATTTAAATCTCACAATTCGAGGCGTTAATCATAATAAAATTTATATTTTATACATAATTTTTTTTATTCACACAACCGATCATTTAAATATGTATTTATACGCAAACCGGCACAATTATATGTATAAATACTTATACGCACATCCTCAATACTTGAATTATACTTTTATACTTTTTATATAATCAATTACATAATATATACTCAAGAAATACCAAGAAATATACCAATCATCTTTCCACCTCATCAATTCTCTTCTACCTTCTTTAACCAATCATATTTCACCCTTTTCCACATCCTTTCTCTACCAATCATCTTTTCAATCCTCTTCCACCTTCTTTAACCTGTGAGTGCAACGCATGAACGGTTCTAGTAGAAGAACGTGGCGGAATCGATCAATGGCGAGGTGCGAAATCCCTCAACATCGTCTGAGCATCACCAACAACAATCTCAACGTTTAACATGTCCAATTTCATTGATAGAATGTGAAAATACAAGAGTTCCAGGTGACAATCGGACAGAGCTTCGCTTTGACAATCAGGCAAAAGGTTCTAGACAAACAGCCCTAGATCACTATTTATAGGCAAACCAGGGAAGATCGGATGTCATCCGATCGGATGGCCATCCGTACGGATGACACATGTCGTCCGTTCGGATCACACTTAACAGTTACCGTTCCGTTCCCTATTTTGTCTAGATATAAAATACATACATATACAAATATACAAACACACATACAGGACAAAATACATAAGACTCGATGCAGACGGAAGCTACAGACATAATGCACTAACAGACTCCCCCTTGGATGTAGCTGTAGTCTTCCTTCCTGCATAGTCTTTAAGTCATCTTCCTGCTGCGTCTCCTAGCCTTAGCTTTCTGTCTTCTCTGTTCATCTCGTTCTGCAAGCATCTTCCGCCTCAGAGGCCTACCAACTTCATTCCTGTACTTTCTATACACAGGATCACCATCTCGCTTTCTATCCCACCTAGGGATTTTGTTCTCTTCCTTCTCAATTGGTGTTTGGTCACTTGGTGGAGGTCTCATTAGCTTTCTTCTACCCACAACTGCAGCTCTCTCAGCAATTTTTCTGAATCTTTCGCTGCGCTTCTCTTTCTTCGGAAATTCCTCCAACTCTAAGTCTCTGAACTTAGATTTCCAATACCTACCAGAGTTGATATGCTTTTCAAAACACAAGTTCGCCATTTTCTGATATTGTTGTGCTTGAACTTTGTCTGGAGCATCATACACGATCTTATTGAAACATAAGCACTCAATATCTTTCTTTGAACAGTTTACTAACCACATTGGATCCAACACACTGATCCTCCTTGATTCTCCAGTCTTCTTGTCAAACAATGATATCACCGCTTCTGTTGTGCTCTGATTGTACATCCAAACTTGGAAGTCTTCATAGAAATCCTGTTCCATCGCACGCAGTGGCATATTTTTCAAACATCATGGCGGCTTTATTATCAAAGTAATATCTTTCTCTTTCGTCATTGGATCAATTTTTATGTCTTGTTTTGGATATTGAGGCTTCCAATCAGGGAATCTGTGCTTTTCTTGAAACTTGATATATTTCCACAGCTTCGGATCATGTACTTTCACATCAAGACCATAATAGAATTGCTTGATATTCTTGGTCTGCACCAACTCCTCCACATCCCACCACGGGAGTGTCTTGATGTCTGACAAGAACTCAAAGTACTGAACTCCCTGTTCTCTTCTGATAGCATATACCTGCAAGTCTTCAAGATATCCCCATGAAAGAATGTCACCCAGAGATTTATCTGGATGATCTGTGAAGTACTGCAGTGGTCTCTTGAACTTCCATTCTTTGGGCAAAACCTTAAACCAGTTCTTTCTGCCTTCTAACAATGTTTCTTGCGGAACTGTCTTAGGAATACCTTCTGTAGCTATCTTTTTAACCACTTTCCTTCGTAATTCATCTTCATTTTGAGACTTGAACATTTCAGCAAACGTAGGAAATGTGTCATCAACCCCAGAGTAGTGATTGGGCGTATCTTCTTCAGATGTATCAGACCCCTCTTCAACTTTAACATGATTGAAGTTATCAGTTTCATTTGCAAGCTTGAATTCATATTCTTTCTCTGGTAACGAAGGAATCTCATCCTCTATATCAAACTTTAAGTTATCGTCATCCATCCCTAACTCTTCCAACATCTCTTCTCTTGTCCTTGGTACCTCTAACTCCCCCTCAAATACAGAATGTAAATAAATGACTTTTGGTTGCGTGAGGAATACCTGATCAGAGTGTTGCTTTCCAGAAGAAGAAGACTCCTGATGCTGATCCTCCACTTGCTCATTTTTCTCATCATTAAGAAGATCATCAAGTGATTATTGAACTAAAGGCTTCACAATTAGCAACCCCGTTGCCCCTTGATCATCATCGTCATCCTTGAAATCATCCCATAAAGGATCATAGTTATCAACTGCATCAAGAATGTCGTTAAGTTCTTCATCTTCTTCCTCTTCATCTTCTTTCCAACAAAGTAACTTTATATCAGCTGCTTGATGCGTGTGAAGTGTCGTTAGTTTTTAATGTATATGTTAAGCCCTTTTTAACACTTTTTAGCCAAGTTTTAAATTTATAAAACACGATATTTACTAACACTAAACACACATATGGGCAAGTGCACCCATCGTGGGCATAGTATAGTGTTGGCAAGATACCGAGGTCGTCCAAGGACACAAGAGCTTTTAGTACCGGTTTATCCTCAACGTCTAATCAAATCAAAAGTTTAGAAAAATGTTTTAAACTAAGAAAATAAAAACTAACTAAAATACTGAAAACTAAAAATAAAAATAAAACAGATAGACAAGATGAATCACTTGGCTCCGACTCGTGTTTAGTGTAACCTTTGATTATTTCCGCACTTTTGCACTATTTAAGAGATTATCTTAGTTATTGTAGTAGGCCCCTCTTTTGGAGGTGACGTTACCCTCAACCCAGTAGTTTGAGTCAGCAGGGATACAATCCTAAAGGGTTGGATTATTGAAAGATAATTAATTAAGTTATTAATGCATAATGTGGTAGGCCCCTCTTTTGAAGGCGACGTTACCCTCGGCTAAGTAGTCTGAGTCAGCAGGGATACAGTCCTAAGTAGCCGGGTTAAAGTTTTAATAGTAGTTTAACTTATGAGGGGATCAAAGAGTTTGGACCCCCGCCATCCAATACCGTTAAGTATTGAAGGAGGTCCTACTAAATTTGACCCAGGTCCTTTGCAGGATCTATACACTGAACAATGGCAAGACTCTTACCAAACCGTTCCTTTAACCCCCGACCAGGTAGCCAACATACCTCCATATAGACCGTGGAGATATGAATGGTGAAAATCTTTTATTTTATATAGACAGTAAAATAATGCCAAGACACCACGGACAAACGATAAGGAAGAATCACCTTCAACATAAGAAACTAGTTATTAAAGTCATTAATACATAACCAATTAAAAAGTGCGAAAAGATTAAAAATAAAAAGTATTACACTAGACACTTTGTCTTCACCAAGTGATGTAAGAGACTTAGGCAAACATGGCCTTGATTGTCAAGAACTCTTACGATCAATCTTGGATCCCGAGACGACTCACACACTCTATGATGGACAATGGATGATGGTGGTGGATGATGGTGTTATGGTGGTGGTGGGTGGTGGGTGAAGTGTGAGAGAGGTGGTGTGCCAAGGGATGGTTTGAGCTTGAACCAAGCACTCCTATTTATAGGCTGAACAGAAGCTCGGGCACGGCCCCGTGTCCGCTGGGCACGGCCCCGTGTCCATCCTCTTCTCTGTCTTCATTAATTGCTTTTGTCTGCATTAGTTGACCACGGCCCCGTGTCCGCTGGGCACGACCCCGTGTGCAGAAGCATATCTGTACTATCAAGATTTGCCTGGATTATGCGAATCTTATAGTTGACCACGGCCCCGTGGTGGGCGATGGAAGCTTCTACAACTTTGTCTTTTATGCTGACACTTGGGCACGCCCCCGTGTTCACTGAACACGGGGCGTGTTCAGCCTTCTGCTCTCTTGTTTTGCTTGGGAAGATGCTTTCGGGGAGGTCGGGCATGCCACGTTTGTTCCTTTTCTTGTATTTATGTTAGATTTAGCTGCTTTTTTGCTTCTTTTGTTAATTTGAGCTCATTTAATCCTGAAAATACAAAAGGAAGACAAAAGCACACTTTTTCCAACATTAGTACTAAAAAGGGTTAGTTTTATGCCACAATTGATGTAATTTATATGTTGCATTTTGCACACATCAAATACCCCCACACTTGAATCTTTGCTTGTCCTCAAGCAAAACTCTTTATAATATGGCTTTACACTCCCAAATGGAATGGGTAGAAGAGAAGGTTTTTGGGCTTGTCATAGAGTGTCGGGATCTCCAAGATTCTTTACTAAGTTTTATTTTTATTTATTTACAATCCTATTCGTCATGATTTATTTAAAACTTTTCATAAGATAAATTACTTATTAGGGCATAACATGCTCCCTTAAAATTCTATTTATATACAAGTTCACATACCTCACGGGGGATCACTCAACACTCGGCCGAAGATGTATTTTAGTGAATCACTCGAGAGCGGCATGGAACTTACTCCTACCATAGGCTTGCCAAGCAATCAATCCTCCTCCTTTTTAACTATATACCTTTGTAAATATCAAGAGGACTTGTGGGTGAAGGGTTAGGCTTGGGTTAAAGGTAGGTGGTTGGGTTAGTGGTTAGTAAAAAAAAGCGAAAAGCGTAAAAAGCCTCGGTTTTCGTAAGACTTTTTAATTTTTTTGTAGTTTTTATTTTGATGAAGCCATAATTCAAACAAAGTTATTTTTGATGAACTTGTTTGTTTTTATTTCTTTTGCTTCATCATCAATATATATATATATATATATATATATATATATATTTTGAAAGTCATACGAAAAACCGAGCTTGTTACTAAAACAAAGGGTTAAAAATAAAAAGGTTTTGGTGGGTGAAAGGGTGTTTGGTTTGGGTTAAGAAATGAAAAGGTTTAGGCTCAAATGGGTTAACTAGGGGGATTTTGGGTAGGTGGTAAAAAAAAAGAAAAATAATGGTGTAGAAATAAAAAGGGTTAGTCCTAATGCCTCCATCATTTACTTACTCGGGTTTAAGTTGGTAAGGACCGGGAATGTATCGTCGTGGCAAGTAAAGGCTCAAAAACGAAAAATGAGCATTTAATTTAAAGATATGTATTTGTATGCTCAATAAAGGCTCAAAATTCACTTTTGTGGGAATGGGTTTTTATGTGATCAAGTATATATAATTAAATTTTAACTAAGCTTGTCATGCCTTTTCATAATTTTCTTATGTTGGTTCTTTTTATCACGACGCTATCGGTTGTAAACTTGTAAAAATATAACTTTTTTAGAATTTTGAAATTCCCAAATTAAACCTAGACAAGTAAAAAAAATGAAATTTTTTGAAAAAATTTGGGGTGATTAGCGGTTCCAATAGAGTTTTGTGTAAGGCTTGTATTTAGGACTTGCAAGATTCAAGGTTTTAGCATCCCCCCCACACTTAAATTACACATTGTCCTCAATGTGTCCCAAAAATAAGTTTTTAGGTTGATTGAATGTGTAAAAGGTGTGAAAAAGCAAAAGTTTGTGTTACTGGGCGCCTGGACACGACCCCGTGTTCGTTGGACACGACCCCGTGTTCAGGTGCCAGTAACGAAAAACTTACAGAAGGTGGACACGGGGGCGTGTTGCCTGGACACGGCCCCGTGTCTGGCAAAAGTCTGCAGATTTAGACAAACAGCAGGTCTGGGGAAGTGGGCACGGGGGTGTGTCGGCTGGACACGACCCCGTGTAGACAATCTGCAAACTTGAAAAACAGGTTTCTGGCTCTAGTTATCCTGTCCCGGCTTCAGTAGCACTAAAGTTTAGTGCTCTAAGCCTCGTATGTACCTGTTTTAGCAATAAACACTACACCAAACCATAGCAAACATCCTAAATTACCAACATTCAACATCCCATCCATCACAAAGTTAAAAAGAAAAAGAAATGCAGAAAATAAAAAGAGTTAAAAGAAAGTAAATTGTTTAACACACGGCACACAGGCCAGAAATTGTTCAAGATAAAAAAGGGGGTTAACCTGTGGGATCACCAACCAACCACTTCTGCCTCCGCTCCTCCCGCCTAGTCCATGTCCTCATCCTCATCATCATCATCTCCACCATGCCCCGCCATGTACTCCTGGATATTTCCAATATCATCTTGGATATCGGATATGTTTCTCTCGATTGCTCCAACCCGGTTGTACGTGTTGCTTACCATGTTATAGGTGTTCCTGGTGCACATAAGGTTTTCCTGCTACAAATCATGTAAACTTTGGAAATTAGGAAAACCACCTCCTTGCGAGGAGGACTGGCCCGGATCACCATGGGGCTGGTACTGGTACTGATGATGTTGTGGAGCGTGAAGGACGAGTGCCTCTTGCGGGTTCCATGCATGTCCCTGCATCCTTTGGAAGCTAACCGACCCGTCTTCAGCCTCATAAATTAAGTTCATGGAGCGGTAGATGTGTACATCCACTCTTCCCGACCATGGACTCCTTTCGAAGGATCTCGGTATGTTCATGAAGTGCTTGAAGAGACGGTATATCCACCCCCCGAAGAAGATAGGGGTTGGTGAAGTAGCATGTCGGTTTAGATGCATGTTACGGAGCATGAGGAACGGAACATCTAGGTGTCTGCGGTTATGGATGCAGTGGAGGACAACCAAATCTCTTAACCCAACAATGCCACCGCTATCATGCCTTTGGCTAAGAGAGTAGCCGAGGAGCCTATGGATGTATCGGTAGAGTGGGTCCCTCAACTTAGTGCTCTTAGTGCTGCTCGGATTGTAGTGCCCTTCACCAATCTGAGCCCATGCGGCTTGGCCTTCGTTCTCATCCAACTCTCGCACCCCTCCAGTATTTTCTTCATTATCCGCGTCTTCTTCCGCATACAACCCAATGATCGACCCAAATTGTGCCATTGAAATCGAGTACCTAGTTCCACCACATCGGAATGCTACCCCATTGTTGTCGAATGGGTCGCACCTTGAATTGAACGTGAAGGTGCTATAGAATTCCAAAGTGCACTCGTGGACGGAACGAAGTCGAGTTGTTAAAGCGACTCTTAGTTGGCCGGTGACAAGGTTGTTGAAGCGGTCGAGTTGGTTCACCAATGTTAACAAATCCATGCATGCTTGCCTTGGGTATTCCTCCGGTCTTGTTTGAAGTATTTCGTATCTAGCCCTAGCATCGAGCTCATTTGCGTTAAACCTCGTGAACTTCCTTGCCATCTGAAAGAATACACCAAAAGTTAGCATAAAATAATGGAGTTTTCAGGAAAATCTGCAAACAGCGGGCTGGACACGGCCCCGTGTTCAGCGGACACGACCCCGTGTCCAGGTGTCTGTTACTCAAAAATATCATTTTTCCACCCGGTTTCGAAAACTTGAAAATTTTTTGTCCAATAGGTGCGGTTTCCCCTTAAAATGAAACCCCAAGTGCCGTTTTTCCCAAAACAACCCGTTTACCCATTCAACTTTATATTTTTCGGTTCAAAAACAAGGGTTTGGGGTTTTTGTGAGAAATCGGGCGAATCTATGAACAATACAAGTGGATTTACTTCCTATAACACTAATCTAACTAAATGCTAACAAATTAAAGCAAAAATTTTAGGTTCGATCCGGGTGTAGTTCAAGAATCCTAGATTTTTCCCCAAATTTTTGAAGTTTTAACTACATGCAAATGCTAAATCTAATTACTAATGGTGATAGAATCATACCTTGATGTTGTTAGAATGATAGGAGACGTTGAAAATCTGTGGAAAATCGCCAGGAACCAGAGCGTTTTCGGGGAAACGGGGCGTGTGGAATGAAGTAACTGTTATGAAAAGGGGAATATATCCCGACAGTAGCGCGGACACGGCCTCGTGCCGAGCAAGGTTTTTTTTGTGCTCGTGTGAGTGCCCTTGTTTCCCAAAAAGTTTGGTTAGAAGACTTACCGATTTAGATGTCGTCCCAATCGTTCGTAACTTACCAGGTACGATGTTGTTGCCTTTACTCATCGACCGTTTGAAGCGAGATTTCTTCCTCTTCATCCTCAATAAATCCTTGATAGAGTTTCAGCCGTTGGCCATTGACTTTGAATAGAGGTCCATTCCGAGATTTAATTTCTACTGCACCGTGTGGGAAAATATGGGTGATGGAAAAAGGTCCTGACCACCTAGACTTTAGTTTACCAGGAAACAATCAAAGTCGTGAATTAAACAAAAGAACTAGATCTCCCACTCGAAATTCATTAGGTTTAATATGTTTGTCATGCAAGTTTTTCATTCTTTCCTTGTAAATTTCTGAGTTTGAGTATGCATAATTCCTAAGCTCGTCTAATTCATTTAATTGACAAAATCGATTTTTACCAGCAAATTATAAATCTAAGTCATCATTTTTAATTGCCCAGTAGGCTTTGTGTGCAATTTCTACTGGCAAGTGACAGCATTTTCCATAGACTAGCTTATATGGGGTTGTACCTATTGTTGTTTTATAAGCAGTTCAAAAAGCCCATAAAGCATCATCTAGTTTATCTGCCCATTCTTTTCTATTTAACCCTATGGTTTTTTCGAGTATTCATTTTAAACCTCTATTAGTCACTTCGGCTTGTCCGTTTGTTTGAGGGTGATATGCTGTTGAGACCCGGTGATAGACCCCATATCTTGTTAAAATTTTTTCAAGTTGATGGTTGCAAAAATGGGTACCTCTATCACTTATTAATGCTTTAGGTGTGCCAAAACGAGAGACTAATTTCTTCAGAAATCTTACCACGACTCTTCCATCATTTGTTGGAAATGCCTCAGCCTCGGCCCATTTAGACAAGTAGTCTACTGCCACAAGTATATATTTGTTTCCTTTCGACGGTGGGAAAGGTCCCATAAAGTCGAGTCCCCACACATCAAAAATTTCACAAACAAGAATGCCATTTTGTGGCATTTCATTTTTGGAAGAAATATTACCTGTTCTTTGGCAGGCATCGCAAGTCTTCACAAGACTTTGGGCGTCTTTGTAAATGGTTGGCCAGTAAAATCCTGAATCAAATACCTTTCGTGCGGTACTCGCGGCACCATGATGTCCTCCATATGGACCTTCGTGACAATGGAGGAGAATTCTTCGTGCTTCACTACCATGTACGCATCGTCGGATGAGTTGGTCGGCACACATTTTGAAAAGATATGGAACTTCCCAAAAATAATGTTTCACATTGGCAAAGAATTTTTTTTCTTTGATGATGTGGCCAACCCTTAGCGACTATACCGCTAGCTAGGTAGTTAGCATAGTCGGCGTACCATGGTTCTTCCTTGTATTCCACCATTTCTAGGGACTCCGTTGGAAATTTTTCGTTGATTTGCTCGTCCCTGGTTGCCTCCAAAGCTGGGTCTTCTAAGCGTGAAAGATGATCTGCTGCGGTGTTTTCTGCTCCTCTTTTATCTTTGATTTCAATATCAAATTCTTGGAGGAGTAGAATCCACCGAATCAAACGTGGTTTTGCGTCCTGCTTTTTGAAGAGATATCGAATGGCTGCATGATCTGTATAGACTATAGTTTTAGAAAGAACAAGATAAGAATGAAATTTATCAAAAGCAAATACCACAGCCAGTAATTCTTTTTCAGGTGTTGTGTAATTTTCTTGTGCATCGTTAAGTGTTTTACTAGCATAATAAATTGGGTGAAAATGCTTTTCTTTTCTTTGTCCCAAGACAGCTCCAACTGCAAAGTCACTTGCATCACACATGATTTCGAAAGGAAATTTCCAATCAGGCGCTATCATGATAGGTGCATTGACTAGCATTTCCTTTAAGGTTAGAAATGCTTGATTGCAATCCTTGTCAAAGATGAAAGGGGCATCTTTTTCAAGTAATTTTGTTAGAGGCCTTGAAATTTTAGAAAAGTCTTTGATAAACCGCCTATAAAATCCGGCATGCCCTAGGAAACTTATGATAGCTCTAACGGAGGATGGGGGCGGTAGTCGAGAAATGGTATCTATTTTGGCTCGATCCACCTCCATTCCTTCACTTGAGATTTTGTGACCGAGTACTATTCCCTCCGTTACCATGAAATGGCATTTTTCCCAGTTAAGGGCGAGGTTAGTTTCCTCACATCGGGATAGCATTCGTTCAAGGTTATCGAGGCATTGGTCGTATGAATCCCCAAAGATAGAAAAGTCGTCCATGAAGACTTCCATTGTCTTTTCTATCATGTCGTGGAAGATGGCTACCATGCAACGTTGGAATGTTGCGGGGGCATTACATAGACCAAACGGCATGCGTCGATAAGCAAAAGTTCCATAGGGGCATGTGAAGGTTCTCTTTTCTTGGTCTTCGGGTGCTATCGGGATTTGAAAGTAACCTGAAAAACCATCCAAGAAACAATAAAATTTATGACCGGATAATCTTTTTAACATTTGATCAATGAAGGGTAAAGGAAAGTGATCTTTTCTTGTTGCTTCATTTAATTGTCTATAATCTATACATACTCTCCATCCTGTGACGGTTCTCGTTGGTATTAGTTCATTCTTTTCATTAGTTATTACCGTCACACCTCCTTTCTTCGGAACAACTTGGACGGGACTTACCCAAGGACTATCGGAGATAGGATAAATAAGTCCGGCGTCAAGTAATTTGATGACCTCGTTTTTAACCACTTCTTGAACATTGGGATTTACTCGACGTTGTGGTTATATTACCGATTTGTAATCATCATTCATTAAAATTTTGTGCGTGCACATGGAAGGACTTATTCCTTTTATGTCTACAAGTTTCCAAGCGAGCGCATTTTTATGTTTTTTTCAAAAGACTAATTAATTTTTCTTTTTCTAAACTATCTAATTTAGACGAAATAATTACAGGTAATTTACCATCTTTGTCTAGAAAAGCATATTCCAAACCCTTTGGAAGTTCTTTGAGCTCAAGAGGTGGGTCTTTAGGAGACTCCTTATTTGGTTACTCATTTTGATCAAGAACCTTAAAAGTTTGTTCTATGGCGACCTCTTCTTCAACAAAGTGGTCAAACTTTTCACTTGTATCAGGTGGTTCATCTTCATCTTCAATTAGGGGGTCATTATTGCCGAATGGATATTTCATTGACCGCTCAAGATCGACACTCTTTTTAAATGCCCCTAATTGAAGAGGTAGATTGTTGAACTTCCGGTTTTTCAAAGCTTCGTGAGTTTTTACAAATGGTCGTCCCAACACTAGAGGAGCGTCATCGAGGATGACAAAGTTGGTGGGGACTACCATTTGATTTGTTTGAACTAAGACATCCTCAACTACACCGATTGATTTTATTACTTTCCGATTGGATAGAAAAATGGGTATTTGAAGTGGAGAAAAATCACTAATACTTAATTTTTCGAAAATGTAGTTAGGCATTATGTTAACACAATGATCTTTATCGATTGTGACATTACTAATAAATGAATTTTGAAAGAAACATGGAACCGGTGTAATGTTAATTTCAAATGGGTCTTCTTTTATTAGTGAGGTTTGATCAATAGTTAACTTAACACTTACCGTTTCGTCAATTTTAGTGTTAGTGTTTAATTCTTTTAAAAACTTAGCATGAGTTGGAACTAAACAATGATTTTCAAAAGAAGGTGACAAGAGATTAATTTCTTCAAAATTAGACTCTTCTTGAATTTTAACGTTGTCGGACTCACCTTTTTCGTTGTTTAACTCATGTGTTGGTTTTTCACTTATTTGTTCTTCCATTTTTACACTTTCAGTTATCTCTTCTTTATTCAATTGTTCTCTTGCGCGGGACTCCTCTTCCCTTGCTCGAGATTCTTTTATATAGCGATCGATAACTCTAAGGTGTTCTAATATCCTATCGGTCACTTCGGTTATAGAAAAAGGATCAGGATTTTCAGAGCTTGAATCCGGTTGTTCGATCCTTTGTTCCTCATAATACCCATATGAAGTAGATGGTTCACACCATTGTTCTTCATCGTAAGCATATGATGGATAAGGGTCGTAATTTTGTTCCTCATAGTACTCATATGAGGTGGGTTGTTCACGCCATGGTTCCTCATAATAAGCATACGAAGGTGGTGGCTCATATCTTGGTTCCTCAAAGTATGAGTAAGAAGGCTCATACCTTGGTTCATAAAAATATGAGTATGAGGGAGGAGGTTCATACCTTTGGTCTTCATAGGATGTGTATGAAGTTGATGGCTCGTACCTGGGCTCCTCATAGTAGGTGTATGAAGTGGACGGTTGATATAAGTTACAATATTGAACCGAGTGCGGGTCACCACAATTAGTGCAATAGTTACTCCTATAATCATCCTCCTCATAGGTCTAGTTGTAACCTCCTGAGTTTTGATCCATAAGAATCACTCAGCAGACCACAACCAAGTCTCGAGATCAGAAAACAAAAATAAAAACGGAAACAGAGGCTGGACACGGCCCCGTGTTCAGTGGACACGGCCCAGTGTACAGAATCTGTATCTGGGCGTTTTAATTAAAGTTACTGATTTCGTTGAGCACGGGGCGTGTGCAGTGAGCACGACCCCGTGTTCAGTTTCTGTTACTGGGTGTTTTATGAAAAATGTGCAGCACGGCCCCGTGTTCAGTGAGCACGGCCCGTGTTCAGGTTACTGTAAATGCAAAACTAAACTAAAATGCAGAAAAATGTGCGCGCGTTTTAAAAAGTTTTGGAAAACTGATTAGGCCGTCAATTTTAAGCTTTCTTAAAATCCTCGTGTCCCCGGCAACGGCGCCAAAAAAACTTGATGCGTGTGAAGTGTCGTTAGTTTTTAATGTATATGTTAAGCCCTTTTTAACACTTTTTAGCCAAGTTTTAAATTTATAAAACACGATATTTAATAACACTAAACACACATATGGGCAAGTGCACCCATCGTGAGCGTAGTATAGTGTTGGCAAGATACCGAGGTCGTCCAAGGAC
This sequence comes from Helianthus tuberosus, assembly GCA_030545235.1. NCBI lineage: Eukaryota > Viridiplantae > Streptophyta > Magnoliopsida > Asterales > Asteraceae > Helianthus > Helianthus tuberosus. The sequence continues at coordinate 79,935,563 of CM060417.1, read as the reverse complement.
ACAAGCGCTTTTAGTACCGGTTTATCCTCAACGTCTAATCAAATCAAAAGTTTAGAAAAATATTTTAAACTAAGAAAATAAAAACTAACTAAAATGCTGAAAAATAAAAATAAAAATAAAACAGATAGACAAGATGAATCACTTGGCTCCGACTCGTGTTTAGTGTAACCTTTGATTATTTCCGCACTTTTGCACTATTTAAGAGATTATCTTAGTTATTGTAGTAGGCCCCTCTTTTGGAGGTGACGTTACCCTCAACCCTCAACCCAGTAGTTTGAGTCAGCAGGGATACAATCCTAAAGGGTTGGATTATTGAAAGACAATTAATTAAGTTATTAATGCATAATGTGGTAGGCCCCTCTTTTGAAGGCAACGTTACCCTCGGCTAAGTAGTCTGAGTCAGCAGAGATAAAGTCCTAAGTAGCCGGGTTAAAGTTTTAATACTAGTTTAACTTATGAGGGGATCAAAGAGTTTGGACCCCCGCCATCCAATACCGTTAAGTATTGAAGGAGGTCCTACTAAATTTGACCCAGGTCCTTTGCAGGATCTATACACTGAACAATGGCAAGACTCTTACCAAACCGTTCCCTTAACCCTCGACCAGGTAGCCAACATACCTCCATATAGACCGTGGAGATATGAATGGTGTAAATCTTTTATTTTATATAGACAGTAAAATAATGCCAAGACACCACGGACAAACGATAAGGAAGAATCACCTTCAACATAAGAAACTAGTTATTAAAGTCATTAATACATAACCAATTAAAAAGTGCGAAAAGGTTAAAAATAAAAAGTATTACACTAGACACTTTGTCTTCACCAAGTGATGTAAGAGACTTAGGCAAACATGGCCTTGATTGTCAAGAACTCTTACGATCAATCTTGGATCCCGAGACGACTCACACACTCTATGATGCACAATGGATGATGGTGGTGGATGATGGTGTTATGGTGGTGGTGGGTGGTGGGTGAAGTGTGAAAGAGGTGGTGTGCCAAGGGATGGTTTGAGCTTGAACCAAGCACTACTATTTATAGGCTGAACAGAAGCTCGGGCACGGCCCCGTGTCCATCCTCTTCTCTGTCTTCATTAATTGCTTTTGTCTGCATTAGTTGACCACGGCCCCGTGTCCGCTGGGCACGACCCCGTGTGCAGAAGCATATCTGTACTATCAAGATTTCCTGGATTCTGCGAATCTTATAGTTGACCACGGCCCCGTGTCCGCTGAGCACGACCCCGTGTCCGCTGAGCACGACCCCGTGGTGGGCGATGGAAGCTTCTACAACTTTGTCTTTTATGCTGACACTTGGGCACGCCCCCGTGTTCACTGAACACGGGGCGTGTTCAGCCTTCTGCTCTCTTGTTTTGCTTGGGAAGATGCTTTCGGGGAGGTCGGGCATGCCACGTTTGTTCCTTTTCTTGTATTTATGTTAGATTTAGCTGCCTTTTTGCTTCTTTTGTTAATTTGAGCTCATTTAATCCTGAAAATACAAAAGGAAGACAAAAGCACACTTTTTCCAACATTAGTACTAAAAAAGGGTTAGTTTTATGGCACAATTGATGTAATTTATATGTTTCATTTTGCACACATCACTGCTCTCACCTTCTCTTTCCTCTGTTCAACTTTCACCATTCGAATAACATTACTCAAGTTGTAAGGACGAGAAAGAGCTTCACCAATAAGTACAAAGCTTGGATCTTGATCAACATCCATATGTTCCTCTTCATTCACATCAGCATCTACCATTTCAACATCACCTTCAGGCTGACTCGAAGAACCTCCAACTTTTTGAGTTTCAACAATCAAATCTTTCTTTTTCTGAGTTGCTGCCTCAGCCAACTCTTTCTCCCTCTGAGCTCTTCGTTCTTTGACTCTTTGAATCTCTAAGTCATTGTATACAGCTTGAACATTGATACCAAGTTGATGTTCCATCACTGTGTATATCATATTCAGCTGCTCGTCTTTCACAGCCTTATCTGCCCTTATAGCTTCTATCTCTAGCTTCAACACTTTGGTTTCATTGGAAGATGCCTCATGAAGATCATCAAGCATTTGATGCAGCATCTAGTTTGTTTCATTCATGTTCTCGTACCTTGCATTCACTTCTGAAAGCTCATTAGTGAGTTGATCAATGAGTTTAGCATTATCAGCCAGATCTTCTATCAATGCATCTATTCTTTCTACATGATCATTTACAACTGACTTCATTTCTTCATTTACTTCCACAGTCTTCTCAAGTGTCTTTTTCAATTCGTCACACTCAGCCTCTGCTTTCGCTTTTTCTTTCTCAAGAACACTTACTTTCTTTGCCAGTTCTTTGATCTTTGCATCATGAAACATGTCATATTCGCCTCCAGTAAGAATATCATCTGTAAATTCACCTTGAACGTTTGGAAAACCTTCAAATAATCCAGGAGAAGTAACTTTCTTTGGCTTTGACGTTTCTGCATCATCTGGAATATGAATAGTTGGATTCTATGGTGGTGGTGGAGTAGATACTCTTTCTCCTGTGATTACAACCTCATCAACATCACCCTTCTTTTCTACTCTAACATATTCTGGACTTTCAGGAGCTTTCTCTTTCTCAGCTTCAGGTTTTTCAACACTTTGAACCTCTGGAAGTTTAACATTTTGAGCTTCAACTTCAGGAATACTTTTAGCTTGAACCTCTAGAGTTGTTTGAGCTTGAACCTCTTGAGTTTTGCCACTTTGAACTTTAGGTGTTGAAACTGCTCCTTTTCTAGCTCTGACATTTCTGGGAATAACTCCATTTTGAACAGCTTTGCGCTTCTTACGAAGTTTCTTTGATTCTTCTGGTGTAGGAATATAAGTGGAATCCCCTTCATCAGAATACTTTTTCTTCTTCTGAGGCTTCTTTTTCAATGTTATCTTTCCAACGCCAATCTTTGATGTATCAATCTCAGACTCTGTGTCACTTGATTCACTATCAGCATCACTTGAATCTGAGTTTCAGCATCCTTTTCTTTCAAACTCTCTGATTGAACATGCTTTGCAGAAGATTCAGCAACCTTTTCAACACTTGAGCCTTGAGCCTTTGCAGCTGTAGCTTCTTCATTCTTCTTTAAGAAACTTTCCAGTGTCTCTTTCATTAGACCAACTCCTTGTTGAATAACATCTGTTGGATCAAGCACTTGTTCATCCACAAGTCTTGGTGGAGATTTCTTTGAAGGCCCTGCAAAACAAGCATTGATCATTCATTAGTATAATATAACATTTAATAATCTAACTTTTCTTATGACTCCCCCTTTCAACTATACCCTTAACAACAATCTTTGGTGTAGGCACTTTAGGTGCAGTCACAGCTGGGGAAACCTTTGGAGTTCTCTTTCTCTTTCCATCCTTCACAAACCAATATCTCAACTTCTTTTCATACATGCCACTTAGACTATCTGTTTCATCCTCTGAGTTACTGTTCTCGTGTCTCCAAGCATCATTCTCAGGAGCTACATAATTTGGATTTTCAATCTTACAAATCATTCTCTTAACTCTTGGCTCTGGTTCGTCTTTCTTCAGACCTTTATATTGATTCAATCTACTCAAGGTCTCACTCTTCATGTGGTGTAGATTCAACTCATCAACAGGATCCTTTGGAAGATCTCTCACTTGATCATCTATCAACATTTGTATGAACCTTGGGTACATTATGTACTTCTCACCCCTTATATTATCCACCATGTGGTCAAACAACAGTTGTGAAATGTTGTAAGGCCGATTCAGCACCAGACATGTGATAATATTCATGATGTAATCTGATGGCTCGTCATAAGCTCCTTTTCTGTGCGATAGAGCATGTATCACGCAATGAACTAAAAATTTGTAAGGACCACAGAACTTAGACTTGTGATATTAATCATTTACGTGTCCTGAAAACCCCATTCTAAACCATAAACCCTTGCATAACTTTTCTGGAACAATAGTAGGGTCCTCATCACTATCTCCTAAGTCCAATACTCTTCTCACGTCTCCCACATTAAATTTAACTTCAACATCAATATCTTTATCATTCTCGTCTTTCTTTTGTACCGCTGAATATATCATCTTTTCACTCTCTTCATACCTCACCGACCTCCATAACATTCTGACATGTGATTCATAAACCTTTGTCTTATCAGTTAATGCCTTGGCAATCCTACTCTGTCTTAAAAACTTCGTGATATCTCTAAATGGTTCCATGTTCGCATAATTTTCTTCCAAAATATAGTAAATGTTGTGAGCCTGATGCCAATCTGATGCTCTTGTCTGCAAGAATAATCAACGTTAGAGTCTGCACGTACTTCGAGACATAAAGTGAAGAATGACAAAAATTTTGAAAACTTCCAAAAAATTTCTGACACAGGAAGCACCACATACACACTCTACTCAGTACTGATGATCGGATGGCCATCCGATCGGATGGTCATTCGATCGAATGAGACATCACCTATAAAGATCATATCAGTCAACATAATGTGCATTTTGATCGGATGGCCATCCGATCAGATTGTCATCCGATCGGATTGTCATTCGTTCCAAGTGAATCAATTTAGCACCTTTGACAAGTCAACCAAGTGAATGTGTGATTTGGATCGGATGGTCCTCCGATCGGATGGTCATCCGATCGGCTTGCCATTCGTTCCAAAGGTAGGTGAGCACAATGATGAACATGTGTGAAATAATGAGTTTTTGGATCGGATGGCCCTCCAATCGGATGGTCATCGGATCGGATTGCCATTCAATCAACAATGACAAACAGATGAACTCATGAATCAGACAAACAAATGAGTGTGTGCTTTGGATCGGATGGCACTTCGATCGGATTGACATCCGATCAGATTGCCATTCTATTCAAAACAACTTGTTAACAGATGAAGCATGAATATCAAACCAACACTTAGAAAAAAATTCAAACACAAAGATGTGCATTGGATCGGATGGCCATCCGATGGGATTGCACTTCGATCCATGTGACATGAAGAACAGTTTGAATGTATCATGAACATCAAAAAATTTTCTAACAATTTTACAAAATTGAACACATTTTGACATAGAGTTTTCGCCGATTAACAAATTCCTATGTTTAGATTTCTCTAAAACTCAGCCGTTTGGGTTTAATTTGGCTTTAAGTGGACCGACAGCCGACACCTATTCAAGATCAAATCTCCAAATCTAAGGTGTTATTGATCAAATTGAGTCGGTAAACCTATAGATCTAAGGCTGATCAACAAAACCCTATGTTTAGATTCTAACAAAAATCCCTAAAAAGGCTTAGATCTATGAATTCTCATCAACAGACGCCGACAACCCTTCAAACATCAAATACACAAGATTTAACGGTTAAAATCAGGAAACTTACCATTCCCATAGTGAAGGTTGAGTGAGCCAACAATCCTATGTGTCTTGGAAAGCAAGAGTGTGAGAATCAAGAACAAGAAAATTGAGAGTGTATGAGTGTGGGTCGAGAGGCACTTCGATCGGAAAAGGTTGACTGAAACCATTTGACCCCCCTATTTATAGCCTTGACCACCAATCGGATGGCTATCCGATCGGTTTGTCATCCGATCCAAACACCCTTTTGAATTTTAACATTTTGACTTTTTGATGTTTTATCAGGTTTGGTCAGTTTTAGAAATCCACTCAAGTATCTAGGTCCAATTTAATGACCCTAGGTACTCAATTTGTCTACCAAGTCCAAGTTAATGACCTTGGTTGACCCGAAACGAAACAACTGACATTTTGTTCAACATTTTTTTTGAAAATTATGTAAGTTTCAACTTAATGAACTTGTTTTAAAATTTAAAATTCTCAAACTTTTCAAGATTAGCTCCCAACCCTGTTGTTCAGCCCAGAAACTTCCTGCTTCGCTTCACTTCTTAGAATCTGAAGATCCGATTTCCACCTTGGTTTGTCGAAAAACTAAAGCAGAATATAAAATCTTTTTGGGTTTTAAGAAAGTTTTTACTGAAACACACTAAAATCTTTTTGGGTTTTTATGCTAAACTAACGTGAAATGCAGTAAAAGTAAACTATTTACAGACATATTTTTGGTGAGCGTGTTAGAGGATCATAACAGCTACCGACACGTTACAAGTACCGTTGAGCTTAATTTCACACTAAGTGTTAAACAATTCACTTTGATTGCCGATATACTGATCCTTTTAAATTTTCACACAAATTTCAACTATTCAGGATACGATTTAGGTGTTTTAAGTTCTTAACTTATATGCGTGTCCCACCTCAGAATATACTCTCGTATCCAGACTTCTATATTTAGTCTTACAGGTGAACGTAGAATGTCTAGGACCGAGAGACGATCGAAACGAGTCTATCAGAAGAGTTCTCGGTCTAATCAGAGGCGGAATTCATTGATTAGACTTTGTAAACAGCTTGATTCACTTCTAATTGTCTTGTTTTTTTTTTTTTTGATATAACACGTTTTCAGATCAGTAGACACATCGGCAGCACTTCGGTACCAGAAACATGATCGTTACAAATGATTTCGCATCTAGGGTATTTATAGGAGAACTAATTTCGCATGAACCTACCCAAGCGGAATTAGTTTCAAGCGAAATCTGATTTCGTGCGAAATCATTATGTGATTTCGTACGAAAATACCTATGAGACATTTCATGCGAAATACCTATAAACCCACTTTTCTCTTACTACGTGCCCTGATCTAACATTTCTAATACAACACTCGATACAAGACGAAGTCGACAGACGTATGCACCAACAGACTCCCCCTCGGATGTTGACGAGTCTTCAGTGTCGAGTCTTCACAGATCTCCAGCCTTGATCAGTCTTTGGGCTTTCTCCAAAGTATTTGATAGTGTAAGCATCCTCAATCTTCTCTTCACATTCTCTTGATCAGATATCTTGATTCTTTAAGCTCTATATCATCAGACTCCCCCTTAAAGAATGCTTGGGATCGTAGTCTGGCTTTCACAATTTCTAGAATCGCAACCTGGCTCTCTCATAGCCATAACCTGCACATTCTCTACCTCAAAGTAAATTTCACAAATTTAAACCTTTAACAAATTTAGAAACCACTTGTAGATATTCCCAAATCATGAATTTCATAATATATAAGATATAACAAATTTAACATCCCTGCTTATCACTTGTAATCAAAACATTTCAATTTGGATTCAATTTAATGAACCTATAATTTCTTCAAAAACAAATTTCATTTCAATCAAATTCTCCCAAACCATTTGTTCAACATGTTTAGCACTCGGAATTTTGAAAAACAGCTTTTCAACATCAGTTGTCTAAAATCTTTTTGAATTTTTCAAAATTTATGCTAAAACACTCCGAAAATCTTTTTGGATTTTTGATATTAAAAAAATGCAGTAAAGAAATATTTACATACAATATTTTTGTGAGTTTGTGCAAGAGGATCATATCAGTTTATGAGACAAATCACAAACACCGTTAAGCTTTAAACATTTTAAGTTCTAAACGATTCACTTAGATTGTCAGTATACTGATCCACTTAAATTTTCACACAAAGTTCAATTGTTTCGAGATACGAGATTAATGTTTTAGAGACTTAAACTTATTCACGTGTCCCACCTCAGAATATACTCCCGTATCCAGATCCCAATATTCAGTCTTACAGGTGAGTATACCTAGTTGATATCTGTAAGGGGTTAAATGCGAGGGCCGTGAGAGCTCAGGCTATTGCTTCCGCAAAATCAGAGAGATGACGGCTTCGACTTTTAGGTGTGTTCCCTTTAGAGAATCTTTTCTTCAACAGCACATGATTAGCATTTTGCAATGTTTCATCATTTTTTATGCTGAGGGGTGCGCTATATTTCAAGCAAGCGAAAAGTATTATACGGGGACTAGGCCATTGCTTCCGCAAAATCAGAAGTCCCGGGATAATACCCCAGATATCACTAAGCATAAAGACCTAGTATCTCAGAAAGAGGAGTCTTTCAAACAAGATTTCGGGGGTTACCCATATATTCGAGAGATGTTCCCCATGAGATAAGTGAGTTTGAAATTTTGGTTTATATCTCGAATACAATCTACTAAGCGTGTAAAAACCCACTGGCAATCATCAGTGAGACCGTTTATCACTATTTAACTTTCCAATTCATTAGCGTGCTGTGATATTCCACTGATGTACTATCATTTCCTCTTTTTTTACAACAAAACTCGTTTTGAATATATCACGTTTTTGAATTTTTCAAATTTTCTAATGTTTTTGGATTTTCCAAAATTTCTTACTCCCCCTAAAATTCAAAATCATTTAAAGGAAATTTGAAAAACAAACAGTACAAGGTAAAGTCACAACTGATTTTCAAGCTTCAATTCGCCATCCACTTGGCATAAACAATCAGAACTCCCCCTGACAACAAACTATTTTCCCATTATGATTTCAAAACACTTAAGTTTGTTTTAATCAAAATGGTTTTTCCGGAAAATAAGTTTTGTTGATTTTATCACTCGGTAAAATCGGGGTTATGATCATCATTTTGTTTTTCAAAACATTTTGAATGAAAGTTAAATCAAGTTCAAATTAATGACCTTGATTAACCTCTTGCAGATGAAAATCCTGTTTTCAACCACTTGTAGGTTCAAATCTACCAGTTGTAAAGCAAAATATGACAATTTAAGAACAACTACCACATGTAATACCACTTGCAAGAAAATGCTGATTCCTACTTCACACTTACCAACCTGGAAGTTCCGGCAAATCCACAACTTGTAGAATTTTAACAAAAAAAAATAATTTTTCAAGAATGATGCCGATACATGCTCCACGATTACCCACTTGGGAGCTCCGGCAAGTCAGGATTTTAGTTAGAAAACACTGTCACCCAAGCCTGACCAGCCTTGGTTGATTTTGAATCAATTCTATCCCAACCTCCTTTCGATTTATACAAATCTTTTGCACTTTTCACTTTCCCATCTACCATCTTCCCAAATATATGTTTGACTTTCCCATTGAAAGCCTTTTCAGCATCAAATTCTCCTTTACCAAAGAAGAATTTATCTGAAATCTCCATCTTACCAATTCTTAACTTCAATTTTTCTTTCGACAATGGCGGAAAGTTTTCATCGTTCAACTCTGGAATGGAATTCTCATTCTTTTTCTCAACAAATGACTCCTCTGATTTTATGGAATCAGATTCATTGTCAGAACTACTCTCAGATTTTACAACCCATCTTTGTTTGTTCAAATCGACTTTTCTTTTGTAAAAATGTTTTGAAACATCACCAGTTTCGAAAGTCGAATTTTCAAACATCTTAGATTTTTCAGTTAGTTGTTTCTTTTTCATCAACACATTTCTTGTTTGTTTGAAAGTTAGAAGAAACTCCCTGCTTTGAATAAGTGGACTCGTGGCAATTCCAAACAATATGTCCAGCTTTTTGACACTTAAAACAGTTTCTTTTGTCAACTCTTGGAACAAATTTCTTTATATTCTTCTTCCTTTCAGCAAGAAACTCTCTGTTTAACTGTCTCCAGAATGGTTTCTTCTGCTCTTTTTCAGAACTTCCTCCTGCAACAAATTTTGTTTTTGTTTTATAATTTTTCTCATTTTTATAATTTTCTGAGGGAATGAAACCTAATCCCTGCCTTTTGAAATTACCGTTATGGTTTGGTTTCTTTCGATAACCTGAACCAGAACTGTAACCCTTTTTCTTTTTCAATCTCTGTTGAACTCTTGAAGTGTACTTTTTAGGTTTTTCATGAAGATTTAAATCTTTTATTTCAGAAATATTAATTTCTGTTAATTTGAAAACCTGTTTGATCTGTTCAGTTTTGACACTTCTTATTGGAAATTCCTCATCAGAATATAATTTGTCTGAATTATTCAAAGTATATGCTACTTTGATTGGTCCGTTATTCAAATTAGATTTTGATAACAGGAATTCTTTATTGTAAACCCGCTTGACTGGTGAACTCGGACTCTTTTCTGACGAACTCGAACTTTCAGATTTAGACTCTTCATCCATATCCAACACCTGATCGACCACTTTCTTTAACAACTCAGACTCATGATCAGTGTCAGACGCTGTGAATGTGACTTCAATATTGTCTGGTAACTCATCAATGGTTTCAGACTTTAACTTTATGTTGAGAGCCTTATTTATATGTTCCTCATTTGGCTTTCTAGGAGAATAACTATTCCAAATCGGGGGCGGACACTTGTTATACTTGACACTTTGTTTCTTACCAGTATCCGTTTCCTTCTCTTTATCTTGGAAAGCTTCAAGACCTGCAACAGTAGGATAAACTCTGTCAATCAAATAATCACATGTTGTATAACTCAACAGCAATCGTTTGATTCTTTCACTTTCAATCTTTTCAAGTTCCAAATCCTTCTTTAGCTTTGCACAGTCTTCAATATACTCATTGATGACCTTCTGCTTTGTCATTAAAGTTGAACTCATCATTGTCATAGCAGCATCAACTTCTAAATTTGCCTTTTTCAGACCATCAACTGTTCTGTTCAAAACATCGTATGACTCTTTCACATACTTCACATCAGACAACAAATTCTCTTTCATCTCTTCTAGTTCAAGAATCTTCTTGTCCTTCTCCTTACAATCTTTGCATGATTCCAGACATTTCAGACATTGTTTAATAATGACTTCAACTATCTTTTCAACCTCGACAATCTTTTCAACTTCAACATTTTTTTCTACCTCGACGAGTTTCTCAACTTCGACTATTTTTTCAATCTCAACACTTTTCTCTACCACTTTCTCCACTTCAACGATTTTTTCTATCACCTTTTCAATCACTGATTCAACATTTTGTTCTTCAGCTTTCATCTTTGTCTTGTCATCAGCTATTCTTATTGCTTCCAGCTCTCTCTTTAATCTGGCACTATTCTTCTCATTCAGCATCTCAACTTTATCTGCAAAAAAAAAATTAAAACTGTCAGGATCCAGACCTTTTCTAGCTTTATTAAGATATTCTTCTTCATCATCGGTATCAATATCACTTCCTAAATATGGTAAAATCGGTATTCTTTTCGGACTGGATTTGACTTCAACTTCTAACAGAATTCTAGCAACAAGACCTGAACCGGTTGGAATGTATTTATCCCAGCTAAATCCCTCTGCAACCTTTTCATCGTCTTGGTCAATTATACCATAACAAGCTCTTTTCTCTTTTTATTCAATGGCACGGGCATGTGCAGTTTGTGGTTGTTGAGCAATCTGATGAAAAATTGATTTTTGATAATAATTGTTTTTTTCAGACTGATCTTGTCTTCCATTTGCTTCTTTGTTTTTGCACTCACGCTTAAAATGACCTTTTTCTCGACAACGGAAACATGTAACTTTTGATTTGTCAAACCCTATTGGAGAATTAGACAATTCATTAAAGTCATCTCTTCCAGTGATTTGTTGAAACTCTTCTGCCCTTCGAACAGCACTGGCTAAACACCACTTGACGTCCATCAACTCAAGTTCTTCAGCATCAATCTGGTCATAATCTTCTTTGGTAAGCATCGGATTTCCAATTTTGCCAGCAATCAAACTTTCATATGATTCCAACATAGCAACGAGTGATGCCATGTGTTGCTTAGCTATTTCTGGAGACAGATTTTGACCATTTTGAATGTTCAAGGTAACATTGCACTGCAGATTTGTAGAATTCTGTCGTTGAGGACTTGGTGTTGTAAAATTTGGATCAAAGCTTGAATACGAAGACGAAGGTCCACCACTTTGAGTCACAGTACTTCCCTTTGTTCCAGAAGAACTATCATCACTGAAACCAGTTTGAATCTTTGGGCTTGGAGTAACTTCAAATTTGTTTCCTCTGTAGTATAAACTGTCATCTTGTTGAGCATTTGGATTCTTCATGATTGCCGTTTTCTGGATATCCAACTCATGCTCTTCAATCTTCAGAATAAACTGTGCCAGATTCATATTTTCAGATTTTCTCATGTGTTTTAGGATCAACAAATAAGTTCCCCATTTCTGTTGTGGTAATGCATCAGCTAGTTTATCAACCCATTCATCGTCGTCTTTCTTTATGTCCAATCTTCCCATTTCCAAGACTAGATGACAATATCTATCAATGGTCATTTTTGTTGTTTCATGGTCAAAAGCTACAAACATGTCAAATGATTTCTTCAATAATGCCTTTTTGTTCTTGATCATATCTGCACTTCCTTTAAACTTTTGAATCAATGCCGTCCAAATTGATCTAGCAGTACCCTCATGTTGAAGCAAAACAAAGATATCTTCTTTAATCGCTTGTTGAAGAATATTGATCATCATTTTTTCACTTGTATATTTGAATTTATCACTCTCTGAAAAGTCACAAACAGCTTTTTCAAGCCCACGTTCATTTTTCGGTTTCTCGTAATCTTTCTCTAATGAACACCATGCGTCAAACTTATAAGCTTGCACCCAGTTCTCAAATCGATTTTGCCATCCTTTAAAATCTTCAATGTACATAAGCTTTGGTGGTTTCTGGTAAGTTCTTGTCTCATTCTCATTGTACAATGTTTCTGCAGCTGTAACTGGAGCAACTGGTGTAGCAAACGCATTGTAGAATTCCTCTTCCATACTTCAGTAATCTGTATTACAAAATCAACAAAGTTCAAATAACAATGAATTTCACACGAAATATAAATTCAAACGAAAACACTTGGTGCGAGATAATCAGACTCAAACGAAATCAGCTTTCAAACGAAAACACCCTTTCAAGCGAAATAACCACTTTGGTGCGAAATAACTGATTTCGTGTGAAATAGCACACTTTCAAACGAAAATATGTAATTTCGTGCGAAATTATCTATTTTGAGCGAAATTAGGTAATTTTGTGTGAAATCAAGCAGGTAATTCCGTACGAAATAGTGCTGACGTCACTTAATCCGAAACCATTTTCAAACGAAATTATCAATTTTACCACTTTTAGATCGGATTTAAGTTAAATTCTTTCAAGGATTCATTAAAACACTGTTTCGCATGTTATGTATGAAATTCAATCCATTTTGACCGTGAATTTTGTTAATTTTTAGAAAGAAGGTGTAGAAAACAGATTTTCAAGCTGAAATTGGTAAGAACTCTTCCTCCTGAGCTCTGATACCACTTGTAGGATCGCGAGACGATCGAAACGAGTCTATCAGAAGAGTTCTCGGTCTAATCAGAGGCGAAATTCATTGATTAGACTTTGTAAACAGCTTGATTCACTTCTAATTGTCTTGTTTTATTGATATAACACGTTTTCAGATCAGTAGACACATCGGCAGCACTTCGGTACCGGAAACATGATCGTTACAAATGATTTCGCATCTAGGGTATTTATAGGAGAACTAATTTCGCATGAACCTGCCCAAGCGGAATTAGTTTCAAGCGAAATCTGATTTCGTGCGAAATCACTATGTGATTTTGTACGAAATTACCTATGAGACATTTCATGCGAAATACCTATAAACCCACTTTTCTCTTACTACGTGCCCTGATCTAACATTTCTAATACAAGACTCGATACAAGACGAAGTCGACAGACGTATGCACCAACAGAATAACGATATCTGTAAAGGGTAGTGCGAGGCCTTGAGAGCTCAGGTTAGAACTTCCGTTCAGACAAAGAGATGATGGCTCGACTTTCTGTGTGTCCCGTTTGGGGATCTTTTCTTCAACAACACATTAATCACATTTTGCAATGTTTATCATTTTTTATGCTGAGGGGGGGCTTTAATGATTAAAGCTGTGCAGAGTATTATACGAGGACTAGGCTATTGCTTCCGCAAAATCAGAAGTCCTGGTATAATACCCCAGATATCATCAAGCACATAGACCTAGTATGTCAGAAATAGAAAATCTTTCAAACAAGATTTCAGGGGTTACCTATATATCCGAGAGATATTCCCCACGAAATAAGCAAGTTGTGATTTATGTTTATATCCCAAAAAGTCTACTAAGTGTGTAAAAACCTATCGGCATATCATCAGCGAGACTGTTTAATGCTTTTTAAACATTACAAATCTTTAGCATACTGTAACTGTCTAGCTGATGTACTATCATTTCCTCTTTTTACACAAACTCTTTTTTGGTTTTCTATTGTTTTTGGATTTTGAAAATATCTCATGTTTTTTTATTTTTGTATTTTTTATTGTTTTTGTATTTTCTGAAAATATGACTATCTCCCCCTAAATACCAAAACAACTAAAAAGACGACAAACTAAAGCAGTTTGCTTTTCAACATCTTCTGCTTTGGTTTTCTCATCAATGCCAAGTATTTTCTCCGCCTCCGACAACAGCTTCATACCATTAAAGTTTAAAAGATATTGAAAACGTGCTTTATCAAAAGCTTTGGTATGTAAATCTGCCTTTTGTTCGTCGGTGTGGATTTTGTCTATTCGTATCAACTTCTTCTCGAAACAATCTCGGATGAAGTGATGACGAATTTCTATATGTTTGGTTTTAGCGTGATGTACCGGATTTTTTGTTATGTTTATTGCAGCCTCATTATCAATAAATATAGGAGAGGTAAGAAATTGCAAACCGTAATCGCGCATCTGTTGCTGAATCCACAAGATCTGCGAGCAGCAGCTGCTGGCAAACACGTACTCTGCTTCACATGTTGATAGAGCAACAGAGGTTTGCTTCTTACACTGCCACATGACCAATCGGGGTCCAAAGCATTGGCATCCTGCAGTTATTGATTTTGTGTTAATCTTGCTGTAATTGAAGTTAGAATCTGAATATCCTTTGAGCATGAAGTCTCCATCTTTGGGATACCACAACCCCAGGCTTGGGGTTCCTCTCAGGTAGCGTAGGATCCTTTTGACAATAGACATGTGCGAGGCTCTAGGACTTGACTGGTATCGGGCCGCGAGGCACGTCGGGTACATGATGTCGGGTCTGGATGCTGTCAAGTACATCAGCGAGCCAATCACTGAGCGGTATAGCGTCTCGTCCACCTTCTCTCCAGTGAGATCAGGGTTGGCGCCGTCTCGGACATCCAAAAATTTCTCCAGAACATCGTAAACGTACTTCGTTTGATGTATGAAAGTTCCCTCAGGCATTTGGTCGACGAAGAACTTCATCTCACCCGTTAACGACATCTCGAACTTCTGCTTCATCACCTTTTCAAAATCTTTGCAGAGTTCATCATTTGTTGACCCGAAAATTATGTCATCAACATATATCTGAACGATCAGTAAGTGCCCATCGACTTCCTTAGTGAGAGGGTAGCGTCCACTTTTCCTCGAATAAAGCTGTTGGCAAGCAAGTGTTGAGAGAGCGTCTCGTACCAGGCTCTTGGGGCCTGATGCAAACCATGCAGCGCTTTGTCTAGCAAGTAAATCTTGTCTTTGTAGATTGGGTCAGTAAAGCCCGGTGGCTGACCGACATATACCTCCTCTTTCACCTTTCCGCAAAGAAATGTTGATTTGACATCTAACTGGTACACTTTAAATCCTTTCCATGAAGCGAAAGCAATGAATATTCTGATGGCTTCAAGTCGAGCAATTGGAGTGTAAACCTCTGTGAAGTCTATTCCCTCTTGCTGACTAAAACCCTGAACTACGAGTCGAGCTTTGTTTCTGACTATCACTCCTTGATCATCTCTCTTGCATTTAAACACCCACTTGGTGTTTATCTTTCTGTGTCTGTCAGGTAGATCCACAAGCTTCCATACACCAAGTTTCTCAAACTGACCCAGCTCCTCTTGCATTGCGTTCACCCAAGATTCTTCCGTCAGTCCTTCCTTGTATGTTCGTGGTTCGATCTGCGAAATATAGCAATTGAGTGAGAATTCAGTTTGTAATGGAGCAATTTTAGTATAAAAGCAAGTATGGCCATGGTCAATATGGCTTCTTGTGCGAACTCCTGATTGCAATTCTCCCATGATCAACTCTTCGGGGTGATACGATAGAGTCCTCGACATAACTTCACTGGGAACGTTCACCTCGCCTTCCAGATTTGTGACATTCTGATCCGCAACATTTTCATTAACTTGGACTATCTGATCTGAAGATTGGATCTGCTCCCCCTCAAATTCTGAATCACCACGATCAAAGGTTGGGCTAACATCAGATTCTGAACCATCATCATTGAGTGCCGCCTGATTTTCTAGAGCTGGCTCGCGTTCCGAAGTAGTCGGAGTTTACTGAACATCATCATTCTCTCCAGCATGACTGGGACCAGCTTCATCATTATTGGAAGTATGTTGACATGTAGAAGACCTTGCTGGAAATCTTCCCTGATATGCTTCATATTCTCGTAAAATATCAAAATCATCAAAGTACTCTGGCTCTTCTTCTAATTCAAATGAATCCCATAGGGTATCATAATTGAATCGCCATGAGTCTGCGGGCTTCTGTGGAGGCATTGTGTATCCTTGACATTCAACATGTTGTGCTTCGATGATCCTTCCCAGACTTGGAACGAACACACGTCTAAGTGGACTGGAGTAGCCCACAAAGATACCTTCTAGATTCTTCGAACCAAATTTGCCATCGAGATCTAGAACAGTGCAGGGAGACCCAAACGGCTCTAGGTATTCAAGATTTGGCTTGCGGTTGTTGATCAGCTCGAAACATGTTTTGTTATGCTTCTTCACAGTGAGTACCCGGTTAAGCGTATAGCAAGTGGCTAATACTGCTTCTGCCCAAAAGTTGATAGGTAACTTTGAACCGACTAGCATCGTTCTTGCCGTTTCGATCAGTGTTCTGTTCTTTCTTTCTGCAACTCCATTCTGCTGTGGAATATATGGTGCGTTGAACTCTTGCAATATACCTTTCTTGTCGCAAAATTCTTCCATCTTGTTGTTTTTGAACTCAGTACCGTTGTCGCTTCGTAATCTGCAAATTCGGGTTTGGTACAAGTTCTCTATCTTTCTGAAATGTCTCAGCAAACTCTCAAATGTTTCATCTTTAAACTTTAGGAACATCACCCAAGAGAATCTCGAATAATCATCGGTAACCACTAAGCAATAAAAATCTCCAGTAATACTTTTGATATTCAAAGGACCGAAGAGATCCATGTGAAGTCTTTCAAGTGGCTTCGAGACTGAGTTCTCCAATTTTCTCGGATGGGATTTCTTGGGTTGCTTTCCTTTCAGACAGCTTATACATTATCCTTCCAAGTGAAAGTTCTTCAAATGAACACCTTTAACAAGATCGTTATGCACCAGGTAGTTCATTTTTCGCAGGTGAATGTGGCCCATTTTTCGGTCCCACATAACTGATTCCTTTTCAGTAGCTTTTGATACGAAGCACTGAGGGTGACCCGTGGTAGTCGTAGCAACACTCATGTCGAACACATATAGATCATTTACCCTTGGTGCTCGCATTATGATCCACTCCTCGGGGATAACAAACCCCGGCTTCAGAATCAGACATTCCTTGTCCATGAAGTGAGTTGAGTACATTCTGTCACAAATTTGAGAAATGCTAAGCAAGTTGTTCTCCAGTTCTGCTATGTAGTTAACTCTTTCAAAAGTAACGACACCGTTTGATAACGTGCCCTCCCCGATTATACGTCCTCCTTGGTTTCCCGCGAAACCGACGTAACCACCGTTGAAACCTCTAACATCGTACAACAGGTTCTTTCTCCCTGTCAAGTGCCGGGATGCTCCACTATCCATAATCCACTTTGAGATAGATCTCGGGAGCTCCTGCACATTTCACAAAAATTTAGTTAGAAGTTGAAGCAACCCAAGCCTCTTTTGACTCGGGTAGCTTGACATTAAGGTGTGATGTCTTTGTGTATAATGGTGGGAAATTCTTATCATTCATTTTCATGCTTTCTTCGGTTCCAACCTCAACCTCTTTGTATATAAAGAATTCATCTTTTTGAGGTTGACCAGATGGTTGAACCTTCTTTGGAACATACTTCTTCCCTGGTGGGGTCGAAGTTTGTTTATCAAAGTTTTGGAAGTAATCTAAAGGTACATCCATCTTAACTTGTTCAGTTGAAGATGGTTGTTTTGACTGAACCTTTGATTTTGCTTCATCAGATGTATTAGCTGGTGATTTTGACATTAGCTTCCAAGTTTGTTGAGGGGAAGCAACCCGTTTGTAAAATTTGTCATTTTTCTTTACCGGTTGTGATGGTTCCGTTTGTTTAAACAGGTTTAACTTTGATTTTAACTTTTTCAGATTTTGAAATTTTCTTCTCAACAAACATTGGCGTTTTACCTTTGACATCGTTTTTCTTTCTCGGATTCTCAACAACCACAGACTTAGGCTTTGAGTTGGTGCACTTTCATGCAATGTGTCCAACTTCGTTGCATTTGAAGTAAGTGCGGGTGTCAACATCCCGACTTTTACCTTCAGTCTGAGGCTGTGAGGCCTTTTTTGCAAAAAAATCTTCATTTGTTTTTGAAAAGATTTCCAATTCTTGCTCGGAAATTGAGCTTGAGCTCTTAACAAACACTTTCTTTTCAACAAACTTTTGTCTCTGAAAATTCCTCTTTGGGTAACTCTTACCACCCTGATATCCACCTGACCATTTGTTTTGATTGTTTTTGTTAAAACATGGTGGCACGACAGGTTTCTTATAGTAAGATTTATCACGTTCAAAGTTCAAAAGCCTTTTGGAACTCTTTAACCCTTCAATTTCAGAAATATCAATTTCAACCAGTTTGAAAACTTTCTTCAGTTTGTCCAGATTCACATTCTCAATCGGAAACTCAATATCCGAGTACAACTTATCCGAACCTTACATCTTGTACATGACAAGACTTAGATCATCATTTAAGTTGTTCTGGGATTTTGGTTTCGTGATGTAGTTGTTTAGAAAACATTCATCCTCTTCAGTTGAATCATTGTCTGATTTTAGCAATTTATCAACTACATTCTTCACAACTTCAGATTGAATGTTATCTTCATCAGACTGTGAAGTGAATGTGACATCAATTGTTTCTGGTAATTTTTCAATATCGGTTTTCTCACTTGTTTCACCTTCATTATCCAACCCATATTTCTTTTTCAAAAAATTGTTAAGCACTGGTGGTGGAACTTGATGATAACCCACCCTGGTTCCATCTGAGTAAATGTCTTCACCAGCTTTGTTCTTCCCAATTGGTTTGGGAACTATATGTTGAAGAACAAAACTAGCGGAGCTATAGCTGCTAAGCTTCAGATTTAATCTCTCGTTTTCAATCTTAGCTTCTTGTAATTGCAGCTTAAGACTTGCAATCTCATCCAGTTGCTGGTTTATTTGTTTTTCTTTTGCTTGAAGAGTTCCAGTTAACTGCATGTTTTCTTTGTAAGTTTTACCATTTCGTTCATCAGAATCTTTTACTGTTCTTTTTAACTTTTCAAAATTTTATGAAATTGTTCTGTTTTCAAGAATTAATTTTTCATTTTCTTTTTGAAAAGGTTCAACATCATTTTTATCTTTTTCAATATTTTCGGTTAACTCTTTGATTCTATAATTTGAATCTTTAACTATTCTATCTCGATTCAAAATTTCTTTTTCAGTTCTACTGACTTTATCAACCAGATCCTGGATTTTCTTCATTGATAGATACGCATGTGTGCTTCAGACTTTGCACTCTTTCATGCAATTTCTACAATCACTTTCTATTTTAGCACCATTAGCCTTACCTGATTCGGTTTCTAAACTATTACCACTGACCTTTACTGATGACTCAGAACTAGACGCAGACTTGGAATCTACCTCGAGTGCTTTCGTCATCAGAACTTTGTCTGCCATTTTCGTCAGGTTTTCTGCTGTCATTTCTTTAGTAGTGTTGTTGACCCCAT
The DNA here is from genome assembly GCA_030545235.1 of Helianthus tuberosus. Lineage (NCBI taxonomy): Eukaryota > Viridiplantae > Streptophyta > Magnoliopsida > Asterales > Asteraceae > Helianthus > Helianthus tuberosus. The sequence goes on along the minus strand of CM060417.1, from coordinate 79,915,866 downwards.
TGTCTAACTTCTTTGCTGCCTCTTGTCTTTCTCTCTCGAGCTTTTCTTATTTTTCTCTTTTCTATACAGATATTATGAGAGTTTCAACATCAACTGATGATGGTTCCACACAGATGTTGCCTTTTGGATCTAAATAACATTCACGATCCGGATCCCATCTTCTTGCCCTTTTTGCTTCTTTCCAAGCCTCGTAGATCTTTTGCTTCATATTTTGTGCTATCATCTTTTGACGCATATAGTTTAGATCTTCTTTTGGTTTTTCAGTTGTTGCCATAAAAGCGAAACCAACAGCATCATCTTTTAGCAAGAATTCGCTCCAGTCAAAACATTCATCATCCTGAATCACAGCTAAAGCTCTGGATTTTTCTTTTGGAGTCTCCTCGATATGTTTCATCCTCGGTGGCACCTCTCGGTTCTTATGATAGATCGCCTTTTTGTAATAATCATCACGAAAGGGATTTGCTGTATCACCTACTGCCGAGTTTTGACATTCACGCTTGAAGTGCCCTTTTTGCTTACACTTGAAGTAGGTTACTTTGGATTTTTCGAAACCGAGTTTCATCGAAGGACCTCCAATGGAGGCTCTTCGAACTACGCTCGCCATGCACCATCGAATGTCAATCAACTCCATCTCCTCAGGGTCTATCTGGTCATAGTCTTCTTTTTTAAGATTGGTGTTTCCGATCTTTCCAGCTACCAAACTTTCGTAAGACTCCATAATAGAAGCAAGGAATACCATCTGCTGTTTCGCTGTCTCTTCGTTGAAATTCTGAGCGTTGTTCAGGTTAACAGCGATGTTGCACTGAAAAACATTCATTGGAACATTTTGTGGCTGCTGATTGTATGAAGCAGATGAAGAAGTGCCAGTTCCATGATAACTGCTGCTGTTCTTTTCTTGATTCACAGTGTTAGAATTCTCAGCACTGAAAGCAGTTTTTGGAGAAGTGACTTTTGGAATCATACTACCCCGATAGTAGAGTTCCACATTCTGTTGATATGGCGTGCTGTTCACTTTGTTCATCTTTTTGATCTCCAATTCGTGACTTTCGAGTCTCTCAATCAACCAATCAACTGTCAAATCTGCCATCTTCTTGGTATTTTTCAGCACCAGACCGAAATATTGCCAGTCTTGTTCATCTGGCAGAGCTTCAAACATTTTGTCAATGATCTCATCCTTTTCTATCGTGATCCCATATCTGACTAGTTCTGCCTTCGTTTGACAAAACCTTTCGATCATCTGTCGTACACTCTCGTTTTTCATACAAGTGAATAAATCGAATTCCTTTTTCAACAATCTTTTCTTGTTTTTCACAATTTCATCACCCCCGATACATTTCTTTTCCAATTTTTCCCATAAATCTTTTGAATTCTCATAATCAATCAAAGATATAATGTCATCTCGGACTGATTGATGAAGTAGGGCTATACACTTCTGTTCAGCTATAAAAGTTTCGTGTTCAGTATCACTCAGGTTTTCAAAATCAGTTCTTGTAGACGAAAAACCATTTTTCATACACCTCCAGCTACTGTACGCAAAAGCTTTCAACCATCCATCGAACCTATTAGACCATCGGTTGTAATCCTCAATTGCCATCAACTTCGGAGGTTTGTTGTATGTCCCATAGGCATTATCCACGCTTAGAGAATCTGCGATCGCCTTTTTCAGGTTCGTGTTGGTATTGGTGTTTGTGGATGTATCTCCTGTGTTGTGCGCAAAAATGTCACTGAATGGGTTCAAAAAGTCGTCTCCCATCTTGAAAATCCGGAAAAAATCAAACACTTAGAAAAATTTCACAAACTTCAAAAACTTATGCACTAGGATCGAATGGCCGTCCGATCGAATGACAATTCGATCGGATGACACAAGTGAATAATGAACCAAGTTGTCAAGTATCGGATGGCACAAGTGTCGAATGGCTATCCGATCTGATGGTGATCCGGTCGGATGGTCGTTCGATTGAAGTGACACTTGAACCTTTAACACTAAACCACAACACCTATCTTATCGGATGTCAATCCGATCGAATGAGCGTGACGTCAACAATGAAGTGTGAACAAGATCTAGTCCAATCCGATCGGATTGCAATCCGATCGGATGAGTGACATCATCATGCACGAAGAACACAACATAGTTTTTGATCGATTTGAAGGTGTTTTAGTCCAAATTTTGGATTGAAATTTTGTAGGATTGTTCTGTGATGAATTCCAATCAGTTTGATACCAAATTTAGTCAAATTCGTCTGTAAAATTTATGTTAATTTTGAGTTTTTCTGATTTTTAAGTGTGAAAGTATGAAAACCGCAAGAAATGTAGAAGAAGATGATGAAATTGTCAGAATCTCCGGTGAGATTTGACTGAAATCTGCTGAAAACGGCTGAAATCTCGATGAAATTGCTGTAGTTATCTTCGATCCGACCTCCTGTGGCTCTGATACCACTTGTGAGTGCAACGCAGGAACGGTTCTAGTAGAAGAACGTGGCGGAATTGATCAATAGCGAGGTGCGGAATCCCTCGACATCGTCTGATAATCACCAACAGCAATCTCAACGCTTAACATGTCCAATTTCATTGTTAGAATGTGAAAATACAAGAGTTCCAAATGACAATCGGACAGAGCTTCGCTTTGACAATCAGGCAAAAGGTTCTAGACAAACAGCCCTAGATCACTATTTATAGGCAAACCAGGGAAGTGAGGATGTCATCCGATCAGATTGCCATCCGATCTGATGGCCATCTGTATGGATGACACATGTCGTCTGTTCGGATCACACTTAACAGTTACCGTTCCATTCCCTGTTTTGTCTAGATACAAAATACATACATATACAAATATACAAACACACATACAGGACAAAATACATAAGACTCGATACAGACGAAAGCTACAGAGATAATGCACAAACATAACCAATCATATTTCACCCTTTTCCATCTCTCTACCATTTTCTTCACACCATTCTTCTCTCCATCTCTCTAAATCAAGAATTCTATGAATTCTAAAAGGACACTAAGTGTTCCAACCATTCTTCTCTCAACCTCTCTACTTCTCTCAAATCTTCCAAGTAAGGAAGAGAATTCTAAGAGTTCTAAAAGAAAACACTAAGTGTTTTAAAGGAAGCTTTGAAGCTCCAACCTCCAACTCTTCACGGAATCACCAAAGGAAACTTTGCAAAACTGTGAGTATACTTGAACCCCCTTTTCGTTTACCACCTTTTGGGGTGTAACATGTTAAACTATAAACTTACACATAAACTTTATTCTTAAATGCACAAATATTCCTTATACATGCACGCATACTTGTTACTTGATACTTTAAACTTGGGGTTATACATTTTGTGTTAGACTTATCATTAACTTTGTACGAGCCTATCCTTGACATATATAGCGCTAAAGGATTAACGCATTGCCTGTAAACTTTGGGTTATGTCATGAGCTTATTGCTTTTCATCATTGGTTTGATTTGTTAAACATATACCGATTTTATTGTTTATCTTGTATCAATAGCTTGCCATGTGGAACTGTTTAAAGCTCATTTTTTATGCTATGTATGAAAACCTGTATACTCGCCAATACATATTTGTATTGAACTATACTTTTTAACATGTTATAGGTCGATGATGATGATGCTATGAAACTGAAGTAGGTGATGATGCCTAGATACACATATAGACGTTTTAGGTTTTAATACGTTGTATAATTTTTGTACTTGTTTGTTGTATTGTTTTTCTTGTAATGAACATGTTGTATTTCAAGTTCCATGTATTGTAACATTTTGTTATGAATGAAATCAATCTATTTTTTTAATTCTATTGTCACAATTAGCGTTATGTGTGATGAGCAATCTTTCTTTGTCTCACTCCGATGTCTCCGCCATCGGTTGGGGTGTGACAGATTGGTATCAGAGCCATAACTATAGGGAATTAGGAAAATTGCCATGCTTTTGACCTAGTCTATAGTCAAGTACCAAATTCGACCATACTTGATTCATATGCTAATCTCTTGAAACGCCTCTTATGTGTTAATATCTTGAAATGCTTTATGTGCTTATACTTGTTTTAATATTTCAAACATACGCCTTCCTAAGGCATTTTACTCGTTTTTACTAAATTCGAAACCACTCGTAATACACAAACGAGATGACTTCACCAAAATAGGTGTGAAACCCACAATTGGTGAACGACTCTCAATCCATCTATTCTTTTACATGAAATTCGACACCAAGTTAGGAGTGAAATCCTCACCTTGATAGAGAATTTCCATTTCAAATTCTAGTGGACCCTCGTCAAAGTGTCGAAATTAAATTTTGACCCGACGAGTACCAACCACACTTAGGGTACGAAATCATCAAGTTAGGGGTGAAACCCGCACCTTGTCGACCAGTCCCGCTCCTTGATATTCAAAAATCCCGCCAAGTCTCGAATTTTCGATTGATTTGGAACATGTAGTAACTGGAAGGGTGAACAGTCATGACATTATATGATGAGGATCGGATGGCTATCCGATCGAATTACCATCCGATCGGATTGCCACTCGATCATAGGGATGAGGATTCATTGATGAACAGTCTTATGAATGTGTGTTTTGGATCGGATGGCTATCCGATCGGATTGCCATCCGATCGAGATGCCATCTTATACAAAACAACTGGTTAATATATAAGGCATAGGTTTCAAGACAAGCACTTAGGAAAAATTTCAAACATGTGATGTGCAATGGATCGGATGGCCATCCGATAGGATTGCCATCCGATCGAACTGCCACTCGATCATCTGAACATGAAGAACACTTTGAACAATCTATGAACATCAAAATTTTTCTAAGTTAATCACAAAATTGAACACAAATCCATGTAGAATTTTTTCCGATTATCAAAACCTTATGTTCAATTTTCTATAACTCGGCCTAGATTAAGAGTAATTTCACTTTATAAGGACCGACTGCCGAACACCTCTAACCTTCAATTCATCAATTTCTAGAATGTTTTTGTACAAATTGGACCGGTGAATCTATAGATCTAAGGCCCGTGAACAAAACCCTATGTTTGGATTCTATCAGAAATCAATATCAAAGCCTAGATCTAAGATTTTGAGTCCGAACAGACGCCGACATGAATATCATTCAAAATCTTCAAATTTAACAAACAAGAATCAGTGTACATGCCTTTCCCATAGTGAAGATTGTGCAAACCAATAATCCTATGAAGATTTGAAAGCAAGAGTGGAGAATCAAGATCAAGAAAAAGTGTGAGTGTTTGGGAGAGTGTCGGATGGTCAATCGTTCGAAGAAGTTTGACAGAATGACCATTGACCACTATTTATAGCCATGACCAAGTGTCGGATGGCCCAAGTGTCGGATGGCCATCCGATCGGATTGCCATCCAATCGGATTGTCATCCGATCCAAACACCCTTTGACTTTTGATGTTATGATATTTTGACTTTTTGCCGTTTTATCAGATTTGTTCAGTTTTAGAAATCCACTTAAGTATCTAGGTCTAAGTTAATGACCCTAGGCACTTAATTTGTCTACCAAGTCCAAGTTAATGACTTTGGTTGATCCGATACGAATCAACTGACATTTTGTACAAAGATTTTCAAACACTTTTCAGAAATTTTGTTCAAGGTCAAATTAATGAATTTGTTTTGACTTTGAATTTTTCAAATTTTTCAAGATTAGCTCCCAACCCTGTTGTCCAGTTCAGAAACTTCCTGCTCTGCTTCACTTCTCAGATTCTAAAGATCCGCCTTCAACCTTGGTTTGTCGTAAAACTAAAGCAGAAATGTAAAATCTTTTTGGGATTTTAAGAAAGTTTAAACTAGAACACAGTGAAATCTATTTGGGTTTTTGACTAACAATGAAATGAAATGCAGTAAAAGTAAACAGTAAATGAAACTATTTAAAGACATATTTTTGGTGAGCGTGTTAGAGGATCATATCAGCTACCGACAAGTTACAAGTACCGTTGAGCTTGATTACACATTAAGAATTAAACAATTCACTTAGATTGTCGATATACTGATCCTTTTAAATTTTCACACACATTTCAACTATTCAGGATATGATTTAGGTGTTTTAAGATATTAACTTATACGCGTGTCCCACCTCAGAATATACTCTCGTATCCAGACTTCTATATTCAGTCTTACAGGTGAACGTATAATAATGATATCTGTAACGGGTAATGCGAGGCCATGAGAGCTCAGGTTAGAACTTCCGTTCAGACAAAGAGATGATGGCTCGACTTTCGGTGTGTCCCGTTTGGGGATCTTTTCTTCAACAGTACATGAATCACATTTTGCAATGTTTATCATTTTTTATGCTGAGGGGAGGCTTTAAAGATTAAAGTAGTGCAGAGTATTATACGGGGACTAGGCTATTGCTTCCGAAAAATCAGAAGTCCTAGTATAATACCCCAGATATCATCAAGCACATAGACCTAGTATGTCAGAAATAGAAAGCCTTTCAAACAAGATTTTAGGGGTTACCTATATATCCGAGAGATGTTCCCCACGAAATAAGCAAGTTGTGTTTTTTATGTTTATATCCTGAAAAAATCTACTAAGTGTGTAAAAACCTATCGGCATATCATCAGCGAGACTGCTTAACGCTTTTTTAAACATTACATATCTTTAGCATACTGCAACTGTCTAGCTGATGTACTATCATTCCCTCTTTTTACACAAACTCTTTTTGGTTTTCTATTGTTTTTAGATTTTGAAAATATCTCATGTTTTTGGATTTTTGCATTTTTTATTGTTTTTGTATTTTCTGAAAATATTATCTATCTCCCCCTAAATAACAAAACAACTAAAAATACAACAAACCAAAGCAGTCTGCTTCTCAACATCCTCTGCTTCGGTATTCTCATCAACGCCAACTATTTTCTCCGCATCCGAAAACAATTTCATACCATTTAGTTTTAAAAGATATTGAAAACGAGCTTTATCGAAAGCTTTGGTATGTAAATCTGCCTTTTGTTCGTCGGTGTGGATTTTGTCAATTCGTATCAACTTCTTTTCATAACAATCGCGTATGAAGTGATGACGAATTTCTATATGTCTGGTTTTAGCGTGATGTACCAGTTTTTTTGTTATATTTATTGCAGCCTCATTATCAACAAAAATAGGTGAAGTAAGAAATTACAAACCGTAATCGCGCATCTGTTGCTGGATCCACAGGATCTGCGAGCAGCAGCTGCTGGCAGACACGTACTCTACTTCACATGTTGATAAAGAAACAGAGGTTTGCTTCTTACATTGCCATGTGACCAATCGGGGTCCGAAAAATTGGCATCCTGCAGTTGTTGATTTTGAGTTAACTTTGCAGCAACCGAAGTCAGAATCTGAGTATCTTTTGAGCATGAAGTCACAATCTTTGGGATACCACAACCCCAGTGTTGGAGTTCCTTTCAGGTAGCGTAGAATCCTCTTGACGATAGACATGTGTGAAGCTCTAGGACTTGACTGATATCGGGCCGCGAGGCATGTCGGGTACATGATATCGGGTCTGGATGCTGTCAAGTACATCAGCGAACCTATCATTGAGCGGTATAGCGTCTCGTCCACCTTCTCTCCGGTGAGATCAGGGTTGATACCATGATTGGTTGCTAATGGGGTAGATATTGGAGCAGTCTCAGACATCCCAAATTTCTCCAGAATGTCGTAAACGTACTTCGTTTGATGAATGAAAGTTCCCTCAGGCATTTGCTCGACATGCGGCCCTAGGAAGAACTTCATCTCATCCATTGACGACATCTCAAACTTCTGCTTCATCACCTTTTCAAAATCTTTGCAGAGTTCATCATTTGTTGACCTAAAGATTATATCATCAACGTAAATCTGTACGATCAGTAAGTGCCCATCGACTTCCTTTGTGAAGAGGGTAGCATCCACTTTACCTCAGATAAAGATGTTGGCAAGCAAGTGTTGAGAGAGCGTCTCGTACCAGTCTCTCGGGGCCTGATGCAAACCATACAGCGCTTTGTCTAGCAAGTAGACCATGTCTTTGTGGATTGGGTCGGTAAAGCCCGGTGGCTGTCCGACATATACCTCCTCTTTTACTTTTTCGTATAGAAATGCCGATTTGACATATAATTGGTACACTTTAAATCCCTTCCATGAAGCGAAAGCAAGGAAAATTCTGATTGCTTCAAGTCGAGCAACTGGAGCATAAACCTCTGTGAAGTCTATTCCCTCTTGCAGACTAAAACCCTGGACTACGAGTCGAGCTTTGTTTCTGATAATAACTCCTCGGTCGTCTCTTTTACACTTAAACACCCACTTCATGTTTATCTTCCTATGACCATCAGGTAGGTCCACAAGCTTCCATACACCAAGCTTTTCAAACTGACTCGGCTCCTCTTGCATTGCATTGACCCATGAATCTTCCGTCAGTGCTTCCTTGTAGGTTCGCGGCTCAATCTACGAAATGAAACAACTAAGTGAAAATTCAGTTTGTAATGGAGCAATTTTAGTATAAAAGCAAGTAAGGCCATGGTCAATCTGTCTTCTGGTGCGAACTCCTAATTGTAGCTCTCCTATTATCAACTCCTCAAGATGGTATGAAAGAGTCCTCGGCATAACTTCACTAGGAACATCCACCTCGCCTTCCAAATTAGTAACATTCTGGTCCGCAACTTGTTCGTTGTCAAGAATTGTCTGATCTGAAGATTGGATTTGCTCCCCCTCAGATTCTGAATCACCATGATCAAATGTTGGTCTACCATCAGATTCTGAATTATCATCATTGACTACCGTCTGATTTTCAGGAGCAGGTTCGCATTCCGACGTAGTCAGAGTTTGCTGAACTTCATCATTCTCTCCAGCATGACTGGGACCAGCTTCATCATCATTTGAAGTTTGTTGTTGACGTGTAGAAGAACTTTCTGGAAATCTTCCCTGAGATGCTTCACATTCTCTTAAAATATCCAAATCATCAAAGAACTCTGGCTCTTCTTCTAACTCGAATGAATCCCATAAGGCATCGTAGTTGAATCGCCATGAGTCTGCAGGCTTCTGTGGAGGCATAGTATAGCCTTGACATTCAACATGCTGTGCTTCGATGATCCTTTTGAGACTTGGAACAAAGACGCGTCTGAGTGGACTTGAATACCCCACGAATATACCTTATGTGCTCTTTGAACCAAATTTTCCATCGGGATCTAGAACGGTGCAGGGTGACCCGAACGACTCTAAATACTCGAGATTAGGCTTGCGATTGTTGATCAACTTGAAACATGTCTTGTTGTGCTTCTTCACAGTAAGTACCCTGTTGAGTGTATAGCAAGCGGCTGATACTGCTTCTGCCCAGAAATTAATCGGTAACTTGGAATCAGCTAGCATCGTTCTCGCTGTTTCGATCAGCGTTCTATTCTTTCTTTCTGTGACTCCATTCTGTTGCGGAGTATAAGGTGTGCTGAACTCTTGCAATATACCTCTTCGATCACAGAATTCCTCCATTCTGTTATTCTTGAATTCCGTACCGTTGTCGCTTCGTAATCTGTGTATGCGTGCTCGGTACAAATTCTCTATCTTCCTGAATAACCTCAGCAAACTCTCAAATGTTTCGCCTTTTGACTTTAGAAACATCTCCCACGAGAATCTCGAATAGTCATCAGTGACCACTAAGCAATAAAGATCTCATGTTATGCTTTTGACATTCACAGGACCAAAGAGATCCATGTGAAGTCTCTCCAGCGGCCTCGAGACTGAGTTCATCTTTTTACCAGGATGGGATTTCTTTCGTTGTTTTCCCTTTATACAACTAATACACTCCCCTTCTAGATGGAAACTCTTCAAGTGAACACCTTTTACTAGATCGTTATGCACCAGGTGGTTCATCTTGCGTAGGTGTATGTGGCCCATCTTTCGGTGCCACAACTCTGACTCCTTTTCGGTAACTCTTGATACGAAGCACTGTGTGGTAGTCGTAGCAACGCTCATATCCAACACGTACAAATCATTAACCCGTGGTGTTCGCATTATGATCCACTCCTCAGGGATGACAAACCCCGGCTTCAGGATCAGACATTCCTTGTTAGTAAAATGAGTTGAATACATTCTATCACTTATTTGAGAAATTCTAAGTAGATTGTTTTCTAGCTCTGCTGTGTAATTGACTCTTTCAAACGTGATAACACCATTTGATAATGTCCCTTCCCCAACAATATGTCCTCCCTGATTTCCTGCGAAACCGACGTATCCACCGTTGAACCCTCGAACATCGTATAACAGGGCTTTTCTCCCCGTCATGTGCCGGGATGCTCCGCTATCCATAATCCATTTTGAGATAGATCTCGGGAGCTCCTGCACATTTCACAAACATTTAGTTAGATTTTGAAGCAACCCAAGCCTCCTTTGACTCGGGTAGCTTGACGTTAAGGTGAGTTTTCTTTGTGTACAGTGGTGGGAAATTCTTATCATTCATTTTCAAACTTTCCTCAGACCCAAACTCAACCTCTTTGTATAAGAAAAATTCGTCTTTTGGAGGTTGACCAGATGGTTGGTCTCTCTTTTGAACATACTTCTTCCCTGGAGGGGTCGAAGTTTGTTTCTCCAACTTCTCATAAAAATCCAAAGGTACATTTATCTTGACTAATTTAGTCGAAGATGATTGTTTTTCAGAATCTGAAACCTTTGATTTTGGAACACTTGATGTCTTTGCCTCAGATTTAGGCTTCCAAGTTTGTTGTGGAGAAGCTACCCGTTTGTAAAATTTATCAGTTTTCTTTACCGGCTGTTTTACGGGTTCAGTTTTAACTTTGATGTTTTCATTTTTCAAAATCTTCTTCTCAACAAACATTGGTGCTTTGCCTTTGACATCGTTTTTCTTTCTTGGATTCTCAACAACCACAGACTTAGGTTTTGAGTTGGTGCATTTTCGTGCAATGTGTCCAACTTCCCGATTTTTCCCTTCAGTCTGAGGCTGTGAGGCCTTCTTTGCAAAAAATTCTTCATTTGATTTCGAAAAGATTTTCGACTCTTGTTCGGAAAGTGAACTTGAACTTTTAACAAACACTTTCTTTTCGACAAACTTTTTTTTTAAAGTTCCTCTTTTGATAATTCTTACCACCTTGATAACCACCCGACCATCTCTTTTGGTTGTTATTGTTAAAACGTGGGGGTACAACAGGTTTTTATAGTAAGATTTATCTTTTTCAAAGTTCAAAAACCTTTTAGAACTTTTCATCCCTTCAATTTCAGAAACCTCAATTTCAACAAGTTTGAAAACTTGTTTCAACTTATCAACATTCACATTCTCAATTGGAAATTCAATATCCCAGTACAACTTATCAGAACCAGACATCTTGTACATGACAAGATTAGGTTCGTCACTTGAGTTGTCCTGGGATTTTGATTTCGGAAAGTAATTATTCAGAAAACATTTTTCATCTTCAGTCGAATCATTGTCTGATTTTAAAACCTTTTCAACAACATTCTTTACGACTTCAGATTGAACACTATCTTCATCAGACGATGAAGTGAATGTGACATCAATTGTTTCTGGAAGCTTTACATCATTTGTTTTCTCACTTGTTTCATCTTCATTAACCAACCCGGACTGTTTCTTTGAAAAATTGTTTAACACTGGTGGTGGAACATGATGATAACCCACCCCTGTTCCATCCGAGTAGACATCTTCACCAGCTTTGTTCTTCCCAATTGGTTTGGGAACGATGTGTTGAAGAACAAAACTCGTGGAGTTGTAACTGTTCAATTTTAGATTAATTCTTTCATTTTCAATCTTAGCTTCCGGGAACTAAAGCTTAAGATTTGCGATCTCGTCCAATTGCTAGTTGATTTGTCTTTCTTTTGCCTGAAGAACTCCAGACAAATGAACATTTTCTTTGTAAGTTTTACCATTTCGTTCATCAGAATCTTTTACTGTTCTTTTCAACTTCTCATAATTTTCAGAAATTTGTCTGTTTTCAAAAATTAATTTCTCATTTTCTTTCTTAAAACGTTCAACATCAGTTCTATCCTTTTCAATCCTTTCTGTTAATTCATCAATTCTCTCATTTGAAGCTCTAAGAAGTTTATCTCGATTTAAAATACCTTTTTCAGTCATTTCGACTTTCTCAACCAGATCTTGGGTGTTTTTCATTGTGAGATACGCATGTGTGCTGCAAACTTTGCATTCTTTCATGCAATTTTTGCAATCACTTTCTGTTTTGGCGCAACCAGTCTTACCTGATTCATTAGTTGAACCACTACTACTGACCTTGCTTGTTGACTTAGACGCAGATTTGGAATCTACCTCTAGTTCCTTTGCCATAAGCACTTTGTCAGCCATTTTTGTCAGGTTTTCTGCTGTCATTTCCTTTGAAGTATCGATGATCCCCTCATCTATCTTTTTTGACTTTAGCTTTTCTTCTTCAGCTTTCTTTGCAAGGTCTCTCTCTCTCTCTCTCTCTCACTCTATTCATCTTCTTGCTTTATAGATTCTATGAGGGTTTCAAGTTTGAGAGATTATGGTTCTGCAATTATGTTATCTTTCAGGTCCAAATAGCATTCACGATCAGGATCCCATCTATTTGCTCTTTTGGCTTCTTTCCAAGCTGCATAGTTTTTATCCTTCATATTTTGTGCTAACATCTTTCGATAGATGAATTTTTGCTCTTCAGTTCGTGTATCTTTATATGGTTGAATTTGTGCCATGAATGCAAAGCCAACTGCATCATCTTCTGGCAAGAACTCACTCCAATCGAATCCTTCGTCATCTTAAATCACAGCTAAAGCTCTCAACTTCTCCTTTGGAGTCTCCTCGATTTGCTTCATTCTGGGCGGCTCTTCACGGTTTTTGTGATAAACAGCTTTCTTATAGTAGTCATCATGAAAAGGATTAGCTGTTTCATCCACTGCTGAGTTTCTGCATTCCCGCTTAAAGTGCCCCTTTTGTTTACATTTGAAGCAGGTAACTTTGGATTTATCAAATCCCAGTTTTGTTGAAGGCCCACCGATTGAGTTTCTTCCTGTGATCTCCATGAATCGTTGTGCTCTCCTGATAATACTAGCCATGCACCAACGTATATCGATTAATTACATCTCTTCTGGATCAATCTGGTCATAATCTTCTTTTGTCAGATTTGTATTTCCAATTTTTCCGGCAACCAGACTTTCATATGATTCTAAGATAGAAGCCAGAAACACCATTTGTTGTTTCGCTGTCTCCTCATTGAAGTTTTGAGCGTTCAGGTTCACAGCGATATTACATTGAAAGACATTTTTGGGAACATTTTGTTGTTGCTAACTGCTTGGAACAGATGAAGAAGAACCTCCATGATAACCACTGCTGGGTGATGAACCGCTGCTTTGCTTTTCTTGAGTCACCGTATTTGAGCTTTCAGCAGAAAATGCAGTTTTTGGTGAAGTGGTTTTCGGAATCATACTACCCCTGTAGTAGAGATCGACATTCTGTGGATATGGGGTATTTTTTACTTTGTTCATTTTCTTGATTTCCAACTCATGACTATCAAATCTTTCGATTAACCAGTCAACAGTCATTTCTGACACTGCCTTGGTATTTCTTAGAACCAGGCCATAATACTGCCAATGTTTCTCTTCTGGTAGAGATTCAAACAGCTTTTCAACCATCTCTTCTTCAGTACTTGTGATTCCATTTCTGATGAGCTCTATCTTCAAATGGCAGAACCGTTCAATCATCTTTAATACATTTTCATTTTTCATGCATGCAAATAAGTCAAACTCCTTTTTCAGCAGACGCTTCTTGTTTTTCACAATCTCTTCTCCTCCAATACACTTCTTTTCTAGCTTAGCCCACAAATCCTGTGAATTATCATAGCCAATCAAAGAAATAATATCGTCTCTGACAGATTGATGTAACAAGGCTACATACTTTTGTTCAGCAATAAACATGTCTTGTTCATTTTCAGCCAGGTTTTCATAATCTCGTCTTCCAATATCATAACCGTTCTTCATACACTTCCAACTCATGTAAGCAAACGCTCTCAACCAACCCACAAATCTGTTTGCCCAACGGCTGTAGTCTTCAATCGCCATCAGCTTCGGCGACTTGTTATACGTACCATAGGCGTTGTCGACAATAAGAGAATCTACGATCGCCCTTTTCGGATTTGGATTGGTATTTTTGTTTGTATTTGTCGATGCATCTCCGGTGTTGTATGCAAAGACATCACTGAACGGGTTCAGGAATTCGTCTCCCATCTTGAAAAACACCTGAAAAGTTCAAACACTTAGAAAAATTTTCAAAACTTTCAAAAACTTGAAACTACCGCACTTGGATCGAATGGTGATCCGATCGAGTGGTGATTCAATCGGATGACACAAGCAAGTAATGAACCAAGTGTTGGATGGGCACAAGTGTCGAATAGCTATCCGATCGGATGGTGATCCGATCGGATGGTCGTTCGATCGAGTGACACTTGAATCTCTAAAAGCACTTAACCCACAAAGCCAATCCGATCGAACGAGTACTGACGTCAGCAAAAGATAAGAACAGAATCTATGCCAATCCAATCGGATTGCAATCCGATCGGGTGAATGACGTCATCTTGTGTGAAGAACTTGACATAGTTTTTGATTGATTTGATTAAGTTTTAGTCCGAATTTTTCAATGAAACTTTGTAGGATTGTTCTATGTTCAATTCTGATTCGAATGATATCAATGTTACTCAATTTTGTCCGTGAAATCTTGCTTAATTTTGAGTTTTTCCGGTTTTAAGGTGTGAAAATGTAAAAACTGCAAGAAATAAAGGAGAAGATGAAGAATTTGTCAGAATCTCCGGTGAGATTTGACAGAAATCGGCAGAGAATCGTTGAAAACTTGGTGAATTTGCTGTTGCCGTCTCCTATTCAACCTCCCGTGGCTCTGATACCACTTGTTAGGCCGTTTTCGCAGGATCTGTTCGAGTAGAACGTGGCGGAATGGATCAGAATCGAGGTGCGGAATCCCTCGATAATGTCTGAGAATCAACAACGACAAGTTCAACGTTTAACGCGTCTGATTTCATTCAATGATAGTGAAATTACAGAAGTTCCGGTAGAAAGTCCGACAGACAGAGCTTCGCTACAATGATCAGCAAAAGGTTGTGGACAAATGACACAAGTCCACTATATATAGGCAAACTGGGATGAGAGGATGTCATCCGATCGGATCGCCATCCGATCGGATGTCAACTAACAGTTAACGTTCCGATCCCAGTTTGTCTTGACAAAATAATACATACATGTACATACATTTACAAAAATATACACAACACAAAATACATAAGACTCGATGCAGACGGAAGCTACACACATAGTACTAACATGTGATACTTGACACTTTTGATACTTGGTGAATCTTACGCTATGATACTTGATTCTTAATGCTATGATTCTTGATACTTGGAAACTATGATTCTTGATACTTGATACTTGGAAACTATGATTCTTGATACTTGGAAACTATGATTCTTGATGCTTGGAATCTAGATTCTTGACTCTTGATACTTTGGTGCTTGACTCTTGAGGCTCGTGAAACTTGAGACTTGGTTGAACGAGGGACTGGAGTCTTGTCACTGGCGGACACTATGGAAACTATGGAAACTTTTGTGTTAATGATATAATCTAGTTATGTGATACTATTACCCAATAATATGCAACGCAACGCATAATCTAACTCAAAGACGGGAACGCGGAAAGGATGGGATTGACCGAGTGGCAATCCGATCGGATGACCATCCGATCGGATGACCAACCGATCGGATGGCCAATCGACCGAAGTGCCATCCGATCGGTGCACACCGCCTCACTCCCTCTCTCTGACACTATAAATAGGCCTGTCACATCATTCTCACTGATGTGACAGCCTCACTAGACCAAGACGCACGCACTCCTACTTTTCTTCCATTTCTCGATGATTTCGGTATGTTTTACACTAGATTCTTGTACATCTTTGATCTACACGTTATTCTCTACATGATTCTCCTTTGAAATCTCACTTTTCACCGTGAAATCTCTAAGATTTGAGCTCTTGAGGGTGACGTCATCATGGTGGTTTGTACAAACTATGGTGTGATGTCATTCCTGCCAAGATCTAACTCAGATCTAAGTAATTTCATGTGTTTTACATTGAATCTTAACTATATCTAGACTTTTTCAGCTAAAACTTATGTTTTCTCTCATCTTTTCTTAACTTTTCACTTAAAACGGTGGAATTCAGATCTAAACGGACTAAAGACTTGATGATTAGTCTTCAGTCAGCTTGGAAATGGATTGTTGCCGGAGAAGATGACCGGAGTACGGATTCCGACATAAGCATCGCCAAGATTAGACGACTGGGCGGACTGGGGTGATACCGATACGATCAGAACAGCTGTATATTGGTGTGATTACCATTGTCTCAATATGTACGGACTGGGGTGATACCCATACGATCAGAACAGCTGTATATTGGTGTGATTACCATTGTTTCAATACGTACCAATCCGTCACGTTAAACTCAGAAATTTTACAAGGTTATCAACGGGACAAGGACAACTCGATCGAATGGAAATTCGATCAGATAGCCATCCGATCGAACCGCCATCCGATCAAGTGGCACTTGCCTCGTAACCTTGAATACTTTGAAACCTTGAATCCTTGATCATCGAATGGGAATCCGATCGGATAGCCATCCGATCGAACTGCCATCCGATCGAGGTAACAATGTATTTTTGTAACCTTTCAACAATTGGAAACTTTTTCAGAAACTTGGTAATCAATGTGAAATCTCAACACTTGGATCGAATGACCATTCGATCGAATGGTCATCCATACGGATGACCATCCGATCGGGTGGCATTCCGTCGCCCACACAATAGTCGTCCCAATCGAATGGCAATCCGATCGGATAGCCATCCGATCGAACAACTATCTGATCAAGATGACTGATCCGACACTTGGTTTGAATCTTGTTATCCTGCCCGACTCTTATCTGTTGTAATCTAATCAGGCTAACTCTAAAGAGCTCCCTTTGATCCAATAACAATTAATCTGTTAAGCAATCACTGTGAGTATACTCGATCCCTTTTTGCTTTAAACTTTGGGATGCAACGTGTATTCTATTAAATTACGATACATGAAACTTTTGGAATCTAAACTCTATCCTATGTGTACGTGAAACTTGTGATTCTTGATTCTAGACTCTTTGTGCTATGTGGACGTTTAATCCAGAGTGTGTAGTTCCGCCTTAACAATAGTAGCGCTATAGGAGATGCACCTCCCCATTATTCTCGGGGGTATTTTTAGGAGGATTCTAGTTTTCCTTGAGACTTGGGAAAACATTAAAGCATCGGGATACTTGGGCTATCACTTGTTGGACTGCGAACACTAGTATGGCTGAAATTATTTTCGTATCATTTACACGATGGATATGAGTTGTTTTAATCTATTATGCTATTACTCAAACTTGTATACTCGCTAGTGCATTTTGTACTGACTTTATTTTAATACATGTTGCAGGCTGACAGGATGCTAGGAATCGTGAAGCAAGCTAGGATGGAACTTAGATACTCCACATAGCTAAAACTAGAAACTTTGAAACGAGGATTATGTTTGTTTTAGTTTGATATTATGTTTTGGTGGTTGACATGGTTTTAGACAATTGCATGAAATGAATCTAATTTATATTGAAACTATTTAGTGTTATGGATTCTCATGAGCAATCTGAACGCTTAGTGCTCGCACCCCGATGTTTCCGCTATCGGTTGGGGTGTGACATGCCATGTGGAACTGTTTAAAACTCATTTTTTATGCTATGTATGAAAACCTATATACTCGCCAATACATATTTGTATTGAACTATACTTTTTAACATGTAACAGGTCGATGATGACGATGCTATGAAACTGAAGTAGGTAATGATGCCTAGATACACATATAGACGTTTTAGGTTTTAATATGTTGTATAATTTTTGTACTTGTTTGTTGTATTGTTTTTCTTGTAATGAACATGTTGTATTTCAAGTTCCATGTATTGTAACATTTTGTTATGAATGAAATCAATCTATTTTTTATTCTATTGTCACAATTAGCGTTATGTGTGATGAGCAATCTTTCTTCGTCTCACTTCGATGTTTCCGCCATCGGTTAGGGTGTGACACACAACTCATATATCATGTATAAGTGGGAAATAACATTGAAACAGAAGGCACACAGACAACATTCTCAAATAACAAAATTAACCTAATAATCTAACCTGGACCAATCAATTATGAAAAGCTAAAATTAATATGTTAGTTACATGTTTGATATTAAACCATAATGAATCAAACCCATTCGTGCTCCCCGATACATTTGTTTAAACATGTTAGCTTGGTTATCATCCCCCACCTAACCTTTGTTTAAAAATGTTAGCTCGCTTATCATCCCCCACCTGACCTTTTTCTATAAATAGCTGTCACGACCCCCGACCACACCCTGGACGGGAGCCGCGAGCAGTTAAGTGGTACCGGTGGTTATTTTGAAAAGTATTGCAGCGGAAATGTTCATCAGGACCGTGAGTTAAGAAAAATATCAGAGTTTTGAAAACACCGGATTTTATTTATTAAATAGATGGGATAAAACCCATGTTTTACAGAGGTTGCTTTAATAAGGGATAAACCCGAATATATGAAACCATGTTTTCTTAATTTAATTCAATTGATAAAATTAGCCACTTCTTTAAGCCTTTCGGTGCCGTATCATCACTCTTATTCCAATCTACTGTCATTACCTGAAACGCGTTTTAAAAAGGTTTGGTCAGCAGGAAATACTGGTGAGTTCATTCATTTTTGTACAAAACTATGCATAGTTATAAATTACAGTATTAAGGGCGATTACAATGTTTATATCAACCAATTACCCCAAATCGGTATTTTTCACTCGACTAGTTTCTGTGACTATGGTCAAATCACCCATTGGCTAACCCGTTGTCTAATGGTGACGGGTATCAAGTAATGTATACAAAACCCCACATACCGGCAGTAATTGAAGATTACAAAGACTTAATCCCTGTAATTATAACTTTGAAAATAAATAGGGTTTTGGAAACAATTTGATAAAAAGAGAATGACTCACCTTGTTAGCATATAGTCTTGATTAAACAAGCATCTTGATTCTAAGCATCTACTTTATAGTTCTGAATCTTCTGATGATTGAGCATCTATTTGATTGTAAGTGTATAGTGCAGAATTTCGGGTAGTTAAACATTTAGTTTAACAGAGTGGAATACGTATTAGTGTAAAACCACATCAAGCCTAACGATGGTCACGAGATCAGAACCTTAACGAAATTCACAAAGTATAGTCTTGTTTAGACAGCACTTTGGCATTCGTTTAACGAAATTCACAAAGTACAGCACTTTGGCATTCGTTAGTTGGTTCCCGAATCGATCGTGTCCCACGTAGGCCTGACACGTGTCGAAGTGTCATGACGCGTGTCCTTGGCCGCCCTTCTCGTCCAATCGTGTGTTTTCCTCGATTTTCGTGCCGATATTTATCGCGTATGGTTGGGTCTTGGTCTTACATGATTCGTTTTTAATTGCGAATCTAATAAGACTATTTTTATGCGATTTGGTTCGTCGAATGCCAAGCTTCCTTAATCGCTAAATTTTCCAGCTTGAATATACAAGTTTTATCGCGTGCATTTCTGGTTTTGATTACGGTTTGTTGTCGAGAATATTTTTATGAGGGTTGTTACATCCTCCCCACCTTGTTTTAAATCTCGTCCTCGAGATTTGCTGGAACAAGTGTGGTTACTTCCATCTTATCTACGTTACCCAAGTATATTCTTGTCCACGTTTTAAATCCTACTTCACCCTGACCAGAATTAAGCTCGTATGCTTTGGAATTCTCATATTTGACTTATAAGGTCTTTCAATGGACTTAAAATTGCATTTACCTTTATATCTTGAAGAGGTATAACTAAAGATTTATCAGCTAAGCATTTCTTTTAAATATATATACATGAAGTATATCATGTATACTTGCCATTTCTTCTAGAAATTTTAGCTGATAGGCTACTGGTCCACTTTACTTAGTAACCTTAATGGTTTGACATTCCTTGGACTTAACTTTCCTTTCTTACCGAATCAGATTAATCTTTTCCACGGAGAACTTATTGTATCATTCTTTTTCTGATTTTGAAATTCTAATGGTTTGCCGATCTAATGGCCTGATAGCTGATTTTCTCTTATTTCTGCCCAACGTACTGGATGGTACCTTCATCCATAAAGTGCTTCAAACGGTAACACTAATACTTGTAGGCCAATTTATTGGAGAATCTTATGAGTGGTAAGTGATAGTCCTAATTTCACAAATTATTTATGACACATGTACTTAGCATGTCTTCTTATGTTTTTGGAGTGTTCCTTTACCCTGCTCAAAATAAGTCGGGTTTCAATGGTTTTGAAAACTTTCCCAGAGATGAAAAGTGAACGACTATCTCTTATCAGATATATTGGAATTGTCTTATCTACTTATAGCTTGTATAACCTTTCAATACTAAAGGTTTTCTTCATTGGCAGGAATTAAGCCTTCTTGGTTAGTTGATCCACAATCACCCAGATTGTGTCGTTACCATTTATTGGTTGGGAAATTTGGTAACAATATCTACTTGGTATCAATCTCATTTCCATACTGATGTCGTTGAGGTAAACCTAAAGGGTTCTAATGCTCAGCTTTAACTTGCTAATCGATTAAATACTTAGAGACATAACTCGTTACATCCTTTTTCATTTCTATTTATCAGTAATTCAAACCTCGATACCTCATATTACTTACACGATGTATCAAATACTTAGTTCTATGGGCTTCTTCGAGAAGCCTTTCTTGCAGGTTTCCTTGAATAGGTACCCGAATTCTTTATAGAATCACTAATTTCCATTAGTTCCTTTTTCTGATTCCTTCATTATTTCTTTATAATCCTTCAGCATCATCCTTGATTGCTGTTTCTTGGGTACTCTTTAATTATTTCATTAAATCTATCCGCAATTTAATCTAAGAGCACGTACTTGATTCGGCTTCCTATGAAACTTATGACTTAAAGCATCAACTACTACATTAGTCTTAACTTTGTGATATAACAATCGGTGTTGTTCCTAGTCTCAGATGAATTCTGAGTTTCTCCTCACGATCGGGTGATAGTCCAAGTAGATCCTCTGGGAAAACAACAGAGTATTCCGATATTACCGGAATTTATTTCAGTTCCATGCCTCCATTGTTAATGAACTCCGAGACCATATATGTTATGTCTTACTTCCGTGCATAACTCGCAGCTTTCATCACAGAGACGAACTTTGTTGGCTGGTCTGTTTTGTCTCCTTGTGGTCACTTCTCCGGTTGGCTTGCATATCTCAATCCAAGTCAGTGATCACCTCAGGAATCATTGTTGCCATTTTATTCCTTTTTATGAAGCAGAGAGAATTTCCTCTCTGTCAGCTCTTTGTATTTCATGGCATACGTCATGATCTTGTGTTCTGAAGATCGGGTCTCACTATCCTAATGTCTAAATTTTGAAGCATACATTTCTTCATTCTTTTTAACATATATACTAATGGTTATGACACTTCGGTCCTTTAAGCCCATGTATTGTTGTAGCAATTCTTTTATTACTGGTAATTTTAGTAGGATTATAGGTGAAGAGTCTTGGCAAGTGCACCTAGTTGTGGTTACTCTTATTAGTGTAAGTTCTTAGACGTTTTGTGCCTAGCACAACTTTTGCGACAGGTTTCCTAATGCGTTAACAATCTAAGGTAACACAAAATGAATTCTTATACTTTCTATGGCATCCCAACATAAAGGGTTCACATCGTTTAGCTTGTCGCACGAGTTACGAGACAGATGATCAAACGAAATAATGTTCGATATCAGAATTATAGATGTATACAAGAGATTCCTAAAGAAATCTAGAATTATCATTAACACACATGCTCGTGTTTTATTCTAAATTGTTAATCCTTATGGTTTTTGGATTTCCTTATAGATATACATATCTATATAATCGTATATTTAACATACTGTAATATACATACCATTCATAAGGTCAATGTATTTAACAGATTCATAAGTTAGACATCAGGTCATGATACTATTTAGGGAATTCTGTCGCTGGTTTGACATATATACCCCATCTTACCCGGTTCTCGCCGGAGAGGTAACCCCATCTTACCCGGACAAGCTGGAGAGTCTGCTACACCATACCTAGTCTTGCCGGAAAGGTAATTGGTATTTCCCATGAATAGATCTTTCTTAAATCATGATTTAAAAATGAATGTTTTATTAAGGCTTTCACTAAAGAACAAGGAAATTAGTATTCACATGACGGATCATATTCCAGAACCAAGTAGTACCAATAAATAAGAAATAACAGTGGCCAAGTGTTATCGCTTATTTACCATACTTGCAATGTTCTAGTTATCATCCTCACGACATACCAACACCCATCACACTTTATTTATGTAAGTAATTAGCTTATCTCGAAGCTTATACTAAGGCATCTTTCTTAAGTTCAAGTCTAAATACTATCCTTGTTGCTACCAGTTAATAACAATTTCCTAACTCTTTCGTTTAAGTTTAGGTATTTTTACAACACCCAATTGCTTAAACCAGTGGCTCTGATACCACCTTCTGTCACGACCCCCGACCACACCCTGGACGGGAGCCGCGAGCAGTCAAGTGGTACCGGTGGTTATTTTGAAAAGTATTGCAGCGGAAATGTTCATCAGGACCGTGAGTTAGGAAAAATAACAGAGTTTTGAAAACACCGGATTTTATTTATTAAATAGATGGGATAAAACCCATGTTTTACAGAGGTAGCTTTAAAAAGGGATAAACCCGAATATATGAAACCATGTTTTCTTAATTTAATTCAATTGATAAAATTAGCCACTTCTTTAAGCCTTTCGGTGCCGTATCATCACTCTTATTCCAATCTACTGTCATTACCTGAAACGCGTTTTAAAAAGGTTTGGTCAGCAGGAAATACTGGTGAGTTCATTCATTTTTGTACAAAACTACACATAGTTATAAATTACAGTATTAAGGGCGATTACAATGTTTATATCAACCAATTACCCCAAATCGGTATTTGTCACTCGACTCGTTTCTGTGACTATGGTCAGATCACCCATTGGCTAACCCGTTGTCCAATGGTGACGGGTATCAAGTAATGTATACAAAACCCCACATACCGGCAGTAATTGAAGATTACAAAGACTTAATCCCTGTAATTATAACTTTGAAAATAAATAGGGTTTTGGAAACACTTTGATAAAAAGAGAATGACTCACCTTGTTAGCATATAGTCTTGATTAAACAAGCATCTTGATTCTAAGCATCTACTTTATAGTTCTGAATCTTCTGATGATTGAGCATCTATTTGATTGTAAGTGTATAGTGCAGGATTTCGGGTAGTTAAACATTTAGTTTAACAGAGTGGAATACGTATTAGTGTAAAACCACATCAACCCTAACGATGGTCACGAGATCAGAACCTTAAAGAAATTCACAAAGTATAGTCTTGTTTAGACAGCACTTTGGCATTCGTTTAACGAAATTCACAAAGTACAGCACTTTGGCATTCGTTAGTTGGTTCCCGAATCGATCGGACAGAATATCGCATCGGTGATTATTGGTGAGAACACCAATGTATAGAGAGAAGAATGGAAGAATTGAGCAAAGAAAAATGAATCATAAGCTTCCTATTTATAGGTAGGAAATATGAAATTTCTAGGAAGTTTCTTATATATTTTTCTAGGAAGTTACCTATACATTTTCTAGGAAGCTTCCTACCTACATATATATCCTCTTACAACTTCCTAGCACCTTCCTTTGATATTATCTATCTCATATATATTTATTTTCATGTATATCTATCTAGGTGTTTAATTTATTTAATTAATCTTACCTAGCTTAATTAATCCTGCTTAGCTTAATTAATCCTGCTTAACGGATTAATTAATTAACTGACTTAACTACTTAACTGATTAATTTATCTTAACTTTTATAATTTGCTTAGTCGATTACTTAGCTTAATTAGCAGATTAATCACCCTACTCAGCTTGCTTAACTGTTAAGTTTTCTTAGCTATTGAGTTTTCTTAATTGCTAAGTTTTATATAACCATTAAGTTTACTTACTTAATTGCTAAGTTTACTTTCCTGTTAAGTATTCTATCTTAACAACTTTATGAGTTCTAATTTCTAGATACAATGGAACTCGTATTAGCGTATTAACTCAATTCAACTTTAACGATAATCATGAGATCAAAACTCACAACGAATGACAAAGTATAGCCGTATATAGGCAGCACTTAAACATCCGTTAGATTAGTTTCAATCGATCGGATAGGGTATCGTATCAGTGATTCGAGTTTGTACTCTGATTACGAGCAGAGTTTTGGGGTTTAGGGGTGTTGTGAAAAGAAACGGAGATACGAGAGAGTAAGTTCGTCAAAATTCGATCGAACTGGTGCAGGAATTCAAGTCCCACTACTGCCCTTATATACCTGAATTTTGGGTCCCCTCGCGCGTCGCGTCGCGCCGGACCCATATGGTCCCGGCGCGTGGCGCGACGATGGTCGACCTGGCTTTGGTCGCCACGTGTCCCACGTAGGCCTGACACGTGTCGAAGTGTCGTGACGCGTGTCCTTGGCCGCCCTTCTCGTCCAATCGTGCGTTTTCCTCGATTTTTGTGCCGATAGTTATCGCGTATGGTTGGGTCTTGATCTTACATGATTCGTTTTTAATTGCGAATCTAATAAGACTATTTTTATGCGATTTGGTTCGTCGAATGCCAAGCTTCCTTAATCGCTAAATTTTCCAGCTTGAATATACAAGTTTTATCGCGTGCATTTCTGGTTTTGATTACGGTTTGTTGTCGAGAATATTTTTATGAGGGTTGTTACAATAGCAATTCTAGATTTTTGTGATAAATACATCATAACCTACATTATGTTAGATTTGAACCTCCAATCTTTTCGTTGTGAAACAAACACCTTAGCCACCGGTAATTCCTAGACGTGACACACCTATCTAAACCTAAACAAGCTAAAAAGATCTAATTTATATATAGAGAAAATTTATTGGGTAGTCCCTGTGGTTTGCTCAAATTTCACCTATAGTTTTCATCTTTCTAAAATTACACCTATAGTCCTCAACTTTTACACACTTATGAAAAACGGTGTTTCTTTCGTATGGTGTTTTAAACTTGCAGTCCAGTATGTGTTCTTCGTATGTTCTTCGCATGTTGTTTTACACATGCATTCATGGTGTTTTACACTTGCATTCCAGTATATATTCTTCGTATGGTGTTTTAAACTTGCATTCCAGTATATGTTCTTCGTATGGTGTTTTAACCTGCATTCCAGTAGGCTTCATATCATGCTATATGTAATTTTTTATCTATATAAATATAACAATATGGTACTCATATTAAAGATAAAAAAAACTCGTTATTATGGTGTAATTTATTTAAAAAAACTACGTATAAAAAGTTATTGACGTTCAAAAAAGATGGGTGAAACTTGCATGTGCATTAAAGTTGATGGTTGTTTCTTTATTGAAAAATATAATATAAAAAGGCACTATTACCCCTAATCTAGCCAAATTAGTCAAAAATATAAAACATAATTTATATTTTAAGCCCTTCTTGATCTCAACCATTAACTACAAAGTCTAAGGGCTTAAAACACTTCTTAGACTTTTCACAAAACCACTCATTTTTACACTAAACCCACCCACCATGTCTATACTCATAAAATGACACACTTTATAGCATGGGCTAATCATATATTGTCACGTGGCAAGTTTTATTTATTTATTTTTTTAATAAAACTCTTTTGTCACTTTAATCCCGAAACTTTGCTAATAACATTTTTAGCTCATCTACTTTAATAAAGTTTTAATATTCCTTTGTTATTTTTAACTTAATTAATCCCTCAACTTTACTAATAACATTTTTACCCCCTCTACTTTAATAAAGTTTTCAAAACCCTTTGTTATCATTCTTAACTTTACTAATACAAATGTTTCTCCCTCTAATTCAATAAAGTTTAATCAACACTATTTAATTCCCTTAACTTTTCTAATAATATGTTTACCTCTTCTACTTTAACAAAGTTTTCAAATTCATTTGTTTTTCTTTTTTAACTTTACTAATATACACGCTATTTTTTGTTCTATGTTTTGACATTAATTTTTCTAACATCATTCACCGGTCCAACAATTACGTTTGAAGGTACTTTTTCTCACAATTGTATGTTATCTCTTTTAATCGGTATACCGAGTGCCAGTATTGCACTGATAATCCAAATACACAAAGCAAAAGTGGCCGAAAATGAAAAACAGAAGAGCAAATAAATTATAAATCTCCCTCCCTTCCTTTCTTCCCATAACTGTTGCTTAACGCCACGCCATCGTTCCCACGTTTCATCTCCACCTTACGTTATCTTTTCATCTTTTATTTATTATATTATATTATTATAACTACTACACAACACAACACAACACAAAACAAACCTCTTCATCTCATTTCATATCATAGATATTTTCTCTCTCTCTCTCCACCACCGTCGGTGGCTCCATGGATTCACATCCCTGCCACCTCACCACCGTTCTCCACCTCATCCACGACCACACCAACCTCTCTTCTCAAATTGGAGCCGCCAAAGAGATCCGCCGCCTCACCAAAACCTCCCACCGGTGTCGCCGACAATTCTCCGCTGCCATCGGACCCCTTGTTTCCATGCTCTCTTTGCAGTCTTATGATGCCAACGAAGCTGCTCTGCTTGCTCTCCTTAATCTTGCTGTTAAGGATGAAACGTATGTTGTTTCTGTTTTCTGAATCATAGGATTCATCAAAAGTTTGTGGTCTCTGCTTTTTTAGTTATTTGGCTTTTGATTGGTTTACTGGGAATAAAGAGTTTGGGTTACCGCAAATAAAGAATTTGCTTTAATTGATCCATAATTTTTTTAAAATAGTATTTTTTTGGTTTTCGTACCAATTAATATTGTCCGTTTTACTTACTAGAATTTACGGATTTGTTTTTACTAGCTGACCCGGTAATCTAACTTGAGAAGTTTTTATTTAACAACCAAAAATAAATCCATAACTTTTAAACGGGTAAAACGGACAATATTAGTTGATACAAATATCGTTTGCTTTGTTTAACGGGAGCTTACGAATTTATTTTATGTTAGGAAGTATCCCTAGAAGTTTTTATTTAATGACAAAAAATAAGTGGGTGGGCAAACGGATGATTTGGTTGGTAAAAGGGTTGGATGTTAGGAATGGTTTATGACGGATTTTCTTCATGTATAAAGATGCTCAACTTGGATGGTTTTGGGTGGTTCTAAAATCTAAACTAGAAAAGTTTATATTGTTTATTTAATGTAATGATTGTGATTTTCTAGACTAGTTTAACAATTAAAGATCTTGATTTTGATTAATCTTGAAGTAAGTTGTGGTGGGTATTATAGCTTGTCACTTTCTATGGTAGACGTGTGCATTGTTGTGTTTAATTCATCAATTTAATAATGAAAATAACTTTTTTCAACTTTTGTCTTGTTCAAGTCTCCATTAATATCTTTCATTTTTCATAATTATTAAGTTGTAAAAGATAAAAATAATACATCAATCTAGCTTAATTTGTGTGACATTTTAGCTTGATTAGGTGTTAAAATGATATACAAGTGAAAAATCAAAATTTTGTTTATTTGAATTTAGGTTTCCAAATCTAAAATCTGGTTATTTGCAGCAACAAGATTAGTATTGTGGAAGCTGGTGCATTGGGACCAATTGTTAGTTTTCTTCAATCTATGGATTTAAATATGCAAGAACACGCGGTGGCGGTTATAGTCACCCTGTCTGCGTCTCCGGTGAAGAAGCTAGCAATCGGTGCATCCGGGTGCATCCCATGTCTTGTAAATATCTTAAACCGCGGCTCACCGCAAGCGAAGATGGATGCAATTTTGGCTCTTTCCAATCTCTCAACCGAACCGGACAACATTACATTAATTATGCAAGCTAACCCGGTCCCTAGTTTAGTAAACGTCCTTAAAACCTCGAAGAAGTCATCGAAAATCACGGAACGATGCATCTCGGTTCTAGAATCCTTAGTTGAGTTTGAAGACGCGATAGTTTCGTTAACTACAGAAGAAGGTGGAGTGCTCGCGGTTGTGGAGGTTCTGGAGAGTGGGTCACATCAGAGCAGGGAACACGCGGTAGGGACACTTTTAACTATGTGTCAAACGGATCGGTGTAAATATCGCGAACCGATACTAAAAGAAGGTGTGATTCCGGGTCTTTTGGAACTAACAGTTCAAGGAACTTTAAAATCCCGAACAAAAGCCCACACATTGCTTCGGTTATTACGCGAATCACCATACAGAAGACCAGACTTTGAATCCGAGACACTCGAGACCATCTTGAGTAACATAGTTTCACAGATTGATGGTGAAGAACAATGTGGGAATGCTAAAAAGATGCTAGCTGAAATGGTGCAAGTGAGTATGGAACAGAGTTTGAGACATTTGCAACAAAGGGCTTTGGTCTGCAATCCATCTGATCTATCAATCACAGCTTCTTGTGCTTCTGAAGTGTCTTTGAAGTAGATCTTTGTCAGTACTAGGTTTTTTTTTCTGTTTTTTTTTTTTGTCAGTTTGCTGTCCTGTTATCATCCACAGAACATGTATGTTATTATTTACTAGCCAGTCCAGGCCTTGTGGTGATGAGGTATCATGAGACTGGTCAATGTTAACTTATTTTTCTTTTTTCTAGAGAGTGATTGGCTAAGTCGAGAGAATGGTCATACTTTATTTTTTCTAGAACGGCTAACACGCGTATCTTAATACGTCAACGTTCACTCTGAGAGTTGAAACCTCAATCTAATGGAGAGGAATACCACTTTACAAACCTTAATATCACTAGGTTAGAAGCACTATGGTAGTCATGCTTTAGTGACATGATTTTGTGCATTAAGGTTGTGTACTTTGATTGGATTATGTATTTGAGTTTAAAAAAAGGAATACATCATCTGCAAATGTCGAAAAGAGAGGGAGAAGAGACCTCAGATGTGAGGGAAGGAGAGCTTGTGGTCCGTGACCATGGACCATCCGTGGAGGAAAGAAGTTGTTTATGTGAGATAGGCAGGAGAGAGAAAGAGGTCTGACCTGACCTCGTCCGTGACAAAGACTATGAAAAGTTTAAAGGTTTGTAAATCATATTCTCATGGTTTATATATTTTTTTCAAGTGTTAATAATTTATTTTACTAGATGAGATTGGTCAAATTTTGGATATAGTAATTTGAATGATGATGTGTTGGACTTTATTTGGGGATTTCAAAAGTTAGGGGGCCTAATAAAAGACCAAAGACTTGTCGAGAGTGGAATTTGTTGGTACCAAAATGGTAGTTTTGTTGTGGTAGTGGTATGAATTTGCAATTTGAAGTCAAGATAAGCATTCTATTAGCACTAGAGGATTAGTGGATGTGGTTTGTTAGACTAAAAGCGGGTAAGTCGGTTAGATCTAAAGGTTTGATCGATTTGGAATTTTCTGGTTAGTTGGTTTGGTACGAAATTTCTATATGACCAAACAATTTCTGGTTAGTTGGTTTGGTACGAAATTTTTATATGACCAAACAATTTCTAGTTGAACATTCTGGTTTAACCAAACCATGTATAATAATAAAATTGTTAATACAGGATCTCTAGGTTTCTTTATTTGAATCCCTATTTCCGGTTTTTCTTTTTCTTTTTCGTTTTAATAGATGTGATTTAAGTTTTTTTAATTACTTTCTGTTAACGACTCAGGATTCTCAACTATTATTAGACATACTAGCATGACGGTTGATGTTATACTATATCTAATGCTATGGGCGTCTTTAGGTATCCTTAGCTGTCACGTCATCTGCAAAATCATATTTTTAAAAATTCTTAAAATCTTTATTTCATCTACAACCCTATAAATATCTTTACTTTTCTAAATTTCCAACTCATCACTTACTGACTACACACAATACTTAAATAAAAGTTTTTTTTTTAGTTTGGGCACACCTTATCACCAAAACCAATACAAACATGCATCAATAATTTAGGGCTCACTTAAAAGGGCACCATTGCTCCAATGGTTAGGGCATGTAAGGGCAAGGGTGTTAGGGATGTATTGGAGATAGTCTAAGCCTAATATTAGAGGCATTGTAGAAACACCTAAGATTCGAAAGTCACAGGTTCAAATACCCCAAGTGTGACTGACAGGTTAAAAGAAATTCACCATTCTAAAAAAAGGATAAAACAAACAATGTAACACCTCATAAAATCGTGTCCATTAATGTGAAGACACGTGTCCTAAACCCTAAACGTGTAAAAAGTTGACTTTGAAGGACTAAAGTTGACAAACAGTGAAAAGATGTATGCGGAGAGACTAAAAGTGTCAACATGCTAGACTTATGCCTTTGAATGACCTTATACGATATCCGTATTCTCAAACAAGTCAAACATTGGACATAAAAAGCCGTTTGTGAAAACAAATGAAAGTTAAGGTAACAAAAGGGTTAAAAGTGTCAACATGTAATTCTTACCTCTGAGTGACCTTTTAACGAATACGGGGTTTCGTAATGTTCAATTATACTCCCGAGAATGCTTGATATTAATTTTATGAAGTTCGGAATCGTTATACGATAAAATGTGCAAGAATTCAACAAGAAGGGTTAAAAGCGTCAACGAGCGAAACTAGTATCCTCGGGTAATCTTTTAACCACATGAGAGCCTAACGAGGTTTTTATAATTCCCAAGATCCTTAAAAACTAACTATAGTGGCCAAGAGTGCTTAAAACAGAACATACAAGAAGTATTAAAGACCAGGGACTGAAATTGCCAAGTTGGAAAACTGGTTAAATAGGTAGAAGGGAGAGTCACGGGCTGCGAAACCCCTCTCCTTTTCTCTCGCGGGCCGCGAGCAAGTGTCCAGTAACGAAAAATAAAGACAGCTGCATGTAATGCAGCCTTGTTCCCCAATCAAACCCCCATGCAGCCTGATTTCGATACAAGGAGCTTGTAGATGGTTTTTAAAAACCTCTAGGACACCTGTGATGATCAGAGGAAGCCTCAACACACCTGGCTTGATCTTGGAACACCTTGATTTAGTATAAATAGAGGCCTTTCGTTGCCATTTGAACTTGCACATCTCAAAAATCACTTCTCCTCTCATTCTCTAAGGTTCCTTATCAAAAAGGAAGTTCCCCTTAGTCTAATCTTCGAGCTAGGACCTGTTATAAGTGTCCTTAGCCACTCCAGTTCGGCTTTGACTTTCGGTTTAGACCTAAACGATCCAGCCATTGTTCGAGGCGAATATGGCTACGTGATCGTAATTAGGTAGGTGTTAATCCCTCAAAAGGGCACCCCAAATTTTGCAAGTCCTAAATACAAGCCTTACACAAAACTCTATTGGAACCGCTAAACACCCCAAATTTTTTCAAAAAAATTTTTCATTTATTTTTATTTGTCTTGGTTTAATTTGGGAATAACAAGTTCTAAAAATGTTATACTTTTACAAATTTACAACCGATAGCGTCGTGATAAAAAGAACAAACATAAGAAAATTATAAAAAGACATGACAAATCTAGTTAAAATTTGATTATATATACTTGATCACACAAAAACTCATTCCCACAAAAAGTGAGTTTTGAGCCTTTATTGAGCATATAAATACACATCTTTAAACTAAATGCTCATTTTTCGTTTCTTGTGTGAATAGCCGCTTGGTTTCTTACAACTCTAGCACTTGCCACGACGATACATTCCCGGTCCTCACCAACTTAAACCCAAGTAAGTAAATCATGGAGACATTAGGACTAACCCTTTTTATTTCAACACTATTATTTTTCTTTTTTTTACCACCTACCCAAAATCTCCCTAGTTAACCCCTTTGAGCCTAAACCTTTTCATTTCTCAACCCAAAACAAACACCCTTTTACCCTCCAAAACCCTTTTTCATTTTAAACCCTTTGTTTTAGTAACAAAGCTCGGTTTTCTTGTGACTTCCTTATAAAAAAAAATTTGAAGTTAGCAATAAACAAACAAAGCTCATCAAAAGAAGGTGTCACACCCTGATATTTCCACGTTTGACCGGTGGGACCGGTGGGGAGTATCGTGACGTAGTTGATATCATCATAGTCAAACAACACAATATATAAATGCACAGCGGAAGCAAAAGATAAATATATTACAATCCGAATATAAAGTAATATCCAAGTATTACAACGGAAAGTAAAGGATCCACAGGCGGATCTTAAAACATAAACATTGTTCAACAGACTTTAGGCGCCTAGAACTTGCAAGATTCCTTATTAACGCCCTGAGCTTCCAGCCAATTACGTACTTGTACCTGTCACTTAGACTTTGGAAAATACGTCAGTTTTCACTGGTAAATACACTCAACCGACTCATTTGAAAAGAGTTTAAGAAAATTGATTTAGATGCACCAGGCACAAATATTTTTACACTTTGATTAAAATGCACAAGGCAAAATTAATCTTTTATAACTTGGGACAATTATATTTATAATCTTGTATACAGATTTACATGTTCGTTGTACGTTCAGGGCCCGATGTAGAAACCGAGTCAAAGTTAACAGACACACCACAGTATAGGCCCACAACAGAGTGGGATACCGTTTCCCTTATACACTGTCAGGTGTATGCCTACACCCCGTGCATAAGTCGTGGCCATTTTATAATACAATGATGTCAAGGATATCCGGGACATGGTCATTAACCCCTAAAGGCTTTTATTTCAAACAATACAGATTAAAGCGGGTTACCTCAATAATTTAATCACAATACGACTAAACATTCAATACCCGACCAAGCGGTATTATTATACCGTATCCCAAGCCCGTATAGGGAAAATAAGTTAAGAGTATTTACCTGAGCTAG
Source organism: Helianthus tuberosus (assembly GCA_030545235.1). Lineage (NCBI taxonomy): Eukaryota > Viridiplantae > Streptophyta > Magnoliopsida > Asterales > Asteraceae > Helianthus > Helianthus tuberosus. The sequence goes on along the minus strand of CM060417.1, from coordinate 79,882,957 downwards.
CTCCTGTCTTAAATAGCAAGAATTATAATAACTCAGCCGTATTCACTTAAGTAAGCGTAGGTACAATTTACCGGAAGGCTCTAGTACGGAATGATGGTATAAATAACCAATTAGAATACTAACGGGTCTTTAATTAAGCCTAAACTTAGACCGGTTAGTTTTAAAGAAAGATGCGGTTCAAACGCACGATAAGCGATGACCGGTTTAGAATGTGGTTTCGACCCGGCAAGCTTATATGCTTTTTTAATATGGGTAACTTAAACACATTCTGGATTTTGAGACAAAAAGGATATGGTTTGACCCGTTCGGCTAATATATGCAAACTAGTCACATAAGCCAATCCGAACGCGGCAAGTGCGTAACGAGTAACCAAAAGAGTCATATACAGGTTTCCTAAGTTAATATGCCTTAAATATGTTGTGATATCAGTAGGATACCTTCCATTATGCCCAAAACGAGTTAAATCTCAAAATAAGCCCCGTAGGGGTATTTTGGTCATTTTAAAGATTATAAAAGAGGTTAATTGAAATCTGAGATTCGGGTCCGAATACATCAGTAAAATAACTTATTTTATTAGGTCATATCAGTTGGTAATAAGTCTTATGTGACAAAATGTTTTAAACCTAAACTATGCGTTTAATATGCTTTAAAAGCCATTTTAAGCGATTTCCGGGTTATACAGGAAATCTGAGTTTTCTGATCAGGTTATAAAGTTCAAAATACTTTATTTATAATATAAAATCAGTATCAATTGGATTGGTATCAAAAGGGCTTGTAAAACTCATTTTATGGCCTAAAAGGGCATAATCGGTATTTACCGAATTAAGGCGATAACCCTAGGTTTTGATCAGTTTAAAAATAATTAAAAATCTTTAAAAATCTCAAAATATTATATTACATCAGTGGGTAAAAGTTTTGGTGTCAAAAATTGGGTTTAGATAGGCTTTATGCTAATTGCGCCGTCTAATTACTAAAAGGCGTTATAATTACGCTAATGAGCATAACTCCTAATCTAGACCTCCAACTGATGTGAAATTTTAGGAACATGTTTATAAATCAGTAGTTAAGATTATTGTCCTTTCATATTTCCAAAATTCTCGTTTTATGGTCAAAAGGGCATTATGGTCAACATTAACCATTTAACGGAAACGTGTAAACGTATCGGACAATCAACGATCCAACCACAAAGGGTTATACTATCATGTAACCTGGTCCTAAGGAAGCTCTAAGGCATTTCCAAACCATACTAAATCGGGTCAGAACTGAAGTCAAAGCAAAAGTCAAAGTTTTGCGACTTTCGGTACCGAACCGGGTCTAAACAGAAAATTGTCGGGTTGAACATGTTTAGACATGTTCTTACACTAATTACCAAGTTATATTAATGATCAAATAGGTTGTATGGGTTCTATATTGCTAATTATGCATAAATTGGAAAATAAGCATTCTGTTGACTTTTTACTAACAAGTTTGACCCGACATTTGACCTAGTTAGAGTGGGAATCAGAGGGTGCCCTTTTAAGGGTTTATTGCCCACATAATTACCAACTTATAACTACTTTCAATTCGACTAATCACTGGACCATTAGTGATTAATCGTGAAGTCAACCGTTAATTACGACGGTTTGACTTTTAAGCTAAAACTAAGCAAAAACTCAACTAAGAAAGGTTAAGCATACTTACTGAAGTCCTATGCACGATTAGGAAGGACTTGGGTCTGCTCTTAAGCTCCAGAAAGCTCCAGAATTGCAGAAGGAAAGGTGTGATCAATGGTTGCAACATTGTGGCCTTTTATAGTGTTTACAATCTCATAGATTGTTGACAACTAAGTCTAAGGGATGATCCAGATCATTAACAAGTGTTCCTAAGGGCTAAAAGGCATGTAGGGGTCGCCCTTGGATGAGGAAAATCGGTTTTAAGTCGGTTTCATACGCATAACAGAAGTCTGTCCCGTTTTCTGTCGTTGTGCAGGCCTTACGGACCGTAAGGCCTGACCCTTACGGTCCGTAAGCTTGTTCCAGAAGGCAAAATGTTGTTGGCCTTTCAAGCTTTGAACGGGTAACCATGTATTACGAATTTTGGGCCATTATTTTCAGTATGGGGCCTCTAAATTTACTTATAAGGGCTTCAAGACTTATACCCACTTTGTTAAGTCCTTGGTTAACTTGGTTATCACCCAAAAAGTCGTAATTTTCAACGTTGACGCGTTAACCCCTCTTATACGAATTTGATCATAACTTTCTCATACGATAACGAAACTTTATGAAATTTTTATCGTGCATTCTAGTGAGCATAATTAATCGTTACAAGGCTTCGGGTTTGCTAAAAGGTCACTCAGAGGTATACTTTAAACATGTTGACACATTTAACCCCTGTGGTTTGAAATCTCTCACTTTCTTTCATATTTAGCTTCGTATGATCCATGATTTATTCGTTTGAAGGTATAAACATTATGTAGGGTTATTGTAAAGTATATTTATCCATTGTTGACAATTTGAACCCTTATATTCACATACTTTTCATGTTTGTCAACTTTAGTCCCTCTAGAGTATTCTTTCACACGTTCAAGCTTATGACACGTTTCAATACTTTATAGGACGTGAATTTTTGAGGTGTTACATCCTCACCCCCTTAAAAGAAATCTCGACCTCGAGATTTGTTAAAATGCTGGAAGTACTTTTTGTCGCATAATGGACTTAACTCCTATAACATATCTGGAGTCTTTCCAAGCTCCCAAAGTGACTCCTATATTAGGTACATGTATCCTTTTGGTGCTTCTTATCCTGTCAATCCTTAATCGACACAGGTTGCTCATCATATCTTAATTCTGCATATCATTATGTGATGGTGCTTTTAGACTTATTTGCGACACACGTCCTTCAGTCACTAGTGTGCAATGTATTGCGAGCTCTGCCAAGCTCCTTAAATAGGTTTTAGCTTATAAGCTACTTGGTCTTGATACATTCGATTTCCTTCGAATGGTTCTATATATTCAGAGCTTAACTAGCCTGAAAATTTAACAATTTGGTACACCCTTCCTGGGTGATATCTTTTGTTGAACCTTATTCCTTAACAAGAGTTTAGGAGGTTTGCTATTTTCATAAATCCTTGATTTCCTGCCGTATACTGGCAACTTACAATCGATTATGGATTTGTATGATCTTATTTGTTGTTTCCTAGGCAACTTTCAGATCCTGATAATTGGACTTACCAATTCTCTACCTAATAATAGATGTTTAACATTCCATCTATACAAGGTCTCCAAAGGAGCCACCTTGATACTTATATAACCACTATTATAGAAAAGCTTATCTTATGGTGAGATGGTTATTCCAACCATTGTTCAAAACTAATCTTTAGGAATAGCTAATCCTCGCTGCTAGTCGAACAAACCGACAATCCTGGGCAGCTGATGGCAATTCTTAATTGTTGCCTAATTAGGGTTGCGGTAATCAATGCATAAGCAAAATGAACCGTCTTTCTTAGTTACTAAAAATCAGAGTTCCTAGAACTTTGTATTTTGGCTTTATGAAACCTTCCCTAAAAACTTATCGATTTGGCTCTTTATTCTTCCTATTCCATTGGTACTAACAGATATAAGGCTTTTACAATAACTACAGCCCTAAGCGGGATGTTTGTCCTAACATCCACTTGCCTCTCAGGAGGTAAGCATGGTAATTCTTATAAAGAAGATAATTATGACACACAGAGATGTCAGAGATGTCCGTATTCTCAGGCTTTGGTTCATCTATCGATGTCGTGTCAGATAAATGACACATTCTCTTTACAAATGCAAGGATGCCCTAAGTTGAGATACTTATAAGGACATTTTTATATTGGATATCTTCTTTGAATACTACTAGTCGACTTTAGTACAATATGATCACTGGATATCTCAGGGGTTCCATGCATTAAACCTCCATACTGATCAGGCATGGAAGCAATCTATGGGACACACTAGGATACGCCACTCCTCATATGGCACTTTTATCAAACATAGTTTGGCATTCGCAGGCGATAGAAAACAATGAGAAAATAATAAAATAAAATAATATATATTGTCGTACTCTTTCTGGGGATGAGTATTCCAGATTCTTATGAAAGGATTATCTCCGAGGATGGGAGAGAGGGTCATTAAAGATTCCATTGGTAAATTATACCTTATTTTTAATATCTGAAGTTCTTATGAATGTAATCAAAAGTTTGCTAAGCTTATGGTTTACTAAAGGTTTATTATCCCTTGCATTAACGTAAAATACTTAGCAGCTACAATCGATGCTAAAAGGTAAGGACGTACCTAATGCTATTATTGATATGCACTATCTCTGGCATTCAACCTGTAGTTTAGGCGTTTCCTTTCTTATCCATTTCAGACTTAGCTGCTCCTTCCTTGGCAGCCTTAGGGCAATTTGTACTGATGTGGCCCCTTTCGCCACAACCGAAACAGTTTGCATTCTTTATGTCCCTACATTCGTGGGACTGGTGGCCAGTTCTTTTGCAGATGCCACTAGAAAGTACGTCAATTATATTTAGCCTAGGTCAAATAGGACCATCAATTGTGTTTAAGGTTTGGACCAAATCCATTACCTTTTGGACAGGGAAACTCAATGTCACAACTGTCCTTGTCATAATGACAATCTTTAGATAGTTGGAAGGCTTGTCACGAAGGACATTAATAGTCATAGGCACGAGGGCCTTATCACCAGGGCATATTAGATATGGCACTTAAGGCATTGATATATAAGCCGCAATCTTATTGGATCAGAGATCTTAAGGTTCGAACATAGTTCTTCACCTTTGGACAGGGAGTCAAAGACTACAGCCGTCATCTCTTTGGAAGATAATTTATTTTGCCATAAGGGCTAGTCGATGGACATCATTCTGACTACCTGGATGATTGTGAGCTTCAGAGGAGTCAGCCGCGGTGAAGCAGAGGAGTCAGCCGCGGTGAAGCTTTGAAGGCTACTAACCAAGTAGTAACAATTTGTTTAATTATATAGCGAATTGTCGAATCTGATGATTAAATAGCCATGGTGCAATTAAACCATATAGGCCAATAGATAGTATTTAATTTATTTGATTATGTTTTGCCTAAGGTTTTTAAATAAACCATCTCTGGCGTTTAAACGGAATATAATCCTTCATATTTATTAGACAGGGGACATAAGTCACGTCTGCCAATGTCATACTGACATCTTTTATATATAGCACAAGGGCTTGTTCCAAAGGACTTTTGATGGCTCAGAGGCCTTGTCACTAGGGAAAATTTAAAACATAATCAATGATTCCTTTGGATCGGAAAATTTCATAGTTCATTGTCTTGACAAGAAGTCATGAAATAAAACTATCTTTTTCATGTATTCATCTTTACCCGTAGGTATACATCTCGAATGGATGTTTTGATGCGTACATCGTGTTCGACGTTTATTAGCCATGATTCTTATTGATCATTAGGCTAAAATAAGGGGTTTGGAAAAAGTTTCCTAATATAAAGATGACAAGTGTGATTTTATCGCATCACTGTTGCCAGGAGTGTTAACATATTTACAATGTTACAAAGGTTTGAATCCTTTGAATAGGTTCTACCATCTTGGCCTCGTCTGGAATGACATACAGGCTAGGTCGTACCTTTAAGATTCTTTTTAATATGTATACTAGCAGGGAAGGAAGGATATTTATTTTATTCAGGATTTTTATCATAAATCCTAATTTACAAGTTAATAATAGCACAAATGGCCTAGTCGCGTAGACAAGTTTAATTTATAAGCCATGATTTCAGAGAATCGAGGCATTAAGGTTCGAATCAAAGTTCATTACCTTTTCTTGACAGGGAGTTGTAGGCTACCACTGTCTTTAGTCTCAGAGGACATTAACTATAGCCCGTAGGCATTTCCCTTCTAAGGGATGTTTATAATATGATCATCTTATAGGATGATATAAGCCATGATTTCAGAGAATCGAGGCATTAAGGTTTGAATCAAATTCATTACCTTTTCTGGACAGAGAGTCAAAGACTACTACTGTCTTTAGTCTCAGAGGACGTTTAGCATTTTCATTATAATTTATCCTAGTTATAAAACATTAAGGATATTAAGGTGGCGCAAAAGCCTAGTCACAAGGACAGTTTTTTTTTTTTAAATTTATAAGCCATGATTTCAGAGAATCGAGGCATTAAGGTTTGAACATATTTCATTACCTTTTCTGGACAGAGAGTCAAAGACATCAACTGTCTTTTGTCCCTTAGGACAATAAGTATGGCCCGTAGGCATTTCATCTCTTATGGATGTTTATAATATGATCATCTTCATTTGATGATATTAGTCAGGATCGCATTGATCATACAAACTATTATGCTTGGACGTAGTCCAACATCTTTAGACGGGGGTCAGGGACCACCACGGTCGTTGTCTTATCGGACAACAAGTTTGGCCCGTAGGCACTTCATCACTAAGGGATGATTATTTCAAATAAGGGAATTTAAATTAACCCCCTTTTTAAAGATGGCCTGTGTGACTTTAACGATTCACAGTTTACCAAAAATGTTAACATACTTATAGATGTTAACAGGGATTGGAATCTTTTGGATAGGTTTTACCATCTTGGCCATGTCTGCAATGACATTTAGGCTAGGTTTTACCATCTTGGCCATGTCTGCATTGACATTTAGGCTAGGTTTTACCATCTTGGCCATGTCTGCATTGACAATTAGGCTAGGTTTTACCTTTAAGATTCTTTTAATATTTAGCGCAGAACAATCCTAAATTGAAATGTTAACAAGGATCTGAATCTAGTTGTGGAACTACCATCTTGGCCCTGTCTTATAGTGACATATGGCTAGGTCTTGTCCTTTTTAGTTATTGCCATTTTATTATAATGGTAGATCTTATAATATAGGAATGTTATTTTCCATTTATTTCATATTTCATGTTTAGAATGAAAACATTAAATTTAATCAATCCACTATATGAAAATAAAAGTACAGAGTTGCCCTAAGCGGGACTTGAAAGGAATAATGTTGTCCTCGAAGGGACTGAAAGATAAATATGTCCTTATAAGGACTATTAAAGAAACGATCTTTAGCAGAAGGAGTTTTCTTCTTTACTTTATTTCTGAATGTTTTCTCCCTGGATGCACGTTTCATCCTAGTCGCAGCACGAAGCTCGGCCTTCCCTAGGCTCCAATTGGGGAGAAATTCCACCACGACTTCTTTGCTTAGCGACGTATTAGAATATAGAATTTAAAGCAAAAATTCTCCGAATAGAGATAAGGGTATTCCTATGTTAAGTCTAGACTCAGAATAAAAATGTGCAATCGTGTAACTGAGATTAAACACAAAAGGCTAGTGTTTAATTCGCTCAGTGTTGGCTCTGATACCAACCTGTCACACCCCGATATTTCCACGTTTGACCGGTGGGCCCGGTGGGGAGTATCGTGACGTAGTTGATATCATCATAGTCAAACAACACAATATATAAATGCACAGCGGAAGCAAAAGATAAATATATTACAATCCGAATATAAAGTAATATCCAAGTATTACAACGGAAAGTAAAGGATCCACAGGCGGATCTTAAAACATAAACATTGTTCAACAGACTTTAGGCGCCTAGAACTTGCAAGATTCCTTATTAACGCCCTGAGCTTCCAGCCAATTACGTACTTGTACCTGTCACTTAGACTTTGGAAAATCCGTCAGTTTTCACTGGTAAATACACTCAACCGACTCATTTGAAAAGAGTTTAAGAAAATTGATTTAGATGCACCAGGCACAAATATTTTTACACTTTGATTAAAATGCACAAGGCAAAATTAATCTTTTATAACTTGGGACAATTATATTTATAATCTTGTATACAGATTTACATGTTCGTTGTACGTTCAGGGCCCGATGTAGAAACCGAGTCAAAGTTAACAGACACACCACAATATAGGCCCACAACAGAGTGGGATACCGTTTCCCTTATACACTGTCAGGTGTATGCCTACACCCCGTGCATAAGTCGTGGCCATTTTATAATACAATGATGTCAAGGATATCCGGGACATGGTCATTAACCCCTAAAGGCTTTTATTTCAAACAATACAGATTAAAGCGGGTTACCTCAATAATTTAATCACAATATGACTAAACATTCAATACCCGACCAAGCGGTATTATTATACCGTATCCCAAGCCCGTATAGGGAAAATAAGTTAAGAGTATTTACCTGAGCTAGCTCCTGTCTTAAATAGCAAGAATTATAATAACTCAGCCGTATTCACTTAAGTAAGCGTAGGTACAATTTACCGGAAGGCTCTAGTCTAGAATGATGATATAAATAACCAATTAGAATACTAACGGGTCTTTAATTAAGCCTAAACTTAGACCGGTTAGTTTTAAAGAAAGATACGGTTCAAACGCACGATAAGCGAAGACTGGTTTAGAATGTGCTTTCGACCCGGCAAGCTTATATGCTTGTTTAATATGGGTAACTTAAACACATTCTGGATTTTGAGACAAAAAGGATATGATTTGACCCGTTTCGGCTAATATATGCAAACTAGTCACATAAGCCGATCCGAACGCGGCAAGTGCGTAACGAGTAACCAAAAGAGTCATATACAGGTTTCCTAAGTTAATATGCCTTAAATATGTTGTGATATCAGTAGGATGGATACCTTCCATTATGCCCAAAACGAGTTAAATCTCAAAATAAGCCCCGTAGGGGTATTTTGGTCATTTTAAAGATTATAAAAGAGGTTAATTGAAAATCTGAGATTCGGGTCCGAATACATCAGTAAAATAACTTATTTTATTAGGTCATATCAGTTTGTTATAAGTCTTATTTGACAAAATGGTTTTAAACCTAAACTATGCGTTTAATATGCTTTAAAAGCCATTTTAAGCGATTTCCGGGTTATACAGGAAATCTGAGTTTTCTGATCAGGTTATCAAGTTCAAAATACTTTATTTATTATATAAAATCAGTAGCAATTGGATTGGTATCAAAAGGGCTTGTAAAACTCATTTTATGGCCTAAAAGGGCATAATCGGTATTTACCGAATTAAGGCGATAACCCTAGGTTTTGATCAGTTTAAAAATAATTAAAAATCTTTAAAAATCTCAAAATATTATATTACATCAGTGGGTAAAAGGTTTGGTGTCAAAAATTGGGTTTAGATAGGCTTTATGCTAATTGCGCCGTTTAATTACTAAAAGGCGTTATAATTACGCTAATGAGCATAACTCCTAATCTAGACCTCCAACTGATGTGAAATTTTAGGAACATGTTTATAAATCAGTAGTAAAGATTATTGTCCTTTCATATTTCCAAAATTCTCGTTTTATGGTCAAAAGGGCATTATGGTCAACATTAAGCATTTAACGGAAACGTGTAAATGTATCGGACAATCAACGATCCAACCACAGAGGGTTATACTATCATGTAACTTGGTCCTAAGGAAGCTCTAAGGCATTTCCAAACCATACTAAATCGGGTCAGAACTGAAGTTAAAGCAAAAGTCAAAGTTTTGCGACTTTCGGTACCGAACCGGGTCTAAACAGAAAATTGTCGGGTTGAACATATCTAGACATGTTCTTACACTAATTACCAAGTTATATTAATGATCAAACAAGTTGTATGGGTTCTATATTGCTAATTATGCATAAATTGGAAAATAAGCATTCTGTTGACTTTTTACTAACAAGTTGGCCCCGACATTTGACCTAGTTAGAGTGGGAATCAGAGGGTGCCCTTTTAAGGGTTTATTGCCCACATAATTACCAACTTATAACTACTTTCAATTCGACTAATCACTGGACCATTAGTGATTAATCGTGAAGTCTACCGTTAATTACGACGGTTTGACTTTTAAGCTAAAACTAAGCAAAAACTCAACTAAGAAAGGTTAAGCATACTTACTGAAGTCCTATGCACGATTAGGAAGGACTTGGGTCTGCTCTTAAGCTCTAGAATTGCAGAAGGAAAGGTGTGATCAATGGGTGCAACATTTTGGCTTTTATAGTGTTTACAATCTCATAGATTGTTGACAACTAAGTCTAAGGGATCATCCATATCATTAACAAGTGTTCCTAAGGGCTAAAAGGCATGTAGGGGTCGCCCTTGGATGAGGAAAATCAGTTTTAAGTCAGTTTCATACGCATAACAGAAGTCTGTCCCGTTTTCTGTCGCTGTGCAGGCCTTACGGACCGTAAGGCCTGACCCTTATGGTCCGTAAGCTTGTTTCAGAAGGCAAAATGTTGTTGGCCTTTCAAGCTTCGAACGGGTAACCATGTATTACGAATTTTGGGCCATTATTTTCAGTATGGGGCCTCTAAATTTACTTATAAGGGCTTCAAGACTTATACCCACTTTGTTAAGTCCTTGGTTAACTTGGTTATCACCCGAAAAGTCATAATTTTCAACGTTGACGCTTTAACCCCTCTTATACGAATTTGTTCATAACTTTCTCATACGATAACGAAACTTTATGAAATTTTTATCGTGCGTTCTAGTGAGCATAATTAATTGTTACAAGGCTTCGGGTTTGCTAAAAGGTCACTCAGAGGTATACTTTAAACATGTTGACACATTTAACCCCTGTGGTTTGTAATCTCTCACTTTCTTTCATATTTAGCTTCGTATGATCCATGATTTATTCGTTTGAAGGTATAAACATTATGTAGGGTTATTGTAAAGTATATTTATCCATTGTTGACAATTTGAACCCTTATATTCACATACTTTTCATGTTTGTCAACTTTAGTCCCTGTAGAGTATTCTTTCACACGTTCAAGCTTATGACACGTGTCAATACATTATAGGACGTGAATTTTCGAGGTGTTACAGAAGGCTTGTTTGAATAATGCTTCATCAAAATAAAAAGTCTCAAAAACAAAATGTTTTATGAAAACCGACGCTTTTTACGCTTTTCGCCCTTTTCTACTAACCACTAACCCAACCACCTACCTTTAACCCAAGCCTAAACCTTCCCCAAAGTCCTCTTGATATTTACAAAGGTGTATAGTTAAAAAGGAGGAGGATTGATCGCTTGGCAAGCATATGGTAGAAGTAAGTTCCATGCCGCTCTCGAGTGTTTCACAAAAATACATCTTCGGCCGAGTGTTGAGTGATTCCCCGTGAGGTATGTGAACTTGTATATAAATGGAATTTTAAGGAGGCATGTTATGCCCAAATAAATAATTTCTCTTATGTAATGTTTTAACTAAATCATGACGAATAGAATTGTAAATATAGTAAAAATAAAACCTAATAAAGAATCTTGAAATCCCGATAACATATGACAAGCCCAAAACCTTCTCTTCTACCAATTCCATTTGGGTGTGTAAGCCACAAAATAAAGAGTTTTGCTTGAGGACAAGAAAAAATTCAAGTGTGGGGGTATTTGATGTGTACAAAATGCAACATATAAATAACATCAAATGAGGCATAAAACTAACCCTTTTTTAGTACTAATGTTGGAAAAAGTGTGTTTTTGTCTTCCTTTTGTATTTTCAGGGTTAAATGAGCTTAAATGAACAAAAGAAGCAAAAAGGCAGCCAAATCTAATAATAATACAAGAAAAAGAATAAACGTGGCATGCCCGACCCCTCGACAACATCTCCCCAAGCAAAAACAAGAGAACAGAAGGCTGAACACGCCCCGTGCTCATTGAGCACGGGGGAGTGCCCAAGTGTCTGCAGAAAAGACAAAGCTGTAGAAGCTTCTATCACCCACCACGGGGGCGTGCCCAGTGGACACCGGGCCGTGGTCAACGCAAAGATTCGCAGAATCTAGGAAAATCTTGATAGTACAGATACGCTTCTGCACACGGGGTCATGCCCAGCGGACACGGGGCATGGTCAACTAATGCAGAAAAACTGCATTTAATGAAGAAAGAGAAGATGGGTGGACACGGGGCTATGCCCAATGGACACGGGGCCGTGCCCGGGCTTCTGTGCAGGCTATAAATAGGGGTGCTTGGCTCACTTGCAAACCATCCCTTGGCAACCCACCTCTCTCACACTTCACCCACCCACCACCATCATCACAACCCACATCCACCACCATCATCCATTATCCATCATCCATCATAGAGTGTGAGTAGTCTCGGGATCCAAGATTGATCGTAAGAGTTCTTAACAATCAAAGGCCATGTTTGCCTACGTCTCTTACATCACTTGGTGAAGACAAGTGTTTAGTGTAATACTTTTTATTTTTAATCTTTTCGCACTTTTTATTTGGTTTTGTATTAATGACTTTAATAACTAGTTTCTTATGTTGAAGGTGAATCTTCCTAATCATTTGTCTGTGGTGTCTTGGCATTATGTTACTGTTTATATAAAATAAAAGATTTTCACCATTCATATCTCCACGGTCTATATGGAGATATCTTGGCTACCTGGTCGGGGGTTAAGGGAATGGTTTGGTAAGCGTCTTGCCTTGTTCAATGTATAGATCCTGCAAGGACCTGGGTCAAGTTTAGTAGGACCTCCTTCAATACCCACTGGTATTGGATGGCGGGGGTCCGAACTCCTTGATCCCCTCATATGTAAACTACTATTAAAACTTTAACCTGGCTATTTAGGATTGTATCCCTGCTGACTCAAACTACTTAGCCAAGGGTAACGTCACCTTTAAAAGAGGGGCCTACCACATTATGCATTAATAACTTAATTAATTATCTTTCAATAATCCAACCCTTTAGGATTGTATCCTCGCTGACTCAAACTATTAGGTTGAGGGTAACGTTACCTTCAAAAGAGGGGCCTACTACTATAACTAAGATAATCTCCTTAAAAGTGCAAAAGTGTGGAAATAATCAAAGGTTACACTAAATACGAGTTGGATCCAAGTGATTCATCTTGTCTATCTGTTTTATTTTTATTTTTATTTTCAGCATTTTTAGTTAGTTTTATTTTCTTGTTTAAAAACCTTTTTCTAAACTTTTGATTTGATTAGACGTTGAGGATAAACCGGTACTAAAAGCTCTTGTGTCCTTGGACGACCTCGGTATCTTACCAACACTATACTACGCTCACGATGGGTGCACTTGCCCGTATGTGTGTTTGGTGTTAGTAAATATCGTGTTTTATAAATTTAAAACTTGACTAATGTGTAAAAAGGACTAAAAATATACTTAAAAACTATACCACCACACGCACATCAAGTTTTTGGCGCCGTTGTCGGGGACACAAGGATTTTAAGAAAGCTTAAAATCGATGACCTAATCAGTTTTTCAAAACCTTTTTAAAACGCGCGCATTTTTTCTACATTTTAGTTGGTTTGTGCATTTATAGTAGCCTGAACACGGGGCCGAGCTCATTGAACACGCCCAATGCTCAACGAAACCAGTAACTTTTATTAAAACACCTAGATACATATGCTGAACACGGGCCGTGTCCACTGAACACGGGGCCGTGTCCAGCCTCTGTTTCCGTTTTTATTTTTGTTTTATGGTCTCGAGACTCTGTTGTGGTCTGCTAAGTGATTCTTATGGATCAATACTCAGGAGGCTACAACTATACCTATGAGGAGGATGATTATAGGGAAGACTATTGCACCATTTGTGGTGACCCGCACCCGGTTCAATATTGAGACTTATTTCAAACATCCACTTCATACACCTACTATGAGGAGCCCAGGTACGAGCCATCAACTTCATACACATCCTATGAAGACCAAAGGTATGAACCTCCTCCATCATACTCATATTTTGATGAACCATGGTATGAGCCTTCATACTCATACTTTGAGGAACCAAGATATGAGCCACCACCTTCATATGCTTATTATGAGGAACCATGGCGTGAACAACCCACCTTATATGAGTATTATGAAGAACAAAATTACGACCCTTATCCATCATATAATTACAATGAAGAACAATGGTGTGAACCATCTACTTCCTATGAGTATTATGAGGAACAAAGGATCGAACATCCGGATTCAAGCTTTGAGGATCCCTATCCTTACTCTATCATCGACATAGCCGATAGGATAATAGAACACATTAAAACTATCGAATGATGCATAAAAGAATCTCGTGCAAGGAAAGAGGAGTCCTGCAGAAGAGAAGAATTAAATAAAAAAGAGATAGTTGAAAATTTAAAAATGGAAGAACAAATAAGTGAAAAACCGACACATGAGTTAAACAACGAAAAAGGTGAGTCCGATAACGTTGAAATCCAAGAAGAGTCTAATTTTGAAGAAATTAATCTCTTGTCACCTTCTATCGAAAATCATTGTTTAGTCCCCACTAATGCTAAGTTTTTAAAAGAGTTAAACACTAACGCTAAAATTGACGAAATGGTAAGCATTAAGTTAACTAATGATCAAACTTCGCTAATAAAAGAAGATCTATTTGAAATTAACATTACACCGGTTCCATGTTTTTTTTTTCAAAATTTCTTTATTAGTAATATCACAATCGATAAAGATCTTTGCGTTACTATAATGCCAAACTACATTTTCGAAAAATTAAGTATTAGTGATTTATCTCCGCTTCAAATACCCATTTTTCTATCTAATCGGAAGGTAATAAAATCAATAGGGGTAGTTGAGGATGTCTTGGTCCAAACCAATCAAATGGTAGTCCCAACCGACTTTGTCATCCTTGATGACGCTCCTCTAATGTTGGGACGACCTTTTGTAAAAACCCACGAAGCTTTGAAAAACTGGAAGTACAACAACTTATCTATTCAATTAGGGGCATTCAAAAGATGTGTCGATCTTGAACGATCAATGAAATATCCAATCGGCAATGACGACCCGCTAATTGAAGATGAGCCAGGACCACCCGATAAGGTGGGTCTAGCCAAGGACCCTTATAAACATGGCGCACCACGGAGGCATTCCGCGGAACTATCCGTAGTTTAGTTTAGATTAACCTTTATGTTTTCTAGTTTAGTTTTTAATTTTTAGGAATAAAACACACTCGGGATGGTGAAGGATGCTAAGGGAAGCTTGAACCAACACCCCATATACAAAAACAGAGCCTCCCGATGATTTTTCTTCATTACAGTAAGTTCAGCACGGGGCCGTGCTCAACCCAACACGCCCCGTGCCCAAAGTTCTGCAGAAAATGCCCAGTTCAGGTAACTGGACACGGGGCCGTGCTCATTGACCACGCCCCCGTGCCCAGCCTTCTGTTTAAATTTGATACTGGCAGTCTGACCACGGGGCCGTGCTCAGCTCAACACCGTGTTCAGCTACCCAGTAACATAAAATCTTGTTTTTAACCCACTGTTACACATTTTAATCAACCGAAAAACTTATTTTTGGGACACATTGACAATGTGTAATTTAAGTGTGGGGGGGGGGGGATGCTAAAACCTTGAATTTTGCAAGTCCTAAATACAAGCCTTACACAAAACTCTATTGGAACCGCTAAACACCCCAAATTTTTTCAAAAAAAAATTTCATTTATTTTTACTTGTCTTGATTTAATTTGGGAATAACAAGTTCTAAAAAGGTTATACTTTTACGAATTTACAACTGATAGCGTCGTGATAAAAAGAACAAACATAAGAAACTTATAAAAAGGCATGACAAATCTAGTTAAAATTTGATTATATATGCTTGTTCACATAAAAACCCATTCCCACAAAAAGTGAGTTTTGAGCCTTTATTGAGCATATAAATACACATCTTTAAACTAAATGCTCATTTTTCGTTTCTTGTGTGAATAGCCGCTTGGTTTCTTACAACTCTAGAACTTGCCACGACGATACATTCCCGGTCCTTACCAACTTAAACCCAAGTAAGTAAATGATGGAGTCATTAGTACTAACCCTTTTTATTTCAACACTATTATTTTTCTTTTTTTACCACCTACCCAAAATCCTCCTAGTTAACCCCTTTGAGCCTAAACATTTTCATTTCTCAACCCAAAACAAACACCCTTTTACCCTCCAAAACCTTTTTTCATTTTAAACCCTTTGTTTTAGTAACAAAGCTCGGTTTTCTTGTGACTTCCTTATCAAAAAAAATTTGAAGTTAGTAATAAACAAACAAAGCTCATCAAAAGAAGGTTTGTTTGAATAATGCTTCATCAAAATAAAAAGTCACAAAAACAAAATGTTTTACGAAAACCGACGCTTTTTACGCTTTTCGCCCTTTTCTACTAACCACTAACCCAACCACCAACCTTTAACCCAAGCCTAACCCTTCCGCAAAGTCCTCTTGATATTTACAAAGGTATATAGTTAAAAAGGAGGAGGATTGATCGCTTGGCAAGCATATGGTAGAAGTAAGTTCCATGCCGCTCTCAAGTGTTTAACAAAAATACATCTTCGGCCGAGTGTTGAGTGATTCCCCGTGAGGTATGTGAACTTGTATATAAATAGAATTTTAAGGAGGCACGTTATGCCCAAATGAATAATTTCTCTTATGTAATGTTTTAAAAAAATCATGACGAATAGGATTGTAAATATAGTAAAAATAAAACCTAATAAAGAATCTTGGAATCCCGACACTCTATGACAAGCCCAAAACCTTCTCTTCTACCCATTCCATTTGGGTATGTAAGCCACAAAATAAAGAGTTTTGCTTGAGGACAAGCAAAAATTCAAGTGTGGGGGTATTTGATGTGTACAAAATGCAACATATAAATAACATCAAATGAGGCATAAAACTAACCCTTTTTAGTACTAATGTTGGAAAAAGTGTGTTTTTGTCATCCTTTTGTATTTTCAGGGTTAAATGAGCTTAAATGAACAAAAGAAGCAAAAACGCAGCCAAATCTAACAATAACACAAAAAAGGAATAAACGTGGCATGCCCGACCCCTCGACAGCATCTCCCCAAGCAAAAACAAGAGAACAGAAGGCTGAACACGCCCCGTGCTCATTGAGCACGGGGGCGTGCCCAAGTGTCTGCAGAAAAGACAAAGCTGTAGAAGCTTCTATCACCCACCACGGGGGCGTGCCTAGCGGACACGGGGTCGTGGTCAACGCAAAGATTCGCAGAATCTAGGCAAATCTTGATAGTACAGATACGCTTCTGCACACGGGGTCGTGCCCAGCGTACACGGGGGCGTGGTAAACTAATGCAGACAAACTGCATTTAATGAAGAAAGAGAAGATGGGTGGACACGGGCCGTACCCAATGGACACGGGGCCGTGCACGGGCTTCTGTGTAGGCTATAAATAGGGGTGTTTGGCTCACTTGCAAACCATCCCTTGGCAAACCACCTCTCTCACACTTCACCCACCCACCACCACCATCACAACCCACATCCACCACCATCATCCATCATCCATCATAGAGTGTGTGAGTAGTCTCGGGATCCAAGATTGATCGTAAGAGTTCTTGACAATCAAAGGCCATGTTTTCCTAAGTCTCTTACATCACTTGGTGAAGGCAAGTGTTTAGTGTAATACTTTTTATTTTTAATCTCTTTGCACTTTTTATTTGGTTATGTATTAATGACTTTAATAACTAGTTTCTTACGTTGAAGGTGAATCTTCCTTATCATTTGTCCGTGGTGTCTTGGCATTATTTTACTGTCTATATAAAATAAAAGATTTTCACCATTCATATCTCCACGGTTTATATGGAGATATGTTGGCTACCTGGTCGGGGGTTAAGGGAATGGTTTGGTAAGCGTCTTGCCTTGTTCAGTGTATAGATCCTGCAAGGACCTGGGTCAAGTTTAGTAGGACCTCCTTCAATACCCACTGGTATTGGATGGCGGGGGTCCGAACTCCTTGATCCCCTCATATGTAAACTACTATTAAAACTTTAACTTGGCTAATTAGGATTGTATCCCTGCTGACTCAAACTACTTAGCCGAGGGTAATGTCACCTTCAAAAGAGGGTCCTACCACATTATGCATTAATAACTTAATTAATTATCTTTCAATAATCCAACCCTTTAGGATTGTATCCTTGCTGACTCAAACTACTGGGTTGAGGGTAACGTCACCTTCAAAAGAGGGGCCTACTACTATAACTAAGATAATCTCTTAAAAAGTGCAAAAGTGCGGAAATAATCAAAGGTTACACTAAATACGAGTCGGATCCAAGTGATTCATCTTGTCTATCTGTTTTATTTTTATTTTTATTTTCAGCATTTTTAGTTAGTTTTATTTTCTTGTTTAAAAACCTTTTTCTAAACTTTTGATTTGATTAGACATTGAGGATAAACCGGTACTAAAAGCTCTTGTGTCCTTGGACGACCTCGGTATCTTACAAACACTATACTACGCTCACGATGGGTGCACTTGCCCATATGTGTGTTTGGTGTTAGTCAATACCGTGTTTTAAAAATTTAAAACTTGACTAATGTGTAAAAAGGGCTAAAAATATACTTAAAAACTATACGACACTTACACGCATCACCATAATATGTTGTAGCATAACCCTCTGAGGTTATATTGCATGGTCACTTAGTAAACTGAGTTTATATGCATGTTTCCGTTAATATGCTTTATGTTGACTAGTATGCCTTTTTGTGAAAAATTGAGGTTTTTGATATAAATGAATATGCAAATGGACTAAGTACTGATTAGTAAACATGTTTAGAATATTTGATGTTTACAATCTGGTCATAAACTGAAGTTATGTAATAAATCGAAATTTATGCTTTTATAAGGACTAAAATGCCCTTTAGCATGTAAATCAAGTTTTAAACATAATTTTTACATAAAACCCTTTACCTACTATTATGATATCATATTTAGGATTTATTGGGATGTTGGGTCAGATTATATACTGACCTTAACCTTGAGTTCTTGTATAAAGCCTATAAATGACGATAATACCCTTTTAGCAAATAAAATGAGTTTTAAATATAATTAACATGCAAAACCTTCTGCTACTGATATATTATGAAAAATAAAATATTTTGACCATTCAAAGCTGGTCAAAGTCCCAGAATCGCTTAAACTTTGAAATTATCGTCAAATATCGACTTTTACGCTAATTAAGTGCATAGCATGGTTTTAAACCATAGTTGCACCCAAAACTTGTTACCTACTGATTTTATAAATGATTTTAAATGGTTTTACAGTAGGTATAAGTCATGAACTCAGAATTCCAAATAAGTCCCTAAAACCATATGTGAAATGACCAAAATGCCCTTTCGGAGCACAATTTGGCAATAAATTATAAACCACGCATGTGGATGATATCCTACTGTTATAATATCATAAGTTAAATGTTTTTACAGAATGTTTATGACCAGAACTTTAGTTTACATATAAACCCTTTTTATAAACCTTAAAATGACCAAAATCCCTTATTGGGCCTAATTCGGTTTTAAAACTTTTTTGGGCATACATGTTGATATCCTACTGATATCATAACACAATATTTGGAATACATTTTGATATCCTTATGATATCATAACATATTTTAAGCATAATAACATATGGAACTTGTATACGACTCATTCAGTTACCTGTTTATGCTTATACGCGTTCGGTTTATGTAACTAGTTTGCATAAATTGACCGAAACGGGTCTAACCTTGTCATCTAAACTTCAAAATCCAGAATGTAATTAGTTTACCCATATTATACAAGTTTTCATACTTGTTGGGTCTAAATTACATTCCATTCCGGTCACCGCTTAATCCAGCGTTTCGTACCGTAAATCATCCTTTAAACTAACCGGTCTAAGTCCTTAACTTAAATAAGACCCGTTAGTATTCTAATAGGTTAATAAAACCTTCATTCCAGATTAGGGAGCCCTAGTAGAAGATACCTTCATAAATTCTTAGTAATTTACGGCTGAGTAGAAATTCTTGCATTTTAAACTCAGGTAAATACTTTTAACTTATTTTCCCTTATACGGGCTTGGGATACGGTAAATTATTACCGCTTGGTTGGGTATGGGATCATTTAATCGGATTGTGATTAATAAATCTGCATAACCCGTTTTAATTTGTTTTGTTTGATAACATAAACTTTGGGGGTTAACGACCGTGTCTTGGATATACTCGGCTCATTTAACTTATTAATGGCCACGACCTATGCACGGGGTGTAGGCATAACCCGACAGATGCAAATGCTAAAATATAAATTACCCACAAGTTGGGGATAACTTCTTTGTGGGTTTTGTAAGTGGTGTGTCAGTTAATCATGACTGGTTTCTAAACCGGCCCCAAATGTATGACAAACATGTAAATTTGTATACAAGATTATAAATGTAATTGTCCCAAGTTATAAAAGAACTTTTCGTGCTTTGAGCACATAAACCAATTTTCATAAATATTTTCAAAAGAGTCAGTTAATTGTATTTACCAGTGTAAACTGGCGTATTTTCCAAAGACTAAGTGACAGGTACTTCGCGAAATAGGCTGGAGCTACTTGGCATTAAATAAGAGGATCTTGCAAATCCCTAGATGCCTTAAGTTTGTTGAACTCCGTTTTATGTTTTTATTTAAAGATCCACCTGTGGATTCTTTTTGACAACCGTCTGTATATTCTTTTATTCGTATTTTGAACATTTGGGTTGTAATAGTAATTTTACCTTCCAAGCTTTCCGCTGTGCTATAACTGTGTTTAATTGACTATGATGATATCAACTACGTCACGATACTCTCCACCGGCCCCGCCGGATCATGTGGAAATATCAAGGTGTGACAAACAACCACCAAGAATCTGTTTTTTTACGAATATTGAAAAGTTATAAAGCTAAAATCACACCACGATGTCCATTCTAAGATATGACTTTTTGCCTCATTCTTTACCCAAAGATAAGAATTTGTGTTGACTTCCAAAAAACATTTGTATGCTATTTGTCTTGTTGAAAACCCTCTCTTTTTATGCTCTCCAAACTGTCACATGTTGCTAAATAAATCATCTAAATCAATTTTTTGAGTGATGGTTCATGTTGTTGCATCAATCAATATAGTATAACTTCTTTCACCAAACTGAAAGTTGCCAAAGGGAGTTTACACCGGTTAATTTGCATCCATACTTCTTTTGCAAATAGGCATGCGGCTAGCAAGTGATCCACCGTCTCTTACTCCAGGTTAAAGTTTACTCATAGCAATGAATTATGGTTCATGCCCTGACTTTATTAGTATGGTGTGGTACAACTTTCCAAGCAAAAATATTGTTTTAGAGGTACCCAGTTTAACCATAAATGTTTGTAGTTCCCATGTTGTGCTGGTCTCCTTTCCCTTTCTTCTTTCAATGAATGTGTTAAGAGCAAACTGGATGCATCCCTGGACCACCACCATTTATCTTTGTTTGACAAGTTTTATGTGTCGGCCCCGTGTTCTCTCTCTCTCGTACCTTTTCATATTTATTCTACTACACACACTACAAGAAATTAACCTTATAGAGACGAAATTTTTAAGGTCTGTAGGGAGGACATGTCGTCTCTATAGGTCTTTTTTGCTTATAGAGACGACATAGTCTTTTTTTGCTTATACAGACGACATGTCGTCTCTATAAGATTTGTCTCTATAGCACAGTCTCTGTAAGTCACAAAAGTCGTCCCTATAGGTGTCGTCGCTATAGATGCATTTGTAGAGATGACATGTGCACTCTACAAGTCTATGATAAAAAATAATTAAAAAATAAATTAATATTTACTAAATAAAAAACATTTATTAAAATAATTTTAAGCCCTATAGAGCCGACATATCGTCTCTATAGTTTTTAATTTAAAAAAAAATAAAAATATATATTTTTACCTATAGAGACAACAGGTCCTCTCTATATGTTTTGTTTAAAAAATAATAAAAAATATTTAAGCTCTATAGAAACAACATGTCGTCTCTATAGGTTTTTCTAATATAAATAAAAAATGTCATTTTCTCCTATAGAGACGACATGTCGTCCCTATAGGTTTTTCTTTTAATTTTCTAGAAAAATATATTCACCAATAGAGACAATATGTCGTCTCTATAGGTCCTAAAAAATAAAAAATAAAAAAATTTATTTGTCCAGGTTTCTAAACCCATAAATCCCAATAATCCAACAAATTGAAACCTGCTAAAACATGTTTCACAAAACTACATAAAAGATAACCCTACCCTTCATATTTGAACCTCTTAAAACATATTTGAGAGCAAGAACGCATGCATGTCTCGTCAAATCATCAATGACTAACCTAACCTCCAACTATTTAACATAACTAACATGTGTAGATTGAAGGACAACTAACGTCGGTCTGGATTTGCCAGCAAATATTGTATCCCTTTTCCACTGAAGTTTATACAGAAAATGTACAAAATATGATTACAAAAACTTTAGTATCTAAAACTAATCTAATTTTGTGAACAGAGCAATTTAAGAGGTAAGCATTTAATGAACTTTGGGTCACTTTCAACCCATTTGACCCGTCCCAATAGATAAAGTATGACCCAGAATAAACCCATTTCTAGGTACTTTATCTATACTGCACCTTACCATGTGAGAAGCACGATCTAAAGTTGTGAAAACATAATTCCAAAGACAATCCTCTCACATGCTCTTTGAAAGCTTTTGCCCATGGCTTCCTAGGGTTTGAAAAAGTGTCCGCACATCTGAACCCATTTGACCCGTCCCAATAGATAAAGTATGACCCAGAATAAACCCATTTCTAGGTACTTTATCTATACTGCACCTTACCATGTGAGAAGCACGATCTAAAGTTGTGAAAACATAATTCCAAAGACAATCCTCTCACATGCTCTTTGAAAGCTTTTGCCCATGGCTTCCTAGGGTTTGAAAAAGTGTCCGCACATCTGAATTCCTTACCTAAAGATGAACAATGATAAAAAAAAAATTATGTTTTAATAAAGCTTTAACTATTTTCAGAGTAGAAAAGATTTCTGCGTTTAAACTTTAAAATATCTGATAAAGTATCCGAATCTTGAGGCCCGAGTGGTAGAGAAAACAAGTTACCTCAGGTCTTTCATCAGCTCCCAGATTTTGGAGTAAAGAGAAAACGGAAAACAACAATGTATCATGTTCGGCTACTGCAATCAAGGAATCTTGTTGATTAACCTTTTTAACACTGTTCTCAGTCTGTTCTATCTTTTCACCATTCATGTATTCTGATGTTTCTGCAGAATAGGCAAACTTTGATTTATCATTTATTTTGCGAAATAGGCAAATTTTGCTATAATGAAAGCTGATAAACAGAAAACATATGAGAGTTGAACCTTTACCATTATCCTCTATAGGACCCTCCAACAGACCCTTGGCGATAAGCCTCTTGAATATAGAATATTTTATTATTATGATATTATTTAGAACTCCTAATTTCTAAACATGTTGCGACAATATTACTAACCTGGAATCCAAGGGTGACTATATCCTTTTCAGATGACCGAGCAACTGATCTAAAGAAAAATGGAATAAGAAGTTTAACCAACATCACAACACCAAAAAAGAAAACAAAAATGTAGCGAATAATTACCTTAGCATTTCAAGGATATTTGGCTAGTTATAAAACAGCTTATCTCCATGCCTTTGAAAAAAGGTTTCCCTAATGAAAAAAGAACATGAAAGTACAAAAAAATAAAGCATATAGTTCCTCCCATAGTTATCGATAGCGAATAGCGACAACGCACCTATATGCTACGTCGCGATAGCGATGAAATAGTGCCCGTTATTTCGTGTTTAGCGATAAGGTAGTTAAAAATTTAAGAAATAAGAATAGCTATCTATAAAGGCCCGATAACAACTTCACATTTTAATAGCTAATAAATTAGCCTCTATTTTAGGTTTTAATCAATGTAGTACCACATAACATGTAATCAGTCAACTATGCTAACAAAACATGCATTAGATATGAAATTTTTTTTTGAAAATAGTTACAGTCAAATTCCTCATTCATAACCATGATAACCTAAAAAACAAAAAATAACTTACTTGTTTCCCATTAATAACATTTGTCTCAGCAATAACACTTTCAACAACCGAAGGATCCGCATACTTAATAAACCCGAAGCCCCTCAGACGGCCAGTCTATCGATCTTTCATGATTACCAAATCCGTCAGGTCTCCATACTTTGTAAAATAGTTAACTTTAAACCCCCAAAGTGTCAGAGATCTTCGATTCAAGAAGCAAAAACTCATCTCCTATGGGCTCCAAGCGACCTGGCTTCGGTGATGGCGCAAGCCCCCGATTCGTCTTAAGTTTATTTATTAATATTATTATGTTTACATATAATTTTTGATATAGGCTTCAAATTTGTTTGTTTAATTGTTACATGAAGATTTTAATCGGTGGTTTAGCAAAGGATACTACCATAGCTTAGTGTTTAGTTGTGTGTGTTTGTGTAATTATGACAGTGCCATTGTTTGTATCATGATTTGCGACGAGGGAGGCAGTGCAATCGAGGGGAGTAGCAGCTGATGACGGTGTGTCACGAATTGGGGAAAAGGGGAAGATTGGGGAAAATCAAACGGGGGAAATTGGGGGTAATGACTTTCAGATTGACGGGCTTGTGTTTTAGGGAATATTTGGTCCTCAACAGAGAGAAAAAGTCCTCTCCAATAGTTAATTATTTTGTTAGCTAAAATCTTATAGAGATTATAGAGAGGACGTGTCCTCTCTAATAATTTAATTATTATTTTTTTATTTTATTAAATTTATTTTTTCTATATGGTAAAAAAAATAAAAATAGTTATTTTGTTACTGATATAATTAATGATAATAATAACTAATAAGTATTGTTATTTTGTTAAAAATAATGGAATATTTTGTAACTAAATAATTGATGAAAACAATATTGATAAGTATTATATTATAAATCATAAAAATAATACTCCTATATATTAATAACCGAAGGGAGTGAGGATCTGATTGCATTTGTGATGCAGTTGTTCAGTATGAAGATCCATGATCGTTTAGAAACCACAAGGTATAATCAATTTAGCAATCGTTTCTCCGCCCTTCATTTGTAGAATTTTTTTAGGTATATAGTTTTCGAACCTGTATGTAGTTTTCGTATAGAATTTTTTTGGTATATACATTTTCGACCCCTCGGTTTTATGATTTTTTTTAGGTATATACGTTTTCCAACCCTCAATCGGAAATTTCAAGCTTCGCAACTACACACATACGCACGCATAAATACATACACATACATACACACACATACATGTACATGTGCACACTAACACTAACACTAACACATACACATACGTACACGTGCACACTTACATATACACATACACAAACACATTACACGTGCACACACTAATAGGTACACATATACACACACGCACATTAACACATACACACATACATATATAAAACACACAAACACGTACGTGAGCCTGAGCTGGACAAAGCTTGAGCTCAATTAACTTGTGAGAGCTCGAGCTCGCCTCGTTGGTAGTTTCTCAAGCTCAATTAAAATTACTTTTGGAGTCCCTGTGTTTTAGGGGCTTTAACCACTTGAGTCCAAAATCAAAATGTTTAACGCCCTGAGTGTAACGCACTGCGTCCTTAAACTTTTAACTTTTGGCAAGTCTAGTCTCTATACTATGTGAAACTTTACTCAATGTGAAACTTTGTGATACTTGAATCATGTGATACTTGAAACTTGACTCTTGATACTTTGAAACTTGACTCTTGATGCTTGATACTTATTAAACGCTATGAATCTTAATTCTTGGTGAAACTTGATACGAGATACTTGATACTTGACTCTTGATGGTATTTAAACGAGACTCTGATACTTATGGAACGAGAAACTTTTAGACTGTGTTGAACGAGAAACTAGAAACTTGACACTAACCAGCTAGCTTATGTAGACTTAAAACATGGAAACTTCTGTGATTCGTTATACAATCTTATCATGTGATTATATTATACAATAATACGCAACGCAACACTTAACCTAGCTCGCAAAACGAACCGAAATCAGAAATCTAGCGAACAAGGATTGTTTGTCCGGATGGACATCCGATCGAACAGTCATCCAATCCAGCCCATCCCACCGCCTTATCCACTCTGACACCTATAAATACCCTTTGTCACATCATTATTCACTGATGTGACAGCCTCCTCCGACCAGACGCACTCTCTCTCGTTCTAAGGCACTTTTCTTCCAATTTCAGTCGATTCTTGTAAGTTTTCTTCGTGATTCTTGTACAAATTTCATCTTTACACACTTACTCACTAGATTCTTCATCAAAATCATACTTTTCACCGTGAAATCACTAAGATTTGGGCTCTTGAGGATGACGTCATCAAAGCGGGTTGTACAAACAGCTGTGTGATGTCATTCCGTTAAGATTTAGTCCAGATCTAAGAGATTTCTACATGTTTTACCATGAATCTTTACATAATCTAAACATTTTTGGTTAATTTCATGCTTTTCTTAACTTACCTACTCAAACACGATGAAATCTGGAACCAAAACAGGCCTAGGACTTGTTCCTTAGTCTGGAGTCGGCTCGATGACGGACTTCCACCGTAGAGATGACCAAATTACGGGTCAGACATGAAACTCCGTTAAGAGCAGTCATCCGATCGAACGGGGTGATTCCCATCCGATCAGACGAGCTAAAACTTAATGGGTTTCCATTGTCTTGATACGTCACCATGTTATCTCCGTTAAAATCGAACGTGGATACTTTTAAAAAAGGTTCAAAAGAGAAAGATCACGACAATCAAACGATCGTCCTAGCGGATGACCGTCCGGACGAATGATCCTTCGGCCAAGTGACTGTCCTTTGTAACTCTCAACACTTAGACTATTTGAATCGGGATTTTGAACTATGAAACTTCCACTCGAACAGGCATCCGATCGAACGGTCATCCGACCGGATGACCATCCGATCGAATGACTTGAATTTATACTACAACGAAGACTTCAAAGTTGAAACATTTTGCAGAACACACTACTGATCGAATGACCGTCCGATCGGATGGGTCCCATCTGGGTCAAATGGTCATCCGACCGGATGACCATCCGTCCGGATGACCATCCGATCAGGAGGCTGGTCAGACACTTTTACTCGTTTTCGCACGATTCAACTTTCGGTTCAACGCTCATACTGTTATACTATAAACAGGCTAACTCTCGCGCTCCCTTCGATCCAAATAGTTGGTGTTAATACTTATTTGGAAACTTACTCTATCTGCGCCCACTGTGAGTATACTCGATCCTTTTTTAGACACTTTGGGGATGCAACATGTATTCTATAAACTTGACACTTGAAACTTATTTGGAAACTTACTCTATCTGCGCGAAACAGGATACTTGTGAAACTTGAGACTTATATGCTATGTGATGTTTAATCCTTGTATGTGACATGTCTTGGCAATTATGGTTATATGCATATGCAATAGGTTGTAACGCCCCGCCTGCTATTCTCTTGGGTATTGCTAAGATCAAACCTCCTGTTAGACTTTGGGAAAGGCACCGAACGTTTATAGCTCCCGCTAGACTCTTGGGATTGCTATGTTAATTGCGTTGGAAATGCTTGTTACATAGGGACTACGTTAGCTTAGCATGGTGAAACTTGATATATGTTTCATGGAAGATACGCGTTTTTGCAACGTTTTAAACTATTATGTTACTATGTACTCAAACTTGTATACTCGCCAACATTATTGTTGATAGTATTTTAATACATGTTGCAGGTTGACAATAGCTGAGGAATCAAGAAACATGCTAGGATGCTGCTTAGAAACACATCTTAGTAAATTTAGAAACTTTTGAACAATGTTTGATGATTTGTACTTAATACTTTGTGATCGTGGTTGGTGATGGATGTTTAGACGAATTTTACCTGAAATTAATTAATTACTATCGAAACAAATAGTGTTGTGGAATCTCTTGAGCAATCTGAACGCATAGTGCCGTGCCCCGATGTTTCCGCCATCGGTTGGGGTGTGACAGATTGGTATCAGAGCCATAACTATAGGGAATTAGGAAAAGTAGGAATGCTTTGCCTAGTCTATAGTTCTAGGAATCTTGACTCTTATCTGTTGTTTAAGACTTATGCATTCTACCGTACTTGCTTCCTAGCAACACATTCCTGTTAAACTTACATGCCTTTCCTAAGGCTGACACAATATACATTTGAACGCTTGAAAATGCTGCGAAACAACGTTTGTATTTTGCACGAGATTTACCCTCAAGTCGGGAGTGACATCCAAACCTTGAAGGGGAATTTCCAGACCATACTCTAGTAGGTCTTGTCTTTTGATAAGTACCGACTCTATTAGCGCACGATGTTGTCAAGATAGAGGTGAAACTCACACCTTGATGACTAGTCCCACTCTTTAATTTCTGTCTCGCCAGAGTCTCGAAATTTCCAATCAATTAGGGACGTGAAATGATCGTAAGGACGAATATCGTAGGCCTAACATCGATGATGTATTTGTCTAAGTAAGTCAAGGCACGTTGCCTCAATTCGAGAGGGGTTCGATCCACTTTGGTTAGTCAACGTTCCTCTACCCGGAACAATCCCATGTTTTATGAGCCTATCTTTTTTATGTTATCTCGGTTTTATATGTGGCTTTAAACATTGATTCTTTGATCATTTCGAGACTTTTACACAAATCGCACGTATCTCCGCAATCTAAAACAATAATCATAATCTCCCAGGATCGAACTAAATTTATGATGCTTTATTCGTTATGATAAACTACGCGGAATTCTTGATTAAACTATGGGAAACATGATTGAATGTTATGCTATGTTAAACTACTTGCTTAATCTATGTGGAATGTACTGTTGTGGGTAGCAAAACACTACACGTAACATGACACCGAATGACGAGAGGGGCGTAACATGGACGAAACATGGTGGATACGCCGCTGGTACTTCCTATATATAAATGTTCATGTCATGTTACCAAACTTTCGTACTACGTACCATGCGAAATTTGGTGTTTTGCAGACCGGGATGAGAATATTGAACGTTAAGCTATGTGAAACTAGTCGATTGATGTATGTGTATGTAACTGGTTGAAGCACATGAAAATGATGGAGTGTACGGTTATGGATGGCAAAACACGACACGTAACATGACACCGAACGACGGGACAGACGTGACATGGTCGAAACATGGTGGATACGCCGCTGGTACTTCCTATATATAAGTGTTTCCAGCATGTTACCGAACTTTCGTACCACATGCCATGCGAAAGTCGTGGTTTTGCGAACTTGTGGTGAGAATGTTGAATCTTTGTGCTACGTGAAACTTGTTGAACGTTTTGTGATGTGTGAAACTTGAGTCTTTATGTGATCATGTGTGAAACTATATACTACGAGACTTTATGATCCAGACTTATACGATCCTTTTCTTGGATCTTTAGATGTCTTCCCGTAAACTATCCGACTCTCTCAAGAAAGCCAGAGCCAACTCTCAGAAGAAAATAATGTCATTCATGGCCGACCAGATTGCTCGCATCGTGCCAAAGATTGTCACTGAGATCCAGGGTTCAAACACTCCTCCCTCCTCTGTTGACTCTAAGACAGAGAAACAAAAGCCTACGAAGTTCAGCTACAAACACTTTGTCTCTTGCAACCCTAAGCCTTTCACGGGCAGTGATGGGGTGAACGCAATGCTAGAGTGGTTCGACAGCATCGAGGTTACCTTCATCAACAGCGAATGCCCAGAACACTTAAAGACTAGGAGTGCAACTGGCATGTTTCAAGGCAGGGCTCTGGAGTGGTGGGCGAACGAGAGAAACATCCGCTCTAACGAAGAAGCTTATGCTCTTCCGTGGCCTGAGATGCGAGAATTGATGATGCTCGAATTCTGCCCTCCCCATGAACAGCTAAATCTTGAGGAAGAGTTCTGGCACCTCAAGCAGGTTGGAGATGACAATTTGGCTTACACTACCCTTTTTAAGCAACTCAGCATAATCGTGCCTCACTTGGTTTCTACTCCGAAGCGCATGATAACCAAGTACACCACCACTGCAACTCCCTCCACCACCGTACCACTATCCCCACCGCACCACACCACACTACGACCACCACCACTGCACCACCACCATCCGCACCATCATCACCACCACCATCCCCACCATCAACCCCACCATGAGCACCACTATCCCCATCATAAACTACAAATCAATCTAGGGTAAACACAAACAGATCAATATCCAATCAATCGACGTCACAAATAAACTATCTATCCTTACACAAATAGAATCCGATTAACAAATTAAAAAAAATCAAAATCAAACAAACAGAGGCTAAATCTTACAAATAATTCCCAAAATTCAACATATAAACGCAAAAAAACCCTACGAAAACATCCAACATTCTTTAGATACACACAAATCACTCACAAAATCGGTCTAAAAATCTTCATCTAGCTTCTAACTACGCTTACGAGTTGAACAACAAAATTGAACAAACTAACCTTTTTGTAACAACATCAAACAGAAAAAAAAGCGATTGAACTGGAAGAGTGGCTCATAGATGACATGAAAATGGTGGCTCGCGGCGGCATGAACTCTTGCTCAGGTGGAAATTGAGGTACATAGGTGCCTTTTGGGTTCAAGTGATTGGGGTGGGTTACGTAGGGGGTTGTTGGTGTAATATAGGGTTCCGGTTAACTTCGGTTGGGGGTGGTGGCAGTGAGTACAGACATTGTATTTGGTACGGTGGTTGTTGTGTAAGATGATGGAGCTTGGGGGTTAGGGTTTGTGGTAGTGGGTTGTGGTTGTGGGGCTAATGTTGACACTGGGTTTAAGTGGCAGAGGTGGAAGGTGGTGGTGGTCGAAGCAGGTAGGTAGTGGTCGGTGGGGGTGGGTGGTGGTCTTATAGTTAGAGAAAAATAGTATAGCATAATATAGCATAGTATAGCATAGTATAGTATAGTATAGGTGGCGGTTCTACGATTACACAAATACTTACTTCCACAACGAGCCATTTATAACCAAGAGCTCTGATACCAACTGATGCTTTTTCACGCGCAATCAAATAGCTCAAGAAAAAGCAAATAAATAATATAATCCAATCACAAGTCAAAGAAGTCAAAACAGTAGTTGGGCAAGGAGTGAAAGATCGCAATTAGCAATCTTTTCTTCCTTTGACTTCAATCTTGACTTTGACTTCCGAAAAGCGGGTTGTTACACTTCAAACAACAACCAGCAACAAAATGTCGCCCAGGTACCCCGTCGTGTGCCGCGACGGGAGAAGGACTAGGTGTCGCGTGACGCGAGACCTCTCGCAGGCCGCGACCACTAACCACCCCTTCTGTCGCGCGACGCGAGGACGGCTTTTCGACAGAAAGATTTATTCTCAGACCTGCATTTTTTCAGCCATGACCCATTTGACGGAAACGGCCATAACTTGTTCAATTTTTGTCCGATTTGGGTCACGTTTCTTTCTATGTGGCCGTAATTAGATTGTCTATACTATGGAATAAAAATCCAACATTTTTCATGAACAATTTCTTCCATTTAAGCCTTCGGATCATAGAAATTTTCATGTTATTTTGACCCGTTTGTGTTTTAATAACAATAACTAATTATATGGGTAAGTTTATTCGACCCGTTTAACTTTAACTAGTTAAAAAACTTTAACACAAATCCTATATTGGTAATTTGCGCATATCTAGTCATACTCAAACCTGCGTTTATGACTTGTATACAGCGCTACCTTTTTCTCGGCTAATTACTTTAATATGTATTAATTCAAAAAGATCCGGTATCATTTCGACATCTTTATTTATGTAACCTTTTCGGTTTACATCAAGACATTCTATTGACCCGTTTAGCTTTCTTAGCGAAATCCATCGCTTCATTTCACCAAAGTTTCATTACTTTGGTTGTTTTAACCTGTTTGGTTTCGTCGGCGAATTTTATCGCTTTCACATAACCAAACATGTATGATTCGGATCACTTTGACCCGTTTAAACTTTAAAGTAGAATCCACCACTTCCATGTTTTTATTTCGCACTATACACTAGTTATTTCAACCGGTTAATACATACGGAAATCGTCCGTTTCAGTAATAACCAAACTTCATAACGATTTAATCATTATTCAAATAACTAAACATAAGATAATAAGGATAATCTACGAAGCGCATACCCACGTACCTTTCTAGCGGTTTCCCGTTCCACCTTGCCCCTCGATGATCCACCCAAATCACCTATATGATTTAATTCAAATATATTACGTAGAACTCATGGTTCAATATTCGTTCAAGCATTTTATCAAACATCTTGTGTGCAATTCTTTGCAACAACATTCACATGTTTTGTAAGTACTAATTAACCCTCTTAATGCATCTTCTTCATATCCATATTACAAGAATAACATGAACAACACTTGAGTTTGCATCATAACCCTCAAATAACATAAATTATCCTTAGGATTTGAGTGTTTATCACAAAACCCACTTGTGATAATGCATCAATTCAATATGATATAACTTAACCTATCAATTTCGTGTCTAAGACTTGTTCTTAGACTTGTATTCATCATGATTTAACCATAACATTAAAGATTTATTCAAGAATCTAAATTATAGAAATTCATAAGAAATCAATACATCATCAAAGGTCTAAATTGAGCATACCTTATGATCTCCCAAGGTTGGTGATCAAGATTTTAACTTAGGATTGCTTCCCAATCGAATTCTATCCTTGATTCTTGAATGATTTTGGTGATTTAGGGTTTTTGAGATAAGGAGCTTTGTTC
Organism: Helianthus tuberosus; assembly: GCA_030545235.1. Taxonomy (NCBI): domain Eukaryota; kingdom Viridiplantae; phylum Streptophyta; class Magnoliopsida; order Asterales; family Asteraceae; genus Helianthus; species Helianthus tuberosus. The sequence goes on along the minus strand of CM060417.1, from coordinate 79,850,404 downwards.
CCCTGTGTTTTGATCGACCGTGTACACACACACAAGGTGTGTGTTTTAAACTTATCCTTGTTTGGTAAAACAACTTTCAGATAGGGCTAAGTTAGTCCCTCTAGTTGTAAATTATACATAATGGTTAAAATCGTTTGTTTCCTTCTCTTTTCTGACAAGGTTTTAACTAGGTTAGTTATTCCTAGATTTATCCTCACTATTTTATTTTCGATATTTATATATAGATTTACATATATATATATATATACACCTATATAATTTAATATTTTAGGGGTGTTACAACTATTGGCTTCGTCAAAAGATTTTAAATAAAACTAACTTTTAGATAGCTTGCCATTGTTATCGATCATCGCACACCATCGACGACCACCACACATAACTGAATGCCATCACGAACCTGTGCGCAACTAATTAGGTTAACATTTTGTTACACTTTAGTAATGAGAATTACAAAAGGAGTTATTATATGATATCAAGTATCACAATCAGATGGTGGAATCAAAAAGAGTTATTATAAATCATGTAAGTCTTGAGGCGGATCTTGTACAATATGATATCAAATAACACAATCAAATAGTGGAATCAAATGAAAGTGATGATTCAAGAACACGATTGTCTCAATGTATACAATCTCAATAACTTGGTGAATCGTCTAATACAAAGAGAACTCTCTCTAGAAAACGTTCTCTCAAAGTGGCTAACCTAGAAATGAAATGAAAACTTGTCTAGGTACCCATGCCCCACGTGGGCTCCCCATCTGCCTGGCCCACATGGCCTTAGGCATGACCCAAATCACCTTTTATGGTCTAATTCTTAATACAAACTAACCTAATAAAGCCCAACTCATAACCCATAGCCTGTTGTGTATATTTGATACATCAATCTCACACTTTTAGGCCCAACAATCTCCCCTAGACTGATGCTATCAAATTATCCTCATAATGTGAATACAACAACATCTTCAACGAAATCTATGGTTCTTGCCATGCTATAGGAGTTGTTGAAGTTCTTGATCCGAACTTTTAGCACTGGGTCTCTTCTTCTTCTTTTGAAGTTAGCTTTATATTAGGATCACAATCAATATTTGGCTTGAACATTTTTCTAAAAAGAATGCGAGAGGAGGATACTCACTAACTCTTTTCTTTTTCAATCTTTCTCTTTCAAGCACGTTCACAAGTACTTCTTCATGTGTACTTTCACTGTTAGATGATGATTCGTATAAGGTTCTTCTTACTCAGGTACAATTTGTCGTCATGGTGCTTCATGCTTGTCAGCAACTAACAATACCTCATTCTTCATCAATCCCTGTTTCTTGATTTAAATTAAGTTCTACAAATTCTCAGAAATTTATAAGCAAACATTTCAATGCAACATAGGAAAATACCACATGAACACCCGGTACATCCAAGTAATTGTACTCAAATTTTCAAAATTTAAATTTCTTTCAACTTTCATTGATGAGTCAAATTTTCAAGAATGGTTATTGTTTTCTTAGTTTTAAGAAACAAATAAAAATACTCTATTTTTGGATTTTTGGTTTTATGAAAAGCATGATACTATTTTGTAATTTTTATTTTTCTATTTTTAAAATTTTTTATATCAAAATATAAACTGAAACACATATAAACATAAAAATTAGCTCAATTGTTACAATATAAAATTACATTTGCAATGGGATCAAATCGCTATGAAGCGGACTGAAGAACATTTTTCAGCACAAATTTACTTAACTAGTCTATGTGATTTCCAGTATGTTTTTTCCACTTAAACTCTTGTTTCAAAGCTTTCGTGTATTGTCATCTGTGAACTTTTATCATGTTTTATACATTAATTATGATCTAAAGTGGGTTTCGTATAGATCCTAGAACAAATTCAGTACATTCTATCAAGCATGTAGTTTCCCCACCACATATTTCACAGTAATCGCCATAGAATCTAAAATCTTGTCTGGGACTGGGTTGAGAAAAGAACAGAATATATCATATTTAGAGATAGTATAATATACAGATCAAATGATTTCGCATATGATTTAGGTTTAAGGGTTTTGGACACTAGAGGGTCTCTTTTGTTGTGCACATCGGCATATTTTTGCACACATGTGGTCTCTTTTGGTGTTTTGATTGATCTAAAAGCACATTAGCTTTGAACAACAAATAGCTAGGCCTCCACTTCCGTAGAACAGAAGCTGGTGTGTTAAGTATCTTCAGGTCTTTGCTTTCACAAAACAGAGAAGATACTGGAATTTTTCAGATTTGATTTCAACCCTAGAACAAACAAGTGTGTATCGGGACATCACACAAGTAGTCAAATAGACACTGTATTAATTCTACGTGATGTTCCCCACTAGATTCATATATTTAGATTCAATCATGTCATAAGACAACTTATTTTCCAAGTCAAAACAAAGCCTATCAACGTGTCACATTAGATCCTAGTATTTTCAGTTTAATATATTACATGTGTCAGTCTTACCCATAAATGAACATTTATGTCACTTCCCATATAATGCAACATACTGTTTTTGTATTTTTCTGTTTTCTCCCCCTAAAACAGTGCATAAAGAATAACAATTGTATTTACTTAAACTCTTTTTGTATTTCTCATTACTCTCCCCCTAAATTTGTGCATAAACTTTATGCGCAAATTTACTTAAGAATAAAAACTTTATGTACAAATTCATAAACTAAAAAAAATGTTCTTTTTTCTTAACCATTCCATCATCAAATTTATAACTAATCATTTTAAACATTTATGTACCAAAATTTGACTATACCTTTCTTGCTGATCTTACCTCCCTTATCCCCTTCAAAGGAAACATATAATCTGTTAACAGAAAGAACATTATGTAACAGAAATTGTCACCCGTCATATCCCTGGAACAACTACTATCAACATTCCAGAGATTGCTACCAGTTCCTTCTTGGTTGTCTCTGTATAAATAAGGAAATTAGTTAGACATAGGTACCCATGCCATCGTGGTCCTGGGTATTCCGGAAGCATCAATATAAGATACTTCTTGCCAGTACATCTCCTTGTCATTTTCAAAAATTGGGGATACTGCTTTGGATTTGGGTTTCCAAATATGTTTGGTTTTTCTAATTTCTTAGGTTCCTTTGGCAAAACAATTGGCTTTTCGACCTTGTTATTTTTCAAAACTTGTTTAGGTTTCAAATTGTTTACTTTTGGCTTTCGCAACATTTCAATCCCCATCAAATGGTTTAATCTTAGGATTTACGTTCTTCATTGTCTTAGGTACAGAAACCTTCACAGACATAGAATGATATTTATCCTTTGGTGTAACCTTCTGATTTTTCATGTGATAGAGCTCATAAGGACAATGTGTGCAATCTCTTACTATGAGACCAGTTGTACGATAGTTGTAACAAGTTTGCTTCTTTACATAAGGAGTATATCCTCTATCATCAAATTTAGAGATGATGATCAATTTGGATGCATATGTTTATCATTTCTAGTAGCTATTTGTTATGGAGATTTTTTTATTACGTAAATTTTTGTTTTGTGAAGCTCTCTTTTAGTTCTTTATGGCTAGCTTAGATTTCATGTCTAGTTCAGAAATCTCATCTATCTTGCCAAAAGCTTTGTTAGCCCAATTAAATGCATATTTCTCACATTTTTCATTATTAACTAGCTTAACAAAAGCATTTCTCAAAACACGAGCATTTTGAGATCTACCATGTCGCAACCCCCGACCCCCTGCCCCGAGAGGCGGGTGCCACGAGCAGCGCTCAGAGCTGGTGGTATCGGTGTTTATTAGTTTGGCAGCGGAATACATCAGGAGCGTAGTTAGGAAATATTTTTATCAGAGTTAAACACCAAACTTTTATAACAAATCATTGGGGTAAAACCCAAGTTCATTTGACAATACATTTATAGGGATAAACCCTAATTATTGAAAACAAAAACTCCTTTTTATTTTTGGTAACTTTTATAGCCACTTTTCCAAGCCTTCAGTGCTCTCTAGTTGGCTTCTATTGGCTTTCACATTTTGTTACCTGAAACGCGTTTTAAAAAATTTTATCAGCAAGAAATACTGGCAAGTACATTCCATTTTGTGAAGCATCAGTTGTTACACATTACAGTATTAAGGGCGATTACAATGTTTATATCTACACAATTACTCGTTCAGTACGTGTCACTCGACAGATCTGTGACTATGGTCATATCACACATTGGATACTCGTGCCCAATTGTGAAGGTTATCAAGTACTGTATACAAACCTCATAATACTGGTAGCAATTGTAGAATTACAAAGACTTAATCACTGTAATTGTATTTGAAAACATTTGAGGTTTTGGTAAAATATTTTGACTAACAAAAAGTGTTTATAAAAGAAAAATGTACTCACAAACAGTGAGAAAAAGCGAATGTACTCACATTGTTGACTTAGGTGATACTACTATAGCTTCATGGTGATTCTCCTGGTTATTATCTATTAAAATTAAACAATGCACACATGTTAGTAAAATAACCCAAATCACATTAACCGTACAACTCGAGACAGAACTCCAATGACTGAGTCAGGCAGAGCCTTGACATGCATTATAGAGTCCTAGATCAATTGGGTGTAACTCGAGACAGAACTCCAACGAGTGAGTTAGGCAGAGCCTTGACATGCGTTACGGAGCCCTAGATCGATCGTGTAGGGTAACAGCAGGGGTATAATACTTACAACGAGGCAGAGCTTCGCTTTATAGGGGTATTATACCCGAGTATAATTTCTACTATTAGAGAATTTGAGAGAGAATTTGATTTTTGAACGATTGAACAAATGAGCCGATCGACCCTATTTATAGGCCTGATCAAAGGTGGCTCGCGGCCCGCGACAAACTTAAGGTCGGCCTTCGCGGCCCGCGACGAACGTAGGTTAGGCCGTAGGCTTGGCCAGTCAGCGAATCTAGACCTGCCACGTGTTGACACGTGGCGGCATGGGTGTCCGGCAAGCAACTAGGGCTCGCGCCCCGCGAGAGACCAAGGGTGTCTGGGTCGTGGCTGTAACAACCCGACTTTTGGAAAGTCAAAGTACAAGTCAAAGTCAAAGTCAAAGGAAGAAAAGATTGCTAATTGTAATCTGTCACTCCTTGCTTAATTATTGATTGTACTTCTCGACTTATAATCGATACTCTAATTTAAGTTGCTTTAGTTGTATTATGTGGAGTACACGTTAATAAATCGCAGTTTAATCGCTAATCGACTCATTGCTAATCTCATCGCAACTCGAATTATGTGTTCTGGATATTGTTTTACGTGTGTGTGCTATTATGTGTTACTTGTGCATGATATGTTTATGTTGAGGTGATTTATCACATAATCGCAACTCTATCGCAACGCAATCTCATCGCAAATTCGAGATTCAAGGATTTTATTTATGGTATTTAGTAGTTAGGTCATTTGTGTAAATAATGGGTAATACTATCGCATCGCTTACTCGCAACACATCACAACGCTCAACGCATGAAAGGAAAAGTAAAAAACCAACTCGCACCCGCCATCCGATCGAATGACCATTCGATCGAATGGCCATCCGTCTGGATGACCATCCGATCAGATGGCCATCTGATCAAACCACACTTCGTTCGCACACCTGCACCAACTTTCCTCTTTTGGCAATCTATAAGATGTGACAGCTCTCTCATCCGACCAGCACGTTCCAGCCCTCTTTTCTCTCGATTCCTCGCGATTCTTGTAAGTTTTCAACCCAAATCATGTACATCCTTGATCTACACACACTTCTTCGTCTTTTTCACCTTTGAATCTTCACTTTTAACCATGAAATCGGCAGATTTGAGGAGTTCTAGGATGATGTCATCATGGGGTTCTCATGAACTTCAAGATTTGACCTCATTCCACCAAGAACAACTCAGATCTTAGATATTTCAACATGTTTAAACACTAATCTCGCATAAATCTAAACATTTTCAAATGTAAAAGAGTTGAAAGATGCCTACTTAACTTTTCTTCACGTACTTTTACACTCATGCACTCAAAACCGATAGAATCGGAGCTCATTCAGGCCTTCCACTTATTCTCTAGTGAGGTGTCGGTCTGATATCTAATTCCTATCAACGAGATAACCGACTTAGCGGGTTGAACATGAACATCCGTTAAGAACAGTTAACTGGTCAGAATGGGGTGATTCCCGTCCGATCGGATAACTTGAACTTGAGGGAATTTCCATTGTTTAACACGTTGTCATACCGTCTCGATCAAACCACAAACTTTAAAACTTAACAAATTTCAAAACGAACAAGTCACCAAATGGACTGCCGTCCGATCGGATAGCCATCCGATCAAATTAAAATCCGATCGGATGCCTCCTAGTCCCAAACACTTGAACTTTTTACAAACTTTCAATACTTATCAAAAACCAGCGAATGGCCATCCGATCGGATGACCATCCGGTCGAATGACCATTCTGCTGTGAACTTGTTCTCTGAGAAATATCTCACTTGGAACAGAACACCATCCGAACGAACGGCCATCCGGGGTAGAGATACTTCTCTGATTTTTAAATGCTACAACGAAAACTTCAAAGCCATCATACATAAACACATCCATCCCAAGCGAATGGCACACCGACCGAATGGCCATCCGACCAGATGACCATCCGTCTGGATTGCCATCCGTTCGGATGTCCCTTCGTCACTCAGTCACTTCGCATCGTTTTACGCACCGTTTATCGCTTATGCTATCATTCTCTTCAGGCTAATCCCCCACCACTCCCTTCAATCAAAGAGAGTGTTTATTTACTAAACACAATTTGTGAGTATACTCAATCCCCTTTTGCTTTAAGCACTTTTTGGTGTTACATACGTTACTTATATCAAATCACATCAATCACGCAACGCAAACACTTTTATACGCTAACCGTTATTGCATGTTATACGTGTTACTCGATGAATGCTTTTGTGTTATATTTACACAGTGATTGTTGCCTGACCCCTTAGCACGATAGTACTATAGTTTGGACTCAACACCTTTTGTGGACAGGGGTTCTTAAGGGCTTTTCTCACATGTCGCAGTGGTGATATGTGTTGCGCATTCTACAACTCGCAATCACGTCTGTGCATATTTCATTGTCGATAACCTACTTGCTTCACTTTAAACATGTTACATGCTGGTTATGCGTAAACTCTCTTTCGCTACTATTATACTATTAAACTTGAATGCTCACCTTTACACTATGTGTATTGACCTCTATTTTAACGTATGTGACAGGTGTTTGAGATGCTAAGATGCTTGCTATGTAGAATTCAAGTAGGATGAGTCTAGAAGCAAACAATTTAAATCTGAGTTGTCGGAACAACTTTTATTTGTCTTTGAGAACTACTTATCTGTAATAACCATATTACTTGTTATGTCATGGTATGGGACGTGATGCTTAAATAATTGGTAATTATAGTTGTTATGGATTCTCTTGGACAATTTGTTTCGCTCAGTGCCGCGCCCCGATGTTTCCGCCATCGGTTGGGGTGTGACAGATTGGTATCAGAGCCATAACTATAGGGAATTAGGCAAGACTCTACCTAGTCCAGGTCGATGTCTTAGAATCGACCTAGTCTATAGTCTAAGTAACAACAGACCGACTTGTGCGTACCTGGTAGGGGTTTTGCACGAGCCTACTTGATATTCTCGCTCGAACTCGCTATACACTACACTCTTGCGTGAACACCGCATACTACCGTTTCGCGCAAGATCAGCCTTTCCTAAGGCTGGCCACACACACAAACGCATGATCTAGTTGAGATTAGGTGTGAAAGCCGCAAACTCTCGACCAAATCGCTCGTTCGACTCGCACATTTTACTATGAATAAGATAATTTGCGTTGAATCAGGGGTGAAATCCATACTTTGACGCAATTCTTCTCATCTATCTCGTAATTTATCACACAAACAGGAATAGAGTCGCTAAGGTAGGGGTGAAACCCGAATCTTGATGACTTGTTCCGCTCTCTACTTTGGTTTTTCAAAACTCCCACTGTTGGTGCACACATTTGTCATCTTCGTCTTATATCGAGTCTTGGGTTCGTTGCGGGTTTGATCAAACATGACATCATATATGTGATATCACAAGTGACATCACATATATGACATCATATATGACATCATGAAGACAAAACAAGTTTTAAGATGTGACCGTTTGAAATGTGTCATTTGTTTGAGAGATGTCCGTTTGAAGCTCGTGACCGTTTGAAGGATGTATTGCCACTTTCAAATGGTCAGGGTTAGTTTCCTATAAATAGGCTTCAAACTTTCATCATTTGTAAGTTTCTGGCTAGAGCAACGAAGTGCTGCCGAAGTGTTGTCAGGTTGTAAAACAGTGTGAAATCAATATTACAACAGTTTTAAGCGTGAATCTTGCTGAATTGAACTCTACACGTCTGTTTCCGCCTTTCGTTTAGAGATAAACTCTTCTGATCGACTCATTCGGGTCTGAAAACGATCCTACAAGTGGTATCAGAGCTCAGGAGGAAGAGATTTCGCAAAAACAGCTCGTTTTCATCACTAATTCTGTTTCTACACCATTCTTTTTCGAAATTTAAATTTTTTTACGGTTAAAAACGGCTCAAACTTTCACACATTGTGCGCATACATGTATTAACAAATCCTGGAAAGTTTCAGAACTTAAATCGACTTAAAACCGGTTAAAATCAGTGTTTCGCTTGTAATGTGTTCGAATTTGCTGATGTCATTGGCTTTCGCTTGAACAATCTGTTGGCTTTCGCTTGAAATTTTGGTAGTGGTTGAAGCGAAACACCGGCTTTCGCTTGAAATACGTGTGGGTGTTTGCTTGAGTTTACCTCGTGAGTCTCGCTTGAAATCAACACACCGCTTAGAAGGTTCATCGATCTATGTGACACGTTAAACAAGGTATATTTTTACGAGGTGAACCAGTTCGTTTGAAGGCTTGTTTGAGAAACATGGATTCTAAATTTTACAACGCATTTGCTTCAACCCCGACTAGTTCATCCGACGTTGCTAAGACCATGACAATGGAGAATGAAACCGGTACAATGCAAAAACCTTCGAAACTTATGGGAATTGAAGATTATCACGGATGGAAGAAACGGTTTGAGAATTGGGTTCAGGCAAATCATCTAAAAGCTTGGGAGAGCATCGAAACTGAATATGAGAGGCCAAAGAATTCAGCGGGAGTCAATAAAATCATTTCAGAATTCACAGAGCAAGAAAGAGATAGTTATAAAGGAGAGAAAATGATGATCAATCTGTTACAACAAGCAGTAAAGGAGGATATATTTGTGTTGCTTCAACATGATGAAAATGCTTATTCTATCTGGGAAGCTCTTAAAAAGAAATTCGAAGGAAGTACTGAAATGCTACAAAGTAAAGCAGCTTTGTTGAAAAAGGAATTTGAACTATTTACGTGCATGCCTGGTGAAACAACAAAGAGTCTTATTGAAAGATACTGTCATCTTGTACGCACTATGTCACAGTTGAAGATTACAAAAACTCCAGCAGAATGGGTTGAAAAGCTTGCTGATGCATTACCGCAACAGGAATGGGGTACATATCTGATGATATTGAAAAATTCCGGACAGTTTAGAAGGTTATCGATTGCACAGTTTATAGAGAAGTTGGAGGCACAGGATCTGGAGCAGCAGAAAATTGCTAGAATGAACAGTTCTACTCATCAACAAGATATTAAATTGTACTATAAAGGAAATGTTCAAACTGCTGAAGCAAGTCCAAAGATACAAACTGCATTTAGTGCTGGAAATCAATCTACACCAAGCAGTCAAGGATCAGTCAACACTAGTGGGTTCTCAACGGTGAATCCTCCAAGTGTTCAAAGTTCATCTGCTGGAAATGGTCATCTAATTCAGTGTAATGTGGCTTTACATCTTCAAAATGGACAAAATTATTCTGAAGAGATTGTAAAGAATCATATGGGATTATTGGTAACTGCATTAGAGTCTTATGAAGGGTTGATTGCCGGAAGAATTGGTAATCCGATGCTCACAAAGGAAGATTATGACCAATTTGATGCAGAGGAGCTGGAACTAATGGATATTAAATGGGCCTTAGCTAGTGTTTTGAGGAGAGCAGAAAAATTTAGATTGGTTACAGGAAGAAATGATTTCTTGGATGCAAACCTTTCTAATCTAGGATTTGATAAATCTAAAGTTGTCTGTTTTCGTTGCAGGGAGAAAGGCCACTTTAAAAGAGAGTGCAAGAATCAGGAGCCGAGAGGAGCAATGGAGTCGTCTGGGAAAGATGATTATTATAGGAAATCCATTTATCAACAAATTAATCATCTACTACATCAACAATAAGATCCACAAACGGCACATGGAAGAATGATCGAAGATGCAAACAAAAAGGCTTCCTATGGCATCATGGATCAAGATGACGAGAAAGTGGCAGATGGTTTTAGCTGGGACAAGTACATTCCAGCTGATCCTAATGTTAAAGCTTTTATTGTACATATTGTTCAAAAGCCAGAAATATTGAAGGAATGGATGGAAGTGTTATCTGATGAAGAGAAAAATGAAGATGAAAGATCTGTTTCATCTGAAAACAGTTCATCAGAAACAAGTGATAGTGATGAAGAGATGGAACAGATAAATTTGGGAAAAACTCATTTATCTTCTGACACTTTTGAATTTTATTTTGCAGAAAAATTGAAGAAACTAAAAGAAAGGAAAGCTGCAAAGGAAATGAAAGAGGTCAAAGTGATTGAGAAGATTGTGGAAGTTGAAAAGATAATTGAAGTCGAGAAGATCGTTGAAATCACAAAACCCTGTCTTACTTGTTTAGAGTCATGTAAACAATGTACATAAAAAGATGAGAGGTTTAGTGAGTTAGAAAAGTTGAAAGAAAAGTTGTTGTTTGATGTAAAAAATTTGAAACAGTCATATGATGTATTGAACAGAACTGTGAATAGTCTGGAAAAGACTAACTCTGAAAGAGAGAAAGCTTTGAAGATGTTGAATGCTACTATGATGACAAAGCAGAAAGAGATCAACTTGTACATAGAAGAATGTGCAAAGTGGAAGAAAGAGTTGGATAGTGAAGCAACTGAGAATGAAAGAATCAGAAGATTGCTGCAAAGTTACAAAGGTTGTGACTACATAATTGATAGAATTTATCCAACAGTTGAAGGATTTGAAGCGTTTAAAGGTGAAGAAACAAAGCCAAAGAAGAAAAAGGATACTGGTAAGAAACAGGGTGTCTGTTATAATAAGTGTCCGCCTCCGATTTGGGAAGGGTATTCGCCTAGAAAACCGAATGAGGAACAAGTCCAAAAGGCAGTCAATCTAAAGTTAGAGTCCGAGTTAACTAATGTTTTACCTGACAATATTGACATCACGTTCACAACGTCCGACACAGATCATGAGTCCGAACTGATAAAACGAGTGGTCGATCAGGAGTTGGATAAGGATGAGGAGTCAGAGTCAAAGTCCGAGTCCGAAAGTTCGTGTCAGTCAGTCAGAAGTTCGAGTTCGTCGGAAAAGAGTTCAAAATCATCGGGAAAACGGGTTTACAGTAAAGAATTTTTGTTGTCAAAATCTAATTTGAATGATGAAACATTTGAAGTTGTGTATACTTTGAATGATTCTGACAAATTATATTTTGATAAAGAGTTTCCAATAAGAGGTGTCAAAACTAATTTGATAAAAAAGGTTTTCAAATTAACAGAAATTAATATTTCTGAAATAAAAGATGAAAATCTTAATGTAAAACCTAAAAATTACACTTCAAGAGTTCAACAACGTTTGAACAAGAAAAAGGGTTACAATTCTGGTTCTGGTTTTCAAAAGAAACCAAACCACAATCGTAGGTACAAAAAGAAAGGACTTGGTTTTATTCCACCTAAAAACTATAAAAATGAAAAATATATTAAAGATTTTAATTCCAGAGTTAAATTTGTTTCAGGGACAACTGCAGAGGAAGAACAGAAAAGCTCATTTTGGAGACAAACAAATCAAGAATTTCTTGCTGAAAAGAAGAATAGTGAAGCTCATCAAAGGAAAGAAACAAGAACCTGTTACAGATGCAATGAAGCTGGTCACATTGCATGGAATTGTCCGATAGCGACAAACACAAAACAGGAAGTTTCTGGAAAACTGAAAGAAGTTATTGTTGATAAAACCGAACCACCAACTGAAAAATTTAAAGTTTTCAAAAATTCAACATTTGAAGTTGGTGAATGTTCGAAAAGATTTTACAAGAAAAGGGGAAATCTTGACAACCAAACTTGGGTTGTTAAGAAATCAGAGGTAAAATCTGGCGATGAATCTGATTCCACAAAATCAGAGGAGCCACTGTTTGATGAGAGTGATGAAAACTCAGTTCCTTCAATGGATGATGAGAACTTTCTACCATTGAGGACTGAGAATTTTAAAAAGAAAACTGGAAAGTCTGAAATCTCAAATCAGGGTTATTCTGAGAAGGATAACTTTGATGTTGAGAAAGCGTTTAATGGGAAAGTTAAGAAGATTTTCGGAAAAATGGTTGAAGGGAAAGTAAAAGGGGTAAAGGAGTTTTATGCTAAAAAGAAAGCAACTTACACTCCAACTGCTTCTGAATTGAAAACACCTAAGGCTGGTCAGGCTTGGGTGGACATTTTCTTTGCTTGAAAAACCTGACTTGCCGGAGATCCCAAGTTTGTAATTGCGGATTAGGAATCGGCATCATTCTTTGTATTTGATTGTGTTTTTCGTACAAGTGGTAAATCAATGACATTAATTTGTACTTGATTTTCTACAAGTGGTTGAAGGCAATGTGATGAACCAAATCCCAACTTTACAAGTGGTAAAATCAAACTTATTTTCCGGAAAAATCATTTTGGTTAAAACAAACTTAAGTGTTTTGAAATCATTATGAGAAAATAGTTTGTTGTAAGAGGGAGTTCTGATTGTTTATGCCAAGTGGATGGCGAATTGAGGTGACTTGATATCGGTTGTCACGTTGTTTGTACAGTTTGTTTTCAAATTTCCTAAAATGTGTTTGCATTTTAGGGGGAGTAGAAAATTTTAGAAAATCCAAAAACATTTGAAAATTTGAAAAAGACAAAAGCATGATAAAATTCAAAAATGAGTTTCGTTGTGAATAGAGGAAATGATAGTACATCGGTGGACTCTCACAACATGCTAAAGAAATGTATAGTTAAAAATGTGATAAACAATCTCACTGTGGATATGCCAGTAGGTTTTTGCACATTTAGTAGATTGTGACGAGATATAAACCTAAAATTCAAACTTGCTTGTTCTGTGGGTTAACAACATCTTGGATATATAGGTAACCCCTGAAATCTCGTTTGAAAGGTCCCTCTTTCTGAGATACTAGGTCTTTATGCTCAGTGATATCTGGGGTATTATCCCGGGACTTCTGCTGAATGGAAGTTCTGACCTAGTCCCCGGATAATGCTTTCTGCAAATGCTTGAAAAATAGCATCGCCCTCAGCAAGCTGATGAAACAATAAAATTGATAGTCGCTGCTGTTGTAATCAAAAGATCCTCTAAAGGGGACACACCACAAGTCGAACCGTCATCTCTCTGCTGAACGAAAGTTCTGACCTGAGCTCTCACGGTTTCGTACTATAAATTATTCCCTTACAGATATCATCTGTGGTATACTCACCTGTAAGACTGAATATTGGGATCTGGATACGGGAGTATATTCAAGTAGTGGGACACACGGATAAGTTTAAGTCTCTTAAAACATTAACATCATATCTCGGATCAATTGAACTTTGTGTGAAAATTTAAGTGGACAAATATACTGACAATCTAGGTGAATTGTTTAGAACTAAAATGAAATGAAGCTTAACGGTGTTGGTGACTTGTCTCAAAAACTGATATGATCCTCTTACACGAACTCACAAAAATATTGTTTGTAAATATTTCTTTACTGCATTTCTTAATATCTCTAAATCCAAAAAGATTTTCAGTGTGTTTTAGCAAAAATTTTTGGAAAATTCAAAAAGATTTTCGACAACTGATGTTGGAGAGCTGATTTTCAAAATCCTAAGTGTTAGACATGATGAACAAATGGTTTGGGAGAATGTGTTTTGAAAAGAAAAATGATTAATTTTTGCAAATGGTTCATCAGAATTTATCATTGATAAATCATTCTGGTTTAATTTGAGAAAGAATCTGGGTTTATAAATTTGTTAAATGTTAAATTTGTGAAATTTATTTCTGGGTTAAGAATGTGCAGGTGTAGCCAGGTTTCGATTTTGAACCTGAAGATAGAGTGCCAGGTTCCGATACCTGAAGACTATGTGATTTCAACAAGCCAGACTGCGATCCCAGCATTTCGAAAGGGGGAGTCTGAAGACATTTGAGTAGAGATTGCTTGTGGGGAGTCTGCTGATGATGAAAAGAGAAGAGAGAAGACTTGAGGATACTTACAACGTCAGACACTTCAAAGAGTTTGAGAGGACTGATAAAGACTGAAGATGCAAAGACTCGACACTTAAGACTCGTCAACATCTGAGGGGGAGTCTGTTGGTGCACACATCTGTCGTCTTCGTCTTATATCGAGTCTTGGGTTCGTTGCAGGTTTGATCAAACATGACATCATATATGTGATATCACAAGTGACATCACATATATGACATCATGAAGACAAAACAAGTTTTAAGATGTGACCGTTTGAAATGTGTCATTTGTTTGAGAGATGTCCGTTTAAAGCTCGTGACCGTTTGAAGGATGTATTGCCACTTTCAAACGGTCAGGGTTAGTTTCCTATAAATAGGCTTCAAACTTTCATCATTTGTAAGTTTCCGGCTAGAGCAACGAAGTGCTGCCGAAGTGTTGTCAGGTTGTAAAACAGTGTGAAATCAATATTACAACAGTTTTAAGCGTGAATCTTGCTGAATTGAACTCTACACGTATGTATCCGCCTTTCGTTTAGAGATAAACTCTTCTGATCGACTCATTCGGGTCTGAAAACGATCCTACACCCACCAAAGTCTCGATGGATTCCAATGACTCGAGTTGCGTGAATAACCGAAGAAATGCGTGGCATTCACCGCATGTCGGTGATAGAGCACAGTCTATTAGGCCAAAGCGCGTACTTGACGTCCATGAGAATAGTCGAACCACTTTGGGTAGTCAACGTCTATCAAGCCAAGACAATCTCTCTTCGATTTTATGTCTTCGATTTTGGAATTCTCCACCGCCGACTCTGAGATTTACCGATTTTATGTGAATTATATGCGTTTTATGTGATTTTAGGTGTTATGTGTTTCGATTTTGGTGATTTACTCGCTTTTTCGTTGTTCGCTTTGATCAATACACACAACTCGCACCACACATTTACCTCAAAATGCCAACAAATCGCATGCTACGTTACTCGCTTACGCTATACTACTCGCTGTGCTACCCAATGTGTACTTGCTAATCGCACTCGCAATACTCGATCACTTTACGCCGCTGTGAAAGATAGGTGAATACGTACAATATATGTAGGTGAATACGTGCAAAATATAGTTGAAGATGCGTTTATGTGGATTATGTGCTTCCATGCTTACGTGGACTACGTGCTTACGTGCTTCTGCGGATTATGTGCCTACGTGATTTTGTGATTTGGTGTGTTCCTGAGCTTTATATAAAGTAGACTTGGGTCAATCGCTAGACTATATTAGGGTTGATCGAAATTGTGTCTGAGTCCCGTAACAATGTCTGTTTGCAGACAATGTCGTCATTTGGATCACACACTGCTCGCTCCGCCCGTCGTAACCATGAGGACAAACGCATCGCTGCACTAGTCGCAAAGCAGATGGTGAAAGGCATTCCGCAAATTGTTAGCGAGCTGAACGAATACGCTAGAAAGTCCTATGAAGAATCCAGGACAGACTCACCTAAAGCTACTTTTAGCTTCAAGCTGTTCAAAGCCTGCGGACCCAAAGAATTTACCGGAGAAGACAGGCCTATGGCTATGTTTCAATGGTTTGATTCAATCGAAGTCACCCTGCGCAAAAGCGGCTGTCCGGAAAACCTTCGCACTGTTAATGCCACCGGCGTTTTCCAGTCCAGGGCTCTGGATTGGTGGACTGGCGAGAGAAACAAACGAGGGAATGATGCAGCCTATGGGCTAACGTGGGATGAGTTGAAGGACATCATGATAAAGGAGTTCTGCCCTCCCCACTAGCTCTAGAAGCTGGAGGACGAGTTCTGGCATATCAAACAGGATGGTGGCGACAACGCTGGTTTAACTGCTCGCTTTAAGCAGCTGAGTATCATATGTCTGGGTCAAGTTACTACCCCGAGATAACCATCAAGAAGTATATCCATGCTCTGCCGGATTGTGTTGTTGACTTCGTCCAAGCTGCAAAGACGACGACTATCGAGGAAACTTACCTGCTCACTGCTGAGATTAACGACAAGTGACTCAGGGCTGGTTACTTCGATAAAGCCTCCAAGAATCTGCACCAAGTTACCGCTGCTCGCATCGCTGAAACCGCCGCATCGCAATCTTCAAGGTCCTCACGCCGGAAGAGAAAAAACAGCAACTCCAGCAACAAGAACTGTGCAGTAACTGCCGCTCCACTCCAAGTCGTGCCTGCCCAACCGCAACCGCAGATGCGCCAAGTAGCGGCGTGTTGGGATTGAACCCTACCAGAGGAACAGATAATTAAAGCCAAAACTGGATCAGAGCAGTGGATCCAGAATAAGCAGATGTTACATACAAGTCTCTCCCCTTGAAAGTGATTTCAACATCTGCTGACCCCCTATCTACTGATCGTGCAAACTGCTGACCCACAACTGCTGTTCAAGTAAAGACCTGATAAAAGACTAAAGCTCTGCTGATTCAATCTACTGCCTTGAGTCAAGCACTGCTGATCCGGACAAGTACTGTTGGGTTCACAGCAGTGGAGGGATGCAGCAGTTGTTTATTCTGTCTTTATGTAATGTAATGTAATAGCAGTAGTTAGCATAGCAGTGTTTGTATTGATCAGAGGTTAGATTTTGTTAGGAGGTTAGATGTCACTTTCATGGTGACGTCAGCTTAGATGCTCAGTGGTTTGCTAGTGTCTATAAATAGAACAGTGCTCTGTCTGTTCTATTAGCTCTTTGCAAAACCGTCTTCTCTGCACGAACAAACACTGAGCTCTGGCTGAGGGGGAGTTGGTATTAAACATTGCATTGTAATCGTTGTTGAAATTAAATTCAATCTTTCGGTTCATTGTGAAAAGTGTTTGATAAAAGCAATACTCTCGTTTGATTGTATGCAAAGTTTGTTTCCATCTTAATTCCGCTGCACAACTCATCCATCTTCATTCTAATTCAAACAAAAAATACAATCAAAACCAAACTCAGATCCAACAATTGGTATCAGAGCTAGGACAGTCAAATTTGATTTAACAATCATTTTGACATAAATAGTTCAGCTCAAAATCGTTGATATCGATAGTTTGTTCGTTTTTGTTGAAAAACAGAGCAAGGTTTAATCACCATTAAAGTTGATTAATCAGTGCCTGTAAAACAGCCAGGATGACGTCACAATCACAAGATGATAAGAATAATGTTGGCTCGCTTTTTAAACCACCCATGCTTAAACATAATGAATATAACATCTGGGAGAGAAGGATGGGTCACATCCTTGCTCAACAGAACACTGGATGTTGAAGGTCTGTTGTTTTTGGTCCCCATGTTCCTATGGTGCCAAGTGCTGAAGATCCAAAGAAGTTCGTACCAAAACCTTATGAAAACTATACTGAAACTGATTTTCAAAAGTTCGAACTCGATGCCAAAGCATTTAGCATCATAGCATCTGCATTACCAAATGAGATCTATGCTGGACTGTTACATTGTAACAGTGCTAAGGAGTTATGGGATGCGTTGAAGGAACAATTTGGGGGGACTGAAGAAGTTATTGAAAACAATAGGGAAATTCTGAATCAGCAGTATGAAACCTTCTGTCACATTAAGGGTGAATCATTGACCCAACAATTTGAACGTTTTAGTTGTCTCATCAGCGAGCTAAGGCTTGTTAAGGTTGAATTTCCAAAATCAACACAAAATAGCAGGTTTCTTAGATCACTACCTGATAAATGGGACACAATTGCATTTGTGACTAGAAACTCTGTTGAGTTCAAAGATTTGACCCTGACCCAACTTCATGGTAGACTCCTGACCTATGAAAGGGAGTTGAACCAGAAAAAGAAGTTGCAAGAGTCTGGCAAAGTTACCGATGATTACTCATTCGGTAGCACAGCTCTTCTTGGTCAGGAAGAATCTGGTAGCAGTGGTAAGGAACAGGGTTATGATCATTTCATTGATATAACAGCTGGTGGAAACTTTACCAACCCTGATCCTCACTCTGCAAATTATGCTTTTACTGCAAACAGTGAAAACCAGATGTCAGATAATTTGTGCTTTGAACTCAATGATTTGCAACATTTTAATCCCACTGACTTAGAGGAGATGGACATTTTGCATCAGCTGGCTTTGCTTAGTGTAAGAACAAGCAAATTCTACAAAAGAACAGGGAGAAAATTCCCAGGGTTACATGGGAATCTAAGGGTTGGGTTGGATAAATCGAAAATCAAGTGTTACAAGTGCAATAGGCTAGGTCATTTGGCTAGGGAATGCAGGAGTCAAACTACTGGTCCTATAATCACTCATCCTAGCTCAAACCCTAGACCTCAAAATCAAAGCACTGTGCACTATACCCAATATACCCCTACAGCTCATGTTAACACTGCTCATTATGCTGCTGCCCCTGTGCCTGTGCATTATGTCCAAACCACTGTTCCACAGATTCAGTATGTTCAAACCCCTGTCCCCCAGGCACAAGTGCAACCTGTTGCACCTCAAATAGCTGCTCCAGCAGTGGTACAACCAGATCAGTAAAGCTTTTTCACTCAAGGCTTTGTTGACTGGAGCAGCATGCCTGATGAGCTTGGCGATGAAATTTTGCAATCTATGCTTTTGATGAACCTTCTAATGATGAATTTTGTTTGATGGCAATAGAGTCAATACCAGAGGGGATTGAAACTGAAGGTGAACAACTAAGTGATGAAACAGTGGATGAGGTGACTGAAGCAGTTGTTAATGCAGTTGCTGGTGAATTGCTGCTGGGAGAAAATTCAGAAACCCTGATTGAACCACTGACAGATCCATGGTCTGAAGAGGATAAAGAAGAAGCGGAAGAGAAGAAAGAAGGTGACAAAGAAGTTAGAGCTGATGATGAAGGAAATCGTCAATGTGATTGTGCAATGATGGCTGCTGCCAAGGTATCTCCTCAAGTTCTTGAAAAACTATGTTCTGACAATTGCATTATTGCTTTTGCTAACATCAAAGAGGTAAATGAAAACCTTCGGAATAAAATCTTGTCTGATGAAGTCAAATTTGAAAAGTCTTTAAAAGAACTTAAAAACAAATTGACTGAAAAAGAAAAAGAGATCAGCAGTCTTAAAGAAGAGCAGAGCATAACCAAAACTCAACTCCAAACTATGGTAGAAAAATACCAAGTTTGCAAAAAGGAGTTGGAGTACACCCAGATCACCTGTGAAAAATGGGTGGAATCATGCAAAGGGTATGAGGTTATGCTTGAAAAACCGATTAAAAGCAATGTGAAATTTGGTGTTGGTTATAGAAAATATGATGATGAAAACACTGCTTTTGAAAAATCTGTTCAAACCACTGATGTAACCACTGAGTTCATCCCCACAAACAAGAATGACCAAGAAGTGAAAATCACTGATAAACTTGGTAACAAAATCACACTTGACAGACCAATGGGATCCTCTACTTTTGAGGAGCTTGAAAAATATCAGTTTAAACCAACCTGGTCTGATGAGTGTGATATTCTTGAATATTTCAAGCCCGTGGACTTTACATCAACTGATGGTGTTAAAGCTCCAAAAGCTAAAGTCATTCCTCTCAAGGACATCCCAACAGAGGTTAAAACATCTGCTGCAAAGGAGTCCGAAAAGAGAAAGATGAAAGAAAATATCAATAACCTGTTTTGTGAATTTTGTGAGAAAAGGAATCATCTAACAAAAGACTGTTTCCATTTAAAAGCTTATGATTTGAACAAAACAAGTGTCATTGTTCCAGGTGAAAGCTGCATTGTTTTTGGTAAAACAAACCACAAAACTCAAGCATGTGTGTATCTCAAAAACTTTGATGTGAAAAAGAATGAGTACATTGCTAAAACATCCTTGAGTCCATGAACATCATCTGTCAAATTCACTAAAAACCAACCACTGTTTGTGCCAGTTCAAACAGCTGTCACAAAACAACTGAACCAAACATCTATTAAAAGAGATGTTCAGGTTACTGATGCACCCCCTGCCAATCAATTTAGAAGAGGTAAGGGACAACCACCATACCCTAGGGTTCCACACGTTTATGAGACCTACAAAAGGCCCTCTAAACCTAAAGTGAACAGGCATCCTTTTGGGTACCAACAGGTGATTGGTCAAGACCCCCAACAGTGGTTAGCAAGAAACAGTAATAAAACTGTCCAAACCCCTGACCTAACCACTGTCCATCAATGTGCATCCATCTCAGACACTGTTGAGACCCCATCCAAAGCCTTGTTTGCTTTGGAAACCCTAATGAACTAATCCTTTTACTTCATGTGCAGGGAGCTTCTGCCTGTTAGATAGCCTTTGGTATGTTGATAGTGGAGGCTCCAGGCACATGACTGGATGTAAAGCCCTACTCAAAGATTTCAAAATTCATGGAGGGGGTGATATATCCTTTGGGAATAACAGTAAAGGGAAAGTTCTGGGGTCTGGTACAGTACAATATGGCAATGTAAAATTTGAAATGTCAATCTGATAGACAGTCTGAAATTCGACCTCCTGAGTGTTTCACAAATGAGTGACAAGGGGTATGGGTCATTCTTCACAAAGGAGTGTTGTAGGATTGTTGGACCAGAAATGGTCAAAAAGATTGAAGCAATAATAAAAACTGGTCACACAAAACTTGTTGCTCAAAGAAGTGGTAATGTTTATGTTGTTGATATGTCAAAAGAGTGTCCCAGAGCTGATGCTTGTCTGTTCTCAGCTGCCTCTAACAAAGAGACAGAACTTTGGCACAGAAGACTGGGGCACACAAATCTTAAGACAATCACTGAAATTTCAAAAAATGGTTTGGTAAGAGGCCTACCACAAAAATTGTTTTCATGTCCTGAACATTGCATTTCCTGTTTAAAAGGAAAACAACATAAAAGTTCTTATAAGTCCATTGAAGAGTCCAAAACAACCCAGTGTTTGCAAATGCTACACATGGATTTGTTTGGCCCAGTTCAAGTCATGAGCCTCAAAAAGAAAAGATATTGTCTTGTTATTGTTGATGACTTCTATAGGTTTACATGGACTTTCTTTTTACACTCAAAAGATGAGACTGCAGGCATTTTGCAAGACTTTGTGACACAGGTTGAAAAGCAATTTGACCTTCCAGTAAAAGTCTTCAGGAGTGACAATGGCACAAAATTTAAAAATAAGGAGTTGGATGCCTTCTGTGTGAAGAAAGGGATTGTAAGGCAGCACAGCATCCCTAGAACACCAGAGCAAAATGGGGTAGTTGAAAGAAAGAACAGAACTTTGATTGAGGCTGCCAGAACCATGCTTGCTGATTCAGGTTTGCCACTAACTTTTTGGGCAGAGGCAGTAAACACTGCATGCTATGTCCAAAACAGAGTTTTAATAAACCCCAGGCACAAAAAGACTGCTTATGAAATTCTGTATAAAATCAAACCACTAATCTCATACTTCAAGGTATTTGGCTGCCCATGCTTTATTTTGAACTTAAAAGACTCCATTTCAAAATTTGCAGCCAAAATTGATTGTGGTTATCATCTGGGATACTCAACCACTGCCAAGGCCTACAAAGTGTTTAATACACGAACCAAGGCAGTGGAGGAGACCTTGAATGTAAAGTTCAATGAACTTTCATCAATGAAAATCCCAGCAAATCCTGCAGATCTGTTTAATCTTGATAAATTCACTTTTGAAAATACTGCTGTCAAGACTAACAGTGTAGGTCCATCAGAGGATTCAACACCCGACTATGGGTATGAAATCATCATCCCTCAAAGGTCTGCCACAATGGGAAAAACATCAGTTGTTCAAAACAGCTGTCAAAGCTCAACCACTGCTACCTCAACAGTTGTTGACCAAAGTAGCCCATCAACCACTGCTTCCACATCCTCAAACACTGCTGATAAAAGTCCCCAAAAAGTGGATAAAAGTCAGCATGTGTCCACTTTATTACCTCCCATTCCACCACCTTTTGAAGCCACTGCTGGATCATCAAAGTCACCAGCAGTGGTTAGCTCAGATGATACACATTTGCAGCCTTCACCAACAAATGCCATCATTCCATACCAAGGAGATTTAATCTACTTGAGATCTCATCCGCCTGACCAAATCATTGGCAACATCAATGAAGGGGTGCTCACAAGACGCCAAACCCAAAACATTTCTCTTTTTGCTGGCTTTCTATCAGTCCATCAGCCAGTCAAGTACCAAGAGGCACTGAAAGACAACAACTGGGTAGAAGCCATGCAAGAGGAGCTCCAACAGTTTAAAAGACAATAAGTATGGGAGCTTGTACCACTGCCAGAAGAGGTTAGTCCCATTGGCACAAAGTGGGTCTTCAAAAACAAAACTGATGAAAGGGGTATTGTGGTCAAAAATATAGCCAGGCTTGTGGTTCAAGGTTACAGACAGGAAGAGGGGATTGACTATGATGAAACTTTTGCCCCTGTAGCAAGATTGGAAGCTATAAGACTGTTCCTGGCCGTTGCTGTCAACCACAACATGAAGGTGTTTCAAATGGATATCAAAAGTGCTTTCCTCTATGGTACAATTCAAGAAGAGGTGTATGTGTGTCAAACTCCAGGTTTTGAGGATCCTTTTTTATCCAGATCATGTCTACAGGCTGAACAAAGCTCTGTATGGCCTGGAACAAGCACCAAGGGCCTCGTATGAAACTCTTTCCACCTTTCTACTCTCAAATGGTTTCAAAAGAGGTACCATTGATAAAACATTGTTTCTAAAATGGAGAGGAAAGGATTTAATGATTGTCCAAATTTATGTGGATGACATTATTTTTGGAAGCACATGTAATACAATGTGTGAAGAGTTTAGGGAACTCATGACAGCTGAGTTTGAAATGAGTGCAATAGGTGAGCTGCAATGCTTTCTTGGTCTCCAAGTTCAGCAAATGCAAAATGGAACTTTCATTCATCAAAGCAAATATGCTAAAGAACTTTTAATCAAATTTGATATGAATGATTGTAAACCATGCAACACACCCATGGCAACAAATAAGCTTGTCATGTCTGATGAAAAGGATGAGCTGATTGACCAAACTCTATATAGAAGCATGATTAGGTCTTTATTGTACCTAACTGCATCTAGGCCAGACATCATGTTTGCAACATGTGTTTGTGCAAGAAGTCAATCAGCCCCTAGAAAATCCAATCTTATTGCTGTAAAAAGGATATTCAGATACATAAAAAGTGCTCCCACACTTGGTATCTGGTATCCAGCTAATGGGAATATCAAGCTTTCAGGATTTTCAGACAGTGACTTTGCTGGATGTAACACAACAAGGAAGTCCACATCAGGAGGGTGCCAGCTTCTAGGTAATTGCTTAGTTTCATGGCAAAGCAAAAAGCAAGCAGCTGTTTCAACATCCACTGCTGAAGCTGAATACATTGCTGCTGCAAGCTGTACAGCCCAACTCCTGTGGCTTCAAAATCAGTTGCTGGATTTTGGTATCACTGCCTTAAAGACACCACTCATGTTGGAAAGCCAGGCAGCAGAAAATATCATCAAAAATCTAGTTTCCCATTCAACCACCAAACACATCGACATCAGACATCACTTTGTGAGGGATTGCTATGAAAAAGGTTTGATTTCTCTGCATCATGTTCCAACTAAAGACCAGCTGGCAGATGTGCTCACAAAAGCATTAGATACTGCCACCTTTGAAAGCTTGGTCTCTAGGATTGGCATGCTAAACATGGAATAACAAGCAACATCTTGTTTTTCTATGGATAAAAGCATTAAAATGTTTACAGAAAATCAAAAATCCATCCTTAAAAATAGCTAAAAATGAAGTTTTCATTAAAATCCTTAAAAGTCTGCCATAACCACTGCTTGTTCAAAAGTCTGCTCTACTTTAAAGTCTGTCCACTGCTGAAAGCCATCCTCTGTTCTCTCATTTCCTTGATAAACTCTGTTGTTCAAAAGCAGTGTCTTATCCACTGATATGCTATCCAATGATAGTGAAAATCATCCACTGCTTTCATTTTACCGTTGTAACCATTGTCTTCATCAGTAACTTTCATAAAAGTACTGTCCTTCATTTCATCAGAGTTTGGCATGTGGGCAGTACATAGTGGTCAGACCTTTTGTAACCGCTGCCACGTCAGCCTTCACTTTTTCCTCTATAAAACCCCCACTTCACACCAAAACAGGGTTTTACTGTCGAATTGAATTCTCAAAAATTCTCTTCTCAAAACAGTTTTTCTTCAAATTTCTTCACAAATCTCTTCGATCATCATCTCCAAAATGACAAAATCGAAGCCATCTGCAAAACCCACTTCCAAATCATCTTCAAAAGATGCCTCTCAAAAGGCCAAACCCACTGAAATTCCACACAAACCATCTCACAATCTTCTGGGTCTCCTCACAAAACTCGGCACTACAAACATTTTTGATTCCATCCTCGCTATCATCTCCGCATCAAAGTACAAAACTTTGTTAACAGCGGATGCACCAATATACTTGACAACCCAAAGAGAGTTCTGGAAAAATGCAACCCTTGAAAAACATGGAGACACTGTAATAGCCATCAATTCATCTCTAAAGGGAAAAGCCGTCAAGATTACATCACAATCCATCTCAGAGGTCTTTCAACTCGATGCTCAGGAAGGTACAATTTCTTTCCCCAAAAACGAGTTAAAAAATGATTTTCTGGAAAGAGGGTATAATGCAGAAGTAAAAAAGGATACCTTACAAAAAGGTTACTTCCCTTCTGCAACAAGGTTTTTATTTCATACCCTTCTAATGTGTGTTTCAAACAAAACCACTGCTTTTAATGAAATACCATTAAAAATTCAAAATCTGGGATATGCTATTCTTCAAGGAGAAAATTTTAATTATTCTCGGGAAATTTTTAATGATCTAGTTAAAAATGTTAAAACAAAGGCATTCTTACTATTTCCAATATTTTTGAGTTATTATTTTGAAAAGAAACTTGGTAAGAATGAACCTGCTGCAATAAAACAAGGTGCATCTATTCAAACAAACAGCTTAACTGCTGAAACTTTTACAAGGATATCAACACCTTGCAAAACACAAGCAGAGGTGCCTGAGCAAAATTTAGCAGCTACCACTGCTCCTCAGGTATCTGCTGCTGAGCCCACTGCTCAAGGTGATCAAAGTAGCAGCACAACTGCTTTGAAACCCACACCTAAAATCACCAAAAAGCCACAGAAAAAGAAAAATCAAAAACCCCCCAAACCCATCAAAAAGGCAACTCTGGAGGATGAGATACCAGAGCAACTGCCTGTGACAAAACAAAAGTCACAAGAAACCACTGCTGCTTCTTCCTCACAGCAGTTGGTACAAATATCTCAACCCATAACCGAAACTCCTCCTGCTTCTTCTAAAAAAGAACAGGTTGTACACATAGGGACTCCACATCATGATGCTCTGGATTCACTTGTTTCCATCATCCACAGCCCAATGCCCGGGGAAAATCCTCTTTCTACACCAAACATCACATCCACAATTCCCCCACCAACTAAACTTCTGTTGGATGCAATCGATTTGAACCAGGCACTAACCAGTCCTTCTCAATCACCTATTAATGAGAATATACCTCAACAAATGACTAGGTCTGATGTATTAATACTTGCTAACCCACCAACACAACCTGAGGAGGTTACACCCCTTGAGTTACAAGTAACTCTTGGTGGTATTCCAAGTGAAGCAGCCACTACAAATGTTGAACCCACTGGTTTACATTTGGACAGTGGTTACATCAATAAGACTTCCTTGGAGGCAATTCCTTACATAGCACCTCTGCCAACCACCAGTGGATTTATTTTTACCACTGGCACATCAAAAGGTCGTCAAGTGTTGAAGGAAGAAGACCCTAGTACCAAGAAAAAGGGGCATCAGTGGTTAATGTTTGGAGTACACTCCCTACCTCAACCACTGATAAAACCACTGCTAGTGGGAAATCAGATGATCCCATTAAATTGGGTGATGGTTTAAAATATTTGGAATTGACGGAACGTGTTGATAAACTGGATACTTCAGTTGCAGATATCAAAGAAATGATGCAACAGTTGTTGACAGTACAAAAGATGCAATCCACTGTTGTTCCACCTCAAGCACCTGCTCCACCACAAGCATCTGCTACAAATGAGCTATGGAACCTCCTCCAACCTTTTCTCCAACAACAGAAAGAAATGGCTGATCAGCAACATGAAATACATATCCAAATGCTGAGAAACATCATGGAGTCTGGGTTCAAGAACACTCAAGCAGACATTAAGGCAATCAAGGCCCATTTATTGGAAACCACTGGCACTGCTCCTCCAACAGTTCTTTTCATTGATCAACTTCCCCCAGATAATGCCAAAAAGGGGAAGAAAATTCAGGAATGGAAGAAGAAGGGAATAGATGATGGTCTTTACATTGAACCAGAAAAGGATGCTATGACCAGAAAAATTCCCTTGCCAGATGGTAGCAAAAAGGTTGATGCTACCCAAGAAGCACTTGATGAAGGAGTAGCAAGTGTAAAAAGGGATAGAGTGGCAAAGGATATTTCAAGGTGGAATGAGGAAAAAAGAGCTTTCATGGAGCTGTATGCGCAGGGTTGTTCTGAGTCAAAGGATTCTAAAAATCCTAAGCCAAAAAGGAAACCTAAGTCCATCCCATCCAGAATTCCAAAGCATATTCCAAAACCACCATCCAAAAGTCATCAGCATCAAACCTCCACCCAAACAGCTGTTGTAACTCCTGCTGTATCAACTACTGCTGGTACTTCCGAGGTTTCAACATCTGTTGTCACTTCAACACACACCACAACCACTGTTTTACCACCACCATCATCACCACCAAAAACAAACTCACCACCATCGCCTCCTGCCAAAAAGCAGAAGACAACAGATGTTACAACATCTGCTGTAATGACAACAGTGGTTGAAACACCAGTTGTTTCAACAGCTGTCAGTCAACCACAAACCACTGCCACTCAAACTATCACCACTGTTCCACCCAAAGCATCATCAGTCCCTCCTCAAACAAAAAGGAGAAGGCTAATTCTAAAAGATGATGACACATCTCCACCACCAACATCTTCAAAATCTCTGTCACTTGTCACAATTCCAAAACCCATGCCTCTCTCTTCAGCTCAAATTCTAAAGCCATTACCTCATGCTGGTGTCTCATTTCCTCTGGAACTCATTGCAGTTAGGGAAGAAATCAAATCCTTTTACTATGAGGATGACCCAGCTAAAAGGAGTTTGCCATCAGTTGAAGGATATCCCAGGCCTAACAATATTGAAGAATATTTGACACTCACGGCCAAGCAAGCAGAGGATATCTCAATCAAAAATAAACAAGGGAAACTGATAGAGAATTTCAGCAAAACTATCAGTTTCTACTCACATAGGTCAGAGCTATGGAGCAATTTGCCAAAAATGTATGTCAGCAAATCTCAGAACGGGCAGATGAGTCCTTGAGAAAAGACTACATTGAGAACATCATGACCTACAAGAAATACAAGGGGGAGAAACACATGTACAAAAACTGGACCATTCCTGAGCTTGAAAAAGAGGCAGCCAGGATTCAAGAAATGATCAAAAATAAGGTCAAGCAGACTCCTCCTGAAAAATTCAAACAATTTGAAGCTGATAAGATCTTAGAGTTGAAGAGAATGAAAGAGGAGCTGATAGCAGCTGATTATGGGTCAAAGAATTCTGTGACAAAGTGGGGAGAAGATAGGGTCAGGGCTACCTACAAAAAGTTGGAGGAACTTAGAAAGAAAGATCCAACAGTTCCACAAAAGCCTGACTACTCCAAAGCAGAGGTCTCAAAAAGACCACCAAAGCTGCAAGTCAAAAGAACCACTGCTCCAGCTGGTGCTGCCATCTACAAAAGAAGGAGTTAAAACCAGTCAGGTGCTGAAACAGTTCAAGATCTAAAAGCTGGAAATGCTATTGTAAAAGAGGGCATTAGATTAATGATGAAAGAAGATCTTGAATTGGAACAATCTGCAAGTATTGCTCAGCCAGTCATGA
This sequence comes from Helianthus tuberosus, assembly GCA_030545235.1. Lineage (NCBI taxonomy): Eukaryota > Viridiplantae > Streptophyta > Magnoliopsida > Asterales > Asteraceae > Helianthus > Helianthus tuberosus. The sequence continues at coordinate 79,822,129 of CM060417.1, read as the reverse complement.
ATAGGCCAGCATCTCCAAACTCCTCACCAAATAAAAATCTCCCAAGAAACCCATTAGGCTCAAAAGTACTAAAGTGGGAAACTGACAAACAGACCCATGTACTGACTATGTTCAGGTCTGATGGAGAAGTGAAGAAAATATCAAGGGAACAAGCACTTGGCCTAAGTCTTGAAGATTTGCAGGATCTCCTTGATCTTCCACTTAGCAGGGATGATGATGATACAGATGCCTTAACCTTTGAACTACAACTTAAAGGGCAAATAAGGGAACTATTGATGAGGCAATAAAGATTCCACAATAATGAAGAGTTTTGGCATTATCTGTTCCAGGGGGAGATTGTTGGGATTGAACCCTACCAGAGGAACAGATCATTAAAGCCAAAACTGGATCAGAGCAGTGGATCCAGAATAAGCAGATGTTACATACAAGTCTCTCCCCTTGAAAGTGATTTCAACATCTGCTGACCTCCTATCTACTGATCGTGCAAACTGCTAACCCACAACTGCTGTTCAAGTAAAGACCTGATAAAAGACTAAAGCTCTGCTGATTCAATCTACTGCCTTGAGTCAAGCACTGCTGATCCGGACAAGTACTGCTGGGTTCACAGCAGTGGAGGGATGCAGCAGTTGTTTATTCTGTCTTTATGTAATGTAATGTAATAGCAGTAGTTAGCATAGCAGTGTTTGTATTGATCAGAGGTTAGAGTTTGTTAGGAGGTTAGATGTCACTTTCATGGTGACGTCAGCTTAGATGCTCAGTGGTTTGCTAGTGCCTATAAATAGAACAGTTCTCTGTACTGTTCTATTAGCTCTTTGCAAAACCGTCTTCTCTGCATGAACAAACACTGAGCTCTGGCTGAGGGGGAGTTTGTATTAAACATTGCATTGTAATCGTTGTTGAAATTAAATTCAATCTTTCGGTTCATTGTGAAAAGTGTTTGATAAAAGCAATACTCTAGTTTGATTGTATGCAAAGTTTGTTTCCATCTTAATTCCGCTGCACAACTCATCCATCTTCATTTTAATTCAAACGAAAAATACAATCAAAACCAAACTCAGATCCAACACGGCGCCTGTGGCCAATACACTAGCCCACACCCGCTCTGCCCTACTTGTACTTATCATCACCCGGTTGGAATCGCATGCCGATTTTGTGTTCACTACAACCTGTATGGCCATTTCACCGCTAACTACCGTACCGGTCCTCGCCAAGCTCCATCCCCAGTTCAAGCTCCTGCTCTACCAGCTCCGCAAGGCCAGCAAGCAGCTCCTGCTCCCGCTGCTCACGCAAGAGCCTGCTTTATGTGTGGTGATCCCAACCACTTCGCAAACGTCTGCCCAAACAGAGTGGTGAAGCAAGAGCCACAGCAGCAGCAGCAGCAGCCAGCACCGCAACAGCACCAACAACAACAGCAGCAGCAGCAGCCAGCACAACAAGCAGCCCGCAGGCGAGTCTTCAACATCAACGCCCGCCAGGCTCAGGCAGACAACAACGTTGTTAATGGTATGTTTCTCGAAAATGGCATATATGCTTTGTGTTTATTTGATACTAGAGCAGATAACTGTTTTGTATCATTCAAATTCGAAAGGCTCCTAAACCGTAAACGCGTTAATCTCCCATCAACGTTCAACATAGAAGTTGCCACTGGAAGTGTCACACCCCAACCGATGGCGGAATCATCGGGGCATGGCACTGAGCGAAACAGATTGTCCAGAAGTTTCCATAACAATTATCATTACTATTCAATTTAAAATAACATGTCCCATACCATGCCTCAAACAGTGAACAAATTATTAGAGATAAAATCTAGGCAAATAATTCTGTTCCAACAACTCAGATTTTCAAATAAAGCAATTGTTTATCTGCTTCTAGAGTCCCTTGATTCATTTACTACAGACAACTATTTGTTGGGCTCTAAAGCTTTATTCTAGCTTCGACTTCCTACCAGGTGTGCATCCTAAGCACCTGTCACATACGTTAAAATAAAGTCAATACATATAATGTAAAAGTGAGCATACAAGTTTGATAATAGCATATAGAGTTCGAATTCGTTTACGCATAACCATCACGTACACATAGAGTAATGAAGCACGTTAGTTATCGACATAGATCCATCGATACCAATGACTGCGGGTTGACTGCCCGAGGCAGTTCGCAATACATGATTACCACCGTAATCCATGCAAGTAATTGTCCTTAACAACCCCCGTGTGAACGGGTGCTGAGTCCAAACTATAGTACTATCATTGCTAAGGCAGGTAGACAGCATTCCATGTGTAAACATAACAAACAAGCATTCATAAGCCACGTATAACATGCATTAACGGTTAGCGTTCAAATAGTATTGAGTAGTGTGTTTGATGTGATTTGAATAGTTGTAACGTATGTAACACCCAAAAGTGCTGAAAGCAAAAAGGGATCGAGTATACTCACAACGGTCGATGGATTGAAGGGAGCGCTTAGCGAGTAGGGTTAGCCTGAATAGTTTGATAGCATAACGACAAGTGACTCGTAAAATGATACAAGTGTGAATGGGTCGGATAGCAGTTCGGTCGGATGGTAATCCGATCGGACGGCTTGTTTGTGCGGATGACAATCCGTTCGGATGGTCATCCGGTCGGACGGTAGTCCAGTCAGATGGCTATTCGAGTGGATTGTTTCTTCCTATGAGAAGGATGTGTTTGTGTATGATGGCTTGTCTTTTGAAGTTTTCGTTGTAGCATTTTAAAACATTGAAGTATCTCTGTCTTTCAAGTCGGTCGATCGGACGGCCAATCGTGCGGATGACAATCCGTTCGGATGATCATCCGGTAGGACGGTAGTCCGGTCGGACGGCGACTCTAGTGATGTGGTTACTTAGTGGAACAAATTCACAGCAGAAGAGTTACTCGGTCGGATGTCCATACGACCGGGTGGCAACCCTGTTAATGAACATGTTGAAAATTGTTTAAGTCCTTAAAGTCCTAGGGTCGGATGGTAGTCCGATCGGATGGCAATTCGTTCGATACCCAAACCTCAGATAGAATTGATTAAGTGTGGGACCCAAGATGTTATCCGTTCGGACAGCAATCCGTTCGGGTAGTCTATCCACTCGGACAGCAGTCCGGTCGGATAGCATTCCGTTCTGATTGTTATGTTCGTCTTACACTTGGTCGTTTTGGTTGTTTGTCGTTTTATCAAGACGTTTTAACAACGTGTTAACCAACAGAATCCCATCTTGATCCAAGTAACCTGATCGACCAGGAATCACCCTAGTTCGGCCAGTTAGTCAGTTCGAGACGATGATTCTCGTTTAACCCGAAATCGGTGGTCTCGTGGGTAGAATCCGGATCTTGAGCTAGCACAAAACTAATAATGAGTAGAGGACTAGATCAGGGTCGGATCCTATCGGTTTTGAGTGTAAAAGAGTTGAAAGGAAATTAGAAACCATCTTTCAATCCTTTTTCACTATATTTAAGCTTAGATCTATGCGAGATCTTTGTGTATTTGTGTGGAAATCTATCAGATCTAAGTTGTTCTTGGTGGATTGAGGCCAAAACAAGAAGTTCTTCAAGAACTCATGATGACATCATCCTAGAACACCTCAAATCTAGTGATTTCACGGTTAAAAGTTAAGATTCAAAAGATAGAGAGGTGTAGGAGTGCGTGTAGATAAAAAAAGTACAAGATTTAGGGCGAGATCTTACCTGGATTGAGAGAAATCAAAGAAAAGGTGGGGAGCACGAACTGTTCGGACAAAGGATTTCCAAAAGTGGAAATGATGACAATGACAGGGGTATTTATAGGAATCCAAAAGGGGAAAGTGTGGGTCGGTCGGATGGTATCCCGCCCGGATGACTGTCCCGTCGGATGTCATCTCGGTCGAATGACGACCTGACACCACAAATCAGTGGCAGCCCGGTCGGATGGCGATCCAGCCGGATGGCACTTGGTTCGGGTGTTTAGCGCGACGATTTTTGCTGTTTCGATTGCGGTTGCGAGTGATTCGATGTGATAGATTTTCCTAGTCAAATTACTTTTAATCCCAACTACTATATCTATCATAGTTCGATTTCAATTGAGTTCAATTGCGTTTCGAGTTCGTTTGCGATTCCACACATAACATAAATGAACATGCACAAGTAACACATAAGGCACACACACACGTATAACAATAATTAAAATATGTAGTTCGAGTTGAGATTTTGAAGCCGATTCGATTAGCATAGTTTGATTATCGTTTAGCTTTATCGCTTTGTTACTTCCTATAGTTCACAGTCGTAAGTCGAATAGTTTGCAAGTAACATACGTCGATTATTGTAATTATTGACACTTACTCCACATAATACAACTAAAACAAACATCCAAAAGAAATCTACTACAAGTCAAGTTGCGCGAATCGGTCGTTGACTTTGACCTTGACTTTGACTCTGACTTTTTGAAAACACGGGGTGTTACAGCCTCCCCTTGTTTAGGGAATTTCGTCCCGAAATTAGGTTGGAAGTTGTATACCACCGTGAATCACTTTTCTCTCTCTAGACTTTCTCTTTAAATAACAGCGGGTACTTCGCCTTCATGTCGCTTTCGAGTTCCCAAGTGAACTCTGCGCCTCGCTTGCCTTCCCATCGGACTTTCACAATAGGAATGCGCGAGCGTCTGAGCTGCTTGGTTTGGCGGTCCATGATTTCGACAGGCTTTTCCACGAAGTGTAATGTTTCGTTTACTTGAAGGTCATCGAGAGGTACAATTAGATCATGCTCAGCCAGGCACTTTCGGAGGTTCGAAACGTAGGCGACTTTTCCGATAGTTCGAGTCTGTAGGCGACTTTTCCGATCCTTTCCAGAATCTTAAAAGGTCCAACATATCGAGGCGCGAGCTTTCCTTTCTTGCCGAATCGGACCACACCCTTCCAAGGCGATACCTTTAGGAGTACGTAGTCACCAACGTCAAATTCAAGGGGCTTGCGTCGTCTATCGGCATAACTTTTCTGTCGATTCCGAGCTTTCGTTAGATTGTCTCGAATTTGGAAAATTTTGTCTGTCGTTTCTTGCAATAGCTCGGGACCGGTTAATTGCGAATGACCGATCTCGTGCCATACAATAGGCGATCGACATATTCTTCCGTATAAAGCCTCGAATGGTGCCATTTGAATGCTGGAATGATAACTGTTGTTATACGAGAATTCGACTAACGGCAGGTATTTATCCCAATTACCACCGAAGTCTATGACACACGAACGGAGCATGTCTTCAAGATTATGAATCGTTCTTTCAGTCTGACCGTCGGTTTGAGGGTGGAAAGCGGTACTTAGATTAAGCGATGTACCGAGTGCCGTTTGAAACGTTTCCCACATTCGCGAGGTAAACCGAGCATCGCGATTAGAGATGATGTCGCGAGGCGTACCATGATTACAAATGATCTCGTCGGTGTAGATTCGGGCTAATCGTTCTACCTTGTAGTCTTCCCGTATTGGCAAAAAGTGAGCAGATTTAGTCAAACGGTCAACCACAACCCAAATGCTGTCGTGACCTGATGACGTGTGCGGTAGCTTTGTTATGAAGTCCATGGCTATACTCTCCCACTTCCACATAGGGATTGGTGGTTGCTCGAGTAAGCCAGAGGGTCTTTGATGTTCAGCCTTGACTCTTGCACATGTCAGGCATTTTCCAACGTAGAGGGCAATATCCCTTTTCATGTCGGGCCACCTGTACTTGTAGCGAAGATCCTGGTACATTTTGTCGGCACCGGGATGAATAGAATACCGGGATTTGTGGGCTTCATCCATCAAGATTTGTCGTAAATTGCTTCGTTTGGGAATCCAAATTCGGTCCAGAAAGTGGAATATCCCATTCGATTTGCTCACAAGTTGGGCTCCATCGTGGTAGATTCTTTCCTTCTTCAGTGTGCGTTCATTAAAACATGCATGCTGAGCTTCGCGAATGAGGGTTTCGAGATCGTGTTGGGCTTGAACATTATGAGTGCTAATCAGATAACTCCATCTGCTGAGTGCATCGGCAACAACATTTGCTTTGCCTGGGTGATAACGAATCTCACAGTCGTAATCGTTGAGAAGTTCTACCCATCGACGTTGACGCATATTAAGTTCTTTCTGATTAAAGATATGTTGTAGGCTCCTACGATCGGTGAAGATCGTACACTTGGTACCATACAGGTAGTGTCGCCAAATCTTTAACGCAAAAACAACTGCGTCTAGCTCGAGATCATGAGTTGTATAGTTCATCTCGTGGATTTTGAGCTGTCGAGATGCGTAAGCTATAGCCTTATCCCGTTGCATGAGAACACAACCAAGACCAAGGTTGGAAGCATCACAGTAGACAATGAAATCGTCGTTTCCGTCGGGCAATGTGAGAACAGGAGCATTGCAAAGCTTATGCTTGAGGGTTCGAAAGGCAGACTCTTGTCCAGTTCCCCAAACAAAAGGCTTGTCTTTATGCGTGAGAGCGGTAAGTGGTACAGCGATCTTTGAGAATCCTTCGATAAATCGTCGATAGTAGCCCGCTAGTCCGAGAAAAGAACGAACTTCAGACGGGTTCTTAGGCGTAATCCAACTCTTAACAGCTTCAATCTTCGCAGGATCGACGTGAATACCTTGACTATTAACAATGTGACCCAGAAACTGAACTTCCTCCAACCAGAATTCACACTTGGAGAACTTGGCATAGAGTTGGTTCCCCTGGAGTAGCTCGAGAACCAAACGTAGATGTTGCGCGTGTTCGTCTTTCGATTTGGAATAGATCAAGACATCGTCGATGAATACGATGACGAAACGGTTGAGATATGGTTTGCACACACGATTCATCAGATCCATGAAAACCGCGGGTGCGTTGGTTAAACCAAAGGGCATAACAACGAATTCGTAGTGGCCGTAACGTGTGCGAAACGCGGTTTTGGGTATATCCTCCTCTTGGATGCGTAGTTGGTGATTGCCTGAGCGTAGATCGATCTTTGAGAAGCACGTAGCACCTTGTAGCTGATCAAACAAATCATCGATGCGAGGTAGGGGATAGCGGTTCTTGATAGTTAGCTTATTCAATTCCCGATAGTCGATACACATCCTGAACGACCCATCCTTCTTTTTGACGAAAAGGACTGGCGCGCCCCAAGGAGAGGTGCTCGGGCGAATGAAGCCTTTCTCAAGTAATTCCTGGAGTTGGTTTGAGAGTTCGCGCATTTCGGACGGTGCGAGTCGGTAAGGAGCTTTGGCAATAGGGTTGGCTCCAGGAATGAGGTCGATACGAAAGTCGATGTTACGACTTGGTGGTAGACCAGGAAGATCCTCTGGAAAAACGTTAGGAAATTCTCGAACAACAGGAACGTCTTTCACTTCCTACTTCTCTTTCTTTTCCTTCCCCATTACTACAATGTTAGCCAAGAAAGCTCTGTATTCCTTGCGGAGATACTTGCTAGCTTTGACACATGACATGAGCTTGAGACCTTTCGAAGCAGTTTCACCGTAGACACACAATAAATCACCATTCGCGAGCAAGAATCGAATCATCTTGTCGAAGCACACAACTACAGCATGGTTTTCACGAAGAAAGTCCATGCCTACTATGACATCAAAACTTCCGAGTTGCATCGGAATAAGGTCGATTGGGAAAATGTGATTGTTGAGCTCAAGAGTACAATCACGAAGAACAGAACTAACGGCGAGGGTTCTTCCGGTAGCGACTTCCACATCAAACGTTGAGGAGAGTCGGGAGCATTTATGACTAAGGAGCTTCTCGAATTCGAACGACACAAAGCAATTATCGGCTCCAGTATCAAATAAACACGAAGCATAAATACCATTCACAAGGAACGTACCATTGACCACGTTGTTGTCGGCTTGGGCTTGACGCACGTTGATGTTGAAAGTTCGTGCGCACGCTGCTTGTTGTTGTTGTTGCTGGTGGTGTTGCTGCTGTTGCTGAGGCTGCTGCTGCTGGGGCTCTTGTTTTACCACCCTGTTTGGGCACATGTTGGCGAAATGGTTAGGATCGCCACATGCGAAGCAGGCTCTGGCGTTGACCGCGGGTGCCGGAGGAGCTTGTTGACCCTGAGGGGCGGTGAGTAGAGTTTGATGAGCAGGAGCTTGTCGAGCACGGCAGTTGGTAGTAAAATGGTCGTACATATTGCAGTGAGCACAAAAACGGCAAGCAATGGTAGTCGGGTGGTGGTAGATACAAGTAGGGCAGAGTGGGTGTGGCCCAGTGTATGCACGCTTAGCAGGCGGTGCATTTGCCACAGGCGCCGCTACTTGACGCTGTTGGGCTGGTATAGCTTGTATCAATGCAGCAGTGATCGCACAGTTCTTGTTGCTGGAGCTGCTCTTTCTCTTGTTCTTCTTCTTGTTGTTTGATGAGGTGGTGGTTTCAGCAATTGGTGCGGCGGTGGTAGCTTGAAGCAGGTGCTTTGAAGTTTTATCCCAGACACCAGCCTTGACCCGTTTGTCGTTGATTTCAGCGGCCAGTAGATAAGTCTCTTCGATCATCGTAGTCTTAGCCGCTTGAACGAAATCGGCAACACAGTCAGGCAGGGCTCGGATATACTTCTTGATTGCCATATCTGGAGTCTTGACCTGATCGGGACAAATGATGCTGAGCTGTTTGAAGCGAGCAGTGAGCACAACATTTTCGCTATCCTTTTGCTGTATGTGCCAAAATTCATCCTCTAGCTTCCGACGTTCATGAGGAGGGTAGAATTCTTCCAGCATGACTTCCTTGAGCTCGTCCCATGACAGACCGTAAGCTGCATCGTTCCCTCGCTTGTTCCTCTCGGCCGTCCACCAGTCTAGAGCACGGGACTGAAAGACGCCGGTAGCGTTCAGAGTACGGAGGTCATCGGGGCAACTACTCCGTCGTAGAGTGACCTAAATGGAGTCAAACCATTGGAATAGTGCAGTAGGACCTCCCTCGCCAGTGAATTCCTTTGGCCCACACGACTTGAATTGCTTGAAATTGAAGGCCTTGGTGGTAGCTTTGGGAGCTTCGGTCCTTGATTCCTCAGACGACTTGCTGACGTTCTCATAAACCTCACTCACAGCCTTTGCTACACTTTTAGCGATGATGGCAGTAAGGCGTTTGTCTCTCTTTTCTTGACGAGAAAGTAAGGGATGACGGGATCCAGATGACATTGTCTGCAACAGACATCGTCACAGGACTCAACACATTGTATTCGAATCTCACCTCACACGTCTACTACTTACTAAAGCTCAGTAAAACGCATAATCACATAACACATAGGCACGAAATCACGGATTCACATAGTCACAGAAGCACATAATCACGAAATCACGTAAGCACATAGCGCACAGAAGCACAAAAGCACATATACATGTAGTCACAGAGGCGGTCAGAATACAGAAACCTATCATTTAAAGTCTACGATTTGTTCGAATATAACGGTCCCGTCTAGTATATCGATTAGCGTAGTATAAGTGTATATCGTAGCATAAGGTCGTCCACAATTCAATGATTCGTTAGCGTTTTGAGATAGAAATACAGTGCGGGTCGTATGTGTTGATCGAAGTGAAAGCAAAAACCGAGTAAATCTCCAAAATTTAAACAGATAAACACATATATAAGCACATAAAATCAAGGAAACATCAGAGCTGGAAGTTGTAAGCTCAAAATCGAAACACATAGAAATCGAGAAATAGATTGTCTGCGGCTAGTAGACTTCGACTAACCAAACTGATTCGACTATTCGCAAGGATCCGTTGTGCACATTTAACCTTCAGGACTATGCCTTTGCCTCAATTCTTAGGCGTTTGGCACACATCCAGTTAGTCATATTGTGACTTCAGGTCGTTGGAGTCCGTCGAGACTTTGGTGAGAGTTTGTAAAATGAGCGGAACAAGTCGTCAAGGTTAGGGTCTCACCCCTGGCTTAACAACTTCGCTCCTGTTTTGATAAAATAGAGGAGATTATTCATCAAAATACGGATTTCACTCCTGATTTGGGCATAATTCTCCTCGTGTATAGATAAAATGCGAGTCGATTAAGCAACTTTAGTCGAGAGTTTGCAGTTTTCACACCTAATCTTGACTTAATTGCTTATTTATGGTTGAAAATTCGAGTGCAGTGATAGTGTAGCGTGTGCGAGAATAGCGAGAAACTAGTAGTAAACTTATGCAAAATCCCTAACGGAATTGCATAAGTCGGTCTGTTGGTTCCTAACTATAGACTAGGTATCTAAGATATCGACCTGGACAAGGTCGACTCTTGCCTAATTCCCTATAGTTATGGCTCTGATACCAATCTATCACACCCCAACTGATGGCGGAATCATCGGGGCATGGCACTGAGCGAAACAGATTGTCCAGAAGTTTCCATAACAATTATCATTACTATTCAATTTAAAATAACATGTCCCATACCATGCCTCAAACAGTAAACAAATTATTACATATAAAATCTAGGCAAATAATTCTGTTCTGACAACTCAGATTTTCAAATAGAGCAATTGTTTATCTGCTTCTAGAGACCCTTGATTCATTTACTATAGACAACTATTTGTTGGGCTCTAAAGCTTTATTCTAGCTTCGACTTCCTACCAGGTGTGCATCCTAAGCACCTGTCACATACGTTAAAATAAAGTCAATACATATAATGTAAAGGTGAGCATACAAGTTTGAAAATAGCATATAGAGTTCGAATTCGTTTACGCGTATCCAGCACGTACACATAGAGGAATGAAGCACGTTAGTTATCGACATAGATCCATCGATACCAATGACTGCGGGTTGACTGCCCGAGGCAGTTCGCAATACATGATTACCACCGTAATCCATGCAAGTAATTGTCCTTAACAACCCCAGTGTGAATGGGTGCTGAGTCCAAACTATAGTACTATCGTTGCTAAGGCAGGTAGACAGCATTCCATGTGTAAACATAACAAACAAGCATTCATAAGCCACGTATAACATGCATTAACGGTTAGCGTTCAAATAGTATTGAGTAGTGTGTTTGATGTGATTTGAATAGTTGTAACGTATGTAACACCCAAAAGTGCTGAAAGCAAAAAGGGATCGAGTATACTCACAGCGGTCGATGGATTGAAGGGAGCGCTTAGCGAGTAGGGTTAGCCTGAATAGTTTGATAGCATAACGATAAGTGACTCGTAAAATGATACAAGTGTGAATGGGTCGGATAGCAGTTTGGTCGGATGGTAATCCGATCGGACGGCTTGTTTGTGCGGATGACAATCCGTTCGGATGGTCATCCGGTCGGACGGTAGTCCAGTCGAATGGCTATTCGAGTGGATTGTTTCTTCCTATGAGAAGGATGTGTTTGTGTATGATAGCTTGTCTTTTGAAGTTTTCGTTGTAGCATTTTAAAACATTGAAGTATCTCTGTCTTTCAAGTCGGTCGATCGGACGTCCAATCGTGCGGATGACAATCCATTCGGATTATCATCCGGTCGGACGGCGACTCTAGTGATGAGGTTACTTAGTGGAACAAATTCACAACGGAAGAGTCACTCGGTCGGATGTCCATACGACCGGGTGGCAACCCTGTTAATGAACATGTTGAAAATTGTTTAAGTCTTTAAAGTCCTAGTATCTCAGGATCCGAAGAGTAATCCGGTCGGATGGTAGTCCGATCAGATGGCAATTAGTTCGATACCCAAACTTCAGATAGAATTGATTAAGTGTGGGACCCAAGATGTTATCCGTTTGGACAGTAATCCGTTCGGGTAGTCTATCCGCTCGGACAGCATTCCGTTCCGATTGTTCCGTTCGTCTTACACTTGGTCATTTTGGTTGTTTGTCGTTTTATCGAGACGTTTTGACAACGTGTTAACCAACAGAATCCCATCTTGATCCAAGTAACCTGATCGACCAGGAATCACCCTAGTTCGGCCAGTTAGTCGGTTCAAGACGATTATTCTCGTTTAACCCGAAATCGGTGGTCTCGTAGGTAGAATCCGGATCTTGAGCTAGCACAACACTAATAATGAGTAGAGGACTAGATCAGGGTCGGATCCTATCGGTTTTGAGTGTAAAAGAGTTGAAAGGAAGTTAGAAACCATCTTTCAATCCTTTTTCACTATATTTAAGCTTAGATCTACGCGAGATCTTTGTGTATTTGTGTGGAAATCTATCAGATCTAAGTTGTTCTTGGTGGATTGAGGCCAAAACAAGAAGTTCTTCAAGAACTCATGATGACATCATCCTAGAACACCTCAAATCTAGTGATTTCACGGTTAAAAGTTAAGATTCAAAAGATAGAGAGGTGTAGGAGTGCGTGTAGTTCAAGAAAGTACATGATTTAGGGCGAGATCTTACCTGGATTGAGAGAAATCGAAGAAAAGGTGGGGAGCACAAACTGTTCGGACAGAGGATTTCCAAAAGTGGAAATGATGACAATGACAGGGGTATTTATAGGATTCCAAAAGGGGAAAGTGTGGGTCGGTCGGATGGCATCCCGCCCGGATGAATGTCCGGTCGGATGTCATCTCGGTCGGATGACGACCTGACACCACAAATCAGTGGCAGCCCGGTCGGATGGCGATCCGGCCGGATGGCACTTGGTTCGGGTGTTTGGCGTGACAATTTTTGCTGTTTCGGTTGCGGTTGCGAGCGATTCGATGTGATAGATTTTCCTTGTCAAATTACTTTTAATCCCAACTACTATATCTATCATAGTTCGATTTCGATTGAGTTCGATTGCGTTTCGAGTTCGTTTGCGATTCCACACATAACATAAATGAACATGCACAAGTAACACATAAGGCACACACACACGTATAACAATAATTAAAATATGTAGTTCGAGTTGCGATTTTGAAGTTGATTCGATTAGCATAGTTTGATTATCGTTTAGCTTTATCGCTTTGTTACTTCCTATTGTTCACAGTCGTAAGTCGAATAGTTTGCGAGTAACATACGTCGATTATTGTAATTATTGACACTTACTCCACATAATACAACTAAAACAAACATCCAAAAGAAATCTACTACAAGTCAGGTTGCGCGAATCGGTCGTTGACTTTGACCTTGACTTTGACTTTGACTCTGACTTTTTGAAAACACGGGGTGTTACAGGAAGAACCGTCACTGTTAGTTCTGTTCTGCGTGACTGTACTCTCGATCTCAACGGTCACGTTTCCCCTTCAATCTCATTCCGATGCAACTTGGTAGCTTTGATGTCATAGAAGGTATGGATTTCCTTAGGGAGAATCATGCTGAAATTGTTTGCTTCTATAAGATGATTCGTTTTTCTCTCGCGAATGGTGATCAATTGTGTGTTTATGGCGAAGTCGCTTCGAAGAAGTTACAACTCATGTCGTGTGTCCAAGCTAGCAAGTATCTCCGTAAGGAATACCAAGCTTTCTTGGCGCATATCGTAGTAGCGGAGGAAAAGGAAGGGAAGAAATGAGTGAAAGATGTTCCCGTTGTTTGTGAATTCCCTAACGTTTTTCCCGATTATTTACCTGGTTTACCGCCCACTTGTGATATCGATTTCTGAATCGACCTTATTCTTGGAGCAAATCCTGTTTCTAGAGCGCCTTATCATCTCACACCTTCTGAAATGCGTGAACTTTCGAGTCAGCTCCAGGAACTGCTTGATAAAGGCTTCATTCGCCCTAGCACATCTCCTTGGGGCGCGCCTGTCCTTTTCGTTAAAAAGAAGGACGGATCGTTCCGGATGTGCATTGACTACAGGGAATTGAATAAGCTTACTATCAAGAATTGCTATCCCTTGCCTCGAATCGATGATTTGTTTGATCAACTACAAGGTGCTACATGTTTCTTAAAGATCGACCTACGCTCAGGCTACCACCAGCTACGAATTCAGGAGGAAGATATACCCAAAACCGCTTTCCGCACCCGAAACGGTCACTACGAGTTTGTTGTTATGCCATTTGGTTTAACTAACGCTCCCGCAGTCTTTATGGATCTAATGAATCGCGTGTGTAAACCCTTTCTCGACCGCTTCGTTATCGTGTTCATCGATGATATCCTGATCTATTCCAAGTCAAAAACCGAACACACGCAACATCTACGTTTGGTTCTTGAGTTACTCCAGGGAAACCGTCTCTATGCCAAATTCTCCAAGTGTTAATTCTGGCATGAGGAGTTCAATTCCTCGGTCACATCGTTAATAGTCAAGGAATTCATGTCGATCCTGCGAAGATCGAAGCTGTTAAGAGTTGGGTTACACCAAGGAACCCACCCGAAGTTCGTTCTTTTCTCGGAATGGCGGGTTACTATCGCCGATTCATCGCCCATTTCTCGAAAATCGCTGTTCCGCTTACCTCGCTTACGCACAAGGACAAACCTTTTATTTGGGGAACCGAATAAGAGGAGGCCTTTCAAACTCTCAAAGCTATGCTTTGCAATGCTCCCGTGCTCTCACTGTCCAACGGAAACGACACACAAAGGCTGAGTCAAAGCAAATAGGTCATCATAATATATCGCGAAGACATGCTCGCCTATAAGTGGACACTCACCCGAAGAGTTCCCAGGTAAGAGTGACTGGTTCGATATTGCGGATTTGTACTAGCACTCTAGCCTTAGACATAAAGCTCAGGGTACAGGCACCCACCCTTCCAGTTTGCACGTGTTCACATTATGTAGCGCTAAACTTTGACGAGAATTTGAAAACTTTGAAGGTTCGAAACCTTATAATAAATCATCCTGGAACAGATGATTAGTTTTCAAAACAGATTTGATTTTTTTGTTCTTATTGTGGTTGCTGCCTAAAGATAGGCAACGGTATTGTTTTATGACTAAACGCAAGTAAACTCGCGTTAGGGTCCTAGGAAGGTTATAGTCTAGGTCAAAGCATTACTAATAACCTAATTCCCTATAACCATTGGCTCTGATACCAACTTTTCTATCACACCCCGACCACGTAAAACAACAAAACGTGGCGAAAACGTCGGGGAGTGTTGTAACAGAATCATTGTTTCACAACCATGGATTAAACAATTTCGTTTTATTTAATTAAATGTATTACATTACATTGGAATTAGAAACAAAACATGAACAAATAGACTTTTATTGTTATTAAGTAGCTAAGGCCTCGTCCGTTCCTATGTGAGCATGCATCAATATCATCATCAAATATCATCAACTATGGTAACTGAAACACATGTGAAAATACGTCAGCATAAAAATGCCGGCGAGTACATAGGTTTTATGTGAGTGTCAGATTCATGGCTCGTTTTACATGTTGCAATACTTATTTAAAAACCTTATTTTGAAAAGTATAGTATTGCGACATAATTAACCAACTCAAATCAAGTTGGATATGATTTATAAAATCTCGTAGCCATGATTCTTAACTCCAAAACATTTTTATTTTATTAAATCAAATCGTAAAACATCTCGTAGAAACTCGTTAATAAGACTCGTATGGTTTATATTATTCAGAAGACATAATTGTGTGACATTGTTTCAAAATCGTTTACCCAAGTGATCTAGATAACGCAACGATATATAATGTGTTAAAAGCACTTATATATAGGAAGTACCAGCGGCGTATCCACCATGCTTTTAACACATTACACCCGCCCCGTTACCTAATCACTTCCCTAACCCAATGGCTCAAACAGTTACAAATGGTTCACATAAATCAAATGGTTACAAACGGTTCACATAAATCCAACGATTTCAAATGGTTAACATACATCAAATGGTTACAAATGGTTCACATACATCCAATGATTTCAAATGGTTCACATACATCCAATGATTTCAAATGGTTCAAAACGTAAAACAATTGTGCTAGCGTGTTAAGTGAACATACATAGCAAGACATAATGAAATCATATAGTAATAGTGTACTAATGAACATAGCAAGTATATGATATGAAAACATGGAAAGTATGAAAATAACAAGTAGGCACATGTGTTTCACCCCAAAACGTTTGGAAAACAGTAAAAGAGGGGTCTATATACTCACTTGAGGATGCTTAGAAGTCTTGAATAACAACCAAGCAAAGCTAGAGGGATCACGGATTCAAACGGCACCTAATATAGGTAACTATGTAAATACACGGACCTAAATCGGAGGATCGGAAAAAATGCGGTTTCGTAAACCAAATGAGTGTAGGGACTCATGTAATATGGTTTAACAAAGCCTACATTCTAAAACGAAACCTAACCTAAATGCTGACGACCCATTACGACTACTTAAGGTAGCTTACGCCACTTTAACGCGCCGTTCGTGTAAAACGCGTTCGGACCGCCTAACTAGTCCTATGATAAGTAAAATATGCCTTAACATGTCTAATATTGTTGCCAAATCAGTTTAGATATCAAAAATTATGTTACATATGCTTAAAATGAATTTTGGCGTAAAAAGGGCATTTTGGTCATTTACCTAAGGCATATAAACTACCTATCATACAACTACTTAAACGACGTGACCATAAGGTATAACCTCGGAAGGTTATTCCCTATGCAACTATGGTCACCTAATGTGTTTGGTCGGATCCTAAAGATCGACCAAACGGGTCGGGTTCGAAAGTATAAGCGGTAGTTTAGACCGCTTACCTTACGACCCTACATAAGCACTAAACCTATAGTGACGAGCTAAACATGTTAAAACATGTTTAATGAGGTTTGAAAAAAGGTTTGGTACCAAAAAAAACGGTTTTGATACCTAAAAGTAGTTTCGTTACAAAATACGCAAGAATACGCATTTTGGCCGAAACTACGACTCGCCACTATGCCTAGATAACGTGGTAATTAGTAGGTATAGTCACAAGAGACTAAAACCATCGTGATTACGCTCACGTTATGAAGTTCAAACGAACTTCATGTTGACCATAAACTGGTCAAAGCAGAAAGTCAAACACAGTTTGACTTTCACGCGAAAAAGAACGAAAAAGGACTTACAAAAGGTCCAAGAACGGAAGTTTGACCCGATTATTCTCAGGTATGAAGTGAAAGCACCTCAAATTAGAGAGCAATCAGATCAAGGTGTGAAGAATGCAAATGAGGAAGGTGGGTATTTATAGTTTTTGCACAACCGTTAAGATCGTTCTTCGTAAAACGAGCTTCGATCTCATCCGTACAAATGTGCCCATGGTTTTGTGAAACCATGGGAGCCCCTAGTTTCATTAAAACCATGTGCAAATGAGGGGAACAGCTGGAATAAGCTGGAATTTAGATTTTTCTTTTTGGTCCCTTCCTAAGATAACTATGGCAGATTGTCAATTTTGGTCCCTGAATGTGCAAAACATGGTTTTTGATGCATTTTTGACACGTTTAAACCCCGTTAATCCCATTTCAAGGCTCTAAAATGAAGTTAAAGTATAGGGAACATGAAACATGCTCAAAAATATCTCGGATGTCGGTTCGTTTGGTTGTACGGTTGCGTTGTTCGGTTAATTACGACGAAACACGAACGAATGCGAAAAATGATCCAAATTACGCGACGAATGGAATTTTATCATGCCAATCACTAAAATAAAATATTTTAATGATTACATAAAGTTTTGGATGTCCGGATGTATTCAGAACGTAAGATATGCGCGAAAATGCAAACTTATGCACTTTTTGACGCTTTTAGTCCCTGAATGACCAAAAAGTTTATTTTAGCACACCGAACCCCTCAAAGCCTATTTCTAAGCTATGTAAAGGATATTTAGGGTATGTTAAACTTATGGTCATGTTCCGGAATGTTCGTTACAGTACAAATCGGCATACTTTCGCAGTTTGTCGAAATTAGTCGGTGTAAGCGAATAAACTTGATTTCGCCACACCAAACCCTCCAAAACTTATTTCTAAGTTATGTAAAGGTTATTTAAGGTATGTTAAGCCTATTTCACTATTCCGGAGCGTTCGTTGCATTAATCTGGTTATATTTACGCATCAGTGCGCGTATAACCTTCCAGAAAGCGATTTAAAGCTTGAAATCGAACATGAATTGATATGTGCAAACAAGACACGTATTTTTACAAATCCCAAGTATGAAACAAAATATTTCATAAATTTGGTATTTTTTTTATGGTCGCAGAGGCACAGGTGTCACACCAAGTGTACGGTCTTCACCGACCACAAAAGCCTACAACACATCTTTAACCAGAAAGAGCTGAATATGCGCCAACGCTGATGGGTTGAACTTCTCAACGTTTACGACTGTGAGATTCGTTACCATCCAGGCAAAGCAAACGTCTTCGCCGATGCTCTCAGTCGACGAAGCTATTTGCATAGCGTTCGTAATACTCAAGTCCAACACAATCTCGAAGCTCTTATCCGTGACGCCCAACATGCTTGTTTTATCGAACGCACTTTAAAGAAGGAAAGGATTATCAATAATGGCGAACAACTGGTGAACAAATCGAATGGTATATTCCATTATCTAGACCGAATTTGGATTCCCAAGCGTACCAATTTGCGACAGATCTTGCTAGACGAAGCCTGCAAATCGCGGGATTCCATTCATCCTGGTGCCGATAAGATGTACCAGGACATGCGCTACAAGTACTGGTGGCTGGCCATGAAAAAGGATATCGCTATCTATGTTTCGAAATGCCTGACTTGTTCGAAGGTCAAGGCTGAGCATCAACACCCCTCTGGCTTACTTGTACAACCCGAGACCCCGATGTGGAAATGGGAGAGTATAGCTATGGATTTTATAACGAAACTTCCACGCACGCCATCAGGTCACGACAGCATCTGGGTTATCATTGACCGTCTTACCAAATCCGCTCACTTTCTACCAATACAGGAAGATTACAAGGTAGAACGATTAGCTCGAATCTATACCGATGAAGTTATTTGTCGATACCGGACACTTCGTGACATCATCTCTGACCGCGATGGTCAATTCACCTCGCGTCTTTGGGAAACGTTTCAATCTGCTCTTGGTACTACTCTCAATCTTAGTACTGTTTTCCATCCCCAGACCGACGGTCAGACTGAACGCACGATTTGTACCCTCGAAGTCATGCTTCGCTCGTGTGTTATAGATTTTGGTGGTAATTGGGATTCGCATTTACCTTTAGTCGAGTTCTCGTACAATAACAGTTATCACTCTAGCATCCAAATGGCACCATTTAAGGCATTATATGGAAGAAAATGTTGATCGCCTATTGTATGGCATGAGATCGGGGATGCACAAATTACCGGTCCTGAGCTGTTGCAAGAAATGACTGACAAAATGTCACACCCCGACTCGCAGCGGAAGCGCACGCGAGGTGCAACAGATACATGGTACAAACGTGCTATTTAAAAGGATATTGTAATACACAACACAAGCATCGGTTACAACATTTGATTACACACTAAGTTTTAATGTACAGGCACTAGTATTCCAAAAGTTGTTTGTCCCTTGCTAAGCATGCTTCTATGTACAGTAATATCCGATTATCAAAACTTGAAACCCATTCGTACTCCCCTTTATTCTTCTTTAGTTTTACTTGAAAAGCATGTTAAGTTTAAACGGTCAACTACAAATAGTTGGTAAGTTTCACTGTTTTAGTTTGTTTCACAATTTAGTTTGAACTGATTGATTAGGTATGTTTGACATGAAATTATACTAAGCCCACAAGTGAAACCTTGACTGTTCACAAGTGCCGTGTCCCACAACCGACACCTCAGCACTTTACCACCCCAAGTAGCTATGTCTAACACCACATAGCGTGTTCACAGAAAGTGCATGGACATGGGCAATTGCAGTAGAACCCATGGCATTTGTGCCAGCTCAATTGGGTTTGTCAGACCAATAGTACTATTCACACATCCACCGGCATATAGTTGATCAATCGTGTTTGTGGGGACTTTTCGTTGTGTCAGTATAACTCAGATAATTCATATCACAACATGTATGTATGTACAAGTAAGTATGTATATAACATGCATTTCACCCTAAGTAAAACAGTAAAACAGTTTGAAAGTGGGGTAGTGAAAACTTACGTAATAAAAATCTTACAATAAATATCACGCGGGGTATATGTGTCAGTGCTCTACTACTTCAGTCCTGGTATTAGTTGGTGTTTGGTTAATTACCGAAAACAGGGTTCCGGTCGGGAATCGTTATAACTTGGTTCAGATGGGAAAATTCATCCGAGAATTGACCTATAGCATAACAGTAGAGCTGTGGGTATTATTTTAGTGTAAGATTTTTATAACCTAGACAAGTCACCTGGTTATCTAGGTTATCAGGCATAACCCAGACGAGTTATCTGGTCATCTAGGTTATCAGGCATAACCCAGACTAGTCATCTGGTCATCTAGCTTATCAAGCATACCCCAGTCGAGTTATCTGGTCATCTAGGTTATCAGGCATAACCCAGACGAGTTATCTGGTCATCTAGGTTATCAGGCATAACCCAGATGAGTTATCTGGTCATCTAGGTTATCAAGCATAACCCAGACTAACTACAAGTAATCAGGAACTTCCTGGAAAATATGAGATCTTTCCGAAATTGTTATACTGCGATTCCGGCTACCGAAACTTCGCGACAACGCGATTTTTGAAAACCAAAGTAAAATTCAGTCAATGATCCCCAAACTTTTCCAAGATGTTCCTCATATTAAACTCAACATCTCTGAAATTTTTGGTGATTTATTGAGCTCCTTCACTATTTTATCCGAAATTATTTCTTTAAAACAGTTAAAGATTCACCAAAAATCACCAACAATTCAGAAAATTCTAAAATTTTAATCGAGTCTTATTTTCACCATATATAATCAGCCTGAAAAATTTCAAGTTCATTGAATACCCACGGACCAAGTTATGCTATAAACAATTCTGTATCTCCTAGATTCGATTTTCAGAAGTTATACCTAGCGTTTCTTAGCGATTCAAGCGATCCTTGTACTTTTAAAGACTTAGTTCTTTCTTGTATAGTACCTATACATAACACAGAACACAAATATGCAAAAACCCATGTCAATCAAGCCTTAGAACCATTATTTTTCGATTAGTGTTTGATTTGACCGAAAATTGTCCAATATGTTGGTTTATTGATCCATAATCTGATGTTTTACAATACCAAACACCATGTATGATCTTATTATATCTTATTTAGGTTTGAACAGCCTTTTTTCTAAGAAAAAAAATATTATTTCATGGATCAAAATGATTTCTTTTGTTAAATATATGTTTTAAGTATGAAAAATATAAGAAACTTAATTAAAACCATTATCATACCTCAAGAATTTATTGTATTTTGATGTATACTTTCTGGAACAGAAGGTCTAAGGTTTTGAGGAGGTGTTTTGAAAGGTGATAAAAATGAAACAATGAAGAAGCATGCCTTTTTAAGTGTCGTATGGAAATGTCAAGGGGTTTCTACACCCCTTTGACTTAGTCAAAGACACAAATTTTGAGGATAAATGATTAGTATCAGCTGATCTTTTGAGCTGGGTTCATTATCGGGTTTTAAACGCGTCATGGGTAGGCCAAACGGGCTCTTTTTCGCACGTTTTTCGCATGGTTTTTAACGGTTTTGAAAACCGAACCCATCGACAATGAAACCAATACACTTTGATATTTTGACTTAGAACAACTTATATTTATGTTAAATAAGTGTTTTTTGGCTTGACAGACTGTTCGTTGCATGTTTGGTCGTTTCTGGTTGCGTTAAAATCAAAGACGTTCCTCTAACTGGAAGCTGCTTTGTTTAACGTGCCAACTACTTGTTAAGGCCTCAAATCTTATGTTATGGTCTAAATATCATATTCAAGTATTTCCGTGCCCTGAGAATCGTGTACGACACTATCGTTTGTATCCAATTCGGTATTATTTGGTTTGTGCACTGTTAAACGGTAAGCTTCCGTTTAACCTGTTTTTAACACACTGAGGCATCTTGATCGCACTGTTCGTCATTATTGATCATGTACCACTCATAACGTACCATCAGATTTATCCAAGTCATGTTTGTTATCGTTTCGTGAATTGTGTAACTTGAACGTAAAATTATTGTTTCAGACACAATTAGGGTTTACCTGGTTTTGCCGTGGTTGTCACATTCTCCCCCGGTTAAGAAATTTCGTCCTCGAAATTCGATGTTTCTAGTTGGGGAAGAGGTGCGGGTATTTCCTGCGGAATTCATCCTTCCGCTCCCACGTGTATTCAGGCCCTTGTTTCGAGTTCCACTGAACTTTCACCAGCGAGATTTTGTTATGACGTAGTTGTTTGGTCTTCCCGTCTACGATTTCTACCGGTTCCTCCACAAAGTAGAGTTTTTCATCAACGTGCACATCTTCGAATGGTATAATAGCTGCTTCATCCATGAGACATTTCTTTAAGTTGGATACGTGGAAGACATCGTGAATTGAGCTCTGTTCATCTGGTAATTTCAGTCGGTACGCTATGGATCCAACCTTGTCAATAATTTCATACGGCCCAATGTACCTTGGAGCCAACTTTCCAGCCTTGCTAAACCTTATCACTTCTTTCCACGGTGACACTTTTAACAATACTTTGTCACCTACTTCAAACGACAACGGTTTCCGGCGAACATCGGCGTAACTTTTCTGCCGATCCCGTGACGCTTTCAGTCTAGTTTGGATCTTATGCACTTTATCTGTCGTCTCTTGAATTAGTTCAGACCCCGTGAGTTGAGTATCGCCCACTTCAGCCCAACAAAGTGACGATCTGCACTTCCGGCCATATAGTGCTTCGTATGGTGCGGCTTGTATGCTACTATGATAGCTGTTGTTGTAAGAGAATTCAATGAGGGGAAGATGCTTATCCCAACTTCCTCCAAAGTCTAGGGTACACGCACGAAGCAGATCCTCCAATGTCTGGATAGCTCGTTCCGATTGGCCGTCGATTTGGGGATGGTAAGCCGTACTCAGGTCTATTCTAGACCCCAAAGCTTCTTGTATTTGCTGCCAATAGTGTGAAGTGAAATGACTATCACGGTCTGAAATGATTGCAACTGGTACCCCGTGTCTAGCCACAATTTCATTCGTGTAGATCTCGGCCAATTTCTCGGTGTTGTAGGTTGTACGAATCGGAATAAAGTGCGCCGATTTGGTTAGTCTATCTACTACTACCCAAATCGCATCATGACCTCGGGGTGTTTTTGGAAGGTGGGTCACGAAGTCCATCGTGATTTGCTCCCATTTCCATTGAGGTATTTCAGGTTGCTGTAACATTCTTGAGGGTTTCTGATATTCTGCCTTGACTCGGGCACAAGTCAAGCATTTGCTCACATACTTTGCTATGTCCTTTTTCATACCCGGCCACCAATAAAATCGCTTAAGGTCGTGGTACATCTTGTCTGTACCTGGGTGAATAGAGTACTTAGATTTATGAGCCTCGTCCATAACTAGTTGACGTAGGTCATGGAGAGTAGGAATCCATATCCTATTTTTTATGTACATTACTTCATCAGCTTTCTTCTCAAAGTTCTTCTCGTTCCCGTGCAATTCTTCCTTTTCTATTTGACCTTCTGGTAAGGCTTCCATCTGCACAGCACGAATCTGTTCCTTGAGACTTGTTTGGACAAGCATCCCTAGGGCTCGTACTCTAAGCGGTTTCACCCTATCCTTTCTGCTCAAGGCATCAGCTACTACATTTGCCTTGCCAGGGTGATATTTAATTTGACAATCATAATCATTTAACAGTTCCACCCATCGCCGTTGCCTCATGTTCAGTTCTTTCTGGTCAAATATGTGCTGGAGGCTTTTTTGATCCATGTAAGCCGTGCACTTTGTACCGAATAAGTAGTGTCTCCAAATCTTAAGTGCAAAAATCACTGCTCCAAGCTCTAAGTCATGCGTTGTATGGTTCTTTTCATGAACTTTTAATTGTCGTGAAGCGTATGCTATTACCTTGTTTCTTGCATCAGTACGCATCCTAGACCTCGTCGCGAAGCGTCGCAATATACGACGAAATCCCCATTTCCCTCCGGAAGTGTTAGAATAGGGGCTTCACACAGTTTTTGTTTTAGCAATTGGAAAGCCATTTCTTGTTCTTCACCCCAGTCGTACTTTCGATCTTTCTGCGTCAAGGCAGTTAGGGATTGAGCAATGCAGGAAAAGTTCTCAATAAAGTGACGGTAATATCCAGCCAATCCCAAGAATTGGCGTATCTCTTTCGGAGACTTAGGCGCTTGCCAATTCTTAATAGCTTCGATCTTACTAGGGTCAACATGAATCCCTTGTTGATCTACCACATGTCCTAAAAATTGCACTGCTTGTAACCAAAAATCACATTTGGATAGCTTGGCATACAACTTCTCCTGTCTCAATACCTCCAGAATTGTACGTAAATGGCTCCCATGCTCCTTTTTGATTTTTGAATAGATCAAAATATTGTCAATAAAGACTATAATGAATTTATCTAGATATGGTTTACAAACTCGGTTAATGAGGTCCATAAACACTGCTGGTGTGTTGGTTTACCCAAAGGGCATAACCAGGAACTCATAGTGATCGTACCGAGTTTGAAAGGTTGTTTTAGGGATATCTTCCTCTTGAACTTTTACTTGGTGATACCCCGATCTGAGATCAATTTTCGAAAAGTAACAGGCTCCTTGTAACTGATCAAATAAATCATAAATCCGTGGAAGCGGATATTGATTCTTGATTGTGACTTTGTTCAGCTCCCTGTAGTCTATACACATCCTAAAGCTCTCGTCCTTCTTTTTGACAAACAATACTGGCGCTCCCCAAGGGGAATAGCTAGGACGAATAAATCCTTTGTCCAACAGTTCCTGTAGTTGAGTGGATAACTCTTGCATCCCAAAAGGCGCAAGGCAATAAGGCGCCTTGGCGATCGGAGCTGCTCCCAGAATTAAGTTGATACGGAATTTGACTTGTCGGTCAGGTGGTAATCTGGGTAGTTCTTCAGGAAAAACATCAGGGTAATCACGTACAACTTGAATGTCTTCAATGCGTCTTTCCTTTGGTTCCACTGCTGCCACATTTGCCATATACAAAGCGTATCCCTATCGTAGGCACTTCAACATTTTTAGGTGAGATATAAGGGGTAACATAGCACCAGATTTTTCTCCTTGAACCATCATCACTTCATTGTTAGGGAAAGGAATTCTAACAATCTTCTGTTCACGGACAATTTCCGCCTTATACTTGGACAACCAGTCCATTCCCACTACTATATCAAAACTTCCAAGTTCTACAGGTAGAAGGTCAATGAGGAATTGGTGGTCGTTAAGGGTTAAGGGACAGTCGTGGATAATTTGGTAACTAGTTATAGGTTTACCGTTAGCGAGTTCTATAGAATAAGGATGTGTCAGCTCACTACCCGGCATATTTAATAATGGTAGGAAGTTAATAGAAACAAAGCTCTTATATGCACCAGTATCAAATAACACAGAAGCATACTGGTCAGAGACAAGGAAGGTACCTGTCACTACATTAGGATCTTGTCGTGCGTCACCGGATCCTATAACAAACACGCGCCCTCGAGCTGGGTTGGATGTTGAAGCTTGCCCTTGGTTTATCTTTCCTGTGAGTCCTTGGTTCAGTTTCGGGCAGTTTCGTTTAAAGTGCCCCGTACTTCCACACTCATAGCAAGTACGGAGATAGGTCAGTTGTGGGTTTTATTGAGGGGGTCGTTGTTGATTTGTTTGGGATCGGGTGGTTTGGGAACGAGTAGGTTGGATAGGGCGGTTTGTTGGTTCAGCAGGTGTTCTGCAGTTATGGGCATAGTGCCCTACTTTCCGATACTTATTGCAGGTTACGGTTCGGCACTCGCCCAGGTGATGGTAACCACATTCATTACATTTTGGCCGTGGTCCTTTATAATTATCCGGTCTCAGATCTGAGGTAGTAATTGCATAATTTTGGTTGTTCGACCGAATTCGCTTATGTGGTTGTGATCCCTGTGCTTTATAGTCATAGTCGGTTCTTTTGGCACCCGATGACTCTCCTGGCATCTTCAATATGTTCCTCCTTACCACATCAAAAGTAATCGTTCCAGACCTCGACACAACGCTTTCCATTGTTAAGTGTTCTACTGAGTTTGCAATGCTTCGGACTTCTGGGGCCAATCCCCATATATAACGTTCTATTCACTTTGATTTGGGTCTGACCATATCTGGTAACAAACGAGTAAGGGTGTTAAAACAGTTAGTGTAGCCCACATGATCTGCTCCTTGCATTTGTAGGTTCCAAATTCATGTTCAAGTTTTTGTATTTCATTTTTCGGACAAAAGTGGGTCATCAGAAGTGTTTTAAGTTCATCCCACGACATATGGGCAATGACTTCCTGTCCCCAGGTCTGAATTATTGTATTCCACCAGTTCAGAACGTAGTCGATAAACATAGAAGTCGCATATTTCACAATACATTCCTCCGGACAATTTGTGATGTTGATAACGACCTGCATCTTCTCGATCCATCAAACAATCCCCGTTGGCCCTTCAGTACCGTTGAACTCTATAGGTTTGCCTTCCATGAATTGTTTATAAGTGCATCTCTGCACCACATTGCTTTGATTAACCGGAGCCACGGTCGGATTAGGCTGAGGGTTTTGTGCATTTGCATTAATACCCGCAGTTACTTGAGCCACTATCGTTGGAATAACAATTTGTAGTTGTTGGGTTATTAGTTGTGCGTTGTCTGCCTCTGTGAGGTTATTTGCTCGTTTTGGGGTCATTCTATAACATAAAAATGCGTATATATTGGTATGTATATCAATTATCAAATTGTATTGCATCACAACTGTTAACAATCCCATAAACACACAAACACGTATAAACAACAGTCACTATTATACCTATAAGTGCACGTTTGCATCAAAGTTCAAATATACTTTTTGTGTTAGTACTTGTGTTCGCTTCTTGTCCTCTCTCAATGGCGTTCTCAGAATGCCCAAGTACAAGCAGATAAGTTATTATATTCCAGACCAAAATAACTTATTTGCCCTACAAGGCCATCCTGGTAATAACCATACTACTTGGTTACTATAGATTCTTGCTGTGGATAGTCGCACTTATGATTATAGTCTAGGCTCTCTAGGAATACCTAATTCGCTATAACCGATGGCTCTGATACCATCTTCTGTCACACCCCGACTCGCAGCGAAAGCGCATACGAGGTGCAACAGATACATGGTACAAACGTGCTATTTAAAAGGATATTGTAATACACAACACAAGCATCGGTTACAACATTTGATTACACACTAAGTTTTAATGTACAGGCACTAGTATTCCAAAAGTTGTGCGTCCCTTGCTAAGCATGCTTCTATGTACAGTAATATCCGATTATCAAAACTTGAAACCCATTCGTACTCCCCTTTATTCTTCTTTAGTTTTACCTGAAAAGCATGTTAAGTTTAAACGGTCAACTACAAATAGTTGGTAAGTTTCACTGTTTTAGTTTGTTTCACAATTTAGTTTGAACCGATTGTTTAGGTATGTTTGACATGAAATTATACTAAGCCCACAAGTGAAACCTTGACTGTTCACAAGTGTTGTGTCCCACAACCGACACCTCAGCACTTTACCACCCCAAGTAGCTATGTCTAACACCACATAGCGTGTTCACAGAAAGTGCATGGACATGTGCAATTGCAGTAGAACACATGGCATTCGTGCCAGCTCAATAGGGTTTGTCAGACCGATAGTACTATTCACACATCCACCGGCATATAGTTGATCACTCGTGTTTGTGGGGACTTTTCGTGTGTTAGTATAACTCAGAAAGTTCATATCACAACATGTATGTATGTATGTACAAGTAAGTATGTATGTAACATGCATTTCACCCCAAGTAAAACAGTTTGAAAGTGGGGTAGTGAAAACTTACGTAATAAGTAAGCACAGCAATCACGTGGGGTATATGTGTCAGTGCTCTACTACTTCAGTCCTGGTATTAGTTAGTGTTAGGTTAATTACCGAAAACAGGGTTCCAGTCGGGAATCGTTATAACTTGGTTCGGATGTGAAAATTCATCCGAGAATTGACCTATAGCATAACAGTAGAGTAGTGGGTATTATTTTAGTGTCAGATTTTTATAACCTAGATAAGTCACCTGGTTATCTAGGTTATCAGGCATAACCCATACGAGTTATCTGGTCATCTAGGTTATCAGGCATAACCCAGACTAGTTATCTGATCATCTAGCTTATCAAGCATAACCCAGATGAGTTATCTGGTCATCTAGGTTATCAGGCATAACCCAGACGAGTTATCTGGTCATCTAGGTTATCAAGCATAACCCAGACTAACTACAAGTAATCAGGAACTTCCTGGAAAATATGATATCTTTCCAAAATTGTTATACTGCGTTTCCGGCTACCGAAACTTCACGACAACGCGATTTTTGAAACCCAAAGTAAAATTCAGTCAATGATCCCCAAACTTTTCCAGGATGTTCCTCATATTAAACTCAACATCTCTGAAATTTTTGGTGATTTATTGAGCTCGTTCACTAACTTATCCGAAATTATATCTTTAAAACAGTTAAAGATTCACCAACAATTCAGAAAATTCTAAAATTTTAATCGAGTCTTATTTTCACCATATATAATCAGCCTGCAAAATTTCAAGTTCATTGAATACCCACGGACCAAGTTATGCTATAAACAATTTTGTATCTCCTAGATTTGATTTTCAGAAGTTATACCTAGCGTTTCTTGGCGATTCAAGCGATCCTTGTACTTTTAAAGACTTAGTTCTTTCTTGTATAGTACCTATACATAACACACAATACAAATATGCAAAAACCCATGTCAATCAAGCCTTAGAACCATTATTTTTCGATTAGTGTTTGATTTGACCGAAAATTGTCGAATATGTTGGTTTATTGATCCATAATCTGATGTTTTACAATACCAAACACCATGTATGATCTTATTCTATCTTATTTAGGTTTGAACAGCCTTTTTTCTAAGAAAAAAATATTATTTTATGGATCAAAATGATTTCTTTTGTTAAATACATGTTTTAAGTATGAAAAACATAAGAAACTTAATTAAAACCATTATCATACCTCAAGAATTTGTTGTATTTTGATGTATACTTCCTGGAACAGAAGGTCTAAGGTTTTGAGGAGGTTTTTTGAAAGGTGATAAAAATGAAACAATGAAAAAGCATGCCTTTTTAAGTGTCGTATGGAAATGTCAAGGGGTTTCTAGACCCCTTTGACTTAGTCAAAGACACAAATTTTGAGGATAAATGATAAGTATCAGCTGATCTTTTGAGCTAGGTTCGTTATCGGGTTTTAAACGCGTCACGGGTACGCCAAACGGGCTCTTTTTCCCGCTTTTTTCGCATGGTTTTTAACGGTTTTGAAAACCGAACCCATTGACAATGAAACCAATACACTTTGATATTTTGACTTAAAACAACTTATATTTATGTTAAATAAGTGTTTTTTGGCTTGACTGACTGTTCGTTGCATGTTTGGACGTTTCCGGTTGCGTTAAAATCAAAGGCGTTCCTCTAACTGGAAGCTGCTTTGTTTAACGTGCCAACTACCTGTTAAGGCCTCAAATCTTATGTTATGGTCTAAATATCATATTCAAGTTTTTTCGTGCCCTTAGAATCGTGTACGACACCATCGTTTGTATCCAATTCGGTATTATTTGGTTTGTGCACTGTTAAACGGTAAGCTTCCGTTTAACCTGTTTTTAACACACTGAGGCATCTTGATCGCACTGTTTGTCATTATTGATCATGTACCACTCATAACATACCATCAGATTTATCCGAGTCATGTTTTTTATCGTTTCGTGAATTGTGTAACTTGAACGTATAATTATTGTTTCAGACACAATTAGGGTTTACCTGGTTTTGCCGTGGTTGTCACACAAAATCCTCCAAATTCGAGACAATCTGCTAAAAGCTCGTAGTCGCCAGAAAAGTTACGCCGATAGACGCCGCAACCCCCTTGAATTTGACGTTAGCGATCACGTACTCCTAAAGGTTGCACCTTGGAAGGGGGTGATCAGATTCGGCAAGAAAGGAAAGCTCGCGCCTCGATATGTTGGACCCTTTAAAATTATGGAAAGGATTGGCAAGGTGGCCTACAGACTCGAACTACCAGAGGAACTTAGTAATGTCCACCCGACTTTCCACGTTTCGAACCTCAAAAAGTGTCTAGCCGACCAGGAATTACATGTCCCTCTTGAGGATCTATAAGTGGACGAAACATTACACTTCGCGGAAAAGCCTGTCGAGATCATGGGCCGAGAAACCAAGGTACTCCGACGCTCACGCATTCCCTTGTGATGGTTCGCTAGGAAGGCAAACGCGGCGCCGAGTTCACCTGGGAACTCGAAAGTGACATGAAGGCTAAGTATTCGCAACTGTTTGTTACGCCTGCTTCTTAAATTTCGGGATGAAATTTCCTAAAGTAGGGGAGGCTGTAACAACCCGACTTTTGGAAAGTCAAAGTCAAAGGAAGAAAAGATTACTAATTGCGATATGTCACTCCTTGCTTAATTATTGATTGTACTTCTCGACTTATAATCGATACTCTAATTTAAGTTGCTTTAGTTGTATTATGTGGAGTACACGTTAATAAATCGCAGTTTAATCGCTAATCGCATCGCTATCGCATCGCAACTTGAATTATGTGTTCTGGATATTTTTTTACGTGTGTGTGCTATTATGTGTTACTTATGCATGATATGTTTATGTTGAGGTGATTTATCACTCTATCGCAACGCAATCTCATCACAAACTTGAGATTCAAGGATTTTATTTATGGTATTTAGTAGTTAGGTCATTTGTGTAACTAATGGGTAATACTATCGCATCGCTTACTCGCAACGCTCAAGCACGAAACGAAAAGTCGAAAACCAACTCGCACCCGCCATCCGATCGAACCACACTTCGTTCACACACCTGCACCAACTTTCCTCTTTTGGCAACCTATAAATAGCCCTGTCACATCATTGTTCATGATGTGACTGCTCTCTCATCCGACCAGCACGTTACAGCCCTCTTTTCTCTCGATTCCTCGCGATTCTTGTAAGTTTTCAACCCAAATCTTGTACATCTTTGATCTACACACACTTCTTCATCTTTTTCACCTTTGAATCTTCACTTTTAACCATGAAATCGGCTGATTTGAGGAGTTCTAGGATGATGTCATCATGGGGTTCTCATGAACTTCAAGATTTGACCTCATTCCACCAAGAACAACTCAGATCTAAGAGATTTCAACATGTTTAAACACTAATCTCGCATAAATCTAAACATTTTCAAATGTAAAAGAGTTGAAAGATGCCTACTTAACTTTTCTTCACGTACTTTTACACTCATGCACTCAAAACTGATAGAATCGGAGCTCATTCAGGCCTTCCACTTATTCTCTAGTGAGGTGTCGGTCTGAGATCTAATTCCTATCAACGAGATAACCGACTTAGCAGGTTGAACATGAACAACCGTCAAGAACAATTAACTGGTCAGAATGGGGTGATTCCCGTCCGATCGTATAACTTGAACTTGAGGGAATTTCCGTTGTTTAACAGGTTGTCATACCGTCTCGATCAAACTGCAAACTTTCAAACTTAACAAATTTCAAAACGAACAAGTCACCAAACGGATTACCGTCCAATCGGATAGCCATCCGATCGAACGACAATCTGATCGGATGACTCCTAGTCCCAAACACTTGAACTTTTTACAAACTTTCAATACTTATCAAAAACCAGCGAATGGCCACCCGATCGGATGACCATCCGGTCGAATGACCATTCTGCTGTGAACTTGTTCTCTGAGAAGTATCTCACTTGGAATGGAACACCATCCGAACGAACGGCCATCCGACCGGTTGACCGTTCGATCGAACGATCTGAAGGGTAGAGATACTTCTCTGATTTTTAAATGCTACAACGAAAACTTCAAAGCCATCATACACAAACAAATCCATCCCAAGCGAATGGCAAACCGACCGAATGGCCATCGGCCCGGATTGCCATCCGTTTGGATGTCCCTTCGTCACTCAGTCCCTTCGCATCGTTTTACGCACCGTTTATCGCTTACGCTATCATTTTGTTCAGGCTAATTCCTCAGCGCTCCCTTCAATCCAAGAGAGTATTTATTTACTAAACACAATCTGTGAGTATACTCGATCCCTTTTTGCTTTAAGAACTTTTAGGTATTACATACGTTACTTATATCAAATCACATCAATCACGCAACGCAAACACTTTTATACGCTAACCGTTACTGCATGTTATACGTGTTACTCGATGAATGCTTGTATGTTATGTTTACACAGTGATTGTTGCCTGACACCTTAGCAACGATAGTACTATAGTTTGGACTCAGCACCTGTCGTGGACAGGGGTTGTTAAGGGCTTTTCTCACATGTCGCAGTGGTGATATGTGTTGCGCATTCTACAACTCGCAGTCACGTCTGTGCATATTTCATTGTCGATAACCTACCTGCTTCACTTTAAACATGTTACATGTTGGTTATGCGTAAACTCGCTTTCGCTACTATTATACTATTAAACTTGTATGCTCACCTTTACATTATGTGTATTGACCTCTATTTTAACGTATGTGACAGGTGTTTGAGATGCTAGGATGCTTGCTATGTGGAATTCAAGTAGGATGAGTCTAGAAACAAACAATTTAAATCTGAGTTGTCGGAACAGCTTTTATTTGTCTTTGAGAACTACTTATCTGTAATAACCGTATTACTTCTTATGCCATGGTATGGGACGTGATGCTTAAATAATTGGTAATTATAGTTGTTATGGATTCTCTTGGACAATCTGTTTCGCTCAGTGCCGCTCCCCGATGTTTGCGCCATCGGTTAGGGTGTGACAGTGGCCCGCGACAACCCTATATATTTTGTTTTTCTTGATTTTCTTAAATATATGGGTATTCCGGGTCCGTTTCTCACATCCGGGGTATATTTTAGGACATCTAGGGTCATGTTAAGGGTTCTAGGAGGGTTGTTATATTCCATTACTTGTTGATCTTGATGATCTAGGGGAGCAAGATTATCCTTGATGTGTAGACTTTTCATACCCTCATTTTTGTTCTGCACGCTTTGGCTCTTGCTGCTGATTTTGTTTAACATGATTATCACAAGAACATGAACATGATTTGTTTACTATTCATGTTGTTTTTTTACAGTATATTTAGGTGCAACACATTTGTCAGTGTTACCATTTTGCAATGGTTTAAGAAAAATGTTTTCAACTAGCACACAAATATCTTTGTTGCACATGCATCCTTATTCAAACAAACATCATTTTTCAAACCATCATCATCTTTCAAAGATGGAATTTAAAAAAAAAAACCAGTGTTAGCACAAGTAGTAATAAACGAATCAATGGTCTTAAGATCAGAGCCCAAACCAGCAAATTCAGAATTTAAATAAGCATCAGAAAAATAAACTGTTTTAGGTTTTAATTTAGTGAAAGTATTAGAATTAATGGGTTCATCATCCCCAGAGTCCCATTCCTCAATGGTCACCTTTTCTGCACAAGAAGTAGAAGCATTAGTATCGTTCACAACTTTAAATGTAGGTTCAATTGGTTTCATTGAACCTGTTCCAACGGTCTCGTTCACCACCTGTTTTCCATAAACCATGTGCTCCTCTTTAGTGATTGGGAGGCTAGTATAATTGTTACTATAAGGAGGAGGTGTCTTTTGATAACCCAAACCTGATCCCTTGTTATCCTTATATTCAAGTTGTTTATTTATCATGTTTTCAACTACACTGGACACATCAAATTTCTTGAAATTAAAGTTTGCATCGTTATATTTGGCTTTCAACTTTTCTAATTCAATGGTTAGCTCTTCTATTTTTCTTTTTAGCATCCAGATGCACACAGTTCTTCCGACTAAAATCTCGTTTTAGTTACAAAATATCTTTAGCTTGTGCCTCAATTTTCTCACTAAAAATTTATTTATTTGTCTTTAATTGACAATGATCACTTTTAGTGTCATCTAGTTGTCTAAATAAAATTGAGTCGTGTGATCTTTATGAAGCAACCTTTTTTTTTAAAGGCCAATGAATCCTCCAAATTGGCTCCTAGTGATATTCACAACATCGGGACACACTCGCCTCCGAACCGGGGAAAAACCCTCACCTAGGGCCGAAGCCCGTGAACAGTATCAAGTAACCTTTCCAATACAAGCTTAAGAACATAGATGTGATGTTACCTCTGCGGAAGCTGGTAGTGTATCCTGAATCTAAGTCATGAAAGCACGCTCAGAATTCGATGGTTGTAGCTTATCTGCACAATCATATCCAGTTGTCTTCTGACATGTAGATGTAGAAGCAATGGCGTAGCTTTTAAGGGATGCGGGGGTGCACCCCCCCCCCCCTCCGAATGTTTCGGTTAGAAGTGTAATATTTCCGATTTTTCGTTCAAAAATTTTTAAATTATATAGGTCCGACCAGGGGCGCAGCATGTGAGGGGCGGGGGGGGGGGATGTCCGCCCCCCGGGATTTTTCGCTCAGTAGTGTTATATATGTAGTTTTCGTATAGAAATTTGTGGGTATATACGTTTTCACCCCCCCGGTTCTATAGAAATTTTTGGGTATTCTATAGAAATTTTTGGGTATATATGTTTTCACCCCCCCGGCCGAAAAATCCAAGCTTCGCCACTGGCTCCGACCCCGCCAATTATTTTGCCTAAAAATCCCCTGCCCCTACCAAGTTTATTGTCAAAAATATTTATACATATTTTCGTATTGAGTTAAGAAAAATGTGAAGAACGTGCTATTAGTAAGTTTTATAATTGTTTACAAACTTTAAGTAAAGTTTGTTACTATTTTATATATAAATCAAATTGAGGGTTCTTTTTTATTTTAAAGGTCTTAAAGGTACTTAAAAGTTACCTTAAAGATCGTTGGGCTGAGTTGTAATTCTTCCTCCAGATATTTAACATTTATCTCGCATCATTATAAATATTTGGTATTTATTTTTTAGCGTTTTTTATGTGTAAGAACGCCTCATTTGAATGAACGAAGATTATGTAGTTTTATTTGGAGTTATTATTGTTTGATCCTTCTCGAATCGAATATCGGACCCGAACATATAACCCGAAACATAGCGATGGGAAAAAAATTTTGTCTCATTACTTTCCGCCCCCTCGGAACTTTTGGTCAAGCTCCGCCACTGTGTAGAAGACGATGTGCTTGTAGATTATAATGGATAAGCTGGTGTTGTTGTATTGATTGGTATTTGATAGTCTAATGAAAATGGAAAGGATGGGGGTGATGGCTGATTGGAAGTACATCTGAACAACGAGCATTTGTCTTGAGAAACAAAAGTAGTGTTTGATCCTCCAACTTCTGTTGAGTTGTAACTTCTGGAATGATTGATTTCTCTTTGCTTGTCATGTAGATCATATGAGTTGATAAGTGAGATCAGATCTGTCAGGATTATTTTTTATATGTCATTGGTCCTCTTGATGGCAACAACATTCTTATTCCATTTTGTATTATGTGGCAGAGCATTCACAAGTTTCATATTGATTTCACCATTTGACATTATTCCAGCCTTTTTCATTTCAGAAATCAGCTGGGTAAACCTACTAATCAGGGTTTCACCAAAAGTGTGTTAGAGCCATTGAATCTTCGTATGATCAAATGACGTTGAGAATCACCACGTTGAAAATACATCATTGAATCAAAGACCATGAATTAGAAGCTTATCAAAAACAATCTTGTTTTATTCCTTGCCCGAGATCAAAAATCCGAGAAGCACAGGCCAATCTAAGAACCTGTGAGCTTGCTAGTTTAATTGGTTTACGTGCGTATGAGTACGCATCTTGTAATTCTCCTCAAAACCTGTCAAAACTTCTCACAAAAATTTATATATATATATATATTATTGTTATTAATATGATTATAAATATTATGATTGTTATAATTAGTAATATATTTATATAGGGGGAGGTTCATTTGAGAAGAATCTTCTTGTAAGAAGAAAAATAAATTAATCTAGGCCTTATATTTTTTTTATCAATGGTTGTGAATCAAGAAGCACAGGCCAATCCGAGAACCTGTGAGCTTGCTAGTTTAATTGGTTTACGTGCGTATGAGTACGCATCTTGTAATTCTCCTCAAAACCTGTCAAAACTTCTCACAAAAATTATATATATATATATATATATATATATATATATATAGGGGACCGCTAGAATGAGAACCACCTCGAGTTATAAGAACCGCGAGAACCACACCGTACGGTGGACCAATTTTTTTTTTCAAAAACGTAGATGCATGTATTATAAACACATTCGTAAAAAAAAAAATTTTTTAAAAATGCCGTGTGTGTAGTTTTTTACACCACAAGTTTGTGGTTTACGAGTTCCGTAAATTTACGGAACTCGT
The DNA here is from genome assembly GCA_030545235.1 of Helianthus tuberosus. Taxonomy (NCBI): domain Eukaryota; kingdom Viridiplantae; phylum Streptophyta; class Magnoliopsida; order Asterales; family Asteraceae; genus Helianthus; species Helianthus tuberosus. Next base: position 79,785,942 of record CM060417.1, on the reverse strand, counting down.
AAACCACAAACTTGTGGTGTAAAAAACTACACACACGGCATTTTTTTTTTAAAAAAAAATTTTACGAATGTGTTTATAATACATGCATCTACGTTTTTGAAAAAAAAATTTGGTCCACCTCGCCTCGGATCAAGTAGTTCTCGCGGTTCTTATAACTCGAGGTGGTTCTCATTCTAGCGGCCCCCTATATATATATATATATATATATATATATATATTATCGTTTTTATTTTTTGTTATTAATATGATTATAAATATTATGATTGTTATAATTAGTAATATATTTATATAGGGGGGGTTTTCATTTGAGAAGAATCTTCTTGTAAGAAGAAAAATAAATTAATCTAGGCCTTATATTTTTTTTTATCAATAGTTGTGAATCAAGATATAATTTTTATCTACTTTTAATTAATGTTTTAATTAATAAGGGTAGGATAGACATTTCGATGTAGAATATTAATAAATATTATAAATGGTTACTCAAGTATTATTAATGCCACCATAATTTCCTCCTTCACCACCATTAATACACCAATTTTATTAGAAGTGACAAAACTATTTAAAATTGTTATGTCCTACACATATTTTTTTATTAGTCGCAAAATTATTTAAAAGTGTTGGGGTCCTACACATTTTGTACCTTACACCAAAACATTGTCTTTATAGTGTAGGAGACGTTGTTTTTATGGTGTAGAAAACGTTGAATATGTAGGATCATGTGAATGATTGTTTTTATTGTGTAAGGTGCAAAACTATTTTACAGGATAACTCATTAAATAATTAGGGTTCATTAATTTGAATAATATAAATAAAGGATAGACTCATTAAATGATTTATTCAAATTACCTTTGTACCCTTTATTCTTTTTATTCTTAATTTGTAATTTCTTCTCATTTGAACTCTCCACTATATATATATATATATATATATAGGGTCATGATTTAGATAAAACGGTGGAATGTGTGAGAACAGTGAGAACGCTTATGGATCGTCCGATCAAAACAATCTATAAACTAGATTGGCGCGGTGGCGTTTTCGTAAATAACACGAATTCTATTAAGTGGACGCGCTTCATTAAGGGTAAAAGGGTCTTTACACTTCTATACCAAAAGGCCAAACTAATGAATTAAACGCCATTACGGGCTAAAACACATTCCCTATATAAACAAAATATCTCAGACATAAAAACACACCCCCCGAACCTGAAACGCCATATTTTCTACTATAAACCATTCATCTTACAAATGCCAAAATCCCCAAAACATCAAACACACCTACTCAAAAACGCCATATTTTACTATATACCAATCATTTTAGAAAACGCCAAAACACTCAAACATCAAAGAGTCCAAAATATCGACGTTTCTTTCAGATACACTATTTCCTCAATAAAACGCCAAAAATGGCAAATATCATTTCTTCTATATTCAATATTGTTCTACGTGAAGTTTCGGAGAATGCATTCTTCCCTGAGGTGCTGTGACTCAAATAACATTTTGCTGCATGAGATGGACAAATCATAAACAAAAAGATGTTGGTGCAGACTTATGTCATTTTTTTGTGTTTTGTTATTGATGAATATTATAATGGCATGAAGAGATGAATGACACTGATGAGTGGTTTGAAGATACATATTCAAACAAAAAACCCATGTCATTTTGTCTTTCCAAACGGCCACAAAAACACAAGCATGACAAAGCCAAACCGCCAGTCAACATGTTTCAAAGAAGAAAGAGATTGATGACCGTGAAGATTTGGAAGATGAATTGTTTCTATTTTTAGTTTTTTTAATTTTCTTTTTTTGTTGTTTGTTATGTATTTTTCAACTAAGAATAAAAAAATAGATTATATTAATAAAACGCGAAACAGTCATATTGATTGTGAAACGTCATAATGCAGTAAAACGTTAAAAACTCCCTAACTATAATAAAAGTAATTTGGAGAAGTATTATCAAAAGCTAAAAATGAAAAAAAGGCCAAAAAAACACTTTAAGCCATTAAAAAACGCCAAACTTGGAAGATGGAACGTCTATGACCCTAAAAACTCATAAAAAGCTGAACAAAAAATAGTAAAAATACACACAGTAACTGAAAAGACGGCTATTTTATTAATATCATTTATTATAAATAAAATCCCGCCTAAACTACGCGCCAAAAACATCCTATAAGCGAGACGTCTCTACACAATCAACTGATCACACACCAAAAACAACGCCATGTTTCCTAGAAACCATTCACTTTAAAACGCCAAAAAATAGTTAAAAAGCCACATATGCGGAACCTCGTTTCTTCTATATTGAGTATTGTTCTGAATGAAGTTTCACTGAATGGATTCTTCTCTGAGGTGGGTATCTCTATAATCTTTTGCTGAATGAGATGGACAAATATTCATGAAAAAGAGATTGATGACACTGATATGTCATCATATCACTTTGTTCTTGATGGATATATTGATGGCATGAAGGGATCAATACATTCGAGCAGGCGTTGATCTTCAACATGTCACCAAACAAGTATATATTAAACCACAATAAAGGATGCCACAAAAAAAATAATGATTTTCTTAAGATGGACGTTATGTAGGAAAATAACGATCTACATTAGGTATTCAAAACAGGTTCAAAACGCCAAAAAGGTTAAAGTAGATGAGGCTGATGACATTGAAGATTTGGATGAGAAATTAGATTATAATTTTTAATTTTGTTTTCATTTTCTATTGTTTGTTATCTAATTCTCTGTTGTTTATAATCTAATTCTCTAATAATAATAAAAATTGAGTATAGAACGCCAAAAACTACAAATACCAAAACGCCTGATAGTGTGAAAACTGTGAGAACGGATGCTAGCAAAGCACGTTGTTGCTATATAAAACGCCAAACAAAGTATTACTGGAAAAAGCAACACTAATTGACAGATGAATAGAAAATTACTCATGTTTTTTAAATTATAGGTCTGCATCCTACTTGGCACAACAATCAAAGCCATACTTAGTTAGAACGCCAAAATATTTACTATGATCCTGATCTAAAAACAATAAAAGCGCCGCGTATTTGTTAAACGCCAAAAAATGGAAAGGTGACGTGACACGCGTTTAAAAAAAGAATATGAAAGGACAAAAAAGCCCCTCCGCCCTTCTCTATGTTGCGTGACATGCGTTGGGCCAGATACGTTCTCACCGTTCTCACACTTTTGGGCGTTTTCTCCTGATCCCGTTTCTATATATATATATATATTCATCCTTAAATATTCATCCCACGCATCACTTGATGTGTCGTACACAAGTTGCCAAATTGCGGCAGTACACTTTTGTATTCCAGAGACCAATTTTGCGACTAGCACTTTCTCTTTGTGTGAAAAAAGGGAATTCGGCCGCAAGATGATTAGAAATTGTTAAAAAAATACGACGACTCATACGAAACCGACGCCTAAACTGTGCATCGTTGGACATCGGATTTTCACAAAAATAATCGCGTATTAAACGTTCATGAGCACCTAACTGATCTCGTTCAAGAGACGCTTATCCGGTACCCGTTGTAGACGATTGGGCTTCTTCTCGCGAATAATTAATCGCCACTTGCGTCACTACAATAAGCATATCGTCGACAACACCGTCAGATGAACAGCTGGACGAATCGGATGAAGAGTGAGATAACATTTTTAAAATGATTGGAGAGAATGTGTGTGTTTTTGTGATTGGTGTGTGTTTGAGTTTGTGATTGGTTTGTGAATATATATATATATATATATATATATATAGAAACGGGATCATGAGAGAACGGTGAAAAGTGTGAGAACGGTGAGAACGGATCCTGGCCCAACACGTGGCAGGGAACGCTAATTGTTATGCGGGGGTACGATTGTCGTTTTCCACTTCCCGCTAAACAATGGCGTTATGATTGCTTTGCCCAAAAAAATTAAATATAAATGGCGTTTTCATTTTTATGCTAGTTTTACATGGCGCTTTTTTAAAAAGTATATTTTTTACGAATGGTGTTTATGTTTTAATGGCGTTTTCATCTTTATGCTAGTTTTTCATGGCGTTTTTTTTAAAAAGTATTTTTTTAACAATGGTGTTTCTGTTTTAATGGCGTTTTCATCTTTATGCTAGTTTTTCATAGCGTTTTTTTTTTTAAGTATTATTTTTTTTACGAATGACGTTTATGTTTTAATGGCGTTTTATTGATTTCCTATAGATATGGTGTTTTTGTGTTTTCTACTTGTTTTAATTTAGTTGTTTTAACCCTTTTTTTAATGTTGTTTATGTTTTAAATGGTTACTATTTGTTAATTATTCTAATCATGGCGTTTTCTTTGATTTGCACAAATACGATAGAAGATCACACAACCAAACATGTAGATGTAATAATGTAAAGAGTAAAACACAATAGTCAACATTAAAATCCATGGCGTTTAGCTAATCTACATATTCTTCCATTCTTTGTGCTATTCTCTCGTCTGCTTTCTCAAACAATTCATGTATTTTTGCTCCCCCTAAATCCATGAATGTTTTTAGACAACTTGTAAATAGTTTTCTGTGTTCATTTTCGCTATGAAACAGGATTTTTCCAAAGTATTTTACCCTTAGTTCATTTAGCTGTCTTTGCTGGAGTTGATTTGGGGCATCTTCTGTTGCCAAATCCACTTCTCCAACTAGTTATATCCCCCATATATGTTTCCTTATGCCTCATTGCGAAAATCCCACAGTCGATCACGTTAGACTTTGTCCTCCAATCCATCTTTTGTCTGACAATCTTCGCCTTGCTCATGATCTTATGCTTTGGGTGTTTTTTTAATACGCAAGTAGTTTGCAAAAGCTCCGTCCTGCAGTTTCACATTTTTTTTGCATATATTAGTTTGGCGTTTTGTCAACATAGTTCCCATATTCAAAGTTTTTAAGATACTTACCAATATTTCCACCCATCCTTCATACTTTTTTTGATGTTGACATTATCCCCTACACCGCTGTTGTCCAATACATCAACTCTTTTGTGTTTCATGTTGAAACAGACAACATAGAAATGTCTTTCCCATATTATTGGCATGAAGACCAGTTCATAATCCTTGATGGTTTTATGTTTCTTGTCTCCTTTGAAACGTGTATTTCTCAGAACAGTTTCCATGTTTCTGTTGAATTCTTCGTTTCGTATATTTACTTCTGTCGTTTTCATGTATGCCTGAGTATTCTGTAATATTGAGTACCACATTTTAAACAACAAAACAATGTCCTATCATAATTTTATCAATTAAATATAGTAAAAGAGTTACCAGCAGTAATTATGTGCAGAATAACCTTGAGGGTGATTCATGAGCCTTGTATCTTTCTTCATAGTTCAGGATATGTGCCCAACATAGAATAATTGAGACGTGTGCTTGAAATCCTGGTTTCATGCTCTCACGAATCACCCTCATGAGAAACTTTTCTTCCATCTTGAACAGCTCAGTTCTAAAAAAAAAAACATCATTTGGCGTTTTAGTTATACAAACTCATTCTATTATAATACATAGCGTTTTGATCGTTTTTGCATGCATATTCTCAAGTAAACGTTATGAATGGAAAGTTTGGCGTTTTATTTTGAGAGAAGTGTACATACTCATAATCGTCGCATCCAGTGAAGATGTATGTGAAAAGGTTATTTTCAGGGTTTATCCTTTTTTTCATGTATAACCACTTGCCTCCTTAGATAAGGTGACAAACATGCCCTGCTCATTTTTTTATCTCTCTTCTTCTCTTCAGCCACATTCTTTTTTTTATATTTTTATCTTCTTCATCATCTTTATCAGCTTTTTCATCAGTAGGCAACTCTTCTGGGTTTAAAATTGTATTTTCTTGCATCAGCTATGTGATGTCTGGAGTGTTGTCCTCATCACCTTTCTCCTGCACATCTGACCTGTTTGGCGTTTTTGGTGGTGATGTGTTGATGGCGTTTTCATCCTGGGGTTTATTGGGTGTCTCTTCCTCTTCAAAACTTTTCAAGTGGTTTTTCCCAGATGTAGTTGGTGGCCGTTCATATGGTGTTTTATCAAACACTGCCCCTTGTTGGTCAACACTTTTCTTCACCATCTCCTCTTCAGTTTTTTCTTCTTCAGTGTTGAATGCCTGACTGTCTTGTATTTCTGTCGTGGCGATGTTTGGTGTCTTATCAAATACAGGCATTTTGGGTTCTTTTCAGCAGGTTGCAGATGTTTTTTTATTGCTTTAATCACTTCATCCACCATCCTTGAATTATCAAGTCCTTCTTTTAAATCAATCATTTGTTTTAGATCTTGTACTGGCAGCTCCAAAATCTCAGCAATATTCCTTTTAATTATTTTTTCCCCATTCTATCTCGAAATATGATATTCAAGTGTCTTGAAATCACAACTCCATCTCTCAATATCGTTTTCGTTTACATCTTCATATGATGATATAGTATCCTCGTCATCATCATATATGGGGGCTGTTGTAGCAGTCGAGGGTTCGGCGTTTTGTTCTATTGCTACATCCCTTGTATCCCCTTCTCATTCCCCTTCTCTTTCTCCTTTTCCTTCTCTTTCTCCATCCCCTTCACCATTCCCTTCCGACTCCCCTTCCTCTTCTTCTTCTTCTTCCCCTTTTCCTTTTCCTTCTCCTTCTCCTTTTCCTTCATTTTCAACTTCAATGGCGTTTTCATGAACTATTTCCACTTCCATGGCGTTTTCATCAACTATTCCACTTCAATGTCGTTTTCAATTCCAGCCATCTCCTTCTCCCTTTCTTTTTCATTTTCACATCCTTCTTCTCATTGTTCTTCATTTTCAAATTCTTTGGCGTTTTCATGAACTGTTTGCTCTTCAATGGCGTTTTCTTTTTCAGCCATATCCTTTTCCCCTTCTTCTTCATTTTCATCTCCTAGTACCACCTCAGTTTCTTGTGTATCTTCTTCTCTTTCAGCTAGCATTTCTTTGGCGTTTTCATCAACAAATTTTGAGATGTTCTCAAACAATGTCATACATTGTGAGTATTTAATGTGTACCAGGAGGCTGTTTAGGTATTCAGACTTTGACTGTTTTAACAATGCGCTCATTTTATTGTAACAGTCTTCTAATTCTTTGTATGCTCCATCCAATTTATCAGCCATTTCCTGTTATATTAAATAAAAGGATTTTGTTTATCATGGTGTTTTTTGGTTTTTTTTTTAAATTTATTATTTGAAAAACATACCTCTTCAGGTTCTTTGTTTTGTTCTTCTACATCAGCAAAAATGTTGTCATACTGTGTTACACCTCTAATAAGAGCATGGTTTCCTGATGCAGAAACTTCAAACATCATTTCCCGGCTTTCTCTATCCTCATTCACCATCCTTTGAAGTGAAGCCTCTTCATCATCATTGAAGGGCATGGCGTTTTGCACCTCATAGTTATAATGATCATCATGATCAAAACCATCATCATCATCAAACTCATCATCATTGTTATCAGCATGTTCATCGACTTTGTGAACATCATCTTCATCTTCATTCTCAACATCATCACCATCATCTTCATCATGAACAAAAACCTGCATTTTTCTTGTTTTTTGGGGCTTGCTTCCCTTAGCTTCTTTGACTGTTTTTCTTTTTACTTCATTGCCCACAAGGCGTTTTGTCATTGCACTCTCAAATAAGTCAAGAGTATCTGTTGTAACCCACTCAATTAGGTATCCTTCTTTTCGTTCCCATTTTTTCCTATTGCAAGCATCGTTCACCAAGGCAAGCTGTAACAAAATAGATTTTTCAAATGACAGATATTTTTTGGCGTTTTAATGACACAACAAATGGATAGTGAAAATTTATTCTTACCGCAAGTATGATCAGTGGCCCTGTGTAATGCTTTTTGGGGGCCCATGCGGTTTTGGCGTATTGCAAGCATTGGATGATATAACTACACCAGTTCATTTGGTTTATTTGAACTTTTGGTGTAACGTTGTGCAAGAATTGTTTATTGACGACTGCATTGTCAGTTGCATGCCCCATTATAGTGAAGAATGCTACAAGGAAATTTAGGCAGAAGTCTCTCCCAAAGCCATGTATCATAGGCAAAACGTTATCAAAGTATATCTTCACACTTGGTCTGTTAACCCAGCCTAACCCTTGGAACTCTGCTTTCCACTCAGCCACCACCTGGTCTTTAGTTGTTGGTGTCGTTTTTCATGTTCACGGGCACCCTTCCGTTTGGTATACCCGTTAAAGAGTTTATCAGTTCTTCATTCATATGTATGGTATGGTTGCCAACGTTTAGGGTGTTTGTCTTTTCATTGTAATTTTCAACCAACCAGTACGCAAGCATTGTCGGTACGGTGTCTATTTTCAACCTTAGTGTAGCACCAAACCCCATTTGGTGTACAGTCTGTCTTTGATTTTCGTTTAGATTCATAAACCAACCAGTCAAGTTTGTAGGTTTTACTCTTGACAAGATCCTAGCCCCACTGAGCTCATGATATGGTTCTTCCTCAACCTCAACATTCTGACTTAATGCCTTCATCTTATTGGCGTTTTGGGCCTTTCCAGTATGGACATTTATTCTCAATCTTAACCTCTCTTCGCCTATAAAAAATGATTTCATGGCGTTTTATTTTATGGCATTTTAATAGTATAATTTAACATAACCATGATACATTTATGGCGTTTTATAAATCAATAAGAGATGATAGATGTTGAATTAGACAATAACAGTTAAATGGCGTTTATAACAGAAACCATACATTTTTTGGCGTTTAGTAACAAATCTATGACAGGATACATGTTTGTGGCGTTTAGTAACACATGAGTGATATGTAAAATTTCGTTCTCATACATTGTTAAACAAACGATACAAATTTTGGCGTTTTGGCAACAAAGTATCAAACTGTATTTTTACATCACGAAAAGTAACATTTGTGTACCATGTCCTCTTGTTTTCTTCTTTCATTGCTCGTTCGTTTTTTGGCGTTTTGGAGCAGATGACACTTCGCCTTCCACACTTGTAGAAACTGCAAATTTTTGTTAAAATTAGAACGCCAAAAGCAGCATAAACTAGCACAATGTAAATCAAAGTTAACTCACTATGTTTTTTTTTCCTCTGGATCTGGTTTTATCTTTCGACGCCATAGTTTTTGTTGTTTCGCGTTTTCTCGGGTTTTCGCGTTTTACGTTGATTTTGGGGAGGTTTCTCTGGGAAGTATATATGTTTCGGTCAGGCTTTTGATGTGTTTGGTATATGAACATTTACCTTTTTGCCCTTATGGAAGCGTGCCACACTAATAAAAGTGATGTTATTTACGAAAACGTCACCGCGTCATGTAGTCCATAGATTGTTTTGATCTGACGGTGCGTAATCGTTCTCACCGTTCTCACACTTTCACTCGTTCTCTCTAAATCCTGACCCTATATATATATATATATATATATATATATATATATATATATTAGATTTTTAAAAGGTTTTTTTAATATATGACCGTTGCCAATGGTCACATTTGACCAACACCTCGAACCACGCGTTAAAAGGCTCATTACTGGGCTGGCGAGGCATGGATTTGACCAACACCTCGAACCCCTCCAGCACTACTATGTTGCGCCCCTGCTTATTAATGAATTTGGAATCCCCGACGACATGATATTTGTCTGAATGACAAACATGCACATTGATATTATTTATTTCTCTCCGTCGCTAGATTGTGTTTATTATTTTTACTCAACCATAAACTCGCCAAATAGACAATGCTTTGGATCCTAGAGGGAATAGAGAATAAATGCTTTAGAAATAGAGAATAAATGACTATATAAAGATTCTAGATGGAAAATTCAAGGCTCATCTTTTTTATTTGTGCTGCGTAAATGGGTTAAATACTTTCTCGTGGATTTAAAGATAGGGTTGAGTTCAAGATAGGATCGATGGAATCTGTTCTAAGATGGACAAAATTTGTAGGAATTCCAAGATGAAGGATGACGATTAGGTCGTTTTGCATCAGTGGTATAGTGTAGGGGTTTCAAATCTGTGTTTGAAAGTTTGTTCTCGTATTTCTCCCTTTGGTCTGTAATTTTAATTTTGTTTCTTATTTTTTCGTGTGGTTCTCACTTCTAGTCTTGTTTGTGTCTGAGGCTCGTTTCCTTAGATCAGTTTGTAATTGTGCCTCGTTCTATCTACTTTTTTAACTAGACCGTTTTTTTAATATAAGTTTCAATGTTTTAAAAAAAAAAATCGCCAAACTCCTATAAAAAGGATGACAATGGGTCGGGTATGGGCATGGATGGCAAACATTGCCAAGATGAAGAATTCACTATGATTCACATTTTTTAAATTACTTATGGAGAGGGGCATATCCATATGAGGGATAAAGATAACTTTTTATGTATTATATCGTATTTGACAGGGCCGGTTCGTTAGGCTTACCAATCTAGGCAAGGGTCTAGGGCCATCAAAAATTAAGGGCTTCAAATTTTTAGTAAAGTTTTATATATTGTATATGTATCAGACTCAAATAAAAAGCAAAACTAAACCATGTTTTTTTTATAAACTTACAGAGATAAAAATTGTTTAGGAAAAAAGGCCCACATTCAAGATCCAGTTTCGAAATTAAACCACAGACATAACTGCAGTCTGTAGCAACCATCTACCACTCGACCTCATCCGAATTCCGTGAATTAACGCCAAAAATCCCTAAAATTGAGCCGCAATCATCATTCCTACCTCCTATCGCAACCTGCTCTTTCAAATTTCTAAGTTATTGGATATCACTAACGATAATTACACATGGCGTCGGGTCTGTCGGGATTGGAGAGAATTTATGGGCAAAATTAGGGCTAATTACTAAACGTAGGTCAACTTTAGCAGCTAATTTATCGATTAATCTCTATATGTTTTGCAAAAGGGCCCCCACTTCGTAATCCGCTTAGGGTCTACAAAAACGTCGGAACGGCCCTGGTATTTGATACTTGCTTTTTTTATGTATTACTTATATATCCGCCTCGTTTGCGATGTGCACATATAAGTATATATGTGTAAAATTACTAATTTTAATGTTATTTTACTAATATCGTGAAAATAACGTTAAAATCGGCGGGCGGTTAATCTTGAATCATGTGGTAGCGTTGATAGCCGAAAGACAAAAGAGTACATGCACTAATCGACCTTTGTCTCGATTGTTGAGTGTTATGTGCCTTATGTACAAGGCTTGATGCAAAACTACTATCGAGCCAGGGGTTTCACTGGAAGCAGCCTCTCTATTTCTATGGGGTAAAGGTAAGGTTGTCTATATCTTATTCTCCTCGGACCCTACCTTAGCTTTGCTATTAGTGGGATTTATTGAGTATGATGATGATAATGATCATATATCCCTAATTTAGATAGCCGATAGTTGAGTTACACGTATAATTCCGAATGATGAAACAAGGACAACAAAACTTTGGGTCCAAAACTGAATACATACACACCTTGTTTAAAATGTGTGTATGATATACTAAAAGACATGCCACTTTTTACATGGTAAAAATAATTAATAACTATCAAAATAAATGTATTATTTTGTTAACAATTAATCAACAAAGGGAATCATCAAAATAGAAGCAACCATTGTAAAACTACCTAGTAATACCTTAAACCAACACCCATTGTAAAACTACACAACCAACCAAGACAATCCAACAAGTAACACCACCACCAACACCGGAGTAAATTTGCAAGGGATAAGGATGATACCCACTCGAAGGTGGGCTGGTCACGTAAATAAAGCGCGGTGGAGGGGGTGGTTTTACGACAACTGGTTGACAACACTGAGTGGCTGGTGGTGGTGGCGAAGGTGGTGGTGGTGATGGACATGGAAGTGGTGGCGGAGGCGGTGGTGGTGGTGGTGATGGACATGGAAGTGGTGGAGGTGGTGGTGGTGGTGGCGATGGTGGCGGAGGAAGCTGTTCACAAGGGTTTACGCAGGGGCATGACCCGCATTTTATTGATGAGTCCGGCAAGGGAGGCACCAGGTTTGTTTCTTCAAAGTTGTCCCCTTTGATAGAAAGTAATGTTGCAAGAATAATCATGATAGGTGCAAAAGATTGAATTGATGACTTCATATTTCAACACTTCACCTTCAGTGTGTGTGTTTATATGCAACTATGCTTAGAGAGAGGGGGATACAATGGTAAAAATAGAACTCATAACTCATGGGAGTAACATGCATACATATATATTGTAAATGTGTGTATGAATTCAAGAAAAGAAAACAAGAATTTAATGATTGAAAGAGAAGCAATTGAAAAGTGAAGAGGTGATAGAATTTGGGAATCATATACCCTTGTAAAGAAGTGATGATCAAAGGCTAACTTGCCTTTCCTATATGCTCATCAAAGCCAAAAGAACCTCTTTCTTCCTTTGCATTATTATTATTCCATTCCACAATCTCTTGTGTATGTGGTTTTTGTAAACCATTTGAAGTTCCTTTTTAAGTTCTCTCCTGTTATACATTTTTAAGTTCGCTCTGAAACATTTTTTGTATAAATACGTACAAAGAAAGAGTGACCGTCATTAGATTCATACTTACATGTTTCTGGAATAAAATCGAGCCCCTTAAACACATATTTTTATGTCTTACAGTTGTGCGAAAAGAAAGAAATGTTAACTTTATGCATACCGTATATCCTTTGTGTGTTATTCAGGTTTGAGATCTTATGTTAAAAGCTAATTAATTTTCCATTGTGAATATCGTATGCTAGCTTAATGTTTGTGATGTTTTATTATAACAACTTAAGGATGGATCCTAGTCTAAATCTTTCACTCATATATGTGCGGTCAGATGTATAGAGATAGGGTTAATTACACACTAGCTACGTCTATTTAATCTTGCTCATTAGGTGTCTTAAGGGTTAAAACCCTATTTAAGGGTCATGTCTATAGTCATTTATTGTTATCTTAACCTTCATGTAACACAAGCTGCAAAATTGAATTTAAGACCTTATAAACAGGCCACATGTTATCATTTAAACTTTTTGAATGTATACAAAATATATTATCTTGCTTCTATATTGCTAATTAAACAAGTACGGAGGTAAATATCCACGACAAACAAAACTCTTAAAGCATCCCCAATAAGGGATGTTTTTTGATATTTTTTCTAATGCCAAGGTGGCACTTGCCCAACCAATCCTCATCTTTCTCTCACTTGCCACTCTCACAAACACATTTCTTCTCTCTCCTATCTTCTCTCTCCTCTCTCCTCTCTACACTCACATAACTTTTCTCTCTCCATTTTTTCTCATTCTTCACCACAAATATCTCTACACCCTGTCTCCTCCACATCACTCCCTCTCTCATCCACATCACTTTCTCTCTCCCTAAAAACACCAACAAATCCTCCTATTGTGGATGCTCTTAGGGTGTTGCTTATTATATTTTTCTTAATAACCAAACATTTAAATAAAAAAGTTGTGTAATATTAGCAACTGTCACGCATTTCTAGGCATATTCTTTTTCCTGTTTTGTTGGTCCCTTCTGTTTGTGCGATTAAGCTGGAGCAAACACTATGTGCTAGTTTGGGCCATTGAACTATTTATTCTGTTTATATGGTTTGATAAGCCCAATATTTGAAGTGATATAGCGATATAGCATAATAGTAAAATAGCCTATGATGCTAAACAAGTCCGCCGAGTTGGATATTGGATTCTACCCCCTCCCGAGCCTAGTTGCAGCGTGTTATAAACCTGTCAGACTATCTACATTGATCTTGTTTTTGCGCCGTCCAGAACGTGGAGGCATTGGACGGCTTGATCTAGACGTGGTTCATGATGGTTTTTCCAAAGAGAAGTCCGCAACCCCGGACTTAAAAAAGAGCACATATATTAAGAGCAGTCTGATGAACACATTAATTTGTGAGGAGGGTGTAGATCGAATGAAGAAAGGCCTTGGTGTTATTTGGTATAACGGGGTGTTTGGGATTGATTATGAAAAACTTCTTAACTCTTTTTTTTTTTTAAAAAGTCACTCCCTCCTAACTGTTTTGTTTCTCATTTTCAAAGCCTTAAAACCTCCTGTCCAACCTATTACCCAAATATCATTTTCTAAAATACTTCTTTTTCAAAAAATTATAAATTAATAAGTTATTTTATAAGCAATCCCAAACACCCCCTAAGTAGGCTAGATATGTAGACCACAATTAGGGCCATGGGGCATGGGAGCAAAATCCCAGGCGTCAAACATCGTGTAGACCTTCACGGTTGTACAACTTTTATTGAACATTTGAAAAGACTGATTCTATACACGCACCCCTATAATCTTATTTTCACATCCCCTAGGGTATACGGGCCATATAAGGTTATACGGCCCGTATAGAATGATTTGGCACAGAAAGAAATGCAGTGGAATCTTTTTTCTTTTTGTTTTGCATGTATACGGGCCGTATAACATTATACGACCCGTATATATATATATATATATATACAAGCAATATAATGTTATACGACCAAATGTGTTTATTTTTTGAGGTTTGATCAGGTTTTTGGATTTTAAGATCTGTACACAGGGCGTATAAGGTTATACGGCCCGCATATATTTTTTTAAAAGTTTTATTTTTTTGTGTAAAACCGAACAACCGTTTAATAAATTTTAGTAATTCTTTAGATAACATTTTCAGTATCCGGAGGTTGTTGGTTTGTTTGTAGCTAAGGTTCAGAATGGTTGAATATGGTGATATTAGAACACTGTACACTACATCTAAACACAGTGGATTTGTGATGCAAGGATCTTCGAATGCGGTATGTACCTTAAGTATGGATCCTACAACTGCATTTGGAACAAAAAGTCCTACAATTTGTTCATTATTTGTTGTTGTCTCAATGCACAGAACACGCAGTCGTTGATGGGCTTTGCGGGCCTGTTCGTAGCTAGGGTTCAGAATGCTTGAATATGGTGATATTAGATAACAAAAAACACTACCATAGGTGAACCCTCTTGAAGAAATCGCAGGCTAATGCATAAACCCTATATGATTTCCCCACCTTGTACGGCACATTCATTTATTTTCAATTATTATTTATTTCATACCCCACCACGTTATCTAAAGAATTACTAAAATTTATTAAACGATTGTTCGGTTTTACACCCGATGATCGTCTGTTAACTACCGGATGGAGTACTTTCGTGATTTAATCATATCAACTATTCACTACATGGAGCAGATAACGGTTTGTTGGGTTGTTTGTAGCTAGGGTTCAGAATGCTTGAATATGGTGATATTAGAACACTGTACACCCCATTTAAACACAGTGGCTTTGTGATGGGAACCACATATTAGTGTGTTGCAGTTTGGAAAGATGACCGAATACACATTTTATATTGAAATTTGTGCGCCTTCAGATTATTCTCAGACAATTTCTAACAACTGTCCATATGAAAGTTAGGGTTTGCTGGGTTGTTTGTAGCTGGGTTTAGAATGCTTGAAGCATATTATAAAACTTTATAGATGTTGTTTGTAAGGTATAATTGCCTTGTGTAACTAGAAAAGGAGAAAATACGGAACGAGATTCTTCGAGAACTAGCAAAAGAAGAAAATATGGAACGAGATTCTTCCAATAATTAGTCAGCAGTCATACTTCTTAATGATGAGCAGTTGGTCGATGAATTGATAGATAAAATGCGAAAATGTTGTGTAATTCATTTAGTTTCTGTTTGGTACCTTCAATCTCCGTCGCATAATTGATTTAGTTTCTGTTTGACACCTTCAATCTCTGTTGCATAATTCATTTAGTTTCTGTTTGGCACCTTTTCCATCCATGTATGTTGCAAGTTAAATCCACAATCAATGTATAGAGCTGCAGCAACAGATTCAATAATATCACTGATCTGGAATTGGAGAACCCTTGTGTCTAATCATATCAACTATTCACTATAAGTTTTGTAGCTAGGGTTCAAAATGCTTGAATATGGTGATATTAGAACATTGTACACTCCATTTAAACACAATGGCTTTGTGATGGGAACCACATATTCGTGTGTTGCAGTTTGGAAAGATGACCAAACACAGATTTGATATTGAAATTTGTGAGCCTTCAAATTATTCTCAGACAACGAGAAAATACGGAACGAGATTCCTCGAGAACTAGAAAACAAGAAATTACGGAACAAGTTTCTTCAGGAACTAGAACAGAGAAAATACGGAACGAGATTATTCAAGAAATAGCAAAAGGAGAAAATATGGAATGAGATTCATCGAGAACTAGAAAAGGGAAAATACAAAACGAGATTCTTCGAGAACTAGCAAAAGGAGAAAATACGAAACAAGAATGTGTGAATATTAACTTATAAAAATCAATTGATGTCCAATTGACGAACACGAATGTGTGAAATGAGATTTATTTAAAAGTAAAAAAGAAAACTGAAACCTATTTTCCTTGATAGCAGAAACCGTTCTATTTGATGGTTCTGAACACTATATAGATTGCCAGAACGAAACCCAAATGTGTGAATATTAACTTATAAAAAATTTACTTTCTATACGGGTTGTATCGGTCTGTATAAAGATATCGTATACATTGTATACGACCAAAGTTTGTTTTAACATGGTGTATACGGGTCGTATAACCTTATACGACCCGTATAGACCATGTTAAAACAAGATTTTACCATGTGTTCATATTAACACCCTTTGAAAAAAAATCATAGTTTCTTAATCAATGCTTAACACCAACTTTTTTTTAATAACTTCTAGTCTCTAACTTTAAATAAAAAGGTAAAAAGGGTGAATATATCCACCACTTATAGCCTAGTGGTAGGAGGCTTGATTTTCCAGTGGAGACCAAAGTTCAATCCCTACTTGTGTCACTTTTAGTGGATTAAAGCATTAAAGGTTTTGAGATAGACTTTGTGAGAGGTTGTTAATTCGAATCCCGAGTCCACCCGGGTTTTCGTCCCACCGTATGTTATGCCAGAAAGTTATGCTCTTGTGGTGGCACAACGACTGTCAAGTGACAGCTGACGGTATGGTTAAGCCAAACTCTTAAGCCAGTATGGGCCCAGTTAAGACAAAATAATCTAGCCAGAGTAGGGCAACGAGGCTCTCAAATTTGAGGAGTGCAGTGGCCTAACACATAAAAGTCGTCGTTCCAAAAAAGGTGAATACATAAAATTGTTTATGTTTTTAAGAACATTTCCATATAAATATAATATAATTGAAAATCGAGTTGGTTTCAAAATAATGTATGCCTTTACGTCGTCCACGACTTTGACTTTAACACGTACTTATATCAATAACTTTCATAGAAAATATTTATGCACTTCAGCTATCAATGACGATGAAGACTATATATATAAACTTTTATTGGTTTTTTATGTGTGCTTTTTCTTAAACTAGTGATTAAGACCCGCGCGTTACGGCGAGGTTGTTAAACCGAACAAAAAGTAGACGTAAAAACATTGACCCACACACGCACACTACAACATGTTAACTTGTCAAATCTAGACTGAAACGTAAACCATTAGCATAGAAAAAATAACTAAGTCAAAACTTTACAAAACCCACGTAAACAAAGGAAATAGAAAAACCATATGACATGTTCGTCTATGCTTAGATGGCTTATATATATTATCACACACAACTCCGTCTTAAACGAAACTTACATTGAAATACATATAAAAATAACTATTACTTAAAAATGAATGGTGAAAATTGAACTAATAAAAAACAACTATTATTGGTGTGGATTTGAATTAATATATTATATAATTAATAATAATAATAATTCAATAAATTTTAAGTATATCGTTTATTAAAATTCAAACTAAATCATAAAGTCGTTATACGGAGAGAATTTGGTTGGTATTAGTTCAATTTGTTACGGTAGCGGCACTGTATATAACAATGGAAAGAGAAAACTCAAAAGATAAGCTTGGTTTCTTACCAGTATCGACATAGGCTATAACAACCGGTTTTATTAAAACATTAATATCATCCTTTTATATGAATATTTTTAAGTTTTTTTATTTGTTTATTTTTTACTTTTAGATAATTTTCTAACTAAAGTGGGATAAATATTTTCCTTTTTTTAAAGAGAATTTTTAATGCACTCATTTCTTACACCAATTTATATGTTATGTAATGTAAGTATACACAAACCTGTGTATCAGTGTATGTATAATTTATTTATATAATCCAATAAATATAACTATAAAAATGAATTAATCATGAAAGTTTCATTGCTTTTACCGAAAACTAAGAAAGTCGAAAATATATTTTCTTTATATTTTCACCTAATACAATTTCAAATAAAATATCATTTTATGATTAAATATATACATTTTGATAACCAAATTCATAGTTATTTATTGGCTTCTAGCTGGATTTTATGATTTAGTATATTTTGATAACCAAATTCATAGTTATTTCTAGCCCCATGGAGCCTCACACCTCATAGCCTTATCATGTGAACTAAAACCAATTCTACACATCAAGAAAAAAACCACTCACCCCCTATCCACCTGTTAATCTTCCCAGTTCTAATCATTTTTCTATATCTTGATACTGTCACTTTACACTCACTCACCTTCGGCTCCTTCACAACACCGCAACCGTGCCATCATCCCTACTCCCTCACCGGAACATACCTTAACGGTCATCACCAAGGCATCTCTAGCACCAACCCAACCCAACCCAACACCACCACCACAATAACGTCACCGCCATCACAACCACGTAGCCGTTATTTCTGAACTTCTTCCATCTTTATTTAACGATTTCTTTCACCTACAACCGACATTAGCATGTCCCGGCTACATAAATGACTTTCCGGTGACCCTTTAGGATTCCAGCAAGTCGGCTAAGAAAGGGGGCGCGACACGTCGTTTGCCGGCGAGACCACCGCTGCACCAAACAGTATTTCTCTGGATCTCTATAAAAGATGGTGGAGATGGAATCAGCAACGATGGGTGGTATTAGCATAGAGAAGAGAATGAAGAGTGTGGGATGGTGGAGTGTCGATGTGGACCAATAAGCAAAACTGATAATTAATAGAGGGAAAATAACCTGGGTTGTAGTTTCTATATGTGACGTTATGTAGTTTTTTTTTAATATTTTAGTATTTTCTGGTTACAATCATGTAACATTTTTAATTACTAATGGAAATAATTTATTTTATATTACTTTTTTTTATTTATAATTTATAAATTGTTAAAACATAAAACCATTATTTGTATTTAAAAAAACTAAGAATGATGTGGTAGTGGAAATTTGGTGGTGCGATGAGACCATAACCCCAAATGTGGAAATCAAAGGATACAAAGTGGCACTGATGTGACAGTGGAGAGTGAAATTACGATCCATGTTCCAAGGCTGAGGGAGAAAGAGCAAGAAGAATGACACCTACAACTAGCTAGGAGATGGACTTGAGAACAAGAATAACTTTGATTTGGCAACTATAAGAATACTCGGTGTGGAGGAGATTAGTTTTTAAAGGATGTCCCGTTACATATACGTACACGTAAGTGGGTGTAAGGATAGGCCTAAAGGGGATGAATCTAGGGTGTGAAGGATGAGTTCTAGAGTGAACTGTGTGAACTAATCTAGGCCGTTGGATTACATCATCTAGAGATTTTTAAACAATGGCAAGATTGTAATTATAATTTTGTAACTTCCCTTTAAAATAATTGATAGAAAGGTATTAGCGTCTTTTGTAAATTGCATTTATTAAATAATATAATCAAAATCCCTAAAATCTCGCTGGTTTCCGTATATACAAGATAAACAGTTGTTAATTAGTGTATACACATGTGTACAGTCTCACTAGTATCAGTTTATACAAGATACAAAAATATTAGTTTATACACATGTGTACGGTCTTGCTAACTATCAGTTTGTACAACTACAAAATATACAGCTGTTAGTTTATACACATGTGTACAGTCTTTTATGCATCTGTGTATTATATTCTGAAATGGTTACGCATGTGTATATTAACAACCAATAGTATATTATACATGCACACTTGTAGATTCATAAAAAATATGAAATTAATGAAAACGAAAAATATCATATGTATGCAAAAATAAATAACTTTTTCACATATTAAAAAAAGTTAATGCCCAAAAATAATTACAATTTCAATCTCTGAGAAATTTTTTAATATTTATTGAAAATTATAAAAGGTTAAAAACAATATATTATGATATCTATATATATAGATAATAAAAGAAAAACAATATTCAAGTTAAAAGCTTAAAATTAAAATAAAATCTATGGATAAAGAAATGATGGAGAAATAATTAAAAATGAGAGAGAGAGAGAGAGTTAAGAGATGAGAAAATTAAGGGATTTTAATTAAACATAGTTTTGCTAATGTCAATCTTACCATTTTAATCTAAAAAATGATCAAGAGCCAAGATTAGTTCACTCAGTTCACTCTCAAAAAGTTGTTCACTCTTGATCCTAATCCTCTCTCTCTCTCTCTCTCTCTCTATATATATATATATATATATGTGTGTGTGTGTGTGTGTGTGTATGTGCGTGTATAAAAAAAGAAGAGAGAGAGAGAGAATGGGGCATGGCAAGAACGTCGTGGGGAGGACATTGAGGACGGTTACTGGGTGAGGGGGTGGTGTTCTGAGGCAACGCCGGCCCTCGCCGGCCCTAGGACACCCCCCATACTGAGTGGCCTAAGCAAGAACAAAACCTACAGATGTTCATAGTTCAAAGTTCGATTAATTAATTGTGACTTTCAATTTATCAAGAAGAGAGTCAGAAATGCTTAGATTTCAACAAAAGCATGTTTCCCACTTTCCCCTTAC
Organism: Helianthus tuberosus; assembly: GCA_030545235.1. Lineage (NCBI taxonomy): Eukaryota > Viridiplantae > Streptophyta > Magnoliopsida > Asterales > Asteraceae > Helianthus > Helianthus tuberosus. The sequence goes on along the minus strand of CM060417.1, from coordinate 79,765,210 downwards.
ATTATTTTTAACTTAATTGGTCTTAGCCTTTCTAGGGTTTAAATGAGCTAAGCCGCTCGTTAACTACTTAACATTGGCTTGCAAAAAGTGCTAATCGAGCTTAACTTAAACAAGCTCAAGCCTAAAAAATAAGCTTTTTAATAAAGGAACCCAAGCCAGATTTTCACTTATTGACCCTGAATCTGCTCGCAAGCATAAAAAATGCATAGTATTTATATTATTTATTGACCATTTTATTCTTTCTTCTCACTCCTCCTTCACTTTTACATGTCTCGTCAGCTCGCCTACCGTTTTCCAAAAATCTCTCTTCTCTCTCACCTCTCTCTCATCCATAACTCTTATTAATGATGGGATGTGAGATGGATCTAACTTAATTAGACAAACTTGCCTAAAGCCCAAACCGATACGTTGAGCTCAGATCTAAAAGATGTGTCATCTATGTAAATCTAATAATAATAAAATGATACATGCAATTAACAATAACTATAAAAAAATATTAAAAACTAGGAGAGGGTGGAAAAGTTTTCTTAAAGAAAAATTGTTTTTAACATGGAAGAACTCTTCGGTTTACATATTGCAATAGATAATTTTAAGGGATGAGAATATAAAACTCAATTAATGGAGGTTTAAGTGGATATCAGCAAATTCACTTGATGTTCTCTTTTTGATTCTATAACTGAGAGTTTCTCTACGAAACGTCTCTGTAATAAAGTATAGATCGTCAGTGTATAACACCTCGTTATAAACAAGTCGTGATAAACTTACGGCTCATTTTATATTTTTAATGATTTAAAATGGTTTAAGGATAGCGTAGATGGATTCCATGAGGATCAAAATAATGAGATGACAAAATATTGTGGTTACGCAATTGCGGAGCTTAGTGTGAAGTGGGGGGTGCAACCCCTCCTCCCCCTCCCGAATGTTTTGGTTATAAGTGTAAAATTTTTTATTTTTCGTCCGAAAATTTTAAAATTATATAGGATTGTCCCCCACAATTATTTTGCCTAAATATTTATACAATATATAAATTGGGTCCCATGACTTTCCGTCCTCTCGGAACTTTTGGTCAAGCTCTGCCACTGTTTTTACGTCAACGTGACTTTAGAATGGTGGGACACTAGGACTGATTCCCTTCATCCTTACAAGGTAATGACCACCTTCTCAAACGTCTCAATGTTAAAATATAGAGCTACATTTTAGTCCCTGTGATTTGGGTCATTTTGTCAATTTAGTCCAAAGGTTTCATTTTTCATATACGAGTCCAAAAAGATTTCACCGTTGCCATTTTAGTCCACTGGGGTTAATTTCAATCGGTCATTTTCTGAATTCTCTCTCAATCTCTAGTAGAAATTATACTCGGGAATAATACCCCATATAAAGCGAAGCTCTGCCTCGTTGTAAGTATTATAACCCCTATATGTTACCTTACCAGATTGATCTAGGGCTCCGTAACGCATATCAAGGCTCTGCCTGACTCAGCCGTTGGAGTTCTGTCTCGTGTTACACCCGATTAATCTAGGACTCCGTAATGCATATCAGTATTTCTTGCTGATAAAATCTTTTTAAAACGCGTTTCAGGTAACTTAATGTGAAGTTAATAGAAGCCAGCTGGAAAGCACTGAAGGCTTAGAAAAGTGGCTATAAAAGTTACCAAATACGAAACGGAGTTCATGTTTTCAATAATTAGGGTTTATCCCTACAAATGTATTATCAAATGAGCTTGGGTTTTATCCTATTTATTATTATAAAAATTTGGTGTTTAACTCTGATAAAAATATTTCCTAACTATGGTCCTGATGAATGAATTCTGGTGCCATATTGACAAACACCGATACCATCTGACTGGCCCGCGGCTCCCGCTCCTGGGTAGGGGTCGGGGGTTGCGACAGAAGGTGGTATCAGAGCTACAGCCACTGGTTTAAGCCAACGAGGTGTTCCGCTGATATCTAAATTATTAGATAGACTGTGTTAGGAAATAATTTACGTGATTATGTGTAAATAAGTATATTATTGTTTTGTGTTATTTGACAATTTGTTAGTTACAGTATGAGTGACTAAGATACAACTGACGCTTATCGTCAATTAGCTAGTTCCCCAAAAGATGAAGGAACCTCATTGTTAGGGGAGGATTTCCCAATGATCAGTGATCCTCATTTACTGTTGGGTTTAGTGATCCTCAATTCTGTCTGAATTAGTGATCCTCAGAAGTATTGCAGGATCAGGATCATGGATCATCGTAAGGATCCTTATACTAACGATTGTCTGCTTTGAATATGATGTTGTTTTGCAGGAGTACAAGCTTGGACTTGGTCTTGGCGATATTCCTGGAGCATATTCCATATTTATTCCGCACGTGCATGGCTGAAATGGACGTTGTGGAGGTCGTGGAGGACTTGCACCAATTGCGGAATGTTTGTTAGCTTAGATATTTTCCATTTTTAAAAGGGATAGCGAGCTAAATAGAAACAATTGGCTATTTTTGGCTTAACACACACACTTGCAACTGCTCTCACCAGCTCTTGACAATTCACTTGGCGATTACACACTTTTTTGCACGTTACACTATAGTGATCCTTGTAATTAGCTCGCTATCATCCGAAGTTGTAATACATTTCCTGTTTAATCTGAGTTGGTGATCGGTAGTTTCCATCACCCGAGGTTTTTTATGCCGGAGATCATTCATTGATCAAGGGCTTTTTCCTCGTATAAATCTTTGTGTCACTTGTTCATTACATTTCAGAGTGATCCTTAGTGTTGTTCAGATTCAAGCATCATACCTCACAACAGAAAGTTTGGTTGCATTATCATTGCTTGATTTTTTGACCAAAACAGTTTGGCGCCCACCGTGGGGCAATTGGTGCTTCATTCCTAAGAAAATTCATACTTTTGTGGTCATTTCGGTTCATTACAACCAAGCAGATGGCTTCCTCAACAAAGAATACATCAAGTTCTATGCCGGCAATCAGTTCTTCACAAGGCGTTCCTCCTTTGCCTCCACCACCTTCTGGATCCCAGAAGAATGCTGAGAATGCTGCGAAGAGACAGACCCCCATTTTCACAAAACCACCAACTTCTTCTGTTTCCACTAATCCTACTGTTTTGGTCAAAAATCAAGCAATGACAATGTAACCAAACTTTCTGTTGTGAGGTATGATGCTTGAATTGATGAACAACGACAAGGATCACTATAAAGGGTAATGAACAAATGACACGAAGATTTGTACGGGGAAAAAGCCCTTGATCAAGAGTTGATCTCCGGCACAAAAAACCCTGGGTGATGGAAACTACCGATCACCAACTCCAATTAAACAAACAATCTGTTACAACTTCGGATGATAGCGAGCTAAGTACAAGGATCACTATAGTGTATCGTGTAGAAATGTATGAAAAATGCTAAGTGTTTTGTCGAGAGCTGATGAGAGCGGTTGTATGAGTGTGTGTGTAGCCAAAAATAGCTAAGTGTTTCTAAAATAGCTCGCTACCCTTTTAAAAATAGAAAATATCAAGCCTAACTAACATTGCGCAAATCATGCAAGTCTTCCACGACTCCACAACGTCCATTTCTGACCAAGCACGTGCGGAATAGACTGAGAATATTCTCCAGGAATGTCGCCAAGACTAAGTCCAAGTTGATATTCCTGCAAAACATTTACGAATTCAAAGTAGACAATCGTTAGTACAGGGATCCTTATAGTGATCCATGATCCTGATCCTGCAACACTTCTGAGGATCACTACTTCAGACAGAATTGAGGATCACTAAATCTAACAGTAAATAAGGATCACTGGTCATTTAGAAATCCACCCCTAACAATTGCCCCCAAAATATAAGGAGTAAATATGTAAATAAATGAGTTATATTTTGTCGATCTTATCCGTGTTTAACCAACGGATAACTAGCCGTTATAAGCGGACTAGCCGTTACGATCATGACGTCAGTGAGGTGATTATCCTGCAGAATCATCATTATAAGTAGGAGTTAGAGATAGGGATCGATTAGCATTCAAATTCAAGAGAACTCCCTTTAAATTCTCATCTGACTATCAAGCAGGTAACTCTTTTCCTTTTCTTCCTTTACGTTTTCTTCCTCCGTTCATCTTTCTTTACCTTCTTCAAATCAAGATGATGCTGAAATCCTCACCAGCCAAGGATCATAAGAAGGAAAGTCCTCTCAAGAGCCAGGGGATCCTCGAAGATTCGGTGAAAGAAATATGCTGTTTCTCTGATCCCCAAATAGATAGAATCCGCCACTGTTTTCCGGCAAACACTGTTTTCAAACCATTTGTTCCCACCGTTTTAAGCGATTATGTCTCTGAAACTTGGGTAGCTTTCCCAGTCACACCTTTCACAATAGGATATTCGTATCCCTTTCCAGACTTTACCCAATCCTTTTTCTCCCTCACCGGCATCTCCTATATTCAAGCTATGCCAATGATCTGGAGGGTCTTGTATACCCTTGAAAGGATCATTGAGCAAGAAGGAATTGACTTGGGAATGTCAGAATTAGCCGAGATGTATGACCTTACCACATTTGGATTCCACCGATATCTATTCAAGCGTAAACCCGGAAAAGAACATCCCATCTTTAGAGCTACTAAAAATGATATCAACTGGAAACGGCGGTTCTTCTTTGTCAGAAGGGATTCTATACCGGATGGCCAGGATTTGCCGAAGGAATGGAGCACTCATGGTAGGATAGGAGGATCCTTAGAAGGATCACTAAGTGAGCTCATTCTGATAATGATTACTAATATGCTTTTGTTTCTTTTTGTACAGCCATCACATTCTCGCATATTATTCCTTCAGCTGCCACCAAGGGGAGACTAGCTGCCTTTAGAAAGCTTGATCCTGAAACAAGATCATTCAAGACAATCACCCTGGATTCACAAGAGGTATCCTCAGGCTCTGTCACCATGTCAAGTAAGTATCCTATTCTTTTTATATTCAAATGTTTAAATAAATAGTTATATACGAATAGAATTAGGACACTTATCTGTTTTGGGTGTGTAGGCGCTGGAAAATCATCAAGATCCGTTTCCAAATTTAGTGTCACTGAGCTTGACACTGTCCGATCCTCCAAGAAGAAGCTTCCTGCCAGCCCAACTACTTCGATCCCCAAGGAACCCGCTAAAGGAAGGGGTGGCAAGAAAAGAAAAGCCTCCAAAGCTGAGGATCTGCAAGGTCTGCCCCTGATCCGCCACCAGTTCCTTAAATACTTCAACCAGGTAAGGATCCTTGTCCCTGCTTTAGGTATCCAGCTTATCTGAGGATCACTTGTTCTTAAACTGTTCTATATCTTCTTTGCAGAAATTTGCTGAGATTGAAGACTACGTTGGGCACGTCGAAGAGCAGGACAAGAAGATTGCCGACCTCCAACAAGTCGCATTGCTTAAGGACCTCAAGATTGCTGACCACCAAAAAGATCTCAAAGATGCCAAAGCTCAGACAGCTACAATCCTGATTAATTTTGATTATGAGAAGAGCGAGATCACGGAGCCATGTACAAGACCAAGCTACAAATGGCCCAAGAAGCTCAGGATCCTGCCTTTGACAGGATCAACTGGGATGTGGAAGGCTGGAAGGCAAGGCTGGCTGAACTGGATGATGAGGATGAGGCTGATGAGGTTCTGGCAATTGAGGCTAGTGGTAGTGGCAAGGATCATGGTGGTGAAGCTAGTGGAGCTGGAGATGGTGATGCAGCGAAGGTGTAGGCTGCACGATTGGGCAATGATGGACATTTCTAGACGTAGCCGGAGCCCAATTTTTTAGTTTGGTTATGTTTTTTTTGTTTTGATGATGTTTTGATAAACAATGGTTGGTCTGTATTTGAACAATAGTAATTAGGGTTGAGGATCATGGATGATCCTTTGAACAATAGGTAGGATTACAAATGGTGGAGGGATCCTCTGTTTGGGGGATGAAACCATTGTGATCCTGCCGTCTTTAATTTCCTGCACTTGTTAGACCTACAAACAATGGACACCCTTTGCCAACCCATGTGGACGGGCCACGTTTTGCTGGTAGAAACGTGGGTTGGCAATTTTGACAACCTTAAAAGGGTTTAAGATTTTGTGAATAAAATGACTTTAACTTTTTGGCTATATCCTGTGTTGATATCCTTATTGTTATTTTATTTTTCAATCTATTGTGATGTTCATGTCGTTTAAACTTATCAAGTAAGGAAAAAATTTTAAAAAATATCCCTTAAGAGTTAAGGATATTATCAAGGATCACATAAAAAATAATTTAAGGATCATAATTTCAGTTGTCTAAGGATAAGTGTCACTTAAATACATAATGAATAAAATCAAAACAGTTTAGGATCATACCTGAGAACCCAAGTTAGGATCCTATCCTTCAACACTTAAAATTAGGATAACCCAAGATACAAACTGTTAGGGGAGGATTTTCTAACAATTAGTGATCCTTATTCGTTATCCTAATTAGTGATCCTTACTTCTGTGACAGGTGGTGATCCTCAGAAGAGCTTCAGGATCAGGATCATGGATCACTTTAAGGATCCTCGTACTGACGATTGTTTATTTATGTTTTGTACTACTTCGCAGGAATAACCAGCTTGACCAAGTCTTGGCGACATTCCTGGAGAATATTCCCAAACTATTCTGCACGTGCTTGGCCAAAAATGGACGTTATGGAGAACGTGGGGGCTTGGCACAAAATTCGGATAGTTAGTTTGGTAGTTAAATTTCTATTTTAAAAGGGGTAACGAGCTAGTAGAAAAACACTTAGTCATTTTACAGCTACACACACTCATATACTCGCACACTCGAAGCTCTCGACGAACATTCATTCGTTTTCACTCACATTTACACATTACACGATAGTAATCCTTGTACCTAGCTCGTTACTATCCGAAGTTGTAAACATTTATTCATTTATTTGAGCTTGGTGATCGATAGTTTCCATCACCCGGGGTTTTTTGTGCCGGAGATCAACTCTTGATCAAGGGCTTTTTCCCCGTATAAATCCTTGTGTCATTTGTGCAATTTACATTGAAGTGATCCTCGATATTGTTCTACATTATTAGCATCATACCCCGTAACAGAGAGTTTGGTTGCAATATCCTCATCATATTTTTTACCAAAACAGTTTGGCGCCCACCGTGGGGCAATTGGTGCTTCGTCCTTAGAAAAATACGCATTTCTGTGTTCATTTCGGTTCACTACAACCAAGCAAATGGCTTCCTCAGCGAAGAATGCTTCAAATTTGATGCCCTCATCCACTTCTTCACAAGGCGTCCCTCCTTTGCCTCCACCACCTTCTGGATCCCAGAAGAATGCTGAGAATGCTGCGAAGAAACCAACTCCCATTTTCTCAAAACCTCCAACTTCTTCTGCTTCTTACACTCCCACTACTAGTGACATGTTTACTTTGATTTTGCAGATGAAGGATCAGATACGGCAACAGGATAAAACCAATGAGAGGATTCTCAAAGAAATCGGAGATCTCAAGAAACAAAAGACAACGGCAGAGGATCATTCCCCACTAGTGCCGAAATCCTTGAATTTTGATACTCCGGTGATTACTTCTCAGCCAGCAGTGGTTCCAGACGTTCAATATGTGGGTGGACCAAAAGGAGTGCACTACGGAACAACAACAATGACCCAGGCATCAGGTTCATATTTCCAGCCAGCGGGATCCTATCCTCAGCATATGGGATCCCTCATGAATTCAGGAGGATATTCAGGAATGCAGCAGATTCAAGGATCCTCCTTCGTTCCAGGATCATCCCAGGTTCAAGGATCCTCCTTTGTTCCAGGATCATCCCAGGTTCAAGGATCCTCCTTTGTTCCAGGATCATCCCAGGTTCAAGGATCCTCATTCGTTCCAGGATCGTCTCAATTTCAGGGATCCTTCCAGATGCCAGGATCCTTGAGGAGTTTGCAAACAAGAAGTTCAGATGTCCATCAGGGAGATTTTATTCCGATGCAGACCAATGCTTCTACTGGTCCCTCAATCATTCCAGAGCCTCAACAATATGGATTAACATCCAATCTTCCTAATCTGAATCCAATGGGAGGTAACACTTTTAATAATTCTTATACTACTAACCATGGTCTTATGCAGGATCCAGGTATCAATCATGCCATGGCCAGAGAATTGCAAAAGTTAAAAGATATGATATCAAGTCTTCCAGGAGTGGTCAAACCTATCCCAGAGATTGCAGATGGGAGCCACAAGATATCTCGTTTTGCACCACCAATCTGTGATGCTGAGATACCTAAGAGGTTCCATGTGCCAACAATGAAGCTGTATGATGGTTCGACAGATCCTGAGGAACACATAGCACAATACAGGGAGAGGATGGAGATCAATCCAATTCCAGAAAAGTTAAAGGAAGCATGCCTGTGCAAGGGATTCGGATCCACTCTTACTGGATCAGCTCTCAAATGGCTGCTAAGTCTTCCTCCCTATTCTATTACCTCATTTGCTAACCTAGTTAACTTGTTTAATAATCATTTTTCTTGTAGTAGAAAATTTGAACGATTAACTAGTGATCTATATAGGATAACCCAGGGTCATAATGAATCATTAAGGGATTACATTACCAAATTCAGTAAAGAATCCTTAGACATTCCCAACTTAGATATAGCCACGGCTGTTGAGGCCTTCAAAATGGGATTGCTTAGGGATTCATTGTTCTATGATGATCTTGTTATGACACCATGCAGGAACTTAGATGAGGTAAGAACACGAGCACTTAGGTTCATCCGGCTAGAGGACGATAAGAGGATCCAGGAGAGGTTAGCAGGATCCTCAAAGCAGGATAAGCAAGGATCCTCATTCAGGAACAACAAGTTCAGATCCTATAATAAATCTGATAACCAGAATGTGCATGCTCTTGAACAAGAGGAGGATGATGAGGACTACCCTCCAATATCTGAATATTGTTTTTGTGTTGATAACAATGAACTAATCCTTGCTATGCAGAACCTAGGTGATAAAGCTAGATGGCCGAGAAAAAATGATAGGCCAGCTGCAACTAAGGATAAATCTAAGTGGTGTGCATGTCATGAAGATTTTGGGCATCTCACAGAAGAATGCATTGCACTAAGAAAGGAAATTGGATACTTGTTGAGCAAAGGGCATCTAAAGGAATTGCTGGGAAGAAAAAAGTCAAAGACTCAGGATCCTGAAAGGATCCCTGAGAAGGCTCCAGCCCCTCCAGCAGATGCACAAGTGATAAACTTCATTTCTGGAGGATCAGACATTTGTGGCACATCCTTCTCAGCTGCTAAAAGGCATGCAAAGGAAACTAAAATGGATAATGGAGAAAGACCAGTTCGAACATCAAGTGTCTTCGAAGGAAAAGTCATAACCTTTGATGAGGATGATCGTGTTGATATCCAGGATCCTCATCACGATGGTTTAGTTATTACTCTTTTCATTTCTAACCATTTTGTTCGCAGGATCCTTATAGACGGAGGGAGTTCAGTGAACATTATCCAGCTTGATGTTCTAAAGAAGATGGGTATCCCTGAATCAGATATCATACCAAGATCCTCCGTGCTCGTGGGATTTAGTGGCGAAACCAAGAATACCCTGGGGGACATTAAACTCCCAATATACATTGAAGGCCTACACTCTTATCAAAAATTTTGTGTTATTGACTGTTTATCTTGTTGTAATGTTATCCTTGGCAGGCCTTGGATACACGATATGAAAGCAGTCCCATCTACCTACCATCAATGTGTGAAGCTCCCTAGTCCTTGGGGAGTAGTGAAGATTGATAGTGATCAGCAGGAGGCTAAGAATTGCTACACTTCATCGATGAAACCAGCCTCGAAGTCAAGGGAGCAATAGCAATCAAAGCATCCTCCAAGGGATGTCTTGGAGGCAAGAGAGCAGGATGCGGTAGAAATCCTCATGGATCCTGATGATCCTGAATCCAAAATCTATATCGGATCAGGGATCCTTGGCGAAATGAAAGAAGACCTCGTATCCTTCCTCAAAAGGAGAAAGACTACCTTTGCATGGAAACACGAAGACATGACTGGTATATCCAAAGATGTAATCACTCACAAACTCGGGATTGACTGATCCTTCAAACCAATCCATCAAAGGAGAAGGAAGTTTGCACCGGAAAGAAATGCCATTATCCAGGAAGAGGTAGAGAAATTGCTCCGGGCAGGTATGATTAGAGAGGTCAAGTATCCAAGATGGTTGGCCAATGTGGTTGTTGTTCAAAAGAAAAACGGAAAGTGGAGGGTATGTGTCGATTTTACCAATTTAAATAAGGCATGTCCCAAGGATCCTTTCCCATTACCCCACATTGACTCCATGGTGGATGCAACTGCGGGTCATGAACTGTTAACTTTTATGGATGCTTCATCTGGATTTCAACAAATCCAAATGGAACCATCCGACCAAGAGGATACAGCCTTCATGACTCCAACTGGTATATACTGCTATATTGCTATGCCGTTCGGATTAAGAAATGCAGGTGCAACATATCAAAGGCTGGTGAATATGATGTTCAAGGATCAGATTGGACAAACTATGGAGGTTTACATAGATGATATGGTGGTAAAATCCTTGAAAGCTGAGGATCACCTAAGAGACTTGGAGGAAGCATTCGATATCCTTGACAAATATAACATGAAACTTAATCCTTCAAAATGTCACTTTGGTGTTAAAGCAGGTAAATTCTTAGGATATATGGTGACAAAGAGAGGCATTGAAGCTAGCCCGGAACAAATCAAAGCAATAGTGAACATCAAATCTCCGGCCAATGCTAAGGATGTTCAAAGGCTAACTGGCAGGATAGCAGCTTTGAACAGATTTATATCCAAATCCTCAGAGAAGTGCAAAGAATTCTATGATATCCTAAGGAAGAACAAGAAATTTGAGTGGACTGAGAAGCATGAAAATGCTTTAAGAGCCCTCAAAGATTACCTATCCTCAGCCCCAGCCTTGATGAAGCCAGAAAAAGGCGATGTGCTATCCTTGTATCTTGCAGTATCCTCAAAAGCAGTAAGTGCGGTCCTTGTTAAGGATCATGAAGGTACACAACATCCTGTCTATTATGTAAGTAAAAGTTTACTTGATGCTGAATCCAGGTATTCACACCTTGAAAAGCTTATTCTTGCATTAATTATGGCATCTACTAAGTTAAGACATTATTTTGAAACTCATGTTATCATTGTTAAAACTAATTTTCCAATTAAGAATGTTCTCAGGAAACCAGAGATGTCAGGAAGGATGGCTAAGTGGGCAGTGAAGCTAAGTGCATATGATATAAGATATGAGCCTAGGACAACCATCAAATCCCAAGCATTAGCTGACTTTGTGGCTGATTTCAGTAGTGATTTACAAGAAGAAGCTGAGTTAGAAGTCCAGCAGCTAGAGGAGACCAAGGATCCTTGGATACTCTATACTGATGGATCCTCGAATGTCAAAGGCACAGGGCTTGGAATACTACTAAAATCGCCACAGGGGGACATAATACCCCACTCTATAGCTTGTGAGTTCCAAACCACTAACAATGAGGCTGAATATGAAGCCTTAATTGCTGGTTTGCAAATTGCAAAGCATATGGGGATCAGGTATCTTGAGGTACATGTAGATTCATTGTTAATTACAAACCACTTTAATGGATCCTATGCTGTTAAAGGTGAAAAGCTAACCAAATATTTAGAGATAGTCAAAAGTTTGGCACTCTCCTTTGTTTCCTTTAGTTTGACACAGGTACCAATGGAAGAAAATACAGAAGCTGATGCTTTGGCTAACTTAGGATCATCCTTGAAGATCCCGGAGGATATCAAGATCCCTATTATCCATATCCTGACCCCGGCTATCGAGGATCACGAGGCTATGGAGATAGGAAATGATTCTGCAATGATCCCTAGTGAGGATACTCGATCCCATTCAGGATCAGGATCATGGATCTCACCAATTATGAGATACTTACAACATGGAGAGATTCCTACAGGAGAAAACCCTAGGGCTTTCAAATCTAAGGTATCTCAATTCACAATTTTAAATAATATGTTGTATAGACGATCTCTTGCAGGACCATACTTGAGATGCATTGAGGATCCTGAAATCCAAGAAGTTTTAAAAGACTTCCATGAAGGAGATTGTGGAAACCACACTGGGGGCAGGGCATTATTCTCAAGGATCCTGAGGACAGGGTACTACTGGCCAACCATGAAGAGAGATGCTGTGGAGTATGCTAAAAGATGTGATCCTTGTCAGAGACACAGCAATATCCTTCATCAACCAGCTGAATTATTGCATCCTATATCCTCCTCTTGGCCATTTATGAGATGGGGGATGGATATAGTTGGTAAGCTCCCTAAGGCACCTGGTGGAAAAGTATTCATGCTTGCTATGACTGATTACTTCTCCAAGTGGATAGAGGCTGAAGCTTTTGCCCAAGTCAGAGAAAAGGAAGTTATATCCTTCATTAAAAGAAATATTATAACTAGATTTGGAATTCCTTCTGAGATTATATGTGATAATGGTTCCCAATTTATTGGGGGCAGAACCACTAACTTTTGTGACAGCTGGGGGATTAAGATGATAACATCAACACCAGTCCACCCACAAGCTAATGGTCAGGCAGAATCATCCAACAAGATCATTATCAACAATTTGAAGAAGAAGCTTGGATCCAAGAAAGGGAAATGGGCAGAAGAACTACCCTATGTGCTTTGGGCTGATAGGACAACCCCTAAGAATGCTACTGGTCAAACGCCATTCTCTTTGGTATTTGGGGCAGAATCAGTGATCCCAACAGAAATGGTGGTTCCAACTGCAAGAACAAGTACCCGTGATCCTGAGGAGAATGATGAGAACTTGGCTCAAGACCTGGACACTATTGAAGAAATCAGGGATATGGCTAGGATAAGGATGGCCAGTTATCAGCAAAGAATGGCTGGTGCTTACAACAAAAATGTCAGGATCAGGAGGTTTCAAGTTGGAGATATGGTATTAAGGAAAGCATTTCAGAATACCACCAATCCTGCTGACGGAAAATTGGCTCCAAAATGGGAAGGCCCTTATTTGATTGAAGCTGAAGCAGGAAATGGGGCATATAGATTGCTAACCATGGAAGGTGATTTGCTACCAAGAGCTTGGAATGCTGTCCACTTGAAGAAATATTTCATGTGAGCAGGATCCTTATGGCATAGATGATCCTCACGATAGGGATATCCTTAAAGGATCCTCAAAGTATCGGTGATCCTTACTTAGGTAATATCCTAAACTTGAACTATTTCATTTCTTTATTTTCTCATATAAGGATAAGGATCATGTATCCTTTATCCATCTCTCACGTGAGTTTAAGTTTTGAAAGTTCAGGTATCCTTAGCATAACATTGGTTATCTGCTGAAGCAATCCGTTCCTTGGGTTTAACCCCAGTTATTTGGGCTTGACCCCAGTTCCTCCTGTAGCGCACGATGATCCTGGTATAGTTCAAGGCATTGGGACCAGTACTCGTTTTAGGGGCTGATAATTCCATTGTACTGGCTATACCTAGGATCCTACGTATAATGGTAGACGTACCATACATCCGTTCCTAAGGTTTCTAACGTTTTCACGTTAGCTAAGGTTTTGGCATTATCATGTCACTAAGCTTGGATAGTCGCCAGTTAGGGCCATACTCCAGTTTACATACGATCCTTGGGCTTGTCCCCAGTTATCCTTGGGCTTGTCCCCAGTTATCCTTGGGCTTGTCCCCAGTTATCCTCGGGCTTGTCCCCAGTTGCTAACTCTATTTCAGGTTCTTGGAGGTAGGCAACTAGGGATCCTTGATCCTTATTTTATTCTAAGGTTTATCTTATAGTTATCCTTATTATGGTTAGGATCCTAACTTGGACCCTCAGGTATGATCCTTAACTATCTTTTATTCTATTCATTATTTATTTGAATAACCCTTATACTTGACAACTGAACTTGTGATTCTTAAACCATATTACTTTTTAGAACTTATCGGTTATGGGATATGTGATCCTTGATCATATCCTAAACTTTTTGATATCTTTTTAAGGCTTGATAAGTACAAACAGAATGAACATTACAACAGTTGGAAAGTAAGATATTATAAAGGATAACAACACAAGATAAGCGACAAAAGGTTAAGTTTTTATTTATTAACAAAAGACTAACCCTTAAAAGGTTGTCAAAATTACCTACCCGAGCATCTACCAGCAAAACGTGGCCCGTCCGCTGGGGTAGGTAAAGGGTGTCCATGATAATAAGTTCAAAGGTAGTGCAGGAATATAAAGGCAGCAGGATCACAATGGCTTCATCCCCAAAACAGAGGATCCCTCCACCATATGCAATCCTGCCTATTGTCTAAAGGATCATACATGATCCTTAATCCTAAAACCTATTGTTTAAGTACAAACCATCAAATTGTTCAACACCACAACCACAAAAAGCTAATACCAAATTTAAAAAATGGGCTCCGGCTACGTCTAGAAATGTCCTTCATCGCCCATTCATGCAGCCTATGCCTTCGCTGCATTATCACCTCCAGCTCCACTCGTCTCACCACCTTCAACTTTGCCTCCGGCTTCAATCGTCAGGATCTCCTCAACCTCCTCAGCCTCTTCATCGTCCAGTTCAGCCAGCCTTGCCTTCCAGCCTTCAACATCCCAGGTGCTCTTGTCAAAAGCAGGATCCTGAGCTTCCAAGGCCATTTGCAGCTTGGTCTTGTACATTGCTATGGCAGCAGAGATTTTGGCGTCTTTGGTGATCTCACTCTTCTCATAGTCAACATTAACCAGCACCTTGGCCATCTGCTGTTTGGTATCCCGGACTTCCTTCTGAAGATCAGCAATTGTGAGGTCCTTTAACACCGCAACCTGCTGGAGATCGGCAATCTTCCTATCCTGATCCTCAACGTGGCCCACATAGTCCTCAATCTCAGCGAATTTCTGTAAAAGGGATAAAAGATAAGGTCAGAACCAAGTGATCCTCAGATCAGCAGGATATACAAGCAGAGACAGTGATCCTTACCTCATTAAAGTACTCAAGGAATTGGTGGCGGATCAGAGGCAGACCCTGCAGATCCTCAGCTTCAGAGGCTTTTCTCTTCTTGATTGCCTTTCCTTTGAGGGGTGCCTTGGGGACCGAAGCTGTCGGATTGGTAGGAGCTTTTCTCTTGGAGGATCTGACAGTGGTGAGATCAGCAACATTAAACTTGGAAGCAGACTTGGTGGATTTTCCAGCACCTACACAATCAAAACAAGATAAGTATCTTTTCTTAATTCATATTTCACTATTTATTTAAATTTTAAACAAGGATACTTACTTGACATTGTGACAGAGCCTGAGGATACCTCCTGTGAATCTTGGGTTGTTGTCTTGAAAGTTCTTGTCTCAGGATCAAGTTTCTTGAAAGCAAGGAGCCCCTCCTTAGCAGCAGGGGACAATTTGAGGTGTGAGACGGTGATAGCTGCATAACAAGAGAGCAAAAATATAAGTGATCCTTACATCAAAAGGAAGATTCTGGTGATCCTTCTCAGGATCCTCCACCCTACCATGGGTAGCCCATTTCTTGGGTAGATCCTTCCCATCCTCAATAGAATCTCTCTTGATAAAAAAGAAACGCCGTTTCCAATTAGCATCGTTCTTGGTGGCTTTGAAGATCGGGTGTTCCTCACCGGGTTTACATTTAAACAAATAACGATGAGAACCAAAGGTGGTAAGATCATACAGCTCTCCCAGCTCTGCCATTCCTAAGTCTATACTTTCCTGCTCGATGATCCTTTCAAGGGTGTACAAAACCCTCCAAATCATCGGCATGGCTTGGATATAAGAGATGCCGGTTAGGGAAAAGAAAGATTGGGTGAAGGCTGGAAAAGGATATGTATAGCCTATGGTGAAAGGAGTGACGGGGAAAGCAACCCACTTATCGGAGATATGATCACTCAGGGCATTGGGGTCAAAAGGCCTAAACTCGGTGTTCGCCGGGAAACAGTGGCGGATCCTATCTATCTGAGCATCATTGAAATAGCAGTGTTCTTTAATGGAGTCTTCAATGATCCCCTGGCTTTTCGGAGGACTGTTCTTTGGGTGATCCTTGGCGGGGGAATTTCGGAGCAACATCTTTGATGGAAAGAAAGAAAAACAGAGTAAGAGAAGGAAGAAGATGAAGAAAGAGATACCTGATTGATCTTCGACGGAGAATATAAAGGGAGTTTCTTTCGGATTTAAATGCATTTGATCCTATCTCTATCTCCTATATATAATCATGATCGTGCAGGGTTGTCACTTCTGTGACGTCATGGATGCAACGGCTAGTTCGATATCAACGGCTATATATCCGTTAGTTAGTTGCGGATAAGATTAAGAAAATATAACTCGCTTATTTTACAAATTACTCCTTATATTTTGGGGGCAATTGTTAGGGGAGGATTTTCTAACAATTAGTGATCCTTATTCGTTATCCTAATTAGTGATCCTTACTTTTGTGACAGGTGGTGATCCTCAGAAGAGCTTCAGGATCAGGATCATGGATCACTTTAAGGATCCTCGTACTGACGATTGTTTATTTATGTTTTGTACTACTTCGCAGGAATAACCAGCTTGACCAAGTCTTGGCGACATTCCTGGAGAATATTCCCAAACTATTCTGCACGTGCTTGGCCAAAAATGGACGTTATGGAGAACGTGGGGGCTTGGCACAAAAGTCGGATAGTTAGTTTGGTAGTTAAATTTCTATTTTAAAAGGGGTAACGAGCTAGTAGAAAAACACTTAGTCATTTTACAGCTACACACACTCATATACTCGCACACTCGAAGCTCTCGACGAACATTCATTCGTTTTCACTCACATTTACACATTACACGATAGTAATCCTTGTACCTAGCTCGTTACTATCCGAAGTTGTAAACATTTATTCATTTATTTGAGTTTGGTGATCGGTAGTTTCCATCACCCGGGGTTTTTTGTGCCGGAGATCAACTCTTGATCAAGGGCTTTTTCCCCGTATAAATCCTTGTGTCATTTGTGCAATTTACATTGAAGTGATCCTCGATATTGTTCTACATTATTAGCATCATACCCCGTAACAGAGAGTTTGGTTGCAATATCCTCATCATATTTTTGACCAAAACACAAACCTTAGTTGAAAGTAAGGGTCAAGAATCTTTGGCCATTTATCTTCACAAACCTGAAATAAGATATTACTTGGAACTAAGCCAATAAAAGATGAATGTTAGTGACTGGGGACAAGCCCAACAATTCTGGGGACAAGCCCAATATACTGGGGACAAGCCCAAAGGATAACTGGGGACAAGCCCAAAGGATCGTATGTAAACTGGAGTATGGCCCTTACTGGCGACTATCCAAACTTAGTGACATGAAAATGCCAAAACCTTAGCTAACGTGAAAACGTTAGAAACCTTAGGAACGGATGTATGGTACGTCTACCATTATACGTAGGATCCTGAATATAGCCAGTACAACGAAATTGTCAGCCCCTAAAGCGGGTACTGGTCCCATTGCCATGAACTATAACAGGATCATCGTGCGCTACTGGCGAAACTGGGGACAGGCCCAAACTGGGGACTAGCCCAAACAACTGGATACTTTTGTGGATACTCAACACTTAGTTAAAGATACCTGAACCTTCAAAACTCATAATCAAGTAAAAGGAGGATAAAGGACGCAGGATCCTCATCCTTGTAAGAATAAAAAGAATGAAATAGTTTAAGATTGGAATGTTACCAGAAAGAGGATCATCCGTCAGCGGGGATCCTTCAAGGATACTTGTCTGGTAAGGATCATGGATCATGATCACATGAAATATTTCTTCAAATGGACAGCATTCCAAGCTCTAGGTAGCAAATCACCCTCCATTGTTAGCAATCGATATGCCCCATTTCCTGCTTCAGCTTCAATCAAATAGGGGCCTTCCCATTTTGGTGCTAGCTTTCCATCGGCAGGATTGGTGGTGTTTTGAAATGCTTTCCTTAATACCATATCCCCAACTTGGAATTTCCTGAGCCTGACATTTTTGTTGTAGGCTCCAGCCATCCTTTGTTGATAACTGGCCATCCTTATCCTTGCTAAATCCCTGATTTCTTCTATAGTATCCAAGTCTTGAATCAAGTTTTCAGCATTTTCTTCAGGATCACGAACGCTTGTTCTTGCAGTTGGAACCACCATCTCTGTAGGGATCACTGACTCTGCCCCAAATACCAAAGAAAATGGAGTTTGGCCTGTAGCATTCTTGGGAGTTGTTGTATCAGCCCACAGCACATAAGGTAGTTCTTCTGCCCATTTTCCTTTCTTGGATCCAAGCTTCTTCTTCAAATTGTTGATGATGATCTTGTTGGATGATTCTGCCTGACCATTAGCTTGTGGATGGACTGGTGTTGATGTTATCATCTTAATTCCCCAACTGTCACAAAAGTTAGTGGTTCTACTCCCAATAAATTGGGACCCATTATCACAAATAATTTCAGAAGGGATGCCAAATCTAGTAATAATATTTCTTTTAATAAAGGATATAACTTCCTTTTCTCTGACTTGAGCAAAGGCTTCAGCCTCTATCCACTTAGAGAAGTAATCAGTCATAGCAAGCATGAATACTTTTCCACCTGGTGCCTTAGGAAGCTTTCCAACTATATCCATTCCCCATCTCATGAATAGCCAAGAAGAAGATATAGGATGCAAGAGCTCTGCTGGTTGGTGAAGGATATTACTATGCCTCTGACAAGGATCACACTTCTTGGCATACTCCACAGCGTCCTTCTTCATAGTGGGCCAATAGTATCATGTTCTCAGGATCCTTGAGAATAATGCCCTGCCCCCAGTGTGGTTTCCACAATCTCCTTCATGGAAATCCTTTAGGACTTCTTGAATTTCAGGATCCTCAATGCATCTCAAATATGGTCCTGCAAGAGATCGTTTATACAACATATTATTTAATATTGTAAATTGAGATACCTTAATTTTAAAAGCCCTTGGGTTTTCTCCTGTAGGAATTTCTCCATGATGTATGTATCTCATGATTGGGAGTATCCATGATCCTGAATGAGATTGGGTATCATCACTAGGGATGATTGCAGAATCTTCTCCTATCTCCATAGCTACATGATCCTTGATAGCAGGGGTCAAGATATGGATAATAGGGATCTCAATATCCTCAGGAATCTTCAAAGATGATCCTAGATTGGCTAATGTATCAGCTTCTGCATTCTCTTCCCTTGGTACCTGTGTCAAACAAAAGGATACAAAAGAGAGTGCCAATTCTTTGACTGATGCTCATATGCTTTGCAATTTGCAAACCAGCTATCAAGGCTTCATATTCAGCCTCATTGTTGGTAGTTTGAAATTCACAAGCTATGGAGTGGGGTATTATGTCCCCCTGTGGCGATTTTAGTAGTATTCCAAGCCCTGTTCCATTCACATTGGAGGATCCATCAGTAAACAGTATCCAAGGATCCTTGGTTTCTTCAAGCTGTTGGACTTCTAGTTCAGCTTCCTTTTGCAAATCACTACTGAAATCTGCCACAAAGTCAGCTAATGCTTGGGATTTAATGGCTGTCCTAGGCTCATATCTTATATCATATGCACTCAACTTCACTGCCCACTTAGCCATCCTTCCTGACATTTCAGGTTTCCTGAGAACATTCTTAATTGGGAAATTAGTTTTAACAATAATGGCATGAGTCTCAAAATAATGTCTTAATTTAGTAGATGCCATAATTAATGCATGGATAAGTTTTTCTAAATGTGAATACCTGGATTTAGCATCAAGTAAGCTCTTACTTACATAATAAACAGGATGTTGTGTACCTTGGTGATCCTTAACAAGGACTGCACTTACTGCTTTTGAGGATACCGCCAAATATAAGGATAACACATCTCCCTTTTCTGGTTTCATTAAGGCTGGGGCTGAGGATAGGTAATCTTTAAGAGCTTTAAGGGCACTTTCATGCTTCTCAGTCCATTCAAATTTCTTGTTTTTCCTCAGGATGTCATAGAACTCCTTGCACTTTTCTGAGGATTTGGATATAAATCTGTTCAGGGCTGCGATCCCGCCAGTCAACCTTTGCACATCCTTAGCATTGGCAGGAGATTTGATATTCACGATAGCCTTAATTTGCTCTGGACTTGCTTCAACGCCCCTCTTTGTTACCATATATTCTAAGAATTTACCTGCCTTTACACCAAAATGACACTTAGAAGGATTTAGTTTCATATTAAATTTATCAAGGATATTGAATGCTTCCTCCAAGTCTTTAAGGTGATCCTCAGCTCTTTTGGACTTAACCACCATGTCATCAATATAGACTTCCATAGTGTATCCAATTTGTTCCTTGAACATCATATTGACAAGCCTTTGGTAAGTAGCACCTGCATTCCTTAATCCAAATGGCATAACAATATAATAGTATATACCAGTTGGGGTCATAAAGGCTGTATCCTCTTGATCGGATGGTTCCATCTGAATTTGTTGAATCCAGATGAAGCATCCATAAAAGTTAACAACTCATGACCCGCGGTAGCATCCACCATGGCGTCAATCTGGGGTAATGGGAAAGGATCCTTGGGACATGCCTTGTTTAAATCTGTAAAATCGACACATACCCTCCACTTTCCATTTTTCTTTTGAACAACAACCACATTGGCTAACCATCTTGGATACTTAACCTCTCTAATCATACCTGCTCGAAGTAGCTTATCTACCTCTTCCTGGATAATAGCATTTCTTTCAGGTGCAAACTTCCTCCTCTTTTGATGAATTGGCTTGAATGACCTGTCAATGCCAAGTTTGTGAGTAATTATATCCTTAGATATACCTGTCATGTCTTCATGTTTCCAGGCAAAGGTGGTCTTCCTTCTTTTGAGAAAGGATACTAGCTCTTGTTCAATATCGCTAAGGATCCCTGACCCTATGAAGATCTTGGATTCAGGATCATCAGGATCCATGAGGATTTCTTTCAAATCCTGTTCTCTTGCCTCCAAGACGTCTCTTGAAGGATACTTTAATTGCTATTGCTCCCTTGGTCTTGAGGCTGGTTTCATTGATGAGGTATAGCAATTCTTAGCCTCCTGTTGATCACTCTCAATTTCACCACTCCCCATGGACTTGGAAGCTTTACACACTGATGATAGGTGGATGGAACTGCCTTCATATCATGTATCCATGGCCCGCCAAGGATAACGTTACAACACGATAAGCAATCAATAACACAAAACTTTTGATAAGAATGCAATCCTTCAATATAGATTGGGAGTTTGATGTCCCCCAATGTATTCTTTGTTTCTCCACTGAATCCCACAAGTACTGAGGATCTTGGGATAATATCGGACTCTGGGATATTCATTTTCTTGAGAACATCCAGCTGAATGATGTTCACAGAGCTTCCTCCATCTATAAGGATCCTGCGAACAAAGTAGTTAGAAATAAACAATGTAATTACGAGACCGTCATGGTGAGGGTCCTGGATGTCAACACGATCATCCTCATCAAAAGTAATGACTTTATCCTGGGTGACAACGGAGGTCCTGACGGGTCTATCTCCATTATCCATCTTGGTCTCCTTAGCGTGTCTTTTTGCTGCTGAGAAGGATGTACCACAGATGTCTGATCCACCGGATTTGAAATTTATGACTTGTGCATCTGCCGGAGGAGCAGGAGCCCTTTCTGGGATCCTTTCAGGATCCTGGGTTCTTGACTTCTTTCGTCCCAAGAGTTCCTTTAAATGCCCCTTGCTCAACAAATAACCAATTTCCTTTCTAAGTGCAATACATTCTTCAGTGAGATGCCCAAAATCCTCATGATATGCACACCACTTGGATTTATCCTTTGTAGCAGCTGGTTTATCACTTTTCCTTGGCCACCTAGCTTTCTCACCTAGATTCTGCATTGCAAGGATTAGTTCATTGTTATCAACAGAGAAACAATATTCAGAAATAGGAGGATAATTCTTATCATCCTCTTCTTGTTCCACTGCGTGCACATTCTGGTTATCAGATCTGTTATAGGACTTGGATTTGTTGTTCCTGAAGTAGGATCCTTGCTTATCCTGTTTTGAGGATCCTGTCAATCTGTCCTGGATCCTTTTGTCATCCTCTAGGCGGATGAACCTAAGGGCCCTAGTCCTTACTTCATCAAGATTCCTGCAAGGTGTCATAACAAGATCATCATAGAATAATGAATCCCTAAGCAACCCCATTTTAAAGGCTTCAACAGCCGTCGCTATATCCAAATTGGGAATATCTAAGGATTCTTTACTAAACTTAGTGATATAATCTCTAAGTGATTCATTTTGACCTTGTGTTACCCTATATAGATCACTAGTTAATCGTTCAAACTTTCTGGTACAAGAGAATTGACTATTGAACAAGTTAACTAAATTAGCAAACGAAGTAATAGAGTAAGGGGGAAGACTTAGCAGCCATTTAAGAGCAGATCCTGTAAGTGTGGATCTAAATCCCTTGCATAGACATGCTTCTTTCAACCTTTCCAGAATTGGATTGATCTCCATCCTCTCCCAGTATTGAGCTACATGCTCTTCTGGATCCGTTGAACCATCATATAGCTTCATTGATGGTATCTGGAATCTTTTAGGTATCTCAGCATCACACAAAGGTGGTGCAAAACGAGATATCCTATGGCTACCATCCGCAATCTCAGGAATGGGTTTAACCACTCCTAGTACACTGGATATCATATCCTTAAGCTTCTGCAGTTCCCTAGCCATGGCCTGATTGATACCTGTATCCTGCATAAAGCCATGGTTAGTGTTATATAAATTATTAAAAGTGTTACCTCCCACAAGATTCGAGTTTGGAATTGCGGATGTGAATCCATCTTGTCGAGACTCTGGCATGATTGAAGGCCCAGAGGAGGCAATGGTCTGCATTGGTATGAAGTCTCCTTGATGGACGTCTGAGTTCTGAGGTTGCATATTTCTCGAGGATCCTTGATTTTGAAGGGGGTTGGATCCTTGGAATTGCGATGATCCTTGAACCTGAAAGGATCCTGGGACCAGAGAGGATCCTTGGACCTGGGAGGATCCTTGGACCTGGGAGGATCCTCGGACCTGGGAGGATCCTTGGACCTGGGAGGATCCTTGTACCGCATGCATTCCCACATATCCTCCTGACGTGAAGTATCCCTGATGCTGAGAAGAGGATCCTAATGGTTGAGAAGAGGATCCCTGAGGCTGGAAGCAAGAACCAAATGCCTGACTCATTGTTGTTGTCCCATAACGCCTTCCTGATACTTCACCCAAGTATTGCACGTCCGGAACTGCTGAGTATTGTGAGGTTATGACCAGAGTGTCGAAGTTCAGCGATCTTGGCATCAGAGGGGAGTGATCCTCCACTGATTTCTTCTGTTTCTTGATTTCATCGATCTCCCGGAGGATCCTTTCGTTGGTCTTATCCTGCTCTTGTGCATGATTCCTCATCTGCAAAATCAAGGCATAGAGATCATTAGTAGTAGGATTAGTTGAAACAGAAGAAGTAGGTGGTTTTTGGAAAATAGGAGTTGGTTTCTTCGCATCATTCTCAGCATTCTTCTGGGATCCAGAAGGTGGTGGAGGCAAAGGAGGAACGCCTTGTGAGGAACTGAATGAGGGCATCAAACTTGAAGTATTCTTCACTGAGGAAGCCATTTGTTTGGTTGTAGCAAACCGAAATAACCACGAAAACACGAATCTTTCTAAGAATGAAGCACCAATTGCCCCACGGTGGGCGCCAAACTGTTTTGGTCAAAAATCAAGCAATGACAATGTAACCAAACTTTCTGTTGTGAGGTATGATGCTTGAATTGATGAACAACGACAAGGATCACTATAAAGTGTAATGAAGAAATGACACGAAGATTTGTACGGGGAAAAAGCCCTTGATCAAGAGTTGATCTCCGGCACAAAAAACCTCGGGTGATGGAAACTACCGATCACCAACTCCAATTAAACAAACAATCTGTTACAACTTCGGATGATAGCGAGCTAAGTACAAGGATCACTATAGTGTATCGTGTAGAAATGTATGAAAAATGCTAAGTGTTTTGTCGAGAGCTGATGAGAGCGGTTGTATGAGTGTGTGTGTAGCCAAAAATAGCTAAGTGTTTCTAAAATAGCTCGCTACCCCTTTAAAAATAGAAAATATCAAGCCTAACTAACATTCCGCAAATCATGCAAGTCTTCCACGACTCCACAACGTCCATTTCTGACCAAGCACGTGCGGAATAGACTGAGAATATTCTCCAGGAATGTCGCCAAGACTAAGTCCAAGTTGATATTCCTGCAAAACATTTACGAATTCAAAGTAGACAATCGTTAGTACAGGGATCCTTATAGTGATCCATGATCCTGATCCTGCAACACTTCTGAGGATCACTACTTCAGACAGAATTGAGGATCACTAAATCTAACAGTAAATAAGGATCACTGGTCATTTAGAAATCCACCCCTAACACCTACTACTAATGATCTTTTTAATCTAATTTTGCAGATGAGGGATTGCATGCAAGAGCAGGATAAAACCAATGAACGGATCCTCCAAGAGATTGGCGATATCAAGAAACAGAAGAAATCAGTGGAGGATCACTCTCCTCTGATGCCAAGGTCGCTGAACTTCGACACTCCAGTCATAACTTCCCAGCACTCAGCAGCTCCGGACGTGCAATACTTGGGTGAATTACCAGGAAGGCGTTATGGAACAGCAACTATGAGTCAGGCATTTGGCTCTCACTTCCAGCCTCAAGGATCCTCTTCTCAACCATCGGGATCCTCTTTTCAGCATCAAGGATACTTCACATCAGGAGGATATTTGGGAATGCATGCAGTTCAAGGATCCTCCTAGGGTCAAGGATCCTCCCAGGTCCAAGGATCCTCCTAGGTCCAAGGATCCTTCCATGTCCTAGGATCCTCTCTGGTTCCAGGATCCTTTCAGGTTCAAGGATCATCTCAACTTCAAGGATCCAACGTCTTTCAGGATCAAGGATTCTTGAGAAGTATGCAGCCTCAGAGCTCGGATGTTCATCAAGGAGACTTCATACCAATGCAAACCATTGCTTCATCTGGTCCTTCGATCATACCAGAATCCCGCCAATATGGATACACATCTGGAATTCCAAACACGAATCCTGTGAGAGGTAACACTTTTAATAATTCATATAACACTAACCATGGCTTAATGCAGGATACATGTATCAATCAGGCTATGGCCAGGGAGTTACAGAAGCTCAAGGATATGATATCCAGTGTTCCAGGAGTGGTTAAACCCATTCCTGAAATTGCAGACGGTAGCCATAGGATATCTCGTTTTGCACCACCCTTATGTGATGCTGAGATACCCAAAAGATTCCAGATACCATCCATGAAACTGTATGATGGTTCAACGGATCCAGAGGAGCATGTAGCTCAATACAGGGAGAGGATGGAGATCAATCCAATTCCTGAAAGGTTAAAAGAAGCATGTCTATGCAAGGGATTTGGATCCACACTCACAGGATCTGCTCTTAAATGGCTGCTAAGTCTTCCCCCTTACTCTATTACTTCATTTGCTAATCTAGTTAACTTGTTTAATAGTCAATTCTCTTGTAGTAGAAAATTTGAACGATTAACTAGTGATTTATATAGGGTAACTCAGGGTCAAAATGAATCACTTAGAGATTACATCACTAAGTTTAGTAAAGAATCCTTAGATATTCCTAACTTGGATCTTCCTACGGCTGTAGAAGCCTATAAAATGAGATTGCTTAGGGATTCATTATTCTATGATGATCTTGTGATGACACCTTGCAGAAATCTTGATGAAGTAAGAACCAGGGCCCTTAGGTTCATCCGCCTAGAGGATGACAAAAGGATCCAGGATAGGTTGACAGGATCCTCAAAACAGGTGAAACAAGGATCCTACTTCAGGAACAACAAATCCAAATCCTACAATAAGTCTGATAACCAGAACGTGCATGCGGTGGAACAAGAAGAGGATGATGAGGATTATCCTCCTATTTCTGAATACTGTTTTTCTGTTGACAACAATGAACTAATCCTTGCAATGCAGAATCTAGGTGAGAAAGCTAGGTGGCCAAGGAAAAGTGATAAACCAGCTGCTACAAAGGATAAGTCCAAGTGGTGTGCATATCATGAGGATTTTGGGCATCTCACCGAGGAGTGTATTGCACTAAGAAAGGAAATTGGTTACTTGTTGAGCAAGGGGCATTTGAAGGAACTTTTGGGACGAAAAAAGTCAAGGATCCAGGATCCTGAAAGGATCCCGGAAAGGGCTCCCGCTCCTCCAGCAGATGCACAAGTCATAAACTTCATATCCAGCGGATCAGACATTTGTGGTACCTCCTTTTCAGCAGCAAAAAGACATGCTAAGGAAACCAAGATGGATAATGGAGAGAGACCCGTTCGGACCTCCGTTGTTACCCAGGATAAAGTCATAACCTTTCATGAGGATGATCGTGTTGATATCCAGGATCCTCATCATGATGGTCTTGTAATTACATTGTTTATTTCTAACCACTTTGTTCGCATGATCCTTATAGATAGAGGAAGCTCTGTGAACATCATTCAGCTTGATGTCCTCAAGAAGATGAATATCCCGGAGTCTGATATTGTCCCAAGATCCTCAGTACTTGTGGGATTTAGTGGGGAAACCAAAAACACATTGGGGGACATCAAACTCCCAATCTATATTGAAGGATTGCATTCTTATCAAAAAATTTGTGTTATAGATTGCTTATCTTGTTGCAATGTTATCCTTGGCAGGCCATGGATACATGATATGAAGGCAGTTCCATCCACCTATCATCAATGTGTAAAGCTTCCAAGTCCTTGGGGAGTGGTGAAAATTGAGAGTGATCAACAAGAAGCTAAGAATTGCTATACCTCATCAATGAAGCCAGCCTCAAGACCAAGGGAGCAATAGCAATTAAAGTATCCTTCAAGAGATGTCTTGGAGGCAAGAGAGCAGGATGTGAAAGAAATCCTCATGGATCCTGATGATCTTGAATCTAGGATCTTCTTAGGGTCAGGGATCCTTAGCGAAATCGAGCAGAATCTAGTATCCTTCCTTAAGAGGAGGAAATCCACCTTTGCCTGGAAACATGAACACATGACAGGTATATCTAAGGATATAATTACTCATAAACTTGGCATTGACAGGTCATTCAAGCCTATACATCAAAAGAGGAGGAAGTTTGCACCTGAAAGGAATGCTATTATCCAGGAAGAGGTAGATAAACTACTTCGGGCAGGTATGATAAGAGAGGTTAAGTATCCAAGATGGTTAGCCAATGTGGTTGTTGTTCAAAAGGAAAATGGAAAGTGGAGGGTATGTGTCGATTTTACTGATTTAAACAAGGCATGTCCCAAGGATCCTTTCCCATTACCCCACATTGACTCCATGGTGGATGCTACCGCGGGTCATGAGTTGTTGACTTTTATGGATGCTTCATCTGGATTTCAACAAATTCAGATGCAACCATCTGATCAAGAGGATACAGCCTTTATGACCCCAACTGGTATATACTGTTATATTGCTATGCCATTTGGACTAAGGAATGCAGGTGCTACTTATCAAAGGCTAGTCAATATGATGTTCAAGGAACAAATTGGACACACTATGGAAGTTTATATTGATGACATGGTGGTTAAGTCCAAGAAAGCTGAGGATCACCTTAAAGACTTGGAGGAAGCATTCAATATCCTTGATAAATTTAATATGAAACTAAATCCTTCCAAGTGTCATTTTGGTGTTAAGGCAGGTAAATTCTTAGGCTATATGGTGACAAAGAGGGGCATTGAAGCAAGTCCAGAGCAAATCAAGGCTATTGTGAATATCAAATCTCCTGCCAATGCTAAGGATGTGCAAAGATTGACAGGCAGGATCGCAGCCTTGAACAGGTTCATATCCAAATCCTCAGAAAAGTGCAAGGAATTCTATGACATCCTGAGGAAGAACAAGAAATTTGAATGGACTGAGAAGCATGAAAGTGCCCTCAAAGCTCTTAAGGATTACCTATCCTCAGCCCCTGCCTTGATGAAACCAGAAAAGGGAGATGTATTATCCTTATACCTAGCAGTATCCTCAAAAGCAGTAAGTGCGGTCCTTGTTAAGGATCACGAAGGTACACAACATCCTGTCTATTATGTAAGTAAGAGTTTGCTTGATGCTGAATCCAGGTATTCACATTTAGAAAAAACTTATCCTTGCATTAATTATGGCATCTACTAAATTAAGACATTATTTTGAGACTCATGCCATTATTGTTAAGACTAATTTTCCAATTAAGAATGTTCTCAGGAAACCTGAAATGTCAGGAAGGATGGCTAAGTGGGCAGTGAAGCTAAGTGCATATGATATAAGATATGAACCAAGGACTGCCATCAAATCCCAAGCCTTTGCTGACTTTGTGGCAGATTTTAGTAGTGATTTGCAAAAGGAGGCTGAGTTAGAAGTCCAACAGCTTAAAGAAACCAAGGATCCTTGGATATTATTCACTGATGGAGCCTCCAATGTAAAAGGAACAGGACTTGGAATACTACTAAAATTGCCACAGGGGGACATAATACCCCACTCCATAGCTTGTGAATTTCAAACTACCAACAATGAGGCTGAGTATGAAGCCTGGATAGCTGGTTTGCAAATTGCTAAGCATATGAGGATCAGGTATCTTGAGGTACATGTAGATTCATTATTAATCACTAATCACTTTAATGGATCCTATGCTATTAAAGGTGAAAAGCTAATCAAATATTTGGAGATAGTCAAAGAATTGGCACTCTCTTTTGTTTCCTTTAGTTTGACAAAGGTACCAAGGGAAGACAATGCAGAGGCTGATGCATTAGCTAATCTAGGATCATCCTTGAAGATCCCGAAAGATATAAGGATTCCTATTATCCATATCCTGACCCCTGCTATCGAGGATCATGTAGCTATGGAGATAGGAGAGGATTCTGCAATCATCCCTAGTGATAATACTCAATCTCATTCAGGATCATGGATACTCCCAATCATGAGATACATACATGTAACACCTGTGCCTCCACGGCCATCAAACAAATACCGAACCAATGAAATATTATATTTCATACTTGGGATTTGTAAAAATATGTGTATCATTTGCACATATCAATTTTTGTTCAATTCCAAACTCTAAATCGCTTTCTGGAAGGTTATACGCGCACCAATGCATAAATATAACCAGTTTAATGCAACAAACACTCCGGAATAGTGACATAGGCTTAACATACCTTAAATAACCTTTACATAACTTAGAAATAAGTTTTGAAGGCTTTGGTATGGCAAAAACAAGTTAATTCGCTTACAGGGACTAAACTTGACAAACTACGAAAGTATGCCAATTTGAACTGTAACAGACATTCCGGAACATGACCATAAGTTAAACATACCATAAATATCCTTTACATAGCTTAGAAATAGGCTTTGAGGGGTTCGGTATGCTAAAATAAACTTTTGGGGTCATTCAGGGACAAAAAGCGTCAAACAAGTTTGCATTTTCGCGCATAACTTACGTTCTGAATACATCCGGACATCCAAAAATTTATGTAAGCACTAAAATATTTTATTTTAGTGTTTGGCATAAGAAAAATCCATTCGTCACGCCATTTGGATCATTTTTCGCGCTTATGCGCATTCCGTCGTAATTAACCGAACAACGTAACCGTACAGCTAAACGAACCGACACCCGAGATATTTTTGAACACATTTTAAGTTCCCTATACTTTAAATTCATTTTAGAGCTTTGAAATGGGGTTAACGGGGCTTAAACGTGTCAAAAAAACGTATCGAAAACCAAGTTTTGAGGTTGCAGGGACTGAAACTGTAAATCTGCCAAACTAGGTCCGTAAACAGGGGCCAGATGCAGCAAAACGTTTTTTTTCAGCTTTTAACAGCCCTTAACACTCTCCAAAGGTCAAGTGCCAAGTGTCAAACTCTTATGGTGGATGGCAAATGAGTTACCACAACTTTCCAACAAGTGTACGGCTTAGATCGTGCCCCCTTTTCCAAGAAATGATCCTAACGGTTGTCCATTTACTATAAATACCCACATACCCCAACTTCATTTCTCACTAGAATCTGATCATTTGTGCTCTAAGTTGAAACCTTTGTTTCATACCTGAGCTATTTTGATCTAGATTAGCATTCGGGGACCCTTCGTAAGTGTTCCTTCGTTCTTTTATTGCTTTTCGAGTCCGAAAGTCGAACTTTGTTCGACTTTCTGCATTGACCAGTTTATGGTCGATGCGAAGTTCGTTTGAACTTCATAACGTGAGCGTGATCACGATGGTTATAGTCCCTAGTGACTATACCTACTGATTACCACGTTATCTAGGCTCAGTGACGAGCCGTAGTTTCGGTCAGAATACGTATTCTTGCGTATTTTGTAACCAAACTACTTGTGGGTATCAAGACCATTTGTTTTGATACCAAACCTGTTTTCTAAACTTAGTTAAGCATTTTTTAACATGCTTAGCTCGTCACTTTTAGTTTAGTCCTTATTTAGGGTCGTAAGGTAAGCGATCTAAACAATCGCTTATACTTTCGAACCCGACCCGTTTGGTCGATCATTAGGATCCGACCAAGCACTTTAGGTGACCATAGTTTATAGGGAATAACCTTACGAGGTTATACCTTATGGTCGCTTCGTTTAAGTAGTTGTATGATAGGTAGTTTATATGCCTTAGGTAAATTACCAAAATACCCCTTTGATGCCAAAATTCATTTTAAACATATGTAACATAACTTTTGACATCTAAACTGATTTGACAACAATATTAGACATGTTAAGGCATATGTTACTTGTCATAGGACTAGTTAGGCGGTCCGAACGCGTTTCACGCGAGCGACGCGTTAAAGTAGCATAAGCTACCTAAACGGGTCGTAATGGGTCATAAGCACTTATGTTAGGATTCATTTAGTATGTAGGCGTTGTTAAACCATATTACACGAGTTCCCATACTCATTTGGTTTACGAACCCTCATTCTATCCGATCTTCCGATTTAGGTCCGGTTTATTAATGTAGTTACCTATATTAGGTGCCGTTTGATATCCGTGATCTCTAGCATTGCTTGGTGGTTATCTTAGGACTTCTGAGCAATCTCAAGTGAGTACATAGACCCCTCTTTTACCCTTTTCAAACTGTTTTGGGGTGAAACACATGTGCCTATTTGTTACTTTCATGCTTTCACATCATATACATGCTATGTTCATTAGTACATTTATAGTACATGATTTCATTACATTTCATGCTATGTATGTCCATTTAGTTCATACTTAGTACATCGTTTCACATCACATCACATGCTATGTATGTTCATCTATTGCATACTTAGTACATTTGTTTTCATCACAAGCTTACATTTTGATATGATATTTGGTTTGTATAAATGGAACAATACATTCATTAACACCGATCACGCCGTTCGTTAGTAGGTAGTGGTACCATAGGAATTGACAACTCCCGTTCCGGACATCCTGGGTAGGTGGAGATGAAAGGAATGACCGAATTCGATATACATTTACAACAAGATAAACCTTTAATTTGTTTAAGGGTTTATCGCCACAGTCTCAAGGCTTGGATGTATGCATTTTCACAACACCGCATAGATGTTCGTATCAGTATAGCATGCATTTCCACAAAACATAACTTTGATTTAAACCGAGTTTTACTTCAATACTTTGTTTTGTGCATTTTACCTATGGTTTAGTTGATGCATTTCACTAGCCATACATATCATTTTGATTACACATTA
The DNA here is from genome assembly GCA_030545235.1 of Helianthus tuberosus. Classification (NCBI taxonomy): domain Eukaryota; kingdom Viridiplantae; phylum Streptophyta; class Magnoliopsida; order Asterales; family Asteraceae; genus Helianthus; species Helianthus tuberosus. Next base: position 79,733,478 of record CM060417.1, on the reverse strand, counting down.
CATGATTTACATTTGACACATAAACATTTTAGACATTGGTTACACATTACATGATTTACATTTGACACATAAACATTATTGACATTGGTTACACATTACATGATTTACATATTGACATAGACATTTTGACATATTATTCAATACGTTTGGCAATTGGTTTAAACATAGACATCTTACATTGATGGTTTGTTTGGGTAAGTGATTCGAGTAACGAGGCGTGTGTAATATGATACAAGCATGGTGGATACGCCGCTGGTACTTCCTATATATAAGTGATTGTATGGTATTACATATCGTAGCGTTATATGAACCATTTCAAATTGAGACATATAACATTTTATACAAATAACCTATTTTTCACAATACATTGTTTTACAAACAACTTAAATTATACAAACTCATTTTTATATGGTTATTCATTTAACCATACATTATTCTCTTATTTATACATATCATCTGATCTTATCATTTTTCAAATGATTTACAAGACAAATCAAATTACAAGGTTCATGACTAAACATTTTCTTAAACAATAAGTCATGAATCCTATTTTCATAAACCTATGTATCTCACAGGCATTTTTATGCTGACGTACCTATTTTCACATGTGTTTCAGGATATGATGCATAGGATTTATCAAGATACACTTAGGCGGACTTGGGCCTTAGCGACAATAAAAGATGCAAGACTAGTTATTTATGTTATGTTTCTTTGATTGTCATGACGTTGTAACTACTTTAATCAATAAAACAATATTTCAATTTCCATGTGTTATGAAACAATGATTCTGTTACAACACTCCCCGACGTTTTCCGCCACGTATTGTTGTTCTACGTGGTCGGGGTGTGACAATACAACATGGAGAGATTCCTATAGGAGAAAACCCTAGGGCTTTCAAAATTAAGGTATCTCAATTTACAATATTGAATAATATGTTGTATAAACGATCTCTTGCAGGACCATATCTAAGATGCATTGAGAATCCTGAAATCCAAAAAGTCCTAAAATATTTCCATGAAGGAGATTGTGGAAACCACACTGGGGGCAGGGCATTATTCTCAAGGATCCTGAGGACAGGATACTATTGGCCCACTATGAAGAAGGATGCTGTGGAGTATGCCAAGAAGTGTGATCCTTGTCAAAGACACTGTAATATCCTTCACCAACCAGCAGAACTTTTGCATCCTATATCCTCTTCTTGGCCATTTATGAGGTGGGGAATGGATATAGTTGGTAAGCTTCCTAAGGCACCTGGTGGAAAAGTATTCATGCTTGCTATGACTTATTACTTCTCCAAGTGGATAGAGGCTGAAGCCTTTGCTCAAGTCAGAGAAAAGGAAGTTATATCCTTTATTAAAAGAAACATTATTACTAGATTTGGTATCCCTTCTGAAATTATTTGTGATATGGGTCCCAATTTATTGGGAGTAGAACCACTAACTTTTGTGACAGCTGGGGGATTAAGATGATAACATCAACACCAGTCCATCCACAAGCTAATGGTCAGGCAGAATCATCCAACAAGATCATCATCAACAATTTGAAGAAGAAGCTTGGATCCAAGAAAGGAAAATGGGCAGAAGAACTACCTTATGTGCTTTGGGCTGATAGGACAACTCCCAAGAATGCTACAGTCCAAACTCCATTTTCTTTGGTATTTGGGGCAGAATCAGTGATCCCTACAGAGATGGTGGTTCCAACTGCAAGAACAAGCATTCGTGATCCTGAAGAGAATGCGGAAAACTTGGTTCAAGACTTGGATACTATAGAAGAAATCAGGGATTTGGCAAGGATAAGGATGGCTAGTAATCAACAAAAGATGGCTGGAGCCTACAACAAAAATGTCAGGATCAGGAAATTCCAAGTTGGTGATATGGTATTAAGGAAAGCATTTCAGAATACCACCAATCCTGCTGATGGAAAGTTGGCACCAAAATGGGAAGGCCCCTATTTGATTGAAGCTGAAGCAGGAAAGGGGGCATATTGATTGCTAACAATGGAAGGTGATTTGCTACCAAGAGCTTGGAATGCTGTCCATTTGAAGAAATATTTTATGTGACAAGGATCCATGATCCTCACTTGACAAGTATCCTTGAAGGATCCTTACAGAGTAGATGATCCTCATTTTGGTAACATTCTAATCTCAAACTATTTCATTCTTTTATTCTCTTATATAAGGATAAGGATCCTGTATCCTTTATCCTCCTTTCACTTGATTCTGAGTTTTGAAGGTTCAGGTATCCTTAACTAAGGATTGAGTATCCACAGAAGTATCCAGTTATTTGGGCTTGACCCCAGTTATTTGGGCTTGACCCCAGTTTGGGCCTGTCCCCAGTTTCGCCAGTAGCGCACGATGATCCTGGTATAGTTCATGGCAATGGGACCAGTACTTGCTTTAGGGGCTGATAATTTCATTGTACTGGCTATATTCAGGATCCTACGTATAATGGTAGATGTACCATACATCCGTTCCTAAGGTTTCTAATGTTTTCACGTTAGCTAAGGTTTTGGCATTTTTCATGTCACTAAGTTTGGATAGTCGCCAGTGAGGGTCATACTCCAGTTTACACACGATCCTTTGGGCTTGTCCCCAGTTATCCTTTGGGCTTGTCCCCAGTTATCCTTTGGGCTTGTCCCCAGTATATTGGGCTTGTCCCCAGAATTGTTGGGCTTGTCCCCAGTTGCTAACTCGTATCTTATATTGGCTTAGTCCCAAGTTGTATCCTGTTTCAGGTTTTTGGAAATAAGTGACCAAGGATCCTTGATCCTTACCTTCTACTAAGGTTTGTCTTTTGGATTATCCTGATAATAAGTGTTAAAGGTTAGGATCCTAACTTGGATTCACATGTATGATCCTTAACTATTTTGATTTTATTCATTAGAATAACCCCTATCCTTTGACAACTGAACTTGTGATCCTTAAACTATATAACTTTTCAAAACTTATCGACTATAGGATATGTGATCCTTGATCATATCCTAAAATTTTTGAGGATATTTATTAAATTTTTCCTTTACTTGATAAGTTTAGACAAAATGTATATCACAACAATTGAAAAGTAAAGTACTAACAAGGATAGTAACATGGGAGATAGCCAAAAAGTTAGAGTTATTTTATTCACAAAACGTTGAACCCTTTAAGGTTGTCAAAATTGCCAACCCACGTTTCTACCAGCAAAACGTGGCCCGTCCACATGGGTTGGCAAAGGGTGTCCATTGTTCATAGGTCTAGAAAGTGCAGGAATCAAAAGACGGCAGGATCACAATGGCTTCATCCCCCAAACAGAGGATCCCTCCACCATTTGTAATCCTACCTATTGTTCAAAGGATCCATGATCCTTAGCCCTAATTACTATTGTTCAAATACAACCCATCATTGTTCAACAAAAAACATCATAACCAAACAACCAAACTTAAAAAATGGGCTCCGGCTATGTCTAGAAGTGTCCATCATCGCCCATTCATGCAGCCTACACCTTCGCTGCATCACCATCTCCTCCAGCTCCATTGTCCTTCACATGATCCTTGCCACTGCCACCAGCCTCGATTGCCAGAACCTCTTCAGCCTCTTCTTCATCCTCCAACTCAGCCAGCCTAGCCTTCCAGCCCTCCATGTCCCAGTTGCTCCTGTCAAAGGTAGGATCCTGAGCTTCTTGGGCCATCTGCAACTTGGTCTTGTACATGGCAATGGCAGCGGAGACTTTAGCATCCTCCGTGATCTCGTGCTTCTCATAATCAGCATTGATCTGAGCTGCAACCATCTGAGTTTTGGCATCATTGAGGTCCTTTTCGAGGGAGGCAATCTTGTGATCCTTGAGCACCGCCACTTTTTGGAGATCGGAGTATTTCTCCTTAAGCTCTTCGACGTTCCCAACATAGTCCTCGATTTCAGCAAATTTCTGCAAAGAAGACAATGCAAAGTTCAGGATCACGTGATCCTCAAATGAGCAGGATAATCAAACTAAGTCAGTGATCCTTACATCAGCAAAGTACTCGAGGAACTGATGGCGGATCAGAGGCAAGCCTTCTAGGTTGTCAGCTTCAGAGGTCTTCCTTTTCTTTCCACCTCTTCCCTTTGAAGTGGTCGCCTTGGGGACTATGACAGAGGGGCTAGCAGCAGACTTTTTCTTTGAGGATCGGACAGTGTCAAGATCAGTGACACTAAATTTGGAGGCAGATTTTGAAGATTTCCCAGCACCTACACACCCAAGGCAGATAAGTATCCTTATCCTATTTCTATTTAGCTATTTATTTAAACATTTAATTATGCAAAAAACATGATACTTACTCGACATAGTGACAGAACCTGAGGATACTTCTTGAGAATCCTGGGTGTTTGCTTTAAATGATCTTCTTGCAGGATCAAGTCTCTGGAAAGCGGCAAGCCTTTCCTTTGTTGCAGGTGTTGTGATGAGGTGTGCGACAGTAATAGCTGCAAAAAAAGGAACAAAAGTACGTTAGTGATCCTTAAACAAAAACAAGGTCATCTAGTGATCCTTCTCAGGATCCTCTATCCTACCATGAGTGGTCCATTTTCTAGGCAGATCCTTTCCATCAGAGGTAGAATCCCTTCAGACAAAGAAGAATCGCCGTTTCCAGTTGGTATCATTCTTAGTGGCTTTGAAGATGGGGTGTTCTTCACCGGGTTTATGCTTGAGTAGATATCGGTGGGATCCAAATGTTACGAGGTCATACATCTATGCCAACTCCGACATTCCCAGAGCAATTCCTTCTTGCTCAATGATCCTTTCAAGGGTATATAAGACCCTCCAGATCATTGGCATAGCTTGAATGTAGGAGATGCCGGTGAGGGAGAAGAAAGACTGGGTGAATTCAGGGAAAGGATACGAGTATCCTATTGTGAAAGGAGTGACCGGTAAAGCTACCCAAGTTTCAGAAACGTAGTCACTTAGAACGGTGGGATCAAATGGTTTGAAAACGGTGTTTGCCGGAAAGCAACGTCGGATTCTGTCTATCTGTGGATAAGTGAAGCAGCATCGTTCTTTTGCAGAATCTTTTATGATCCCCTGGCTTTTCAAGGGGCTGTCCTTCTTGTGATCCTTAGCCGGTGAGGTTCTTAGCATCATCTTGATTATGAAGAAGATGAAGAAAGAAGGAGCAGAGAAAGAAGATGAAGAGAGAAAGGAAAGAGAAATACCTGATCAAGTCTTCGAATGAGGATTTAAAGAAGGAAATGCACGAATTTAAATGCTCTCTAACCCTTATCTCTAATTTCAATTTATAATGATGATTTTGCAGGATAGTCACCTCAATGACGTCATGTTAGCAACGGCTAGTCAGGATTCAACGGCTATATATCCGTTAGTTGGTTACGGATAAGGACGAGAAAATATAACTCGCTTATTTATAAATTACTCCTTATATTTTGGGGGCAATTGTTAGGGGAGGATTTCCCAATGATCAGTGATCCTCATTTACTGTTGGGTTTAGTGATCCTCAATTCTGTCTGAATTAGTGATCCTCAGAAGTATTGCAGGATCAGGATCATGGATCATCGTAAGGATCCTTATACTAACGATTGTCTGCTTTGAATATGATGTTGTTTTGCAGGAGTACAAGCTTGGACTTGGTCTTGGCGATATTCCTGGAGCATATTCCATATTTATTCCGCACGTGCATGGCTGAAATGGACGTTGTGGAGGTCGTGGAGGACTTGCACCAATTGTGGAATGTTTGTTAGCTTAGATATTTTCCATTTTTAAAAGGGATAGCGAGCTAAATAGAAACAATTGGCTATTTTTGGCTTAACACCCACACACTTGCAACTGCTCTCACCAGCTCTTGATAATTCACTTGGCGATTACACACTTTCTTGCACGTTACACTATAGTGATCCTTGTAATTAGCTCGCTATCATCCGAAGTTGTAATACATTTCCTGTTTAATCTGAGTTGGTGATCGGTAGTTTCCATCACCCGAGGTTTTTTATGCCGGAGATCATTCATTGATCAAGGGCTTTTTCCTTGTATAAATATTTGTGTCACTTGTTCATTACATTTCAGAGTGATCCTTAGTGTTGTTCAGATTCAAGCATCATACCTCACAACAGAAAGTTTGGTTGCATTATCATTGCTTGATTTTTTTAACCAAAACACTCATCTCAACCAAACCCCTCAGGATACTCAGCTGATACTGAGGAAGGAATATTTATTTTTAAGGCACAGTCCGAGGAGCCATTCCTTCCTAAAAAGAGATGATGGTTTAGTAGAGAAGCACATGAGAGGAGGAAGAGGATGAAGAAATAAAACAACAGAGAGCATTAGTCAGAGCTAATTGGGAAGTGAATGCACAAGCCTAGGAAGTCGTCAATAGGCCACCGTGGAAAGAGGAACTTGATAGACAGTTAGCAGATTTTCATATGTTAGCCACTACAGCAGCAGATCCTAATATGAACCAAAGAGCTGAACCACCACTGTTACCTTTATTCCCAGACCAACAAAGGTTAGAATCAAACCAGGAAAACCAATTCCCGATACCTGCATTCGATCCCAATGAGTTACCTAGAATCCCAACCCCAATCTCTTTAGAATATGATCCATGGTTAGATGACAATAGGTCATATTCGGCCTTATATACTCCCGAAGAACCAGTGCCAGCCCCATCGCTAAACCCACCAATGAGTTTAGAATATGTATAGGAACTCCGTCAGTATGGAGAAAATTTAGTGGATGAAGGGAATAGAATTCGACAGATAGGAGAAAAGTTAGTTTGAAAATATGATGAGAATGAGATGCAGTATTGGATGAACGACACCTAGAAAATTCATAGATATGCGTGTAATTTTGTATTTGATAAAATATATATATATAACCAAGACTAAAATAGATACAGATGCATAACTACTATTATGTTTTATTTCCAGTTGTAGTATGTAACCGATGCATATATATATATATATATATATAGGGAGCCGCTAGAATGAGAACCACCACGAGTTATGAGAACCGCGAGAACCACGTGCCACGGAGGGGCGTTGACCACGATTTTTTTTTTACAACTAGATCCGTATATTTTAACAACATTCGTAAAAAAAAAATTCAAACGGCGCGCCCGAGGGGGTAGTTTTTTACACCCAAAGTTTGGTGTTTTTATTATTTTTTTGTTTTTTCTTTTTTTTTTTACAAACTTTGGGTGTAAAAAACTACCCCCTCGGGCGCGCCGTTTGAATTTTTTTTTTACGAATGTTGTTAAAATATACGGATCTAGTTGTAAAAAAAAAAATCGTGGTCAACGCCCCTCCGTGGCACGTGGTTCTCGCGGTTCTCATAACTCGTGGTGGTTCTCATTCTAGCGGTCCCCTATATATATATATATATATATATATATAGAAAGAGTAAAGTCGCAATGTTCGACGTTTTTGATCAACCTGCTTGTGTGATTGAGTATAATTGTTTGTATTAAATTTTATTCTGTGATATTGATACCTGATAAATGTTTACAATTCAGATGTCGAACGAAATAAATCAGGAAAACCAGAATAATGATAATAAAGAGAACCAAGTGAATAACAGTGCCATCAAACATATAGTTGCACAAGGAATTATAGATGCTATGCCTTATATTATCAAGATCGTTAAAGAAGCAGAAAATAATCAATCGGTAACTGGAAGTAAACGTCAACCCACCGAACCAAGTAATAGTGTAAACAAAAATCACCAACCCCTGATCCAAGCTCCAATTCCAAAAAGAAGAAGAACCATTTCTTATGGTTTTTCTTATAAAGAATTCTTGGCCTGCAAACCAATGGAATTCTCAGGCAATGAAGGAGCCATTGCAGCATTACGTTGAATAGAAAAGACAGAAGCAGTCATACAAATAAGTAAATGCGTAGATGAAGATAAGATTATGTTTGCTTCTAATCTTTTTAAGAATGCAGCCTTAGAATGGTGGAATACTATTCTCTAGTCTAGAGGAAATGACAGAGTTTATAATATGGAATGGACCAACTTTAAGGAAATGGTCGAAAGAAAATTATGTCCTCCCAATGAAAAGGAGCAAATTGCCAATAAGTTCCTAAACCATAAAATGACTAGAATAGATTGCAAAGGTTATACTACCATATTCTTTGAATATGCGAGGATTGTGCCAACCTTAGCCTCACCTGAGCCAGTATTAATCTCCCGTTATATTTGGGGATTAATTAGTGAGATTAGACATGTAGTCAAGGCAGCTAGACCTCAAACCATAGAAGAAGCAGTAGAACTAGCCAACACCTTGACTGATGAATTAGTACGCACATAACAGGAAAACCAGGGAAAGAACCTAGCTCAAAAGCTTACCTAGGAATTTCGTTACGATAATTCCAACCGTGGAAAAAGTATAGGTTCTTCCTCTGCTCCTTACTGCAAGATTTGTAAAAAGAAACATTATGAGAAATGTGTAAGGTATTGCAATTTCTACAAGAAACCTGGACATAAGGAAGAAGAATGTCGAACAAAAGCTAGCAATAGGCCATCCTTCAATTATGGAGAAGCTGGTCACATCAAACTGAAATGTCCGAAACTAGCTCTAGCAGCAACCAGCAACGCTAAAAAAACCGAAGGACCCAAGAAGAATTCCAGAGCATTTGTTCTAACAGCTGAGGAATCCAAGATGATTCCAGATGTGATTGCCTATACGTTTTTAGTTAATAATATATTTGTCAAAGTATTATTTGACTCTGGTGCAAACCAAAGTTTTATCAATACTTCTTTCTACCAACTTCTCAACCAACCCTTAACTAAAGTTCAACAAGACTGCCTAGTAGAAACGGCAAACGGAGAATTTGTTAAGATTAGTGAAATCTTGAAGGGAGCAAGAATAGAAATTTTGAATCATAACTTTTCAGCTAACCTTTACCCAATGAATCTAGCCGGATTTGATGTTGTACTAGGAATGGATTGGTTGGTAGCCAATCATGCCAGTATTTTATGTGATCAAAAGTCAGTACAAGTAAGTACACCAACAGGTGAAAAGATCACAATTAAAGGAGATAAGCCAACCAGAACGTCAGAATTCATCTATGTGATGAAAGCTGCAAGTTATAAAAGGAAAGGAGGAATACTGTATATGATTTCTATAATCATCAATACTAAATGAAAAGAATTAAAAGCTATTCTTGTAATATCTAAATTCTTAGATGTTTTTCCAGAAGAGTTACCTGGATTACCACCAGATAGAGAGGTTGAATTTAGAATTCACCTAATACCCGGAACGGCACCGATTGCCAAAGCACCTTACCGTTTAGCACCAACAGAAATGCAAGAACTGAAGAAACAATTGGACGAACTTCTTGACAAGGGTTTCATACGATCAAGTTCATCACCGTGGGGAGCACCGGTGTTGTTTGTTAAAAAGAAAGATAGATCAATGCGTATGTGCATTGACTACCGAGAATTGAACAAGGTTACGATTAAAAAACGGTACTCTTTACCGAGAATCGATGATCTGTTCGATCAACTTCAAGGAGCTCGATTCTTCTCTAAGATCGACTTATGTTCAGGATATCATCAATTGAAAGTACAGGAAGAGGACATTCCTAAAACTGCTTTCAGAACAAGGTACGGTCATTATGAATTTACCTTTATGCCATTTGGTCTAACCAATGCCCCAACCGCATTTATGGACATGATGAACAAGATATCTAAGCCATACCTGGATAAATTCATAATTGTCTTTATAGATGATATTCAAATTTACTATAAGAGTAAAGAGGATCATGCAGAACATCTGTATACACTTTTGAGAAAAGAGAAGCTTTATGCTAAATTCTTAAAATGTGAATTTTGGTTACAAGAAGTGCAATTCCTTGGACATCTGGTTAATCATGAAGGAATTCATGTGAATCCCACAAAGATCGAGGCGATTACTAAATGGAAAGTCCCTGAGTCGCCAACGGAAGTAAGAAGTTTTCTTGGACTGGCAGGATATTATAGACGGTTTATCCAAGATTTCTCTAAGATAGCCATTCCATTAACCAAACTGACCTGCAAATCAGTTAAGTTTGAATGGGAACCGAAACAGGAAGAAGCCTTTAAGATTCTTAAGCAAAGATTAACCAACGCACCCATACTTGCATTACTAGAATGAACTGAAGACTTTATAGTCTATTGTGATGCGGCTAAGTTAGGATATGGATGTGTGTTCATACAACATCAAAAGGTTATAGCCCATGCATCTAGACAACTTAAGAAACATGAAGAGAATTACACAACCCATGATCTAGAGTTAGGAGCCATAGTTTTTTCCCTTAAGATTTGGAGACACTATCTTTATGGTAAAAAGTTTGTTGTCTTCACAGATCATAAGAGTTTAAGATATATTTTTGGGCAAAAACAATTAAATCTGAGACAGAGGCGATGGATGGAAATTCTTAGTGATTATGATTGTGATATTCAGTATCATGCGGGAAAAGCCAATATAGTAGCTGATGCTTTAAGTCGAAAGTATCATGAAAAGCCGAAACGAGTGCGTTCTCTCAGGATAAATCTACAAGTAGATTTGAATGGACAAATTAGAGAGATGCAGAAAACAGCAATCAAGGACGATGCTGAAAATTTAAAAGGAATGATTAAAGAGTTAGAAAAAGGAACAAATGAAATTTGGAGATTCCATAAGAAAAGGATCTGGATACCTAAACAAGGAAACCTATGCCACAGAATTATAGAAGAAGCTCATAAGTCTAAGTATATGATACATCCCGGAAGTGATAAGATGTATCAAGATTTAAGAAAGAATTTCTGGTGGATAGGAATGAAAAAGGATATAGCAAACTACGTTGCTAAATGTCTAACTTGTTCACAGGTTAAAGCTGAGCATCAGAAACCTTCAGGTTTATTGCAACAATTGGAAATGCCAATATGGAAATGAGAATTGATAACAATGGACTTTGTTATTAAATTACCCAAGACACGAAAAGGTAACGATACAAGCTGGGTGATTGTTGACAGATTAACTAAATCTGCTCATTTCTTACCAATGAATGAAACTTTCAGTATGGAACAGTTAACTAAGTTATATGTAAATGAAATAGTTTCATTACATGGAATTCCGTTATCTATTGTATCTGATAGACATAGTCGTTTTACTTCTCATTTTTGGACTAGTTTCCAAAAAGCAATGGGAACCAGGTTAAATCTAAGCACAGCTTATCATCCACAAACAGACGGACAAAGCGAAAGGACAATACAAACAATGGAAGATATGCTTAGAGCATGTGTAATTGATTTTGGAGGAAATTGGGATGATCATTTACCGTTAATAGAATTTTCCTACAATAACAACTATCGTACTAGCATTAATGCTGTACCATTTGAAGCACTTTATGGACGAAAGTGCCGAACTCCAGTTTGCTGGGCAGAGATTGGAGAAAAGCAATTATCTAGACCGGAGATAGTACAAGAAACAACGGACAAGATAATTCAAGTTAAGGAAAGACTAAAAGCAGCACGAGATCGTCAAAAGAGTTATGCAGATAACAGACAAAAACCTTTGGAATTTCAAGTAGGAGATAAGGTATTGTTAAAAGTTTCTCCATGGAAAGGAGTAGTCAGATTCGTTAAAAGATGGAAGCTAAGCCCCAGGTATATTGGACCTTTTGAGATTATTAGAAGGATATGACCTGTAGCATATCAGCTATAACTGCAAGAGGAAATGGCAGGAATACATGATGTGTTTCAAGTATGTAATCTCAAAAAGTGCTTAGCAGACGAATCAATAGTACTACCTCTTAAGGACATAGAGGTAAATGAGAAACTTAAGTTTGTAGAGAAACCCATTCAGATTGAAGATAGAAAGATCAAGAATCTCAATCACAAGAGATTAGTTCTGGTGAAGGTGAAATGGGATTCTAAGAGAGGACCAGAATACACTTAGGAGCTCGAATCAGAGATGCAAAGAAAATATCCACACCTGTTCTAGTAGATCTCGAGGACAAGATTTAAATCAAGGTGGGGAGGATATAACAACCCGCCTAAAACCCTTAAACACAACCCTAAACATCCCTATTATACCCCGTATGCGAGAAACGGGCCTATAATACCTTTATATTTATAAAAATCAAATAAAACAAAATCTGGATGTCTCTCGCGGGCCGCGACCCTGACCTCCACGTCTGTCGCGGGGCGCGAGCCCCTTTGTTTGCCAGACACGGCATTGCGCCACGTGTCCGTATACGTGCGAGACCTACCCTTAACTCACCTAAGCTATGCCCTAATCTACCTCCCTCGCGGGCCGTAAAGGGTGACCCGTAACTCTCGCGGGGGGCGAGCCGCCCTTGATCAAGCTATAAATAGGACGTTCAGGTTTATTTCTCTATCGTTCATTTTCTGAATTCTCTCTCAATCTCTAGTAGAAATTATACTCGGGAATAATGCCCCCTATAAAGCAAAGCTCTGCCTCGTTTTAAGTATTATAACCCCAATCTGTTACCGACTGATTTAGGGCTCCGTAACGCATGTCAAGGCTCTGCCTGACTCAGTCGTTGGAGTTCTGTCTCGTGTTACACCCGATTGATCTAGGACTCCGCAATGCATGTCAAGGCTCTGCCTGACTCAGTCATTGGAGTTCTGTCTCGATTTGTTCGGTTAATAAGATTTGGGTTATTTTACTAACACGCGTGCATTGTTTAATTTTAATAGATAATAACCAGGAGAGTCAACAGGAAGCTATAGTAGTTTCACCTAAGTAAACAATGTGAGTACATTCTCTTTTTATAACCCCTTTTTGTGAGTACATCTTACTTTTTGTCACCTTTTTACCAAAACCTCAAAAATTTTAAATTATACTTAACAGTAATTGAGTATGTGTAATCCTACAATTACTGCCGGTACGTTGTGGTTTTGTATACATTACATGAAACTCATTACTATTGCGAATAGTAGCATGACCACAAGTCAGGATTGATAGTACCAAAGGGGTAATTGAGTAGAAATAAACAATGTAAATGCGGATGCTCTCAACTACTGTAAAGATTATAAAACTGTTTTGATTAAACTGGGATGCACTCGCCAATATTTCTTGCTGATAAGATCTTTTTAAAACGCGTTTCAGGTAACTTAATGTGAAGCTAATAGAAGCCAGCTGGAAAGCACTGAAGGCTTAGAAAAGTGGCTATAAAAGTTATCAAATAAGAAACGGAGTTTATGTTTTCAATAATTAGGGTTTATCCCTACAAATGTATTATCAAATGAACTTGGGTTTTTTCCCATTTATTATTATAAAAGTTTGGTGTTTAACTCTGATAACAATATTTCCTAACTACGGTCCTGATGAATGAATTCCACTGCCATATTGACAAACACCGATACCATCTGACTGGCCCGTGGCTCCAGCTCCCGGGGTAGGGGTCGGGGGCTGCGACAAATTTTTTGTTCTTGTTTGTTCATTAAGAAAATGAGCATGCTCGTGTCCGTTTATGTTTGTTCCTTTAAATCCTAAACGAATGGTTCACGAACATAAATGAACAAACAAACTTAAACGAACCGAATTTAACAAATATAAAACAATACAGATGAACATATATAACCAAACATAAATGAACAGAAAGTAGCTTTTTTATATTAATTATGATAAGTTCTATTGGAAAGCACATTATTATTACTGGAAATGTCAATCATGAATTAGATTTATGTATATAAGTAGTTAGAAAACCTATTTTATGTTTATATACTATAAATACAATTCCATATGTATTTGTTAAAATATAAACGCGCAAACATAACGAATATAACGACCGTTCATCAACATAGATGAACAAGCAACATGTGTATTCATGTTCTTTATTAAATAAACGAACTTCCCATCCAACAAATTCACAAACAATTCATAAATGTTCAATTCATTTAGATGCTTACAAAAAAAAAATATAACATCACATCATTTTCTTGAAAATCCTTAAATCCAATCATGCAAATAAAATACATATTCAAATCAAACATTTTCCATAGCATTCCCAATTTCTTATTTACAATTTTTACAAGCCAACAATAACACCCGTTAACCACCCATCACCGGCGGCCATCATCACCGGCCTTCTTCTTAACATAAATATCAACAATCCTCTCCGCCAGCTCCTCCTCATCTCTACTTTCTCCGATCAACTTATCCACTTCCGCCTTCGGCAACCTCATCTTCACCCGAACTAGACCATCCCCATCCACCCCACCACCACCACCACCACCATTCTCCTCCCTAACCACCGCCACCGATACCCTAGACATCTTCACAAGCTCCTTCCTCTCTTTCTTCTCACTTGTCTCCGGCAGCTTTGGTAATTCCACAACAAAATAAATCTTCCCAGCTTCCAAACATTCGTCCGGACCCAACGGGTTAGCACGGATACCGAATCGCTTAAACGCCTTCGACTCCAACAGAACATGACCCGGGTAATCTTTGATGGCTTCAAACACCTTTATAGGTGTTTTCAGTTTAAAGATTTCACCATCAATCTTCATCACTTTGGCTTTCTTCTTATCTCCACTTGCAACTGTTAATGTGTTCCCCATATTAGTTGCATGGAGGTTTAGGGGTTTTGTTGATGGTTATTTTATGGTTAATGATGGGGTGATGCAAATTGATTAGTGAAGAACATTGGTTTCAAGATGGCATGATTGTGTTTGGATGAGATTGGTTTTGGAGGAAAGTGGGGTAGGCCAATTACTCCTTGTCGACTTCTTTATTTGATTCACACAAGAAGTGGAACCGGTCCCGTTTTTATTAAATCATAAACACCTTTGGAGTTGAAATAAAACGTCACTAAATCTAGGGGTGCATAGGGTGTGGATATTTGAATGGTTTGGGTTTAGTTTAAATAAGTTAAATTTTTATTTGAAAAATGAGTATTTTAATTCTGTTATTATGAAACTTGAACCCAAGACTTTAAAACCTAAGGGTCTGTTTGGTATGATGTAATGAAACAAACGAGAGAATAGAATGAAGAAAGGAAAATGGACAACGAAATGAAATAGTTTGTTCCATTGTGATGTTTGGTTACTCTTATATAAATAGAATGAATTTTTACTTTGTACAGTTTTATAGAAAATAAAGACGAGTTATGAAATACAATTTAATAAAAGTGACAAAAATAATTGTCTTAATATAATATAATATAAATATATATATTAATAGTAAAAAATTAATAATACTAATAAGATGTCTTTTCATTCGTTGAAGGAATGAAAAAAAATACGCTTTAACCAAGAAATGGAATTTTTTATATTTGGAAGTAATCACATTTTATGTAATGATTCATTTCATAATCACATGATAACCAGACATGTTTCTTTTGATTCTATTGGAATGATTCATGCATTCCACCTTATTTTTTTTTCATACCAAACACTAAGTGTTGCTAAAATCAACTAGTGAGATTAATCGCGCACTCTATGATGGGCAGGAAGTCCAATTGTTTCAACGTACTTGCTATAATAAAGGAAATAGAAAACCCAAAATATATAGTCCTAATATATGTCCAAAAGAGTATCGACATGTATTCGGTTCGTTGGTTTATATTATTAACTTTTAGTTGGATGATAAAAGGGAAGAAGCGCTTCAAAAGTTATTAAAAACTATACCGTCGTATATTCACACGTGTTTGGTTTGTTGTTTTTTGTGGATGTTTTTTGTTAGGGGGTGTTTGGTGTTGCGTTTTCAAAATAGATTATGCGTTTTCAAAAATGCGTTTTGAAAAAGCATGTAGGTACATGCTTCTTCAAAACTGTGTTTTAGAGGCAGATAATCACTTTTTCATCCAAACACTTTTTTAGATTATTTATGTTTTACAAACACAATAATCGAATAATCACTTCAAAACGTAATCCCAAACACCCTCTTAGTTAATAAGGGGATTGCGGCGAGTTAGTTTTAAAATTGAAACATAGATAGAAAAGGTATCGTGTTTGTCCAATTGAATGTTAAGGTAACCAAATGCGGATTTAAAAACAGAAGGAGCAAAAGTACTTTTTATTAAACATAGAAAAAAAATAACTACTATGGCTATATGTACAATAAAATTTAAAAAAACCTAAACAACAAGTTATTTATAACTAGTTAGCTAGAACATTAAATTGAACATAAAAGGGAAGTTGAACTGGATTCAAACTTTCGAATTCAAATCGGTTTTTTTGGTATACCTTTCGAATTTGAATTCAAATTAAAAGTTTTCAAAAACCGAACAACCCGATTAAAATAATCTAAAAACCGGACGGAAAGCCTTTTAATTATTATTTTTTTCATATATTGTTGTAAGTTGGCATTTGCAATACCGCAAAAACAGACGACTTTAAACGTATACGCATGGGCATGATTCCAAAGAGTAGGTCACCAATCTAATCAAAAGTCATTCAAACTTGATAATAATGTCAACTCAAGAAGACGATCATAGAAGGTAATTTGGGCTTTACGTTGATAATAATAACTCAAGAAGACAATTTAAAAGGTAATTTGGGCTTTCTAATGTTACGTTGTGGGCCTAACTGGCGATATAAAGATCACAAATTACCATTTACCACGGTATTTGTTTTTAAATATTGGGCTTAGTCCATTAATCTACCATTCTTAGAGGCCCAGCCTGTTACCCAGATTCACAAAATACCATAATCTAGGGGTGAACAGAAAATCGAAATAACTGAACCGTAACTGAAAAAACCAAAAAAACCGAACCGAAACAAAAACCAATGGTTCCGTTATCGGATTTTTAAAAACCGAAAATTTTGGTTCGGTTTTCGGATAATCATTTTCAATAACCGAAAAAACTGAACCGAACCGATAAGTTACAATAGTAGGCCTAATCCATATATTTTTATGTTTAACCCCTTCTAGTAGAAATTATTAATTTTATTATTTAATGTTAAGTATTTATATTTATTTTCAACAACAAATAACAAAATTTAATATAAAAATTAAATAACTTTCAAATTATTATTAAAAAAATGTCTTAATAAAAACTTTGAATAAACATAAAAATAGATTAGGATGTTAGATTTATATAAACAATATTGATTAAAAAGGTTATTTATAATAAATGTATAGAAGAGATTTCACATTTTAAACTTCATAATAATGTCAACTCAAGAAGACAAATCATGGGAGGTAGTTCGGGCTTTACGTCTAATAGCAATTGAACAATCTAATTCTATTGTCAAGTTGCGGGCCCAACTGGCGATATAAAGATTACAAACTACCATTTAGCATGGTATTTGTTTTTAAATATTGGGCTTAGCCCATTAATCTACAATTCCTAGATTCATAATATTAAGACCACAATCCTTTTATTCAGGTCAGTCCTGAGAATTTATGTGCACTGTTCAAGCTCAAAAAATATGTCTTTTAGGTCTTCACGAATTATATAACGTAAACTATTTTTTTGTTGCTCGCTGTTGTTGTTGTTGTTCTTATTATTATTGTTGTCATTGAAACTATAATGGGTATTGGTTTAATACCTAATATGCTTAAGTTATAAATTTTGAGATTAGCGATATTAAATGCACCTAAAATATAAGTTTATGTTTTATATGGGTTTTTAATTTTTTATTTTGAGAACGCTAAAAACGCTAAATATTGCGAGAACTTTGAGAACGAATGAGAAAACCAATCAAAACCAATTTTTTTAATGCAAACCTCAATGTAATTAAAATACAATATCAAAAAAAAAATTAGAACATCAAATAACTTATTTCTCCTCTCAAAATTACTCTTGTTAAATTTTTTACACATGTGTAAATTTGTTAAATACAACAAATTTACACATGTGTAAAATGAGAAACTTACACATGTGTAATGTGACAACTGTAAAAAATTCAGGTATCCGTACAATTAATTAACCATGATTAGTCCTTAATTACCGTGCTAAATTTGCAATTAACTACTTTCTGATTATTGCCATATACAAACATGTGCATCACATATTGCTTAATGTCATATCATTATTGCATGATAGCTTATTGACTCAAATGATGCACTAGACACAGTTAGCACAGTTATCTGATAAATCAGGAAAATGCTGACAGAACTCAGCACATAGACAGACAGTGCATTGAGACACATAATGAGCCAGAAACTAAGTACTACACTAGTATAGTGTGTAGGAAAGTGAGGATCACAAAACTGCTTTTCTAATTGATAGTTTAAGTGCCGGAAAGTGCCTAAAACTCACATAGAGTGCTGAATTCAGCAAAATTCAGCATAAATCAGCATTTTAACAATCTAAGTTATGCAGAATCATGGTTAAATGGTCCTGAATGCTTTCCTAAATGTCGTGAATCAAAAGTGTCACAAAAAGGTACATAAAGCACACTAAACTGCAAATTTTAGCACTTTAATGAACCAGTAACCAACCGAACAACCAGACACTACCCGAAACATCAAATTTACACTAGAAGCACTGTTTTAACATTACCAAGCTAGTTATGGTCCCCGAACATCATAACACCCTATAAAATATCATGTAACTAAGTAACTAACTACATACTTGAAATTTTACCCTAAACTAACTAGATGATTAAACCCAGTGTTGTAAAAGTCGCTAGGCGGTCCCTAGTCGGCCGACTGGGGAGTTGGGAGTAATCGGAGTACTCGGAGAGTACTCGGGGAGTACGCGGACATGGTAAATATAAAGAAAATTAATTGTTATATAATATTTATGTGTTAAAATAAGCATAATTCATGTCAACTGGGTATAATTTAAAATGAAACATGTTTAAAGTTCAAATATTCTGAATACAAGTCCGACTAGTCTGAGTACAAGGCCGAGTAGTCCGAGTACAAGGCCGAGTAGGCCGATTTTGACCGAGTTTGACCGATTAAAAGTCAACAAACCACGTTGACCGCCTAGACCGACTAGGCCGACTAGGCTCCGACTAGGCCGACTAGGCGCCGACTAGGACCGAGTACTCCCGAGGCCGACTAGTTGAGACCGCCTAGGAGGAAGTCGCCAAGGTGGAGGTCCGAGGACCGAGTACTCGCCGAGTACTCGGCCGAGGAATCCGACTTTTGCAACACTGATTAAACCTACTCTACATACCCCCCCCCCCCCACCTAGTAATCGGCCATACCATGCCTCCATACCTCAAGATTTCATTTCATTATTAAATTGGATCCTGTTTCTCTATTTAGAACACATTATACATTGGATGATCACATGAAATGGTTATAAGTATAACCCTTAAACACTTAAGCTCATTTCACACACACTACAAAAACACACAAGTCTTTCTCTCCTCCTCGTGTGCTCTCGGTCGAAGACCACCACCACACCACCACCATCATCCACTCATCGTCATCTAGTTTTAAGCATATACAGAGGTGTTAGAGATCATACAAAGAAGCTAGGAGCTTGTGGAAGTTCAAGAACCTCTCTTATTTGCTTTTATCCATCTCATTTCTTCACTTGATCATCCCTAGCCTTGTGCTAGTGGTAAGAGTCTTGATCTTGCTAGTTTACTTCTATTTTTAGTGGTTAAAAGAAGAATTATACTCATAACTTTGAAGAACACTAAGATACATAAGAAGTAAACATTGAGTATAAAGACCTAGTATCTCAGAAAGAGGGGTCCTTCAAACGAGATTTCAGGGGTTACCTATATATCCAAGTAGTGTTCCCCACGAAATAAGCAAGTTTGAATTTAAGTTTATATCCTGAAAAAGTTTACTAAATGTATAAAAATCTACCGACACATCCACGGTGAGATCGTTTAACACATTTTGACTTTCCAATTCTTTAGCGTACTGTAACTGTCTACTGATGTACTATCACTTCCTCTTTTTACACAAAAACTCAATTTTATTTTTACTGTTTTTGTCTTTTTGCCAATAGGTTTTTATCATGTTTTTGTCATTTTCAAATTTTCAAATGTTTTTGTATTTTCTACCAACAATACTCCCCCTAAAATGCAAAACCATTTAAAGAAAATTTGACAACCAATACTGATAGCTTTGTCTCGCCATCCATTTTCTGCTAATGTGCTCTGTTTTGCAGAAAATAATAATGTACCCCCATGATTTACAACCCATTGATTTTCGACAGTTTGAAAACCGTTTTTCAATCTTGTGAAAGTAATCATGTTTGTTCAGCCGTGAGGGTTTCAGCGTATTCAAGTAACATCTTTTTGAAATTTTTTTATTTTTTTTTTAATATTTTGACAAAATAAAAACATATTTTTGGTTTTTCAAAACTTTTCAATTTTTAGGGTTTTTGAAATATTGTTTATTTATATACAGAAAACAAACAAACTTCCTGTTTTAACCAACACAGAATTCAGCAGCCTCCTCTCCTCGTGCCAGGCTGCTCCAACTTCCATTCTCACAATCTTTGGTTTTGTTGAGCACCTGCACATTTAGACTACTTGATTACTTGAACAATTTAGCCCAGGTCTGTTGAACCTTAGGCATTTCAACACAATATGTATCATTTAGTTTAGGAAAATCTTTGTCATCAAAGACTTTTTCATCTTTGACTTCAACTTTCTCATCTTTTACCGAAGTCACTTGTTTCTTAACACTCTGATGTGCGGTAAGTGTCGTATATATTAGGTGTATATTTTAAGCCCTTTTTAACACTTATTTTAGCCAAGTTTTAAATTTATAAAACACGATATTTCACTAACACTAAACACACATATGGGCAAGTGCACCCATCGTTGAGTGTAGTATAGCGTTGGTAAGATACCGAGGTCGTCCAAGGACACAAGAGCTTTTAGTACCGGTTTATCCTCAACGTCTAACCAAAATAAAAGTTTAGAAAAATGTTTTAAACTAAGAAAATTAAAAACAAACTAAAATGCTGAAAAATAAAAATAAAAGAAAAAACAGATAGACAAGATGAATCACTTGGTTCCGACTCGTATCTAGTATAACCTTTGATTATTTCCGCACTTTTGCACATAATTAAGAGATTATCTTAGTTATTGTAGTAGGCCCCTCTTTTGAAGGTGACGTTACCCTCACCCCAGTAGTTTGAGTCAGCAGGGATACAATCCTAAAAGGGTGGATTATTGGAAGATAATGAATTAAGTTATTAATGCAGTATTGTGGTAGGCCCCGCTTTTGGCGGTGACGTTACCCTCGGCTAAGTAGTCTGAGTCAGCAGGGATACAGTCCTAAATAGCCGGGTTATAGTATTAATAGTAGTTAACTTATGAGGGGATCAAAGAGTTTGGACCCCCGCCATCCAATACCGTGAAGTATTGAAGGAGGTCCTACTAAATTTGACCTAGGTCCATTGCAGGACCTCTAAACGCTGAACAATGGCAAGACCTTTACCAAACCGTTCCCTTAACCCCCTACCAGGTAGCCAACATATCTCCATATAGACCGTGGAGACATGAATGGTGAAAATCCTTTATTTTATATAGACAGTAAAATAATGCCAAGACACCACGGACAAACGATAAGGAAAGATCACCTTCAACATAAGTAACTAGTTATTAAAGTCATTAATACAAAACCAAATAAAAAGTGCAAAAGATTAGAAATAAAAAGTATTATACTAGACAGTTTGTCTTCACCAAGTGATGTAAGAGACTTAGGCAAACATGGCCTTGATTGTCAAGAACTCTTACGATCAATCTTGGATCCCGAGACGACTCACACACTCTACGATGGACAATGGATGATGGTGGTGGATGATGGTGTTGTGATGGTGGTGGGTGGTGGATGAAGTGTGAGAGAGGTGGTGTGCCAAGGGATGAGATGAAATGAATCCAAGCACTCCTATTTATAGGCTGAACAGAGTACTGGACACGGCCCCGTGTCCGCTGGACACGGCCCCGTGTCTGTCTGACAATCTCTTTCCTCATTAATTGTAATTCGCAATTACAATAAATGCGCCTGCTGTACTTTCGACACGCCCCCGTGTCCGCTGAGCACGGCCCCGTGATGGGCAATAGAAGCTTCTATGGATTTGTGTTTTCTGCTGCTTCTTGGGCACGGCCCCGTGCTGGCTGAGCACGGGGCGTGTTCAGCCTTCTGTCTTCTCCTTTTTGCTTTGGAAGGTGCCGTTGAGGGGTCGGGCAGTCCACTAATGTTCCTTTCCTTGTATTTATGTTGGATTTAGCTGTCTTTTTGCTTCTTTTGCGTTTTTGAGCTCATTTAATCCTGAAAATACAAAAGGAAGACAAAAACACTCTTTTTCCAATATTAGTACTTAAAAAGGGTTAGTTTTATGCCTTATTTGATGTAATTTATATGTTTCATTTTACACACATCAAATACCCCCACACTTGAACTTTTGCTTGTCCTCAAGCAAAACTCTTTAATATGTGGCTTACACTCCCAAATGGAATAGGTAGAAGAAAAGGTTTTGGGCTTGTCGTAGAGTGTCGGGATTTCCAATATCTTTTTGGGTTTTATTTTTATTTATTTACACTCCTATTCGTAATGATTTATTTAGAGCTTTTCATAAAAGAAATTACTTATTTGGGCATGACATGCCTTTTTAAAATTCTATTTATATACAAGTTCACATACCTCACGGGGAAATCACTTACACTCGGCCGAAGGTGTATTTTTAGTGAATCACTCGAGAGCGGCATGGAACTTATTCCTACCATAGGCTTGCCAAGAAATCAATCCTCCTCCTTTTTAACTTTTATACCTTTGTAGATATCAAGAGGACTTTGTGGGTTAAGGGTTAGGCTAGGGTTAAAGGTAGGTGGTTGGGTTAGTGGTTAGTAGAAAAAGGGCTAAAAGCGTAACAAGTGTCGGTTTTCGTATTTTTGCAATTTTTTATTTTGATGAAGCTTTTATTCAAACTAAGTTATTTTTGATTAACTTGTTTGTTTATTTTCTTTTTGCTTCATCATTTTTTTTTTTTTTTTTGCGAAGAACCGAACTTGTTACTAAAATAAAGGGTTAAAAATGAAAAAGGTTTTGGTGGGTAAAAGGGTTTTTGTTTGGGTGATGAAACGAAAAGGTTTAGGCTCAAAGGGGCTAACTAGGGGGATTTTTGGGTAGGTGGTAAAAGAAAAAGAAAAATAATGGTGTAGAAATAAAAAGGGTTAGTCCTAATGCCTCCATCATTTACTTACTTGGGTTTAAGTTGATAAGGACCGGGAATGTATTGTCATGGCAAGTTCTAGAGTCATAAGAACCAAGCGGCTATTCACACAAGAAACGAAAAATGAGCATTTAGTCAAAAGATATGTAATTGTGTGCTCAATAAAGGCTCAAAACTCACTTTTGTGGGAATGGGTTTTTATGTGATCAAATATATAATCAAATTTTAAATAAGTTTGTCATGCCTTTTCATAATTTTCTTATGTTGGTTCTTTTTATCACTACGCTATCGGTTGTAAATTTGTGAAAATATAACCTTTTTGAGAACTTGAATTTCCCGAGTTAAACCTAGACACGTAAAAAAAATGAAATTTTTGAAAAAATTTGGGGTGATTAGCGGTTCCAATAGAGTTTTGTGTAAGGCTTGTATTTAGGACTTGCAAAATTCAAGGTTTTAGCATCCCCCCACACTTAAATTACACATTGTCCTCAATGTGTCCCAAAAATAAATTTTTAGGTTGATTAGATGTGTAAAATAATGTTTAAAAAGAAAAAATTTGTGTTACTGGGCACTGAACACGGCCCCGTGTTATCCGGGCACGGCCCCGTGTTCAAGTGCCAGTAACAAAATTAAAATAAGAGAAACAGAAATCTGGACACGGGGGCGTGTTGGGTGAACACGGCCCATGTCCAGGTACCTGTACTGGGCGTTTTTCTGCAGGTGGTTCGGCACGGGGCCGTGTTGGTTGAGCACGGCCCGTGTTGAACTTTCTGGAATGGAGAGAATTGTCAGGTTGCCTTGTTCTTGTGCATGGGATCCTTTTTCTCGTTCCCCTTTTCATCCTTTACCACCATGAGTGTGTTTTATTTCATTACAAACCATCCAAACCTTAAAACCATCATTTCATTTCATCATAGAGAGAACTTACATAATCCTAAATTAAAATAAAACTAAAACTTAATCTAGATAGGTCAGCAGGTACACGAGGTTATCATAAGAAGTTCTACTTTTTTAAGAAAATTTCGAGAATGGTTTCCCGATATAGTAGGACTTTTAGCCGAACGAATACTTCCCTAAACGTTGTTTAAAGCCATTCTTCGATCTTCCTAGGAAGGAAGAATGCGGCTTCATTTTCCTCTGCTGCTGGCGGTTGAGGGGGAACATTAACTGGGACTCCTTGCACCACTCTTCTAGGAAGCTCTTGGTGCATGGCGTACCATTCGGCTGGAATGACAACTTCGGGCACCATGTTCCACGCCCTTTGGGTTATTATGGGTACCAAAGGCGGGGAGGCGAGAAGGTTCAACCTCTGGTGCAAGAGGTTTACTTCATGGAGACAGCCCTCCAGCCCTACTGTAAGATGGTTGATACGGTCGACCAATGCTTCTTCCACTCCCGTCATTTCATCAATAGCCTCCCTTAGAGCGTAAACATAGTTTACAAGAGAGTCTTCTGCTGTTGAAGATCTCCTCCCTTGTCGGTTATTTCTTGAAGATGATCCGCTTGTTCTGCTTGCCATTTTCTGTGAAGGAAACCGAAGAAAGCTGAATTTTTGCAAAACAGAGCCCCTGGACACGGCCCCGTGCTCGTTGAACACGGCCCCGTGTCCATTTGTCTGTAGGATTTTTGGCTAAAGAATCTTGGAGTTTTTAAATTATTTTTATGATTTCTATCTGGGTTTTAAGCTCAGATAATTTAAAACAAAGTTATACAACTAACTTTAAGCAAGAATCTCTAGCAAATAATCTTACAAACTTCACATAGAGGGTTGGAATCAAGGGATTTCCAAGCTTCCATGGAGGAAATTTTGAAAAAAAAAAAATTTTGAAAGAGGAGGAAATGAATAAAAGTGGAAGGGACAAGAGGGTCCCTTGGAACCTTCTTTTAACACTTACCTAGGATGGTATGAGTGAAAATCCCAGGGCTCTCTGTCAATTGAGGTGGTCAAAATGAGCAGGAATCAGGCTGCATTTAAAGAAAACAACAGCGCACTGGGCACGGCCCCGTGTTGATTGGACACGGCCCCGTGTTCAGAGGAAATCCTGACACATTTTGTCCGTATTCTGACCAAATCAGCAGAGAATCTTTTAGTGAGCACGGGGGCTTGTTGACCTGGACACGGCCCCGTGTCTGGAGGCTGCTTTATGGAGTTTTGCTACTCCAAGGATCTCATCGATATCGGGCGGTTCCTTACTGGTTGGAACAACCCCAAAGTGCCTAATATACCTTAATTGCCCCAGACTAAGGCGAGAACGCAAGAGGTTGTCGGTGAGGGTAATTCCTATTTTTATTCTAGGTGGACAAGTCCAACCCTTTCCCGGGCTCTTGTTAAAGAAGGTGTATGCCGAATCGCTCAGGTCTATGTATGCACCGAACGAAGTCGATGGAGAGTCCTTCACGGCACAATCGACATAGGGACGACTATCGTCCAAGTCTTTGCTAGGTACGAAGGTATTTTCGGGAGCAATGAGGTTGTCGGAATGCGGTTCCAAGTTTTCTTCATGGTTATCGTCTTGGGGTGGATTAATAAAATCCTTCCTAAGCTCTTCTAACCAATTCTGAACTAGCTCTTCTAGTTGAAATAACTCGTCAAGGAGCATTTCCCCTAGAATATCTGGCTGGGCGCATTCGAGGGAGAAATAGTGCTTATTTTTACTTTCGCCCCTCTTAAGGTTGTGAGAAGTTGGTGGGTCCATGTAGTGGGGCCTATAATTTAGGAAGTAGCATTTTACTTCTTCATGTTCGCCACCACATAATGGACACCACGTACCATAAGAGTGCCGAAAGTAAAAATAATTACTATCACTCATGTTTATGTCAGAAATTACCAACCACCGGGATCTAACGGTTCTGTTTTTAGTAACTGAAACTTGGGCACGGGGGCGTGTTGAGTGGGCACGGCCCCGTGTTCAGCTTACTGTATGATGTAAAACAGGATTGCCAGTTCCAATGATTGAGCACGGGGGCGTGTTCAGTGGGCACGGCCCGTGCTGAGCTCTGCAGAAGCTGAAAAACTAAGAAAATCCTAAAAAATAAAAAGAAAAATAAAAGATGATTAGGCCGTTGATTCCTAACTTTCTTAAAATCCTTGTGTCCCCGACAACGGCGCCAAAAACTTGATGTGCGGTAAGTGTCGTATATATTAGGTGTATATTTTAAGCCCTTTTTAACACTTATTTTAGCCAAGTTTTAAATTTATAAAACACGATATTTCACTAACACTAAACACACATATGGGCAAGTGCACCCATCGTTGAGTGTAGTATAGCGTTGGTAAGATACCGAGGTCGTCCAAGGACACAAGAGCTTTTAGTACCGGTTTATCCTCAACGTCTAACCAAAATAAAAGTTTAGAAAAATGTTTTAAACTAAGAAAATTAAAAACAAACTAAAATGCTGAAAAATAAAAATAAAAGAAAAAACAGATAGACAAGATGAATCACTTGGTTCCGACTCGTATCTAGTATAACCTTTGATTATTTCCGCACTTTTGCACATAATTAAGAGATTATCTTAGTTATTGTAGTAGGCCCCTCTTTTGAAGGTGACGTTACCCTCACCCCAGTAGTTTGACTCAGCAGGGATACAATCCTAAAAGGGTGGATTATTGGAAGATAATGAATTAAGTTATTAATGCAGTATTGTGGTAGGCCCCGCTTTTGGCGGTGACGTTACCCTCGGCTAAGTAGTCTGAGTCAGCAGGGATACAGTCCTAAATAGCCGGTTATAGTATTAATAGTAGTTAACTTATGAGGGGATCAAAGAGTTTGGACCCCCGCCATCCAATACCGTGAAGTATTGAAGGAGGTCCTACTAAATTTGACCCAGGTCCATTGCAGGACCTCTAAACGCTGAACAATGGCAAGACCTTTACCAAACCGTTCCCTTAACCCCCTACCAGGTAGCCAACATATCTCCATATAGACCGTGGAGACATGAATGGTGAAAATCCTTTATTTTATATAGACAGTAAAATAATGCCAAGACACCACGGACAAACGATAAGGAAAGATCACCTTCAACATAAGTAACTAGTTATTAAAGTCATTAATACAAAACCAAATAAAAAGTGCAAAAGATTAGAAATAAAAAGTATTATACTAGACACTTTGTCTTCACCAAGTGATGTAAGAGACTTAGGCAAACATGGCCTTGATTGTCAAGAACTCTTACGATCAATCTTGGATCCCGAGACGACTCACACACTCTACGATGGACAATGGATGATGGTGGTGGATGATGGTGTTGTGATGGTGGTGGGTGGTGGATGAAGTGTGAGAGAGGTGGTGTGCCAAGGGATGAGATGAAATGAATCCAAGCACTCCTATTTATAGGCTGAACAGAGTGCTGGACACGGCCCCGTGTCCGCTGGACACGGCCCCATGTCTGTCTGACAATCTCTCTCCTCATTAATTGTAATTCGCAATTACAATAAATGCGCCTGCTGTACTTTCGACACGCCCCCCGTGTCCGCTGAGCACGGCCCCGTGATGGGCAATAGAAGCTTCTATGGATTTGTCTTTTCTGCTGCTTCTTGGGCACGGCCCCGTGCTGGCTGAGCACGGGGCGTGTTCAGCCTTCTGTCTTCTCCTTTTTGCTTTGGAAGGTGCCGTTGAGGGGTCGGGCAGTCCACTAATGTTCCTTTCCTTGTATTTATGTTGGATTTAGCTGTCTTTTTGCTTCTTTTGCGTTTTTGAGCTCATTTAATCCTGAAAATACAAAAGGAAGACAAAAACACTCTTTTTCCAATATTAGTACTTAAAAAGGGTTAGTTTTATGCCTTATTTGATGTAATTTATATGTTGCATTTTACACACATCACACTCCAAGTTTGACCTTTCGGAGTACCTCTTTTGTAAAAATGTGACTCTTTTTGAACTTTTTGATTTTGAACAACAACTTTTGGTTTCCAAAACTCGTTTGGTTTTGTAGCATCAACAGTTGTTTTCCAACTTTGTGTTGTTCTTAATCTGGGTGTGTGAGAATTCCAGGTCTGTCTTGAATCAAACCTATTAGGTTTTGATTTCCAAGTTTGGTTCGAAACAAACTTGTTTGTGTTGTACCTCCAAGTTTGTTTTGAATCAAATCTGGTTGACCTGTGTTTCACATCCTCAGATTTTTGTTTCTCAACATCATCAGACTTCTTTTTGTCAACATCAATAGGTTTCAGATTTGGACACTTTCGTGCGAGATGTCCAATTTGATCACATTTAAAACATGTTCTTTTTGAAACATCTTTGACCTGTGGTTGTTGCTTTTTCTTTTGAGCATAAAACTCTTCATTAGACTGTCGTCTAAATTGGAGTTCTTTCTTTTCATCGAAACTTGTCCCGTGAACAAAATTCATTTTTTTCTGAAAATTCTGAGTTTCATTTTTATTTCGACCTTGTTTCTTCTTATAACCCAACCCAGCCTTCATATTCTTCTTTTTGTAACCAGGTTTGTTATAAAAAGTTTTGTGACCTTTTCCAGCAAACTTTGAAATCTCAGATTTTTCAATCTCGATCATTTTGAAAACTTTGTCAACCTTTTCTGAAATCACATTTTGAATCGGGAATACAACATCTAAGAACAATTTTTCTGATCCAATCATGGTATACACCAATCCTTTTGAATCATCATTCAAATTTTTCTCGGATTTTGAGTTTTTCAGATATCCATCATGAAAATTACCTTCATTTTCATCCTGTGATTCAGATTTACCTGTATCAACTGACTCTTCTTTCAACACACTTTCAACGACCTTACCTACCACCTCTGAATCACTAGAATCATTAGATTTGGAATAGGTTATGTCAATGTTATCTGGCAATTGATCTACCATGTTGGAAGCTTTTTCGACCTTTTCATCATCATAAAATGCAAATTTTCCCGGTGGTGGAACTTGATGAAACTCTGAGCCAATGCCTTTCTTGTTTTGCTCAGACTCACCATCTCTCGGTTTTATATTGAAAATACGTTCAAGCACATATGACGACACGTGATAACTCTTTAACTTATTGTTATCCTGTTCTAAATCAGCAATCTGTCGCTTTAGCTTAGCAACATCCTCAATATAGGAATTAACAACACCTTTTTTTATTTCATACATTCGTTTAAGCTCTTTAGTTGTTTCAGAAAGATAATTCATTCTTGATTGAGCAAATTTCATTTCATCTTTCACTTTTTCATATGATTCTTTTGTAATGTGATATGCCAATTTTATTGAATCATATTCTTTCTTCATTTCTTGACAAACAATTTCTTTTTGTTCACATTCTTCTGACTTTTTCAAAACATTTTCTTTCAAAACTTCATTTTCTTTTTCTAACTTTTTACATTTTCCCAAAAGTTTTTCTTCATTATTTTTCAAAACTTTTTCATTTTCAAACATTTCTTTGTATTTATTTTTGAAAACTTCTTCAACTTTTATGAATTCAAGATTTCTTGTTCTGAATTGTTTGTCTTTTTCAATACAAGCACTGCACGTTTCCATGCATTTCTTGCACTGTTCAACGATTTTAATTTTAGTTTCAGAATCAGAATTTACCTCAGTGATTGGCACTTCAGTGTTTGTTGCAGTCTTTGTCTGGTCCTGATCAACATCATTCTGCTTTTCTTTAACACTAACTTCATCACCAACATCACCAGCAACTTCCAAACTCTCAGTCTTCTCCTCAATCGAACTTTCAACCTTCTTCTCAGTTTGTTCAACCTGCAGTTTTTCAGTAACTGCTTCTTTCACAACTTCTTCTTCTACTATCTTCACATCTTCTCCAATCTGCTGTTCTTCAGTAACAACTTCTTTCACAACTTCTTCAACTTTTACTTCCTCAGCTATCTTCTTCAATTCTTCAACCATACTCTCAACATTCTTCTTCATTATCTCTTCATCCTTCTTCCTCAAACACGATATCATGGCATATTTTATTTCCTTTTCATGCCTTTTTGCATATGTGTCATCTTTTAATACATTTCTATAGTATTCGGCAGATGAAGGAATTGTTAGAAGAACATCTTCAAAAATTATGTCTTTCTTTGGAATGACAGGTTCACATTCTCTGTTGAAATAACTCTCTCTCTTCTTATCCCATCTCCTACTGCTAACGGCGTTCTCATACTCTTCTTACATTTCATCCATTCTATTCAAAGCAATGTTTCTTTCTCGATATGTTTTCTTGCTCAAAATCTCTTCTCTGGTTTTCTCTTTGACCTCAGCAACAACATTTTCTTCTTTGTTTTCATCTTTGATTTCAGCAACAAAAACATAATGTTGACTTTTTGATGTGTTTCTTCCATGAGCTGTAACTATATTTTCCAAACGATCTTCTTCTGGACAAATCTCACTCCAATCAAATCCTTCATCATGATGGATTACAGCACAAGCTCTAGATTTTTCTCTTGGTTTATCTTCGATCATCTTTGGCTCTTCTCTACTACGGTGGTAAATTGCCTTTCGATAATAATCATCATTGAAAGGTTTCTCCGTTTCAGCAACTTCAGAATTTCTACATTCTGTTTTAAAATGACCTTTTTGTTTACATCTAAAGCAAGTTACTTTGGATTTGTCGAATCCAAGCTTTGTTGACGGACCACCTAATGATTGCTTCCCGGTAATCTCCATGTATCTCTGAGCTCTGCGAATACAACTTGCTAAACACCAGCGGATATCAATGAGTTCCATCTCTTCCGGATCAATCTGGTCGTAGTCTTCTTTGGTTAACTCAGAGTTTCCAATCTTGCCTGCAACTAGACCTTCATACGATTCCAGAACTGATGCAAGAAAGCTCATTTGCTGTTTAGCTGCATTGATGCTCATTGCCGGAGAGTTTTTCAACTTAAGAGCAATGTTGCACAGTATCTCCTCTATTTCTTCAGAACTAGATTTTGAAGCAGATGAATGATAGCCTGGATTGTAACTTGATGAGCTTATCTGAGGTTCCTTTGTCCTCTCACCACTGAATGCTGTCTTTGGTGATTCACCAGCTTTCACCGAAGGTAGATTACCTTTGTAGTACAGACCAACATTCTGTTGATGTGAAGAACTGCTCATCTTGTTCTGTTTCTGCAATTCAAGCTCATGAGTTTCAATCTTTTCAAATAATGTATCAAGAGAAATTGTTTCATACAAAGCATCATTTTCAAAATAAAAACAAACGTTTGCCACTGATCAGCTCGTGGTAACGCTTCTATGACTTTATCAATAATTTCCTCTCTTGTTTTCACAATCTCAAAACGTTCAAGTTCAATTTTTAGGTGACAGAATCTCTCTATCATTTGCCTCACCGTCTCTCCTTTAATGCTATAAAAAAGATCGAATTCTTTCTTTAATAGGGAAATTTTGTTCTTTTTAATCTGTTTACCCCCCTCAGCTTTAACTCGTAAAGCTTCCCAAACTGATTTCGATGACCCATCATGGTTAAGAAATGCAAAAATGTCATTTCTAATTGCCGACTGAATCAAAGCAATCATTCTCTGTTCAGCTGCAAATTCGGATTTGTCCTCTTTGGTTAATTTCTTGAATGGAAGTTCTTCTCCTTTATCATCTTTTGGTCTTTCATATCCAAACTCCATACAGAACCAGCTTTCATGCACGTATGCTTTCGCCCAGTTAATGAAACGCTCTTTCCACCATGTATAATCTTCAACACTTTCAAGAGTTGGTGGCTTCGAGTGTGTTCCGTAGAAGTTATCATGCTTGATATTCTCATTGATCGCTTTTGTAATGGTTTTTGGTGTAACAGTTGTAATCTTGGAAGATTCTGATGTAAACGCATTGAAAAACGTATTGTAGAATTCTTCAGCCATGATTCTTGAATTTCTTGAATAACCTGGAGACACAAACAATTAAAAAAACACAATCAGTATAAACAATATCAAACAACTTAACACAGACTGACACTTGGTTGATGTTAAATGATCTTGACACGAAAAGTCCACTTTCAAACGAGATTAATCTTCAAACGGAAACACTTTGAAACGAAATCCTCTTTCAAACGAAATCACTCTGAAAGACACTTCAAAAGAAATCACTTGACATTCAACTTCAAACGAAATCACTTGACTGACATCTTCAACCGAAATCACTTGACTGACATCTTCAAACGAAATCACTTGATTGGAAACTTCAAACGAAATCAAACTTGACTTTCAAACGAGATTACCCAACTTCTCAAACGGAATACCAGACTTCAAGCGGAATTAACCAGATATCTCAAACGAAATCAGACAAACTGTGCAATCTCAAACGAAATTATCACTTCTCTTCAAGCGAAATCAGCATGATGTCATCAATTCGGTTCAAATTTTGTCCAATTAATCAAGTTTTAAGCCGATTTTAGA
The DNA here is from genome assembly GCA_030545235.1 of Helianthus tuberosus. Lineage (NCBI taxonomy): Eukaryota > Viridiplantae > Streptophyta > Magnoliopsida > Asterales > Asteraceae > Helianthus > Helianthus tuberosus. Next base: position 79,701,167 of record CM060417.1, on the reverse strand, counting down.
TCTGAAACTCTCAAGGGTTTGTTAAAACACAATTACGCACACATTGTGAGAAAATTATCCAATTTTAACCGTGAAAAGATGTTTAATTTTGAAAAAGAAGGTGTAGAAGTCAGAAATCTGATGTAATCAAGCTAAACTCTTCCTCATGTGCTCTGATACCACTTGTAGGATCGTTGTATGACCCAAATGAGTCGATCAGAAGAGTTGTTTATCTAAATCAGAGGCGGAATCAATGAAACGGATGCTCGATGTAATTATAATGTCTCTTGTATTAATCTGATAGAAATACAGCACCAGGAGACAATCCGGCAGCACTTCGTTACCAGATCTCACAAAGTAATTCCGTTACAAATGACACAAGTGCTCACCTATTTATAGACTAGGTGATTTCATTTGAAATGGACAAGACATGTTCAAACGAAATTAAGAATGTTAATTTCGTTTGAACTGGCCCATGTCAGTTTCAAGCGAAATTACCTTAAAACTCCATAAAATCAGTTTCTAGCAACTCGAGCACTGGTTATCCTATCCTATCCTATTACAAGACTCGATACAAGACGAAGTCAATAGACATAGTGCACTAACAAAACTCTTACGACCTGATGAGCTTTCATGAAGAAGACATCATGGTTCTCACTCGCCATCAAATCAGAACCAATGAAAAATATGAAGAATGTGCAAAATCGTGGACAAGTGCCACTGCCAACATTTTGAAGAACTATCTTGTAGGATCGTGAGACGATCGAAATGAGTCTATCAGAAGAGTTCTCGATCTAATCAGAGGCGGAATTCATTGATTAGACTTTGTAACAGCTTGATTCACACTTAATTGTCTTGTTTTATTGATATAACACGTTTACAGATCAAACGACACATCGGCAGCACTTCGGTACCGGAATCACGAACGTTACAAATGAAATCTCATCAAGGGTATTTATAGGGGATGGAATTTCGCATGGAATTAACAACTACTATTTCGTGCGAAATCAACCTTTCACACACAAACCCTAAATTTCTCGTACTACGTGCCCTGATCTAACATTTCTAGTACAAGACTCGATACAAGACGAAGTCGACAGACGTATGCACCAACAGACTCCCCCTCGGATGTTGACGAGTCTGAAGTGTCGAGTCTTCACATTCTTCATCCTTGATCTGTCTTTGGGCACTATCAAAATTATCTGACAGTGTAAGCATCCTTAATCTTTATCTCTTCTCTTTCTTCAACTAATCTCTCTCTTGAATGATCTAACCATCTCTTGTAATTTCCCAGGATCAAATTCCTGGCTCTATTCTCGTTATCTTCTCTTCTAAACCCAGAATCTCAATCTGACTCTTAATCATTCTAATTCTCTTGATCAGATCTCTTGATTCCTTAAGTTCATCAGCATCAGCAACTAGTGTGAACATCAATTCAGGATTTAGAAGCTGGCTCGATTCATCTACAGACTCCTTCTTTCTAACAAATTCCCCCTCAAGTTGTGCTGGGATCATAGTCTGGCACATACTCTGCTCGTGCTTTTCAGTCTTCTCATGGTCAAGATCAGAACCTTGCTCTCTCATATCTATTTCCTGCACAAACTCTACCTCAAAGTAAGTTTTACAAATTAAAGATTTGACAAATTTAAACTTTTGCAGAAATCAATCTGAAAGATTTAACATTTAACATATCTGATGACCACTTGTAGAATCAAATTCAAAACATCTTCTTGAAATAATTATGACATTTCCCAAATTATCTCAACCTATTATCATCATTTTTCATTTCGAACAATCTACTCCCAAACCTGTTCATCATGTTTAGCACTCGGAATTTTGAAAATCAGCTTTTCATTATCAGTTGTCGAAAATCTTTTTGCATTTTTCAAAACTTTTATGCTAAAACACTCCGAAAATCTTTTTGGATTTTTGATATTAATGAAATGCAGTAAAGAAATAATTACAAAACAATATTTTTGTGAGTTCGTGTAAGAGGATCATATCAGTTTTTGAGACAAATCACCAACACCGTTAAGCTATAAACATTTTAAGTTTTAAACGATTCACTTAGATTGTCAGTATACTGATCCACTTAAATTTTCACACAAATTTCAATTGTTTCGAGATACGAGATTAATGTTTTAGAGACTTAAACTTATTCGCGTGTCCCACCTCAGAATATACTCCCGTATCCAGATCCCAATATCCAGTCTTACAGGTGAGTATACCTAGATGATATCTGTAAAAGGTTAAATGCGAGGGCCATGAGTGCTCAGGCTATTGCTTCCGCAAAATCAGAGAGATGATGGCTTCGACTTTAGGTGTGTTCCCTTTAGAGAATCTTTTCTTCAACAACACATGATTAGCATTTTGCAATGTTTCATCATTTTTTATGCTGAGGGGGGTGCTATATTTCAAGCAAGCAGAAAGTATTATACTGGGACTAGGCCATTGCTTCCACAAAATCAGAAGTCCCGGGATAATACCCCAGATATCACTAAGCATAAAGACCTAGTATCTCAGAAAGAAGGGTCTTTCAAACAAGATTTCGGGGGTTACCTATATATCCGAGAGATGTTCCCCACGAGATAAGCAAGTTTGAAATTTAGGTTTATATCTCGATACAATCTACTAAGCGTGTAAAAACCTACTGGCACATCATCAGTGAGACCGTTTATCACATTTTGACTTTCCAAATCTTTAGCATGCTGTGATAGTCCACTGATGTACTATCATTTCCTCTTTTTACAACAAAAACTCGATTTTGATTTTATCATGTTTTTGGATTTTTCAAATTTTCTAATGTTTTTGGATTTTCCGAAATTTCTTACTCCCCCTAAAATTCAAAATCATTTAAAAGGAAATTTGAAAACAAACTGTACAAGGTAAAGTGACAACTGTTGTGAATTGCTTCAAATCGCCATTCACTTGGCATAAACAATCAGAACTCCCTCTGACAACAAACTATTTTCCCATTATGATTTCAAAACACTTAAGTTTGTTTTAATCAAAAATGGTTTTTCCGGAAAATAAGTTTTGTTGATTTTATCACTCTGTAAAATCGGGGTTATGATCATCATTTTGTTTTTCAAATCATTTTGAATGAAAGTTAAATCAAGTTCAACTTAATGACCTTGATTATCCACTTGTAGGTTAAAATTCCTTTCAACTACTTGTAGATTAATTACCACATGTAGAAAGATATAACAATGTTAATCACAACTTCCACAAATTGTTTGAAATACCGCATGTAGGAAGATGTCGATTCCTACTCCACACTTACCAACCTGAAAGTTTCGGCAAGTCCACAACCTGTAGAATTTAACAATTTTAGACTTTTCTTAAACACAATTTTTCAAGAATGATGCCGATTCCTGCTCCACGATTACCAAATTGGGAGCTCCGGCAAGTCAGGATTTTAGTTTGAAAAAGCTGTCACCCAAGCCTGACCAGCCTTGGGTGATTTTGGTACATATCTATCCCACCATCTTTTCGATTTGTAAAAATCTTTTACATCCTTCACTTTCCCATCAACCATCTTTCCAAAAATATGTTTAACTTTTCCATTAAACACCTTTTCAGCATCAAATTCTTTCTTACTAGCAAAGAATTGATCTGAAATCTCAGTTTTACCAACTTTTAACTTTAAGTTTTCTTTTGACAACTTTGGAAAGTTTTCATCGTTCAAATCCGGAACGGAATTCTCATTCTTCTTATCAACAGATGACTCCTCTGATTTTATGGAATCAGATTCATTGTCAGAACTACTCTCAGATTTTACTACCCATCTTTGTTTGTTTTCATCGACTTTTCTTTTGTAAAAACGTTTCGAACTTTCCCCAGTTTCGAAAGTCGAGTTTTTGAACAATTTTAACTTTTCTGTTGTTTTGTTAATCCATTTTTCATTCATCTTTGGTTTAGAAGAAACTCCCTGTTTTGAATTGTTGGACTTTGGACAATTCCAAGCAATGTGTCCAACTTCTTGGCATTTGTAACAGGTTCTTCGTTCAACCTTTTTCTCATATTCATTCACCATCTTCTTTTTCTTCTCAGCAAGAAACTCTTTGTTAGTTTGTCTCCAGAATTGTTTCTTCTCTTCTTCTACTGAGCTTGTTCCTGAAACAAATTTAGTTTTTGGTTTATAATTTTTCTCATTTTTATGACTTTCCGGGGGAATGAAACCTAATCCCTGCTTTTTGAAATTACCGTTATGGTTTGGTTTCTTTCGATAACCCGAACCAGAACTGTAACCCTTTTTCTTGTTCAATCTCTGTTGAACTCTTGAAGTATACTGTTTAGGTTTTTCATGAAGATTTAAATCTTTTATTTCAGAAATATTAATTTCTGTTAATTTGAAAACCTGTTTGATCATTTTAGTTTTGACACTTCTTATTGGAAATTCCTCATCAGAATATAATTTGTCTGAATCATTCAAAGTATATGCCACTTTGATTGTTCCGTCATTCAAATTAGATTTTAATAATAGGAATTCTTTATTCTAAACCCGTTTAACCGGTGAACTCGGACTCTTTTCTGATGAACTCGAACTTTCAGATTTAGACTCCGACTTTGACTCTTCATCCATATCCAACACCTGATCGACCACTTTCTTTAACAATTCAGACTCATCATCAGTGTCAGACGTTGTGAATGTGACATCAATATTGTCTGGTAACTCATCAATGGTTTCAGACTTTAACTTTATGTTGAGAGCCTTATTTAAACGTTCCTCATTTGGCTTTCTGGGAGAATAACTATTCCAAATCGGGGGCGGACACTTGTTATACTTGACACTTTGTTTCTTACCAGTATCCTCTTCATTCTCCTTATCTTGGAAAGCTTCAAGACCTGCAACAGTAGGATAAACTCAATCAATCAAATAATCACAAGTTGTATAACTCAGCAACAATCTTTTGATTCTTTCACTCTCAATTTTTTCGAGTTCCAAATCCTGCTTCAGCTTTGCACAGTCTTCAATATACTCATTGATGACTTTATACTTTGTCATTAAAGTAGAACTCATCATTGTCATAGCAGCATCAACTTCTGAATTTGTCTTTTTCAGACCATCGACTATTCTGTTTAGCACATCATATGATTCTTTTATATATTTCACATCAGACAACAAATTCTCTTTCAGCTCTTCCAGTTCACAAATCTTCTTGTCTTTCTCCTCACAAAGTTTGCAGGACTCCAAACATTTCAGACAAGGTTTAATGACCTCAACTATCTTTTCAACCTCAACAACCTTCTCAACTTCAACAATTTTTTCTACCTCGACAATTTTCTCCACTACTTTCTCCACTATCTTTTCAACAAAATCCGTTTCTTCACTGAATTCTAACTCTTTTTCCCATCCTTCAGCTTTGTCCTTTTCTTTCGAATTTTCTTCAATTTCTGCTTTTTCAGCTTCCAATTTCTCCTTTTCTTCAGCAATTTTTCTGGCTTCAAATTCTTCCAATTCTCTTTTCAATCGAGCAGCTCTTTTCTCTTTCAACATTTCAATTTTATCTGCAAAAAACAAATTAAAACTAAATGAGTCTAAACTTTTTCTTGCATTATTAATGTACTCTTCCTCGTCATCAGTATCATCATCACTTTCTGATGATCTAAAGATCTTCGTTCTTTTGACTTCTTGTTCTTCCAAGATTCTAGCAACAAGTCCTGAATTAGCCGGAATGTATTTGTCCCAGCTAAATCCCTCTGCAACCTTTTCATCATCTTGATTTACAAGATATCCTTTCTTCTTTTCATCTTCAAGAGCACGGGACGATGATGGTTGTTGTTCAATTTGATGAAAGATTGATTTTTGATAATAATTGTTCTTTCCAGACTGATCTTGTGTAACACCCGTTCTTATAATCAAGGTTTAACGTAAATTTTACTTAAAGCAAACATGTAATTAAGATTACATAAACATTTGGAAATACGGGTTTATTAAAACTTTTACAAATCATAAGTTATTCTACATAATGTGATCGAATTCGTTGTTTAAAAATTACAACGTAGCAAAGTGCGGAAGCGTGTATCATTATCGTGTTCGGTTCTTCGCTGAGCTTGATCGTCTTCCGGCATCCAAGGTGTACCTACATTTCATAAACATGAAATGCTTTAGTCATACGGGTTTAATCATGTCCGAACGATGTCCGGGAAACAATAGACTTTCAAATGAAAAACAAAATATAATAAAAATCTCCACCGTAATTTACGGTGGGACCGTAAATTACGGTGGCCCCTGGGTTTCAATTCTTCTGCCGTAAAACAGACTTTTAGCACCGTAACATATTCAACTCCACCGTAAATTACGGTGGAACCGTAATTTACGGTGGACCCTGCATCCAGCTTCTCCATTTTGCCGTTTTTGATACGAAAACTTCCGTATCTTTCCAACCGCTTATCCGAAAGACCTACCGTTTCTTCCTACATGTTTGTAATTTGATTCTCCATCATATGGAGTTAAAATCCGACTTCCGGATTAACAAATTTATAGAGTTTTAAGCTTTTGGCTAAATTTGGAATTTACCCATTTTAACCCATTCATGTACTTATCAACAAACTTATTTGTTTGACCCCAAATTCTCGTAAATCTTCAAAGTTTCTATATTGCCTATCCTATTTGGCTCATACCGCGGGTTTCCTACACATTTTAAACCCGCTTATACTCAAGTGCTTATTTTGACCCGTTAAGGGTAATTAAGAACTTTCATTCATAAATCGCTGTCAATTGTTTCTAGCATTCGCATTACCATATTCTTATCATATGATCTTCCACCACAAGTATATTTGTGGTAGATTTAATGTGGTAATCTATATAATCCAAGTTTTATCCCTTGGATCGTTATTTTACGGCAAAACTCAAATAGAGCTATTTAGCTAACATATCACGTCTTTCGATTTCTATACTTATTCTAAGTATTTACCTAATTGTGAAATTCGTTTTCAAACAACCCTTAAGGGTTGTTTGTCCAATTTAGCCTACGAGGGCGTTTTGGTCGATTATGATCCTTCTTTTACAACGAAGGTCTCTCCCCAATTATCCGACCAAATATCACTTTTAACTACAACAAAAATATGCGTACCTGGCTCGAATCAACAAATGGACCCGATTTATACCTCGCTTTTATTATCACACCATCAATGATGACGCAACTATCCAATTTTGCTAATCGGTCCTGTTAACATAAGACTTGACGACCACATTAGTCGATATTGTCAAATGGTGTTATCACCACCATTTGACCCGTTCGGCCTATATGCCCAACGTTGCCTATTAAATCAAAAACATGGTTTTTGACTTCTAATTCATACATCCATCCCGTCCCGGATTTCATTACCGAATCCCATTTTCTCTTAATTTCTTTTCTTGCAATTTCAACCCGTTTCGGCTTACGCCAAAAGTTTCCTTTAGGCTTCGGTTTACATTAGTCAATACTTGACCAATTTCCATTTTACCCTTTCTATCATTATTAGGTTATACTACAAGGTGACCTTGACGGAAATTCATAATTTCCTAGTCTTTACATAATTAATTTACCGTTTTGCCCTTTTTGCCATAAACCATGGTTTTTATCATCTTTATATGTTCCGACTCGTATCAATCACGTCGGAAATCCATATTTTCAATATTAGCATTATTGCATCTATAACGTATAGAATGAACAAGTAATCTACACAATTATGTAAGTTTCACTTACCTTGCATCCGAGCTACGCTTTTCTTCCATGCTTGACTTGTTTGACCCGCTTTCACTCCAAGCTTCCACCTAGCTTGTTACGCGTCAAACTATCATCATCGTTTTCAAGGTGGTTAGTTTAATCATACTCTAATACGATTATTCCACCTTATGCATTTCATATCAAAATTGCTATTTATCGTATTATAGGTCAGTTTGACCTTTTTTAATAGTCAAATGCCCATTAGTATACTAATTTGCATTTTCGAGTTATCAACTAGTTTTAGCACTCTTTAATTACCCGGTAGGCGTTATCTTTAGACCTCCGTTTTAACCAAAGTTCTAATCGCGTTTAACACATTTAGAATTCTCTTTAATCACTTTTTGCATAATAGTCGAAACATCACAACTAGGTGTTTTAACTACAAAATTCTAGTTTCGAGCCTTCTTTGAGGCATTTCAACGAACACCTTAAGGGCAGAATTTTACATGTTTATTTATCATGTCTCTAGCTTATCTCTTAGCCCAAATTTCACATAAATCAACCATCTTACAAAGTGGTTAACTTCTATAATTTCTGAATTCACTTCAAAATCGTCAATTTACACTAGATCAACAATCTATTTCCTAGTGTTCATCATATTAACATAAAACCCACTTAGCTTATAAATGGATCATCATGAATCTCATAGTTTTTCCAACAATCTAACATGTTATTGACTAGGGTTTACTCCTAGACATCATATTACTTCAAGATTCACTCATGCATGACATAATCAAGCTCAATTTCAGTTTCTTACAAATAACCTAGAATTTGAGATGGATCAAAACGTCACAATTTTACATACCTTGTGATCCTTTCAACTAGGTGTTCATGAATACGAGCTTGGATTTCGATTTGGGACTGATTTGGCCTCTCAATTTCTTGGATTTAGGCAAGTTAGGGTTGAACAAAGGAACTCCTTTGCTCCTGTGGAAGACATCGACCAGAACACACACTCAAGGTGTGTGTTTTGGTGTAGAGAGTTTTATTTAATTAAAACTTGTTTCTAGTTTGTCCCTTATGGCCCCTCTAATTCACCCAAGTTACATTGAGTGTATTTTAACCAATTTCTTTATTACTACAAGACTTGTAATTTAACTAGGTTATTTACTTCCTAGTTATTTTATCTTGTTCATAACCGATATTTAATATATATGTACGAAACCTATATATCTTTGGGGTGTTTCCCTATCCTTTATATTTTGAGTCCCGTCAACTCGGGCCTTTTATATACTTTGTTTTCCTCAAAGTATTTACCCTTCTTTTAATTAACATCAAGTTTATTCATTTAAATCCTAATATTCGTCGGGTAAATTTTACTACCAACGGTGCTTTACCCGTCTTTTAGTATTAACGCGATTTGATTACCAAACCCGTTTTCGGGGTGTTACATCTTGTCTTCCGTTTGCTTCTTTGTTTTTGCATTCACGCTTAAAATGACCTTTTCTCGACAACGGAAACACGTAACCTTTGATTTGTCAAACCCTATCGGAGATTTAGACAATTCACTGAAATCATCTCTACCAGTGATTTGTTGAAACTTTTCTGCCCTTCTAACAGCACTGGCTAAACACCATTTGACATCCATCAACTCAAGTTCCTCCGCATCAATTTGGTCATAATCCTCTTTGGTAAGCATCAGATTTCCAATTCTGCCAGCAATCAAACTTTCATATGATTCCAACATAGCAACGAGTGATGCCATGTGTTGCTTAGCTATTTCCGGAGAAAAATTTTGACCATTTTGAATGTTCAAGGTGACATTGAATTGCAGGTTCGTTGAATTCTGTCGTTGAGGACTTGGTGTTGTATAATTTGGATCAAAGCTTGAATACGAAGATGAATGTCCACCACTTTGAGTCACAGTACTACCCTTTGTTCCAGAAGAACTATCAGCACTGAAACCAGTCTGAATCTTTGGACTCGGAGTAGTTTCAAATTTATTTTCTCTATAGTATAAACTGACATCTTGTTGAACATTTGGATTATTCATGATTGCCGTTTTCTGGATATCCAACTCATGCTCTTCAATCTTCTGAATAAACTTTGCCAGATTCATATTTTCAGACTTTTTCATGTGCTTTAAGATCAACAAATAAGTTCCCCATTTCTGCTGTGGTAATGCATCGGCTAGCTTATCAACCCATTCTTCATCATCTTTCTTTATATCTAATCTTCCCATTTCCAAAACCAAATGACAATATCTATCAATGGTCTTTTTTGTTGTTTCACCTTCCAAGGCTACAAACATTTCAAATGATTTCTTTAGTAAAGCCTTTTTGTTTTTGATCATATCTGCACTTCCTTTAAACTTTTGAATCAATGCCGTCCAAATTGATCTAGCAGTACCCTCATGTTGGAGCAAAACAAAGATATCTTCTTTAACTGCTTGTTGAAGAATACTGATCATCATTTTTTCACTAGTATATTTCAATTTTTCAATCTCTGAATAGTCACTGAAAGCTTTTCAATCCCACGTTCATTTTTAGGTTTCTCATAATCTTTCTCTAATGAACACCATGCGTCAAACTTATAAGCTGGCACCCAGTTCTCAAATCGATTTTGCCATCCTCTAAAATCTTCAATGTACATAAGCTTCGGTGGTTTTTGATAAGTTCCCGTTTCATTCTCACTGTAAAGAGTTTCAGCAGCTGTAACAGGAGCAACAGGTGTAGCAAATGCATTGTAGAATTCCTCTTCCATGATTCAGTAATAGATCACAAAGTCAACAAAGTTCAAACAACAATGAAGGCTCACACGAAATAAGAATTCAAACGAAAACACTTGGTGAGAAATAATCAGACTCAAACGAAATCAGAATTGGTGCGAAATATGAATTTCACACGAAATACAACTTTTGGTGCGAAATAACCTCTTTCAAGCGAAATCAATTTTCACACGAAATACAATTTTCAAACGGAATTGCTATTTCGTGCGAAAAAAGTCAAGCGAAATGACAACTTGGTGCGAAATAGCCTATTTCGTGTGAAATAAGGGGTTGATTTCATATGAAATGAGTTCCAAACAAGTAATTTCGTACGAAATAGTGCTGACGTCACTTAATCCGAAACCATTTTCAAACGAAATTATCAATTTTATCACTTTTAGATCGAATTTAAGTCCAATTCTTTCAAGGATTCATTAAAACACTGTTTCGCATGATATGTTTGAAATTCAATCCAATTTAACCATGAAATCTTGTGAATTTTGTAAAAGAAGGTGTAGAAGTCAAATTTTTGAAGAAAACAAGCTGATTTTGGTAAGAACTCTTCCTCCTGAGCTCTGATACCACATGTAGGATCGTGAGACGATCGAAATGAGTCTATCAGAAGAGTTCTCGGTCTAATCAGAGGCGGAATTCATTGATTAGACTTTGTAACAGCTTGGTTCACACTTAATTGTCTTGTTTTATTGATATAACACGTTTACAGATCAAACGACAAGTCGGCAGCACTTCGGTACCGGAATCACGAACGTTACAAATGAAATCTCATCAAGGGTATTTATAGGGGATGGAATTTCGCATGGAATTAACAACTGTTATTTCGTGCGAAATAGCAGATTGCTATTTCGTCCGAAATAGCTCGATGCTATTTCATGCGAAATCAACCTTTCACACACAAACCCTAAATTTCTCGTACTACGTGCCCTGATGTAACATTTCTAGTACAAGACTCGATACAAGACGAAGTCGACAGACGTATGCACCAACATATCTCTTTGCTGATCCTCCACCAGGTCCTCTCGATCCAAGAGTCTGATGCGTCTGCTTATCCAATAAACCTAGGGGGAGATTGTTAGGCCCTTTAAGGTTTATGGATAAGATGATAGGTGGATTAGTAGGTGTCATGGGTTAGTTATGGGTTTTGGGCCTATTTGTGTAGTTATGGGCCTAGGGTTTAGGGAGCACACTCCCTAATCTCCTTCTATAAATAGTAAATGATGTAATACGTTCATGGTTGGTGATTTTGGGAAATCTTGTATTAGACAAACACTTGTATGCAAGATTTGTGAATCATTTGAATATCAATCATCCTTCTTCTTCATCTTTTATTTCATTTACAACTTGTTCGTGTGATTCCGTCACCTTACAAGTTGTGCGATATCATTGTGATCTCGGTTTCGGGACTTACAGGAAACTATATATATTTCGGGATGAAATGGTTTTGGAGAATAAATACGTTTCGGGTGGAAACAGGATTATGCACGGTGTTTGGGGGAAAAACGACCGTGTAGTTGGTACGAATATTGCTTGGTCTCAAGAGAGTAAGTATCAGCATAGGCTTACGTTTCGTCGGGGATTTCAGGGGATTCGTACAACATCGTGTATTAAATTGTCATATTAGTAGGATATATATATTGTACGTGAGGCAGACATCATATTGTTCTCCGAGAAAGAACCCTGTGCCCATGATGTCGTTTAATCATTTAAGTAATGTACGCGAGGAATTGTTGCTAGATCTATCGGGTTGACAACCCCGTCGTGACCGGTCGCCCAGGGTCAAGTCAAGCGACGAATTTTGATTCTGTTTATTGTCTAGTATTGATTATCCCTGCATGGTTAATATATAGTTCGTATCGTCGGGTTCTTGAAACATACAACTCAAGCGACGAATTTTGATTCTGTTTATTGGCTAACATACGAGTCTGAAAATTGACGCAATAATTTAATATACAAAACCTGGGTAGTAGCAATATTGTCGGGTTCTTGAAACTGCGACGGAAGGCCCATGGATTTTATTAAGGAAGTAAAATGGTCTTTCTAAAAATTATATGGATGTTTTCAAATAAACACCTAAACAGAAAGTTTTCCTTGGAATAAAATTGTTACTAAACGAATATGTGAACTCACCTTCCTTTGTGTTGACACTTGATTTTAACGTGTTCTACAGGTACTTGAGTTCGGCTTCGGGAATCATGGCGTATCTTGTGTTTGAATGATGCATGTTGTTTGTTGAAAATTTTGGACAACTTTTAAACTTTCTGGGATGTATGTAATAAGATCCATAAGGATCAAAGACAACTTAACTCTGTAGTCATGTCGTAAAACGTAACGTTTAAATAACTTATGTTTAAAATAAATTAAAATGTCCAACAATTAAATGCATCGATCGACAAGATATAAATGGGCACCAACCTCCGTCACCACTACATTTTATATTCCGCTGCGACGTTTTTGTGGTGTGACATATTACATGTATTCCTAAGAAAAAAATTAGCCCGTGTTTGAATTGCTTATTAACCGAAAATTAACCGAACCGAACCAAAAACCGACAAATTAACCGAATTAACCGAACCGATTAACCCATAACTTCGGTTACAGTTGCGGATAATGCTAATAACTGAACCGAACCGAACCGTGCACACCCCTAACCACCACCACCACCACCAACAACACCGATATCGCAAACATCTCTACGACACCTTCGTATCCTCCGAATGCGGTTCAATGGGTGTTTTATAACAATGTGCATTTGGTGAAAGTTCGAAAAAGGAAACTTTGTTAACATCTATTTATGAGTTCTTAGATGACTATGAGTGAATTATGAATGACTTTGAATTCTGCAGGTGCTTTATTTTTATATAGTTTCATTGATTTTAGTGGGGTATAATTATATGTGTTAACTTGTATAAATTCACTTCGATATGAACTGATTGTTGCTGAATTGATTTAAATATATCAAGTTCTTGTTCATGAAGACGGAGATGTGATTTGGTGATGAAGACGATAAACATCTGGTGAAGATGAAGGATGATTTCAAAAAGGGGTATACAATGAAATGGCCAAATTACCCTTAAAATTAAAAGTAAACAGACATCCATGCCCCAGTCAACTAACAGTTGAATAAAAACAAATGCTCTCAGGGACGTTATTGATTGCAATTGACAACCACAGGGACTAGAATGCCCGTGTTTTTCAAATCAGGTCTGTATGTGAGAATGGGTGTAAACCACAGGGACATAAATTGTACTTTACTCTTACTATTATTAGTACTTTAGTAAAACTACTTTTCTTGTTATGGGTAGCCTATTTGTAACACCCCAAAAATTTCGTCTAATCATGTGATGACACGTGTCCAATTCTCCAACTAATCCCGACTACGTGGAGGGAGAAACCTCCAGCTAATCCCGACTATGTGGAAGGAGGAAGGGCCTACACTATACGTTCACTGAAACGTATCCCGAATCTCCAACTAATCCCGACTCTGGGAAGGAGAGGGACTTTTATTATGCCTTAATTGAAACGCGTCCTGGATGTCTAACTAATCCCCACTGTGTGGAAGGACGGGGACTAATATTACACATATCAATAACTTATTAAACCCAAGGAGTCAAAAGTGCAAAATACGTATTCTTGAAGTCCTTACGGACTGTAAGGCATTTGAAATATTGTGTGCCAAGAGGTCTTACGGACCGTAAGGCTTATATGCATACGGTCCGCATGGGTGAGTGTTGGGCAAGCAAATGAGGTCCTTACGGACCGTAAGGGTATTATGCTTACGGTCCGTAAGGGACCTGTAGATCAGAAAAATAGCTGGCTGTTGCAGCCTGTTCTACCACCTTGCAACCTCTCTTGCCACCATCTTTGTCTTTCCTCCACGTCCCTCAACACTTGTCATCACCTTGAAGCACCAGGGGACACATGGCACACTCCTTTTCACCTTCTTTGGCTATAAATAACAAGCTCCTTCTTCCATTTTCTTTGCTCATTTACTCTCTTTCTCTCTAAACCTTGCTTGGAGCTCTCCTCTGAACAAGAGGACTCCCATTCTCAGTTCTATTATGCCAAACACTTCCAAGTAAGTGTTTCTCTTTGCTCTATTTCATTTTATTTAGTTATTTTGAGCTAAAAGTCAAACAGTTGACTTTCTGTTTAACTTTAGTTTCTGACCATGTTGGTCAAGGTAAAGTTCAATCTGAACTTTCCTACGTGATTGTAATAACGATGGTATGATCCCTCTGCGATCATACCCTCGGATATTCATGTTTACTAGTTGAATTGTTAACTTGAGCATATTACGTAAAAGTTGAATTTTCGACTAAATGGCATAAATGGTTTCTATAACTTATAATTAAGTTGTTTTGACATATATACAAGTTTTACAACTCATATAAACAGATATTAGCATGCCCAACTTGTCCAATTCAGTTTAGAGTCTTATTTTATGTCAAAAGTCAAGCAGTTTGACTTTTGCTTTGACTTTTGATTCAAACCCGTTTGGTCAACGTTTAGACCTGTTTTAAACTTGTTTTAAGACCATGTTATTGTTGAGTATAACCCTCTGAAGTTATACCACATGGTCAATCCGTTTGATGAGTTAAATGACAAGTCTTGAAATTATTATTGAAAATGACCACAATACCCTTATGTGGTCAAAGTAGCTAAATAAATGGTTTTAAACTAAACCGAACTATAATCTGACTTTGGATCAGTACATACTTCAACTTAAAATATATTTTTACTACTTGGACTTGTCGTATGCCCATTCGACCTTCCGAACCCGTCTTTTACGCATATAACTAGTTATGCGAACCTAGTTCGCATAAACTAGGCGTAACGGGTCGAAACCTTTTTAAACCTTTCCAAATCAGAATGTTGGTTTATTTAACCTTTATCCAATGAGTCCTTACACTCGGATAGGTATAAACCACATTCTAATTAATATACGCTTAATCTAGCGAACCGATCTTATTTTTAAGTAACGGGTCGTGTCTAAGGAACTAACATATGACCCGTATACATTCTAACAGATAACTGAATCCGTTCACTCCGGACTATGGAACCCCTCAGATATTCGGACTTGAGTTTTAATACTTTGTCTTTACGACTTTTAATATATTGAAAACCGTTATCGGTTGGAAGCTAGCTAAAAGGTAAATACTCTTAACTTATTTTCTTTAAAAACTTGGTGTATGGCGAATACGCCACTTGGGGCGAGTATTACCTAAACGAGCCGCCTATGATTGCTCATAAATGTAAGAACTCGGTTTAATCCGTTATATTTGAGAACTGAAACAATTGGGGGTTATTGGTACCGTGTCCGGGCGTCCCGACTCATGAACTATTATGGCCATACAAAATAACGTTTCGGGGTAGGCATACTGACTGTAAGACACGTTATTCAACTTTGGGGTGTACCGTAATCATTATAGCACTGAAAATGACCGGCTTTGATATCTGGTTCCCATTGTATGACAAATATGTAAATCTGGTGACAAGATAAAATTCCAAGAAATATTAAATGATTACCTACGGGTTTTCGCTATGTATAAAATCATTTTTGAAAAACTATTTTCAAAATGAGTCAGTTAATTGTATTTACCAGTGAAAGCTGACGTATTTTCAAAAGATTGAACTACAGGTACCGAACCTTGATATTAGGCTGGGAATCCGGGTTGTTTATGATAAAGGCTATGGAATTTGCAACTCCTAGCTTAAGGCCTATAATGTCTAAGCTTCGTTTTATCTTGATCCCTCATGTGGGCTTAAACTTGAACACTTGAACATCTTTGTATTTGAATATTCGACACTTTTAATGTTATGAATATTTTGACTCTTAATATTTTTTGCTGCATTATTATTAAATTGTGATACTGCTATCCAATCGTCACGGCCCATCCGTGCCCACCGGGAATCGGGATGTGACACTATTACTCTAATTAGTAAATTTACAAATTTGGTTATATTTTTCCTTGGTTAGATCATATGTTAATGTTTTACTATTGGTATACTTAGGGTTGTAAACGAACCAAACGAATAAACCGTTGTTCGGATTCGTTCGTTAAAGATACAATGTGTTCTCAAACGGTTCATGAACACTTACCGAATGAGATTTTATGTTCGTGTTCGTTGATTAAGTAAAGGAACGTGTTCACGAACACAGATAAAATCGGCGGAGACGGTGGTGGCTAGAGGTAGATGGTAAGAGGGGGCAGGGCTAGACCTTAATGCACTTATTTTTGAACGAAGGTCAATAATATTTTTTGATGTCAATAATGAGAAATAAAGTGGAATGATGCATAAACAAGGTGGAGATAGGGTTTCCGTACATTATTGTAACACCCGTAAAATTTTCATCCAACCATGAGACGACACGTGTCCTGAATCTCTCACTAAGGAGAGGGAATTTTTCATTCAACTGTGTAACAAAACATATCCAATCCTCCAATTTATCCCGACTATGTAGAAGTAGGAACCTCCAATCAATCCCGACTATGGGGAAGGATGAAAGAATTACATTCTACGTTCATTGAAACGTGTTCCACATCTGCAACTGATTCCGATTCTGGGAAGGAGAGAAATTAATATTGTGCGTTAACAAAAACGCGTCCTGGATCTCCGATTAATCCCAACTATGAGGAAGGTGAGGGACTAAAAGTGCCAATCAATAAAAGAATCAAAGTCCAAGGATTTAAGATGTAAAAATCTCAAAATAATATTTCCTGGCAACCCCATACGGACCATAAGTCCTATGTGCTTACGGACCGTATCTAAATGGAGAATTGGTGCGCTGAGGTCCTTACGGACCGTAAGCAGTTAACCCTTACGGTCCCTAAGGGACCTTGCTGGCAGTTTGTTTTTGTTCTCCAAGGCAAACAAGCATAGTGTGACACCTAGCCGATTTTGCCACTTCTCCTCTAGTTCTAACACATCACTAAACACCTATAATCATCCTAGAACGCCTCCTAACACATGGCATAATCCTACACTACTCCTTTCTAGTATAAATAGCAACTAGTTCAAGCCATTTTACTTGATCATTTCCTCCATTCTTTCTCTCTATCTTCTTGGAGTTGTTTCCTGATTCAAGGAAGCCTCCTACTGAAGTTAATATTCTCCTAGAACACAAGTAAGTGTTCCTTCATAGTCTATTTCATTTTATAGGCTAGTTATTAACCAAAAGTCAAACAGTTTGACTTTCTGTTTGAGTTTTGGTTATAACCATTATGGTCAAGCCAATGTTCGATCTGAAGATGGCTACGTGATCGTAATAATGAAGGTTATAATCCCCTAGGATCATACCTTCTAAAGATCACGTTAAGTAGACGAAATGACGAATCAACTTTATATTAAATAAAAGGTCAAAAACGTAAACTTTGCAAATTACGCTAATCAAGTCTCTAACTATTAAAATTTGAATTTTTGACATCATATCAGTTTATAAAACATTTTAGGACATGTCTAAGCATGTCCAACTCGTCATTTCTTGTTTAGAGTTCAATTCTATATTGAAAGTCAAGCAGTTTGACTTTTGCTTTGACTTTCGATTATGACCCATTAGGTCAACGTTAGGACTTGTTTAGAACTGATACTATGACCATGATAAAGGACGATTATGCCCTTTTCATCCTAAAAACTAAAGAAATGGTTTTCAAACCAAAGCGATCAATATTCTGACTTCAAAACAGAATATATAATGTTATGAAAAGTGTTTTGACACTTTAGACTTGTCATAAGACCTATCTAGACTTCCGAACCCATTTTTACGCGCATAACTAGTTATATGAACCTAGTTCATGTAATTTAGGCATAACGGGTCTAGATATTTCAAAAATTCTCCAAATCAGAATGCTTAGTTAAATAACCTTTATCCAATGAGTCATTGCACTCGGATAGGTATAAACCACATTCTATATGATCTACGCTTAATCTAGCGAACCTATTCTTAAGTAACGGGTTATATCTAAAGGGGCTAACCGTTGGCCCGTATACATTCTAACAGATAACAATTCTGTTCATTCCAGACTATAGAACCCCCAGATAATCGGACTTGGGTCAATAATACTTAGACTTGCGGCTTTTGCTAAATTATAATCATATTTGATAGGAAGCTAGCAAAAGGTAAATACTCTTAACTTATTTTGTTTTTAAACTTGGGGTATGGCGAATACGCCACTTGGAGCGGGTATTACATAAATGAGTCGACTATGACTGCTCATAAATGTAAGAACCCGGTTTAATCCTTTTTACTTGATAACTGAAACAATTGGGGGTTATTCGTACCGTGTCCGGGCGTCCCGACTCATTAACTATTATGGCCATACGGAATAGCGTGCAAGGGTAGGTGACGGGTGGTCCGTAGGACAACCCTTAAATGAGCTAAATATGTGCATATCCCATATTTTACACGGTTATGTATCGTGAATGTGATAACTACGAGTATTGGTAATTTTACAGGATAATCGCTTAATTCGTTGAAGTTAGGAGAGTTTAGTGATGAAATAGAATTATCAAGGATGATAGTCGAAACACTACATTATTCGTGAGCCGTTATGAGTCGAAATGCAGTTTGAATGTGAAAGAAATGCAACGTACCGAAGTCTAGGGGCATGTTGGTTGATTATGTAAAGTTGAATTGTATGCAAAAATGGAACATATGGTTTGAGTGCGGGACAAGAACGTAACTTACGGAATGGGAGTGTAACCTACGGGTATAAAGGTCTGATTACAAGTTTACAACAGAATGTATGAACCGTAACCTACGGTTCTTAAACCGTAGGCTACGGTTGGAAGGATAAAGCGCACACATGCAAGCAGCGATTGGAGGGCTTTGGTGGCAGACTTCTTAAAATCTTGGGGGATGTGCACTTGAGGAATTATCATTAACATGACATCTCATTAATATTAAAGAGAGGCAGCCATCACACAAAAGTCAACAACTACTACATAATCATCATCATATACACATTGATTTTTGGGAGACATCAAGGAAGACAACAGACAATTATTTTGTCAAGTTGAAGTTATAAAAAGTCCAACATCATCATCATTATCTCTCATGCAATCTTGGTGAGAGGATTTGTTCACAAGGTAGTCAACAACATCATCATATATACACGCAGACAAGAAAGATCACACGTTGACTTGGAGCAGTCGATGACATCACATCATCATTAATTGGACCTGTGGACTTGCAGCCATAATTAGTTTTGTTGAGTTATTATTATTTTAATAAAACATCATCACGTGAAGTCTTTGGAGGCCGATTGGAAACAAAGTCAAATACATTATCATTCTCACATGGGCCAACATCACATGGGCTTTAACATCAATTCATATGGGTCGACCTTTGGAGATAGTTGGCGGCTGGGCAGATTTTGGGGGTTAAAACTCATCATTAAATCATCATCACATCGTCCAACATCAAGAGATTGGCGGCAGACTTCTTTTGTTGGCGCCGATTGGAGAACTTTTGTAACTCACGCATTAATGAGTCATGTTGATGGGTTTTTATGTTTCCAATAATCATGTAAATCGGTTACACAACACTTAGTTAGTAAACGAATTTGGGACTTGGTGGAGGGGGGTTGTTCAAGCCATGAATGGCTAAACTCTTTATGGTCATCTTTAGTTGAAGGTTGGTAGAGACAATTGTGCTTGATTTCATATTTCTAGAATGGTAAATTGAATTTATGTTTTATTTATCATGGTGTGTTCTTATTTTCTTGTAAATTGTTGATGCTTATGATTATTCTATTTTGAAACCATACGTTCTTGGTGCCGTTGGCAATCGAGATATCATGGGTAGAACTAGGATCGGGTAAGGGTCAATTGGTCATCGGGTAACAACCTCACGTTCTAGGAATCTGAGTACTTAGTTCCCTTTTATCACAACAAGTAATTGCACATGAACTATGTATATGTAGTTCTTTCTTGTGAATGATAGCACAAATGTTGAAGCAAACCGGAAACTAAAGATGGTCACTCGTCTCTAATTTGTTTACAACCAAAACACTTCCATTTTGCAATTAGAATAGTAGTCTTAGTTTTAAAAATCCACCAATCAAACCCACTCTTGAATTTATTTTTCTTTCAATTTAGTTTACTTTAGTGAAGTTAGACATACATCGAGATAGCACATATTCCATAAACTCCCTGTGTTCGATACCCACTTACCACTAGCTACTTAGTTGTAATTGGAATAAATTTGATTGTGACCACGACATCACGTCAAATTTTGGCGCCGTTGCCGGGGAGTAGTGCGCAACGTGTGTTATCTTGTGTATTAGTTTGAAAAAAAAAACCAAAAAGATTTCTTTTATGTTCATGATTTACACTTGGTAGTTGAGTTGTATTGTGCAGGATGACAGGGCATTACACAAATTTCAGCTTATTTACGTGTAGATTGTGCGGGGGTCCACGACATCCATGTATTGGTTGCCACGAGGTACACTACTGGAGGGCGCATGGAAAACCGGTGTCTTATGTTTCACAGCTTCCACCTCCATCATACGTTGACGATTATGAATCAGAAATGGAGGATGACTATTATTCATATGGATACGATCAGGATGAGGAAGTTTATTATGAGGCAAGGATGGATGGTCTATGTTTTTGTTGCGGTCGCGATCACACTTATGATTATGATGTGTGCCCGGTGTATTCGGAAAACCCGAAATATTGGGATAAAAAGATGATGGATGCACACATCTATAGACCGTATCAGGGATATCGACAATATCATCCCGAAGAATATTCTGAGCCCAAGGGTGTTTGTGTTTATGAGGCCGAGGAGGAAAAAGAGCTTGCTGTATTGGAAGTAACTTTGTCCAAACTCGAGAAATATTTAGCAACACCCAACCTGTCCGATGAAGACCAAATCAGCTGCTTAGTTTCTAAGTGTCATACTTTAAAATTGAAGATAGAGATAGAAGAACGCCTCTCACCATTACCTGACGATATTAGAGATTATTCTCACATGAAGGAGGAAGTTGTGGAGGATAATACCACACCAATGAGTCCTTTATCTGATGAAGAGTCACTTGTAGATCAGATGATGTGTGCAGATTATGAGGTAGAGCAGGCTGATAAGATGGATATGTGTACCGAACTTCTTCCCATATTAATGATTCAAATAAACAAGTGTGGGGAAGAGGGTTCGAGGAACAAGATGAGAAGGGTGAAACTACCAGACATTAAGGTATATGTCATGAAGTGGACTAGCTAAGCCCGCAGGAGCAGCTTTAACATGCCAAATATACTGACAAATTTATGGAGATGGCATGTAAATTTCAGGGCATTTGTTGGAAATGCTGCGGGTAAGTGTGCATTAAGACCACCAAAACGCATATCAGGTATGGTCTGGCTGAAGACCTTTAAACTTAGCGCTCTTGGGAGGCAGCCCGAGGATGTAGAGTATTGTATTTGTTTTTTGTTTGGTTTTGTTTTGCTTTGTTTGGTTTTGTTTTGGTGTTGTGTTTGTGTGTTGGCAGGTTATTACGTTTCAACCCTCGCGGATGCAATGATTCAAGTGTGGGGATGTTTGGCAACATCCCTGTGGAGATATCGGCGAATCTAAGAGATGTTTTTTAACCGGTTCGATTACCGCAGCTGCATCACTACCAACACTGCTGATTTACTAATCAGGTCGTGTCTTGTTCTCATCTTGTGCACCTTTGTATATATTCTTGTTTAAGTTTTTGGTTGGGTGGTGTTTTGATGTGTTTAGTTTATGGGTTGCGAAGGAATTGGTGGTGTTGTTAATAATTAGAATTAAAAAAAAAAGAAAAAAAAAGAAATTTGGGATTTAAGAGTATTAGCGAAAGCTAATGTTTTTGGTTAGAAGCGATCTTTCCCTCAAAACCATACATTGGGACAATGTATCCCAAGTGTGGGGATGAGGGGAATTTTTTGAGAATTTTAAAAATATTTGTGAAGCCAAGCGGAAATTGTCAAAAGTTGAAAAACTTGATATTGTTCCACTTGACACACCGATACCCATTTCTAGTCCTTTAGTGGTGAGAGTTTGAGCCACATATGATTATTAATTATGCTTTCTTTGTTTTGAGTTGTGACACTCTGGGTTTTCCCGAGCAACCATCTTGTATTGAAATTGCGTGTACATAATATTAAATGAAAGTTGTGATTTATCTTGATGTGCTATGTGTCGATAATGTGTACGTATAATGTATAAGATATATATAAATATATAAATAAGAGTATTGGTGAGCCGAGACCACCAAGACCCGACCCGAGACCACCCGGCCTCGAGTAACCCACATCGGTTGGGCCGCCATCCTTGAGCCCACTCGGAAACCCATTAGGGTGCACCGACTTGGGCTTGTATATAACCGATGTTGGTGGCCAACCTTGCCACTTTTCAATCATCATTCACTCCCACACTCCCCTACACACACTCTCCTACTCTCCCCCTCACTAAGACCCTAACAACACAACCTCCTCTCCTCCTCTCGGATCAAACCGGCAACCAAAGGATTCTCGGATTTGTTTGAGACCAACACTCGGAAGCTCTTTCATCAATCCTTCACATCTTCTACACTCAAAATCCCTAGCCGGTTAGTGCTTCTTTGCAAATGCATGACAAAAGTGTTGATTTAGTGATAATGTGCATTGTTGCTATTATTTATTATGACGAAAGTGCTTGTTCGATTTAATGGGTTCTTGTTTGTTAATGATACATGCATTGGTTCCAAATGCCTAAGATGAACAATACCCTCTTTTGTGAAAAGTATGAATGTTGTATGATAATGTCTTGCTAAGATAAGCTTGAATGATAAAAGAATGATAGTTAGGATTGTTTATGATCATCCGATTTATGTTAGAGGTTATAGAAAAAATGTTTTGCTTGATGATGGTTTACAAGATGATCTTGATATCTAGTTTAGGTGTTATGATTCTTGTCCATAGAATGCATGATTATGTAGGATGAACATGATGGTGAAGGATGAAAACCCTAAAATGATGAACAAGTTTGAATGTTAATATGAATATTTGAATATGCTATGAACATTTGAAAGATGCTTTGTTTGATCCATTTGATTAAGGTTTTAGACAAGAAAACATGTTGGTGCATTTCGGTTGGATAGTACACAGTTACATAAAATCGGAATTCTATTGGATAGTACAAACCTTGACAGATGTTCTAGAATCACCAGACAAATGAGTCGAGACCCTCGGTTACGACTCGAGACCATCGAGTGATGACTTGAGACCGTAGTGGTTGCGACTCGAGATATTATGATCTCGACTCGAGACCACGAATCAACAACTCGAGATCAAGACAGCAGACATCAAGGACTCGAGACCAGCGAAGTCTCGACTCGAGATCTCACAATCTCGACTCGAGATTGGACTCGAGACCTCTGAGGTTGCAACACATGCCAGCATCACTCGAGACCAGACATTCATGACTCGAGATCTCCTGGTTGCGACTCGAGACCGAGTGTTCTCGAGTCGAGACCCCCTGGTCTCGACTGGGCTGGTTATCTCCGTATTGGGCCAAAGTGTGTGGACTGATCATGACTGTTACTGTTTAATCTGTGTTACTGTTGCTTTGTGCTATTATGGATAACTGTTAGAACAGGCCCATTAACTTAGTGTATAAATTATCGATGTGTATGCTGCATGCTATGTGTTAGATACGTGTAAGACATACGTGATTACTTGTATCCGAGCCTGACGTATACTGGTAACCATATTAGGACGTGGTGACCAGCATACATAACCAAGTAAACTAAACTACCGAGCAACCCAAGGTGAGTTCACAACTATTAAAGCATGCGTTCCCGGTGGTTTTGGGAAACGGAGACTTAAACAACGTTATCCCCTCGTAAGGGATACAAACCTACTTTCTTCCCCTTAAATGGGACTCTTAGTTAATTATTGTTTATACGGAAATGCAACAAGCAACACTAAACGAAACTCTATCACTTAAGTCCCTACCATTTAATACCGATTAGTCGCCGGGGCCTGGCGAACGGGTTATTAGTTAATAGCGCTATTTAGGTGTAACCAGCCTCACACCGACCCTTGTTACTGGGAACGGGAGTGAACTAATGTACTCTGGCAAACCGTCAATGATGATAGAACATTGACAAACGGGGCACTGCGGAAACGTACGGTTAAGTAAGTATTCGGTATTGTAAAACAGTTTAGTCGCTTACTTATGGGGTAGCTCCCCATGGCATGCATAAACGAATAAATTAACTGGTGAAACAAGTTTTTGGTAATTAAAAACTGGACAACTCGTGAACTCGCCAACATTTTTGTTGATACCCTACTGCATGCTTTGCAGGTACCCAGTGACTCGGGAGCTTGCAGCTTGGGAATGTGTAGTGGTCATCTAACCCATGTGTTGGGTTTTAAATAATCTTGAACTATGAACTTTGTTTTGAAACTGTTTGGCTTATGCTTCCGCTGTTTACTTAAACTGTTATTTGAACTTAAACTTTTACAAACCTTAAACTATGATGTTTACTAACTATTGTGGTTGGTGAACACTTTTACTACTAATCAACGCTCAGTATAATTGGTGGCTGGATCCTGGTCAGTCACGCCTCCAAGCGGTGGTACTCCACAAGTGGATTTTGGGGGTGTGACAGATTAGTACCAGAGCCATTGGTTATAGTGAACTCGGTTTTAAAAAGAAAGTCTTTTTGAGAAAAACCAGACTATAACCCGTGACTCGTGACGGCATTACACTCCAAGGGCAAGACTCAACATATTAGACCTCATAACTCGGACTTGTGTTTACTTGCTTGACTACTTTATGTTGATTACTCTACTATACATACTAGTGTGCCTAATTAGGTAGATGCGTACCCCTCTTCTATCTCATTCTCGCTACATTACGACATCACACTCATACTGTGTTTTCTGGCTATGAAGACAATGAGTGGACGCGGAAGAGGAAACGTTAACATGACTCAGGCTCAGTTCACTAACTTGCTCAACATGGTGGCTGCAGCTTTCGCAGCTCACCCTGGAGGTAAACTCGTTACTTTAGGATGTTTAGATCCTACCCCCGCATCGTCTTTTCACCTCTAAGCCTATTCGCTTCACTTCTCACGACAGGTCAGCCTGCGCCTGCGCAGCCACGTGTTTGTACTTTCAAAACCTTCATGGATTGCAGGCCTCTCCCTTTCAACGGCACTGAGGGTGCCATAGGCCTTCTGCACTGGATTGAAAAGGCTGAAGCTGTCTTTGCTGTCTGCGAGTGTCCCCCTGCTAATTGGGTAAAATTTGCGACTGGTACGCTTGAAGGAAACGCGCTTTCATGGTGGAAGGCGCAGATTCAGATGCTTGGTCTGGAAACTGCTAATGCTACTGCGTGGGAAGATTTCAAGGATATGATCAAGGAAGAGTATTATCACAGGGATGATATCCACAAACTTGAGAACGAGTACTTTGAGCTCAAGATGGTTGGATCAGAGATTGAGACCTACACCAAACAGTCCAACGACTATGCTGCACTTTGCCCAAACATGTCTCGACCTATGTATCGAAGGATCGAATTGTACATCAAAGGTTTGGCCCCAGAAATCTGGAGCCATGTGACCTCAGCCAACCTCCATACCATTCAGCCATTGGTCCGTCTTGCTCACAAACTCACTGATCAGGCTGTGGAGGAGGGCAAGTTGCCCAAGAGGATGAATGCTACTGCTGGAACCTCTGGTGATAACAAGCGTAAATGGGAAGGAAATCAGAGCAAGGAAGCTAACCTCACTCAGACCTCGACTCAACAAAGGAAAACTGAAAACAACAAAGGCCCTCATCAACAGGGTGGCTATCGGGGAAATCACCCTAAGTGTAACAAGTGTAATCGACACCACAATGGGGCGCGTAGCAAAGGTCGGTGCCTGCGATGCAACAAAATGGGGCATAAAGCCAAAGACTGCAGGAGTCAGTTCCCAGCTAGGCAGAATCAACATCAACCACAGCAACAGCAGCAACAAGGAAACAATCGAGAATGCTACAAATGTGGGACAATAGGGCACATGCGAAAGGATTGTCCTTAGCTGAACCAGAATTGCAACAACAATAATCGAGGTGCTGGAAACAACGACAACAACCAGGGAGCTGGAAACAATGCAAGGGCATTCGTGATTGGGGCTGCTGAAGCAAGGAACGACCCCAACGTGGTGGCGGGTAAGTTCCTACTTAATGATCGTTACGTTTCCATATTATTTGATTCTGGAGAAGATGCTAGTTATGTATCCCTACGTATTAGTAAGAAGCTTAAGTCCACTCTTACGCCGTTAAGCTCTAAGCACATCGTTGAAATAGCTAATGGTAGAAACCTCGAGGCCTCACACGTTATTCGTAACTGCAAACTAGAATTGTCTGGTCAGACCTTCCATATCGATCTCTTCCCCATCATTCTCGGAAGCTTCGACGTCGTAATTGGTATGGATTGGTTATCCAAGCATCGAGCTGAAATCCTCTGCCAAGAGAAAGTTGTTCGTATTCCCCGTCCTTCTGGCAAACCCCTTATCATTCAAGGCGACAAAGGCGGAGAAGTCACAGGCATCATTTCATTCTTAAAAGCCCAGAAGTGTTTACGAAAGGGGCACACCGCTATCTTAGCACTTGTTGCCGACATGCAGAAAAAGGAAAACAGGATTGAAGATTTTCCAGTTGTACGCGATTATCCTGAGGTATTTCCTGAAGAACTACCTGGACTCCCACCTCACCGTCAGGTCGAATTTCAAATCGAACTAGCTCCCGGAGCAGCACCTATAGCTCGTGCACCTTATCGACTAGCTCCCGCAGAACTAAAGGAACTTTCTACTCAACTACAGGAACTATTGGACAAAGGTTTTATCCGTCCTAGCTCGTCACCTTGGGGAGCCCCAGTGCTCTTTGTCAAAAAGAAGGATGGCACATTCCGAATGTGCATTGATTACCGTGAACTGAACAAGGCTACCATCAAGAATCGTTATCCACTTCCCCGCATCGACGATCTGTTTGACCAGCTGCAAGGGTCGAGCTATTATTCCAAGATTGATCTGCAATCGGGTTATCACCAGCTGAGAGTCCGCGATGAGGACGTCTCTAAGACTGCCTTCAGAACCCGCTATGGTCACTACAAATTCCTTGTTATGCCTTTCGGAATGACCAACGCACCTGCGATCTTCATGGATCTCATGAACCGAGTGTGCAAACCCTACCTCGACAAGTTCGTGATTGTGTTTATTGACGACATCCTAATTTACTCAAAGAGTCAAGAGGAGCATGAACAACACCTGCGTCTTATTCTCGAACTCCTTCGCAATGAACAAATGTACGCCAAATTCTCGAAATGTGATTTCTGGCTTAGAGAAGTCCATTTCCTTGGGCACATAGTCAATCAGGACGGGATTCACGTCGACCCTGCTAAGTTCGAATCCATTAAGAATTGGCCTATACCTAAGACTCCGACCGAAGTTCGCCAATTCTTGGGATTGGCAGGGTACTATCGAAGATTTATCAAGGGATTTTCTAAGATCGCTCAACCACTTACGACCCTCACTCAGAAGGGTGTTGCTTACAAATGGAATGATGCTCAGGAATCTGCCTTTCAGGAACTAAAGAAGAACCTCTGTAGTGCTCCTATTCTTTCCTTACCTGAAGGTACCGACGACTTCGTTGTTTACTGCGACGCTTCTATTCAAGGACTAGGTTGCGTGTTGATGCATCGCGAGAAGGTCATTGCTTACGCTTCGCGACAACTCAAGATCCACGAACGGAACTACACGACACATGACTTAGAATTCGGAGCTGTGGTCTTCGCGCTCAAGATTTGGAGACATTACTTGTACGGTACCAAGTGCACAATTTACACCGATCACAAGAGTCTCCAGCACATAATGGAACAAAAGGAGTTGAATATGCGGCAACGCCGATGGGTCGAACTCCTAAACGATTACGAGTGTGCAATTAAATATCATCCAGGCAAAGCTAATGTGGTAGCCGATGCCCTCAGTAGAAAGGAAACCAAACCTAAGCGTGTTCGTGCCTTACAACTCACCATCCACTCGAACCTCCCTAATCAAATCCGAAACGCTCAGATTGAAGCATTGAAAGGCGAGAACATCAGGGCTGAGTCCCTGCGAGGATCAAGGAAACGGCTAGAGCAAAAAGAAGATGGTGCGTACTACGTAAACGGGCGTATATGGGTCCCGCTTTATGGGGAATTACGCGAGCTTGTAATGGATGAAGCCCATAAGTCCCGTTACTCAGTACATCCTGGTTCGGATAAGATGTACCACGACTTAAAGACTACATACTGGTGGCCTAGCATGAAAGCCCACATAGCAACCTATGTCAGTAAATGTTTGACTTGTTCGAGAGTCAAGGCTGAGTATCAGAAACCATCGGGCCTACTCCAACAACCAGAAATCCCGCAATGGAAATGGGAGCAAATTTCCATGGATTTTGTTACTGGCCTGCCTAGGTCTCAACGCGGAAATGACACCATTTGGGTGATAGTGGATCGATTAACTAAGTCTGCACACTTTTTGGCTATTAAAGAAACAGACAAGTTCTCTACCTTAGCAGAGGTATACTTAAAGGAAGTGGTTTTGAGGCACGGAGTGCCGACCTCTATCATTTCCGATCGAGACGCGCGTTTTACTTCTGAGTTGTGGCAAGCTAAGCACAAATCCTTTGGCTCACGTTTAGACATGAGCACCGCTTATCATCCACAAACGGATGGGCAATCTGAACGCACCATCCAAACCCTTG
The DNA here is from genome assembly GCA_030545235.1 of Helianthus tuberosus. Classification (NCBI taxonomy): domain Eukaryota; kingdom Viridiplantae; phylum Streptophyta; class Magnoliopsida; order Asterales; family Asteraceae; genus Helianthus; species Helianthus tuberosus. The sequence continues at coordinate 79,672,007 of CM060417.1, read as the reverse complement.
AAGACATGCTTAGGGCATGTGTGATCGATTTTGGCAAGGGTTGGGAAAAGCATCTACCATTAGTGGAATTCTCCTACAATAACAGCTACCACACCAGCATTCAGGCAGCACCCTTTGAGGCATTGTACGGCCGTAAATGCCGATCGCCTCTCTGCTGGGCGGAAGTTGGTGACAGCCAAATCACAGGTCCAGAGCTTGTGGTAGACACTACAGAAAGGATTGCCCAGATCAGACAACGCATGGCGGCAGCTCGTGACCGTCAGAAGAGTTACGCTGATAAGGATAGGAAACCGCTAGAGTTCCAGGTTGGAGACCGGGCTCTACTTAATGTCTCACCCTGGAAGGGTGTGGTTCGTTTTGGAAAACGGGGCAAACTTAATCCGAGATATGTCGGACCCTTTGAAATTACCGAGAAAATTGGTAAGGTTGCTTATAGATTGAATCTGCCTGAAGAGCTGAGTACGGTGCACAACGTCTTTCATGTGTCTAATCTGAAGAAGTGTCTGTCAGACGAAACACTCATCATTCCTTTCAAGGAACTCACTATTAACGAACAGCTACACTTTACTGAGGAACCAATTGAGATCATGGATCGAGAGATCAAAACCCTCAAACGTAGCCAGATACCTCTCGTGCGAGTCCGTTGGAACTCGCGACGTGGCCCAGAGTTTACCTGGGAGCGGGAAGACCAGATGAAGCGCAAGTATCCCCAGTTGTTCCCAAATGAAACTCCCAGCACTGAAGCTACAACCGAATTTCGGGACGAAATTCCAAACTAACGGGGGGATGATGTGACACCCCGTCGAAACGTTCTCACTTATACTAGCTTGACAGTGACTGCCTTAACTTTCGGGACGAAAGTTCTTAAAACTTGGGGATAATGTGACACTCTGGGTTTTCCCGAGCCACCATCTTGTATTGAAATTGCGTGTACATAATATTAAATGAAATTTGTGATTTATCTTGATGTGCTATGTGTCGATAATGAGTACGTATAATGTATAAGATATATATAAATATATAAATAAGAGTATTGGTGAGCCGAGACCACGAAGACCCGACCCGAGACCACCCGGCCTCGAGTAACCCACATCGGTTGGGCCGCCATCCTTGAGCCCACTCGGAAACCCATTAGGGTGCACCGACTTGGGCTTGTATATAACCGATGTTGGTGGCCAACCTTGCCACTTTTCAATCATCATTCACTCCCACACTCCCCTACACACACTCTCCTACTCTCCCCCTCACTAAGACCCTAACAACACAACCTCCTCTCCTCCTCTCGGATCAAACCGGCAACCAAAGGATTCTCGGATTTGTTTGAGACCAACACTCGGAAGCTCTTTCATCAATCCTTCACATCTTCTACACTCAAAATCCCTAGCCGGTTAGTGCTTCTTTGCAAATGCATGACAAAAGTGTTGATTTAGTGATAATGTGCATTGTTGCTATTATTTATTATGACGAAAGTGCTTTTTCGATTTAATGGGTTCTTGTTTGTTAATGATACATGCATTGGTTCCAAATGCCTAAGATGAACAATACCCTCTTTTGTGAAAAGTATGAATGTTGTATGATAATGTCTTGCTAAGATAAGCTTGAATGATAAAAGAATGATAGTTAGGATTGTTTATGATCATCCAATTTATGTTAGAGGTTATAGAACAAATGTTTTGCTTGATGATGGTTTACAAGATGATCTTGATATCTAGTTTATATGTTATGATTCTTGTCCATAGAATGCATGATTATGTAGGATGAACATGATGGTGAAGGATGAAAACCCTAAAATGATGAACAAGTTTGAATGTTAATATGAATATTTGAATATGCTATGAACATTTGAAAGATGCTTTGTTTGATCCATTTGATTAAGGTTTTAGACAAGAAAACATGTTGGTGCATTTCGGTTGGATAGTACACAGTTACATAAAATCAGAATTCTATTGGATAGTACAAACCTTGACAGATGTTCTAGAATCACCAGACAAACGAGTCGAGACCCTCGGTTACGACTCGAGATATTATGATCTCGACTCGAGACCACGAATCAACAACTCGAGATCAAGACAGTAGACATCAAGGACTCGAGACCAGCGAAGTCTCGACTCGAGGTCTCACAATCTCGACTCGAGATTGGACTCGAGACCTCTGAGGTTGCAACACATGCCAGCATCACTCGAGACCATACATTCATGACTCGAGATCTCCTGGTTGCGACTCGAGACCGAGTGTTCTCGAGTCGAGACCCCCTGGTCTCGACTGGGCTGGTTATCTCCGTATTGGGCCAAAGTGTGTGGACTGATCATGACTGTTACTGTTTAATCTGTGTTACTGTTGCTTTGTGCTATTATGGATAACTGTTAGAACATGCCCATTAACTTAGTGTATAACTTATCGATGTGTATGCTGCATGCTATGTGTTAGATACGTGTAAGACATACGTGATTACTTGTATCCGAGCCTGACCTATACTGGTAACCATATTAGGACGTGGTGACCAGCATACATAACCAAGTAAACTAAACTACCGAGCAACCCAAGGTGAGTTTACAACTATTAAAGCATGCGTTCCCGGTGGTTTTGGGAAACGGAGACTTAAACAACGCTATCCCCTCGTAAGGGATACAAACCTACTTTCTTCCCCTTAAATGGGACTCTTAGTTAATTATTGTTTATACGGAAATGCAACAAGCAACACTAAACGAAACTCTATCACTTAAGTCCCTACCATTTAATACCGATTAGTCGCCTGGGCCTGGCGAACGGGTTATTAGTTAATAGCGCTATTTAGGTGTAACCAGCCTCACACCGACCCTTGTTACTGGGAACGGGAGTGAACTAATGTACTCTGGCAAACCGTCAATGATGATAGAACATTGACAAACGGGGCACTGCGGAAACGTACGGTTAAGTAAGTATTCGGTAATGTAAAACAGTTTAGTCGCTTACTTATGGGGTAGCTCCCCATGGCATGTATAAACGGATAAATTAACTGGTGAAACAAGTTTTTGGTAATTAAAAACTGGACAACTCGTGAACTCGCCAACATTTTTGTTGATACCCTACTGCATGCTTTGCAGGTACCCAGTGACTCAGGAGCTTGCAGCTTGGGAATGTGTAGTGGTCGTCTAACCCATGTGTTGGGTTTTAAATAATCTTGAACTATGAACTTTGTTTTGAAACTGTTTGGCTTATGCTTCCGCTGTTTACTTAAACTGTTATTTGAACTTAAACTTTTACAAACCTTAAACTATGATGTTTACTAACTATTGTGGTTGGTGAACACTTTTACTACTAATCAACGCTCAGTATAATTGGTGGCTGGATCCTGGTCAGTCACGCCTCCAAGCGGTGGTACTCCGCAAGTGGATTTTGGGGTTGTGACATGAGTGGCGGTGTGTTTATTGTGTTAATAGAACTTGTGTACGAATTCTTGTTAAATCATAGAGTTAGCATGCTTTTGAAAATGATAGGGGATTTTTAGGTAGCCTCGTCTAGACGTGTGAGAGTGTGGGATTGGTGGGTTGGACCTCAAACTTTACATATATGAGCTTGGTATTGTGAGGGGTGGGGGTTTGGTCTTTAGAAAGCCATGTTTGAGCCTTATACCATTCGGTTGTGACCCAAACCTACTTCCTACAAAATTTTACCTATTGAGATGACCCAGTTTAGGAGATTTAGTATGTAGTATTGATGTTCTTGTATATATTGTTGAGTTTGATGTGTTATGAAAAAAAAAGAAAAAGAAAATGAAAAAGAAAAGAAAAAAAAAAGAGAAAGAGAAAAATATGAAGAAAAAAAATATTTAGTTGCAATAGTAGTTGAGAATGTAGAAGAAGTTGTGTATATATTTGATGGTTGCTTTGTTTAGTGGTAGAAATAAAAACCGGGTCAAATCAATTAGCTCTCGCATATATATTCCACCATTTTCCTACCTTTGCACCTAGCCCCGTTACAACCCGTAAGTCCTTTTGATTCATAAGCATGCTAAATACTCAATAGGAGGAGACTTGATTTTTATACAAGCTTATTGTCGCACAAACACACACATGCATTGAGTGGTTTATCATTATGTGCTAATATTTCTTGTCACCGAGAGTTTTTGTGAGGGGTGTGTCTTGTGGTATAATTGAAGGTTAGTAAAATGACGATACATTTTAGCTTGGTTTGCATCTTGATCGCTTGTGGTTTTGAAATAGTTTTTGAATGGGTTGCTTGGGACAAGCAACGGGTAAGTGTGGGAATGTGACGGGTGGTCCGTAGGACAACCCTTAAATGAGCAAATATGTGCATATCCCATATTTTACACGGTTATGTATCGTGAATGTGAGAACTGCGAGTATTGGTAATTTTACAGGATAATCGCTTAATTCGTTGAAGTTAGGAGAGTTTAGTGATGAAACAGAATTATCAAGGATGATAGTCGAAACACTACATTATTCGTGAGCCGTTATAAGTCGAAATGCAGTTTGAATGTGAAAGAAATGCAACGTACCGAAGTCTAGGGGCATGTTGGTTGATTATGTAAAGTTGAATTGTATGCAAAAATGGAACATATGGTTTGAGTGCGGGAAAAAAACGTAACTTACGGAATGGGAGTGTAACCTACGGGTATAAAGGTCTGATTACAAGTTTACAACAGAATGTATGAACCGTAACCTACGGTTCTTAAACCGTAGGCTACGGTTCTTAAACCGTAGGCTACGGTTGGAAGGATAAAGCGCACACATGCAAGCAGCGATTGGAGGGCTTTGGTGGCAGACTTCTTAAAATCTTGGGGGATGTGCACTTGAGGAATTATCATTAACATGACATCTCATTAATATTAAAGAGAGGCAGCCATCACACAAAAGTCAACAACTACTACATAATCATCATCATATACACATCGATTTTTTGGAGACATCAAGGAAGACAGCAGACAATTGTTTTGTCAAGTTGAAGTTATAAAAAGTCCAACATCATCATCATTATCTCTCATGCAATCTTGGTGAGAGGATTTGTTCACAAGGTAGTCAACAACATCATCATATATACACGCAGACAAGAAAGATCACATGTTGACTTGGAGCAGTCGATGACATCACATCATCATTAATTGGACCTGTGGACTTGCAGCCATAGTTAGTTTTGTTGAGTTATTATTATTTTAATAAAACATCATCACGTGAAGTCTTTGGAGGCCGATTGGAAACAAAGTCAAATACATTATCATTCTTACATGGGCCAACATCACATGGGCTTTAACATCAATTCATATGGGCCGACCTTTTGAGATAGTTGGCGGCTGGGCAGATTTTGGGGGTTAAAACTCATCATTAAATCATCATCACATCGTCCAACATCAAGAGATTGGCGGCAGACTTCTTTTGTTGGCGCCGATTGGAGAACTTTTGTAACTCACGCATTAATGAGTCATGTTGATGGGTTTTTATGTTTCCAATAATCATGTAAATCGGTTACACAACACTTAGTTAGTAAACGAATTTGGGACTTGGTGGAGGGGGGTTGTTCAAGCCATGAATGGCTAAACTCTTTATGGTCATCTTTAGTTGAAGGTTGGTAGAGACAATTGTGCTTGATTTCATATTTCTAGAATGGTAAATTGAATTTATGTTTTATTTATCATGGTGTGTTCTTATTTGCTTGTAAATTGTTGATGCTTATGATTATTCTATTTTGAAACCATACGTTCTTGGTGCCGTTGGCAATCGAGATATCATGGGTAGAACTAGGATCGGGTAAGGGTCAATTGGTCATCGGGTAACAACCTCACGTTCTAGGAATCTGAGTACTTAGTTCCCTTTTATCACAACAAGTAATTGCACATGAACTATGTCTATGTAGTTCTTTCTAGTGAATGATAGCACAAATGTTGAAGCAAACCGGAAACTAAAGATGGTCACTCGTCTCTAATTTGTTTACAACCAAAACACTTCCATTTTGCAATTAGAATAGTAGTCTTAGTTTTAAAAATCAACCAATCAAACCCACTCTTGAATTTATTTTTCTTTCAATTTAGTTTACTTTAGTGAAGTTAGACATACATCGAGATAGCACATATTCCATAAACTCCATGTGTTCGATACCCACTTGCCGCTAGCTACTTAGTAGTAATTGGATTAAATTTGATTGTGACCATGACATCACGTCAGTAGGCATACCAACTGTTTGACAAGTTTTATTCAACTTTGGTGTATACCTTAATCATTATAGCACTGAAAATGACCGGCTCTGATCTCTGATTCCCATTGTATGACAAGTATGTAAATCTGGTGACAAGAAAGAATCCCAAGAAACATTAAAAGATTACCTACGGGTTTTTTCTATGTATAAAACTCTTTTTGAAAAACTGTTTTCAAAATGAGTCAGTTAATTGTATGTATCAGTGAAAGCTGACGTATTTTCAAAAGATTGAGCCGCAGGTACCGAACCTCATTATAGGCTGGGAATCCGGGTCGGCTAGAATGAAGGCTAAGGAATTTACAACTCCTCAAGGTTAAGGCCTATGATGTCTGAAGCTCTATTTATTAGATTCCACCTGTGGGCTTGTACTAGAACCCTTGTATAAACTTGTATATATATTCAAGACTTTTATTAAATGAATATTTTAACTCTAATACTTCCGCTGCATTATTAATTGTGATACTGTTATCCAATCGTCATGACTCATCCGGGCCCACGGGAATCGGGGTGTGACAATTTTTACTTTGGGTAATGAGATAAATAAGAATTAAAGAATATAAAAATTTTAGATAAAGTAAATAAATGCTAAAAAAACTTTAATGAACAACCTAAATAAACGAACATGAACAAATGTTTACGAACACATTACCGAACGTTCACAAACGCAATTGAACGAATGAGACATCTGTTTGTGTTCGTTCATTTAACTAACTGAACAAAATTTCTTGTTCATATTCGTTCATTAAGTAAACGAACGAACGTAAACGAACTTTCATCGAACAGTTCACGAACTTTTTGTTGAACGTTCGGTTCATTTACAACCCTAGGTATACTTTGTAAAAATAAGTTTTTAAGTTGGGTGGCTCCTTGGGAGCAACCCTCTTTATCTTAAGATGTACGTAAGCTTTGCCCTCATCTTGTCCTTGTAAAACGAGCTATTAGCTTGCTATAAGTGAGATTTCACTAGATAAGTTTGTTATAATAGGTTTTTGGACTTAATCTCTCTCTCTCTCTCAATATATATATATATATATATATGGTAGGATTATTGTAAAAAGGGTGTGTTTTGTGAGAAGTGTAGGAAATGATCTACACCTTTTGATCTATAATCTAATGGTTGAGATTATAATTGCAAAATTGTATATAGTGTTTACCATCAAAATAATTAATATTGTATATTAAGGGTATAAAGGTAAATTTAACATTTTTAAATCAAAAAACCCACATGCAACGCACATGCAAGTTTCCCCCTTCTTTTTTAAACGTCAAAAATTTGTTATACATAACTTTTTTAAAAAGAAAATTACACCATAATAACGAGTGTTTTTTTATCTTTAATATGCGTACCATAGGGATGGATTAAAATGAGAACCACCTTAAGTTGTGAGAACTGTGAATTAGGTCATCCAAAAGGTTTATCCAATTTTTTTCTCAAAAGTCATAAAAAAATCACTTGTTTCAGCAAAATAAATAAATAAATAAATAAATAAATAAATAAAGATGCCGCATACCCACATTTACATGAGACGTAAAAAAATATTTATCTTCGTACAAAATTTACACCAGCACGTAAAAAAAACTTGCATCATTCAAAACTATCGACTCGACAACTTTTTTTTACAGATGTGTTTATAATATTTTTATGTACGTTTGTGCAAAAAAAAAAATTTGGCCCATCTCACGCCGGGAGAAAAAGTTCTCACGGTTCTCAAAACTCGTGGCGGTTCTCATTTGAACCGAGCCCGCGTACTATATTGCTATACTTATATTGAGAAAAAAATTTACATTTCGAGGATGTTTTAGTCCATGATGTTTTGTCTATGTTATTTTAATTGTATAGTGATTCAAGACGTTGTGTTTTAAAGTAAAACACATATAAGACACCATAACATTGCAAATACTTTTAGTGGTGTCTTATATACGTTAGTTTAAATGAGAAAACCAAAAAGCTAACTAAAAAAATCTCAAAAAACATACCATTTTTTTGTTTTCTCATTTAAACACCATGAACGTTAACTTTTTTTTATTAAAAATCGTTATATTTAATATATAAAAAAATTTCGAAAAAAGTTGTACTGCATATACGTTGCTTATATTTATCTATGTAAGTTGCGTAATTATTATGTCGCGTAATTATTGTACATACTTAATTATACTTTCTACGCGATTATATGATATTTGGGCGTAATAATGGTACGGACAAACTTTCCCTTCGTCCAAGAACGCGTATCGCTTTGTAGGATAAGAAACCCTTTTTACATTAACTTATTGTGTGTTGATATCATTTTAAGATCTGTATAGCTCATTATATAACGTTAATTGCATATTATATCTCTATATTGTAATCAAGTTCATATTATTACCACAAACTATAGGGCAAGAAAGTAAAAAGTTAACGAGACAATAATGGAACAATAATCTTGCTTTAGGTTCCGCATCAACTTAAGTGGGGTTAAAGTGGCAACCAAGAATCATGTTCTTCCTAACAAAAACTAAGCTTCTCAGTAATCATGTTTCCCTTTTGAATGGTTGTATGTAGATTTGACTTTTCACCAACTCACCCATATTTCCTTCCCTTTGTATTTTACAAAAGCTTTCTCAGCGAATTTTGGTGTCACATAAGCGTACGATTTGTGCACTCAAAGCTTTGTTGAAAAGAATATTTGATAAGCACTACATGATGCCTACCTAAATGAACGCATGTTATTGTCACTCGTCGATAACATAACATAACATTCATCGCATAACAATGGATGGTTTGATGACCAAACGAACAAATCCAAGCTGGTGTGACGGTGAAATAAAGTAAAGTAGAATGTTGGGAAGAATCCCAAAAGTTTCTTGATGAGAATAGTAAGACCCGAATTTTGATGTTTTTAGATAAAAGAATGGGTATGGGTGAAGAACAAGCATACATCATTAAGATATACAATGCCCACCATCCAATTCATTTTTGACTTTTAAAGATTCAAAGTTTGTACGTTTGTACTTAAATCTAACACATTTTCTCATTTATTTCAAATAGTTATTTAGTAAATTTCAGAGCATCAACAAAAGGTTTTTCACCGAACCGAAAATATACCCAACCCGACCCGAACCCAAGTACCTAGGTATTTAGATCGGTTCCAATTTTTCATATAAAATCGGGTCGGGTCGGGTCGGTTCTCGGTTCTTTTCTTGGTGAAACCCGACTTTGACATATGGACCGGAACCGACCCTATATTTAGGGTAGTGAATCGGTTCTGTATTTTATATTTTATCGGTACTCGGGTCGGGTCGGGTAATGGTCGGGTAGGGTCTGGTTTTTCCTTTTGCTCACCCCTAGGCGTGAGTTAGTTAGAGTCGGAAGGTGTCGAACTTCGAAGGTTACAGAGCTGGAATTGTCGGTTTTTATTTTATTTTATTAGGTTAATAGTATTTGGATTAGTCCTTGTTGTATACTAACACGCCCCAAGGCATTAACCCAGTGCAGGGCGTTAAAATTGCTCTGCATTAACACGTTAACGGGCTTCAAGGGCATTAAGGTGGAGTTAATAGCAGGTTAAAGTATACCTTTGGGGTTAGATGGAGTGAAAGGGGGAAACGTGGGTTATGTGTTGCCTAGGTGAAGTTAAGGGAGGCTAAAGTATAACACATGACTTTAGACTAGGAGTGGTTTAATGTTTACTATAAATATAGGGCTTTGTAATTAGATTATTTTGTTGAGTTTAGCTAATAAAAAAACGTTCAAGACGCGGAGAGGAGTTGAGAAGTTGAGAAGAGAAGAGAGAGAAGGGGTCCGTCTATAATGATTTTTGGTTTTGTTAGTATTTTTGCTAAAAAATATAAGATGGCATTCAAGGGATGAGCAAAGATGCAACTCTAAGAGCATTCACATTAGCTCCACCATATCTTCTGTTATTTTTAAATTGAAGTAAATATCTAAAAGTCATTCGTTTTCGCTTCACATCATATCAGAACCATAAAATCTACACCATGTTTTTATAATTTGAAAAGTTGCTATAGTAGTTTTTATATGTAAAAAGTTATTATTCATCTTGTATCAAATTATTGTGAGAGTATATAAACAGGAAATATAATAAAATAAATGTTTATAAATAAGATAAAGATAAAAATGGTAAACGAGATTTAGAAGGCTTTTTAAACTAAGATATAAATTTCAAAATATGTAAATTTTAGTTAAATTATATGATAATAGAGTTGTTCTGAATGCTCTAAATTTTCACTATCGTCTTAATTTCATACAAGGAAATAACCTTTCACCATTTTGAGGCCATGCTCTAAATTTTCACTATCGTCTTAATTTCATACAAGGAAATAACCTTTCACCATTTTGAGGCCAAAAATAGCTTATCAGATATTAAAAAGTTAAATACCGATCCTTAATATATAATTTGTACATATCGGATTAGGTTGAATGTATGAAAACACAGAATAAAAACAATATAAGGACATAAAAAGATTCCCTTTATGGTGGTCTAGTTTTTTTTTACGTTTATAGGAGTCTCAGCTTGCGATCTGCATATATCAAACATTCTACTCGATCTATTTGAATATATTAATCATTTTAGTACTTCTAATATTATACAATTAAGTTGTTCAACAAAGTTCGAAGCAATCAAATGATATTCTTTTTACAACAACCTTGATTTCTTTATTTTTTTTTTTTTTCATTTTTCTACTAGAAAGTTTAAAGATTGTAGTAACGGAATAATATATACTATATAACAATAATTCTTTTTGTTATCCATTGTGTCAAAAACTCTTTATCATTAATAGTTTCTACACTTTTGTAACCTAACGTGTTAATATTAATCTTAGCTTTGGATCCAGGTCCTTAAATATTAAAAAAAAAAAAAAAAACATTGGAGTTCATATTTTGTTAGTTGAAGATATTAGATCTTACTAAAAAAACTAGTTTTTTATTGTCGTCGTGCGTTACAGTAAAACCGAGCAAATGATAATGTAAAACAAATGTGATTTGAAAATAAAACATGTTGTTTAGAAAGAAAAACCATTAGAATAATTTAGTTTATCATCGTACCTTTTTATGATACAAATAAATACTTTATTTTTAGTACAACTTCGTTTTTAACAAAACTTATAACAAAATGTCGAGGGAAAAAATCAAATACAACTACGTACTTAATTTATTAGAAAAAAAAGTTGTAAACGTAAATTATTAAAAAAAGTATCAAATTAATTTATAAATTAATTTAGGTTCTAAAAAAGAAAAAAAATTATTAAAAAATGGTAAAGGATATATATGGTTTTTAAAAAAAAAGAAAAAAAATAAAAATATGTTATTAAAAGCCAATATAATAATAAAGTATTATATTATATTAAATAAAAAATAATAAAAAGCTATATATTATTATAAAATAAAATTACTATTTATGTTACTTCATTAACAATATATATAATATAGTATCTTATAAGCCGTATATTGCACAGGTTGAATAAATGTAATTTAATATATTACATATTAAAAAGTTATATCTATAAGAACCATATGTATTGTACGAATTGAATAAATGTAATTTTATATACTAAATAATAAAAAAAGTTATGTCTTTAAAACCATGTGTATTACACAGGTTGAATAAATGTAATATTGTTTACCAAATAATAAAAAAGTGTTATATCTTTAAAAAAATAAGTTTATTAGAGATAATTACATCATTGTAAAGAATAAGAGTAAATTTATATATTACAAATAAAGAGTAGGTGTATGTCAAAAAGAAGTAATAGTTTGGGTAAAAAGAAACTAGGGTAAATTACACTTTTTATCCTTTGTGTTTGTATCGAATTGCAATGGATAACATTTAACTTTAATAGTTACAGTCATAGTCATTTATTTGTAAAACCTATTACACTCTACGTCGTTTTGCACTAACCAGGTTAAATTTTTTTAGTTAACTATGGCATGTGTCTTACACATGAGGGTATGATAGTAATTTTACCTGTTATATTAACAATATATATATACAAAACATAAATTTAAAGTATCTCTCTCAACACTTCTCCCTAGCCAGTGCGGAAGCTTGACCCGAATGACGGGGGGTTGAAAACGTATATACCCAAAAATTTCTATACGAAAACTACATATATAACAGTACTGAGCAAAAAGTTTGGGGGGTCAGGCACCCCTCCCCGCCCCTTCTATACATCGCCCCTGTGACTTCTCTTGACCTCCACAAGAAACATCAAAGATCTGAACTATCATACACCTACTATTAGGGTGAAAGGGATGAATCCCTCATGAGATGGAGTAAAATTTCCACCTACACAATCATCAGGCGACATGTCGATTCCCCCCCCCCCCCCCCTCTTGCCCAAAAAACATAAGGGGTGGTCACCACTCATGCCATGGGGTAAACTAATTTTTTTTTCTTTTTTTAAACTGCAATAAATTAAAAAACGTTACATTAAATTTAAAAAAAAATAAAAAAAAACATAACATTAATTAATTAATTAAAAATACTTAAAATAAACTAGATTAAACTATCTAAAATTACTACTCTTCGTCGGGTTCCACCAATATGTGGGGTAAATCTATTCTTTCGAGACACTCAACGAGATCATATTTTAGTCTCCAATGCGTATCTTCATCCATAAATTCGTTTAACACACTGTCATCGAGAGCGGGCTCGATTGGAGGATCTCGAATGTGTACCGGTGCTATCACATTTCTATCGTCTTTTAAAATCATGTTATGTAAAATAATACACGTATACACCACGTACCTACTTTTTTTTATACTCCTAGCACGCATTGGCCGATTCATTATACCCCATTTTGACTTCAAAACACCAGAAGTCCATTCCACGTCTTTTCTTGCCGCCTCCTGTTACTTCTTGAACTTCTTTTCGTCTAGTATGTGAGGATATGGAAATGATTTGACAAACACGGACGATGTAGGGTAGATTCCATCCATGAGATAGTAACCACGTTTGTATAAGCGGTTGTTAATGTAAAATGGACATTTTGGGGCTGTTCCATTTCATTCAGTGTGAAATAATGGAGATTGCTGAAGCACATTGATGTCATTTTGTGTACCCGGTGGACCGCAAAAAGCATGCCAAACCCACAGATCTTGAGAGGCCACCACTTCGACCATAACTGTAGGGTAACGGTGATCTCCTCTCATATATTGGCCCCGAAACACTGTGGGACACATTCTTTATACGAAATGGGTGCAATCAAGGCTACCTACCATACCACGTAGGTGATGTTTATCCTCATGAGCTTGGTATAAAAGCGTCATGTCGTTGCTTGTTGGCCTACGTAAGAACTCGGGAGCATATATTTTACATACCATTTCGTAGAAATATTCTAGTCACTCGCGGGAAGTCCTTTCGGCCATATGTAAATACTCATCGTTCTCGTCTGGAGGGTTACCGGTTGCAAGTTGTTTAATAGCCGATGTAACTTTTTACAACGGTGTAAAACCCTTCTTCATTCTCGTATCTACGCCCTCTTCAAACCAAGGGTTATTCGTTTCCACGTTGCTCACAATTTTTAGAAACAAACGTTTCGACATACGGAACCTATGATGAAAATATCTTTGTTATATTTTGGGTTCTTGACAAAATAATCCGCCATAAGGATTTCGTGGCCACTCTCACGATCACGATGAACAAAACGTCTCTTACTAGATGTGCCTGTGTCTTGTACTTCGGCTTCGTCGATGAGATTTTGGAAAAAAAATTATGTTACTATCGGATAAATCACTGCCATCAGGTGGGAAAACGATAATATTTCTTCCACTATTTTTAAATAAAATAGGGGTAGAGATTTAGTTTTGGAGAAATGAGGAAATGAGTTGGTGTGAATTTGTTTAAAATGGGTTGGGTTTATATAGTTTAAATATATAAAAAAAGCCTTTTTTAAAATCAAACGGCTAAATAGTCATTACCTTCCAACAGTCCAAAAGTCAAAGCAACGTTCACATGATTCAACGCGGTGACAAGTCCTCGATTCCACTCCACCACGTGCGACAAAGGGGAACAACGGCAGTGTTCCCACGCGGTAAAGGGTTTCACCGCCTCCCTTACAGCTCCTGCCCCGTTCACCCTTAATTCAAATTAACAAAAAATCTGAACTCATCATACACCTACTCCATGAAAACCCATCACCATAAGGTTTTTGAAAGTGTTATTTAAAGCATTTCTTTTCTCCTTTTATCTACACCGTACAATAGCACCACTGCCACTTAACCGCCACCACCTACACGACAGACGACAACAATGATGTTGCCACCGTTTGTAGACGGCGGTGGCGGCTCTGGTGATTTCCATTTTTCAGCCATGACTTCCAGCGACCTAGGGTTTGCTTTAAGTTTAGATCCCTTTCTGATGTCGTGGATCTAGTTTAGATCTGTCATCATCGTCGACTGTTGTAGTAGTCTTCATTTGCCAACCGCCGGAAAGTGCTCGGATCATACCTTGCATAAATTAGATGTGGTAAGAAGAATTTTGAAGCAGATTGTGATGGTTTAGATGGAGTGTTTGATGTAGTTATCTCAATTGTGATCCAGTTTTGGAAACCAAAGAAGGATTAGTTGAAATGAGTTCTGAAATGAATGGGGAAATTGGGGAGAACCTGAAAAGGTGTTTATGTTTAGTTAAGCTTTGGGGGTTAAATGTTACCAGATTTATAGCGAAGTTGTTTAAATGTTGATGCCGGTGGTGTAATGGCGGTGGTGGTGGTGGTTAAACACCGGAATGTATAGAGAAAGAGAGAGAGAGAGAGTTGAGGGATTGAGAGATGGGTTTCCTAAGGGTGAAGAAACAAAGGTGTGAAAAGACATAAATGCCCTCACATGAGGTGCACATTACCAGACTTAACTTGAAATTTTAACTGGATTAATACTAAAGGACGCCGAGTGTAATGGGTTTTACAAATAAAGGATTGTGACTGTAATTATTAAAGTTAAAGGTTATACATTACAATCCGATAAAAACATAAAGGACGAAAAATGTAATCTACCCAAGAAACTAAAAAATGTAGCTATTACATGACACGTTAGGTAATATAAACAATGAAGATAATATGATATAGAAAATCAAATAAATAATATTATAAATAAGAATTATCCATTAAATTTAAACTAAATAATAATTATCTATAATCAAGTAGAAAAGATTAAACTAAATAATATTTAGTGGAAGAATTATCTATAACTAATTATAAGAGATTAAACTAAATAATCATGGCCGGCCCTGGGGGTGGGCGGGGTGGACCACTGGCCAGGGCCCGATAGTTCGAGGGGCACGTTTTTTTATGAAAAAACCTGACATGTATATGTAAAATATTTTTTTTAATAGGGTACACCCATACAAACACCAACATATGCCCCCTTACAAAACTATTTTTATGGTTTAGATTAGTTATTAACCCCTTTGGCATTAGGTTTAGACCTTTAATGAGCACAATACCCAATTTCATTAAGGCCTAAGGGCACATTTTTTCGAGCTCGAATAGGGTACACGAATTCTTAGAGCCGGCCCTGTAAATAATAATTATCCATAAGAGATTGACGAAAAAATCAAAAGATACATGGCCTAATATGATGATAAGTGTCCCTAAATTGGTTTCTTATATTACATAGTATTAGGAGTAAGACCCGTGTGCAAACACATGTGGTTTTTAGAAAACCATGCATACCACATTTTATTAAATGACGTATGAAATGCTACGCATATACATTTTTTAAGGTTTAATTAAAAATAGATTATCAAGTCGGTTACAACGAATGCATCATCCTTATTATAACAACATCTAATCTAGTTGCTCAACACAATTTGAAAAAGCATGAACTTCTAACATCCAAGCCACCAACATATCTCTCCGTCCCTTAACTTCTATACAGAAAATGCATAGAAAATAGATTATTGCAACTCTTCACCACTATATTCGTCTTCTCACTCCTGAGCATCTAGGGGCTCCATTTATGCTAACCTTTTTCCTGTTCCAATTATGCTATAAAGGTATTGCGTCTGGATACTTATATTGGACCTGTATGCATATGTATACATTCATTAGGTCCATATTGCTTTTATATTTAATATCTATAATTAAAATAGTTCTAAAAATCAAGAATTTGATACCAGTGTAGCTTGAAACTGCAGTTGAAACATGACGCTGATCTTGTCGTTTTGCGTCTCCCATTTACCAGATTATTAGGACATTTTTGAAGTTAAATCTTTTATGTTATCTTGTAATTTGCTATTGTTTTCTTGTAACAACCAATTCCAAGTTCTAGACCGTTAATCGCCAAAACTGAAGCGTGCGAATCTTAAACCAACCGACTTACTTTAGTTGGGCGGTTGTTCATTTAACGATTTGTGAACCCGTAGATCACAATACAAAAAGAAAAAGAACACAAAAAAAAGATTTAGTAAACCATGAGTATCTACTACATGTAGGCTGTAAGCATGTCTAGATTTTGAGGATTCTTTTTCATAATCTTGGAATAAATAAGGCTATATACTACTATAAGTAACCCAATATTTTAAACTTCAAAATCTTGAATAGATAACATAATTAATTAAAATAAAAAACACACTAATGCCAAGATGATTCAAGAAACGCTTAGGATAAATGTTGTTCAATATCTACAAACTGGTAAAATTAGATTGACCATTTGAAAAACATTTGGTGCAAGATGAAGTGATACCTTTAAGAATAAAACTAAAACTTCACCAAAATATGCTACAATCTCCTCTTTTCATATTCTAAGTTATCATCACAGTCTTCTACAAGCATTCTGTGAAATCATATAAATCAGGGGAACATAAGATACCATATGCAGCGCAAAGGGCAAAGATATATGCCAACAATAACAAAGAAAATTAATTAAAAAATCCAAGTTACCTTTTGAGCTCGTTAAATTCAAAACCACATACCGTTCTGAAGTGTGGCAATGGCATCTCAAAAGAAGCCGAGATTTGAGTCGTATGACGAAGTTGTCTTCTCTACCCTCGACTATAAACACAACCCATTACGAAACATGTTCAAAGAAGCTTCATTCGAATCATCGATTTTGGCACGAAAGGTGTTGATTTTGTGGTTCTCAATGGCGAACACTAACATCATTAAAATAATGTTTTGAAACCACTGTTTAACCTAACAATCGTTTCAAAACACAGTTTAAGCCAACAGTGGTTTCAAACACTGTTTAACCTAACAGTGGTTTCAAAACACTGTTTAACCTAACTGTCATTTCAAAAGTGGTTTCAAAACACTGTTTAAACTAACAGTCATTTCAAAACACTGTTTAAACTAACAGTCATTTCAAAACACTGTTTAAGCCAACAGTGGTTTCAAAACACTGTTTTAACCCAACAGTGGTTTCAAACACTATTTAACTTAACATTGGTTTCAAAACACTGTTTAACCTAACGGTCGTTTCAAAAGTGGTTTCAAAACACTGTTTTAACCCGACAGTGGTTTCAAACACTGTCTAACCTAACAGTGGTTTCAAAACAATGTTTTAATCCTAACAGTGATTACAAACACTGTTTAACCTAAGATTATCCGTTAACGTTAATTCAACAGAAACTGGTATGACAAGGAATTCAAATGCTCTAAAACTTGCTTCAAACGGTCATTCTGGATATTAAGAAGATTATTAGCATCAAATCCTATGGTTTTAGTACATGTTAAATTAGAATATAAAATTTACCTTTTCCTTTTGAAGTGTTTGCAGCTTTATATGAAGTTCTTCAAGCTTTCTTAAAGAAAGATCAGTTTCATTCAATACTCCATTTGAAAAAGTTGCATTAATTTCTTTTTGTATTTTCTGTATTTGTTCCAAGACTTCAAGAAATTGATTTCTTCTATCCGATTTTCTCTTTTTCATCTCTTCGAGTTGTGGAAGAATAGCTCCCAGTTCTGCCTTCAAGCTTCTAGGGGTTTGATTAGACTAAAAAGTAATACATATTTAAAACACAAATATGTCAAAACACTAAATTATATTATATCTAACGGGCCTGGCTGGCAATCTTTTTCAGTTATTAGAACTTGGTTAGAAACAGCTTGTGTCAAATAAAAAGCCACCAAGTGAATCTCTTTATTTAAAAAGTTGGAATAGCATTTTAAAGTTATAGTTATTTAACCATATTCAATACATTAAATATTTATGTTCAAAGAAGATGAAACAAAAAATGTCAGTGGCCCAATCCATTTTAAATTTATCAACCAAAAAATATTCTATAAAAAATACTACCAATTAAGAGTGGAGCCAGAAATATGATTTGTTATGCTCTTAATGAAACTTGAATTAATATCAAATCCGACAATAACACACTGCAAAGTCGAAAGGATTATGTACCTTCTGGACCAAAGCAGCAAGTTGACTCTCTAGACAGGTGTGGTAGGTCTGGCACCACGGCGATGGCAGCCATGATGTATAATCACGTGCCCCGGTACAAGAGAGTAATCTGTAACACCTCGCAAAATCATGCCCAATGTAATAAAAACACGTGTCATGAACTTTAAACGTGTGATGAATTGATTTTCGAGGGACTAAAAGTGACAAACAATGTAATTATGTATGTAAAAGGATCCAACGTGTCAACATACCTAACTTGTGCCTCTGATTGACCTTACGCGACGTTCGTATTCTTTAATGAATAAATTGTTCGACATAAAAGAGCCGTTGGTGCTTAAATTGAAAATTTTACAAGCATAGGGGTTAAATGTGTCAACATGTTAAAAGTTACCTCTGAGTGACCTTTTAACGATCCCAAAAGCATTGTAATATTTCTATGTTTACTCTCACGAATATCGGATGGTAATCTCATGGAGTTTTGATGAAAATAAGACTTTTCGGGTGATCTCACAACTAAACGGGAGCTTAACGAAGTTAAATAATGACCCAAGACACTTGAAAGTTTACTATGGGGGGTCATAAGTGCAATAAAAGAAAGTTAAATAAACTTAAAATGGACCAGGGACTGAAAATGCAAAGTTTTCAAACTTTTAACCGAAACTACCCATCGTCGCGTGCCACGTAGGCCACCTTCAATTCCTTCGCGGGCCGCGTAGAAGGAGCCGGCGACCAAAAAAAGGGACAGTTGCATGTTGTAGGCTGTCCACCGCCTTTGCATGAGTTCTGAGCAATACCTGGGGCTTGTAAATGGTTTTTAATGCCCTAGGGACACTTGGGAACATCTGGTAACATCATAGGGACAATTGCAATGATCCAAGAACATCCAATTTCCTATATAAGGGCCTTGATTTTCACTTGTTCATGCACACTTAAAAACTTTCACTTCAAAACTCACTCTCTGAAGCCTCCTGGTGCTAAAGGAAGCTTTCTCAAGTTCAAATTTCGTGCTAAGGACTCTAGTAAGTGTTCTTAGCTTCTATAGTTAAAGTTTTATTAGCTTAATGACCTAAAGTCAAAGATATCGTAATTACGCTTTGACTTTGTGATTAAACACTAATGGTCCAGCCATTATTCGAATTAAAAGTGGCTATGTGTTGGTAATTATATAGGTGTTAAACCCTTAAAAGGGCACCTTCAAATTATCACGTTATCTCAGTCAATTGTCGGGTCAAACTTCTTAATAAAAAGTCAAACGAGTCAGTTTTTGCAAAATAATCCATAACTGATAATGCTGAAGTTATGGAACATGTTTTAACACTTAAATAACTTGGTAAATAATATAAGAACATGTTTAGGCATGTTCAACCCGACAATTCTGAGTTTAGGCTTGGTTCGCAACCGAAAGTCACAAAAGTAGACTTTTACTTTGACTTTCAGTTCTGACCCGATTTAGCTTAGTTTAGTTATGCCTTAGGGTTCCTTTGGGACCACATTGCATGTTAGTATAACCCTCTGAGATTATACTATATGGTTCCATAGAAATCTGATTCATTGCATGTCACCGTTAAATGCTTAAAAACGGACCATTATGCCCTTTTATCATTAAAACGAGATTTTTGGAAATGTGAGAGGACAAAAACCTTTATTACTGATATTTTAATATGTCCTAAAAATTTGACATCCGTTTCTAGTCTGGAATAAGAGTTATGCACGATATCGTAAAACAAAAGCTTTTTGTTAATTAAATGGCATTTTTGGCATAAATCATATTTAAACCCAAATTTTGACACCAAACTTTCTACCCACTGATGTAATATAATATTTAAGGATTTTTAGAAATTTTTGTCAAATTTTATACTGACCATAACATATAGGTCTTGCATGAACTTGGTAATTGACGATAATGCCCTTTTCATTAATAAAATTAATTTTATGCATCATTTGCATGTCAAACCTTTTTCTACTGATTTTATACATTAAATAAACCATTTTAAACACTAGACTGATCAAATTCTCAGATTTCCTTAAACAACCCGAATATCATCAAATAGCGACTTTTATGCGATTTAAGCGCATAGTATGGTTAAAAACCATATTTAGCACCTAAGACTTATTACCTACTGACTTTAAAAATAAATTTATATACTTTAACAGTAACTATATGTCTTGAACTCAGATTTCCAAATTTGATCTTTAAAGCGTATGTGAAATGACCAAAATGCCCCTACAGTGCATAGTTTGGCCATAAATGATAAATTTCTCATATGTATGATATTTTACTGATGTAACTTGTTAAAAATAAATATTTTTACTAATTGTTATAGACTAGAACCTCAGTTTATTATTTAAACACTTTTATAAACTTTAAAATGACCAAAATACCCTTTCAGGGCTTAAATTGGTTTTAAATTCATTTTGGGCATAATGGAAGATATCCTACTGATATCATAACATATTTAAAGCATATTAACTTGTGGAACCTATACATAACTCTTTGGGTTACCCGCTATGCATATTCACGTTCGGTACGGTTTATGTAACTAGTTTGCATAAATTAACCGAAACGGGTCAAACCTTATCATTTTTACTTCAAAATCCAGAATGTGTTTAGTTTACCCATTTTATACAAGTTTTCATACTTGTTGGGTCTAAATCACATTCTAATCCGGTCTTCGCTTAATCTTGTGTTTTGAACCGTAAACCTTTCTTTAAAATAAATCGGTCTAAGTTATAACTTAAATAAGACCCGTTAGGAATCTAATAGGTTATTAAAACCTTCGTTCCAGATTAGGAGCCCAGTAAAAGCTACTTGTACTTGCTGATTTGACATACGGCTGAGAATAAAATTATATTTTAGATCAGGTAAATACTTTTAACTTATTTCCCTTATACGGGCTTGGGATACGGTAAATTATTGCCGCTTGGTCTGGTATTGAATCTTTAATCGATAACCCGTGTCCTGGATATCCTTGGCTCATTCATTTGAAATGGCCACGACTTAAGCACGGGGTGTAGGCATACACCTAACAGTTGCGTATGTAAAAAGATATACCCACTTGTTGAGGATAACTCGCCATGGGTTTATATTATGTGGTCTGTCTATTAATCTTGTCACAGCTTCTATCCCGGGTCCTGAACGTACGACAAGCATATAAATCTGTATACAAGATTATTTTAATAATTTTCCCAAGTTATAAAAGATTTTATGCCTTGCGCATCCAAACAAACTTTATAAATGCTTTTCAAAAGAGTCAGTTAATTGTATTTACCAGTGTAAACTGACGTATTTTTCAAAAAGACTAAGTGCAGGTACTACGCGTAATGGGCTGGAACTCCTGAGTATTAAATAAAGAGTCTTGCAAGCTTTTGATACTTAAAAATTTGTTGAACAATATTTCTTTCTGTTTTAGATCCGCCTGTGGATCCACTTACAATCCGTTGTGTAATATTTTATTATATTTTCAACTCAGTTTGTATAATTACTTTGAGACTTCCGCAGTGCATTAAACTGTGACTAATTGACTATGATGATATCAACTACGTCACGATACTCCACACCGGGCCCACCGGTAATACGTGGAAATATCGGGGTGTGATAGGTTGGTATCAGAGCCAACATTGAGTGAATTAAACACTAGCCTTTCGTGTTTAATCTCAATGACACAGTTGCACATTCCTTGACTTCCGACTCTAGGCAAAGTACTTAGGATTAATCCTAATCTTATTTGTTTTTGTCTTTTGTTGTTTTCTTTTGTTTTGACAGGATCAAAGACAATGCCGCCACGTATTGGAGGTAGAGGTGGAAGAGGAAAGGCACCAATGACTGCAAGGAATGATCATGAAGCCGGGCCATCCCACCGGCGAACACCTTCAGCAACCCTTAGCTCTAGTCCCCACGAGGATTGGAGAACTTATTTAGAGCATGCGAGACGTTCTGTCTCGCTCAGTTCCTCCCCGTCTTACCATCACTCGTTCGGACCTTATCAAGACGAGGAGCATAGCGATTCGCACCGTTCCTTCATACCTTTGCAGCGATCGGGTTCGCACCGTGCCTTCCAGGACCCGACACCCTTTTTCTAAAGCCGGTTCAATCCGATGAACCAAGTTCAAGAACCAGAGGGTCCAAACCCTTTGGGGCCAGCTGATCATTATCCTGAGATGCAGGATATGGCGATGGACGAGGATCCTGATCCCGAGCTACCACCGACTGGGACGCCGACGCATTCCATTGATATATCCAGCGGATCATCCTTTCATGGTTCACCTTAAAGGGGCCCAGACATTTTCGCTTAGAGATGGGCTACATACAAGTGGGAGTACACTCCCCCTCACCACTACTCACCACCACACCAACAGGTCCCTTCTGAGGACCCGCATTTTCATGCGGTCACGCCACCGCCACCGCCAGCGCCAGAGCAGCAACTGCCTCCAGAACCACCGAGGCGTAGGAGAACAGGTGCACGGATATCCGTGCGTGGGGGATTTCACTTCAGCACCCCCCAACACTCCAGCAACAGCCACTATCCGCCGTTGTATGAAGACCCGCAAATGGGTGGGCCTTCAAACCCAGCCTCTGAAGTCGACTCTGCTCCAGTCGCACTACCACCACCCATAGGTTATGAAAACCCAATTCCTTATTACTACGGTGCAACGACGTATAACCCGTTTGAGCAGCAAGCTTATTCGGGTTACAATTACAACAATGCCCCTGATGTTGACCCGTACCTCGAGGCGGTAAACTACAACGCTCTCTACCCTGGATGACCCTTTTCAGCTACGTACCCAACGGGGTACCCGGCATATGGGTATCAATACCCACCACCTCCTCAACCTCCACAGCAGCAGCCACCGCAGCCACCACAGATACAGCCACCACAGCAGCAGGAAATCCTTCAACGGTTGCACTAGGTGGAGCAACAGGTACAGGAGGAGCGTAGAAGCCGCCGAGGTCTACTTAAGGGTTTGGCAACCTAATAAAGGGGAAGAAGAAGAGGGATTATTGAAATTCCTTATTTATTTGTTTTGTAATTCTTATTTTCAATTAAGTCCTTGTGTGGACATTTATTTATGTACTTGGTCCCTGCGTGGCCTCATCTTTCTTATTTCTGTCCCTGCGTGGACAATGTTATTTCTTTAAAAGTCCCATTTTGGGCAAGCTATGTACTTCTTTCAATTTATGGAATGTTTTATTTTTAAAATTTCATTTGTCATTATATATATGAATATATTATATGAAATAAATCAAATATCATTCAAATTTAATGTTGATCCGCCATTTAAACAAAATCTTAAAGGTAAAACCTAGCCCATATGTCAATTTAAGACATGGCCATGATGGTAGATCCTTTTTAAGAAAATAAATCCTTGCTAACATCTGAAAACATGTTAGCACTTCTGACAACAGTGATACGATAAAATCACACTTGTCATCCTTATATTGGATTTTTTTCCAATTCCTTATTCTTACCTGGTGATTAAAACATCCATTTGTGATGAAATGCCTTCGGGACATATTCATTGTCTAATAAGACAAAAGACAGTTGTAGTCTACGACTCCCTGTCAAGAAAAGGTGATGAACTATGTTCAAACCTAAATGCCTTGATTCTATAAAATCATGGCTTATGAATTAAAATTGTCCTTGTGACTAGGCTTTTTATATGCCACCCTATTATCCATAATAGTTTATAACTGGGATAAATTGTAATAAAAATTTAAATAAATTAAATTACCAAATTAACCAAAATGGTTTATAGTTACCATGGTTAATGAATCGTCAAAAATAACAATTTCATAATAGACTTCTGAATAAATCGTTGTCATCATTTTTATGTAGCAATCAAACTACATGGCTGAATCAGATGAGGTTAACAGTCACCCCAGGGAGAGAAACGATACCACCAGAGTTAATGTAGCTGGTGCAGACCTACAAGCGTTAATAGATAATGCTGTTACTCGAGCCCTAGATAGACAGTTTAAAGAATCAAGCGGTACTCGTAGCAGGACTCAGTCTGTACCTCATACGAAACCACCTTCCAAGACTCATACATCTCACAAAAACGATTATCATCATCCGTCAAATCAAAGGAGTGTCCCATCTAAGCAAATCGTGCTTAATCAGGAGCCACGTGTTAAAACCTGTTCTTACAACTATTTTGTCTCTTGCAAGCCAAGGGACTTCATGGGAGAAAAGGGGGCCATTGATTGTATGACATGGCTCGATTAGATGGATACCATGGTTGACATCAGTGGTTGTGCAGAGCAGGACATTGTGAAGTTTGTTTCACAATCATTTAAAGGTGAAGCTTTAGCTTGGTGGAGGTCGTTAATCCAAGCTACAGGGAAGATTTTGTTATATAATTTGACTTGGGATCAATTTGTTGCATTAATCAAGGAAAACTTCTGTCCACAGCATGAGGTTGAGAAAATCGAGACTGACTTCTTGACTTTGGTCATGAAGAATTTAGATTGTCAGGCGTATGTTACAAGCTTTAACACTATGTCCCGATTGGTTCCTAATTTGGTCACACCGGAACCGAAGCGTATAGCACGTTTTATCGGAGGTCTAGCTCCAGAGATCAAAGGAAATGTGAAAGCATCCAGACCTACAACATACAGGTCCGTGGTAGATCTCTCTCTATCTCTTACACTTGATGTTGTCAAGAGCAAGTCTGTCAAAGCTTCTGATAAAGGAAAGCGAAAGCGGGAGGATGAGAGTTCTCATCGCTCCGATAAGAAAAGAAAAGGGAACTCAGATCACAGGAAGAGTTTTGGGTTTAAAAAGGACACCCAACAAATAGGTGAGAAGCCCAAGTGGAAGATCTGCAAAAAGAATCATTTTGGAAAGTGCAGACTCGAATTGAAATCGCAACAACAATCACAGCCTAGAGTTTGTGGGATCTGCAAATCAAAAGAGCATAGAACGCTGGATTGCAAGAAAATGAAAGATGCAACTTGTTACAATTGTAACGAGAAGGGGCATATCAAGACCAACTGCCCACTATTTACAAAGAAGCCTGAGGAGGCTAAAGAGACCAATACCCGGGTCTTTCAAATGAATGCTCAGGAGGTCGTTCAGAATGACAATGTTATAACAGGTACATTCCTTATCAATGATGTTTATGCTAGAGTGTTGTTTGATTCAAGTGCAGACAAGTCTTTTGTAGACAACAAATTTTGTAAGTTATTAAATCTGCCTGTTAAAACTCTAAGCATAAAATATGAGGTAGAATTGGCTGATGGTACCATAGAGGCTGCTTCAACAGTATTAGATGGATGTTTTATATCCATTAGGAATCACTCTTTTCCGCTATCCTTGCTTCCGTTGAAATTGGCGGGATTTGACATAGTGATAGGCATGGATTGGTTGTCTCGTAACCAAGCCCGAATGGTATGTGATAAGAAGGAATGTTTATCAAGACTCCTTATGGTGAGCCATTAACAATTCAGGGAGATACGCAGTACGGATTACCTAAGCAAGTTTCTATGCTTAAGGCATCGAAGTGTTTGAAGAAAGGTTGTGTCATATACTTGGCACAGGTAACCATTGATGAACCAAAGCCCAAGATCGAAGATATCCCTGTTATTTCTGAATATCCAGATGTTTTTCCTGAAGAACTACCTAGTTTACCTCTTGACAGACAAGTGGAATTTAGGATCGATATATCCTGAAGCAGCACCAGTTGCAAGAGCACCTTATCGATTAGCTCCGACTGAGATGAAGGAATTGAGAACACAGTTGGATGATTTGTTGGAAAAAGGTTTTATTCGACCTAGCTCATCCCCTTGGGGAGCGCCAATTCTATTTGTGAAGAAAAAAGGATGGCTCGATGCGTTTATGCATTGATTATCGCGAGCTGAACAAAGTTACGATTAAGAACAGATATCCATTGCCCAGGATCGACGATTTGTTCGATCAGCTTCAAGGAGCAAGTTACTTTTCAAAGATTGATCTAAGGTCAGGATAAAACCAGTTGAAGGTCGGAAATGAAGATGTGCACAAGACCGCATTTAGAACACGTTATGGCCACTATGAGTTCTTAGTGATGCCTTTTGGGCTCACTAATGCACCTGCAGCATTCATGGATCTCATGAATCGCGTTTGCAAGCCGTATCTAGACAAGTTTGTCGTTGTCTTTATTGATGACATACTTATATATTCAAAGAATCAAGCCGATCATGAAAGACATCTCCAGTGTATCCTTAAACTTCTACAGCAAGAAAAGCTCTACGCCAAGTTTTCCAAATGTGAGTTTTGGCTTCGTGAAGTCCAATTTCTTGGACATGTGGTGAGCGAGCGTGGTATCCAGGTGGATCCCGCTAAGATCGAAGCGATTATGAATTGGCAAGCACCGAAAACACCTACAGAGATACGCAGCTTCTTGGGTCTAGCAGGATACTACAGACGTTTCATTGAAAACTTTTCAAGGATTGTTGCACCTCTAACTTCGTTGACTCGCAAGAATATAAAGTTTGATTGGGGTCCCAAGCAACAAGAATCTTTTGAGATTCTTAAACAAAAGTTGAGCAATCCTCCTGTGTTGACATTGCCAGAAGGGATTGAAGAGTTTGTTGTATATTGCGACGCATCGCACACCGGTATGGGTTGTGTGCTTATGCAGAAGGGCAAGGTTATTGCCTATGCCTCACGTCAATTAAAGGTGCATGAAAAGAATTACACCACCCATAATTTGGAATTGGGTACTGTTGTATTTGCACTAAATCTTTGGAGACATTACTTATATGGAACCAAGTGCGTGATCTATTCCAATTATAAGAGACTTCAGCATCTGTTTAATCAGAAGGATCTTAACATGAGACAATGCCGATGGATGGAAACATTAAACGATTATGATTGTGAAATTCGATATCATCCAGGCAAAGCAAATGTAGTCGCTGATGCTTTGAGCAGGAAAGAAAGGATTAAACCGATAAGAATCAACGCCAAGAGCATTGAACTAAACAACAGCTTGAATGAAAGGTTGTTAGGCGCTCAAAAGGAAGCTATTTTAGAATCTAACTATCTGAATGAGAAGTTAGGCGTAACTGCCATTCAATTATCTGATGGCAAGGATGGAATCCTAAGATTGAATGGTCGAATCTGGGTTCCAATCCACGGAGGGCTTAGAGATGTAATTCTTCAAGAGGCTCATAGTTCGAAATATTCAGTCCATCCTGGCAGTGATAAGATGTACTAGAATTTAAAGGCAAATTATTGGTGGATAGGTTTGAAGAAATCTATAGCCACTTATGTGGCTAAATGTCTGACGTGTGCACAGGTTAAAGCCGAACATCAAAATTCGTCAGGTTTGTTGCAACAGCCTGAACTTCCCACTTGGAAGTGGGAAATGGTAACTATGGATTTTATTACTAAGTTACCAAAGACAAAATGTGGGAATGATACAATATGGGTTATAGTTGATAGACTGACGAAGTCAACTCATTTTATACCCATAAAGGAGAAGCACAGCTCCGACAAGCTAGCTCAGCTATACGTGGATGAGATAGTATCTCTCCACGGTGTGCCAGTATCTATTATCGCTGATAGGGACACAAGATACACATCGCATTTTTGGAAAAGCTTTCAGCAATCTTTAGGCACTCGTTTTCAGCACTGCATATCATCCTCAAACAGATGGTCAAAGCGAGCGTACAATCCAAAAGCTTGAGGATATGCTCAGAGCATGTGTTATTGATTTGGGTGGAAGTTGGGATGACCATCTTCCTTTAATTGAATTTTCGTACAATAATAGTTATCATTCGAGCATTCAAGCAGCGCCTTTTGAAGCATTGTACGGAAGGAAGTGCAGAACGCCAGTTTGTTGGGCGGAAGTTGGAGAAACCCAACTGTCAGGACCTGATATAGTCATGGAGACGATGGAAAAGATTGTTCAGATCCGCGATTGTCTTAAATCTGCTAGGGATAGGCAGAAGAGCTACGCGAATAAAAGGCGTAAACCCCTGAAATTCGAGGTGGGTGACAAAGTGCTACTCAAGGTATCACCTTGGAAAGGGGTGATGCGTTTTGGCAAAAAGGGCAAGCTGAGCCCAAGATACATAGGACCATTCGAGATCATCGAATGTGTCAGAACTGTGGCCTACAAGTTGAACCTACCTGAAGAACTTAGTGGAATACATAATGTATTCCACATCTGCAACTTAAAGAAGCGTCTAGCCGATGAGTCGCTAGAAATGTTGCATAAGGACGTGCAGATTGATGAAAGTTTGAAGTTCGCCGAAAAACTTTGTCGGTCGAGGATCTACAAATTAAGAAGCTTCGAAGAAAGCATGTGCCGATTGTGAAGGTAAAGTGGGATGCCCGTAGAGGCCCAGAATACACGTGGGAGGTTGAATCCACAATGAAACAGAAATACCCTCATTTATTTCAGTAAATCTCGAGGTCGAGATTTCTTTTAAGGGGGTGAGGATGTAACACCTCGCAAAATCATGCACAATGTAATAAAGACACGTGTCATGAACTTTAAACGTGTGATTAATTGATTTCCGAGGGACTAAAAGTGACAAACAATGTAATTATGTATGTAAAAGGATCCAACATGTCAACATACCTAACTTATGCCTCTGATTGACCTTACGCGCCATTCGTATTCTTTAATGAATAAATTGTTGGACATAAAAGAGCCGTTGGTGCTTAAATTGAAAATTTTACAAGCATATGGGTTAAATGTGTCAACATGTTAAAAGTTACCTCTGAGTGACCTATTAACGATCCCAAAAGCATTGTAATATTTGTATGTTTACTCTCACGAATATCGGATGGTAATCTCATGGAGTTTTGATGAAAACAAGACTTTTCGGGTGATCTCACAACTAACCGGGAGCTTAACGAAGTTAAATAATGACCCAAGACACTTGAAAGTTAACTATGGGGGTCATAAGTGCAATAAAAGAAAGTTAAATAAACTTAAAATGGACCAGGGACTGAAAATGCAAAGTTTTCAAACTTTTAACCGGAACTACCCATCGTCGCGGGCCGCGTAGGCCTCCATCAATTCCTTTGCGGGCCGCGTAGAAGGTGCCAGCGACCAAAAAAGGGACAGCTGCATATTGCAGCCTGTCCACCACCTTTGCATGAGTTCTGAGCAATACCTGGGGCTTGTAAATGGTTTTTACTGCCCTAGGGACACTTGGGAACATCTGGTAACATCATAGGGACAGTTGCAATGATCCAAGAACATCTAATTTCCTATATAAGGGCCTTGATTTTCTCTTGTTCATGCACACTTAAAAACTTTCACTTCAAAACTCACTCTCTGAAGCCTCCTGGTGCTAAAGGAAGCTTTCTTAAGTTCAAATTTCGTGCTAAGGACTCTAGTAAGTGTTCTTAGCTTCTATAATTAAAGTTTTATTAGCTTAATGACCGAAAGTCAAAGATATCGTAATTACGCTTTGACTTTGGGATTAATCACTAACGGTCCAACCATTATTCGAATTAAAAGTGGCTATGTGTTGGTAATTATGTAGGTGTTAAACCCTTAAAAGGGCACATTCAAATTATCACGTTATCTCAGTCAATTGTCGGGTCAAACTTCTTAATAAAAAGTCAAACGAGTCAGTTTTTGCAAAATAATCCATAACGGATAATGCTGAAGTTATGGAACATGTTTTAACACTTAAATAACTTGGTAAATAATATAAGAACATGTTTAGGCATGTTCAACCCTACAATTCTGAGTTTAGGCTCGGTTCGCAACCGAAAGTCGCAAAAGTAAACTTTTGCTTTGACTTTCAGTTCTGACCCGATTTAGCTTAGTTTAGTTATGCCTTAGGGTTCCTTTGGGACCACATTGCATGTTAGTATAACCCTCTGAGATTATACTATATGGTTCCATAGAAATCTAATTCATTGCATGTCCCCGTTAAATGCTTAAAAATGGACCATTTACCCTTTTATCATTAAAACAAGATTTTTGGAAATGTGAGAGGACAAAAACCTTTATTACTGATATATTAATATGTCCTAAAAATTTGACATCCGTTCTTGGTCTGGAATAAGAGTTATGCACGATATCGTAAAACAAAAGCTTTTTGTTAATTAAATGGCATTTTTGGCATAAATCATATTTAAACCCAAACTTTGATACCAAACTTTCTACCCACTGATGTAATATAATATTTAAGGATTTTTAGAAATTTTTATCAAATTTTATACTGACCATAACATAGAGTTCTTGCATGGACTCGGTAATTGACGATAATGCCCTTTTCATTAATAAAATGAGTTTTATGCATCATTTGCATGTCAAACCTTTTTCTACTGATTTTATACACTAAATAAACCATTTTAAACAGTAGAGACTAATCAAATTCTCAGATTTCCTTAAACAACCCGAATACCGTCAAATACCGACTTTTATGCGATTTAGGCGCATAGTATGGTTTAAAACCATATTTAGAACCTAAGACTTATTACCTACTGACCTTAAAAATAAATTTTTATACTTTAATAGTAAATATAAGTCTTGAACTCAGATTTCCAAATTTGACCTTTAAAGCGTATGTGAAATGACCAAAATGCCCCTACGGTGCACAGTTTGGCCATAAATGATAAATTTCACATATGTAAGATATTTTACTGATGTAACTTGTTAAAAATAAGTATTTTTACTAATTGTTTTAGACCAGAACCTCAGTTTACTATTTAACCTCTTTTATAAACTTTAAAATGACCAAAATACCCTTTCAGGGCTTAAATTGGTTTTAAATTCATTTTGGACATAATGGAGGATATCCTACTGATATCATAACATATTTAAAGCATATTAACTTGTGGAACCTGCACATAACTCTTTGGGTTATCCGCTATGCATATTCACGTTCGGTACGGTTTATGTAGCTAGTTTGCATAAATTAACCGAAACGGGTCAAACCTTATCAATTTTACTTCAAAATCCAGAATGTGTTTAGTTTACCCATTTTATACAAGTTTTCATACTTGTTGGGTCTAAATCACATTCTAATCCGGTATTCACTTAATCTTGCGTTTTGAACTGTAAACCTTTCTTTAAAACTAACCGGTCTAAGTTATAACTTAAATAAGACCCGTTAGGAATCTAATAGGTTATTAAAACCTTCGTTCCAGATTAGGAGCCCAGTAAAAGCTACTTGTACTTGTTGATTTGACATACGGCTGAGAATAAAATTATGTTTTAGCTCAGGTAAATACTTTTAACTTATTTCTCTTATACGGGCTTGGGATACGGTAAATTATTGCCGCTTGGTCGGGTATTGAATCTTTAATCGTTAGTGGTTAAATCATTGAGATAACCCGTTTTAATCTGTTTTGTTTGATCTAAGCCTTTGGAGGGTTAATGACCGTGTCCTGGATATCCTTGGCTCATTCATTTGAAATGGCCACGACTTAAGCACGGGGTGTAGGCATACAACTGACAGTTGCGTATGTAAAAAGATATACCCGCTTGTTGAGGATAACTCGCCGTGGGTTTATATTATGTGGTGTGTCTATTAATCTTGTCCCGGCTTCTATCCTGGGTCCTGAACGTACGATAAGCATATAAATCTGTATACAAGATTATTTTAATAATTGTCCCAAGTTATAAAAGATTTTATGCCTTGCGCATCCAAACAAACTTTATAAATTCTTTTCAAAAGAGTCAGTTAATTGTATTTTCCAGTGTAAACTGACGTATTTTTCAAAAAGACTAAGTGCAGGTACTACGCGTAATGGGCTGGAACTCCTGAGTATTAAATAAAGAGTCTTGCAAGCTTTTGATACTTAAAATTTGTTGAACAATATTTCTTTCTGTTTTAGATCCGCCTGTGGATCCACTTACAATCCGTTGTGTAATATTTTATTATATTTTCAACTCGGTTTGTATAATTACTTTTAGACTTCCGCTGTGCACTAAACTGTGATTAAATGACTATGATGATATCAACTACGTCACGATACTCCCCACCGGGCCCACCGATAATACGTGGAAATATTGGGGTGTGACATAATCAAAGATCTCCTGTCGATCAATATACGCAATTTCAGGTAAGTTCTCACCCAACACCTGTCATGTTGCGTACACAGTTCTAATACATAGTTTTACTTATATCACAACATAACATAACATCATGTGTGGTTTACCGATGTAATCATGTACCTGAGGTAGTGCTTCAGCATTCATGTGTTTATCGCATCTCACACCTCTAAAATACAACTCTCCACCCGAGAACTGCTTCCCCAAGGAAATATTCAGCGTCACTTCCGAGTCATCCACATGGAACCCTAGATTAGTGTCTCTGTTAAATCCATACTGAATCACAAATCCGTGATGTGAGTCCAACGCATATCCCCCAACATCAGAAAAGAAAACTTCAAAAAATTCGAAAGTAAACTTACATTTAGTTGATATTACTTTGTATAATAATAAACTTCCATTTTGAAATATGCCGTATGAAATCTTCCATTAAGTTTTCCAATATGGAATCCAATCCAAAGTCGAAAGCTAAGTCGGCCTCAAAAGCATCAATACCTAATGTCGACGGACTGGAGAAACCACCACCGGAAACGCTTACGTTTCGCTCCGGTCGATTATTATTATTGTTCAGCATACAAACCACCACCAGACACCTCACCAGTAACCTCAACGACTGCGATTGCATCCTTGAAACTCTGGTAATGGGGTTCTTCTACAAAATTAAATTAAAATCAAAATCCGATTTCAACAAATCGATACAAAATAATTACATAATAAATACTCATCTAAAATTAATAAAAATATTTTATAAACCTAAAAATCTAAAATTAGCCAAAATCTGTCCAGAAATTTGCATGTACATATATCATAAACTTCAAAGAAGCTAGCTGCTCTGGAGTCTTAGTAAGCGTCCGTATTTGCTTCTTGTTAGATTTTGGCGAAGACCGTTCTTTTTCAACATTAGTTTCTGCTACAGTATGAACATTAGTTCCTGGTATAGCACTGACATCAGAATCCTTTTTACCGTTCTTAGAAACATTTTTACTTCCCAATCTTCTAAATGGCCATATTCTCCACCTGCCATTGCCACCATCCCCAATACCCAGAGGACCACCTACAAATAGGTTTTTTCATAATTGTTCAAATCTTGGACTTAGTTTTCATATTGTAGTATTTCTATTTCACTACAACAGGAGTATCATGGTAAAAACAGTTACCGGGGCATCCAATAGTAAATCATGTAGTTTCTGTCTCGAAATGTGCTCTCCTGACTTCAACTTTAATACCCTACAATGAGCAATATGGAATTAAAGTAACACACAGGTCAAGCATGAACCAGAATGAGAAAATCAAGCAGAAATAAAGTTAGCATATAACAAATTTTAATAAACATTTTGGCTAGAAATAAAAGAAGCAGATTGATAGTACCTTCATCCTCTCCTTTGCATTGGTATCCATAATGTATGCCATGTACCTATCATGAAGTATAAGTGAACGTAAAAAGTTAGATCGTTATCTAACTTTTATTAGTTTGTTCAAATTTACGTTAAATGGCTTACCAACTCTCTCAACTCTTATCCTTGGCTTCTTTCTCATGTTTTTGAATTGTTCGTTCATCAACGTCGCCCGACATACCTCGGTTTTTCGAAACCTCCCTCAACCACCATCTACAACCAGGAACTGATGATTGATTGATTAAAAGGAAAACAACAAAAAAAGCTTGACAAGATAACTGTAACGTTAATTTAAAATCCATAATTAGTTCGGTGAATTCATGAACCATATTCCTTTGATGTTCATATCACATGGATCAAGAATTCAAGATCTGATCAAAAGTCAAAACACAACAATTTGACAAATTGAATAACCGAAAAGTTATCGTATTTAAGAGTAAAATCCGAACCTTGATACGAATTGTGCTTACCATTATGCGGAACTTTCCCAAAACTGCAGTCTGTGACATCATTTCCAATAGTCAAAGTCAAACATAACACGTTCAAGATTCAAATTTCACTCTCAAGGTTTCATCTTTTCTGGTCAATCTTTTTTCACAATAATTACATTTCTAATACATCAGTATATAAAACAAACCCATTTAAAAAATCACACTTATTCTCATCAATTTTGAAATTCCAAATTGGGAAGTTTGACTCATTAAAGTCAAAATTGTGCTCTGTAACTGTAACTGACTAACTATACCTCTAACTTGCCACTAACTTTAGAAGATAAGTGTTTAAGAATGTCCTCAGAATACATTGCCTCGTATTCTTGTCGAATATACATGCCCGCTGTGTTGCATCTCGATATGCAAGTATACCGATCACTGCCGCTGTATCACACCCAAAACCTGATCAAATCCAAAAAAATGATGTTCATATCACGTGTATCAAGAATTCAAGATCTGATCAAAATTCAAAACCATCACTTTCTATAACTTTACAGTTCATTATCCTTTCTTTGAATTGCCCACCAGACTAATATAATCAGAATCAGCTGGGGAAAACGCCGTGACAATTAACATAACTAAAATCAACAACTGTAACCAAATAAAATGCAGAATATTGATTATAATTTCAGAAACAAAAAATAATAGATGGTGTGGTATAACTTACCCTTAGAAAAGATAGGAGACTGGTCACTAAGTTGTTCCAAAACCTAATATCACAACAATAAAACCTAAATCAGTAAAAGTTGACACATTAAATGTAATAAAAACAAACAAAATACACAAAGGGATATAGGTATAGAGATAGGATGGACCTTAGTAGCGCGAGTGAGACGATCGCCAGTTTCACCGACGGGGATATTGAGAACCAGTTTCTGAACCTTAGTCTCCCTCATTGGATTCGCTTGCTTCCTTTCTGATGCCTACAAACCAATTCAATCATCATACAAACATTAGAATGATTTGATAATGAAACAATAAGAGGTTAACAACAGATAAACAAAAGGTGATTGAGATGGAATCCACCATTGGAGATGCAGAGGAGTACGACGGCGACGGAGGGTTGTGAAAGGAGGAGCAAACTGAGAGAGAATGGGGATGAAAAGGGTTTTATTGGAAGTTTAAGGCCTGCTAGGGATTCGCATAATGGATGTAATTGACAAATATGCCCCTGTTACGGCGGCGATGATGAAGATGACAGAGATGTGTGAGCGGAGATGATGCATTTTGATTTCTGTAGAGAGCGATGAAGATTTTGGGAGGAAGAAGAGTTTGGGTTTGGATTTGAATTTTGAAAGATGGGAGTCTCTGGATATTTGAGAGAGAAGAATTGAAGCTCTGATGACATTAAATGAAAATTACATATCCCTATAAGTTTTAAATTTCAAATTACCCTCCATTTTAATGAAACATCTGCTGAAGGAATGTATTTTAAAGTGATGGTAGAGGTTGAATTT
Source organism: Helianthus tuberosus (assembly GCA_030545235.1). Taxonomy (NCBI): domain Eukaryota; kingdom Viridiplantae; phylum Streptophyta; class Magnoliopsida; order Asterales; family Asteraceae; genus Helianthus; species Helianthus tuberosus. Next base: position 79,636,132 of record CM060417.1, on the reverse strand, counting down.
TGAATGTGGAGCAAAGTTTTAAAATTTGTATGTGGGCAGAGCTTTGCCCTTTTGTATGTGGGCAGGCCTTTGAAATTTGAATGTGGGCCAGAGCTTTGAATTTTAAAGTGTTTTAATATTAAGCTTTGTGATGCAATAATGACATGAGGAAAACATTGTTGGACAGCCTCTATGGCTGCCACATCAGCTTTTCTTATGTCACTCAGTTTTCTCCTTTTATTTATAGTATAGATAGATAGATATAGATAATATATATAATATATAGAGTTAAGTTCGCGTACAAACAGCCTTATCGTACAAAATGTATGAAAGGCATGAAAAACGAAAAAAAAACGCGATGACATTTTCGTAATTATTTGCTCATAGGGTAATTATCAAAAATACTCTACAAATGATCATGTAGGGTAATTTTGATCTTGTAGGGTAATTTTGTAAAATATTCTTATAGGGTAATTTTGATCTTGTAGGATAATTTTGTAAAATGTTTTTGTAGAGTAATTTTAAAACTTGCAGAGTAATTTTCATACACTTGTAGAGTAATTATGATACTCTATAAAATTACTTTACAAGATCAAAATTATCTTACAAGATCAAAATTACTATACAAGATCATTTTGTAGAGTAATTATGATAGTCTACAAAACTACTCAGTAAGATCAAAATTACCCTACAATAACATTTTACAAAATTACCCTACTAGATCATTTGTAGGGTAATTTTGATAATTACTCTACGAGTAAATAATTACAGAAATGCCACCACGTTTTTTTTACCTTGTCACCCTATACGTACGTTTTGTATGATAAGGATATTTGTATTTGATTTTTTGTCATAATATATAATAGTAGGTTTCAAAGGAATACACGTCTAGTCATTTGATATAAACTAATGTACAAAACAGTATAATTTGGTAAAGTAAAACCGTAAAATAGTATATCATACGATAAATGATGTACCAAATACGTACAACCATCGTATTATTGATAATTTCAGTTACAGAAGCCTCGGGTGCGTGCCCGAAAACTGTATATTGATTACTAGACCTGACAAACTATATCTAAAAGTATAATTCTTCACATCACAAGAAAATATCTCATAATCACAAACAATCAAGTAAAAAGACATCCAACATAAGTTACTAAATATAGTATGTCACATGATCGAACAAGCATTAGGGTTATCGTCGCTAAAGAGATATGTCATCCGCTCATCAGTAGTATTCGGTGCTGAGACGGCCTGAGCAACATTCTTGACATATCCAGCAGGAGCCCTTTTGTCATATGCTTGAGTAACATAAGGATAACTGACCAAGTTATAAGGTATGTATGGCCAGAATTCGGCTCTTTTGCCTGTACTTTTTACTCTTTTTAACACGTGGTTTGGATCCACATATCCGCTAACTATTACCCGGCTTTGCTTTCGGTTAACCTCCACTGTCTTTACCCCTTATATACATACCATGATCAAATAGCGTTAGAATATACGCCATACACAAAAAGAGCAAAGCTAGATGCATATATCTAGAACATTTTGTTTGCAGCAACAGATGTTTTAGGAACGAGACTGATACTTCTATGTGTTTTTAGAGCCTTGTAAATGAACTCAAGCTCGCTTGGGTGTCAAGCGAACCAGTGAAATTTGGTGAAAAACTATATGGAGCTCGCTTGCCACCCAAGCACAACTTGCTAAGTTCGCTTACATGGGTAACAAACTAACTAAAGGTACAAGAAGTTAAAAAAACTACGAGTACCAACTTTGTTCCTAAACGACCTACTTCTAAAGAAAGAATTCTATAGGGTCCTAATAATCGCACACCCCAAAATCTTAATTTCACACCCTGTATACGGGCCGTATAATGTTAAACCCCGTATAGAATAATTTGACATGAAAAACATTCTCTGGCATTTTTTTATGCAACAATCAGTTATACGGTCCGTATAACTCTGTACAGGTCGTATACATCTAGGGTGTGAAAATAAGATATTAGGGGTTTGATAATAGTAGTACCTTTAATGTGCTTAACTGAATTCTTGACTCTTCTTTCACATCCATCACAGTCCATTTTGACTTTGATTTCAACTGTCTGGAAAAGAAAAAAAAAAGAAGATCCATCTTTTGTTTGTCAGTTTTATGTCTGGGAGAGAGAGAGAGAGAGAAGTTTGTATGCCTGCATGGGTTTTCTTCTGCTTCTGGTGCTGGTGCTTGTGACTGTACAAAAGTTGGAGAGGTAATCAAGTGCACCCATTCTTTTGCTAATTGCTTCACTTTGCAGAAAGAAAATGTTGAGAGAAAGAGAGTTGTGGGTCTATATCTCTATATGCTTATGACTTGGTATATATATATACAAAAGCTAATTAACCATTACTTGAAGTTGGACCACAAAAACTTAACTAAATGTGACACAATTGTATATTATAGTATAATGCTTTTACTTCTATCCTTTTGAGTCACACAAGAATATGAATAAACTTGATTCTGAATTTCATTTTAAATGATAATGATAATTTAACACGGAAGTACATTAGATGTGTTCGAACATATAAAAAGAAACGCGTAGATGTCTTAGTCACAAAATAAAATCATTTATATAACATTTTATTATTTTGTAAGCTTCCACAACTTTTTATACAAGTTAATAACCTAAATAATCATAATCCCTACTTATATAACAAGTGATTAACAAAAAAATATTCCCTATTTAGATAAAAATAGAATATTGATTGCAAAACCTTTTGAAGTTGGTGGTAAGTCGTAATCGGAGCCTTAAATTTGGTTCTTGATAGCTTTACGTGTTGAAAGTTACGCAACTATGTAAATATTTCATATCACTGGGTTGGTGACCCATTGAAAAAGACAAAAACTTTAAAAATACATAGGTTTGCGGTTTAAGTAGCACAGATGACAGATTAAAGAATTTCGAAGTTCTAAAAAATAAGAAAAATTGTAAATATTTCATAAACGTCATTTGGAAATCATAATTTCAATATTATGTACTTATGATGGTATGATGTATGCCAGCGTTTGTGGGGTTTATGCTTTATAGGAAGGCAATTCTTGAAGAATTTGAAATGGTGGAAATTGGCCCATAGCAGCTAGCAAACCTTTACTTGTTTAATCATAAAAATGTTGTAAAGTGCTTTTGTGTTTTTATTCATTTTCACTTGCTGGATTTTCATTTAGCCTTTTACTTTTTAATTATTTAAAATAGAATTATATCTATCTGTCATTCAAAAGGACATCTTAAAATCAAAATTAAGAAATTTGAAAACATAATTTAATGTAACTGATGTTGAACAATATCGGTTTAGTAGCATCACTTTTATTTTAAAAATAATCTTTGAACGGAAATATTCAAAACGTATTCCTTTTGTGAAGAAAGTATGAAAGCGCCCACATTATATAATGGCTTTCTTTTTGCTACATCTGTTCATATTTCTTAAAGCATTTTAATCTTTGATTATGCTCTAACAAAATGCTAATTATTGTTTGCCGTGATATGTTCACATTATTGGCCCTTTTTCGGGAAAAACTGATGGACTGGAGCATAATTTACTTGATTGAATAGTTCATGAAGTTATATCAAACTTAAATGGTGTTGAAGTGACTCGTGATGATAAAGAATCTTACCGGAATTGAGATACCAAAAAGGCAACTCAGGTCAGCTAGGGGTTTTACCACAGTGGACCTTCAGGTAGTGCGTTTCCTATGAAATGGTGGCGGGCTGGGTCACCAATGTTGTCTGGGTTTGTGGGCGTGAGTGGCTTTTTTCCATTAACTTTACTCGGGTGATTCGGCTTTTGTTGGTTGCTTTAAAAAAAGTATTGTAATCAGTTCAATAAACGTATAGATAGACTTGTGTTGGATTGGGATCTTAATTGTCCCAATTATTGGCCCAATTTGGAAAAGTGTATTGTTTTGGGTTGTTTGTGGATCATTTGGGCTATAGGATAACATGGGAAATGATGTTATTCTTATTTGTATAGGGCACATGTTAAAGTTCTTTGGGCCGGCTTATAGACTCACTTTTCAAGGCATAAAGACATCGACCCTTGGGGAAATGTTCAGGGGTGACCAACTCGCATATGATTTTGTGCTTTTAATTGAGTAAACTAAAATTATACTTAATTGTAAATAGAAGTTGCACAAATAAACCTGTTTGAAAAAATGGGTAATGATTCGATTCGGTTCATCATCATTTGGGGGATAATTTCTTTTTCGGGTAAAAAAGACGGTGTCTTGGCAAAGTTCATTAATACAAAGAATAAAAAATAGGGTAAAAAGGACAGTGTCTTGGCAAATCTAAATCTAATAAAAGAATCAACAAAAAGCCACGTGGCATAAATCTAATAAAACAACTCCATAAAAAAGCCACGTGGCATTTTCCTAATACATCAACTCTTCTCCCCACGAAACCCATCCGATTCAGACCTGATTTTAATTTCACATTCAATTTTCTCTGCAAACCCTAATCAACATCTGCCAAAACCCACAGTCGTCTCCCTCCCCACCATTTTCCCTCTTTATCACTCCCAAACCCTATCCACCACAACCCTATCGATTCTCCCTTTCTATCACTACCAAATCCTATATGTCGCGGCCGCCGTCACCTTGTCTGTCTCAGCCTCCTGCAACTCATTCTGAAGGTACATATCAAACCACCACCAACGCTTTCCATTTTGATGATCTTCCGGTTCAAGGATTTGGATATGGGTCAGTTGGTATGTTTTCATCACTATGTTATGGTACTTTTATAAGTTTATCAAGTCTGTAATTTGTAGTTTGTATTAAAGTAATATTTTTGTGTTATTTGAGTTTAGTATTAGACTGTTTAGATCTTAATTTTTACCAACACTATTTATTACTATCAAATCGGATTTATACTCAGAACACAGGTCGTATAATGAATTTGCTGGTAAGCGAATTGTTAATGTTTAAATTAAACAAGAACCTGTCCATTGAATTCTATACGTACTTTCTTATATCAAAACAAAATACATTACTATTTGGTGTTTTCTTCTTACGTATGACTCCATCAATGCGCTTCAATGAGTTGTTACTAAGTGATGAGTAGGATCAGGTTTTGTATCTCACATAAAAGGTAGTGTTAAACTTTGTCTGGCTTTTATGGATTTATATATTATGACTTCTTATTCTACAAAAAAAGTGGGGATATCAACTACTTCTAAAATAAACCGATGACTTTATGGATGTTCAAAACTAAAATATATTATTATTTAGTTAATGAACTTTGGCAAGGTAGATGACTTTATGGATGTTCAAAACTAAAATATATTATTATTTAGTTAATGAACTTTGGCAAGGTAGCCTACTGTTCCTTAATATATTGTTTAATGTATGTTGTGTTTGGTAAGATAAAAACATGGATTAGAAGTTTTAGTAGCAGAGGATTGCAATAGATTTTAGAAAACAGAATGCCTTAAAAACATGAGAATCCGCAACTATATCTTAATCTTATATTCATCACGACACTCATATCCAGTGTAATTAAGCTAATTCTTGGTCATTGACACACATTTTTCAGTTTTTTTTAGTTTATATACGACTATTTATCTAATTAAGTTTAAACAATATGTTTTGTAACGTAAACAGGCTGGAAATATTAGTGGATTTATTGTCACTTTCTCCAATTACTCGCTTCATGGGAGGGACATCAACAGTCATATGCCTTCAACGACTTAAAAAGGCATTTTTGGTTTGAATCATTTAACTACATGTATGCATATTTATTAGGTTAAATGTGTCCTTTATTTGCTTCGGTTGACATTAATGTAAACTTACAAAATGTGATAAATTGGCTTGGGTAGTCTTAGGAAGGAATAAGTATGTTTGCTTTGAGTGATCATATTTATTGTTTGAGAATGTTAAAAAGTTTAGGTTTTAATTGTCCAGTTTATCAACTATTAGACACAGGTACATAGAGTAACAAGCCATCCACATTATTAAGATACAATTTAATTAAAACTGACCACAATGATGAGGTCACGACCTCACATCTGATAGCACATTCTAAACGCATCATGTTTAAGTATATCTATAAATATAAGTTTGCATTATTGTGAATCTACATCACTTTTGAATCATGTTCTTAGATCACATTATTGTCAGATGTATCTTTTGTTGTATCCGAGTTATGTAGTTTATTTTTATATTGTTGTAGGATAGTGTACTTTAAATCTTTTAACATGAATTGAGTATTCTTACTATTTCTTAAATTTAAATGTAGTTAAATGGTTATAACAAACATATCCATGCTAAATCATGAACTTAGTGTTCATAGCGACGATTCTACTATAAAAGTCCCTATCGTCAAGACTGTGGAGACAACCAGTCTTCTCTAACCCGATTGCAACACCCCATTTTATGGGGTTGTTTTAATTGATGAGCAGGTAATAAATTAGAACTTTAAATTTTACCAAAGTTTTTGTTATACATAATAATTGTCGTTAATTTATAATTTATATATTTTTCCCAGGGAAACAAAATGCAGCAGGTACAGTTAAGAGATGGTTTAAGTGCAACAAAAGTTCTTGTGGAGGATTGTTTGATCATTAAAAGTCTGAAGTATCGGAAAAGATTCTTCAAAGTACATATATGTTGACAACCCACTTGAAGGAACCTTCACACCTAAAACCATATTAACCAGTTACACTTGTTTTAGCAGGCCGTTGATGACGATTGTCAAAATTATAAACAAATCTACAAATGTCAAACTCAAAGAAGTGTTTAGAGATTTGTAGAATGTAATGTGTAGCTTCATATTATATTTTTTTTTTGGTTCCAATCACCAATATCATTCCACACGAAAAAGAGCAATTACAAAGCAATGGCAGGTAGTCGGGCAACAAGTTGCGCCGCCACCCCCTTTTGAATAGAAAACCAATTCTAGTAAATACAAAGTTTGAAACCTTTAGCGACGAAGAATTACTATTAACGACTTTTTGAACCCGTTTCAAAAGTCGCACAGCGTCAGGAGCAGCGTCAGGAGCGAGACCACCAAAGGTATCAAACACAAACGGGACAAACACATGTTGATTCTCCAAGCAGGCTTTCTCATGTTTTGCCAGTTTGCTCGTCTCTGCCTTGAGCACCGCTTGCCCTACGACAAAGCCCTTGTCCTTGAGCCCGACAAGGGGGAGACTCCAGTTAGGTCTACACAAGCGTGTTTCCCCCTTCCCATCCAAACACAAGGATGTCCGCCGGGCGTAAAGTGGACCTCCCCTCTAAGGCGTAAAAAGGGCAATTATATTGTTCGATATAATAAAAATAATTAATTTATGTACATTTGTTTACACTATATAAAAATAACTTCATTGTTATCTTCAAATCCGTGTAAAACACGGGTCTATAAACTAGTTTCATTAATATAAAGAATTAAAAAATAGGGGTGTAAAGAAGACCAAAAGCTCAAGAGCTACTCGTTATCGGCTCGGTTAAAAGCTCGAATGAGCCGAGCTTTAACAAGCCCGAGCCTGAGCTCGAGCTTGTAATCGTTTAGTTATCGAGCCTGAAATACAAAGCCGCGAGCCTAAACAAGCCCAACCAAAATTTACTTGTTTTTATATATAATGCCGTGTTCAAGGCCACAACCCACGCCCCATACCGGCCAATCTAATGTTGTGTTTAACGCCCCATTGAGCGGTGTTACACGCTCCTTAATGCCGGAAAGTTGTCCACTCACAAGGCCGTGAGGTTGTAACGCATAGCCTAACTTTGAAACGCTATCCAGATCATCATAATTGAAGGCTTCGATATCAGGCAAGTCTCCATTAACTGTTGGCCCCAATTGATCTTTGATCTATAGAACATGAATCGTACTTGAATATAAACTGAATGTTTTGTACATGTGATGAATATTTACAATTGAAATCTAAACCCTATCTATAAGTAACTAAAAGGTGCGATTGTATAGACGTGTCTCTTCATGAATGGGTGTGTCTCTTGATCTTGTGGATGTGATTGTACTTGAAGAGGTGCGTCCCTTTCTTTTCCTTTGCAGCCATCAATCTAAAGGGTGTGTCCAAAGAGACATGTCTTTTTCTTTAGGGCTGTCGGTTACAATCTTCTGATTTGACATCTTTGGTCCCCGAACTTCATAACTACCTTCTAAACTACTTTATACTAATACATAATCAATCCTTGAACTTTAAGATGTGTAGGGATTAATAATTTCATTCACCCCTAATCACGAACATCCTTAAGTTGTTGTAGATCTTGAACTCCGAGCAGTTTTATCTTCTCGAATCTCCTCTGTATCCAACACTTCACGTGTATCTTCTAATTCATGAACCTTCCTCCTCACGAACTATGTTCCTCGCGAACATTTTGTTTCATACTTGTCTTGGTCGTACTTGATTTGTATCACACGGACCTTTTCTTGTGTAGTTGTCTCAACACGACCTTCACCCGGTGTTGATTAACTTGCCCACCATATCACATGATTTGAATCCATCTCATATAGATTTTAGATAAACTGACTCACTCATATTTCTCTCGTGGTTGTATCACACATTAATGCCTTATTTTAACCAGACACATGATTACTTGTTTCCTTCACACGCGTGCCTTCTCCTTGGTCTATCACAGATTTAATCTCCTCATCACGATTGTCTCGCACAACGAGTTCTTTTATCATTGATTGCTTCCCTCACGGAGTCTTCACTTTTACCTAATCTAGTCAACTCATTGGATTATTTGTTGTACCTTTCATAGGTTATCTTCCTCCCTGCATCACATGGTTCTTCCGCTTTAATCGTTTCACACGACCAACTTTCCCATTTTACTTTTCTTCATCGTCTAGGCACATCAGAAGTGCCGGTTCGTCATCATCTTCTGTTTCGACCAAGAGTGTCTAATTTTCCTTGGTTTTCTTGGTTGGGCATTTGTAGTCATAGTGCCCAAGTTTCTCACATCTGTAGCAAGTGATTTTTGACTTATCTCTCATAGCCGGTGTTTCTTGCTTGCAATCATCCCTTTGTGGTTTGTTGGTTCCTTCCAACTCGTAAGAGGTGTGTCCTTCACCCCTATGTTGATAATTGCCTCTCCCCCGGCCTCGTGACGGACGGAATCTCCCTCGTCCATGATTTCCAACATGTTGTCCATGACTCACATACAAGAGTTCTTCTAGATTGTTCACGGGGCTTTCTTTTTTCTTTAACTTTAACCTTTCTTCATAAGTTTTTAATCTGCAATAGCTTCGTCTAGATTTATCGTGTCTAGATCGGAGTATTGCTCGATCGATGAAACTATTTGAATAAATCTATCTGGCACAACGTTTAAGAGTTTGCGTACCAGAGTCGGTTGACTCAGTGTTGTCCCTAATTCACTTGCCCCGTGTAACAACACTGATTATCTTTGTGGAGAAAGAGTCTACAGTGTCATCTTATTTCATTTGCATTAACTCGAATTCCGACATAAGTGTATACCAACGAGCCTTTTGTACCCGATCAACACCAACGTGTCTTATTTTTAAATTTTCCCTAATTTCTTTTGCAGTCTTGCAATTTGCAACTTGCAATACAACATCTTCCGGTATTGCTTGGAACAAATATGCAATTGCCGACTTATCTTTCTTAACATCCGGTTGTGTATTTTCTGCCGGTTCAGTCGTTTTCCAAAGTCCATTCGCTTCTAAAATCGTTTTGAGGTGAATTTCCCAAACCGTGTAATTTGTAGATTTCAAAATTGGGCATTGAAATTGGGAAAGAGAACTTCCTTCCCTTTGAATTACAATTTGTTGATTTGGTCTGGTTGTTCCTATCATGTTTTTTGACCGAACGATTTTCACTTTCACAAACAAACTTGTAATCAAACAACCTTAGTTTTTGTGTTCTTAAAATTTTCTGACCACCAATACGAACCAACTGTACCGGTAAAATTCAATTCTTTTGAATTCAATAAACTTTCAAATCTTTAACTCACGTATATCCACAATGCGTAATATCCGAAATCATGACTATCTAATTCGCACTATAACCCCGAAATCAAAACCCTATATTTTGAACAGAACCATGGTTCGACTCCTAGAACCAAAAATAAAACTAGACTTGCGAATTAAAAATTAGAATGATTAAACGTGATCGCGAATGAATTCCTGCGATTCGTTGCCTTGCGATTCCCAATGCATAAAGCCTAGTGCTCTGATACCAATTGTTGGCCCCGATTGATCTTTGATCTCTAGAACATGAATCGAACTTGAATATAAATTGAATGTTTTGTACATGTGATGAATATTTACAATTGAAATCTAAACCTTATCTATAAGTAACTAAAAGGTGCGATTGTAGACACGTGTCTCTTCACGAATGGGTGCGTCTCTTGATCTTGTGGATGTGATTGTACTTGAAGAGGTGCGTCCCTTTATTTTCCTTTGCAGCCATCAATCCAAAGGGTGTGTCCAAAGAGACATGTCTTTTCCTTTAGGGGTGTAGGTTACAATCTTCTGATTTGATATCTTTGGTCCCCGAACTTCATAACTACCTTCTAAACTACTTTATACTAATACATAATCAACCCTCGAACTTTAAGATGTGTAGGTATTAATGATTTCATTAACATCCTCTTCCATGTATTCTACAACCCCATTGTCTTCATCCTATTAAACAAGAAAACATCGAAGAAAAATACTTGGTCAGCAACAATACCAATTCCAATTTCATTTACGCAACACGCGGATGTAGTAGGTACTTATACTTCAACCAGCTATGCTCACCAAATTCTCGATATCACTATCTGTAACTTCTGCTAGTTATAAAATCTTTAAAATTTGCCTTGAAAAGTAACATGATTCTGGTTAGGACAGCTAACCAAACAATAAACCGAATGTAATCAATGCAAGTGCTGCTGCAACAACATGAATTCAGGGAATCAATACCATTAATTTTCCGGATAACCGCTTGTCACGACCCCCGACCCGGTTTTACCCGTTTCGGATGCCACGGGACAGAAAACCCGTGGTATTTGTATTTAATTAGGCAACGGAAATTTTAACAGGATCGTTTAAACTGAAATACCCATTTATTTCATTTCAAATTTCGGGACAAACCCCGTACTTTACAATAAAGGAATTTCACTGGGAAATCCTTTGTTTACAAAAACATGTTTATTTATTTACTGAGCCACGTCCTTTAAGCTTGAGTGCTGCACGACACTTTTTCCTGGTTCATAGTAAATCACTTGAAACATGTTTAAAAAGATTTTATCAGCGGGGAAATACTGGCGAGTCATTCAATTTGCACAAAACGACACATTGTTCTAATCTACAGTATTAAGAGCGATTACAATGTTTATATCAACCAATTACCCCAAATCGGTATTTGTCACTCGAACGAATCTGTGACTATGGTCATATCACCCATTGGCTAACCCGTTGTCCAATGGTGAAGATTATCAAGTAATGTATACAAAACCCCATATACCGGCAGTAATTGAAGATTACAAAGACTTAATCCCTGTAATTATAACTTTGAAAATAGGGTTTTGGAAACAATTTGATAAAAAGAGAATGACTCACATTACGAGTTTAGTTGGACAGAGTTTTGCCTACTGATTTAGCCTCGTAACCTAGTTAAATAACAATGCACATGAAACTAGGTTAGTAACTTAATACAACATTTACGATAAGCTCATGAAATCAAAACCCTCACGACGAATGACAAAGTATAGCCCGACTTCGGGCAGCACTTAAACATCCATCGGATCGGTTTCAACCGATCGGATATTGTATCGTAGCAGTGATCGAGTTATTACCCTGTAATTGTAGCAGCGTTTCGACCCTAAAACACTCGTTAATAAGTAGAATGTTTGCTGTTTTGAAAGATTTTACGAACACAGAAGCCAGGCCATGCAACGTCCAATTTATAGCTGAAATTTAGGTTTTACGCGGCCCGCGTAAACTTCGAAGGACACCTACGCGGCCCGCGAGGGCCACCCTAGCTACGGCTAGGGCTGCCGTGTCACGGTGTAGGTCTGCCACGTGTAATGACACGTGGCCTTGAGCTTATCCGGAACATTGTGAAGCTGTTGCGCCCCACATAAGATGTCCTTAAGTCTTACGCGGCCCGCGACCAACCAATAAAATTTGATTTTCTTGGTTTTTCACAAGGATTAGGGTTTTAGGGGTCAAGGTTTTCACTTACGGAGTGTTGTGGGACATTTTTGTAGGTCCTTACACCGCCTCCATATATCAGTGTCCAAACTTACGGTCTAAGGAATTTGAAAACTTCAGAAGACTGTCAACAATAAGAAATCATAAAAAAAACCCCAAATTCAAAATACTAAAGCTAATAATCAATCGTGGAGTTAGATAGTGTTGTCCAAAAAAGCCTAGGTGACACCTTCTGCATCGTGCGGGCGAACCCTTTAGTTTTCAATAAACTATTATCTCACTTAAGTAATTATGCATATAATTTCAAAATAATAATAATAATAATAATAATAATGATAATAATGATAATAGTAATAATAATAAAGTGTTAAAAGTAATATCAGGTTAGATTGTGCTCTCTAAAAAAGCATGGGTGACACTTGCCACGTATAATCATTGTTTAAAACAAGTCAGGTTAGATTGCGCTTTTAAAAGAGCCTTAATGATACTTGACGCATCGCACGACCCACTAGTAATTTAATAAGATTTTAGTAGCTTATATTATATAGTTGGAGATTGTTTTTCCCCAGACAGCTCGTACGGGTAAATCCACTAGTAATTTAATAAGATTTTATTAGCTTATATTAAATAGTTGGAGATTGCTTTTCCCCTACAAGTCAGAACTTGAGAGGTACCTAGACGACGGAGAGGAGGCCCATTACAAGGGATTTGATATTCTAGGTTGGTGGAAGGCTGCATCTTCAAAATACCCTGTATTAGCGAAAATGGCGAAAGGTATGTTTACTAATTAGTAGTTTATTTTTTTTACTTATAATAATACGATAGTGTTAATTAGATTTTCTTCCTATCACTATAGACATATTGGCTATCCCAGTATCCAGTGTTGCTTCTGAGGAGGCGTTTAGTACAGGCGGAAGAGTTGTCGATACTTATCGAACTTCTTTATCAACTCCGATTGTCGAGGCATTGATATGTACAGAGGATTGGATTCGTGCATCAATTAAAAAGAAAATCTACATCGAACATTCGGCAGAGTTCGATGACATTGGAAACTCCACCAGCTGGTCTTTGGTCCTTTTCTTGTTCACGAAAAGTCTTCTATTTCTTTCATTCCAAACGAAGTATGCTGACGCACTTACCACCAATTTAGCGATAATATGAGTAGCTGAATTTGAGTTTGAAATCCCTACTAAAAATCCATGATATCGGTCCAAATATTCCTGACCGAATCCATACCAGCGAATTGTTTAACCCCATTCCAGACTTGAGTCGAATATTCACACTCAAAAAACAAGTGGCCGTGGGAGTCAGGACCCGAAGTACACAACGAGCAACACATTAGACTATAGTTCATGTTACCTGACGATCGCCAGCTACTCATGATATCTTGAGTCTTCAGTTTCCTATGGACAATCAACCACATAATGAATGAGTGCTTGGGAATAGCCTGCGCGAACCACACGACACTCCCCCCCATGGAACCTCAGCATCTTGCACCTGAATGTCTTCCCAAACGGTTGATGTGTTGAAATCCTTTTGAGTTCCTTGCCTCGACTTCCAAACTACCATATCTTTACGATTAGGTTGAAGATTAAAATCCTGAACAGAACGAAGCACCGGAAATCGATTGAACCAATCGGACGGCCATCCCCACTCCCCATTCATATAAACATCCTCTAATTTAGAGTTAAGATTAAAACCAGCATTTGCTATCAACCGGGGTGTAACTAACGAGATAATCGGACAAACCTCATGCCACTTATCAAACCAAACTTTCGTTTCCGTACCATCTCCAACTATAGTCCATATATACTCGCGAACAATCGTTCTAAGCTGAAGTATTTTTCTCCAACTCCAAGTAATATTGCTCCTCGTCGGTAATTCCCAAAAACTTTTACCACCAATGCGGTATGAGTGAATCCACTTTACCCATAGGATAAAGTTGAACCGGATCACATGAACATCGATGTCGATTAACGGATAGCTGGAGATGGATACGGAAAAACGAGAAAGGACTTAAACTTCTTAAAGTAGTATCGGTTTCAGTTCATTTGCTTTGGATTTGTTGGATTTTGTTTGGATTTTTACATGTTTTTCGTTGTTATGTTTGACGTTAATATTTTTTTTTTGAATTTTTGGATGTTTAAGTTATCAAATTTTGGATGTTTAAGCATCAAATACTTGCAAATTCCTATCAGTTTTCAGTTATTATAGCAAACATATTAGTTATGGTACTTATTTCACTTCGACATTCTATCGAACACCTTGTGTGCGAAAAAGTGCAACCTTATATACTAGCCTATTCAATGGATAATAATCAACATCAACCCACCAATTTGATGATAACTATCAAACACTACAACAGTGGTTTCATACCAATCAAACAACTAACATTAATACCAAGTAATACCAGAATTATAAGTGAGTAGAACATACCTTCAAATTTGTGATATAATCCACCAATTTTGAAATCTGAAATAGTGATTGCATATTGAAGTGGGATGAATCTTCATGCGTATAAGTGTATAACTGAAATTACATCTTCAATTTATCAATTTCACTTGAAATGAAAATCGGGTACGGGTAGGGACTTGGAACCGATAGAACCGACACACTGCAGAACCGATACCGACTTATTTAAGTAGGTCCATTGATCGGTTATTGTTTTTATGATAGATCGGGTATCGGGTAGGGTCGGGTAAAAGTCGGGTCGGGTCAGGTATTAACGTTTGCTCACCCCTAATATAAATTAGTAAAATGTTATTGTTTTACATTGTTGTAACTTATGGATTGGGTGTTTTTTCAAAAAAGTATTTGTATCTTCCATTTTTTGCATTTAACCTCTTTAATTTTTTTACTTTTAACCCACATTTTTTCATCTTATACAATTTAACCCCCACACATTTTATTTTTAACTTTCGTCCCCTTGTACTTTTCATGTTTTGTAAGTTTTTCGATTTACGTTTCTTTATAAATTTTGCGAGTCAACAGGCCGCAATGTGCGTGTGAGGTTCAACCGTTTTTCGTCTGCTTTTTCCTTTTTGACAAACCAGTCACAAAGCGTCTATTTTTCTTCGTTTAACAAGTTCGTCGTAACGCGCGGGTCCTGGAGCGACTTAGTTATTATTTTCAACGTTTAACGTTTATGGTTAATTTGTTTGCATTAACACGCTGCAACGGATATCCGTGGTTGAACGATTTTACGTCTGTTTTTCGTTCGGTGTTATTTTTTACTTTTTTTATTTTATTTTTACGAGCTCTTCTAATATTGGTGGTCGTTGTCAGTGATGTGACATTAGTGCTACTTGTCACGATTTTAAGAACGTATTTAACCTATTAAGTTATTACTAATAATTTCTTTCGAGTTTACCATCGTACCCCCTTTACTTCAGAAAAAAAACTAATTTTTTTACGTGCATATTTTTGTGTACGTGTCAGTATAAATTCGATTTGCTCTACACTTCGACGTAAACTTTTCCTGGAAACAATTCAGGTTAAATATAATACGTTTTCATTAAAAAAATCATTTTTTTCGTGCACATTTTTTATGTACGTTTCGGTATAAATTCGAGTTGGTGTATGTTCCGATGTAAACGTTTTTGGAGAACGAGTCAGGTGAAATATAATATGTTTTCGTGATTATTTTATGAATGTTTTGTAAATTTTGTTTCGATCAGAGTGGAGTCAAATTGTGGTTTCTTTTTTTCCCTTTTTAAACGCTCTAATTAATCTCTTTTGATTATACGTGTCAACTTTTCCGTTATACCCATTATATTTTCTATGTATGACTAAGGTCACATGTAATACCTTATGATTGTATGGTATAAATTTGATTTACTTTATGTTTTGATTCAATCACATTGTTTATATAGGTTACATTGAGTTCAATTGATTACGTCGAAACGTGTGTTTTCATACGGTTAACGCATCACATAACGTTTGGACTAATTTATTTGATGTTTGCGATGTACACGCGTCGCAAGGCGCGCGGGTGTTAATGCTAGTTTAATAAGATTTAGAAGCTTATATTAAATAGTTGGAGATTGTTTTTCCCTGACAACTTTCGCTGATGTATTTCTGCGACATCCTTGTTTTTTTCGAGATGCTAAGACCGAGTGTAATGGGCCGGCACGTCACGGGGATTCTGGCCATGGCGCCCCATAGCGCCACGGAACACCGCTACAGGCGGCGCTATGGGGGTGTGAAATGTTGTTCCCGTTATCTACATCACGGTGTGAAATCTTGTCCCGTTATCTACATCGCGGCGTGAATGAAGAAAGGATTCAAACTTTTGACTGTTATAACTGTCAAATTTTAATAAAAAAATTTTCCTAAATAATCTATATATATATTATTTATCATTCATCAAAATTACTCCCATCTCAACCACACTCTCATTCATCAAAATTACTCTCACTTTCTTCTAAAAAATAATGGGTTCCTCATCGGAAGATTCATTCACCGATATTTACCGAAGAATTTTTTCACCCGAAGAAATCGCGGAGGAGGAACAATGATGACATTTTATCAGAAATTCTTGTCGTATGTGACATAAGGATAGAATTCGAATGGTTATGTATGCTTGTATCATTATGCATAATATGATCATAGAAGATGATGGAAAAACGAATTGCCAAAACTATTTTCTGGAAGATGTAGTTGAAGGAACCCAAGCCACAATGGAAGAGAGAATCTTGAATGCTCAACTATTGCGATCTAAGGATATACATAACGCGTTAAAGGCGGATTTGGTCGAGCATGCTCAACTATTCGCCCAATTCGACACGATGGTGACTTCGAAGAAGATTCCGAGGAAGAAGAAGTTGAGGAATTCGAAGCCGGGAACTTTGTAGACGGAGGTTTGGATGATGGAGAAAACGAAGAGGAAGAAGGAGAGAACGATGATGAAGACGAAGAATAAATGTATTGCTTTTTTTATTATAATGTTTTTTTTAATTTAATAAAAGTGTTTTTTATATAATTTAGAGATTAAATGAAAAAAATAGAAAAGTGTTTTTTTTTAATAATTAATAAAAATGAAAATTACTAATTAGGTAATGATGGGTAGGGATTTTATGACTACGCGCTTTAGTGATATAATGTCCATAAAACCTCTGTATGATGTGACGTACCACTTGTCGCATAACGCCCCCAAAGAGGCAAAACGTCTACACATTACACATGACCTAAGTGATGCCCATTTTATTCCATCAAATCAAACCAAGATTCCCTTAGCAAGGTGATAAGGCATCTTGTTGGTTTACAACGGTAAAAAAAACAGAAACAAATTATGTCATCAAGTTATGCACCAACTTGCTCTCATTGTTGAAAACTTTATTGTTTCGATTCTGCCAAAGTGTCCACATAGTTAG
This sequence comes from Helianthus tuberosus, assembly GCA_030545235.1. Classification (NCBI taxonomy): domain Eukaryota; kingdom Viridiplantae; phylum Streptophyta; class Magnoliopsida; order Asterales; family Asteraceae; genus Helianthus; species Helianthus tuberosus. The sequence goes on along the minus strand of CM060417.1, from coordinate 79,618,636 downwards.
ACCATGTGTAGTGGTAGTGGGTTATAATGCCCCCACCATGGGGCATTATCCGACATGTTGCGTCCTAGTCAGCAATGGGGCATTATAGCAAAAGTGGCGTAGTGGGGCATTATGCCAATAACCCCCATTCAATCATTAAAAAAAAAAAAAAAAAGGAAACCACACAAAAGTCAAAAAGTTTTGTCAGACAACTTACATATTTCGTCCATATGCACTCCCATTGGCCACTGTACTCCCAAGTCAAACCCCATTCAAATAAAACGCCGGCTTCCAATTCCAATTTAGCGTTTTATTTAAAACGCTCGCTTCAAACTTTTTGAATTATAACGCCCAATAACGCCCTGTGTAGTGGGGGGAGGGGCGTTTTGGGGCGTTTTTTTTCAATTTTTTTTAAAAATCACGCCCCACTACGGATGGTCTTACTAGATCAATATGATTAACTTTTTTTCAATAACTCAATATTATATTATACGTTGTTTCTAATGCGTATATCATCGTAATTAACTATCGATGACGATTTGCCGTCCAAAAAAAAAAAAAAAAAAACTATCGATGATGATTTAATAAAAAAATACTCGTTAACTTTAATGCTATTGCAATGAATTAGTTAATTGCTGAATTAAATAAAAAAATATGCCATATTGGTTCCTATCACTTTAATCTTTATAAGCACCTTAATTTTGGGATATTTTTAGAGAGGGCAACAACAAATGGCTTCCTTTCCAATCTTAACTGTTCTTGAACAGGCCCAAGTGTCGCCACCAAAGGCCACCGTAGGCGATAGGTTGTTGCCACTGACTTATTTCGACTTCGTGTGGCTAAGACAACCTCCTATTCACAATCTATTCTTTTATGAGTTGTCCATCACACAAAGCCAATTCATTGAAACTACTATTCCTAAACTCAAACATTCGTTATCAATCACCCTTCAACATTTTTTTCCATTCTCTGGTAACTTGATCATCTTTCCTACCAAAAAGCCGGAAATCCATTATTCTGAAGGCGATTCTGTCGCGGTTACTTTTGCAGAATGTAATCTTGATTTCAACGAATTAATCGGAAACCATCCTCGAGATTGTGAGATGTTTTACCATCTTACACCTCTATTAGGCGAGGCTGATAAGACCTCAGATTTCACTAAGAGCCCGGTGTTCTCGGTTCAAGTGACACTTTTTCCAAATTCCGGAATCTCTATTGGAATGACAAATCACCATTGCTTGGGTGATGCTAGCACTAGGTTTAGTTTCTTGAAGGCGTGGACAACGATTGCTCGATTTGGTTCGGATGAGTCGTTTCTAGCTAATGGAACTTTGCCATTTTATGATAGAGTCAAAAACCCAAAACTAGATGAAAGTTATCTAAAGTTTGCGAAAATTGAAAGCTTTAAAGATGAGTATCAACCTCCGAAACTATGTGGACCAACTGATAAAGTTCGAGCCACCTTTATATTGCATCGAACTGTGCTTAATAGGTTGAAAAATTTGGTTTCAACACAACTACCAACATTAACACATGTATCGTCTTTTACGGTTGCATGTGCTTATATCTGGAGTTGCATAGCGAAAATACGCGATGATGGGCTGCAAATGTTTGTCTTCCCCATTGATTGTCGGGCACGCATGAACTCCGAGATCCCAACAACCTACTTCGGCAACTGTCTTGATTGGTGTATGGCTATAGAACAAGCCAGACAGTTAACAGGAAAAGAAGGGTTCATGACTGCTGCAAAATTGATTGGAGAAAATCTACATAAGAAATTGACAGATAAGGAAAGAGTCGTTAAAGTTATAGAGTCATTCGGGGACTTGTTTCCCAATGGGGTTCCAACAACTTCGATCGGAGTTGCTGGAACACCAAAGCTCAAGTTTTATGACATGGATTTTGGGTGGGGTAATCCCACTAAGATCGAAACAATTTCTATTGATTATAAAGACGCAATATCCATGAACTCATGCAAAGAAAATAATGAAGGTCTTGAGATTGGCGTTTGCCTTCCGAGTACTGAGTTGGAGTCTTTTGTTCGTATTTTTGAGGATGGGTTAGAAAAATATGTCTAGATGCATATATAATAACTCACATGTATACCCGCGCTACACGATGGGATCCTCTTGTTACGTCGGAACTGGTTGTCTTTAAACAATTTTATAACTAAAACGCATGCTCAACTTTTTTGTTCAACTAATGCATTTTTGTATGGTTGTATTTTTAAAATTATTTACAGGGAAACAACAAATCTAACACCTACTTAACTAAATATTTTAACAGTTTTATAACATTTAAAGTGACCACTGAAAATGCTTTAGGTTTTTTTAAATGTACTAGAGGGACAAAACTATAAATGAGAAGTTCTTTAACATTGTTCTTTAAATGCTCTTCTCAAATCTTTTACACGGTAATATAGATATGCTTGTTAATTATTTGTTTATGTTGTTTGCATTTCCATTCAATAATAAATCTTTAATGTCTATTTCGAGAGTTTTAATTTTCATTTAAAATTTATCATTTCCTAGTCTTTGTAGTTGTACTTTTGGATTTCTTCTTTAACCAAACATATTTCATTACAATAAGTTATTAATATTAATTAATAAGTTATTAATTTTAACGTTGTAATCTTGTGAAGTTGTACATGCATATTCGTCTGTGATGTAGACATTATGTACCCACAACCAAATTTATAACTACATTGTCAGCAAGTAAAAGCAAGAATACAACTAGTCCTCCTATATATAGAGACGAGGAGGAATTTGTATATGTAAGAAGCTAAGTAACCAACTAGTTCAACTCTCTAATAAATATAGACACGAGGAGAAATTTGTAAATGTAAGAAGCTAAGTAACTATAGAATCAGGTATGAGCTCTCACAATGATAAATCTTTCATATCACAACTTCTAATACAATGCATAGCCCCCTCTATATATAGACAATGAGAGAAGCTGTTGATAACAAACTCAACAAGCTAACTAACAACTAACTGCATGTACACACTAATATGCCCCCTCAAGCTGAACGGGGAGAATCCACGTGAAGCTTGGACCTAAGAGTGTCAAATCGAGAAGATGACAATCATTTGGTCAAAATATCTGCAATCTTAAGCGTAGTAGAAACATACCGAACATGTAAAGTACCCGCCAAAACCATGTCACGAATAAAATGCAAGTCAATCTCCAAGTGTTTGGTGCGCTGATGAAACACCGGTTGACTGCAAGATATGTGGCTCCAATATTTTCACACCAAAGATAAGGTGGACAAGTCAACGTAATATGTAACTCATGCAATACAGACGTAATCCATCGTAACTCAGCAGCTGTATAAGCAAGAGCTCGGTACTCAGCCTCAGTACTCGACCTAGCAACTGTATGTTGTTTCTTGGAGCTCCAACTGATGAGGTTGGGCCCAAGAAAAACACAATAACCTGTGGTAGAACGTCGATCATCGGGACAACCAGCCCAATCAGCATCACTATAAGCATGTAAATCAAGACAAGTAGACCGACGTATGCATAACCCATGAGAAACAGTACCCTTAAGGTACCGCAAAATACGTTTGACAGCGACCCAGTATCGATCAGTAGGTGTCTGAAGAAACTGCGACACCTTACTGACCGCATAAGCAATCTCTGGTCGTGTCAGTACAAGATACTGTAATGCACCAACAGTACTCCGATACAAAGGATCACCAGTATGTCAAGAAAGCTTTCTACCGGAAGAGACAGGTGTAGATAAAGGTCGACAATCAGCAAGACCCGTGCGCTGTAGCAAATCAAGTAAGTAGCACTGCTGAGATAATTGTAAAACATCCTCAGAAATTGTGGCCTGAATACCCAGAAAATATAACAACTGCCCCAAATCCTTGAGCGCAAACTGAGAATGTAAGCGCCCAATCAAGCCAGTAACAAAATCAGAAGAGCTCCCGGTAATAATGATGTCATCAACGTAGACCAAGACATAACAGAGTATCGTATCCCGACTGTAAACAAAGAGAGATACATCTGAAAGACACTGGGTAAAACCACCAGCAAGCAGAGCGGTGGATAGCTTGGAAAACCAAGCTCTAGGAGCCTGCTTTAGGCCATAAAGAGCCTTCTGCAGACGATAAACATAATGTGGTCTAGATGAGTCAACAAAGCCTGGGGGCTGGGTCATATACACAGTCTCAGAAAGATCCCCATGCAAGAATGCATTATTGACATCAACCTGACGAATAGACCACCCTCGAGAGAAAGCGACTGAAAGAACTAGACGAATAGTAGTAGGTTTGACCACAAGACTAAAAGTCTCAGTGTAGTCAATACCCTCAGTCTGATGAAAGCCCTTGGCAACAAGCCGGGCTTTATAACGACTCACAGATCCATCAGGATTATGTTTAATCCTATAAACCCACTTACAACCAAAAATGTTGGCGTCAGTGGGAGCCTGAACCAGACGCCATGTCTAGTTGGCATGAAGCGCATCAATCTCAGCACGCATCGCATCCCACCAAGCAGAATACTGCTGAGCCTGTCGAAATGTGGAAGGCTCAGTGGTGGGAGCAGTAGAGACATGAAGAAGAACATGATCAGGAAAATGACGTGGTTGTCGTTTATCGGGTGAGTCAAAACAGGAGGAGGAGGAGGAGGAGGAGGAGAAAGAGAAGAAGGGGGAGGAGGAGGAGAAAAAGTAGGTGAAGAAATATCAGGAGAGGAAATAACAGGAGAAGATGAGGAATGAATAATAGGAGTAGATGAAGAAGAAACACAAGTCGGAAGCGAAGGAGGAGGAATGAAGAAAGGAATAGAATCTGAAGAAGCTGTGAGAATAGTAGAACTCCCTGGAATGTCAAAAATCGACTCATGGAATCGAACATGTTGAGAAGTATATGTACTGGAATTATGAGGATCATAACAGAGATAACCGAGATGAGATGGAGCATATCCAACAAAGATACAAGGAGTAGACTTGGGTGAAAGTTTATCCGCTCGAGTATCACCTAAAAACGGATAACACAAACACCCAAAGGTACGAAAAGAGAGTAATCAGGATGAGATCCAAATAGAATCTCGTAAGGAGATGAGTAATGAAGAACCGGTGATGGTAACCGGTTAATAAGGAAGGCAGCGGTAGCATATGCATCATACCAAAATTTCTTTGGTAACCGAGCATGAAATAATAAAGCTCGAGCTATCTCAGAAAGATGGCGGTTTTTCCGCTCAGCAACCCCATTCTGTTGGGGAGTATATGGACATGAAATACGATAAGAAATGCCAGAATCTAAAAGAAAACGAGCCATAGAACCATGAATGAGCTCAGGAGCACCATCGCAATGAAGATGTTTGATGGTACATGAGAAGAGGTTCTCAACTAGCGGTTTGAAATGTCAAAAGCAATCAAGCGCTTGAGAACGACAAGTCAACAGATACATCCTTGTAAATCGACTAAAATCATCAATGAATGTAATGAAATATCGGTATCCATCTCTAGACATAACAGGTGAGGGACCCCAAATGTCACAATGTATAATATGTATAGGTAACGTAGAATGGGATACAACAGATGTAAAAGGCAATCTAGTCGATTTTGAAACACTACAGGCAGTAGAATGTGTGTGTTGGGTTTTGTTTGTCAAATGTAAAAACGAACATCTAGACAAAACATCATCCGACGGATGACCCAACCGGGAATGCCAAGTCTCACGAGAAACAGAAGTGAAAGCAGCAAGTGAATATAGCTGATGTGGACTACCACGTGTGTGATGTAGGAGCTATCCATTCAGAGTCTGAATAGATAGGCCAAGATGAGAGAAAACAACAACTATCGGATGATCAATCACTAACTGTGTGATTGACAAAAGGTTCTTGGCTAAGCCAGGAACCACAAGTACATGTCTGAGTGTTAGACTACGATCAGATAAATGAAGTAAAGCGGTGCCAATATGAGAGATAGTAAGAGACATACCATTGCCAACAACAACCTTCTCAGAGCCAGAATATGGAACTGTGTCAAAAACTAGAGAAAAATCGGCAGTCATGTGAGCAGTGGCGCCAGAGTCGGGAACCCACGAATCAATACGCTCACAAACTTCTGATAGGTCAGCTACTAGTCCAAAATGTGGTGAAGACTGATGACTAGCCCATGTGGGAAAATATTGAGGCCCAGATCTGGATATTGTAATGATGTGAGGCCCAAAATCTAATATGAAGGCTTCTGATTCAATACACTATGTACCAATACGCTGACCATCACATGTATCACAATGATCCTCCAGTAGCGACGATTCAGAACCAGCATCTTAATCGAAAACATGTAGCGACGACGTGTGAAAGACCTCAGGTGACGGCGCATGTGATGCTAAACCAGAACGGCCACTGGTTAATGAAACCCTAGATCCAATTTGCTCAAAATCAGTATTCAATCCCAACTGATTTTGTTGATAAATGAAATCTTCAATTCTTTTCCAGAGATTGGATGCTGATTGTGCTGCTTGTGCAAGATGAAGCTAAGAGAAAGACAGATTTGCCATTATAAACGCAGAAACATAGTCATCGGATCTTTTCCATATTTCCCATGCTTCAAAATCATCTGGTGGTGTTATTTCTTGATTAAGAAACTGTAGAAGACCAGTAGTCTTAAGAATGGTAAGAATTTGATGTCGCCAGTTCAAAAAATTATCTTTATTAAGCTTGATTGTCATGAAATTCATGATATTCGGTGTTTCATCACTTGTAAATGATGTTTCTGCCATGATTAGTGAGTAACAATCTTCAGTTTAAACAGGTAAACAAAAGTCTATTGTTGAAAATTTATGTTCAGAGATGATGAAGAACATCAGTTCACATAATCTGAAATATTTTAGAGTTAAGAACAGATCTGAAAAGATTCAGAAACAGAGCGTGGAAGAAGAACAAGAACAGGGAAAACTCGCCGGAGATGAAAGATTTTGGCCAGAAAGTTGGTCAGAGATGTAACATAATTGGTTATGATGCTCTGATACCATATAGAATCAGGTATGAGCTCTCACAATGATAAATCTTTCATATCACAACTTCTAATACAATGCATAGCCCCCTCTATATATAGACAATGAGAGAAGCTGAACAACTAACTATAACAACTGTCGATAACAAACTCAACAAACTAACTAACAACTAACTGCATATACACACTAATAGTAACCAACTAGCTCAACTAAGGTGTTGTTTGTTTTTTCAAAGGTAAAACCTCTGCAGTATACGGACCACATCTGCAGACATCTGTAGCAGAAGAGGTGAACCAAATCTCTGTAGTCTGCAAAGACTGTTTGTTTTTTAACTTCTGCAAGCTGCTAAATAGACTAAATAAACTGATTTGTTAACATCCAATTATAACAATTTATCACAATGAACATCTAAATTCCTTAATACAAAATAGTGACTTGATTTGCTAGAGCTTGTAAAGGGGTTTTATGTTCCAGAATTTGAGTAGGGAGACCATTAAGGGCATAAACTCATGCTACCGATTTAGGCCAAAAAGTGGTGAATTTGAGATTCAATCATCATAGCATGACTTTTCTCAAGTAAAATTTGATTTTTCCATTCAACATTACCATTTTGTTGGGGTGTCTTGGGCCATGTAGTTTGATAAAAAGACCATTTTTCTTAAAGAACATTTAAAAATTCTCCATCATTATCAGAGTGAAGAATTTGTATTTCCTTTTTAAACTAGGTTTGAATCATTTGATAAATTATAAACAATTTTTCAGTATGGTTCTGATTTATGTTTCATAAAATATATCCACGTCATCGAGAAAAATCATGAACAAATAGCACAAAATATTTAAATCGACTTTTATTGGAATTTGGAATTGACCCAAACAAGTGAATGTATCAACGAAAAAATATACCTAACCCTAGTGTTACTTTGGTCAAAGGACAATGATAAATTACAGTATGGCATGGTTCTGATTTATGTTTCACAAAATATATCCACGTGATCGAGAAATATCATCAATAAATAGCACAAAATATTTAAATTGACTTTTATTAGAATTTGGAACTGACCCCAAACACCAGAATGTATCAACGAGAAAATACACTTAACCCTAGTGTCACTTTGGTCAAAGGACACTCTATGATTTTTAGCAAGTACACAAGTTTCACACTTCATCAGAGTGGATTTATTCAAAAAATGACTTGGAAATAACGACTTAAAATACGTAAATGACGAATGACCAAGATGATGATGCTATAACTAAAGTTGTTTATCAACCATTCCATGAGCAAGCATAGCATGTCCCTGGTAAGTCACCTCATCAACATAGTAGAGGCCTCACAAGCGAAAATCATATGTTATAGTGTCTGTAGCCCCATAAGCGAAAATCAACTCAATTTGTTTTTTAGAACTAGCAGTAAATTACGATCGAGTTTAATAGACTTTAGGTTTTGGATTAAAGTTAATAGGAATGGTCTACTTGTCAGAATCAAAACAATAGGGTTTAAAATATTTAGGTTGAGAATTGAAGGGCTTGGAGTTATTGTGCTATTTTAACTCGTCCCTATAGCCACACCCCCAAAACCAATTTCGTCCTCTTGTTGCTCTGATGACCCTGGTTCACCATCGGCACCTTGATTTCCGATGGCGGCATCCACCTTACCTCGTTGTCTCGACACCTCCTTATGATTATCTTGCCACTATTCTAGATAACCGACAATACAACTTTGATTTATCTTCTATATCCTTATTTCGTTGTGATTCTGAACAGAATTTAGGTCTCCTAGTCGATTTCCTTGCTACAAAATCTAGACCGATCTCAGATGACCAGTTAATTTTAGAGCCTGAAGGTTTTAGAGTGTTGAGTCTTGCTATCTCTCGCCGTACCATGGAATACGCGATTACAAATGAAGGTAGCGGGTTGTAACAACCCGGCTCTTAAAAGTCAAAGTACAAGTCAAAGTCAAAGTCAAAGGAAGAAAAGATTTGTAAGATCGTTTTCAGACCCGAACGAGTCGATCAGAAGAGTTTATCTCTAAACGAAAGGCGGAAACAGACGTGTAGAGTTCAATTCAGCTAGATTTACACTATAAACTGTTGTATCATTGATTTGAAGACGTTTTACAACCTGACAACACTTCGGCAGCACTTCGTTGCTCTGGCCGGAAAGTTACAAATGATGAACGTTTGAAGGGTATTTATAGGAGAGACCCTGTCCGTTTGAAGGTGTCATGGCACCCTTCAAACGGTTACAAGCTTCAAACGGACAACACATTCAAACGGTTACATGCTCAAACGGTCAACATTCAATTCATATTCCATGATGTCACTTGTGATGTCACCTATGTGATGTCACTTGTGATGTCATGCTTGTTTAGATCCGCAACGAACCCGAGACTCGATATAAGACGAAGTTGACAGATGTATGCACCAACAGACTCCCCCTCAGATGTTGACGAGTCTTAAATGTCGAGTCTTCGGTTCTTCAGTCTTTATCAGTCCTTTCGAACTCTTTGAAGTGTCTGACGTTGTAAGAATCCTCAAATCTCTCTTCTCTTTTCATCAGCAATAATACATTCCTTCCTTTAGATGTCTTCAGACTCCCCCTTTCGATATGCTGGGATCGCAGTCTGGCATGTTGAAATCACAAAATCTTCAGGTATCGGAATCTGACTCTCTATCATTCAAATAACCTGCACATGCTCTACCCAAAAATAAATTTTCTGATGACCACTAGTAGTGCAAATTTTAAAATGATTCAACATTTATAGTCTCTGATGAACCACTTGCAGAAATCTCATTTTCATTTCAAACATCTTCAAACAAATACTTTCCCAAACCTGTTCGTCATGTTTAGCACTCGGAATTTTGAAAATTAGCTCTCCAACACCAGTTGTCGAAAATCTTTTTGAATTTTTCAAAATTTATGCTAAAAACACTAAAATCTTTTTGGGTTTTTGAAATAGAATGAAATACAGTAAAGAAATATTTACATACAATATTTTTGTGAGTTTGTGTAAGAGGATCATATCAGTTTTTGTAACCAATCACTAGCACCGTTAAGCTTTAACATTTTAAGCTCTAAACGATTCACATCAATTGACGATATATTTGTCCACTTAAACTCAATCTAAAAACTTTCAAAATGCTTACCGATACGTTAAGGTATATTAAGATAGCACTAAAATTCTTATGGACCCCACGATCTCAGCATATCCCCTCATCATGCAATACACTGACTCAAGTAATGCCTTTAACAATCAGGTCGATACTTCCGTATACGCAGAGAAAGTCCAATGTTTAAACAAAATAAGAAAATAAAAATAAGTTGAAGTTGTTTAGGCTTTAACCACCAGGTCGATACTTCCGTATACGCAGAGGTGATCCAAAGCTTAAACGAAACACCAAAGAAAATAAAGCAGAACGTTTAGGCAATAACATCCAGGTCGATACTCACGTATACGCAGAGGATGTCCAATGCTTAAACAAAATAAAGAAATAAAACAAGTTTAAATCTTTGCAAAATAAAATGCACAATCACAGCGACTTTTCAGCAAAGTTGTGAAAGTTCACAAACTTAACCAGTTTTATGTCTTTCGACAATCAGCGATTACTGAGTAGGCACACAATCAAGAAGGACAAAACCAAGTACTACACTTTTGACCGTGTTTCCCACTAGAACTAGGCTTTTTGCTTTAGGTTTGTATCGTTATCGCAAATCTACTAGTCTAGCTGAGCCTACCGTCACATCTTTAGTGAAATCGTTTATCACATTTTGACTTTCCATTTCTTTAGCATGCTGTGACAGTCTAACTGATCTACTATAATTTCCTCTTTTTACAACAAAACTCATTTTTGCATTTTTTTAATGTTTTTGACATTTCAAATTTTCTAATTTTTTTTTAAAATTTTTACTCCCCCTAAAATCAAAATATGTCTCAATTTTGATTTTCTGGGAAAATTTGAAAACAAGCTGTACAAGAAATGTGACAACATAATGAGAATTACTTCAATTCTCCATTCACTTGGCATGAACAATCAGAACTCCCCCTGACAACAAAACATTTTCCCATAGTGATTTCAAAAAACTTAAGTTTGTTTTAATCAAAATGGTTTTTCCGGAAAATAAGTTTTGTGAGTCATTTCATAAATTCGGGGTTTCATTCATCACCTTGTTTTCTTTAACCACTTGTAAAAACTAACATTTTTAAGATCAAATCACAAACATCACTTGTAGAAAATCAAGTACAACTTAATGTCCCTGATTTACCACTTTTAAGTCGAAATATCACATTCGTGAATTTCTCAAGAAATGTGCCGATTCCTGCTCCACTCTTACCAACCTGGGAGCTCCGGCAAGTCTGGTTTTTCATTTAAACAGATTCACCCAGGCCTGACTATCCTTAGGTGATTTTGAATTCTTGTTCAACAATGGTGGAAAATTTGCATCATCCATTGTTAGACCAGAATTCTCATTTTTTACCTCAACACATGGCTCTTCTGGTTTTACTATACCAGATTCATTGCCTGAATGTGGCTTGTCTGACTTTGATGAGCCAGATTCATCGCCGACATGTGACTCCTTTGTTTCCGAAGAAACAGATTCATTGCCATCAACTTTCTTCTTCTTCTTTTCCTCTTTCGTCCTCAGATTTATATCTGATGAATTCGTCTTACTTGACTTTGCAGTCGAGGGAAGCGATTTATCAGAACTCTTATTTTTACCAACAGATGAACCCGAGGACAAAATCCTTTCGAGATATTCTCTCGCTTTCTTCCTCTTCTTCCTCAGTCTGTCTTTCTGCCCTTGCGAAAGCATTACTTTCTTTTCTAGAACTTTCTGTTCTTGAACTTTAGGTTCTTGAACTTGCTGTTCTTTGGGCTTGACATTAACTGGTTTCTTTGCCACTTTCTGAGATTCAGCCCTCGATCTTCCCTTTGATCTCATTGGGCAATCTCTAGCAATATGTCCTTTGATTTGGCAATTATAGCATCTCCTCGTCTCATAACTCCAATTCTGGCAGTTAACAGCAACGTGTCCTCTCACACCACAAGTATAACACACTCTGTTATCGTACCAATCACCATTCTCAGTCCAAACATTCAGATCATAGCACTGTTTGGCTTGGTGATAATCCTTGCTCCTCTTGTTTGCTGGATTTGGCTTTTGAGCACTGTGGTCAAACCTGCACCACCTATTACCAACAAATTTTGAGTTTTGATTTTCCAATTTATGTGGTTTTTTATCACGATTGGATGATTGAACTGATGAGCTTTTATTTTCTTTTTGAAGATTTTTCGGTTTTTTATCCTTTTGTTTTTGTTCCACATTCTTCTTTACAGGTTTTTGCTTTGAGCATTCACCTTTCTCAGTAGAATGTAAAACAGTTTCTTTAAACATTTCATTTAATTTCAAAAATATTTTTCTTTTCTCAATTTCATCATCAGTTTTCTCATCACAATCTTCAACTTTGACTTGGCCAAAGTTTGTGACATTGTCACTTATTGGAACAGAATTGATCGGTTTTGGACATGGATAATCTGGTGTTGGTGACGAAGTCTCAAACCTTTCAATTTCTCTTTAAGCTCTTTGATTTTAATCCGAGCTTTTTCAGCTTCATTTTCAAGCCGAATGATTTTCTGAAGATGAGAATTTATTTCAATTTGTTTTTCAAGATTATTTTTAAAGATAACAGATTTCTCATCTTCTAAAATCTTCATTTGACTTTGAAAATATTTTCCAATTTTTAATTTTTCATTTTCAAAATCTTTTTCGTTTTCTTTCAAAATTTTGTTTTCTATTGTCAAACTGTCCAAATCATTTAACAGTTTGACATTTTCAGATTTCAATTTCTCATAATTTTCTTGTAAAACAAGAATCTGTTTATCATCAAATTGCTTCTCATCTTTCAATTTCTTGATGTCCAATGTCAAACTTTCCGCATCTTTCAAGAGTTTGCCATTGTCAGCTTCAAGTTTATCACATTTAGAGCACACTGATTCAGAACCAGATTCTTCTTTCACAAATTCTTCATTCTTTGGAATATCCTTTGTTTCCATCTTGTATGTTCCTGCACAAAAGAGTTTAACGAAATCAAAAGGATTCATACTTTCATCAATATAACATTTCCTTTTAATATCATATTTCAGAATACTCTTTGTTGCAAGACACACACGAATTCCTTTATCAATTTCAGTAATTACATCCAATTCCAATTTTTGTAAATTCTTTTCCATTTCGTTCAAAATTTCCTTCTTTTTCTTATATTCCTTACGAAACTTTGCATTAACCTCATTAAAGAACTGTTTTGGATAAAGTTCTTGAGAAAAATCTTTCCTTTTTAGCTCAACCAAGAATTCATCCCATTTAGCAGGTAATGCATTTGCCAATTTCGATATCTGTTCATCATTTGATATTCTAATATCCTTTTTCCTCAAATTATCTATTAAAATTTTAAACCGTATTTCCAACTCATCCAACGTTTCATCCTTTTGACACATGAAATGTTCAAAACTTTTAACCCAAATGTCCGTACTCACATTTCTATAATTGCTATCCACATTTCTCATATACCAACTATTTAAACTTTCAAGATAATCATTTTCTTCTTCGTCAAACATTTTCGACATATTTCAAAACAATTTGTTTAAACAATCTGATTCCCTTTTTGAACTTGGCCGACAAAATGTTTTAAAGTTTATCTAAAGTAAATGGGCCGACACTAGTTCACGTGATTTATAGTCCCAATTTCAAACTACCTGACAACTTCATTCAATGTTTCACACAACACAATGCACTATCACGTGAAACACTGACCCACTTTCAAACTGGATGGCTAGCTTCAAACGGGATGGACAGTTTCAAACGGTCACTATGGTAACTTTCAAACGATACTTTCAAACGGTAGTCAGTTTTCAAACGGACAAGGTCAATTTCAAACGGACAAGGTCAATTTCAAACGGACAAGGTCAATTTCAAACGGACAGGTGCTGGACTCGTTCAAACGGACACCAGTTTTCAAGTCATTTTTACCACTTTTACTTCGAATTTTGAACTTATATTCTCAAGGGTTTGTTAAAACACAATTACGCACACATTGTGAAAGTTTTAGCCGATTTTAACCGTGAAAAACTGTTCAATTTTGAAAGAAGGTGTAGAAAATCAGAATTTGCTAGCGAAAACGAGCTAAACGGTAAGAACTCTTCCTCCTGAGCTCTGATACCACATGAAGGATCGTTTTCAGACCCGAACGAGTCGATCAGAAGAGTTTATCTCTAAACGAAAGGCGGAAACAGACGTGTAGAGTTCAATTCAGCTAGATTTACACTATAAACTGTTGTATCATTGATTTGAAGACGTTTTACAACCCGACAACACTTCGGCAGCACTTCGTTGCTCTGGCCGGAAAGTTACAAATGATGAACGTTTGAAGGGTATTTATAGGAGAGACCCTGTCCGTTTGAAGGTGTCATGGCACCCTTCAAACGGTTACAAGCTTCAAACGGACAACACATTCAAACGGTTACATGCTCAAACGGTCAACATTCAATTCATATTCCATGATGTCACTTGTGATGTCATGCTTGTTTAGATCCGCAACGAACCCGAGACTCGATATAAGACGAAGTTGACAGATGTATGCACCAACAAGATTGCTAATCAGATCTGTCATTTCTGACTTAATTATTTCTTGTACTCTTTGACTCGATAATCGATACTTTGCTTTACGCTATTTTAAAATACGATTTATATGTGAAGTAACAATGCGATAAACGTAACTAAACGCTAACCTAACGCCATCACATCGCTATCGCATCGCAATTCGAATCGCATGTTATGGATCTTGTTTTACGTGTGTGTGTTATTATGTGCTTTACTTGTGTGTGCTTATATATATTGTGGGATGTTATTCGCAAACGCAATCGCAACTCAATCACATCGCATTGCAACCGGAAATACAAATTACTTTTATGATTGTTAGGTTGGTTATGTTATTTCTGTAACTAATGTGTAATACTATCACATCTCTTACTCGTAATGCAACGCAACGCAACGCTCAATGCACGAAACGAAAGTCGGAAACTAACTCACTCAAGCCATCCGATCGGATGGCCATCCGATTGAAAGGCCATCCGACCCATCAACTTTGCACCGCCTTTCTCTCCTCTCACTATAGATACCCCTCCTGTCACATCACTGTTCATTGATGTGACAACTCCCTCCGACCAGCACGCTCCCAACCTCTTTTCTCTCGATTCCTCGCGATTCTTGTAAGTTTTCATCTCAAATCTTGTACTTCCTTGATCTTGACACACTTTCTCATCAATTTCACCAACAAATCTTGCATTTCCACCGTGAAATCCGCTAATTCGGGCTGTTCTAAGGTGATGTCATCATGGAGTTCTTATGAACATTGAAGTAAGACCTCATCTCATCAAGAATGGTTCGGATCTGATGGATTTATACACGTTTTGACACTGATTTCAACTAAATCTAAGCATAATCAAAGTGTTTCAAACTTTTCATCAACAATCTTACACTTTTTACTCAAAACTGTTAGAATCTGGACTCGTTCGGGCTCTTTACTCATTCTCTAGTAGAGAACCGGACTGAGAACATAGTTCTATCAAAGAGACGACCGATTCACGGGTTGAACATGAAACACCATCAAGAACAGTTGGTTCGGATCGAACGGGGTGATTCCCGTCCGATCGGATGAATTGGACTTGATGAGATTTCCGTTGTTTGACATGTCGTCATATCGTCTCGGTTCAACCGCAAACTTTCTAAATTAACTGATTTTTACAAGTTTTCAACCCAAAAACAGTTGCTCGATCGAACAGCCATCCGATCGGATAGCCATCCGATCGAATGGCTATTCGACCAAGTGACTTGTGATTTCAAACACTTAAAACAATTATCAAATTTCAAAGAATATCAGTTCCACTCGGATCACCATCCGTCCGGATGACCATCTGACCGGACAACCTGATATGCAGAAACACTTCAAACTTTTTAAAATGCTACAACGAAAACTTCAAAGTTCAAACATCACACAAACACATCTTTCCCAAACGAACAACCCTCCGACCGAATGGTTATCCGTCCGGATGGGGTTCCGACCGGATCACTGTTCGTTCACAAATCTCTCTGATGCATTTTTTAACGAACTGTTCAACGCTTACACTATCGTTCTCTAATCAGGCTAACTCTCCAACGCTCCCTTCAATCCAATCTTGTGTTTATTTATTAAACACGAACTATGAGTATACTCGATCCCTTTTGCTTAACACACTTTTGGGTGTTACATACGTTACTTATATCAAATCACATCGACACACAACGCAAACACTTTTTATACGCTAACCGCTCTCGCATGTTATACGTGTTATTCAATGAATGCTAGTGTGTTATGTTTACACAGTGATTGTTGCCTGACACCTTAGCAATGATAGTACTATAGTTTGGACTCAGCACCTGTCGTGGACAGGGGTTGTTAAGGGCTTTTCTTCACGTGTCACAGTGGTGATATGTGTTGCGCATTCTACAACTCGTAGTCGCGTCTGTGCATATTTCAATGTCGATAGCTTACTTGCTTCACATTTCTACGTGTTACATGCTGGTTATGCGTAAATCGCTTTCGCTACTATTGTACTATTAAACTTGTATGCTCACATTTACACTATGTGTATTGACTTTTATTTTAACGTATGTGACAGGTGTTTAGGATGCTATGCTATGCTTGTTGTTATGGAATCAAGTTAGGAGGTATAGAAATTTCACATTTAAATCTGAGTTGTTGGAACATTTAAAATTGTTGAGAAACTATGTCTGTAATAACTACTTTGCTTGATATGTTATGGTATGGGACGTAACGTTAAATATTTGGTAATTATAGTTGTTATGGATTCTCCTGGACAATCTGTTTCGCTCAGTGCCGCACCCCGATGTTTCCGCCATCGGTTGGGGTGTGACAGATTTGTATCAGAGCCATAACTATAGGGTATTAGGCAAGACTCGACCTAGTCCGGGTCGATGTCTTAGAATTGACCTACTCTATAGTCTAAGTACCAACAGATCGCCTTGTGCGAACTCAGTAGGGGTTCTGCACGAGCTTACTCATATTACTCTCCCTTGTACTCGCAAATAAATCACAACTTTGTGCGGACACTACATACTACCGCTTCGCGCAATCACTCAGCCTTTCCTAAGGCTGACGACACACACGATTTTCGAAAACATTCGAATGATTTGGTCGAGATTAGGCGTGAAAACTGTAAACTCTCGATAGAATCACTCACTTGACACACATTTTTATTAATAAAACACAAGAATTTTTGTTGCGTCAGGTGTGAAAACCATACCTCGACGCGATTCTCCCGATCTATCTAGTGATTTTATCACACAACCAGGAATAAAGTCATTAAGTTAGGGGTGAAACCCGCATCTTAATGACTTATTCCACTCTACATCTTGGTTTTACAAAACTCTCACCAAAGTCTCGATGGGTTCCAACGACTAGGGTCACGTAATGGCCGAAAGGATGCGTGCCAATAGCCCGGATTGAGGCGAGAGCACAGTCTATCAAGCCACCGCGTGTACTTAAAGTCCTTGAGAATAGTCGAATCACTTTGGGCAGTCAAAGTCTAGCACACCCGAGACATTCTATTTTTCAAGCCGCAATCGCCGATTTTACGCCTTATCGCTTTCATGTGTTTCGATTCTGAGATCGCAACCGCTGACTCTGTGAATCATTGGTTTTATGTGTTTTATGTGGTTTTAAATGCTTATGTGTTTTGATTTTGGAGACTTATTCACTTTTCGCTCATCACTTTATTAAACGCGCACAACACGCATAACTATTTACATCTCAAAACGCTAACAAATCGTAGACACACTACGAGCTATTCGCATCGCAAATCGCTGTTTACGCTACCCACTATCGCTACTCGCACTCACAACTCTCGATTGCTTTACGCAGCTGTGAAAGATAGGTGAATACGTGCAAAATATGTAGGTTAATACGTGCAAAATATAGTGAATACGTGCTTTGATGCGCGTGTGGTGTTATATATTTTTATGTATATTTTTAGCCCTTATTACATGTTAGTCAAGTTTTAAATTTATAAAACACGATATTTTACTAACACCAAACACACATATGGGCAAGTGCACCCATTGTGAGCGTAGTATAGTGTTGGTAAGATACCGAGGTCGTCCAAGGACACAAGAGCTTTTAATACCGGTTTATCCTCAACGTCTAATCAAATCAAAAGTTTAGAAAAAGGTTTTTAAACAAGAAAAATAAAACTAACTAAAATGCTGAAAAATAAAATAAAATAAAAATAAAAATAGATAGACAAGATGAATCACTTGGATCCGACTCGTGTTTAGTGTAACCTTTGATTATTTCCGCACTTTTACACTTTTTAAGAGATTATCTTAGTTATTGTAATAGGCCCCTCTTCTGAAGGTGACGTTACCCTCAACCCAGTAGTTTGAGTCAGCAAGGATACAATCCTAAAGGGTTGGATTATTGAAAGATAATTAATTAAGTTATTAATGCATATTGTGGTAGGCCCCTCTTCTGGAGGTGACGTTACCCTCGGCTAAGTAGTCTGAGTCAGCAGGGATACAGTCCTAAGTAGCCGGATTAAAGTTTTAATAGTAGTTTACATATGAGGGGATCAAGGAGTTCGGACTCCCACCATCCAATACCAGTGGGTATTGAAGGAGGTCCTACTAAAGTTGACCCAGGTCCTTGCAGGATCTATACACTGAACAAGGCAAGACTCTTACCAAACCGTTCCCTTAACCCCCGACCTGGTAGCCAACATACCTCCATATAGACCGTGGAGATATGAAAGTTGAAAATCTTTTATTTTATATAGACAGTAAAATAATACCAAGACACCACGGACAAACGATAAGGAAGACTCACCTTCAACATAAGAAACTAGTTATTAAAGTCATTAACACATAACCAAATAAAAAGTGCAAAAAGATTAAAAATAAAAAATATTACACTAGACACTTGTCTTCACCAAGTGATGTAAGAGACTTAGGCAAACATGGCCTTTGATTGTCAAGAACTCTTACGATCAATCTTGGATCCCGAGACTACCCACACACTCAATGATAGATGATGGATGATGGTGGTGGATGTGGGTTGTGATGGTGGTGGTGGGTGGGTGAAGTGTGAGAGAGGTGGTTTGCCAAGGGATGGTTTGCAAATGAGCCAAGCACCCCTATTTATAGCCTGCACAGAAGCCCGGACACGGCCCCGTGTCCATTGGGCACGGCCCCGTGTCCACCATCTTCTCTTTCTTCATTAACTGCAGTTTTTCTGCATTAGTTGACAACGCCCCCGTGTCCGCTGGGCACGACCCCGTGTGCAGAAGCGTATCTGTACTATCAAGATTTCCCTAGATTCTGCGAATCTTAGAGTTGACCACGGCCCCGTGTCCGCTGGGCACGCCCCCGTGGTGGGTGATAGAAGCTTCTACAACTTTGTCTTTTCTGCAGACACTTGGGCATGCCCCCGTGCTCATTGAGCAATGGGCGTGTTCAACTTTCTGTTATCTTGTTTTGCTTAGGAAGATGCTGTCGGGGGCTCGGGCATGCCACGTTTATTCCTTTTCTTGTATTTATGTTAGATTTAGCTGCCTTTTTGCTTCTTTTGTTCATTTGAGCTCATTTAATCTTGAAAATACAAAAGGAAGACAAAAACCCACTTTTTCCAACATTATTACTAAAAAAGGGTTAGTTTTATGCCACATTTGATGTAATTTATATGTTGCATTTTGCACACATCAAATACCCCCACACTTGAATCTTTGTTTGTCCTCAAGCAAAACTCTTTATTTCGTGGCTTACACACCCAAATGGAATGGGTAGAAGAGAAGGTTTTGGGCTTGTCATAGAGTGTCGGGATTTCCAAGAGTCTTTATTAAGTTTTATTTTTTATTATTTACAATCCTATTCGTCATGATTTATTTAAAACATTACATAAGATAAATTACTTATTAGGGCATAACATGCCTTTTTAAAATTCCATTTATATACAAGTTCACATACCTCACGGGGGATCACTCAACACTCAGCCGAAAATGTATTTTTGTGAAACACTCGAGAGCGACATGGAACTTACTTCTACCATAAGCTTGCCAAGCAATCAATCCTCCTCCTTTTTAACTATATACCTTTGTAAATATCAAGAGGACTTTGGGGGAAGGGTAAGGCTTTGGTTAAAGGTAGATGGATGGGTTAGTGGTTAGTAGAAAAGGGCGAAAGGCGTAAAAAGCATTGGTTTTCGTAAGACTTTTTATTTTTGTAACTTTTTATTTTGATGAAGCAATTCTTCAAACAAAGTTCTTTTTGATAAACTTGTTTTTTTATTTCTTTTGGCTTCATCATCATTTTTTTTTTTGTCATAAGAAAAACCGAGCTTTGTTACTAAAATAAAGGGTTTAAAATGAAAAAGGGTTTTGGTGGGTAAAAAGGGTGTTTGTTTTGTGGGTTAAGAAATGAAAAGGTTTAGGATCAAAGGGGTTAGCTAGGGGGATTTTGGGTAGGTGGTAAAAAAAAAAAGAAAAATAATGGTGTAGAAATAAAAAGGGTTAGTCTTAATTCCTCCATCATTTACTTACTTGGGTTTAAGTTGGTAAGGACTGGGAATGTATCGTCATGGCAAGTTCTAGAGTCGTAAGAACCAAGCGGCTATTCACACAAGAAACGAAAAATGAGCATTTAGTTTAAAGATGTGTATTTATATGCTCAATAAAGGCTCAAAACTCACTTTTTGTGGGAATGGCTTTTTATGTGATCAAGTATATATAATCAAATTTTAACTATATTTGTCATGCCGTTTCATAATTTTCTTATGTTGGTTCTTTTTATCACGACGCTATCAGATGTAAATTTGTAAAAATATAACCTTTTTAGAATTTGAAATTCCCAAATTAAACCTAGACAAGTAAAATGAATTTTTTTTTGAAAAAAATTGGGGTGTTTAGCGGTTCCAATAGAGTTTTGTGTAAGGCTTGTAATTAGGACTTGCAAAATTCAAGGTTTTAGCATCCCCCCCCCCCACACTTAAATTACACATTGTCCTCAATATGTCCCAAAAATAAGTTTTTAGTTTGATTAAATGTGTAAAAAGATGTGAAAAAGCAAATTTTTATGTTATTGGGCGTTTGGACACGGCCCCGTGTCGATTGAACATGGCCCCGTGGTCAGAGTGCCAGTAACGAGAACTTACAGAAGGTGGACACGGGGGTGTGTCGGCTGAGCACGACCCCATGTCTGGTAAAACTCTGCAGAGTTTTGACAAACAGCAGGTCTGGGGCAATGGGCACGGGGGCGTGTCGGCTGGACACGACCCCGTGTAGATAATCTGCAAAGGTGAAAAACAGGTTTCTGGCTTCGGTTTTCCTGTCCCGGCTTTAGAAGTACTAATGTTTAGTACTCTAAGCCTTGTATGTACCTGTTTTATCAATAAACACTACACCAAACCATAGCAAACATACTAAATTACCATCGTTCAAACATCCATGTCACAAAGTTAAAATAAAGAAAATGCAGAAAAGTAAAAAGTGTTAGAGGAAAGTAAATTGTTCAACACACGGCACGCAGGCCGGAAATTGTTCATGAGAAAAGGGGCTCAACCTGTTAGACCTCCAACCAGCTGCTCCTACCTCTACTCCTTCCGCCTAGTCCATGTCCTCGTCTTCATCATCATCTCCTCCTCCGTGCCCCGTCATGTACTCTCGGATGTTCCCAATGTCATCTTGTATGTCGGATATGTTTCTCACTATTGCTCTGACCCGGGTGTACGTGTTGCTGGCCATATTGTTGGTGTTCCTGGTGCACATGAGGTTTTCCTAAAATAAATCATGTAAACTTTGAAAGTTAGGAAAACCACCTCCTTGTGAGGAGGATTGGCCCAGATCACCCTGCGGCTGGTAATGGTACTGAGGAAGAGGTTGGAAATGTGGAGCGTGTAAGACGAGTGCCTCTTGCGGGTTCCAAGCATGCCCCTGGACTCTTTGGAAGCTAACCGTCCCGTCTTCTGCTTCATAAATCAGGTTCATGGAGCGACAGATGGTCATGTCCACTCTTCCCGACCATGGGCTCTTTTGGAAAGACCTGGGTATGTTCACGAAATGCTTGAAGAGACGGTATATCCACCCCCCAAAGAAGATAGGGGTCGGTGGAGTAGCGAGCTGGTTCCAGTGCATGTTTCAGAGCCGAAGGTACGGAACGTCAAGGTTGGTGCGGGTATGAATGCAATGAAGGACCACCAGATCTCGTAACCCCACAACACCACTGCTGTCATGCCTTTGTCTAAGGGAGTAAGTGAGGACCCTATGGATATAACAGTAAAGAGGGTCCCTCAACTTAGTGCTCTTAGTGCTGCTTGGATTGTAGTTGCCTTCTCCTATTTGTGCCCATGCAGCCTGGCGTTGGTTTTCTGGTATTTCACATAAACCTCCGGTGTTTTGTTCATCACCCGCATCTTCCTCCGCATACAACCCAACTATTGACCCAAACTGTGCCATCAAAATTGAGTACACAGTCCCCCACATCGGAATTCTACCCCATCATTATCAAATGGGTCGGCTCTTGATCTGAACGCGAATGTGCTGTAGAATTCCAGATTATATTCGTGGCCTGAGCAAAGTCGAGTGCACAGTGCGGCTCTCAGCGGGCCGGTTACTAGGTTGTTAAATCGGTCAAGCTGGTTCACTGCTCCTAGAAGATCCATGCATACTGTTCGTGGGTATTCCTCCGGCCTGGTTCGAAGCACGTCGTATCTTGCTTTAGCATCCAACTCATTTGCATTGAACCGTGTGAATTTCTTGGACATCTTGATGTTGTTAAAAGTAGAGGAGACGTTGAAATCTTGCAGAAAAATCGCCTGAACCAGAGAGTTTTCGGGAAACGGGGCGTGTGGAAATGAAGAAACTGTTTGGAAAAAGGGGTTTTATCCCGACAGTTACGCGGACACGGCCCCGTGGGCGGGCAGGTATTTTTTTTATGTGCTCGTGTGAGTGCCCTGTTTCCTGAAAACTCGGCTAGAAGACTTACCGATTTAGATGTCACCCTGCTTGTAACTTACCAGGTATGATGTTGATGCTTTCATTCTTCGACCGTTTGAAGCGAGATTTCTTCCTCCTCATCCTCAATGAATCCTTGATAGAGCTTTAGCCGTTGGCCATTGACTTTGAATGGATTTCCATTTCGAGATTTAATTTCTACAGCACCGTGTGGGAAAATATGGGTGATGGAAAAAGGTCCTGACCACCTAGACTTTAATTTACCAGGAAATAGCCGAAGTCGTGAATTAAACAATAGAACTTGATCTCCTACTCAAAATTCATTAGGTTTAATGTGTTTATCATGCAAGTTTTTCATTCTTTCCATATAAATTTCGGAGTTAGAGTATGCATAATTCCTTAGTTCGTCTAATTCATTTATTTGACAAAATCGATTTTTACCGGCAAATTCTAAATCTAAATTTACTTTTTTAATTGCCCAGTAGGCTTTGTGTGCAATTTCTACTGGCAAGTGACAACTTTTCCATAGACGAGCTTATATGGGGTTGTACCTATTGTTGTTTTATAAGCAGTTCGAAAAGCCCATAAAGCATTATCTAATTTATCGGCCCATTCTTTTTTTATTTAACCCTACGGTTTTTTCAAGTATTCATTTTAAACCTCTATTAGTCACTTCGGCTTGTCCGTTTGTTTGAGGGTGATATGCCGTTGAAACCCGGTGATAGACCCCATACCTTGTTAAGATTTTTTCAAGTTGATGATTACAAAAATGGGTACCTCTATCACTTATTAAAGCTTTTGATGTTCCAAAACGAGAGAATAATCTTTTTCAGAAATCTTACCATGACTCTTCCATCGTTGGTTGGAAGTGCCTCGGACTCGGCCCATTTAGACAAATAATCGGCTGCCACAAGTATATATTTGTTTCCTTTTGACGGTGGGAAAGGTCCCATAAAATCGAGTCCCAATACATAAAAAAATTCACAAACAAGAATGCCATTTTGTGGTATTTCGTTTTTGGAAGAAATATTACCTGTTCTTTGGCAAGCGTCACATGTTTTGACAAGACTTTGGGAATCTTTGTAAATGGTTGGCTAGTAAAATCCTGAATCAAATACCTTTCGTGCGGTACTAGCGGCACCATGATGTCCTCCGTATGGACCTTCATGACAATGGCGGAGAATCCTTCTTGCTTCACCACCATGTACGCATCGGCGGATGAGTTGGCCAGCACACACTTTGAAAAGATAAGGATCTTCCCAAAAGAAATGCTTTACATCAGCAAATAATTTTTTTCTTTGATGATGTGGCCAACCTTTTGCGATTATACCGCTAGCTAGGTAGTTAGCATAGTCGGCGTACCATGGTTCTTCTCGGTATTCCACCATTTCCAGGGACTCCGTTGGAAATTTTTCATTGATTTGTTCATCCCTGGTTGCCTCCAAAGCTGGGTCTTCTAGGCGTGAAAGATGATCTGCTGTGGTGTTTTCTGCTCCTCTTTTGTCTTTGATTTCGATATCAAATTCTTGGAGGAGTAGAATCCACCGAATCAAACGTGGTTTAGAATCCAGCTTCTTGAAGAGATATCGAATGGCTGCATGATCTGTATAGAATATTGTTTTAGAAAGAACAAGGTAAGAACGAAATTTATCAAAAGCAAACACCACAGCTAGTAACTCTTTTTCTGTTGTTGTGTAATTCTCTTGTGCTTCGTTAAATGTTTTACTAGCATAATAAACTGGGTGAAAATGCTTTTCTTTTCTTTGTCCCAAGACTGCTCCAACTGCAAAGTCACTTGCATCACACATGATTTCGAAAGGTAATTTCCAATCAGGCGCTATCATGATAGGTGCATTGACTAGCATTTCCTTGAGTGCTAGAAATGCTTGATTGCAATCCTTGTCAAAGATGAAAGGGGCATCTTTTTCAAGTAATTTTGTTAGAGGTCTTGAGATTTTAGAAAAGTCTTTGATAAATCGCCTATAGAATCCGGCATGTCCTAAGAAACTTCTGATAGCTCTAACGGAGGATGGGGGTGGTAATCGAGAAAATGTGTCTATTTTGGCTCGATCAACCTCCATTTCTTCGCTTGAGATTTTATGACCGAGTACTATTCCCTCCGTTACCATGAAATGACATTTTCCCCAATTAAGGGCGAGGTTGGTTTCCTCACATCGGGATAGCATTCGTTCAAGGTTATCGAGGCATTGGTCGTATGAATCTCCAAAGATAGAAAAGTCATCCATGAAGACTTCCATTGTATTTTCAATCATGTCATGGAAGATGGCCACCATGCAATGTTGAAAGGTTGCGAGGGCATTACATAGACCAAAGGGCATGCGTCGATAAGCAAAAGTTCCATAGGGACATGTGAAAGTGGTCTTTTCTTGGTCTTCGGGTGCTATCGGGATTTGAAAGTAACCTGAAAAACCATCCAAGAAACAATAAAATTTATGACCGGATAATCTTTCCAATATTTGATCAATGAAGGGCAAAGGAAAGTGATCTTTCCTTGTTGCTTCATTTAATCGCCTATAATCTATACATACCCTCCATCCTGTGACGGTTCTCGTTGGTATTAATTCATTCTTTTCGTTAGTAATTACCATCATACCTCCTTTCTTTGGAACTACTTGGACGGGACTTACCCAAGGACTATCGGAGATAGGGTAAATAAGTCCGGCGTCAAGTAATTTGATGACTTCGTTTTTAACCACTTCTTGGACATTTGGATTTACTCTACGTTGTGGTTGTATTACCGATTTGTAGTCATTGTTCATTAAAATTTTGTGCGTGCACATGGAAGGACTTATGCCTTTAATATCTACAAGCTTCCAAGTGATCGCATTTTTGTGTTTTTTCAAAAGTGTACTTAATTTTTCTTTTTCTAAGCTAGTTAATTTAGACGAAATAATTACAGGTGATTTACCATCTTTGTCGAGAAAAGCATATTCCAAACCTTTTGGGAGTTCTTTGAGCTCAAGAGGTGGGTCTTTAGGAGACTCCTTATTTGGTTGCTCATTTCGATCAAGAACTACAAAAGTTTGTTCTATGGCGACCTCTTCTTCAACAAAGTGGTTAGTTTCTTCTCTTGTATCGGGTGTGTTGATGCATAATGTCTATAGCCTACGTCTATAGTCTAGGTCATGTCGGTAGCTTGTAATAGGGCGAAATATGTCAAATATGTAATGTTATGTGTGTTAGAAGTCATTTCGCACGAAATAGCAATTGGCTATTTCGTACGAAATCAAAGTTGGCTATTTCGTACGAAATAGCATGTTGCTATTTCGTGCGAAATCAGTTGCCTATAAATAGGCAGTGTTGGTTTTTCATTTGGTACGAAATAGGTGAACGTGTAACGAAGTGCTGCCCAACTTTCACCGTGTAATCAAGTTGAATATCAATGAAAAACCTGTTTTAAGTATAATTCTCTGATTCTACATCTTTCTATCACTGATTCTCAGTTGTTTGACTGTTTCCGCCTTTCTAACAGCTTAGTTTTGACTCTGAACGACTCATATTGGTCGCAAAACGATCCTACAAGTGGTATCAGAGCTCAGGATGAGTCAATTCGTTTGAATCAGTGCTTAGAATTCTGTTTTTCTACTCATTCTTGGATTTCTGGACAAATTCACGGACAAAATGGACTGATCTTTTGATATAACGAGTAAAATACAGTTTTAACAAATCCTTGAAAGAATCAGACCTAAATTCAGACTAAAAGTGACAAAAATGAGCCAAAAACTTGATTTCGTGTGAACGAACACTATTTCGTTTGAAAAATTGAGTTTGTTTCGTACGAAATGAGGTATTTCGTGTGAAAGGTTGCTATTTTGCTTGAAAACATCTGCTCATTTCGCGCGAAATAGACCTTTTCGTTTGAAAAGTCTTTTCGTTTGAGTGTTTCGCACGAAAAGAAAGGTTTTTGCTGATTTCGTACGAAATAGCATTTCATTTTGCATGAAAGTCTTATTTCGCATGAAAAGTTGATTCCGTTTGAAAAGTTGATTCCGCTTGAAATTTGATTTCGCGTGGAAGTCCATTTCGTTTGAAATCTATTTCGCATAAAAGTGTTTTCGTTTGAAAGTGACTGTTTTCAAAAACTAGAAAATTTTTCCGAAACTGTTTTTGTAAAATGGATAACCAAGAGTTTTACAACTTGTTTGCCGGAGGGGGAATGACAGCATCTCAAACCCCAGCTAGTATTGTGCAAAATGTGAACTTGGAAAATGAACTCGGTACGATGCAGAAGCCACCTAAGTTGATGAATATTGATGAGTATTCCGGGTGGTCAGAAAGGTTTAAGACTTGGGTGCAAGCCAACCATTTCGAATGTTGGATGAAAATCGAGTCTAAGTATGTTCCTCCAAAGAATGGTTCGGGAATTGAGAAAACAATTAGCAGTTTGACTCCACATGAACAAGAAGATTTCAAAGTAGAAAAGAAAATGATGAGTATCCTACAGCAAGCCATCAAAGAGGATATCTTAGTTCTGCTACAAGACCAAAGTAGCTCACAGTCTGTCTGGAATTGTCTAAAAGCCAAGTTTCTTGGAAGTGCTTCAATGATAAAAAGCAAAAAGGCACTGCTAAAGAAGGAATTTGATATTTTTACGGGTATAAAGGGTGAGACAACGAAACAGTTGATCGAGAGATATTTTCATCTGGTTGTTGAAATGAAGAGATTGAGCATAACCAAAATGGATGAAGAATGGGTTGATAAACTAGCAGATGCTTTACCATATGATGAATGGGGTACTTATTTGTTGGTATTGAAAAACAATAATGAATATATTAGATTCAATCTTAGCTCTTTTATTGAGAAAATCGAATCACACGAGCTTGAGTTGACAAAAATTAGAAAAATGAAGTCTTCAAGTGTGCAACAAGATGGTTCATTGTATTACAAACGAAGCACACCAGCAACATCAAATTTAAGTCCAAAAATACAGACTGCATTCAGTGCTGATTCAACATCAGGAGTTTCACCTGGCACACCGAGTAGCAATCATTCACCATTTGCAAGTTTTGAACCAAATCCAAAGGCTCAAAACTCACCAGATTAATCTTATACTCAAAGTTCGTCAGGATCAAACAGTCAAAGTCAAGGTCCAGGAATTCTGTGCAACATAGCGGTGAACATTAAGAATGCTCAAGACTTTACTGAATCATCAGCGAAACAGCACATAGCACTACTTGCTTCGGTGCTTGAAACTTATGAAAGTTTGGTTGCAGGTAGAATTGGAAACCCTGATATGACAAAGGAAGATTATGATCAGATCGATCTAGAGGAGCTGGAGTTGATCGATATCAAATGGGGAATGGCAAGTTTGGTGAGGAGAGCTCAAAGATTTATGGAAATTACTGGTCGAAACAGTCTTTCAGGACCGGATAGCAAGCTTGGGTTTGATAAATCAAAAGTCACATGTTTCAAATGCAAAGAGAAGGGACATTTCAAACGTGAATGTCCAAACCGAGAAGTCAACAATCACCAAAATCCGGTTACAAACGACTACTACAGGCAAGCTATCTATCACAAGACAAGTCAACAACCATTCACCCAAAGACCTCAAATCGAAAACAAACCTGAAAAAGCTCTTCTAGTCAATCAGGATGATGAGAAGGTTGCAGAGGGGTTTAGTTGGGATAAGTATATCCCTGGTAGTGAGTGTATGGCAATGATGGCAGAAATTGTGGAAGAACCAGAATGCGTTGTGGAAACAGAGGAAGTCAGTGAAGTCATGTCTGAAGAAAGTTTGGCAGAACTTGAAGAAGTAGCTGTAGAAGTTTACTACTATCAATCTGAACAAGAGATTATTGCTAGTTCTTTCAAATCAATAATGCCTCCTAATATGTTTGACTCTTTTGCAGGATTTTTCAGTGAGCCAACCACAGGCTTCTGTCCACAATACGACGTTGAGAAAGCTCCAGTTGAAGAAATAATAGACGTTTCGAAAGAAATAAATGAAGAGACTCTAAAAGAAATTGCTGACAAGGAGTTGATGGGCAAGCTAAAAGAGGTAGAAACAGAGTCTGTTAAAAGAACGCCTGTCGAAACAGAGTCAGTCGAAAGTGTGTCTATCGAAACGGAGTCAGTTGAAAAGGAGTCTGAAGAGAAATCAGAAAATGAGGAGATCAAATCAGAAGAAAAGTCAGAGTCAGAGTCTGATGGGTTTGGTAAAACGGATCTTAAAAAGGATAATGAAGAAAAGGTTTCTGAAGAGATTGATTCAATTCATGAAATTCCATGCAAAAACTGTTTAAAACCCTGCATGGATTGTCTTGAAAAAGACAAACAATTTCAAGAATTGAAGAAATTTACTGATGAAGTAAAATATGATATCAGTGAGATAAAAGAAGCATATGACACTTTGGCACGATCAATCAAAATGATTAAAAAAGAAAGTTTTGAAAATAATAAAGCCACTAATTTGCAAAAATCTACTGTCATGGATAAACAGATGGAGATTAACATCCATCTGGATACAATTGCTTCTTTGAAAAAAGAACTTGAATTAATGAGAATTGAAACTGAGAGAGTTGATAAGAAACTGATGAGTTATGTTGCTTCATCGTATGTGATTGATCAAATTGTTCCGCAACAACCTGATGCGAAACCTGTCTTCAAAAGTGTTCCACCCCCAATGTGGAATCATTATACACAAAAATATCCAGATGGGGTGGAAGCTGCGTTGAATCTCAAGTTGAGAACCGTTGAGAATGAGTTGCCTGAGAATATTGATGTTACATTTTCTCCATCCGACACTGATAATGAGTCACAGGTGATCAAAACTGTTGTTGACCAAGTGCTAGATGAAGAAAGTGATAACTCGGAGTTTGATACTATGAAAACTCATTTTGAAAACTCCATTTCTGATTCTGAAGAAGAAGGTAACTTCTTGGACAAATTTATACCAAAATCAGATACAGTTGCGAATGATGATTCGATCATTGTGGTTTACACAATGACCGGAACTGACAAACTTTATTCTGATTTTGAGTATCCAATCCAGAACGCGAACATGCACAATGTTGAAAAAGTGTTTAAGCTTGTGGAGATTGATATTTCTGAGGTTAACAACAACGAGTTTCTTTCAAAACCGAAAAAGTCTTTTATGAAACCACAACCAAACAACTCGGGAAAGAAAGAGTGGGTGGGCAATGATGGTAATAACAAGAGAAATGGAAACAATTTCAAAAACAAAGGTATTGGTACTGAAAAGAAAATGTCTAAGAAGAATTTCAAGCCAAAAGAAAAGATGAGTGATGTTTTTGTTGCTGGTCCTAGTGTTGATGCTGAAAAGGATTATATCTTCAGTCAACAAGCCATTGACGATTTCAATGCAGCTAAGAAGTTGACACAGGAGACCTACAGATCAACTTTTGTCGAGTATGACAAAAGAATCTGTTACCGTTGCAATGAAATTGGTCACATGGCCAAGCAGTGTGTAAAAAAGCTTGAGAAACCAGTTTTGCAAAAACCCAAACCTAAAATTTCAACTGATGTTAAGGGCAAAACACCAATGATTTCCCCCGTTAGAATTTTGAAAAGAGGAGAATCTTTGAAGTCCGATGATAAGCCAAAATCAATTTTTGAGATTGGTGAATCTTCGAAATCACCAAAGACTTCAAAGGTTTATCCGAAGACGAAAATTTTTGAAAACCAATCATGGGTGGCAAAATCAAAACAATCAGTTGAAGAGAAGAAGATGGAAAATGAGCTAAAATCTGAACCAAAAGTTTTTGCAAATGATGTTGAAAAACTTGAATTTGAACTAGACAAGTTACTTGAAGAATTCCCACCAATTAAGGAGAGAGATTTAAAACCAAAATCTAAACCTGTTGTTCCAAACGTCATCTTTAACATTCCGAAAGTTGATGCGTCATGTGATCTTGTGTTTGGTAGTGTTCCAAAGGTAAAGAAATCATGGGCTTCATTATTTGAATGAATTTCTTTGATGTATGCAGGGGCTTCCGAGGTCAATAATCTCGAAGTGGATCATGGACAGCGGAGCTTCAAGGCATATGACTGGAATGCTGGCTCTACTCTACGATGTTAAATCTATCAACGGAGGATATGTTGGATTTGCAGGAAATCAGGATGGCAGAATAGTTGGTGAAGGAACTCTAACAAATGGAGTCGTAACGTTTGACAAAGTGAACTATATCATCGAACTTGAAAACAATATGTTGAGCATCTCACAGATCTGTGACAAGTCATTCACAGTACACTTTACTAAAAATGAATGTTTAATCATAAAACCTGGTTTTAAAATGGGTTAAACTATCTACACACCAAGTGTGTAGATAGTCACCTAAAAAGGTGTTTTTTTTATATGCAAACCCCTGCAGTGTCGAGCTGTGGCTAAAATGCGGCGTTTTGGTCCGGTTAACCAGACAAAGACTGACGGGTGTCTGGCGGGTCTGTTGACCGGACCAAAACGCCGAGCTTTGGCCGCGTTTTGGTCCTGTCAACCAGACAAAAGACTGACCGGGTGTCAGTCTTTTGTCTGGTTAACGCGGCCAAAGCTCGGCGTTTTGGTCCGGTCAACAGACCTGTCAGACACCCGTCAGTTTTTGTCTGGTTGACCAGACCAAAACGCCGCGATTTGGCCACAGCTCGACATTGCAGGGTGTGCATATAAGACAAAAATCAACTTTTTAGTGTGCAAATAGTGAAAGAAGTGTGCAAATAGGTACACCCTTTAAAATTCCCGAGGACATGGTGTTGATGCGAGCTCCCCGGGAAAATGATTTGTATGTACTGGATATGAGTGTCGCAACAACAACAGATCATAAGAAACAATGTTTTGTAACAAAAACGAAAGCGACTGAAAAAGAGTCAAGAATGTGGCATAGAAAGATGGGCCACATTCATGTCAGAAAAATGAATTTCCTTGTACACAATGATCTTGTTGAAGGTGTAAATCTTAAAAATTTTCATTTGAATGACAATTGTGTAGAGTGCAAGAAGGGAAAACAAACGAAGAAGACACACCCACAGAAGCTGTTGAATTCAATCAGGGTACCGCTCGAGAGAATCCACATGGATCTCTTCGGACCAGTTAATGTGCAAAGCATTAGTGGAGATTTGTACTGCCTAGTAGTCACTGACGACTTCACTAGATTTTCATGGGTGATGTGTCTGGAAAGAAAAGATCAAACATTTGATTCGTTAATGATCTTATTCAAGAAAATGGAAACACTGTACAAATTGCCGATCAGAAGAATTAGAAGTGACAATGGAACGGAGTTTAAGAACAATCGCATGCTCGAGTTTTGTAATGAGAAAGGAATTCTTCATGAATTTAGTGCACCATACACTCCACAGCAAAATGGTGTAGCTGAACGAAAGAATCGCACCATAATTGAAACAGCTCGAACTATGCTCGCCGATTCCAAGTTGCCAATATTTTTCTGGAGTGAAGCAGTTGCAGCAGCTTGTTATACACTGAATCGTGTCCTCACAGTGAAGAAATACAAGAAAACCTGCTTTGAACTTCTTCATCGTTATAAGCCAAATTTAAAATTCTTAGAACCGTTTGGATCACCTTGTACTTTCATTGATCCAGATGGTAAGTTTGGTGCAAAAAGTAATGAAGGTTTCTTTGTAGGTTATGCGAGTCCGCTGAAGAGGGTGTTCGTTCCATGCCTGGGGAAGATAATTCAAATTCAGCATGTTGATTGTCAGGAGCATACTGCTCCACCTCAACTTCCCGGAAAAGGATTGCTTTTTGATTACAGACAAACTCTGGGAGTCATTTCAACTGCCGACTGAGCCAAGTGAGGAGGAACTTGCATTTTTATACCAATATCAGCAATCTATGTCACAAGAACAAGTGCCAAGACCGATGGTAGTTTCTCCACCCACCGAGGGTTCAAATGATCACGAGGCCGGTCCAAGTGGAACTGCTCATGAACCTCCAGAGGAACCAGCTCCAACATTTGATCAATCTGACGACTTAGAATCAAAAGCCGATTTGATTTTTGATGAGGACCCAAATGTTGCAACTTCAGAATCTGTTGATCACACCGGTGATCAAGACATCATAAACTTGCAATCGGAAGTGAGCGTGCCTGACGAAGTCATGCCAAGAACTTTGTCTTATCATCCTTCAGAACAAATTATTGGAGATCTTCACAGTGGAGTAAAAACACGTGACCAGATCAACAAAACTCTTACATGTTTTTATTAATCTGTCGCTCCTTTGCAAGTTGATTTCTCACTAAAGTGTTTCATCTCGCAGGTTGAACCAAGAAAGTATAAAGAAGCTTTAACTGAGGAAAGCTGGGTGAACGCTATGCAGGAAGAGCTGCAGCAGTTTGAGAAACTTGGAGTATGGAGATTGGTGGATCTTCCTGAAAACCAAAAGTTGATCAAAACCAAGTGGGTTTTTAAGTGTAAAAGGGATGATAGAGGAGTGATTGTAAGAAATAAAGCACGTTTGGTAGTACAGGGTTTCAGTCAGCAAGAAGGCATCAACTTTACCGAAGTATATGCGCCTGTTGCTAGACTCGAGGCGATTAGAATCTTCCTGGCATTCGCGTCTTGGAAAGGATTCAAAGTCTACCAACTAGATGTGAAATCTGCATTCCTTTATGGCAAAATCAAAGAAGAAGTGTACGTTGGACAACCGCCTGGGTTCACAGATCCAGTGCACAAAAACAAAGTCTATATTCTCGATAAAGCGCTTTACGGACTACACCAGGCCCCGAGAGCCTGGTACAAGACGCTTTCCCAACATCTGCTGGCCAACAGGTTCACCAGAGGGATGGTTGATAGCACTTTGTTTACAAAAGAGGTTGCAGGACATCTATTAATCGTGCAGATTTACGTTGATGACATCATTTTTGGATCGACAAATGATGATTTGTGTAAAGATTTTGAGAAGGTTATGAAGAGAAAGTTTGAGATGAGTTCGATGGGGGAGATGAAGTTCTTCCTAGGGCTACAGGTTGAGCAAATGCCCGAAGGAATCTTCATTCATCAAACAAAATATGTGAACGATGTTCTGGAAAAGTTCAACATGTCTGAATCTACTCCAACATCAACCCCCCTGGCTCAAAATCACGGGATCTGTCCGGATGAAGGTGGAGAGAAAGTGGACGCGACGTATTATCGGTCGATAATTGGATCTTTGATGTATCTGACTGCGTCCAGACCGGACATCATGTATCCAACTTGTCTATGCACCAGATATCAGTCCAGCCCGAAACAGTCACACCTGACAATCGTCAAGAGAATATTACGGTATTTGAAAGGCTGCCCAAGCACCGGCTTGTGGTATCCTAAGTCTGGTGACTTTTCTCTCACAGGTTATGCTGATTCTGATTTTGGTAGTTGCAAGCAAAATGCGAAGTCCACCACTGCTGGGTGTCAGTTCTTTGGAACTCGACTAGTCACCTGGCAGTGCAAGAAACAAACCTCAGTCGCTCTCTCTACATGCGAGGCTGAATACGTTTCAGCCTCCAGCTGTTGCTCTCAGATCCTCTGGATCCAGCAGCAGATGAGGGACTTTGGTTTGCAATTCTTGGACACGCTCATTTATGTGGACAATGAGGCAGCGATTAACATAACTAAAAACTCGGTTCACCATTCTAAAACAAAACATATTGAAATTCGGCATCATTTCATCCGTGATTGCTACGAGAAGAAATTGATTCGAATTGAACATATTCACACCGATGATCAGAAGGCTGATTTTTACACCAAACCGTTTGACAGATCAAGATTTAATTATCTTTTAAAATTAAACGGGATGAAAAGTTTGTTTTCTGGGAGGGTAATAGAATGTGAAGCCGAGGTGGACGGCGATCTGAAGTGATCCACGTCTTGTTGTCAAATTTCTGTACAGTTTATTTTCTGCTTTTGATAAAACCAAAAACACAAAAATATGTTTTTGTTTTTAGGGGGAGAAAGTTTGCAGAAAAATACAAAAACATGATAAAATTTCAAAATCCAAAAACATTGAAAAAGTAAAAATGAGTTTGTGTAAAAAGGGGAAATGATAGTACATTAGCTAGACAGGTGCAGTACGCTAAAGAAATGTTATGTTTAAAATGTGTTAAGCAGTCTCGCTGATGATGTGTCGATAGGATTTTACACATTTAGTAAGTTTGTTTGGGATATAAGCCTAAAATCATTACTTGCTTATACGTGGGGAACATCTCTCGGATATATGGGTAACCCCCGAAATCTTGTTTGAAAGGTCCCTCTTTCTGAGATACTAGGTCTTTATGCTTAGTGATATCTGGGGTATTATCCCGGGACTTCTGATTTTGCGGAAGCAATGGCCTAGTCCCCGGAGAATACTTTACTCTGCTTGAAATAAAAGCCTCCCCTCAGCATAAAAAATGATGAAACATTGCAAAATGCTAATCATGTGCTGTTGAAGAAAAGATTCTCTAAAGGGAACACACCTAAAGTCGAAGCCATCATCTCTCTGATTTTGCGGAAGCAATAGCCTGAGCTCTTATAGCCCTCGCATTTAACCCTTTACAGATATCATCTAGGTATACTCACCTGTAAGACTGAATATTGGGATCTAGATACGGGAGTATATTCTGAGGTGGGACACACGTATAAGTTAAGCCTTTAAAACACTAAATTCGTATCCTGAACAGATTGAAATTTGTGTGAAAATTTAAGAGGATCAGTATATCGACAATCACTGTGAATTGTTTAATGCTGAATATGAAATCAAAGCTTAACGGTACTTGTATCTAGTCAGCAGCTGATATGATCCCCTAATACGCTCACCAAAAATATGTGTGTATAGTTTATTGCTTATAAAATCCAAAAAGATTTGTTTTTCATCTTATTTTCGACAACGGATGTCGGAGATCTGATGATCAAAGTCTTTTGTGCTGAACAAGTTTGGATCATGAGGGTTGGATAAGCAGATAATTGTGAAATAGTGTTGGTAATTGTTTGAAAGTTTAAAAGTTCATTAACTTGAACTTAAATTGTTTCAGAAAGTCAGCAAACTTCATAATTTGGTTAACCAAGGTCATTAACTTGGACTTGGTAGGCTAAACAGTTGACCAGGGTCATTAACTTGGACATGGTTAACTGGGTGTGATGGTAAAAAATCAAAATGTTAAAAAGTTGAAAATTTTTGAAAAAGTGAGTTTTCAAACGAAATAACTATTTCGCACGAAATAGCTATTTCACTTGAACATTGATTTCGCATGAAAATGCCTCAGTGCCTATTTCGCACGAAATAGGCCGGTCTATAAATAGGAGCTGTATTTCGCTTGAAGGTATCATTTTTGTCATTTCGTTCCAAAACTCTGTCAAAGTGATTTCACACGAAACCACTGTGTTCATCGTTTCTAGCCAAATCTTTTTGTGTGTATAAGCAATAAACTATACACACATTTTTTGGTGTATAGTTTCTAACCACTGTGTTCATCGTTTCTAACCACTGTGTTCATCGTTTCTAGCCAAATCTTTTTGTCATTTCGTTCCAAAACTCTGTCAAAGTGATTCCACACCAAAAAAAGATTTGTTTCTTATAATCTGATTTTAAGTTGGTTTACTCAACTTATAATCATGGGAAGGTGAGAATCATGATGATTTAACCCGGATTTTTTTGTTTTCGTATGAACAGCGAAATACAGGACTTGAAACTTAGATCTAGGGTTTATTTGTGTATAAAAATGAACGATTAACACACCCATGACCTCGGAATGTGGTGTAGATCTAGTTTAGGGTTTCAATTTGATGGACTTGCATATAGTCGGTAGACCAGAATCTTCAAACTTAGATCTAGGGTTTGTTTGTGGTCAAAATTGAATAAAAATTACACCCATGTGCTCGGAATTCATCATAGAACTAACCCAGAAGATCAATTTAAGCATCTAACATGATTTTGTAAAATTTGTTCATGAACTGAGATTTCAAACGAAACGAAGATGTATTTCGCACGAAATAGACATGATGATGTATTTCGCACGAAATAGTCATTTCGTGTCAAATGAGTGTTTCGTTTCAAAAGTCTATTTCGTTTCAAACTGATTTCGTGCGAAATAGCTATTTTGCTTGAACAAGTCATTCCGTTTGAAACCTGTTATTTCGTTTGTAACTGTTATTTCGTTTGTAATGACATTTCGCATGAAATGTTCATTTCGTGTGAATGTTCAAAATGTTGAAAAAATTTTCTAAGTGTTTAACTTGAATGATTTGTTGTTTTACAGGCGTCGAATGTTCAGTTTGATTCATTGCACAACATTTGTTGTGTATATGATGAGAAACTTTCAAAGATGGCTGAATTCAAGAGTATTCTGGAGTTTATGAAGAGGTTACCAATCCAAAAGGCTTTAACAAATCAACATCTTGTATTTCAGTCCCACATTGAACGTTTTTGGAAGAATGCAACGTATGACGAAGAAAGCAAAACGATAAATTCGATTGTTAGTTTGAATGGCAAAGATAAACCGATCATCATCACAGAGCAGCTAGTGCGTGAGGTGTTAAACTTTCCAGATGATGAAGATTCTCCGACAAAGTTTCCTGAAAGAATGGTGAAGGGTTGTATGCTAAGAATGGGGTATAGTGGACCATTGAACAAGGCTAACTACTTGAAAGCATGTTTTTCTAAGCCTTACAAGTTTCTTATACATTCAGTGTTGCATGCTCTTAGTCATCGAAAGGGAGGTTATGATGTGATGCGGGATTATCAAATGAACATGGTGACGACACTTGTGTTAAACAAGAAGTATAATTATTCAAGAA
The DNA here is from genome assembly GCA_030545235.1 of Helianthus tuberosus. Lineage (NCBI taxonomy): Eukaryota > Viridiplantae > Streptophyta > Magnoliopsida > Asterales > Asteraceae > Helianthus > Helianthus tuberosus. The sequence continues at coordinate 79,580,899 of CM060417.1, read as the reverse complement.
TTGTATTTCATTACATGAAAGAGAACATCGCTTCAAAGAGCAAAACATGGATCTATCCAAGATTTGTACAGATGATACTGGATCATGCTTATCCAGATCTTGAAAGAGATGAAAATAATGATTTGTTGGCTTTAGACCACATGAATAATGAAATAATGAAATGCTGAAAGTACTGGCCAGATATCATCCAAACCATCCAGAGCCATCAACAAAAGCATAATTCTTTGGGTTCATCAAAGACAAAAATTACCAAGATCCAGATCCGGTTGATCATCAAAAGTGGAGGAATGACAAAGAAATGAAAGAAAAGAGTTATGCAGATGAGTTGAAAATACTTGCAGATTTCAAAAATACAAGAAGTGAATGGTTCTTGAAGGAAGAAAAAGAAAAGAAGAAAAGAGGTGGAAAGAGAACTCCAAAAGATCAAACTGAAAAGGGCTCATCTTCACAACCAAAGAAAAAGCGTCAAAAGAAAAGTGTTGAGACTATGCTTGTTGATGAATCAGAGAAAGAAGATGAAGCTGAACCAGAAGGTGATGTTGAAGGAGATCAAGTCCGTTTATCTCCTGAATCTGATCGTTTGTTGAAAGCTCTTAAAGAAAGTTTTAAAGCTAGTGAAACAGCTAAAGCAGCTGGTGAAAATGAAGGTGACAATGAAGAAGAAAGTTCATCTAGTTCTGAATCTGAGGTTGATGAAACGGAGCGTTTGAAAAGAATTCAGGCTGAAATAGAAAAAGAGAAACAATTAAAAAGAAAAAGGAGAGAGGAGAAGGATGATGATTTGTACATTCCATCTCCGGATCATGTTCAAGATACTCAAACACCTCCATCATCTGGTGGTAGGAAGAAGCAATCTGCTAGAAAGAGTACTGTATCTCCTGTTGTTGCAAAAAGATTGAAGATCTTGTTAAAGAAGAAACCTATTCAGGAACCAAGTAAATCACCATCACCACCATCTGAACCATCACCACCTAAATCACCACATCAATCACCTCCAAGACAACCTACACCAGTAGGGGTGCAAACGAGCCGAGCCGAGCTCGAGCTCGGCCAGGCTCGAGCTCGATTAACTTATGAGAGCTCGGGCTCGAGCTCGGCTCGATTCGAGCTTTGTTTTCAAAGCTCGAGCTCGGCTCGTTTGTATTTTATCAAGCTCGAGCTCGGCTCGGGCTCGGCTCGTTTATTATCTATTACTTAGTATATTAAAGAAAAATAATATAAATAATAGACTTTTTAGGATTGCGAGCTCGATAAGTAAAGCTCGGGCTCGGGCTCGTTTACTAAATAAACTTATTTTTAGGTTCGAGGTCGGCTTGTAAACAAGTTTAAATAAGCTCGGCTCGACTCGGCTCGTTTACACTAAGGCTCGATAAGGCTCGACGAGCCTAACGAGCTTCACATGTGAGGCTCGAGCTCAGGCTTGATAAACAAACGAGCTTTGTTTTGAGGCTCATGCTCGGCTCGGGCTCGATAAGGCTCGGCTCGTTTCGAGCTTTTTCTCGAGCCGATCTCGAGTAGCTCGCGAGCCACTCGGCTCGTTTGCACCCCTATACACCACCAATTCATTCATCAACACCACAACCACCATCACCACCACCACAACTATCACCACCACATGAACAACCTATTATCACTTCACCACATATACTTCAAACTCCACCATCTACCCAACCACAAGTATAAACCACTCCCGGTTCTTCAGGTCTTAAAGATTTTCCAAAGTTACCAGAGAATATTGCTCTTGAAGACATCGGAGATTTCAGTTTTGTGAATGATGAGCTGGTGAAGAAGTTGGAAAAGAAGGTAGAAGAAGTATTGGTTGAAAACAAAAAAATGGTAGATCGTGAGAAGAAACTTGAAAAGCGTGTCAAGTCAGTTGAAGCTGAAAATTCCTCATTATTAAAGAAAGTTGAAGCTGATCAGGCTGAGATTGATATTATGAAAGTTAAAATTGCTGAATTGGAAGAGGAAAAGGCTCGCAGAGACGAACAAAACAAGTACTTTGAACTAAAGAATAAAGAGTTAGAGGCTGCCAAAGCAATGAAAGAGCACGAGATATATATGATGAACAAAGTGTTAGAGAATTTGCTTGGAAAGTCTGTTGAGCAAAAGTTTGAAGAAATCCAGCTTGAAGAAGTTAGAGCTCGTCGTCAAGCTGCGATTGAGGCAGAAATGAAAGATAAGGGCAAAGGTGCTATTGAAGTTACTGAAAGAGCAATCATTCCATCAAACTTTTCTGAATCACCTATTCAGAATCCTCATCATATCTCTGCAATTTATGGTATATTTGAAGAAGACGTTTTAATTGATGATGTTATTGATGATGAGGAAGATGATGAAGATGAGGAAGATGATGAAATTGAAAAAGATGATGCAGATGATGTATATTCTGCAAGTAGTAGTGTTGACGATGATGGAAATGATGACGATCAGGGTACTTCTGGTATTAAAGTTACTAAAGCTTCGAATGAAGAGAATGTCGATGATTATCTTCATGAAGATGCAAATGAAGAACCTGATAGTGCAGAAGGTGAGGGGGAGAATGTTGATGAAGTTGAAAAGTAGATTCTGCGTATTGAACCTGATATAGAGGAAGGGGAAATCAGACATACGTATACTTTGGATGAGTACCTCAAGTTAACACAAGTTGATGAAAATAATTTCAAGTTTGATTTCGAAGAAGAACTGAATCAGTTTGACATCAACCAACAGCCTGATTATCAGTATAAGTATGTTGAAGAGGCTGATAACTATGATCGAGTTGAGGTTGAGGACTGCAGTGATGAAGAAACGTCTGAGAATGTTGATACTTCAAAATTTCCAACGCTGGTTGAATTTTTCAGTCAAGAGAACATTGATGAATTGAGAAGGAAAGTTGAAGAATGTTTGAAAGATAAAAACTTTGATGGTACACTGAACGATGAATAACGGGAAGAGAAGAAAAATGGTTTATAAAGAGTACTAAACATAAGTTTAAAAGACCGCTGAAGTTCTACAAGAGAGATAGAGCTATATCACTTGGTGACATTATCAGTTGGGGATTCTTGCCACAAGTGAATGTGTATGCAATCAGAAGAGAATATGGGGTGCAGTATTTTGAGTATATTCAGGATATTATGTCTTTACCCTGGTGGGATGTGGAAGAGCTTGCAAAAGTCAGAACTTTGGACTATCCTATCAGAAAGCATGATGTGCCTGTTTGGGGTTTAATCAAGTTTGAAGCTTACAAAGAATTCAAACACTGGAAGCCTCATTATCCAAAGAAAGTGAGGAAGATAAATCTAGTGACTGGAAATGAAGAAACCATTCTGCAGATAAAGAAACCCAGGGTGATCAAGAATATTCCACTGCCAAAGATGGAACAAGATTTCCATAAAGGGTTTGTGTGTTGGGTGTACATCTGTTTGTCGACTGAAGCTATAATCACATACAAGGTGGAAAATGAAGTTAGACATATCCACTTGTATGATCCTATCTGGATTATCAGCTGCTCAGCAAAAGACATTGAATGTTTGTTCGTTAACAAGATTTGTTATAAAGCTAAAGACAAGGAGCAGGCGATGCAATTTCAGAAGGTTGTATCTATTTGTTTCCAGAAAGGAATTAATGCTGAGAATAAATGGTCGACAAAGTGGAGAGAGATTAAGAAAGAGGAAGCGCTGAAAGCTGAGAAAGAAAGAAAGAAACTTGAAGAGAAAAGGGGTAAATGGATGAGGTTACAAGCTGAAGAAAAGATACAACCTACTAAAGAGAACGAGAAGCTGAAAAGTGCATTGAGAAGAAAGCCGAAACAGAGGGAAGAAAAGTTTAAGTCTCTATGAAGAATGTGCTGAAGACCTGACTGAAAACTCCGGCAATATCCAAGGGGGAGTTTGTTGATGCATAATGTCTATAGCCAACGTCTACAGTCTAGGTCATGTCGGTAGCTTGTAATAGGGCGAAATATGTCAAATATGTAATGTTATGTGTGTTAGAAGTCATTTCGCACGAAATAGCAATTGGCTATTTCGTACGAAATCAAAGTTGGCTATTTCGTACGAAATAGCATGTTGCTATTTCGTGCGAAATCAGTTGCCTATAAATAGGCAGTGTTGGTTTTTCATTTGGTACGAAATAGGTGAACGTGTAACGAAGTGTTGCCCAACTTTCACCGTGTAATCAAGTTGAATATCAATGAAAAACCTGTTTTAAGTATAATTCTCTGATTCTACATCTTTCTTTCACTGATTCTCAGTTGTTTGACTGTTTTCGCCTTTCAAACAGCTTAGTTTTGACTCTGAACGACTCATATTGGTCGCAAAACGATCCTACAGGGTGGTTCATCTTCATCTTCAATTAGGGGGTCATTATTGCCGAATGGATATTTCATTGAACGCTCAAGATCGACACTCTTTTTAAATGCCCCTAATTGAATAGATAGATTGTTGCGCTTCCAGTTTTTCAAAGCTTCGTGGGTTTTTACAAAAGGTTGTTCCAACACTAGAGGAGCGTTATCAAGGATGACAAAGTCGGTTGGGATTACCATTTGATTTATTTGAACCAAGACATCCTCAACTACACCGATTGATTTTATTACTTTCCGATTGGATAGAAAATGGGTATTTGAAGTGGAGAAAAGTCACCAATACTTAATTTTTCGAAAATGTAGTTTGGCATTATGTTAACACAAAGATCTTTATCAATTGTGATATTACTAATAAATGAATTTTGAAAAAAACATGGAACCGGTGTAATGTTAATTTCAAATGGATCTTCTTTTTTTAGCGAAGTTTGATCATTTGTTAACTTAACGCTCACCGTTTCGTCAATTTTAGTGTTAGTGTTTAACTCTTTTAAAAACTTAGCATGAGTGGGAACTAAACAATGATTTTCGAAAGAAGGTGACAAGAGATTAATTTCTTCAAAATTAGACTCTTCTTGAATTTTAACGTTATCGGACTCACCTTTTTCGTTGTTTAACTCATGTGTCGGTTTTTCACTTATTTGTTCTTCCATTTTTACATTTTCAACTATCTCTTCTTTATTACAAATTAACTCTTCTCTTGCGCAGGACTCCTCTTCCCTTGCGCGAGATTCTTTTATGCAAAGTTCGATAGTTTTAATGTGTTCTATTATCCTATCGGCTGTGTCGGTGATAGAGTAAGGATCGGGATCCTCAAAGCTCGAATCCGGTTGTTCGAACCTTTGTTCCTCATAATACTCATAAAAAGTAGATGGTTCACACCATTGTCCTTCATTGTAAGTATATGATGGATAAGGGTCGTAATTTTGTTCTTCATAATACTCATACGAGGTGGGTTATTCACGCCATGGTTCCTCATAATAAGCATATGAAGGTGGTGGCTCATATCTTGGTTCCTCAAAGTATGAGTATGAAGGCTCATACCTTGGTTCATCAAAATATGAGTATGATGGAGAAGGTTCATACCTTTGGTCTTCATAGGATGTGTATGAAGTTGATGGCTCGTACCTGGACTCCTCATAGTAGGTGTATGAAGTGGATGGTTGAAATAAGTCACAATATTGAACCGAGTGCGGGTTACCACAATTAGTGCAATAGTCTTCCCTATAATCATCCTCCTCATAGGTGTAGTTGTAGCCTCCTGAGTATTGATCCATGAGAATCACTCAGCAGACCACAACAAAGTCTCGAGACCAGAAAACAAAAATAAAAACGGAAACAGAGGCTGGACACGGCCCCGTGTTCAGTGAGCACGGCCCCGTGTTTAGATTCTGTATCTGGGCGTTTGAATTAAAGTTACTGGTTTCGTTGAGCACGGGGCGTGTTCACTGAGCACGGCCCCATGTTCAGGCTACTGTAAATGTAAAATCTAACTAAAATGCAGAAAAATGCGCGCGTTTTTTAAAAAAAAGTTTTGAAAAACTAATTAGGCCGTCGATTTTAAGCTTTCTTAAAATCCTTGTGTCCCCGGCAGCGGCGCCAAAAACTTGGTGCGCGTGTGGTGTTATATATTTTTATGTATATTTTTAGCCCTTTTTACACGTTAGTCAAGTTTTAAATTTATAAAACACGATATTTTACTAACACCAAACACACATATGGGCAAGTGCACCCATCGTGAGCGTAGTATAGTGTTGGTAAGATACCGAGGTCGTCCAAGGACACAAGAGCTTTTAATACCGGTTTATCCTCAACGTCTAATCAAATCAAAAGTTTAGAAAAAGGTTTTTAAAAAAGTTTAGAAAAAGGTTTTTAAAAAAGAAAAATAAAACTAACTAAAATGCTGAAAAATAAAATAAAAATAAAAACAGATAGACAAGATGAATCACTTGGATCCGAATCGTGTTTAGTGTAACCTTTGATTATTTCTGCACTTTTGCACTTTTTAAGAGATTATCTTATTTATTGTAGTAGGCCCCTCTTCTGAAGGTGACGTTACCCTCAACCCAGTAGTTTGAGTCAGCAAGGATACAATCCTAAAGGGTTGGATTATTGAAAGATAATTAATTAAGTTATTAATGCATATTGTGGTAGGCCCCTCTTCTGGAGGTGACGTTACCCTTGGCTAAGTAGTCTGAGTCAGCAGGGATATAGTCCTAAGTAACCGGATTAAAGTTTTAATAGTAGTTTACATATGAGGGGATCAAGGAGTTCGGACCCCCGCCATCCAATACCAGTGGGTATTGAAGGATGTCCTACTAAAGTTGACCCAGGTCCTTGCAGGATCTATACACTGAACAAGGCAAGACTCTTACCAAACCGTTCCCTTAACCCCCGACTAGGTAGCCAACATACCTCCATATAGACCGTGGAGATATGAATGGTGAAAATATTTTATTTTATATAGACAGTAAAATAATGCCACGACACCACGGACAAACGATAAGGAAGACTCACCTTCAACATAAGAAACTAGTTATTAAAGTCATTAATACATAACCAAATAAAAAGTGCGAAAAGATTAAAAATAAAAAGTATTACACTATACACTTGTCTTCACCAAGTGATGTAAGAGACTTAGGCAAACATGGCCTTTGATTGTCAAGAACTCTTACGATCAATCTTGGATCCCGAGACTACTCACACACTCTATGATGGATGATGATGATGGTGGTGGATGTGGGTTGTGATGGTGGTGGTGGGTGGGTGAAGTGTGAGAGAGGTGGTTTGCCAAGGGATGGTTTGCAAATGAGCCAAGCACCCCTATTTATAGCCTGCACAGAAGCCCGGACACGGCCCCGTGTCATTGGGCACGGCCCCGTGTCCACCATCTTCTCTTTCTTCATTAACTGCAGTTGTCTGCATTAGTTGACCATGCCCCCGTGTCCGCTGGGCACGACCCCGTGTGCAGAAGCGTATCTGTACTATCAAGATTTCCCTAGATTCTGCGAATTTTAGAGTTGACCACGGCCTCGTGTCCTCTGGGCACGCCCCCGTGGTGGGTGATAGAAGCTTCTACAGCTTTGTCTTTTCTGCAGACACTTGGGCACGCCTCCGTGCTCATTGAGCACGGGGCGTGTTCAGCCTTCTGTTCTCTTGTTTTGCTTGGGAAGATGTTGTCGGGGGGTTCGGGCATGCCACGTTTATTCCATTTCTTGTATTTATGTTAGATTTAGCTGCCTTTTTGCTTCTTTTGTTCATTTGAGCTCATTTAATCCTAAAAATACAAAAGGAAGACAAAAACACACTTTTCCAACATTAGTATTAAAAAGGGTTAGTTTTATGCCACATTTGATGTATTTTATATGTTGCATTTTGCACACATCATGCTTACGTGGACTACGTGCTTCTGTGCTTTTGTGCTTATGTGCCTCTGTGTTTACGTGCTTATGTGCCTGTGGGATTTATGTGTCTAAGTAACTGATGTGTTCCTGAGCTTTATAAGTACGTTGGTTAAATACTGTGTGGTGAAATTGAGTGTATCGTCTAAATCCTATGACGATGTCTGTTGCAAACAATGTTGTCATTCGGATCTCATACTTCTCGCTCTGCTCGCCGCAATCACGCTGACAAACGCATCGCCTCGCTAGTCGCCAAGCAAATGGCTAAGGTCATTCCACAAATCGTCAGCGAAATTAATGAAATCGCTAGCAAGTCCTCTGAGGAATCTAGGACTGACTCACCGAAAGCGACCTTCAGCTTCAAGCGGTTTAAAGCTTGTGGACCCAAAGACTTCAATGGGGAAGATGGGCCGAGCGCAATGTTTCAATGGTTCGACTCGATTGAAGTCACCCTACGCCAAAGAGGATGTCCAGACAACCTCCGCACTGTTAACGCAACTGGGGTCTTCCAGTCTAGGGCACTGGAATGGTGGACAGTAGAGCGAAAAAGGCGTGGGAACGACGCAACCTATGGACTTTCTTGGGAGGAATTGAAGGAAATCATGATGAAAGAATTGTGTCCCCCGCATGAACTCCAGAAGCTGGAAGACGAGTTCTGGCACATCGAGCAAGAGGGTGGCGACAATGCTGGTCTTACTGCTCGCTTTAAATAGCTTAGCATCATCTGCCCTGGCCAAGTCTCAACTCCAGACATCACAATCAAGAAATATATTCACGCTCTACCTGATTTTGTTGCCGATTTTGTCCAAGCAGCCAAGACTACTACCATTGAGGAGACCTTCCTGCTCGCTGCCGAGATTAATGACAAGCGAGTTCAGGTTGGTTACTTCAAGAACACCGCCAAGAGTCTTCACCAAGACACAGCTATTTCTGCTACTCCCACCGCTGAAACCGCTTCACCTCAAGCTTCGAAATCATCACGTCGCAAGCGCAAGAGCAACAACAACAACAAGAACTGTGTTGTTACTACCGCTCCTCTCAATGATGTTCCTGTCCAACAGCAGAACCAGAACCGCCAAGTCGCTGCACCCGTGACCAAAGCACCTCCTGCAAAATGTGCGTAAACCCGTCCACACCCACTGTGCCCTACTTGTACTTATCACCATCCAGTGTGGATTGATGTGTGCGGTGTGTTATATATATTTATGTATATTTTTAGCCCTTTTTAACACTTTAGTCAAGTTTTAAATTTATAAAACACGATATTTTACTAACACTAAACACACATATGGGCAAGTGCACCCATCGTGAGCGTAGTATAGCGTTGGTAAGATACCGAGGTCGTCCAAGGATACAAGAGCTTTTAGTACCGGTTTATCCTCAACGTCTAATCAAATCAAAAATTTAGAAAAAGGTTTTAAACAAGAAAATGAAAACTAACTAAAAATGCTGAAAATAAAAATAAAAACAGATAGACAAGATGAATCACTTGGTTCCGACTCGCCTTTAGTGTAACCTATGATGTTTTCCACACTTTTGCATTTTTTAAAAGATTATCTTAGTTATAGTAGTAGGGCCCTCTTTTGAAGGTGACGTTACCCTCAACCCAGTAGTTTGACTTAGCAAGGATACAATCCTAAAGGGTTGGATTATTGAAAGATAATTAATTAAGTTATTAATGCATATTGTGGTAGGCCCCTCTTTTGAAGGTGACGTTACCCTCGGCTAAGTGGTTTGAGTCAGCAGGGATACAATCCCAAGTAGCCGGGTTAATGTATTAATAGTAGTTTACATATGAGGGGATCAATAAATTCGCACCCCCGCCATCCAATACCAGTGGGTATTGAAGGAGGTCCTACTAAGCTTGACCCAGGTCCTTGCAGGATCTATACACTGAACAAGGCAAGACGCTTACCAAACCATTCCCTTAACCCCCGACCAGGTAGCCAACATATCTCCATATAGACCGTGGAGATATGAATGGTGTAAATCTTTTATTTTATATAGACAGTAAAATAACGCCAAGACACCACGGACAAATGATAAGGAAGTTTCACCTTCAACATAAGAAACTAGTTATTAAAGTCATTAATACAAAACCAAATAAAAAGTGCGAAAAGATTAAAAAAACAAAAGTATTACACTAAATGCTTGTCTTCACCAAGAGATGTAAGAGACTTAGGCAAACATGTCCTTTGATTGTCAAGAACTCTTACTATCAATCTTGGATCCCGAGACTACTACACACACTCTATGATGGATGATGGATGATGGTGGTGGATGTGGGTGTTGTGATGGTGGTGGAGTATGGGTGAAGTGGGAGAGATGTGTTTGTCAAGGGATGCCTTTGCAATGAACCAAGCACCCCTATATATAGCCTGCACAGAAGCCCGGACACGGCCCCGTGTCCACCCATATTCTCTTTCTTCATTAATTGCAGTTTGTCTGTATTAGTTGACCACGCCCCCGTATCCCCTGGGCACTGCCCCGTGTGCAGAAGCGTATCTGTACTATCAAGATTTGCTTAGATTCTGCAAATCTTAGCGTTGACCACGGCCCCGTGACCGCTGGGCATGCCCCCGTGTTGGGAAATAGAAGCGTCTACAACTTTGTCTTTTCTGCAGACAATTGGGCACGCCCCCATGTTCAATGAGCACGGGGCGTGTTCAGCCTTCTGATGTCTTGTTTTTGCTTGGGAAGATGCTGTCGAGGGGTTGGGCATGACACGTTTAGTCCTTTTCTTGCATTATTGTTAGATTTGGCTGTGTTTTTGCTTCTTTTGTTCATTTAAGCTCATTTAACCCTGAAAATACAAAAGGAAGACAAAAGCACACTTTTTTCCAACATTAGTACTAAAAAAGGGTTAGTTTTATGCCTCATTTGACGTAATTTATATGTTGCATTTTACACACATCAAATACCCCCACACTTGAATCTTTGCTTGTCCTCAAGCAAAACTCTTTATTTTGTGGCTTACACTCCTAAACGGAATGGGTAGAAGAGAAGGTTTTGGCTTGTCTTGAGTGTCGGGATTCCAAGATCTTTTTTAGGTTTTATTTTTATGTTATTTACAATCCTATTAGTTGTGATTTATTTAGAACATTTCATAAGAGAAATTACTTATTCGGGCTTAACATGCCTATATAAAATTCCATTTATATACAAGTTCACATACCTCACGGGGGATCACTCAACACTCGGCCGAAGATGTATTTTTTTGTGAAACACTCGAGAGTGGCATGGAACTTACTTCTACCATATGTTTGCCAAGCAATCAATCCTCCTTCCTTTTAACTATAAACCTTTGAAAATATCAAGAGGACTTTGGGGAAGGGTTAGGCTTGGGTTAAAGGTAGGTGGTTTTGGGTTAGTGGTTAGTAGAAAAGGGCGAAAGGCGTAAAAAGCGTCGGTTCTCGTAAAACATTTTGTTTTTGTGACTTTTATTTTAATGAAGCATTTTTCAAACAAAGTTTCTTTTGATGAACTTGTTTGTTTATTGCTAAACTTCATCATCATTTTTTTTATAAGGATGTCACAAGAAAACCGATCTTTTTACTAAAATAAAGGGTTTAAAATGAAAAAGGGTTTTGGTGGGTAAAGGGGTGTTTGTTTTGGGTTTAGAAATGAAAAGGTTTAGGCTAAAAGGGGTTAACTAGAGGGATTTTGGGTAGGTGGTAAAAAAAAGAAAATAATGGTGTTGAAATAAAAAGGGGTTAGTCCTAATGCCTCCGTTTCGAAAAGATGACCCGTTTCTCTCTTTCAAACGGTGATCAATTGTGTATCTATGGCGAAGTCGCTTCGAAGGAACTGAAACTCATGTCATGTGTCCAAGCAAGCAAGTATCTCCACAAGAAATACAAAACTTTCTTGGCGCACATTGTAGTAGCTGAGAAGTAAAAGAAAGAGAAGGCAATGGAAAAGGTGCTCGTGGTTCGTGATTTTCCTAACGTCTTTCCTGATGATTTACCTGGCTTACTGCCGTCTCGTGATATCGATTTTCGAATTGACCTCATTCCTGGAGCCAACCCTGTCGCTAAAGCGCCTTATCGTCTCGCTCCATCCGAAATACGTGAACTCTCGACTCAACTCCAGGAATTGCTTGATAAAGGCTTCATCCGCCCTAGCACATCTCCATGGGGCGCACCTGTCCTTTTTGTTAAAAAGAAGGATGGATCATTCCGAATGTGCATCGATTACAGGGAACTCAATAAGCTGACTATCAAGAATCACTATCCCTTACCTCGAATCGATGATTTGTTTGATCAGTTAAAAGGCGCTACGTGCTTTTCCAAGATCGATTTACGCTCTGGCTATCATCAGTTACAAATTCAAGAGGAAGATATACCAAAAACTGCTTTCCGCACTCGATATGACCACTATGAATTTGTGGTCATGCCCTTTGGTCCAACCAACGCCCCCGCAGTTTTCATGGATCTAATGAATCGCGTGTGTAAACCCTTTCTCGACCGCTTCGTCATCGTGTTTATCGTTGATATCCTGATCTATTCCAAATCGAAAGCCGAACACGCACAACATCTCCGATTGGTTCTTGAATTACTCCAAGGAAATCGCCTCTATGCCAAGTTCTCCAAGTGCGAATTTTGGCTTGAGGAGGTTCAATTTCTCGGTCACATTGTTAATAGTCGAGGTATTCATGTCGACCCCGCAAAGATCGAAGCAGTTAAGAGTTGGATTACACCAAAGAACCCGTCCGACGTTCATTCTTTTCTTAATGTGATCAAGAATATATAATCAAATTTTAACTCACTTTTTGTGGGAATGGGTTTTTAATGTGATCAAGAATATATAATCAAATTTTAACTACATTTGTCATGCCGTTTCATAATTTTCTTATGTTGGTTCTTTTTATCACGACGCTATCGGTTGTAAATTTATAAAAATATTACCTTTTTAGAACTTGTTATTCCCAAATTAAACCAAAACAAGTAAAAAAATGAAAAGTTTTTGAAAAAATTTGGGGTGTTTTGCGGTTCCAATAGAGTTTTGTGTAAGGCTTGTGATTAGGGCTTGCAAAATTCAAGGTTTTAGCATCCCCCACACTTAAATTACACATTGTCCTCAATGTGTCCCAAAAATAAGTTTTAGGTTGATTGAATGTGTAAAAAGGTGTGTTAAATTTTTTTTTCTGTTACTGGGCACCTGGACACGATCCGTGGTGTCCGGGCACGGCCCCGTGTTCAGATTGCAAGTAACAAAAATCAACAAAAAGTAACAGAAGGCTGGGCACGGGGGCGTGTTCAGTGAATACGCCTCGTGTCCAGTTACCTGAACTGGGTGTTTTTCTGCAGATCCTTGAGCACGGGGCCGTGTTGGCGGGACACGGCCCATGCTGAACTTGCTGTAATGAAGAAAAATGTTCGGGATGCTCTGTTTTTGTGCATGGGGCGTTGTTTCAAGTCTCCCTTAGTATCCTTCACCATCCAAGTGTGCTTTACCCATTACAACATCATCCAAACACCAAACAATTTTTTGAAAACCATCATTCATTAATAGAGAAATACAATAAGGTTCTAATAAAAACATAAACTAAAACTTAGATAAGTAGGCCAGAAAACATAAGAAGTCTAAAACCGAGAAGAAGTTCTAGCCTATATATTATTTTAATAGTAAAATTTTCGGGAAGATAATTTTCTCGGTTGAATACGGCTTGAAGAACTTCTCCCCCGGATATGGTCCCTCACACGTCGGTGAGCCATTCTTCTATCTCCCTAGGGAGAAGAAAGGCGGGCTCATTGGCATCATCATTTTGAGGGGGTGTAACTTCCACCAGAACTTCTTGCAAGTTGTCAAGAGGGGGCTTTGCGGGAATGTCATCCCATCCGGTGGGGTTGTTGACTCCTAGTGCTAAGTTCCAATCTTCTTGGGGAATGATTGGTTCCATGGGTGGTGTCACAAGAATGTCCAACCTCTGGTGCAAGAGGTTGATTTCTTGGAAACTATTTTCCAGCCTCACCGTAAGATAATTTATACGGCCAATTAGGACCTCTTCTACGGATGTCATTTCGTCGAGAGCTTCTCGTAGTGCCATCACATAGCGTACAAGAGTGGCTTCGATTGAAGGCCTTCATTCCCAACGTCTGTTTCTGGAATGTGCTGCAGAGGTTCCACTGTTTTGGCTTGACATTCTACGAAAATAAACCAAAAAGAGTTCATTTTAGTGAAACAGTACTTCGAACACGGCCCCGTGCTCACTGAGCACGGCCCCGTGTTCATCTTTCTGCAGATTTTTGAAACAAGGAATCTTGGAGTTTTAAATTATTTTTCTGACTTTTGTGACATTTTTAAGCAGAAATAACTTTAAAACAGTGTTGTAAAACTTATTTTTAACAAGATTCCTTGAATAAAAATCTAACAAACATCTCAATAAAGCTTGAAATCATGGTGATTTTAAGCTTTAATGGAGGTGTTGAGGTAAAAAAGAAGAAGAAGACAATAGACAAAAGTAGAAAAGACAAGATGGTTGTTGGGAACCTTCTTTAGAATATACCTAGGATGGTATGTGTGAAGATCCCTCCAAATCTCTATCTTTGGAGTGGTCCAAATGTGCAGGAATCTTGGCTGCATTTATAGAAAACGACAGCACGCTTGACACGGCCCCGTTTGCAGACAAGATTCTGACACATTTTGTTCGTATTCTGACCGAAAGTCAGACGAGAATCTTTTGGTGGCCACGAGGGCGTGCTGACCTGGACACGGCCCCGTGTCTAGAGGCTGTTTATGAAGTTTTGTCTATTTTCAAGGAATTTATTCGGATCGGGTGGTTCCTTACTGGACGAAACAACACCGAAGTGCTTGAGATACCTAAGTTGCCCTAGATTTAGACGAGAACGCAAGAGGTTATCGGAAAGGGTGATTCCTATGCTAAATGTAGGTGGACAAGTCCAACCCTTATCCGGGCTCTCGTTAAAGGTGTATCTCGAATCGCTCAGGTCTATGTATGCATCGATGGAAGTCAATGGGGAGTCCTTCACGGCACAATCGACACAGGGACGACTATCGCTCAAGTCTTCGCAAGAGTTAGAGGTGATTTCGGGAGCGCCGATGTTGTTTTTATCCGAATGTGATCTCAATAATTCTTCTTGGATGTCGTCTTGGGATGAATTAGTTATATCCATCTCAAATTCTTTTATCCATCGAAGAATTAGTTCCTCTAGTTGAAAAAATTCTTCGAGAAGCATTTCATCTAGAAGGGACGATTGAGAGTATTCGAGGGAGAGATACGGATTATTTTAACTCTCGCCCCTCTTAAGGCTACAGGAAAACAATGGGTCTATATAGTGAGGAGTGTAGTTTAAAAAATAACATTTTAATTCTTCATGATTTCCGCCACATAATTGACACCACGTACCATAAGAGGAGTGGCAGTAAAAAAATCAGTATCGCTCATGTTTGTGTCAGGAATTACCAACCGTCGGGATCTTACGGTTCTGTTTTTAGTATCTGATACTTGGGCACGGGGCGTGTTGGTTGGGCAAGGCCCCGTGTTCAGCTACTGTCTGACTTAAAACAGGATTGCCAGTACCAAAGATTGGGCACGGGGGCGTGTTCAGCAGGCACGGCCCGTGCTGAGTTCTGTAGAAGCTGAAAATCTAAGAAAATCCTAAAAAAACAGAAAAGTAAAAAAAAAAACGATTAGGCCGTTGATTCCTAACTTTCTTAAAATCCTTGTGTCCCCGGCAACGGCGCCAAAAACTTGATGTGTACGGTGAGTTATATATATTTATGTATATTTTTAGCCTTTTTTAACACTTTAGTCAAGTTTTAAATTTATAAAACACGTTATTTTACTAACACTAAACACACATATGGGCAAGTGCACCCATCGTGAGCATAGTATAGAGTTGGTAAGATACCGAGGTTGTCCAAGGACACAAGAGCTTTTAGTACCGGTTTATCCTCAACGTCTAATCAAATCAAAAATTTAGAAAAAGGTTTTAAACAAGAAAATGAAAACTAACTAAAAATGCTGAAAATAAAAATAAAAATAAAAATAAAAATAAAAACAGATAGACAAGATGAATCACTTGGATCCGACTCGCCTTTAGTGTAACCTTTGAGGTTTTCCGCAATTTTGCACTTTTTAAGATATTATCTTAGTTATAGTAGTAGGCCCCTCTTTTGAAGGTGACGTTACTCTCAACCCAGTAGTTTGAGTCAGCAAGGATACAATCTTAAAGGGTTGGAATATTGGAAGATAATTAATTAAGTTATTAATGCGGAATGTGGTAGACCCCTCTTTTGAAGGTGACGTTACCCTCGGCTAAGTGGTTTGAGTCAGCAGGGATACAATCCCAAGTAGCCGGGTTAAATTATTAATAGTAGTTTACATATGAGGGGATCAAGAAATTCGCACCCCCGCCATCCAATACCAGTGGGTATTGAAGGAAGTCCTACTAAGCTTGACCCAGGTCCTTGCAGGATCTATACACTAAACAAGGCAAGACGCTTACCAAACCATTCCCTTAACCCCCGACCAGGTAGCCAACATATCTCCATATAGACCGTGGAGATATGAATGGTGTAAATCTTTTATTTTATATAGACAGTAAAATAACGCCAAGACACCTCGGACAAATGATAAGGAAGTTTCACCTTCAACATAAGAAACTAGTTATTAAAGTCATTAATACAAAACCAAATAAAAAGTGCGAAAATATTAAAAAAAACAAAAGTATTACACTAAATGCTTGTCTTCACCAAGTGATGTAAGAGACTTAGGCAAACATGGCCTTTGATTGTCAAGAACTCTTACTCTCTATCTTGGATCCCGAGACTACTACACACACTCTATGATGGATGATGGATGATGGTGGTAGATGTGGGTGTTGTGATGGTGGTGGAGTGTGGGTGAAGTGGGAGAGAGGTGGTTTGTCAAGGGATGCCTTTGCAATGAACCAAGCACCCCTATTTATAGCCTGCACAGAAGCCCGGACACGGCCCCGTGCCTGCTAGGCACGGCCACGTGTCCACCCATCTTCTCTTTCTTCATTAATTGCAGTTTGTCTGCATTAGTTGATCACGCCCCCGTGTCCGCTGGGCACGGCCCCATGTGCAGAAGCGTATCTGTACTATCAAGATTTGCTTGAATTCTGCGAATCTTAGCATTCACCACTGCCTCGTGTCCGCTGGGCACGCCCCCGTGTTGGGAAATAAAAGCTTCTACAACTTTGTCTTTTCTGCAGACACTTGGGCACGCCCCCGTGTTCAATGAGTTCGGGGCGTGTTCAGCATTCTGATGTCTTGTTTTTGCTTGGGAAGATGTTGTCGAGGGGTCGGGCATGCCACGTTTATTCCTTTTCTTGTATTATTGTTAGATTTGGCTATATTTTTGCTTCTTTTGTTCATTTAAGCTCATTTAGCCTTGAAAATACAAAAGGAAGACAAAAGCACACTTTTTCCAACATTAGTACTAAAAAGGGTTAGTTTTATACCTCATTTGATGTAATTTATATGTTACATTTTACACACATCAGGCTCGATTGCCGATTTTGTGTCCATTGCAACATTTACGGACACTTTACCGCAAACTGCCACTCTGGCCCTCGTCAAGCTCAAGTTCAAGCTCCTCCTGCTCTACCAGCTCCACTTCCCGCTCCTCAGGGACAACAAGCAGTTCCTGCCCCCGCTGCTCATGCAAGAGCCTGCTATACGTGTGGTGATCCAAACCACTTCGCAAACGTCTGCCCGAAAAGAGTGGTGAAGCAAGAGCCAGCAGCAACCGGCGCAGCATCCACATCAACAGCAGCAGCATCCGCAGCAGCAGCCAGCTCAGCAAGCAGCTCGTGGATGATTTTTCAACATCAACGCTTACCAGGCCCAAGCTGACAACAACGTTGTCAACGGTACGTTTCTTGTTAATGGTATATATGCTTCATGTTTGTTTGATACTGGATCCGATAACTGTTTTGTATCGTTCGAATTCGAAAGGCTCTTAAACCGTAAACGCGGTAATCTCCCATCGACGTTAGACGTAGAAATCGCCACTGGAAGAACCGTCACTGTAAGTTCCGTTCTACGTGATTGTACCCTTGAGCTCAATAATCACGTTTTTCTGATTGATCTTATCCCGATGCAGCTCGGTAGTTTTGACATCATAGTAGGCATGGATTTTCTTCATGAGAATCATGCTGAAATTGTGTGTTTCGAAAAGATGACCCGTTTCTCTCTTTCAAACGGTGATCAATTGTGTATCTATGGCGAAGTCGCTTCGAAGGAACTGAAACTCATGTCATGTGTCCAAGCAAGCAAGTATCTCCGCAAGAAATACAAAACTTTCTTGGCGCACATTGTAGTAGCGGAGAAGTAAAAGAAAGAGAAGGCAATGGAAAAGGTGCTCGTGGTTCGTGATTTTCCTAACGTCTTTCCTGATGATTTACCTGGCTTACTGCCGTCTCGTGATATCGATTTTCGAATTGACCTCATTCCTGGAACCAACCCTGTCGCTAAAGCGCCTTATCGTCTCGCTCCATCCGAAATACGTGAACTCTCGACTCAACTCCAGGAATTGCTTGATAAAGGCTTCATCTGCCCTAGCACATCTCCATGGGGCGCACCTGTCCTTTTTGTTAAAAATAAGGATGGATCATTCCGAATGTGCATCGATTACAGGGAACTCAATAAGTTGACTATCAAGAATCACTATCCCTTACCTCGAATCGATGATTTGTTTGATCAGTTAAAAGGCGCTACGTGCTTTTCCAAGATCGATTTACGCTCTGGCTATCATCAGTTGCGAATTCAAGAGGAAGATATACCAAAAACTGCTTTCCGCACTCGATACGACCACTATGAATTTGTGGTCATGCCCTTTGGTCCAACCAACGCCCCCGCAGTTTTCATGGATCTAATGAATCGCGTGTGTAAACCCTTTCTCGACCGCTTCGTCATCGTGTTTATCGTTGATATCCTGATCTATTCCAAATCAAAAGCCGAACACGCACAACATCTCCGATTGGTTCTTGAATTACTCCAAGGAAATCGCCTCTATGCCCAGTTCTCCAAGTGCGAATTTTGGCTTGAGGAGGTTCAATTTCTCGGTCATCATCATCATCATCATCATCATCGTACTCAGTATATCCCACCTATAGCAAAGCTAAGGTAGGGTCTGAGGAGGGTGGGATGTAGACAGCCTTACCTCTACCCCGTAGGAATAGAGAGGCTGCTTCCAATGAGACCCCCGGCTCGATTGTGGTTTTGCATCAAGCCTTGGACATAAGGCACATAACACTCGGCAATTGAGACAAACGCCAATTGGTGCATGTACCCCCTTGTCTTTCGGCTATCAACGCCACCACATGATGCCTGATTAACGATCCCCTCTTTTTAACGTTATTTTCACGAAATTAGTAAAATAACGTTAAAAATTAGTGCACTTTTGCTTTTGCCCCCCGGAGCGCCCACACATATATTACATTATATGAGCAGACCGCAAGCGGGGCTCAGGTTCAATTTCTCGGTCACATTGTTAATAGTCGAGGTATTCATGTCGACCCCGCAAAGATCGAAGTAGTTAAGAGTTGGATTACACCAAAGAACCCGTCCGACGTTCATTCTTTTCTCGGATTGGTGGGTTATTATCGCCGATTCATCGCTGATTTCTCGAAAATCGTTGTCCCTCTCACCTCTCTGACGCATAAGGACCAACCTTTTGTTTGGGGAACCGAACAAGAGGAAGCCTTTCAAACCCTCAAGCTTATGCTATGCAATGCTCCTGTGCTTGCATTACCCGATGGAAACGACGACTTTGTAGTCTACTTCGATGCCTCTAACCTCGGTCTCGGTTGTGTTCTTATGCAACGGGACAAGGTTATCGCGTACGCCTCTCGTCAGCTCAAAATCCACGAGAAGAACTATACAACCCACGATCTAGAGCTTGGTGCAGTTGTTTTTGTGTTGAAGATTTGGCGACACTACCTTTATGGTACCAAGTGTACGGTCTTCACCGACCATAAGAGCCTACAACACATCTTGAACCAGAAAGAGCTGAATATGCGCCAATGCCGATGGGTTGAACTTCTCAACGATTACGACTATGAGATTCGCTACCATCCAGGCAAAGCAAATGTCGTTGCCGACGCTCTCAGTCGACGAAGCTATTTTCATAGCGTTCGTAATGCTAAAGCCCAACACGACCTCGAAGCTCTAATCCGTGATGCTCAGCACGCATGCTTCATTGAGAATACCTTGAGAGAGGAAATGAAGAAGTGCGGTGCTGAAACCCATCTTGTCACTAAATCGAACGGTATCTACTACTATCTTGATCGCATCTGGATCCCTAGTCGCAATAACCTTCGGGAGATATTGTTGACTGAAGCCCACAAGTCTCGATATTCCATTCATCCCAGTGCCGACAAGATGTACTAGGACCTGCGTGCCAGGTATTGGTGGCCTGGAATGAAGAAGGGTATCGCTATCTATGTTTCGAAATGCCTAACCAGCTCGAAGGTCAAGGCTGAGCAACAACGACCCTCTGGTTTACTCGTGCAACCCAAGATCCCTATGTGGAAATGGGAAAGTATAGCTATGGATTTCATAACGAAACTCCCGCGCACGCCATCAGGTCACGATAGCATTTGGGTTATCGTTGACCGTCTTACCAAATCCGCACACTTTCTGCTGATACGGGAAGACTACAAGGTGGAATGATTAGCATGAATCTACACCGACGAAGTCATTTGTCGACATGGGACACCTAGTGACATCATTTTTTACCGCGATGGTCGATTCACTTCGCGCCTCTGGGAAACTTTTCAATCTGCCCTCGGTACTACTCTCAATCTTAGTACTGTTTTTCACCCCCAGACCGACGGTCAGACTGAACGCACGATCCGCACCCTGGAAGACATGCTTCGCTCGTGTTTCATAGATTTCAGTGGTAGTTGGGATTCGCATTTACCTTTAGTCGAATTCTCGTACAATAACAGTTATCACTCTAGCATTCAAATGGCACCATTTGAGGGATTATACGGAAGAAAATGCCGATCGCCTATTGTATGGCACGAGATCAGAGATGCGCACATTACCGGTCCTGAGTTATTGCAAGAAACAACTGACAAGATCCTCCAGATACGAGACAATCTCCTGAAAGCTCGGAGTCGTCAAAAGAGTTACGTCGATAAACGCCGCAAGCCCCTTGAATTTGACGTTGGTGATCACGTACTCCTAAAGGTTGCACCTTGGAAGGGAGTGGTCTGATTCGAAAAGAAAGGAAAGCTAGCACCTTGATACGTTGGACCCTTTAAAATTCTAGAAAAATTGGTAAAGTGGCCTACCGACTAGAATTACCGGAGGAACTTAGCAATGTACATCCGACTTTCCACGTTTCGAACCTCAAAAACTGTCTGGCAGACCAGAATTTACATGTCCCTCTTGAGGATCTACAAGTGGATGAAGCATTACACTTCGTGGAAAAGCCAGTCGAGATCATGGACCGAGAGACCAAGAAACTCCGACGCTCACGCATTCCCATAGTGAAGGTTCGTTGGGAAGGCAAACGCGGCGCCGAGTTCACCTAGGAACTCGAGAGTGAAATGAAGGCTAAATACCCACAACTATTCGTTACGCCTGCACCTTAAATTTCGGGACGAAATTTCCTAAAGTAGGTGAGGCTGTAACAACCCGACTCTTAAAAGTCAAAGTACAAGTCAAAGTCAAAGGACGAAAAGATTGCTAATCAGATCTGTCATTTCTGACTTAATTGTTGCTTGTACTCTTTGACACGAAAATCGATACTTTGCTTTACGCTATTTTAAAATACGATTTATATGTGAAGTAACAATGCGATAAACGTAACTAAATGCTAACCTAACGCTATCACATCGTTATCGCATCACAATTCGAAGCGCAGGTTATGGATCTTGTTTTACGTGTGTGTGTGTTATTATGTGCTTTACTTGTGTGTGCTTATATTATTGTGGGATGTTATTCACAAACGCAATCGCAACTCAATCACATCGCCCCGCAACCCGAAATACAAGTTACTTTTATGATTGTTAGGTTGGTTATGTTAATTATTTGTGTAACTAATGTGTAATACTATCGCATCGCTTACTCGCAACGCAACCAACGCTCAACGCACGAAACGAAAGTCGGAAACTAACTCACTCGAGCCTTCCGATCGAATGACTGTTCGATCGAATGGTCATCCGACCGGATGACCATCCGATCGGATGGCCATCCGATCGAAGGGTCATCCGACCCATCAACTTTGCGCCGCCTTTCTCTCCTCTCACTACAAATACCCCTCCTGTCACATCACTGTTCATTGATGTGACAGCTCCCTCCGACCAGCACACTCCCAACCTCTTTTCTCTCGATTCCTCGCGATTCTTGTAAGTTTTCATCTCAAATCTTGTACTTCCTTGATCTTGACACACTTTCTCATCAATTTCACCAACAAATCTTGCATTTCCACCATGAAATCCTCTGATTCGTGTTGTTCTAAGGTGATGCCATCATGGAGTTCTTATGAACATTGAAGTGAGACCTCATCTCATCAAGAATGGTTCGGATCTGATGGATTTTTACACGTTTTTACACTGATTTCAACTAAATCTAAGCATAATCAAAGTGTTTCAAACTTTTCATCAACAATCTTACACTTTTTACTCAAAACCGTTAGAATCTGGACTCGTTCGGGCTCTCTACTCATTCTCTAGTGGAGAACCAGCCTGAGAACAGATTTCTATCAAAGAGACGACCGATTCACGGGTTGAACATGAAACACCGTCAAGAACAGTTGGTTCGGATCGAACGGGGTGATTCCCGTCCGATCGGATGAATTGGACTTGATGAGATTTCCGTTGTTTGACACGTCGTCATATCGTCTCAGTTCAACCGCAAACTTTCTAACTTAACTGATTTTTACAAGTTTTCAACCCAAAAACAGTTGCTCGATCGAACAGCCATCCGATCGGATAGCCATCCGATCGAACGGCTATTCGACCAAGTGACTTGTGATTTCAAACCCTTAAACAATTTTCAAACTTCAAAGAATATCAGTTCCACTCAGATCTCCATCCGAGTGGACGGCCATCCGTCCGGATGACCGTCCGACCGGATGACCTGATATGCAGAAACACTTCAAACTTTTTAAAATGCCACAACGAAAACTTCAAAGTTCAAACATCACACAAACACATCTTTCCCAAATGAACAACCCTCCGACCGAATGGTCATCCGTCCGGATGACCATCCGTCCAGACGGTCTTCCGACCGGATCACTGTTTGTTCACGAATCTCTCCGACGCACTATTTAACACATTATTCAACGCTTACACTATCGTTCTCTGATCAGGCCAACTCTCCAGCGCTCCCTTCAAACCAAGCTTGTGTTTAATTATTAAACACGAACTGTGAGTATACTCGGTCCCTTTTGCTTAACGCACTTTGGGTGTTACATACGATAGTTATATCAAATCACATCGACACACAATGCAAACACTTTTTATACGCTAACTATTCTCGCATGTTATACGTGTTATTCGATGAATGCTAGTATGTTATGTTTACACAGTGATTGTTGCCTGACACCTTAGCAATGATAGTACTATAGTTTGGACTCAGCACCTGTCGTGGACAGGGGTTGTTAAGGGCTTTTCTTCACGTGTCACAGTGGTGATATGTGTTGCGCATTCTACAACTCGAGTCACGTCTGTGCATATTTCATTGTCGATAGCTTACTTGTTTCACATTTCTACGTGTTACATGCTGGTTATGCGTAAATCGCTTTCGCTATTATTATACTATTAAACTTGTATGCTCACCTTTACACTATGTGTATTGACTTTTATTTTAACGTATGTGACAGGTGTTTAGGATACTATGCTATGCTTGCTGTTATGGGATCAAGTTAGGAGGTTTAGAAACGTCACATTTAAATCTGAGTTGTCGGAACATTTAAAATTGTATTTGAGAAACTATGTCTGTAATAACTACTTTGCTTGATATGTTATGGTATGGGACGTAACGTTAAATATTTGGTAATTATAGTTGTTATGGATCCTGGACAATCTTTTCCGCTCAGTGCCGCGCCCCGATGTTTCCGCCATCAGTTGGGGTGTGACACGGGTCTCGTTTCAAGATGCCTCGCTTGATTAGGTCCACCTTTTCTTCCATGGTTGTTATAGTTGGTAGAGTTTCTGTATTTAGATTTTGTTATTGTATATCTGTATATCTTTTGAATTTTGTTCTAACACTCTTCAATCTATCCCATTCTTGCTTTAATGAGTTGGCATTCTTATGGAGATAAATATTTGCAGAGAATTAGTTCTAGATCCATAGGTGATAGCAAGGCTATCCTAGAGAGCCATTGCGGCCGGATACAACGAGACATTGTTTACCGTTCGATTCGATATTCCAAATCAGCCATGTGAATACATATTGATCATCTTCTTCCCAATGTGTAAATGTTTGGTCTGTTATTGCGGGTGGTTGTGACACTCCCGTATGGTGAGAACCTTTCCCCTTCCCACAATCGCCTTTTTTAATCAAAGTTGCCCATAAAGAATAGTTATCTCCACTAAGTTTGATTCCAATCGATAAATTCTCAAAACTTGCTATTGTAGCTCCTAGACCATTCCGCAGTAAAGCCGGGATCTTTAGGATTACATCTTCGGGGATGACAGGTACAACGTCTGACTTCCTTTAGTTTGGTTTTTTGTTGTATAACAAAGATTAGTTCTTGAATTCCCAGTTTTTATTACATACAAAAACCATACAAGAGAGGAAGATATATAGACGGATTATAAGTTAAACAAGGAAAGTATTACACACTAGCTTATAGTCCCGTGTATTACACGCTTTGAATAATGAAAACTATTTGTTTACACGACACAATTTGACAAGCAGATGTACATGATAATCATCTCACAAACTTGAAATATTTTTCTCATAGTAATCAATACCCAACATGCTTCTAAAGTACTTAATCATCAATTTTTTAGAAAGCTTTGTAATTATTTTTACATCGTATAGTTAAACATTAAAAACATATTTTTATAACCCATAAGTTTATTTTCCCTTATTTTGTAATACAAATTAACCTATCTTGTCTCACATATAATTCAAAAAGTTGTTAGGTTATATTAATAAATTATTAAGCAATATTGATAAACATAAACTTTTTTTAAACATAAGATTAAACTGCTAAATCATGTACACATACTTGGGTGTACATTTGATTATTCTCCATAATAACTCAATGTTTGTTTCAAACATATCATATTATCTATCATAATACTTAAGAATATGTAGATTTTGCATTTTTTTTGGTAATTTAATTGAAAAGTATCATTATTATTACTATTTGAACTAGGAGCGGATATTAAGGTAACGAATTAAAAGAAGAAATATCGTCATATTATAAGATATTAACATGATTTATAAGATAAAAAAATCAATTTTGATTAGAAACAATTTTAGGGATGATATGATGTTGGCACGTGACCTTCTTTAAAATCGTGGATTAAAAGTAAGATTTGTTCTTCTAAAAGTATAGGAAACCTGTATGTAAATTTTGTTATGGTGTCAATGTATATTATTTAGTTTGTTTTGATAAGATATAAACAAATATAAAAATCCATAAAAAAATTTAATCGTGTACTACTATGCTAAAAGTATCTGCAAAATAAATACAACACTTATTAAATGAAAAAGATAATAATAATAAAAAATAAATAAAAATTAATACTATAATTTCGATAATAATGAAAAAGAATAAAAGACAAAGATAGTTAATTTTCTAAAAAATTAAATTGAAGGAGGTGAGTTTGATTAAATTCTATTAATCTATTAAATAAAATATATAAAAAAATAAGAGATTGTGGTAGAGAATGTCATGTGCATGGGCGTAGCATAGTAGAGGCGGGAGGGGGCGACCGATCCCCCAAACTTTTCGCTCAGTAGTGGAGAGTATTTAGTTTTCGTATTGAAATTTTTTGGTATACACTTTTTGACTCCCCGGTTTTCTAAAATTTTTTAGTATATACGTTTTCGACCCCCGTTCGGAAATCTCAAGCTGTGCCACTGGTCATAAGACATTAAATAATAAAAAATAAGAGATTATGGATTTATGGGACATAATGCCACATGGGATATCAGATTAATTACAAGAATATTTTCCTCCTAGATTGCAGCATATTAAGGGTCTAAAATATTATATTTCAAACCTTCAAATTGAATCTTGATGTAAATGGGTTGATCAATACATACACAACTCAGGTTGAGGTTAATATGTTAATCGAATTCGATTGAGGACTTGAGGTGAAGATGGGAACTACACTATATATTTATTGTATACGCGAGTAGTAATATGTGCAAATATATAAGCAAATAATAGAACATACACGAATCTATACATTGTAAACATACACGAATCTATACATGACATGTTGTCCTGGATTCCATTTGTTTAAATCATTGTTTATAAAAAACAAGTTCGATGTGTCTTTTAGTTACGTTTCTCGCAGCTAAATAAGTGATATACTCTACACATTACTATATGTTGGGTATAATCTTGATGTTGAGTTGCTTACGTGTCACACGAGTCACGTACCTTATCGGGTCATGGGTTCACAAACCGTGGGTTTTAAATACGGGTCAGATTTGAGTCGTAACTTGCAGCAGAAGAAGTGTTCAATATTGACCGAGTTTTTGTGAATGCATGCTCCACGTGGGGTAAAAGATTGGGTCAATAGTTTGTCCGGTTCTTTAGGATAGATTTAGTTTTTGTTACGTTTTTTGTTCCCACGTATGTGTATTTGTAAGGGTATGTATAGCCATTTGTTTGTTGAATATATTAGCTCTTTCCATTCGTAACAGTAGCCTATCTTCTTCATTTTATTTCCTGCACATTAACACAAATTGTGAGTGTGAGTTTGTGTGTATTGCGGGGCCTGAACCAACATTTGGTATCAGAGCGGGTTAGAAACGAGGGCCGTTTTGAGAGTCGGTGGCGAGAACGAGTGCAACCCTTTCGCTGTAGGAAAAAACGCAGCAGTAGGAGGAACTGAAGATGAAAGATAGGAAGATGCAAGGGCTGATATCTAATCTGATGATCAGCAGAAGAAAGTAACCGAAAAGCGAAGAAAGAGACCGTAGCCGGAAGGAGATACCGGCCTAAGAAAGACCGTTACCGGAGAAGAAGAACGGAAGCGGTGACAGACCGAACGGCTTGACCGAAGACCGAATCTGTTCTCTTCACCGAAAAGAAAGACCGAGACCGAGACCGTCACCAAGAAATTTGAACCGGTGAAAAGGCCGGAGCCGTAAAAGACCGAACGGCTTGAAAGACCGCTGCCGGAAAGTAAATTCCGGTGGGAGAAAAAGAAGACCGACAAGCTGCAACGGACCGGCGGCTTGAAAGTTCAAGACCGAAAGTGTAGACCAAGACCGAAGAGGTTCACTTCAGACCGAGAAAGAAAAACCGCGTAGGAGTAGAACCGGCGAAGATAGACCGATTCAGGTGACTTAGACGGGGGGTGTGCCTGAGAAGACCGATAACCGGTAAAAGAAGACCGTTGCCGGAGACCGAGAAGAAGACCGTGGTAGGAGATTGATTCCCGATTAAAGATCGATAAGCCGGAGAGAAAGATTGAGACCGTAGATGTGAGCAAGAGACCAAAAGCTTACATCAAAGAGACTGAGAGTTTGTGAACAAAGATCGTAAGAGTTCACAATAGACCGAGTCGTGAACCGAAAGGTTCATGTTAGAAAGAGAAAGAGAAGGACTGAACCCGCGTGGTTCGTGTAGCAAGAAATAGAAAGGAACGAATCAAGATTACGGGGGTGAATGTTGGGTATAATCTTGATGTTCAGTTGCTTACGTGTCACACGAGTCACGTACCTTATCGGGTCATGGGTTCACAAACCGTGGGTTTTAAATACGGGTCAGATTTGAGTCGTAACTTGTAGCAGAAGAAGTGTTCAATATTGATCGAGTTTTTGTGAATGCATGCTCCACGTGGGGTAAAAGATTGGGTCAATAGTTTGTCCGGTTCTTTAGGATAGATTTAGTTTTTGTTACGTTTTTTGTTCCCACGTATGTGTATTTGTAAGGGTATGTATAGCCATTTGTTTGTTGAATATAGTAGCTCTTTCCATTCGTAACAGTAGCCTATCTTCTTCATTTTATTTCCTGCACATTAACACAAATTGTGAGTGTGAGTTTGTGTGTGTATTGCGGGGCCTGAACCAACACTATATATGTGTATCATCGAAGAATATGATTGTTTTTGTCATTTTCTCAAAACTTATCCTTACACATTACTGTCTATCATCGAAAAAAATGATTGTTTTCGTCATTTCCTCAAAACTTATCCTATTGTACAAGTTAGTCAGCCTTTCTCATTCTCCTTGCTTTGTATTTTGTTTCATCTTAACAACACTCGATAATGATCTTTAGGACGGCAAATAAAAAAAACAAAAAAACACAAAAGTATACAAAATATATAACAACAGATTGTTATATAGGTTTTAGAAAATATTGTATAAAACAAATATCAACTCTAAAGCAAAAACAAATGACATGAAAAACAAAAATGGCAACCCTGATGGAATTGGGCTTATATAATCAATAATCTCTAGTAGCAAAATAACCATCGGTATGGAGATCATTTCTGAAGAAATCATCAAACCTTCATCCCGGACACCAGATCACCTCAAAACTTTTAAACTCTCGTTGCTTGATCAGCTCACCTTGCATACATATGCTCCAATTATTCTGTTATACGAGTCCAAAACTGTCACTTGCAGTGATGTTTTGAAAAAATCGTTATCCGAAATCCTAACAAAGTACTACCCTTTTGCGGGAAGACTCAGCGAAGACGGGATCACAGTAGATTGCAACGACGAAGGAGTTGTTTTTGTGGAAGCAAAAATCATTGGTTGTAGACTCTTAGATTTTGTTCACAACCCTAATTATGAAACACAAAGCTTACTTTTTCCTGAAGGTTACTTGTGGAAGGGGTCATGTGTTGGTTATAGCTTTCTTGCAGCTCAAGCAACTTACTTCGAGTGTGGAGGAATGGCATTAACTATATCTATGTCCCACAAGGTTGCGGACGCACCCACGCTTGGGATTTTTCTTAGCGATTGGGCCGCAATTGCCTGTCGTGAGGTGAGACCACCACCAATGATTCTTGCTACGTCCATCCCTTATTTTAATCTTAAAGAATACATAATGCCCGAGATCGAGCTCGATATGAGTGAACCCCTTGTCACAAAAAGATATGTATTTGATGCACAAGACATAGCCTGGTTGAAACAATCAGTAACCGGGCTAGTGGAAAACCCTACAAAAATCGCGCTTGTAACCGCACTTCTTTACGAATGCGTGATTAATGCATCAACTACAAAAATGGGCTTTTTCAAAAGCTCGACTTTAATTCAGCTAGTAAACATGAGGCCCCGAGTGGAACCTCCATTACCGGATAACTCTATAGGAAACTTCACTTGGTACTTCACAACATCAAACCGCGATCAGAGTGAAACCAGTTTGGGAAATTTGGTGATTCAACTGAAGAAAGGGATCAAAGAACTTGGGGTTAGTGGGTTGGATGATTGGTTGCTGAGTGTAAGGGAATCTGCAAACAATGTAAAAGAGTTGTTTGATAATCTTGATGTTTATAGGTGCAGTCATGTTCGAGGCAGATCGTTTTATCAGATGAATTTTGGGTGGGGAAATCCAATATGGGGAACCATTGCAGATGTGTTGGTGAAGAACACTTTCATTTTGTATGATACACCAGATGGATATGGAGTTGAAGCTGTGGTGAGTCTTGAAGAAGATCATATGAGATTATTCAATGAAGAAGTTATGGATTATGTATCCAGTAAACAAAACTCGCAATCTGCATCAATGACCCGTTCTCGAATTTGATTTATAAAAAAATTCCAATTGTCTATCTCAAGTATTCTGGATTTTTAACCTTTGTTTTTGCTTTTTGATACATAGATTGTAATAAACAGAGGTTACCTGAGAGGAAAACCTTAAAAGATTTATGTACACAGACCACCCCCGATTATCATTATGAAGTCGGGGGTGTTCATGGTCCGTTATTAACAATATGTAAATATTAAGTCAAACCATTAGTAACGGTTTTTGAAACTGAACCGTGAAAATTTATACAAAGTGGCTGTCTGTGTACACACATATATATACAAAGTAAAGATCTCGTACAAAGTATTTTATCATACAATACGTATGAAAGACATGGAAAAGTAAATAAAACGTGGTGGCATTTTCGTAATTATTTTACTCGTAATTACCCTACAAAGATCAAAATTACCTTACAAGATCCTTTGTAGAGTAATTATGATACTCTATAAAATTACCCTATAAAATCAAAATTCCTACAAGATCAAAATTATCCTACAAGATCGTTTGTAAAGTAATTATTATACTCTAGAAAATTACTCTAGAAGATCAAAATTACACTATAACATCATTTTACAAAATTACTCTACAAGATCATTTTATAAAATTACCCTACAAGATCGTTCGCTGTGTAATTTTGATAATTACTCTACAAGTAAAATAATTACAAAAATGTCACCGTGTTTTTTCAGAAAACCTTCGGTTGATACGTTTTGTAGGTTAAAAGTATTTGTATTTAATCTTTTGTGTGTGTATATATATATATAGGACAAAGATCCGTTAGGAACCACTCTTTATTGCGAGAACCAATGTGAACACAACCAAAAATACCTAAAAATAGCTAAAAACACATAAAAAAAAAATTAAATATTTTTTATAAAAAAATCGCTACTTTTAGTTGCAATTTTTTTTTTTAATTTAAAAAAAAAATTTGGCTACTAAAAGTAGCGATTTTAAATTTAAAAATATTTAAAAAAAAATTTTGTGTTTTTTTTTTATTTTTTTAGGTTTTTGGGGGTTTGGTTTTTAGCATTTTAGCTTGGGGGGGTGGGGGGTTTAGGTTTTTGGGGGGTGGGGGAGGGGGGTTTAGGTTTTTTTTTTTGGGGGGGGTGGGGGGTTAGGTTTTTTTTGGGGGTGGGGGTGGTGGTTATGTTTTTTTTAGGTTTTTTTTATCTATTTTAGGTTGTGTTCACATTGGTTCTCGTGGTTCTCGCAATAAAACCACCTTTAATGCGAGAACCGCGAGAACCAATGTGAACACAACAAAAAATGCCTTAAAATCGCTAAAAAACACACAAATTTTTTTTTTAATATTTTTTATAAAAAAATCGCTACTTTTAGTAGCAAAAAAAAAAATTTTAAAAAAAAATTCTTTTTTGGCTACTAAAAGTAGCGATTTTAACATAAAAAATATTAAAAAAAATTATATTTTTTTTTATTTTTTTAGATTTTTTTAGGTTTTTTGGGGGTTTAGTTTTTAGCATTTTAGCTTGTGGGGGTGGGGGTGGGGGGTTTAGGTTTTTTTTTTTGGGGGGGGGGGGGGGTGGGGGTTAGGTTTTTTTAGCTATTTTAGGTTGTGTTCACATTGGTTCTCGTGGTTCTCGCAATAAAGGTGGTTCTCGCATGAACCTTACCCTATATATACATATAATTTGTATGCAAGCTTAAATAAATGTAAAATAGTTTGTGTTCCTGTGTTTGAGATTCTTGAATATCCGGGTTTTTTTTCAATCACGTAATTTTTTTAAAACCATTTTTTACGTATATTTTACATAGCCATTG
Organism: Helianthus tuberosus; assembly: GCA_030545235.1. NCBI lineage: Eukaryota > Viridiplantae > Streptophyta > Magnoliopsida > Asterales > Asteraceae > Helianthus > Helianthus tuberosus. The sequence goes on along the minus strand of CM060417.1, from coordinate 79,549,479 downwards.
AAAATCTAACATAAAGATGCAACCGATGATTTAACATAAAGATGCAACTGAAGAACCAAAGAATCGTGTTTAGGCCGGAGCCTGTAAACGAGGGTTTGGATCTTGTGAGAAGACTTGGGGAACAGTCCTGCAAAACAGAAAACCGTTAGGCTCGCCGCAGAGATGGGAGGGCCTCTCTGCGACCACCCTCCGGCGTGAGGATAAGTATTGGTTGAGAGAGAAAGTTGAGAGAGAAAGTAAGGACGAAGGTTCAGAAAATCGTACTTGGCTTTGTACTTGATGGGGTATTTATAGTAGTCAACTTAGATGACATCATCCGTCCAGACGCACTTGAATGGAGGTTCGTCTTCGGAGGTTCTTGATGTTGGACGGACATTATTCGGATGTACGTCCAAGTGGAGTCTTGTTCGTCCTAGGCATCGTGTCCGGCCTCGGACATGTATCTTCAAGTCCCCCAGTTTGGTAAGTCTTTGTAAAAACTTAGCAAACTATTACTTCAAGTTTTTTGTTCTATTCGGATGACGTGTCGCTATGGGAGTGGTCTGAGTCGATGACGTGGTATGATTTGAATGGTGATGACGTGGCGTAGGTGACTTTTGCGATTTGACGGTCGGTCACCTACCTGTGACGGTAGTAATTCCTCGTGTTGGAATTCGTGGGAGGTGACGGTTTGATGTGACCACCCCGTGACCGACTTAAACCCTTATAAAATCACTTTTCACCATTTCATTTTTACCCTTCTTTTCTCTCATCTTTTTTCCTTCTCTGCTGTTACCCTCTTCTTTTTGAGTCTCTTCTTCTTCCTCAAGGTGCGTCCATTTCTTTTACTTAAATTTCTTATTTTATGAAATGGCTCCTGGTAAGGAGAATCTCGCGGAGAGTGTGAGTGTGCTTACCCAACGTCAGTTGGATAAGTTCATTAGGGATTATAGGATTCCCCTGGATCTTTATCCAGTCCTTCCCTCCGAAAGGGAGGCAATATATCCGTTCCGTCAAGGGAAGTTTCCCTTTTATACTCGCGTCTGTAATTTCGCGAATTATAGGGTTCCTTTCTCTCGTTTCTTGATTAGGGTTTTACAATATTTTAGGGTCCATATTTGTCAGGTTAACCCCTTCGGCCTTAGCCGTATTAACCATTTTGAAATTTCTTGCCGAGCCTTAGATCGGAAACCGGACCTGAACGTTTTTCGTTATTTTTACGAGTTAATAACGGCCGGAGATTGGTATACATTTGCACACCGAAAGAATGTCCCTTCCCCATCCTCTGGCGAGTGGTCTAGCCTGAAGAATTGGAAAGACAATTTTTTCTGGTTGGATGACCGTTGCCTACCGGAGGATATGAGGTGGCGTTTCAAGGATCAGACGATGTCCTTTGATGAAGACTTTGTTTATGATGAAAATCTTGTCCGTGCCCTGGTTGATCATAAATCCCTCATCCGTCCCCTTCCTGAGCATTTCCTTTGGTTAGGTCGCGTCAGTTTTTCCTGGGCCCAAGGGGATAATGATTGGCCGATTATTCGCCGAAAGCGTGATCGTAAGTTTCGGCCCTTTACGTCCCCTTCGGCACCATTACTTGTTTATTTTGCTAACTTTCTTTTTGCTTTGGAGATGCAGGTGTCACAATGTCTCTTCTTGATGCCTTAAAGGTTCCGAACATGGATGTTTTTGATTTTGATTTCGGAGAACAAGGCGAGGAGGATGCTTCTTTTATGAAACAAGTGGCTTCTTCGGCCCAACCAATTCGTCCGGAGGTGACTCAAAACGTGACCGAGCCTTCAGCTGCAGAAGCAACTTCTTCTATTCCTCAAGATGTACCTGAACAAGTTGCAGCTAAGGCTACTTCTTCCATTCCATTATCGTTAAAGGATGTTGAAGGTTCGTCCGGGTCACGAACTGGTAAAAAGTCTGTCCTTGATGATGTTGATAGTGATCCGGAGTTCCAAGATCTGGATGAAGCTTTACAATATCGCCCTTCTTTAAAAAACCAGAGTGTTATGTCGGGTGTGGATCTATCAGGTGTTGTTCTGAAAGCCAGCTCTCATAAGAGGAAAAAGGGGTCGGTTCAAATTCGTGCTACCGACCCTCTTCCAATGCCGAAGTCGAAGAAAGCAAAGAAGGATTCTCACTCCGAAGGTAACGTAATAGAAGAGCTGAATGAACACATCACCGGAGGTAAGTTTTCTAGGGAAGAGGCTGCTTTGGCTCGTTCTAAACCAACTCCTGCATATTCAGGTTTTGTTCCGGACAGTGAGGTGGAGAGCATGGAGATGGAGAATCCGGTGGTTACGGATAAGGAAAAAACTCATGGTGAGCCGAAAGTGGTTACTTTTTCAGGTACGCATTTGGGCTCATCTTTGGGTCCGGACTGTTTTATAGATGATGAGGAAGACCAAGTGTCTTCGCTTCCCTCATCTTGGTTCGGACCTGAGTTGATGTCCTTTTTTCGATATGCAGATTTGTTCTCGGATGATATGGAGATTGACCCAGCAACAGCCGAAGAGAAATTCATTCCTGATTGGGACCTTCGGAACAAAGATTCGGTGATGGATACTTTGGTTGCTAGGACCATGCTCTTCAATATCAATACTCCAATAGATCATGCAAGGAGTCGGAAGATGAAGAACCCGGATCTGGGGGCTGCAGTTTTGACTAATCAAGCCCAATCAAACATCTTCGTAACGGAGTTATATCGTCGGTGGGTGGAAGCGGAGTCAGTAAGGGAGGATTTGGAGAAGGAAGCTCGCTCTCTGAAGCGTAAAGTTCAGAGGAGTCCGGAGGCGGTGAAGAAAATAGCCCAGTTGACCCAAGATCTTCAATCTCAGCAGGAGAAAGTTAACTCTTTGATTGCTCAGAATCAGTCGTCCCAAGCAGCCGCTGCTGCTGCTGCGGAGGAAAGAGATAAAATTTCTTCGGAGTTCACGGCTTTCTCTGAATCAATGAGGCAGAAGGACGAAGAGCATAAGATGGTTTTGACGAAGATGGAGGATTCCCTTAATAAAGCTCGTCTTGCATATGAGAGTATGATGGCCGGTACGTCCTTCTCCTGACTTATTTGCTTTTTATTTTTCCTGTTTTTCTAACACTTTTTCCAGAGCGGGATGCGCTAAAATCAGGGGAGGCTGATTTAAAGGATCGGATTGAGGAACTCGAGGCAGAGAAAGCTTCCCTGAAAGCTAAAGAAGAAGATCTTCAAGAAACGAAGGTTTGGATGCTTTCGGAAGGAGCACAGCTTCTGGCGAAGAATATTCATAAAGGGAAGGAGATGACTGCTGCCGTGGCTGCGGTTAACAATGCAATGAGTGCGGTGGGTATCAATTCTGGTTTGCACGCTGGTTATATGCATGCTTTGCAGAAGAAAACCCCCTACAAAGAGGTGCCATTGTTAAACCGTAATGCTACGGAGGATTTAAAAACAGCGGTTGCTTGTTTTGATACTCTCACATTTCCTGTGATAGAAGATCTGCCGAAGCTTGTTAACGCGCCTCTTTCTGAAATTAAGAAAGCCCTTCGTTTTGCAAGTGAATGATTTTTTTGAAGAAGGTGGACATGCCCGGCTCTTTGGGGTATGCACCTTGGACGTTTAAGATTGGTTTAATTTTTTGGAAGGTGGACATGTCCGGTAGTTTGGGGCATGCACCTTGTTTTAGATGAATGTAATGATGTTTTTACTGATGTTTGAACAATTATCCTTCGTACAGTTTTTGTAACTTCCGGTTTATACAAGTCCGGTTAGTTTTTGATGTAATCACAAGTTTACACATGCGTCCATGTTTTGTTGTTTTACATTTCTTTTGTTTCCTGAACGTTCATTTTAAAGGCACGGATCCGATTTATTTTACTTAGGATAATTTTTAAGTGAAGGAAAGCACGAACAAGACCAGTTTGTCCTCACCTTTTAGGGTTAGCATCCCTAATTCGGCCGAATATTATACTTGCATTGCAATGTTGTGTAAGATAGAAAAATTTATTCTATTTTCTAATTCGGAGTTTATACTTCTCCGATTGACATGGTAAAAACATTTTATGAAATCCGTGGGTAAAACCCTCCACAGTTTTTGGAATTTATCATTCATTCAGTGCGGGCATAACCATCCGCATTACAGGAAAGTAGAAAAAACGACGGAAGCCGTAGCTTTCGTGTTACAATCTTATTTTAAAATAAGAAACTTCTTAAAGAAAACACTTCTTTAAGTGAACTCCGTTCCATGTGCGTGGTATGATGGTCCCGTCCACTTTTTTAAGTGTATATGCACCATCGCTTCCTGCGGTGTTAATCAGGTACGGACCTTCCCATTTTGGTGCCATTTTTCCGGTGCCTTCTACTAAACTCGCTTCATTACTCCGCATGACGTAGTCACCAACTTTGAACCGGACCTCCTTCACTTTCGAGTTGTAATGTTTTTCCAACTCTTTTTTATATTTTGCCTCTCGGATCGCCGCGAGTTCTCTCCTTTCTTCGGCTAAATCCAGGTTCAGAAGGAGTTCCTGTTCGTTTTCTTCTTGACTCAGCTGCATGCGGGGAGTGGGAATCCCTACTTCAGCGGGAATGACTGCTTCGGTGCCGTATGTTACGCTGAAGGGAGTTTCCCTATTGCTCGTTTTTGGCATCGTTCGATATGCCCATAGAACGTGCGGGAGTTCATCCGCCCATGAGACTCCTTCCCTCCCCAAGCGTTTCTTAATGCCTTCCACAATGCTGCGGTTGGCTCTTTCTACTTGCCCGTTGGCTTGGGGATGGGAAACCGAAGCGAAGCTTTGTTCAATACACATTCTTTCGCACCATGTCTTGAACGGTTTCTCGGCGAACTGTTTTCCGTTGTCACTGACTATGCACATCGGCATTCCGTATCTACACACTATATTCTCCCAGGTAAACCTCAGCACTTGCTCCCCTGTGATGGTCCGGAGGGGTTTGGCCTCGACCCATTTTGTGAAATAATCAATGGCTACCAACAAGAATCTTACCCCTCCGGTGGAGGCAGGGAAAGGACCAACAATATCGATCCCCCATTTTTGGAAAGGCCATGCTGATGTTACCGGAACGAGGTTGTTCTTGGCTCGGTGGCTAATGGGAGCGTGCCGCTGGCAATCTTCACATGATTGAAGTTCGTTCACTGCGCTTTGATGCATACCCGGCCAGAAATATCCAGCATTCATTATTTTAGCTATAACCATTCTTGGTCCGGCATGGATGCCGCATATCCCCCAGTGGATTTCTCTTATGACGTAGCTGGCTTCTTCTGGCGTTAGGCACTTTAAGAGCGGACCTAAAAAGGTTTTTCTGTAAAGTTGCCCATCATGGATCTGATATTGGAACGCTTTGACCTTTAACTTCCGAGCCTGAGCTTTGTCTTCCGGGAGCTTTCCTTCTTTCAAGTAATCCACAATCGGAGTCATCCAGGATTTTTCGACAACAGAGACTGACATGATCGGCTCCATCTGCTGGATGGCCAGGGCTTGCAAGGTTTCAACTAAGACTTCTTTTGACAGATGACAAAATGCTACGGATGCAAGTTTACTCAAGGCATCGGCCTTTTTGTTTTTGCTCCGCGGTATATGTACTATCTTGCAAGAGTCAAAGGAGGAAATCAAACTATTAACTTGCTGGAGGTACCGGACCATGTTATCCTCTCGGGCTTCGTACTCTCCACTGACTTGGTTTGCTACCAACAATGAATCAACATGTGCTAACACGGAGGTTGCTCCGGCTTTGGCTGCGGTTTGGAGACCTGCAAGGAGAGCCTCGTATTCCGCTTCATTGTTTGAAGTTTTAAATTCGAATCGTAAGGCATAAGTGTACTCTATTCCTTCTGGATCTATAAGGATTAGCCCTGCCCCTGATCCCTCTTTACTGGAGGCTCCATCCGTATATAAGTTCCATACCCTTGGTAGGGCAGATTTTTCTTGGGGGCTTTCTCCGGTCGGAACCTCCGTAAGGAAATCTGCCACCGCCTGGCCTTTCACCGGTCCTCTGGTACGATAGGTGATGTCGAAAGCGCTGAGTTCAATTGCCCATTTCGTGAGACGTCCGGAGACCTCTGGCTTTCTAAGAATTTGCTGGATCTGGAGGTCAGTCTGTACTTCTATATTGAAAGCTTGGAAGTATCTTCGGAGGCGTCTAGAGGCGTGCACCAAAGCGAGTGCCAACTTTTCGATCATCGGGTACCGGGTTTCATAATCTTTCAAGATGCGGCTTACGTAGTAGACCGGGATTTGTGCTTGGTTCCGATGTACTACGAGCACCGCACTTATGGCAAAATGAGAAGCGGAGAGATACACTGTGACAGTTTCTCCGGTAATTGGAGCGGTTAAGGTGGGCAAGGATCCAAGACAAACTTTCAGCTCCTGAAATGCCGAATCGGCTTCTGGTGTCCACTCTATTTGGCCTTTTCCCGTTCGTTTTTTCAACACATTCATGAAAGGAATAGAGCGATCAGCCGCTTTTGAAACAAAACGATGAAAAGCAACGAGCTTTCCGTTTAAAGACTGAATTTCTTTGACAGTTTTAGGAGGTTGCATGGAGACTACCGCTTTGATTTTTTTCGGATGTGCCTTGATTCCGGACTGAGTTATCCATACTCCGAGAAACTTCCCTTCTTCTAAACCGAAGGAGCATTTTTTGGGGTTGAGTTTGAGATTGATACTCCGAAGCCTGGTGAAGGTTTCGAGTATGTCGTCAATCATGTTATCTTCGGCCTGACTTTTTATGACCAGGTCGTCCACGTAAATTTCTAAGTTCCTTCCGATCTGGTCCTTGAATGCCTTATCCATCAATCTCTGATACGTAGCTCCGGCATTTTTCAACCCAAACGACATCTTGGTATAACAAAAGAGCCCTTCATTGGTTACAAACGCGGTCTTATCTTCGTCCTCTGAGGCCATCTGTATCTGATGATAGCCTTTGTATGCATCTAAGAAGCATTTGAGGCGAAAGCTAGAAAGAGAGTCAATCTTGAGATCGATCTCCGGCAAGGGATAACAATCCTTCGGACATGCGTTGTTTAAATCGGAGAAGTCTACACACATTCTCCAGGTTTTATCTTTCTTGGTGACCATTACTGGGTTGGAAACCCAGGTCTGGTAGCGTACTTCCCGAATGATTCCGGCACTCAACAATTTTCGTACATCCTCGGAGATTGCTTTGTTTCGGGCTGGAGCCATGTTCCTTTTTCTTTGAGCTATGGGTTTCGCAGAATGCGACACCTTCAGCTTATGTTCGGCCAGACATCGAGGAACTCCAACCATATCGGAAGTTTGCCAGGCAAACACATCGAGAGAATTAGATAAGAGCTTCCACAACTTCTTTTTAGTGCGCTCTGGAAGTTGAGCTCCGACTTCAATTTTTTGCTCGGGGAAGTGCGGATGAATAGCCCATTCTTCTGTGAGGAGATTCGGAGGTTTGTCAGTACCCTTGCTTTGTCGTACTTCAGCTACGCAAATTGTGGATTCGGAGTGCAAAGTTGCTACTCCTGCCTCGGTGGGGAATTTTAACGATCCGTGAATGGTAGAGCTGATGATGCCGAAGGCGCACATGCCGGGCCTTCCTAATATAACATTATGTACGGACCTTGCTTCTACCACTAAATACGTCAGGTTTACGGTTCGGACGAAACTTCCTTCTCCCAATGTTGTTGGTAGAGTGATTTGCCCCATAGGCTGTACCACTTCTCCGGAAAAACTTACCAACGGCATTGAGACTCGGACCAATTTTGCCTTGGTCTGTGGAGCTAACTGTTGAAAACACTGCTTATACATGATTTCGGTGGCACTTCCGCTGTCAACATAAATCCTCCGAACCTTGTGACCTGCTATGATCGCAGACACGATGATTGGTCCGTCCTTGACTTCTTCAGGATTGATAGGGGGAAAAGCAATGGGTTGCTGCATCCAGGCGGCCATATGGTGGCTGGATCGCTTGATGCCTTGGTTACCCGCTTTTCTGATCATGCCTATTACTGGTTGGTTGTTCGGATTATCCACCGAATTACCTGAAGACTTTCCTTCCTTCACTTCTTTCACTAGATGCGACAGCTTTCCGGATCGCACTGCTTTTTCTATTTCTTGTTTCAGAGACCAGCAATCATCTGTGTTGTGACCTCGAGCATGATGGTAGTCACAGTATTTCTTGGAATTCTTATCACCCGGGTTTCGGAGCTTTGGTGGAGCAGGGAAGTTTGACCCTTCCGCACTGAGAATTTCACTGGGAGTTTTAGAAAGGTCTGATAAGTTGTAAAATCTTGACCCGGAGCTTCTTCCACGTGGAGGTCTGTCGTTCCTGTTGTATGGGTGTGGTCGCCCTCTATTACTGGACGGAGCTTTATCGAATACGGACCCACCGTTTTTCTTCCAGGAAGACATCTTGTGATCTGACTCCGGAGCTGGATTGCATGCGTTTTTGCCTCGAGCAAAGGCTCTGGCTCGCTCCATGAGTACCTCCATTGTCTTTGGGAGATTTTCATGTAATTTTTCGACCAACTGATTGTTCCGGACTCCGTGACAGAATCCGGAGATCCTCAGCTGATAAACTACTCCACTAATCTGCATACTCTCCCGGTTAAACCGGTCAATGAAGCTATCCAAAGATTCTCCGTCCCTTCTCCGAATGTTGTGAACTTCGGTGATTTCTTTGAAGTAGTGTCTTTGCTGGCTAAAATTTTGGAGAAATAATCTTCGGAACTCTTCAAAATCGTTGATCTCACCTTCATTCAGCGCATCGAACCACACTCGAGCAGCTCCAGTTAGTGTTTGCGCGAACATGAAACACCACGCTGGCATCAGCCACTGTTCTACCCGCGCGGCTCCGTCGAAATCGAACATATGATCATCTGGATCAGTTGTACCATCATACTTTTTTACTGTAGTTGGCATTTTGAGCTTCGGAGGAAGTTTTGCATGTGTGATGCGAGCGCTAAATTTTGACTTAGCAGTCATGGAAACTGGGTGATACGGTTTGGTGAGTTCCGGATCATTAACTACGTCCATCTGTGCTTCATTTCGTATGGCCATTGCTGGCGAAGGTCCGGACGAACCCTGGACATACCCAGTGTAAATTTCCGAGGTGACAACTGTGGAAAAAGTGGGAGGAGTAAACATCGTAGGACCCATGGTCCTTATCGGGGTTTCTTCTTGAAATAACCTGGTTCGTAAACCGAGGATTTGTTCATCTCTAGCCTGTTGTGCTTTCAATCGTCGCAGAAGACTTGCATTTCTGGAGAGAAACTCCGCATCAAACTCAGATGTTTGCGAAGTAGGGATTAGCACGAATGGCAAGGTTGTTCCCGGCCCTGAGCTTAAAGCATCTGAGGTTATGGAAACAGTACTTGCTGGTGCGGTAGTTTGTGTACTAACAGTTGTAGATCCCAGATTCACAGAACCTGAGGCCGCCATTTGTCAGTTCTTTGCTCAAGAAATTCACCAGAGTGAAGGACTAAGAGCTTTGAGATCGGATGGCGCCAATTGAAGAACCAAAGAATAGTGTTTAGGCCGGAGCCTGTAAACGAGGGTTTGGATCTTGTGAGAAGACTTAGGGAACAGTCCTGCAAAACAGAAAACCGTTAGGCTCGCCGCAGAGATGGGAGGGCCTCTCTGCGACCACCCTCCGGCGTGAGGATAAGTATTGGTTGAGTGAGAAAGTAGAGAGAGAAAGTAAGGACGAAGGTTCAGAAAATCGTACTTGGCTTTGTACTTGATGGGGTATTTATAGTAGTCAACTTAGATGACATCATCCGTCCAGACGCACTTGAATGGAGGTTCGTCTTCGGAGGTTCTTGATGTTGGACGAACATTATTCGGATGTACGTCCAAGTGGAGTCTTGTTCGTCCTAGGCATCATGTCCGGCCTCGGACATGTATCTTCAGCAACCATAGATGAAAAAGGAAAAAAAAAATAAAGTGAGCTAACAAAGATTTGTAGGGATCTTAGAATATTTTGTTAATAGCATCTCCAACGAGAGATCCGCTAAACGCGTCGGGTTTTCAGACCACCATGATTCCGGAGGAGGGCGATTGAGGTGGTGAGGTGGAAGGTCCGGTGAAGGTGTAGTCCGGTCCAGCGGTTCAACATATTTTGTAGATGGTAGGCAGGTAGGCCCCTTTGCTAGATATTTGAATAATTAAAAAAGTTATTTTGAGTGAGTGTTTATGGGTTAAAAAAAGTTTTGTTTAAAAAAAAATTAAAGAACATAGATCTATAAAAACAAATATAAAAATTAAAAATAAGACAAACAAAAAAGCAATTTTATTAAAATTAAAAGGGTTATTGGATTTTATCACTCCTGACTATTAGGTATTGGCCGCTGCCACTCACAACTATCATTTTGACTCCCAGCACTCTCAACTTAACACTTTGTGTGCTATGTCACTCTGGTTAAGTGGATTTTGGCTCCCCTTTTGTCTTTTAGGAATAGATTTACCTACAATCATTAGTAATTCATAAAGTATTAGCTTAATATCACCAATAACACAAGTCAAGTACTAAGAAATGTTCACCTGTGGAGTGACACAACACACAAAGTGTTAAGTTGGGAGTGGTGGGAGTCAAAATGATAGTTGAGAGTGGCAGTGGCCAATATCCAATAGTTGGGAGTGATAAAATCCAATAACCCAAATTAAAAACATTACAGAAGCAACACAATTATACCTAACGAACCATACAATTAAACCTAAACACACTAGATAGTTAAACCTAAACAAGACGAGCTATTTAAAGATAAACATACCATATAATTAAACCTAAAAAGACGAGATAATTAAACTTAAACACACTAGATAATTAAAACTAAACAAGACGAGATAAATTAATCCCAGTCGTCAACCCCTGAATTTTCAGATTCAGCATCCGGGGGAGGAGTAGGTTGCATACAAGGATGGTTTCTTATTATTTGTTAGACTTCCATGTGCAAAAATCTTTTATTCTGCATGTTTTTCGTATTTCTGATAGGCCCGAGAAATCGCTTGTGCATCCGTTATGCCGTCACCTTGAGCTATCACATGATTGAAGCATGCATGAAATGTTTGAATCTCCTCGAACAGAATATGAATCCTTGACAGAATCCTTTAATAAGGGTTCTCTAATTGACTCGACTGCGTGTCTGTTGTCGCATAAATCCATCTAAGAGTTGACAAGAGCCATATCTTCTTCTTCAGTCCACTTGTTTCTTGACATTTTTTATTAATCTTTGTAGTGAATTATAAGTTTAGAATTGCATACGTTGCTTGAAATATGAATTGAATTTATAACTACTAAAACTAGTCGTTGCAAAAGTAGTCATTTGAAAAAAAAAACCTAGCCGTTGCGAAAGTTACCAATTGAAAAAAGGCAATGTATGAATTAAATATTCTTTTAACTAATTTATTTGAATTTATAATTAAATAAAGAGTGAATTGCAAATTTTGTCTTTTATCTATATACAAAATTTCAGGCGGTGTCCTTTGTCTTTAAAATTGATGAGTTTTATCCTCATTGTTTCAAAATCTTGCATGATATGTCCTTTAAGCCTAACTTAGTTAATTTATATGTTAAGTGAAGGGTAATTTGGTCTTTTTACTTATTTATTTAAAACATTAAGTTAATAAATAAAACAAACTGAATTATTATATATAAACACACACTCTCTCTAAAACCCATACTCTCTCTCTAACGCAAACCCCCACCACCACCACTGCCCCCACCCACTCCCACCCCCACACCACCAATTTAGTCAAATGATAGAAATCTGCAAGACCCATAATCTCCATAATTTGTTACCACTTTATGATTTGAAATTTCTAAAAAGGGGGTTTGGTTACAAAGTGTCGAATCCCCAAGTCCCTGATAACGTCTAGAGGATCTCGCTAACGTCGTAATATTCCAATCTTCGTCTTCTACAAAAAAGAAAACCATTAGCCTCGTCACGGAGGGCCCCGGGAGGGGGATCCGTGACCAAGCTCCGGCGTGAGAGTAAGTAAACTTGATGGAGATAAAATGAGAAGCCTATTCCAACGAGTATGATCGCCGGAATATTCTCTATGGTGTGGATACTGATAAAATAGTGACTATGTCAGAATTTAATGAGAGTGTATGTTGGTCGAAATAAATGAGAGTATATTGCATTAAGTGAGAGTTACCTTGTTCCCCACATATGTTTTCACCTTCCTTATATAAAGGAGATTGCTTATCTCCCTTGGAAAATGGTACCGAAGAGATCTAACGGCATCTGATTGCCTTTGGGGGTCTCAGACACGTGTCTGAGCCCTAATGGTAAGATCACTGGTTTGATTAAATGAAGCCAGCCTAGTCGTACTGTGTTTCCGACGATCTCTTGCCTCTTATCAATCAAGCATTTAATGCTTCTGCAACGTCTTTGGATCCCTTCTTCTGCGTTTCTCGCTCATTTTATATATGCGAGGCTTTTTTCATAGAAAAGCATTGGCCTTGGGCCTAATCAATTGGGCCCAGACGATAAGAGCCCAAGACGGGTCATGTGGGCAACCGACTGGCCCGTCGTCAAGTCATCTCTAGTCCCTGGTTCTGAGACTCAAGTCTCATGATCCGGGGCTGTATCATAATTACCGGTGAAGATCATCTTGGGCTATGAGTGTGGGCCCATTCTTTATTAATGATTGTACGCCTCCTTCGTTTCCCGAGGACCATTAGGCATCAGAAATCAACGGCTAGGGATAGTCTTCATAATGCACGTGCTCAGAACGGTTTTAAATTTTTGAAAAGTGGTGATGTGACGGTTTCCTCCCCCTGTGTCAGTTATTTCCTTTAAAACCCCTATCGCCTCTTCTTTTTCCTCTAATTTCCACTATTTTCTTCACAATTCTCTTTTTTCCTTTTCCCCCATTACTTTCCGATCACAATTCAAACCTGCAATGAGTCGTACCGGCCGTTCCTCCATTCATTCCGTTTTGACGACGAAGGATCTTGAGGCCTTTGTTGAGGCTTATAAGATTCCAGAGCGTTTTTCCCCAACTCTGCCCGGACTGGATGATTCAGCAGAGTGTACCCCTGACAGAATCGTCATCTACACTTTGTCATTCTCGTCTTGTGGTGTCCGGTACCCTCTCTCGGCTTTTAAAGTGGACCTTTTGAGGCACTTTGGAGTATATTTCTCTCAACTACACCCTCTAGGGTTTATGAGGGTTGTCCATTTTGAACTATCATGTGTGGCGGTTTTCGGTGAACCATCAGTTCCTTTGTTCTGCATGTTTTACAAGTTGATCTTGGATGGAGATTGGTTCACTTTTGCCAAATGAAAAGACAGTGCATCTCCCCCTGTTACTCTTTCATGCCTACTTCTACTTATCCAAAGGAGTGGAAAAGTCGATTTATCTTTGTTTCTACCGCCCCTGAGAGATCCAAAAGCAGTTATTGAAAATAGTGTCCCGGTCTTGTCTGCCGATGAGATCGTTCAATGGAAACGAATGTACGAGAATCCTACAAGAGCTTTCACATTCCCCGAGGGGGTGTTGGCCATGGGGGTATTAAGCCCTTTTTACTCAGTCCGGCCGAAAGCTTTCTTTGGCAAGAAAGGTATTTCCTTGTCCTTTGATTTGTTTCGTTTATTCTTTTTTGGAAAATTTTTGGGGATTTGGGTGGTCATCTCAGGTGTTACTTTTGTGCAGAGATGACCTTGTAGGGTTTACTCCAAGGGGACTGTAAGGATGTCAAGTTTATGGTGGGTGATAAGGTTGAGCCAAGCATGAGCCAAGGTGTAGAGAAGAAAGTCCCTAAGAGTTCTGTTCAAGCCGGAGATTCTGCGGTTGAGGGAAAAGATGAAGAGGTTCCTCAGACGGGAAGGGGGTTTCCCCGGGTTTCCTTCGGGTGAAAGGTTCCAGCGACGATGATGATGAAGATTTGGAGAGTCGTTTGGTCCGTAAACGGATGGCCGCCCAGACCAGCAGTCCTAAGTTGGCTCTCGCCCCTCGCAACATTCTGCTAAGGCTTCAGAGTGCCAGTGGCCAGAAGACTTTTCCTGCTACCAAAGCTGATTCTGAACTTTCCCCTGTTGGAGCCAAGGGCTCTCTGTCCAAGCACCTGAGATCATCAAGCCTTATAAGCGAACCTTTGTTAGTGAGTCTTCCCTTTATGCTTTGCTTTGCTCAATGTGACTGCTTTTTGAATCCTTGCTAATTTGATTGATTGATTTTCTTTTATATTCGGAACAGGGAAGTTCTAAGGCTCCAATTGAGATTCCTACTGCCCCTTCTTCCTCTCGGGTACGGGACAAGACTCCCGAGATCAGTGTTGCCCGCATTACCCCAGCCTTTGAGGTTTCTCCTCTTCATGCAACTAGGACTAGCAAGCCTTCCCATCCTAAAGGTCTTGTTTCTCAGTCCTCTTTGGCTCCCCTGTTTGCTGATGCCCTTCCAGTCCCATATGTTCCTAAATGGAAGATAGCCCCATCTACTGTTGTGGGGACTCCTGAGACTGGCCGGGATTTTCTGTCTCATGTTGTTCCCCCTTCTCACAAGTTTATGAACTCTGCTTTAAGGTCTGATCTATTTGATGATTAGTACAGTATGTCCCTTTGTGAGGGGTTCTTTAGGGGAGCTGGTATGTTGCAGCGAATGGATGAGTTAAGGAGTGAAAATGAGGAGCTGAAAGCTGAGCTAAAAACATCCCAAACCGTTGCTGCTAAGTTTCGGTGCCGGGTGACTGATGCTGAACGCAGATTGCTGGAGGGGAAGGTGCCAAATCCTTTTTCTCTCCTCCCCCCTTTTATATATATATATATATATATATATTTTTTTTTTTGTTTTCTGTATTTTCTCTTCAGTGAGCTGGAGCCATGTTGGAGCAAAGGGAACGTGCTTGGGCGAGGGAGATGATGGCCTTAGTTGAAGAGAAAGAAGAGCTGGTTACTGAGCTGAAACGTTAGAAGGATCTTGACTCTGTGTCCCAAGGGGATCTGGATACCATGCATGCTGAATGGGGGATGGCCGTGGATGACAGCCAAAAGCTAGCTAAGGAGAGGTGCTGGCTTATTACTGAGGGGTTTGGGTCCTTCCTTACTGCTGTTTCTCAATCTGAGGAGTTTAAGGGCAGCCTTGAGAGGATTTACAGGGCTTACCGAGATGTGGGGTACCAATCGGGTCTAAAAGATGGGTATGCTTACTCTGCCCAGGGTTTGGGTTGGAAGGAAAACCCTCTTTATAACTCCAAGGCTAAGAAACAATTGTCCAAACTGGACAAAGAATTTGGAGAGAAGACCCCTGCTCTTCTCAAGAAGATTCTTGAGCGTCCCCTGATGTCTATCGATGAACTCAAAGCCTTGCTTACCCCTGCCGGACCCTCTACCCCCAAGTCTTTGTCTGGGGATGCTTCCCAGTAATTCCAAAACAATGGTTAATTCGATATGGTTGTAATTAAACACTTATGCACCTTAGATACTTCTGACTTTTATTGTTAGGGAGGCCTTTATGTTGGGGTCTTCCCAGTATCTGACTTATGCTTTTCTAGTTACTTTATAACTGTATGTCGCCGATATGCTCCTGTTTGTCGTTTTTTGTTTTGTTGTTATCTACAGGTTTTGCTTCTAATAGTTTGGGAGTTATTTGTGCTTTTTCCCAGGGCCGCTTCTTCCCGTTGGTGATTTGCTGAGGCACGAGAGTTGGTTTGGGGTTCATCTGAGAATTGCCAGTTATTTACACTTTCTTTTGTAGCTTAGTCATAAAACTTTGTAGTTTGATTACAAAATTTTTCGGCATGTTATTTGTACACCTATCTTTTGTAGCTTAATTACAAAATTTTTCTAGTGTGTATATGTACCCTTGTCTTTTGTAGCTTAATTACAAAATTTTTTTCTAGTGTGTATTTGTACACTTGTCTTTTGTAGCTTTATTACAAAATTTTCTTGCTTTTGTGGTTTATCTGTAAACCAGGATCGTTTGTAGAAAGGTGATCCTTGGACAAGTCTATAATCGGGGATTATGTTTCTTGACTTGTTTGTCTGTTCCCTCCGGGCTAGCTAGGCCCTATCTTGCCCCTCAGCCGGGCGTTTAGCGTGTTTAATACACTGATTTACACGTGTGTTGGTAGTTTTTGGGCACGTCTGCCTTAATACATCACCCGTAATTTGTCAAAGAGAACAAGCAGATTGTTCATTACCATATGTATTTGGGGGCTCCGGCCTCCAGTACGTGATTATACAAAATGTATTTTCTGGGACAAACACTAGCTAACAGATGGCTTTTACAAAAGTGGCTTCTAAGCCGTTTTTTTACTATTCCCTTCTTGAGGGTAAGCTTGCCTTTCATATGTAATACTTCCGGAGTTGCATGAGGTTCCAGGTTCTCGGAACCTCATTCCCCTGGAGTGTCTCTAATTTGCAACTCCCCTTGCCATTGGCCCAAATGACTCGATAGGGTCCCTCCCAGTTAGGTCCCAACTTCCCTGTACTTTCCTGTAGACTGGCTTCATTTGCCCTCAAAACCAGGTCTCCGGGTATCAGATTGAGCTTCTTTATTCTGGATTTGTAATAGCTTTCAAGTTGCTTCTTGTATTTGGCCTCCTTTACCGCTGCTATCTCCCGCCTTTCCTCGAGCAGATTGAGGTTCATTCAGATGTCCTGCTTATTCTCAGCTTCTCTCAGTTTCATTCTTGCAGTAAGCGACCCAATCTCGGCAGAGATGACAGCTTCCGTCCCGTAGGTCAAGCTGAAGGGGGTCTCCCCGTTACAATCTTTGGGAGTGGTCCTGCATGCCCACAAAACGAAAGGTAGCTCCTCCAGCCACCCATTTTGCTTCCCTCCAAGCCTTCCCTTCATTCCTTTTATCACACTCTGGTTTGCTCATTCTACCAAACCATTACTCTGGGCATGAGTGACTGAGGTAAACACTTGGCGTATATGCATTTGTTCACACCATGGCTTGAAGGGCTTCCCTGCGAATTGCACCCCATTGTCACTTACTAACTCCATGGGTACCCCAAACCTGCATATGTTGTCCAATACAAATCGCTTCATCTGCTCCCCTGTAATCTTTGCCAGGGGCCTTGCCTCGATCCATTTGGTAAAATAGTCAATGGCGACCACCACGTATTTGACCCCTCCGGGGCCCTCGGGGAATGGCCCAATAATGTTAATGGTCCACTTCTGGAACGGCCAAGATGTTGATACAGGTATCATTGGGTGCTTGTGGTGGTGTGTCATAGGAGCATGAACTTGACAATTGTTACATTTCTTGACTTCTTCTGATGCTGTCTCGTACATTATGGGCCAGTAGAATCCCGCATTCATTGCCTTGGCTACCACTGTTCTTGGTACAGAATGCATGCCACAAATGCACTTGTGTATTTCCCGCACCACATATTTGGCTTCCTCGTTGTCAACACACTTCAATCATGGACCCAAGTATGACCTTCGGTAGAGCTCCCCGTCAATCAATTCGTATTGCAGGGCCTTGACTCGTATCTTGCGGGCTGCCCAATCACCCTCGGGTAGTACCCTGTCTTTGAGGAACCTCATGATCGGCGTCATCCATGTTTCCTGAGCATTTTCGCATTTTCAACCGGCGACTACCTCCTCCATTTTGATGGGGGGGAGGGGGAAGTCAGGACCTCCACCTTGACTTCCCTTGCCAGATGATTGAATGTCACAGAGGCTAACTTGCTTAGGGCATCGGACTTCCTTTTTCTCCCTCGGGGGATATACTCCAGCTTAAAAGTTTTGAAGGTCTTGGCCAACTTTTTCACCATGTCTACATACTGGGCCATCGAGCTATCCTTCGTCTCATATTCCTTGTGGTATTGTTTGACTACCAGTTGTGAATCGGTGTTGGCTTCGACGTGTTTTGCTCTCATCTTTCTTGCTAACCTTAGCCCAGCCAGAAGGGCCTCATATTCTGCCGTGTTATTGTTGTTCTCGAAATCCAGCCTGATGGCGTATGTTATTTCGACTCCCTCGGGGTTGATTAGGGTGACTCCTGTTCCACTTCCTTCCTTGCTTGAAGCCCCATCTGTGAACAACTTCCATACTGCCTCGTCCTCCTTCTTTTCTTCCTCCTCCAGGCTTTTCCATTTGAGGAGCTCTTTTTCCTCTTCCTCAGGGACTTCTGCCAAGAAGTCTGCCAGTATCTGCCCTTTTGTTGCAGTCCTGGCCTTGTATTCTAGGGAGTGCTCCCCCAACTCAATGGCCCATTTAGCCAATCGGCCTGATAACTCTGGTCTTCTAAGGACCTTTTGAAGTGGTTGTTCTATCAACAGCGTAATCTTGTGTGCTTGGAAATATCTCCGGAGCCTTCGGGATGCGAAGACAAGTGCTAGAGTTAGCTTTTCCAGAGGCATGTAACGTTCTTCTGGGCCTTTGAGGGTTCTGCTGATGAAGTATATGGGGATTTGTTTTTCCTCCCTTTCTACCATCATTACTGCACTGATCGTTGTCCTTGATGCGGATAAGTATAAGAGTGGATCTTCCCCGGGGATCAGAGTGGCTAAGGTTGGGAGCTTGCAGATTTAGTCTCTCATCTCTCGGAAGGTTGCCTCAGCTTCTGGGGTCCACTGGAATTTGTTTGTCTGGAGACAGTCCTCCAGGACTTTCATGAAGGGAAGAGTCCTATCAGCTACTTTAGACAGGAAACGATTAAGAGCTATCAGCCTCTCATTCAGTTATTGGATATCTTTTATGGATCTGGAAGATCGCATTCCAGCCACTGCCTGGGTTTTCTCTGGGTTGGCCTTGATCCCGCCCTTGGTGACTACCACCCCCAGGAATTTCCCTTCCTCTACCCCGAAGCAACATTTCCCCGGGTTTAACTTCATGTTCACATCTTGCATGGTTTGTATGGTTTCAGCTATGTCTTCTATCAAGGCCATTTCGGTAAGGCTTTTTATGACAATGTTATCGAGGTACACCTCCAAGTTTTGTCCCCTCTACTCTCTGAAGAGGGTGTTCATGAACCACTGGTATGTGGCTCCTGCGTTTTTTAGCCCGAAGGGCATTTTGGTGTAGCAAAAGGTTCCTTCGTCTATGATGAATGCAGTCTTCTCCTCATCCTTTAGCGACATTTGAATCTGTTGTACCCCTTGTACGCATCAAGGAAGCACTTCAAAGGATACTGAGACAGGGAGTCCACCTGGACGTCTATTTCAGGAAGGGGGTAGCAGTCCTTGGGGCATGCTTTATTTAGATCCTGGAAATCTATGCACATTCTCCATCCCCCGTCTTTCTTTTTGACCATGACTGGGTTAGCGATCCAGGAAGGGTATTTTACCTCCCTTACTAGTCCGGCCCTGAGTAATTTCCTTGTCTCTTCGCATGCAGGCCTTCTTTTGCTAGGACCCATGCTCTGTTTCTTTTGCTTTACTGGTTACACCCAGGTGTAAGTATTGAGCCTGTGTTCAGTCAGGCTACTCGGGATTCCGGTCATGTCTCCATGTTGGAACGCGAAGACGTCTATGTTGAGGAGGAGCAATTCTTTGAGAGCACTTTTGCATTTGTCGCTGAGGTGACTGCCCACCTTGACCGTCTGCTCCGGAAACCTGTCGCAGACCCATTCTTCTATTCCTTCTTTTTGGGGTTTCTTAGACACCTCTCCCTCCGAGACTGAGGGTATTACTTCGTAGGAGGACTTCACCCATTCCAAACCCCTAAGTGTCTGAAACACCAAGGCTCTGTGAGGGGTTGAGGCATCTGCTTGTAAATCTCCAATCCCTGGCTTGCCTAGGATTGCATTGTATTTGGAGGGTGCTCGGACCACGGTGAAGGTGAGGGTTATGGTCCGGACACGATCCCCTAACCCCACCATGAATGGGAGCCTAATCTTTCCCAGGGGATGAGATACACTGTTGTTGAAACCAACTAGGGGAATTGAGTCTTCTTCCAATCTGTCCCTTACGTCTCTATCGAATCTCAGAAAACAATGTTCATATATTACTTCTACCCCACTCCCTCCGTCTACATGTATCCCGGCCACCTTGTGCCCGGCGATGATGGCTGAGATGTTGATAGGCAGCCTTTGTACTTCATGCTCCTCTAGGTGTGGCATTAATATGGGGGCCTTCATACGATCTGGAGGGCCCAGAACCCTGGCCTTAACACTTCTGGTGGGGTCATACTCATCTCTCCTTCTGATCATATCCACGTATGCCCTTTTTGGTTCTTTTGTGTCCTTCCCCTTACGATCCCCCCTCCTTCCTTGATTTCTTTAACTAAATGTGCCAGTTTACCCGTTTTTACCGCAGCTTCTATTTCTCTTTTTAGGTACATGAAATCATTGGTCTTGTGGCCATAGCCCTTGTGGAAGTCACAATATTCATTTGGTTGGGCCTTCGGTCCTGACTTTATGGGGGGTGGCTTGGTAAAGGAATTCTTTACCATTTCTGTGGCTAGTATTTCACTCGGAGTTTTTGTAAGAGGGGTAAAACTGTCAGAATAAGGTGTCGGTCCCCTACCCTGAGGTCTATATGGGGAGTACGTTGGCTTTACCCTGTCATGCAACATTTTATCAAAAGTTGATTTTCGGGGATATGGTGTACCTTTTTCTGGAGGTTTCGGTATGGGGTTGGTTCTTCAGGTTGGGACATCCATCTCTTTGGCCTTGCTGACTATATCTTTTCCCCTGACGAAGGCCTTGACTCGATCCATAAGATTGTCAAATATGGATGGGAATTCTTCACCCAACTTCTCACACAGTTGTGCATGCTTTAGCCCGTTGATGATGCTGCTGATCTTAATGACTTCCGGGACATCCTTGATGTTCATACTTTCCTTAACAAACCTCTCCATGTATTGATCTATCCGTTCGTTATCCCGTTTCCTTATGTGCATGATCTCGTTAGGGTTTTTGATCACCTTTCTTTGCTGAATGAAGTTTCTCAGAAACTTCTCGCTCAGCTCCTCGTAACTGTCTATTCCCCAAGAAGGGAGGCTATCAAACCAGAGCCTAGCTCCCTCCGTTAGGGTCTGCACAAACATATGGCACCAAACAGGCATGGGCCATCGTCCCAGTTGTCCTGCACCCTTGAAGGCGTGCAGGTGATCTTCCGGGTCCCTTGTCCCATCGTATCGCTCGAAATTCAAGGGTAGCTTGAGCTTCGGGGGCATGGGAGCCTCAACAATCCTTTTGGTAAATTTTGAGACCTCAGCTAGGTATCGAGGCAAATAAGGTTGGTCCAAACCGCTGTTGTCTTGATTCTCCTTTTCTTTCCCCTTCAGCCCTTTTCCTTTGATGAGGTCCTCCATTTCCTCTGACGTCATTTGTCGTAGGGCTGTCATGAAGGTCTCCAAGGGATCGGAACAATCGTTCTTGTTTTGTGGACAAGTCTCTCCCTTGCTGGGTGGTGTATCGAAGGACAACCTGACTTTGAGACTTTCAAGCCTCTCCTGTCTCTCCAAGTCCTCGAGATGCTTCTTGAGCTCTTCTTTGTGCATGGCAACAAAGTTTGGGGTGATGGTATTTCCTTTCTCCAAGGTTCCCGTCTGATTCTCGTTCTCTTCTTCATGGGTGATGTCTTCCAGTAAGACTGCATCGTTAGTACCTTGCACCGTCTGGATGGTTCGTGCACTGGGAGGTATTGTCATGCCGTCTTTTTTGGATGATGGGTTACTACAACGCCGATGGCTTTTTGAGTGGGAAGAGTAGTCAGGCTGATGTCCACGGATGGCGCCAATATCGAATCCCCAAGTCCCTAATGACGTCTAGAGGATCTCGCTGACGACGTAGTATCCCAATCTTCGTCTTCTACAAAAAAGAAAACCGTTAGCTTCGTCACGGAGGGCCCCGGGAGGGGGATCCGTGACCAAGCTCCGGCGTGAGAGTAAGTAAACTTGCCGGAGATAAAATGAGAAGCCTATTCCGACGAGTATGATCGCCGGAATATTTTCTGTGGTGTGGATACTGATAAAATAGTGACTATGTCGGAATTTAATGAGAGTGTATGTTGGTCGAAATAAATGAGAGTATATTGCATTAAGTGAGAGTTACCTTGTTCCCCACAGATGTTTTCACCTTCCTTATATAAAGGATATTGCTTATCTCCCTTGGAAAATGGTACTGAAGTGATATAACGGCATCTGATTGCCTTTGGGGGTCTCAGACACGTGTCTGAGCCCTAACGGTAAGATCACTGGTTTCATTAAATGAAGCCAGCCTGGTCGTACTGTGTTTCCGACGATCTCTTGCCTCTTATCAATCAAGCATTTAATGCTTCTGCAACGTCTTTGGATCTCTTCTTCTGTGTTTCCCGCTCATTTTATATATGCGAGGCTTTTATCATAGAAAAGCATTGGCCTTGGGCCTAATCAATTGGGCCCATATGATAAAAGCCCAAGACGGGTCATGTGGGCAACCGACTGGCCCGTCGTCACAAAGCTTTTCATATATATCGTACACCAATGCATTAGTGAACTTCATATTCCACTTGATTCCGCAAGATCTTAAACAACACATAATGATTTGATTTCAAGTGGCCACATCTAAACCCTACCAACAATCTTACTATCTAATAAAGTAAAACTCTTTTGAGACACGTGGCGCTTTGGTAGGCCTCCTTAACTTTGTTTTCCCGCTTAATGTATTTTCTTTTAACCGTAATATATTATTTTACATCCTCTTTTCTCTGAAACCCTTAAATAGATCCCCTCCCCGCTGTTTATCCCTTTCTCTGGAAACCCTTAAATGCATCGTTGTTTTATTCTTCATTCGATTCAATTTACTATCAATTCTGTTTACACCTTCATTGTTGCTCTGTTTCCCCGATTTGAGACCCTAATGGCGACGCAGTGTTGACCAATTAGGGTTTTGGTTATTTGGGCCGTCTATATCAAATCCTAATGTATAGGTTTGTCAATGTATATGTATGTCTGTGTTCAAATCATTCTACATACATGTTGCTTACATAACTGCTTGATAAAATGATATTTTTTTCAAGTTACCTTTTTGTGTTAAAAATGGGGTCATCAACTATTGGGAACATATATGGTTTTGTACTTTTGCTAACTCTTTTTAGCTATTTTTTGGCCATATTTTGATTTTTAAAGTTAACTTTGACTCTTATTTATTAAAATACCACCTAATCCAGGTCAGTGCAACTCAACTGCCCCTAACCTGCCCTTCTTTCTACCTCTAAAGTTGACAACAATCCCACACTAACCTTTTGTCTTTCTTCAAATCATGACAGGCTGGTAAACAAGGTGAGCTTACACATGATGAGACTACAATCATAAATGAAGCGCTTGACTTGACAAAAAAGGTTTACTCTGCAGTAAAAACTCTAAGAACTAATCGTTTATTGTATCGAATTGCAATTGTCAAATAGCCAGTTATATTAAGCAATTCCCAATATCCTTTTTTGTGATTTATATGGTTAAATATTGTTGTATTCACAAGCAATTTTTTTCAGAATATGTAGGAAATAGAGGAAATTTTTAATTGGTTGTACATTCGACTTTTGGGACTTAAGCACCTCACACCTTTATAAATGAAAATAAGTTTGAGTTATAATACACATGTATCTAAAGAAGTAATTTTTTGAATGTTTAGTATATAAGTTATATTTTGTTCAACCCGTGTGTTAGACGGGGTTCTAACCTAGTTATAAAGTATAAAGCACACCTGCCTCTGTTTTTATTAAAAGTAAAAGCAGCACGTTTATTTGATTGAGCCCAAATCATGGCCTCTGGACTCCAATTCTTACCACCACATGTGCCTTTATTCCTCTTCTCAACTCTCATTTATAAAATCATACAAGAACTCCCTTGAAAGACCGTTTTCGTATGCCAATTTTCCGTTTGTAAGTTTGTGGTTTGTCAAACCGGCAGACTACAGAGCAGACCACCTCGACCGCAAGCTCCGATTTACCACCCATAGTTTCACATCTCGTCACCAGTGAAAGACAGCAGAGAGTGTGTGGTAGCAGGTGGTAGGAGTGGTGGCAGCAGATGATGGTGGGTTTTTGCCCTAGAGGGAGAGTATGTGTGTTAAAGAATGGGTGTGTTTATATAATATCTAATAATAATTCATTTTGTTTTATTTATTAAAATGGTGTTTTAAATAAATAAAAAGACTAAATTACCCTTTACTTAATGAAGAAGAATGGACCGGTGCGGGTCGGTACTTCTACGGTGATGGATACGAATATGGCCACATCTCGTGTTCTCTGTCTCATCCTAGACCTGCAAACAAGGAGAAGAGAGAAAAACGGGGATGTAGAGACGGCCGGTAGAGGAAGAATCCCCTATTTCCAGCTACAAAAATGTGTTGCCCTATATCTCATGCCCTAATAAGGAGGTGGAGACCTCCTTATATAGGAGATATGGGAAACACTAACCTCAATGGGTCAGGCCCAGTTATGGGTTATCTCTACAAGCCCACAGCCTAGTGTAGTATAAACTACAACGCGCTGGGCTTCGCGGGTTAGTACGCAATAATAATAAATAATTACTATAAAAGTGATAAATAGAAGGAATGTCCGACCGCTCGGGTCGGGTCCAATACCATACCTCGTCATGTCCCCCAGTCTAGTGTTACTCCCGCGTGCAAGTGTAGGAGGAGCAGTTAGACTTATTAAGAACGCTTGGAAGGGAGTAACATGAGTTTTAGGCTTTACCTGTCGCCCGGGAGCGGAAAGGTTGCTAGCCACATTTGTTATGTCTGTCTTTAGCTATGAGTAGACATAATGGAGCAGTGAATATCACACGATCGTGGAAACTGGTTGGACAAACCTGCCGCAAGCTGATTGATTGCAGGCAGTTGCCATTTGTACTTGCGCATTGCCATGTGCTCGTTAAGGTTTCACGTACGCGGTTAGATCCCGCATATGAGCCTTGAAACAGGTTGAGTTTTGGTAGTTCAATATCTCGCCTTTGGATGATTTTTTTCGGGTGTGGCCCTGCCTTAGCAGTGCGCACACGGTCGTGTGGGCTACTGTAAAATATTCACCTTTTAGGTGTGACTTTCGTTGGTTAGCATATGGTGCGCTAACGGCGTTCAACTCATTGAAAGAGTAGATGTTGATGTGACGACGGTCCCTACCACGCGTCCGTGTCATCGGGATCTCCGTTGTCGTAATGTGTAGCCATTGGTGGTCATAGATGCACATGCGGATGTTATGCCACCTTAGGCGAATGTAGAACCGCTGGTGGTTGTACCAGTCGTTGTCATTGATGATCTGGTTATAGCAATTATCGTTGCAGTCGGAAAGAATGATATACAATGCACCCCTGCAGAAGTGATTGTTATGCTTAGTGACCTCGGAAGGGTGCTTAGAGCGTTATTTATGTTCCCCACAATGTTTTTATAATTGTGGGACAAGTACTTGGTTTTTCATCAGTGGTTGTGCATCTATTACCAAGATACTCACTGGAGTAGTAGTGGTTGAATGCATCTATTACCAAGATGCTCACTCTTAGCGTGCTGTATGTTGTGAGCAATACTATTTTGTATGTGTAGGTATTTGTATTAACTATGTTACACTTAGTATTGTCATTTCATGTTTTACCGTATTGTGCAGTTCATATGAGACGATATGTTGTGTTTACAAGTGTTTATATGAACACTTGTTGATATCAGAAAGTGCTTTATAATGCGTGTGACGTTAATGAACACTTGAATAGCAAAGTGCTTTCTACGCTCTTGGCGTGAGTGAACACTCATTGAGATAATAAAATGCTTTATATGCGTTAGGCGTGAATGAGCACTTTATGTAAGCTACTACATCCTTTTCCCGGACGCGCATTAGCGTGGGACGCTTATAGTAGGTGGCATGTCTATTTAAATTACCTCGTCGACTATGGCGTGAGGGTTTTTTGTTATCCATGTCGCGTATTGGCGTGGAGAATACACATTCGAATAAGTATTTTTCCTGTCGCATATCGTGTGGAATACTTATTCGAAAAATAAAGTATATTGATGATGTGAGAAGTATAAATATCGTCTGGCGTATCGAGACACCCACATTATATAAGAACCGATGCGGGATGATGTACAGTGGATATAACCTTAATGGGCAGCCTGAGAAAAGATGGTCACTTTTAAGGCGTAATGGTGCTATACCCTGCTAGTCCCCCAGTTCAGTGCTGCTAAAGTTTGTTAGTAGCTTTGAACTTGATAGGTACTAAAAATAAATCGACAAGTAAATATGAAGTATAACATGCTAAGAAGGCTCTAACATGCTTATTAATCGATTTAAACGTACTGTACATAGATGTGCGTAAAATAGAGGTGAAACCTTTATCGATACTTTTTGTTTAGTGGGCAATTCTAATAGGTATTCTTGTAATACATGAGAGAATTGTCAGGTCATTTTGAAAAGCAAATATATAACTTATGGAGAATTCCGTCAAGCTATCAGGTTATGTGAGAGCACCATATTTAAGGATGAGATTAAGAACCTGTCACCCGTGAATCTTGTGCGTAGATGTCTGACATAACTGTTGCGCCTAGTTCAGGATTGTCTATCGGATGTCATAATTCAGCAATTAAGGCAGCGTGGTGAGAAATTACCTAGCTATGTCCGCGTGCTTGCATAAGGATTTCAAAATATAGTTTAACATGTGTAAATATTGTGACCATGTCCGCTCATAGTGGTGTTGTCCCGAGCAGATTACCCAGTTCAATGATGCTAAGCACGTTAGGACTTAAGTATCAAAAGTAATGATATAGGCGCATACGACATGTCAGATGGCCAATCGAGCGTGACCCAATGCATGTGTGGGCAATGCAATCCTCCATTCATGCGTTTAGGATTTTGTTTTTTTTAGGTAGTATCGTCATGTCAGGTTATATACGGACCATTGTGTGTGTATATATATATATATATATATACTAGTCGTTTTCCCGCGCGATGCGGCGGGAAACATATCACTTAGGTTGGTGAGTTTAGGGTTATGTATGGGGCGGTTCGGTTTTGAGCCATAACCAAAACCAAATTCGCAATACAACGGAAAACACAACACTTGTTAGTAATTTTAAGGGTGAAACTTTGCAATACGATACTCGTTTTTTTTAGTTTATTGATATTCTCTTGATACAATGCAGGACTTGTGGTGGCGACAATTTACAATGCGGAACTTGTTTCTTGTTAGTTTGTTAATCCTGTCGTGATATATTGTATAGTACGTCTATTAGTTTTCTTATTCGTAGAAGCGATCTAGTCTATCTATGCCATAAGGTTCTCGGCTAAATAATAAAAAACTTAGATTGGGAACAATCCCTATACCATCATATTAAAAAACTTAGATAACTATTGAAATACAATATATTAAAAAACTTAACCTAACCCTTAATATCTACACTAAAAAATCATATTCATCACACTTCTCAACATAATCTCCCAACTCCCAACACCGGCGATTATCATCATCATCATCTTCATCGACATCCAACAGATCATCTTCATCATCTTCATCGAATCGAGCACTCATTCATCTTCATCGAACAGATCATCTTCATCTTCATCATCTTCATCAGGTTCATCTTTAAAACAGATGTTTGGTTTTGTTTGATTCTGTAGTTTCAGATCTCATGTGATCATTTGGCTGATTAGAGTACAAATGTAGGTTGTTTATTGAAACTATGATACTTGGTTGTTTGAGAACTGTTTAAAAGCAGTTTCGGATTGATGTGTTCCTCATTGATTTTTGGTTTGATTCAATGATTTGAATGTGTTATTTGGGTATTTTTGGTTTGATTCGATGATTTGGATGTGTTCCTCATTTTGATTTATGGTTTGATTCGATGAAAAAACAGAGGGTTTCATCATGTTATTTGGGTATTTGGGTATTCTGGGTTCTTAATGTTTGTTTTTCTTGTGAAAAAACAGAGGGTTCTTCATGTTTGTTTTGCTTTGAAAAAACAGAGTGTGTTTATTGGTCATTTGAATGTGTTTGATTCGATGATAATCAGTTAGTATTTGGGTATTTTGGGTACTTCATGTTTGTTTTGCTTGTGAAAAAACAGAGGGTTCTTCATGTTTGTTTTGCTTTGAAAAAACAGAGTGTGTTTATTGGTCATTTGAATGTGTTTGATTCGATGATAATCAGTTAGTATTTGGGTATTTTGGGTACTTCATGTTTGTTTTGCTTGTGAAAAAACAGAGGGTTCTTCATGTTTGTTTTGCTTTGAAAAAACAGAGTGTGTTTATTGGTCATTTGAATGTGTTTGATTCTATGATAATCAGTTATTTGGGTATTTTGGGTACTTCATGTTTGTTTTGCTTGTGAAAAAACATAGGGTTGATTTGTTTTGCTTTGTTCAGGTTTGTTTGTACAGAATGGCTGCGGATGTAAAGATACGCAAAACACCAACTACGAAGGCGAGAACACTTGACAACCTCCTAGAAGATGGTGCGGTGCACACCAGGAAGTGATTGATATGAATGAATATAACCCCAGTGTAGCTCTTGGATTTTCCTTGAAATTCCTGAGCTCGCTAGTTACATATCTACCACCGGGGTTATATTCATTCATATCTGCTACATTCCGAAGTGCACCCGTCAGCAAAGATCCACAATTGCGTGTCTCTGTATTGTATGTTACGGTCTTTTGTTATCGAGTCTGTAAGTTCTGTCAAGTCTACGAAGTTGGTATGACGTTTTGTCTCTGTATTGTATGTATTAAAAGTTTACATTTAATATACGTTTTGTCTAAAGGCGACACCTGTCAGTTTTCCGTTTAGTTCTGATTGAACCTTCATTACAGCCTGAAAGTAAAAATATAAATCAAATGTTTAAATGAATAGGACGGGTTAACAAATCAAATAGGGATGTAACAAAATTAAAATGTAACCAATGAAAAATAAAATGTAACCCATGAAAAAAAATATTCATTTAGTCAAAAGAATATAAGTATAAGTGAAAGTAAGTTTTCGTGTATGAATGCTACAAGTATAACTAAAAAATATTCATTTAGTCAAAAGAATATAACTAAACCACTTTGTATGAATTTTGGGTTGGTCTCAGGTCGGGTCAGTTTTCGTGTATGAATGCTACAAGTATAAGTGAAAGTAAGATTCTTTCCATTGCGCATCAAAGAATGAAATCAAACCACGCCAAAACTCTAAGAAGATGATGATTACACAATACAAAAATAACTTTCTTTTTTTCTTAATATAATCTGTGTTCATAAATACAACAAATTGAAATACACATATCAACATGGTCAAAGCTTCTGAAATCATACATAATGACTATCAAAACAAAACTGGTACACTTTAGCGATCGGAATGTTGTTGCCATTAAATTCTTTCTCGTTTCTACTCGTCCAAAGTCTCCATATCGTAGTGAAAGCCACAACTCCCACCTTCTTCCAAGCCTTGGACCCAACTTGACTTCTAAAGTACTCCAGCATTCACCTTGGACCCAACTTGACTTCAGTTCAGACATATTATGCATCACAACCTCACAGGCTCAGCTTATGCATCATAGCCTCAACACTTTCAGTTCAGACATATTATGTATCATAACCTGCTCATTTGCTTATCAAAACATCTGCAGAGTGAGAACTATGCAACCTGGATATTGCCCCACCAAGATGCTACTCGGATCTTCTATGTACCCTCAAAATACAATCATCATCACAGTCTATTGTGTTATGTAACCTCGCTTTAAAGCATGATGTACAAGAGTAATTTGCCACTAAACTTAAACAACCTTTAAAGCATGATGTACAAGTGTTTCGTGTATGAATGCTACAGATTAAGAACACAAGCTCAGCTTTTGCATCACAGCCTCAAACACTTTCAGTTCAGACAGATTAAGAACACAAAATCCGGAGTACACAACTCCTTTGTCAAATGAATCCGGAGTACACAAAATCTGTAGTACACAACATGAAGAACCCTCTGTTTTTTCACAAGCAAAACAAACATGAAGTACCCAAAATACCCAAATAACTGATTATCATCGAATCAAACACATTCAAATGACCAATAAACACACTCTGTTTTTTCAAAGCACAACAAACATGAAGAACCCTCCGGATATATACTTTCTTTCACTCAGACTAAATACTATATTTGTTCTCTGTTTTGCTTTCATACTGAAACCCTAGCAACTCCAAATCGGTTCAATATATGTTGTGTAAGCAAAATATCACAATAAACATCAAACTATAGCTGATTGATTTCGATACACCACCTGCTCATTTGCTTATCAAAACATCTGGAAGACTCAGACATGTAATTGAGAGATGAACACAACTACGGGTAAAGCCATGGCTGCAACACACGGTTGCAGAGTGAGAACTATGCAACCTGGATATTGCCCCGCCAAGATGCTACTCGGATCTTCTATGTACCCTAAAAATACAATCATCATCACTGTTTATTGTGTTATGTAACCTCGCTTTAAAGCATGATGTACAAGAGTAATTTGCCACTAAACTTAAACAACCTTTAAAGCATGATGTACAAGTGTTTTAAGCACAAGAAACACATATGTAACCTCACAGGCTCAGCTTATGCATCATAGCCTCAACACTTTTAGTTCAGACATATTAAGAACACAAGCTCAGCTTTTGCATCACAGCCTCAAACACTTTCAGTTCAGACAGATTAAGAACACAAGCTCAGCTTATGCATCATAGACTCAACACTTCCAGTTCAGACAGATTAAGAACACAAGCTCAGCTTTTGCATCACATTATAACTCTATTTAATAAACTTTTTGAATTTAAAGTAACAATTGATTTAAAGTAATGAATCAGGTTAAAACTCTAAACAGCTTTGCACTTGCATCAAATTATAACTCTTTTTAATAAACTTTTTGAATTTAAAGTAACAATTGATTTAAAATAATGAATCAGGTTAAAACTCTAAACAGCTTTGCACTTGCATCAAATTATAACTCTTTTTAATAAACTTTTTGAATTTAAAGTAAAAATTGATTTAGTTTTTTTTATGACAAAAAAATTGAACAGTAACCTGTCAGAAAGACTTTCGAAACCTTTTTCAGAAACCTAACTCCTGATTTTACAGTTGAACAGTTGACAACCTTTCAGAATCCAAAATATTTTACTGCTATCCTTTTTGAATTTTTTTACTGACGATGACTGTTCAAATACAGCTGTAAAAGCAAACACAGTTCGGATTTGTCAGAAAGGAAGCATGCTTGGAAGTCTATAAATTCAACTACATTCATCACAATTCATCACAACTCTACAAGCACTCAACTTAGATACTAAAACCTTCAGTAACATAAGCATGTAAATCAGCTACAAACATACCAGATCTGTAACAAACATAAAGGCTAAAACCATTTTAAGCACATTATCTATCTATCTATATCTATATCTATATCTATATCTATATCTATACTCTATACTCTATACTACTTTAATAAGCATATTGGAAGGACAGAAATGGTCATTTGCCACTTTACAACCATTTGAAGCCCATTGTACAACCTTTAAAGCACAAAGGTGTTGAAAAATCCTTCAACAACACGCGGACCAGCTCATATAAACTAACCGGATGCATTTGACCCATTTAATCAAATGGATCCAATATATACTTTCTTTCAAAGCATCTGGAAGACTCAGACATGTAATTGAGAGATGAACACAACTACGGGTAAAGCCATGGCTACAACACACGGTTGCAGAGTGAGAACTATGCAACCTGGATATTGCCCCGCCAAGATGCTACTCGGATCTTCTATGTACCCTCAAAATACAATCATCATCACAGTCTATTGTGTTATGTAACCTCGCTTTAAAGCATGATGTACAAGAGTAATTTGCCACTAAACTTAAACAACCTTTAAAGCATGATGTACAAGTGTTTTAAGCACAAGAAACACATATGTAACCTCACAGGCTCAGCTTATGCATCATAGCCTCAACACTTTCAGTTCGGACATATTAAGAACACAAGTTCAGCTTAAGTTATGCATCATAGACTCAACACTTTCAGTTCAGACAGATTAAGAACACAAGCTCAGCTTTTGCATCACAGCCTCAAACACTTTCAGTTCAGACAGATTAAGAACACAATCTCAGCTTTTGCATCACAACCTCAAACACTTTCAGTTCAGACAGATTAAGAACACAAGCTCAGCTTATGCATCATAGACTCAACACTTTCAGTTCAGACAGATTAAGAACACAAGCTCAGCTTTTGCATCACAGCCTCAAACACTTTCAGTTCAGACAGATTAAGAACACAAAATCCGGAGTACACAACAAGAGTAATTTGCCACTAAACTTAAACAACCTTTAAAGCATGATGTACAAGTGTTTTAAGCACAAGAAACAAATATGTAACCTCACAGGCTCAGCTTATGCATCATAGCCTCAACACTTTCAGTTCAGACATATTAAGAACACAAGCTCAGCTTATGCATCATAGACTCGACACTTTCAGTTCAGACAGATTAAGAACACAAGCTCAACTTTTGCATCACAGCCTCAAACACTTTCAGTTCAGACAGATTAAGAACACAAAATCCAGAGTACACAACAAGAGTAATTTGCCACTAAACTTAAACAACCTTTAAAGCATGATGTACAAGTGTTTTACGCACAAGAAACAAATATGTAACCTCACAGGCTCAGCTTATGCATCATAGCCTCAACACTTTCAGTTAAGACATATTAAGAACACAAGCTCAGCTTATGCATCATAGACTCGACACTTTCAGTTCAGACAGATTAAGAACACAAGCTCAGCTTTTGCATCACAGCCTCAAACACTTTCAGTTCAGACAGATTAAGAACACAAAATCCGGAGTACACAACTCCTTTGCCACCCACCGGCAACTGTAAAAGCAAAACTGAATCTTATCAGTAACATTAGATCTATAACAAACATAATTAGCTACAAACATACCAGATCTGTAACAAACATAATCAGTAACATAAGCATGTAAATCAGCTACAAACATACCAGATCTGTAACAAACATAATCAGCTACAAACATACCAGTTAGTTTATATGAGCATGGGGGCGGATGTGAATGAAATGAAAATTAGGGTTTAGATTTAGTGAAAGAAAGTATATATTGGATCCATTTGATTAAAACGGGTCAAATGCATCCGGTTAGTTTATATGAGCTGGTCCGCGTGTTGTTGAAGGATTTTTCAACACCTTTGTGCTTTAAAGGTTGTACAATGGGCTTCAAAAAAACCTAAACTAAAGAACGCATACCACATCTGGTTATCCAGTAGTAAACAAACAAACATTTCGCAGAATAAAAAAGCTACGGCTCAAACAACACCTTGTTGAAATTGTGTAGAGATCGACTCCAGATGATACTTGCAAGATAAACACAATAATCAACTTCAAATTAAAGATACAAACTTCTTTAAAGAAAAAATAAACTAAACTACAGAACACATACCACATCTGGTTATTCCGGTGCACCCTAACACGAACAACTCAACGGTAGATCTGAAATATTACACAGATCCGATTCAAATTCCAGATGATACTTGCAAGATAAACACAATAATCAACTTCAAATTAAAAATACAAACTTCTTTAAAGAAAAAAAAACTAAACTACAGAACACATACCACATCTGGTTATTCCGGTGCACCCTAACACGAACAACTCAACGGCAGATCTGAAATATTACACATATCCGATTCAAATAACAAAAAAAAAAGATACTGTAAAAAGAAAGATACCGAGCGGTAAAACCAGTCGATCTGGTGTTGGATCTAGAGAGATTCATCGCTGAGGAAGCTATATCTTGAAGCGACTGGTAAAGAAACCCTAGAAATGGTGGTGATGATAATGAGGAAGTCGATCTGGTGTCGGATGTAAAGAGATTCATCACAGAGAAACCCTAGATCTTGATCTTGGAGCGCCTGGTTTTGAAACCCTAGAACCGCGTCTAGTGAGAGAGAGAGAGAAGAAGAAGGATGGGGGCGGATGTGAATGAAATGAATATTAGGGTTTCGATTGAGTGAAAGAAGGTATATATTGGATCCATTTGGGTAAAACGGGTCAAAGAGATCCGGTTAGTTTGTATGAGCTGCTCCGCGTGTGTTGAAGGATTTTTCAACACCTTTGTGCTTAAAAGGTTGTACAATGGGCTTCAAATGGTTGTAAAGTGGCAAATGACCATTTCTGTCCTTCCTATATGCTTATTAAAGTAGTATATATATATATATATATAGTCATGTGACCCAAGGGCATGCAATGAGATGCCAAACGTGTTTGAATAAATAAAAGTGTGCCGTGCAACTAAATAAAGCAATAAAAAGGGTTGTACCTGGAATTGCGTTCCGAAATATGTAGCTCAACATACTGAACTCCAGCTTAGGTCTATCCTTACCAAAGTATAGCTTGGTGAAGGAGTAAATGGCGACAAGAAACACCTTACAAGTAGGAAGGTTTGACAAGAAGCCGTCCAACCGAAATCTCGTTGTTGAAGAAGGGTTTTCAGGTGTGTAAATCGAATGTCCGAACCAAGGCCTTTGGTCTTGGTGACTACGCTCTGTAGTGTTACACTGTCCCCGTCCCTTATTTCAATGTTGCTAGATAATGTTAGCAGGAGAATCATGTGCCCGATGTGTCATATTGGAGACGACGAGAACATTATCAAGAAGACTGTCTAGCTTGAGGATGTCAATTCTGGTTTTACTAAGTGTCCGCTTTCAAGACTTAATTGTAGCTGGGGCGTGAGTGATTAGCCCGCTATGCTAGTCTCCCGGTCTATTGTAAAGCACGTCCTATTTAGACAGGGACTATTTTGTGTACAAGTCGAGATGATAGAGCTTGGTTGTTTTTTAACATATCTTGCCCACGGCGGTATTGTACTACGACAATAATATTTATGCAGGTTCGATCATTTTGAATAAAATGATTTACGTTTGCTCTTTTCAATGGTAGAGATGATCTATGCCACCAAGTTTCAAGTTCCGGCTTTACGGATGTAAAAGATCTCATGTTATTTAATATAAATGCATGCCCACGATGTGGAAGATGATGTGGATGTTGGGGAGGTTACACGGCACCCCATAATTTTAGCTAAATGAATATATGCTCATATATGTTTAAAAGTAGTGCAGCAACGGTTGTACGATCTCGTGCTATAAAGCATCGGCACATGTAAAATGTGGTGTAGTATAGAGAGGAAACATTGAACCATTATAAGTGACCTGGTTCCGTTAAAGGCTCGAGTAACACAAATTAAAGCGACACGCCGGTGTATGTGCGACATACCCTTGTGGAGGAGTGGCGGGGTAGGTGCTACAGCGGCAACGTGACTAAATGGGCTACAACCCCATTTATAAAGAAGCTTGGAAGGAATATCTTCATGTATGACGATTGAGAATTTCATCAGGTACTCTCGTATTCTGTTGTGTAGTAAAATAAATTTATGAGCTTGGCTAAGGGCGTGACTTAGGACGGTGCTCACCAGGGATGGCGTGAGAAAGGAAGCCATCCGCCGGAGACGGTAGGAGTGAACGAAAATATATGCCGGAGTGGCGGGTAGACTAAAAGCTCCCGCCGGAGGTGAAAAGCGACCGCCTGATTCACGGGGTGAATTAAAGCATTTGCTAAGGTGGTACGGGTGAACCGAGAGTATCTGCCGGAGGTGGCGAAGTGGGTAAAAGTGTTTACTGAGGGCAACGTGGTGGACAGAAGAATTCGCCATAGGTGGCGGAGTGATTAAGTAATCGGTCGGAATCGCCGCAGGTGGATAAAAGCGTCCGTTGGAGACGTTCCGGGGCGAGCAAAGGTTTCCGCCTGTGGTGACGGGTTGAATAAAAACTTCCGTCGGAAGTGGCGGGTTGACTAAAAGCTTCCGTCGGTAGTGGCGCGGGCAAGAACAACCACACAACCCAACCAGTAATGAGGTGTCATATAGTAGGGCGTTTCGAGTTTTAACCAATGCTTGAGTGGGGAATGGCAAAATAAGTGCGCACCGGGGATGGTCCGGCAAAGAAAGTCGTCGCTGGAGTTGGCGTAATCATGAAAACTCATGCTCATTCCTTCAATAAACGTCTCTTATGGTACAAAGGCCAGCAGCGGAGGAACCGGTGGCGTGAAACGCGTAGGGCAGATGACGGTGGCGCGAACCAGGTTGCGCGAAGGCAGGAATGCTCTAGTAGTGCCCCATGATGATTATGAGTTGTAGATGGCGGAAAGAGATAGCGGCGCGCAGTGGCGGAGACCGTTTGACGACGTGTTTTAAAGGTCTAGTAAAGGTGTGACCAAAACGGTTACCCGACAGAGATGACAGGTGGTTGATACACAGGACTACGAATGCGAGTTTCCCGCCATGCGCGTGTAAAATGTGGTGTGAAGGTGATTGGCGCGGAAACCGGCTGCGCAGATGCATATGCTTTTTAGGGTAACAATAAATCTTAATTTTATGCTTTTTATTTGTTACAAACCCAAATATCAATATTTTGTTTGAAAATGTCAGCGTGATGGCAAAGACAATTATGAACCTTGCTTTATATATATTGTCTAGAATTTATTTATTGTAATCAGAATAAATAAGATACCTGAAATTCTGATGTGCCCATATTTGTCAATTATTATTTTGTTTATGACAAGATAGTGGGCTCTTTTAACTTACTCCATGACAAAAAGCGTTAACCAGTTAAGGATTAAAAGTGCCATATATAATATTTGAAGAATGATCTATGTGCCAAGTTTTAAGTTCTGGTGTAAGTTTGAAAACCACACATCTGAACACAAGAATTAGTTCATGGACGTCAGACGTGCACTTTTATCTCTCCAGGAGTATTAGAGATAATGGTAGAAAACCTTTTAGCTTCTTTTCCTAGCAAGACACACATCTCCTATGGTGCGGAGGCCGGCGGAGGAGAAGCGGGTGGCATGCAGCGCGGATACCGGTGGCGCAAACCAGTCGTGCGGCCCACGTGTTGGCGGCGTGAAGCGGGTTGCGCGAAGGCGGGCAAGCTCCAATGGTATTGCATTATAACGGTTCGCCGTGCACGCGGGTGTTGCCGGCATGAAACAGGTTGCGCGAAGGCAGGAAAAACCTCAATGATGTTGCATCAAATGGTTCGCCACCCGGCGCGGGTATCGGCGGTGCGGAACAGGTTGCGCGAAGGCAGGCTCCAATGATAATTCATTGTTATGGTGGTCCGCTATAGATGGTCGAATAAGATGGTAGCTTGCGCGTGGTTGGGGAGGCATGTCCCGCTACGGGAGCATTATGGTGGCATACCAGAGATGACGGCTGATACGCCAACGCATCAGAGGAAAGTCTGCCGTTGGTGGCGAATGGTTGATGCGCGTGAGGGCGTGAGAGAGTTGTTCGCCATGGATGGCGCGTACTGGAAGCGCCGGTGGCTGGATTTCATTAAACGCAAGCGAGTGCCGGTGTCACGTGGACGGGCGGCCAAACTCAGGTTTCATGGCGGCAGAGAATGGAAACTGATTCAAGATAGAGGGTGTAACCGGAGCATGCCGACAAAAAAACAGGTGTAAAGGTATACTAGCTAGGGATGTATATACAATAGCAGTCATACCTTGTGCAATACTGATTGTACCTTTACAACCGTAAATTACAATCTTTTCTTTTTAAGAATGATGAACAATTTTCTTCATCGATATATGTTAAAGAATAATGCAGTGAACAATTTTCTTCATCGATATATGGTACAGAATAATGCAAATTGCATTAGTTAATTAATGAATTATTGAAAGAAACGTAGGTGGAAGGGATAATTCCTAGATCCGAGAAAAAAATTAAGAATAATTCTTAGATATGAGGAAAACCCTTGAGAAGCGAAGATCTGTACGTTTTCAGTTATAATTCATGTTTGAAGGTTGGATAAGCACATACCTTGTATAATAACAGATCTGCACCCCATTGATCCGTGCGTGGATCTTGTGCAAAACACAGATATAGAAATTTGGGTAGGAAAGAATAGCGAGATGTGGTTCGAGTTGGGTCCCACGGATGGCGCCAATGAAGAAGAATGGACCGGTGCGGGTCGGTACTTCTACGGTGATGGATACGAATATGGCCACATCTCGTGTTCTCTGTCTCATCCTAGACCTGCAAACAAGGAGAAGAGAGAAAAACGGGGATGTAAAGACGGCCGGTATAGTAAGAATCCCCTATTTCCAGCTACAAAAATGTGTTGCCCTATATCTCATGCCCTAATAAGGAGGTGGAGACCTCCTTATATAGGAGATATGGGAAACCCTAACCCCAATGGGCCAGGCCCAGATAGGGGTTGTCTCTACAAGCCCACAGTCTAGTGTAGTATAAACTACAACGCGCTGGGCTTCGCGGGTTAGTACACAATAATAATAAATAATTACTATAAAAGTGATAAATAGCAGGAATGTCCGACCGCTCGGGTCGGGTCCAATACCATACCTCGACACTTAACATTTAAAATTAACTAGGTTAGGCTCAAAGGACATACCGTGCAAGATTTTGAAACAATAAGTATAAAACTCGTCAATTTTAACCGCCTGAAATTTGGTATATAAATAAAGGACAAAACTTGTAATTCACTCTTAAATAAAATACTAGATGATGGATTAAATGAAAAAAGTAATTAATTAATTAATTATATTGTAACGAGTTTTATTTCTCTTATTTATTTAATAACAAATATAAATAATAAATATAATTATTATATAAATAAAATAAAAAAGATTACAGAAAATAAATACAGTTTAAATAAACTGAAAAAGTAGATGATGAAATGGATAACAAAGGAGTTTATTTTTTTTTTTCAAATTGGTGTTGATGGAAAAAAAATATTTATCAAAATGAGTGATTTAAAAAATATTAACCAAAATAGGTGTATTTCTTATTTCAATCTAATCTATTATAATTCTTCGTTTTTTTTATTCAATCAGCTTATTATCTCTTTTATATATATATTTTTTTTCTTCAATCATCTTATTATATCTTTAAACTAACTTATTATTATTTATTTTATAATTAAACCATGTTAAAAGGACCTTAGATTGTCGAACACGATTTATATTTAATGCAAGTACCTCTCAACTATTGTTTTAATTTAATTGGTTGGAGGTAATATATAATTTAGGAGTTTCTGATTATCAATTTAATATCCATATATATTGTATTCTAAAGTTATTTTAATTCTAGAGTTAAATGTCATTTTAGTCCCTGTGGTTTGGTCCATTTTGGCAGTTTAGTCCAAATGTTTCATTTTTAACCCGTGGGTCCAAAAAGGTTTTACAGTTGCCATTTTAGTCCACTGGGTTAACTTCATCCATTTTTTCTGTTAACGAGAAGGCCAATTTGGTCATTTTATATGGCTGAATTGCCCTTTTAGTTAACAGAATTACATACAAAATGACCAAATTGGCCTTCTCGTTAACAGAAAAAATGGATGAAGTTAACCAAGTGGACTAAAATGGCACCTGTGAAACCTTTTTGGACCCACAGGTTAAAAATGAAACATTTGGACTAAACTGGCAAAATGACACAAACCACAGGGACTAAAATGGCATTTAACTCTTAATTCTATTAATAGTCATTGTGTTAAACGGATATTTTTTTCAAACTAGTGTTAATGGAGAAACTATCTATATCTATAATACTATATTAAGAGAACTGAGTTTTCTACCCTTTTCGTAATTTTGCCTATGTATAAATCTTGAAGCACCATGTACAAATGAAACAAGCCATTTTAGAGGGGGAAAACTTGGACATTGTCCAAAGTTTGAAGACAGTTTCAGGGTATAATTGGAATTCTAGATTTTAAAGCTTGCTTCTTCATTTATCGTCCATCCATCATTGAGATTAAATGTGGAAATTGAATGCTTTAATTGCTATCAGTTACCCAATGAACTCAATTGTTCCTCTTTCAATGAGATTATAAAAAATGGTCCTTGAAAATGGAACACAACAGCCTCTGAATAACGCAGGACGAGGAAGAACATGACGACACTGCTCGAAATATATTTGATATTGAACCCACGTCTCCATCTCCAGCCTTTTAATCTTACACCCATACACACATATGAGGGAGAGAGACGATGCAATTCAATGGCAGGGGAGGCGATGGTGACGGAGATGGGTTTTAAAAGTGGTGGTTGAATAGGATCCAACAGCAGCGAATAGGGTTCCATAAGTGGTCAGCGGCAACCGAGCTTCCAAGGCTACGGTGGTTATTGGTGGTCGTCAAAGGCCGGTGGCGGTGTGTTTTTCATCAAAATCGACCAGGGTTCCGGCCGCCGATCAATTTTCCGGCGAAGCCTCAGCCATGGTCGCCTATATTGCCGGAATTATTAGTTTCTGTCTGCAGATCTATATTCTAAACTTTGGGGTACTATGGAAGCAACAAAAGAGAGGGGGTTAAGAGTTTCTAAAATCTGTATGGTTTCAAAAATTGTGTATAACATCTTCATCTTCTAGACAACACTCGATTTTATGGTGTTTTGGGTGCTTATTGTTTTGCAAAGGTAAGTGAAAATACCTTACACAATTCCTTAAAAAGTCCAACATGCTGATTATATGATCTTGGTATATGCATATATATGTAAAAGCTAAAATTTTAGTGTATTGTGTTACTAACTAATATGATTATGAATTACTTGCTGGTGATATAGTGAATACAACATGTAAGTACTCACCAAATATAAGAGTAATTAAAATGTTAGGGTTTTTAGACATATTTGAGGGGTTATTCAGAATGTGGATTACATATGTAAATAAATTATTGATATGAATTCTTGCTGCTAATCAGAAGAATGATCCCGTCTCGACACTTGCTGACTCATAAAAAAACCGAGAGCGTAATCTGCAATGCTGATAATCAGAAGAATATTTCTGAGCAATACTTTGTGAAAGTTGAGAATAAAAAATAAAACCGGCAAAAGAAATAGTTTGCTTATTTCTACATTTTGATTGGGTGTTCTTAGGGCTGTAAACGAACCAAACGTTCGGCGAAAAGTTCGTGAACTGTTCGGCGGGAAGTTTGTTTGTGTTCGTTCGTTTATTAAACAAACGAACACGAACAAGAAATTTCGTTCGTTTAGTTAAATGAACAAACATGAACAGAGGTCGCGTTCGTTCGTTTATGTTCGTGAACGTTCGGTAACGTGTTCGCTTGTGTTCGATAGTCCATTAGTGTTCATAGTTTTTATATTTATTTAAATATATCAAAATTCTGACAAATTAAATATCTAATAAGTGTCAGTGTATTGTATATTTTGTTCATGAACGATTGTTTGTGTTCGTTTGTTTCCTTGTGTTCATGAACATTAGTTTGTGCTCATTTGTGTTCGTCAACGTTCGTTGCCTAAAATTAACAAACGAACACGAACAAGTTCATTTCCTTAACAAACGAACACAAACATAAAATCCCGTTCGATAAGTGTTCGTGAACGGTTCGTGAACATATATATTTTTTAACAAACGAACACGAACAAGGTCTTGTTCATGTTCGTTCGGTTCGTTTACAGCCCTAGGTGTTCTTGTAGATGGAGGCCCAAAAAATGAATCTTTAGCGTCAAATATTTAGTGTAGATTTTAGTATTTATGTGTAATGCTAAGATGTTGAAGTAGAGTATTCAACTAAGTTAAGCATTACAATATGCACTTCCCTTTAATCTTTTGAACCTCTGTGTGATTTCCTATCGCACAAAAGTGGGCTTTGTGTTTGACCAAATGTTTTGTTCAGTTGTAGCAACTCACATAGGGATAAGATACATGTCAACTATTATTAGATGATACAGATAGCACTAAGGGTATGTTTGGTATGGGGTAATGGAATGGACGAAGGAATGGAATGGACGAGATAATGGAATGGACGAGGGAATGCAATGGATCATTACCATTCCATGTCTTGTTTGGTTACCATGTGTGAATGAAATGAGTTATTATTGTGTATTGTTCGGTAGGCAAGAAAAACGGAGTAATAAAATCAGCGGTGAGTGGTGGTGGTGGTGGTGGTCGGTGGTAATGATTGTGGGTGTGGTTATAGGTGGCGGTGGTGGGTGTCGGCGACGACGATGGGTGGTGGTGGTAGTGGCGGTGGCGGCGAGTAGCGGTGCGCCGACGACGACGACGAAGAGTGGTGGTGGTGGCAAGGTGGTCGTTGGTGGTGGGTGGCAGCAGAGGTGGCGGTTGGTGGCGGCGACGGTTGGTGGTGGCGGTGGCGTTGACGATGGTGGTGGGCGGCGGTGGCGGCGAGTGTCCTTAGCGGTTGGTCGCAGTTGTGGGTGATAACGGTGGCGAGTGGGTGGCGGCGGCGGCAGTGGCTGTTGGGGTGAGGTGGTGGCGATGGCGTCGGTGGTGGGTGGTGGTGGTGGTGGGTTGTGGCGAAGGTGGTGGGTTGTGGTGTTGTTGATGAATGGTGCAAGAGATGATGGAATGGAAAAAAAAACATGGGGGGTGGAATGAATGATTTTGAGGGAATGGAATGCATTTTGGAATGAGTGATTCCATTCCATTGACCAACCAAACACCATTTTCTTCATTCCCTCGTAATCATCCATTCCATCTCACCTCTCATTCCTGCATACCAAACACTACCTAATTATTATTTATTTATGTGGATTTGGTAAATCTTACAAGAAAATGCAAATACAAGAAACTTTCGATATCTATTATTAACAACTACGGTATCAAAATTATTATGTTGTTCATAATGTATAAATACCAAAAATCACTCACATCAAGTGCCGAACCTAGAGTATCCATTGACCCTACAACCAACTTAATTTTCTATTAACAAGGTATACAATTTTATCATCTTTTGGTAGTTTGATATGTTGACCTTCCAATTGTCCTTAGTAAGCTATTTGTAAAATATTTTATTTTATTATGTCAAATCCCATTTACCTACTAAAACACGATAAAATCGGTGCGGTACCTCTGGTTTCAACTTACTTAATAGATCCAACATTGTCAAACTTCTAAAACAAAAACTCCAATATATAAATTGAGCATGTAGCTAGAGGAATTCGCATGACAGGGCATGGATCTCTATGACAGTGCTTGAACAAATCTTTTTCTTGTTTGTCGTGTTCATGGAGATCTTGTGGTTGATTCTTCATCCTCTTCTAATATGCAACCTCAGAGAGGTGGTCATTGCAAAGCTGGTTAATTAATACCACCATTTACACAACATGTGCTAAAAAAACATATTTAATAACAAATAACCCACAAACATCACACGGAAACCGCAAACTCCAACAACAACTACGAGGCAACAAAACAGACACACCCGCTGCAACGCGTGGGCTTTTCCACTTTTACTAAAATATTGTTTCTTTAAAATTATTTACCAAACTAGTGTTTTTTGTTAATTTTGTATTTTTCTTTTCTTTTTTAACCAACATATTAAGCTTTTTTTATATTTCAATTAAATTAATCAGATATCTATTTTTTATTCTTTAATCATTTATATTTATTCAATCAATCCAATATTTTTTTATTTCTTTGATTTTTCTAATAAACTTCTAAAACCTTCTGTCGAAACCCCCGTCCCCTATCTGTCCCGGGAACGGGCGGCCGCGAGACCAGTTTTGGTAGTATCGATATTATCATTTTGGCAGCGGAAATTACATCAGAACCGTAGTTAGGAAATATTTTATCAAAGTAAATACCACACTTTATATAAATATATTGGGATAAAACCCAAGTTTCATTACAAACTGTTTTATAGGGATAAATCCCATTTTATTGAAATAAAACATCTTCTTTTATTTAGGTAACTTTTATAGCCACTTTTTCCAAGCATTCAGTGCTGTCCAGCTGGCTTCTAGTTGTCTTTCACATTTTGTTACCTAAAACGCGTTTAAAAACATTTTGTCAGTGGGAAATACTGGTGAGTGAATCCTAGTTTAATCAAGAAGAGTTTTATCTTTTAATAGTATTGAGAGCTATTACAATGTTTATTTCTACACAATTACTCATTCAGTATTGTCAATCCTGACTGGTGGGTCATATTACACATTGGCTAACTCTTTGTCCAATGGTAACGTGTTCCACATTTTGTATACAAAACCCCAACATACGGGCAGTAATTGAAGAACTACAAAGACTTAATCACTGCTTAATCACATTATAAAATATTTAAGGTTTTGTAAAAACAGTTTACAAAAAGAAGATTACTCACATTGCTGTCTTAGGGTTTCCTTTAAGGGTTTCCTGGTGATTATCTATTAATTACACAAATGTACGTGTGTTAGTATAATAACCCAATATTTACATTAGTAATACCCTCCCCGAGACGGAATTCCAATTACTACGTCGGGCAGAACCACGACAGCCATTACGGAACACTGGATCAATCGGGCAGCGTATCTAATACGTAACCGGGGTTATAATACTTACAACGTGGCAGAACTTCGTTAATTAGGGGGTATTATGCCCGAGAATCACTTATACACTTAAGAAATTCGAGAGAGAAAGAAAGGAATGAACGACTGGAGACTGAAGCCGAATGCACCTATATATAGTGTCCCTTCGCCTCCTGTCGCGCCTCGCGTAAACCTCGGCCAGGGTCTTCGCGGCCCGCGAGGATCCCTAGGGTAGGCCCTAGGGTTGCTGAGTTGACCAATAGACTCGACACGACTGGGACACGTGGCAGCACCGGGTGCCTCCGGT
Source organism: Helianthus tuberosus (assembly GCA_030545235.1). NCBI lineage: Eukaryota > Viridiplantae > Streptophyta > Magnoliopsida > Asterales > Asteraceae > Helianthus > Helianthus tuberosus. Next base: position 79,505,021 of record CM060417.1, on the reverse strand, counting down.
TGTCTAGGCTCTCGCGGCCCGCGTAAGAAGTAGCCAAAGGCTACGCGCCCCGCGACAGCCCACTAAATCTTGTTTTTATTTTATTTTTTGCAAAATTAAAGGTATTTTAGGCTCGGTTTTCACATACGGGGTACATATTGAGACATATAAGGGCATTTTAATTATATTAGGGGTGTCGGAATATTTTGGAGGGTTGTTATACCTTTTAGCAATAATTCTTTATTTTGTGGCGTGAAGTTCATTTATGTTCTTGAATTCATGATTTGTTTGTTCAATCATGTTCCTGAACGTTCTTTTATTTTTGTTTATTTACATTTGTTTATGTTAATTCATCTATATATATTCTAAAGTTTAGTTATATGTTCTATTTTAAAACCAAAATTTATGGTTGTTTTAAATGCATCATCCTATAAAAATCCTATTAATTGCATTTAATTTACATTACATTAAATAAATAAGAGATAAGATAAAAAATAAAATAATTATATATCAATAATCATTAAAATTAATATCAATCAATAACACATTATACTAAATAATATATTATAGATAAAGGTAGATTAGTTTAAAGTTAACTTTGATCTTAATTTTTTTTAATAATTGGTTTAAAGATTATTATTCCAAACTTATGATTATTCTATAAAATGATCTTTGACAAGGTAACCATAAATTTAAATTTCGAAGTAATTAATATATTAAAAGTAGCTCAAATATAATTCGTAATAAAAACACAACAATATATTTTCAAAGAAAACATATAATAAAAAAAATAGGTAAAGGGATCCAAATGATATCAAATATTAAGAACTTATCCATGATATTAGTATCAGAATTTAATAGATTAAGATAAAATTTAAACCGAAAGATCATAAGTATCATAAAAATATCATTAAATTAAAGTTAAAAAGTAAAGAAAAGAATTATTATTATAATATTAAAATAATAAAAATATTTAAAAAACTATATATATTATTAAAATATTAAAATTACTATTTGTACCGATACCAAACAAGACCGTACCGGTATTTTCGATACCAGTACCGGTTGACACCAAGCTTATCCCACCCCGTGATACTAAAAAATCATTAAATTAAAGTTAAACAGTAAAAAAAAGGAATTATTATTATAATATTAAAATAATAAAAGTATTAAAATAACTATATATATATATATATTCTAATATATTATTAACAAGATTTTGGCTAAATTAATTAGATTATTATAAATAATAATAATAATTTACAAATAAAACAACACAATTTGCAATAAAGCAATGCATGAAACACCATATTAACATATAGTACAGTACATTAATGCTAGAACCTAATCTATACTATATTATAAAGCATTTCATAAGGATACCAACCAAATTTAAGCAATTACAATCTTTTATACTTATGGTACAACAACTTAATGATGTTAGTAAGGGGTGAAATGGTCTTTCTACAATAATATTAAAAAATAAAAAAATAATTAAATGAGAATATAATCACAATTAATTATAATAATACAATAATAAGTTCGGTACTTAAATGCAATTAATAAACGAAACCTATTGGGATAAACCGCAAAAACACTCCAAAGGTCTAATTTCAATCAATATGTAATAAATTTGATCGATTAAGGAATCTCCTATCATTGCTATAAATTCACCATTTCACTCAACATCAACTCCTTTGTCTACTATTGTGCGAGTTAGAGTCGAAAAGAAAGAGATAAGAAAGAGATAAGTTGATATGAAATTTATTTATCTTGGTGGAAATGTGTGTTCTTTTATACCCATTTCAACATTTATTCGAAAAAACTTTGGTTTGTTTCTTAAAATATTCAAATGGGATAACAGTTTTCTTTTACATAATCTATGAGTTTATATTGATGTTTTATTATGTTTGTGGTGATTTAGTGGTTTTTTTTTCAAATTATGATTTTATATTACATATAAAGTATACACACAGGTTATTGGATACAAAAAGACAGACACTTCATACTTCATCAAGGTACCCTTGCATGACTATAGTATCTGGAACCATTTACCAATGTATTGTTTAATTGTTCATAAATTTATAGTCTTTTTCCTTTTTTGCAGCTTCATGTATATGGAGGTGTAAAAGGGTGGGTACGAGAAAAGTTATTCATTTGGAGATAGACATTTATTTGGCCTATTGGTATTTCCTTTTTTAATTTCTACTTTACTATTTTTTTAAACATATGATGCTTTTGTGTGATTTAATTGATACTATATATAGGCAATATAGATGCAGAGGAAATATTTGAGGAGGTATTGTTTGACAGGATTGGGCAGCAAACTTTAAGGGCTCGGATGTTTTCAACCCGCGCAAAAGATTTAAATTGATTGCGTTTATCTATACTATCGTATAAAGCATTTCACAAGGGTTCCAACCAAATTTAAATAATTGCAACATATTATGCTTATAGTACAACAACTCAATGAAGTTAGTAAAGGGACAAATTAGTCTTTCTACATGAGTATAAATTGATAAATACAATTAAATTGATAACTTTATAAATTAAGTATTGTTAAATACTTGATAAAGAATTAAATCATTTGACTTAGTTGAACATCATCACCTTCCTCATATTTACATTGCTTTTCCGTTTCAAGTTCTCCGTAACCGATTACTTGATTGAATTTTATAATTAAGTCATTATTATTTGGTTTAGTAATTGCGAAACATCATACAAATAAGGTTACAACCTTTTTTGCAATTTTATCACATAGTTGATGAACATCATATGAAATAAAAATAAAAATAATAATAATAATAATAATTAAATATAAAAATACTTAATCAACGTTATTATGAATTTAATTATAACTATAAATGGTTTTAAAACTTAAAAGATGCTAACCAATTAGAAACGAAAATTACTAAAAGGTAATTTCATGGGGTATTATTATCTATAATACCTAATAATTGCAACAATAATGATTAAATAATGAACTTAATTATAGATGGTTTAAAACTCAAAAGAATGCTCCTTGCATCTTACCTCAAGTCTCATGGAATAAGGTTCAAATGATAACCATTGCATAATTAGGAACCACTTTTTAGCCCTTGGATCGTATTTTGATGGTTGAGATCTTCTTGGCTTATATTTTTTCTAATCTATGAATCATGACCAGGTAATCAAAGGCTAAGAAGTACTTCAAAGTTGTTTAACATCAATTCCACCTTTAACCTTACTTTAATTGAAGACCCCTGAACTACTATGTCGACATTATGAAATTGATGAGCAGTTACCACCATTTGAATGGAAATATTGATGAGCACGTTTAATTCATGACCTTTCATCTTTCCTCTCAAGAAGAAATCCTATTTTTTCTACACTTTTCTTCCATAACTACCTCTGCTCTCTTCATCACTCAACAACAATGCCTACGACCTCATCAATTCAATCACATTCCTCACTTGTATTAGTTACAACTTACAAGGCCTCAAATCGCTTCATGAGTTTCATGAATTTAATTCGACCTCATCAATTCGATCTTAATCATCACTTTCGTTTCAAAATTTAGATCACTTATTTTCCCTATTTCCTCTGGATCTGGAACCCTAGCCTCATCCACACCTCCAATATCCTCCATCCTCTTTCCTCCATACAACTCAAATTAAGATCTTGAATTGGCTCCTTATGTGAGCAAACATGCAGAAGGGAGGTGGAATCCTATTGAAGAGAGTGGCCGGTCGACGGAGGGAGGCGACGATTGACGGAGAGGGCGGCGGTTGGAGGGTGTCGTGAGAATGAGTAGCAGGCGGAGGGTGGCGGAGGAGATGGTGGCGGCAACGGAGGGGCAGCGGTGGTGGAGTGCGGCGGTGATCCGATGGGCTAAGATATGTCGATATGGAATGGTGACAAGTACGTTTTAAGCTTTATTTTTTATTTAGGGGCGTTGTTGTTCAGAAGGAGTTTTGGTTAGATATAAGTTGTGTTTAATTTATTGTTATTGTTAAGTTTTATGGAGAGTATGAGTATGATAGGTTTGATGATTATGGCATGTAAGATTGCTAATCGAATTATACACATTGTTGTTTTGATTTATACTATTTTGAATTTGATTGATGTTATTGAATATAAATATGAGGTTGTTTATTGATGCAATTGCTGTGTATATTTGATAATATTGAATCTGTTTTTGTGCCTCTTGGCTAATTTCATCCCCCTTTCAACCATCGTCTTTTAAAATTTAGGGATTTCACCCATGCTCCAACTAATCGCCATCATCAGTATTAAGAAGTTTTGAGACTTTATAATTGCGACTCTTGAATGGCGATTGAAGTTCAACTGATACCATGTTGCTTAAAATATCCCAATAATGAGGTTTTTAATACAGGAAACTGTAGAGGGTTCTTTGTTCTCTCTGATTGTCGGCGATCTCTCAACACCCGCACCCCAGACTGGTACGTTAAACTCTCTAACTACAAGGTAATATTTGTTTTTTTTCGATTATTTTGGGGTTTGTATCAGTTATATTGATAGAATGCTGAATACTTGATAGTTTATGTTGAAATTTTCAGATAAAATTCAAGAACCGAAAACCTTAACCATGAACACAAAGCTCTTAGACCCTGATCCCGATAAAAAACAGTAGAAGAATCAGAGCAAATTCTTCCTATTTTTGAAAATTGAGCAACAGAGTAACGGTATGCATTACAAAAACTTGGTTTGTTTTGTAACGGTTTGATTTAGGTGCGTTTATTGTACGGTTTTAAATTGAAAGGTGAAGCGTAACTATTTAGAACCGAATCCAATTACATATTTGGTTTTCGGTTTGGTTTTTGGCATTTGTTTGAATAGAATAAACCAAATATCAATCAAATAATGGTTATTTTATTCAGCCCAAAGTTTTGGCCGAGTCTATTTAGCCCAACCCAATAACAGATTATGGTAAAAGTTGATAAAAATATTTATTCGGTTTGGTTTGGTTCCAGTGAAAAAATATTCAAACTGAACCGATGAACACCCCTGGTTGATTAATTCTTGATTAACAACTCTGCACTTATTTTGTTTTAGAATTTTAGAAAAGAACAGGTAGAACTATGCAATGAATTCAAAAGTATAACTGCTGATTCTTTTCATGGATCTGAGGTTTTTGATGCTCTTCAGAGTCTTGGTAAGTTTGTTAATTTTACACTTTCAATTTGTGTACTCGATTTGTACATAAAAGAATTTGGAAACTAGATTGACACATTATATTGAAGGCAGAAATATGTGGTGAATATATGGTTATGTGATAAAGTTTTATAATTGTTTTTATCTCACATGGTCATAAGAGTGGTCAACTCCAAGATCGACAACTCTTAATACTTAAAAGTTATTATAATTCTAACAAAGTATTTATGCCTTAGTTTTTGTTCTAAAAAAAAGAATCTAAAAGATATGATTGATGAAAATGTTTTGTTCTAAAAAAGAAAAAGAGTTTCATCTATGTATTTATTCATTTTCGTGAATGACTCTCTTTAGATTCATATAATGTTTGTTTGTTTTTTATTTGTTCCATATTCTAAACATTATATAAAAAACAAAATTATAAAAACCAACCATCATGTATGCTTAAACTTGCATACCTTTCAGTTTAAAAAATGTATATTCTAATCAACCTTTTGCTTTTTTTTGTTGCGAGAATCAGCCTTTGGCACAAACTCAGCTTATTTTCTTGGGTAAGTCAACTCACATGCAAAGCATTTGTGAGTATTTTGGTCTTTTTAAATCCTTACTTAATATATATTTTTAATAAACCTCAAAACCCTTTTGGGTCTCGAATTGATAATGATGGTGGCAATGGTAGTTCAGTTTCGAAAATAGGGGAGCAATGGTGATGAACAACTGTTGACTGTTGATAAGGGAGACAGTGGTGTACAACGACAATGGTATGATTTCTTTCCAGGTTTAATGGCGGCGGTAATGAGGATGGTTGTAGGTGGTGGTGGAAATGGAATCGGGTTAGTGTTTGTGGTGCGGTGGAAATGGTGGTGTACCTTTAGCAACACCTAATGCATACCTTTTTTTTATATACTTCACTACTTTAAGGAAGTTATATCATAAAATCAAGAAATTTATAATCCTTCATCCAATTAGTTGTAAATATACCGTCTGCACATGAAAGGTATTATAAATAGCAAGTCATTATAAATAGTAAATTTAATTACTTTATTATTATTAATAAGTGATGAACAATTAAATAAATACATATTTTATTTATTTTTTATATGTTATTTTTACTGAGATACTTATATATAAATAAATCAATAAATATAAGGAAGTCATTATGAATCTTTTCCTTCCCAGGCCTGCTTATGCAGATTCGGATTCAGAAGAAACAGCTGACAGTGACCCACATGAAAGGTATACCGTCTGCACTTAGTGTTAGTAATGAAAACCCGTACTACTTTTCGATGCATATATACGTAAACATAGTATACCATTTTTAATAGTTTTCTTTTCGTTATTTCACTGCAGTCAGTTGGCTGGTGATGGGATTGGGGATGACGGTGGCATGCGTTAGCTAAAGTTTGGTCTATGTGTTATCCAATAAGATAGGAAGGCGTGCGAGAGTTTATGCGTTTTTCCTTTTTCTGTTTCATGTTTTTTTCCTTGGAAGACATCTTTTTTCACTTCTTTTTGGCCGGCAAGTTTTGCCAAGGAAACAACTTATGGTCCATGGTTTAATAAAGTTTAAGCACGCCCCTTTATAGGCGTATTGTCTTACATGTTATGCACCGGCCGTGTCAGACGTCTTACCACGAACAAACAATAGCTATTATGCATGCCGTGCATCGCACGGGCTTTTTCCCTAGTTTAAACAATAGAATAGGAACAAATTGTCATTTAACCACCTCGTAATAAATTTTATTTCTCCGTTTTTTTCTCTTTTTTTTCCTTTCTAAACAAAAAAAAAGCTAAAATTGTGTTTTAAAAGGCTGATATGTTATTTTGTAATAATATAAGTATAAAGAAATAGATACTACGTTAGGAAAATAAAAAAATATATCAACTCCTTGACACTATTATTATTTATAATTTATTTTTGTAGAGTGAACAACAAAATCGAACTAAAACAAAAGTTAAAAAAATGTCTAAACATAGATACCCACTACAAAAGATATATAAGGTTTAAAAAAGAAATAGAAAATGAGTTAATTAGATAGGGAAAAAAGAAAGCTAATATTTTTTTTTTAAAATAAAATACATATACAAAATAAATGCTAATATGTTTTTTGTTAAAAGTATAAGAGTGTGTAATATAATTATAAAGAAATAGAAAATGAGTTAATTAGATAGGGAAAAAAGAAAGCTAATATGTTTTTTTAAAAATAAAATACATATACAAAATAAATGCAAAATCATTAAAGAATAAAAAAATAGATACTTGGCTAATTTAGAAATATAAAAAATATGTTTAATATGTTGGTAAAAAAGGAAAAGGTAAATGTAAACTAAACTAAACAAGGAACACTATTTTGGTAAATAATTATAAGGAATGCCATTTTCGTAGATAATGTTTCCACCATCACTAGTTTAGGAAAACTCGTATAAAACGTTTACTCGGTTTCATGAATATGTTGGTTCGTGATATTTCACCCGCATAATAAATCAACTTGATGCTTATTTTATTTCTGAAATTATTAACTTATTTTTTAGTAGCCACGAACAACATTTTTCTCATTTAGTTAATAAACTAACATAAATACATGTCTCGTTGATTCATTTATGTTCGTAAACGTCCGTTTACGCTGGTTCATTTGAATTCCAATAAGTTAGTTCATTTACCCTTGTTTATATTAGTTGGTTTATGTATTCATTTGAATATTTTAGTTCCATTACAATGTCTAGTTTTATAAATTAAAATAATTTATTTTACATAATTGTATAAAAGGGAATAAATGAAAAAACATTATAAAAAATAAAAATAAATAACAAAATTATAGTAAGTTAGTAAAAAGGTAAAAAAGAAAAAAGAAAGAGTACAATAATTTGTTTGAAGAAAAAAAGTACAATAGATTAGATAAAAAAAAATAAAAAAATACCCATTTTGATGAATATTTAAAAAAAAATCTAATTAAGTAAATATTCTTTTCACCGTCACCATTCTAGGAAAAAACTTAAAGAAAACATCAGTTTTAGTAAATACGTTTTCAAATCACCCATTTTGATAAATATTTTTTTTTCCATCACCACCACCCGTTTGAAAAAAAAATCGATAATAAAGTGGAGGTTTGGAATTGTTTACTACTAGTGGGTTACCACCCGCGCTTTGCGGCAGGTTCGAACCATAGATAAAAAACAATCGCGAATGGACATTTTACGTAAAGGTGAAAAGCCACGTCACGACGGTATATTCGAGTGTCACAAAAAAAAGCTAAAATTGTGTTTTAAAAGGCTGATATGTTATTTTGTAATAATATAAGTATAAAGAAATAGATATTACGTTAATTGTGAAGGAAAAATAAAAATAGAATGCTGCTATGTTGTTTTAATAATAAAAAATGCAAATACAAAATAAAGGAAAAATTCGGTTCTTATTCATATGAAAATCTAGACTTATTTATTTAGTGTAAACTTTTTTACCACATATTTTTATATATGAACATGAAGCTTAAATATTTATAAATTATAGAGCAAATTACAAGTTTTGTCCTTTTATGTTAACACCATTTTTCAGGCGATATCCTTTGGCGCAAAAGTTGACGAGTTCTGTAATTTATGTTTCAGAATCTTGCATGGTATGTCATTTAGCCATAACTTAGTTAAATTTTTTGTTAAATATGATCATGGGGCATTCTTATAATTTCACCTTACCATAATCAATGACTATTTTGTACAAACTAAAAAATAAAAAAAGATTTTTAAACTCTTTCCTTTTAATCATCTAAAACTCCCCCTCTTCTTTCTCCCACCGCCACCAACCCACCACCAATTCTCCCACGACACTACACTACACGACACCCACCATCTAAAACCTAAGCACCACCATCGCACCCACTAGCCACCACATCTCATGTGGCACGAGTCTTCACAACTATCATCTTTCTTTTCTCGCAAACCTAGCGGCGGCTGCCCAAGATTTCACGCAAACCCAAGCGGCGGTTCCGATCTATACATATTAAATTGGTGTTCTCGGACATCGTCGGCGGCTGCTCAAGATTTCATACAAACCCAAGTGGCGACGGTTCAAGATGTAGAGGGGTGTTCTTGGATATCGTCGGCAGTTCTGATCTGTACATATTAAACTTAGATCTATACTCATTTACTTCTATTATCTATATATTTATTTTGACTAGACCTTTAACCACCCTTTTCTTGAATTTGTAACCTAATTGTTGTTGTAAATTGACAATACACGCCATTTTAATCAAAATCAATATTACAGAATCACTAATCTTTTCGTTTGACTTTAATTATCTTGAGATTTTGGTATTTAGTTGTGAATCCATAGAATTTTTGATACAGAGCATTTTATTTCCATTGAGATTTTGATATTTAGTTGTGAATCCATAGAATTTTTGATACAGAGCATCTTATTTCCATTGAGATTTTGATATTTAGTTGTGAATCCGTTGAATTTTTTATACACAGCATCTTAGGCTATGGGGTATGGCCGTATGGGGCTTGGGTTGGGGCGTGGGTTGGGGGAAAACGCCCAAGGCACCACCCCGGGTGGGCTTGGGTTGGGGCGTGGCCCTTGGGGCTTGGGTTTCAAGCCGGGCGTGGGGCGGGGGAAGCGAGCTGACATGGCGGGCTGTGTATGGCCAAAACAAAATAGCCGTTGGGCTAGCCGTTGGCCAACGACTATGTTAAAAAAAAATTAATTTTTCACTATAAAACTCACATTTTTCTTCCATTTTTTACCACATTCAACCACATCTTCTATAAAATCATCTTCAATTCTCCTTCTACAAAACGAAGGAGCAAAGAAGCTAGAGATGCCGCTAGAGATGCCCAGAAACAAAAACGGGATGATTTGAAATTTCTATCCCAGCCCATTGATTACCTAGAGGGTGAAGAGTTACAACTAATCTTGGCGATGAGAGAAGAGATAAAAAACAAATATAAAAGTCAGGAATTTTTTTTTTGTAATTTTCTTTATTTAAAAATATTAAAAAAATTATTTTTTTTGTTTTAAATAATATTCAAATAGCCCAGCGGGTCAGCCCAGCGAAGCCCGCCAAACCCACGCCCCAAAGCCCCGCCCACCATACCGTGTTGAATGTGGGTTAGCCCATGTCTGCCCCCCAAGCCACGTGTCAACTAATGCCTCAACCCAAGCCCAACCCCCGCCCCACCATACCCCACGGCCTTATTTCCAGTAAGAAAAATTGAATCATATTTATTGTTGCATTTATTTTTTAGTTTAGCACAAAATAGACCCTTTATAAAAGTTCTTTACACAATAGCCCCTTGAAAGGTGAAATGACAAGTAAGCCCTTATGTGCCTTGAACATAACCATTTTAACCAAAAAATCTAACTGAGTTAGGGTTAAAGGACACAACGTGCAAGATTTTGAAACATAAATTACAGAACTCGTTAACTTTTGTGCCAAAAGACACCGCTTGAAAATGTTGTTAACATAAAGGACAAAACTTGTAATTTACTCTAAATTATATCAACTCCTTGACACTATTATTATGTATAATATATTTTTGTAGAGCGAACAACAAAATCGAACTAAAACAAAAGTTAAAAAAAAATGTCTAAACATAGATACCCACTACAAAAGATATATAAGGTTTCTTTTGTTCCTTTTTTAAACCAAACTCGAAAAACCAAGAATGTGTTTTTGGGTGTGTTATAATATTGTTTGTTGCACAATTACAAATTAGCAAAAAAAAAAAAAAATGATTAATCATGAAGTATTGTTAAAGATGAAGAGGAATAGAGACATCAATTCTTGTTTCGTCAAAGACTTAAGGAATAAAATTTGTTAAAAATATAAGAGTGTGTAATATATAAAGAAATAGAAAATGAGTTAATTAGATAGGTAAAAAAGAAAGCTAATATGTTTTTTTTTTAAATAAAATACATATACAAAATAAATGCAAAATCATTAAAGAATAGAAAAACAGATACTTGGCTAATTTAATAGAAATATAAAAAAAATGTTTAATATGTTGGTAAAAAAGGAAAAGGTAAATGTAAAATAAACAAGGAACACTATTTTGGTAAATACTTATAAGGAATGCCATTTCGGTAGATAGTGTTTCCACCAACACTAGTTTATGAAAACTCGTGTAAAACGTTTACTAGGTTTCATGAATATGTTGGTTCATGATATTTCACTCGCGTAATAAATCAACTTGATGCTTATTTTATTTCTGAAATTATTAACTTATTTTTTAATAGCCACGAACAACATTTTTCTCATTTAGTTAATAAACTAACATGAATACATGTCTCGTTGATTCATTTATGTTCGTAAACGTCCGTTTACGCTCGTTCATTTGAATTCCAATAAGTTGGTTCATTTACCCTTGTTTATATTTGTTCGTTTATGTATTCATTTGAATATTTTAGTTCCATTACAATGTCTAGTTTTATAAATTAAAATAATTTATTTTACATAATTGTATAAAAGGGAATAAAAGGAAAAACATTATAAAAAATAAAAATAAACGAAAAAATTATAGTAAGTTAGTAAAAATGTAAAAAAAGAGTACAATAATTTGTTTGAAGAAAAAAAAAATACAATAGATTAGATAAAAAAAATAAAAAAATACCCATTTTGATGAATATTTAAAAAAAATCTAATTAAGTAAATATTCTTTCCACCATCACCATTCTAGGAAAAAACTTACAGAAAAAATCAGTTTTAGTAAATACGTTTTCAAATCACCCATTTTGGTAAATATTTTTTTTCCATCACCACCACCCGTTTGAAAAAAAAAATCGATAATAAAGTGGAGGTTTGGAATTGTTTACTACTAGTGGGTTACTACCCACGCTTTGCGGCGGGTTCAAACCATAGATAAAAAAAAAAACAACCGCGAATGGACATTTTACGTAAAGGTGAAAAGCCACGTCACGACGGTATATTCGAGTGTCACAAAAAAAAGCTAAAATTGTGTGTTAAAAGGCTGATATGTTATTTTGTAATAATATAAGTATAAAGAAATAGATATTACGTTAATTGTGAAAGAAAACTGCTATGTTGTTTTAATAATAAAAAATGCAAATACAAAATAAAGGAAAAATTGGTTCATATTCATATGAAAATCTATACTTATTTATTTAGTGTAAACTTTTTTACCACTTATTTTTATATATGAACATGAAACTTAAATATTTATAAATTATAGAGCAAATTACAAGTTTTGTCATTTATGTTAACACCATTTTTCAGGCGATATCATTTGGAGCAAAAGTTGACGAGTTCTGTAATTTATATTTCAGAATCTTGCACGGTATGTCATTTAGCCTTAACTTAGTTAATTTTTTTTTGTTAAATATGATCACGTGCCTTGCACATAAGGGCATTCTTGTCATTTCACTTTACCAGAATCAAGGACTATTTTGTACAAACTAAAAGATAAAAAAGATTTTTAAACTCTTTCCTTTTAATCATCTGAAACTCCCCCTCTTCTTTCTCCCATCGCCACCAACCCACCACCAATTCTCCCACAACACTGCACGATAGGGGTGTGCACGGTTTGGTTCGGTTATTAGCATTATCCGTAACCGTAACCGAAGTCATCGGTTAATCGGTTCGGTTAATTCGGTTAATTTTTTGGTTTTCGGTCCAGTTCGGTTAATTTTCGATTAATAACCAATTCAAACAAGGGCTAATTATTTTCCCTTAGAAATACATGTAACGGTGGTATAAATACATGAAATAGATGTATAAATACATGAAATGGATGTGTAAATAAATGAAATATAGGTATAAATGCATGAATAGATGTAAAAAAATACAATAGATTAGATAAAAAATAAAAAAAATACCCATTTTGATGAATATTTAAAAAAAATATAATTAAGTAAATATTATTTCCACCATCACCATTCTAGGAAAAAACTTAAAGAAAACATCAGCTTTAGTAAGTTCGTTTTCAAATCACCCATTTTGGTAAATATTTTTTTTTTCCATCACCCACCCATTTGAAAAAAAAAATCGATAATAAATTGGAGGTTTGGAATGGTTTGGAATTGTTTACTACTAGTGGATTACCACCCACGCTTTGTTCAAACCATAGATAAAAAAACAACCGTGAATGGACATTTTACGTAAAGGTGAAAAGCCACGTCACGACGGTATATTCGAGTGTCACAAAAAGTTATCGGTTCAGTCCGTGATGGTATCGACACTCGTTATAACCATAAAAAAAATACCTGTGTCAGGTTCGAAACGTGAATTAAATACCCTATTTATGACGATACATACGAAAGTTAGAAAGACTTTATCTTAAGAAAAAACTAAAAAGAAACAACAACAAATAAGTAAAAGGAAAAAAACTAAGAAAATAGGGTCTAAATAGTAATTACAATAAAATGTAAAGGGAAAAAATAAAATTGAGGTTAAATAGTGACTGTAACAAAGTGTAAGGGTTGAAAATAATAAACAATTATTAAGATTATGGGACTAAACATGTTATTACTACAGTAGAGAGGTTGTATTATAAACTTTTTAAAAGTTAGAGGTGTAAATAAAATTTTCTATTAGACCATGTGTAGTGGTTAAACAAAACAATGCCCCCACCATGGGGCATTATTCGACACGTGACAGTCCAGTCAGCATGGGGCGTTATTGCAAAAGTGGCGTAGTGGGAATAATGCCTAATAATGCCCCTTCCAATCATTAAACAAAAAAAAAGCAAACTATTTTCTCATTGGCCAGTCAAACCCAGTCAATCCCACTTGCAGCGTTATTAAAAAAACGCTAGGGCAATTTTTTTTGTAAAAAAGCGCCACATCACGCCGGGTGTAATGGGTGGGGGGTGGTTTCCGGCGGTATTAAGGGGGGAACACGCCCCAGTACGGTAGGTCTTATAGTGGCATTTTGGTAATTAAAACTAAAAGTAAGAATCTTTTGACTGGTGTAAATTAATATATAGTATAAGGCCTGGTCTATTCGCACACGCCATTTGTCTTTTTGCACACCCAAAGCGCAGCGCTATGGCCAAAGAGGGGCGCTTTGGGTGTGCAAAAAGACAAATGGCGTGTGGAGTGGAGTTTGTCTTGTTTTTTTTTTTGTTGGAAATAGGTGCGTTTTGGGTTAGTTTGGTAGTGTTTTTTGGATGAAAAAATTGTATTTGAGTTTTATTATTATTATAAAATATTAGTATTACATATAATTCATAGTTGTTTTATAATTACGTTTTTTACGTCATTATTTTTATAGAACGTATATAATATAAGTGCGTCTTTATAAACTGTTAACCTAGTTTATTTTGTTAAATTAAACGAACACGTTAAATAAAATGTACAGAAAGCCATAAGAATTAAACGTAAACAATCCAAAACCAACGTGATGTAAATAGAAGATTAACTACAATATATATATATATATATATATATCAGTTTGTACATACAAAACAAAAATGTACAACTGAGTACATAATACATAACAAAACACTATACAAACAAACTAAGGTACTAATCCTCGTGCGGTGGGGACGGTGGGAGGGGAAGTGGAGGCAACCCGGCGAGCTCTCATAGAGCAACGAGCGTCTCGACCATCCAGTCAATGATTGCGCCCTGGCTTCTGAGGCGCCGGTCGAAGTCCTGAGCCACCTCACGCGCTGCCGGAGGCAGGTCAGCGTAAACGTGCTGCGGGTACTGTGGCGGCTCAGGAGCTGGCTGAACTGGTGGTACCGGGATCTCCTCGACATGCTCCTCCTGAGCCGGATCCTCGAATACAGGCTGAGCATGAGCCTGAGCCTGAGGCTGGCCCTGAGGCTGATCGAGGCCCAGAGCCTGTAGCTGAGCCTGCCGAGCGGCCTCCTGAACATGAGCAGGCGCTAACACTCCATCCCTCACCTCAATAACAACCGGGATGACCTCCGGCAACTCCTCCGTATGCCAAATCTGCCCGTCACGGCCCCTAAACCTCAGACCAACATCAAAGGTACGAGTGATCTGCATGCTAGATACTGACGCGCGGCCCAACCTAGTTGACGGGATCGGCGCGGACAGCTCCGGATCACTCTCGGGCACGAGCCCTAGCGAGCGTGCAATGGTGGTGATGTATGAGCCACCGTGCATGTTATCAAGATGGTGAATTCGTTTTTACCCTTTTATCCTTAAGTCATGTGGGTAGGTCCACAACCTATTATATATTATAAATTAGCAAAGTTATTGTGCATAACAAGTTGTACATTGTGCTTTGCACATTTTTCAAAAAAAAAACTTGATTTTTTACTTTTAACCCAAAGGTTTTAACCTTTTGCAATTTTAACCCTATATAATTTGTTTTTTTAACTTTAACCCAAAACTTTTCATTATTTGCAATTTAACTTAACAACTTTTGTCACTTATACTTTTCATCTTTCGCAAATTTTCGTTTTACGTATATTTCTAAATTTTTCGAGTTAATATAATGCAACGTGCATGTGTGGTTCAACGTTTTTGCCTCTATTTTTCCATGTTTGACAGGTTCGTCGCAACACGCATATCCTAGGTTGAGTCAGTGTTGGTGGTCGATGACGGTTGTGTGACATTAGTACTATTTGACACTGTTTTACGCCCCCCTGCAACGCGAGGTGTGCTTTGGGGGGTTTTCCAAAGAAAAAATGGATATGCATATGGTTGTCGTAACGTTGGCTTTGGGGGTTTTCCAAAAAAAAAGATTTTTTTTTACTTTTCACCAAAAGTATTTCATAAATTACTTTTAACCCAAAACTATTTGTTTTTTTACTTTTAACTCAAAACTTTTTATCTTTTGCAATCTATACTCATAACTTTTTTTACTTTCAACTTTGGTCATTTATAGTTTTCATTTTCCGCAATTTTTTCGCTTTATGCTTGGTTCTAAATTTTGTGATTTAACACATCGCAACGTGTGTCTTTGGCTTAACGTTTTTACGTTTCGTTCTAAATTTTGCGAGTTAACACGATGCAACGTGCGTGTGTGGGTGAACGTTTTCCATCGTCTGTTTTTTTCCCGTTTGACAGGTTTAACATAACGTGCGGGTCCTAGATCGACTTAGTTATAACTAAAGAATCCCCGCCGCATTGCAGCGGGTCGCAATCCTAGTTATTATTATTTAACAAAAATGGCATAAAATAGTTAGATTGGTTGACATTGTGAATGACGCTTTAATTTAAAACTGTAAACTTTTTAAAAAGAGTTAAATGTTTGGTTGGTCCCTGTGGTTTTCAAAAATTGCAGACTTGGTCCTAGTGGTTTACTAATTACACGCGTGGTCCCCAAACTTGTCAAAAATGCACTCGGTTGGTCCCTAGCCCTAACATCAGTTAAATTTCTCAGTTAAGTCAATGTTAATTGACCAAAATACCCTTGCTTATTTACAAAACCCTCTTCATCACCATCACCATCATCATCTTCATCTCCATCATCTGCACACCCCAAATCCCTCACCCCATCTTCATCTCCATCATCTTCATCACAAACCCACACCCCATCTCTGTACATCTTCATCACAAACCCACACCCCATCACCGGCAACAATTCACAGAGACTATAACCTATGTACTCAATTCTTCATAACAGATACTCAATTGCCAACAATATTGCATACTCGCACTACATATGTCCAAAAACAAACCATTTAGGACAAAACCAGGGCACAGGGGAGCTTACGACACCGAACGGATGAGTAACAGAGAGCCGTTCATCGACGTACAGGTTAGTAACATTAACAAACCGACTAGAGATGAGGTTAACGAGTGAATCAGGGCTACCCGAGCCACCAATTCGAATGGTATCACGGCTGAGGCGTTCGAGAGTTAACCAACGAATTTTCCGTTCAACGAAGTTCGCCGGAAACTCAACGGTTTCCAGATTTTGTTCACTCTGCACCTGCTGCAACTCCAGCGTTTGGGTTCTGCTCGTTCACCTGTTGAAGTTCGCCGTGTTGTTACCCGATCAATTGCAATATCCCAAATCGGCCGTTTGGGTTTTGCTCGTTCACTCCGAAAACATGTAATTGCTTTGGATGCCATCTTTAATTGAGGTTTTTGGTGCAATTTTTGGTTTGAATTTTGGGGGTTTTGGCTGTGTGAATTGGGGTTTCTGATTTAGGGTTTATAGGGTTATTTGTTTTGATAATGATGGCATCAACTGGAGAAAGAGATAGCAGAGACCTGGGGTGGGTTGAAGATGAAGATGATGATGGTGTGATGAAGGGTTTTGTTAATAAGCAAGGGTATTTTGGTCATTTAACATGGACTTAACTGAGAAATTTAACTGATGTTAGGGCTAGGGACCAACCGAGTGCATTTTTGACAAGTTTGGGGACCACGCGTGTAATTAGTAAACCACTGGGACCAAGTCTGCAATTTTTGAAAACCACAGGGACCAACCGAGCATTTAACTCTTTTAAAAATAAAGGTAATGTTTGATTTATAGTCTTGTTGAAATTTCTATAATAACTGTCTTATGTTTTGTTGCACTGCACGCTAGATTAATTAGATTGAGTACGTAGTAATTATTTCACCGGTGAATTTGTCAGTAATATGTGGGTGAAATTTTCCTTTGGTGGTATACAAGAACACCGATTAGTAACAAGTCGGTAAGTTATATACCCTCGTCATATTTTCCGATATTGATTATGTTTTAAGTGTTAGAACGACGTGTTAATTCAGTCAGCTATCAATAAATTTCTTAATTGCTTTAGCATCATATAAATGTCAAAATTATAATTAATCAAATTTGTTAAATATACTTTACTCCCAGCCATTATTATTATTATCACTATTTTCATTATTTAGAAGTTTACACATGCAATTATGCAAAACCCTTCATGTGTTTTAAGGTATAAGACGATAAAAAACCGACCCATTTTTGCATACCAAGATCTATGCACATATGTATAGTTCTTGTAATTTGTTTCATGTACATGATTGTAGTTTTTTTGCTATCTAAAATCTGCATACTATTTGTTTTGAAAGCTACACCTACCTGAATCCTGATAGACTTTTACATATTTACGTATATATGTTATATGCTTTTGTAAAAATTACATACACATAGAATTATCTACATGTATTCATGTACACCCGTGTTAAATATATTGAAAGAACAGCTAAAAACTAATGAGTAAAAAGAAAACTATTTTAGTAATTTCTAGGTTAAAGAAAATGAGCTGTAAAATGGTTTGCCTCGCATTATATATTGCAAGTTATCACGAATTAGAAACATTATGTAATATGGAGAGCTGGTTTCTCATTTTGGGTTCCATTGGCTTCACAGCCATTATCAAATCCCTCCTGTTCCGCCGGAGAGACGGCAAGAAGCTACCGCCTGGGCCGTCGTTCCTTTTCTCCCACCTCCTACTGCTAACCAACTCCCTCCCAAACCTCCAATTCGTCCTAAGAGGTCTCAAGTGTAAATATGGACCCATTATTACTCTTAGCATTGGTTCTCATCTTTCAGTTTTTGTGGGCAGCCATTCTCTGAGCCACCAAGTCCTCATCCAGAAAGGCACCACCTTCTCTGACCGCCCTAAAACTTGGCGTATAGGCGGCATCTCTTCGGCCTCTTATGGCCCTATCTGGCGGGCATACCGTCATAATCTTGGCTCCAACTTCTTGCACCCTTCAAACGTCAAGTCTTACTCGTGGGCTCGCAAGTGGGTCCTTGGTATTATGATTAGTCAGATCCAGGAGCAACAGGAGGCTGTGGGAATAGTTAAGGTGGTTGATCATATTGATGTAGCCATGTTACGCCTGTCATTACTCATGTGCTTTGGGGAGAAGGTTGATGAAAGCCTTGTGAATGACATTGCATGTGTGCAAGATGGTTTGCTCTCATTAACTGCCTCCTGGAGTTTTAACGTGTTCCTAGTGTCCCGATGGTTGGCGAAAATGTTGTTTAGAAACACATGGAAGAAGTTCAATCAATTGCGGATTGATCAAAAGCAACTGCTTGTTTCACTCATCAAGTCTCGGACAGAAGGAGCTAGAGTAGGAGACAAAAAACAAATGGTGGCATACATCGACACGCTTGTGAAACTACAGGTGTAGGAAGCCGCTTGTAAAATAATATAAATATAACACTATGATTTACTTTTATTTGTGTCCTAAGTTAGTAAAAAAGACAATTTTTTTAGTTAGATTAAAAACTCATTTTTCATCCATCTTTCAAAGAACAGGTTCCAGGGGAAGAGGATACATATGAAAAGGGTGGAAAGCTCACCCAAAAGGAGATGGTGACATTGTGTAGCGAGTTCCTTGTGGTTTCCTCGGAAACCGCCTCTAGTGCTCTACAGTGGATCATGGCTAATCTGGTGAAGCATCCTAGTATTCAACAAAAGCTCTATAATGAAATTGTTGCGGTGGTGGGGCCACCACCGCAGCCAAGGGTTGAGCCCGAATCAGTTATAAGCGAAGATAAGCTACAAAAAATGCCTTACTTGAAAGCAGTGGTTTTAGAAGGATTGAGGAGACATCCACCAGGGCATATTGCACTACCCCATAAGGTCAATGAGGAGGTAGAGTTGCAAGGCTACATGATTCCAAAGGGTGCAACCATCAATTTTATGATAGCTGAGATGGGTTGGGACCCAGAGGTGTGGGATGAGCCCATGGAGTTCAAGCCTGAGAGGTTCTTGTTGAATGAAGGTAGTGGTTGTGTGTTTGATATAGGTGGAAGCAAAGGGATCAAGATGATGCCTTTTGGTGCGGGGAGAAGGATATGTCCTGGTGCTGATTTGGCTTTGCTTCATTTGGAATATTTTGTTGCGAATTTGATTTGGTATTTTCATTGGAGTGTTCCTGATGGTTATCATGTTGATCTTAAAGAGAAGGTCAAGTTCACTGTGGTTATGAAGAGCCCTCTGCTAGCAAAAATCTCTTTAAGGACCAAAAAGACAACCATTTGAATCTCCATGCCATGCATGAATTGCTATAATAAATGGAAATCTGTGTTTTAGAAATAAAGTTTAGGAAAAATGTGAATGTAAACTGGCAAATGTGGAAGTCCCTTGATTTGTAATTTTCTTTTGTTTGTTTGTGGTTATGCCAGCCGCTTCTAGCTTCTTGCTGGAAGTTTGGTTTTTGGCTGTGGTTTATTGAAGGTTGCAGTTCAAAAAAAAATTGAAATACACTTTTTCCCATTGTTTGAAAAAGGTCAAGCTAGTTGTTATTCTGAAAAAAAATATACATCAAGGACCTAGGAGTGGGGTGGTATCACTTGCAAAAATTCTATCACTTACAAACATTCAATCAAGTTCCGCCATGTAATCAACCATTTTTCCATCACTCACATCCTTTTTTAGTGGCAATGGTCATCATCACTCACCACCACACCCAACAATTTCCCCCCAACCAACAATTACCCTCACAAAATAAAACCATCACGGCGTGAAGAAAATAACGGACTTTGAATTTGTGCATGTTATCACGTGTGGAAAAGGTTGGTGGCGGTGGATTGTTGTATGCCATCACTCGTGATGGATGGTCCATCACGGACCACCCCGCCTCCTCTAACCATATATTTATTTTCGTTAAAATCATCAACCTGAACCAAGGCACATTTACAATTGTGACAATTCAAATTGACATGTTTAATTGTGGAAAAACCTTTCATAAATTTAAAATAAAGCACCATTAGTTTCAAATTATATACGTAAAATACAGGGAAACCATCAATCAGAGTATTATTACAACAAAAATAAACACAATTGTAATTGCAAGAAAAGAGATGAAGCAGAATAGTTGTGATTGTGGATTCTTATTCAACATACGGGTTCTTTATAACATATTATGGGTTTCCTAAGTGAATCTATCTGTTTCCAAGAGTTAGCTCGATTTGAAATTCAACTTGACGGTGAGGTGGAAGAACAGGTAATTCTTCAGGGAATACCTCAGGAAAGTCGCGTACGATGGGAAAATCTTCAATCTTCCTTTCCTTCGTTTGGGCGTCGGTGACGAGAGCTAGAACAACGGTATGGCCCTTTCGTAAACACTTCTGGGCCTTTAGGAATGAGATGATGCCTGTGACAGCGCCACTTTTGTCGCCTTGAACAATAAGAGGTTCGCCCAAAGAACGAGGGATACGAACAACTTTCTCTTGATAGAGTATTTCGGCTCGATGTTTGGATAATCAATCCATTCCAATGACAACGTCGAAGCTTCCAAGAACAATGGGAAAGAGATTGACGAGGAAGGTTTGACCAGATGGTACGAGTCTACAATTGTTGATAACATGTGAGGCCTCGATATTTCTACCGTTAGCTAATTCGACGACGTGCTTAGTGTCTAAAGGAGTTTGCGTAGGCTTAAGCGTCTTACTAATACGTAGGGATACATAACTAGCATCGGCTCCAAAATCAAATAGTACAGTAACATAACGATCATCAAGTAGGAACTTACCCGTTACAACGTTGGAATCATTTGTTGCTTCACCAGCTCTGATCACGAATGCTCTTCTTCTCGCACTGTTGTCACCATTGTTGTTGTTGTTTCAAGTGCCTTGATTGTTGTTGTTGCGATTCTGGTTCAACTGAGGCCAATTCTTCTTCATGTGCCCTACTGCTCCACACTGGTAGCATCCACGGTTGTTTCCTTGCTCCTGCTGCTGCTGTGACTGGTTTTTCCTTGCAGGGTACGAGCTTCTACAGTCCTTAGCCTCATGCGCCGTTTTGTTGCATCTCTGACAGCGGTTCCTTTCACACGGTCCGTTGTGATGTCAATTGCACTTGTTGCACTTGGGTCGATTTCCTTGGTAACCACCATGCTGTTGAGGACCCTTATTGTTCTTGAACTTCCTTTGCTGGGCTGGGGTTTGAGTGGGATTAGCATCTTTGCCCTGGTTGCCATCCCATTTGCGTTTGTTATCTCCAAAAGTTTTAGCAGTAGCACTGATTCATTTGGGCAGCTAGCCTTGTTCTACAGCTTGATCAGTGAGTCGGTGTGCGAGACGAACAACTTGTTGGATTGTGGGGAGATTAGCTGAAGTCACAAGACTTTGAATTTCGGGGACCAGACCCCTGATATACAGCTCGATTCTTCGGTAAGCACGCTGAGACATGTTGGGACATAGTGCGACATAGTCGTTAGATCGCTTAGTGTATGTCTCGATTTTTTATCCAACCATTTTCAACTCGTAGTACTCTGTCTCGAGCTTGTGGATATCATCCCTGTGACAGTATTCTTCCTTGATCAGATTCTTGAAAAATCATTCCAAGGAGTAGCATTGGCATCCACCAATCCGAGCATCTGAACCTGCGCCTTCCACCAAGAAAACGCATTCCCTTCGAGTGTACCAGTAGCAAACTTCACCCAATTAGCAGCAGGACATTCACACACAGCAAACACATATTCGACCTTCTCGATCCAGTGCAGAAGGTCTATGGCTCCTTCAGTGCCATTGAAGGTAAGTGGTTTACATTCCAAAAACGTTTTGAAAGTGCAAATACATGGTTGAGTGGGTGCAGATTGTCCGGTCTCCTAAAACGAAGCCAACCGATTAAAGTTCACAGTTTATAAAAAGGAAACCCAACACGGGTTCATGCAACCACTACACTCCCCACTTCAAGCTCATGTTATCACTGAGTACTTACAAAGCATTTAGTAGGGTATCAACATAAAGTTGGCGAGTTCACGAGTTATCCAGTTTTAACTCCATAAAGCTTATGTTTGTGTTAAGTTACTCATTTATATCATGCCATGAGGAGCTACCCCATATGTAAGCTACTAAACTGCGTAATACCGAATACTTTGCGACCGTTATTTCGTTGTTGCCCCGTTTGTCAATGTATATCATCATTGAAGGTTTGCCAAGGCCTATTTGTTCACGCTCGATCCTATCCAGGCATGGTGTAAGGTTGGTGAAACCTAATAGCGCTATCAACTAATATCATGTTCGCCAGGCCAGACGACTAATCGGTATAGTAAGTGGGGACTTCCGTGATAGAGTTTCATTTAGGACGCTTGTTGCATCTAATATAAATAGTAATTAACCGTATTCCAAACTAGGAATAGTAAGCAATCCCAAACCTGGGAAAGTGTCGTTCGTTCTGTTTCCTAACCACCGGGAATGCATGCTTTTAGTAAAGCGTGTGAACTCACCATGGTTTGCCCGGCAGATAGTTTACTTGTTTAATAGTTTTGGTCAACCACGTCCTATTATGGTTACCGATGATAGTCAGGTTTGTATGTAAGTAATACCACGTATTCGTACACGTATTCAACAAGTAACATACAAGTATCACATATCATAAATAGACAAGATAGAATCACTTGGATCCAACTCATCTTTAATGTACCCTTTGATGATTTTCGGACTTTCAGACTTTTTAAGAGATTATCTTAGTTATAGTAGTAGGCCCCTCTTTTGAAGGTGACGTTACCCTCAACCCAGTGGTTTGAGTCAGCAGGGATACAATCCCAAAGGATCGGAATATTGAAAGATAATTAAATAAGTTATTAATCCGAAAAGTGTTAGGCCCCTCTTTTGAAGGTGATGTTACCCTCGGCTAAGTGGTTTGAGTCAGCAAGGATACAATCCCAAGAAGCCGGTTTAATGTTTTAATAGTAGTTTACATATGAGGGGTTCAAGCTATTCACACCCCCACCATCCAATACCTTTGGGGCATTGAAGGAGGTCCTAGTAAGCTTGAACCAAGTCCTCGCAGGATCTATACACTGAACGAGACAAGAACTTTACCAAACCACCCTCCTAACCCCCTTCCAGGTAGTTAATGCGCTTTATATAGACCGTAAAGACACGAATGAGCAAATCAATTACATCATGAAGAAATGGTAAAGAAAATTCACTTTCAACATAAGAAACTAGTTATTAAAGTCATTAATACAAACCCAATTAAAAAGTGTCGAAAGATTAAAAATCAAAAGTAATACATTAAAGACTTGTCTTCACCAAATGATGTAAGAGATTAGCCAAGCATGGCCTTTGATTGACCAGAACTCTTACAATCAATCTTGGATCCCGAGACTACTACACACTCTAAAGATGAAAGATGGATGATGGTAGTGGGTGTTGGTGTTGTAGTGGTGGTGGAGTGGTGGCAAAGTGGGAGAGAAGTGGTTTACCAATGGATGCCTTTGAAGTGAACCAAGCACCCCTATTTATAGCCAGAACAGTACCCCGGCCACTGCCCTGTGTCCACTGGGCACGGCTCTTGGCAAGCTTCTTCTCTTCCTTCATTTATTGCAGCTGTCAGCAGAGGGCCCCACACGACCCCGTGCCTTCTGGACATGGCCCCGTGGTCAACTCTTTGCTATACTATCAAGATTCTGCAAATCTAAGAGTTGACCACGCCCCATGATGAGCTGGGCACGGCCCCGTGGTGGACGTAGAAGCTTCTGCAGTCTTTGTCTTTTTGTATGAGGTTTGACCACGGCCCATGCCTAGCCGGGCACATGACCCATGCCTGACTGGGCCGTGGGCACGGCCCCGTGGTCAGCTTCTGTTTCTTGTTTTTGTCTTGGGAGATACTGCTGAGGGGTCGGGCATGTCACGTTATTCCTTCTTCTTGTATTTATGTTGGTTTTTGGCTGCTTATTTGTTCCTTTTGTTCTTTTAAGCTCATTTGGTCCTGTAAATTCAAAAGGAAGAAAGAAACGCGCTTTTTCCAACATTAGTACTAAAAAAGGGTTGGTTTTATGCCTCTATTGATGTAATTTATATGTTGCATTTTATACACATCACAAGCAAATCATAAAAGAAAAAAACATTGAAAAGTACTCTAATGGACTTCTGCAACTTTGATGTGCCTACGGTGTACTCATTTCAAAGTTTATGCTGAAAATCTTCTTGCTTGTATGTAAGTTACTTTATATTTGTATATTATTTATAAGGAATATGGATGTATTTGAATTACAGTTGAGTTAGTGTAATTTAGTTTTAGTTTTATTTTTATTAGATCTAGAAGTGTTGGTTTTTAAACAAAATTTGAGTTTGAGTTTGAATTTATTGATTTGTGATTAATATTGTTAATTTTAAGGTCTAAGTTTGCTTAAGGAATTGAGATATTTGATAGATGGAATGTTTGAAATCAATAGGTTATTTGCGTATGACATACTTTGTTTGCTAATTGATCATTGATAATTAAAGGGTATTTTATTCATTCAATAAGTTATATTGGGAATTAAAAGGTAAAGTTGTCATTTTGCCAATTGATCACTGGTAATGATTATAACTCTACAAAAAAAGTCTGAATTTTGTTCATTCGATATTAAATAGTATTACAAAACTTTGATTTTGAACAATATTAAAATATTACACACTACAATGAACACTCCCTAGGATTTCTAAGACTCTCGCCTTCTTCCATGCAATTTCATTTTTTCTTTTGTTTTGCAGATTAGCTTGCATATCGCAGATCTTCTGATCCTATTTCAAGACTTGTGTGATAAATTATTTTGCGTTATCCTTGAACTCTGATGGAGGAAATTGGACAACTTCATCAAGCAATCCAACGCTGCTATAGGTTAGCTTATAATAATTTTCACTGATGATGCTAACTTTCTGTTGAGTTCTTCATCTGCTCTCTGTTCTTCGAGTGATCATCTTGAAAATAGCGTTTAACCAGCGTTAGTGTCTGCCCGGTGGTAGAAACTTCTGTTTGCCATTTAGACTATTGTTGGTGTTTTTGGATGAACAGTTTTTAAAAGTGAATTGCTGATGTTTTCAATTAAACTAATCATGAGCCTTTTATAGTGTTTACAATGAGTGAAGGGGTAAATGAAGAGATGATTCCTAATTATGATAACTTGTTTTTGAAGGTTTAAAGTTTGTCCTTTAGGTTTCTGGATATTTAATTTTATTTGTTTTCTCATGAAAACTCATTTTTGAAAGGTTTTGCATTAAAAGCACGCGGTTTTTAAATATAAATGTACATGTTTTTATTAAATGTACGTGTTTTTCCTCCTAAATCATTAAATGTATATGGATTTTTTAAATATAATATTTTATTTAATGCTTGCATTTAAATCTGACCTTTGAGTTGTTAGATATTTAATAGATATTTCCTATATAACATCACTAGGCTAATGCCCGCGTTAAACGCGGCTTCAACAAAAAACAAATTATTTACTTTGAAATTTAATATTCTGTAAAAATGCATACATTGGAAGAAACAAAAAGAAAGTTATTCAAATCCCGAAAAAAAACTTCCTTGTAGACGACATTTGTTGTTTTATTCGTTACATTCTCATCTTTGTCTAGTATAAGCAACTTCACACCGGCTCTGCTTTTGACTCTTGATAGAGATTATCCTTGATTTTGTTTCTAGTCATTGCGAAACACACATTTAAGGGGAATTGTCGTCGTTGAAACTTGATCGGAATTATTTTATCTGATGGTGTCAAACTGATTCGTGGAATATACGTTTTTGTCCCTATGCTTCCTCCAGATATAATCTCAGCTTCTATAACACGTTTGTAAAGTTTTGTAACACGTAATCTCGTACCGTTGCATAAACCATTTTGTTGATCAATATTACGAAGCAACATTACAGGTACACCGACTTTAAGGACCTATCGATGATTAGGCAAACCAGATATTTTAAGACCATTCAGAACATCGGGAGAATATAGTTTAGCATGTGCTGGATTCTTTGCTTGATCAGTTTGACAAATACTATAAGAACTTAAATACTCGACTTCTTCACTAGGAAACAAAGCAAGCAATCTTTCATTTATGTCTTGAACAACCTCATTTGTTGGTGCCAGTATAGCTCTTTCAGCAAAATAATCTTTATCTTTGTATAGTTGAAGAAGTGAAGGGTATACAAAGTCGATCAAATCTGACATAGGATCCACAGAGCACTTGATTAACAGATCTTCAGGAATATCTATAACGACCTCACAATCATCACTGTCTCCAATATTTCCCTTGCCCAACTCAAGCAACCAATTTGCAAAAGCTTTAATCTCTTCTATATCAGATGCGTTGGCTCCTACAGTTAACCTCATGTTTTTTCATTAACTCCAAATATAGGACGAAGTGATTGAAGCATTAACGATTTCTCGTCTACTACCATTTGGTACAACCGGAAGTATTTGTTGAAAATCACCACCCAACACATAACTTTACCACCAAAACTCATTTCCGAATTTACTGAATCATCAAATTTGAAGATATCTTTCATTGTTCGGTCAAGTGCTTCAAACGCATGTTTATGAATCATCGGTGCTTCATCCCAAATGATCAACTTCGTTTTTCTCAATAAATCAGCAACTTCATCATCTGGTTTAATAAAACACATTGACTCTTCTGTTAAATTTAAAGATATATGAAACCTTGAATGTGCAGTTCATCCACCAGATAACAAAAGAGAAGCAATTCCACTTGATGCAACGTTTAATACAATATCTCCTTTACATCTGATGGATGCAGATATGTCTGCCACAAAAACGTCTTACCAGTCCCTCCGTAACTATAAACGAAAAACAGAACACCCTTATTACTATCAACGGCTTCAATTATCTCATCAAACACTAAACGCTGCTCATCGGTTAGACTGCTTAAATGATTATCAAATTCAACGGTAGTAGCACTTACATCGTATGTAAGCTCATCATCAATTAAACGATTGCCTGCTGAATATATTGATTCACTGTCGGGATGAGGCAAAGACGAAAACCGAGTTAGACTTGAGTTATTACGTAATAAGTAACGCTCAATTTCAAGCAACGTTAAGTTCTTTATTTGTTCCTCCAGAAGAGACAAACCTATTAAAAATATATAAATAGATAATTTAACGTTGTATACATAAAAAAATGAAATTAATAAATACTCTTATATAAGTCATAACAATGAAAATATTAAATAAGAATTTACGTACCTTTAATCCCTAAAAGCTTTTGACGATCGTATAAAATGCTGTCAGCAAGGTACTCCCATGTGTTTTCCCAAACATGTTCAGGCCTAGATAATGTATTAGACCAACATTGTAGCAAATAGATTCCGAAGATAGTATCCTGAACCTATGTAGTACGCCTCTTTGATAGCTTCTATATACTCCTTGTCGTCATCTAAAAGGCCTCTAGCATAGCATGCATCTCTAAATGTTGGGAAGACTTCTCCATTCACAGTACGGATATCTTCAAAAGACTTAGGACCTACTACCTTATTAAGAAGGATTCTTAAAAAATAAGCCTCACCCAAAGAAGGATTAACACAACGAATACGACCAATGGTTTTGCCTATTATGCGTTTATCTCATATCCTTTCCTTCTGCTTTCAAACAAATTTAGTTGGGAATTCAACATAAGTAAGGGTACGCGCCAACGGATCTTGTTCGTTTTTTCCATCCACCCCAGAAACATCGTGGAACAAACAGATGGGTTTTAAAGAACATTATCAAGTTCATCATCAGGACCGTATATAACATTTTGTTGATCTGGTAGATGAAACAGAAGCCTAATTACAGATGGATATCGATAATGAACATCATATGCAAAGATGCACCATGAAGCTTCACACGCTGAGAGATATCTGCAATCATAATAAATTTTGATTTCATCTTTTCCATCTTCACGTTGACTTTCATCAGCATTATCTACAACAGCAACTTCTACCCTATCAGGTCCTTTGTTAATGTATTTAAACAAATACTTAATTGAAGCAGCCTGGTTACACCATTCGACATTAATGTGTGCCTGATAACGTCTAAGTAGGGTTTTGCTATATAGAATTACACTTCTGTTATCAAGGTGAATACTAGATTTCCTAACAAAAAATCCTGAATCTGCTCGTCTATAGACTGGATAACCATTCGAATCTATAGTAGTCTGATCACAGAATTTCTTAGGAAATTTCTTCGAACACTTACCTTCAACCATGCACGGACAATTTGGTTTTGCAACACCACACAGTCCATGAATCATATAGTCACTGACAAGAGTATACAAATCTGGATCTAAATTTTTGTCAGGTATCTCGGCAGAAATAAACTTGTCAACATGCTCAACAGAAGAAAGCTTTTCGTCATTTAAGAACAAACAAATATGAGCGTGCGTAGACCTCTTTTTGAATCTCTAATGTATAAACAACTGCAATAGAATAATTAATGTAAAATAGTTTTTTTGAAGTTATGGTTATGAACGTAGCAGACCGCAAAAATTATAATAAAGTAATTGAATTAAATGGATGATTACCTACTGAAGCGTTGCCGAATAACGATTTCTCTCGCAAGTCTTTCATGATTGCGTCAAGCTTAATTTTGAACAATCGGCATAAAATGTCTGGTCTATCCTCCGGATTAATGTTCTTGTCCTTAAGGAATGTTTTAATCTCTGGCCATTTAGGATTACACGTGACTGTAATGAAAAAATCAGGATATCCAAACCATTTACAAATGGCCATCGCATCATAATAATTTTCCCTTATATAACGCAATCCACCAGTATATGAAGACGGTAGTAATACACGTGTTCCAACTTTTGACATATCTGGATTACCATTTTGTTGAAGCTTATTAAGGTTCGCATATGTCTCAAATCTAAGATTATGTTGTTGTAAAAGTATGAATAGTAAACGTTCACTTTCAATCATCGTATAGACGTCAACCAAGAACTGTTGCAAAAGTCTTTGAGCATTTAGAATCAAAGAGAAATGATTAACTCTATCTTGAACATGGTAAGAAAAATATTCTCTCATTGAACATTTTGACTCTTTCTTCTTCGTTGATGCCCTTCCTTCTCTATGAAGAATATCAATCCGATAACCATCTTCACCAAAAGGGAAAAGCAATGGATACTAAAGCGTGAGATACGATGGATGAAGCTCGCAAATATGCTGTAGACCATCTTTCTTTGATTCAACAACTACATCACAATTGTCAAGAGCATCTTCAATATCTCCAACTATAAGTGCAGCAACTTCAGATGACGTCGGTAGGTTGTATGTACGACCATCTTTAGACCTATTTGCCTTAAGCCATAGTTTAAGGTCAACATGAGGATTATCAACAAACCAATCTCGTACACGCCTGTAGGTTTTCACCAGCTGATTATTTGAATCTAAAACCCACTTCAGGAATTCAAAGAGTTCAGTGTCAAGCGAATCAGAAGTTGCGGAAGCTGGTTTCTTTGAGTTACATTCATATAATTGTAAGCCAAAATTAAAAATATCAGGAAATGTTTATATAACATAAAACCAATAATAATCAAATAAAGAAATATCGAGATGGTTTTGAGGAATACCTAAATACGCTTTTTTGATTACAAACTTCATTATTTGTGTCGTATATGTAAAGCTGAGCAAATTTTGGTTCACCACCTTCTTTAGGAAGAAGACTTACCAATGTATGATAATTCTCACCACTAATCCTGTATACGTATGGAGCATTTCCTCTATTAATTTTTTAATCAACTTTTCCACCCATTGAAGTGAACGAAAACATAGAATTAAAACGACGAATATTCTGTAAGAAATGCTTGCTCTTATCGTCTAAGCTCTTGAAAAGATTTTGATATTCTTGACAAGTATCTTTAAAATTTGGAAGGTGTACTTTGCCACAACCACAACAAAGCATGTAAGTAGTTCTTTCGGAATAAACCCTTCCCTTTCCTGCTTCAGGTTTCCATAGTTTGGCGTTACATACTTGACATACAATTATTTGATCGCCATGATCCAAATAATCTATTATATAAAAAGTGAAAATACCGAATCATTTTCATATTTAGGAATAATATAATGAACTTCTTCACATGAAATTTAAAATAGTAAGTGTGAAAAGTATTTACTCTTAGAAACTCCTTTAAATGGATCTTTAGTTAATTCTTGAAGAATAATAGGATCGTCAGAAGATAAGTCAACCATTGGCACAGGATAAACGCAGTGTCCATTAGTAGATAATCTATGTTTACCTCTTGGTATCTTCTTAAAAGATGAACTTTCAGTTAATATCAAAGACACATTTATTGAATTCCGACTTGGCGAACTTTTGTTTATTTGGAAGCTAAAAGATGGAGTTCTAACAATATTAACATTGTCTTTGACACCTATGTGTTGATAACAACAACAGAAAAAAACCAAGTCGGAATCATAATACAAAAATTTAAATTCTGTAAATAAATAAATAAACCTGATGTAGATGCTTCATATGGACTTATAAAACATGTGTTTGGCGAAATACGCGATCGATGGTTTTGATATAAGAAGATGAACGAATTGGTGTTACGGTACGGCCATCATTCGTATTGTATACTGAAACATTGGATGACTGCATAACATTTTCTGAATTAGAAGAGTTATTTTTCACTTTACGTCTTTTATTATCCAAATAGATTTTCCTAAATTTTCTTCGTTCAGCAGATTGTTGACAATCAACATGATTAGCAGTAACTGAAAAAAATGCATATAAAAAAAAGATCAACATATTAATAAACAATTCCATGGATGACTCAAAAACTTGAAAATTTACCATTTGTAATGTTAGATAAAGGACTTCTTCCAAGATCACCTGCAACAATATAAGTCAAACTTAAGTTTTGCAAGATGTTTATGTATTATAGAATTTGTAATTTTTTTACTACACATAATTAACAATATAATACATACCATTCGAAGGTTGAAGAACGGTAGAAAATGTGTTTGGCGAAATACGTCGATCGATGGTTTTGATATAAGAAGATGAACGAATTGGCGTTACGGTACGACCATCATTCGTATTGTATACTGAAACGTTGGATGACTGCATAACATTTTCTGAAGTAGAAGAGTTGTTTTTCACTTTACGTCTTTTATTATCCAAATAAATTTTCCTAAATTTTCTTCGTTCAGCAGATTGATTGTTGACGATAAACATGATTAGGAGTAACTGAAAAAAAAAAGATGCATATAAAAAAAATATCAACATATTAATAAACAATTATATCGATGACTCAAAAATTGGAAAATTTACTATTTGTAATGTTAGATAAAGGACTTCTTCCAAGATCAGCTGCAACAATATAAGTCAAACTTAAGTTTTGCAAAATGTTTATGTATTATAGAATTTGTAATTTTTTTACTACATAGAATTAACAATATAATACATACCATTCCGAGGTTGAAGAACGGTAGAAAATGGAGATGAAGGTAAAGTTTGAGACTATGACCGTTTAGGCATATCCTAATATTGAAGGCATATGGAACATGTACATGCATAAAAATAGGTATAACAATAAGCAAAAATTATAAATGTAATGAGGAAAGAAAACACTTACATATATGAGATGAATCAAAAGCTCAAACTTCAAGAACACATGAATGCGGTGTAAGATGGTGTTTTGATTTAGACTTGTGAAAGTAGTAGTCTAAAACATTGTGTGTGATGTGTGCAATTAGATTAGAAGTTATTATAGTATTGGAAATTTTTTTAAAAAGGAAATTATAACATTAAAGACCTAATTTTCAGTTATAAAACTAAAAAAGGAAAGATTTGATAACGATTTTTTTGGTGGTAAATTTTTAAAAAATTGGTAGGTTTTTTAAAAAAATTAGGTGTTTCATAATTTAAATTAGTTGAAATTTCGAAAATATATTTTTCATTAATAGTTGATAATAACCCAAAAATAACCATCGATGTAAAATTAGGTAATTCTAATCTTTAATTGCAAAATATATAGTTATTATATAAATTAGGTGTTGTTGATTATCAAATTTTTTTATGAACATGTAACAAAAAAACTTGTTTTACTTCAGCAAAGGCTTCAATTGGTGTGAAGTTTTCATACGAAATATGCATGATACATATTCTTTTGGTGTAATAAGTATGATTTTAACTACTTTATTAATAAAAAGGGAAAACTATTTGAATATGTAATTTAAACTGAAGATAGAAATATTGGGGATATCAATATATATGCGAAAGGATAAAATAAACATACATCAATCAAAACAAAAACATTAAAGGAATAAAAGTTATAGATAATAACTCAATCATAAACATTTTATTCATAAATAAAGTTTCAAAACAAACACCATAACAAAACACTCAAAACCAATCAACCATTCAAACCAAACAAAAACATGAAAATACGGAAAACTATTAAACTGTTTGTGGAACACATAATTCGAGCAGGAATTATTTTTCGATTTAGGAACCAAAAGGATGGTTTCCTCATCTTCATTGGAGACGTTTGCAACACCAGACTTTTTAATCTTAGTTGATGACAGAGATGTGGAATCGTCAACTTCAAACACGTCTGAAAGGTTACGCTTCAATTCCCCTGACGAAGTCTTCGAACAGTGTTTAGAGGTGCATTCTGGTGTGAAGCTATCCCCCATAGAATCCATAGGCTCCTGTAACATAAATTTAACATAAGAAACCATAAGTTGTTATGGAAAAGGTTACACTTATAACATTAAGTTAAACTTAATACCTTAAGAGCAAAAACATTCTGAGTTGATAAATCACTAAGTGAAACATCACCCAACGGCTCATCCGCACCCTGCAATTCGTAAAATAATAATGCTAAACACTACAAAGATATTAAATTTTGTAAGATATATAAATAAAACGTTCGTATGAGTTAACCTGATCGGCTGGAATTTGTTTCTCCAAGGATTCAATTATTGTTGGATCATTCACCAACTTATGAATAGCATAACCATCAGTATGATTGTCAATATTGAATTGCCCAACTTGAATCTTGAAAGTATACTTTTTGTCATTCAAACCTTTAAACTTGTCACACCCCCAAAATCCACACGCGGAGTATCACCGCTTGGAGGCGTGACATGACCAGGTTCAAGCCACCAATCATATTGAACATAACAAGTAATAAATAAAAATTCAACCACACAATATGAAAGGTGTTTCAAATCACAAATGTAGTTAAGTGTTTAGCGGAAGCATAATTGTAGAAACCCAATGTAAGTATTAAGTACGAAATAAAGTAAGTGTTTTTAGCTTGGCACACACTGCCATGTCTCATAACGACCGCGCCTCCCTGTGCAAGCTCCAAGAGTACCTAACGACCTGCAAGGCATGTAACAACGAATCAACAACAAAGTTGAGCGAGTTCACAATTGGTTGTTTAGGTATAGTATTCGTTTCGTAAAACATATGTTCGTTTTGTAAACCATGTATCGTATTAATTCGTATCACGGTCTCCCAGACATGTTTGCGATGATTAGTGGGGGCTTCCCATGTGTTAC
Organism: Helianthus tuberosus; assembly: GCA_030545235.1. Classification (NCBI taxonomy): domain Eukaryota; kingdom Viridiplantae; phylum Streptophyta; class Magnoliopsida; order Asterales; family Asteraceae; genus Helianthus; species Helianthus tuberosus. The sequence continues at coordinate 79,470,768 of CM060417.1, read as the reverse complement.
TAGACCGTGTGTATCGACTACTATGAAAATGTAAGTGGTGCCCTAAGTCAATGTCTATCAGCATTGACCCTTTGCCCATAGTCCATTAGTACACGCCCGTCCGACTGGCACGGTGTGAGGTTTGTTAAACCTAATAGCGCTATTAACTAATGACCCGCTCGCCATTGGCCTCGGCGATTAAGTTGATATAAATGAGGGACTTCATGATAGAGGTTTGGTACAGTGTATATAATCGTGTTGTCCTACCCAAGGAGGACGAACGTACGTATCCTACCCAAGGAGGATACGCGAGGTTGTAGTTACCGTTTAATTCATTTACCCATTCCCAACCCTTGGGAATCCCATGCCTTGGAAAGAGTGTGAACTCACCTTGGTTTGCTGGGTATGATAACGTACGTCTAGCGTTAATTAATTGTTAGGTCCGTTACTCGCGACCTAAGGTATAATGTCATATAAGTGAGTATATGAATAAGGTTTTGCAATACCCTAGTGTTCAAACAATTCGGCATTTATTATGATCAGAATACGAGTTATCATCTAGTTGCACATAGCATTCACAGTGGCTTCTCTTATTTTATAATTCGGGTTAATAAACCCACATCCTACTCACATTACACAGAAATAATCTGTCACATTATTATCGATTTAACATATATATATATATATATATATATATATAAGTCTACTAATTTAATACATACAACCAATTAGTAATATCAATTTACATGTTGGCTGAATATATTCATTCAACTATTTAAAAGTGTATGTGGATAAGGAACAAATCTGAAAAGATGGGACATAAGTTGGAATTTCCCAAATGCGGACATCACCTCCATTAACGCAGACCAACACCACCTAATATTTTATGTTTAGACTTCTTCAAGAGTTACAAGTCACAACTATGTTCGGATCATACTAGAAACAGGAAACTCAGAACATTCAAATTGAATATATATTCGAATCATGTGTGATTAACAAACTGGCTCATGTACCCATTTAACATATATTCTTGGCCCAACACTTGACATAATTCAGCGGCCCACTCAATATACTTTAAACTTGGAACACAGAAATAAGAAAACATAATTCCTGAACTATATATTTTGTAAAACCCGGATCCATTAACCCCACCTAAACTCGGACCTATATGTTTGTTTAAACCCAGACGACTTCAAAGATACAAACCCTGAACTTGTTTTTTTTTTATAATCAAATCACGTATAAAAAAATCGTGCAAGGGTTATCGGAACATATTATGCATGTAAGGCAAGATCATCACCATATCGAATTTTCTACATATATATATTAATCACATTAACAGTTTCATAACATCCAGAATTGCTACAACCAACTAATACAATTAGATTGATGAGAATAACAAACTAACCGCATGACTTCAGGTGGGAGGAGAGGTTTACGAGTGAAAGAATGAAGGCTGCTGCTTGGCCGAAAGTATTAGGGTTTACAAGTAATTGAAACGTCCAATGCATGTTATACGTAAATAAGAGGCTTGGGTGGTTGGGCTCTTACTGGGATGCGGATCAAAGTGCAAGTGATTAGAGGTATATTTGGGCCAAGAACTTGATGTGCGGCCCTTAACATACAATAATGTGGTATCCAGCCCAAATCATTGAGTGTGTATATGTTAAACTGTTGGCCCACATTCATGAAACACCAAGTACGGCCCACTCACGAGGATGGCCCAATAACACACTCAGTCATAATCCGACCCGCTTAAGCTAAATAATTAATAGTAGCAAAGGTGAACGAGAAATAACAAGGAATCAAGATTACAAGACTAACCTTGGAAGTTCGGGTTGTCACATCATCCCCAACTTGAAAGAAATTCCGTCCCGAAATTTAGCACGTGGTTACTGAGGAAGCTAGTTGTGTTGTTTCCTGGTTTTCCTGGGGTGTCACATCATCCCCCCGTTGGATTGGAATTTCGTCCCGAAATTCCGCAGTAGCTTCAGCCTCAGTAGTGGTTGCACTGTTTCTGAACAACTAGGGATAGTTGAGTTTCATTTGATCTTCTCGTTCCCAGGTAAACTCTGGGCCACGACGGGAGTTCCAACGAACTCGAACAAGAGGTATTCTGGTGCGTTTGAGAATCTTAACATCTCGATCTGTAATCTCTACAGGTTCCTCGACAAATCGCAGCTGATCGTCGATAGTGAGCTCCTTCAAAGGAACTATGAGGGTCTCATCTGACAGACACTTCTTCAGATTCGACACGTGAAAAAAAACGTTGTGAACTGCACTGAGTTCTGCGGGTAGGTTTAGTTTGTAGGCCACTTTGCCTATTTTCTCAATGATTTCAAATGGTCCGACATAGCGCGGGTTAAGTTTGCCTCGTTTGCCAAAGCGAACTACACCTTTCCAAGGTGAGACTTTGAGTAGCACTCGATCCCTAACCAGGAACTCGAGTGGTTTCCTGCGCTTATCAGTATAGCTTTTCTGACGGTCACGAGCTGCCGCCATTTGTTGCCGTATCTGAGCAATTCTTTCCGTTGTGTCTACTACAAGTTCTGGACCCGTGATCTGACTATCCCCCACCTCTGCCCAACAAAGAGGTGACCGGCATTTACGCCAGTACAATGCCTCAAATGGAGCGGCTTGAATGCTGGTGTGGTAACTGTTATTATACGAAAACTCCACTAGAGGGAGATGTTTTTCCCAGCCGTTGCCAAAATCGATTACACATGCACGAAGCATGTCTTCAAGGGTTTGGATGGTGCGTTCAGACTGCCCATCCGTTTGCGGGTGATAAGCTATGCTCATGTCTAAACGTGAGCCAAAAGATTTGTGCATTGCTTGCCACAGTTCTGAAGTAAAACGTGCATCACAATCAGAGATAATAGAGGTCGGCACTCCGTGCCTCGAAACCACTTCCTTTAAGTAAACGTCTGCTAGAGTGGAGAACTTATCCGTTTCCTTGATAGCCAAAAAGTGTGCAGACTTTGTGAGTAGATCCACGATCACCCAAATAGTATCATTTCCATGTTGAGATCTAGGTAGGCCAGTAACGAAATCCATGGAAATTTGCTCCCATTTCCATTATGGTATTTCTGGTTGTTGGAGTAGGCCCGATGGTTTCTGGTATTCAGTCTTGACTCTCGCACAAGTCAAACACTTGCTTACGTAAGTTGCTATGTGAGCTTTCATACTAGGCCACCAATATGTAGTTCTGAGATCGTGGTACATCTTATCCGAACCAGGATGTACCGAGTAACCAGACTTATGTGCTTCATCCATTACAAGTTCTCGTAGATTGACATAGAGTGGAACCCAGATGCGTCCTGTTACGTAGTAGGCGTCGTCTTCCTTTTGTTCTAACCGTTGCCAGGAGCCGCGTAGGGCTTCAGCCCTGACATTTTCTGGTTTCAATGCTTCTGCCTGAGCATCTCGTATCTGTGCAGGAAGACTAGATTGGATGGTGAGTTGTAGTGCTCGCACACGCCTAGCTGTGGTATCTTTTCAACTGAGGGCGTCAGCCACAACATTTGCCTTGCCCGGATGGTACTTGATGGCACATTCGTAATCATTCAACAACTCGACCCATCGACGTTGTCGCATGTTCAACTCCTTTTGCTTGAAGATATGCTCGAGACTCCTGTGATCGGTGTAAATGATGCACTTGGTACCGTACAGGTAATGTCTCCATATCTTGAGGGCGAAGACAACAGCTCCCAGCTCCAAATCGTGTGTAGTGTAATTCCTTTCGTGAATCTTAAGTTGGCGCGAGGCGTAAGCGATGACTTTGTCACGTTGCATCAGCACGCAACCAAGTCCCTGGATGGATGCGTCACAATAAGCCACAAAATCGTCTGTGCCCTCTGGCAATGAAAGAATAGGTGCGCTACAAAGTCTATCCTTTAAGTGCTGAAATGCTGATTCCTGTGTAGTACCCCAACGATACACAACGCCTTTCTGAGTTAGTGAGGTGAGGGGCTGTGCAATCTTGGAGAAGTCCTTGATGAACCTTCTATAGTAGCCCGCCAAACCCAAGAATTGGCGGATTTCTGTTGGTGTACGGGGTGCAGGCCAGTTCTTAATCGAGTCTACCTTGGATGGATCAATGTGTATCCTATCCTTGTTCACTACGTGACCTAGGAAATGGACTTCACGAAGCCAGAAGTCGCATTTCGAGAACTTTTGTTGGGATTGAACCCTAAAAGAGGAACAGATAATGTAAAGCCAAAACCAGGTCACAACAGAGGATTCATAATAAGCAGCAGTTTACACTTTGCTCTTCCCTTGAAAGTGAGTTATAACATCTGATGGTCTCTATCTGCTGCTCATAATCAACTGCTGCTGCCCTTTCAACTGCTGATATGATCCTAAAGACTGCTGAAGACAAACTCTGTTGCTCTATCTACTGCTGTCTCTTAAGTGCTGCTGAAGACACAAACACTGCTCATTCAAGGACTGATCACCTTTGAAGAAAGCACTGATGTTGTTGTTAAGCATCAGGGCTTAGGCTACAACAGTGGAACGTGAAGCAGTTGTTTCCTCATAATTTGTATTTTAATTACAATCAGTTGTTAGACATCAGTATTTGTGTAAAGACAGTAGATACAGGTTGTTAGGCTGTTAGACGTCGCTTTCATGGTGACGTCAGCTGAGATACCTCAGTGGTTTGGTTTGCCTATAAATGTAACAGTACCCTGTACTGTTACATTTGATTGACTGAGTGGGTTCTTCTCCTCATGTCTAATCCTTTCATCTTGTGTGCAACCAACCTTGGGGCATCAGGCTGAGGGGGAGTATAGTTTGTAAGCATGACTGTAATCTTTTGCTTTGATTTGTAAATCATTTGACTCTATGTGAAGCAATTGTTTATCAAACTATTTTCTCCTTTGATTGTGTTTACAAAGTTTGTTTTCATTTCCGCTGCACTTAACATGTTTTCATATTCATTGATCATTCATTTCAAACAAACAAACAAACACTATCATGAGAGCCTCCGATCCTAACAATTGGTATCAGAGCTCGGACAGTCAAATTCGATCTAACAATCAATTTGACATTATAGTTCAGCTCAAAATTCATTGATACTAAGGTTGGTTGTATTTAGTTGAAAAACAGAGTAACGAGTAAATCATGCTCAAAGTGGTTAATCAAAAACTCTATAAATCAACCAAGATGTCATATGACACACAAATTTCACACAACAAGTGAATTCATGCACAAATCACTCATAGTTTTCAGATCTGAAAATATATCTGGTAAACTATGGGATTATTTCATGTTTTCAAAATTGATTTCAATTGCTGTTATGAAAATTGTGATGTCACCTTATTAAAATGCTAAAGTATGAACCTCAGTTTAACAAATCTATGTTCATAAAAGCATTGTTGTTTTGTTAACACTAAAAGAGGGAAATTAAAACTTTAGTCATTCAGATCCTATGTGTTAAAACAGGTTGAGTCCTTCAAAAGGACAAAATCAACTTTGTTAAAATACATTGCGGAATTTCACAAAAACTCAGAAGTGTGTCTATCTCAAAACTTTTGAAATCAAAAGGAAAGAGTATAAACATAAAACACTTATGAGTCAAAGTTTAGGGTAATAATGGTAACTAAGCAACTATGTGCATTTATCTGTTCAGGAAAAGGTTTTGATTCCAGTAAATGAACTCCAAAGAGGACTAGACAAATGTTCAAAATTTTTTCTCCATGTGTCCTCAAGTTTGCAATCAATTGTCAAAGAAAATGGTTCCAAACAGTGGTCAAAATGTATCCAAAAGTTTCTTACCACCGGTGACCACTGACCATTTTCAAAAACTTATGAATGATATGATTATATACTCTATTGAAATTATACCAGATCCTTTTTGATACTATTCTCAGAAGAATCCTTTAACTATTTTTTGTTGTTCAAAGGATTTTCTCAAATAACCAGGATATATTATTCATTTTTTTTTTGGAATAATATATTTGGAACTTTTGCTTGTTTTTGTTGGCAATAGTTTCAGCTCCTGCCAGGATGTAATACCTCATTTTTATGGTATTAGTGTCCTCATAAATGGGTCAAAAGGAAATGGTACAAATGTCATGATCATGTCATACTCAGGTTTGCTCCTAAATTTTTATCAAAGGTTGATTGCAAACTGTGCTTAAAATACTAGGGTACTCATGTGTTAATTGAATATTTAACGAAGATGAGTTGCCTTAGCAAAAAGTTCTCATTCATCTGGGGTACTAAACCACTGTCTTTCAAAATTGACATGTGGCAAAACCTTGAATGAAAATTCTCAAAACTGTAGCTGAAACACCTGTTCTTCAGAATTATACCATTTACCCTAACCTCTGTCTTGTTCTAACGTCTGATCTCTAAACACTGTCCACTGCTGAAAGTTAACCACTGATCCCTCATTTTCTTGAAAAGCACTGATGCTCAAAATCAGTGTCTTATCCACTGATAGTTAAAATCATCCACTGCCCATAATTTTTACCGTTGTAACCACTGATGCTTGATACGTCAGTGGCTCTGAAAACAACTGTTCTTCATACTTCATCCGTTTCATCAGTGTTAGACACGTGGTCAGTTTTTAGCCCTCAGATCTTAATAACCGCTGCCACATCAGCGATCATTTTTAAATAAAACCCTGCCCTAAACCCCAAACAGGGTTTTACACTGTCGAATTGAATTCCAAAAATTCTCTTCTCATAGCAGTTTCTAACCCTTCTTCTCAAAAATCTCCAAAATCCACCTTCGTTCTTCTCCGCAAAAATGACAAAATCAAAATCAAAACCTAATTCACCATCACCTTCCAAAGAGGTCGCTCAAACGACCGAAGAACCCATCGAAATACCATTCAAACAATCTCACAATTATTTGGGTTTACTCACAAAACCCAAAGACAACCATACCTTCGACTCCATCATTGATGCAATAACTGGATCAAAGTACAAAACTTTGTTGACGGTAAATGCTCCCATTTATCTGCAAACCCAGAGAGAGTTTTGGAAAAAGGCGTCGCTTGAAAAACAAGACGGAAAAGTCATAGCCATTAACTCCTCAATACAGGGTAAAGCAGTTCAAATAACCCCACAGTCGATCTCCGAAGTCTTTAATCTCAACGATCAGGAAGGTAAACTCTCTTTTGAAAAAGTCGAGATGAAAACTGATTTCGTGAAAAGGGGTTATGCAGAAGAACCAAAGGTAGATACCCTACAAAAGGGTTATTTTCCATCTGCACCCAGGTTTTTATTTCACACACTCTTGATGTGTGCTTCAAATAAAACAACATCTTTCAACGAAATACCATTGAAAATTCAAAGCCTGGGTTACGCTATTTTGAATAATAAAGACTATAACTACTCCCAGGAGATTTTCAATGACATGGTGAAAAACGTTGAAAGTAAAGCATTTTTACTTTTTCCAAGATTTTTGAGTTATTATTTTGAACAAAAATTTGAAAAGAAAAATGTAAATTTGCTCAAACAAGGTGTTCATTGTCAAATAAAAAGCATAACAAAAGAAACATTTTCAAGGATGATGGCACCAATAAAAACAAAAGCAGGGGTACCTGAGCAGACTTTAGCGGTTACAACTGCTCCTCAGGTATCAGCTGCTGAGCCCACTGCTCCAGGTGATCATAGCAGCACTCCCACTGCCTTGAAACCCACACCTGCCACCACTAAAAAGACCAAAAAGAAAACATCCAGAAAACCCACCAATCCCAAAACAAAGGCAACTCTGGAAGATGAGATCCCAGAGGAAATGCCTGTGACAACACAAAAGTCACCACAAACCACTGCTGCTACTTCCTCACAGCAGTTGGAAGAAAGATCTCAACCCATAACCGAAACTCCTCCTGCATCCTCACAAAAGGATCAGGTTGTAAGCACAGGGACACCATAATATGAAGCTCTGAATCCACTCGGATCCATCTTCCTCAGTCCTGATCCCAAGGACATGTCTCTTTCAACCCCCATCCCCTCACCAATAATAATGCCACAATCCATGCTACCTCTGTTGCATGCAGCTGCTATTGCACAGACACAAACCAGTTCCTCTCTATCACCTATCACTGATAGTATACATCCACAAGTGACTGGGTCTGATGCTTATACTTCTGCTATCCCAGCAACAGTTGAGGAGGTTACACTGCAGGAGTTACAAGTAACTCCTGTCAGTAGTTCAAGTGGAGCAGCAACTACAACTGGTGGATCAACAGATCCTCAGTTGGACAGTTGTTTCATAAGTAAGACTCCCTTGAAGGCAATTTCTTCCATGGCAACTTCGGTGACCACCAGTGAGTTGGATCTAACCACTGGTACCATCAAAGGTTTATCGAGTGCCGAAGAAAGAAGTCCCCAGTACCGAGAACAAGGGGCATCAATGGGTGACTTTTGGGACTCTGTTCCTAAGTCACACGTTGATATAACCACCACAGGTGGGGATTCAGATGATCCCAGTAAAATGGGTGATGATTCAAGATATCAGGAATTGACGGGCAGAGTGGAAAAACTTGAAGAATCAGTTTCTGAAATAAAGGAGATGGTGCAAGAGATTTTAAAAGCTCAGAAAGCACAATCCTCTGTTGTTCCTGCTCAAGCACCTGCTCCACAACAAGCACCTGCTGCAAATGAGCTTTGGAATATCTTCCAACCCATGCTTGAAAAACAGCAACAAATGGCTGATCAAAAGCATGTTGTTCAAGTACAAATGCTGTCAAACATGATGGAATCAAGGTTCAAGGATACTCAAGCAGATATCAAGGCTATTAAGGCCAGTATCCAAACTGCCACTGGCAAGGCTCCTTCAACTTTGCTATTCTTTGATGACCCCCTTGCAGATAATGCCAAAAAGGGGGAGATAATGAAGCAAATGAAGAAAAAGGGAATTGAACATGGCATTCATATTGAACCTGAAAAAGAAAAAGAAAAAGAAAAACAGGTCTCAAAACCTGTTAGCCAAACAGCTGATACAGCAGCAGTTACAAAAACTGCTGCAGCAGCAGTTACAAAAACTGATGTCAGTAGCCAAACAGCTGCCATCTCATCAACACACACACCACCACCACACACCACTACAACTACTGCTCCACCATCATCATCCACAATTACACCATCACCACTGCCTCCTGTCATAAAACAGAAGACAACAGATGTTACAACATCTGTTGTAATGACAACAGTGATTGAAACACAAGTTGTTTCAACCACTGTCAGTCAATCACTGCCACAAACCACTGCTATCCAATCTACCACCACTGATCCACCCAAAACATCATCTGCTTCTTCTTCATTAAAAAGGAGAAGAAATCTCATATCAGATGATGATTCACCACCATCATCACCAACATCACCACGTCAATCCCCTGCTCAAAAGCAGAAGACAACTGCTGACATATCAGCAGTTGTTAGTCAGTCATCCACCACTGCTTTCACCCTTTCTACTTCACAGCCAAGGCTTTTCAACAGAATAAGAAAACCAATACCTGCTGATGAGGGTACATATGATCCTAATGCTGCACAAAATCCTCTGGAACTTGAAGCTATCAAAAATGAGATGAGGCAATTCTATACAGAAGAGGATCCTTCAAAAAGAAGATTCTCCTCACTCATAGGCTACATGCCACCAGAGGATATGGATGATTACCTAAAACTCAAGGCAAAGCAGGCCAATGTAAAAGCCAAGGTTGATAGTGAAAAAGAAAAGTTAAGCGAAGATGGCATTGCTAAAAGACTGGAGTTCTACTTCACAAAAGTAAAGCAGATAGAAGGGTTTGCACAAGACCTAAACAAAGAAAAGGTTGATCAAAAGAAAGAGTTAAGAAAACAATATCTAGCCTACATCATGAAAGAGAAATTCTATCCTGCTGAAGAACAACAGTTCAGAGAATGGCCAGTAGTAGCTCTTAAGCGTGAGGCAGAAAGGATTAAAAGGATTAAGAATGATCCTACGAAGAAGAGGAATGCTCCTAACTGGAGAAAATATGAAAAGCTCATTGCTGACTTAACTGCTGAATATAAGAGAAAGAGAAAGGAGCTGGTGGATGCGAAAATGGATACTGCTGAAGCCATATCAAAATGGTCTAAACAGCAGACTGATGAAGCCTATGAAAGGCTAAAGAAAAAAAAGATCACTGTTTCAGGCACTTCTAAAAAGCAAGAACAAATGATGAAGCTTGAACAGAAGATGGGAAACCTCGACACACTGTTCCGGTCTACTTTTGTAACAAACCAAGAAGAGGGAGAACAGCTGACTGAAGAAGAGGTAATAGACAAAGAAGCAGAATACTTCAAAGATACCATCACGAAAATGGGTCTAAAAGAAGAAACTTCAACAAAGCTTCAAAGCCTTTTTAAGGCATTAAACAAACCTGCGTCTCCAAACACTGCTAAAGACAAGACAGAAGCTGTAAGACAAGAACTTATTGAACAAGAAACTGCAGAAGATATAGCTGCAGCTGACAAAGTCTTTGAAGAAGCTTTCAAAAGAATGTCTGAAAGTCTGCAGTTGTTTTCAAGGCCATTATCCCTCAACTCATTTTCAAATAAGTCTCTCCCAAGAAACCCACTTGGCTTAAAAATACTAAAGTGGAAGTCTGATCAAAAGACCCATGTATTGACTCTGCTCAGATCTAATGGCGATGTGAAGCACATATCAAGGAAAGAAGCACTAGGCCTTAGTGTTCAAGATTTGCACGATCTCCTTGGGCTTTCACTGTGTAGGGATGAGGATGACCAGAGTGCAAAGGAATTTGAAGCTGAATTCAAAGAACAAGCTAAGGCACTCTTGATGAGTAATAAAGGTCCTGAATAATGAAAGGTTTTGGCATTATCTGTTCCAGGGGGAGATTGTTGGGATTGAACCCTACCAGAGGAACAGATAATGTAAAGCCAAAACCAGGTCACAACAGAGGATTCACAATAAGCAGCAGTTTACACTTTGCTCTCCCCTTGAAAGTGAGTTATAACAACTGATGGTCCCTATCTGCTGCTCATAATCACCTGCTGCTGCCCTTTCAACTGCTGATGTAATCCAAAAGACTGCTGAAGACAAACTCTGTTGCTTTATCTGCTGCTGTCTCTTAAGTGCTGCTGAAGACACAAACACTGCTCATTCAAGGACTGATCACCTTTGAAGAAAGCACTGATGTTGTTGTTAAGCATCAGGGCTTAGGCTACAACAGTGGAATGTGAAGCAGTTGTTTCCTCATAATTTGTATTTTAATTACAATCAGTTGTTAGACATCAGTATTTGTGTAAAGACAGTAGATACAGGTTGTTAGGCTGTTAGACGTCGCTTTCATGGTGACGTCAGCTGAGATACCTCAGTGGTTTGGTTTGCCTATAAATGTAACAGTACCCTGTACTGTTACATTTGATTGACTGAGTGGGTTCTTCTCCTCATGTCTAATCCTTTCATCTTGTGTGCAACCAACCTTGGGGCATCAGGCTGAGGGGGAGTATAGTTTGTAAGCATGACTGTAATCTTTTGCTTTGATTTGTAAATCATTTGACTCTATGTGAAGCAATTGTTTATCAAACTATTTTCTCCTTTGATTGTGTTTACAAAGTTTGTTTTCATTTCCGCTGCACTTAACATGTTTTCATATTCATTGATCATTCATTTCAAACAAACAAACACTATCATGAGATCCTCCGATCCTAACAACTTTGCATACAGTTGCTCCGTTCGAAGGAGTTCCAAAATAAGTCGTAGATGCTGCTTGTGTTCCTCCTGACTCTTAGAATAGATCAGAATGTTGTCGATGAAAACTATAACCAACTTATCCAGGTACGGTTTGCACACTCTGTTCATAAGGTCCATGAAGATCGCAGGTGCGTTTGTTAACCCGAATGGCATGACCAGAAACTCGTAATGGCCGTAGCGAGTTCTAAATGTTGTTTTGGAGACGTCCTCGTCCCGGACTCTCAGTTGATGGTAACCTGACCTCAGATCAATCTTTGAATAGTAGCTCGACCCTTGCAGCTGGTCGAACAAGTCGTCAATGCGTGGAAGAGGATAGTGATTCTTCACGGTCACCTTGTTGAGTTCGCGGTAATCAATGCACATCCTGAAGGTACCGTCTTTCTTCTTTACAAATAATACTGGTGCTCCCCAGGGCGAAGAGCTAGGACGTATGAAACCCTTGTCCAAGAGTTCTTGCAGTTGTGTAGATAGTTCTTCCAATTCTGATGGAGCTAAGCGGTACGGTGCACGAGCTATTGGTGCTGCTCCAGGAGCTAGCTCGATTTGAAATTCGACCTGGTGATGAGGCGGTAGACCAGGTAATTCCTCAGGAAACACTTGAGGAAAGTCGCGTACAACTGGAATATCCTCTATCTTCTTCTCTTTCGTTGATGCGTCAGTAACAAGTGCTAAAATAGCAGTGTGGCCCTTTCGCAAACACTTCTGGGCCTTAAGAAAGGAGATGATGCCCACAACAGCACCACTCTTGTCGCCTTGGATCATGAGAGGTTCTTTACCAGAACGGGGAATACGAACGATCTTCTCCTTGCAAAGGATCTCTGCTTGCTGTTGCGATAACCAATCCATACCAATGACGATGTCGAAACTACCCAAAACTATAGGAATGAGGTCGATAGAGAAAGTCTGACTAGCTAAGACGAGATTACAACCCTTAACTATGTGTGTGGCTTCTAGGCTTTTACCGTTTGCTAACTCTACGGCATGCTTGGTGTTCAAAAGTGTTGGTGTGCGTTTAAGCATTTGACTAACTTTTAGAGACACATAACTGGTATCGGCACCCGAATCAAATAAAACAGTAACATAAAAGTCGTAGAGAAGAAACTTACCCCTCACCACGTTAGGATCATTCCTTGCGTCACCCTGACCAATCACGAACGCTCGACCCCTGGCACCATTGTCGTCGTTATTACTCCCGTTGTTATTCCCGTTGCCCTGATTATTGTTGTTGTTGTTGTTCGGATTTTGATTTAACTGGGGGGCAGTCCCGCTTGAAGTGGCCTTCAGCACCACACTGAAAGCATCCCCTGTTACCTCGCTGTCGCTGCTGGTTCTGTGGAGCTGGTGGTTGTTGTTGTTGGTTCTGATTCGCAGGTCGTGAGCTCCTGCAATCCTTAGCTTCATGACCCATCTTGAGACACCTCTGGCAACGTCCCTTGTTGCACTAACCATTGTGGTGTCTGTTGCATTTGTTGCACTTCGGGAGGTTTCCTCGATATCCACCCTGCCCTTGACTACCAGAAGATTGCTGACCAGGACTCTGGTAGTCATCAATCTTTCGCTGCTGTGCCTGGGACTGAACTGTAGTTGAACCCTTGCTGGAGGCTCCTTCCCATTTTCGTTTGTTGTCATTGGGAGTAGCAGAAGTAGTAGTAGTAGTAGCACCTATACGCTTAGGCAGCCTGTTCTGTTCCACTGCCTGGTCTGTGAGACGATAAGCAAGACGAGTAACATCCTGGATGGTAGCAAGGTTAGCAGCTGTCACATGGCTTTGAATCTCTGGTACTAAGCCTTTGAGGTACAGCTCGATACGCTTGATGGGAGGATCCACCATAGTTGGACATAACACTGCCAGTTCGTTGGATCGCTTCGTATACGCCTCTATCTCTGACCCCGTCATCTTCAGGTTAAAGAACTCCACTTCCAACTTGTGGATGTCATCACAATTACAGTATTCTCGCTTAATCAGTTCCTTGAAGTCGTTCCATGGGGTGGCATTTGCAGCTGCCAGCCCTAACATTTGAACTTGCGCGTTCCACCAAGTGAGCGCTATACCCTCAAGGGTACCAGTAGCATACTTCACCCTGCGGGCCTCAGGGCATTCACACATTTCGAAGACTGACTCGAGCTTCTCAAACCAGTGGAGGAGTCCAACTGCCCCTTCAGTGCCACTGAAAGTACCAGGACGACAGTCCATGAAAGTTTTGAACGTGCACACAGGCGGCTGAGCATGCTGGCCTCCTGCTTGGGCGGCTGCAAGTGCCGCAACAACTTGTTGATTAATCAGAGCCATCAACTGGGCTTGAGTCATGTTAACGCGTCCAACCATGATCTTCATATCAAGGGAAACATGAGTGAGAGGGGTTCGCGAAAGTGCTATGACAGAAGGGAGTAAGCACACACGTGTTTTCAAACATTGGTTGTTACGTTTATCTAAACATACCATGAGCAAAGTTCTATGTAATCTAGCAAGTAGGCAATGTAAACATAAATCATATCACCTAGAATGTCGAGTCTTGCACGTGGAGCGAAGCGTCGTTATGGATCGTTGAGCACTGTTCAGGTTATAGTCTGGTTTTAACAAAAACTTTTTCCCTTATTAAAACCAAGTTCACTATAACCAATGGCTCTGATACCAATTTGTCACACCCCCAAAATCCACACGCGGAGTATCACCGCTTGGAGGCGTGACATGACCAGGATCAAGCCACCAATCATATTGAACATAACAAGTAATAAATAGAAATTCAACCACACAATATGAAAGGTGTTTCAAATCACAAACGTAGTTAAGTGTTTAGCGGAAGCATAATTGTAGAAACCCAATGTAAGTATTAAGTACGAAATAAAGTAAGTGTTTTTAGCTTGGCACACACTGCCATGTCTCACAACGACCGCGCCTCCCTGTGCAAGCTCCAAGAGTACCTAACGACCTGCAAGGCATATAACAACGAATCAACAACAAAGTTGAGCGAGTTCACAGTTGGTTGTTTAGTTATAGTATTCGTTTCGTAAAACATATGTTCGTTTTGTAAACCATGTATCGTATTAATTCGTATCGCGGTCTCCCAGACATGTTTGCGAAGATTAGTGGGGGCTTCCCATGTGTTACTAGACCGTGCGTATCGACTACTACGAAAATGTAAGTGGTGCCCTAAGTCAATGTCTATCAGCATTGACCCTTTGCCCATAGTCCATTAGTACACGCCCGTCCGACTGGCACGGTGTGAGGTTTGTTAAACCTAATAGCGCTATTAATTAATGACCCGCTCGCCATAGGCCTCGGCGATTAAGTCGATATAAATGAGGGACTTCATGATAGAGGTTTGGTCCAGTGTATATAATCGTGTTGTCCTACCCAAGGAGGACGAATGTACGTATCCTACCCAAGGAGGATACGCTAGGTTGTAGTTACCGTTTAATTCATTTACCCATTCCCAACCCTTGGGAATCCCATGCCTTGGATGTCACACCCTGGCTTTGCGGAAGCGTGGTTATTTTGGTGTGACTTCTTAATACCATAGCTTAACCATAACAAAGCTATATGAAATAAAATCATGCAAGATCATCCATAGATTTAAGTTTTAAAACCGAAGTAACACAACATTGTCTTAGGGACTTACAACCTCATAAAATAAAACATTGTCTTGAATAACATAAACACCGACATGAAATAAACGCAGTTTAAGATTTGTGACTTGTCCAGGAAAGAGTCACATTTCCTAAACTGGGATGACCTTGGAACCCTTATGCAGCGGGAAAACATAACATACCGCGCCAGATCTTTAATTTCCTGAAATACATGTAAGTTGAAAAATCAACAATAATGTTGAGCGAGTTCATGCGTAAGTGAGTAAGTAAACCTTTGTGAGTATAAAAATAGTCTTGGTATGTAGCAAATAAGGAAAAAGAGATCACCAATGGTTTGCAAGGCCATTGATATGTGTGAAGTGCAAGTAGGAAGACTCAAACCTAGCAAATTTAGCGTTGGGTACAAAGTCACTCCAAGGTCCGTTCTGTTGGGCCTCTCAGAGGTCCGTTCTGTTGGGCCTAGAGTTGGGCTCGCTACACCCAGATAGATCTACCGCTTACGTCCCTCGGTCCTACAATGAGGATTAATGGCCTCCAGTTTCTGCCTACCCACTCACATGATCTAAGTAGTAAACCTCCTAACGCTAACCATACCGTGTAAAAAGTACTTGTAATCAAAGTAACATGTATTTCACCCCCGCAGTTAAGAAAACTGAAAACAGTTAGAGAAAAGGGGGACATGAACTCACAGTGGTGCGTCTCTACCAAGTATGCCTCCAAATCAAGCAGCTGTGTGACGACCTACATGTACTAACTCTATTAGACGGACGGCCGTGCCTTAGCTTTAAGGTTTAAGTTTTTGGGAAATAGTTAGACAACTATTTCGTGTTTATATTCTGTATATACTTGGTAGTTATTTTCTTCCCAAGGATGGGGGATTTCATACATGTGCGTTCGTATAAATTCGGATTACTCTATTAAGTCTCACTTAATATATTTTATTTCTAACTCCCAAAATATAAATATTCTTCCCAAAAATATTATATTTTAATACATGTGATTTCTCAAAATAATACTTAGTAATATTATTTTTACTCTAAAAATAATATTTACGTAGTTCACAAAATAATCATAAACACTTATACAAGTGATGTTGTGAAAAATATATACTAAATATATTTGTATCACGTTTTATTTTGTGAAAATCCCACCTCCGATGTTTTGTAAATATAGTCGTGGCGAAACTTATATTTTGAAAACAAGTCAAAATGTATTTCTAACACTTATAGTGAAAATATTTCTAAGTGTTAGGTTTTAGAAAAATTTCGCCAGAGTTTCCTCTGTAACTGGAGGTGGCCACGCTTTCAAGCGTATCATTTTCTTTTATAAATCAAACCAACAATTTTCTCAATCAACCAAAACAATGTTCAAATCACAAACTAGTCAAAATATGTATATAAATCGCATAAATTTCATGAACTTGTGATTTATCCAAACTGTGAAGTAATCTCATTACTTTTAGTGGATCTTTATATAAAACAATCCGATTTTGTAAAAACCTTGTTTTTTTTTTAGAGAAAATCCATCTTTACAACTTCCCGTCATCTTTTACAAAAACTGTTATTTTGTCGGATCTTTTCATTTCACAAGTGTTTACACACTTGTGGTTTATAAAAATCATGCTTGTTAGTGTAAAATCCATCTTTTAAAATACATGATTTCTTTGATACGCGGTTCTTTGAGAATACCACTTGCAGATGCGTAGATCTGCTAGTTTTAAACACAATTTCACAAGTAAAACACTTTTACACAAGTTCATGATTCGCGTGTGGTAGAGTTTCACCTTTTATCCCTTGTATCATTCAAAACAAGCTTATGTTAAGATCCATGACATTACCAAACCGGGTTAAACGATGATCCGAGCTACCACATCATAGATCGGGCCTAAATAACCATAAATTTTAATTACTACAAGTTTTACACAACTTATGTACTTTTAACCAACAATACTTGCAAGTTTAGTAAACTTTAATGCTTCAAAATGCAAGATTCCGAGTTTTAATCATCATACATCTTATTAACCACCTTAGATTAGTTCAAGTACGAGTTTTAAGCATTATACCTCTAGCTCGAGGCTAGGGAAGAATCTACGCGCAAATGAGGTGGATAAAAGCTAGAGAAAGTGGTCCTTCGAACTCCGAGTGCACCAAGACTCCTTATATGCGACCCTTAACACTTGTATGATGTTGGAACTTGCAAGATGGAACTCGAAAATGATGGGATGCCCCAAGGGGGGTTCGGCCGTGACTATGTAGAGCAAGAGAGAGAGAGTTTTGTGGTGTTGTATGGAATGTAAGATCTCATGTGCTTAAGTGTAGTTTTATAGGCAAAAATGAGATTAGAGTCCAAAGGGTAATATGCTCTCTTGATATGAGACAAGAGTTAATATATTAATCAAAAATGGTACAAGACTAGTTACATGGTGACCGATCGGCCCAAGGGGGGGGGGGGGGGGTAAGCTAGTTCGATTCCAAGTATTAGTTAGGTTATAGTTAAGTTAAGTAGGTTAGTTAAGCACTTAACTTGGTTAGTAGTGTGTTATGCATTAATACGGGTGCTAGGGTATTCAGGGACCCTAACTGGCTTAGAAAAAGATAAATAATGAAAATAACAATATTTTCGTGTCCCGGGTATAGTCCGGTTGTTTGGTTGGATAGTAATCCGTTAAAGCGTTAACAAAGCTTTAAAGTGTCGTTAATACCCTTTTTAGTGACACAACTCATTCCTGACACTTTGGAAAGTGTCTAGTAATATTTTTCTCCTGTTTTGGCACTTTATTAGTTAGCTAAAAGCTGAATTATTATGTAAAGTGCTGAATTTTGTACTTAGAGTACGTTTTAGGCACATCCAGTCATTGTGACTTATTCCTAGAGACGCAGTTCTACAACCCTTATATCCCTACACTCACCACTAGTGTAGCAAAATATTTCTGGCTCATACAGGCCTTAGAGGCAGTGTTTGCCTGATGCTGGCTTTATCAGCATGTTCAATAGGTTATCCGTTATAGTGCTACTGTGCTTTTTGTGCATCATGTTTGTCACTAAGGTTCAGCATGTAAATAATGTAGTGACAGCAGGTAAGGTATGATGCAAGTAAGTACATGTATCAGTATTCAAGTAGCAGTTTATTCACAAGTTCAAGCAAGCACAGTAATTAAGCAATAATTAATTATTAATTAAGTCGTACGGATACCTGGTTTGGTGAGGGTTGTCACATTCTCCCCCCGTTAAATAAATTTCGTCCCGAAATTTAAGTTCTGCTTGTAGATGCAGGGTTCTTAGGAAATAAGTGGGGGTATTTCTCTTTCATCCGGTCCTCACGCTCCCATGTGTATTCAGGACCATGTCTGGCATTCCAACGAACTTTGACGAGCTTGACACTGCTCCGGCGGGTCTTGTTTACTTTCCAATCAGTAACCTCCACCGGTTCTTCAACGAAATGGAGCGTGTCGTCAACATGGATCTCGTCGATGGGAATGGCAATGTCATCTTGAGTTGGACTTTTCTTCAGGTTGGATACATGAAATGTGTCGTGAACAGAATGGAGTTCAGCAGGTAGGTCCAACTTGTATGCTACTAGTCCTATTTTTTCCAAAACTCTGAAAGGACCAATGTAGCGTGGATTTAACTTCCCACGCTTTCCGAAGCGTGCCACACCCTTCCAGGGTGAAACTTTCAATAAAACCATTTCTCCAACTTGGAAATCCACATGTTTCCGGTTTGGATCCGCGTAGGCCTTCTGTCTGTGGCGAGCTGCTTCGATGCGTTTTAGAATTTGCGCAATCTTGTCGGTCGTCTCTTGGACGATTTCGGGACCAGCAAGCTGCCTATCACCTGCGTCAGCCCAGCATAAGGGTGATCGGCACTTGCGTCCGTAAAGGGCTTCAAAGGGCGCGACACCAATACTGGTGTGGTAGCTGTTGTTGTATGAAAATTCGACCAAAGGCAAATGCTTATCCCAGCTACCGCCCAAATCCATAACACACGCTCTCAGCATGTCTTCCAAAGTTTGTATCGTTCGCTCGCTCTGACCGTCAGTTTGCGGATGAAACGCAGTGCTCAGATTCAATTGTGAGCCAAAGGCTTCTTGGAAGGATTGCCAAATCCTTGATATGAACCTTCCGTCTCTATCAGAGATGATCGAGAGAGGCACTCCATGACGTGCGACGATCTCTCTCATGTAAATTTCCGCCAACTTGCTCGTATTATCCTTCTCCTTGATAGGTAAGAAGTGTGCTGACTTTGTTAATCGATCCACTACTACCCAAATAGTGTCATGGCCTCTTGGCGTTCTTGGCAATTTCGTAATAAAATCCATGGAGATTTGTTCCCATTTCCACTTGGGAATCTCAGGTTGTTGCAGAAGTCCTGAAGGTTTTTGGTATTCCGCTTTAACCTTAGCGCATGTTAAACATTTGCTCACATAAACAGCAACGTCGCCTTTCATCCTAGGCCACCAATAATAATCTTTGAGATCTTGGTACATCTTATCCGCTCCTGGATGGATAGAGTACCGTGACTTGTGAGCTTCATCGAAAATAACCTTCCTTAAATCTCCAAACAAAGGAACCCAAATCCTTTTCTCAAAACACAACGTTCCTTCCTCGTTGGGTACTAGTAGCTTCTCCATCCCACGGAGATATTCTTCTTCAAGGTTTCCTTCCTTGAGAGCTTCTTTCTGCGCAGCACGAATGCGCAAGGAAAGATCGGTTCGGATAATCATTTCTAAAGCCCTAACCCTTATGGGCTTGATCCTCTCCTTTCGACTTAGGGCATCGGTGACCACATTCGCCTTCCCTGGATGATACTTTATCTCGCAGTCGTAATCGTTCAGCAACTCAACCCATCGTCTTTGCCTCATATTCAGCTCCTTCTGATTGAATATGTGCTGTAGGCTCTTGTGATCTGTAAAGATTGTACACTTTGTACCATAAAGGTAGTGTCTCCAGATCTTTAATGCAAAAACCACTGCGCCAAGTTCCAAATCATGTGTGGTATAGTTCTTTTCGTGCACTTTCAGTTGACGCGAGGCGTAAGCAATAACCTTTTGGCGTTGCATCAACACACAACCTAATCCTTGACGCGAAGCATCACAGTATACCACAAAATCATATGTACCTTCCGGTAGTGCTAAGATTGGCGCATTGCAGAGCTTATCCTTCAATATCTGGAACGCTTCTTCCTGTTTGATTCCCCAATCAAACTTCTTATCTTTCTGTGTGAGGAGCGTCAATGGTTGAGCGATCTTTGAAAAATCCTCAATGAACCTTCGATAGTAGCTAGCCAAACCCAAGAATTGTCGAATCTCGGTTGGCGTCTTTGGCGTTTCCCAATTCTTGATCGCTTCGATCTTGGTTGGATCCACATGGATTCCATCTCCATTTACCACGTGCCCAAGAAATTGGACTTCTCGTAGCCAAAACTCACACTTAGAGAATTTGGCGTACAGCTGTTCTTTCTTCAGCAGCTCCAAAATAGCTCTTAGATGCTGCTCGTGCTCCGCCTTTGTTCTTGAATAAATCAAGATGTCGTCGATAAACACAATCATGAACTTGTACAAGTACGGCTTGCAAACTCTATTCATCAAATCCATAAAGACTGTAGGTGCGTTTGTCAAACCAAACGGCATAACCAGGAACTCGTAGTGTCCATAGCGAGTCCTGAAGGCTGTCTTTGGGATGCTCTCCTCTTGTATCCTTAACTGATGGTATCCAGATCGAAGATCGATCTTTGAATAAAAGCTTGAGCCTTGCAGTTGATCGAATAAATCATCAATTCTTGGCAGAGGATATCTATCCTTGATCGTCAGCTTGTTCAGTTCCCGGTAGTCAATACACATACGGAAACTACCGTCCTTCTTCTTGACAAACAGGACCGGAGCTCCCCAAGGCGAGAAGCTTGGTCGGATAAAACCCTTGTCTAGCAACTCTTGAAGTTGTGTCGACAGTTCCTGCATCTCAGACGGAGCAAGTCTATAAGGTGCCTTAGCCACAGGCGCGGCGCCTGGAACTAAGTCAATGTGGAACTCTACTTGTCTCTGAGGTGGCAGTCCAGGCAAGTCTTCTGGGAAGACTTCTGGATACTCCCTCACGACAGGGATGTCTTCGATCTTTGGCTCAGCAACCTTTTTATCCACAATGTGTGCCAGAAAAGCAACACATCCTTTCTGCAAACACTTCCTTGCTTTCAAGCAGCTGATAATCCTCAACGGCGTCTCACACTTCTCTCCATGAACAACAATGGTCTTACCATCATCGGTTGGGATACGAACAACCTTTTCGTGACAAACTATCTCAGCTTTGTTGCCTGATAACCAATCCATTCCTACCACCACGTCGAAGCTTCCCAACTGGACTGGTAGTAGATCTAGAGCGAACTCACGCTCTCCCAATTCAATCACACAACCCCTGATAACTTCATTGGCTTCTACTAACTTCCCATTGGCCAATTCGATCGAGTAGGGAATATCTAACTTATTATCGGCTAGACCAAGCATATTCTTAAATCCTAACGACACGAAGCTATAATCGGCACCAGTATCAAATAAAACGGATGCATAGCGTTGATTTACAGGGAACGTACCAGTAACGACATTGGGGTCCTGGCGCGCTTCCCTTGCTTCGATTTGGAACACTCTTCCACGGGCTTGGTTTAACTCTGGGCAGTTCTTCTTAAAATGCCCGATATCACCGCAGTTAAAGCATCCAAGTCTTTGCCCGTTTCCACCAGCTTGATCATTCCTCTGATTACGATTCACGGCGCCCGCTTGGTTAGCATTGTTGCCTCGATTCTCGTTACCTCCATAGTTTCCTTGTGGGCGATTTCCATTCCCACCCCGGTTGTAATTTCTGTTTCCGAATCCTCCCTGGCCTCCCTGACCAGCAGTGGCCCAACAAGTGTCCTTCGAGTGGCCACGTTTCCCACATGCTTCGCATACTTTTGGCCCGCAATGACCAGAATGGTGGCGCTGGCAGGTGTTGCATTTGGGCTGGGTGCCCATATACCCTTTTCCTTTCTTTCCCCTACCAGTTGTAACCTGAGCTGGCGTGTCTGATCCTCCTTTCTTAACAAGCACACTGGCGCCCTGCTTGAAGTTCGAGAACTTCCGTTTGTTACCTCCTGATGACTCGACGTGAGTCTCTGCCTTCTTGGTCTTGATCTCATCAAACTTGTTCAAACGAATAGCCTCCTCAGTGAGAGCTACGCTCAAATCAATCGCCTCAGTAATAGTCGCAGGCTTGGATGAGGTTACCATGCTTATGATTTGAGGAGCTAGTCCCCAAATGAAACGTTCAATTCTCTTGAACTCAGGAGTGACCATGTAGGGTACCACATGCGATAAGTCATGGAACCTTTGAACGTATTCTGCTATCTTTGGACCGTCCATTTTCAAGTGCCAGAACTCGGTCTCCAATCGCTGGATTTCTGCGCGGGAACAGTACTTTTTGCGCATGAGTTCCTTCAGTTCGGTCCAGGTCAGCGCGTAGGCAGCAGCTTCGCCAAGTGTCTGTACTTGCAGATTCCACCAAGATAGGGCTCCATCTAGAAACAGCCCTGAGATATAGGTGACTTGCTGATCCAGAGCGCACTTGCTCATGCGAAGAACAGATTCGGTTTTCTCAGCCCAACGAACAAAGGCGACAGCACCTCCTGTGCCATCAAAGTTTACGGGCTTGCAGTCTAAGAACTGCTTGTAGGTGCACCCTGCACATACGTTATAACATATGAATGGCATTAGCATCATCGCTAAAGATATCCAATTTGGTCATGGTAGGTCTAAATGACTTGGTATTACCATGAGGTGGATTATTGTTGCCATTGTTATTCGTGCTGCTTCCGCTGGGTCCTCCTTGTGAAGCGGCGTATTGTGCGATGGCAGCAGTGATAATTTGCTGGAGTTCTACTTCATTGGTAGGCATGCGTGTCTCACGTCTCGGCGGCATCTTCTAAAAGATGGTTTACGTTGGTCAGGCCATAGTGAAACGTACGTATATAGTAATAGTAATAGCACATAACATCTCATGTTATCAATACATCACAAATATCAATCACACAACATCCCACGTCATAAAAATATAAATAATCAAATCAAGCATCAAGTATGATGAGAATACTGCGATTGCCATATATCGAGACCACATAGTAAGCGTACAAGTACATCACAGTGTCATACAACGTCAGTCGACCAAGGGCTACACCACCCTAGTCCAAAACTATATCAAATCTGTGTCAATACATCAAATACATGTCAACAAAAGTCAGAATCAAAATGTAGTCTCCAAAAATGTTGTGCAGTCAAAAGCATTCGCCGTCTTCTCACCAACGTCTACCTATACAGTACTGAAGAGCTCTACACGGATGGCGGTGGAGGAGGGGGAAAGTGAGTGTAGAACAAACGACGCAACTGGAGCCAGTCCTCCTCCATGGCTCTCTGGGTACGCAACCAAGAAGCAACCTGCTGCTCAAGTGCCAAAAGGCGTGCAACATAGTCTGGTGGTAAAGGTCCAGAGTGCTGTGAAGAAGCAGGGTGGGTCTGACCCTGACACTGACACGGCGGTGGCTGAGCTCTCTCGAGCTCCTGGATGCGCTGTGTGTGTGCCTCGTGCTGGGCGACAAAAGACATCAAAACGTCCTCAATAGTATACCCCCTATGGAAAGAATGGTAGGGGTCAGTCGGTGGCATAGCAGAGTGTGGTGACCAAAGAAACGGCTCACTGGTGGGATCAAAAGGTGCCACATAAAATGGAGAAACAGTGGGAAAAGTAGCAGACGGTGGTATAGTAGGGATAGATACCGGTATGTGTCCAAAAGGGTGAGCCGAAGAGCCTTCTCCAGCTCGTGCTGGAAGTGTAAACCGAGGAAATGAAAACGAAGTATCAGTGTGACGGGTATCAGGGATCTGAGGGGGAAAAGGTGGAACCTCGTCATCAGCAGGAATCCACCCACGCTGGGCGTGCTCATCTCGTGGGTCCATCTGTGCCTCAAAAAGGGCACGATCAAACTGAACTGGCATAGGATCATGGTGAGGTGCAACAAGAGGGTCAACTGGTGCATCAGCAATAAGTGGGGGATCAACATGATCAGCAGCAATGACATGATCGCCCTCCAACAACGGAGCATCTATAGGATGATCATCAATAGGTGGGTCAGCAATGACAGGCTCAATAATAGGTGCGTCAGCATGAACTGGGTCATGCTCAAGTACTGGGTCAGGAGCAGGGTCTAGTGGCTGCTCGGGCTCATCAAAGGCCATCTCAAAATCGAACTCAGGGTCGATGGGATCAACTGGGTCGACTGGATCCTCCATAGGCTGATCCATGGGTATAAACTCTATATCCTCATCTGGGTCGAATCCTGGGGGAAAGTCAGGATCGGAATCCTCCACATCATCATGGTCGAAAGCAAAGCTAGGAATAGGGGCAACAGAGGATGCCTGGTCGGGATCTGATCCATGAGAAAAGTGCTGCGCACTCTGAGTATGTGAAGGTGCGGAGGCCACAGACTCGAAAGAGTCTGGGACCGGTGAGTGAGCAGGTGACTCCTCGGCGGGAGCATCTGCGATCATCAAGAGATCACCAGCAGCAAGAAGGGCCTCACCCTGAACATCCTCCTCTAAGGGCTGGTCATCAAACAGATCGACGTCGTCATCATCGTCGGCGTTGAGAAGCAAATCATAAGCAGGATAAACAGCTAAGGGTATGGGAGCAGGGATCTCTACTAACGGTAGGTCCCCGGCCAAAGGGCCATCAGCGAGCTTATCAGCACCATCAGGTAAAGCTAAGGGCTGGAAATCATCCTCGTCCGTGCTCGTAACGTCGGATGTGTGAACCTCGTGCTCTGAAGGCTCTAGGTCATCTGATACTATAGGTCTAGGTCCTGTGGTGTCTGAATCACGAGTGCCAGAGGTGTCCATGGTGTCTGTAACATAAACACAGATATATACAATCAATCATATAATCAAATAATCACATAAGTCACCAAGTAAGCATTCAAATCATTCTCCTAGTCTCACTAGCCAATTTCTCCCAGTCTCTAAGACTGCTCTATCATCTACCTCGACCTCTCAGATCGAGCCTTGGTCTCCAATACCGAGCCTCAGCCTCCAAGACTGAGCCTACTCTTCCTAGTCCAACTAGCCAACTACCTCGATCTCTCAGACCGAGCCTCGGCCTCTCAGACCGAGCCTCAGCCCTTCTAGACTGAGCCTATAAATAATAAAACGTGCTCAACATTTGTTTGTAAAAAGTTTTGGATCTGGACTTAAGTGGTATGCAGAAAAATGTTTTCGTGAGAGCCCTAGTGATCATAGTCTAGACTCGAGAAAGAATCCTAGTTCGCTATGATCAGAGCTCTGATACCAAGCTGTCACACCCTGGCTTTGCGGAAGCGTGGTTATTTTGGTGTGACTTCTTAATACCATAGCTTAACCATAACAAAGTTATATGAAATAAAATCATGCAAGATCATCCATAGATTTAAGTTTTAAAACCGAAGTAACACAACATTGTCTTAGGGACTTACAACCTCATAACATAAAACATTGTCTTGAATAACATAAACACCGACATGAAATAAACGCAGTTTAAGATTTGTGACTTGTCCAGGAAAGAGTCACATTTCCTAAACTGGGATGACCTTGGAACCCTTATGCAGCGGGAAAACATAACATACCGCGCCAGATCTTTAATTTCCTGAAATACATGTAAGTTGAAAAATCAACAATAATGTTGAGCGAGTTCATGCGTAAGTGAGTAAGTAAACCTTTGTGAGTATAAAAATAGTCTTGGTATGTAGCAAATAAGGAAAAAGAGATCACCAATGGTTTGCAAGGCCATTGATATGTGTGAAGTGCAAGTAGGAAGACTCAAACTTAGCAAATTTAGCGTTGGGTACAAAGTCACTCCAAGGTCCGTTCTGTTGGGCCTCTCAGAGGTCCGTTCTGTTGGGCCTAGAGTTGGGCTCGCTACACCCAGATAGATCTACCGCTTACGTCCCTCGGTCCTACAATGAGGATTAATGGCCTCCAGTTTCTGCCTACCCACTCACATGATCTAAGTAGTAAACCTCCTTACGCTAACCATACCGTGTAAAAAGTACTTGTAATCAAAGTAACATGTATTTCACCCCCGCAGTTAAGAAAACTGAAAACAGTTAGAGAAAAGGGGGACATGAACTCACAGTGGTGCGTCTCTACCAAGTATGCCTCCAAATCAAGCAGCTGTGTGACGACCTACATGTACTAACTCTATTAGACGGACGGCCGTGCCTTAGCTTTAAGGTTTAAGTTTTTGGGAAATAGTTAGACAACTATTTCGTGTTTATATTTTGTATATACTTGGTAGTTATTTTCTTCCCAAGGATGGGGGATTTCATACATGTGCGTTCGTATAAATTCGGATTACTCTATTAAGTCTCACTTAATATATTTTATTTCTAACTCCCAAAATATAAATATTCTTCCCAAAAATATTATATTTTAATACATGTGATTTCTCAAAATAATACTTAGTAATATTATTTTTACTCTAAAAATAATATTTACGTAGTTCACAAAATAATCATAAACACTTATACAAGTGATGTTGTGAAAAATATATACTAAATATATTTGTATCACGTTTTATTTTGTGAAAATCCCACCTCCGATGTTTTGTAAATATAGTCGTGGCGAAACTTATATTTTGAAAACAAGTCAAAATGTATTTCTAACACTTATAGTGAAAATATTTCTAAGTGTTAGGTTTTAGAAAAATTTCGCCAGAGTTTCCTCTGTAACTGGAGGTGGCCACGCTTTCAAGCGTATCATTTTCTTTTATAAATCAAACCAACAATTTTCTCAATCAACCAAAACAATGTTCAAATCACAAACTAGTCAAAATATGTATATAAATCGCATAAATTTCAAGAACTTGTGATTTATCCAAACTATGAAGTAATCTTATTACTTTTAGTGGATCTTTATATAAAACAATCCGATTTTGTAAAAACCTTGTTTTTTTTAGAGAAAATCCATCTTTACAACTTCCCGTCATCTTTTACAAAAACTGTTATTTTGTCGGATCTTTTCATTTCACAAGTGTTTACACACTTGTGGTTTATAAAAATCATGCTTGTTAGTGTAAAATCCATCTTTTAAAATACATGATTTCTTTGATACGCGGTTCTTTGAGAATACCACTTGCAGATGCGTAGATCTGCAAGTTTTAAACACAATTTCACAAGTAAAACACTTTTACACAAGTTCATGATTCGCGTGTGGTAGAGTTTCACCTTTTATCCCTTGTATCATTCAAAACAAGCTTATGTTAAGATCCATGACCTTACCAAACCGGGTTAAACGATGATCCGAGCTACCACATCATAGATCGGGCCTAAATAACCATAAATTTTAATTACTACAAGTTTTACACAACTTATGTACTTTTAACCAACAATACTTGCAAGTTTAGTAAACTTAATGCTTCAAAATGCAAGATTCCGAGTTTTAATCATCATACATCTTATTAACCACCTTAGATTAGTTCAAGTACGAGTTTTAAGCATTATACCTCTAGCTCGAGGCTAGGGAAGAATCTACGCGCAAATGAGGTGGATAAAAGCTAGAGAAAGTGGTCCTTCGAACTCCGAGTGCACCAAGACTCCTTATATGCGACCCTTAACACTTGTATGATGTTGGAACTTGCAAGATGGAACCCGAAAATGATGGGATGCCCCAAGGGGGGTTCGGCCGTGACTATGTAGAGCAAGAGAGAGAGAGTTTTGTGGTGTTGTATGGAATGTAAGATCTCATGTGCTTAAGTGTAGTTTTATAGGCAAAAATGAGATTAGAGTCCAAAGGGTAATATGTTCTCTTGATATGAGACAAGAGTTAATATATTAATCAAAAATGGTACAAGACTAGTTACATGGTGACCGATCGGCCCAAGGGGGGGGGGGGTAAGCTAGTTCGATTCCAAGTATTAGTTAGGTTATAGTTAAGTTAAGTAGGTTAGTTAAGCACTTAACTTGGTTAGTAGTGTGTTATGCATTAATACGGGTGCTAGGGTATTCAGGGACCCTAACTGGCTTAGAAAAAGATAAATAATGAAAATAACAATATTTTCGTGTCCCGGGTATAGTCCGGTTGTTTGGTTGGATAGTAATCCGTTAAAGCGTTAACAAAGCTTTAAAGTGTCGTTAATACCCTTTTTAGTGACACAACTCATTCCTGACACTTTGGAAAGTGTCTAGTAATATTTTTCTCCTGTTTTGGCACTTTATTAGTTAGCTAAAAGCTGAATTATTATGTAAAGTGCTGAATTTTGTACTTAGAGTACGTTTTAGGCACATCCAGTCATTGTGACTTATTCCTAGAGACGCAGTTCTACAACCCTTATATCCCTACACTCACCACTAGTGTAGCAAAATATTTCTGGCTCATACAGGCCTTAGAGGCAGTGTTTGCCTGATGCTGGCTTTATCAGCATGTTCAATAGGTTATCCGTTATAGTGCTACTGTGCTTTTTGTGCATCATGTTTGTCACTAAGGTTCAGCATGTAAATAATGTAGTGACAGCAAGTAAGGTATGATGCAAGTAAGTACATGTATCAGTATTCAAGTAGCAATTTATTCACAAGTTCAAGCAAGCACAGTAATTAAGCAATAATTAATTATTAATTAAGTCGTACGGATACCTGGTTTGGTGAGGGTTGTCACATTGGAAAGAGTGTGAACTCACCTTGGTTTGCTCGGTATGATAACGTACGTCTAGCGTTAATTAATTGTTAGGTACGTTACTCGCGACCTAAGGTATAATGTCATATAAGTGAGTATATGAATAAGGTTTTGTAATACCCTAGTGTTCAAACAATTCGGCATTTATTATGATCAGAATACGAGTTATCATCTAGTTGCACATAGCATTCACAGTGGTTTCTCTTATTTTATAATTCGGGTTAATAAACCCACATCCTACTCACATTACACAGAAATAATCCGTCACATTATTATCGATTTAACATATATATATATATATATATATATATATATATAATAGTTTACTAATTTAATACATACAACCAATTAGTAATATCAATTTACATGTTGGCTGAATATATTCATTCAACTATTTAAAAGTGTATGTGGATAAGGAACAAAGCTGAAAAGATGGGACATAAGTTGGAATTTCCCAAATGCGGACATCACCTCCATTAACGCAGACCACCACCACCTAATATTTTATGTTTAGACTTCTTCAAGAGTTACAAGTCACAACTATGTTCGGATCATACTAGAAACAGGAAACTCAGAACATTCAAATTGAATATATATTCGAATCATGTGTGATTAACAAACTGGCTCATGTACCCATTTAAGATATATTCTTGGCCCAACACTTTACATAATTCAGCGGCCCACTCAACATACTTTAAACTTGGAACACAGAAACAAGAAAACATAATTCCTGAACTATATATTTTGTAAAACCCGGATCCATTAACCCCACCTAAACTCGGACCTATATGTTTGTTTAAACCCAGACGACTTCAAAGATACAAACCCTGAACTTGTTTTTTTTTATAATCAAACCACATATAAAAAAAATCATGCAAGGGTTATCGGAACATATTATGCATGTAAGGCAAGATCATCACCATATCGAATTTTCTACATATATATATTAATCACATTAACAGTTTCATAACATCCAGAATTGCTACAACCAACTAATACAATTAGATTGATGAGAATAACAAACTAACCGCAGGACTTCAGGTGGGAGGAGAGGTTTACGTGTGAAAGAATGAAGGCTGCTGCTTGGCCGAAAGTATTAGGGTTTACAAGTAATTGAAACGTCCAATGCATGTTATACGTAAATAAGAGGCTTGGGTGGTTGGGCTCTTACTGGGCTGCGGATCAAAGTGCAAGTGATTAGAGGTATATTTGGGCCTAGAACTTGATGTGCGGCCCTTAACATACAATAATGTGGTATCCAGCCCAAATCATTGAGTGTGTATATGTTAATCTGTTGGCCCACATTCATGAAACACCAAGTACGGCCCACTCACAAGGATGGCCCAATAACACACTCAGTCATAATCCGACCCGCTTACGCTAAATAATTAATCGTAGCAAAGGTGAACGAGAAATAACAAGGAATCAAGATTACAAGACTAACCTTGGAAGTTCGGGTTGTCACAAAACTAATAGGGAGTGGTTTTCTCTTCAGAAAATTCCTAAAATATGTAAATTAAAATTAGTTTACATCAACTTCAAAATCAAAACTCGACATTACTTTTATGTACGTTATAGAACAAATTAAAAATACATTGACGTATAATGTCTTACATCTTCCTGTTTTGATTTTTCAAGCAACTGAATTGCATTCATTCCTAACATTTTCTTTGCTTCGCGGTCAAACAAAGTTAGAGATGCAATAGCAGCAGAATTTTGTACTCTAATCGGAATCCTAAAACTACATGGACAAAAAGAATTTGACCAAATAAATACAATTTAGATTTGTACACTATAATAATATAATCATAAGGATTATAAAATACCAACAATGAGGAATAGCTTACATTGGGGTCGCACTCACAACCTCTTTAGGACAGTCGGGATTTGAGCAAATCAAAACCTGTTTAAATTTGGCTTCCTCGGCACCGTCTTCAGCCTCCTCAATGACCAAAGTTGTTTCAACCTTTCGATTACACTCTTCACATTTGAGGTAATACCAGTCATCTTTCTCATCAACACCCATCACCGTACCAAGAACTATTACCTCACAAGGCTGAAATTGATTGTAGCAATATAATGTTTAGAAATATAAATAACTGAAACAATTGTATTTATGTATTACAGAAATATATTTAAAATACGACACATACTTCAGATAACAGCTTAATATAACGCAAATTTGTAAACGGATGTTTGATAAAAAAAAATCATAAGAAACACTTATGCTTCCATATGAACCAATTGATTTCTGAGCATTAGAGGATGTTGTAGATATCTTCTCAACAAACTTGTTTACAATAATATAAACAATAAAAAGGTTAATAACATCACAAAATGATTAATATTAATTTAAAACACTATTTAGTTTGTCTTGAAGGAATGAACCTCCTCTATGTCAGCATTGATAAACAGCCTTATTATATGGAAAATATTAGATAGCGTTGTCTTTACTGTATAATAAAGTAAAAAACTAATAATGCATACCGAATTTTATAAATCCTATGTAATAGTTATTTAAAATAAACAAAGATTAAGATCAGCGAAAACCTTTATACTTGTTGAAACTTCCAAACTGCACAAGGAGGACAACATGGACTTCTTCTTTATGGCTCTAAATGTAAACGAACATTTCATCACAATACTCGTCCCATAAGGTGCAGTTTAACTTGATACCCCTACATAAATAGAAAATTAATCTATCAGAGCATGTCATATAAGAAAAAAAAATATCTAATATTAAAATTTCCATGAAATTTGTATAGCCATTCAAAAAAACAGACTCCGAATCTAGCAATTGCAAGTTCATGAATTTGCTATCTTTTCCCATTTTCGTTTTGGTCACTTTTGGTTCAGACCACTCATCGGCATATCCAATGAAATCTATAAAAAAGTGGTTAACACCAACTATAGTGAGGACAATTCAGGATACCTTATAAATAAATCCATATTTATAGCTTTCGGTCATATTGGATTTGGTTGTCATGTACGATGAAGTACAAACCAATTCGATACTTCACATCAACTTCCCCGGCTTTAAGGGACTGAAACGATGATAACTGGATACCGTATTCACTTCCATCAAAGTTCTCACACTTTTTAACAAATGTATCAAAGTTTAAGCTAATAGCATGTTCCTAATCAAAATGTTTGAAAGTTGACTTAATCACAGAAAGTTGAGCTTTATAAATATAATACGACTCATTTTCTTTAAGCAAAATTTCATGCTTCTTCATAAACTTGTTCCACACAGTAGCCTGCATCTTCGTGCCCTAAACAAAAGACAACATTAACTGCATTAATGCAAGTAGACAAAAAAACAAAACAAAATATTATCAAAAAAATAAAAAAGTCATTCAAAATCTAACCTGCTCATCCATCACTGCCATTTCGATAGCCAGGGTTTCACCTTCTCTCTTTGGATTTGTACGCATCCAAAGTCTTAAAACCTTCACCTTGATGGTAAAAAGCTTTGATCTCCAGTCAATATCGTTTAACATACTAACATTGTTTTCACCCATTTTCACTAGAAAACACTCTAAACGAACTGATTGATGATAAAAATGTTTTGATGTTGATACAAAAGTGAAGTATCAACTAAATATATAAAGGTAAATTTTTAGATTTATTTTTGTAAACTTAAAAATTAATTTATTTACAAAATAAATCATTACCGTAATTAGGTATTGTTAATTTTAGAAATGGTTTGACATTTTAATATTTTTTTAATTTAATCTTTTTTTAAATTAAAAATTTGTATACGTTACATTTTTATTTTTATTAGTGAAAATTTAAGTAGTTTCAAAAACGTCAAATCTTTTTCTATTCATTATTAATTTTTATTTTGGTATCATTTCAATTTTCTCAAAATCATTACCATAATTAGGTTGTTTAAATTTTAGGTATGGGGTTTGATTATAACTAATTTATTATTGGAAATGGTGTCATTTCATTTTTTTTCAAAATCATTGGTAATCTGTTTATATTTTATATATTTAAAAAAATTTCAGTTATTTTTAGAAGGTATAATTTTTATGAAACCCGCGTTTTTTTGAAGTTGAAAATTTAAATTTAAACATTAAATCATGATAATTAACATATTTAAAGGCCAATTAGTTATTTTATTTTAGTTAATATATCAGTAAATGAATTTGAGGAGGTATTTGTTTATTTTTAAAAATATGTTTATAGGAAAATTTGCTTGTTAATAATATTTAAAACGTTAATTCTCATGATTTAGATTAATTACCAACGGATTCGTTTATTTAAATTCTACTGTTGGAATTAAGAAAATAATTATGTATGTTTTTTTTTCAATATTGTGGTTATTACCTGGATATATGTATCCTGCTTTACTAATTTTGAATTGTGTTTATTAAAATGATTATCTTAAAAAGTAAGCATTTTGTGTAAAGGTATGTTATGGTTATCAGGAAATTTCTAAACTAACCAATTCACTAACACAGATAATAGTAACAAATATTGTTAAATATATATGTCTAAAACTTGTAGATATTTTCATATAAACACAAAAAGCTAGCC
Organism: Helianthus tuberosus; assembly: GCA_030545235.1. NCBI lineage: Eukaryota > Viridiplantae > Streptophyta > Magnoliopsida > Asterales > Asteraceae > Helianthus > Helianthus tuberosus. Next base: position 79,437,252 of record CM060417.1, on the reverse strand, counting down.
AAAAACATATGCAATGTTTAGTCATAACCAATCTAAAACTACCTTCTTAATCCATACATGCATTCATGCCCAAAAAACACTATCACCCAAATCTATCATCACATACGGTTCATCATAATGACTACCAAAAAAGAAACCACAAAATGTATTCTAACAAAAACCAGTTTGTGCAGGAAAGACTACCAACATATACCCCATAACTTGAAGAGCTCAATTGAAGAGCAACATACCTTTACCTTTCACATACAAAAGCTGAAACACGTCACCATAGGCCATTTGTTTGTCTCTAACAAATTGTTTCATACCATTCACATTGTAGCGCGGACAACCATTCGAGTACTCAACACCAATCTCGACATCCCAAAGCCCACCATCACTGTCCTTAATCGTCAAACCCACCTTCCTATCCAAACTATGATCTTGTGCCCACTTTTTTTTCAGACGCTACAAATAGCAATTCAAATGGTTAGAACGACAATGATTATGAAAGTGGAAAGAATATAAAATAAAATCTATATTAATAATAAAAAATAATAGAAACTTACATAATGATCGTCAACACAAAAAGTAACAGGTACCACATCATCCTCATTAGCTTCAACATCAATTTCAGTAATCGGATTATCCCCTTCACCATCAGAAAGTTTGATTAAATCATACGTTGGTTCCTGTTTGATAACACAGAGTTCAGGAGGGTAACATAAAAGGGTAGGAGCACAACTAAAAACACTCGTTTCAAACGTGTTCAAATCAAGCATTTCGAACACCACCAAATGGGCATCCGTAATAGACATATCCTTTTTAATACTATTCCATCCTGTGGTAATATAGAGCTCATTGTCAATAACATCCATACGAACAAACCATTTGCGGTTTGTAGAGGACCGGATCACAACATGATATGAAGGAGCGGTATTCATCATCTTGTGATGAATAAAATACCTGTTCACATGCTACACGTAGTAAAAAAAACATATATTAGTTGCCAAGTATAAATATAACAAAACAATGTATGCATTTAATGATTTTAATAATTTAAATATTATAGGTTTTAGTACCACGCAATTATCTCTATCTTTCACAGTTCCTGATTTGTAGTAGAAATAATCTGACGGCGCAAAGGATATATCTTGATAAAAGTAGAAGATCCGAAAGCAAGACAAAGCTTCTTCATACTGAAAAACCACCCAAGACTTGGATGGTAACTTCAATGCGGTGACCAAATCAAACCATCCGTTATAGAAAAAGTAGTCGCCTCCAATATTAAAAACTTTTACATTGAAAATCCTCCCATCAAGTGTCCGAATAACAGCATTCTTCTCAGGGTAGTTAAATGTCTTAATCCACTGCCCATATTCTCCGAGAAGTTTCAGAAAATGGAAAAAATACAGATTATTTATATTATAACATATAAAGAATACCTTACAACATCAGAATTTGGTTTGATATGATTATAAGTTCAATACTCACCATAGATTTCTTCTCGTTGTGCCAAACTTGTCTTGCAAATCCGTAAACCATTATGCCTTTCAACGTATACCGTTTACATGCAAAAAAATGGGATTTAATTAGGTAAACTTCATGTGTAAAGAAACAACAACAAATTGTCTATTAAAACTCTAAGAATCAAAGATTCAGTCAATCGATCATCAAATCGCCTATTATAAACCCTAACTAACATAGTCGAAAACAAAACAACATCGAATCAGCGATTAAGAGTGCTGACTAACATTAGACATTTACTGATTTCATCCGAATGAGAAAATCATCATAATATAAAGAAAGAACAACAAATTGTGTATTAAACCCCAAAAAACAATAGGGATAATGAAAAGGGGAAACACCTGGATCATAAACTAACAATATGAACATAAGAAGTTAACGATAACGGATCAGAAGTACTTCGAAAATCTTATCAAATTCAAGGATTTTAAAAGTTGCCAATGCAGATCATGTGTCTGACATAAGAAACAAAGCAACACATAACTTTAAAAAATTAGTACTAAAACACACACACAAATATAATGAAAAATACCCGATGTCGTCGATTGTGAAAGTCTTCAAATCCCTTGAATGTTGATCCGATTGAATGATGACCGAAATATATTTTTGAAGATTGTCGCCGAATGTATTGTGAGAGAAAGGCAGAGGATTTTTTTTATTAGGGTTTCTTTACAATGAAGAGTGCGTAGGAAGCTTAATTTGACCATCCGGTCATCCATTTATGGTTTGGGTCATGCGGCATCCCATTTAAAGGTATTTCTATAGATTTCGGATCATCCAAATAACCAAATGGGTCATGATGTGAATGTGTGTCATTTAAGCGGGAAAATTAGATGAGGTGAAACCATGGGGTGACATGTGTCCCCCAATGGTTTAATTTATTAAGTATATAGATTGCCAATTCAAATGTTTTGCATCATACACTTATTCGTTTAGTTGTGTGAAACATACATAATTGTAAAATGGTAATGCAGCTGGTAATGATATTTGTAGGCATCAGTTATCTTCTGTAGATGATGATGAAGCAAATGGGGGTATTTAAATTATTATTTTTAGCACGCTAAGGTTGTTATGGTTCCAGCCAGGTATATACTTTCATTGTTTAGCCTGTGACATTATGTGAATTTTTTTGTCAGACTATGGAATTATGAACAGTGTTCAATTAGTAGCATGATGCAGCTGTTGGAGCACAATGTACAAACCATGGGAATAACCTTTGTAAGTGTAAAACCATCCTTTACTTATCTGTTAGTCTTGCTTATTGGTGGAATTCCGATTGCTATGCCGATTGTTCTTTCTGTCACCATGGCTATAGGATCGCATCGGCTTTCCCAACAAGGAGCTAATACTAAGAGAATGACTGCAATTGAAGAAATGGCGGGAATGGATGTACTCTGCAGTGATAAAAACCGGAACACTGACTCCTAACAAGTTTTCTGTTGATAAAATTTGATCGAGGTTTTTTCCAAGGGTGTTGATAAGGATCAGTTTCTCCAAGGGTGTTGGAACCCTTGCTGACCCTAAAGAGGTATCATTTTATATAAAAATTAGATCGTTATCAAATCAATTTAAACTTTATTAATCGTATTTGAATGAATATGTAGGCACAAGCCAGAATTAGGGAGGTCCATTTTTTTGTTTAATCTGGTTGACAAGATGACTGCTTTAACATACATCGATGAATGTGGTCACTGGCATATAACAAGCAAAGGTGCTCCCAAACAGGTAAATGCTTCACTTTTGTTATATATAGTTCTATACTTTGTGCATCGTAAATCATTTGGTTACTATATTTATTTTTTATTTTTAAAAACAATGTTTTTGATATTGTAAACTGGCCTGACCTAACCTGTTATGGCCTTTACTAAGTGTTACCTGTAACCCAAACTGCTCAACCCACCAATTTTGTCACTTTAGAGGTATAATACATGAGATTCTTATTTCTGCAACATGTTCTGGTGATGAGTTTGTTTCAGGACTGAACTCACATGATTTATTCAAAGCAGGTTTTGTAGAATCTTAAGGAAAAGGTTTTTGCCGCTAAGGAGGATGTATGCGAAGCATTTTATTGTTTTTAGTCTAAAAACATTTATGTGGCTACGCAAAATTAGTTAACCAAATTAAATACCTTATTCACTATGTACAAGATAAAGAAACTTTACGAATTGGAAGCATGAGACCTTAGAATTCTCCAGCTCTGCAGTAAAAGATTGCATTAAGGATAAGCAATCAGCAAGTGGAGAAGATGCGAAACAGCAACCCGAGAATGCTTGTCACACCCTCAAAATCCACATGCGGAGTACCACCGCGAGGCGTATGACATGACCAGGATCCAGCCGCTAATTATTTTGAACGGTTTAGTTATTATTACAATTAATGGTATAATTAGCGACCAATTTAAATTTTTCAAAAACATAGTTTAAGTTTGCAGCGGGAGGGAAAAGAGAACATGGCGTACGTTAAAACCACAAGTTTATTAGTTATGAACTTACAAACCACGCACTCCAGCCGATTGCAATGTCCGTCCTAAACTGTATTGAGCAACCTGCAAAGCATGCAGTAGGGTATCAACATAAAGTTGGCGAGTTCACGAGTTGTCCAGTTTTTGTTTTTGAAAACGTAAGTTGTTTAGATAAAACATTTATAATCACGTCATGGGGAGCTACCCCATATGAAAGCTACTAAACTGGCGTTACCAAAACTATTGACGAGAAGATTTTGTGCCCCGAGTCAATGTCTATCGTCATTGACCAAGATGCAAGGTATACTAGTTCACGCCCGATCTCCCCCGGTCACGGTGTGAGGTTGTCAAACCTAATAGCGCTATCAACTAATAACCCGTTCGCCCCCGGCGATTAATCGGTACTGTAAGCAGGGACTTTACATGATAGAGATTCGTTTAGTTTGGCTAGTTGTGATTTATAAATAATATCCAAACGTATCTCCCCCGGAGATAGTAATTTAAAAGTACCCATTCGTATTTTCCCCCGGAAATATTAGTTTGAAAGTATTCTTCCCAAAGATGGCAGTTTGTTCGTGTCCCTCCCTGGGACGCATGCTTTTAGTGTGTGAACTCACCTTGGTTTGCTCGGCAGACAATTTACTTGTGTTAGGTTGGTCAACCATACCCTATTATGGTTTATAATTATTTATTAGGTTCGTATGCAAGTAACGTCACGTATAAATTACACGTATCTAACACGTAGCATGTAAATCAACATTTCACATAGTACCCACATTTATCATAATGGTACAGTAGTTGTAACAGTAACACGTATCATACCAGTATATATGTTATTGGGCCTATCCTAATGCATGAACAAATGATCAGCAACAGTTAAACAGCAACAATAGTACGCAGTCTATAACACCCGCTTACGAGGCCCATTAACTAAGCAGAGCGGTCCAGTCGAAACCGGGTGGTCTCGACTCGAGACTATGAGGTCTTGAGTCGCAACCGCTGGATTATGAGTCGCAACAGCTGGTCTTGAGTTGTGAATAGTTGAGTCGAGATCAGAAGGTCTCGAGTCACAACCGTGCCGGTCTCGAGTCCTTTCATTCTGATGCGCCTGGTTTCGAGTTGTCGACATAATGGTCTCGAGTCGCAACCGTGAGGTTTCGACTCCCAACCACTGCTGATGTTTCTAGAATCCTTATATAATTTAGTACTAGCCAATCAAATTACTTTAACGTGTTTTGCATTCAGTACGAGTTTCTAAATCAGATCAAATGCATATATTTCAAATATTTTTGGCATCATTCAAACAGTTTATCATTAGTGTTTTCAATATTCATCAAAACAGATTCAACTAATGATAACACAGCATCATCTATCACGGTTTTACTAGCACAATAGCAACATTCATTTTACACATAAAAACCCCTACACAATTATCACTATTAAGAACAAATCCCATTTTTATGACTTTCAATCCTGGATATAAGCTCCTATTCCATCAATAGATCGGCGAATAACATTCGTTATTACTTTTAACCTTTTCATCATGTATAAACAATATTCAAATCTAGATTTTTATACTAACCCCAACATGTTATCACAAGGTATATCAGCACACATACCATCAGACATTTCATCACCACCTCAAATTACATTAGAACTCTAAATCTAATAAATCAGTAGATCAGATTCAAGCCAACAGTTTGTCACAAGGATATTATCAAACACTTTATCTTCATTCCTAAATTCAATCATATATAATTGTACCACTTCTTTTCACCAAATCACAGAAAATCATAAGAATGCAAGACATACATGAACTGACCAAGGGTTATGGAGAATCGAGAGGGTGTATGTCACTTGTGTCTCTGTTCCTTTCCGTCATTTCAGTCACAAGACGTTGCCGCGTTACATCGAAGCTTTGTCGGAGGAAGCTCCCCTACCGCTGCCACCCACCGCGCCGCCGTCGTCTGACACCGCTGTCCTCATCTCCGGCGGCTACAGCCGTCGTCGCCGGTGCGGTCGTCGCCGCCGCTGCTGCGGCTTCTTTCTTTCTCCGGTTCTTCTCTCTCTCGGGATTTAGAGGGGAGTGGATGAGAGTGTAAGTGTTGGAGGTCAGATTGTGTACAAGAAAAAGGAGTAGGTTGTGAGGGTATAAAGGAACGAGATGGGGAGGTGGCCGGATTGTGGGAACGGTGCCTGTCGGAACGGATGTCTGGCTGCCGGCCGATGATGTTGGTCGCCGGAAATCTAAATGAGGGAGAGGGAGTTGTGCGGCTGCATTGTTTAATAGGGTTTTTGTTGAAACAAAATGAGGGGAGGGGTTATAAAGTGTTCATATATACAAGTAGGGTTTAGGTTTAGGTGAGTTGGGTTAGGTTGGGCCTTAGCCCAAGTGCGTATGGATCATAAAAATCACGTACCTCTCAATTTAACGAACTAGCCTGAGTAATTTTAAAATTAAATACAACGAAAATTATACATGTAAAGTGAATGTTCGGCTTAGGTTAGTTTGCTTAAACGAAACGTTCCTCTCGACGCGGTTGTGATTATTTAATAAGTAATAATAATAATAAAAATAATATTAATAAATGCACGTATTACTAAAACACCCTTCTCTCGACAACGAGAGTACGGGTTGTCACAATGCTGACTCAACATAAATGATTATGGAGTAACCGTTTACCAGTCCTCTTTTATTTTGACTTTTAGTTTAGGTTGAGTGGTTGATGAAGTAATTATATTGACAAAATATTAAAACTAAACAAATATTTGAATGGACACATACCATATTCATAGGATATGTCATGACTTATGATGTAAGCTATACCATTTGTTGTGTTGTTGCTATTTAACTCAGTTTTAACTTTTAGCTAAATGATTTTCAAAAATCTCAACAGTTGTGTGCCACATCATAAATTTACCGAGTATATTAGTAGTCATTGCAAGCATTTATGTCTCTTTGAGTTTAGGAAATAGTTTTGATTGCATGGTTCGAGTGCAACTTACATGTAAATATGTGTGCTCAATTGTTATTTATTTGTTATTTAAAAGATATTTTTATTTGTTATTTATTTGTTATTTAAAAGATGTTATGTTTTGGTATAGTCTATTTTTAATTAAACTTCAAAAACTGTATAGTCATTCGTCATTTAATAAAATGGGGTATGCATGTTTTCTAAAAACCACTTGTATTTGCACACAGGTATTACATCTAGTACTTATTAATAACCCCTATCTATTTAGATTGTCAACGATAACCCCTATCTATATAGAATTTGATATGTCACTAACCCATCTATACTTTCTATAAAATGATAAAATGCAGTGACATAAGAAAAGCTTAGTTGGCAGCCATAGAGGTTGTCCAACAAGGCTTTTATTATGTCATTACTGCATCATAAATCGGAATATATAAATCACTTTAAAATACATTTAATTTCAAACCACTGCCCTATATTCAAATTTCAATGGTCTGGCCTACATTCAAAAGGGCAAACCACTACCCATCTTCAAAATTCAACCTATGTTGTAAATTCAAACCTCTGCATCAAAACCACTGCCCATGTTCAAAATATTGGCTCCAGATTCAAAATTCAAAACATATACATATATAAACTGAGTTCACTAATCAAAAATTTCAAAATCTGGGCTTCACTTTCAAAATTCAATCCATTTCTCTCTCAACTCTCTCTCTCTAAAATTCAAAATCTAGGCTACATACGTTTATACAACCCAATGAGTCCTAAAATTCAACTAATAACTCAGTCTATTATTTCGTAGGTAGTGGAGAAGACGAAACTACCATTGGGAAACGAAAGATTGAGGAGATTGAGGAGATTGAGGAAAAAAGGGGCTGACATAACCCTAGCACAAGGTGAAAAACGGAGATTCAAGTTGATGGGTAGATGCTTAAAAGAATCTAGGGTTTCGAAGTCAGAACCACAAGGTGAAAAACGAAGAATCAAGTTGATTTAATCCATAAACGATTTCAGATCTCGATTGATTCAGGTATAATCATTCTTTGATATAGTCTGATTTCAGATTCTATACTTTGTTTACCGTTTTTTCTGGCTTTTTGTTAGCTCTAAATGAAGTCTGATTCTTCTTATGTGCAACCAGGCTCGAAGTCTGATTCTTCTTCATCGTCTTCTTTGTTCGATCCAAATCAAAAATCGGTTTGTGTACAAGGTTAATTGACAAATTTGTTTGTTCATTTGTGTGTATCGGTTCTGATTATGCGATTAGTAAATGTCGATTGTTGATTTGAAGCACGTGTAGACCAAGAGAAACTTTGTTTAAACATTTGTTTTAGCTATATTCTATCTCTGGATAATTGTTAAAATAAATATATGACATAGATTTATCTTATTGGCTTGCTTAGATGTTGAATAGTGGATGTAAATTTAATTTTCGAAGTTCGTGTGGAATGTGCTTAGAACCCCAAGTAAAGAGCAAAAAGACTGTCAATAACCAAAGCCTATCCTGCTTGATACTGGGGAGATGAAGCTACCGTATGACCGGGCGGCGAGTTGACTTTGCTATCGTTGACTTAATTAAAACATTCAGATTTTTTATGAACAGTGATCAAATTTTACATTTTTTTTGCTTCACGGCCATCGATTCTCCCAGTTCAGATATTAAAGATAGGTCAGATGGTTATTCTCAGTGTGTACCTGGAGGTATGTATATATATGCTTTCATTCCTTTCTCTATGCAATTACTTCATGTTAATGACATTCTTAAACTCTAATATTAAATAAAATTGTGTGTATATTGGTAAATTAACATGGTTCGTGAATTGTAGAATTCACAACTATGGCTAGAAGACGTTTACGAGATGCTGTTAGTTCTGTTTTTAAGGAAAAAGTCCATGTTGTCATAGCTGGTCTAACTAACACCTACTCCCAATATGTTACTACCTTTGAGGAGTATGAGATGCAAAGATACGAGATAAGTTGACCGTGACTTTTTCCTAGAGGTGTCAATTTTAACCCATTTAATTACAAATGAGTTGATTTGGGTTACGTGTTAGTTTTTAACCGGCCAAATGAGTCGCATAAAAATAGATAATATGGATCAAAGGTAAGGTATGCAAACTTCTTAATCGCTTAATGAAAAAAACTTAAAACTATTATTGTAATAAAATTGACACTTGTGTTGAGTTTTGTCTGATTGTGGTTGTTTAAACATCTGTTTTAGCTATATTCTATCTCTGGATAATTGTTAAAATAAATATATGACATAGATTTATCTGAATGGATTGCTTAGATGTTGAATAGTGGATGTAAATTTAATTTTCGAAGTTGGTGCGGAATGTGCTTAGAACCCCAAGTAAAGAGCAAAAAGACTGTCAACACCCAAAGCCTATTGTCACACCCCCAAAAAAACCACAAGCGGAAACCCCCGCGAGGCGTGTGACGTACCAGGATCTAGCCACTAATCACATTGAACCATAGTCATATAAAATAAATAAAACTTTCCATTAAATGAAATTGTGTAATCCAAACACCAGTTAGAAAATCAGCATGTTCAGCGGAAGCATAGTATTTTATTCAACGTGTTTAAAATGTAAATGTTCAAAACAATGCATCAGCGAGAAGCGTTTCCAAAGTCACAACCCATGACCACTCCAGCTTCCCAGACAGCAAGTTCCATAAAAATGCACCTAAGGACCTGCAAGCATGTAGAAAAGTACGTCAGACAACGCTGGTGAGTTCACAGTTTGTTTTAACCGTTTAATACCAAGTAGTGACTTATGATATGTTATGCAGATAATAACTCGATACCGCAGACGGTCCTTTTTGCCCATCTCCAATGCTCTATCAAACATTGGTCATGATTTAAAGTTATTAGTTCACGTCCGTCCTATCCAGGTACGTCGTGAGGGTGCCAAACCTAATAGCACTGTCAACTAATAACCCCGTTGCCCTACAAGCAACTAACCCGGTAGTATGATGGGACTTAAGTGATAGAGAGTGAGTGTATTATCCAACATTAACGTTTACTGAAAACCGTTGCATATCCCCTGCAAGGATATGCGTTTGTGAAATCCGCCTCACATCCCCTACAAGGATGTGGGTATTTGAAAACTGCCTCATATCCCCTACAAGGATATGGGTTTACGAAAAATCCGTTAACAAGTTTCATCAGTTTGATTGTCCCCACCGGACGCATGCTCGTTTTGAGAGAAGTGAACTCACCTTGGTTTGCTCGGTATGACTAGCTACTTGTTCAAAATTAATCAGTCAAGCGTACGGTATTCATGTATACGTAGTCAGTTTACATTCACCTTATTCACGTATAATCATAGCGTGTATTCATAGCAAGAATTATTGCATAACAGGTAACAACCATTTCAAGCACATAACACACATAATAGATGGTTTACTATTCTCACTAGACCATTCAGGTTTCCCATTCATGATTAATGTTATGCCATCTTTACAACACATGCAATTATCAATTATACCCATCATAGCCAACTGCTTAAACAACGTTTTTCGGCGAAGATTACACCCGACGAACCTCTATATTTCGTCGAGAGTATCTGTGACGAAGCATCCCCACTGCTCACCATAATCCTATCGACGAAGAACCCATCCTTCGTCGACATGGGAGTTTCGTCGAGAAGTTTCGTCGAGGAGTTTCGTCGATATGCTTGTCGGCGAAAAATCATCTTTTGTCGACCTAAGATTCGTCGACTAACCTTGACAGTTTTGAGGTTTCCACTATTCCAGTAAACAAATTGAATAATCCAACCAAAACAGATCAACCATATCCTTCAGTTAGTTTTCATTCATGAATACATGGTTTCATATCAATAGATATAGATCAAAGACCCAGTTTAGTACATTCTTACACATGTATAACTTAACAATCTGTAGTAACGGCCGTTTGTTAATAACGAATCGTTGGTTAATTCTATGATTTACAATAATCCCTACTCATCACTTAACGGTATTCGATCATCCCTAACGATCAAACAATCATTAACCTAGTCATCAAATGACCACATATACAGTCAGGTTGTTATTTTAATACATTCATCAAACACGATTATCAATCTCATTCAGACTATGAACGTGTACATATTATTGAACCCTTAACACGCAAGCCCTAGATTACGATGATATTGATGGAACCCTAATCTCACACAAGATAACATCATGAGAAATATAGCACACTAATAACAAAAGACTGCTAACCATGATTTGAATGGACTGGTTTGATCGGGGCGTCGGAGACTTCGAACTGTTGATGAACAGCCGTCGGTTGCAAGGGGGAGAAGAATAATGTTTTAGGGTTTTCATGAAATTGTTATATATATGACTTGAACAGGCCGGGTCACAACTGGGCTTCGAAGATAACTGGGCCGGCGAAAACCCAGGCGATGAACTTCATTCTTCGCCAATGACGAAGTCCATCTTTCGTCGAGTAGTCTTTCGTCGAGCAAGGTTGTGACGAAAAGGGCTTTTATTAAATGCTAATATCATTAGACCACCAAGCAACATATACTAATATCATTCTAAAATAATATACAACAAAATATAAAACAGGTTTGTAAAACGGGTGACGCGTAAAGGAAAGGTCTTGAAATCTCGGGTTGTCACACCTATCCTGCTTGATACTAGGGAGATGAAGCTACCATATGACTGGGCGGTGAGTTGACTTTTCTATCGTTGACTTCATTAAAACATTCAAACTTTTTATGAACATTGATCAAATTTTACATTTTTTTTGCTTCACAGCCATCGATTCTCCCAGTTCAGATATTAAAGATAGGTCAGATGGTTATTCTTAGCGTACCTGGAGGTATGTATATATATGCTTTCACTCCTTTCTCTATGCAATTACTTCATGTTAATGACATTCTTAAACTCTAATATTAAATAAAATTGTGTGTATATTGGTAAATTAACATGGTTCATGAATAGCAGAATTCACAACTATAGCTGGAAGACGTTTACGAGATGCTGTTAGTTCTGTTTTTAAGGAAAAAGTCCATGTTGTCATACCTGGTCTAACTAACACCTACTCCCAATATGTTACTACCTTTGAGGAGTATGAGATGCAAAGATACGAGGTAAGTTGACCGTGATTTTTTCCTAGAGGTGTCAATTTTAACCCATTTACTTACAAATGAGTTGATTTGGGTTACGTGTTAGTTTTTAACCGGCCAAATGAGTCGCATACAAATAGCTAATTTAGATCAGGGTAAGGCATGCAAACTTCTTAATTGCGCTAATGAAAAAAACTTAAAACTATTATTGTAATAAAATAGATTTTTTTCATTTATCACAGTTTATTCATAAAAAAATATATTAACTGACATAACGACCGGGCCCATTACCCAACCTGTCGTTTTTCCCACCTCAATTCGACATACTCTTGATTCTTGCTAAATGCCATACTTAAAACTCTTTTTTTATAAATCAGGGAGCATCGACCCTATACGGTCCACATACTCTCAGTGCCTACATTCAAGAATTCAAAAAGCTTGCAACAGCCATTATCTCTGGAAAAACTGTTGAAGCGGGTCCACAACCACCAGAGCTTCTTAACAAGCAGATAAGCCTTCTACCAGGTGTGGTGGTGGACTCAGAATCAGAATACTTTAAGTAAACAATGCGTCAAAGTGGTCCCACAAAACCCAAGGAACCAAGGATTCCTCGTATGCCACAACTGTAAGTGTTTTTCTTTGATGTAGACTCAACAAAACAAACTTTCATATCATTGTGTAACGAAATCTCTATCTAACATTCAAAAACCATACGTACTCAGTTAGAAGGTTTTAAAATGGTTGAAGAACTATTAACTTTCATATGAAGAGTCCTTTTTATTTGGTTTTAATTCGAACACCATACATAAATTTCTGTTTGTTGTGAAACATGTATTTGGCAAAGGTCTGTTTTATGTTTTGAAACCTCTGTTTGTTGTGAACAGATGTTAGAAAATAAAACAGTGGTTGATACATCTGTTGACTTTGGTCAACAGATGGATGAAAACAGATGTTTCAAACCACTGTTGGGTTAAAAACAGTGTTTTGTGGAGAAAACAAACAGAGGTTGCTTTTTTTGCAAACAGTGGTTTGACTTTGGTCAAACAGACTTTGGACAAACAGTGGTTTGACTTTGGTCAAACAGACTTCAGTCAAACAGACTTTTGAACGACTAAGAATCATAGTTTTGCAAACAGATGTTTGACTTTGGTCAAACAGACTTTTTTTGCAAACACTGGTTTGACTTTGGTCAAACAACGTTATAAGAGTCAAGCCAGGATGAAGTCGAGCTCAGGTTCAAAGGTTAAATTTAGCGTTTCATATTGTACTCTATATAAGGTATACTAACCCCCTTTTAACCTTTGTTGATTAACCCGTTCTAACATTTGTTGACCATTAGTTCGTATCAGAGGTTTGACCAGGTAAGCAAAATTATTACTGCAAAATTATTACTGCAAGTATGGTTGTTTATATGAAGGCGTGTATGTGTTTGAGTGTGTGCATTTTCTCGCATGATCGAACGCCTTGATGTGAAAGAAAACAATAGACAAGATGATAATCATCATGATTCTTCATCTAGTAAACGAACGGGTTTCAGATGCAAAAGAAAGTAATCATAATCGAGTTGAGATAGCTGGTGTGAGCAGTACAAGCTAGCATGTTTTGCTAATGTAAATAATAAACTAATATAGTTATATATGACCTATTTTGACCGGTACTGAAAATGAACTATTTAGATGGCAGGATCAGAAGAAGTGGAGATATGCATGGTGACAACATTGGCAGAAATGGAATTAACTGATCACTACAAATCTTCTTTATTTGAAAACGGTGCACTCGATTCATTTCTTCACTTAATCTCACACTGAAACACTAGAATGAAAGAAACTGCAGCTAAAGCAATTAGGAACCTCTCAGCCTTACCTAAAAACAACATACAGATTATAAAAAATGGCTCAGTCAATTCTTGGTCAATCTTCTCTACAGTCACACGTCATCACACTATTTATAGGATGAGCTGGCAGCCATAGTCATGCATCTTGCCACGTCAACCATGTCACAGAATTACAATGAGTTACATGTTTCATTATTTGAATCCGATGGAGATATCGATTGCCTTTTTTCCTTTACCGATTGTTCAAGACCTTTGGTTCAAGAAAGTTGACTTCATTCTTTTTATGCCATGTCTGATTCGCCTTTTGCTACTACTGTCAAAACAACGTTGAGACATGTAACATTTTCTTTCCAATAACTAAAATAGATTGTCACACCCCAACCGATGGCGGAATCATCGGGGCATTGCACTGAGCGAAACAGATTGTCCAGAAGTTTCCATAACAATTATCAATACCATTCAATTTAAATAATACATCCCATACCGTATCTCAAACAGTACAACAATTATTACAGACAAAAACTAGGCAAATATTCTGTTCCGACAACTCAGATTTAAATAGACAGCAATTGTTTATCTGCTTCTAGAGACCCTTAGTTTGACCACTACAGACAACTATTTGTTGGGCTCTAAAGCTTTATTCTAGCTTCAAATTCCTACCAAGTGTGCGTCCTAAGCACCTGTCACATACGTTAAAATAAAGTCAATACATAAAATGTAAAGGTGAGCATACAAGTTTGATAATAGCATATATAGAGTTCGAATTCGTTTACGCATAACCAGCACGTACACATAGTGAAATGAAGCACGTTAGTTATCGACATAGATCCATCGATACCAATGACTGCGGGTTGACTGCCCAAGGCAGTTCGCAATACACGATTACCACCGTAATCCATGCAAGTAATGGTCCTTAACAACCCCCGTGTGGACAGGTGCTGAGTCCAAACTATAGTACTATCGTTGCTAAGGCAGGTAGACAGCATTCCATGTGTAAACATAACAAACAAGCATTCATAAGCCACGTATAACATGCATTAACGGTTAGCGTTCAAATAGTATTGAGTAGTGTGTTTGATGTGATTTGAATAGTTGTAACGTATGTAACACCCAAAAGTGCTTAAAGCAAAAAGGGATTGAGTATACTCACAGCGGTTGATGGATTTAAGGGAGCGCTTAGAGAGTAAGATTAGCCTGAGTAGATTAGATTGTATAACGATAAGTGTTGTGTAAAATGTCACAAGGTATAAAAGGGTCGGATAGTGGTTCGATCGGATGGTAATCCGATCGGACAGTAATCCGTGCGGATAACAATCCGTTCGGATGGTCATCCGGTCGGACAGCTTGTCCGATCGGATGACGATTCGAGTGGATTGTTTCTTCCTATAAGAGAATGTGTTTGTGTATGATGGCTTGTCTTTTGAAGTTTTCGTTGTAGTATTTTTAAAACACGAAAGTATCTCTATCCATCAAGTCGGTCGTTCGGATAACTGGTCGTGCGGATGACAATCTGTTCGGATGGTCATCCGGTCGGACAGTGGTCCGGTCAAACGGCGACTTAGTGATGAGGTTACTTACTGAAAGAAAATTCACAACAGAAGCGTCATTCGATCGGATGGAAATCCGATCGGATGGCAATCCGATCGGATGGCAATCCGATCGGATGGCAACCTTGTTATTGAACACGTTGAAAATTGTTTAAGTCTTTAAAGCCTTAGTATCTCATGATCCGAAGAGTAATCCATTCAGATGGTCGTCCGATCGGATTACATTTCGTTCAATACTCAAGCTGTAGATAAGGTTGTTTAAAAGTGGGACCCAAGTGTGATCCGTTCGGATGACCTATCCGATCGAATTGTAATCCGGTCGGATAGCAATCCGTTATGGTTGTTCCGTTCGTCCTACACTTGGTTGTTTTGATGGTTTGTCGTTATGTCGAGAAAATTTGACAACGTGTTAGCCAACAGAACCCCTAGTTCGACCCAGATGACCAACCCGACCAGGAATCACCCTAGTCCGGCCGGTTACCGGCTCGAGACGGTTGGTCTTGGCTAACCCGAAATCGGTAGTCTCGTGAGTAGAATCCAGATCTGAGCTAGTACAACACTAAGAGTGAGTAGGAGACTAGATCAGAACCCGATCCTACCGGTTTTGAGTGTTTTGAGTGTAAAAGAGTTGAAAGAAAGTTAAAACCATCTTTTAATCCATTTTCACCATTCTTGTGTCGAGATCTTTACAAGATCTTTGTATGTTTGCGTGGAAATCGGTTAGATCTCGGTTGTTCTTGGTGGATTGAAGTCAAAACATGAAGTTCTTGAAGAACACATGATGACGTCACCCTAGAACACCCAAAATCTAGTGATTTCTCGGTTAAAAGTTAAGATTTAAAAGATAGAAAGGTGTAGGAGTGCGTGTAGATCAAGAAAGTACAAGATTTAGGGCGAGATCTTACCTGGATTGAGAGAAATCGAAGAAAAGGTGAGGAGCACGAATGGTTCGGACAGAGTGTTTCCAGAAATGGAAATGATGACAATGACAAGGGTATTTATAGGATTCCAAAAGCGGAAAGGGTTATCCGATCGGATGGCGTACCGCCCGGATGACGATCCGGTCGGATGACATCCTGGTCGGATGACGCCTGACCTGGGGCATTGTGGCTATCCGGTCGGATGGCTATCCGGCCGGATGGCACTTGGTTCGTTTGTTTGACGCGATGATTTTTGATGTTTCGATTTCGATTGCGAGCGGCTCGTCACAATAGGGTTTCCTACTCAAATTACTTTCAGTCCCAACTACTAATTATCATAGTTCGATTTTCGATTCGGATTCGGGTTCGATTACGTTTCGAGTTTCGATTGATTTCCACAACATATATATAAATATATAACACGCACAAGTAACACATAAGGCACACACACGTATAATAACCAAATTAGGTCAAGTTGCGGTTCGTATCACGATTCGATGTCGAGTAGCATAGCATGATTATCGATTAGTTAACTTTATCGCATTGTTACTTCCTATAATTCACAGTCGCGAGTTGATTAGATAGCGATTAACACACATCGATTTTAGCAATTAACAACACTTACTCCACATAATACAATTAAAGCAAGCAAATCACTATAAGTCAAATTCGTACAATCGGTCGTTGACTTTGACCTTGACTTTGACTTCCGAAAACACGGGGTGTTACAGCCTCCCCTTGTTTAAGGAATTTCGTCCCGAAATTAAGCTGGAAGCTGTACAACACCGTGAACCACGTTGAGAACTTTATGTTCGGACCGGTTTTCACTCCGAAACGATTGCGAACCGAACGTGTGACGTGCGGAATCCGTACATGAACGTGACCAAACACACGAGAACGTAATATAATCGGTGATTCTATTGATTGATATGAAGTCGTACAAAGCATCTGAATCACGATGTCACTTTCTCTCTCTAGACTTTCTCTTTGAATAACTGCGGGTACTTCGCCTTCATGTCGCTTTCGAGTTCCCAAGTGAACTCTGCGCCTCGTTTGCCTTCCCATCGGACTTTCACAATAGGAATGCGAGAGCGTCTGAGCTGCTTGGTTTGGCGATCCATGATTTCGACAGGCTTCTCCACGAAGTGTAATCTTTCGTTTACTTGCAGGTCATCGAGAGAGACATGTAAGTCGTGATCGGCTAGGCACTTTCGGAGGTTTGACACGTGGAAAGTCGGGTGGACATTACTAAGTTCCTCCGGTAGTTCGAGTCTGTAGGCTACTTTTCCGATCCTTTCCAGAATCTTAAAAGGTCCAACATATCGAGGCGCGAGTTTTCCCTTTTTGCCGAATCGGACTACACCCTTCCAAGGTGATACCTTTAGGAGTACGTAGTCACCAACGTCAAATTCGCGGGGCTTGCGTTTCTTATCGGCGTAACTTTTCTGTCGATCCCGAGCTTTCACTAGGTTGTCCCGGATTTGGAAAATTTTGTCGGTTGTTTCTTGCAGTAGCCCAGGACCGGTTAGTTGCGAGTGACCGATCTCGTGCCACACAATAGGCGATCGACATCTTCTTCCGTATAATGCCTCGAATGGTGCCATTTGGATGCTAGAATGATAGCTGTTGTTATACGAGAATTCGACCAACGGTAGGTATTTATCCCAATTACCACCGAAGTCTAAGACACACGAACGGAGCATGTCTTCAAGAGTACGAATCTATCTTTCAGTCTGACCGTCGGTTTGAGGGTGGAATGCGGTACTTAGGTTAAGCGATGTACCGAGTGCCGCTTGGAACGTTTCCCACAGTCGCGAAGTAAACCGAGCGTCACGATCAGAGATGATGTCACGAGGCGTCCCATGATTACAAATGATCTCATCGGTGTAGATTCGGGCTAATCGTTCTACCTTGTAGTCTTCTCGTATCGGCAGAAAGTGAGCTGATTTAGTCAAACGGTCAACAACTACCCAGATGTTGTCGTGGCCTGATGACGTGTGCGGAAGCTTCGTTATGAAATCCATAGCTATACTTTCCCACTTCCACATAGGAATTGGTGGTTGTTCGAGTAAGCCAGAGGGTCTTTGGTGTTCAGCCTTGACTCTTGCACAAGTTAGGCATTTTCCAACGTAGAGGGCAATATCCCTTTTCATGCCCGGCCACCAGTACTTATAACGAAGGTCCTGGTACATTTTATCAGCACCGGGATGAACAGAATACCGGGATTTGTGGGCTTCGTCCATCAAGATCTGTCGCAAATTGGTTCGTTTGGGAATCCAGATTCGGTCCAGAAAGTGGAATATCCCATTCGATTTGCTCACAAGCTGGGCTCCATCGTGGTAGATTCGTTCCCTCTTCAGCGCGCATTCGTTAAAACACGCATGCTGGGCTTCACGAATAAGGGTTTCGAGGTCGTGTTGGGCTTGAACATTACGAGTGCTAAGCAGATAACTCCGTCTGCTGAGTGCGTCGGCAACAACATTCGCCTTGCCTGGGTGATAACGGATCTCATAGTCGTAATCGTTGAGAAGTTCTACCCATCGGCGTTGACGCATATTAAGTTCCTTTTGATTAAAGATATGTTGTAGGCTCCTATGATCGGTGAAGATCGTACACTTGGTACCATACAGGTAGTGTCGCCAAATCTTTAATGCAAAAACAACCGCACCTAGCTCGAGATCATGGGTTGTATAGTTCTTCTCGTGGATTTTGAGCTGACGAGACGCGTAGGCTATAACCTTGTTCCGTTGCATGAGGACACAACCGAGACCAAGGTTGGAAGCATCACAGTAGACAATGAAATCGTCGTTTCCGTCGGGTAACGTGAGAACAGGAGCATTGCAAAGCTTATACTTGAGGGTTTGAAAGGCAGTCTCTTGTTTGGTTCCCCAGACAAAAGGTTGATCTTTATGCGTAAGAGAGGTAAGCGGCACAGCAATCTTCGAGAATCCTTTGATAAATCGTCGATAATAGCCCGCTAGTCCGAGGAAAGAACGGACTTCAGACGGGTTTTTAGGCGTAACCCAACTCTTAACAGCTTCAATCTTCGCAGGATCGACGTGAATGCCTTGACTATTAACAATGTGACCCAGAAACTGAACTTCCTCCAACCAGAATTCGCACTTGGAGAACTTGGCATAGAGTTGGTTCCCCTGGAGTAACTCGAGAACCAAACGTAGATGTTGCGCGTGTTCGGCTTTCGATTTGGAATAGATCAAGACGTCGTCGATGAATACGATGACGAAACGGTCGAGATATGGTTTACACACGCGATTCATCAGATCCATGAAAACCGCTGGTACGTTGGTTAAGCCAAAAGGCATAACGACGAATTCGTAGTGGTCGTATCGGGTGCGAAACGCGGTTTTGGGTATATCCTCCTCTTGTATACGCAGTTGATGATAGCCTGAACGTAGGTCGATCTTTGAGAAACACGTAGCACCTTGTAGCTGATCAAACAAGTCATCAATACGGGGCAGGGGATAGCGGTTCTTGATAGTTAACTTATTCAATTCCCGATAGTCGATGCACATCCGGAACGACCCATCCTTCTTTTTGACAAAAAGGACTGGAGCGCCCCATGGATAGGTGCTCGAGCGAATGAAGCCTTTCTCAAGTAATTCCTGGAGTTGGTTTGAGAGTTCACGCATTTCGGATGGCGCTAGTCGATAAGGGGCTTTGGCAACAGGATTGGCTCCAGGGATGAGGTCAATACGAAAGTCGATATCACGACTTGGCGGCAAACCTGGAAGATCATCAGGGAACACATGAGGAAATTCACGAACCACAGGAACGTCTTTCACTTCCTTCTTCTCTTTCTTTTCCTTCTCCGCTACAACAATGTTTGCCAAGAAAGCTCTGTATTCCTTGCGGAGATACTTGCTAGCTTGGACACACGACATGAGCTTGAGCCCTCTCGAGGCAGTTTCACCGTATACACACAATAAATCACCATTCGCGAGTGAGAATCGAATCATCTTATCGTAACACAGAACTTCAGCATGGTTTTCGCGTAGGAAGTCCATGCCTACTATGACGTCGAAACTTCCGAGTTGCATCGGAATGAGGTCGATTGGGAAGATGTGATTGTTAAGCTCAAGGGTACAATCACGGATAACGGAATTGACGGCGACAATTCTTCCAGTGGCGACTTCAACGTCGAATGTCGGGGAGAGCTTGGAGCGTTTACGACTAAGGAGCTTCTCAAATTCGAACGACACAAAGCAATTATCGGCTCCAGTATCAAACAAACATGATGCATAAATACCATTCACAAGGAACGTACCATTAACCATGTTGTTGTCGGCTTGGGCTTGGCGCACGTTGATGTTGAAAGTTCTAGCGCGTGCGGCCTGTTGTTGTTGTTGCTGGTGTTGTTGCTGCTGTTGAGGCTGTTGCTGCTGGGGCTCTTGTTTTACAACCCTGTTTGGGCACATGTTGGCGAAATGGTTAGGATCGCCACATGCGAAGCAGGCTCTGGCTTTGACTGCGGGTGCCGAAGGAGCTTGTTGACCCTGTGGGGCGGTGAGTAGAGCTTGATGAGCAGGAGTTTGTCGGATGCGGCAGTAAAATGACCGTACACATTGTAGTGAGCACAAAAACGGCAAGCAATGGTAGTCGGGTGATGGTAGGTACAAGTAGGGCAGAACGGATGTGGCCCAGTGTATGCACGCTTAGCAAGAGGTGCATTGGTCACAGGCGCTGCCACTTGGCGCTGTTGAGCTGGTACGGATTGAACTGGTGCAGCAGTGATCGCACAGTTCTTGTTGCTGGAGCTGTTCTTTCTCTTGTTCTTCCTCTTGTTGCTCGATGAGGTGGGTTCAGCAGTTGGTGCGGTAGCGGTAGCTTGAAGCAGATGCTTCGAAGTCTTATCCCAGACACCAGCCTTAACCCGCTTGTCGTTGATTTCAGTGGCCAGTAGATAAGTTTCCTCAATCGTCGTAGTCTTAGCCGCTTGCACGAAATCAGCAACGCAGTCGGGCAGGGCCCGGATGTATTTCTTGATTTCCATATCTGGAGTCTTGACTTGGTCGGGACAGATAATGCTGAGCTGTTTGAAACGAGCAGTCAGACCAGCATTGTGACCATCCTTTTGCTGTATGTGCCAAAATTCATCTTCTAGCTTTTGACGCTCGTGAGGAGGGCAGAATTCCTCTAACATAACTTCCTTGAGCTCGTCCCACGACAGACCGTAAGCTGCATCATTCCCTCGCTTGTTCCTCTCGGCCGTCCACCAGTCTAGTGCACGGGACTGGAAAACGCCGGTAGCATTCAGAGTACGGAGGTCATCAGGGCAACCACTCTGTCACAGAGTAACCTCAATGGAATCAAACCAGTGGAATAACGCAGTAGGACCACCCTCGCCAGTGAATTCTTTTGGCCCACACGACTTGAATTGCTTGAAATTGAAGGTCTTCGCGATAGCTTTAGGAGCTTCGGTTCTCGATTCCTCAGATGATTTGCTGGCATTCTCATAAACATCACTCACGGCCTTTGCTACACTTTTAGCGATGATGGCAGCAAGACGTTTGTCTCTCTTTTCTTGTCGAGAAAGTAAGGGATGACGGGATCCAGACAACATCGTCTGCAACAGACATCGTCACAGGACTCAACACAAAATATTCGAATCTCACCTCACACGTCTACTACTACCAAGGCTCAGGAGCACGCATATTATCATAACACATAGGTACATAACCACGTAGAACATAAAATCACATAAACACACAAGCACGTAGAGCACAGAATCATACTAACACATAAGCACGGAAATCACAGAAACATTTTTAACACAAGAGGCAGTCAGAATACAAAAACCTATCATTCAAAGTCTGCGACTATTCGAGAGTAGCGTAGTATAAGCATATATCGTAGCATAATGTCGTCCAAAATTTCGCGATTTGTTGGCGTTGTGTAGTGCGTTGTGTGAGTAGCGAAAGCAAAGGGTGTTAGATCGAAACCAGTGATACCTCAAAATGCTAACAAGTAAGCATGAAACA
This sequence comes from Helianthus tuberosus, assembly GCA_030545235.1. Classification (NCBI taxonomy): domain Eukaryota; kingdom Viridiplantae; phylum Streptophyta; class Magnoliopsida; order Asterales; family Asteraceae; genus Helianthus; species Helianthus tuberosus. The sequence goes on along the minus strand of CM060417.1, from coordinate 79,414,929 downwards.
CGCAAAAACACATAAAATCAGCGAATCATCAAGGTCAGCAATCGTGGGCTCAGAATTTGAAACACGTAAAAATCGAGAGATAGACTGTCTGCGGCTAATAGACTTCGACTAACCAAAGCGATTCAACTATTCGCAAGGACTTGTCGTCTACGTTTAACTTTCAAGACTGTGTCCCTGCCTCGATTCTTGGGCGTTTGGCACACATCCCGCTAGTCGTGTCGTGACTTCAGGTCGTTGGAGTCCGTCGAGACTTTGGTGAGAGTTTTGTAAAATGTGCAGAACAAGTCGTCAAGGTTAGGGTTTCACCCCTGGCTCAACAACTTCGTCCCTGTTTTTGATAAAATAGAGGAGATTATTCATCAAAATATGGATTTCACTCCTGATTTGGTATAATTCCCCCGTCGAACAAGCGTTCGTTATTAAAAAAGGAAGAAGAAATCATTGATAAGTTGATAAAACAGCATTAATTCAAGCAATTTAGTCAAGAGTTTGTGGTTTTCACCCCTAATCTCGACTTTATCGCCTATTTATAGTTGTAAATTCGAGTGTAGTGATAGTGTAGCATAAGCGAGAATAGCGAGGAATAAGCTCGTACAGAATCCCTACTGGATATGCATAAATCGGTCTGTTGGTTCCTAACTATAGACTAGGTCTCTAAGACATCGACCCGGACTAGGTCGAGTCCTGCCTAATTCCCTATAGTTATGGCTCTGATACCAATCTGTCACACCCCAACCGATGGCGGAATCATCGGGGCATGGCACTGAGCGAAACAGATTGTCCAGAAGTTTCCATAACAATTATCAATACCATTCAATTTAAATAATACGTCTCATACCGTATCTCAAATAGTACAACAATTATTACAGACAAAAACTAGGCAAATATTCTGTTCCGACAACTCAAATTTAAATAGACAGCAATTGTTTATCTGCTTCTAGAGACCCTTAGTTTGACCACTACAGACAACTATTTGTTGGGCTCTAAAGCTTTATTCTAGCTTCAAATTCCTACCATGTGTGCGTCCTAAGCACCTGTCACATACGTTAAAATAAAGTCAATACATAAAATGTAAAGGTGAGCATACAAGTTTGATAATAGCATATATAGATTTCGAATTCGTTTACGCATAACCAGCACGTACACATAGTGAAATGAAGCACGTTAGTTATCGTCATAGATCCATCGATACCAATGACTGCGGGTTGACTGCCCAAGGCAGTTCGCAATACACGATTACCACCGTAATCCATGCAAGTAATGGTCCTTAACAACCCCCGTGTGAACGGGTGCTGAGTCCAAACTATAGTACTATCGTTGTTAAGGCAGGTAGACAGCATTCCATGTGTAAACATAACAAACAAGCATTCATAAGCCACGTATAACATGCATTAACGGTTAGCGTTCAAATAGTATTGAGTAGTGTGTTTGATGTGATTTGAATAGTTGTAACGTATGTAACACCCAAAAGTGCTTAAAGCAAAAAGGGATCGAGTATACTCACAGCGGTTGATGGATTGAAGGGAGCGCTTAGAGAGTAAGATTAGCCTGAGTAGATTAGATTGTATAACGATAAGTGTTGTGTAAAACGTCACAAGGTATAAAAGGGTCGGATAGTGGTTCGATCGGATGGTAATCCGATCGGACAGTAATCCGTGCGGATAACAATCCGTTCGGATGGTCATCCGGTCGGACAGCTTGTCCGGTTGGATGACGATTCGAGTGGATTGTTTCTTCCTATAAGAGAATGTGTTTGTGTATGATGGCTTGTCTTTTGAAGTTTTCGTTGTAGTATTTTGAAAACACGAAAGTATCTCTATCCATCAAGTCGGTCGATCGGATGACTGGTCGTGCAGATGAAAATCCGTTCGGATGGTCATCCGGTCGGACGGTGACTTAGTGATGAGGTTACTTACTGAAAGCAAGTTCACAACAGAAGCGTCATTCGATCGGATGGCAATCTGATCGGATGGCAACCTTGTTATTGAACACGTTGAAAATTGTTTAAGTCTTTAAAGCCTTAGTATCTCATGATCCGGAGAGTAATCCATTCAGATGGTCGTCCGATCGGATTACATTTCGTTCAATACTCAAGCTGTAGATAAGGTAGTTTAAAAGTGGGACCCAAGTGTGATCCGTTCGGATGACCTATCCGATCGGATTGTAATCCGGTCGGATAGCAATCCGTTATGGTTGTTCCGTTCGTCCTACACTTGGTTGTTTTGATGGTTTGTCGTTATGTCGAGACACTTTGACAACGTGTTAGCCAACAGAACCCCTAGTTCGACCCAGATGACCAACCCGACCAGGAATCACCCTAGTCAGGCCGGTTACCGGCTCGAGACGGTTGGTCTTGGCTAACCCGAAATCGGTAGTCTCGTGAGTAGAATCCAGATCTGAGCCAGTACAACACTAAGAGTGAGTAGGAGACTAGATCAGAACCCGATCCTACCGGTTTTGAGTGTTTTGAGTGTAAAAGAGTTGAAAGAAAGTTAAAACCATCTTTTAATCCTTTTTCACCATTCTTGTGTCGAGATCTTTACAAGATCTTTGTATATTTGCGTGGAAATCGGTTGGATCTCGGTTGTTCTTGGTGGATTGAAGTCAAAACATGAAGTTCTTGAAGAACACATGATGACGTCACCCTAGAACACCCGAAATCTAGTGATTTCACGGTTAAAAGTTAAGATTTAAAAGATAGAAAGGTGTAGGAGTGCGTGTAGATCAAGAAAGTACAAGATTTAGGGCGAGATCTTACCCGGATTGAGAGAAATCGAAGAAAAGGTGAGGAGCACGAATGGTTCGGACAGAGTGTTTCCAGAAATGGAAATGATGACAATGACAGGGGTATTTATAGGATTCCAAAAGAGGAAAGGGTTATCCGATCGGATGGCGTACCGCCCGGATGACGATCCGGTCGGATGACGCCTGACCTGGGGCATTGTGGCTATCCGGTCGGATGGCTATCCGGCCGGATGGCACTTGGTTCGTTTGTTTGACGCGATGATTTTTGATGTTTCGATTTCGATTGCGAGCGGCTCGTCACAATAGGGTTTCCTACTCAAATTACTTTCAGTCCCAACTACTAATTATCATAGTTCGATTTTCGATTCGGATTCGGGTTCGATTACGTTTCGAGTTTCGATTGAGTTCGATTGATTTCCACAACATATATATAAATATATAACACGCACAAGTAACACATAAGGCACACACACACGTATAATAACCAAATTAGGTCGAGTTGCGGTTCGTATCACGATTCGATGTCGAGTAGCATAGCTTGATTATCGATTAGTTAACTTTATCGCATTGTTACTTCCTATAATTCACAGTCGCGAGTTGATTAGATAGCGATTAACACACATCGATTTTAGCAATTAACAACACTTACTCCACATAATACAATTAAAACAAGGAAATCACTATAAGTCAAATTCGTACAATCGGTCGTTGACTTTGACCTTGACTTTGACTTTGACTTCCGAAAACACGGGGTGTTACATAGATAGTGGTTGATTTATAGTAGGATTTCTTACTTTTTGTTACATGATGTTTCAGAGACCGGAAAATATACAATTATTGGTGGATTTGTGTAAAAACGAAAACCTGAAAGTGAGAGAAAATGTTGTTAAGTTATTCTGTTGTTTAACGGAAGATGGTGACGACAAAGAGATTACAGAAGGACTTCACGTTATTCCCTCGTGTCTTCGTAATGTAATGCAAAACCGGTCCCACAAGAAACAGTTAATAGAGAACACAGTCGGTTCGCTTTGTCGTTTTACCATCCCTACAAACCAGACTTCATAGAAGAAAGTATGGGTCTGCCAGACAATCTGAAGCACGTTTAAAATATGGTATGCACAGGTCTAATCAGTTTATTCTAAAGTGTTCGTTTTTTAAAAGATACAACAAAGTCATTGGAGGTATATTTTATCCGGGAGACTGTTACGCTTATCACAGTTGCGGTTGAATCCTATTCGCATCAATTTCCTGCTTGAAATAGTAATTTTTGGGTATTTAGCTGCAGCAGTCCTTCAAGTCATGGTGTAGCAATTCAAAAAGGAGAAGCATGAACTATCTCTTTTGTAATTTCATCCTGTACTTTGTTTTTTTTTTTTTTTTTTTGGTGACTGGTGGTTAATAAAGTTGGTTTCCTTTTGTCGTTAAAAAAGAATATAGCTTTTCTTCGTTTGGTTTGTTAAGAACTTATTTTGTTTCCAACGTTTGCAAGGTTGAATTTGGGCTTTCCTTTTATCAGAATGTAGATGAATGCCTCACTAAAGTTAGGTTAAGATGTCCATTTTCATGAACATGTGGTAGATTAGCCACTATTACGTTTTTAAGTTTATTTGTGTGGGTGCAGCTTGCTATTTGCAAGCTTTATATAAAGCTTTGATCAGCAGCGTTGTAGACCGTTTGGAACTTTATATAAATACAAAAGGGTATGCATGATTTTCTAAAAACCACCCGTGTTTGCACACGTGTCTTACCGCTAGTACTTAATAATAACCCTTATCTATTTTGTATTTGATCTGTGATCCATTTTTACGTGAATCAATAAATATAGAAATACTATAGCATTTCCTGACCCATACTTTTTTTTTTGAACGGCAAGGAACGACGTGTCAACCATCGTGACACCGTGCGTTGTGGCCAATGTCGACTACTCGATCGCCGCCAGCCCCTTGGCTCTCCCAGATGCGCGGAAACCCGACCTCCACCCGCCCAAAGGCACGACAATGGAATAATCGGTAAAACCTCGCCTCCTATCCAAGACGAACCGGCGCCATCCGTATTCGCTTTTCACCTGGATGCCGCAGAAAATAATGAGGAGAGTGGAAGTCGAACCTAGGTCACAAGGAACACCAAATCTTTTTCCAACCACTCTACCACTACCTTAATGAAATAACCGCTATCAATTTTAGAATATTAGAATATGATCGATGGCCCATATTTATGTAAATCAATTAAAAGTTAACAACCAATAAGGTTAGTTGTAGTCTCTTGACAAAGATAGAATTGTTGAAAACACCTAGGTAGTGTTTGGTATGCAGGAATGAGAGGCGGAATGGAATGGATGATTACGAGGGAATGAAGAAAATGGTGTTTGTTTGGTCAATGGAATGGAATCACCCATTCCAAAAGTCATTCCATTCCCTCAAAATCATTCCTTCCACCCCCCATGTTTTTTTTCCATTCCATCACCTCTTGCACCATTCATCGACACCACAACCCACCACCTTCGCCACAACCCGCCACCACCACCACCCGCCACCGACGCCATCGCCGCCACCCGCCACCCGCCACCACCTCACCCCGACAACCACCGTCGCCGCCACCACCCACTCGCCACCGTTATCACCCACAACGGCGACCAACCGCCAACGCCACTCGCCGTCGCCGCCCACCACTCGTCGTCACCGCCACTCGCCGCCACCGCCACCACTCGTCGTCACCGCCACTCGCCGCCGCCGACACCCACCATTGCCACCTACAACCACCCACAATCACTACCACCGACCACCACCACCACTCACTGCTAATTTTATTACTCTGTTTTTCTTGCCTACCGAACAATACACAATAATAATTCATTTCATTCACATATGGTAACCAAACAAGACATGGAATGGTAATAATCCATTGCATTCCCTCGTCCATTCCATTACCTCGTCCATTCCATTACCTCGTCCATTCCATTCATTCGTCCATTCCATTACCCCATACCAAACAGACCCCTAGATTTGAAGATTTTAAATTCAAGTCTCACAGACCATAGAAGTAAAGAAAAAAATTTCCATTCTAAAAGAAATTAAAAATTCACAAATATAAGCTTACACAAAAAGATTCATAAAAATTTTGGTTAAGATTCATATTTTAATTTTAGAGAAAATAGATTTTTTTTTATAATCTTTAAGTCTTATTCTAAATTTAAATTACTATATTATTTATTTTAATCATATTGTAACTTTCAAAATTACTCTGTTTTCTTACCATAATTATTATGCTAAAAAACGATAACACTTATACATGTGTTCTATAAAATTCTTACCATAAACTTTATGCTAAAAAATGATAAACACTTATAAATGTGTTCTATAAAATTCTAGATTTGTCTTTCAACGGACTTATTTGTATTAGTGTTTTCACATGTTTGTTTTCCACGGATGTATATACTAGTTAACATATTTTGAAAACCGAGCCTTATAGGTTTTAAATATCTGCTCCTAGGAGTGTTGATTGAATCGAATAACGAATTTTTGAATTATTCGAATCGAATTTTTCGAATTTTATATTTTTTTACCTGAATTCGTATTCGATTCGATTAGTATTTGAAAATCGAATTCGAACCGAATTTGAATAAATTCGATTTAATTCAAATTCAATCTAAACAATAAATTATTTTACTTTCATTTTCTAAAACTGCTACAACCTAATTATATTCAACATAAAATATTGTAGTCTGCAAAATTAATTAATTATCAATATGTCAAAATACCAAAATTCAAAAGATAGTTGGATATTGGTAGCGATTTAAGTTAGATAAAAATTTAGAAATGAGTAGTATGGGCTATTGGTCAATAGGTTTGATGATGTTATAAATAATACACTTATCACTTATAGATGTAGTTCATATTTTGGTCAAGCTTAAAAGTTATATGTGTGTGTATGTATATGTTTGTGGGTTTATAAATACATTAAAAATAATATATAAATTGAATTCGAATTTCGAGTCGAATTGAATCGAAAATAATAAATTTGTATCTAATTACTGGACTCAAATACCAATCAACTCGAATTTGAACCTTATTAATTGAATTCTGAACACCCCTACTTGCTCCATGCAGGTAACCACTAGCTGATAACTAATTACATATGTATCAGATTGTTTTATATAAAAAAAGGACTTTTATATGATCTCCAAAGTTCTTGCAAATCGCTTGAAGAAGGTTATTGGATCGGTCATCTCGGAGTCTCAATCTGCTTTTTTAAGTGGGAACTATATCTTAGATGGGCCGCTTATCGTTAATGAAGTATTAAGATGGGGAAATAAGTTCAAGAAAAGGCTTTTTTATTGAAAATTGACTTCGAGAAGGCATATGACAATGTAAATTGGAAGTTTTTATTATCCATTATGGCCCAAATGGGTTTCCCAGATCGTTGGTGTTTATGGATGAAGGGTATTTTGGAATCGGCTAGATCCGCGGTGCTTGTTAACGGTTCCCCCACTTTTGAGTTTAGGTGCTCAAAAGGTCTTCGTCAAGGAGATCTGATCTCTCCGTTTTTTGTTCCTTATGGTGATGGAAGCTTTATCGTGTTTGATCGACAAGGCTAAAGAGGTTGGTGCTTTGCATGGTATTAAACTTCCTAATAATGGTCCGATTATCTCACATCTTCTCTATGCGGATGATGCGATTATCCTTGGGGACTGGACTAGAGACAATCTGTTGAACGTTGTCCGCATCCTTAGGATCTTCAATATGTGCTCGGGTTTGAAGATCAATTTTGCTGAATCTAGTATTTTTAGGGTGGGGGTGGGGCCGGCTGAATTAGGAGAAGTAGCGGCTCTTATCGGTTGTCAAGTGGGGGAAGTTCCTTTTATTTACCTTGGTCTGAAAGTTGGTGCGAACATGAATCGAATTTCCAATTGGAATTCGGTTTATAATATTTTTTATGCGAGGTTATCTAAGTGGAAGGCTTCTCAGCTTTCCATGGGGGGTAGGGTTACTCTTATCAAGTCGGTTCTCGAAAGCCTCCCGGTTTATTATTTCTCTCTTTATAAGGCCCCAGTCAAAGTTTTAAATGATTTAGAAGCTAAAATCAGAAAATTCTTATGGGGTGCAAACGATACAAAAAATAAACTCCACTGGGTGGCTTGGCAGAAGATTACTTCTCCTAAGAGGTATGGAGGGCTCGGGCTTAACAAACTGCATAATATTAATATCTTCGTTCTAGCAAAATGGGGATGGAGGTTCTTATCGGATAAAGGTATGCTTTGGAAGAAAGTCATTGAAGCAATACATAATACTAGATTATGTTGGGATTTTATCCCGAACAGAAAATCAATGGGAGGAGTTTGGAATAATATCGTCAACGTTCTTTCCAAAACAAAAATCAAAGGTACGCCGTTAAGGAAGTTTTTTAAAAGTAATGTTGGTAATGAAGTAAACACTGCTTTTTGGGTGGACCCGTGGCTTTGTAATGAGCCACTTAAAAGACAAATTTCCGGAAATTTTTAAACTGGAGTCGGAGAAAAAGTGCAGAATTGTTGAGCGGGTCAAATCCTATACAAGTGGTCTTTTTTTATTTTTGGGCCTGGAAGAGGCCGGTCTCGGCAGGTCGAGAAGTGGACGAGCTCGTAGGTCTATGCACGTTACTTTATAATGTTTCTTTTACTGCTTCTCAGGACTTGTGGAAATGTATTGGCAGCGAAGATGAGACCTTCAATGTCGGGGCGGTGAAACGAATGCTCGATAGTAGCAGAGTTCCTATTGAGATCGTCGAAGACAATAACTGCAAATGGCTCCCGACTAAATGTAACATTTTGTGTGGAGGGCGAGCATGAATAGAATTGCCACGGCGGAAGCTTTAAAAAATTGGAACATTATCTTAGAAGATGAAAATTGTAAGTTATGCAGCGAAGGTGTCGAGATTGTTGATCACATTTTCATGACTTGTATTGTGGCAAATACGGTTTGGAATCTTGTTAGTAGATGGTGTAAGGTGGCTCCGATGTTCTTCTTCGAGTTCAAGGACTTACTTCAAATCCATGAGCATGTCGGCTTAAATGGTCCAAAAAAGGAAATCATTAAGGGGTTGATAAGAATTGGATGTTGGTGCATTTGGAAGGCGAGGAACGAGGTAATTTTTAACAACAAAGAGGCTAAGATCGAAGATATTATTAGCAATATTAAAGCTTTGGGTTTTCTATGGTGTAATAGTAGGTTAAAAGGTATATCGTGTTCTTAGCAAGATTGGTGTAAATTTTTAATTATTAGTTTGTTTGTGTGGTTGGTTGCCTTGGTTTTGAGGTGTGCCAGTGTTTTAATGAAAATTTCCTATAAAAAATATGTTATAAGGATGAATAAATAATAACATACAATTTGTAAACATACAAGATAAAAAATTTTAAGTAAATATAATATTAAATTAAATAAAACTTTCCAACGCACTAACATTTTTTATGACTAGAATAACATAAATAAAATAACTAAAAATGAAATGCGATAAATAAAATAAAATAACTAGAATTTAGGACCATTTAAACCTTCGGTTTCTCGGGTCGCGGTGGGCCAGACAGTGGCGGAGGAGGTAGGAGGAGGCGGAAGTGAAGGAGGGGGCTTGAGCGACTCTCTGTTAGTTGAGAAGGAGATTATCGGTACAGTGAATTTAGGCTCGAAGATCGGCATCGACCTTTCTGGTCATCCGGATCTGATCAGGGACGTGATTTCTAAAGGTATTAATGAAGTTAAATCATGAATATGTTATCTATCAACATTAGGGGAATTGGGGGTTCGAATAAAGCTAGATGGGTGAAAGGTTTGGTTTTTGAACACGAAATTTCGTTCTTGTCTATCCAAGAATCTAAGGCGTCTAATGTGTCACGTTCAGACTTTGCTAATTTTTGGGGTAGTAATAATTTTGGGCTGGATTATGTTGAGTCTGTTGGGCAGTCGGGTGGGTTGATTTGTGCGTGGGACGATAAGGTTTTTCATCAGATAGGTGGCTCTAAGAATAGGAATTATTTGCACATAAAAGGAACTTTGGTAGGCTGTGATTCCTCTGTTAATGTTCTAAATGTGTATGCCCCTCAGGGGGTGTCGGCCAAAAAGAGTTTGTGGGAGGAGTTGAAATTGATTATTGACGGTAATGAAGGGTTTTGGGTCATCTCGGGTGATTTTAATGCGGTTCGGTTTAGAGAAGAAAGGAGGAAATGCTCTTTCAAGCAAACTTGCGCTAACAATTTCAATGACTTTATCTATGATTCGGGTTTGATCGAGTATAGCATGAGAGGCCGGGTTTTTACGTGCTGTTCTGACAATGGCAACAAATTAAGCAAATTGGATCGTTTCTTAGTGAATGCGGATTTCTTCAACTCTTGGCCGGCGGCATGCTGTCGGGCCTTACCTAGGATGTGGTCTGACCACAATCCCATTGTTTTGGTGTGCCACTCTAAGAATTTCGGGCCGCGGCCGTTTCGGGTTTTTAACTCTTGGTTTGACAAACAGGGCTTCGATGAGGTGGTTATTAAGGCGGCTTCCGACTTTAACTCGCTAGATGGTAACCCGGATGTTACGTTTATTAAAAAATTGGGTTTTATCAGGGAGCGACTGAAAATTTGGAAGAATGAGTGGTCTCGTAAGGAAGGGGAGGAGGTCGACGCCGCGAAGGAGGAAATCGAGATCTTAGAAGCTACTCTTGACTCTAGAGATTTATCGGAGGAAGAGGAGTGGATTTTTTCTGAGAACAAAAAGATTATACAAGAAGCGGAAGAAGCCAAGGTTATGGACTTGAGGCAGAAATCTCGGGTCAGATGGGCTAAGGATGGAGACGAAAACTCGAAATTTTTCCATGCCATGATCAATAACAGGAAAGCGAGTAACACTATACACGGTCTCGAAGTGAATGGAAGTTGGATATCAAAACCTTCTCTTGTGAAAAAAGAGATATTCAGGTTCTTTAGAGATAAGTTCGTGGAGGGATGCGATAGTCGCCCCCGGATGGTGTGCTCTCGGTTGAGCCAAATATCGGCTGCAGCAGCTGCTTATCTTGAGGTCGGGTTCTCAAAGGAGGAGATAAAGGCGGCGGTGTTTGATTGTGGTAAAGATCGGGCTCCCGGGCCGGACGGTTTCAACTTTAGATTTTTTACTCATTTCTGGGAGCTTTTCGAGGACGATTTCTGTAATATTTTGGCTGGTTTTTTTGAGTCCGGTAAATTAAGCACGGGGTGTGGATCGGCGTTCATTGCTCTTATTCCGAAGATTAGAGATCCGATGGGATTGAATGACTACCGTCCGATTAGTCTGGTTGGCGTGATTAATAAAGTTGTTTCTAAAGTTCTTGCGAATAGACTGAAGCCGGTTCTTAATGAGGTGATTTCCAATTCCCAGTCGGCCTTCCTTAAAGGAAGATACATTTTAGATGGGCCGCTTATCATCAATGAGTTGCTGTCGTGGTCTAGAAAAAATAAGAAAAAGGTTTTCTTTCTCAAAGTTGACTTCGAGAAGGCGTACGATAATGTGAATTGGGGCTTTGTTTTGGATGTTCTTCAGCAAATGGGTTTTGGGACGAAATGGAGAGGTTGGATTCATGGCATCTTGGCATCGGCCAGGGCGTCTGTCTTGGTGAATGGTTCCCCCACTTTCGAGTTTGGGTGCAGCAAAGGTATGAGGCAGGGGGATCCTTTATCTCCTTTCCTTTTTGTGGTAGTCATGGAGGCTCTCTCGTGTTTGTTCAATAGGGCTTGCGAGGTAAAGGTTTTTCAGGGCATTAGACTCCCTGATGACGATGTTAGTGTTTCTCATTTATTCTATGCTGACGATGCTATGATTATGGGGGAGTGGAATAAAGATAATATCGCGAATGTTATTAGGATTTTGCGGTGTTTCCACGTTTGTTCGGGTCTTAAAATTAATCTCAGCAAGTCTAGTGTATTCGGTATTGGAGTAAATAGTGAGGAGGTTGAGGAGGTGGCGAATTGGATTGGTTGTAGGGTGGATTCTACTCCTTTTAAATATTTAGGCTTGACGGTCGGAGCAAATATGAATCGCATAAACAATTGGAGGCCGGTGTATGATATTTTCGAGAAAAGGCTTTCTCTTTGGAAGGCCGCTTTATTATCCATAGGGGGGAGAGTTACCTTAATTATGTCGGTGCTTGAAAGCTTGCCAACTTACTTTATGTCCTTGTATAAAGCGCCAGTGAAAGTTGTTAAAGACCTGGAGAGTATTGTTAAAAAGTTCCTTTGGGGAGGCTCGAACGAGATTAGGAAAACTCATTGGGTCGCGTGGGACAGGGTGTCTTTACCGAAGAAAGATGGAGGTTTGGGGATATGCAAATTGATGAATGCTAACTTGGCTCTGCTCAGTAAATGGGGATGGAGGTATAAGAATGATTCAGGCAACTTATGGGTTAAAGTTGTCAAAAGCATCCATTCGGGTAGGTCGGAGTGGGCTTTCTTACCATGCAACAAGTCCGTCAGGGGGGTGTGGGTTAATATTTGCAACATTTTAAACAAACCGCTTATTGATAGTAAACCTCTTCGGAGTTTTGTTAGAGGAGAAGTCAGCTCGGGAAGTACAATCTTTTTTTGGTTGGATCCATGGATTAGCGAGACGCCTCTAAAAGAGCTTTTCCCATGTCTCTTTCGGCTCGAGTTAGTCAAAAATTGCTCGGTGAGAGATCGTCTGGAAGGCGGCGGCACGTGGCTTTGGAGACATGATCCGGATTTGGCCGAAGAAGCTCAGGAGCTGGTCAGTCTTCCGGGTTTAGTTTCTTCGGTTTCGCTCGTTGATGGTGTAGATAAATGGAAGTGGCTGGGTGATGCGACAGGTCATTTTTCGGTAAAGTCGGTCAAAGATTTGCTGGTCCGGGGCAGCCGTGATCCGGGTTTTTTCGTGTTGGACTGGTGCAGATGGGTGCCCTTGAAGTGTAATATTTTCGTGTGGAGGTTGGAGTTGAATCGTATTCCCACGCTTGACGCCTTATTCTCAAGGGGTATCGTTCAACAAGTTGGAGCCTGCCCTCTCTGCGGTTATGAAGACGAAACTGTTGGTCATCTATTTATCTCGTGCCAATACGCTTCCTTTATTTGGCAGAAGGTTAGTAGGTGGTGTCGTATTCCGAATATCTTCGCATTTTCTATTAAAGATCTGTTGGAAATTCACAAGTTTAGTAGGCTGGGGTCGAAGGAAAAAAAGATTCTGCAAGGCATTATTATAATCGCGTGTTGGTGTATTTGGCTGGCCAGGAATAAAGCGGTTTTTTCAGGTTGTCGGGCAAAAATGGAGGACATTTTCAGCAATCTTAGATCTATGGGTTTCTTTTGGTTAAAATATAGGTCGTCTTTTCAATCCATTACATGGAACGATTGGTGTAGATTTGTAATAATGTAGTTTTTTTGTTTTTGGTAGGTCCGGCTCGGTCTTCGGGTTCGGCTGTTTGTTAATGAAAGTCTATTTTCAAAAAAAAAAAAAAAAAAATTGTATGGGACCAAGCTGCCATTACTATAGCCTAAAGGTATGTCGGTCCGAGGATCCGAAGATTAGATTGTCGTCTGTGTCACATGCCCCTCTTTATGAGCGTCAGTTAAGACCCCCGCCCGCCGACGCAGCCATGTACGGCTCCTGTAATCCCAATTATGGTTTTGATATTTTATGGTTTCGGATTCTAATTATGGTTATGGTTATGGTTATGGTTATGGTTTGGTAAATCCTATACAAAATCTACTGCATCATACCTTAACGCTACCACTCCTTTAATTTTCTACTACTTTTGGTTGTTGGCCGGTTTGTGCACTTAAAAGTTCTATGATTGTTTGATGTAATGTCTAACTAGTTAATGCGGTAAGATATCGGATATCGGTCAACGACCATATTTCAGATATTTGTTACCGTGGTGGGATATCGGTAATTTTAATATCATGCTATATATATTATACAACAATTTAATACTAAATTTATATATATAGCAATTTAATGCTAACAATTCAGCAACATACTAAAATTTGTAGCAAGTATAAACCGACTAAGCCTTAAAACACCCATTTAACACTAACAAACTAACAATTAAGACTTAAAACACTAATAGCAGCAGTAAGAAGAAAGACGAATGGTAGAAATATAAAGAAAGGTACTCATATCGGGAAAATCAATGATATATTTTTCCTGAATTTTTTTGTGCTATATTTTTTTGTACTAGATTTTTTTGAGCTATATTTTTTTGTGCTATATTTTTTTGTACTACATTTTTTTTGCTAAATTTTTTTACTAGATTTTTTTGTTGTATTTTTAAAAAAACAAAAGGGTGCCACATGTCATTTTTACTCTTATTTATAAGTACCAAAATGCCCTTCATTCCTACTTATTAGGATTGTCACATGTTATCATCACAATTTTTCTTAGACTACTTAGGCAAAATCCACTTTTTAGTGGATCTTTCCCCAAAGAATGATTATGTTAGTATAATAATTTAATGTTAATTTAATATAACTTTTTTACGGAAGAATTATTTTGAAAGTTGGTCGGCGACTATGTATGTCGCAATATTCATGACCTCTAATGAAGGCTTCAAAACAACAGGGAAAATGGAGATACATAATTTATGTTAGTAGTCTCATATCTATAAACCCATTAAATTTTAAAAGCTCAAGCAAACAACACAAGACAAATCTTAAGGAAAAGTTATCAAAAAATATTTTGGACATTGAGAGAAGTTACTAGGAGTTTCAGAACAACATGAGGTTCACAACTTAAGATACCATGCTAGGAATCACCTTATTTCGAGCTTGCCTTTGCAATATGGCGAGCCACTAACTCGCTTACCTACATTCGCAACATCTCGAGTTTCTCTTCGTAAGATACTTTATTAATTCCCAAATATCCTAGGATCTATGCAGGGGCGGCCCTGAGGTAGGCTGGGAGGACCACTGCCCAGGGTAGGTGATTCCGAGAGGCACGTTTTTTAAATCCAATAAACATATGTTATAGTTTTGTTTTTCTAAATAGTATACTCATACAAACACCAAGATAGGTTGATTTACAAATCAATTCTTAAAGTTTAGAAATTACCCCCATTAGGTTTAGTTAGTCAGTTTGTTAGAAATTTTGATTATTTAGATATTAACTTAATTTGTTAGAAATTTCGTTAAGACCTAAGGGCATATTTTTTTTCAACCTCGAACAATGTACATGAATTCTCATGGTCGGCCCTGGATCTATGTTTCAATGATATAGGTATAGCCGAGCTGGAAACTAATTAAAGCTAAATACAAAAAAAAATGTGTAACTTGTTTTGAGATGAAATGTACATAAACTAATTCTTTCAGATTAAACCGATGTACTAGTAGCTTCTTAACTAACGCCCTACGATGTCCGCTAACATTTTCACATCTCCAATTGTGTGTTTATGTATTCTTAAAGCAATGAAGTCGATTGGTGCCTCAATATTACATATGTTGTACCAAATATTGCAAGCTGAATAGAAAATAAGATCAAAGCAAATCCATTACTAAAACTTGAGGAATTGTCCCTGGTGTTGTACCGGGAAATCAGTCGGTATCAGTTTGGTTTCTCATATACGGTATTGCTATGCAGGGCCGGCCCTGAGAATTTGTGTACCCTGTTCGAGCTTAAAAAAATGTGCACCTAGGCCTTAACGAAATTCGGTATTGGGCTCACTAAAGGTCTAAACCTAATGTCAAAGGGGTTAATAACTAATCTAAACCATAAGAATAGTTTTGTATGAGGCCCATGTTGGTGTTTGTATGGGTGTACACTATTAAAAAAAATATTTTAAATATACATATCGGGTTTCTTTCATAAAAAAGTGCCCCTCGAAATATCGGGCCCTGGCCGGTGGTCATCCCCGCCCACCCCCAGGGCCGGCCATGTTGCTATGTTACCAACACTTGGTGTATAAGCTGAAAGAGAAAGCCTTAAAATTAAAGTAGTTATATGCCCAAAAGGTTATCGACACGTGTCTTACATTGATCGACAATAATAAAAACGAATATTGATTACGGTCCCAATAGTACCGGTCGAAATTGGTTCTGTTCGTCACGGAATCCATATGGTACTGACATTCACTAAAAAAATAACTACAAAATAAATCTAAGACAACCTTGATAACATGTATATTACTTGTACATTAGTACTCACAACTGAGTTATGAAAAAAGTTTTTAACGATACATTGATAAAAATAAACACGTAATAATGGTATACTCAAAATTCTATAAAACACCGTATATTAGAAGTTATGACTTATGAGAGAAAAACATGATCAAAATACAACAGTAATTAAAAACAACGCATTCTTTGATAGCAAGAATGATCAAAATACAACAGTAATTAAAAACAACGCATTCTTTGATAGCAAGAAAAATATAAAAAAGCAAGCCCATGTCCCTGTGACACGAATGAGGTAAAAGAAAAAAAAATGAAATTGTGACTTACTATTCACGTTATAAGATAAAACTAGTAATAAGATCAGCACGCTTTGCGGCTCGGGTACCTCGCAAATATCGAACGAATTAGTCCAAGCGTTATGTGATGTGTTAACCATATGGAAACGCACGTTTTGACGTATCCGATTGAACTCAATGTATCCTATAGTTGCATTGCGATTGGATCAAAACGTAACGTAAATCGAATTTATATCGTACATTCATAACGTATTATACGCGACCTGACTAACTCGAATTTATATCGTCAAGACAAAAACTCTCGAGGGGGTCAAAGTGACATTTACAAAGTTCATAAAAAGTTAAGTGGTTAAAAATTGCATTTTCTAAACTTAAGGGATAAGAAAGGGTAAAGATAAAATTTGATAAAGTTTTTGGGTAAGAAGGAAACAATAACAAAGTTGGGGTGGCAAAAGCAAACTATTTGTGAAATGGAGTAGTAGTTTAGGGACTAAATTTGCTATTTTATGAAACTTTGAAAGTAGCAAACTTAAGGGGCTAAAATTGCAACATCCGTAAAAATAGATGGGGGAGGAAGACAAAGCCGGTGGGGTTTCCACCGATTTTGTCTTTTAAGATGTAGTAGAATAAAGAAAAAAATGATGATAAAAACAAAGAAAAAGAATTAAAAAAAAAAAACTAATAAACCTACTATTCATCAATATACGCATTTTATCATATAACTAGTTTTGCCTCATCTGCGTTGCGAGGCATTAAGCTGAATATTTCTCTATCATAACATGTACGTTAGTGTTTCAGTTACTTTTACATACTAAAAAAATTACATCGACTCAACTATTTAAAACAAAACAGTGCCATACTTTTCCTACAAAAAAACTAAAACGATAGAAAAACTACCGTTTGGCACGAATAAAAATTACATCGAGTCAGCCAATTAAAACAAAACACTACCATCGTTTGTCAAGAAACAAACATTAATATGAATTTTTCACTAGGGGCAAGATCGTAATTTAACAGGGAAAAAAACAATGAGAAAACTATAAATTTGATCTGAGGGCTAAATCGTAATTTGACTAGGAGAAGAAAAAAACAAAACTAGTGGCATAACTGTAAATTTAAATGAGACAAAATCGTAATTTGAATG
This sequence comes from Helianthus tuberosus, assembly GCA_030545235.1. Taxonomy (NCBI): domain Eukaryota; kingdom Viridiplantae; phylum Streptophyta; class Magnoliopsida; order Asterales; family Asteraceae; genus Helianthus; species Helianthus tuberosus. The sequence goes on along the minus strand of CM060417.1, from coordinate 79,397,639 downwards.
GACCAATAAAGAAGTGACAGACACCCGCGTTGTTGGGCGCTATGCCGAATATTTCTCAACCAATTAAAACAAAACACTATCATAGTTTTGCTATAAAAAAAAAAAAAAAAAAAAAACTAAAACGATGTCAAGACGATAATTTTAAGTTGGGGTAAAGTTGTTATTTGTCAAGACCAATGAGCGAATGCAATACAACTGTTTGGTACAAATATAAATTACAAGGAGATAACCAATTAAAACAAACACAACGACAATAATGACAAAATTGTAACTTTGAACTGGGGTAAAATCATAATTTTAAACTGGGATTAAATTCGTAATTTGGGAAAAGCCAAAACGTTCTCAAGATTGTAATTTTGAGCTGGTGGCAAAATCGTAATTTTTAACAAAGGGCAAAATCATATTTTTTAACACGGGGCGAAATTGTAATTTTGAATTAGGGTAAAATCATAATTTTTCTAGACTAGTGGAGGAGTGCCAGGCAGCTGCCTGGCACTATTCCCCTCATGGTCTATGTATATAAAATAATAATAAGACAAAATTGCACAAAACAACCTTTATGTTATCCTTAAACTGCACTTTATACCTTTCAATATGAAATCGGCTAAACTCAACCTTTATGTTCATGTTTTGATACGAGGGTCAACCTTTAACACCAACTCTTTTTAATTTCTTAGTTAAATTACCTCACATGCTTTGCATGTGAGAGCATTAATGTCTTTTTCACTTTTATCAATACAATTGAAATGAATACTTATTTATGTATTAATTTCTTGATTGGTTCCTTCCTATGGGGCCCTTATCTAAGCACTTTCAAAAACCCAACCACCTGCAAGCGTCATGTTCATCGTCCCCTTGAAGAAACCTGCAACATCACCTAATTGACACTTTTTGCAACCTCTTGAATCATGGACATTATTCATACGTGAAATTTTTTTCTAGTCTGTAACCTCTAAGCGTCTCATAATCGATCCAAACTTCATACAACTCACTCTAGAACCTTCCAAATACTACGACCAACAATGCTGTGTATGAGAACAATGATAGTGGTAACTAATTCTAAGATTTGATAATGTTACAATGAAAATAAAAAAGGGACCCTACAATTTAATTTTGCTAAAAACATCACAAATATCATTTGTTCAATTAACTCATAAATCAAAACATGAAAAACAGATAAACTCCCACACTTGATGACATAGATCTCCTATGTTACATTCGTGACAATTCATATACATAAAAATGATTTATAATCCGATGAACTAAATTTAATTTTTATGATTTTGTTTCCATTTATTATCCAAACACTCACTTAACATAAACACTACAAAACGATGTAAAACACAATAATATAATTCAGTTATAATAAAAAAGTTGAATATCAGATAAAATAAAAAGAGGATCTTGAACGAAGATAGAATATTGAGAAGAAATCATCAAAATCGGAAAGAAAAATTGTTCAAATTAAACAACTCATGCAGGCCAACAACTCGAGCCGAGGGTCTCATTGGAAGCAGCCTCTCTATTCCTATGGGGTAAAGGTAAGGCTGTCTACATCTCACCCTCCTCAGACCCTACCTTAGCTTTGCTATTGGTGGGATATACTGAGTATGATGATGATGATGCAGGCCAACACTTATCCTCCGTAAACTTCAAACAACTCACTCTAGAGCCTTCCAAACACTCCGCCATTTCTCTCTCTTCACACTTCTCTCGATGCGCTGACGGAGCACCCAATCCGAGCACCAAATGTCCATTGGTTTATGATGTTTGATTCGCATTGTTCGTATGCGTTCACCCATGATTTAAGGTTTGGCGTTTGCCGATGATTTAAGGTTTGGGAAACAGAGAATGAGGCAACCGTCGGTTATGTGGGGTGTCGGAGAAGAGGGATTGGGTGGTCGAAGGTGATTAAGGTTTCCGCCGGTGAGTAGTCGTCGACGGTAGTGTACATTTTTTGTTTGTTCGCTGTCGTATGTGGTGTCGTTTCTGCCGGAATGATCAATTAACAAGTGAGATGTAGTTACGTTATCATCACCTTACTATCAATTAACAAGATAGATCCTCTGCTGTATAGATTAAGAGTGGGGCAATGTTGACAATGGAGATTATGGTGGTGGGGTGTTGCAGAAAAAGGGTGTTAAGAGTTAGGTTTTGTGGAGGTTTATAAAAGAAATTATTAATTAAAAAGTTAGGGGAAAAGACATTAATACCCTCACATGCAAAGCATGTGAAGGATGTTAACCAGAAAAACAAACGGTGTTAGTTGTAAAAGTTATAGGATGTAACAAAACATGAACATAAAGGTTGGGTTTGACCGATTTAATAGTGAAAGGTATGAAGTGCAATTTAGGTATAACATAAAGGTTGATTTGTGTAATAATAATAATAATAATAATAATAATAATAATAATAATAATAATAATAATAATAATAATAATAATAATAATAATAATAATAATAATAATAATAATATATAGAGAGAGGTAGATGATCAAATTCAAGACAATGAAAACGTACAAAGCATAGCCGACAAACTCATACATTGATCTCCCAAGATCAGTGGTTCAAAATTATGCGGTGACATTGTGATAAATATAAGGTTCAAACAATTGAAAAAACATAATATTTCATATGGAATACATAATATTTCAAGTATTATCACATATTAAGAATAAATTATATACAAAACATTAGCCAAATCAACCTTTAATAATCACATAATGTCGTATATTAAAGATATAATCATGTAATAAAACATAAACAATCAACTTCTTATTATTGAATGTATAATTACATAAGAACCTTAATTGTAATAACATTTATTAAAATAAATCATATTCAATGTATAATCACGTAATGGATTTATATCGAATGTGTAATCATGTAATGATTTATGTTGAATGTGTAATTACGTAATGGGTATTAAAAATCATGTAGTCATGTACTGGATATTTAAAATCATGTAATCACGTAATGAGTATTCAAATTCTGTAACTTTTTTTAAGAGAACTATAGCAATAGGTTGCTCGAATTAAAGAGAATAAAATGTTCGTTAATACGGTCTAATTTTTTTTTAAATATTAACATATAAAAAAGTTATAGCCATTTGAAAATCAAAGGGAAACTGATAAAAGACAAAATTACCCATCCTGCCAATGACATTGTCACTTTCTACTTCTCACGTATCCTTCGCACGGGATTTCTATCTTGTACATTATTCTTTCTCTATATATTACCTATATCTTAAAGACAAAGGTCGGTGGACCTTTGTCTTTAAGTCCTCAACTTTTACAAAAATACACATTTAGCCCCTATACATTTATCTCCTTTGAATTTTCATATATTACAATTTTAAGTCCTATACTTTTACTTTCTAACCCCTTATACTTTTAATTCTTTCGCTTCACACTCTCTAACTAAGTAAGTTACGCATTCACTTTTAACTATTGGTAATTGACAACTTTGATCAGCCATCCACATGTTTTATGTGGTTAACGCAACACATAACGTGTCGTCATCTATAAACAACTAAGGTGCCGCCGACATAACGCGTTGTGTATCGCAGTTTTAAGGTACCTGTCATTTTAAATTCACGTTTCAACGTAAACGACTCACGTTTTGACATAAACTTTTTTTCTCAAGCGAGTCTGGTAAAAAATAATATGTGTTATATTTATTTTGTTTACGTTCGTAAATTGTACTCAAAAGCGAGTCGGATCAAATATAATATGTTTTCATTCGACGACGACGTAATTTTTTTTAAGTATAGAGTCGGGTCAAATATACAGTATAAATACGAGTTACATTTAAATTTTGACGCCGTTAGCCAAATCAACCTGTTATAATCACGTAATGTCATATATTAGAGATTTAATCATGTAATAAAACATGAACAATCAAGTTCTTATTATTGAATATAATTACATAATAAGCATAATTCTAATAACATTTATTAAAACAAATCATATTCAATGTATAATCACGTAATGGATTTATATCGAATGTGTAATCATGTAATGATTAATGCTGAATGTGTAATTATGTAATGGGTATTCAAAAATCATGTAGTCATGTACTGGATATTTAAAATCACGTAATGGGTACTTGTTATTCAAAATTATGTAATCACGTAATGAGTATTCAAAATCCTATAACTTTTTTAAGAAAACTATAGCAACAGGATGCGCGAATTATAGAGAATAAAATGTTCATTGATACGGTGTAATTTAAAAAAAATATTAACGTATAAAAAAGTTATAACCGTTTGAAAATCAAAGGGAAACTGATAAAAGATAAAATTACCCTTCCATATTGTCATTTTCTTCCTCTCACGAATCCTTCGGATATGATTTCTTTCTTGTACATTATCCTTTCTCTATATATTACCTATATCTTAAAGACAAAGGTCGGTGGACCTTTGTCTTAAGTCCTCAACTTTTACATAAATACAAATTTAGCACCTATACATTTATCTCCTTTCAGTTTACATATATTACAATTCTAACTCCTATACTTTTACTTTCTAACCCATATACTTTTACTTTCTAACCCCTATACTTTTAATTCTTTCACTTCACGCTCTCAAACTAAGTAAGTTACACATTCACTTTTAACTATTGGTAATTGACAACTTTCATCCGCCAACCACGTGTTTTATGTGGTCAACACATCACATAACGTGTCGTCATCTATAAACAACTAAGGTGCCGCCGACGTAACGCGTTGTGTATCGCAGTTTTAAGGTATCTATCATTTTAAATTCACGTTTCAACGTAAACGACTTACGTTTTAACATAAACTTTTTCTCAATCGAGTCTGATAAAAAAAATAATACGTGTTATATTTATTTTGTTTACGTTCGTAAATTGTACCAAAAGCGAGTCGGGTCAAATATAATACGTTTTCATTCGACGACGATGTAATTTTTTCAGTATAGAGTCGTGTCAAATATACAGTATAGATACGAGTTACTTTTAACTTTTGACGCCGTTAGCTAAATCAACCTATAATAATCACATAATGTCGTATATTAGAGATTTAATCATGTAATAAAACATGAACAATCAAGTTCTTATTATTGAATGTATAATTAATAATAAGCATAATTGTAATAACATTTTTTAAAACAAATCATATTCAATGTGTAATCACGTAGTTGATTTATATCGAATGTGTAATCGTGTAATGATTTATGTTGAATGTGTAATTACGTAATGGGTATTCAAAAATCATGTAGTCATGTACTGGATATTTAAAAGAGTAAATTTCAAATTTCGTCCTTTATGTATGTCTAAAATATCAAAGTATGTCCTTTGTCTTTAATATCTTCAAGAAACATACTTAATGTTTGAAAAACCATTCAGGTTATGTCCTTTAGCCTAAACCCTGTTTGTTTTCCCAGTTAAGTTAGGTCATGTGAGGGCATTAGTGTCATTTTACCTAACAATTAATGTGCACAGTTATAAAAACCCTAAACTCCACCTTCATCTTCTCCATCTTTCACCTGCACATCAACATATCCCCTTCTCCTCTCTCTATCTAACAATCCTACCACCACCACAACCTACCTGCTGCCACCACCGCCACCACGACCCACCTGTAGCCGCCATCACCGCCATCACCGCAATCGGACAGTAATACTCCACCTCAAAGTCTGCAACCCCAATCGGACTCCAATCGGAGCCGTCGCAACAGAACCCCAACCTCCGAACACCCCCGTCGCAACAGAACCCCCATTCATTCGTCGTCTACAACCCAGTCCCGCACAGATCGGGATTTCCTTGTATGTATAACGCAGGAAGGCCTGCGATTAACAAAGAAGGAACCCGACCCGATAGCCTATTGAACGATACATTAAAAAGGGCGAGTTTCAAATTTTGAAGCTCAAGTGGGATTTCACCAGTGAGGTTATTATGTGAAAGATCAAGGTAAGTTAACACACGCAAATCACCTAACGATTCGGGGATTTTACCGATGAAATTGTTATATGCTAAAGATAAAGAAACTAGCTTTTTACACTCTTTTGGCTCTGGGATTTCACCTGTGATGTAATTATGGGAAAAATTGATGATGCTCATTACAGGCGAATCGCAAAAGTTCGGTGGGAGTTCACCGTATAAGCCGTTAAGAGAGGCGGAGAATCTGTACAAGCTTCTAACCAAACCTGTTCTGTTTTTATCTGGCAGATCGGTGGTGGTGGCGGGTGGGTTGTGGTGGCGGCGGCGGCGGCGGTGGTAGTGGGAGTGAGGTCCGATGGTAGCGGTGGTGGGAGGTGGATGTGGCTCTCTCTGTGGGGTTTTAGGGTTTTTATAACATGATGGTAGGTAGAATGACATTAATACCCTCATGTGCCTCTCACATGACCTGACTTAACTGGGAAAACAAACCAGGTTTTGGGTAAAGGACATAACCTGAATGGTTTTTCAAACATTAAGTATTTTTCTTGAAGATATTAAAGACAAAGGACATACTTTGATATTTTAGACATACATAAAGGACAAACTTTGAAATTTACTCTATTTAAAATCACGTAATGGGTACTTGTTATTCAAAATCACGTAATCACGTAATGAGTATTCAAAATCCTGTAACTTTTTTAAGAAAACTATATCAATAGGTTGCTCGAATTAAAGAGAATAAAATGTTCGTTGATACGGTGTAATTTAAAAAAAATATTAACGTATAAAAAAGTTATAACCGTTTGAAAATCAAAGGGAAACTGATAAAAGACAAAATTACCCTTCCTGCCAATGACAGAGTCACTTTCTTCCTATCACGTATCCTTCGCACGGGATTTCTATCTTGTACATTATCCTTTCTCTATATATTACCTATATCTTAAAGACAAAGGTCGGTGGACCTTTGTCTTTAAGTCCTCAACTTTAAATATACCCCATATACATTTATCTCCTTTTAGTTTTCATATATTACAATTCTAACTCCTATACTTTTACTTTCTAACCCCTATACTTTTAGTTCCTTCAATTCACGCTCTCAAACTAAGTAAGTTACACATTCACTTTTAACTATTGGTAATTGACAACTTTGATCCGGCAACCACGTGTTTTATGTGGTCAACACATCACATAACACACCGTCATCTGTAAACAACTAAGGTTCCGCCGACGTAATGCGTTATGTATCGCAGTTTTAAAGTACCTGTCATTTTAAATTTACGTTTCAACGTAAACGACTCACGTTTTGACATAAACTTTTTTCTCAAGCGAGTCTAGTAAACAAAATAATTCGTGTTATATTTATTTTGTTTACATTCGTAAATTGTACTCAAAAGCGAGTCGGGTCAAATATAATACGTTTTCATTCGACGACGATGTAATTTTTTCAGTATAGAGTCGTGTCAAATATACAGTATAAATACGAGTTACCTTTAACTTTTGACGCCGTTAGCTAAATCAACCTATAATAATCACATAATGTCGTATATTAGAGATTTAATCATGTAATAAAACATGAACAATCAAGTTCTTATTATTGAATGTATAATTACATAATAAGCATAATTCTAATAACATTTATTAAAACAAATCATATTCAATGTGTAATCACGTAGTGGATTTATATCGAATGTGTAATCACGGAATGATTTATGTTGAATGTGTGATTACGTAATGGGTATTAAAAAATCATGTAGTTATGTATTGGATATTTAAAATCACGTAATGAGTACTTGTTATTCAAAATCACGTAATCACGTAATACATATTCAAAATCCTGTAACTTTTTTAAGAAAACTATAGCAATAGATTGATCGTATTAAAGAGAATAAAATGTTCGTTGATACGGTGTAATTTAAAAAAAAATATTAACGTATAAATAAGTTATAACCGTTTGAAAATCAAATGGAAACTGATAAAAGACAAAATTATCCTTCCTGCCAATGACATTGTCACTTTCTTCTTCTCACGTATCCTTCGCACGGGATTTCTATCTTGTACATTGTCCTTTCTCTATATATTACCTATATTTTAAAGACAAAGGTCGGTGGACCTTTGTCTTTAAGTCCTCAACTTTTACAAAAATACAAATTTAGCCCCTATACATTTATATACTTTCAATTTTCATATATTACAATTCTAACTCCTATACTTTTACTTTCTAACCCCTTATACTTTAAATTCTTTCACTTCACACTCTCAAACTAAGTAAGTTACACATTTACTTTTAACTATTGGTAATTGACAACTTTGATCCTCCAACCACGTGTTAACGCATCACATAACGTGTCGTCATCTATAAATAACTAAGGTGCCACCGACGTAACACGTTGTGTATCCTAGTTTTAAGGTACCTGTCATTTTAAATTCACGTTTCAACGTAAACAACTCATGTTTTGACCTAAACTTTTTTTCTCAAGCGAGTCTGGTAAAAAAAATAATACGTGTTATATTTATTTTGTTTACGTTCATAAATTGTACTCAAAAGCGAGTCGGGTCAAATATAATACATTTTCATTCGATGACGACACAATTTTTTTCAGTATAGAGCCGGGTCAAATACACAGTATAAATACGAGTTACCTTTAACTTTTGACGCCACTGAAACGCGCGGCTGGTCAAAATCCTAGTAGAATATGGTTTACAAATAAGATGATGAGTTAAATGCCCGGATAGTCCCTGTGGTTTGCCCTTTTTTCATCTTTAGTCCCTAACTTTCTAAAATTATAGCTATAGTCCCCAACTTTTGCAATTTCGTTCCCGGATAGTCCCTAGGCCTAACATCAGTTACTTTTCTCAGTTAAAAGAGTGTGAAATGACAAAAATATCCTTACTAAAATGCCCTTTTATCCACCTACCCACCCCCTCTTTTTTTCTTTTCTCTTTCTGGTTCTACTCTACACAACCAAGCCACCATCACCACATTCACACCTCAGCACCATCACCCCCAGCAATCATCATATCAGCTTCACCTCAACGGATGTGATTTGCAAGAGCATGAAAGCAGTAGTTTGAGGTAGCTTTGTTTGAGGTAACCTTCTAATCATTGGCGGACATTTTGGGTGCTTTGATTTCTTCATTTATCGATTAAAAGATTGTTCTTATATAACCATATCTTTTTTCTTTTAAAAACTTGATGTTAAAATCTGTCTTTCTATTAAGTAGGCGTATGTGATGATTATGTGTTTACTCGATGTTAAAATCTGTCCCGTATCACCCGGTAATCAACTTCTTCTTCATCAGTTAGGATGTAGGGATAGTTAACTTCTGAGTTATGATTCCAATTTGTGTGTCAATGATGGAATTAAACTTTCAAATATATATATATATTCTGATCTTTTTGCAATAAAAAAATGTTGAAGAGTTTAGCCGGTGATAGCCACAAAAAACCTTGGCGAATGCCCTATTTGACAAAATCGCTCGGAGTCTGGGAGAAGCATTTGATTTGTCTCCACGCCAGAAGGCGGTGATTGAGTACTTGAAAGGCCCCCATGCGCAAGACTTTTTTACTGTTATCCCGATCGAGGGGCTGGGGCAATGCATGTCGGCTGTTGAGTATAGGGCTATCCTCAAATACCGGCTGATGATCCCTATGTATCCAGAAGACGAAACCTGCCCAATCTGCCATAAAGCCTGCATGGATAAATACGGGGAGCATGCTGTTCATTGTAAGGAGCTCCCTGGGTTTAAATATCGGCATGACTGTGTGAGGGATGTTTTAGGGGACATCTTGAGGAGAGCGGGGATTTCTGCCAAGAAGGAGGCCCTAGTGAATTTCCTTACAGATCCCATGGAAGGGAGATCTACATTGAGGCCAGCAGATCTGCTCGTCTTTGGCTGGGCGGGAGGGAAACATGCTTGTGTGGATCTCACAGGAGTCTCCCCCTTAGTTGGTTTAAGGGAAAGCGGGTTTGTAGCAGGACAAGCTATAAGGAAAGCGGAATAAAAAAAGGTGGATAAACACGCTAAAGCCTGTGCTGATAACCAACATGCATTTGTCCCCTTCGCCTTCGACACATTTGGCTCCCTAGCTCCAGAAGCTATCCGTTTGTTGACTAGGGTCCAAAAGGTTGTCCACAGCAGTTGCTCATCAACAGGGGGGCAAGGGTTTGTCTTTAATAGGCTAGGGTTTGCTATTCAGAAAGGGGTAGCGGCGCAGCTTGTTGCTCGCTTACCTGCGATATTGATGTAACTCGGCCAGTTCATATATATAATTATTTTCTATATTAAAAAAAAAAGGTCAAACAGATATCTACATATTATTGTTATGCTACCCATATCGATCACCAACTTGATTTGTTTGTTTGTTTCCTGTTTCTGAAAAATTGGATTTTGATTTGTTTGTTTTGTGTTCGTTCTTGATTTGGGTTAGAGAGAAAGAGAAAGGGGTGATGAAGAAGATGAGGGTGGGTATCTTTATTTTTATTTTTTTATTGTTAAGGGCAATCTAGTCATTTCACACCCTTTTAACTGATAAAACTAACTGATGTTAGGCACAGGGACTATCCGGGAACAAAAATTGAAAAGTTGAGGACTATAGCTGTAATTTTAGAAAGTTAGGAACTAAAGGTGAAAAAAGGGCAAACCACAGGGACTATCCGGGCATTTAACTCTAAGATGATTGAAATTAGGGTGCTCTTTGGTTTGAAACCGGATAAACAAAAAACCATATAAATTGAACCGATTTTTATTCGGTTCGGGTTTTTACCACAACGATTACCAAATCGGTTATTAGTTATACAAATTCGGAATTCAAACCAAATAACATGTATTAATAGATTACTGAATGTCATATATGATATATCCAGTGGCAGATCTAGACCAAAATTTCATGGGTAATGTTCCATTTTTTTACCGTACTTCATACAATGTAAACCAAACAAAAATAAAAGCACGATAAAAAATAAAGTTAAACACATAGCTAATAGATTTCTCCTATTCAGTTTTGAAAGCTTGAAATCGAGCCATTAGATCTTCCTCTTTTACATTATCAAAAGTTTCTCTTTCGACCGCACAAATTAAAGCATTGTTCAAATACTCTTCACCCACATTGTAACAATGGGTCTGCTGGTCACGTGGAACAGAGGGTCGGACTTGGGAGGCGGTTGGAAGATGAGTTGGAGGGCGGCCGGACATCAGGAACATGTTGGAGGCGGACTGGCGGTGAGAGGAGCGGTGACAGTGGAGGTGCGGTTGCTAGGGGTGTAAACAAGCCTAGAGACTCGAGAGCTATTCGTGATTGGCTCGGTTAAAAGTTTGAACCGGCCCGAGCCTTAATGAGCCCGAGCTCGAGCCTGAATTACAACTTGTTTAGTTATCGAGCCCAAGCTCGAGCCTTAATTACAAAGATCATGGAACCAAAACAAAATTTTAGTTTTTTTTAAATATTTAATATAATGATAATGCTGGTTTTGTCCAGTTTTTTTTTATATGTAATTTTATCCATGTAAATAAGTTTTATATAAACTAATTACATTGGTGAGCCGAGTTTGAGCCGAGCTTTGCTCGTTTAAGCGAGCTCAAACCGAGCTTTTAGCTCATTTTAGATTGTTGTCAAAATAGCTCGAGCTTTGGGTTTTATTTACGAGCCAATTAAGCTAGAGCTCAAATAAGTAGACTCGAACTGAGCTGAACATGAGCTTTAGAAAAACATAACATGATGAGTCGAACTATGTTCACGTTCAACTTTTTCTCCTTCAAAAATCAATTCTAACTAGTATTTGAGCTTTAATCTATCATTTTAATTGAGCTTTTAACTTATAATTTGTGTAGTGGGCTTTTAATAAAACTTTGAGATGATAAGGGTGTTGGGCTTTTTAAATTCTAAGGAGCAACATAATTTTATTTTAGAGGTAGCGTAATAAAAAAAAAATAACACTTTGCCGGAAAAGTTGAGGGGTTGCGGGTGCTACCCCTAATGATATACTACATCCGCCCCTCTTAATATATCTAGTATATTAAAAGTTTTTTTCTCAACCAACCATACGTTTCAAAATAACTAGTTATTTTTCGCCCGCGCGTTGCGGCGGGACCCAATGACTACAAAAGGCGTGTCAGCAACGACAAACAGATACTGAATATCAAAACATAAATAAAATGACATGGTAAGGATAGTCACTCCGTCATAAAAAAACGATTTTAAATAACCTAATATATAATAATAGGACCCACACGTCCTACACGTTGGAAATTCGGTTGTTTTCAGTTCAGTTATTACGGTGCTAACACGTTAAAATATTGATGAGCTCGTTACCGGTAACGGTAGCGAAAGTACCGATCCGGAAAATCATCGAAATTAAGTACCGGCACCGAAAATGCTCGGTACAATACGGTATGGTATTTGAAGGTAAAAATCAATAAATACAGGTATGGTGCTAGACCGATGTCGAACCGAAAGTAACGATTCTGAAAACGCCAAAAGGTGGGTACCAACTTGGTACCGAAAATAATTTGGTATAGTAAATTTGGTACCGATACGATACCGGTTCGTTTACAGGATTTGATATGATTTGCTCATCAATATTCTAAATATCCAAGTTAATTTTACATGCTACAGTGCATTCATTACAGAAAAAGACAAAAAAGAAAGCAAAATAAGTTGTTGTGTATATAAAACCTCATTCAAACGAAATACAGTTTACTTACTGTGTGTATGAAAAGTAATCTAAACGGTGCAATTACTTGCATTGCTGCGCTGCTACAGGATTTGATGAGCTCGGAATCAACCGGTACCGAAAATACCGTTACCGAAATCCCCAAAAGTGGGTACCGGTACCGAATATACCTAGTATGGTACGGTTCGGTACCGGTCGGTACTGGTACGGCACCGGTATTTGAGGGTAAAAACCGGTGAATACCTGTGCAGGGGTGGGAGTTGGCTACAAAGTCTATTTTTCCTACAAAGTGTAAAAAGTCATAAAACACCATAATATCAACCATAAAACACACTCAAAACCCACAAATAACATAGTGAAGATTACTAAAACACCATATTTGGGGGTTTTGTGTTGTGTTTTGGATGATAAGGCTTTGATTACCGAATGACTAACATTAGTGTGTTTTATATTGATCATCATATCGTGTTTTATATTCATAGTTGTACGATAATGTGTTTGAAGTTTTTAAGGATTGTTAGGGTTTGGATATTGTGTTTTAGTGATATTCACTATGTTATTTATGGGTTTTGAGTGTGTTTTATAGCTAAAATTGTGATGTTTTATGACTTTGTACACTTTGTAGGAAAAATGGACTTTGTAGCCGAACCCCACCCCCTGTGCAGAACCGGTACCGAAAATACACCGGTTTGGTAAATTTGAGACCGGTACCTATACCCGATACCATTTGCTCATCTCTTAATGATGTTACTATTCATTCCATTATAATTTTAAATAATTCTAATTCTAATTCTAATTCTAATTTTAATTTAATAATAAATCACTTAATTTAATAATAAATCACTGTTCATTTAGTTTGCATTTTATCATATATAGATTCTTCCGTAAAAAAGTTATATCAAATTAACATTAACATAATTATTCTTTATACAATCCTTTAAATTAACTAAATTAGTTACTTAATAAAAGAAAGTTAATCAAATAAACTTATCTTTATATAACAATTAATTAAACTAGTTAATTAGTAAAAAACCATATAAATTAACTTCTCTTTGCATGTTACTTGTTGAATATAACAAAAGTTAAAAGAAGTTACAGATAATAAGTTATACTTTAGCTAAAAAATTGATTCGGTAAAATTCAGTTGAATTCTGCTTATTCGGCTTTTAACCAAAACCCAAACGGAATTCTTTATATTATCGAGTTTTGCTTTTGGTTATCGAATAAACGAACCGATAAGCACCCCAACATGACATTAAATTTCTACATTTTACCGCTTAAAGATCTCTACCACACGTTACCTCAAAACTACTTATGACATACTTTATTATAGACATTACACTATGTAGTTAATATTTTGATATATCGGTTATCAGTACCCTATTGAGGTGACAGTGCAAAACATCAGTCAGAATATCGGTACCGATATTTGACCAGTGTATCACTGATTTTCTCGATATGCGTACCTTTCTTTATATTTCTACCATTCGTCTTTCTTCTTACTGCTGCTATTAGTGTTTTAAGTCTTAATTGTTAGTTGTTAGTGTTAAATGTTAGTGTTTTAAGGCTTAGTCAGTTTATACTTACTACAATTGTTAGTATTTTGCTGAACTGTTAGTATTAAATTGCTATATATATAAATTTAGTATTAAAGGGGAAGGTTCATTGGGGAACACTAAAAAAGTGGGGAATAACGGGGAACCGACTCAAACGAACTCCGATTAGACTCATTATAGCGACGTTGGAACCGGCTCGTTGAACCCTAACTAGGATCTCTTAACCCTAAACCCTAAATCCTAACTCCTAAACTCCAAACCCTAAACCTGAAAAATAAGGCTAAAACCTAAGCTAAACCGTAAAATCTAAATTATAAACCCTAAAAGCTAAACTCTAAAGGCTAAACCTAAAGCTAAACCCTAAAGCTAAACCCTAAAAGCCAAACCCTAATAGATTAAGGGTTTAGGGGTTATGATTTAGGGTTTAGGGTTAAGAGATCCTAGTTAGGGTTCGACAAGCCGGTTCCAATGCCGCTGGAATGAGTCTAATCGGAGTTCGTTTGAGTCGGTTCCCCACTGTTCCCCATTTTTTAGTGTTTCCCAATGAAACTCACACTAGTATTAAATTGTTATATATATATATATATATATATATATATATATATATATATATATATATATATAGGGGACCGCTAAAATGAGAACCACCTCCAGTTGTAAGAACCGTGAGAACTACACCGTACGGGGTGAGGTGGACCAAATTTTTTTTTCATAAACGTAGATGCATGTATTATAAACACATTTGTAAAAAAAAATGCCGGGTGTGTAGTCTTGAGCACCCAAAGTTTGCGTTTACGGGACCCGTAAATTTTATTTAAAAATTTACGGTACCCGTAAACACAAACTTGTGGTGTTCAAAACTACACACACGACATTTTTTTTTTGATTTTTTTTTACAAATGTGTTTATAATACAAGCATCTACGTTTATGAAAAAAAAATTTGGTCCAACTCTCCCCGGATCAAAAGGTTCTCACGGTTCTTACAACTGGAGGTGGTTCTCATTTTAGCGGTCCCATATATATATATATATATATATAGGGTAAGTGTAGAATACAAATCCCCTAATCATACATTACGTACGCGATCATAATAGCCCTACACGTGTCCCCGATTCAGTTTTCCTACATAAGGGTATATCAGACAATCCATTCAATCACCGGAAGGCAAATTAGACAATTCCTTCAATAAGAAGATCACGAGTTCGTTATACCACTATCCCGGTAATTATGAATCGTATTAGTTTAATTGATTGTTGTTTTCAATGGATCCACAGAGCAACACCGGACGAAACACATATGTTGATTTTGAAGACGTTGAATTCGTCAGTGAGCATTCCAATAGAAATTAATTTCGCATGTTATTATTTAAGCAAATCGCATGTTATAAAAAGCATAAAATACAATTTCACATGATTATAATGTCGCATGTTATAAAATTTCATATGTTTATAATGTCGCATGTTATAAAATTGCACGTGTTTATAATGTCGCATGTTATACAATCTAGCATGTTATACAATTTAGCATTTTATACAATGTTGCATGTTATACAATTTAGCATGTTATACAGTGTAGCATATTATACAATTTAGCATGTTATACAATTTAGCATATTATACAATTTATCATGTTATACAATTTAGCATGTTATACAATTTAGCATGTTATACAATATACAATTTAGCATGTTGTACATTTAGCATGTTATACAATGTAGCATGTTATACAATTTAGCATGTTAAACAATTAAACAATTTAGCATGTTATACAATTTAGCATGTTATACAATTTAGAATGTTATACAATTTAGCATGTTATACAATTTCATGTTATAAATTTTCGCATGTTGCTCGCATGTTATACAATTTCGCATGTTGTTATGGAAACCTAAAATCGCATGTTAGTTACAAGTATTCGCATGTTATTTACAAAGTCGCATGTTATAGATTTTGTACGTTAGTTACAAGTATTCGCATGTTCGATTTGTGGTCGGTCGTTTTTCTATCTCTGTTGCTCCCGCACAACTGACATGAACAATCACATCAAAATTTTTATTATTCTAGTAAACATTGTTGTCAATTGGAGATATAATACCTCCCAAAGCTGATGTAGTTGTCATAATCGTCGGATGAACAATCGATTGGATGAAATCGCACCGGCAGATGTCGATTGCAGAAGAGTCAGTTAGAGAAGAATAAGGTACCGAACGAAATTACCGGGATTTTGATAGAGGAATTTTCAATTTTATCATTCACGGTTGGTTTTATGTATATTAATTTGATTAATTTAATTATATAAGTTAATTTCCCAACGTTCAATAGATAGAAGATCGGACGGTTAGGCTTATCGCGTACATAATGTAGGATAAGAGTTATTGTACGTTAACCGACCTCTATATATATATATATATATATATATATATATATATATATAGGAGTAGGATCAAATACAAACCATATTTTGTATACAAACTGTAAGAACCATTTAAAAAGTGTCACGTGTCATCCAACCAGGGGCGGACCCACATGGTGTCGGTCGGGGTCCCCGGACCCCAATGTTTTTTAAAAATTTAATAGAACCGATATGTTAAATTTGTTAAGGACCCCATAAAAATAATTAGTTGGACCCCATAATGTTAAATGTGAAGCTGTTGCAGTGGGAAATTCCTTGTTTTCTAACAAGAAGGTCATTAGTTCGACTCTTAAATGTCCCGTCTTTTGTTTTCTACAACTCTTTCTGCCTTGATTTTGTATTTTTTTAACAATCCCAAGTGGTTTAATGCTGTCATAATTGCTTATGCTATTGGGAACCCACATATATAGTAATACTATTTAATCCTTGTTTAATTTATACTTGTTATTTGTTAAGATTTATACGTGGTAATTCTAACTTATTTACTTAGTTATAAGATGTAGTATCATTTTGTGAAAAAAAAAATAGATCAAAATTCTGGAAATGGAATATGAATACGATAACTTAAATATAGAAGGAGAAAAAAGACTAATATTACATGTCGTCATTATTATGAGGTTGAAAATTTTAACAGAATGTTAGATATGCAACTTTGAATATTTGTAATCTTTTCATTTCGTATGAAGTCACATTTTTATTGTGTGTTTTCTAATGAGTAATATTTTATTATGTTTCTCGTCCGCCCCGCCCTGAATGACGACCGACCCAAAAATTATAACGTTTGGTTGTGAAATATGTTAACACAGAAAAAGGGGACCCCATTGGAAAAAAATACTGGGTCCGCCACTGCATCCAACCAATTATAGAGAAATGATAAAATAATATGCTAAATAATATCAATTATATTGAATTCCCTATAAATATGCTAACAAACAATTAATTTTTTATTTGGATTTTCCTTTTGTTTTCAATGTGCTGATTAAAAAAAGTGCTGATATCATTCAAATATGTGCTAAAATCAATTATATTGATTAATTTTCATGTGTTAATATAATTCAAAAGTGCTACTTTATGTATGTATTGTTTTGGTATGTGCTAATTTAACTTTTTTAAGTGTTAGGATCTGTTCTTACGGTTTGTAGGATAAATATGGTTTGTACCGGTATCCCACCACGATAACAGACATCTGAAATATCGGTCGTTAACCGATATCCGATATTTTACCAGATTAACTAGTTAGACATTACGTCAAACAATCGTAGAACTTTTAAGTGCACAAACCGGCCAACAACCAAAAGTAGTATAAAATTAAAGGAGTGGTAGCGTTAAGGTATGATGCAGTAGATTTTGTATAGGATTTACCAAACCATAACCAGAATCCGAAACCATAAAATATCAAAACCATAATTGAGATTACAGGAGCCCTACATGGCTTCGTCGGCGGGCGGGGGTCTTAACTGACGCTCATAAAGAGGGGCATGTGACACAGACGACAATCTTCTGATCCTCGGACCGACATACCTTTAGGCTATAGTAATGGCAGCTTGGTCCTATACAATTAATCACATTTCATTTATGTTAGAAGTTTACTTTTTTTAAACTTTGCATTAATACTAGTCATAAAAATTGTTAGTGCGTTGGAAAGTTTTATTTTAATATTATTTACTTAAAAAATTTATTTCGTATGTTTACAAATTGTATGTTAATATTTATTCATCCTTATAACATACAAAAGTCTTTTTTTTTTTATATAAAAAAATCTGATACATGCGTAATTAGTTATCATCTAGTGGTTACCTGCACATTGGAGCAAACAGGGGTGATCAGAATTCGATTAATAAGGTTCGAATTCGAGTTGACTGGTATTCGAGTCCAGTAATCGAATACGAATTTATTATTTACGATTCGACTCGAAATTCGAATTCAATTTATATATTATTTTTTTAACATATATATAAACAAATATAACTTCTAAGCTTAGCCAAAATATAAACTACATCCATAAGCGAAAAGTTTATTATTCATAAGATCACCAAACATATTGACCAATAGCACATACTACTCATTTATAAATTTTTATCTAACTTAAACGCTACTAATAACCAACTATCTTCTGAATTTTGGTGTGTTTTGACATATTGATAGTTAATTAATTTTGTAGGTTACAATATTTTATGTTGAATATAATTAGTTTGTAGTAGTTATAGAAAATAAAAATAAAATAATTTATTGTTTAGAGTGAATTTGAATTAAATCGAATTTATTAAAATTCGTTTTTCAAATACTAATCGAATCGAATACGAATTCAGGTAAAAAAAAATTAAAAAATTTGATTTCGGATAATTCGAAAATTCGTTATTCGATTCGATCAACACCCTTAGGAGCGGGTATTTAAAACCTGTAAGGCTCGGTTTTCAAAATATGTTGATTAGTATATACATTCGTGAAGAAAAAACATGTTAAAACACTAATACAAATAAGTACGTTGAAAGACAAATCTAGACTTTTATAGAACCCATTATTTTAGCATAAAGTTTATGGTAAGAATTTTATAGAACACATGTATAAGTGTTATCATTTTCTAGCATAATAATTATGGTAAGAAAACAGAGTAATTTAAAAGTTACAATATGATTAAATAAATAATATAGTAATTTAAATGTAGAATAACACTTAAAGATTATAAGAAAATCAATTTTCTCTTAAATTAAAGGGAAAATGTCACAAAATAGTAACCAAGTTTTATAAGTGTTCTAATTAGGTCACTCGTATCATCTTTGTCCGAATTAGATAACTTAACATTCAATTCAAACCATGTCCTTTTTTCCACGTGTCAAGAAAAAAATGGAGAATAAGATGTTGGGGTCGGATTATTTTAATATATGAAATTATATTTATTAAAAATAAGAACACTTTAATTACATTAAAAATTAAAAAAACAAGTTACAATCCATGTCATCACTCGACGTTAGCATCAAATAAAAGGGAAAAAAGAAACAAAAATCCACATTACCACGGTTATCTATGAAATAGATGAAATACCTTTAGTTTTAATGATAAATGAATGTTGAGTGACGTGATTGGAACACTTTTGAAACGTGAGTAACCTAATTAGAACACTTTTAAAATTTGGTTACTATTCTACAAAGTTATCCCAAAATTAAAATATGAATCTTAACTAATTTTTTTATGAATCTCTTTGTGTAGGTAAGACCCGGACTTACATAACTAAAAATTATAAGATTTTGCATTTATATATATAAGTAATGCAAATACATGTCCATATAAGTTTTCAGGTTTGATAAAACTTCATACATATTTAAAACACTTCAACACGTTAAAGTTTTCGATTCGTGATACAAATAAACAAAAGCGGAAGCTTGATCTTCGGTTGTGTTCGGTTTTTCATTATGCTTGACCAATCATCCGTGACATCATAACAATAACCTACATTACAAAATTTGTCATAAACTTTAGTTATGTAATGCATAAAACATATCTAAAAGTCTCAAGTCCCCCAAACAAACAAAACAAAAATTTTGTTTTAGACCCCGCTGTAAGCTATAGCTGGCCATCGTAGCCTACGACCAACATAAAATTTTTGGGCAAAAAGGCTCTGCTGTAGCCTACGGCTGGCAGCCGTAGGTTACAACACACTTCAGCTGCTGTTAGTGCACGGAATGTCTGTTGACTTCGTCTGCATTACGTCTTAGGTCAAGATAGGTCAACATAGGTTTTAGATAGTCAAAATTAGATCATATGTTGATAGGTCCGTTTATATGTCAGATAGGTCCGTATATACTAACCTATGTTGATAGGTCCGCTTATTTGTCAATGTAGTAGGTCCGCTTATATGGACATTGTCCATAAAAGCGAACCATAAGCTAATAGGTCCGCTTATACGGACGTCCATATAAGCGAACCACATCACACTATAAATAGGTTGATAGGTTGAACTTGGAGCGGACCTAGATCATTGCTTGTGGAACGAAACTCTGTCAAATTGTAATCAGAAAGCAATAAAAGAGAAGAAATTAAAGAGAATAGCTGTTGTAACTTTGTGTGCATTGATTCCGCCTTTACACATGAAGATGAACGTCCTTGACTGACTTTTCGAGGTCGTAGAACGGTCCAACAAGTGGTATCAGAGCTCAGGACGAGGAGTTCATACTACTACAGCTTGATTCTACCGAATTCTCTGATTTCTACTCTCTTTCTTTCATACCTTTTCGATTTGAGATTGTTCCTATGGTTGAAATGGCTTGAAAATTGAATATATTGTGTGGAACATACAGTTAACAAATCCTATAAAGTTTCATGTTAAAATTCGGCTTAAAAATGGTTAAAATCAGTTAGAAACATAGGTCCGTTTTTTCGGACTTTGCGAGATCCGCTCGTTAGGTCCGCTTTTACGAACAGATCTGCTTGTAAATCATAGGTCCGCTTATCCGGACAATCTGGTAGGTCCGTTTCTAGAGATCCGCTTGTAGTGACAGTTACTTGAGATCCGTTTTTGTGGTCCGCTTATCAGTACAACATTTAGATCTGCTTTTACGGACATTGTAGGTCCGCTTATTTGATCATTACCTGGTCCGCTTATTTGGACAATACTGCTCATAGGGACTGTGCTGATTTCACGTGATACATATCATAGAACAGTGTGTATTTGACTGACATTTGCATGTGGGATCATAGATTGTCGGCAAAGTGATAAAATTGGTTTGTTCTAAAAATAAAGAACTAATCAGATGTTGTTGATAATGTTGTCGGGTTAGTGGGAGTGAAGGCCCAATCACAATTAAGTACAACTCACAAAACATTCGGCCCAATCATGTTAAGTGCACCGACCCACTACAAGAGTTGAGGCCCAATCACGTTTGTTTGTAAATTGATGTTGTCGGATCTAATTGTTTGAACATTATTTTGTCATCAGATCATTAAATCGACAACTTAAAATTTGTGAACTACAAAAATTACAGATCCGCTTATTTGTCACCTCCATTGATAGATTCGCTTTTCTGTCACATTTTTTCAAAAACTTCGAAAATTTCACTAAGTGTTGACTGATTCTTGCAGGTACACTCAAGATGGATGAAATAAAACCTTTCAAAGATACAAGAACAGAAGAACAAAAATTAGCATACAGAAAACAGAGAGCTCACTGGAAGATGATGCGTATTTCTCGTATCTATTTAGAAGCAAGAAGAGCGAATAGATGGGATCCGGACAGAGAGTGTTATCTTGATGAAGATGGAAACATTGCTATTGATGATAAAACTCTTAGTGAGGAAGCTCTAGTTGAATGTTTTGCTGAAGAAGAAGAAGCTTTACAGAGAAAATGGTGGGGAGGTGACAAAGAGAAAGATAAAGAAAAAAATGAAACTTTAAATGACAATGAAGCAGATTCTAGTAATGCTGGTGATCATGATGATGAAGTTGCTACTGGTAATCAGTTGGCAGTGAATGATGATCAAGAAGCTAAAAACATGCCAATATTTGATCATGGTGATTCAGATTCTGAAGAGGAGCAGATTTCAAGTCAAACAAAATGTGAAGTTGTGATGACTGAAAAACAACAGGTGTTTGAAGAAGTAATTACAAAGAAAGAAGTTGATGTTGAAAAGACGAATGAAAAATGCTCAAAATGTGATAAACTTGAAGCTGAAAATGTCAAACTCTTGAAGGATGTGGAGAATTTAACATTGGAAATCAAAAGCTTGAAGGATGAGAAAAAATATGATAATAAACAGATTCTTGAAATGAGAGAAAATTGTGAGAAATTGACGTCAGAAAATGTCAAACTGTTGAGTAGTTTGGACAGTTTAACATTGGAAATTAACAATTTGAAAGAAAAAGAAAAAGATTTTGGAAAAATTAAAATTGAAAATGAAAACGTTTCTTGGATAAAATTGGAAAATGAAGCGTTAAAAGAAAAAGAAAAAGATTTTCAAAGTCAAATGAAGGTTTTAGAAGATGAAAAGTCTGTTATTTTTAACAATAATCTTGCAAAACAGATTGAAATAAATTCTCATCTTCAGAAAATCATTCGACTTGAAAATGAAGCTGAAATTGGTCGGAATAAAATTACCGAGTTTGAGAATAAATTGAAAGGTTTTGTGACTTCTGCATCACATATTTGTCAAAAACCGATCAATTCTGTTCCAATAAGTGACAATGTCACAAATTTTGATAAAATCAAAATTGAAGATTGTGATGAAATATCTGATGATGAAAAAGAAAAGAAAAGAAAAATATTTTTAGATTTACAAGAAAAATTTAAAAATACTGTTTTGCAATCTACTGAAACAGGTGAATGTTCTAAACAAAAACCTGTTAAGAAGAGTGTAGAACAGAAACAAAAAATTAAAAATTTGAAAAATTTTAACAATGAAAATAAAAGCTCATCAGATAAGTCATCCAATCATTATCAGAAATCACAAAAATTTAAAAATGAAAACTCACAAAATGTTGGTAATAAGTGGTGCAGGTTTGACCACAGTGCTTCAAAGCCAAAACTAGTTTTCAAGAAGAGTGATGATTACCACAAAGCTAGACAATGTTATGATCTAAGCATATGGTGTGAAAGTGGTGAATGGTACGATAACAGAGTGTGCTACACCTGTGGTCTGAGAGGACACATTGCTGTTAACTGCCAGAATTGGAGTTATGAGACAAGAAGATGCTATAATTGTCAAATCAGAGGTCATATTGCCAGAGATTGCCCAAGGAGATCAAATGAAAGATTGAGGGTTAATTCTCAAAGAATGGCAAAGAAACCAGTCAACGTCAAGCCCCATGAACAGAAGGTTCTAAAACCTAAAGTTCAGGATCAGAAAATTCAAGAAAAGAAAGTTAAACTTTCACAGGGGCAGAAAGACAGACTGCGAAAGAAAAGGAAGAAGGCGAGAGAGTATCTCGAGAAAATTTTGTCTTCGGGTTCACCGGACAGATTGAATAAGAGTTCTGATGAATCAACTAACTCGATTGCAAAGTCAAGAAAGACGAATTCATTGGATGCAAATCTGAGGACAAAAGAGAAAAAGGAGAAAAAGAAAGTTGTCGGCGATGAATCTGGCTCAACAAAGTCAGACAAGCCATGTGCAGGCAATGATTCTGGTTCGTCAAAGCCAGAGGAGCCTAGTGTTGAGGTAAAAAAGGAGAATTCAGGTTTAACAAGGGATGATGTAAATTATCCACCATTGTTGAACAAGAATTCGAAATCACCCAAGGCTGGTCAGGCTTGGGTGAATCTTTTCAAATAGAAAAACCTGACTTGCCGGAGTTCCCAGGTTGGTAAGCGTGGAACATGAATCGGCACATTTCTTGAGAAATTTCACTCTGGTGATTTTTCGCTTTACATGTGGTAAATCAGGGACATTAAGTTGTACTTGATTTCCTACAAGTGTTTGTGTTGATAGAATCTTGAACTGTTAAATTTAAAAAAAAAAGGTTAAAGGAGAACAAAGTGATGAAGTAATCCCCTAACCAACAAGTGGTTTGTTAGTTCAACAAAACTAATTTTCCGGAAAAACCATTTTGATTAAAACAAACTTAAGTGTTTTGAAATCTAAATGGGAAAATAGTTTGTTGTCAGGGGAGTTCTGATTGTTAAGCCAAGTGAATGGTGAATTGAAGTGATTTGATATCAGTTTGTCATTTTATTTGTACAATTTGTTTTCAAATTTTCCCAGAAAATCAAAATTGAAACATATTTTGATTTTAGGGGGAGAAAAATTTAAAAAAAAATTAGAAAATTTGAAAATTTCAAAAACATTGAAATAGCAAAAATGAGTTTTGGTGTATAAAAGAGGAAATGATAGTACATCAGTAGACGATCACAGCATGCTAAAGATATGAAATGTCAAATGTGATAAACGGTCTCACTGATGATGTGTCAGTAGGTTTTTGCACATTTAGTAGATTGTGACAAGATATAAACCTAAATTTCAAACTTGCTTATATCGTGGGTAACATCTCTCGGATATATGGGTAACCCCCGAAATCTTGTTTGAAAGATTCCTTTTTCTGATATACTAGGTTTTTATACTCAGTGATATCTGGGGTATTATTCCAGGACTTCTGCTGACGGTAGTTCTGACCTAGTCCTCGAATAATACTTTCTGCAAATGCTTGAAACATAGCATCACCCTCAGCATAAATGATAAGACAATAAAATTGCTTAGCAATGCTGTTGTAAAAAAAAGATCCTCTAAAGGGGACACACTGAAAGTTGAGTCATGATCTCTCTGCTGAACGGTAGTTCTGACCTGAGCTCTCATGATTCTTCATAATTTATTAACCCCTTACAGATATCATTTGTGTTATAATTGCCTGTAAGACTGAATATTGGGATCTGGATACGGGAGTATATTCTGAGGTGGGACACGTGATTAAGTCTAAGTATCTAAGACATTAAACTTGTATCTCGAAGCAGTTGAAATGTGTGTGAAAATTTAAGTGGATCAGTATACTGACAATCTAAGTGAATCGTTTAGAACTTAACATGTTTAAAGCTTAACGGTGCTAGTGATTTGTCTCATAAACTGATATGATCCTCTTACACAAACTCACAAAAATATTGTTTGTATATATTTCTTTATTGCATTTCTTTAAATTCAAAATCCCAAAAAGATTTTAGTGTGTTTTAGCATAAAGTTTTGAAAAATACAAAAAGATTTTCGACAACTGATGTTGAAGAGCTGATATTCAAAATTCCAAGTGCTAAACTTGATGAACTAAAGGGTTGAGAGAATATATTGAAAACTTTGAATGTTATATCAAAATGTTTTGAAAGATTGTGTGGTTAGTTAATCAAGGTCATTCATTTGAACTTGATGTAACCAGTATGTTTGTTGAATTAATGATGTCTACCAGTAAGTTTCTTAAATTCAAATGTTATAAATTTGTGAAACTTATGGTGAGGTAGAGGATGTGCAGGGTAACAGGTTTTGGACTTCATCATTCCCACGGAAGCTAAATGTTAAAGCTTGAACCAGATACCTCAGATTCTAGCATATCGAGAGGGGGAGTCTGTGAAAGGGGGAGTCTGGATCAACAGTCAAAGGGAAGATGGAAGTTAGAGTCAGGTTGTGATTCTAAACCTGTGAAGAATGCTTATGATGTGAAGACAGAGAGTTGGAAAAAAGACCAAGACTGAAGACTCAAGAGCTGAAGACTTCGTCAACATCCAAGGGGGAGTCTGTTAGTGCACGGAATGTCTGTTGACTTCATCTGCATTACGTCTTAGGTCAAGATAGGTCAACATAGGTTTTAGATAGTCAAAATTAGATCATATGTTGATAGGTCCGTTTATATGTCAGATAGGTCCGTATATACTAACCTATGTTGATAGGTCCGCTTATTTGTCAATGTAGTAGGTCCGCTTATATGGACATTGTCCATAAAAGCGAACCATAAGCTAATAGGTCCGCTTATACGGACGTCCATATAAGCGAACCACATCACACTATAAATAGGTTGATAGGTTGAACTTGGAGCGGACCTAGATCATTGCTTGTGGAACGAAACTCTGTCAAATTGTAATCAGAAAGCAATAAAAGAGAAGAAATTAAAGAGAATAGCTGTTGTAACTTTGTGTGCATTGATTCCGCCTTTACACATGAAGATGAACGTCCTTGACTGACTTTTCGAGGTCGTAGAACGGTCCAACAGCTGCAGTTCTTTCCAATTTTACCCTTTTAACTAAAAACTTCGTATCTTCGCAAATACTCTTCCGTTTCGCACGAAATTTGTTCCTATGTGTCCGTAAAACATTTGCGCACATTCTTAACTTATAAACTCATAACCAGGATTTGAAATTTTAAGTTATACGCTATTGTTTCTAAAATCGCATATTTAATTATTTGACTCGTTATCATGTTTAAGCATTTAAGCTTATGTCATTCATATCCTTTTCGCACATATATCTTTTTTACGACTTAACCCCATTACCCGAGGTATTAATCTCACGTTTCACGCGTCCGTTTTCCGGTGTGCGTTTATGCTTATTCGATCTGTTCAACCTTTTAATAGTCGAACGTCATTAGACCGAATTCTTTTCAAGAATTCGCAAATCTTTCGATTATGACCCAATACCCGGGTTCACCGACTTATAGATCACGCTTCCATTACCCGGTTTACGCTTTCCTTCGTAACTCAACCCATTAACCGGGTTTGTACCGAAGTCATTACCCACGCATTCGTTTCGGTATGCGTTATAACTTCGTTTTGACACGTTTGGTTGTTCGTATGAAATTTATCACTTTGAACTAACCAAACTTATCACCGTTCTTTGTTTTGACCCGTTTGGTGGTTCGTGTGAAATCCATCACTTTGAACTAACCAAACTTATCACCGTTCTTTATTTTGACCCGCTTGGTGGTTTGTGTGAAATCCATCACGTGAACTAACCAAAATTACGGATATTACACCATTGTTCAATCATACACATATACTACGAAGCACAATGGCGTACTCAGGAATTATTTGCTGAGGGTGCGAATAAATGGTTTAACCATATTTTTAACGGGTGCAGTCAGGTTTTTTGTCTAAAAAATACACTAATTTTTTTTCAAATGATGCACCCGCCCAACCAGAATTATACATGGGTCCGCCCCTCATAGTTGGTATTCATCCAAATTGAATGGTCCACCTTTCAATTTGTCTTGACATTACATTAGTTGTTCTGATGAATATATCGGCTTGATGCAACCATATATATATATGGTCTGACATTACATTAGTTGTTCTGATGAATATATTGGCTTGATGCTTTTTTTTTCAACGGCCAACAAACTCAATCCCGAGCACTCTCGGGGCATCCACTGGACAAACAGAGTACTCCGAGAGTAACCCGAGTCCACCACCAATTTCGGGAAAACCCCGGTAACCCACCCGCCCGTAGGCACGACGGTGAAATTACTGGTAAAACCCGTTTGGCTCAAGGATCCAACCCAGGTTTCCTTGAGTTTCCTCACCAAGTGGGAGTCGAACTTGCATCTCTCAAGAGAGATGCAAGCCCTCCACCACTTGATCTAGAGATCATTGGCATATTGGCTTGATGCTAACCATATATATATATATATGATATTTATTATGCATATATTTTCATCCGAAGTATGCATTCAATAAAATATTTTTTAGTATCGAATTGAATAGATGTGCTATTTCGTAATTATATGGACTAGGGCTGTAAACGAACCGAACGAACACGAACAAGGCCTTGTTCATGTTCGTTCGTTAAGGAAATAAATGTGTTCACGAACGGTTCATGAACACTTACCGAACGAGATTTTATGTTCGTGTTCGTTCATTAAGGAAATGAGCGTGTTCGCGAACGGTTCACGAACACAAATGAACACAAATAAATTTGGCGAACGCGACGAAGGATAAAGATAGATGGCCCAGAGAGTAGCACTCGAACTTGAATCCCTCATTGTGGAACGGAGGTCGATCGTATTCGACGATGTAAATAATGAGAAATGATGCATAAACAAGGTGAAAGTGGGTTTCCTAGTTTAATTGTTAGAGTAATAAAACAAATAAAAGTTTAATAATATAAAAAGTACAAATAAAATATAAGAAAGTACAAAGATCTTCAATTAAAACACAAACATACGAACATAAATGAACGCAAATCAACAAATGTTCACGAACACCTTACCGAACGTTCACGAACACAATCAAACGAACGAGACCTCTGTTCATGTTCGTTCATTTAATTAATCGAACAAAATTTCTTGTTCATGTTCGTTCGTTTATTAAACGAACGAACATAGACGAACTTCCCGCCGAACGGTTCATGAACTGTTCGCTGAACGTTCGGTTCGTTTACAGCCCTAATATGGACCCATTTAAGGATAAGGTGGGGATTATTTCGTTGTATTTTAAAGAAGCATTTTAATTTTAATTTTCTAGGATAAATTACTTTTTGAATCTCTGTGTTTTAGTGTTTTTAACCACTTGAGTTCAAAATCAAAATTTTTATCGCCTTGAGTCCCTATAGCCATTTTTCATAACCATTTGAGTCCAAATTTTTAACGCAGTTAGAATTCTGTTGTTAAGTGTTGTGAAATGACCAAATGATCCCTATAATTATAAAATAAAAAAACTAATTTGTTTAGATTTTTTTTCTTCTGTTTGGTATGGGGTAATGGAATGGACGGAGGAATGTAATGGACGCGGTAATGGAATGGATGAGGTAATGGAATTGATCATTACCATTACATGTCTTGTTTGGTTACCATGTGAGAATGGAATGAACCATTACTTTTTGTTGTTTGGTATGCGAGAAAAGACGAAGGAATAAAATCAGATGGCAGTGGTCAATGATGGGCGATGATGGAGGGTGGTGATAGGTGGCAGTTGTAGCGGCGGTGGTGGTGGTGGGTGGAGACGGCAGCGAGTGGAGACGGCGATGGGTGGTGACAGCGGTGGTGGTGGTGGGTGACGACGAAGGTGGGTGGCGGCGGTAGTCAGAGGTGGTAGCGGTGGCGACGGTGGTGGCAGGTGGTAGCGCCGTAGCGGTGGTGGCGGTGGGTGGTGGCGGTGATCGGAGGTGGCACGGCGATGGTGGATGGGGGCGACGGCGGCGGCGAGGATGGAGGTGGGTGGCGGGTGGCGGCGGTGGCGGCGGGTGGCGGCGAAGGTGGGTGACGGCGGTGGTGGGTGGCGGCGATGGTGGGTGACGGCGGTGGCGGGTGGCGGCGAAGGTGGGTGACGTCGGTGGATGACAGTGGTGGTGGGTGGTGGCAACGGTAGTGGGTTGTGGTGTTGTTAATGAAGGGTGAAGATGGAATGGAATGGAAAAAAAAAACAGGGGGGAGGGATGGAATGATTTTGAGGGAATGGAATGCATTTTGGAATGGGCCATTCCATTCCATCGACCAACCAAACACTCTTTTCTTCATTCCCTCTCAATGGTTCATTCCATTCCACCTTCCATTCCTGCATACCAAACGCTACCTTATACATCTCTCTCTCCTTATCTCTATCTCAAAAACAAATCTGAACTTTCTCTCTCAATCTGTAAACCAGCTTCAATCCATGAGAACCACATCTCCTCAACAAGTGCCTTTACACAACAATAAATCAACATCAACAACACTAAAGAACTCATATTCAAATTTCAAAAACTAATCAAACAATTCATGTTCACCTTAGCAAAACCTTCAGCCGTTCCAGTCTGCGTACCGAAAAACACCGTAACCTTCTTCTTACCGTCATCAACCTCCTCCTCCTGAACTCTCTTCGGCACAACCACCACTGTTTTTTGTTGCAGGGCATTTCGTTGAACATGTGGTTGTTGGGGTTTTGAGAGGATGGTGGTGTTGGTGGTTGTTCAGAGGTGGAGGCAGTTGGATGCTGGTGTTGGGGTTTCAATGGGATGGTGGTGATGGTGGGGTGATGCGGTGGCGGAGGTGGTGGTGTGGTGGTGGTAGGATGTCTAGAGGTAGTGGTGGTGGAGGTAGTGGCAATTCAGCTTCAATTATGGACTGTTTGAAAGCGGTTTTGGGGGAACTCAGTGGACAACCGCATGGAAAACCGCTTATGGGGTTCCCCAGATTATCGAACAAGCAGCGAACCAGGCTCAAAATCATGCTCAAACACATCGATTAATTACATGTTGTGTCTCTGTTCTGCAATTCTACTTTAAACCAGTTAGTAACATTTGATTGCTTCAATATTGGCTTAATGAAAATCTATTCTTCATTGCTTCAATCAATTGAACTTGCCTTTGTCTTTCAAATTTGTTCTTCATCAATTTGTTAATTGATTATTTGATTTAGTGATAAAGTGATTACTTGAAAGTTAGATACTTGATTTGTTGATGACTAGGATTAGGATTAGGGTTTATTGAAGATGTGATTTTTTTTTTAATTCTGAAAATGGGTAATATTTGTGTGTGTGTTTCACCTGTTACAAATTAGAGGTGGGTGGAGATGGTGGTGTGGTGGTAGTGGTGGTGTGGTTGAGAGAGAGATAAGGAAGAAAAAGAGAGAGGTGAGGAAGAGAGATAGAGAAATCAGCGTTTGAGAATTGAGTGTGTGTTTTCTCTCTCTAATAATAATATAATACAGGGGTATTTTAGTCTTTTAATGAAAAACCAACAGAAAATTTAAACAGATTTAGAAATTTGGACTTAAATGTTAAGAAAAGTGGCTATAGGGACTCAGTGCGTTAAACATTTTGCTTTTGGATTCAAGTAGTTAAAACCCTTAAAACACAGGGACTCAAAAAGTAATTTACCCAATTTTTTATTTTCATAACAACATTTATAATAACTTTTTTATCTCCATTTCTGTAGCTACATTAAAAGTCATAACTGTTTTTTTTTCAATTAAATAATATTTTTTATACCTTCATCTTTACCTCTTTCTTTCTCCATCCACAACCACTTTAAAATATATTAAAAATTTTATAATGATAAATAGTGTTTTCTATATATTTACAGATGATCTGTAACATTTTCTACATCCTCCACTCATAAACACTCACAACCACTTGGAGCATTTCTTATAATATAAGTAACTCATTCACAAATATATAGGGAATTCATTGTTAATGCACTTACAACCATCTATCTATACTATAAAAGGAGTTTAAAGCATGACCTCACTTTGCTTATGTGTCATCTTCTTAGATATGCCACATTGGATGCCACATTGGATCCGCTTATGTCATGCTGCTTATGTCATAAATCACTTTCAAATGTTAATTAAAATATATCTATATCTATTAATATATTAAATTCTGATTTATTTATATCTAAATAAATATGGCTCCACTTTCAAATTTCAAAAGATGGCTCCAGTTTCAAAACTTTAAAATCAAATTAATCTTATTCTCTCTCAATCAAAGCTTAATCAAATATACTCTCCAGCTCATTTTCAAAATTCAAAACCTTCACACCTCTCTCTCTCTTCAACTCAGAGAACATCTTCGATCCGGTTGTTCAGAAATACGATGCTGCTTGAACAACATTCATTCACCATCACTGCTGCTTGATAAACAAAAGCCCCCCACAGCCGTTGATTCTTATCTGCTGCTTAATAAACAAAAGCCCCCCACATGTTTGAACAACCTTCATCTTCTTCCTGAACCAACAACAACAACAATGGATGCTGAAGTAAAGAAGAAGATTTCAGCAGCATCAGCTAGGTCTCACACCAGACATTCCAATCCCAAATCTTCTTCTACTTTCTCTTCAGGTTTGCATCAATAGCCCCATCAATTTCATTCCATTCGTTGTTGATTTCATTCTGATTTTGCTTCTAGGGTTTGTGTTCTTGATCATAACATATGTTTGTAGAAATTTAGGAATTTGGAGTTTCTGTGATATGGGTTTTGGTTGAATTTGAGTTAAGATTGTGGGGTATTCAGTCAAACCTAAAAAAGATTTGATCTTGGCTGTTTCGTTGATTAGGTCAATATTTTGTTCATGATTATTAGTTAGGATGATCAGATCTGAGATGATTAGTAGGATCACGATATATTTGTGTTCGATTAGAGAAATTAGGTTGTGTGTGTGTGATTAGGTTCAATTTTGTTATTTTGATGGTGTATGATATTATTTGAAGATGAACGAATTGTTTATAGTATCAATTTAAGGTTACGAGAGTTACTGCAGTATATTAGTTGATATGATTTTGTTTTATAATTTGAAGATTCAGTTTCTTAATGTAAAATTTAGGAATCTCGATTGATTGATGCTGAATTTTGGTGTTTTAACCGGATACTTGATTGTGTGAGGTGTGAATTATACAGTTTAGTAGTCCGATTCGGTTTTGTTTCATGAGGTTATGGGAAGTATGTTGTTTTTCGGATTTTGTTTCTTAGAAATTGAGCTAGATCTTTGTAATCATTGATTTGTATGTTATCATACTGTATGTTGTAGCTTTGAAACAAGTGAATTGTTTTCTTAATGTTGAAAGCTACTACAATTATGCTGTGATGAGATTTGTTGTATTCTAGGCGTCTAACTGGTTAATTTTTCAGTAGTAGAAATGTGTTCCAAATGTTCACCAAGAGAGAGATAGCTCCAAGAATAAAAAAGCATGTGCCGAGAAGGCATAGGGGTAGAAATTTTGATCTCAACCATAGAAGATATGTTAAGCCGAACAGTGAAAGTGCAAGGGATTCAAGGCGTGAACTTCTTTCATGGTACTTACGTAGATCCCAAAGTTTTATTTATGTTGCTCATACTGTCATATATCTGTCTTAAAGGTGGCAAATTTGACCTGTTTGCTTATGAATGAGTCCATTTGGGTTGGATTTTATCTTTATAGGTGAATGAGTCCCGACCCGCTTATTTTGTCACCTCTAAGTTGTTTATTTGATGTAAATTAAAATATGTAAAAGCAATTGTATGATGTTTCAATTTGATTGCTTGTATAGGGTGGAAACCGAGTCTTCGGGGTGGTTATCAGCCAAATATTGTTCATTAATGCCTTCACCGAGGTCGACTTTTGCAGCATCATTTAGTCCGGATGGGAAAATTCTTGCTTCTACTCAGTATGTTCTTGGTTGTCTTTGTTATCTTATAAGATGTCATCTCTATATTTTTAAATAATTGAACTCACTCATTTTTTTGGATTTGACAGTGGTGATCATACTGTTAAAATAATTTACTGCCAAACTGGAAAGTGTTTAAAGGTTTTGAGTGGGCATAGACGAACACCTTGGGTGGTATGTTTTGCTGCTAGCTTCTTCTTTGAACATATTTATTTATTATTTAAGTAACAATCTAACTTTTTCTAATAAAAAAGGATTTAGGAGGTTTTAAAAAAGAGCATTTACAAGTCTTCTAAATGTAAATACTACTGTTATGACAGTTAATTTAGGAGCTTTCAACTTTGATACAAGCTAATTTAATCCAAATTTGTTGTTTTCGACTGCATATTACTGAACAAATCTATACCAAGAAAAAGTGGAGAAGGTATGACAGTTGTACGTATCATCTCATTTTAGCTCATTTAATCAATTGTTATATTTAAACCAACCTCACACTCTACTCTATTTGTCTTATATTGATTTTAGGTTGAATCAATGAGTCTAGGGGTGAGCTTTTCGTGGTTCCGACCTGCGAGAACCTTTGATTTAGTGATGAAAGGGGGAGAATTGAAAATGCTGGTGGGGTTGTCATGTGGGCAGGTAATTTTGGTTTTCTGTAAATGAATTGTGCCTTTTGTTATGTTCTTTTTATTGACTGAAAAGATAGAAAAAATTAAACCTTTTGTTCTTTTTATGATAAATCTTGGTGTTTGACCATCGTGTTAATAGAATTGGTGATTTTAGATCTTCTTATCATAAATTGCTAAACCAATCATAAGTTTATTGATTTTCCATCGTGTTTTGGATGATTTTGACCATATTTGCCCTTTGAATCTAGCGATGGAGGTAGAAGACAGCTGTGTCATTACTCATGTTCAAGATAAGCTCTTTCGTGTTCATGTGAGCAAGAAGAGAGGAAGACACAAAGGAGGTGTGAAACATAGTTCAGATGATACAGGTTCAGGTGTCAAATCCGTATCATGTGAACTGTGTTTGACACATCCTTTGTGTCTTTCTCTCTTCTTGCTCACATGAACACGAAAGAGGTTATCTTGAACATGATGTTATCTATTAAGGGAGCTTAGATAATGACATAGAATTGGCTACGTGTCAACTTCTCAGGTATGCTATGTAGTCCTCGCTGATGTCATAATTACGAAACGGTATCCTTTAGTGTTGTTTTCGCTAAAGTTTGAAACGGTATTGTTTAGTGTTACTCTACCTTCAAGGAAAGTCCTAAACCCTAAGGTATAATTTTAAATTTTGCCTTCAAATTCTTTCTAACAAAACAATAGAAACGTTGTTGATTATTTGATTTTTTTTTTCATTTTTTGTAGCTATGACAAGGTTTAAAGCTATTGAATGGCTTGAAAGTGTAGTTAGGCCATTGGAGATACCAAAACAACCATCAAACTTTTTGATAGGTCAAAGCTTCATGTTTCCAACAACTAATGGTTGTTCTATCGTAAAGACTTCTGGTATGTATCAAACGCGTGTATTTTATATTGTCATTCATGGTGTAAAACAATGTGATTAGAGTAGAAGTTCAACATTGCTATGTTGTAACTTAGTTTCAGTTTGAATCTTTTTGTGTGTTTCCGAGGGCTTTTTTAAGCAAGCCGCATAGTATAAACTCTAACTTTTGGGTGTTGTAGACTGTTTTAGGTTGATTTCTAGGATTATTTAGGTTGAAGGTAGCCTTCATTAGGGTTTTTATTGTCACCCGTGTGCTGTAAATTAGGACGAAAATCATCTTAAATGACTACACAGTTGTTTTTCTCATTTTACCTCAACATGGTTTCATAAAATTACTTTCTTGCCTGTTATACGTCTTTTCCTAATCTCAGGGCTATAAAATTATTTTCGTGTTCACCTTCGTTTGTTATCAAAATATGTTGTTAAATAAATGAACATATATTAAAAGATATAAACTTGAGTCTATAAGACTAGCATATTGATTGCTGCTCCCACCAATGGACCTTTCGACTTTAGCCCTAGAATATATACAACTACCAAACAATCTTGTACAAATTAACTGTCATGTAAGTAGTTAATCTTGTATAATGTGCACATCATGCTCAGATACAGGACAAGGCAGAATTGTTCTTTGAATTGTGTTCATCAAGTTTTTAATTAAATGCCTAATTAAGTTTTGATTCTGCAGGAGAGCTGGGAACGACCGGAAGTTGTGGTGGCTGTGTGACCGAGATATAATCGAATTGAAGTTTGTAGAAGTATTTTTATACATCAGCTTGAAAAGGTACTTAACTTTCGTTGAATTGAAGTTTTTCATAGATCTTACCTATTTCTATGATTACCATCAAATGTAACTAACAAAGGATCAATAAAATGCTAATAAAACATTAGAATCAATTGGTCAAACAACTACACTTGAGTCTGTAAAAGTACCATATTGAGTGCTGTTGTCCCTAATGTAGCTTTCGACTTTAGCACTAGAATATCTACAAGTACCAAATAATCTTAATTTAATTAAAATTAAGTAAAAAGTTACCCATGTTTGTTGAAACTGTTTCGCTTCCAAAATTGTTAAAGTCAGCACATAAATGAACATTAAACAGATCATCCATGGTACCAAACAACAATGTTAAGAAGAAAAATTTAGATGAAATATTTTCTAATTTATCGAAAATGGAACACCGTCTCTTTATCTTCAAACTCATGAAAAGATGTAAAACTAAACTATGATAAAAAAAATAATAATACTTATAAAATATGAAGTATTAAGAAAGTAGCAATTACATATAAAAAAGAAAACTAATCAGAGACATCTAACTCTAATTGCAAGAATCAAGGAACTTTAACTTCAACTCCATGGAGCACTGAACCTCTCGGTGTATCTCATTGATCTTTCTCATGAACTCCAGATCTCTTTCTCCACATTCTATATTACTCGCAACACACAGGTCACGAACGGAAGTAGTCGGCATTGCCCTCAAGTCCCTCGAAACTTGGTCTCTTGTCAGCAGACCAAGTTCCAGTCCGTTAAAACACCTCTTCAACTCTTGAAGAGTAGACCTATCAGCCAAAACTTGGTCTTCGATTTGTTTAATAAAGCGTTGCTTGAAATCGTCAGATTTTGCAGAAGTATATGACTCCATTTTAATATATTTATAAGAACTAAGGCAAAACAATAATAGTTGCACTTTTGTTTCCCTGAATGAATCTGTTTTGATGAAAACAAAAATTATTGGCAATGCTATTATATACTATATGTAACAGGCCAAAGGTCAGCTTTAAAGGCAAACATTAAATTAACATTTATACTTAAAAACCATGTACATTTAATGATTTAAGAGTAAAAAACGTGTATATGGGAATTGCCTATTTAGTTATCCTATTAAGCATTTTAATGCAAAACCTTTGAAAAATGAGTTTTCATGGGAAAACAAGTAAAATTAAATATGTAGAAAACCAAGGAACAAAATTGAAACCTTCAAAAAAAGGTTATCATAATTAGGAGATGTCTCTTCATTTACTCTTTCAAAGATTTTAAACACTATAAAACATCATTATTATTTTACTTGAAAACATCAACACTTCAGTTTAAAAAAAAAACATTCATCCTAAAACAAATCGTCCAAAAACACTTACATTCTTCCTAAATGGCAACGAAAACCTTCTACCACTGGTCCGATACCACTGATCTTAAAATCGAATTTTCAACCTGGTCACTCCAAGAACAAAGAAACGCTGAAGAACTCAACCAAAAACTTGCTATTGTTAGTGATAAATATTATAAGCAAACCTGGAGTAGCATTGCACTGCTAGATGAAGTTGCCTCTTCTACTCCAACAGAGTTTAAACAAAAAGCAGAAGACTTTATTACAAATTTGCTGAAACAGGATCAGAAGACCTGTGATATGCTAGCTGATCTACAATTTAAAACAAAAAACGAAATTGCATGGAAGAAGGCGAGAGAACGAGATATTCTATTAAGTGTTAATTGTAATGTTTAATTTTTAATTTTTATTATTTTTCAAAATCATAATTTTGTAATACTATGGTTTATTATTGAATATTCAAAGTTTCACTGCTTTCAGAATTTTGCAATTTTAGTTTTACCAGTTTCTTTTATCCAAGATTGCTACTGGTTGGTACAATGCCCTTATTGTAAATTTCTTTTATCCAAGATTGTAAATTTCTTTTATCCAAGATTGCTACTGGTTGCTTTAATGAAGACGTCAATAATTATAATTTTGGAACCCAAACATGCTACAGGTTTATTTAATAAAGATTGACTTTTCTGATATTAATTTTGATGCAGGACAAGCAGTGGAAGTTGACCGGAAGGTGAGTACAAAGGAAAATTTTCTGTTTGTTTCGTGAAGAATATTTCTACATAGTTGTTTTGGTTTTATATAAAATTTTCTACTTTCTATGACGTGTTGTTTCGTTAAAATTTTCTGTTTGTTTTGTTAAAAATATTTCTACTTTCGATGACAGTGAAGCTGGGGCAAAGATCACATCAACTTTGTCCCTAAAGTCTAATTTATTTCTGCCAATGAGTAAAGAAGATGACAAGGAACGGTTTAGTCACATGGTATTGGTTAGTAATCTTCAACCGCTTATAAAAAATAATGAAGTAGAGACTGGAGTTAATGTTAAAGAACAGTGAAGTGTCTTGTGAGTTTTACATGAAGACTAAATTTTCAAATCTTTTATATGATTCGTATATGTTCTTGCCTAGTGCCTTCATGAAGTTTATTAATATATGTTTTTCAAAAACCACTCTTGGCATTTCTTAGTTTGAGGTTTTATAATACTCTATTTACCGAACTGATTTACTTCCTTTATCTCTAAGACACTTCAAACTATATTAAAGAATTTCATTACACACAAGTGTTGGTTAGGATTTATGTTCCTAGGTTTATGTTTGGAATTTGTTATTGGATTTGCAGACAAGAATGCTCTTTTTGGATATTGGTTAACTTTAAGAACCATTTATTTGCTCTGAAGCGTCAAAACACGTGAAGCTTTTTGAGGCGACGCCTCGGCCCAATCTGGTGCAAAAAACGACGCTTCAGCATAGGGTTTTAGGTTTTAACGTTGTTTCAACATTAAAAAAAAAATGAACAGGGCGTGCAAAAAACAAACAAGGTCTTTATT
The DNA here is from genome assembly GCA_030545235.1 of Helianthus tuberosus. Classification (NCBI taxonomy): domain Eukaryota; kingdom Viridiplantae; phylum Streptophyta; class Magnoliopsida; order Asterales; family Asteraceae; genus Helianthus; species Helianthus tuberosus. The sequence goes on along the minus strand of CM060417.1, from coordinate 79,359,421 downwards.
AAAGGGTATAAGTGACATTTGATCAACTTGAAAAACCTTGAGCTTAACTTGGTGCATTTGTTCTCAGGTAAAGCATGATCACACAGTCATGACTAATGATCTTTCAGCAACGAAAAACATCAAATCAGCCATGAAATGTTTTCTTTGCTTTTTAAGGGGAACATAGGTGCTTCTCTCCTAGGGCATACAAAACACAGGTTATTGGCGGCAGCCCGCCATATTTAACATATAAAAAAACTTTATATGTTAAATGTGGCGGGCTTCCGCCAACAATCTGTGCTTTGTATGCCCTATGGAGAGAAGCACCCATCTTCCCCCTAAAAAGCAAAGAAAACATTAGGAAAAAGCATTATGAATGAGGATGGCCTGAATCTACGTAAGTGGCAGGTTTATTATATTTACCGATTTCAAATTTTATTTCCAATCTTTCTGATTTAGGTTTTTTGCAGACATTGACAATGCAAGAAAGGCTGCACCAAAGCCAGAAACACTGTTTGGGTTTTCCTACGATATTGTACGAAAGGTTGCTGCTAAGTATCCCAAACATCCCTGGATCTTGGCATGAAAGTCATTAGGTTCAAGGTAATGGTTAGATTTTAAAACTGTTATTAATCATGAACTAATTATAATTGTGATAAAGTTAAACCTTTTAGTTATGTTCATTCTAAAATGAAATTCATCCCAATTGGTCGCTAAGAGTTTGTAGAATATAAACTGATAAGTTAGAGATAATGAATCTCTATCATAGGGTACATGCTGAGATTATTGAATTTTGAGTGACATACCCCATATATAGCTTTAACAAAGTTTATTATTATTATAAACACAGTTTAACATTAAGAATTGATTGGAGTGTAAAGTGTATTATTTTGAACTTTTTGAACGAAATTTTATTCATTCATGTGCTAAAAACTTAGACTTTATTTGATGATGTTGATGTTGATGCAGATGTCTTTTTACATTCAACTGGACTTAAAAATCAAGTGCATAAAAATGGTCATTGTGGAATGGATTTGATATTGCTTGGTGCTTATTTGGACAAAAAAAATCAACGTATTTAAACAGGTAAATTTACAACCGCTTATTTATGATAGTCTCTGCTAACTTGAGTTCGTATTAACGATTAGATACTTCCTATTGAGTTTACTCTATAGGTAATGGTGTAGTAAAACGAGATTTAATTATAATTGAAAAACTAACATAAGGACTTTGTTATAAAAGTGCAGCGAACCAGACCACATTGTCATGCGTCCTACGGTTTCTTGAGCAAATCCTTGTGTTGGGGCAGCAGCGATTTGGGTTGTTTGTGGCTGCGTGGGTGGTGCCTCGATGCTGTAAACAGTGGTCAAATAACATTGTATAGTAGGGGTAACGAGTACCATAACAAAACAACAAAAGGAATAGCAACAACATGCAATTAGGTGCAGTTTTGGGGCTGCTAATGGTGTCTAAACAACCATTATAAGCGATGGTTGCGGCTGGCAAAACAGTTCAGAAACAGGACGCCATGCTTAAATAATTCAGGGTCGGTTTTGGGGTTGAATCATAGTTTACAAATTGTGAGTTCGTAAGGTATTTTTAGGGTATGTTAAAGGTTATTTGTATTCCATGTTTTGTATGTAGAGTCAAATTTGATATGTAATAGAAAAAAATACGAAAGTTTATAAACATGGAAGTGAAAACACCATAATCAATATTTCTCTTTTGTATGTGTTCGACTTCTTGACTTATTATTTAAGAGTTTGTTTTGATTTGTCAAATTTTGAAATTTGATACTTTATCAGAATTTTGGTTATTTTCTTCTTATTAGTGATACTGATACTTATGGCCACACCTTATATCCCAGTTAGACATGAAAAAAAATAGAAACTCAGTTTAAGAAATATAATTGGTTTGCTTTACTTAGAATGCCAGTGGTTTCTTAAAATCAGCAAAGGTTCCTTAAAATCAAAGGTAATCATGGTATCTATACTTTGGCAGCGCATTCCACACCTTAAAAACGTAAAAGATAAAAGATGATGCATGCACTAAAGCAAAGGTTCCTTAAAATCAGCTTTGCCTTTGCTGCTCGATATGCAATCATGGTATCTATACTTTGGCAGGGCATTCCAAGTGGTTTTAGGCGATCGACGGCATAGTAGGCAATAAAATGACATTGCCTTTGCATACGTGTCTATATACAAGTATATGGCATGTTGTTCGGGTTATTTAGACACAAATGGTTAGAAAACATGAAGAAATGATTAATAATGTGATTTTTAGATACAAATTGTTAGAAAACATTTAGAAATGATTAATAATCGGATTTGTAGACAACATATTATCAATTACTTAGATTATTTCTATATCAAACCTGAACTAATAATTTTTTGAGAAAAATTAAAGCCTAAATTGTATATTAAATCTAATAAACGCAATCTAATAATCAAATCTTTTTTAAATAAATGCAATCTAATAATTATGCGTATAGTATATATAACAAATTATTAAAGCCTAAATTGTATATTAAATGTAAAGTTTTAATACATACAATACAGAGAAAACACGTCATACCAACTTCGTAGACTTGACAGGACTTACAGACTCGATAACAAAAGACCGTAACATACAATACAGAGACAAAATGTTGTATCACCACAAGCAATTGTGGATCCTTGCTGATGGGTGCACTTCGGAATGTAGCAGATATGAATGAATATAATCCCAGTGTAGGTAATTACATATCTGCCACTTGGGTTATATTCATTCATATGAATGAATATAACCCCAGTGTAGCTCTTCGATTTTCCTTGAAATTCCAGAGCTCGCTAATTACATATCTGCCACTGGGGTTATATTCATTCATATACAATTGATCGTTCTGATCAATTACTTCCTTATGTGCACCGCACCATCTTCTAGGAGGTTGTCAAGTGTTCTCGCCTTCGTGTTTGGTTTTTTGCGTATCTTTACATCCGCAGCCATTCTGTACAATAAAACACATTCAAATGACCAATATCAGGAACCCATATCATTGAATCAAACCACAAACTGTTGTATGAGGAACACATCAATCCAAAACTGATCCGATCAGTTCATTTGTATAAAATTTAATTCTGATTTAGTTCATCTTCTTAAACAATTCTCAAATGACCAATATAAACACATTCAAATGACCAATATGAGGAACCCATATCATCGAATCAAACCAAAAATCAATATGACGAACACATCAACCCGAAACTGATCCGATCAGTTCATTTGTATAAAATTTAATTCTGATTTAGTTCATCTTTTTAAACAATTCTCAAATAACCAAAAATCAATTTTCACATTTCAAGTATCAATATTGATGTGTTCAAATAACTACACACTGATGCGCTTTATCAATTTCCATCATTTGTTTCTTCGCATTTGATTCAGAAACTAAAACCCACAAGTATCATAGTTTCAATAAACAACCTAGATCTGTACTGTAATTGTTTTAGAGAAAAACACACAAGAATCAGCCAAATAATCACATGAGATCTGAAACTATAGAAATCAATGATACATTTTGAACAATATACTCAGTTGATACCCGAGACAAAAACCCACAAGAATCAAAACCAAAACACAGTTGATCTCATATGAGGAACCGAAAACACATTCACAACCTCTGTTTTGCTACCCGAGACAAAAACCCACAAGAATCAAACATTACTTTCATATAAAACCTGAAACAAACCTTCATAATAACCAAAACCCAAACCTCTGTTTTGATACCCGAGATAAAAACCCACAAGAATCAAACAATATTTTCACACAAAACCTGTTACATTCTAGCATATCAAAAACAGAGTGTCGATCATGTTTTAGGTATGTGATATTACCTTCGATTGTTATAGAAGATGAAGATGATGAAGATGAAGATGAAGCTGATGATCGGTGGAGATTACAGAAGAGGAAGATGATTCCGATGAAGATGATTTCGATGAAGATGAAGATGATCCGATGAAGATGATCCGATGAAGATGAAGATGAAGATCTGTGTTTTGGCACTTGAGAGAAGATGAAAATGATTTTATTGAGAAGTGTGAATGTTCTAATCATACATATATGTTTATCATTAAGATTTGAGGGTATAAAAGACATTTCACAATTGTGAAATAGTCAAACAGGGTGATGTTTTTCACATACCACAGAGACGCAATTTGCGTTTTGCTCTAATTTTTTTGTAACATGGTAATAAAATTTTTATGTCCTAACACATACTTTCTTAATATTTGTTTTCGATCTTTATTAAACATACCCGTGTGTTCACCATTGCGTCACAAGTAACAATGTGTCAAAAAATTAGTTCATGTTTTCATTTTAGACAACATATTAGTTCATGTTTTCATTTTAGACAACATATTACCAAGTACTTAGCTTATTTGTATATCAACCATGTACACTAACACATAATTTCATTAACATTGTTTTATAAAGATATGTAACTAAATGCAAAGAATTTAAATCATATATTATAATCTGTTTTGAGTATTATTGAATTATACAATAACAATGGACCTTTACTGAATTTTACACTAACAAAGTGTCAAAAAAAATTTACATCATATATAAGAAGTTATTAGACAACATAAAATTAGGTCATGCTTTCATTTCCGACAAAATATTATCAATTACTTACCTTATTTCTATATCAAACATGTACACTAAAACAAATTGTCTTTAACATTGTTTTATAAAGATATGTAACTAAACATAAAGAATTTAAATAATATATTATAATATGTTTTTTAGTATTTGCTTCCGATCGTTATTAAAACAAACCCGTGTGTTCACACGGGTGTACACCTAGTTCTTTATAATATAAGTAAGTCACTCACAAATATATAGAGGAACCGTTATGAATGCTCTAATGCAGTTTATAATATGAGATGTAATGAACCGAGACTTTCATTACATTGAGAGATTTTATTTCGTATAACAAAATTTATTTACTAAACTTTAATTTGGAGGAAGGGTAGCTCAAATTAAATTACGTAGCTGTAGTTATCGACTTTTTACTAGACTTTCATTACATTGAGAATTTTATTTCGTTTAACAAAATGTAACTGAGAGAAAATTTAGGAGTTTTCAAATCTAGAAGCCACGTTTAGATAGGATTCTAAAACCCTAATCCGACCCATGAAAAATATCCACATCTTGTTCAATTCCTCTTTTTTCTATGTGTCCATGATCCGAATTAGGAAAATTAGCCACCAGCTTAAGGTTAGGTCTAATTGATAAAGTCATTAGAGTTAAGGTGTAGTTCTCTTTGAGATCAAGGGTTCGAGACCTCCGTAACCAGATTTGATGTAATTTAAGCTATTAAATAAAACTAAAAGAAAAATACAGCCGCCACCACATCTAATCTAATTATGACTACCTAATTTAATCAACGCTAAAATATTTTGGTTTTATTTGAATTAAACTAGGGGTGAGCATATTTTGGTCTGGACCGATAAAACCCGAGAACCGAACCGAAAAAATACCCAAATCGAACCAACCCTAATAAGGTAGGTACAAAGGTCGGTTCCTATAATTGTTATAAAATCGGGTTCGAGTCGGTTCGGTTTGGTCCAAGAACCGAATAAAACCCGAAATAAAGTATGGACTAAATTCATGCTTTAGTTGTTACATTGGCTAGGCTATGGGTCGGGAAATATGGCAGCCCTTTAGATATATTATTGTCCTATATATTAAAAAGCTAACTCAATGAACAGTAAACATAATGAATATAGTAATAAAAATTGAATTGAATTGAATATTAAAAAGCTAACTCAATGAACAGTAAACATAATGAATATAGTAATAAAAATTGAATTTAATGGATAGTAACATTACTAACGAATGAGCTAGTATCAAGTACCTGTATCGGTATTGAATTTATCAAACCGGGTTTATTTTCGGTACCGGTTCGACACCGGTATTCATCTGTTTTTACCCTCAAATGCCATCCACCATCCGGTGGTTCAAGAATTTATTCTCCATTTTCTCCTTCTCATACTCGGGACAGAATTTTCTTTCTACCAGCCGCTTAAATTCTTCCCAACTCATGGCATAGGCCGCATCGCTTCCCTTAGCTTGAAGTACCGTATTCCACCATTCTAGCGCCCCCTTCTTTAAAAAGATGCGACGCATACATGACCTTGTCTTCTTCGGCACATTTACTTATTTTAATTACTGCCTCGATTTTCTCTAACCAACGCAGTGCTGCAGTTGCCCCTTCATTGCCTGCAAATTCAGCCGGTTTACAGGCAAGAAATTCCTTGTAAGTGCAACCAGGTATTGCAGCTTTCATTCTCTTAAGAATTGGGGCTTGCACTACATCGTTATCATTATTATAATGTTGTCGCCTCCATTTACGCTATTACTGAAGTTGTCTTCATGAGTACATTTGCTAGGAATAATTTGTTGAGGCTCAACTGGATTTCGGGCAGCAACAATAATTGCTGGAATAGCATTGGCTATTCCTTGAGCAACGATGTTTTCTATATCATGTCTATTCAAAAATTGATCTTCATGGTTTTGCGCGGATTGGTTACCCTCGTTAACTTGTTCATTACCAGCGTGTTCCATCTGGTAATTAATATATATAAGTTATTAGCACCAACTTAATTAATAACCAAGCATAATAAAACAATCGCACATAATCACATCAACACATTTAGCCAAAATTGTCGATTTTTCGACTTCCGTTTTTATATATTATAGTATGCTTCCGTACACACCCGTTATCTTACAAAAGTTTTATTTTTAGTTATTTCACATAATTATATTTTTATTATTATTATTATTATTTTGTTATTATACAACCACAACCACACAGTCACACCATCCCCGTCAGCTGGCACCTCAGAAGCGACGTTCCCTCTTGTCGTACTTCCAGGATATCATCTCCCCTACTTCCCGGATTCTGTTTCCTGCGTCCACCAACTCCTCGCCATAGAGGTGGAGTTCAGCCAAGTTCTCGGAGCTCATAGGTGGGTGTAGTGGAGGCTCAGGATCAAATTGAGGGAAAAAGTATTAGGGTTATTGAGGAGATTCTGAAACTGCCAGTCAGTGGTCCACCATTCTTCTAATTCTTCTGGTATAGGTTGAGGGTGGATAATAGGATCTGGAATGGCAGGTTCCAGATTAACTGGAAGTTGTGCTTCCGCCGGGTAATTGAAAAGGTTTTCACCGGCAGGTCCGATGAGGTCACTAAGTGCCAGTTTATGGTCCAGCTCCTCCCAAGATGGCATTTCTTGGTCTTGCCTGGAACTTTCTCCGATCTCTATTCCCTTGCCTTTATCTTTGGGATCCTCCGTCTTTATAACTTTCTGTGTCACTGGTTTCTTCCTGCGCACACGCCTCCAGCCCACGAATCTTCTTTTCTTTCTCGGTTTTGGTTTCTCCGAAGGTTGGGCTTGAAATTCCATAGGTTCATCAGTCTCAGCACAATAACCGGTAAAGTCTCTGGAAACTTCCACATTAACAGAATAGAGATTGAGATTCTGAAGAGCTTCAGACAACTCATTCATGTTGTTTAGCATATATGAACAAAACATACAAAATTCTAAGTTAAAAATTTGTAACTTGAATTTTCACATAATCACAGAATGGCAATCAGAAAAATTAAGTATTTCTAAATACTTAATTGGCTTAAATCAGTGGCTCTGATACCACCTTTTCCTGTCACGGCCCCCGTCTTGGTTTTAGCCGGTCCAGGAGCCGCGGGACAGAAACCCATGGTATTTAAGTTTACAGCGGAAGTCTAGCAGGATCGTTTAAACTTGAAAATTCCCGATTATTTTATTTCATAAGGTGGGTCAAACCCCGTAATTTACAATAGAGGAATTTTACTAGGAAATTCCTTGTTTTACAAAACATGTTTATTTATTTGAGCCACTACTTCAAGCTGGTTAGTGCTCCGTAGCACTTTTCCTTGGTTCATAGTAGTCACCTGAAACATGTTTTAAAAATATTTTATCAACGGGGAAATACTTGCGAGTCACTCAATTTGATAAAATGACACATAGTTATAAATTACAGCATAAGAGCGATTACAATAGCTTCTATCTTATTTTTATATGGCGTCGTGTCACCTCCTGGTGACGATGGTCATACCACTATTGGGTCTTTCACCCAAGTAGTGATGATTATCACTGTTAGGATTTATTACCCTAACCGTGAGAGATTAGTAATGTGCACAATACCCCACTAGCCAGTGATTCAAGATAACCACGACTTAATCCCTGTAATTATAACTTTGAAAATGGTTTGGCGTATTGTAAAACATAATTGATAAAAAGAGAATGACTCACATTTCAAATTTAAACGGGCAGAGTTTAGCCTACTGATTAGCCTGTTAACCTAATTCAAATAACAATGCACACGAAAACTAGGTCAGTAATTTTAATCCAACATTTTACGACAACTTACAAGATCAAAACCTTCACAATAAATGACAAAGTGCGATACTTAAACATCCATCGAATTTACGACGAATGACAAAGCATAACCCGAGTTTGGGCAACACTTAAACGTCCATCGGATTGGTTTTTATCGATCAGACATTAAATCGTAGCAGTGATCGAGTTATTACCATGTTATCGCGGCAGAATTTCGTGATTGTGTGTGTTTTTAGAGTAATCAGACGATATCTTGGTGTATGAATCGAATTTTAACGTCGAACCAACGCCAAAATTCAAGTGCCAAACTCCTCTATTTATACTGGAAAAACGGCGCTGTCGCGTGTCACGAGAGGCTCTCGCGTGGCGCGACGGGTCACTTCTATGATAGGGTAGCCACGTCTGTTAGTAGCCTGTGTGAGTCGACCGTTCGACGAAATTCAATTTAGACAACAAACAGTGAGGATAATACCAATTAGGGAATACCCCCCTGAGTTTTAGGGGGCCCTGATCCTAGTTCTGATTGTTCTGAAAATTTTAGGGGTCATGCAATATTACTTGGGGATCTCAATTAGGGTTTCCTATTGGACAAAATATAATAAGAAATAATAGTTTTGGTGAGAGTTGGTACAGTAATCTAGTCAAAGTTATCACAAGGTTGTTCGACCGATTCTATCCCCTACACATTATAAAATAAACTTTGCGTACTGTGCAAGGAATTACGTAATTATGGATGCATACATAATTATGGAATTCAGTGCACAGAAACCACAGCAAGTTTTGTCATGTGTCAACAATAAACAACAAACAAAACTTAGCTATATTCATTTCCGTTTCTGATGAAGTACCCACTGAGGAAAAATGAACTAGCTTTTCATTTTTCGCTTCTGAAAGAAATATCCACTGAGGGAAATGAATTCATGAACCATGTTCATTTTCGTTTCTTATGAAGTACCCACTGAGGAAAATGAATCATCCCTTCATTTTCGCTTCTGTGAAATATCCACTGAGGAAAATGAACAAATTCATTTTCGTTTCCGATGAAGTATCCACTGAGGAAAATGAACTATCCGTCCATTTTCACTTCTGAAGAAATATCCACTGAGGAAAATGAATAAATTCATTCCGTTTCTGGTGAAGTATCCACTGAAGAAAAAGAATTGATCATTCCTTTTCGCTTCTAAAGAAATATCCACTGAGGGAATGAATAATCCAGCATCAATTTTGTCATTTTCGTTTCTGAAGAAGTATCCACTGAGAAACATGAACCATCCGTTCATTCTTGCTTCTGAAGAAATATCCACCGAGGAAAATGAAATGATTTATTCCGCTTCTGAAGTATCCACTGAGGAAAATGAATCATCCATTCATTTTCGCTTCTGAAGAAATATCCATCGGGGAAATGAATACTCTTTACTATAATCCTTGATTTCCACTTCTGACGAAGTATCCAATGAGGAAAATGAATCATCCATTCATTTTCGCTTCTGAAAAAGTATCCAACGGGGAAATGAATATTCCTTGCGACACTTCTTTCATTTCTACTTCTGATGAAGTATCCACTAAGGAAAATGAATCATCCATTCATTTTCGCTTATGAAGAAATAACCATTAAGAGATGAACAAGTTATACATTCCTTCATTTCCGTTCTGATAAAAGTACCCATTGGAGAAAATGAATTATCTAAATAAATATCCATAGGAAATGAATAACCTATTCGTCTTTCATTTCCACATCTGAAGAAGAATCCATTGGAGAAAATGAATCATCCATTAATTTTCGCTTCTGAAGAACATCCACTGGAGAAATGAAATACAAATACTTACAAGATCTTTTTGTTTTAATAGTTAGATTCTTAAAGGATACTCTCAGAACTATTAGTTAACTTGGTGTTATCATTTAACCAAGTCTCTCGTTCCCACTTCCTACTTTAACTAAGGAAGCATCCCCTGGGGAACGAAAAAGTTATACCTTACATGGAAATCTTTGATGGGTTACTCTATGCAAATAGATAACACCCTAGATTCCCTACAAAACGATGGTTTAACACAACATTACAGACAAACTCCTACGAATAAATTTCGGGACGAAATTTCCTAAAGTAGGGGAGACTGTGACATCTGTGCCTCTACAACCATCATACAAACACAAATCCAATGAAATCTTGTGTTTCATACTTGGGATTTGTATAAATACGTGTATCAGTTGCACATATCAATTCTTGTTCAACTTCGAGCTTTAAATCGCTTTCTAGAAAGTTATACGCAAGCTGATGCGTAAACGTAATCAGTTTAACGCGAAAAACACTCCGGAATAGTAACATAGGCTTAACACACCTTAAATAACCTTTAAATAACTTAAAAATAAGTTTTGAAGGGTTTGGTGTGTCAAAAACAAGTTTATTCGATCGTCGGGACTATTTGCGACAAACTGCGAAAGTATGCCGATTCGTACAGTAACGAACATTCTGGAACATGATCATAAGCTAAACATACTCTAAATATCCTTTTCATAGCTTAGAAATAGGCTTGGAGGGGTTCGGTATGCGAAAATATGCTTATTTGATCAAGAGGGACTAAAAGCGTCAAAAAGAGCATAAGTTTGCATTTACGCGCATATCTTACGTTCTGAACATATCCGGACATCCAAAAAATTTTGTAATCATTAAAATATTTTATTTTAGTGATTGGAATGCAAAAATACCACTCGTCGCGTAATTTGGATCGTTTTCGCGTCCGTTCGAGTTTTCGTCGTAATTAACCAAATAACGAGATCGTACGACGAAACGAACTGACATCCATAATATTTTCAAGCATATTTCATGCCCCCTAATCTTTAACATCTTTTTAGAGCCTTGAAATTGGGTTAGCGGGGCTTAAACGCGTCGAAAAACAAGTTTTGGAGCTGCAGGGACCTGTTTTGACAGTTTTGAAAAGTTCTGATCAGACTCCCTGGCGGCCAGCGAAGACTCTTGCTGGTTCCTTCACGGCCCGTGAGAGCTGGAGTTGGCAGAAACATTGACTCTGGCTTTACAGCCTGTTTCCACTTATTTTAACCCCTGATTTGGCATACCATGGACTTGTTTTTGAGCTCCCCTTGTATTAGAAACTATGGGCCACATGTGTATGGCCAAGATCATGCTTTGATCCTTGGAAAAACACATGTAATGATCCTGTTAATTCAATGTTTCCTATAAATACCCACCATGTTTGCCACTTTCATTTACTCATTGATCTGATTTACTCTAAGTTGGAGCTCTCACATTGTTGAAAGCTTCATACCTGAGTATTTTTATATCAATTCTTCCTAGCTTGGACCCTTTGTAAGCTTCTTTCGTGCTTGTTTATGCTTTTCAAGCATGAAAGTCAAACAGTGTTTGACTTTCTACTTTGACCATGAATTAGTCAAGTCAAAGTACAATCGAATTTTGCAACGTGAGCATAATCACGATGGTTATAGTCCCTTGTGACCATACCTACTGATAACCAAGTCGATTAGTCGAAGTGACAAGTCAAAGTTTCGGTCAAAATGCGTATTTATGCGTATTTTGCAACGAAGCTATTTTCGGGTATCAAAACACTTTGTTTTGATATCAAACCTGTTTTCTAACTTAGTTAAACATGTTTTAACATGTTTAACTCGTCACTTTTAGTCTAGTGCTTGTTTAGGATCGTAAGTCAAGCGGTCTTGACAACCGCTTAGACTTTCGAACCCGACCCGTTTGGTCGATCGTTAGGATCGGACCAAGCATATTAAGTGACCATAGTTGTATAAGGAATAACCTTCCGAGGTTATACCTTATGGTCACTTAGTTTAATTAGTTGTATGATAGGTAGTTTATATGCCTTAGGTAAATGACCAAAATGCCCTTTTCATGCATAATTTGAATTTAAGCATATGTAACCTAACTTTTGTCACTTAAACTGATTATGCAACATATTTAAACATGTTAGGGCATATAATACTTGTCATAGGACTAGTTAGGCGCCTCGAACGCGCATTCGCGCGAACGACGCGTTAAAGTAGCGTGGACTGCCTTAACGGGTCGCGACGGGTCGTAAGCACTTAGTGTAACACCCGAAAATTTTAAAACAAAAATGTAAACAACCCTTATGATTTATAGTCCAATAGGAAACCCTAATTAAAACACCCAAGTAATTCTGTACAAACCCTAGAATTTTCAGAATTTTCAGAATCAGGATTAGGGCCCCTAAAACTCAGGGGGGGTATTCCCTACTTAACGATTATCTTAATAACTTGCGGACGAAGTTGAATTTAATGATTTCGTCGACTCAGCTAGCCTAGTCCCACACATGGCAACCCTATACATAAAATAAGTTCTCTCGCGGGCCGCCTCAAGTTAGCTTAAAACTCACGCGGGCCGCCTAAGGGTCAAAATTCGACTATAAATAGAGGATGTTGGGACTTGATTCTGGGCACAAAAACGACGATCAAACTCCAAAATTTCGCTGAGTTATCGTCCGATTACTCTCAAAACACACACGAAACACTAATTAAGTATAGCAGGGTGCTGCAGAACAGGGTAATAACTCGATCGCTATTACGATTCATTGTCCGATCGATCAATATATCCAATGGATGTTTAAGTGCCGCCCACATTAGGGTTATACTTTGTCGTTCGTCATTAATTTGAAGGATCATCGTTAATTCGATGGATAAAGTATTGTACTTTGTCGTTCGTCATTAATTTGACGGATCATCGTTAATTCGATGGATGAAGTATCGCACTTTGTCGTTCGTTGTGAGAATTTGATCTCGTGAGTTATCGTAAATGCTGTATTAAGTTAAATACCTAGTTTGTGAGCAAATTAGGTTAAGAAGATAATCAGTAGGCTAAACTCTGCCCATATAAATCTACAATTGGAAACAAGGTAGCATCACTTGGAAATTTTAAAGTACGGATAGATTCCTTCCTTTCGATTTCTGTCAATTCTGATTTTAAATTCCGTATTAAGATTAAGTTATGAAATAAGTTATAAGTTCCGTATGGATAGATTCCTTCCTTTCGATTTCTGTCAATTCTGATTTTAAATTCCGTATTAAGATTAAGTTATGAAATAAGTTATAAGTTCCGTACGGATAGATTCCTTCCTTTCGATTTCTGTCAATTCTGATTTTAAATTCCGTATTAAGATTAAGTTATGAAATAAGTTATAAGTTCCGTACGGATAGATTCCTTCCTTTCGATTTCTGTCAATTCTGATTTTAAATTCCGTATTAAGATTAAGTTATGAAATAAGTTATAAGTTCCGTACGGATAGATTCCTTCCTTTCGATTTCTGTCAATTCTGATTTTAAATTCCGTATTAAGATTAAGTTATGAAATAAGTTATAAGTTTCGTACGGATAGAATTCCTTTCTTTCGATTTATGTCCGTTGGGTACGGATAGAGTCTTTTCTTTCGATTTATGTAGTTTTGATACAAGTATATCATTCCTGATTTCAAGTTCAGTATTAAGATTAAGTTAGGAAATATGTGTTGGAAGTTACAAACGTTTTGAAAAGGTTTTGTTTTACATCAGTTATTTAGAAAATGGTTTATTTTATACAAGTTTCATTTTATACTCTAGTGGTTCCTTATTAACGAGTCAAGGTTTTATCTTGTTTCGTTTAATAAACCACAATTTGGGGATGAAATTGTCAAGATAGGATTGATATCCACACCTTGGTGACTGGTTCCACTCTTAGATTTTCAATCTCACCAAAGATTCGTATTTTCAATCAAATTATTATTTACAAGTTACAAGTTAAATATCTTAAGGCTTACAAGTTATAGGTAAATAAATTACAAGTTTAATATTATATACAAGTATTATGTTACTTAAGTCAAATTATAATACCATTATATTACTATGTCTTTTTAAAAACTCCTCACGTCTTTGATTATCGGTTCATTTGACAGTCCGTTGAATTCCTATTCTAAACTTTGGATTTTGCTTTCATATCATGCGATAGTTTTCTGTTAAGTTGTACTCATTATCGCATGTTCCAATATATGTTCTGTTTTGTTCTGAAAATAAGTTTTATAAGTTATGTGAATAAGTTCATTTGTACTCTGATACCCTGAGTATCGCTTCTCGTGGAGTGTCCCACGAGCATGTTGTTGCGGCATCGACATCATGTGCTCTATCCGTGACGGAGAGATTAGTTCACGGCGTCTCTTAGGTACAAGTGTGGTACAAAGCAACTAGGAGGCGTATGGATCGATCCTAGGATTTCAGTTTTCAGGAAATGGATAACGGGTATGCCAACTCGCCATTTCGTGTGATAAGTATGCAGGAGTAGCTACCTGTGTATTGTCACGTTTTCAGTTTGCTCATGGGTACATCCGTAAGATATGATTAGGAAATTATGTTCTTGCATCGTATTATTTTCGCATAAAGTTCCATTCAGATAACATTTCTATAAAGCGTTACTTGTTCTTTGAGCCTATAATTCCGTACTGAGCATTCGGCTCATTCCGTATAAATTTTGTATTTACAGGTCAGCAGGTTACTTTGGGCGGGGAAAAGAGAGAAGAATAAAGCCTAGGAATAAATCCGAAGATGTTAGAAATTAAGTCGATGTGTCCGTTTGTATATTAAATTTAAGTTCAGTTGTTATATCCTTGTCTCATTTTCACATGAAGTTACCTCCGGATATTAAATAAAATAAGCTTTTGTTTTCCTCTATCCGCACACTGGGCAAAACTTTTCAAAATTTTGCTCAGACGTACGTTTTTGTGTGTTTTCTTCTTTACGTCAGGTTATCAAGACAAGCTGGGACGGAATATGGAAGAGTGCTCGAGTGTTTGGAAAAGACGGTAGAAATAATTGTAATGGATTAGATATCCTTCATTAAGCTGTAAAGCCTTGTAATACATTTAAGTATAAATGGAATTATGTTTTTGATCTGACTACTGTTATTGTGACACGTCGGCCCATTCCGGGACGGGGTGTTACAGCTATGGTATCAGAGCAAAGGCTCTTTCCTGTAGAAAACTTAAACATAAGTTAAGACCTGTGAGATAATGGGTAGACATTGGGTTAGGATTTCGATGTCCAATCAGTCGATACATCGGTTAGTAACTTTTTCTTTTCACTTCATGATAGTCTCGAACATAAGTATTTCGTCATCTTCATTGTTTTTACTCTAACTTTATTTCAAGTATGACTATTGATCATAGTGGGTCGCGTTTAAGTATGATTATTAATATATATATATATATGTATGTCATAATTTCGAGGACGAAATTTTTTTTAAGAGGGGTAGATTTGTAACACCCGAAAATTTTAAAACAAAAATGTAAACAACCCTTATGATTTATAGTCCAATAGGAAACCCTAATTAAAACACCCAAGTAATTCTGTACAAACCCTAGAATTTTCAGAATTTTCAGAATCAGGATTAGGGCCCCTAAAACTCAGGGGGGGTATTCCCTACTTAACGATTATCTTAATAACTTGCGGACGAAGTTGAATTTAATGATTTCGTCGACTCAGCTAGCCTAGTCCCACACATGGCAACCCTATACATAAAATAAGTTCTCTCGCGGGCCGCCTCAAGTTAGCTTAAAACTCACGCGGGCCGCCTAAGGGTCAAAATTCGACTATAAATAGAGGATGTTGGGACTTGATTCTGGGCACAAAAACGACGATCAAACTCCAAAATTTCGCTGAGTTATCGTTCGATTACTCTCAAAACACACACGAAACACTAATTAAGTATAGCAGGGTGCTGCAGAACAGGGTAATAACTCGATCGCTATTACGATTCATTGTCCGATCGATCAATATATCCAATGGATGTTTAAGTGCCGCCCACGTTAGGGTTATACTTTGTCGTTCGTCATTAATTTGACGGATCATCGTTAATTCGATGGATAAAGTATTGTACTTTGTCGTTCGTCATTAATTTGACGGATCATCGTTAATTCGATGGATGAAGTATCGCACTTTGTCGTTCGTTGTGAGAATTTGATCTCGTGAGTTATCGTAAATGCTGTATTAAGTTAAATACCTAGTTTGTGAGCAAATTAGGTTAAGAAGATAATCAGTAGGCTAAACTCTGCCCATATAAATCTACAATTGGAAACAAGGTAGCATCACTTGGAAATTTTAAAGTACGGATAGATTCCTTCCTTTCGATTTCTGTCAATTCTGATTTTAAATTCCGTATTAAGATTAAGTTATGAAATAAGTTATAAGTTCCGTACGGATAGATTCCTTCCTTTCGATTTCTGTCAATTCTGATTTTAAATTCCGTATTAAGATTAAGTTATGAAATAAGTTATAAGTTCCGTACGGATAGATTCCTTCCTTTCGATTTCTGTCAATTCTGATTTTAAATTCCGTATTAAGATTAAGTTATGAAATAAGTTATAAGTTCCGTACGGATAGATTCCTTCCTTTCGATTTCTGTCAATTCTGATTTTAAATTCCGTATTAAGATTAAGTTATGAAATAAGTTATAAGTTTCGTACGGATAGAATTCCTTTCTTTCGATTTATGTCCGTTGGGTACGGATAGAGTCTTTTCTTTCGATTTATGTAGTTTTGATACAAGTATATCATTCCTGATTTCAAGTTCAGTATTAAGATTAAGTTAGGAAATATGTGTTGGAAGTTACAAACGTTTTGAAAAGGTTTTGTTTTACATCAGTTATTTAGAAAATGGTTTATTTTATACAAGTTTCATTTTATACTCTAGTGGTTCCTTATTAACGAGTCAAGGTTTTATCTTGTTTCGTTTAATAAACCACAATTTGGGGACGAAATTGTCAAGATAGGATTGATATCCACACCTTGGTGACTGGTTCCACTCTTAGATTTTCAATCTCGCCAAAGATTCGTATTTTCAATCAAATTATTATTTACAAGTTACAAGTTAAATATCTTAAGGCTTACAAGTTATAGGTAAATAAATTACAAGTTTAATATTATATACAAGTATTATGTTACTTAAGTCAAATTATAATACCATTATATTACTATGTCTTTTTAAAAACTCCTCACGTCTTTGATTATCGGTTCATTTGACAGTCCGTTGAATTCCTATTCTAAACTTTGGATTTTGCTTTCATATCATGCGATAGTTTTCTGTTAAGTTGTACTCATTATCGCATGTTCCAATATATGTTCTGTTTTGTTCTGAAAATAAGTTTTATAAGTTATGTGAATAAGTTCATTTGTACTCTGATACCCTGAGTATCGCTTCTCGTGGAGTGTCCCACGAGCATGTTGTTGCGGCATCGACATCATGTGCTCTATCCGTGACGGAGAGATTAGTTCACGGCGTCTCTTAGGTACAAGTGTGGTACAAAGCAACTAGGAGGCGTATGGATCGATCCTAGGATTTCAGTTTTCAGGAAATGGATAACGGGTATGCCAACTCGCCATTTCGTGTGATAAGTATGCAGGAGTAGCTACCTGTGTATTGTCACGTTTTCAGTTTGCTCATGGGTACATCCGTAAGATATGATTAGGAAATTATGTTCTTGCATCGTATTATTTTCGCATAAAGTTCCATTCAGATAACATTTCTATAAAGCGTTACTTGTTCTTTGAGCCTATAATTCCGTACTGAGCATTCGGCTCATTCCGTATAAATTTTGTATTTACAGGTCAGCAGGTTACTTTGGGCGGGGAAAAGAGAGAAGAATAAAGCCTAGGAATAAATCCGAAGATGTTAGAAATTAAGTCGATGTGTCCGTTTGTATATTAAATTTAAGTTCAGTTGTTATATCCTTGTCTCATTTTCACATGAAGTTACCTCCGGATATTAAATAAAATAAGCTTTTGTTTTCCTCTATCCGCACACTGGGCAAAACTTTTCAAAATTTTGCTCAGACGTACGTTTTTGTGTGTTTTCTTCTTTACGTCAGGTTATCAAGACAAGCTGGGACGGAATATGGAAGAGTGCTCGAGTGTTTGGAAAAGACGGTAGAAATAATTGTAATGGATTAGATATCCTTCATTAAGCTGTAAAGCCTTGTAATACATTTAAGTATAAATGGAATTATGTTTTTGATCTGACTACTGTTATTGTGACACGCCGGCCCATTCCGGGACGGGGTGTTACACTTAGAATAGGTTTCGATTTAGGATGTAGGCTTTGTTAAACCATATCATATGAGTTCCAATACTCATTTGGTTTACAAGACCTCATTCTACCCGATCTCCCGATTTAGGTGCCGACTTATTAACCTAGTGATCCGATTACTAGGTGCTACTTGATTTCCTTGGTTTGCCCGAGCTTTGTTAAGTTCATTTAATCAAGGATACCTTGCAATCCCAGGTGAGTACATAGTTCCCCTCTTTTACCGTTTTCAATTGTTTTGGGGTGATTCATATGTGCTAAACGATTTCGAGTTTTTCTAAAACGAATGCTATGGTTTATATTAAACACAACGATTTCAATTATATGAACAAACTTGTTGGGGCGTTGGTTGAAAGACAATTGAATGACATTCATTAACTATTTTAAGTCGACCAGTAGTACGTTTTGGTACCATAGGATATTTTGATACCATAGGATCGGACAAATCCCGTTATCAGGACGTTCACCATGGTTATGGGGGTAATGTGGGTAACGACAGAACCTGATATTTGTTAACTTACCCTTTGGTGGTTTGTTAATACAAGTTGAACGGGTAGGACGAGTCACCCAGGTTTGAATGTATTCCATATAACGACCAAAAAGTTAATTTTCACAATTTAAACACGAACCACTGGGACTATTGAACTATGTGAACTATTTGAACCACTGGAGCTATTGAACTATGTGAACTACTTGAATTATTTGAACCATTGGAACTATTTAATCTATGTGAACTATTTGAACTATTGAACCATTGGAACTACTTGAACTATGTGAACTATTTGAACGATTGGATCTATTTGAACTATTGAACGATTGGGTTATGGTAAGTGATTAGGTAACGGGACGGGTGTAATGTGATAAAAGCATGGTGGATACGCCGCTGATACTTCATATATATAAGTGCTTCTAACACATTACATGTCATTGCGCTATCTAGATCACTTGGACAATGTTTTCAAAACAAAGTTACACTACAAGGTTTACTTAAAGATATAAACCATACAACGTTTACTTTCAACGACGATTTACTACTTGGTTTACAAAGACAAATGTTTTCAGTTAAGATTCATGGCTACAACGGTTTTGGTTTATACATATATCAACTTGTAAAAGTTTATAGAAACATACTGCAATATCAAACTCTTTTGTTTTCAAGATACACACTCGACAACTATCGTAGTTGGATGAGATTGCAATATGAACTCAAGGTCATGAATCTGACACGCTCACAAAACCTATGTACTCGCCGGCATTTTTATGCTGACGTATTTTCACATATGTTTCAGGTACCATAGTTTGATGATGTTTGATGATGATTATGATGCATGCTCACATAGAAATGGACGATGCCTTAGTGACTTAACAACAATAAAGGACAATATGTTCATGTTTTGCTTTTAATATTCGAGACGATGTAAGAAACTCAATTCAATAAAACGAAACTTCAATCCATGTGTTGTGAAACAATGATTCTGTTACGACACTCCCTGATGTTTTCGCCGTTGTTTGTTGTTTTAACGCGGTCGGGGTGTGACATGATTGAACAGGTTTAATGTGAAATTGAATGTTGTTTAAGTTGTGGTGTGCTATGACCATCTATATATACATATACATATACCAATTGAATGAAAATATATATGTGGGATATATATGAAAGTTGTCACCGTGATTGCATGATAAGTGTTAGATACGTCTAGGGATTTCGTGTCTTTCATGAGCACACTAATAAACTAGATGGTAATCATATTAGGACGTGATTGACCAACCTCAACTCATAATCACTTTAAAGTCTAACCGAGCTATCAAAGTTGAGTTCACGGCCTCATTTTTGTACGGTTTTAAATACACAGGGGGAGAAAACATGTACCGTTACGGTAATGTAACGCCTTTACTTTACGCATTAACGAACTATATTGGGAGGGGTTATGATACGGTTATGGTCACAAGGAAGCATCATATCACATGTCAGTCCCCTTAAAACTTACGATGCTATTAGTATTGGGTTATAGCAAGGAAATTTTTAGTAGTACTACTGGGCCCGACAAGCCCCACTCGAGCTGGTCGCGCCAGCTAGACCGAACGTTGCTGGTCACGGGGGTAGAATTTGCCTAACACTTAGCCATGGTTTGTGATATACCTGGCACAACAGGGGCAGCAACGTCAGCTTCGGATCAAACACTTTGTTGACATGACCTAGGCTAGCTACCTAAACATATAACATATAGCTAAACAATTGAAAATACGCGATTTGGTATTTGAATCGGGAAACTTACAATAATCCGATTCGGGTTGGATCAGGGAAACTTATTAACACACTGGTTCGGGGTTGAACCAGTGGGAACAACTTATTTTAAAATAGTGAACTAAAACCTGTGAACTCACTCTTCGTTAATTGTTGACACTTGATTTTTATATGTTTTCTCAGTTTGTTAAGGCACCATTCCAGCGTAGGAGCACATCACGAGCATGAAAACTATTTTATTTAAACGTTTTGCATCTTTACTTATAAGTACTTTGGTTTGGGCGTTTGTTTTGACGCACACTTTATTTACGTTTACTTATGCTTCCGCATTTCTTTATCTGCATGGTTAAATTTGTTTAAATGTATTTTTGCATATAGAGTCGTTCTATGTGACTAGTGTGTTGGATCCTGGTTTGTCATGCGCCTCACGGTAAAACCCCGTAAGTGGATTTTTAAGGGTGTGATAGATTGGTATCAGAGCCACTGGTTAGAAAGAATTAGGTTTGCACACCACACTAGTAAACGTACACTATAGCCACAAACTTGACACTAGTATAAACCCAACGCGAATATTTCGTTTTTATGCTTATCTTATTTACTATGTCTCGGTATATCTTATGTCGCACTACTTCACTCTGACAGGCATGTCTACTTCGTCTGACTCCCCGGTCCCCAGTGAGGAACAAGGAGGTCTTCCATCTACACCTATGTCCCCTATTTTCTTGGGAGAGCTTAGGGCGGTAGAGACACGTCGCCACATGGCGTACGAACCTTTCGTTGTCAGAGGCAGCGGAGGGAATGGCGACTTGAGTTGGTACCCTTACCATGTCCAAAACTATATTGCTGATGAATAAGTTCCAGCCTTAACCTTAGAGGTTTCATATGATGTTGATATAGTGGTCTATGGTACCCTGCCACATCTTGGCTACCCCATCGAGGAAGCCTTTACTGGCTTCGTGGCTGCTACCGAGCGTGAGTTTTGTCATATGCGCGAGGCGGCTGGGGCTATCACAGACCTAATTGAAAATGTTCGTTCACTGAAGCTAGAACTAGAGCAGGTCAGGGCAACTCAACAAAAGGAAACTACCAGGGTAAACACCCTAAGAGAGATGAATAGGGTGATGGCTGAACAAGTTGTGGATCTTACTGAGAGGCTGGAGTTAGCTGAGAACCAGATCATTGCTATTGAGGTAGCGAATGAACCAGAGGAAGAGGAACCAGAGGAAGAGGAGCCAGAGGAGGTTCCTGATGAGGAACCCGAGGAAGCAGTAGCGGACAAGGATGAGGATATGGGTGATGGAAACGTAGATGATTAGTTTTATTTCATGCTTACTATGACTTTCTTTTGTTTCCTTGTTTGAACTTTGTGGTCGTTTGGAAATTTCGTTAACATTTGGATTTATGAAGGATGTTTGATTTAATACATTGTGGTGAATTGCAATATATTTTAATTGAATGTTTGGTTTGAATGTTATATGTGATGAGTTGTGCCTATATCTTATCATATTATTCTTAAACTTGTGTGATGAAATGCGTGATACATTATCTCATGTACTCGTGTATTTGTTGGCAAGGTTAAAATCTCAGCCCGCGGTGGTGGTAGAAACAGACGTGGTGGTGGTCGTGGTGGTGGTCGCGGCAACATCGCTATGACTCATGCAGAACTGACTGCGCTCATTCAAGAGCATGTCACTTTAGCGTTGGCTGCACAGAACCAAAATCCCCAAAATCAAAACAACAATCAGAATGTGGGAGGTAACCCTCGTTCGATTCTACACTCTCCACACTCCATGTATGCCAACATATTCAACCGTTCTTAGACATCTTCCTCTAATCCCGTGTTTCAAAACTTTGTACTTGTAGGTATGGGTCCTAACCCATACAAGCTATTTATCGATGCTAAGCCGACTAAATTAACCGGCGAGGAAGGGCCAATCGGGCTAGTCAGATGGCTCGAGAAGTCTGAATCTGTTTTCGCGATGTGCAACTGTCTAACTAAGAATTGGGTCAAATTTCCAGCTTCTACCTTATTAGATGCAGCTCTCACCTGGTGGAATGCACGGGTCTAGGTTCTTGGACTCGACGTGGCAAACACAATGGATTGGAACGAGTTTAAGGATCTCATCAAGGAGCAATACTATCCACGGTACCGCATTCACTAATTGGAATAAGACCTTTGGGTGATGAAGATGGAAGGGTCGGAGATCGAAGCCTACACCACGAAGCACTATGACCTGGCATCTTTATGTACCGACATGGCTACGCCAGTGTATGAGCAGATAGAGATTTACATCAAAGGGTTAGCTCCGAAAATTCAAGGATTGGTTGAGTCGAGTAATCCCGTTACGGTTCAGCAGGCAGTGCGACTGGCGCACAAGTTGACGGACAGGGCAGTAGAACAGGGTAAACTACCAAAAAGGGGTGTAGCTAGGAATGACCCTGAAAACAAACGAAAGTGGGAGGATGGATCCTCGAAGCAGGTATCAACTGGGCAAGCATAACAGAGTTCTCAAAAACATTTCAACAACAGTAACCGCAACTTCACTAACAACAACAACCAGGGCCAAGGTTGGTACGTCAGAAAGAAACCTTTTTGTAAAAAATGTACTCGTCACCACTCTGGGCAATGCAGTGGATGTCAATGGTGTGGAAGGGGAGGTCACACTGCTAAAGATTGTAGGGTAAATCTTCAGCCGAAACAAAACACTAATCAGGGTCAGCGGTAGCTTAGAGTCACCAGAACCTGTTATCAGTGCGGTAGCAATGACCACTTCAAGAAGGATTACCCACAGTTGAACAAAGGAAACAGTAGTGGAAATCAGAACCAGAATCAGCACAATAACAACAATGCAAGCGGGAGTGGCGGAGCTAAGGGTCGTGTGTTTACACTGGGAAAAGGTGAGGCTCGAAACGACTCTAATGTAGTTACTGGTAAATTTCCCTTAAACAACAGTTTTGTGCATATTTTATTCGATAGCGGTGCCGATAGGAGTTTTATTTCCGAGTCATTTAGAAAACTGTTAGACCTCAACACGGTTGAACTAGAGGACACGTATCTCATAGAGTTAGCCAAAGGGAAATCGGTAGAATTAACCCACACGTCCACAGATGTCAGTTACAGTTGGCTGGCCACATGTTCACTATCGATCTCATGCCAACCACACTTGGAAGTTTTGTCGTTGTAGTTGGCAAGGATTGGTTATCCGAAAACCGAGCTGAAATCTTATGTCGCGAAAAGGCTATTCGCATACCTCACCCAAGCGGCGAGATCCTAACTGTTCATGGCGAGATCCCGACGTTTTCCCTGAAGACTTGCCTGGTATGCCACCCAATATGCAAGTCGAAATCGAAATTCAACTGGCAAAACGCGTTGTACCAATTGCCAAGGCTCCATACCGATTAGCTCCATCGGAACTGCAAGAGCTTTCTACTCAACTTCAGGAACTCCTAGATAAGGGCTTTATTCGCCGAGTTCATCGCCATGAGGAGCTCCAGTCCTTTTTTTCAAAAAGAAGGATGGAACTTTTCGTATGTGTATCGATTATAGAGAGCTCAACAAAGTAACTATCAAGAACCGATACCCTTTACCCATAATCGAAGACTTGTTTAGCCAGCTCCAAGGGTCAAGTTACTATTCTAAGATTGATCTGAGGTCGGGATACCATTAGCTGCATGTGCGAGAGCACGACATCTCCAAAACCGCATTTCGTACTCGGTACGGCCACTATGAATTTTTGGTCATACCATTCGGACTAACCAACGCACCTGCAGTATTCATGGAGCTCATGAACCGTGTCTGTAAGCCTTACCTCGACAAATTCGTAATCTTCTTCATAGATGACATACTGGTGTATTCCAAGACTGAGGAAGAACATGAGGAACATCTGCGTTTAGTGTTGGAACTCCTGCGACGGGAACAACTATATGCCAAGTTTTCCAAGTACTACTTCTGGATTCGAGAAGTCCAATTCCTTGGGCATATAGTGAACGAAAAGGGTATCCACGTTGATCCGTCAAAGATTGAAGCTATCAAAAGTTGGGAAGCACCTGTCACACCCCGACCACATAAAACAACAAAACGTGGCGGAAACGTCAGGGAGTGTTGTAACAGAATCATTGTTTCACAACCATAGGTTAAATAGTTTCGTTTTATTGAATTAAATGTATTTCATTACACTGGAATTAGAAACAAAACATGAACAAATAGACTTCCATTGTTATTAAGTCACTAAGGCCTCGTCCATTCCTATGTGAGCGTACACAAATATCATCAACTATGGTACCTGAAACACATGTGAAAATACGTCAGCATAAAAATGTCGGCGAGAACATAGGTTTTATATGAGTGTCAGATTCATGGCTCGTTTTACATGTTGCAATACTTATATAAAAACCTTGTTTTGAAAAGTATAGTATTGCGACATAATTAACCAACTCAAATCAAGTTGGTTATAATTTGTAAAATCTCGTAGCCATGATTCTTAACTCCAAAACATTTGTTTTATTAAATCAAATTGTAAAACATCTCGTAGAAACTTGTTAATAAAACTCGTATGGTTTATATTATTCAGAAAACATCATTGTGTGACATCGTTTCAAAATCATTTACCCAAGTGATCTAGATAACGCAACGATATATAATGTGTTAAAAGCACTTATATATAGGAAGTACCAGCGGCGTATCCACCATGCTTTTAACAGATTACACCCGCCCCGTTACCTAATCACTTCCCTAACCCAATGCTTCAAACAGTTACAAATCGTTCACATAAATCAAACGGTTACAAATGGTTAACATACATCAAACGATTACAAATGGTTCACATACATCAAATGGTTACAAATGGTTCACATACATCCAACGATTACAAATGGTTCACATACATCCAATGATTACAAATGGTTCACATACATCCAACAATTTCAAATGGTTCAAAACGTAAAACAATTGCGCTAGCATGTTAAGCGAACATACATAGCAAAACATAAATGAAATCATGTACTAATAGTGTACTAATGAACATAGCAAGTATATGATATGAAAACATGGAAAACACGAAAGTAACAAGTAGGCACATGTGTTCCACCCCAAAACAGTTTGAAAACGGTAAAAGAGGGGACTGTGTACTCACTTGAGAATGCTTAGAAGTCCTAGGATAACCACCAAGCAATGCTAGAAGATCACGGAATCAAACGACACCTAATATAGGTAACTATGTTAATAACCGGACCTAATATTGGGAGATTGGATAGAATGAGGTTTGTAAACCAAATGAGTAAAGGAACTCATGTAATATGGTTTAACAAAGCCTACATTCTAAAAGGAAACCTATCCTAAGTGCTTACGACCCATTACGACTCGTTAAGATAGCTTACGCTACTTTAACGCGTCGTTCGCGTAAAACGCGTTCAGAACGCCTAACTAGTCCTATGACAAGAATTATATGCCTTAACATGTCTAATAATGTTACCTAATGATCGACCAAACGGGTCTAGTTCGAAAGTCTAAGCGGTTGTTTAGACCGCTTGACTTACGACTCTATATAAGCACTAAACCTAAAGTGACGAGCTAAACATGTTAAAACATGTTTAACAAAGTTAGAAAACAGGTTTTGGTATCAAAACAAACGGTTCATTAAAGCCATGTGCAAAACAAACGCTTGACTTACGACTCTATATAAGCCCCTAGTTTCATTAAAACCATGTGCAAATAAGGGGAACAGCTGGAACAAGCTGGAATTTAGATTTTTCATTTTGGTCCCTTCCTAAGATAACTATGGCAGAATGTCAATTTTGGTCCTTGAATGTGCAAAACAAGGTTTTTGACGCATTTTTGACACGTTTAAGCCCCGTTAATCCCATTTCAAGGATCTAAAATGAAGTTAAAGTATAGGTAACATGAAACATGCTCAAAAATATCTCAGATGTCGGTTCGTTTGGTCGTACGGTTGCGTTGTTCGGTTAATTACGACGAAACACGAACGAATGCGAAAAACGATCCAAATTACGCGACGAATGAAATTTTATCATGCCAATCACTAAAATAATATATTTTAATGATGACATAAAGTTTTGGATGACCGGATGTATTCAGAACTTAAGATATGCGCGAAAATGCAAACTTATGCACTTTTTGCCGCTTTTAGTCCCTGAATGACCAAAAAGTTTATTTTAGCACACCAAACCCCTCAAAGCATATTTCTAAGCTATGTAAAGGATATTTAGGGTATGTTTAACTTATGGTCATGTTCCGGAATGTTCGTTACAGTACAAATCGGCATACTTTCGCAGTTTGTCGAAATTAGTCCCTGTAAGCGAATAAACTTGATTTCGCCACACCAAACCTTCCAAAACTTATTTCTAAGTTATGTAAAGGTTATTTAAGGTATGTTAAGCCTATTTCACTATTCCGGAGTGTTCGTTGCATTAAACTGGTTATATTTGCGCATCAGTGCGCGTATAACCTTCCAGAAAGCGATTTAAAGCTTGAAATCGAACAAGAATTGATATGTGCAAAAGATACACATATTTATACAAATACCAAGTATGAAATACAATATTTCATTGGTTTGGTATTTGTTTGATGGTCGCAGAGGCACATGTGTCATACTCTCCCCTACTTTAGGAAATTTCGTCCCGAAATTTATTCGTTGGAGTCTGTCTGTGACACTGTGTTAATATTTCTCTTGCATGGAATCTAGGGTGTTTATCTATTTGAGTAGAATAACCCATCAAAGATATGCAAGTCATAATCCTGTTATTTCTCTCAACGGACATTCTTCAGAAACGAAAATGAACGGAATAAGTCATTTTCCTCAATGGGTATTCTTCATAAATGGAAATGAAGGAAGAAAAATAAAGGATATTCATTTCCCTCGATGGATATTCTTCAGAAATGAAAATGAACGGAATGAGTCATTTTCCTCAATGGGTATTCTTCAGAAACGGAAATGAAGGAGTAAACAAAAGGATATTCATTTCCCTCGATGGGTATTCTTCATAAACGAAAATGCACGGAATGAGTCATTTTCCTCAATGGGTATTCTTCAGAAACGGAAATGAAGGATTAAACAAAAGGATATTCATTTCCCTCGATGGGTATTCTTCAGAAACGAAAATGAAGGAATAAACAAAAGGATATTCATTTCCCTCGATGGGTATTCTTCAGAAACGAAAATGCACGGAATGAGTCATTTTCCTCAATGGGTATTCTTCAGAAACGGAAATGAAGGATTAAACAAAAGGATATTCATTTCCCTCGATGGGTATTCTTCAGAAACGAAAATGCACGGAATGAGTCATTTTCCTCAATGGGTATTCTTCAGAAATGGAAATGAATAGGGTTAACTCTAGACACATGACAAAACTTGTTGTGGTTTCTGTGCACTAAATTCCATAATTATTTACACATCCAAAATTACGTAATTCCTTGCACAGTCCGCACAGTGCATTTCATAATGTGTAGGGGAAGAAAATCAAACCTGTGATGAGTGTGACTAGACTACCATAGGGTCCTTTTAATTAGATCGACAAGTGATCTCTTTAGTTAGACCACCAAGGAGTCCTTTCAGCTATATCATCACATGATATTCCTAACCAGATTTTTGGATCAATCTGTTTAACTAGACCACTCAAGGGGTCCAATTATAGAATAGTACTTCATAACCCAAGGGACTTAACTACAATGTAGAAGTCCATTAAGGATTTAAGATAGTACCCTTGGATATCCTACTATGAATCCCTTATACGAAGATATGGAAGATTCTACGAGGATTTGGATAACAAAAATTTGGATCACACAAAAACATAAAAGGGAACACATAAGCACACAATCACATAATTGTTTAACTTGACCTTTAATTTGTTATCTTTGGACACGGATATTTAAAGCACACCAGGAATCCAATTCGTGGATTTCATTTGGCACTTTAATCATTTTCAAGAATCTATCTATGAAGATAGGAATATCTTAATAGGAATTCGGCTTTGTCCTTATTGAATCGTAATGTACGTATTGAATCATACAAAGATTCAATTAAGGGCTCTGATGAATGATATCCATCCACAAGGATCTTAATTATGAGGATAGAGAGATCCTATACAGATTTTGGAATTTGTGTAACGAGAGGTATTTCGACACCTTGCACTAGGCGTGCTTAAGTCGATACACAAGGTAGGAAGTTCATGAGGTTGAGGAGCTAGATATGTCAAGGTGACATATGAAGCAGAATTTGGAGGTTGAGCAGCAGCAGGATTTGGAACAGCTTTGCTTTGGATTGCAAAGCGGCACATGTTAACCAAATGTCCCCATCGTCCACTGTGGGTGCATTTGAAACAGGGTATTTGATTCGGATGATGACGGTGGCATTGATTGCACCAAGGAGCAGTTCCCTTATACGGCTTCATCCCTGAGGCGAGTCATGGTGATAGCTAAATCAACGGTCCTCTGGAGTACGACGCCTATTTGCTGGGTAATTGCAGCACCTGGTTTGGACATTTGAGTGTTGTTGCGATGAAGAGGCATCTTGAAGATAATGGAAGGCATAGGAGGAAACAAGTGAAAGATAGCCAACAGAGAATGACAACGCATGAAGATTGTGACCATTTGTTTATTACCAAAGGCAAACAAATGAGACGGTGACTAATCAAAGTAAATGGGTCAATATAATGTATCGCGAAGACATGCTCGCCTATAAGTGGACACTCACCCCAAGAGTTCCAGGTAAGAGTGACTGGTCCGATACTGCGGATTTGTACGAACACTCTAGCCTTAGACAGAAGACCCAGGGTACTGGCACCCACCCTTCCAGTTTACACATGTTCACATTATTTAGACCAAACTTTGATGAGATTTTGAAAACTTAGAGGGTTCAAAACCTAGTAATCAAACATCCTAGAACAGATGATTGGTTTTCAAGGAGGATTCGAAATTTATGTTCTTATTGTGGTTGTCACTTAAGGATAAGTGACGGTATCGTTTTAAAACTAAACACAAGATAACTTGTGTTAGGGTCCTAGGAAGGTTATAGTCTAGGTCAAAGCATTACTAATAACCTAATTCCCTATAACCATTGGCTCTGATACCAACTTTTCTGTCATACCCCGACCACGTAAAACAACAAAACGTGGCGGAAACGTCGGGGAGTGTTGTAACAGAATCATTGTTTCACAACCATGGGTTAAACAGTTTCGTTTTATTGAATTAAATGTATTTCATTACACTGGAATTAGAAACAAAACATGAACAAATAGACTTCCATTGTTATTAAGTCACTAAGGCCTCGTCCATTCCTATATGAGCGTACACAAATATCATCAACTATGGTACCTGAAACATATGTGAAAATACGTCAGCATACAAATGCCGGCGAGTACATAGGTTTTATATGAGTGTCAGATTCATGGCTCGTTTTACATGGTGCAATACTTATATAAAAACCTTGTTTTGAAAAGTATAGTATTGCGACATAATTAACCAACTCAAATCAAGTTGGTTATAATTTGTAAAATCTCGTAGCCATGATTCTTAACTCCAAAACATTTGTTTTATTAAATCAAATTGTAAAACATCTCGTAGAAACTTGTTAATAAAACTCGTATGGTTTATATTATTCAGAAAACATCATTGTGTGACATCGTTTCAAAATCGTTTACCCAAGTGATCTAGATAACGCAACGATATATAATGTGTTAAAAGCACTTATATATAGGAAGTACCAGCGGCGTATCCACCATGCTTTTAACAGATTACACCCGCCCCGTTACCTAATCACTTCCCTAACCCAATGCTTCAAACAGTTACAAATGGTTCACATAAATCAAACGGTTACAAATGGTTTAAATACATCAAACGATTACAAATGGTTCACATACATCAAATGGTTACAAATGGTTCACATACATCCAACGATTACAAATGGTTCACATACATCCAATGATTACAAATGGTTCACATACATCCAACGATTTCAAATGGTTCAAAACGTAAAACAATTGCGCTAGCATGTTAAGCGAACATACATAGCAAAACATAAATGAAATCATGTACTAATAGTGTACTAATGAACATAGCAAGTATATGATATGAAAACATGGAAAACACGAAAGTAACAAGTAGGCACATGTGTTCCACCCCAAAATAGTTTAAAAATGGTAAAAGTAGGGACTGTGTACTCACTTAATAATGCTTAGAAGTCCTAGGATAACCACCAAGCAATGCTAGAAGATCACGGAATTAAACAACACCTAATATAGGTAACTATGTTAATAACCGGACCTAATATCGGGAGATTGGATAGAATGAGGTTTGTAAACCAAATGAGTAAAGGAACTCATGTAATATGGTTTAACAAAGACTACATTCTAAAAGGAAACCTATCCTAAGTGCTTACGACCCATTACAACTCGTTAAGATAGCTTACGCTACTTTAACGCGTCGTTCGCGTAAAACGCGTTCGGAACGCCTAACTAGTCCTATGACAAGTATTATATGCCTTAACATGTCTAATAATGTTACCTAATCAGTTTAGATGTCAAAATTTAGGTTACATATGCTTAAAATGAATTTATGTGCAAAAAGGGCATTTTGGTAATTTCCTAAGGCATATAAATTACCTATCATACCACTAACTAAACGAAGTGACCATAAGGTATAACCTCGGAAGGTTATTCCCTATACAACTATGGTCACTAAACATGTTTGGTTGGATCCTAATGATCGACCAAACGGGTCTAGTTCGAAAGTCTAAGCGGTTGTTTAGACCGCTTGACTTACGACTCTATATAAGCACTAAACCTAAAGTGACGAGCTAAACATGTTAAAACATGTTTAACGAAGTTAGAAAACAGGTTTTGGTATCAAAACAAACGGTTTTGATACCTAAAAGTAGTTTGGTTACAAAATACGCAAGAATAAGCATTTTGGCCGAAACTACGGCTCGCCACTATGCCTAGATAACGTGGTAATCAGTAGGTATAGTCATAAGAGACTAAAACCATCGTGATTACGCTCATGTTATGAAGTTCAAACGAACTTCGTATTGACCATAAACTAGTCAATGCAGAAAGTCAAACAAAGTTTGACTTTCACGCTAAAAATGCATAAAAGAACAAAAGAGGACTTACAAAAGGTCCAAGGAGGTTTGATCCAATTTATTCTCAGGTATGAAGTGCAAGACTTCAACTTAGAGAATGAAAATCAGATCAAATGTGAGTTTGAGAGCAAACGGGGTGGGGTTTATATAGTTTTTGCACAACCGTTAAGATCGTTCATCGTAAAACGAGCTTCGATCTCATCCGTACACATGTGCCCATGGTTTTGTGAAACCATGGGAGCCCCTAGTTTCATTAAAACCATGTGCAAATAAGGGGAACAGCTGGAACAAGCTGGAATTTAGATTTTTCATTTTGGTCCCTTCCTAAGATAACTATGGCAGAATGTCAATTTTGGTCCCTGAATGTGCAAAACATGGTTTTTAATGCATTTTGACACGTTTAAGCCCCGTTAATCCCATTTCAAGGATCTAAAATGAAGCTAAAGTATAGGGAACATGAAACATGCTCAAAAATATCTCGGATGTCGGTTCGTTTGGTCGTACGGTTGCGTTGTTCGGTTAATTACGACGAAACACGAACGAATGCGAAAAACGATCCAAATTACGCGACAAATGAAATTTTATCATGCCAATCACTAAAATAAAATATTTTAATGATTACATAAAGTTTTGGATGTCCGGATGTATTCAGAACGTAAGATATGCGCGAAAATGCAAACTTATGCACTTTTTGACGCTTTTAGTCCCTGAATGACCAAAAAGTTTATTTTAGCACACTGAACCCCTCAAAGCCTATTTCTAAGCTATGTAAAGGATATTTAGGGTATGTTTAACTTATGGTCATGTTCTGGAATATTCGTTACAGTACAAATCGGCATACTTTCGCAGTTTGTCTAAATTAGTCCCTGTAAGCGAATAAACTTGATTTCGCCACACCAAACCTTCCAAAACCTATTTCTAAGTTATGTAAAGGTTATTTAAGGTATGTTAAGCCTATTTCACTATTCCGGAGTGTTCGTTGCATTAAACTGGTTATATTTGCGCATCAGTGCGCGTATAACCTTCCAGAAAGTGATTTAAAGCTTGAAATCGAACAAGAATTGATATGTGCAAAAGATACACATATTTATACAAATCCCAAGTATGAAATAAAATATTTCATTGGTTTGGTATTTGTTTGATGGTCGCAGAGGCACAGGTGTCATAGCACCGAAGACTCCAACAGAAATAAGACAGTTTCTGGGTTTGGCAGGGTACTATCGTCGTTTTACTGAGGGTTATTCAAAGATCGCTCAACCTCTTACATCCCTAACCCAGAAAGGAACCAAGTATATCTGGAGTGACAAACAGGAGGAAGCATTCCAGGTGCTGAAGCAGAAGCTTTGTAGCGCGCCTATTTTATCCCTACCTGAGGGGACCGAAGACTTTGTGGTTTACTGCAACGCTTCTATTCAGGGACTTGGATGTCTACTCATGCAACGTGATAAGTTCATTGCATACGCATCTCGGTAGATGAAAGTACATGATAAAAACTATACAACTCCCAACTTGGAATTAGGAGCCGTGGTGTTCGGTTTTAAAATCTGGAGGCACTATCTTTATGGAACCAAGTGTACCATTTAGACCGACCACAAGAGCCTTCAACACATTTTTGATCAAAAAGAGTTAAACATGCGACAACTTCGTTGGCTCGAACTCTTGAACGACTAAGAATATGTGACGTGCGTGCGGGTGTATATATTTTTTTATTTATTTTTAGCTCTTTTTTCTGATTTCAATTTTTAAATTTATAAAACATGATATTCCACTATCACTCTACACACAAGCTCAGGGCAAGTATACCCATCGCGGATGTAGTATAGTGTTGGCAAGATACTGAGGTCGTCCAAGGACACAAGAGCTTTTAGTACCTGCTTATCGTCAATGTCTTATCGAACGAACTTTTGAGAAAATATTTTTAAGCTAATAAAAAGATAAAAATAAGGGATTCAAGCTTTTTGCACCTCTCCCGAGGTGGGTAATGCCCGCTCCGACTCATGAGGTGTTACTGGGCTTGAACCAGGTTCTCGCAGGATCTATACACTGAACGAGACATAGAATTACCCAAACCACCCTTCTAACCCCCTTCCAGGCAATTAACATGCTTTATATAGACCGTAAAGACATGAATATATTGAATCAATGAACATATGAAGAATGATTGAGTAAATTCGCCTTCAATATAAAAAAACTATTTATTAACGTCATTAATACATAACTAATTAAAAAGGAACCAAAGATTGGAAATCATAAAAGAAATACATAAAAGAAAAGTCTTCACCAAGTGATGTAAGAATTTAGCCAAGCATGGCCTTTGTTTGACAAACATTCTTACGATCAATCTTGGATCCCGAGACTACACGCACACTCTAAAGATGGAAAATGGATGATGGTGGTGGATGATGGTGTTGTAGTGGTGGTGGAGTGGTGGCAAGTGAGAGAGAAGTGGTTTGCCAAGGGATGAGTTGAAATGAAACCAAGCACTCCTATTGATAGCTGTAAACAGAAGCTTCAGCACGGCCCCGTGCCTATTTCTCTCTCTCATCCTCATTAACTGCTTGTCAGATATTGTACTAACACGGCCCCGTGTGTCAACAGCACGGCCCGTGGCCAAAGTACTTGTTGTACTATCGTAGATTCTGCAAATCTTTGAGTTGACCACAACCAGTGTTGGCTTGGCACGGCCCCGTGTTGGCTGCTATTTTTGTCTTTTGCAATTGTCTTTAGCTTCTGCCTAGTATCCATCTTCAGACACGGCCCGTGTCATGTGGACACGGCCCCGTGTCAGCCTTCTGTTCTTGTTATTTTGGGGTTTGGATGTGAGTCGGGGCTTGGCGATCTGCAGCAATTCCTTCTTCTTTACATTTATGCTGGATTTTGCTATCTTTTTGCTCCTTTTGCAAATTTAAGCTCTTTTATCCGTGAAAATATAAAAGGGACGAAAATACGAGCTTTTTCCAACATTAGTACTAAAAAAGGTTTGCTTTTACGCCGTATTTGACATAATTTATATGTTGTATTTTAATTTCATCAATGTGTCATCCAGTACCATCCAGGCAAGGCTAATGTGGTAGCCGACGCTCTCAGTAGAAAGGAACACGAGAAGCCCCGACTGGTTCGGTCCTTACAACTCACGATACACTCTAACCTACTCGAACAAATTTGCAACTCTCAGTTGGAGGCAGTCAAACCCAAAAATCTGAAAGCTGAGAAATTACACAAGATGGAGCGTGATTGGGAACCCAAGCCAGACGGAACTTGACGTGATGTCGTGGTCACGATCAAATTTAATCCCAAT
This sequence comes from Helianthus tuberosus, assembly GCA_030545235.1. Classification (NCBI taxonomy): domain Eukaryota; kingdom Viridiplantae; phylum Streptophyta; class Magnoliopsida; order Asterales; family Asteraceae; genus Helianthus; species Helianthus tuberosus. The sequence goes on along the minus strand of CM060417.1, from coordinate 79,324,288 downwards.
AACAACTAAATAGATAGCGGTAAGTGGGTATCGAACACAGGGAGTTTGTGGAATGTGTGTTATTTGAAGATTTATCTAAGTTACCTAAAATTAAACTAATTGCAAGAAAAGCAAAATTCAAGAGTTGGTTTGATTGGATTGATTTTAAAAACTAAGAATACTAATTAATTTGCGAAATGAAAGTTGAGTTTGTAAACAATTTGGAGACGAATGACCATCCTAAGTTTCCGGTTTGCTTCAACAACTGTGCTATCATCCACTAGAAAGAACTACGTAGACATAGTTCGTGTGTAATTACTTATTGTGATAAAAGGGAACGAAGTACTCAGATTCCTAGAACGTGAGGTTGTTACCCGATGACCAATCAACCCTTACCCAATCCTAATTCTACCCATGATATCTTGATTGCCAACGGCACCAAGAACGTATGGTTTCAAACTAGAATATCATAAGAATCAACAATTTACAACTAAGCAATCACACACCATGATAAACAAGACATAGATAGAGTTTACCATTCTAGAAATATGGAATCAAAACATAATTGTTTCATACAAACCTTCAACCTAGGATGACCATAAAGAACCTAGCCACTCATAGCGTCAAACAACATCTTAACAAGAGTTTCAATGTTCATCTCGATCAAAACAACAAAAGCTGATAATTAAGATAATGTTTCCTTGCCAAAAATCCCCAAAAGTTGCTCCCAAAATTCGTGTACCAAGCAGGTGTTGTGTGAAGAGAGTAATGTGTAACCGACTGACAAGTGAAAAGACCTCTTCAAAACTCCATAAAATTCCATAAAAAATAGCATTAAATGCACAAGTTACATCTCCTCTTTGCTGCCAACAAAAGAAGTCTGCCGCCCACACCTTTTGTATGCGTGCAAGACTCCCCAAGCCCAATGTTGTATCTCGGCCCAATCCAAAAAATCCACAAAGTCTCCTACGTGATGATGTGTTTTCGATTTTATGATGTGCCCCAATAATAAAATTCCTCCTATGTTCACGTGTATATGTTGGCTGCCAAAAGTTGATTTTGTGTTTTGTGTGGCCAAGATCCACGTGACTTGCTAGAAGCCATCATGATGTTGTTTTGTTTTTTTATTAATTAATAAGTGTCCCACTAATATCAATCTTGATGCCAAACAAACATGCGCTGACTTCCTTCCAACCGTGCCCTACGGTTTAAGAACCGTAGGTTACGGTTCATACATTCTGTTGTAATCAGACCCTTCTACCCGTAGGTTACGCTCCCATTCCGTAAGTTACGTTTTATCCCGCACTCAAACCATATGTTCCATTTTAACCGAATTAAGTGGTTTACCTGTAAAACACACGAACACTAGTAGTTATCACATTCACGATACATAACCGTGTAAAATATGGGATATGCACGTATTTATCTCATTTAAGGGTTGTCCTACGGACCACCCGTCAGAACTCGTTACTTTCTTAGTCAGATATGGGTACCCCTCTACGGGAACTTGAGGTAACTCATAATGGACGAAGCTCACAAATCAAGGTACTCTGTTCATCCATGATCGGATAAGATATACCAAGATCTCAAAACAACTTACTGGTGGCCAAACATGAAGGCTGAAATAGCCACTTACGTAAGCAAATGCCTAACGTGTGCCAAGGTCAAGGTAGAATACCAGAAACCCTCAAGGCTATTGTAACAGCCTGAGATCCCCGTTTGGAAATGGGAACAAATCGCGATGGACTTTATCATAGGCCTACCCAGGACACCAAGTAGAAACGATACTATATGGGTGATTATTGACCGGTTAACCAAATCGGCTCACTTCTTAGCGATCAAGGAAATTGAAAAGTTTGATACGCTTGCAGCACTGTACATGAAGGAAATAGTAGCCAAGCACGGAGTGCCAATATCTATCATATATGACCGTGATCCACGTTTTACTTCCCATATGTGGCAGTCAGCGCAGAAATCCTTGGGATCAAGCATCGATTTGAGCACAGAATACCATCCTCAGACTGATGGTCAAAGTGAACGTACCATTCAGACCCTCGAAGACATGCTTAGAGCATGTGTAATCGACTTTGGCAAAAGCTAGGAAACACACCTACCCCTGGTAGAGTTTTCCTATAACAACAGTTGTCACACGAGTATCCAAGCGGCACCATTCGAGGCACTGTATGGACGGAAATGTCGATCGCCCGTTTGTTGGTTGAAGTTGGTGACAGTCAAATCACAGGTCCAGAGTTAGTTCCAGAGGCAATTGAAAAGATCGTGCAAATCTAGAATCGTATGGCAGCAGCTCGGAATCGTCAAAAGAGCTATGCCAATCAGCGTCGCAAACCGTTAGAATTTCAAGTAGGCGATCGGGTCCTACTGAAAGTATCGCCTTGGAAGGGCGTGATTCGTTTTGGCAAGAGAGGTAAACTAAACCCGCGATACGTTGGCCCATTTGAAATTACAAAGAAAATCGGTTTTGTGGCTTATAAGTTTAACCTTCCTCGTGAACTCTTTGGAGTTCACAATGTTTTTCATGTCTCAAATCTGAAGAAGTGTCTATCAGATGAAACACTAGCCGTCCCATTGGATGAGATTCATGTAGACGAACAACTAAGGTTCATTGAAGAACCAATCGAAATCATGGACGGAGAGGTCAAATCACGGAGACATAGCAAAATACCGATCATCAAGGTTTGTTGGAACTCTAAGCGTGGACCAGAGTACACTTGAGAAAGAGAGGATCAAATGAGAGACAAGTATCCTCATCTCTTTCCAACGGAATCACAAAATCCAAGTAACGCGAACTGAATTTCGAGGCGAAATTCCTTTAACTGGGGGAGAATTTGATAACTCGGAAATCTTTCTTACCCTAACACCTTCAAACTCTTGCTCGACGAAAATTCCTTCAAGTTGGGGATAATGTGACATCCCAGAAAAATCAGGTATCATCTCTGATTCGGCTCCTTATATTGAATATTTTATTTTATTATATAAAATATAATAAACACACGTCGCATATAACTAGTGGGTTATAAATTACGTTACATTTAAAACCCGAACCTAACCCGAAACACTCTCGGCCCGAACCCATTGTGGGCCAAGCAAACCCAACCCGCCACCCAACCCCTTTTCGGCCCAAGATAACCAAACCGCCCCCCACCCCTTTTAGTTTATATCATACGTATGTATGTGTGCATGAGAAGAAAAAAAAAAAAAAACCCTAACTCCCCCCTTGATGCGACAGCAGCAGGAGCACAACCCCCCCCCCCCCCACTCTCGATCGCTACTCTCTCCCTCTCTAGTCCTCTCGTCCTTTGATTTAAAGTTAGTGTGTTTATCATGGTTTTGATTTGAGTTTCTTCGATGTACTTGGCTGTGTTTTTGCATGATGATTGATACTTGGTGTTTATGAGAATAACTATGATATAGGGTTTGCTAGAAATCATGTTTCAGTATGTTTTAGATCGTATGAATACTGATTTAGTAACTAGGGTTTTGTGTGATTATAAGGTTATGATGATTTCTTGTGAATTTGAATTGCTAGATCTGATTTGGTTATTGAGCATGATGTTGAACATGATAAATATGGTATAAACAACTATTAACCTGCTGTGAATCATGTTTTTGTGTCTCGGGTACACTAGTTAATTGTTGCGGGATTCGGGTAACGAAAACCTGGAAGTTGTCTAGAAGTTACAGCCTACTTCAGTTGACTGTAACTGAGTCGTAATATAACTAAAACTGACTTTTATTGAGTCCACAAAGTAGAGTTTCAAAATACGGTTCAAACGGCGCTAGAATCATAATTTTCTGACGTCGTTTACTCTTTTGAATGCATTTTTTCGTTACAGTGCGCTGGGCTGTTCGTTTTCTGCAGAAATTGCAGGTCACGGTTTAAGCCATATCTAAGGGTATAATAGGAAAAATTACGAAATTTATACTGTAGAAAATATGCGAGTGAACTGAAGTTCTCCAACTGGAATCACCTCGTTTGGAGACTCGGTGATTTTTAAATAAAATAAACGGTGGGCAGGGGTAGGAATCGTATTGCTCGAATTTTTACGTAAAATCTGTAAAGAATTAGACTTTGTAAATTTTAAAGAAACCCACTAAGACCTTTTCACATGTTGTGTATTTTTTTGGGAATTTTTCGTGACCTGTAACTATTTTATAAAAATACCCGAAAACAGCATAGTTTTGGGTATTAAAGCTGAAACGTAATAAGTCGCAATGTGTGCATCTAAATGTTAGTTCTGCTATCTGAGAATGATCGAACAGGTTTAATATGAACTTAAATATTGTTTAAGTTGTGGTGTGCTATGACCATCTATATATACATATACATATACCAATTGAATGAAAATATATATGTGGGATATATATGAAAGTTGTCAACGTGATTGCATGATACGTGTAGAGATTTCGTGTCTTTCATGAGCACACTAATAAACTAGATGGTAATCATATTAGGACGTGATTAACCAACCTCAACTCATAATCACTTTAAAGTCTAACCGAGCTATCAAAGGTGAGTTCACGTCCCCATTTTTATACGGTTTTAAATAAACAGGGGGAGAAAACATGTACCGTTACGGTAATGTAACACTTTTACTCTACGCATTAATGAACTATATTGGGAGGGGTTATGTTATACGGTTATGGTCACAAGGAAGCATCATATCACATGTCCGTCCCCTTAAAACTTACGATGCCGTTAGTATTGGGTTATAGCGAGGAAATTTTTAGTAGTACTACTTGGCCCGACAAGGCCCACTCGAGCTGGTCGCGCCAGCTAGACCGAACGTTGATGGTCACGAGTGTAGAATTTGCCTAACACTTAGCCATGGTTGGTCATAGACCTGGCACAACAGGGGCAGCAACGTCAGCTTCGGATCGAACACTTTGTTGACATGACCTAGGCTAGCTACCTAAACATATAACATACACTGCTAAACAATATAAAATACGCGATTTGGGATTTGAATCGGGAAACTTACAATAATCTGATTCGGGTTGGATCAGGGAAACTTATTAACACACTGGTTCGGGGTTAAACCAGTGGGAACAACTTATTTTAAAATAGTGAACTAAAATTTGTGAACTCACTCTTCATTAATTGTTGACACTTGATTTTTACATGTTTTCTCAGGTTGTTAAGGCACCATTCCAGCGTAGGAGCAGATCACGAGCATGAAAACTATTTTATTTAAACGTTTTGCATCTTTACTTTTAAGTACTTTTGTTTGGGCGTTTGTATTGACGCACACTTAATTTACATTTACTTACGCTTCCGCATTTCTTTATCTGCATGGTTAAATTTGTTTAAACGTATTTTTGCATATAGAGTCGTTCTATGTGACTAGTGCCTTGGATCCTGGTTTGTCACGCACCTCGCGGTAAAACCCCGCAAGTGGATTTTTGAGGGTGTGACACAGACAACCCTAACGAATTGGGAGCAACTTGGACTAAAATTCTGAAGTTTTAGGAGCGTTTTCGAAGGAGAAGAAGCATCGGTTTGAAGACTGGAAGCTTAGGAAGTTGTCCGGGTCGTCTTTGCACTATTCAGGTTCTTCGTCTTTGTTCCTTATTCCTTTAATCATGTTTCTTGCACTTATAAATACTCTTTTGCTTATTGTTTCTATGACTATTGTTGGCTAATTTCCTGTTACTGCTTAGACTTGGATGATAGAATTATAAGTTTTGATTTTTATTATATTTAATTAGTTATTTATGGATTGTTCATAAAAGTAGTCGGTTTGTTATTTTGGTTTAATGTATCTGCATGCTTTGAATTGTTTTATTATCTTTTGTTGCTTCGTATGAGTTTTGGTGAGTGTTTATATCACAGAATAAATTCATACTAGGTTATATGTTTTGGTGAGTGTCTATATCACAGAATAAATTTATAATCTTTAGGGTTAATCGGCCGATACACCTTAGAAGTAATAATTGGTAATTTAATAAATTAAAGTATTCTACAAATTTCAATATCTGTGAGGTGCGAAATTGTTGTTAGGTATTCGCCATTAAATTGCTAGGTAGGATATCTGTTAGGAGTCTGAATTAGTTCCCTTAGTGATAGTTGTCTAACAAGTTAAACTGAAATTCCAAACTTATCTGAGGTTTATAGCCCGTGAGGGAGTGAATCGTATTAGGGTACTTTTGTAAACCTAGATAACCTGTGAAGGAGTCTAGTAACCGGTAATCGTAACAGCCTGTTTAGAGTTCCATAAGTGTCTCCATGAGAAAGGTCGAGGGTCTTGTTCGGTGTCCCGGTAGGTTTAGAATATTAAGATCCCGGATCCATAATAATTAATAAACATAATAAAGCCATTACTATAATAAATCAGGAAACCAGTCTAGGGAGTCGTTTCCATCAACTGAGTTAAAATCCAAAGTAATTCGTGCTCTTAGTTAATTAATTTAATTAAATTTACAACTTTAGGATACTTAGAAAACCCCCCATCAAATATAAAAATGGTTAGTGTCGTGTCCATGTCAGTCTAGATCTAGATAGAGTCTAATTAGCATAATTAGAGAGTCTCGTGGGTTCGATACTCGGACTTACTGTAGCTATATTGCATTAATCGGTACACTTGCCGGTTGTGTGGTTTAGTTTTAGATCGAGTCTAAGTTTATAAATTTAAAGCTTAGAGTGTCTAGATTAGGTTAATTTTAGTAGTTTTTATTTTACCACCTTTAGCACATCAGAGCTTCACTGTCATATGGGATTGTCGGAGCAAAAATTAGAGGCGTACGTTTCATGGCATTTTGATGTTGTTGTGTTGCAAATATGGAAAGTGAGGAGTGACTTGCTTTTTTTTCGAGTATAGACATGAAAATAGAAGACATTATAGGAGATGTAAAGTCTATAGGGTTCTTGTGGTTCAAGAATAGATTGAAATTTAAATTTCTAGACTGGTCAAAATGGTGTAGTTTCGATTGGTTATAAGTTTGTTGTTCTGCTATGCTGCGGCTGATTGTTGATAAAATGTAGTTTGAAAAAATGTCACAGTCCCATTTTTTTGGATGTTGTACAATAAAGAAGAATTCACTTTTGATAAAGCTTTAACTCAATATTGCTTCTGTGCTAATTGTTATAGAATATTGATGTGGTTTTTTGTTTCATGAGATCCTTGTTTTCTAATTATTGAGATTTGAGAAGTGTTCTACATATGACTGTTTTCTAATCAAAGTTTGGCAAAAGTTTTAAGCCACGTAAAGGGATTGAGAAGATCTATGGTTGCATTTTTATAAAGATTCTTAGAATACATGTTTTACAAACATCTTTAGTTTCCATTTTGTTTCTTTGCTTATGAAGCGTATTTTGGTTTGAGCTCTTCCCTTACGACTTGGTTGGTTTAATAACCATGGTTGTAAAACAAGGTCTCGGAGGCCGAGTACTCTCCACCTAGGTTGAGTGCTCCCGGAATACTCTCCTCCTAAGCCGAGTATTTCCCAAGTACTCTCAACTCTGATTAGGAAGCGCCTAGCGATTTTTGTGACCATGATAAAAACTATATTTTATTATAGAGTAAATTACAAGTTTTGTCCTTTATGTTTGTACCAAATTGCAAGCGGTGTACTTTGTCTTTAAATTTGACGACTTTTGTCCTTAACATTTCAAAATCCTGCATGTTATGTCCTTTAGCCCTAACTCAGTCAGATTTTTTTTTGTTAAATATGGTCATGTGACTTGCACATGAGGGCATCTTTGTCATTTTACCTCCTTAGGGACTATTAAGTAAATAACTTGATATTCAAGGGACTAATTGTGTAAGAAATAAAACATATTCTCTCTCCCTCTCCCTCCTCTCTCTCTCTCTCTCTCTCTTCACCCACTACCACCATCCACCTCCCACCACCAACACCCACCGCTGCAACTTCCTACCACTAGCCTTCAGCCGTCGCCAAAACCTCCCACTACCAACCTTCAACGACCACATCCCATCTCCCACCACCACCACCACCAACACCCAAACACCACCGCCTCCATTGCTCAGAGCTAAATCACCATCACCACCAAAAATTTACATGCTCAGTTTGCACCCCCTCCGTAACCATACACAACAAATGCAATGCAATTCAAACAAATCATACACTAATACCAGAGTATCACTATAAAAACATCAAATCAAGTATAGAACAAGAACAAATCTGAACCACTTTCACAAATAGATTCAAAACATCAAATCAAGTATGGAACAAGAACAAATCACCTGAAACCTGCATATATAATAACCATTCCCAAACATCGTTCGCATCGATTCAATCTTTCGAGCAGTTATTCAGTTGTTCAGTTCTTCAATCGTGAAAAAATAGGGCAAAATATGCAATCGAACTCCGTGAAGATCTCGACGCTCGATCTGGTGACTGCGTTGCTAAACGGCAAGGGTTTTGACACATCGAACGCATCGGAATCCGGTGAATCGACGACGCCGATGAAGATAGCGATGGTTATGGAGAATCGTGAGCTGTTGATGATACTCACAACGTCGGTTGCGGTTTTGATTGGATGTGTTGTTGTTCTAGTGTAGCGAAGAAGTTTATGGGGCCGCTGGTGGTTGTGCTGAAGAAAGTGCAGGAGGAGGAGAGGTGGTGCTCTGAAGGTTAGAGAGAGAGAGAGAGTGTGTGTATAACTTTTTTTAATTATATATTTTTTCATTATATTACATAATAGTCCCTAGACATTAAGCATTTACACAATAGTCCACGTAATGGTGAAAAGACAAATATGCCCTCATGTACAAGGCACATGACCATATTTAACTAAAAAATCTAACTAGGTTTGGTCTAAAGGTTAAAACGTGTAAGATTTTAAAATGTTAAGGACAAAACTCGTCAAATTTAAAGGAAAAGAACACCGCCTGCAATTTGGTACAAACATAAAGGACAAAACTTGTAATTTACTCTTTATTATATTAACACATTACTTGTAATCATATATAGAACATTGTTTAGGGCAAAGCTAGAAAAAAATCATTAACTTTTTGCTAAATTTACCTACAGCTCATTTACTTTGATATTTCTTAATCATCTTTTTTTATTTATAAAAAATAGACAAATTATTTCCTATTTTTGAAATTTGATGCAGTCGAACAAGTGGTATTGGTTTATGGCGGGACACGCTAGAAAGAATCAATGTAGAAACTTTAACATGGATACCAATACGCGAACTTAGAGAAGTCATCACCACAGAATTGGTTAATACTATCGTTTACGCTATGTTTTTCAAAATAACATTAGTATCCGCGGCAACGCGTGGACATTCCAACTAGTATTTACAAATAAAAGACATGTTAAAACCTAGTTAGGAGTGGTTAGGATCATATCATACATCTTATTGATATAAATAACATGGTCTATTTAAAGTTAATAATATCCTATTGATCGATGATTGTCTAGTTGTTAGAATTTCATGATTGAAGGATTACCGACAAGATGATTTCATGTTGATTTTTGAACTTAACATAACTTACAAGTTTTAATCATTTTGATTGTGGAACATATTAGTAATTTGTTTATTTATGATTATATAAAACAAACGGAATATTTAACAGTTATCAATAATATAAAGTAAGAAAGATTCGATTCCACAAGAAGTGTACTCAAACCGAAGTGAGGTGTCCTCCAAAATTACAGAGACTTTGAGAAGGACATCTCATCAACCATTACTGGTTTTTAGTTCAATTTAGTAAAACAGTAGTAAATTACACTCATATTATTCTTTAATTTGGTTTTATAAAATTCTAAATTTATCGATATTGTTGTTAAATCGTAACAAATTTATTTGTTTGTTAAATCGTAAACATGTTAATCCGACTCTTTATACATTAACAAGTTTTAAAAAGTTTAACATAAACAGGTTCAAAAAGTTTGTGAATCTTTTCTATATTTTTATAATATGCTATCATCTATATTATATATATAATGAGCTTCTTTGTATGTTTGAAAAGTTTGTGTCTCAATGTTTTTTTTATGGAATACATATATATTATAGTTATCTTATGTTTTATGAGATATCACAATAACAAGTTCCCTTGCTCTGTAAGTATTCCTTTTGTGTTTTCTACTTTTATAGCTTGTTTGTCCCGTTCGCTTTCGTTACCTTTGGCGCTCTCGTCTCTGACGCGAAGCGGTTCCTCAAGCGGCTTCAGCAGGTGGTAAGCAGTAACATCGCGCATGTTACGGGGCATAATTTTGTGTTTAGCAAGGTATGGTTTGCTATTTAGAAGGGGATAGCGGCGTAGCTTGTTGTCCGTCTACCTGTCATTAGTATGTAATCGTCTCTGTTTAATGAAAAAGATTTGATTTTGTATGTTTGAAAAGTTTGCATCTCAATGTTTTTTTATGGAATATATATTTATAATAATTTATTTCTATGTATAAATGATATGAATCTAAGCAAATTAAGTTTGAAGTATCGGTAGGTGTTTGTTGATCCTTCACCAAATTAATCTCATGTCATCAAAGGGGCAAAAACAAACTAAGCTTATCATTGCCTATAGAGTGTTAACAAAGAAAACTCCCAATTATTTTCATACGAGATTTTTGTCCTTGAAAGACACTACACCACCAATACATTTCATATGATTAGTCGCTCACAGTTAATATAATTGTTGTATATTTTATATTTCATTATGTATTATAAATTATTTTTTATAATACGGATATTTATCCTTTTTATTATTGCATTATTTGTATACAAGTTCTTTAATCTATTAGTTTATATATTATAGTTATCTTATAAACATATGGATATCAAAATAACAAGTTCCCTTGTAAGTATTCCTTTTGTGTTTTCTACTTTTATAGCTTGTTATGACAGTCTTAAGAAAGTAAAAAAAAACTGATTGTTTACTTTACCTACAAATTAAAGCTCTTACTAGATAAGAAAGTTTTCTTGTGAACAACTTGTAATGTGTAAAGCAATATATAAAAAGTTTAGAGGGGAAGAGATTTCATCATATGAAAATGTTGATATATTTCGGTTTAGGTGAATATGAACTAATCCACATATATTACTTTGTTTTTTTTTCAACCAAGAGTTTTTTCTTCACTAAAATGATTTTATTAAGCGAATTGAGATCGTCACTATAACATATAGCGTGCGCATAAGATAGTGATCATTGTTGTCACCTCACTAAACTTGATAACCATAACTAATAGCTTTTCCTAGACCCTAGTTGCTCTCTTGTATTATATGAACCATCAACGTTTGTTTAGTCAAGTTAAATAACACATTTACAAATTCTTTTAATATTAGTTGGATACTAATCATAGATTACAAAACGAGTTTTTGAATATAAAAATTACAATACGTCTCACTAAAAGCTTTTCCTGATGTTGACATACAGTATTTGTTATAATACGAAAGTGTTTGAAAATCAAGAACTGAGTTAAAAAAAGTTTAAGAAGTTAAAGTGTTAGCGTACATAATGTTAGTTTAGACCAAGTATAATGGGGTATTGCCCACATGATGTGGCAGGTGAAGGGGGCGTGAAACAGAGCCCTAAGGAGCGTTATGAGGCACTTTATTAGCTGCATAATGGGCGTAAGAAGATGTAGTTGGTGGGCCTCAACCTTAACTCTTTGACCATGGTTATTTAATTTATGAGTTTCCCACATTTTCCTATCCATTTTGAGAGGTTTTTTTATCCTAGAAAGCACTGGAATAGAAACGTTTTCGAGAAGTATTTTCAAACGATGATTTCATTATGCTCTGAAAGAAAAAAAGTGTATCAACTTCCCAACTGTTCTATTAATATGTATATTGTACTTTCAAAACTAAAACATTGAAACACTTTTCATTCTTACAAGTTTTGTTCTTAATGAATACTAAACCTCTTAGCATTTTACATTTGGCTTCAATAATCTTACATCTTTTATTTGAGTTTTTATGCCGTTTCTTCGTTAAACCAATCACTACAAGGAATCAGAGCTTTAACTTAAGTTATAAATATATACATCTTTTAGGAACCTATGCTAAATTAAAACACTATTATAGAATTTTCATTTTCAAAGTCATAAGCATCTAAATTACCTAAAGTGTAAATTATAAACATATACATTATCCATAATTACGGAATTAGTTTTAAAGTATAGTATATACGTAAATCACCTAACGTGTAGATTATAATTTTTGCCTCGTGTCACAACAAGAAAACAAAACAATAGCGGCGACCCCATTGGTGACGACATGTGATATGCAGCCGCTATTGCTTTGATCTGTGCTACAAATTAAAGCCGTTGATTAAGAAGGAGAACTAACGGACAGGGTATTATCGTACTTTTAGGTCAATAGTGGCAACATGTCGCCACTATTGACCTAAGCGAGAATATTATAGGGCTAAAGTAATATTTGCCACCAATTTCTGAATTAATTGTGATTGCAAATACTCAATTTCTTCTAAGGATGTTTGTGTGATACGATCTAAAAATTTAAATTGTAAAAGTAAAATAACTTTAAAACTCGCTATTTCAATCATAAATGATATAAAACAATATGACTTTTTTTTTCTTAATAATATATATTGACTTAATAATAATTATGATGCCATGTAAGGTCATAATACTAGTATTTATATTTTTCCTATTCTAACACTATTCTTGAATTTGATTTACCAACAGTAACATCACCGTCGCAAAGACCATTTCTTTTAACAACCTACACCACCGCCACGCGTATTCAAACCTAACTATTTGTCAACTCATTTCACATCCCAACTGTCATGTTTTCCTTCTCTCTCTACTCTCTCTCTCTTCTCTCTCTCTATAAATTACCTTCAAACCCTACACAACAACATCCCGTCACTAAAACCAAATTATGGGCAACTACGTTTCATGCACCCTCACTCACCAAACCAGAAAAACCTCAACAACAACAAAAGTAATCTTACCCAACGGTGAAATCCTTAACTTCCACGAACCAATCAAAGCTGCCGAACTCATGCTGGAATCACCAAACTCCTTTGTTGTCAACTCTAAATCACTACGTATTGGATCGCGCTTTTCAGCCCTTAACGCGGACGAAGACCTTGAGTTTGTGACGGTTTACGTTATGTTTCCGATGAGTCGGGTTAACTCGGTTGTCACTGCGGCTGATTTGGGCTCTCTTTTTATAACGGCTAAGAAAATCGGTAGGGTTGTGCCCGAAACCGTGGCGGCACCGCCGCGGTTGAAGTTGGAGGAGATTGAAGAAGTGTCGGTTGAGTTTAAACGACGGATGACGATGTGTAGGTCGAAGAAGCCGTTGTTGGATACTATTGAGGAAGAACATGTTTGCTCTAGATGAGTTGGTTATTGTCATTATTTTTATTTATTTCTTGAAATATTCTTTTTGGGTTTGGTGAATTTGGTAAAAAGATACATGTTTTTCATCTAATTTTTGCGATTTAAAATCCTTGACAAGGTTTTAAAGTTGCTATGTTTTTGTTGTATACAGATGATAAAGTTTGTATGTGTATACTATTCTTTTAGTGAAATATATGATTATTAATATTAAGCCTGGAAATGGGTTTTGAAATGATATTTAATTAAAACAAATAACATAAAGCAAATAAAGATAAAAGATAATCAAATAGTCACTTTGGTTGGATTTCTCATCAATAAGACAATCGACCTTGTGTTGTGGATTTTTAAAAGATCAGCATCTAAATGTAGAAAACACACTAGTTAAGGTTACCAAATCATACACCTCTCTCGAAAGTTATCACAATCATATCAAATGACAACTACCTAAAGTCATAAAATGAAGCAACTGATAATGTGTGCCTTAGTGCAATAAGATAAGACGACCCCAGTTACGAGTATTCATCCCTACAACAATATTGGAAAGTTGCCACGATCATATCACATGATAACCACCGTAATGTTGGAGTTAAAATATTGAATGATAACTTTTGACAACGACTTAAACCCACTAATCACTATGATCCATTGTTTCATGCTATCGACCCAAGGATAGTGACAATGTATTAAACCAAGTCTATATAATTCAAGTATACAAACTCTTCTTGTAAAGCAAGAGCTTTTAAAACCAAATTCACAAATCATAAGTTCAAACCTTTTTCCAAGTAGTCAACACATTTTATTCTACATAGATATAGACAACATGAATGTTGAACCAACAAAAAAGCAAAGTTACTAACTTGTTTACAAAATCCATAACCAAACTCAAAAGATAAAAACATGCTATGTTGATCAGTTCTGTTTAAACATAATAGAAAACATGAAAACATACCTGATTGCAGCAGACAGACCAGCAGAGAATCCAGATGGATACGTAACAAGTTTTGACATGATTGTCAGCTTGATCTGGTTCCTCCTTAAGGTGCAATCTAATGATGGTGATAAGAACCGATAAAGGGTAATCGGTATAGGAGGGGAGGCGATTTGATGTTATTGAGTAATAAGGTTGTCTAATTGTCTAACCTTGTAACCTCTACATTAGTCTCCTTATATATGCACCCAAGAGGAAACCCTAATTAGTTAACAAGGGTAATATGGTCCATTAACAATTACCAACTAATTATTTAATAGGTTGTTATATATTTTGATCTATATAATGTAAATGATTATAATTGCTACAAGATTAAATATTACACCATAATATATTTAATCTTACATTCTCCCACTTAGCCGAGTAATCATTTACTATGAGTATTAGATAAGTCTGATCAGGAGTTAACACTTATTTTAGCTTTAAACCAAGAACTGTAGCAGAGAAATACAGTCGTTGAATCATTATGCGACTCAGGACCCCCATTATTCATACTATAGCCTCAATTTAAAACTTAATCGTTATGATCAAAATATGCATAAGCCCTTTGTTTGATTTGTAATTTTATTTGTCTATATGCCATTATACCGGTTTAACATATGCTTAGAGACATACAAAATCAAACTAATAAGGAAAATTAACTAATACTTAGTCATTCAGAGTACGATATGCAGTTGCGCATGGCCATCAATTAAAACCCGTCTATGAGCTCTCTTAATAAGACTTATGGGTAACAGCCTTTTAGTTATAGGATCCTTAAGCATATCATGAATGTATTCGATACAAATATTTAGTTTCCTCAATTCGTTCATAAACGAATAATTAATTCCGTATCGAAATCTAATGCAGCACCTCTCGAACTGTTACCGTTCAATGAGACATGGTAGCTGACTTTATCACAATAAGTCTTCAGTATATTAATTATACGGAGTTAATAAACTTATGAGTCCACTGATAAATTTCCAACAACATTTAGTGACTATATTATGTCGTTATAACTTAGGTTGTTGATATCAGTCCGTTATGACTCCTCCATGAGATAGGTTTTGTCTGCTGACATAAGATATACCCGAAATTACATTTTGTCATCTTTGAATATCACAAAGTTAGAGTAATCAACCGGTTTGAGTTCTCACTTCTTCTTCAAATTATAGCCTTTCGTTTCTTTTAAAGATATTGTAATGCTCTATCAATCTAGACATATCTAGTATGTTGCAATGTGAGTAATATCTAAACGAATATAGACTTACACTTACATAAGACTTCCAATTAATGAAGCGTAAGGAAACAATCTCATTTATTCTATTATCCTCTAAAGGAGAGAAGTATTGTTTGTTACATATGTAAGGGCCCATTTAAGGTTAAACTAATGGAACGAAACTAATGTCTCATTGGGTCTATCTCCGTATGTTATGATATCTATCACGTAAGAGATATCTCTGAGATCTATTATATCAAAGTTTGTGTTAACAATGTTTTAACTTATATAACATATACTTGTCAAAAGAATATCATCTATATAGACAAGTTTATTTTAGTTGCTCCCACTCATTTTAAGGTAGGTACATTAATCCACTTGGTTATTGGTGAAAATAATTACGTTAAGATTTCATCACATTATTATGTTTGCATTAACCCATACATGGATTTTAATGGCTTTCAAAATAAAGTGTTCCTTAACCTTCAGTTTGGAACTTTCAGGTTGTTTTATGAACATGTAAATATATCAGCCAATTGTTAGGGAAAATTGTTTTAATGTTCATCTAATGTAGCTTAAAACTATTATAAGCTACTAGAACAGTGATGATCCTCAAAGAAATATTTTGTAAGATAGGTAAGAAAGACTCTTTGATAATTTATCTATAACCTTTGACAATCAATCATGCTTCTTTGTGTCTTAATGCTTATTTTAGGATTTGGTTTAGCCATGAACACTCTTAGGTAATTCAATCAAATCCCAAACGTTATACGAACACATAAAAACAGTTTTACTAGAAAAAATTTTATTCCCTTTAGAAGATTGATTGACACTAATGGCTTAATTAGAAGAGATAGGATCAGTAAACTTTTCCAAAATCCATTTCAAATTCAATTAGGGAGGTTATGTAATCATCAAAGTTAGTAGGCTTTTAAACCTAGATGACCTCCTAAGTTGATTATTGGGTTTATTAGAAGTTTCAGTTTTATGAATTAGCTCTTGGTTAGGTTGCTATCATTTTTAGGATTCTAAGTGTATAAGAGTTGGTGCGGTATGGTGTACAAGAGGTGTAATCGGAGTTAAATTCGGAGTAAAATTTAATTACTCTCTTCCCCCCGCCTCTAGTATTCCTTGCAAGTCATGATAAGGACTTTGACTGCTCTCACTGACCTTAGAAATCTTTAGGAACTCAGCATGCTTAGGGTCAATATTTAACGACCAACAAATTCTAATAGAGAAACACAAATTAATGGCGTTAGTCGTTGTAGTTTCTCTTGTTGAGGATTATGTTAGTTTAGGTAAGAAATCTAAGTGTGCCCACAATTAAGCAACAATGAAACTTTTGTAAGTGTAGCATTATATTTTAAGGAGATAAGTTTTGATAGAACAGTGTCGAGATGGAGCAGTGTCTTGTACAAGAGGTGTAAATGGAAGTAATATAAAGTTTTCACTCCCCCACCTCTTGCAACTATTGCAAGTTATTATTAAGACGCTTAATGCACCTACTAATCTTTGAAGGTTGTGAGGTTTGCATGGTCAACATAAAGTCACACTTACCTTAAAGATTTCTTTTTGAGGTTTGCAAGTTATTATTAAGACGCTTAATGCTCCCACAATCATTTATATTCGATCAGGTCTTGAAAACTTTCTTTTTGAATATGTCAAATATGAATGCGTGACTTTATCTTGTCTTCTAGTGTGAAGGGCATAGGGTTGTGCTTGATGGGGCACGATGTGTGCCTGAGCCTTGTGTTGCCAGTTTTCTTCATTTAATTTATGTAAAATTGTAAGCACATCATTATACATGTCATCACTCAAGGTATTATAGAAATACGTCACTAGTGTTTTTTTTTTCTTACGAACTCGCTTAAATAATCAAACATCCTCACTCATGATGCAATACTGCATAACTGAGTTTTCTCGACAACAAAATTCATCGGAAATGCGTAGAGTGATCGTCAATGATACTTTTTCCGACAAAACTCACAAAATTGATTTCTTTAAAAAGCTTCTCAAGGAAACTTTTTTTAGATAGATTTCTAACAAAACTTTAGATAAACAAGAGTCTTTGGAAGTACTGACGCATTTAAAAAAGCATCACCCTTTTTCATAGATTTTGGAAACATTTTTGACACAAATTGTTTTGCCACCTTCATTACCATCCCCGAAAGTTGCCACCGCATCCGCCACCCCAACATTACCACCCTCGTCATCAAGTGGGGACGGTGACGGTGGTGAAGAAGATGATCACAACGTACGGGGATGCTGGCGGTGGCCAGATGTCACACCCCGATTTCCACGTGTCACCGGTGGGCCCGGTGGGGGAGTATCGTGACGTCATGGTTGGCAACGTAATAGTCAAACAACACAATATTTAATATGCACAGCGGAAGCAATTTAAAAATATGATACAACCGAATTTAATATTGTAATATCAAATGTCACAATATTCGGATGTTTATCCACAGATGGATCGGAAACAAAAACATGAGACAATAGTTCAACAGACTTCAGGCATCTTAAGCTTGCGAGACTTCTAATGATGCTAAGGAGAAATCCCAGCCAATTTCGCTTAGTACCTGCATTTAATCTTTTTGGGAAAATACGTCAGTTTACACTGGTAAATACAATCAACTGACTCATTTTGGAAAATGATTGAAAATTGGTTTGGATGCACGTGGCATAAACATTTTATTTAACTTGGGAGAATTATTTAAATATATAATCTTGTGAACGAATTACATGTTCCTTGTGCGTTCAGTAGCCCGGATCTTGTCCGGGTTAAAGATCAATAGACACGCCACATTTATTCTTTTGTGCGCTGACAGGTGTACGCCTACACCCCGCGCTTAAGTCGTGGCCATTTCGTAAAATGATGCCGAGGATATCCGGGACATGGTCATTAACCCCCCAAAGGCTTTAAGTAACAAGACTGTTTAAACGAGCCGATCAAATTAGTCAATTACCCACTCAACAGTGGAGGATTTGATGCTCGATCAAGCGGTATGCTATATACCGTAACCCAAGCCCGTATAGGGAAAATAAGTTAAAAGTATTTACCTGAGCAAAGTATAATTCACAATTAGCAAAATGCACATAGCTTTTACTGGTCCTCCTAATCTGGAATGAAGGTTTTATAATAACCTATTAGAATCCTAACGGGTCTTTAATTAAGCTTAAGCTTAGACCGGCTAGTTTCAAAGATACGGTTCGTACGCACGATTAAGCGAAGACCGGATAGAATGTGATTTAGACCCGACAAGTTTGAAGACTTGTTTAATATGGGTTTATCATTCACATTCTGGATTTTGAGATAAAACCGTTAAGGTTTGACCCGTTTCGGCTAATTTATGTAAACTTGTTACATAAACCGAACCGTACGCGTAATAAGCGTGACGGGTATTCATGAGAGCTATATACAGGTTTCCTAAGTTAATTATGCCTCAAATATGTTGTGACATCAGTAAGATGTCTTTCATTATGCCCGAAACGTGTTTAAACACAAACTAGGCCTCGTAGGGGTAGTTTGGTCATTTTAAAGGTTGTAAAAGGGTTTAAGTGTTTAACTGAGTTACAGGTCTGATGTAATCAGTAAACATACTCAAATTAATGAGTTATAACAGTAGGATAAAGTACATATGTGAAATTTATCAATTATAACCAAACTATGCCCCGTAGGGGTATTTTGGTAATTTCACATAAGCCGAAAAGCTCAAAACTGAAGTCTGAGTTTAACAACCTTTGCTCACTGTTAAAATATTATAATTTTCCTCAAATATCAGTAGGTGTCAACCCTTGTATGTTTAAAATACTTCTAGTACATAATATGCGTTAAAAACGCTTAAAAAGGCGATTAAAGGCCATTTCCGGGTTTGATACTTAAATCTGATATTTTTATATTTACAGAAGGCTTAAAATAATTTATTTATCATATGTGATCAGTAGCAAAAGGTTTGGAGTCGTTTAGATATGTAAAACTCATTTTATGGCCCGTAAGGGCAAAACCGACAATTACCGGATTAAGCCTACGACTACTAGTTATGCTCAGCCTAAAATTAATTAAAAATATTTAAAAATCCCAAAATAATATATTACATCAGTGGGTAAAGATTTTGATATCAAAAGATAGGCTTAAACATGCTATACGCTAATTACGCCAATTAATTAACATAAAGCTTTCATTTTGCGATAACGAGCATAACTCTTAATCTACAATTCAAACTAATGTCAAACTTTGCATACAAGTTTATATATCCGTAATTAAAGTTTCTACTCTTTTACATTTCCAAAAATCACGTTTTAAGGTAATAAGGGCATAATGGTCAACATATGAGCAATTAACGGAAACATGCATATTAATTGGATAACTAATGAACCAATGTGTATAATCACAGAGGGTTATACTAACATGTAACCTAGTCCAATTAAAGCTCTGAGGCATTTCTAAAACATGCCTAAACGGGTCAGAACTGAAAGTCAAAGTGAAAGTCAAACTATGTGACTTTCGGTTCCGAACCGGGTCTAAACAGGAAATTGTCGGGTTGAACATGTTTAGACATGTTCTTACACTTATTACCAAGTTATAACAATGATTCAACAGGTTGTATATGATCTATAATGTTAATTATGCATAAATGGCATTTTAAGTATCCTGTTGACTTTTTATAAACTAGTTTGACCCGACTTTTGACCTGGTTAGAGTGGTAATCAGGGGGAACCCTTTTAAGGGTTTATTACCCACATAATTACCTACTTATATCTACTTTTGATTCGAGATTTAACTGAGCCATCATTAATTAATCTCGAAGTCAAACCGTAATTACGACGGTTTGACTTTTAGCTAAATAACTAAGCTAAACTCAATAAAAGAAAGGATTAGCAACTTACTGAAGTCCTAAGCTTGATTAGGAAGGCCTGGAAAGTGCTCTGGTGCTCCACAATTGATCAGAAGTTTGTTTGAGGGATGAATGATCAAGTGTTGCACTTGTGTGCCTTTTATAGTGAAAAGAGACACCACAATGTGTTGACAAGTAAGTCTACAACTGACCATACCCTTCCAACAAGTGTCCTAGATGTTTAGGGGTCGTTTATGGGCCAAGGGGGATGTGAAAAATCGATTAAAGTCGATCACAAAGGCACCTAGCAGACACACATCCAAGAAAATCGGAAATCTGTCCAGATATGGCCGTCGCGTAGCGCGACGGCATGTGCCTCGCGCTACGCGAGCGTGTGTAGTTCAGCCAAACAATTTTCTGTTATTTGCAGTTTTGGTCCTTGGCTCTTCAAACTTCGATTAGGAACTTGTTCTTTGCATTGTAAACCCTCATAATTGATCTATAAAGGCTTGAAAACATATACCCACTTTGTTAAGTCCCCGGTTAACTTTATTGTTACCCGAAAAGTCCTAACTTTCAACGTTTACGCCTTAACCCTTCGCACACGAATTTGATCATAACTTTCTCATACGATAAGGAAACTTTATGAAATTTAAATCGTGCATTCTAGTGAGCATAATTAACCGTTACAAAGCTTCGGGTTTGTCAAAAGGTCACTCAGAGGTATAATTTAAACATGTTGACACATTTAGTCCCCGTAGTTTGAAATCTCTCACTTTTAGCTTCGTATGATCCATGATTTATTCGTTTGAAGGTATGAGCATCATGTAGGGTTAATGTACATTATATTTATTCACAATTGACACTTAGAATACGTATATTCACATACTTTCCATGTTTGTCAACTTTAGTCCTTCTATAATATTCTTTCACACGTTTTAAACATATGACACGTGTCAACACATTATAGGACGTGAATTTTCGAGGTGTTACATCCTCACCCCCTTAAAATAAATCTCGACCCGAGATTTACTGAAATAAATAAGGGTACTTTTCTTTCATCGTGGATTCAACCTCCCACGTGTATTCGGGACCTCTACGGGCATCCCATTTGACCTTTACAATAGGTACATGCTTCCTTCGAAGCTTCTTTACCTGTCGGTCTTCAATCGACAAAGGTTTTTCCACAAATTTTAAGCTCTCATCTATATGCACATCTGTATGCGGTATAACCAGTGATTCATCAGCGAAGCACTTCTTCAGATTGCAGATGTGGAACACATTGTGAATTCCACTGAGCTCTTCCGGTAAGTTTAACTTATAGGCAACTGACCCGACACGTTCGATAACCTCGAAAGGTCCTATGTATCTCGGGCTTAGCTTGCCTTTCTTACCAAATCGCATCACCCCTTTCCATGGTGATACTTTTAGTAGTACTTTATCACCTACTTCGAAGTGAAAAGCTTTACGCTTCGGATCTGCGTAACTCTTCTGCCTATCCCGGGCAGCTTTGAGACGGTCATGAATCTGGACAATTTTGTCCGTTGTTTCGAACACTATCTCTGGTCCTGATAATTGGACATCTCCAACTTCCGCCCAACACACGGGCGATCTACACTTTCTACCATATAATACCTCAAAAGGCGCAGCCTTTATGCTAGTGTGGTAGCTATTGTTGTAGTAGAATTCGATTAATGGTAAGTTCTTATCCCAATTACCACCCAAATCGATCGCACATGCACGTAGCATGTCTTCCAACGTTTGAATAGTACGCTCACTCTGACCGTCAGTCTGAGGATGATAAGCCGTACTAAAATTCAAACGTGTACCCAAAGATTGTTGGAAACTCTTCCAAAAATGTGACGTGTATCTAGTATCTCGGTCAGAGATAATAGACACAGGTATGCCATGTAAGGCTACAATCTTATCAACGTATAACTGGGCTAACATGTCGGAGCTATAAGTCTCCTTGATGGGTAAGAAATGTGCTGACTTAGTCAGTCTATCAACTATAACCCATATTGTATCATTTCCTTTCCTGGTCTTAGGTAACTTGGTAATAAAATCCATAGTTACCATTTCCCACTTCCACGTAGGAAGTTCAGGCTGTTGTAGCAAGCCTGACGGCTTCTGATGCTCGGCTTTGACTTGCGCACATGTCAAGCATTTAGCTACATGGGTGGCTACAGACTTTTTCAAGCCTATCCACCAATAATTTGCCTTTAGATCCTGGTACATCTTGTCAGCTCCAGGATGAACGGAGTATTTGGAACTATGGGCTTCCTGGAGGATAACATCTCGAAGTCCCCCATAAATTGGAACCCATATTCGTCCATTCAATCTTAAAATTTCGTCCTTGCTAAGAGTTAACTGCTCCTCAATTACTCCTAACTTTTTATTAGGATAGTTAGCTTCCAACACAGCTTCCTTCTGTGCAGCTAACAACCTTTCAATCAAATTATTCTTTATCTCCATGCGCTTGGCGTTGATTCGGATGGGTTTCACCCTCTCCTTTCGACTCAAGGCATCGGCGACTACATTCGCCTTGCCGGGATGGTACTTGATTTCACAATCATAATCGTTCAAAGTCTCCATCCAACGGCGTTGCCTCATGTTTAATTCTTTCTGATTGAACAGATGCTGGAGGCTCTTGTGATCAGAATAGATCACACATTTGATTCCATATAGGTAATGCCTCCACAGTTTTAGTGCGAATACAACGGCACCCAACTCCAAGTCGTGGGTGGTGTAATTCTTTTCGTGCACCTTCAATTGTCGTGATGCGTAGGCAATAACTTTGCCCTTCTGCATAAGCACGCACCCCATGCCAGTGTGCGATGCATCGCATTAAACCACAAAATCTTCTATTCCATCTGGCAATGTCAGTACTGGGGCGTTGCTCAGCTTTTGCTTCAGAATATCAAAAGCTTCTTGCTGCTTAGGGCCCCAAACGAACTTTACTTTCTTCTTGGTTAAGGAAGTTAGGGGTGCAGCAATCCTTGAAAAATTTTCAATGAAACGCCTGTAATATCCTGCCAATCCCAGGAAGCTACGAATCTCTGTAGGCGTCTTTGGTTCTTGCCAGTTCATAACTGCTTCAACCTTAGCAGGATCCACTTGGATACCACGCTCACTAACCACGTGTCCAAGGAATTGGACTTCTCGAAGCCAAAATTCGCACTTGGAAAATTTTGCGTAGAGTTTCTCCTGATGCAGGAGTTTGAGAATACATCGAAGGTGTTTCTCATGGTCAGCTTGATTCTTCGAATAGATAAGAATGTCGTCGATGAAAACGATGACGAATTTATCTAAGTACGGCTTGCAAACGCGATTCATGAGATCCATGAACACGGCCGGTGCATTGGTGAGCCCAAAAGGCATCACCAGGAACTCGTAATGGCCATAACGAGTCCTAAATGCTGTTTTATGCACGTCTTCATCTCTAACTTTCAGCTGATGGTAGCCTGACCTCAAATCAATCTTCGAGAAATAACTTACCCCTTGTAACTGATCGAACAAATCGTCGATCCTGGGCAAAGGATATCTATTCTTGATCGTGACCTTATTAAGCTCACGATAATCGATGCACAGACGCATCGATCCATCCTTCTTTTTGACAAACAGGACGGCGCTCCCCAAGGAGACGAACTAGGTTTAATGAAACCTTTAGCTAGCAGTTCGTCCAGTTGTGTCCTCAGTTCCTTCATTTCTGTAGGCGCCAACCTATAAGGTGCTCTGGCAACTGGTGCTGCTCCAGGGATGATATCAATCCTGAATTCCACTTGCCTATCTGGTGGTAAACCAGGTAGATCTTCCGGAAAAACTTCTGGGAATTCAGAGATGACAGGGATGTCTTCTATCTTTGGTTTAGGCTCATCAATAATCACTTGTGCCATGTAGATGACACATCCCTTCTTTAAACACTTTGAAGCCTTGAGCATAGTCACTTGCTCAGGCAGCCCATACTGGGTATCTCCCCGAATGGTAAGTGATTCACCAGACGGAGTCCTTATCACCACCTGTTTCTTGTTACAGACAATTTGGGCCTGGTTATGAGATAACCAGTCCATACCCAGAACTATGTCAAAACCAGCTAACTTAAATGGAAGTAGAGACAGAGGAAAAGAATGGTTCTTAATGGATATAACACATCCATCTAACACAGTTGAGACGGTTTCTAGGGTGCCATCTGCTAACTCCACCTCATAATTCACATTTAAGGTTTTGACAGGTAATTTCAGCAATTCACAAAACTTTTTATCAACGAAAGACTTATCAGCGCCTGAATCAAAAAGTACTCTAGCAAAGACGTCATTTACAAGGAAAGTACCTGTAATAGCGTTGTCGTCTAGAATCGCTTCCTTTGCGTCCATTCTGAAGACTCTAGCATTAGTCTTCTTGGCCTCTTCAGGCTTCTTGTTGTATTTAGGGTAGTTGGTTTTAATGTGGCCCTTTTCATTGCAACGGTAGCACGTTGCGTCTTTCATCTTCTTGCAATCCAAGGTTTTGTGATCAGTGGACTTGCATATACCACAAGCATAGGTTTTTGACTGAGTCTGAGAGTTCGACTCTAGTCTACACTTTCCAAAGTGCTGTTTCTTGCATATCTTGCATTTGGGCTTCTCACCAGAATTATGCCCATCTTTCCTTGACTCCGATCCTTTCTTGTTGTCACCGTTCCCACGGTGTTTCTTGTTCGATCTACGTGAACTATCATATTCACGCTTTCTCTTCTCAGCCTCCTTATTCCTCAGCGATCTCTGCCTGACCGCATCCAGAGTGAGGGATAAGGAAATGTCAGCTACGGATCTAAAAGTAGCTGGCCGAGAAGCTTTCACGCTTGCCTTGATCTCGGGGGCTAAACCACCGATAAAACGAGCGATTCTTTTTGGCTCCGGGGTTACCAGATATGGAACCAACCGGGACATCGTGTTGAAGCTCGTTAGGTAAGCTTGACAGTCAAGGTTTGTCATCACCAATGATAGAAAATCAGATTCTATCTTCTCCACCTCATGCTGAGGGCAGTAATTTTCCCTGATAAGGGCAACAAATTGATCCCATGACATATTGTACAATGGGATTTTCCCGGTGGCTTGAACCAGAGATCTCCACCATGCTAACGCTTCACCCTTGAAAGACTGCGACACAAACTTGACCACGTCTCTCTCAGCGCATCCGCTGATGTCTACAACCGTATCCATCTCGTCTAGCCATGTCATACAGTCAATGGCTCCTTTCTCCCCAGTGAAATCCCGGGGTTTGCAGGAAACAAAATATTTATATGAGCAACCCTTCACACGGGGCCCTTGGTTTAGTATAACCTGCTGAGATGGAGCACTGTGGTTCGAGGAGTGTCGATCATCACCTTTCTTCGGGTCGTCCTTCTTGGACGGTGGCTTTGAAGGCTGTGTAGATTGGGTCCTACTACGAGTCCCACTGTACTCTTCATACTGTCTTTCCAAAGCCTGTGTAACAGCGCCGTCTATGATCGCTTTCAATTCCGCACCCGCTAGATTAATTCGGGCGTCATTATTAACCTCCACTGGATGGCTATTACCCTCGTCCGAGTTAGCCATTTTAATTGAACTGTTGCAGAAAACAAGGACAATAGTTTATTTGGGAGTTTATTAAGGAATTGCCCCTTAGGGAAATTCATTAACCATGGTAAATAGAGACCATATTTGGTTAATTTATTAATCATATTCATTTAGGATTTCTATAATAATTTATCCTAATTATAAAACATTAGCAGTTTTATTTGTGGCACAAAAGGCCTAGTCACGTGGACATTTTTAATTTAATCTATGATTTCAGAGAATCAAAACATTAAGGTATACTGGCACAATAGGCCTGGTCACAAGGACACTTATAAATTATAAGCTATGATTTCAGAGAATCAAAGCATGAAGGTTTGAACCTAGTTCATTACCTTTATCTGACAGGGAGTCATTGCTACCACTGTCTTTTGGCTCATATGGAAATGAGCAGGGCCCATAGGCACTATATTACCACGTATGATAAAAATGTGATCATCTAAATTGATGATGTAAACCCAGGATTCAGAGATCATTAGACTGGGTTAGGAATCTTCTAAAGAATTCCTTTATAAAAATGACGTATGTGATTTTTAATTAATCACGTCTGCCAGGAGTGTTAACATATTTTTCAGATGTTAACAGGGATTTGAACCTTTTTAACAGGTCTTACCATCTTGGCCCGGCCTTAAAATGACCTAAAGGCTAGGTTTCACTCTTTAAGATTCTTATTTAAAAATTTACATAGGCAGATTATTTAAAAAAAAGAATGATTTTAATTTATTTATTTCATTTATAATTTATATATGCACATAATGGCAAACATGAAATTTATAAAACAAACATTCCATTAATTTATCATAATATTACATGCTGCCCTAAACGGGTCTTTTTCAACAAACAAGTACCCACGCAGGGGTCAATCAACATGCTCGTCCACGCAGGGACTTTTAAACAAACAAACTAGTCCACGCAGGGACTTTAAGCAAACATCATGCCCACGCAGGGGTTAACGGAAAATAGACCCACGCAGGGGTCAAACAAACACACATACATACCCACGCAGGGGCTTAAACAAATACAGCAAATACAGGCCCACGCAGGGGCTCAACAACAATTGGAAGGATTCAGTGATCCTTCTTGTTCTTCCCTTTGATCAAGCTTGCCAACCCTTGGAAGAAGCTCTGTCTCTCCCTACGGTCACGGTGGAAGCCTCGCTCTACTTCATCCAACCTTTGTAGGATTTCCTCCCTTTCTGGGGGAGAAAACCGTGGTGGCTGCGATTGAGTCCGAATAATAGGCCTAGGAGGTATCTGGTACCCATGTGTTGGGTACCCTACTCCCCATGGATCTCCATAGGGTCCTTGGGTGTTGTAGTTCGCCGCTACCATGTAGGGGTCGGCCTCCGCGTAACCATAATTGTGGTGAGTCGACGGCTCAAACGGGTTATACGCCATGGAACCCGTATATGCTGGAATTGGGTTGTCATAACCCATCGGCGATGGCTGTGGTACAGCTGGGTTAGAGGGTCCACCCATTTGTGGGTCCTCTTGATGTGGCGGATAGTGGCTGGCACTGGATTGACGTGGGGAACTGAAATGGAACTCCCCTGCTCGTGACGACATGCGCGCACCGGTTCTCCTTCGCCTCGGCGATTGCGGAGGCGCCGGCTGCACTGGCGGCGGTGGAGGCGGTGGCGTGACTGCCGCGAATCTGGAATCCACAGAGGGATCCTGTTCCTGCTGCTGCTGCTGTTGCTGCTGATGAGGCGACGAATGGTGAGGAGGTGTATAGTACCACTCGTGCCGGGTGAACATGGGTTGGAAGCTATCTGGACCAACATAGGGTGATCCGTGGAACGAAGATCCGTCGGAGATCTCTATCGGGTGGTTTGGTGTACCACTGGCAGGCTCGACGGGGTCCGTATCCTCGTCCATGCCGTCCGCATGATCGCCAGAGAAATGATCCTCTGGCCCCAGTGGGTTAAAACCCACGGGTTCTTGTACGTAGCCTACCGGATTAAACTGGCCCCGAAAAACAGGTGTGGGGTCCCCGAAAGAATGATGCGATAAAGATCGCTGCAACGGTATATACGAAGGCTGAGGGTTGTTGGGTTCGTACTCCGGTTGAGGCCCGTAAGGGTTTTGGACCGGAGGTGTAGAGCTGTGAGATACCGATCATCTGGCTGGTTCAAACAAGTTCCTCCTGTTCTGCCGAGGGTCGTCACTCTCGGTAGTAGATGGAGCTCGTGCATGTGATGGTCCTGCCTCGTTGTCATTGGGGGCGGTAATCGGCCCCTTGCCTCGTCCTCTCCTCCTGAAGAATCTTGGCGGCATTTTTGTTAATCCTGTCATTATAACATGAGATAACAAAACAACATATATAAAAAAAAATTTAAAGGACAAAACAAAAACCAAATAAGGTAGAATTTCTCCTATGTTATATGTCTAGACTCGAAAGTTTGGAATTGTGCAATTGTGCTATTGAGATTAAACACAAAAGGCTAGTGTTTAATTCACTCAATGTTGGCTCTGATACCAACCTGTCACACCCCGATTTCCACGTGTCACCGGTGGGCCCGGTGGGGGAGTATCGTGACGTCATGGTTGGCAACGTAATAGTCAAACAACACAATATTTAATATGCACAGCGGAAGCAATTTAAAAATATGATACAACCGAATTTAATATTGTAATATCAAATGTCACAATATTCGGATGTTTATCCACAGATGGATCGGAAACAAAAACATGAGACAATAGTTCAACAGACTTCAGGCATCTTAAGCTTGCGAGACTTCTAATGATGCTAAGGAGAAATCCCAGCCAATTTCGCTTAGTACCTGCATTTAATCTTTTTGGGAAAATACGTCAGTTTACACTGGTAAATACAATCAACTGACTCATTTTGGAAAATGATTGAAAATTGGTTTGGATGCACGTGGCATAAACATTTTATTTAACTTGGGAGAATTATTTAAATATATAATCTTGTGAACGAATTACATGTTCCTTGTGCGTTCAGTAGCCCGGATCTTGTCCGGGTTAAAGATCAATAGACACACCACATTTATTCTTTTGTGCGCTGACAGGTGTACGCCTACACCCCACGCTTAAGTCATGGCCATTTCATAAAATGATACCGAGGATATCCGGGACATGGTCATTAACCCCCCAAAGGCTTTAAGTAACAAGACTGTTTAAACGAGCCGATCAAATTAGTCAATTACCCACTCAACGGTGGAGGATTTGATGCTCGATCAAGCGGTATGCTATATACCGTAACCCAAGCCCGTATAGGGAAAATAAGTTAAAAGTATTTACCTGAGCAAAGTATAATTCACAATTAGCAAAATGCACGTAGCTTTTACTGGTCCTCCTAATCTGGAACGAAGGTTTTATAATAACCTATTAGAATCCTAACGGGTCTTTAATTAAGCTTAAGCTTAGACCGGCTAGTTTCAAAGATACGGTTCGTACGCACGATTAAGCGAAGACCGGATAGAATGTGATTTAGACCCGACAAGTTTGAAGACTTGTTTAATATGGGTTTATTATTCACATTCTGGATTTTGAGATAAAACCGTTAAGGTTTGACCCGTTTCGGCTAATTTATGTAAACTTGTTACATAAACCGAACCGTACGCGTAATAAGCGTGACGGGTATTCATGAGAGCAATATACAGGTTTCCTATGTTAATTATGCCTCAAATATGTTGTGACATCAGTCAGATGTCTTTCATTATGCCCGAAACGTGTTTAAACACAAACTAGGCCTCGTAGGGGTAGTTTGGTCATTTTAAAGGTTGTAAAAGGGTTTAAGTGTTTAACTGAGTTACAGGTCTGATGTAATCAGTAAACATACTCAAATTAATGAGTTATAACAGTAGTATAAAGTACATATGTGAAATTTATCAATTATAACCAAACTATGCCCCGTAGGGGTATTTTGGTAATTTCACATAAGCCGAAAAGCTCAAAACTGAAGTCTGAGTTTAACAACCTTTGCCCACTGTTAAAATATTATAATTTTCCTCAAATATCAGTAGGTATCAACCCTTGTATGTTTAAAATACTTCTAGTACATAATATGCGTTAAAAACGCTTAAAAAGGCGATTAAAGGCCATTTCCGGGTTTGATACTTAAATCTGATATTTTTATATTTCCAGAAGGCTTAAAATAATTTATTTATCATATGTGATCAGTAGCAAAAGGTTTGGAGTCGTTTAGATATGTAAAACTCATTTTATGGCCCGTAAGGGCAAAACCGACAATTACGGGATTAAGCCTACGACTACTAGTTATGCTCAGCCTAAAATTAATTAAAAATCTTTAAAAATCCCAAAATAATATATTACATCTGTGGGTAAATATTTTGATATCAAAAGAGGCTTAAACATGCTATACGCTAATTACGCTAATAACACCAATTAATTAACATAAAGCTTTCATTTTGCGATAACGAGCATAACTCTTAATCTACAATTCAAACTGATGTCAAACTTTGCATACAAGTTTATATATCCGTAATTAAAGTTTCTACTCTTTTACATTTCCAAAAATCACGTTTTAAGGTAATAAGGGCATAATGGTCAACATATGAGCAATTAACGGAAACATGCATATTAATTGGATAACTAATGAACCAAGGTGTATAATCACAGAGGGTTATACTAACATGTAACCTAGTCCAATTAAAGCTCTGAGGAATTTCTAAAACATGCCTAAACGGGTCAGAACTGAAAGTCAAAGTGAAAGTCAAACTATGTGACTTTCGGTTCCGAACCGGGTCTAAACAGGAAATTGTCGGGTTGAACATGTTTAGACATGTTCTTACACTTATTACCAAGTTATAACAATGACTCAACAGGTTGTATATGATCTATAATGTTAATTATGCATAAATGGCATTTTAAGTATCCTGTTGACTTTTTATAAACTAGTTTGACCCGACTTTTGACCTGGTTAGAGTGGTAATCAGGGGGAACCCTTTTAAGGGTTTATTACCCACATAATTACCTACTTATATCTACTTTTGATTCGAGATTTGACTGAGCCATCATTAATTAATCTCGAAGTCAAACCGTAATTACGACAGTTTGACTTTTAGCTAAATAACTAAGCTAAACTCAATAAAAGAAAGGATTAGCAACTTACTGAAGTCCTAAGCTTGATTAGGAAGGCCTGGAAAGTGCTCTGGTGCTCCACAATTGATCAGAAGTTTGTTTGAGGGATGAATGATCAAGTGTTGCACTTGTGTGCCTTTTATAGTGAAAAGAGACACCACAATGTTTTGACAAGTAAGTCTACAACTGACCATACCCTTCCAACAAGTGTCCTAGATGTTTAGGGGTCGTTTAGGGGCTAAGGGGGATGTGAAAAATCGATTAAAGTCGATCACAAAGGCACCTAGCAGACACACATCCAAGAAAATCGGAAATCTGTCCAGATATGGCCGTCGCGTAGCGCGACGACATGTACCTTCAGGCTCACGCTACGCGAGCGTGTGTAGTTCAGCCAAACAATTTTCTGTTATTTGCAGTTTTGGTCCTTGGCTCTTCAAACTTCAATTAGGCACTTGCTCTTTGCATTGTAAACCCTCATAATTGATCTATAAAGGCTTGAAAACATATACCCACTTTGTTAAGTCCTCGGTTAACTTTATTGTTACCCGAAAAGTCCTAACTTTCAACGTTTACGCCTTAACCCTTCGCACACGAATTTGATCATAACTTTCTCATACGATAACGAAACTTTATGAAATTTAAATCGTGCATTCTAGTGAGCATAATTAACCGTTACAAAGCTTCGGGTTTGTCAAAAGGTCACTCAGAGGTATAATTTAAACATGTTGACACATTTAGTCCCCGTAGTTTGAAATCTCTCACTTTTAGCTTCGTATGATCCATGATTTATTCGTTTGAAGGTATGAGCATCATGTAGGGTTAATGTACATTATATTTATTCACAGTTGACACTTAGAATACGTATATTCACATACTTTCCATGTTTATCAACTTTAGTCCTTCTATAATATTCTTTCACACGTTTTAAACATATGACACGTGTCAACACATTATAGGACGTGAATTTTCGAGGTGTTACACCAGAGTATTCACGGCGGTGAAAAAGGGGTTGGTAGGGGTAGTGACGAGGTAGTCGGAGTGTGGATAGCGACGAAGCTAGTCATGTTAGTTGGGGTGACATACATGGGGTGGCGGTGCTCGGGGACGGTGCTCGGGGTGGGATAGAGGGGCAGAGTTGTCACACCCCGATATTTCCACGTATTACCAGTGGGCCCGGTGGGGAGTATCGTGACGTAGTTGATATCATCATAGACAATTTATCACAGATTATATACACAGCGGAAGTCGAAAGATCTAAACATTACAAACCGAATGGAAGTAATATCATTTATTACAAAAACGGTTGTAAAGGATCCACAGGCGGATCAAAGTTAAAAGAAACACTGTTCAGCAGATTTATAAACATCTAAGCTTGCAAGACTCTTTATTGATGCTAGGAGTAGCCAGCCTATTCCGATTAGTACCTGCACTTAACCTTTTTGGAAAATACGTCAGTTTTCACTGGTAAATACAATTAACCGACTCATTTTGAAAATGCTTAAAAAATTGATTTGAATGCACAAGGCACAAAATATCATTTATAACTTGGGACAATTATTTAAAAATAATCTTTTATATAGATTTAAATGTTTCTCGTCTGTCAAGGCCGGTTAGAAGAGTCGGATGAGATTAACTGACACACCACAGGTATAATACCCACAAGGAATTTTCCTTATTGTGGGGTACCTTTTATACATACGCAACTGTCGGGTGTATGCCTACACCCCGTGCTTAAGTCGTGGCCATTTCAATGAATGAGCTGAGGATATCCAGGACATGGTCATTAACCCCCCAAAAGCCATATACCAAACAAAACAGATTAAAACGAGTTATGCAATTATATTAATCACAATCTGATTTAAACAATTACATACCCGACCAAGCGGTATTATTATAATACCGTATCCCAAGCCCGTATAACGGAAAGTAAGTTAAAAGTATTTACCTGAGCAAATTATATAAATTTATCCCAGCCGTACAAATCAGCAAGTGCAAGTATCTTTTACTGGTCTCCTAAATCTTGAACGAAAATTTTAATTAACCTATTAGATTCCTAACGGGTCTTACTTAAGTTAAACTTAGACCGGTTAGTTTTAAAGAAAGGTATACGGTTCAAACGCAAGATTAAGCGAAGACCGGATTAGAGTGTGGTTTAGACTCGACAAGTTTGAAGACTTGTATAATATGGGTAAACTAAACACATTCTGGATTTTGAAGTAAAAATGATAAGGTTTGACCCGTTTCGGTTAATTTATGCAAACTAGTTACATAACCCGTACCGAATGCAATAAATGCATAACGGGTAACCAAATGAGTCATGAACAGGTTTCCTAAGTTAATATGCCTTAAATATGTTGTGATATCAGTAGGATACCTTCCAATATGCCCAAAACAAATTTAAACTCAAATTAAGCCCCGTAGGGGTATTTTGGTCATTTACCTAAGGCATATAAACTACCTATCATACAACTAACTAAACAAAGTGACCATAAGGTATAACCTCGGAAGGTTATTCCCTATACAACTATGGTCACCTATTGTGTTTGGTCAGATCCTAATGATCGACCAAACGGGTCTAGTTCGAAAGTCTAAGTGGTTGTTTAGACCGCTTATCTTACGACCCTACATAAGCACTAAACCTAAAGTGACGATTTAAACATGTTAAAACATGTTTAACGAAGTTAGAAAACAAGTTTGATATCAAGACAAAGGGTCTTGATACCCAAAAATAGTTTGGTTGCAAAATACGCATAAACGCGCATTTTAACCGAAACTATGACTCGTCACTAAGCCTAAATAACGTGGTAATCAGTAGGTATAGTCACAAGAGACTATAACCATCGTGATTATGCTCACGTTATGAAGTTCAAACGAACTTCGTGTTGACCATTGACTGGTCAAAGCAGAAAGTCAAACACTGTTTGACTTTCCCGCTTAAAAACGCATAAAAGAACGAAAGAAGCTTACAAAGGGTCCAAGCTAGGAAGATCTTGATTAAAATTGCTCAGGTATGAAGTTTTAAACCCCAACTTAGAGCTATTTGAATCAGATTGTGAGGAATGAGAATGAAGGTGTTGGGTGTCACACCCTGGCTTTTGCGGAAGCGTGGGTTTATTTGGTGTGACTTCTTAATACCATAGCAACAATCATAACAATGCTATATGAAAGTAAAACACATGATGTTCATCCATTCATTAAACTTAAAGACACCACAACGTCATTGTCTAAAATATCGACACACAAAACAAATTACAACCAAGACAAGATTAAAGCGTTTTCACATGACACAACAAAAGACTTAAGTAATACGTGATTTAAAGACATGTAACCGTCCAGGTAAGGGTTACACCTCCTAAACCCGGATGACATCGTTATTCATTACGCAGCTTGACACAATAGCATACTTCCCAGATCCATTAATTTCCTGAAATACATGTATTTTGAAAAAAAAAATCAACAAAAGTTGAGCGAGTTCATGTAAAAGTGAGTATGTATAAACCTTCAAAGTATGAATAAACGTCCCTGGTATGTAGCAATAAGGAAAAAGAGATCACCATTGGGTTGCAAAGCCAATGATATGTGTGAAGTGATGCAGGAAGACTCAAACCTAGCAAATTTGTGTGTCGGGCTCAAAGTCACCCCATGGTCCGTACTGTGGACTCAGGAGCTGGGCTCGCTACACCCAAATAGATCTACCGCTCATGACCCTCGGTCCTACAACGAGGATTAATGGCCTTAAGTTCCACCTACCCACTCACATGATCTAAGTAGTAAACCCTCCTTAAGCTAACCATACCATGTATAAAATGTCTGTAATAATTGTAACATGTATTCCACCCCCGAAGTATAAAACTGAAAACTGTTAAGAGAAAAGGGGGACATGAACTCACCTTAATTACGAGTAAGTCCTAACGAGTATGCAATGTGAGAGTTCTTGGAAATAAGATTCCACGTCACTCTAATTGATTGAACATGCAACAATATGGGATATGTATCAACAATAATGTTTAATTGGATAATTGGAAATCCTAAATCTATAGGATTCGGTAGTGTTTTGTTTAAATGGTACTTATGTGGTTAGGATAACCTAATAGAGAACTCGGAAAGTGAATATGAGGTAATGGAATTATTTATGAAAAATATTTATTTATCATAAATAATAAAATTACACAAATTGTACAAATGATTTAATATAAACATTTGTAATAATAAACCAAATATATTTAACTAGTATAATAACATAATTAAATATAATGATTATTGGCAAAATATTGTACAAGTGATATAATTAATTTATAAAAATTATAAATTAATTTATATGGTTGAAATATTTACTATTTGAAAAATAAATATTTCGTTTAAAAGAATACATATGATAATTATATGATTAATTATCAGAAT
This sequence comes from Helianthus tuberosus, assembly GCA_030545235.1. Taxonomy (NCBI): domain Eukaryota; kingdom Viridiplantae; phylum Streptophyta; class Magnoliopsida; order Asterales; family Asteraceae; genus Helianthus; species Helianthus tuberosus. The sequence continues at coordinate 79,288,931 of CM060417.1, read as the reverse complement.
AATTATATTAAATCTGAATAATTAAAAATAACATTTTTAATTATTGAACTTTAGTATTACAGATTTAAAATAATTATTATGGCCTTGGAATCATTTTAAATGATTAAAATGAATTAAAATGGTTAAAATAACCATTAATAAGTTTATATAAGTTTAATTATCTAAATAATTAAATATAATAAAAATTCAGATTCTTATTTTGTATAAACTCAGAATAATGCATATTTTGTCATAAAAATAATTTTGGATCAAAATTATATAGTTATATAATTTAATTACATTACATTAAACTATATAAATAAGTATAAATACTGATTTATTTATATAAATATCAAATTTACATAAAATATCAGTAACAAAATTATTTTTATAAAGTTTACCACTCAAAATAATTATCATAAAAATTTCAGTAATTAACTCATGAAAATAAATTTATTATAAATTTTTAAATGTTAAAACTGTTTTTAATTAAATAAAATGGTTTTATAAATATTTTGAGTAGTATTATATTTTTAATAAATACCTCAGTATTTAAAGTAAGTATGATAAAATTTTCGGACTTAAACTGATTATAACCGATTTATTAGAAATTAATGAATAAAACTGTTAAATAAAAAGAAAATAAACAATAATCACTATTTATCATCTTCCCCAAATTCGGTCAAACCAGAAAGTCAACGCATCCAAAACTCGATCAAAACTGGGTTATAATTTAATTAAGTTTGGGGAAACATTGTATAAGCATAAATGAACTAATTGAAACAATAAAAACGAACCGGTATTGGCTGGAACGGCGTATCGACTAAATTCCGGCGAGTTTTGAACTCCGGCGAGAGTTTCCGATCGGGTTTTGTCAAAAACAGTATGTTTAAGTGTTCTAATGGGTGTGGAAGATTTGTAAGAGTTCATGGAGCCTTTTATACACGAAAAATTTGATCAAACCGACACAAAAATTAGTGGATTAGTCCCACTTTTAATACTTTTTTTTTTTTAAACAAAAATCCCGATTAGTGCTCGTTTAATGCGTTCTTAGTGCGAATTGTTAAAGGAAAAGTATTATAATCATAATGGGTTAGGTCAAGAATGATGAAGGAAGTGGAAAAATTCGGTTTTGGTCGAAATTGGTGGATTTTGGTCGAAATCCGTAACTGTAGTGCTGTGCATATATTTCAGCATTAATTTTAAAATTAATATAAATATAATACTATCCTAATTAAAACACAAGTGAGTTGGTAGACCAGCTGGTTGGGGCTTGTGGTTGTGGGCGTAGGGTCTCGAGTTCGAATCTCACTTGCGACCGGTTCAACCACTTCTTTTTTGATTAATTTTGAAATATTTACACTTTGGCCCCTCAAGTTTCATTTTATACAATAACAGTCCCTAAAGTGTCAGAAATTTACAAAATCAGCCCCTGAACTTTCGAAAAATATTCAAAACAGACCCTGAAGTTTCGAAAATATGCAACTTTGGTCCCTGAAGTTTCGGAAAATGTCATAAATGGTCCCTGTATTAGTCAGTTAGTTAAACTAACAGGGTTAAGTTTTAAAGAAGGATTTATTATATAGGGATTAACTCAGTTAACATAATTCAGTTAAAATGAGTTTCTAAAAGTCAGTTTTAGTCCCTAGAGTTTAAGTTTGAGAAAATGGCCAAATGAACCTTGGACTTTTATTTCAAAAATATCTATTTATTTCTTTTATAAAATAAGTTTCAAAAATTACCAAAAAGAACCCAAAACTTATAGTTTGAAATAATTGCACTTTTAACCCTTGTATTTCTATAGTTTCAAAAAAAATGACAACTTAGTCCCTAAACTTTGTACTTTCAAATAATGACGGTTTTAGTCCTCGAAATTAAAAGTAAGCAAGTTTCAAAGAATGTCAAATAGGTCCTTCAACCTATTGTTTGTCTATGTGTTGGCATTGTCAGCATGTTTCTGAGTTATCCGTTCACTGTGCTAACTGTGTTTTGTGCATTCACGTTTGTCACTAAAGTTTGTATGTAATGAGTGGAGTGACAGTATGAAATGTGATGCATATGTATGTAAGTTACAGGAATCAGAAAGCAGTTTACGTTATCAGTAGTAATCAAGCACAGTCATTAGGCACGTAATTAAGATTAATTAATTGTACAGTACCTGTAATTTTGAGGGTTGTCACATTGGGTTTATATAGATTTCGGTAAACTGTTAGGATCGTTCCTCGTAAACTGTGCTTGAATCATGACCTTACACTTGGGCCCAAGGTTTTAGAATACCATGGGAACATGTAAAACCATCAAATACCAGCCCATAGGGTGCAAAACCAAGGGTTAAAACCATCAAAACCTCAAAAATGGACCAAGTTCAATGTATCTGCCATAAATTTCAAAAATGGTCCCTGCACTTGTAAAACTTAATTTTTTGGCACTTTTAAGCCCCGTTAACCCCATTTCAAGGCTCTAAAATAAAGTTAAAGTATAGGTAACTTAAAATATGCTCCAAAACATCTCGGATGTCGGCTCGTTTGGTCATATGGTTGCGTTGTTCGGTTAATTACGACGGAAGTCGTAACGAACGCAAAAACGATCCAAATTAAGCGACGAATGGAATTTTATCATGCCAATCACTAAAATAAAATATTTTAATGATTATATAAATTTTTGGATGTCCGGATATATATTCAGAATGTAAGATATGCGTGAAAATGCAAAATTATGCACTTTTGATGCTTTTAGTCCCTGTTGATCAAATAAGTTTATTTTTGCGCACCAAACACCTCTAAGCCTATTTCTAAGCTATGTAAACGATATTTAGGGCATGTTTAACTTATGATCATATTCCGAAAGGTTCGATACCATACGAATCGGTATACTTTTGCAGTTTGATGTAAATAGTCCCTTAAATCGCACAAAGTAGCGCGAAATGTCATTTTATGATATCCAAGCCTTCCATGGCCCATAATGGGTATTCCCAAGCATGTGTTTAAATATTACTACGCTCTCGTTTGCTTAAATGGTCACCAAAAGGTGTAGATTCAAAAGTTGACGCTTTTGGGTCCCTCTAATGCGCAAACTTGCGTATATCATCGTTTAATAGCATCGAAGCCTTATCTAATCCATGTTAGGCACTCTTGAGAGTATTATTAAACATCGCGATGCTTCGTTTTATAAAAAGGTCATTCAGAGGTATAATTAAACATATTGACACTTTTAGTCCCTCTAACTTGCAAAGTTGCGCGTAACTTTACTTATAGGCATAAAAGCCCTTAATGGCCAATATTAGGCATTCCCGAGAGTATAATCAATTATCATGAAGCTCTTGGTTTGTTAAAAGGTCACTCAGAGGTAAGAATTAAGATGTTGACGCTTTTAACCCTTCATCGCGCAAACTTTCAATTAATTACGCAAACGGCTACCCTTGATCAACAAGTGGCTCATTTATGAACATGATTACCGTGTAACGTTATTTAAAGGCTTATAATAAGCATGTTAACATTTACAGTCCTTCTATAATCAAATTTTTTGATTTTTCACAAAATTAGTCCCTCAAATTCAACGTTTGACTTTATTAGGGTTTATTACACGTGTCAATACATTATTGGACGTGATTTTACGAGGTGTTACATCCTCACCCCCTTAAAAGAAATCTCGACCTCGAGATTTGCTAAAGTAGTGGAAGTACTTTCCGACGTATCATGGACTTATCCTCCATAGCATATTTGGGCCTCTACGGGCATCTCAGTTGACCTATACAATAGGTACGTACTCTCTTTCGGAGCTTCTTAACCTGTCGATTCTTAATCTACACAGGTTTCTCATCAAACCATAAATTTTCATTAGTCTGCATATCCTTATGTGATAATGCTTCTTGACTTATTGTCTATACATATCTTTAGATCACAGTTGTGGAACATATTGATTTCCATCAAGCTCCTCAGGTAAGTTTTAGCTTGTAGCTTACCAATCTTGATATATTTGATTTCCTCGAATGATTCTATATATCAGAACTTAACTAGCCCTATAAATTGAAAATTCAGCACACCCTTCTTAGGGTGATACCTTCAATTGAACCTTATTCCTTATTAAGGATTCAAGAGAGTTGCGACTTTCATCAATCCTTGATTTTTCCGCCGATTACTGGAAACTTTCAGATGATTATGAATTTGTATGATCTTATTCGTTGTGTCCAAGGCAACTTTCAGATCCTGATAATTGGACTTACCAAACTTCTGTCCAATAACAGATGTCTAACATCCCATCTATACAAGGTCTCCAAAGGAGCAGCCTTGATACTTATCACAACTATTATAGAGAAACTCACTTAAGGTGAGATGGTTATTCCAACTACTGCCTAAAACCAATCTTAAGGAATAGCAAATCCTTACGGTTAGTCGAACAAATCGACGATCCTGGGCAGCTGATGGCGATTCTTAATTATTGCCTAAATAGGGTTGCGGTAACCAATGCATAAGCAAGAGAACCGTCTTTCCTAACTAATAATATTGAAACTCTTAGAATTACGAATTAGGCTTTAAGAACCTTTATCTTAAAATTCATCTAACTAGGGTTTCTATTATTCCCGAGTTGGAGGTACTAATCGTCACAGAGATTTCACGATACTGTAGCCCTAAGCGGGATGTTAATCTTAACTCTACTTGTCTCAGGAGGTAAACAGGGTAGTCTTTGGAGAAGATAATCAAGACACAAGGAGATTACAGAGATTTTCCAAATCTCAAGCTCCGGTTCATCTATCTATACCCGTGTCAGATAAATGACACATTTACTTTACGAATGCAAGGATGCCTTAATTTGCGACACTTACTTGGACATTTCTAGATTGGATATCTTCTTTGAATACCATTACCGATTCTAGTACTATATGACCATCGGGATATCTCAGTGGTTCCATGCATTAAACCTCCATACTGATCAGGCATGGAAGCAATCTATGGAACACACTAGGATACGCCAATCCTCATATGGCTCTTTTATCAAGCATAGTCTAGCATTCGCAGTTGATAGAAATCAATGAGATAACAAAATAAAGTAACATAAATTGTCGTACTCGATCTGGAGAAAGAGTACTTTAGATTTTTATGAATGAAGATTATTTGATGAAAATAGAAGGAAAGGTCTCCATGATTTTCTTTGGCAAGTCTTACCTTATGCTTAATATCTGGAGTTCTTATGGGATAATTCTAAAAGTTTGCTAAGCTTATGGTCTATGAAAGACTCAATAGCACCTGAATACAAACATGATTCTTAGTGATACCATCATAATAAGGGATGTACCTGGTGTCATTTTTTATATGAACTGTCTCAATAGCGCCTCTATTCTTAGTCTCTCTAACTTGGCTATACTCTCTTTGATAGTTTTATGGCAATCTCAGCTTTGACCGGTTTATTTCTTAACCCATAAAATGTAAGTGGCTGAGGTCGATCCATAATGGATTTATAAGTAGCAAGCTTTTAATATGCCTTCTTATTTCCGATGCTAAACCACCAATATATAGTGCATTATGCTTGGATTTTGGATGAACCGAATAGGACAGTATTCCAGACAATAAATTATAGTCTGTATTATACTGTCGACAGTCTAGGTCCTTCATGGTGAAAGTCAAAAATTCTTATTCCATCATTTCTATTCCGTGTTGCAGACAACCGGTTTTTCTGATGAGTCCATAAACTTGGACCATCCTATATTGTATGAGGGTATCTTTCCTGTGGACTTTATTAATGTCCTCACCAATTAAGGGCATCGACCTTGAATAACTGTGATACATATCTCACCATGTCTTTCTCAGCACAATCGCTGATGTCCATAATGGTTTCCATTTCATTCAACAACTTTATGAAATCAATGGCTCCCTTTTCTCGCCATTTAAGTATCTTGACTTGCAAGAGACAAAGTACTTTTAAGTACATCCTTTAGAGGAACGGGGCTCCTTGCTATATTTCATCTTATTTGGTTTGTCCTTCGCATTCGAAGTGTGAGCAGAACTCTTCTCATGAGCAGGGAAATATGATTTAGAGCAAGTAGCATTCGGCTTTTCGAACCTTTTTAGATCATTTCTCATAGCCTTTCTAACAGCTGCACCAATCACAGTTTGGAGATTAACTCCATTAACCTTGAGATTCACCTTTGTTGCATCATTAGCATTTGTCGCACCATCGGTATTGCGACTGTTATGTGTCTCATTCAAGTTTGCCATACTTGAAGCTTGGCACTAAACACCAAAATTAAACAATTGCTTAATTGCATTTCTATAGCTAGTCATCTTCCTGACGACCAACATACATTAGCCATGGTATCCTTAAACCTTACCGGCTAATGGGGTATGAACATTCCTAATGAATGTCATTTGAATGTATATCAATTTACTTAGCCTAGGTCGCAAAAGATCAATCAATGGCAATTAAGGTTTGGACCGAGTCCATTACCCTTTTGACAGGAGGTCACAATTGTCTTTTTCATATTGATGATTTAAGATAGCTCGAAGGCTTGCCACGATGGCTTTTACAATATGAAACATGAGTTCGTCTTGAATGATATAAAAATCATATGGCACGAAGGACTTGTCGCAAAGGACATTATAAGATATGGCAACAAAAGCTTGTCACGGAGGACATTAATTTATAAGTCGCGATCTTATTAGATTAGGGACTTTAAGGTTCGAACGTAGTTCTTCACCTTTAGACAAGGAGTCATAGACTACAACTGTCATCGTCCTTGAACGACGATTCATTTTGGCACATAGGCAAGTCATGGGACATTACTAATGGATGTTTATATATATACACATATGTGTATATATATAATTATCGCAATTTAGTATATTTAGTCATGATCTCATCGATCCTATAGACTATAAGGCTTGGGCATTGCCCATCACCTTTGACGATGGACCATAACGGTCACACATGTCAGTGTCTCTAATGGACAACATAGTATATATCCCGTAGGTGGCATAATCTCTAATGGTAACTCAGGATAACGCCACCAAGGGTAATACAATGAACACACTTATATATAGGAAGTACCAGCGGCGTATCCACCATGTGCTTATTGTATTACTCTAGTTTTGTTATCTAAGCACCGAAAATTTATGCATAAATTATAACCATCGGGTCGTAAGTATTTCTTAAAATCTTACTGTGAAGATAGGAAGGCCTAAGCCTGAACTTCAAATATCCTATAAAATAATACGATCACCGTATCAGTTGATATTAGTCATGATCGCACTGATCATGTCACACCCCCAAAATCCACCCTGCGGAGTATCACCGCTTGGAGGCGTGACATGACCAGGATCGAGCCACCAAGCATATTGAACAACGTAATTAAGTAAATAAAACCAACCACAATACAATTCGTGACCAAAGCTAATTAACCAAGTTCAAATTAAACAGCGGAAGCATTGAAGGTGAAAACCCAAAACATAAGTTCATAGTTCATAAGTTTAAAGTCCAAAGCGTAAGTTTAATAAGTTCATAAGGATTTAAATATTAAGCACGGAACATAACAGTCCGTATCCCACAACGACCTCCTCCTCGTGCAAGCTCCATAAGCATCTAACGACCTGTAAGGCATGTAACAACGAGTCAACAACAAAGTTGAATGAGTTCACGTTTGGTTGTTTAGTTTTAAGTTGTTTCCGAAAACATGGTTTGTCTTTCGCTGGCTTATTTTCCATGGGGGTTACCCCATAGTTGAAAGTATGATTAACCAGTTCCTTCTTTATTACCCAAACCATATCCAAAATCAATGGGGGCTTCCCCATGTGAACCACTAGACCGTACCATATCGACAACTGACGAACAATAGTTGTGCCCTACGTCAATGTCTATCATCATTGACAGTTGCCATAGTCCATTAGTACACCCCCGTCCGAACGGCACGGTGTGAGGTTTGTTAAACCTAATAGCGCTATTAACTAATGACCCGCTCGCCATTGGCCTCGGCGATTAAGTCGATATAAAATGAGGGACTTAATGACAGAGTTTTTGTCTAGTACGTTTTAAGGTTGTTGTCCTACCCAAGGAGGACGAACATACGTATTCTACCGAAGGAGAATACGCAGGATTAATATTGGCATCCTACCCATGGAGGATGGCCGTACATATCATTTTTTTCCAAAAATCATTCAATAATCCTCAATCAACAATATAAAATCTCTACTTACCAATCTTGTTAAAAACAAGTATAAACTACCAACTCATGAACTTAAAGATTTATAAAAATGTGTAGTAACTTACTAGTGTATTTAGTAAGTCTTGTTATCCTTTAATTTGAGGTTGATTCGTTAAAAACTCCATTTTTAAAGAATATGGATCTTTACAACTTATGTTCATATTTTCCAAAAATACTTCTACATGTATTTTTCTTGTTACACATGTGCTTCTTTACTTTGCTAACCACTAAAAATGATGTTTATTTGTGTAAGAACCAAGATTTAGTAAAACTTGTATTTGTAACTTGGCTTCTTGGTAAATCATACTTGAAACATTTAGATTTACAAGACTTTAAACTTACTTGTTCATCATTTTACAAGAAACATCATATTTATTCAAGTTCATGACTTTTTGTAAGGATGATTCATAACTTTCAACATGTTCATCCCCTCATCTTGCTAGATTATGTTTTTAATCATGATCTAGCAAGACTACATGATGATCAACATCATTTCTACAAGAAATCAACAATCAACAAGTATATCAACACTAAACAACATGATTTCTTCATAACTTTAGCTTATGTTCATGTTTCAAGTTCAAGTTTCCTAGTGTTCTTTAAGATTATCATCATGAACCTTCTTTTAACCACTAAGATAAGATGAAATATGAAGTGTAGGATGTTCTTACCACTAGCTCAAGGCTAGGGATGTTCAAGAGAAGAAAAGTGGTGGTTAATAGCAAATAGAGAAGGTCCTTGCACTTACGAAAGCTCCTAGCTTCTTTATATGGCCTTCAACACCTTTGTATGCAAGTAAAATGGAAGAAGGAGATTAAAATAATGATGATGGTGGGGTGCCTTGGGTTCGGCCGAGAGCCAAGAGAGGGAGGAGAAGAAGAGTTGTTGTTTTGTGGGTGAAAGGCAATTGTGATTATGATCTTCAAGTTGTTACATATAACCATACTTATGTGTTATCCTTTGGATAATGTGTTTCATGGTCCACCAACAAGATCCAATATTAGATTAGAACAAAATCAATTGTGTAAGGCCTTGGTGGCTGTGAGGTAGGTAGGGGGTATAGGGTAGCTTCCAACCATCTAGTTTGTTTAAGGTTAAATTCCAAGTATATAGTTAGTTAGGTTAGTCACTTGATATTTTAGTGGGTGTTATGGTGTACGGGAACCATAACTAGTTCAGAAAAATAAAAGCAATGCTTCTAGCATTATTTTGGTGTTTCGGGTAATGTCCAGTTGTTCGGTTAGATACCGGTTCGTTAAAGTGCTAAGTTATTCCATATAGTGTCCTATATATATCTTTTTGTAACACTTTTAATTTCTAACACTTAGGAAAGCATACAAGACTATTTAGTCAATTTTCTACACACGACTAGTATGTTAAAAGCACATGTAAGTATGACACAGTAATCAGAAAGCAGTTAAGTAATTCAGCACAGTCATCAAGCACTTTAATTATCATTAATCAATCGTACAGATACATGTAATTTTGAGGGTTGTCACATTCTCCCCCTGTTAAAAGAATTTCATCCCGAAATTTAGCACGTGGTTACTGAGGAAGCTAGTTAAGTTGCGTGGTTTTCCTGGTTTTTCCTGGGGTGTCACATCATCCCCCCGTTGGTTTGGAATTTCGTCCCAAAATTATGCGGTAGCTTCAGCTTCAGTACTGGTTGCACTTTTCTTAAACAACTGGGGATACTTGAGTTTCATTTGGTCTTCTTGTTCCCAGGTATACTCTGGGCCACGAAGGGAGTTCCAACGAACTCGGACAAGAGGTATACTGGTACGCTTGAGAATCTTAACATCTCGATCAGTAATCTCTACTGGTTCCTCGACGAATCGCAGCTGGTCGTCGATAGTGAGTTCCTTGAGAGGAACTATGAGGGTCTCATCTGACAGACACTTTTTCAGATTTGACACGTGGAATACGTTGTGAACTCCGCTGAGTTCTTCAGGTAGATTCAACTTGTAAGCGACTTTTCCAATTCTCTCAATGATTTCGGACGGTCCGACATAACGCGGATTGAGTTTGCCTCGTTTACCAAAACGAACTACACATTTCCAAGGTGAGACTTTGAGTAGCACTCGATCCCCAACCTGGAACTCGAGTGGTTTCCTTCGCTTATCCGCATAGCTTTTCTGACGGTCCCGAGCTGCCGCCATTCGTTGTCGTATCTGAGCAATCCTTTCGGTTGTATCTACTACGAGTTCTGGGCCAGTGATTTGACTGTCGCCAATCTCTGCCCAACAAAGAGGTGATCGACACTTCCGTCCATACAATGCCTCAAACGGAGCGGCCTGGATACTGGTGTGGTAACTGTTGTTATACGAAAACTCCACTAACGGGAGGTCTTTTTCCCAGCCATTACCAAAGTCGATTACACATGCCCTAAGCATGTCTTCAAGGGTTTGGATGGTGCATTCAGATTGCCCATCCGTCTGTGGATGATATGCCGTGCTCATGTCTAATCGAGAGCCAAAGGACTTGTGCATAGCTTGCCACAACTCAGATGTAAAACGTGAGTCACGATCAGAAATGATGGAGGTTGGCACTCCGTGCCTTGATACTACTTCCTTTAGGTAGATGTCTGCTAGAGTAGAAAACTTGTCGGTTTCCTTGATAGCCAAGAAGTGTGCAGACTTAGATAATCGATCCACGATCACCCAAATGCTATCATTTCCGCGTTGAGATCTAGGCAGGCCAGTAACGAAATCCATGGAAATTTGCTCCCATTTCCATTTCGGGATCTCTGGTTGTTGAAGTAGGCCTGATGGTTTCTGGTACTCGACCTTGACCCTAGCACAAGTCAAGCATTTGCTGACGTAGGTTGCTATGTGGGATTTCATGCTAGGCCACCAGTATGTAGTCTTTAGGTCGTGGTATATCTTATCTGAACCAGGATGTACTGAATAACGAGACTTATGTGCTTCATCCATCACAAGCTCACGTAAGTCTCCATAAAGTGGAACCCAGATGCGCCCGTTTACATAGTAGGCGCCGTCTTCCTTTTGTTCTAACCGTTTCCTTGATCCTCGTAAGGACTCAGCCCTGATGTTTTCTGCTTTCAATGCTTCGACCTGAGCATCACGAATTTGAGCGGGAAGGCTAGAGTGAATGGTAAGCTGTAACGCACGTACATGCTTAGGTATGGTATACTTTCGACTGAGGGCGTCGGCCACAACGTTGGCTTTGCCCGGATGGTACTTGATCGCACATTCATAATCATTCAAGAGCTCGACCCATCAACGTTGTCGCATGTTTAACTCCTTTTGCTTGAAGATATGCTCGAGACTCCTGTGATCGGTGTAAATGGTGCACTTGGTACCGTACAGGTAATGTCTCCATATCTTAAGTGTGAAAACAACTGCTCCCAATTCCAAGTCGTGTGTAGTGTAGTTCCTTTCGTGAACTTTAAGTTGGCGCGATGCATAGGCAATGACCTTGTCACGTTGCATCAACACGCAACCAAGTCCTTGGATGGAAGCGTCACAATAAACCACAAAATCATCTGTGCCTTCAGGCAATGAGAGGATGGGCGCGCTACAAAGTCTATCTTTTAAGTGCTGAAATGCAGACTCCTGTGCATCACCCCAACGATATGTGACACCCTTTTGAGTTAGCGAGGTGAGAGGTTGCGCAATCTTTGAGAAATCCTTGATGAATCTTCTGTAGTAGCCCGCCAAACCCAAGAATTGGCGGATTTCTATTGGTGTACGGGGTGCAGGCCAGTTCTTGATCGAGTCTACCTTGGATGGATCCACATGAATCCCATCCTTATTTACCACATGGCCTAGAAAGTGGACTTCGCGAAGCCAGAAGTCACATTTCGAAAATTTGGCATACAACTGCTCTGCTCGAAGGAGTTCCAGAATAAGTCGTAGATGATGCTCGTGTTCCTCCTGACTCTTCGAACAGATCAGGATATCGTCGATGAAAACTATGACGAACTTATCCAGGTAAGGTTTGCACACTCGGTTCATGAGATCCATGAAGACCGCAGGTGCATTCGTCAATCCGAAAGGCATAACCAGAAACTCGTAATGGCCGTAACGAGTTCTGAATGCTGTTTTGGAGACGTCCTCATCTCGGAATCTCAGCTGATGGTATCCCAATCTCAAATCAATTTTAGAGTAAAAGCTCGACCCTTGCAGCTGGTCGAACAAGTCGTCGATACGTGGAAGAGGATAACGATTCTTCACGGTCGCCTTGTTAAGTTCGCAATAGTCAATACACATTCTGAAAGTACCGTCTTTCTTCTTCACAAAAAAGGCTGGAGCTCCCCAGGGCGAAGAGCTAGGACGTATAAAACCCTTTTCCAAGAGTTCTTGTAATTGCATGGACAGTTCTTCAAGTTCTGACGGAGCTAGTCGATAAGGTGCACGAGCTATTGGTAGGAGCTAGCTCGATTTGAAACTCGAATTGTCGATGAGGCGGAAGACCAGGTAATTCCTCGGGAAATACCTCAGGAAAATCGCGCACAATAGGAATGTCTTCAATTCTCTTCTCTTCCGTTGATGTGTCAGTAACGAGTGCCAGAATGGCGGTGTGGCCCTTTCGCAAACACTTCTGGGCCTTAAGGAAAGAGATAATGCCTACGACAGCACCACTCTTGTCGCCATGAATCACGAGGGGTTCTTTACCAGAACGAGGGATGCTGACAATCTTCTCGTTGCAAATAATCTCCGCTTGATGTTGGGATAGCCAATCCATCCCAATAACAACGTCAAAACTACCTAGAACGATAGGAATGAGATCAATAGAGAAGGTCTGACCAGCTAAGACGAGGTTACAACCTTTAACTATGTGTGTGGCTTCAAGACTTTTACCGTTTGCTAGTTCTACCGTGTGTTTGGTGTTCAAAAGTGTTGGAGTGCGCTTAAGCATTTGGCTAGCTTTTAAGGACACATAACTAGTATCGGCAACCGAATCTAATAAAACAGTAACAAAGAAATCATCCAGAAGAAACTTACCCATCACAACGTTGGGATCGTTCCTTGCGTCGCCCTGACCCAGCACGAAAACACGTCCCCTGGCACCATTGCCATATTGTTACCCCCGTTGTTGCCTCCATTGTTGCCTCCATTGTTGTTCCCGTTTCCTTGGTTATTGTTGTTCTGGTTCTGGTTCAGCTGAGGACAGTTCATCTTAAAGTGGCCTTCAGCGCCACACTGAAAGCATCCTTTATTGCCCTATTGTTGTTGTTGCTGGTGATTCTGTGGAGCTTGTTATTGTTGTTGGTGATTCTAATTTGCTAGTCGTGCGCCCCTGCAATCCTTTGCTTCATGGCCAAACTTGTTACACCTCAGACAATGACCCTTGTGGCACTGCCCGCTATGATGCTTGTTGCACCGGTTGCACTTGGGGTGGTTCCCTCGGTATCCACTATGTCCTTGATTACCAGAAGATTGCTGACCTGGACTCTGGTAGTCATCAGTCTTTCACTGCTGAGCCTAAACTGAAGTAGAACCCTTGCCCGAATTTCCATCCCACTTGCGCTTGTTATCACTGGGAGCATCAGTAGTAGTAGCGCTAATACGCTTAGGCAGCTTGTTTTGCTCAACTGCCTGATCAGTGAGACGATGAGCCAACTTGATGATTTGCTGAATGGTGCCAAGATTAGCTGAGGTCACGTGGCTTTGAATTTCTGGCACCAAACCCTTAAGGTACAGTTCGATACGCTTGATAGGAGGATCCACCATAGTGGGACACAGGATAGCTAATTCGTTCGACCTTTTTGTGTATGCCTCGATTTCAGACCCCGTCATCTTCAGATTGAAAAATTCTACCTCTAGCTTGTGGATGTCGTCACGACTACAGTACTCTTCTTTGATCAGTTCTTTGAAACCGTTCCATGGGGTGGCATTAGCAACCGCCAGCCCTAGCAGTTGAACCTGTGCTTTCCACCAGGTTAACACAGCACCTTCGAGTGTTCCAGTAGCATATTTCACCCTACGATCTTCAGGGCATTCACACATCTCGAAAACAGACTCAAGCTTCTCGAACCAGTGAAGAAGACCTACAGCTCCGTCTGTGCCGCTGAAAGTACTAGGTCGGCAATCCATGAACGTTTTGAACGTACATACGGGAGGCTGAGCATGTTGACCTGTTGCGCGAGAATAAAAGACAAGGTTAAGCACGAGGGTTGGTTTGCGAAGGTAGGATCTAAACGTCCTAAGATGGGTTGATATGGCAGGTTATACCTCCTGCAGGGACAGCTGCGAGTGCCTCAGCAACCCGTTCATTGATCAAAGCCGTCAAATGGGCTTGAGTTAGGTTGATACGTCCTCCGCGTCCGTTCATGATCTTCACAACGAAGCAACGTAAGTGAGAAAAGTGTCGCGAAAGTGCGTAAGCGTGGGATAACAGGAGAGAGTAAGCACACAAGGTTCAAATAGCAGTTATCACGTTAACTAGTGCAAAGTGTGAACTATCTAACCGACAATATAAACATAAGTCATACCACCTATTGTGTCGAGTCTTGCACGTGGAGCGAAGCGTCGTTGTGGATCGTTGAGCATTGTACAGGTTATAGTCTGGTTTTGTCAAAAAGCTTTTCCCTTTTTAAAACCAAGTTCACTATAACCAATAGCTCTGATACCAATCTCTCACACCCCCAAAATCCACCCTGCGGAGTATCACTGCTTAGAGGCGTGACATGACCAGGATCGAGCCACCAAGCATATTGAACAACGTAATTAAGTAAATAAAACCAACCACAATACAATTGGTGACCAAAGCTAATTAACCAAGTTCAAATTAAACAGCGGAAGCATTGAAGGTGAAAACCCAAAACATAAGTTCATAGTTCATAAGTTTAAAGTCCAAAGCGTAAGTTTAATAAGTTCATAAGGATTTAAATATTAAGCACGGAACATAACAGTCCGTATCCCACAACGACCTCCTCCTCGTGCAAGCTCCATAAGCATCTAACGACCTGTAAGGCATGTAACAACGAGTCAACAACAAAGTTGAGTGAGTTCACGTTTGGTTGTTTAATTTTAAGTTGTTTCCGAAAACATGGTTTATCTTTCGCTGGCTTATTTTCCGTGGGGGTTACCCCAAAGTTGAAAGTATGATTAACCAGTTCCTTCTTTATTACCCAAACCATATCCAAAATCAGTGGGGGCTTCCCCATGTGAACCACTAGACCGTACCATATCGACAACTGACGAACAATAGTTGTGCCCTACGTCAATGTCTATCATCATTGACATTTTGCCATAGTCCATTAGTACACGCCCGTCCGAACGGCACGGTGTGAGGTTTGTTAAACCTAATAGCGCTATTAACTAATGACCCGCTCGCCATTGGCCTCGGCGATTAAGTCGATATAAAATGAGGGACTTAATGATAGAGTTTTTGTCTAGTAAGTTTTAAGGTTGTTGTCCTACCCAAGGAGGACGAACGTATGTATTCTACCGAAGGAGAATACGCAGGATTAATATTGGCATCCTACCCATGGAGGATGGCCGTACATATCCTACCCAAGGAGGATATGTAGGTTCCGTTTTAATTCTTTAACCCATTCCCAACCACCGGGAATCCCATGCCTTAGAAAGTGTGTGAACTCACCTTGGTTTGCTCGGTTAGATTAATTACTCTAATAATCAGGAAATCAAGCACGTCCTAATGAGGTACAGATAACAATCAGTTTCTCCAGCATAACACGTATCCTACATACGGTTTATCTACTCATTACTTCTATCACGTACCACACAATTCTAATGTCAAGGTACTTTGTTAAGTTATATTATTTTACCCTAAAATAATATAACTATCACACAAAATAAACAAGTATCCACACAAGTGTTCTAGTATAAGATATATATTCTAAATATATATATTTACCCATTTTTATTTACAAAAACCAACCTCCGACACTATGTGTTTTGTTACAAAATTTATGGCGAAGTTTATATTCGAAACACAAGTTATAAAATATACTTGTAACGCTTGTTCAGAAAAATATTTTCTAAATGTTGGAATTTTTAGAAAATTTTGCCAGAGTTTCCTTTGTAAATGGAGGTATCCATGCTAATAAGCATATCATTTTCTTTTCCAAAAATCATTCAACAATCCTCAATCAACAATATAAAATCTCTACTTACCAATCTTGTTAAAAACAAGTATAAACTACCAACTCATGAACTTGAAGATTTATAAAAATGTGTAGTAACTTACTAGTGTATTTAGTAAGTCTTGTTATCCTTTAATTTGAGGTTGATTCTTTAAAAACTCCATTTTTAAAGAATATGGATCTTTACAACTTATGTTCATATTTTCCAAAAATACTTCTACATGTATTTTTCTTGTTACACATGTGCTTCTTTACTTTGTTAACCACTAAAAATGATGTTTATTTGTGTAAGAACCAAGATTTAGTAAGACTTGTATTTGTAACTTGGCTTCTTGGTAAATCATACTTGAAACATTTAGATTTACAAGACTTTAAACTTACTTGTTCATCATTTTACAAGAAACATCATATTTATTCTAGTTCATGACTTTTTGTGAGGATGATTCATAACTTTCAACATGTTCATCCCCTCATCTTGCTAGATTATGTTTTTAATCATGATCTAGCAAGACTACATGATGATCAACATCATTTCTACAAGAAATCAACAATCAACAAGTATATCAACACTAAACAACATGATTTCTTCATAACTTTAGCTTATGTTCATGTTTCAAGTTCAAGTTTCCTAGTGTTCTTTAAGATTATCATCATGAACCTTCTTTTAACCACTAAGATAAGATGAAATATGAAGTGTAGGATGTTCTTATCACTAGCTCAAGGCTAGGGATGTTCAAGAGAAGAAAAGTGGTGGTTAATAGCAAATAGAGAAGGTCCTTGCACTTCCGAAAGCTCCTAGCTTCTTTATATGGCCTTCAACACCTTTGTATGCAAGTAAAATGGAAGAAGGAGATTGAAATGATGATGATGGTGGGGTGCCTTGGGTTCGGCCGAGAGCCAAAAGAGGGAGGAGAAGAAGAGTTGTTGTTTTGTGGGTGAAAGGCAATTGTGATTATGATCTTCAAGTTGTTACATATAACCATACTTATGTGTTATCCTTTGGATAATGTGTTTCATGGTCCACCAACAAGATCCAATATTATATTAGAACAAAATCAATTGTGTAAGGCCTTGGTGGCCGTGAGGTAGGTGGGGGGGTATAGGGGTAGCTTCCAACCATCTAGTTTGTTTAAGGTTAAATTCCAAGTATATAGTTAGTTAGGTTAGTCACTAGATATTTTAGTGGGTGTTATGCTGTACGGGAACCATAACTAGTTCAGAAAAATAAAAGCAATGCTTCTAGCATTATTTTGGTGTTTCGGGTAATGTCCGGTTGTTCGGTTAGATACCGGTTCGTTAAAGTGCTAAGTTATTCCATATAGTGTCCTATATATATCTTTTTGTAACAGTTTTAATTTCTAACACTTAGCAAAGCATACAAGACTATTTAGTCAATTTTCTGCACACAACTAGTATGTTAAAAGCACATGTAAGTATGACACAGTAATCAGAAAGCAGTTAAATAATTCAGCACAGTCCTCAAGCCCTTTAATTATCATTAATCAATCGTACGGATACATGTAATTTTGAGGGTTGTCACAGATCATACATCGACTATTAGGCTTGAGCATAACTCACTACCTTGGATATGGGATCAGAAGGATCACAATGTCAATGTCACTAATGGACAATATATTATACATAGCCCGTAGGCAAAATATTATTAAGGATATTTACACATGATCATCTTTTTTATAATATTAGTCTTGATCGCATTGATTTTATAGACTATGTGGTTTGAGCATAGCTCACTACCTTGGACAGGGATTCATAGGAGATCACCACTGTCCTTGTCACAATGGACAATATAATATGGCCCGTAGGTGAAAACATCTCTAAAGGATGTCAAATAATGTGATCATCGTATTTATACGATATTAGTCATGATCGTAATGATCATATAGACTATTATGCTTGGACGTAGTCCAATATTCTTAGACAGGAGTCATAGACCACTACTGTCGTTGTCTTTATCAGACAACAAATTTAGCCCATAGGCACTTCATCACTAACGGATGTTTACATTTTGATCATCACATTGATGATACTTGCCAAGATCAAATTCGATCCTATAGGTTTTAAGGCTTGGACATAGTCCAAAATACCTTGACGGCTGGCGTGGTTTCTCAAGTCACACTGCCAGGAATGTTAACATGTTCTTAGATGTCAACAAGGATTAATTTGTCTTAAAGGTCACACAACATTACCATGATCGCGTTGATCATATAGGCTTGGAGGCTTGAACATAGTTCGCCACCTTTGGATAGGAGGGGTAACTCCTTTAACTATCATAGTAGAAGGAATAATTATCCTTAACTACCGAAAGTTTTGGCCAATTAATGTGGACTTGCCACTTGGTAGGGGTAAACCATTAAGAAGATCTTTTGAAATTTTTTAGCTGATCGATAAAGTTCGAATAAAATTCATACTAATGATTGATAAAGGACGATATGAGTACCTATATAAAAAAAATTATTTTTTTTATTAAATTTTTTTTTCAAAACTCCCAATAAATCATTAGGAAATTTTACCATAGTGCCTCAAACAGGACTTTTAATATCATACTTGTCCATAGAGGACTTAAAAGGAAATTATAAGTCCGGCTAGGGACTATAAAAATAGCATATGTCCGTATAGGGACTATATTAAAATAGTTTGCCCATGAAAGGACTATAATAAAATATCAGGTCTACAAAGGTTGTGATGAAATATCATGTCCACTAAGGGACTATAATGAAATCTCGTGTCCACGTATGGAATATAATAGGGTATAATGTCCATGAAAAGACTATTTGAAGTATAATGTCCTCGAATGGACTATTATTAAAAGATAATATCCTCAAAGGGATTTTCAATAGGTAGAAGTATATATTTATGGGGTCTTATCAAAAGTGGTAAGTCTATAAGGAATTTGATGAATTAATATGTCCACGAAGGACTACAATAATTAAATGCCCAAACAGGGACTTAAATGAAAAGAAGTATGATGGAAGGAGGGTCTTCTAATGTCTTCTTTCCCTTATTCTGATTGTTTCTTCATCTATATTTGTCGTACGCAGTAGCGACTCTGAAGATTTTAGTGAATAAATAATATTTCAAATCAGGACCCATTGCAGAAGTAGAATCCAAGGATTCAATGATTAAAGGAATGACATGGATTATAGATTAGGTTTTGACTAGTATAGTCTAAGTTTGAAATTTGAAAACTCGGAGGTAAGAAATAGGGTTTAATGACACCCACATGTATCATCTTCAATATGGGAGCCTCAGGAACCTTCTGGTATGGACTCCGTAGTCTGGATAAGGGTTTAAACAAGTTTGGTTTTTGGGAATAGATTCATAAAGGTCTTTCCTCCAACTGGTTGTACGCTTATCCTAGCCGTGGTACGAAGCTTGGCCTTTCTAGGCTTCGGATGTGGAGAATTTCCATCGACAGCTTCCTTGCCTGGCGATATATTCAAAATACATAAAATCGAAAGCAATGTTTACTTAATAGGGAGAATTTCCTTGGCCTTTCTAGGCTTCGGATGTGGAGAATTTCCTTGGCCTTTCTAGGCTTCGGTTAATTACGACGGAAGTCGTAACGAACGCAAAAACGATCCAAATTAAGCAACGAATGGAATTTTATCATGCCAATCACTAAAATAAAATATTTTAATGATTATATAAATTTTTGGATGTCCGGATATATATTCAGAACGTAAGATATGATCGAAAATGCAAACTTATGCACTTTTTGACGCTTTTAGTCCCTGTTGATCAAATAAGTTTATTTTTGCGCACCAAACACCTTTAAGCCTATTTCTAAGCTATGTAAAGGATATTTAGGGCATGTTTAACTTATGATCATATTCCGGAAGGTTCGATACCATACGAATCGGTATACTTTTGCAGTTTGACGTAAATAGTCCCTTAAATCGCACAAAGTAACGCGAAATGTCATTTGATGATATCCAAGCCTTCCATGGCCCATAATGGGAATTCCCAAGCATGTGTTTAAATATTACTACGCTCTCGTTTGCTTAAATGGTCACCAAAAGGCGTAGATTCAAAAGTTGACGCTTTTGGGTCCCTCTAATGCGCAAACTTGCGTATATCATCGTTTAATAGCATCGAAGCCTTATTTAATCCATGTTAGGCACTCTTGAGAGTATTATTAAACATCGCGATGCTTCGGGTTTGTAAAAAGGTCATTCAGATGTATAATTAAACATATTGACACTTTTAGTCCCTCAAACTTGCAAAGTTGCGCGTAACTTTACTTATAGGCATAAAAGCCCTTAATGGCCAATATTAGGAATTCCCGAGAGTATAATCAATTATCATGAAGCTCTTGGTTTGTTAAAAGGTCACTCAGAGGTAAGAATTAACATGTTGACGCTTTTAACCCTTCATCGCGCAAACTTTCAATTAATTACGCAAACGGCTACTCTTGATCAACAAGTGGCTCATTTGTGAACATGATTACCGTGTGACGTTATTTAGAGGCTTATAATAAGCATGTTAACATTTCCAGTCCTTCTATAATCAAATTTTTTGATTTTTCGCAAAATTAGTCCCTCAAATTCAACGTTTGACTTTATTAGGGTTTATTACACGTGTCAATACATTATTGGACGTGATTTTACGAGGTGTTACAAGAGTGGTCTTCATGATGACGATTGTGGTGGGCGGTGAGTGCGGTGGGGACGATGGTCGAGGGGGAGCATGAGGGGTGACCTGAATGATGAGTAGTTAGGGATTTCATTCACTTTGGTTGAATTCCTTCAAATTTTGGAAGGATTATTATAACACCTTTAAATGATGGAACAAATTCCAATTACAATTTATTTATGAACCAAACATACTAGAAATTGAATTAAGATTCTAATTCTAATAAATTATGGGAACCAAGAACATTAAAGACATAATATTATTTTATAGTTCCATCAAATTTCATGAATTCCGCTAACTAAAAGCACAATAAAACTTGTGAAATGTTTAATTCTATGCTCATTTTTTCTTAAAGGTGTAGTTTTTATATCTCATCCCAAAAAATTAAAAAATTAAAAAATTAAATGATACAAGATTCTTCTAAGAAGCATAGAAATAGAAACCATAATAATTAAAGACAAGCTATATCAAAATCAAGACTAGGCGACGAAATCAAATTCAAAAGGTAGGTTAGTGGAAGCAAACTCAAGTAGTCGTGAATTACTTTCAAACAGTATAATATGATTCCAGCAAGGACCATTAAGCCCCACTAGACCCTTAACCCAATTGCAACCCATACCTCTAAGGTATGGTCAAAACCCAGTCAAAGTCAAGAGGTTGAATGTAGGGGCTGAAATTTAGGAGTAGTAACTACTCTATTTCTTATTTTAGTATTCTAATTCCTATTCTAATTTCCTATGTCTTGCCTATTATAATTATCGATGTTCTTGTATTGGAGATTAGCCACTCTCTAATCGGGCCAACAATCTTAGTTTTTTTCCAATACATCCAGCCATTGATTTTATAGTTCCTAACATTTGGTTCTATTGCCAAGAAACAAGGAGAAGATGGATCAGGACACTTAAAGTCTGGCCATTGCTACTCAATTATCGACCATTACAACATGGTTGGATGCCATTTTATACCCCTGAAGAACAATGTTGAAGGAATCAAGAGTTTGATGTATGGAAGAGATTAATGTGGTAAGAAACTGAAGGATGACCCTCATAGTCCATTGATACTTCCAGTTAAAGAAAAGGATACCATGGATATCGAGAACTCCTATGTCCTGGTAACAACAATTGGGAAACGAGAACCCCAACCAGATGATATGCCATAAATCAACCTCCAAGCTATTCTTGGTCAACCAAACTGTCACACCCCAACCGATGAAAGAACACCGAGGCGAGACGTAATAGATTGCTCAAAGGTAACATAACACTAAATTTTTGACAATAAATTAAAATTCAAAATTCCATTTCATTTCACTAAATCAAGGATTACATTGTTCATGAAAATGGAAAGTATGACAATTGGAATTTAAAAACTAACAATATTAAAATGCATAAATTAAAAACTAGGTGAGTATCTAAATCCACCCTAACATCATCAAATATTTCCTGCAACATGTATAATATCCGTCAACAAAAATTATGTCGGTGAGCATACTAGTTTGTCTACATAGCATAAGTACGAATAAAATCTCAAATTCGCATGTTAATTGTATACTAAGTCATATAATCATACTAGCATGCTTAACAAGATTGTAAAGACTGAATACTTAACAATGACCCAATAAACGGGGTGGTATGCTACTCCCATAGCTCTATACATGTTAAGGGACGATTTTTAATTTTAATGATACATAGCATGCATAAGATTGTCCTAGTATGTATAAACAAGTAGCATAACAAGTAAACATGTTTAAGGATTGAGTGTTTGCATAAGCTTGATTGTATGTGTGATTGTGAATTTAATACAGAAACATGTTGCAACCCAAATAGTGTTAAAAGCGTAAAATGGGTCAAGTGTGAACTCACGGTTTGCGAAGGTTTCCACAAAATGTGAGTGAGCGGTTTAGGAGGATGGAATCGCCAAAGTTAACCTAAAAAGCTAAACAAGGTGTATGAGTATGATGATTTGGAGTTTGGAATGTAAATGAAACTTATGTATATGAAATACATAAAACATGTCTTACTTTGGCACTTATTTGGACACTTTTTTTAGTTTGTGTTTTTCATGAGTGTTAAAACTCATTAGAAGCCCAAAATAAGGAATCTAAGATTAAGATATTCTCCACCTCAACACATAACATTCAACCGTAAATTTTGGTTGATATTATGGTTTGGTTTTGGAGATAAGTATGATATGTATATACATAGGTTATTATTATTTACATAATCAAGTATTTGTCATGCATTAGAGGTAGGGAAATCCACTAATTTCAAGATTTTCACCATTGCACAAAATCACCAACATGGATGATTCAGATGGGCATGAATATAAGTATGAAGTACATAACTAAACTATCTATTTGCTAAGTAACCAAATGAGGTATCACCTAGACGAGTACTTCCAACATTGCGAGATTGGAGGCTTGGTGTAGGTTTGTTTACTTTATGAATTGGAGATTCCTTAGAGACTTACAAGAACTTAAAATAAGACATATAAACCTTAAAGTTTCTGGAATAAGCCCTTCAACATGGAATTTTGTCGGTGACTTGGTTTGGTGCAAAAATGTTCCAAAAACAATGTAAAGATGAACATTTTATAAAGTTTAATAAAAATCCTCACTTTGACCTCAAAAATGGTGGTATACCAACTTTGTTTACCTTGGTGAACATGTGGTACTACTCCTAGAGGTTATCCAAGGAAGGAGAAGGAGAAAATTGTAAGAAGGAAGACCAAAACTCAGTGTTTTGGTTCTTGAACTTTCTAACCAAAGTGGAAGAATTGGAAGATTAGAGAATGTTTGAGAGTGATTTAGAAGTGGTGAAAGTATTTAGAAAGTGTTAGGATTGGTATTTATAAGTGGGATAAGTGGTTGGTTTTTTAAATGAGTTGGTGGGGGTTTTAAATGAGTTGGTTGGGAGTTAGGAAGAGGAAAATTTCACTTTTGATCCTTGCACTTATGTGGCTTGTTATTCTATGCAATAAACTAATAGTTAGGCATGTTTTTAGGGTTTTAAGGTGCAAGTAAGCATGTGAATAGTGATAACATGTACGAATAATATTCCAAAGATATATGGCTCAATTTTGTATAAAACACGTATTTGTGAATGTTTATGTATTGTACAAGCATGATTTGGCAAAAATAATATAAAATACAATTACCATTATGATCAATTCTTGAATTATAAAGGATTGAAGATAGAATATGAATTAAAAACAAAATGGAAAAAGCTTGAAAAATACCGAACGTTACATTAACTGGATCATGTTAATTGGAGTGGATACCTGAAGCAACCCAACTTTCCATCTGCTAAACCTAGAGTAGCCCTATAAATAAACACATCTAGCCAAAAGACAATATGAGAAGTTGTTTCTCTGGTTCTTTGGGACCTATCCTATAGTTCGATAGGTACCCGCGGTATATATGGCCCCTCTTCGGATTATTACATGTAAGGAAAATCAACCTACAACCACAATCCATTTGGGTTAACCTATTGGTCTATTAAGCGGATCAACCAATAATTGAATGGCTCATTGATTGGCACAACTACCGGATTTTCGACGTGAAGACAAGTTTGTTCTCTGGGCAGGATGTATTGATACGATTCCAACAAGAGCCTATAAGCCCAGCTAGACCCTTAACATATTAAAGCCCATAGCCAGACAAAGGTCCAGTCAAAGTCAGCAGGCTAAATGTAGGGGCTGAAATTTAGGATTACTAATTGCCCTATTTCTTATTTAAGTATTCGAGTTCCTATTCTAGTTTCCTATGTCTTGTTTATTTTAATTATCATTGTTCTTGTATTAGAGATTAGCCCTTCTCGAATCAAGCCAACTATCTTAGTACTTTTTCAATAAACCCAGCCTTTGCTTTTCTAGTTCCTAACACAGTTTCATGTGTCCTTCTTCAAGAGTCACCATTGCTTCAATCTCATCTCCATCTGGTGTGTTTAATAAGATGAACATGTTCTTCACCAACAAATATGGAACTGTAACCCATCTCGGATTTCCCCACCCGAAATCTGTTTGGTAATAAGGCGCATTGTGTACATCACTGCACCTGTAAGCATTAACATGACCAAACAATTCCTTTGCATTCTTTGCCGATTCTCTAACACCCAACAACCAATTATGCACATTCTGACCATCCCCACCATCGTTGAGTTCTTTCATTTCTTTCTTCAACTAAAGCACGAACTTTCCCAGATTCATGATTTGGCTCTCATCATTCTGTGATATGGTGTAGTACCAACTGAAATTTCCAATAGAATTGTCCGACAATTGTGTAGCCAATCGCCGCCACATGTTCACCAGCTCAATCAGATTTGAGTTAGTGAAACAACCCATTTTTTCCATTGACGAAGTAACCACACATCTGTAAAGAACTATGGTTATAAGTTCACCTTTTGTTGGGGTTTCCACAAACCCTGATACAGATTGTTTCAACAAACCTATCTTTTGTGCACCAAACACAAACCTTTTAGTAACACAAGTTTTAGCCTTGTTGATCACAATATCCGGCATCATGTATCCAAGATCCAAACTTGGGATTGATGCAGCTAGGATCATAGGAGGCGGTCTAACTTCGCCATGTGCAGTGGCAGCCCAGTCATTTAAAAAAGCCGCCATCATACATCCATCTACAACCTTATGAGATATGGCAATCGTTACCTCCATTCCTCCACCTTCGAAAGAGATTGCTTGCGTTGCAAGAAACATATGACCAATACATGAATCCTTCCCAAGGAAACCTTCAGGATAAAGTAATCTTTGAGTCTCATACCTGGGATATGCATGGAACTCGGATAACCTACACCCAAGAATCTTTGCTTCAACAAAAACAACACCATGATCGCCACAATCGACCGTGATGCCATCTTTTTCGAGTCTACCGACAAACGGGTAGTATTTTGTTAGGGTTTTAGACAAAAAAAAATTCAAATTATCACTATTGTTACTATGTTTGGACTTATATAAAAGCAAGAATGCGGTGTGGTAATGCAAGGTTAATTGATTAAGCAATGAGAGTTTAAACGTTTTGAGATTATTAGAGGTTGGAGATGAAGGCTTGATGATTTCATTTGAAACTATCTCCATTGAAGAAGCCGTATATCTTCTACAAGGAGTATACATTTCTGTAGAGATATCTTCTTTCTCAATGACCTTTTGGCCATAAATGAAGAAACCATGTATCTACAGGTGGTATACATTTCTTACCCTCAGCTCAAATTAGTTCTCAACTTCAGGTCCATATATAAATTATAAAACAATTACAATCCTTAGGACTATATTAGTTGTTTCTAGGGGTGCAAACGAGCCGAGCGGTTTGCGAGCGCTCGAGATCAGCTTGAGAAAAAGCTCGAAACGAACCAAGCCTTATCGATCCCGAACCGAGTTTGAGTCTACAATAAAGCTCGTTTATTTATCGAGCCCAATCTCGAGCCTGGCACATGAAGCTCCTCAAGCTCTTTAGGCCTTATCGAGACTTAAGTGTAATATTAGTTTTTGTTAATATTTAATATCATTTACCCTTATTTAAAGTTGTCTACTAACTGAGTCAAGCCAAGCTTATTTAAACTTGGTTACGAGTCGGGTCTGAACCTAAAATTAAACTTGTTTAGTAAACGAGCCCAAGCTTCACTTATCGAGCTCGCAAGACTAAACGAATCTATTATTTATATTATTTTTATTTAATATATTAATTAGTAGATAATAAATGAGCCGAGCCCGAGCCGAACTCGAGCTTGAGAAACTACCAATGAGCTGAGATCGAGCTATGAAAACAAAGCTCGAACCGAGCCAAGCCGAGCCTGAGCTCTCATAAGTTAATCGAGCTCGGCTCAACTAGTTTGCACCCATAGTTGTTTCAATATTTGATTAATTAACTAGTTATTATCAATACAAGTTGCGGCTGCAAGAACCAAGAGTCTTTATTTTTTCTTGATGGTTTATAGAATAGAGATTTTGATTCATATAATTATAAAAAAAAAAAAAAAGGTTATTCATACCTTGAAATTCCTATGTGCCTTGATAATTTTAGTTGCCATTTGTAACATAAAATGGGCGAGAGAAAGATAATATATTGTATAACTGTTGTATATCACAGATAAACAATATGTACAAATTTCATACGGTTTACAATTTTTTTACTTAAAACTGATTCAGATTTATAACAAGAAAAGTGTCAAGACTATAAGATGCGCATCAGTTGATACAATCCAATAAAGACACTTATTAGGAATCAGTGATCTAATTCTGCTCCCACCCTCAAATTGAATATCATTTATTTTTTAACTATTAATAAAATATTCAACAATAATTTGTATTTGTATATATCTATATTATTACAACTAACAATTTACAAATAATATTATCTAAGAATCCTTTTTCACCAAACTAATGCTCTGTATTTTCATTCAACAGCTTTGTCTGTTCACTTTAATGTTGAGTCAAGTCAAGATCAATTATTTAAAAGATACCAAACTACCAATTCTATATGTTTTAATCAAGAACCAAAGGTTTAACAACCTCAAGACCAAGGAAGATTAGTATTTGATTCATATGTGAAACGATTTCATAGTACAATGAAAAACCTTAAAAAACAAAAACTGTGCAGATATATATCAGTCATCATAGGAAGAATGAGGAGAAGCTGTACATCCAGGGTCAAATGGATCTTCAGATCCACAACAATGCCAATATTGAAACACTTTACCAGATTCAGGTGTGTTCATGGTGCCTCCACTATAAACACTCTCGAATTTTCTCTTGGTTTCTCCTGATATTAACAAAAACAGAACGGATTTCGTCATGGATTTAATGGGACATGATATCACGACGAGAAAAAGATCAGGTTTGTGTGGTCATATCTGACCCTTATTAGTAATCATGCTAACCTGTTTAACCCGTGTAATTAAAAAGCTCGATCCGCCACCCTATTTACCCTGTGTTTATCACAACCCACCCCGCCAACTTGCTTAACAAAGTTTATAACTTGATTACAACACATTAACAACCTGCCAACCCGTTTTGATTCGGTTTAGATAGATGGATTGAACGGGTCTTGTTCGGGTTGATACGTTTAATCAGTTTAATTAAATAGGTTGACCCACCGACCTGGTTAACCTATTATTACAACCAAGGTTTAAAAGAACGGAAACGAGTTTCGAAGCGTTTTTCCTTCGCCTCACGAGGCGTAAGGCCGAGGCGGTATTAATAAATAAATATAAAAATTATATATATTATAAAAATAATAATAGTAACTAATTTCATCATTAGATTCAACAAAATCATCAAAAACACAAATAAAAAGACATGAAATGCTTGAAATTGACACAACAAGTCAAAAACATCAAAAACAACTATCAAAATCCCTGAGACGCAGCCTTTCTTAGCACCTCAGCCCCTCTGAGGTGCATATACAATAAAAACCCCATGAGGCGCGCCTCAGACTTGTTTTTTGGCCGTTTTGCCTCGAGGTGCACGCCTCAAGCGTTTTTAAAACCATGATTACAACACACCAACCCGTCTAACACCTTTACAACTTGACTGAAACCCATTTACATCCTGTTTGGCGCGTTTAGATAAATGAATTAACCAGGTTGTGTTAGGGCTACACAATTTTAACTTTAAGCGTCAACGTGAATAAATATATGAGTAACGCTCCCGTTGTTCAACAATTCAACCAGCCAATTTGACACAATGACCGTCCCTAGTTAAATGCAGCAGCCATATTCTTCTAAAAAAGCTTTGAATTCATATCAAGCTTATGAACTTTCAAATGACAAATCTTAAAAGATCATGACTTTTTCATTACAAGATGAATACAGGTTAATTGGCAAGTAACTGCACCGCATCTCTAAATTAAAACTTTTAGGATCGGTCAAACGAACAAATTCAGTCCCTTTCGAGTTTCATAATTAGCAGAAAATACAAGATACACATACACTCAGTATTGTAAAAATCGCGACTAATCGACGATTAATCGCTAGTCGGCCAGTAATTGAGTAATTTTTCATTAATCAGTCTAGTAATCGCTAGTCGGGCCTAGTCGGCCGGCCAAAACTCGGCAATTCCGGCCAGATTCCGGCATAAAACCTGTATATTCCGGCCAAAACTTCTAAATTCCGGCTAGTTCCAACCAAACCATGTAAATTCCAACAATTAATCTTGTATACTTAAAAAATGAGTCGAATAATAGTTAAAACCTAGGTACTTAAAATATTTACCTATAAAACTGTGTATATGTATACATAAAACTTAAAATTACATGTAAAAACCCGATCCGGTTAATCCTGAGTAGTCGCTAGTCCCCACCTCACCCGACCGACTAGCGAGTTGTCCAACCTTGCATACACTTAGGCCAGGGGGTGTGGCCTCGCGCCACCCCGCCACATCACCAAAATTGGCGCCCCATGGCGCCACGTTATCAAGGGGGCGCTACCCCATGTCCGCCGGCCCACTAACGGGTGAATGTGTGCATCTGGTGGGGCCCATGCCTCTTAACCAATCAGATTTTGTTTATTTTTTCTCTTTTTTAATATTTAATTAGGTGGGGGCGCTAGTGCTAGTAGGGCTTTATCCCACACCATCATTGTTAAAGGGGCGTCATTTTTATCTCAAAATCTACGTAGCGCTTAAGTGGCGTGGCTTTAAACCAAACCCACCAACCTTACAGTAAAATCAGCTTCATATGCCAAATTATAGAAACCCATGAAACCATATTTAAGACACAGAATTTCGATTTTAAACTCAATTATATTATAGATTATAACAAAAAAGATATTAATTAACTTTACCGCCAAAATGCGCAGTGTGGAAACGACAAGCTTGCGGATGATTGAGTGAAGGATCGAACTGTGTTTTACATTGCTTGCAAGTTCTTAAATTGACCGCTTTAGTTTCTTCTACCGAGGAGCATTGAATCGAGTGTTTTCTGATTACACGATGAGTGGACAAACGCGAAATTGGCGTTGAGAATCCAATTGTGGGATGAAGTTTTACAGGATTCTGGCGGATGGAGGGAGTATTATGTGATTTGATTGACGAATTTGTTGAACAGATTTGAGTCGCCATTGATGAAAATCCCTAAAATTTGGGGGAAAATATTACCAGGAAATGCTGATTGGGTTGGGAAAATATTATTATCAGGTGTCAGAATCACCCCTTAATATTTCAACAAAAGTTAATATCAGACAATCAATTACATTACTTTATTTATGATTTCAGCAATATTTGATCTTATGTAAATAACTAGTTTTTGCCCCGTTCGCGTTGTGTGGCACTAAGCCCAGTATTTCTCTCTCATAATATGTACGTCTGTGTTTTGATTACCTGTACATACTACTTATAACACGATTTCGAAGAAAATTACATCGAGTCAACCAACTAAAACAAAACATTACCATAGTTTTAGTAAAAAAAAACTGAAACGATGGAAAGACTATAATTTTAAACAGGGAGTAAAACAAATGAGCGTGTGCTAGTCTGTCGCATGACACGAATAAAAAATACACCGAGTCAATCAATTAAAACAAAACACTAACATAGTTTTGTAAAAAAAAATTAAAACGATGGCATGAATATAAGTTTACACCGGAGGCAAGATCGTAATTTGACAGGAAAAAAAGGTGGCAAAACTGTAAATTTGAACTGAGGGCAAAATCGTAATTTGGCTGGGAGAGGAAAAAAACAAAACCAATAGCAAGACTATAACTTTAAACAGGGCAAAATCGTAATTGTGAGTGCATATGTATATCGCTTCCATTAATCTCGTATCGTAGCTTAATCAGATGAGACAAGACTGGTGCTGAACTGAACAAAGCATAAAGTTTATGAGTGTTAAAGTTCCTTCGTACGAACGGACTTGAGTCCATTCGAACGAATCAGCTTTATCAAGTCTATCCGTAACATCTTAAGTCCATCCGTAACATTAATGTCCATTCGTAGGTTATGTCCATTCGTAACTTACAAGGCCTATTCGTCCGGATGGAGGTCCATCCGTAGATACATAGTTACGGATGAGGAACTACTATATATACCTAGCATGTCTTGTTCATTGTGAGACTTTGGCTTATCAAGAGGGGAAACTCTTGCAGTTTGTTTTCGTGGTTGTGAACTTTCATATCATCAATAGAAAACAAGTTTATTTACTTCTTTGTGTTCAATCTACATGTCACACCCCTTTCTTAGGCGGAAGCACTAGGTGTGATCATGAAAGGTTCTCATTGCATACGGAAGGTAACATACTACATGCTCGTAAAAATAACTTTAAATACTCATATCATTACGTTAACGAAAACATAGATTAAGTGTTTACATCACGAGACCACATATTGTCTGAAAGTTTACAACTTTATTTAAGGATAAACGTAAACAACATCCTGGAGAATGAGTAAGACCGCGCGCACATCCACTTTTAGTTACCTGAAATACATGTGAGTTTTGGAAAAACGTCAACATAATGTTGGTGTGAATTCATGCAGTTCTTGTATTGAACGTTTGTATACTTTGTATGAAAAACATGGTATGTATCTTGTATAAATCAAGTATTCTTGTATAAATCACGTATTCTTGTATAAATCAAGTATTCTTGTATAAATCACATATTCTTGTATGTATCATGTTGTTAATGGGTTGCAAGGCCATTAACATGTGACACGACATAGGAAGCAACCAAACCATAGGCATTTTTCTAGTTGTCGATTCACGACGGAGACACAAAAGCACTACTCGTTACTAGTTTTCACCAAGAGTGTGGCTGCCCGAAAACCCATTAGATCTGACCTTTTGTTTTGCGGTCTTAGTATGTACACGATTAATGGTGCTTATGGTACCCTATTCGTGACACGATTTCTGGTATCATTCCTTAAAACGCATCATACTTGGTACTAGTTATCACCAAGAGTGCTTCTTGTTTTTGTATCCATCATACCATTTATAAACATTGTAACATTTGTAACATGTATTTCACCCCCGAAGTTATAAAACTGAAAACAGTTAAAAGAAAAGGGGGAGCATGAACTCACAACTTTGCGTTCCTTGCGCCGTAAACTTCACCGGTTTTTGCTTATCTAGCGTCGTGACCTAAACGTGTTTTATTAACGTTAGTCACTAGACTTGTATCGCACAAGTACAAGTCACCATTTTTATGTATTTGTTCTTGTGTTAAAAATAACTTATATTTTTAACTATGTGTCTTACTTATATTATTTTCTCAACAATAAATATAAGTGTCTTGTATTTTTCACCCGAATTATGTATTTTGTCCAACACTTCATTTCATGTTCATAACTTGTCCAAGTTATTTATTCTATCAAGTAATATATTTTCATAAATATATTTTCTTGTATTTGTCTAAGCATGCTGTATGTGTATTTTTATATTTTCACTCCTTAGGAGTATTTAGTGTATTTTCAAGTCTTAATACACTATCTCGTATAATACATACTACATACACTTAGCACAAAATTTGGTGATCAATAAATATATATATTTTTCTCAAAAATATACATACTTAATATCAATTTTAATCTTGAAGAAATCATCATTTCTTAACACAAAAATTAGGGAAACCTTGGTAAATGCTTTTAGATACATTTTTAGGGAATAAGTTTCTCAAAACTTATATTTTTCTAAGTGTCAAAATTTTATAGAAATTTTGACAGAGTTTCCCCTAAAAATGGAGGTTTCCCATGTTTTCAAAACATGTGTTTATTTTCTTTTAAATCATCATCAACATCAACAACACAATCAAGTCTTACCATAAACCTAGATCATGTAAATCACACTACATCATGAACTTGAAGTTCTTGTAAAAACTTGTAGCAACTTACCATGTTATTTAGTAGGTTTAGTTACCCTTAAAAACATGGTTATTTGTTTGTAAATCTCATTCTTGAAGAGATTGGGTGTTTAAAACTTGTAAACATAATTTACAAAAATGTTTATCCATAACATCTTCTTGTTTCTCTAGTGTTTATTTACTTGTCTTTCCACTAAAAATAGTGTAGGTTTAATAAAAACCATGATCCTTCAAGAATCACTTTTTAAACTTGGTTCCTTTAGAAAAATCATTCACAAGTTTTGGATTTACAAGATTACTAGTTCACTTGGTTTATTACTTTCCAAAAAAAATAATTTTACTATCAAGTTCATGTTTAATCAAGGTGATGATTATTTCATGTTGTTACATAATCATCCCTTATCTTGCTAAATCATGTTTTTAATCATAATCTAGCAAGTTCCATGTAATGATCAACATCAATATTTCTAGTAATCATCAAGCAAATATCATTCATATACTAAACAATATCATTCCATCCATACATCATCATATGTAAAGCTTTATGTTTCAAGATTCATGTTCAAGTCTTTTAGTGTTCTTGTTATTTCGACTTAATATATCTTTTATCCACTAAAAATGTGAAGTAATAAGAGTTACAAGAAGCTTACCACTAGCTTCAAGCTAGGGAAGAAACAATGGTGAAGATTGAGTGGATAAAAGCACACGGAAGAGGTCCTTGATGATCCGCAAGCTCCAAGCTTCGTTAGTGACCTTCTTACACCTCAAGACAACCTTGGAATGGATAGATGATGATTGAAAGATGGTGGTAGTATGGTGGTGGAGGGAGGCCGAGAACAAGGTGAGGGAGAAGGAGGTGTGAAGGTGAAGTGATGAATGAGGTTAATGAGCATATGGTTTCTTCTTATCTCCATGCTTTGTGTTTAACCATAGGATCTTATGTTCCCCAAGTACATGACCATATCTACTAGTGAATCAAGCAAGATCAACTAATCAAATCACCCAAATCTTTTAATTAGGCATATGGGCCGATTTTGTGAAGATATGGGGAGGGGTCTAAGTGTAAACTTTAATCAATAAGTTATCTTATAGTACATGCAAATCTCTAGTAAATCTTCATCATATCTTCATGAATCCAAGGTAGATCAATATGGATTTTATAGGATTTAACAAGATTTTTGGTGGGGTCACCCTCCATGTGACCGTCCATTACATATGGGGGGGGGTTAAGTGTAAATTCCATTCCCTAATTACATAAATAAGCAAGCTTTCAAGTATAAAGTTTAGGGATTTAGTGTGTTATTATGTTATAAGAGGTGTTATGGTGTTTGGGAACCATAACTAGCTCAGAAATAAATAAACAATGCTTCTAGCAATATTTTGGTGTTCTGGGTAATGTCCGGTCGTTCGGTTAGATACCGGTTCGTTAAAGTGCTAAATTGCACCGTTTAGTGTCTTTTAAGTATTCTTTTGTGACGCTTTCAATTCCCAACACTTAGGGAAGTATTCTGGACCATTTAGTTGTGTTTCTGCATGGTAATATCTTTTTATATTGCTGAATTATATAAAATTCAGCTTTTAAAGTGTATTTCGGGTGCTTTTTAGTGCGTATTTAGCTTCCGGGAAGTCTATATATATAAACCCTTGTATGTACTCTTGGGTTTTAATGTATTCTTGTCGTTGGACCTACACCTAGGCTCCAATTCTACTGTCTAACTGCTTTCTGCAGAATTGTTGACACAATGTGTCTTACCGGTGAGTTTACTAGTATTTCTGACGTGACGTTCTTCATTAATGCATAAAGTAATTCTTGTAGTATAAAACGTGCATGAATTCACTTGTTTAGTATGTAATCAGACAATGTTGACATTTAAGCACATAATTGCAGTCATTAAATAATAATTAAAGTGTACGGAAATTACCGGTTGGGTGCCAGTTGTCACAGTCTCCCCCCGTTAAAAGAATTTCGTCCCGAAATTCAAGCTGAGCTGACTCTTGCAGGAGTCTTCTTGAACAGGTGGGGGTACTTTTCTTTAAACTGGTCTTCACGTTCCCACGTGTATTCGGGTCCGTGCTGAGAGTTCCAACGTACTTTGACAAGTTTCACACTGCTCCTCCTGGTCTTGTTGACTTTCTAGTCGGTAACCTCAACGGGTTGTTCTGTAAATCGGAGGGTGTCAACAATATGCACTTCATCCGCAGGGATGATCACGTTTTCTTGTGTTGGACTCTTCTTGAGGTTGGATACATGGAACGTATCATGTACTCCATTAAGTTCTCCCGGTAATTCCAACTTGTATGCCATGGTACCAATTCTTTCTAAGATCTTGAATGGTCCGATGTATCGTGGATTTAGCTTTCCTCGCTTTCCAAATCTTACTACGCCCTTCCAGGGTGAGACCTTCAACAAAACTTTGTATCCCACTTCGAACTGTAATGGTTTTCGTCTTCGATCAGCGTAGCTCTTTTGTCGATCTCGAGCCGCCTTAATGCGCTCTTGGATCTGCATAATCTTGTCGGTTGTCTCTTGTACAAGTTCAGGACCAACCATGCGTTTGTCTCCAGCGTCTGCCCAACATAAAGGCGATCGGCACTTGCGGCCATACAGAGCTTCGAACGGTGCGGCTTTTATGCTTGTATGATAACTGTTATTGTAGGAAAACTCAACTAAAGGTAGATGAGTATCCCAGCTGCCGCCTAGATCCATGACACATGCGCGAAGCATATCTTCTAATGTTTGTATAGTCTGTTCGCTCTGGCCGTCTGTTTGTGGATGGAAGGCCGTGCTTAGATCTAGCTGAGATCCAAAGGCTTCCTGAAAGGATTGCCAGATTCTTGAGACAAAGCATCCATCTCTGTCTGAAATAATTGAGAATGGCACTCCATGACGTGCCACGATTTCCTTTAAGTATATCTCAGCAAGCTTTCCAGTGCTATCCTTCTCTCGGATTGGTAGGAAATGCGCAGATTTCGTCAATCGGTCAACTATCACCCATATCATATCGTGCCCTCTTGGGGTCCTGGGTAATTTCATTATGAAGTCCATCGAGATTTGCTCCCACTTCCACATGGGTATCTCTGGTTGTTGTAGTAGGCCGGACGGTTTCTGATATTCAGCCTTAACCTTAGCACAGGTTAGGCACTTTCCAACATAAATAGCAACATCGCTCTTGAGTCTCGGCCACCAATAGTAGTCTTTCAAGTCTTGATACATTTTTTCTGATCCTGGATGGATCGAGTATCTTGATTTGTGCGCTTCATCAAGGATGATTTCCCGTATACCGCCATAGAGCGGAACCCAAATACGCTTCCCAAAGTATAAGGTTCCTTCTTCATTTGGCACCATATATTTCAACATACCCCGGAGGTATTCAGCTTTACAGTTTTCCATCTTAAGGGCTTCTTGTTGCGCGTCACGAATGCGTGCAGTGAGGTTCATTCGAATGGTCATTTCTAATGCTCGAACCCTTAGGGTCTTAAACCTTTCTTTTCGACTTAGTGCGTCTGCTACAACGTTTGCCTTTCCAGGATGGTACTTAATCTCACAGTCATAATCGTTCAGTAGCTCGACCCATCGTCGCTGACGCATGTTTAGTTCCTTCTGATCAAATATGTGTTGTAGACTTTTGTGATCTGTGAAGATTGTACATCGAATACCATATAAATAGTATCGCCAGATCTTCAAGGCGAATACCACCACACCGAGTTCCAAGTCGTGAGTGGTATAGTTTCTTTCATGTACCTTCAATTGTCTTGAAGCGTAAGCGATGACTTTCTGGCGTTGCATGAGCACGCAACCCAAACCTTGTCGTGAAGCATCGCAGTACACCACGAAGTCTTCAGTGCCTTCGGGTAATGATAGTATCGGTGCATCTCATAGCTTATTTTTGAGCAGTTGGAAGGCTTCTTCCTGCTTATCACCCCAGTCGTACTTCTTGTCTTTCTGCGTAAGGGTAGTTAGCGGTTGAGCTATCTTTGAGAAATTCTCGATGAATCGTCGGTAATAGCCCACTAAGCCCAAAAATTATCGGACTTCAGTTGGGGTTTTGGGGGCTTCCCAATTCTTTATTGCTTCAATCTTGGATGGGTCTACATGAATGCCCTTCTCGTTCACAACATGACCAAGAAATTGTACTTCGCGAATCCAAAATTCGCACTTGGAGAATTTTGCATAAAGTTTCTCTTTCTTCAGTAATTCCAGAATGGTTCTGAGGTGTTGCTCGTGCTCTTCTTTCGTTCGCGAGTAAATCAGGATATCATCGATAAATACAATCACGAATTTATCGAGATATGGTTTGCATACGCGGTTCATCAGATCCATAAATACCGCTGGCGCGTTCGTCAGTCCGAATGGCATCACAAGGAACTTGTAATGCCCATAGCGTGTTCTGAATGCAGTCTTTGGTACGCTTTCCTCTTGTATCCTTAACTGATGGTATCCAGATCGAAGATCGATCTTGGAATAGTAGCTTGATCCTTGCAACTAATCAAATAAGTCATCAATCCTCGGTAGCGGGTACCGATTTTTTATTGTGAGCTTGTTCAGTTCTCTGTAATCGATACACATCCGCAGAATTCCATCCTTTTTCTTCACGAACAATACTGGAGCTCCCCAGGGTGAGAAGCTTGGCCTTATGAATCCTTTATCCAACAATTCATGGAGTTGTGTAGATAATTCTTGCATTTCAGATAGTGCAAGCCGATAGGGTGCCTTGGCTACAGGAGCGGCTCCTAGAACAAATTCTATACAGAATTCGACTTGTCGTTGCGGAGGTAGTCATGGCAGATCTTCGGGAAAAACATCAGGGAATTCCTTCACCACAGGAATGTCTTCGAGTTTCGGCTCCACAGCCTTCTTATCTATAACGTGTGCTAGGAAGGCAACACATCCTTTCCTTAAGCACTTCTGTGCCTTCATACAATTGATGATTCGTAGAGGCGCGTCTCGTTTTTCTCCATGTACGATGAGAGTTTCATCATTCGCCAAAGGGATGCGGATGATTTTCTCATGACAAATAACTTCAGCTTTGTTCTTGGACAACCAGTCCATTCCGACCACTACATCGAAGCTACCCAATTGAATAGGTAAAAGATCGATGCTAAATCTTCGTTCACCGAGCTCTAATGTGCAGCCTCTAACAACTTCGCCCGATTCGAAGAGTTTACCATTGGCTAGCTCTATGGAATAAGGAATATCTAATCTACTAGATTCTATTCCAAGCATGCGTTTAAATTCCACAGACATGAAACTATAGTCGGCACCAGTGTCAAATAATATGGATGCAAAGTGATTGTTAACGAGAAACGTACCGGTGACCACATTAGGGTCCTCGCGTGCGTTCCTTGCTCCAATCACAAATGCTCGAGCCTGTGCGTTGTTCCCCTTTGGGCAGTCTTTCATGAAATGCTCTTTGCTTCCACAACTGAAGCATCCTTGGTTCTGCCCCTTTCCGTTACCATTCCTGTTACCAGCACCATTTCCATTCCGGTTCTTTCCTTTTCCCCAACAATCCTCAGCATAGTGACCCAATTTTCCACACTTGTCGCATTTTGGAATGCGACAAACTCCTTCGTGATGACGCTTGCAATTGTTGCAATTGGGCAGAGTGCCCAGGTACCTTTTGGTAGGAGCGTCGTTCATGGTTGCAAGAGTTTTCGCCTCCTGAGGCGGTTTAGTGTCGCACTTCTTGTTGTTGAAACCCTTGTTGTTACGTGTCGCTTGGTTCAGGTTTGCATGTTTTCTTTTCTTGTCACCAGACGACTCAGCATGCGTCTCGGTCTTTTCTGTTGGGTTCAATGATAGCTTCTTCATTCGAACAGCATCTTCAGTAAGGCTGAGAGCCAGGGTTATAGCCTCAGTGATTGTTGCAGGTTTGGCCGCAGTTACCATGCCGTGGAATTCTGAGGCCAATCCCCAAATGTAGCGTTCAACGCGCTTAAATTCAGGAGTTACCATGTAGGGGATCACCCTTGACAGATCGTGGAACCTTTGAGTGTAACCAGTGATATCAGCACCTTCCATGGTTAAGTGCCAGAATTCAGTCTCCAACCTTTGGAGTTCAGCACGTGAGCAATACTTCTCTCTCATTCTTTCCTTTAGTTCATCCCAAGTCAAGCCATAAGCGGCATCATCACCCAGGGTTTGGACTTGCAAGTTCCACCAAGTCAAAGCTTCATCGACAAACAACCCAGTAGCAGAAGTGACTTGCTGATCCGCGGTACACTTGCTCATGCGGATAGTAGCTTCAGTCTTCTCCGTCCAGCGTACAAACGCTACTGCACCTCCTGTGCTGTCGTAGTTCATTGGTTTGCAGTCGAGAAACTGTTTGAAAGTGCAGCCCTGAGCTGCGTTTCCTCCAGATGAATCTCCATTCCCATTGCGTCTTGCATTGCTTGGTCCTCCACTTTATTCAGTACGGTTTGCCTCGTACTGGGCGATAGCTGCGGAGATCCTTTCTTCCGGTAGAGCGTTCAGCTCTTCAGCAGTTCTTGGCAGTGGGGGAGGAGAAGGTTGATCATGAGCATTCACAGCTCTTCTGGGTGCCATGTTCTAACAGAACATAACACAATAGGGTTAGACATTTGTTTAATATTGTCATACGAGTTAGTGGCAGTATATACATACAGGCATATACCACTTAAGTGACATCAAACAATCCGCCAAATGTATCAATTCATAAAGCAACAAACATGCATAAATACTATTGTGTCATAAGATATTCACATTGGCGGTTCTTGTCTTTATACCCTAAGTCCTTACTCCAAAGAGTATTTAATAGTCTGGGGGAGGGGCGTTCACGTTTGGCCTTTTCTTGTACTGAGGGAATCTATACGTGACAAGACTTGCTGTGGTTTCTGTGCACTGAATTCCATAATTATGTATGCATCCATAATTACGTAACCCCTTGCACAGTCCACACAGTTCGTTTCATCCTCGTATCTCTTCCTTTAGATAGGACACTGTTTTCAGGTTAAGTCACGAGTACCTGAGATATTCTGTTTCTAGTATATGTAAATATCAATTATCACAGACAAATTCCACTCCAGTGCACCCTAAGTCTCGTAGTGTCTTTTCTTGACTCTTTGTAAACAGTTTCAGGTAGTGGATGTCGCGAGAAGTTTTATGCAATGAAAACTTTTTGAAAAATTGTTTTCGTGAAAGGATCCTAGAGATTGTAGACTAGACTCGAGAAGGAATCCTGGTTCACTACAATCGCAGCTCTGATACCAATCTGTCACACCCCTTTCTTTGGCGGAAGCACGAGGTGTGATCATGAAAGGTTCTCATTGCATACGAAAGGTAAACACACTACATGCTCGTAAAAATAACTTTAAATACTCATATCATTACGTTAACGAAAACATAGATTAAGTGTTTACAACACGAGACCACATATTGTCTGAAAGTTTACAACTTTATTTAAGGATAAACGTAAACAACATCCTGGAGCATGAGTAAGACCGCGCGCACATCCACTTTTAGTTACCTGAAATACATGTGAGTTTTGGAAAAACGTCAACATAATGTTGGTGTGAATTCATGCAGTTCTTGTATTGAACGTTTGTATACTTTGTATGAAAAACATGGTATGTATCTTGTATAAATCACGTATTCTTGTATAAATCAAGTATTCTTGTATAAATCACGTATTCTTGTATAAATCACGTATTCTTGTATAAATCAAGTATTCTTGTATAAATCACGTATTCTTGTATGTATCATGTTGTTAATGGGTTGCAAGGCCATTAACATGTGACACGACATAGGAAGCAACCAAACCATAGGCATTTTTCTAGTTGTCGATTCACGACGGAGACACAAAAGCACTACTCGGTACTAGTTTTCACCAAGAGTGTGGCTGCCCGAAAACCCATTAGATCTAACCGTTTGTTTTTGCGGTCTTAGTATGTACACGATTAATGGTGCTTATGGTACCCTATTCGTGACACGATTTCTCGTATCATTTCTCGTATCATTCCTTAAAACGCATCATACTTGGTACTAGTTATCACCAAGAGTGCTTCTTGTTTTTGTATCCATCATACCATTTATAAACATTGTAACATTGTAACATGTATTTCACCCCCGAAGTTATAAAACTGAAAACAGTTAAAAGAAAAGGGGGAGCATGAACTCACAACTTTGCGTTCCTTGCGCCGCAAACTTCACCGGTTTTTGCTTATCTAGCGTCGTGACCTAAACGTGTTTTATTAACGTTAGTCACTAGACTTGTATCGCACAAGTACAAGTCACCATCTTTTATGTATTTGTTCTTGTGTTAAAAATAACTTATATTTTTAACTATGTGTCTTACTTATATTATTTTCTCAACAATAAATATAAGTGTCTTGTATTTTTCACCCGAGTTATGTATTTTGTCCAACACTTCATTTCATGTTCATAACTTGTCCAAGTTATTTATTCTATCAAGTAATATATTTTCATAAATATATTTTCTTGTATTTGTCTAAGCATGCTGTATGTGTATTTTTATAT
The DNA here is from genome assembly GCA_030545235.1 of Helianthus tuberosus. Classification (NCBI taxonomy): domain Eukaryota; kingdom Viridiplantae; phylum Streptophyta; class Magnoliopsida; order Asterales; family Asteraceae; genus Helianthus; species Helianthus tuberosus. The sequence continues at coordinate 79,247,743 of CM060417.1, read as the reverse complement.
TTTCACTCCTTAGGAGTATTTAGTGTATTTTCAAGTCCTAATACACTATCTCGTATAATACATACTACATACACTTAGCACAAAATTTGGTGATCAATAAATATATATATTTTTCTAAAAAATATACATACTTAATATCAATTTTAATCTTGAAGAAATCATCATTTCTTAACACAAAAATTAGGGAAACCTTGGTAAATGCTTTTAGATACATTTTTAGGGAATAAGTTTCTCAAAACTTATATTTTTCTAAGTGTCAAAATTTTATAGAAATTTTGACAGAGTTTCCCCTAAAAATGGAGGTTTCCCATGTTTTCAAAACATATGTTTATTTTTTTTAAATCAACATCAACAACACAATCAAGTCTTACCATAAACCTAGATCATGTAAATCACACTACATCATGAACTTGAAGTTCTTGTAAAAGCTTGTAGCAACTTGCCATGTTATTTAGTAGGTTTAGTTACCCTTAAAAACATGGTTATTTGTTTGTAAATCTCATTCTTGAGGAGATTGGGTGTTTACAACTTGTAAACATAATTTACAAAAATGTTTATCCATAACATCTTCTTGTTTCTCTAGTGTTTATTTACTTGTCTTTCCACTAAAAATAGTGTAGGTTTAATAAAAACCATGATCCTTCAAGAATCACTTTTTAAACTTGGTTCCTTTAGAAAAATCATTCACAAGTTTTGGATTTACAAGATTACTAGTTCACTTGGTTTATTACTTTCCAAGAAAAATCTTTTTACTTTCTAGTTCACGTTTAATCAAGGTGATGATTATTTCATGTTGTTACATAATCATCCCTTATCTTGCTAAATCATGTTTTTAATCATAATCTAGCAAGTTCCATGTAATGATCAACATTAATATTTCTAGTAATCATCAAGCAAATATCATTCATATCATTCCATCCATATATCATCATATGTAAAGCTTTATGTTTCAAGATTCATGTTCAAGTCTTTTAGTGTTCTTGTTATTTCGACTTAATATATCTTTTATCCACTAAAAATGTGAAGTAATAAGAGTTACAAGAAGCTTACCACTAGCTTCAAGCTAGGGAAGAAACAATGGTGAAGATTGAGTGGATAAAAGCACACGGAAGAGGTCCTTGATGATCCGCAAGCTCCAAGCTTCGTTAGTGACCTTCTTACACCTCAAGACAACCTTGGAATGGATAGATGATGATTGAAAGATGGTGGTAGTATGGTGGTGGAGGGAGGCCAAGAACAAGGTGAGGGAGAAGGAGGTGTGTAGGTGAAGTGATGAATGAGGTTAATGAGCATATGGTTTCTTCTTATCTCCATGCTTTGTGTTTAACCATAGGATCTTATGTTCCCCAAGTACATGACCATATCTACTAGTGAATCAAGCAAGATCAACTAATCAAATCACCCAAATCTTTTAATTAGGCATATGGGCCGATTTTGTGAAGATATGGGGAGGGGTCTAAGTGTAAACTTTAATCAATAAGTTATCTTATAGTACATGCAAATCTCTAGTGAATCTTCATCATATCTTCATGAATCCAAGGTAGATCAATATGGATTTTATAGGATTTAACAAGATTTTTGGTGGGGTCACCCTCCATGTGACCGTCCATTACATATGGGGGGGGGGGGTTTAAGTGTAAATTCCATTCCCTAATTACATAAATAAGCAAGCTTTCAAGTATAAAGTTTAGGGATTTAGTGTGTTATTATGTTATAAAAGGTGTTATGGTGTTTGGGAACCATAACTAGCTCAGAAATAAATAAACAATGCTTCTAGCAATGTTTTGGTGTTCCGGGTAATGTACGGTCGTTCGGTTAGATACCGGTTCGTTAAAGTGCTAAATTGCACCGTTTAGTGTCTTTTAAGTATTCTTTTGTGACGCTTTCAATTCCCAACACTTAGGGAAGTATTCTGGACAATTTAGTCGTGTTTCTGCATGGTAATATCTTTTTATATTGCTGAATTTTGCTGAATTATATAAAATTCAGCTTTTAAAGTGTATTTCGGGTGCTTTTAGTGCGTATTTAGCTTCCGGGAAGTGTATATATATAAACCCTTGTATGTACTCTTGGGTTTTAATGTATTCTTGTCGTTGGACCTACACCTAGGCTCCAATTCTACTGTCTAACTGCTTTCTGCAGAATTGTTGACACAATGTGTCTTACCGGTGAGTTTACTAGTATTTCTGACGCGACGCTGTTCATTAATGCATAAAGTAATTCTTGTAGTATAAAACGTGCATGAATTCACTTGTTTAGTATGTAATCAGACAATGTTGACATTTAAGCACATAATTGCAGTCATTAAATAATAATTAAAGTGTACGAAAATTACCGGTTGGGTGCCAATTGTCACACTACACACGTACTTGGATTTCGTACAAGATACGTGTTCTTCACATTGAACGGTTACAGATTCGATCCTAGAGTGAATCCACAAGTGGTATCAAAGCGGGTGATTGATTGCACGAATTGGAGACACAAAGATTCAAGCAGATTCATCAGATTCAGAGCTGAATTCATCATCTTCTACACATATCTTCTTCTACTCATCTTCTACTCATTCTCTTGAACTTTAAACTCAGATTTACAAAGATTTCACGGTTAAAATTGGTTAAATTTTGGATATGTGGTGTGAAAACCAGTTTTAATCAATCCTACAAAGTTTTAGATCAAAATTCTAACAAAATCATCATCAAATCATTGAAAAACATGGCTGGTTGTGCTCAGATAATTTTGAACGGATCTACATTTTAGTCCATCCGTCCGAATAGAATCTATTCGTCCGAATCGAGAATATTTGTCCATTCGTCTGAATCGGGAACATTCATCCATTCGTCCGAATCCACTAGTAGTCGATTCGCACGAATCCATTATTCCTTATCCGTCCGAACTGAGTTTTGTTTGTGTTGTTTGTTTTTCAAAATTGATTCAAGTGTTTGTTTGATTGTTTGCATGAATCATGGAAGAGGAATTCTATAATGAGTTTTACAACGCATTCACAACTGAAGTAACACCCGTAACAAAGACTGCTTCAAGTGTTATTTCTGAGAGTTTGAACTTTGATAAATCTTATGGAAATTATCAAAGGCCACCAAAACTAATGAATATAGAAGATTATCATTGGTGGAGTAGTAGATTTGAAAACTGGGTGAAAGCTTATGCTTATGATAGTTGGGTTATGCTAACATTGGGATATGAAAAGCCGATAAACAATAAAAATGAATTACTTAAAATTAAAGCATATTCAGATAATGATAAAAAGGAACACTCTAATGAACTAAGAATGATAACATTGTTACAACAATCTATTAGAGAATATATTCTTTTCTTGCTTCAGCATGGTGAAACGTCAAAGTCAATGTGGGAAGCGTTGAAAGTGAAAGCCTAAGGTGGAAAGGATATCAAGAAAAACAAAATATCTTTGTTGAAAAAGGAGTTTGATCTGTTCGGATGCATGAAAGTAGAAATTATCCGACAAATGATAGAAAGATTCTGTCATTTGAAAATCGAGCTAGAGAGGTTTGGAATCAAGAAGGACAGAGAAGAGATTATCGACAAACTGATCGAGGCATTACTGCATGTCGATGATTGGAAAACGTTTGTAATGATTTTGAAAAATGATGCCAAGTTTAACGAAATCACTTTAGATTGTTTGATTGAAAAACTTGAAGGTCATGATCTGGAGTTACAGAAACACAACAAAATGACCAGTTCAAGTTATCAGCAGAATGTCGACCTATACTATCAAAAAAGTATGCTGATTAACAATCAGGCACCAAAAATCAATACAGCTTTCAATGTGGAAAACACTGGTGATTCTTCAAAGAGCAAATCTCCAAGCTATGATTCTGGATATCATTCATCGTCTGCATCAGCTAAATCTAATCCAAATCAGAGTTGGAAAGATTCTCCAAACTTGAATACTGATTTTGCTAGACAGCATATGAGTTTCTTGGCCTCCATTCTGGAGTCTTATGAAAGTTCGATCGCAGGAAAAATTGGCAATCCAAATATGACAAAGGAGGATTATGACCAGGTAGACCCAGATGAGATAGAGCTCATGGATATCAGGTGGTGTATGGCTAGCGTAATCAGGAGGGCTCAACGTTTTATGGAGATCACTGGGAGAAATGTCTTGAAGGTCCTGACATGAAGCTGGGGTTCGACAAAGCTAAGGTCACTTGTTTCAAGTGCAAACAAAAAGGTCACTTCAAAAGAGAGTGTACCAACCGACAAGCTGATGATAGTGTGAATCCATTTCATGAAGATTATTACAAGAAAGCTATTTATCATTGCACAAATGAGCAGCCATCAAAAGCAAATCAAAAGCAGATCGATGAAGGTTCATTTAAAGAAAGAAAACAAGTTTTGATAACGGTTCAAGAGGATGAAAGTTTCAATTGGAATAAATATATTCCAAAAGAGAAACTTGTATTGGTTGCTGAGACGAGACCAAGCCGAGAGGAACGTCATGCACAAATGGGATTGAGTGATGTGTATGAGATTTTCATGGAAGCAAAGCGTGCAAATAGATGGGATAATGAGAGAGAATGCTTTGTAGATCCTCAAGGGAATCCGGCAGTTGATCCTAAAATGGTAGATTTTGAAGCGCTTGTTGCTGCTATTCCAACTGCAGGAGTATGGGAATCAAATTTCTTAAAGGATCCGAACTATAAGAATGAAGTGGAGGAGGGCATAAGAAAGGTGATCTATGCCAGTATTGAAAAGAAGAAGAGTGTTGAAGAAATTGTTGACGAGAGCCAGAAAATGAAGGATGAGATTCTGAAGAAGACGACTAAAAACACACCTGTGGTAGATCAAGTTGAGGTAACAATTCAAACTGAATTTACTGAGTCATCTGATAATGCTAAGTCAACTGATAAAATTCATGAAATTGATGATAAATTTGAAATTAAAACTGAAGTGCAGTGCAGAAAATGCATAGAAACATGCAGTTCCTGTACTGAGAAGGATGAAAATTTAAGATCCATAAACATTGAGTTTACAAAAATAAAAAAATGTTTTTAAAGAAAAATGTAACGAAATGTTTGAAATTGAAAAAAAGTTTTGAAACTAAAAGAAAAAGAGCTGACACAGAAATGTGATAATCTTGAAATAGAAAACAAACTCTTAAAACAAAAGTGTTCAGCAGATTGCAACAAGTGTTTACAAAAAGATAATATTATTTAAGAATTGCAAAAAGAATATGATGGAATGAAATTGTCATATCATAATGTAAAAGAAGCTTATGAAACTTTGAAGAGTCAAGTTAAAAGTTTGGATGGAAGATTGTCAAAATGTTTAAAAATAACCAAAACTTGTTGAAGCGAAGTATGAAGAAAAACAACTGGTTTTAAATCAATATATTGATGAAGTTGCTAAACTTAAACAAGAATTGGCTGAAAAAGAAAAGGTAGTGAATAAACTTCAAAGTTATCATGTTTCTTCATACATTCTGGAATGTATTTCAACATCAAACCAGATGATAAAAATTGTGAAAAGAACAAAAAGGGAATTGGGTCAGAATTTCATCAGGTGCCACCACCGTTGGAGAATAATTATACATTCTATGGTGACTAGAAAGTGGCGAAAGCAATAAACATTGTTGACCAATTGCCTAACAATATTGATGTGATTTACACCAAATCTGATGACGTTGGTGATTCAGAGGTGGTAGGTAAGGTTGTTGAAAGCGTTCTGAAAGATGAGTCTACCAAAAATGGTAAGTCCGAATCACAGGATGAAGATGAGGAAAGTTTTCACAAAAACTATTTGAAAAATTCAAAATCTGAGAAAGATGCGAATGATGATCCAATAGGATTGGCATATACCATGATTGGATTGGACAAATTATTCTTAGACATTGAATTTCCAATTCAAAATGTGATTATGGACAAGATCGACAAAGTCTTTAAATTTGTAGAAATTGAAAAGGCTGAAATTGATAAATTTGCCGGTAAAGCGAGCAAAAAAACTTTTTATAACAAACATGGTTACAAAAAAAACATGAAGGCTGTGTTGGGTTATAAAAAGAAACAAAACCAAAAGAAATGGTTTGAAAAGTCAAATCTTCGGAAAAAGACGAACTTTGTTCATGGAACAAGTTCAGAAGAAGAGAAAGAACTCAAATTTAGACGACAGTCTAATGAAGAGTTCTATGCTCAAAAGAAACAACAACAACAACAGGCAAAAGATGTTTCGAAGAAAACGTGCTATAAATGTGATCAAATTGGGCATGTTGGTCGCAAATGTCCGAATCTGAAGCCTGTTGATGTTGAGAAAAAGAAAGTTGAAGCTGTAAATCAGAAGTCAACCAAGTTCGAATCAAAACAAACCCAGACACCAAAATAAAAAAAACACCTAACTATGAGACTAAACAGATTTTGAAACAAAAGGTTGAGAGTTAAAAAACAAAGCAAAATTGGAAACCAAAAACTTCCAAGTTTAAACCCAACCAAATCTGGAAACCTCAAAATGATTTGTCAAAAAGAAACGTTCAGAATGATTCAAGATTTTATCAAAAGAAATGTTTCAAATGGACAAATTTGGGTTGTCAAGAAACAAAAGACTTCTATGAGTGACAAACGGAAAATCATTTCAACCAAGAAGGTTGAAAATAAGAACGAAAAAGTCTTTGTAAAAAATGATAAAGATTTTCCAAAGTTGAACAATTCTTATTGTGTCACAATACCCAAGGTCAAACAGGCCTGGGTTGCATTATTCAAGTAACTGAATTAGTTGAATGTGCAGGTGCTCCTGAAGACAGCTGAATGTCAACATGCAGAGCGGAGCAGCCTGGCATGGAGGGCTCGGGAGGAGGCAGATCCCTGAGATTGAAAAACAGGGAGTTGTTTTGTTTTTTTTTTGTATATAAATAAAACTTAAATCGAAAATCCTAAAAAATATAAAAATTTTAAAAACTAAAAAATATGTTTTTATTTTGTCAAAAATTGAAAAATGAAAAAATATGTTTGTTTTTAAATTTGTTAAAAATAAAAAATTTTACAAAAATATGTTTTGACTGAATATGCCGAAACTCTCACGGCTGAACAAACATGATTATATCCACAATTTGTTAAAAATTGCTGTTAACATTGTTAAAAATCAATGTGTTGTAAATCATGGGGGTACTTTATGCAAAACAAAGCATGTTATGTAGAAAATGGATGGCGAGACAAAGCTATCTGCATCGGTTATCAAATTTTCTTAAATGTTTTGGATTTTAGGGGGAGTACAAATTTTGAAAAAGCCAAAAACATGAAAAAACTTAAAATGAGTTTTTGTGTAAAAAGAAAAATGATAGTACATCAGTAGATAGTCACAGCATGCTAAAGAAATGGAAAGTCAAATGTGATAAACGATCTTACTGATGATGTGCCAGTAGGTTTTTGCACATTTAGTAGATTGATTTCGAGATATAAACCTAAATATCAATAGCTTACTTATCTCGTGGGGAACATCTCTCAGATATATGGACTTAGTACTCCGAAATTTCGTTTGAGAGGTTGCCTGATTCTGAGATACTAGGTCTTTATACTTATTGATATCTGGGGTATTATCCTTGGTCTTCTGATTTTGCGTTAGCAATGGCCTAGACGTCGTATAATACTTTGCGTGCTTATAAAGCTTTCCCTCTGCATAAAAATTGAAAAAAATATCGAAAGATATAAATCAAGTGCAGTTGTAAAGAAGATTCCTAAGTGGAACACACCTAAAGTCGAACCTTCATCTCTTTGACTGAATGGTAGTTCACACCAGAGCTCTCAAGGCCTCGCACTAACCCATAGTACAGATATCAATATAGTATATTTTCGCAACCCCCGATCCCTTATCTGTCTCGGGAACGGGCGGACGCGAACTCAGAATTCTGGTGGTATCAGTTGGTTAATTTGGCAGCGAAAATTACATCAGGACCGTAGTTAGGAAATGTTTATCAGAGTAAAACCACCATATTTGATATTAATAATCACATGGGTAAAACCCAAGTTTCTTATTACAACATGTTTATAGGGATAAACCCTATTTTATTTAATTTAAAACATCATCTTTTAGGTAACTTTTATAGCCACATTTTTCCCAAGCCGTCAGTGCTCTCCAGCTGGCTTTTTACTAATTGGCTGTCACATTGTGTTACCTGAAACGCGTTTTAAAAACATTTTTCAGTGGGAAATACTGGTGAGTGAATCCCAGTTTAATCAAGAAATATTAATTTAATTTAAACTTAACAGTATTGAGGGGGATTACAATGTTTATATCTACCCAATTACTCATTCAGTACTGTCAATTCTGACTGGTGGGTCATATTACACATTGGCTAACTCTTCGTCCAATGGTAACGTTACTCACATTTTGTATACTAAACCCCAACATACCGGCAGTAATCGTAGAATTACAAAGACTCAATCACTGCTAAATTGCATTGTAAAATAGTTAAGGCTTTGTAAAAACTGTTAACAAAAAGGAGATTACTCACATTGCTGTCTTAGATTTTTCGTAAGGGTTTCCTGGTGATAATCTAAAATTTACACAAAAGTACACGCGTTAGTATAATAACCCATTTTAACATTAGCAATACCCTCCCCAAGATGGCATTCCAATGACTATGTCGGGCAGAACCACGACAGCCATTACGGAACCCTAGATCAATCGGGCAGCGTATCTAATACGTATCCAGGGGTTATAATACTTACAATGGAGCAGAACTTCGCTAATTAGGGGGATATTATACCCGCTTAATAAAGCCTATATCAGAAATTGAGATTGAGAAAGAAAGAAATGAACGACGGAAAACGAAAACCCGTTGCTTTCTTATATAGGTGCTGATCTCGGTTCTCTCGCGGCCCGCGTAAAACAAGCACATGGCCTACGCAGCCCGCGTTGACCTCCGGTCAATGCGTAGCTTAGCTGGGTCATCAGGTAGGCTCGCCAGATGTTGGGCCACGTGGCGGCCCAGGGCCGTGCCAGGCCTTAAGTTGACGCAGCCCGCGCACGGTTGGGGTGGGGCTTACGCGGCCCGCCTCAGCCCAAAAATTCAATTTTTATTTATTTTTAATAATATTTAATATATTTGAGGCCCGTTTTCGCATATGGGGTGTATTTTGGGACATTTTGGAATATTTTAAATTATACTAGGGTGTCGGAAAATAATCGAGGGTGTCGGTTTATTGAGGATTGTTACATCCTCCCCACCTTGTTTTAGAGCTCGTCCTCGAGATCTACTGGAACAAGTGTGGATATTTCCTTTGCATTTCAGATTCCAGCTCCCATGTGTACTCAGATCCTCTTTTGGAGTCCCACTTCACTTTGACCAGAACTAATCTCTTATGCTTGAGGTTCTTGACTTTTCGGTCTTCAATCTGTAGAGGCTTCTCTACAAACTTAAGTTGTTCATTTACCTCTATATCCTTAAGAGGTACTATTAGCGATTCATCAGCTAGGCATTTCTTGAGATTAGATACATGAAACACATCATGTATTCCTGCCATTTCCTCTGGCAGTTGTAGCTGATAGGCTACAGGTCCTATTCTTCTAATAATCTCAAAAGGTCCAACATACCTGGGACTTAGCTTTCCCCGTTTGATGAATCTTACTATTCTTTTCCAAGGAGAGACTTTTAACAATACTTTATCTCCTACTTGAAATTCCAACGGTTTGCGTCGGTTGTCAGCATAGCTCTTCTGTCGGTCACGTGCTGCTTTCAGTCGTTCTTTGACTTGAATTATCTTATCGGTTGTTTCTTGCACTATCTCAGGTCCAGATAGTTGCTTCTCCCCAATTTCTGCCCAACAGACTGGGATTCGGCACTTTCGTCCATAAAGTGCTTCGAATGGTGCAACATTGATACTTGTGTGATAACTATTATTATATGAAAATTCTATTAAAGGCAAGTGATCATCCCAATTACCTCCGAAATCAATTACACAAGCTCTAAGCATGTCTTCCATCGTCTGGATTGTCCTTTCACTTTGTCCGTCCGTTTGAGGATGATAAGTTGTGCTTAGATTCAACTTGGTTCCCATGGCTTTTTGGAAACTTGACCAAAAATGAGAGGTAAATCGACTATCCCTATCAGAAATAATTGATAAAGGAATTCCATGTAAAGAAACAATTTCATTTACATATAATTTAGCTAGCTGTTCCATACTGAAAGTTTCCTTCATTGGTAGAAAATGAGCTGACTTGGTTAGCCTATCAACAATCACCCAGATTGTATCATTGTCTTTCTTTGTTTTGGGTAATTTAGTAATAAAACCCATTGTTATTAATTCCCATTTCCACACTGGCATTTCTAACTGTTGTAACAAACCTGAGGGTTTCTGGTGTTCAGCTTTAACTTGTGAACAGGTTAAACATTTATAAACATAGGTTGCTATGTCCTTTTTCATTCCTATCCACCAGAAATTTTTCCTTAAATCCTGGTACATTTTATCACTTCCTGGGTGCATCGTATACTTAGACTTATGGGCTTCTTCAAATATACGATGACGTAGGTTTCCTAATTTAGGTATCCACATTCTCTTTTTATGGAATCTCCAAATTCCATCTATTCCTTGTTCTAATTCCTTAATCATACCTTTCAATTTTTCAGTATCATCCTTGATTACTGATTCTTGTGCTTCTCTTATTTGATCATTTAAATCTACTTGCAGATTTAATTTAAGAGAACGTACCCTTTTTGGTTTTTCATGATACTTTCGGCTTAAAGCATCTGCCACTAAATTTGCTTTTCCTTCATGATACTGGATATCACAATCATAATCACTGAGCATCTCCATCCAGCGTCTTTGTCTCATATTCAACTCTTTTTGCCCGAAAACATACCTTAAACTCTTATGATCTGTGAATATGGTAAACTTACTACCATAAAGGTAATGTCTCCAAATCTTAAGAGCAAAAATTATAGCTCCTAATTCTAGATCATGTGTCGAATAATTCTCTTCATGATTCTTAAGTTGTCTAGATGCGTAAGCTATAACCTTTTGACGTTGCATTAATACACATCCATAACCTAGTTTGGAAGCATCACAATAAATTACAAAATCTTCAGTTTCTTCTGGTAACGCTAGTATGGGTGTATTAGTTAATCTTTGCTTAAGGATTCTAAAGGCTTCTTCTTGTTTTGGTCCCCATTCAAACTTAATAGATTTACAGGTTAACTTAGTTAAAGGAATGGCTATTCTAGAAAAATCTCGAATAAATCTTCTATAGTAACCGGCCAATCCTAAGAAACTTCTAACCTCGGTTGGTGACTCAGGGGTTTTCCACTTGATAATCTCCTCGATCTTTGTTGGATCCACATGAATTCCTTCATGATTGACTAAGTGTCTAAGAAATTGTACTTGTTCTAACCAAAACTCGCACTTGAAAAATTTAGCATAAAGCTTTTTCTTTCTTAATAAACTTAAAAGTGCGTGCAAATGCTTTGCATGATCTTCCTTATTCTTAGAATAAATGAGAATATCATCTATGAAGTCAATTATGAATTTATCCAAATATGGCTTACATATTCGGTTCATCATGTCCATAAATGCAGCTGTGGCATTGGTTAAACCAAATGGCATGACAGTAAATTCATAATGACCATACCTTGTTCTGAAGGCAGTCTTAGGAATGTCCTTTTCCTGTACCTTTAATTGATGATATCCTGACCTTAAATCGATTTTAGAGAAAATCGAGCTCCTTGCAGTTGATCGAACAGATCATCGATTCTCGGTAATGGTTACCGATTCTTAATCGTGACTTTGTTCAGTTCACGGTAATCAATGCACATACGCATTGATCCGTCCTTCTTTTTAACGAATAATATCGGTGCTCCCCATGGCGATGAGCTTGGCTGTATAAATCCTTTTTCCAGCAATTCATCCAATTGTTTCTTCAGTTCTTGCATTTCGGCGGGTGCCAATCGGTAAGGTGCTTTGGCAATTGGTGTTGTTCCTGGCAGTAGGTGAATTCTGAATTCAAATTCTCTGTCTGGCGGCAATCCTGGTAATTCTTCCGGAAATACATCTGAAAACTGGGACACTACTGGAATGTCTTTTAGTTCTTTTCCTTTAGTGTTAGTGATTATGGAAATCAAATACACTATAGAACCTTTTGTAGGATCATTTTCACGACCAAATGAGTCGTTCAGAAGAATTCTAGGATCAAATCAGAGGCGGAATTCAAAGATTTGATCTTCGTTCAGCTTGTTATACACTTTAACAGTCTCTTGTATTGATTAAATGACGTTACAATGGCTGGAGACAATTTGGCAGCACCTCGGCTCCAAAATCACAAGGTTACAAATGAAATGATCAGACCTAGTATTTATAGCCAAGTAATTTCGCACGAAAATGTCATTTGCTATTTCGCACGAAACTGCTATTTCGTGTGAAATGACTTTTTCAGCCTATTTCCCAGTTTCCTCGTACTCCGTGACCTAGATCTATCATTTCTATTACAAGACTCAATACAAGACGAAGTTAACAGACATATGCACTAACAGTCTCCCCCTTGGATGTTGACGGAGTCTTCAGTACAAGACTTTAGTACATCAAAACTTCAGTCTTGATCAGTCTTCTTACTTTCTCAAAAAATTTGACGTTGAAGCATCCTTCAAACTCTCTCTCTTTTCAAAGTATTTGATGCTGAAGCATCCTTCAAACTCTCTCTTTCTCTTCAAACACCATTATCAGCTATTCTTCCATAATCTGAATCTGGCTCTTTCACTCTTCAATCTCCCCTTTGCTAACAGACTCCCCCTTAAGTTGTTCCGGGATCGCAGTCTGGAATTTGTAGCTTAGGATCGAAAGCCTGGCATTAATCCTCAGGGATCGAAACCTAGCTTTTTCAACGTTTCCTGCACATTCTCTACCCAAAACATAAGTTTTTATTTATATCACTTTGAAAAACTTACTGATAGAGAGCATTCATTCACCAAACATTAATAGGTACATCAAGTTCTAATTAATGACCTTGATTAACTAAACATGCAATCATTCTCAAAAACATTTCTCATTTAAACAAACTCCCCAACCCAATGTGGTTCATCATGTTTAGCACTCGGAATTTTGAAAATCAACTCTTCAACATCAGTTGTCGAAAATAAGATGAAGTAAAATATTTTTGATTTTTCAAAATTTTATGCTAAAACACACATAAAATCTTTTTGGATTTTTGATTAAATGAAAAGCAGTAAAGAGATATTTACAAACAATATTTTTGTAAGTTTGCGATAGAGGATCATATCAGTTTATTGAGACAAATCAGCTGCACCATTGATCTAAACATTACCACTTAAATCTTTTAAACAATTCACCCTAGATCATCGATATTGTGATCCACTTAAACTCCTCTAAGATGTTCGTAATGCTTACTGATACGATTAGGGTACATTAGATAGCACTAAAGTCTTATGTGCCCCACGGTCTTAGCATATCCCCTCATCATGCAATACACTAACTCACGTAATGCCTTTAAACTTTCATCAACTGTGATTTGTGTAAAAAAACAATGCAGAATGTTTAAACATTAACAATCAGGTCGATACTTCCGTATACGCAGAGAAAGTCCAATGTTTAAACAAAATAAGAAATAAAAAACAAGTTGAAGTTGTTTAGGCTTTAACCACCAGGTCGATACTCCCGTATACGCAGAGGTGATCCAAAGCTTAAACGAAACACCAAAGAAAATAAAGCAGAACGTTTAGGCAATAACATCCAGTTCGATACTCACGTATACACAGAGGATGTCCAATGCTTAAACAAAAATAAAGAAATAAAACAAGTTTAAATTTTTGCAAAATGAAAACACAGAATCACAGTGACTTTTCAGCAAAATTGTGAAAGCTCACAAACTTAACCGGTTTTATGTCCTAAGACAATCAGCGATTACCGAGCAGGCACACAGTCAAGAAGGACAAAACTAAGTACTATGCGTTCGACCGTGTTTCCCACCAGACTTAGGCCTTTTGCTTTATGTTTGTATCATTTTCGCAAAACTACTAGTCTTAGCTGAGCCTATCGACACATCCCTAGTGAGACTGTTTAAAACTTTATAAAACTTTACATTTCTCTAGCATGCACTGATAGTCCACTGATGTACTATCTTTTCCTCTTTTTACACAAAAATCTTTTTGATTTTCCGGTGTTTTTGAATTTTAGATTTTATCATGTTTTTGGATTTTTCAAATTTTCAAAATTTCTGAAATTTTCTACTCCCCCTAAAATCAAAATATGTTTCAATTTTGATTTTCTGGGAAAATTTGAAAACAAACTGTACAGAAAAAACTGATACACTGATGAGAATCACTTCAATTCTCCATCCACTTGGCATAAACAATCAGAACTCCCCCTGACAACAAACTGTTTTCCCATTATGATTTCAAAACACTTAAGTTTGTTTTAATCAAAATGGTTTTTCCGGAAAATTAGTTTTGTTTGCCATTTCACAAACATGGGGTTTAATTCAACACACTGTTTTCAACCACTTGTAGGTTTATCACAAAAACAATTTCCAATAATCATACCACTTGTAAGATAGTTAAATCAAGTACAACTTAATGCCCTTGATTAACCACTTGTAAGTCGAAATATCACAGATGTGAATTTTTCAAGAAAGATGCCGATTCCTACTCCCCAATTACCAACCTAGGAGTTCCAGCAAGTCAGGTTTTAAGTAAAGAAAGGTGACACCCAAGCCTGACCAGTCTTGGGTGCATCCGAGTTATTTTTACTCGGTGTATCAGTTTTCCTCTTTGATTCATAAAATTCCTTTACCCCTTTGACTTTTCCATCAATCATTTTTCCAAAAATATTTAGAACATTGGAGTTAAAGGCTTTTTCAACATCAAAATCTTTCTTTTCAGAAAAAAAATTTGATTTGAAATCTTAACATTGTCAACTTTTTGTTTAAAATTTTCAGCTCCCAATGGTGAAAAGTTTACGTCATCCATTGGCGGCACTGAATTTTCACTTTTGAGCTCAACTTGTGGCTCCCCTGACTTTGACGAATCAGAATCATCGCCAGAATGTGGCTCATCTGACTTTGAAAAGTCAGATTCATCGCCAACCTTTATTGGAACCCAATCCACACAGGATTTAGGTTTTCCAAATTCATTAACCTGTGACATGAACGACTTTTCACAGTTTCTTTTATATTCAAAAACTTTGATAAAGATTTTGTCTGAAAATTTAACTTTCTTTGACTTTTTATCAGTTTGATTAGCCAATTTTTCTTTCTTTATCCTCTCTTTTGTCCTCAGATTTGTATCTGATGAATTCGTTTTATTTGACTGATCATTTTTTGTTGAGTGAAGCGATTCATCAGAACTTTTATCTGAATTAACAGTTGTACCCGAGGACAAAATCTTTTCAAGATACTCCCTCGCTTTCTTTCTTTTCTTTCTCAGTCTATCTTTCTGCCCTTGTGAAAGTTTCACTTTCTGTTCTTTCACTTTCTGGTCTTTGGGCTTTTCTTCGACTTTGACTAATTTCTTCATCTTTCCATGAGATTCAGCCCTCAATCTTCCCTTTGATCTCATTGGGCAATCTCTGGCAATATGACCTCTGATTTGACATTCAAAACTGTGACACTTGTGTCACTGCGACCATCAAACAAATACCAAACCAATGAAATATTGTATTTCATACTTGGTATTGGTATAAACATGTGTATCTTTTGCACATATCAATTCTTGTTCGATTTCAAGCTTTAAATCGCTTTCTGGAAGGTTATACGCGCACTGATGCGTAAATATAACCAGTTTAAATGCAATGAACACTCCGGAACATCAACATATGCTTAACATACCTTAAATAACCTTTACATAACTTAGAAATAAGTTTTAAAGGCTTTGGTATGGCAAAAACAAGTTAATTCGCCTACAGGGACTAAATTTGACAAACTGCAAAAATGTGCCAATTTGAACTGTAACAGACATTCCGGAACATGACCATAAGTTAAACATACCTTAAATAACCTTTACATACCTTAGAAATAAGTTTTGAGGGGTTCGGTGTGCTAAAATAAACTTTTGGGTCATTCAGGGACTAAAAGCGTCAAAAAGTGCATAAGTTTGCATTTTCGCGCATAACTTACATTCTGAATACATCCGGACATCCAAAAAATTTATGTAAGCACTAAAATATTTTATTTTAGTGTTTGGCATAAGAAAAATCCATTCGTCACGCAATTTGGACCGTTTTTCGCGCTTATGCGCATGTCGTCGTAATTAAGCGAACATCGCGATCGTACGACCAAACGAACCGACATCCGGGATATTTTTGAGCATGTTTCATGTCCACAATGTTTAGGCATCATTTTAGGGCCTTAAAGTTGACTTAACGAGCCTTAAACATGTCGGAAATGGCCTTAATACACAACGGGGACTGAAATGGAAACTTTGGAAACTGTTTGCTGATCAGAAGGACCTAGGCGTGACACCTAGCCCCCTAGGCGTCACGCGAGGCCCTTTCAGATCAGCAAAAGCTGTTTTAACAGCTGTTAACAGCTCTTGTGCACTCTAAACCCAATTCCACATGTTGTTTCCTGCTTATGGGGGGCCAATGTGATGCACATGAGGTTACCAACAAGTGTAGGGATGAGATTATATCACGCTGTTCAAGAAACGATCCTAACGGTGGTCCTTATCCTATAAATACCCATCAAGTTCACTTGCAAAACTCACAAATCTGATCTAAGAATGCTCTAAGTTGAAGCCATTGCTTCATACCTGAGTTACTTGGATCAAGATTAGCTTTCGGGGACCCTTTGTAAGTGTTCCTTCGTTCTTTTATTCGTTTTAGCGTTAAAGTCAAACTTTGTTTGACTTTCTGCATTGACCAGTTTATGGTCAATGCGAAGTTCGTTTGAACTTCATAACGTGAGCGTAATCACGATGGTTATAGTCCCTAGTGACTATACCTACTGATTACCACGTTATCTAGGCTCAGTGACGAGTCGTAGTTTCGGCCAAAATGCGCATTTTCGCGTATTTTGTAACCAAACTACTCTTAGGTATCAAAACCGTTTGTTTTGATACCAAACCTATTTTTTCTAAACTTAGTTAAGCATGTTTTAACATGCTTAGCTCGTCACTTTTAGTTTAGTGCTTATATAGGGTCGTAAGGTAAGCGATCTAAACAATCGCTTATACTTTCGAACCCGACCCGTTTGGTCGATCATTAGGATCCGACCAAACACATTAGGTGACCATAATATGTAGGGAATAACCTTCCGAGGTTATACCTTATGGTCATGATGTTTAGTTAGTTGTATGATAGGTAGTATATATGCCTTAGGTAAATTACCAAAATACCCTTTTTTTACGGCAAAATTTATTTTAAGCATATGTAACATAACTTTTGGTATCTAAACTGATTTGGAAACAATATTAGACATGTTAAGGCATATATTACTTGTCATAGGACTAGTTAAGCGGTCCGAACGCGTTTCACGCGAACGACGCGTTAAAGTAGCATAAGCTACCTAAACGGGTCGTAATGGGTCGTAAGCACTTAGGTTAGGTTTCATTGTAGTATGTAGGCCTTGTTAAACCATATTACATGAGTTCCCCTACTCATTTGGTTTATGAGCCTCATTCTATCCAATCCTTCGATTTAGGTCCGGATTATTAACATAGTTACCTATATTAGGTGCCGTTTGATTTCCGTGATCTCTAGCATTGTTTGGTTGTTACTCAAGGACTACTAAGCAATCTCAAGTGAGTACATAGACCCCTCTTTTACCGTTTTCAAACTGTTTTGGGGTGAAACACATGTTCCTACTTGTTACTTTCATGCTTTCCTGTTTTCACATCATATACTTGCTATGTTCATTAGTACACTTATAGTACATGATTTATATTACATTGTTTTGCTATGTATGTTTACTTAGCATACTTAGTACATTGATTTACTTTACATTTCTGCTATGTATGTTGACTGAGCATGCTAGCACATTGATTTACATGACTTTTCTGCTTCGTATGTTAACTTAGCATACTTAGTACATTGTTTTCATATAACATGTTCACATTTGCTATGACATTTGGTTTGCACAAACGGGACTTATATACGTTCATTAACATTAGCTACGCCGCTCGGTAGTAAGTACTGGTACCATAGGACTTGACAAATCCCATTCCTGACATCCCGGGTTTGTTTGGATGTAAGGAATGACTGAATCCGAAAACATTTCTTTTGATAACCTTGACTTAGGGTTATCCGTCTGTCTCAAGGCTTGAATGTATGCGTTAACTTACCACATAAGTGTTTGTATCAATGTAACATGCATTACTTTGTAAAACATAACTTTTTTGATATATTCAAAATACTTTGTTTTGTACATTTTTACAATTTGTTTATGTAACAACATACTACTTACCAGACATAACATTTGCTACACATTACTTGACTACATTTGGACTATTAACATTTGATATGATTTATACAAGGACTTTTGACAATTGGTTTAAACATAGACTTTATACATTGGTGGTTTGTTTAAGTGACTTAAGTAACAAGATGTGAGTAATATGATACAAGCATGGTGGATACGCCGCTGGTACTTCCTATATATAAGTGTTTGTATTATATTACATATCATAGCGTAATTTGGGTCTAAGGGGTTTGGTGCTGGTACCCTAGGGATTTCTTCTGGATTGAAGTCATGCATCTCTACTTGGTTTTCAGGGTTTTCTATCTCCATTGGTTGGTCAGGGACTAGTAGCTGTGGTTGGGGTGCTATTATTTGCTCCAGATTTGGGTCAGCTGCAGTGGTTGCTAAGATGTGAATATTGGCTATACCCCTATTTATCATATCCTGGGCATAGGCATCTGTCTCTCTTTTGGCTGCTGCTAGTGCTCTCTGGTCTTGTAACTTTTTCATACGCTTCCTACGCTCATGTGCCCCTCGACTGAACCATCCCCCCTTTTTCTGAGGAAATGAATCTTCTGACTGAGCCTTAAACACAAAGATTCCTTCTTCCGTATCAGCAGAGTACCCTGAGAGGGCAGGCTGAGAAGAGGAGGTGCCTTCGCTTCTAGGCGAACCAGACAATTGACGGTACGCGTCAGATGGTCCTTGGTCGCTCATACTGTAAACTAACAAATAGTCAAATGACACATAACAATAAATACAGTTATGCATGTATTTCCGTAATTTATTTCCTAACACAAAAATTAAAATTTAAGTGTCAGCAGAACACTTCTTTGGTTTAGACCAGTGGCTAGGCTCTGATACCACCTTCTGTCACAACCCCCGATCCCTTATCTGTCCCGGGAACGGGCGGACACGAACTCAGAATTCTGGTGGTATCAGTTGGTTAATTTGGCAGCGGAAATTACATCAGGACCGTAGTTAGGAAATGTTTATCAGAGTAAAACCACCATATTTGATATTAATAATCACATGGGTAAAACCCAAGTTTCTTATTAGAACATGTTTATAGGGATAAACCCTATTTTATTTAATTTAAAACATCATCTTTTAGGTAACTTTTATAGCCACATTTTTCCCAAGCCGTCAGTGCTCTCCAGCTGGCTTTTTACTAATTGGCTGTCACATTGTGTTACCTGAAACGCGTTTTAAAAACATTTTTCAGTGGGAAATACTGGTGAGTGAATCCCAATTTAATCAAGAAATATTAATTTAATTTAAACTTAACAGTATTGAGGGGGATTACAATGTTTATATCTACCCAATTACTCATTCGGTACTGTCAATCCTGACTGGTGGGTCATATTACACATTGGCTAACTCTTCGTCCAATGGTAACGTTACTCACATTTTGTATACAAAACCCCAACATACCGGCACTAATCGTATAATTACAAAGACTCAATCACTGCTAAATTGCATTGTAAAATAGTTAAGGTTTTGTAAAAACTGTTAACAAAAAGGAGATTACTCACATTGTTGTCTTAGATTTTTCGTAAGGGTTTCCTGGTGATAATCTAAAATTTACACAAAAGTACACGCGTTAGTATAATAACCAATTTTAACATTAGCAATACCCTCCCCGAGACGGCATTCCAATGACTACGTCGGGCAGAACCACGACAGCCATTACGGAACCCTAGATCAATCGGGCAGCGTATCTAATACGTATCCAGGGGTTATAATACTTACAACGGAGCAGAACTTCGCTAATTAGGGGGATATTATACCCGCTTCATAAAGCCTATATCAGAAATTGAGATTGAGAAAGAAAGAAATGAACGACGGAAAACGAAAACCCGTTGCTTTCTTATATAGGTGCTGATCTCATTTCTCTCGCGGCCCGCGTAAAACAAGCACAGGGCCTACGCGGCCCGCGTTGACCTCCGGTCAATGCGTACCTTAGCTGGGTCATCAGGTAGGCTCTCCAGATGTTGGGCCACGTGGCGGCCCAGGGCCGTGCCAGGCCTTAAGTGGACGCGGCCCGCGTCACGGTTGGGGTGAGGCTTACGCGGCCAGCCTCAGCCCAAAAATTCAATTTTTATTTATTTTTAATACTATTTAATATATTTGAGGCCCGTTTTCGCATATGGGGTGTATTTTGGGACATTTTGGAATATTTTAAAATATATTAGGGTGTCGGAAAATAATAGAGGGTGTCGGTTTATTGAGGATTGTGAAATATATTCATCTGTAAGACTGAATCTAGGGAATCTTGATACGGGAGTATATTCAGAGGTGGGACACTAGAATAAGTTAAGTTCTTAAAACACTAAATCTCGTATCTTGAATCAATTGAAGTTTGTGTGAAAATTTAAGTGGATCAGTATACTGACAATCTAAGTGAATCCTTTAGAACTTAAAGTCTATAAAAAGGTCAACGGTGCTAGTGACTTGTCATAATCTAATATGATCCTCTGACACGAACTCAAACAAAAATATGTTTGTAAATATTTATTTATTGCATTTTATTTCAGAAAAATTCAAAAAGATTTTGTTTCTGCTTAAGTTTCGACAACCGATGTTTGAAAGCTGAGTTTCAAAATCTTAGTACGTTGTTCATGTTTCTAAAAATAAGCAAAAGTTCATTAATTTAAAACTTGAGGTTTTTAATCGAAAGATCTAAAAACTGTTTGTGAAAATCTCCAAGGTCATTAGTTTGGACTTGGATGATATTCTGTGAAAATTTTGGTACCTGGATTCTTTCATTGTCAAATATATAGAAGTTATTTGATAGGGGGAGAGAGCTAGGTAATTTGTTCCTGTTATAGAGCTAGGTTACAAATCCTGGATTAACCTAAAAAGCTTTAATAAAATATCTGTGATAAGAGCTAGGTTTCTCGATCCTAAAATTATTAGAAATTTCTCTCATGAGTGTTTTTGAATTGTCATATGAGTTAAGCCAGATTACGATCCTGATAGCTGAGTCTAAGGGGGAGTCTTGAAAAAAGCTCAAAGCAAGGGGGAGTTTGCAATCAAAGAGCCAGGTGACTATCCTGGAGGAGAAACTGGAGAGAGAGAGAGAGAGAGTCTACCGAAAGGGGGAGCTGAAGCAGAACGCAGATTCAAGAAGAGTTGTTAAAGCATTGGGGAGTTTGTGTACTGAAGATGTCAACACTTTTGGAAGACTCAGAGAAAGAAGATAGAAAGTTACGAGATTAACTGCAGCAATATCCAAGGGGGAGTCTGTGAGTGCATATGTCTATCGCTTCCGTCAATCTCGTATCGTAGCTTAATCAGATGAGACAAGACTGGTGCTGAACTGAACAAACCATAAAGTTTATGAGTGTTAAAGTTCATTCGTACAAATGGACTTGAGTCCATTCGGACGAATCAACTTTATCAGTCTATCCGTAACATCTTAAGTCCATCTGTAACATTAATTCGTAGGTTATGTCCATTCGTAACTTACAAGGCCTATTCGTTCGGATGGAGGTCCATCCGTAGATACATAGTTACGGATGAGGAACTACTATATATACCTAGCATGTCTTGTTCATTGTGAGACTTTGGCTGATCAAGAGGGGAAACTCTTGCAGTTTGTTTTGTGGTTGTGAACTTTCATATCATCAATAGAAAACAAGTTTATTTACTTCTTTGTGTTCAATCTACACACGTACTTGGATTCTGCACAAGATACGTGTTCTTCGCATTCAACGGTTACAGATTCGATCCTAGAGCGAACCACAGTAATTTGGCTTGACCAATGGTGAAGTGTCAGACAACTGCCTACACTATTCCCCCTCCACTGAATAACATTTTAATACTTGAGTTTGCTTTCAGCCGTCTGAGTAAGTTTGAGATTTTCTCGTTGGTGGGATGTGGTGTTGTCATTTTTAGGATCGATTCTAGTGAGGACTTTGGACGCGAATGTTCTTGTTGGGATACCTTTGCTGACAAAGGTCCCACGGATGGCGCCAATGTCAAATTCTCAAAGTTCTGTGCCTACTTATAGAGATTCATCTGCGTCCAAAGAGGGCCTTCAAGATGATCTACAAAAAAAACATCGTTAGCCTAGTCACGGAGGACCCCGGAGGGGAATCCGTGACCAAGCTCTGGCGTGAGAATAAGAAAGCTTGCCGTAGAGAGAACAAGATTCCGGCATAGTGATCTGGTCGAAATAAATGGTGTAGATTCTGGATTGTGGGTATTCAATGAGCTTTCAGAGAATGTCTCCCATTAAATGCTCCTTAAGTGTGTGTATGTTGTAGTTATGAAATTACTTACTTTTTCTTGATCGTTTCCTTGACTTATATATAAAGCCTTGTGCTTATCCGATGGCTTACTTTTACAGAGATCTAACGGTCTTCCATTAATCAGAAGAGATCTCTGACCCTTTCAGTTCTCTGCTCACTGCTGAGATATAGGAGGATCCTCGCACTCAATGCGGATTGTCCTTTACTCATACTATCACCGAAAACCACTATCTCTTCTGTTCAGGCATTAAATGCCATTGACAGATTCTATCAATAGTTTCCATGACCGAAACAGTGTCTTGAGGTGATGATCATCTTATAACACTCCTCTCGAGGCCCAGTCTTTGTGTAAGGCTTAATGGGCTTCGTAGTCTTTTACGTTGGAAGCCCAGACGAGGAGCCCAACCAGGGGCCCTCGTCGACACACTATATATACAATAAATTTGGCAAAACTATTAATATATTAAAACACATATAATGTTTGTTTTTTAAAGCTCAATACACACATGTGTTTAAATTATTTAGACGTACAATATAAATTTTGTTGACAACGGAGTTGCATTCAAGATAAAGTATATTTTTAGTACTGTAGGCTATACACGAGTACCGGACTCCGGTAGGTTAACAAAATGAACCAATATTTGTTTTCAATGTTTTTGATCGATCTAAAACACATAACGATATCCATTTGAGTGTCGGTATCTTAACAAACATAATCAATACCGAATGAATTCCCACCGCGTAGCGTGAGGGATCCCACTTGATAGAAACAAAGGGTTGTTTTTAAATAAAAAAAACCAACATGGGCTTTTCTAGACTCTTCTTCAAACCCAAGGATCACACTTGCAACTAAAACAACAAAAACAAACATCACCACGTTCCACTCTTCTTCAAACCCAAACACAATTCTAGGGCTCCGATTAACGATCAAACCACTCCAATCCAACAGTAAAACCTGCTAATTCAGATTTAATCGATGGCAAATAGCAACAAAAGAGACGAACCTTTAACAGCTCCACCGGTCGATCAATGGTTTGACCTAACCCTAGGTTCCTCTTTTCAGGACAATCCGTCTTCCAAATTCTGCACTCTTCGCTGTACGTATTTGTTTATAATTATGCAATTTACGTGTTTATGTGCAATTTGATTGAAATATATCTTATGTTTTTGTTGAAATCGATTTGTTAATTTGTAAATTTAGGTTGTTTTGGAGTAGAAAAAGGTGATTTTAGGTTATTAATGATTTTAATTGTATGTTGCATCTGGATATTTCAGTGATTTTAGGTTATGAATATGCATTTTAAGTGTTATGTGCAATAAGACAATCTGATTGAAAAAAATATTGTCTCTGTAGATTCGGAATCGGTGCTGCCAGAAGTTATTTTTATTGAAATTTTGTTGATAATTTGTTAATTTAGAATGTTTTCGAGTAAAAAAAGGTGTGATCATTGGCTAGTTTGATTTTAGGTCATCGATAACTCTTAACTGCTGTTACATCTGGATATTTCAGATGAATTTAAGCCTGCATCAATCGATAAGAACCAGCCTGGTAAATTGCACAAGAGTAAAGATAATAAAGTGGCAGTTGAATTTCAAAATAACCAACCAGGGAAACCTAAAGTCTGTTTTGACGGTAGCATAGAGGATTACAAGGATAACGATGCAGTTTTGTTCTTTGACGGGTCGAGTTTTAGGTTAGAGCGGTTACATAGATCGGTTAAGCGGTTAAGGCATGTTCGGCAACCTGGCGAGTCTGCTGCGGTTGGTGCCACTAGTTTATCAGTGCCGGTTCCTGAGTCTAGCTCACCGCCACTTGGGAAGGGACCTAAAACGCAGTCGTCAAATAAGAACTTACTTCCTCCATCCGTAAGTTATTCTTTTGTTTCTTTTTTTAATTTAGGATCTTACGGTTTTAATTAATTGAGTCGGTTTTGTGCACATGTACAGGTTGAAGTTGAACGAATTGAAATTGGGAACTTTAAAGGTTTCGGTATGTTCTCGATCATTAATTTCCTTACTTGCTATTTATGAAATGTAGAGAAAGTTTGAAAATGCAAGACCACCATATCGTGCGATGCATACGCGAGCATCTCAACCGCACATCTGATCTAATCTAGGCATTCAATTGAACGCGGTGGCACAATAGTAATTAACTTTGCATAATTACGCACGTTATATTGGTGGTTGCGTACCGTCGCGTTAAGAGCCTTTTGTACGTTAACTGGCCCCATGAAATGTAATACCAATAAACCGAAAAGTCACTCACCCTAATTGTTAGGGGTGAGCAGAAAACCGAAACTGAAAAAACCGAGTTAACCGAACCGAAAAAAAAAAACGGAACTGAAAAAAACGGAACCGAAATTTATGGATTTGTTTTGGTTTTGCGTTTTATGAAAACAGAAAAAACCAAACTGAACCGAATAACCCAAATAATCATTATTTAAATGTTTGCTATATATATTGATTTAAGAATTTTTTTTAATGTTAAAAAGTATTTATAATAAGAACATTAGCATGTTTATTTATCTTTGAAATGATTGATCTTTAGCCTACAAGAAATAACAAAGTTTAACATAAAACATAAATGACTTTCAAAGTATTATAAAAGAAAATGTGTTAAAAACTTTGAAGAAACATAAATATAGATTAGAAGGTTAGGTTTATGTGAATAATATCATTTCAAAAGGTTAAATATATTAACATAAATGCAAACACCTAAGAAAGATTTTTAAATCTTGGATTTTACTTTTTATTTTTGTGTCTTATGTAAATTTTGTCCCAAAAACCGAAAATAACCGAAAAACCTAACCGAACCGTTGTTAAAATTAAAACCGGAAAAAACCGAAATCAATCGGTTTAGGTTTTGGTTTTGCCATAAAACCCAAATGAACCAAACCATACACACCCCTACTAATTGTGGTATGTTAAAGTCACTTAACTGGTAAAAAAGAGACACAAAAAAATCACTAAACTAATTTCAGTATATTAAAGTCCCTAAACTTGTCTAAAATCCATGTACATAAGATTTTCTTTTTAAAAATCATGACTTGTTAACTCTTAAATTGGTCAACATTTGATAGTGACACCAACATAAAAAAAACTTACACCTTGTTTTGACTAATTTAAAAGTTAACAAGGCGTATTTCAAAATATAAGTTTGAAAGTATATGGATTTCAAACAAGTTTAGGGACTTTTGTATATACAGCAATTAGTTTAGTGAATTTTTTCATTTAATTTTTTACAAGCTGATGGATTTTACTATACTATATAATTAGGTTGATGGGTCTTTTCTTGAAAAATAAGAAAGTATATTGGTTTTTAATGAAATTCACCACGTTATTAAATGTTTTATTTTTTTTCCAGATGGGAAGGCTAGAGAAGAAAAGGTTATCGATAATCCACCAGTCCCGCCAAATTCATTCTATACATCACCCGACCAGAAGACCGATGATGACCTGGACGAACAGCTCGACATTCTCAACAATGATGATGATGAAATTGACATTGGCGGAACCGATAATATGGAGCCTGTATTACCAGAAAGACAACCATTTACCGGAATTGACATTAATATCCCACATCAAAACGAAAGTGATGATGAGATTGCAGAGGTTGATGTGAGTGATGATGATGGGGACGGGGTCGCAAATGCCGCAGAAGCGCTGAGAGCACAACTGAATGCTGAAGAAAGAAAAGAACCATCTTCAAGCTCTGGTGATAGTAGCGGCAGTGACAGCGGGAGTAGTAGCAGCAGCAGTAGTAGTGATAGTGAAAGCAGTGATGGTGACTCTGTTAACTCTATTTAAGAAACTTATACGAGTTTTCATTCATGTAACCTTTTTTTATTAAAATATGTGTATCATGAAACCAAAAACAACCTGGAAGTTGAAAAGAAAACAGAATATTGAGATCGACAACTGGGATTGTTTATTCGAGAATGGTCGTTGATACATAATCAATGATTTCTTCATTGAATTATCTTATTATATGATCTTCAAGACCGCAGCTTCAACTCCAAATCCGTCTGGCGTGTCATGCAAAATGAAAGCATTCTTCTGCTAAAACGTCCGGACATCAACATGATTGCACCAATAAACATCGAGATTATCAAACAAATCTTTAACATCGTTTGTATATTCTTCAGTGTAATCACCAAATTTCGCAGACAGGTTTGGTTCTGATGATAGTTTGATGTTCTGAAGTACCAAGTGAAGTTTCTGAGAGTTACTGGGCAATGTAAGTCCCACTTGGGGTCTCTCATGTTTCAGGAATGGGACCGCCCAAGGGATCAACCTTCGGGCTGAGTTGGTCGGCCTAGGAAGGAACGCCACAACGCATCCGGGTTCCCTTGGCAGGTTAAAACGCTGGTTCACAAACCCGTGGGTGAACCATCATTCGGGATGATGTCTTTTTTATTGAAACATTTAATGATATAATAATTTCGGACACAAATGATTATATTTATATATGCGATATGTATCTAATAATGTATGGGTTTGCGTTCTTGTTGAGAGCTTTGCGACAAGCTAAAATGTGTACAAAATAGAGCTAATATGAATGGGATACCGGTAATCAAGTTAGTAAGTCCGATATGAAACTTGAAATAAGTCAAACTTGTCGTACACATGTGGGTCAACAAACCATGTAATGGTTTATAAGTAAAGGAGCCAAGATGACTGGCAAGCCTGCTCGATTGTGTTCAACTCCCAACACTTACATACGCGCAAGCAGTAGCGGACCCAGGATTTTTTTCCTAGGGGTGCGGAAATTTTTTAAAGATTTTAGACCGCTAGCTATATAAAAAAATCGGTTCATAGCGGGTCGGATCGGGTCGGGTCATGTAAAACAAGTAAAAACAAACAAAAAAAGTTTCATAGCGGGTCGAATCAGATCGGGTCGGGTCCATTTCAATTCTCAAACAATCAAACCCTAGTTCCTAACTTCCTATCATATTAACAAACAAAAAAAAACATCTACTTTTATTTCTCTTAATCATTCAATAAAAGAACAAAACTAGTAGTTGGGTTGGGCTTGAATTGGTATTAAGTTATTGGGGTTAATGGATTGAATTTAAGTTTTATTAAAGGGGTTAGTAGGCTAACTTATTTACATAATTTGATCGGGTTTCAATCCGTGTTCACAATTTTCTTTACATAAATTCCTAACATTTTTTTCTAAGGGGTGCGGACGAAAATTTCCAAGGGGTGCGGTCCGGATTTTTCGCGAAAAATACCACTAAATTTTTTTTTTCAAGGGGTGCGGCCGCCCACCCACCCCATAACTTGGGTCCGCCCCTGCGCGCAAGGGGGAGGGGCTGCAACGATTTGAATGACCTAAGTCTTTAAACTTAAGCGTGCTCATGAGTCATGACCTACGAACAGAAATGTCGGATCAAAACCCTTGATTTTGTTCTAAATTGTAATATTTTTTTAACCAATTAACTTATTATCTAGTTTCAAAGCATTATGAATCGTAACCAGAAGCGTCTAGTAAAGTCCACAAGACAAGGAGAAGTCGTATTAAACTAGTAAAGGTCCGCTGGAACTCACGTCACGAACCCGAGAATACATGGGAACGTGGAGTTCAGATCAATACAAAGTACTCCTCCACCTGGTCGAGAAGAGTCCTTTAAAGGATAACTCAACGTGAATTTCGGGACGAAATTCTTTTTAACAGGGGGAGAATGTGACAAATGGCAATTAACCAGAAAATCCGTACAAACTAATCACTACTTTATTTACATAATCTCATGCATTTAGCGTAATTTAATTACGTAACAGTGTCGTTAATTGGATAACAAGGTTAGGACAAGGAAACAATGCTAAAACATATGTTGGTTTTCGCCACATTGCGAACCCAAGCAAACAATGTCCTAAAAGTGTTGGTAGAAAGTGCCACGTGCACTATTCACGGTTACACTATTCATGCCAGCAAACCGTGAAATCAGACCGAAACACTGAAAAACGACACTCGGATAACATAACTGAGTCCATTTATATAAGAAAACATTATTATGAAAACACATCTTGCAAAGATACAAGACTTTCCGGTATAACGCCCTAATCTCAAAAGTGTCTGTTTCGGCTTAAAATATAGTATTTTTAACTCGTCCGAACTTATAACAAAGCATTTCCGGGACTTCGGAACAATGTCAATTGATGAAAAACATACTAAAACAATAAGATGATATCAACGGAATGTTCATAATCACAAGTTTCCGGCGTTACGTCGCTATGCACTAAACTAGTTCGTTAGCGACTCGACGAACTAGTAGGCGACATTTTTTGTCACGAAACAAGCAAACAAAGAATCTAGCGAGCTAGTTAAGCTAAATTTGGGACTCGGAATCACTTCAAATAACCTTCGGATGCAAGAAAACAACTTACGGAATTTCTTGTCGGTACGACATAAAAGCGTCGTAAACGAGCCGACGACGAAACGAAAAGCATTTTTAAGCATCAAGACATGATTTTTACTAGTTTAGGGAACTAGTTAATAATAATTTTGGATCCGAAACACTAATCACCCCTTAACGACGTAATTAAAACCCTAATCACCATAATTAGCCTAATTGCCAAAATATCTTCATGTTAATCAAGTTTTTATAAAATATTTACATGTTACCCCCCCATGTCATCATGGCCGAAAATCAAGTGGGCCCCACCCCTTGATTATGTTTGAAATTGTGAAGATTTGGGCATGGCTCTTGTCATAGTTGTCGTTGAAATTAGAGATTTATATCATCACTATACCATACTTGTTGGACCTATCCATTATATCACTTCTCTACCATCAAAGTAAACACCAAACCCCCCCCCCCCCATGTTCCCTTCTAAAATCGGCAGCCCCAAGCCCCTACTAAACCCCCATTTTCATCCATTAAAATCACAAAATTAAGCCTACTAAACCCACCACAAGATCATTCAAGGAAGGAGCATCATTAGGAGCACCTTTGGAGCTTAATTTTCTTCTTTTTTTTCTTGTTTAGATTGTGCAATATTGTAAGTCTTCTAATCACCATTTTTAAGCTTCATTTTACTAGTTAATCTCAAAAGTACTAGTTGATTATCTTGAAATCAAAGTTAAGCATAAACAAAAACCCTAATCTCAAAGCTAATAAACACTAAATCTAACTATATTATGTGTTGATATGTGTAGATTAGTGTAGTTAGTTTGTATAATCATGTTGTTTATGTTGATATTGGTGATTTAAAGCTTATGTTTATGATGATCTTGTGGGTATATTCTTGTAGTATTCAAGATTAGTGTTCATCTTACCATGATGAACATAAATATATGATTTAAACATGGATATGTTTAAATCTTGAAAGATCATCATACTCACTTTCGTGAACTAAATATGTGTTTTATAGATTTCAAAAAGAAACAAGAGTTTAAAAGGGTTTACAACCTAATCTTGGAAGATTAGTAGACTTTGATTTTACAAGACTAGTTAAAAGACTTGATTATTACAAAATATCATTATAAAAAGCCTTGTAATCAAAGGGGTTAAAGTGTGAAACTTGATTTGAATTTATGGCAAAAATGATTTATTTAAAAGTCTAGCAAAAATATGAAAATTATTTGTCATAATCAAGTTGTTAAAATACACTTATTAAGTTCATGGAAATGAGGGATTAAAGTGTATATTATCATGTAAGTAAAGTTGAGGTATTGAAAATTGATTTGGAGAATTGATTATGATTGTGGGTTAAACAGGGTTTAAACGCGTATTTATAACGTGGGAAACGTCATAGTTTTAGGGGAAAATATGGCGAATTTTTCTAAAAATCTAATCGCGATTATAGAGGGGATTAAAGGGTGATTAACAATGTTAAACGCGATTAGTGGTCTTAAATGTCATTATGGAAACTTTGATGGGAATATTTAAAGTTTAAATATTCAAGAAGTTCTTATGAACCTAAACTTATATTTTTACAAAAATAAATGGGTAAAAATATAACAATGTGTAAATATAATTTTTGGTAAGAAAAATTATATACTTTTGGAAACTTGCTAAGTGCTTGCAATGTGTGCTATATATGTGTATGTATTAGATACCTACAGGGTGATCAAAATAAATACACATACATGTTCCTACATGGTCCAAGAAATGCTAGTAAAATCGGACAATTAACTAGAATGGTCGAAACGGAAATACATAACACTTGAAGACAACAGATTGGGCGTATCGACATCGTGAACAAGTTACTACAAAGGCGAGTCTAAAATAACATATTTTAGACATTAAAACGAACACATATCTGAACGATCGATAACAAGAATCCGGAAAGTCGAAAACTATACAAATTACCAAGTATTTTTCATAGGAAAAATGAACTTATTTAAAGTTTACTACTTGGTAACATTTTGGTAAAAAAAATTGCAAGATTATGTTAATGGACTCATAAAGTTAGAATTGGGTCTATCAAAGCTAGTAATGGGCTAGGCCCAAATTCCTTAATACATGGGCTAGGGCCCAATGGCAATATAACATTGGCTCGGCCCAATAACAATAAAACATGGGTTAGGCCGAATAACATAGATAATATGGGCTCGGCCCAATGACATGGGCTCGGCCCAATAACATTAAAACATGGGTTAGATACGATAACATAGATGACATGGGCTCAGCCCAATGACATGGGCTCGGCCCAATGACATGAGCAAAGGCTCAATGACATGCGTGCACTGCACGAGGACGTGTGAAGAACGAAGCTGATCACACATAAGTCAATATACATAGAATACATGAATACGCTTATGAATTCAATACGAATAGAATACATGTATACACATAACAATCGAGCGAGTAAACTATCAACGCTCTGAAATACAAAGTTGTTCCAAAAATGACAAACGAGAACATAATAAAGAATTCAAGATGAACAACTTGTACGAGGTCCGAAAGACCTAGTGTCTAACGAGATTAGTATACATGTAGGTTATTGACACGTACGGACGCTCACTTCGATATCATAATACACAGAACGCAAACTTGTGAGTTCATGTCCCTCCTTTCACTGTTTTCAATGTTTTGTTTTCAAAAACATCGAGGGGAAATACATGCTAAAACTATTGGTATGTTAGTTACGGAGTAGTAGATAACATGATCAATGTGCATAAGTAGGGAGATAACATTAGTAACCATTAATCACTTAGTGACCAAGGTGCAAAAGGTGTAGATCTATTGGGCTTGAGGCACGCCCCACTCCTGGTTGGTATACCCTGGAGTGCTTTTGTGATCCCAAATGATGACAAAGTGTTCTCGGTTTGGTTATTTACTTATGGTACATTATGTCAGGGGGCTCGCTACTCACTGATAGATCCTTAACAGACTCCATGAATGAATCAGAACATACCATGATTACAAGATAGCATTTACGAGATTTCATATGATAACAAATACTGCATGAACTCGCTCAACTTTTGTTGATTTTTTTAAAACTACATGTATTTCAGGAAACAGGTCTTGAGCCGGTGATTCACTATGGGATTCGGGAAAACAAATGACAACGATTTCCACTTTTTAAGGGTTTGTCTTCTATATCCCAAATTCGTATGGGTATATAGGAAACAAAACCTTACTAAGTTTTATGTTAAAACTATCTTTTATGATGTGTAAAACAATCTGATAACTATGTTATGTCTAATGTTGTGAGCATGTATGGTACTTGAAACTACTTTTGGGAAAATATGTAAATATTCGTTGGAATTTATATAACTATGGCATCGTTGTTGGTTCATGTTGTTAAATACATTTGGATGCAATGATTACCTTTCTTACGTCACACACAATACGCTTCCGCTACTAGCAGGGTGTGACAGATTGGTATCAGAGCTCCGATTGTAGTGAACCGGGGACAAACTTTTATAAAGTTTGGTCTACAATCACCAAGGGCTCTCACATGAAAACAAAGTTGATAACATTACAAAGATGATTTCAAAAAGTATGAAAAAATGACAAAAGGTTTTCATTGTGTCACTATAACATGAGGATCTATCACGTGGGCTCAATCATAAGTAACTGATAGGGTTCAATACATGTTTAGTCTATAAGGAATAGACTTGAAAACACTAAGGCTTACATGTGAAACATGAGAACAAAAACAACATGGGATTTAGTGATTACATATATAATGTATTTATATATGTGATGTACGGAATATTTGCCAAGAATGAAAGTACCTTCGACTACGAATTTTATTATTACACTTAACTCACTCGATGAGAATGACGACCTCGCGTCTATTACGAAGCTTTTGGCGGAAGTGGTCCCTAATCGAGACCCTAAAGCTTTGATTCCGTGGAAGATGGTTGCTTCCCTCGAGTAGTATATGTCTAGCTTCGGTCGTGACGACGAGGCGGAGGTGGCAGCCTTGGACAACAACTCTACTACTGGGAAGAGGTCCCTGAGATTCATAAAGGTCATGATTGATTACATTCTTGTTAAGGCAAGGAAGATGAGGTATTCATCTTGAAGGTGCCCCTCCAGTGGTTATTATTACGAATTCTTTTTAGACTAACGTTGTGCCCTTTCACGAATAATGACAAGGGGCATTGGCACGTGGACCAGCACGAAGGTCCCTTCTATGTTGAAGGTATGTAGACAATAGACTCCTCTCTCTGACTGATCGTCTGCTTTGAACGAGAGACACTGGGGTGCCCATGCAAGACAATTTATTATTACGGGGGCCCACGTAATAACAACTTGTAGTGCATGGGAAACCTGGTGGACTCTGCGGGTCAAACTAAGAGATCACTATCCATTCGAAGTTCTTAAGTTGTTCAAATTTCTATCTAGTAGAACACTAACCAGAATGGTTACTATAACACTCTACGATACAGGAAGACTACACGTATTGTTTGCACTTAACATACGATCTATAACACGAGTCGCTCGAGACTAGTCATCGAAAGCAAACAAAACTCGTTAGCCACCCATGGAGGATTTTTCCTCAACATTCTCGAAATTCTTGTACATGGGCTGGTTCTTTGGTGTCTATGACACCTTACTTTATCTTAGTTATCGGAGATGATTACATTAAACTCTGTCGTTCGATAATTGTCTTATTCCAAGGGATGCTATGGCATGAGCCATGCTACAACCCCTTCATTGTATTATTCGACATCTATGGAAATTATAACAATTTTGTCGAAGCTCGTGGAGCTCAAGGGGTATCAACGTATTCGTTACACGGGCTAATGCGGCGAAGGATTTTTCCTACTTTGGATGATCGAGATCCAGGAAGTATGGAATACACGTTGTAAAAAAATGGGAGACGACTGTTTGGTTTCTCCTCCTCAACGAATTACTTCTTTTCCCATTTAGACATATGGCTAATACACTCAAGAGGTGTTATGCATTTTGGAATGCGTTTATTCATGAATATCATTGTTCAAACATACCTGAGCAATGCTGTCTTGAGGTTTCCATGACCAATCACATTCTTAATTCTTAGGCGCATTATAGGCTATATCTGTCCAAATAAAAGCCTAGACCCAATGATACTATGTATCGGAAACAACGTGGCGTCGAAAAAAAAATCTACGCCTAGAAGAGGGTCAGTTAATCAGCGCCCTACTATTAAAGTTGAACTAGAGGTCATATGGAACAAAATGAGGTTGTCGAGTCGACACTAGTGATGGTACTGATGGTACTGGTAGTTCAAGTGGTTCAAATCCCGATGGGACGAGAATGTGTGGCAATGCCACACTTGGAGATGCAATCACACCAGATTTTAATCCTAAGGCTTTTCCGGATTATAAGCCGCGAGACCTCATTGATACGGAAGGTGCGGTGAGTTCTATCCGCGAGATAAAGACAAGGAAGTCAGTTAACCTTGCTAATAAATGTACTCCTAAGTAAACGTTTTGGTAAACGAATAGCCTTCTGTTGAATGAGGCGTTAACTTGGTGGAATCTCCAAGTGCAAACTATAGGGAGTAATACAACAAAGAGGTTATTGTGGGAAGAACTCAAGAATCTTAAGCGAGAAAAGTATTGCTCGCTAGTGGAAAAATTCCAAGTTTGGGAACCGAGCTCTAGAACTCGATCATGATTAGAGCTAATGTTGTCAGTTACCCCGACGCCTCTACAATCTGTCAAGGATTGATTGCATATTGGATAACACTCGAATCCAAACGCACTGAGCGCTACATTTGGGGTTTAGCCCTGAGATCCGAATCATGATCACATCATGTCACCCCACCTAGATTTATTTTCAAGTAACTCTCTCAGTTAGTCTCACCAAGGATGTGGTGAGGATGGGGGACTGCCCAAGGAGGGTGTTAAGAGAAAGGGAAATCCCGTGACAAGCAAAGCGAAGGCGATTACTGCCATAATCGATGCTCGCATTAAGAAGTATGCTAATAACTTGTCAAAATTCGGAATGAGATAGGTGAAACTTTCATCATGAGGGCACTTGCAAAAGTGACAAGAGTAGCAGTGTGGTGAGACTTGGCACAAAACAGAAACTAATGAGTTAGCTATATTTAAGAATGAACGAGGTGGTTTTTACTGTGGCAAGGAGGTCACTACGAGCATGGATGGTTAAGGATGAATCAAGCTAGTGAGTAAGCAAGTCTAGGGGTATACTCTACTCTACAACCATCGTGTATCAATTCTTTGGATACCAACATCGGCTTAACTTAGTGTCTTTAGATACTAAGCATATACACGAATTAGAGTCATGTAGGTTAAACATGTCTTGCTCTATCAAGTTAGCTTATGACGAATTAGCGAAGTCATGTGAAGTCATTAAGGGTCGCCGATACGTTCCTATCAACCGACCTGTTGCATCCGTGTTGTTTAATACCGGTGTCGGTATTAGCTACATCCCCATAAATTCAAAGTATGCTTGGCCGAGTCAAGTAAACTAGACGTCCTCTCATTCAATAGGATTGGCCAATGGTAAATTAGACAAGCCAGGAAAGACATCAAAGGATGCACACTCGAACTTGGAGCACGAAAATTCAGTAACGACTTTTCACTCATTCAATTAGGTTGTTACGACTTAACTTCTGGCATAGACTGGTTGGCCGACAACCGAGCAGAACTAGTTGTGCTGCGAAAACTATTATTCTTTTTCCCCCTGTCTGACGAGAGAACATCTTTTGGTGCACGGAGAGAAACACGACACACGGCTGCTGACCAACAACTGTATGAAGGCTCGGAAGAGTCTGAGAACATGATGCATCGCCTTTCTTGTCCATGTGGTCGACAAGAAGGCCGAGTAGCGCAAGGTGGAGGACATCCCTGTGGTAAGGGAATACCCTGAAGTCTTTCCAGAAGACTTGCCGGAACTACCTCCGCAGCGACAAGTCGAATTCAGTATCGATCTTGTGCCAGGAGCTGCACCGGTGGCGAAAGCTTCATATAGACTCGCACCCTCGGAGATGCAGGAATTATCTACTCAGCTTCAGGAATTGTTTGGCAAAGGATTCAATAGACCGAGTTTCTCACCTTGTGGAGCTCCGGTGCTATTTGTCAAGAAGAAAGACGGAACCTTTCGGATGTCTATAGATTATCGAGAACTGAACAAGTTAACAATAAATAACCGGTATCCTTTACCAAGGATTGACGACTTGTTCGACCAGTTACAAGGTTCTAGCTTCTATTCCAAAAATTGATCTAAGATCCGGACACCATCAGCTGAGGATCCAAGAGGAAAGCATTCCTATGACAGCGTTCAGGACTTGCTATGGGCATTACGAGTTCCTTGTTATACCTTTCGACCTAACAAACGCTCCCGCCGTATTCATGGGTTTGATGAATCGGGTATGTAAGCCATATCTCGACAAGTTCGTGATCGTATTCATTGATGACATTTTAATATACTCACGAACCAAGGCGGAACATGAACAACACTTGAGAACTATTATGGAGCTACTTAAGAAAGAACAATTGTATGCCAAATTCTCAAAATGCGAATTTTGGATTCGCGAGGTCCAATTTCTCGGTCACGTTGTGAATGAGAATGGAATACATGTGGACCCAGCTAAGATAGAAGCCATAAAGAACTGAAACGCTCCCAAGACCCCAACGGAAGTAAGACAATTTCTAGGCTTAGCGGGATACTATCGTAGATTCATTGAGAATTTCTCTAAAATTGCTCAACCGCTAACCTCGCTCACTCAAAAGGATAGAAAGTTCGATTGGGGTGAAAAACAAGAAACGGTATTCCAATTACTTAAAGATAAACTATGCCAAGCGCCAGTCTTATCACTCCCTGACGGTACCGATGACTTCGTGGTGTACTGTGATGCAACGCGTCAAGGCTTGGGCTGCTTGTTAATGCAACGTGAAAAAGTCATCGCCTACGCGTCGCGACAGTTGAAAGTTCATGAAAAGAATTATACCACTCACGAACTAGAGTTGGGCGCAGTGGTATTCGCTTTAAAGATTTGGTGTCACTATCTCTATGGTACTAAGTGTACCATATTCACTGATCATAGAAGTCTTCAACATATATTCAATCAAAAAGAATTAAACATGCGCCAGCGGCGATGGGTAGAATTGTTGAATGACTATGACTGTGAAATCAAGTACCATCCGGGCAAAGAAAATGTTGTGGCGGATGCTTTGAGCAGGAAAGAGCGAGTCAAAACTTTACGAGTACGGGCTTTAGAGTTAACCATTCAGATGAACTTCACTACTCGTGTGCACGATGCACAACTAGAAGCTCTAAAGCCAGAGAACATTCAAGCAGAATCCTTGCGAGGATTAGAGAAACAACTGGAAGAGATCAAAGATGGCACAGGGTACTTCATGGGAAGAATCTGGATTCCTTACTTTGGCGGATTGCGAGACTTGGTGTTGGATGAAGCACATAAGTCAAAATATTCAACACATCTCAGATCTGATAAGATGTATCAGGATGTAAAGGAATATTACTGGTGGCCTAATTTCAAAGGAGATATTGCGACCTACGTTGGGAAATGCCTAACTTGTGCAAAGGTCAAGGCCGATTATCAAAAGCCATATGGACTATTACAACAACCCGAGATTCCCGTTTGGAAATGGGAACATATATCAATGGATTTCATTACAGGACTCCCACGGACCTCTAGAGGTCATGACAGGATTTGGGTTATCGTCGATCGATTAACCAAGTCAGCTCACTTCTTGCCAATTCGCGAGAAAGACAGTACAGAGAAGTTAGCTGAGCTTTATCTCAAAGAAATAATAGCACGTCAAGGAGTACCTATTTCAATAATCTCGGATCGCGATGGTCGCTTTGTGTCAAGAATATGGCAATCATTTCAGGAATCGCTTGGATCTCGTTTGGATCTAAGCACATCATTTCATCCGCAAAACGATGGACAAAGCGAACGAACCATCCAAACGTTGGAGGACATGCTTCGCGCCTGTGTGATGGATTTGGGCGGAAACGGGGATACTCATTTACCGCTAGTGGAGTTTTCCTATAATAACAGTTATCACACAAGCATCAAAGCCGCCCCATACGAGGCACTATACGGACGGAAGTGCCGATCACCGCTGTGTTGGGCGGAAGTCGGAGACAAACAACTCATTGGCCCTGAACTAGTCCAAGAGACTACTGACAAGATAGCAAAGATACGAGACCGTATCAAAGCGGCTCGTGACAGACAAAAGAGCTACGCGGACAGAAGACGTAAACCATTAGTCTTCGAGGTCGGAGACAAAGTCTTACTGAAAGTCTCACCTTGGGCCATTTGAAATTCTAGAAAAGATCGGTACCGTCGCGTACAAGTTGAAACTGCCAGAAGAACTCAGTAACGTACACGACACATTTCATGTGTCAAATCTTAAAAAAAAAGTCCAACAAATGAAAGCAGTTATCATCCTAGCGGATGGAATTCACGTAGATGATAAGCTCCAGTTTATCGAAGAACCTGTTTAGGTTATGGACTGGAAAGTCCACAAGACAAGGAGAAGTCGTATTAAACTAGTAAAGGTCCGCTGGAACTCACGTCACGAACCCGAGAATACATGGGAACGTGGAGTTCAGATCAATACAAAGTACTCCTCCACCTGGTCGAGAAGAGTCCTTTAAAGGATAACTCAACGTGAATTTCGAGACGAAATTCTTTTTAACAGGGGGAGAATGTGACAAATGGCAATTAACCAGAAAATCCGTACAAACTAATCACTACTTTATTTACATAATCTCATGCATTTAGCGTAATTTAATTACGTAACAATGTCGTTAATTGGATAACAAGGTTAGGACAAGGAAACAATGCTAAAACATATGTTGGTTGTCGCCACATTGCGAACCCAAGCAAACAATGTCCTAAAAGTGTTGGTAGAAAGTGTCACATGCACTATTCACGGTTACACTATTCATGCCAGCAAACCGTGAAATCAGACCGAAACACTGAAAAACGACACTCGGATAACATAACTGAGTCCATTTATATAAGAAAACATTATTATGAAAACACATCTTGCAAAGATACAAGACTTTCCGGTATAACGCCCTAATCTCAAAAGTGTCTGTTTCGGCTTAAAATATAGTATTTTTAACTCGTCCGAACTTATAACAAAGCATTTCCGGGACTTCGGAACAATGTCAATTGATGAAAAACATACTAAAACAATAAGATGATATCAACGGAATGTTCATAATCACAAGTTTCCGGCGTTACGTCGCTATGCACTAAACTAGTCCGTTAGCGACTCGACGAACTAGTAGGCGACATTTTTGGTCACGAAACAAGCAAACAAAGAATCTAGCGAGCTAGTTAAGCTAAATTTGGGACTCGGAATCACTTCATATAACCTTCGGATGCAAGAAAACAACTTACGGAATTTCTTGTCGGTACGACATAAAAGCGTCGTAAACGAGCCGACGACGAAACGAAAAGCATTTTTAAGCATCAAGACATGATTTTTACTAGTTTAGGGAACTAGTTAATAATAATTTTGGATCCGAAACACTAATCACCCCTTAACGACGTAATTAAAACCCTAATCACCATAATTAGCCTAATTGCCAAAATATCTTCATGTTAATCAAGTTTTTATAAAATATTTACATGTTACCCCCCCATGTCATCATGGCCGAAAATCAAGTGGGCCCCACCCCTTGATTATGTTTGAAATTGTGAAGATTTGGGCATGGCTCTTGTCATAGTTGTCGTTGAAATTAGAGATTTATATCATCACTTTACCATACTTGTTGGACCTATCCATTATATCACTTCTCTACCATCAAAGTAAACACCAAAAACCCCCCCATGTTCCCTTCTAAAATCGGCAGCCCCAAGCCCCGACTAAACCCCCATTTTCATCCATTAAAATCTCAAAATTAAGCCTACTAAACCCACCACAAGATAATTCAAGGAAGGAGCATCATTAGGAGCACCTTTGGAGCTTAATTTTCTTCTTTTTTTTCTTGTTTAGATTGTGCAACATTGTATGTCTTCTAATCACCATTTTTAAGCTTCATTTTACTAGTTAATCTCAAAAGTACAAGTTTATTATCTTGAAATTAAAGTTAAGCATAAACAAAAACCCTAATCTCAAAGCTAATAAACACTAAATCTAACTATATTATGTGTTGATATGTGTAGATTAGTGTAGTTAGTTTGTATAATCATGTTGTTTATGTTGATATTGGTGATTTAAAGCTTATGTTTATGATGATCTTGTGGGTATATTCTTGTAGTATTCAAGATTAGTGTTCATCTT
Organism: Helianthus tuberosus; assembly: GCA_030545235.1. Taxonomy (NCBI): domain Eukaryota; kingdom Viridiplantae; phylum Streptophyta; class Magnoliopsida; order Asterales; family Asteraceae; genus Helianthus; species Helianthus tuberosus. Next base: position 79,207,447 of record CM060417.1, on the reverse strand, counting down.
ACCATGATGAACATAAATATATGATTTAAACATGGATATGTTTAAATCTTGAAAGATCATCATACTCACTTTCATGAACTAAATATGTGTTTTATAGATTTCAAAAAGAAACAAGAGTTTAAAAGGGTTTACAACCTAATCTTGGAAGATTAGTAGACTTTGATTTTACAAGACTAGTTAAAAGACTTGATTATTACAAAATATCATTATAAAAAGCCTTGTAATCAAAGGGGTTAAAGTGTGAAACTTGATTTGAATTTATGGCAAAAATGATTTATTTAAAAGTCTAGCAAAAATATGAAAATTATTTGTCATAATCAAGTTGTTAAAATACACTTGTTAAGTTCAAGGAAATGAGGGATTAAAGTGTATATTATCATGTAAGTAAAGTTGAGGTATTGAAAATTGATTTGGAGAATTGATTATGATTATGGGTTAAACAGGGTTTAAACGTGTTTTTATAACGTGGGAAACGTCATAGTTTTAGGGGAAACTATGGCGATTTTTTCTAAAAATCTAATCGCGATTAAAGAGGGGATTAAAGGGTGATTAACAATGTTAAACGCGATTAGTGGTCTTAAATGTCATTACGGAAACTTTGATGGGAATATTTAAAGTTTAAATATTCAAGAAGTTCTTATGAACCTAAACTTATATTTTTACAAAAATAAATGGGTAAAAATATAACAATGTGTAAATATAATTTTTGGTAAGAAAAATTATATATTTTTGGAAACTTGCTAAGTGCTTGCAATGTGTGCTATATATGTGTATGTATTAGATACCTAAAGGGTGATCAAAATAAATACACATACATCTTCCTACATGGTCCAAGAAATGCTAGTAAAATCGGACAATTAAATAGAATGGTCGAAACGGAAATACATAACACTTGAAGACAACTGATTGGGCGTATCGACATCGTGAACAAGTTACTACAAAGTCGAGTCTAAAATAACATATTTTAGACATTAAAACGAACACATATCTAAACGATCGATAACAAGAATCCGGAAAGTCGAAAACTATACAAATTACCAAGTATTTTTCATAGGAAAAATGAACTTATTTAAAGTTTACTACTTGGTAACATTTTGCTAAAAAAAATTGCAAGATTATGTTAATGGACTCATAAAGTTAGAATTGGGCCTATCAAAGCTAGTAATGGGCTAGGCCCAAATTCCTTAATACATGGGCTAGGGCCCAATGGCAATATAACATGGGCTCGGCCCAATAACAATAAAACATGGGTTAGGCCCAATAACATAGATAACATGGGCTCGGGCCAATGACATGGGCTCGGCCCAATAACATTAAAACATGGGTTAGATACGATAACATAGATGACATGGGCTCGGCCCAATGACATGAGCAAAGGCTCAATGACATGTGTGCACTGCACGAGGACGTGTGAAGAACGAAGCCGATCACACATAAGTCAATACACATAGAATACATGAATACGCTTATGAATTCAATACGAATAGAATACATGTATACACATAACAATCGAGCGAGTAAACTATCAACGCTCTGAAATACAAAGTTGTTCCAAAAATGACAAACGAGAACATAATAAAGAATTCAAGATGAACAACTTGTACGAGGTCCGAAAGACCTAGTGTCTAACGAGATTAGTACACATGTAGGTTATTGACACATACGGACGCTCACTTCGATATCATAATACACGGAACGCAAACTTGTGAGTTCATGTCCCTCCTTTCACTGTTTTCAATGTTTTGTTTTCAAAAACATCGAGGGGAAATACGTGCTAAAACTATTGATATGTTAGTTACGGAGTAGTAGATAACATGATCAATGTGCATAAGTAGGGAGATAACATTAGTAACCATTAATCACTTAGTGACCAAGGTGCAAAAGGTGTAGATCTATTGGGCTTGAGGCACGCCCCACTACTGGTTGGTATACCCTGGAGTGCTTTTGTGATCCCAAATGATGACAAAGTGTTCTCGGTTTGGTTATTTACTTATGGTAGATTATGTCAGGGGGCTCGCTACCCACTGATAGATCCTTAACAGACTCCATGAATGAATCAGAACATACCATGATTACAAGATAGCATTTACGAGATTTCATATGATAACAAATACTGCATGAACTCGCTCAACTTTTGTTGATTTTTTTAAAACTACATGTATTTCAGGAAACAGGTCTTGAGCCGGTGATTCACAATGGGATTCGGGAAAACAAATGACAACGATTTCCATTTTTGAAGGGTTTGTCTTCTATATCCCAACTTCGTATGGGTATATAGGAAACAAAACCTTACTAAGTTTTATGTTAAAACTATCTTTTGTGATGTGTAAAACAATCTGATAACTATGTTATGTCTAATGTTGTGAGCATGTATGGTACTTGAAACTACTTTTGGGAAAAATATGTAAATATTCGTTGGAATTTATATAACTGTGGCATCGTTGTTGGTTCATGTTGTTAAATACATTTGAATGCAATGATTACCTTTCTTACGTCACACACAATACGCTTCCGCTACTAGCAGGGTGTGACAAACCGAACCAACCTCGTCGTAAGCATACTTACGTTATTTGGACAAAGGACGAGGAATTCACGTTGGTTCGGTCGTGGGTCGATGTTTCGGAGGACCCCGATGTTGGTAAGTTTTATTTTTTTTTTACTTTTTTTCCCTACACGTCGATTTTATTTTATTTTTAACGTACAACTTTTTTTTCTATTTGTTGCAAACTTTCAAAACGGTCCCGAATTTTGGAATAGGATTCGTGCCCTTTTTTATAGCACGTGGGGTAAGGGTGAACATCGTGAGAAGGATTCCATTTCTGGCAAATGGACCGACATCAGCAACAAGTGTTACGCCTTCCAAGAAGTTTATCAACGTAACTATGATAATCGGCCGAGCGGAAAAGGTTACGTCAGGGGTTTTAACGAAGGCTATGGAAGAGTACGAGAAGACGAAAGGCGTTTTCCCGTACTATAAATGTTGGGACCTACTAAGAAATAGTCCAAAGTGGGCTGGCGTACCGTCCATGACGTCGAGTAGTAGATGTAGAGCTAAACGGTTGAAAACGTCATCCTCTGTTGACCCTGAAACACCAACTTCCGATGCCCGCAACGTCGATCTAAATGTTGTTGTGGACGTTGACGAGGAAGTTGAAGAGTTAGCCCGACTGCCCGGTAGAAAAAAAGATAAGCGAACCGGGAGAAAACCGGTGGAGTCGTCTTCCGATCTCGAGTTGAAGGAGGATTTCGAGGAGATGAACCGTCGTCTCCAAGACATTCGAGACCTCGGCCACCAACGTTTGGAGACTATGAAAGAACGAGTTGCCGAAAACAAAAAGTTTAACGAGATGCAAGCGGCGAGGCAAACGGAAAAGGACATTGAGTTTTTGTCCAAACCGATCGACCACCTCCAAGGCGACGCGTTGATCGTTGCGCAAATGTATCGCCAAAAACTTCGGGAAAAATACGGACTTTAGATCATAATCTTTTTTATTAACTTTATTTTTTTTTCTGTTTTTTTTATTCGTTTTTTTTATTTCTAGTATTGTAATTTTTTTTTTAAATTAATGAAGTATTTTAAGTTTTAAATTTAAAAAAATAAATAATTGTGTAATGATTGGATGGGCGTTATTGGGCATTATTACCACTACACCACTTTTGCAATAACGCCCAATAATGCCCCAATGCTGACTGGACTGCCACATGGCAGAAAACGCCGTAGGGTGGGGGCATTATTCATCTAACGGCTACGCATGGTCTAAGAGGTCCATTAGAGATCGACTGTATTTTGATTTTATAGTGAACAAAATAAATTACCACCATCTGATCATGAACATATTGAAAACAAGGAACGAGATGTGAATAATTTTCATGAGGTGGGATTTGAAAACTCCTGTGGTCGATTTACATTGTCGTTAAAGAAAACTACGAGTGTGTGATGCTTGGTTGTCTGCAAACCCGGTTACCTTGTAAAAGAGACGTTTTATCGTGCAAGCAAGCTACTTGAATCACTGATTTATGTGGACCAATTTCGCCACTGACTATTGTAGGAAGTCGTTACTTTATGAGGATTTTTACCATTTAAAGCAAAAGTGATGATCTTGGTATTTTTAAGACATTTAAACAGGGGGTCAAGTTGTTCTACAAATGCTCCTAATTGTAAGAAGCATAAGAAGGATTTATAGAGTGACAGGTGTCCAATAACCTAAAAGTAAACACACTCCCCCACCCCCACCCCGGTGGGGGTGGGGGTTTAGGTTTTTGGGTGGTGGTGGATGTTTAAATTTTTTTTTGAAGTGACTTTTTTTAGGAGCCTTTGTAACCTTCTTACAATTAGAATCCTTTGTATTTGATCCTAATCCTTAAGCGGGAGCTAGAGTTGCAAATGTCACTCACAATAATAAAGATATTAAAAAGTCACATAGGTGGTGAATTCATCAACGACATAAAACACATAATGACGCCTCAACAAAACGGCGTGGTCAAGAGACGAAATAGGCCCATCCTAAATACCACACAAAGCATGTTGAAAATGATGTCAATCCCGTAAAATTTTCAGTGTGAAAATGTTAGCCATGTAGTCTATATCTTAAATTGTGTACCCCATCGGTCATACCGTATGAGGCTCTAAAAGGGTATAAACCAGATTTCCAATACTTAAGTTAAAAGTAGAGTAAATTACAAAGTTCGTCCTTTATGTATGTCATTTATTACAAAGTATGTCCTTTATCTTTAATAAGCTCATAAAACATATTTAATGTTTGCAAACCCTTGCGTGTTATGTCCTTTAGCCCTAACTGAGTTAGTTTTTATAGTTAAATCTGACCAGGTGGATCCTACATGAGGGTATTTTAGACATTTTACTCTAATTACTAAAATAAACAATTATAAAAAATAATATAAAAGAATTTTATTTATATTATATATATATATATACAAACACACAGATACAATCTCTCTCTGTAGCTCTACACTCTTTCTCACTCTAACTATCCACCACTGCAACCACCCGACCACCACCCACTTGCCACCACCACCCATCTCTCCCACCGCACCACCTGCATCCCCAACTAAACAGAATAACAAATACCTTAATATCCTCATTAAAAACTCCACAATCCAAATTGGACACATAAAAGCCTCGTTCCAGTTTCAATTCTAGAAGCCCTGCCACCAGGTCCAAAACTCTGGTCATTGATGTATATATAATATATTTTTTAAACATAATTATTTATTTAGGGTAAAATGTCTAAAATACCATCATGTAGGATCCACCTGGTCAGATTTAACTATAAAAACTAACTCAGTTAGGGCTAAAGGATATAACACGCAAGGGTTTGCAAACATTAAGTATGTTTTCTGAGCTTATTAAAGATAAAGGACATACTTTGTAATAAATGACATACATAAAGGACGAACTTTGTAATTTACTCTTAAAAGTATTTGGGTGTGTGGCTCATATAACCATGCCACCAGTCGGCATGAAGAAACTTGATGGCACGAGGAGCCGATCCTTGGTGTATCTAGGCATGAAGAAACTTGATGCAAGAGTCGATCTTTGCCACCAAATACGACCCAGAAAAGAATTTGGAATAGTGAATTTATTCGGGTGTGTTGAATCCTTCCAACTCAATCCGTTCAGGTCCACTCAAGATATTATTTATGGCTGCAACTTTTTCCCACTTTTACTTCCGACTCTCTTCACATTCGGCATTCCAGGTAACAACTACTTGTTTCTTTTTTGGGTCGTATAATCGGCTCCTGTCGTATTCATGGTTTTTAGTTGGTCTTTGGATTTAAAAAGGGTCCTAATAAATCCACATGGTATCATCTTATTCTAACATGGTTGATACGGGCCGTATAACCTTATACGGCCCGTATCAACCATGTTAGAATAAGATTATACTGTGGTCGTATATATATTATACGATGATTTTATACGGCTCGTATATATCTATACGACCCGTATACAATGATTTTCGTTTATTTTATTGTTTTATTACTATTTGATGCGACGTATTATTACTCGATTCACGTGTGATTAGGCGTAAGATTCTTCGATTCGATGTTATATTCCTCGAATCTCGTGCGAGTTATGTGATTAGACGTTAGATTCCTCGATATTCGTGCGAGTTATTTGATTCGACGTTAGATTCCTCAATTCGCGTGTTAATCATTTGAAACGATGTAATATTCCGTAAAATTCTCTATATAAACGACACTAATTTCATTCATTTTCATTCAACTTCTATTCGTTTCTTCTATTCTTCTCTGTATTCAAATTATTTACGCTATAATGTCGGGTTGGGGTAACTTTTTTAATGTGTTTGATAACGAGGCGAATCAGGGGAGTTATGATAACAATGAAGATAACAAAGCGGGCATGTTTGATCTGAATGCTCCGTTCGATCCCATTCTTGCGTCTGATTCAGGTCAGGATACTTAGGGTTTGGATGTCATTCAGCCTAATTATGCTGGTTATTATCCATCGCAACACCCGGTTAATTTTGAAGCCCCTCCTGTTAGTGTTGGACCGCCGACTGATAGTTCTCATTCTCCTCCCATAAGTTATGGACCGCCCGAGGGTCCAAATGCTGAACAGAAACGTAGTGAGTTTCAAAACAAGGAGGTATAACATTTAATTATACGTTTATTTGTTGTACGTTAACTATTTTAGTGTTTTTATGTTTGATGTTGTTTTTATTAAAATCTTAGATTAGGGTTGCTCAATGGGTCGTGTTCGCGGGTTGGCGGGTTCCACCCGACCTGAACCTGAAAATTTTACACAAACCCGAACCCGAAAATCGTATCATACATAAGAACCCGAACACGACCCGAAGTTTCATGTGTTGACCCGAACACGACCCATTAAACCCGAATTTTTTTATTTTTTTTTCTGAAATTAATATATTAAAGTTAAAATTTACTTAAAAAACACAAATATATATATAATAATATCATATTTAAGTTATAAAATCTATGTTAATTTCTCTTTTTAACTTATAATCATGGCATAAAAATACGCACCCCATTTAATTTATGACGTAAAATATATTGTAAAAAAATATAATATAGTATAAATGTGTAACGGGTCAACCCGTCATCCCGACCATGTTGACCCGAACCCGACCCGTTAACCCAAACGGGTTCGCAGGTTCAACCTGAAACTGAGCCGAACCCGTTTATACTAAAACTAAACCGATGGGTTAATCATTTGAGTTAATCATTAATTGACACATATAAGTGTTTTCGTTAGAAATTCGCTAGCATGGATGAATTGGTAGAGTGGTGTAGAGACGTCGGACACGTAAATGGATACGCCCTCGTCACCAAACGCACCATCTACGATAAACCCCCTAGCGGTCAGCCGGTAAAAATTTGGCTTACGTGCGATTGTGCCGGCAAGTACAAATCAACAGCCACGGTCAGACGCAGCGGGACTAGGAAAACTGGTTGCAAGTTCCAACTGATCGGGGCATACAGAAAGAGGTTAGGTTATTGGGATCTAAGGGTTGAGGAAGCTAAACATAACCACAAACCATTTCTGTATCCAGAGGGTCATCCGTCCCTAATGAGGCTGACTCCATCGGAAGAGAGGACGGTGAAGCAAATGACGCATCAGAACATAAAACCACGAGACATTCTTGCTGCCATTAAAGAACAGAACCCCCATAATGTCTCAACAAGAAACACCATATACAACACTCGGGCCAAATTGGGTCGAATGGAACAAGTCGGCGAGACTCCAATGCAGATACTTTTCGACCGGTTGGAGAAGGTTGGGTTTGTTTTTTACCATAGAACATCTCAAAACGGCGAACGGGTCGAGGATGTTTTCTTCATCCACCCGGAGTCGAACATGTTGTGGCGCGCCTTCCCACATATGTTGCTTATAGACTCCACCTACAAGACGAATCGGTACAAAATGCCGCTAGTCCAGATTATCGGTGTTACATCCACGTTGATGTCGTTTTGCATTGCTCATGCGTTCGTAAGCAACGAGAAACAGGAAAACTTCACATGGGTTCTACAGAGGTTGAAACACTCACTAGACAGTGTTATGGAACCCCGTGTAATAGTAACGGATAAAGATTGCGCCCTAATGAACGCATGTGCAACCGTGTTTCCCAGGGCTAGACATTCATTGTGTAGGTGGCACATACAGCAAAACATCTTCAAACATTGCAGGCAAAGCTTTAAAACAGAGGATAAATGGGACAGGTTTCTTTACAAGTGGGGCGAGCTAATTAACTCAACGACCGATCTTGACTACAACTACTGGTACGAGCGAATACGATCAAAGTTGCCACGCAAAAAAACCGACGGTAAGTTTTATATTATTTTTGTTTAATAATCGTATTTATTTAACTTGTCTTAACTGCACTTGACTTTGATTACAGAGATTATGGACTATTTGGATTCAATCTGGTTACAACCATATAGAGACCGGTTTGTTTCGTTCTGGAGCGACCAACATCTGAACTTTGGTCAACGTACAACGAACAGGGCAGAGGGTCAACATGCCCTTTTGAAGCAGTACCTAGGCGACTCTAATTACACCCTGGAGAAAGTGGTACCACTTATCGATAAGCTCATAAGAAACCAGGTGACAGAAATCAAAGGCAGCATTGAAACAAGTAGGAGCCGAACATTGGGTCATCATAACAAACCAATATTTAATCTCCTACTAAAGAAGGTTTCACATGCCTGCCTAGAGTTGATATGAGACGAAGTAAATGAAATAGAAAAATTAAAGTTATATAACGGTACATGCGCGTGCCGTTTGTTTACAAGCTGTGGGTTGCCGTGCGCGTGTCGGTTGGAACCGTATACAACGAATGGTAATACATTATTCGACCAACCACATTTTATAATCATAACATTTCATCACGCAAAATCTTATTGACGTTTTATGTTGTTTGTTGATATGTTTCTTAGGTCAAATGATCCCGTTGGAGTTGATAGACCCTTTTTGGAGAAAGTTAAATTTGGACTCCATACTGGAACCGAGCGTGGTGGACTCTTTCGACTTAGACGGCAAACTTGCGCTTCTCAAACAACATTTAAGTGCCCAGCCGAGAGAACTCAAGAAAAACCTGATTCAAAAGATGAAGGAGTTGGTACAACTCAATAAGACGAAGCTCAAACAACCAGTTGTGCAAAAAAACACACGGGGTCGTCCAACTTTAAAAGCTCAGCAACAAAGGATGGATGATTCGTTTACGGAGCCTTCAAGACACAACTTTTTTTACAACGCAGGACCAGTATAGTGATTCACCCGATGAGTTTGGCACACAAGAGTCAAAGATCGAACCTACCAGGCACAGCTCGTTTATCGAGTCACAAAGTTATTGTGCTGAAACACCTATGTTCTTCGGCGAGATTGCGAAAGGCGCTAAGAATTCGAAAACGAAAAAGAAGGTCGCAAAATCAAAGGAAGCGCAACCAGACTTACCTTTGCTGCCTGTCGGACAAGTTAATATGTTCATGCACTTCAAAAAGTTCATTCCACCTTGCTTCTATCCACACCTCAGTCACATACAAAATGTGCAGGGTGATGGTAATTGTGGGTTTCGATCTATAGCGGTCGGCTTATCGCTTAAAGAGTGGCAGTGGCCGTTCATACGGGAGCAGCTTCATGATGAGTGCAACCGGTTCCACGAATTATGGAAAAAGATAAATGGACCTCAGTATCAACAAGTTCTGGACTCATTAGTTTGGTCCAACCGTATAGACGGAGCACCTGAACATAAGTGGCTACAAATTCCATTCACGGGGCTTCTGATAGCAAACCGGTGGAATGTCATTTGTCTCTTATTAAGTGACCTTGGTTGTGCTTCATTTTTTCCCATGTTCAGAACAGCCGAAGAAAGTATTCCGCATCGAACACTCGCGCTTGTACATGTACACAGGAACCATTTTATTCACGTCAGATTAGAAGGGGAATATCCAATGCCAACCCCATCAGGATACTGGCAATAACCGACACGGAATACGCCAGCAGAAAGTTGGTATCACTATTACAAGGAACGTATTGACCAATATAATACGATCGTTGATGAATACAGGACCAGGGATTACGTGGATTTAGGTGCCCTATGAATATAAAATGTTATTTGCATGTTTTGACAATTTGTAATGATCAACATACACGTTATATAAATGTTTTGGCAACTTGTTGAAATTGAACTTGAAAAAATGTTTAAACGAATCAATTTGCATGTTTTGACAATTTGTAATGATAAACATACACGTTATATAAATGTTTTGGCAACTTGTTGAAATTGAACTTGAAAAAACGTTTAAACGAATAAATTTGCATGTTTTGACAATTTGTAATGATAAACATACACGTTATATAAATGTTTTGGCAACTTGTTGAAATTGAACTTGAAAAAACGTTTAAACGAATCAACGTTAACGCATACCGACCGTATCTTCGTCAGTTCCGCATATAGTAATTGAAAAAAAATGAAAAATACTGAATTGTATACAGGCCGTATAAAAGTATACGCCTCGTATACAGTGATCGTATATTAAGTATACGACTGAATTAAAAAAAAATTATTGTATACGGGTCGTATACTTTTATACGGCCCGTATACAAAGGAAAAAACATCGTATAAGATTTATACGACCTCATTTCCACCATACGGCCTCAACATTCCGCCAAAAATTATCTCGGTTTTCTCTCGGATCGTTCTTGGATAGCGTTCTTCGGCGTTTTTGGCGTTTTCTTCTCGTTCTTCCTATACGGTACGTTTTCGTATAGTAAACTTTCAAATTCCGTAACATGTTAGATTATGGTCTTGTATAGTAAAGGATCGAATAGCGTAGATAGGCGTAACGATTACGATTGTATAACTGAATTTGAAAAAAAAATTTGAAACTGAAATTTGTAACTGATTATTTAATTGTATACGGTCGTATACAATTTATACAATCGTATACACTTGAACATTCAAATGTTATACGAGCGTATACACTATATACGCTCGTATATCAGATGAATATTCAAACGGTATACGATCGTATACACTATATACGCTCGTATAAAGTTTGAATATTCAACCTATATACGATCGTATACGGTATATACGGTCGTATACTTGTTGAATATTCAAGCTGTATACGATCGTAAACGTTGTATACGATCGTATGAACTTATATTTTATTCCCAATTTGTTATATTTTTTGCGTACCCGCGACGTATAATACGTGCGTATAGGAAACGTATATCTGAGGTGTACGTAGCATATACGTGCGTATAATACTTGTGCGTATGATCGTATACTTCATGTATACGGATCGTGTACGAGATGTATAACACGTGAGTATACGAAACCTATACTTGATGTGTACAGAGCGTATATGATATGTACAGAGCGTAAATGAACGTATACAAGAACAATAGTCGTATAATACGTTAACGCTAATCGTATTTTTTACGTTAACGCCAATCGTGATTGCTAAGTGGTAATTGTTATTTTTACAGACGATATGGCTGAGTCATCAGCAGCTGGTGCGGCCCGTAGAGGTCGAGGTCAGGGTCAGGGTCGGGGCCGTGGACGTGGACACGGACGGGGACGTGGACATGGACATGAGGAGGAGATTGTGCCCGATTTTACTAAGACGGGGCAGTTTATTAGAGATATCCCCCGAGGTATGGTTGCCTATAAGGTTTTGGGCAGATTACGAGAGATGGTGCTGGATGCGCCTCGGACCATTGATATTCAGTTTTTTACCGATATTGGAGCTATCGGTCGGGTCCGACAGTTCATGGCAGTTAACTCCCCGTGGGACCGCTTATTTCACGCCGCCACAGAGCGGGCCCACAAGGAGATTACTTTAGAGTTTTTATCTACTTTTTCATTTATGGACACCCGGGGTGGGGGTTTTCAGCATTTTTTGACGACAGACGCCGTAGCTTTTACTATTTGCGGCAACCCTAAGAGGATGACACTTCCTCAGTTCGCCGTTGCCTTGGGTCTGTACTCACAGGAGTACTCAGTGTCCCAGACATTTTATGATGCGCACGTCACCACGTCCAGTAACGTGTTGTGGCCTTGGTGGGGCACTATTGGGTTCGGGGAGTTCGCGAAACCGCACTAGCGATCCCCGAAGGCACGGGCGACTGATCTTTACGACCCGTTACACCGATACCTACATCGGTGTATCGCCGTGACGATCGCCGGTCATAATGATAGCAGGGAATGGGTTACCCAAACTGACATATTCTACTTGCACGACTTACTTACCGGCGGGGGGGGGGCAACTTGGCGTACAAGTTGGCTGCATATCTCGCCGAGTACGCTTTTAAGCGTACCTCTAGCCACATCAGCTGTGGGGCCTTCGTCACCCGTCTGGCGAAGCATTTCTGTCGCCTCTTGTCCCCGCAGGTGGCAAGTGGTATGACTCTGACACTCCATCTTGACAGGGTTGGGAGGGACATAGCCCAATCGATGGGTTTGGCTCACGAGAAAGAGGGAGGGCGGCTGGTTTGGGCGTATGGTGTGGGTGAGGGACCCCGTGGAGAGGGAGGCGAGGGGGAGGGAGGCGATGGAGAGGGAGGCGAGGGCGAGGGTGAGGGAGAGCGAGGCGAGGGCGAGGGAGAGGGAGGCAATCATATTGTCGATCGATCACAGGTAGCTTCAGCGGATTTACAGGGTGATCACCCGTACGTTCGACGGAGCGTGAGACAGTGTGTGATGCCTCCACCGGGGGTGGAGCAGAGAGTCGTTCAGGTGGAGGAGAGACTCGTTCAGGTCGAGTCAGATGTAGCTGCAGTCAGAGGGGATTTAGCTGCAGTCCGAGGGGATTTAGCTGCAGTGAGAGGGGATGTACAGTGGATGGTCGAGGCGATTGTGGCTATGCATTCTGGCGCGTCCCTACCTCCACGAGCTGGCGCTGCACCACCACCACCACCACCGCCGTAGCTGCTTATTGTATTTTTTTTTTTTTTGTTATTTTACGTTTGAAACATTGTAAAACTTTATCTTTTTGTTTGTTTTAGATGTAAAACATTCTAAATATTAATCATATGTTTAGATGTTATGTTGTTTGTTTGATAATTGTTGTCGTAATTTATCATAATCATATCACTTATTTATTGTTTTACAAAGTGGAAACTTACTAAACATTATAAATATGTTTAACTACAAACTCGTAACATAATCCGATATATACAATACTATTTTAAAATTTACAAAACTTATTAAACGGTTTCCCGATTGCAACAAAAAATTAACTTTTCTATACATACATATTTATCGTTTTACAAAGTGGAAACTTATTAAAAATAATAAATACGTTTAACTACAAACTCGTAACATAATCATATATATACAACACTATTTTAAAATTTACAAAACTTATTAAACGGTTTCCCGATTGCAACAAAAAATTAACTTTTCTATACATATTTATCGTTTTACAAAGAGGAAACTTATTAAACATAATAAATACGTTTAACTACAAACTCGTAACATAATCCGATATATACAACACTATTTTAAATTACAAAATTTATTAAACGGTTTCCCGATTGCAACAAAAAAGTTAACTTTTCTATACGGGCTATACGGGCCGTATAACATTATAAGGCCCGTATACAGTTTTCAAAACTAAAAACCCTTGGCAAACCTTCGAAACAAAATTATGCAAATATGTATACGGCCAGTATATAACTATACGTCCCGTATACATATAAAAACAAAAAAAAACATTCCACCGCATTAAATTCTGCGCATAAATTTTCTATACGGCCCGTATAGATATAGGGATGTGAAAATAAGATTATAGGGGTGTGGAAATAGAACAACCCTTTAAAAATTAAGTGTCCTTCTGCCGCCATATTATTGGCATGCTATTAATAAGAATGGAAAATCTAATTTATTGCCCATGGCTTGCCTAGTGGCATCTTGAGGAATGGGATAAGACTTTAGGACCAATAGGTCGTGGGTTCGATTCCCACAAGTGGGGTTTTCCTATATTTATCGGGTTTCCTCCTGAATTGGTGTATAGGCATTATGCCTAGTGGAGCTGGATATGATCGGGTGGTTACGCTGGTGGCACGATGATACTTCAGTTGTCCGTCAGTGATCCAAATTTGCCGTTAAAAAAAATCAATAAAATTATTTTTATTTACTTTATATAAAAGTTACATTTAAATGATAGGACAATATTAAAAATATTACTATTTATATATTATATGTATTGTAATATGTAATTTTATAAAAACGAGCATTTTCTTCTCTTTAACCTAAGTATCGTCTTGTTATAGTTTTTTTTTTTAATTTAAAAAATTAAAGATGTTGATGGTGTATGGTGACTATTTGTATTTTATACACATGTGTATAATTGTTGTTCGTTGAGCAATTTGGATTTTATACACGTGTATAATTGTTGTTCGCTGAGCAATTTGGATTTTATACATATGTATATAGTGACTGTTTGTTGTTCGCTGAGCAATTTGGATTTTATACATATGTATATAGTGACTGTTTGTTGTTCGCTAAGCAATTTGGTTTTGTATACATGTGTATAATGAATGTTTGTCTTTCATACACATATGTATAATTATTGTTAGCTGAGTAATTGGTTTTTATACATATGTGTATAGTGATTGTTTGTTTTTTATATACAATAACAAAGACACATTGTTATTGCACATATATTTGCATACACCGTGTATAATTGGAGAGAGAAAACATTTAATTCTAACCGAAGAGAAAAAGTATTTAAAGTTTACTATTATACCTTTTCTATTTATTTTTTTAATTTAAAGAGAGAGGGAGAGAGAGAAGATCATGAGAAAAGTAGATATAAATGAGAAAATTAAAAAAGCCTAAAAACACACTAAATTTATTTTTTTTAAATTCGCTAAAATAAGAATAAAATAGTATTGCACATGTGCATATTATATGTATATGTTGCACATACAATTTAGCCTTAGGGTTTAGGTATTGGGGGGATGGGGGTTAGGTTTATAGGGGGGTTAGGTTTTTAAGTGATGGGAGTGGGGGTGAGGTTTTTTTAGGGGTTTACATTTTAGGTTTATAAATGAAAAAAAGCGTATTTTAAGAAAAAAAAACTTGGCGTGTTATTTTAGGCTTTTTTAAGTTTTTTTTTGTTTTCTCATGATGTATCCCCTATATATATAGGGTGAAGATCATTTAAGAACCTCCATTTATGGCGAGAAACGGTATAAAAACAACTAAAACTACTTAAAAACCCACATAATTTTTTCTTAAAATTTTCCAATAAAATCGCAAGTTTTTATCAATAATTTTTTTAAATAAAAAGTCACGATTTAACTATAAAAAATAAAAAAGAAATTAGCATTTAGTTTTCGGGTTCAATTTTTATCATTTAGCATAAGTGGAAAATGTGATGGGTGGGGGTGGTGGTGAGGTGGGGTTCATTGTTTGTTTTAGGTTTATCTTGGTTATTTTCACCTTGGTTTTCATGGTGTAAAAACCTAAACACTAAACCTACCCCCCCCCCCCCCTTAAAAAAAAACCTAACCCAAAGCTAAGTAATATTGCGTATGTGCAATACTATAATAGCAGTATTGAAAAAAGTATGACACGTTAAATCTTTTCTTTTTGTCCAAAAAATATGCTTGATTATACTTGAACGAAAAATAAGAAAATTTGTGATCTTATGGTGTAATTTAAAAAATATATATATGAAGCAGCTAGAAATGCTTGATATATATATATAGTGAAGAGTTCAAATGAGAAAAAAATACAAATTAAGAATAAAAAAATAAAAGATACAAAGGTAATTTGAACAAATCATTTAATTAGTCTATTATTTATTTTTGTTATTCAAATTAATGCACTCCAGTCATTTAATGAGTCTATCTTATAAAATAGTTGTGCACCTTACACAATAAAAACAATCATGCACATGTTCTTACATATTCAACGTTTCCTACACTATTAAAACAGTGTTTTGGTGTAGTGTACAGAATGTGTAGGACTCCAAAACTTTTAAATAATTTTATGACTTATAATAAAATATATGTAGGACACGACACTTTTAAATAATTTTGTCACTTCTAAATTAGTGTAGGATCCAACACATAATGGTGGTGAAGGAGAAAATTATGG
Organism: Helianthus tuberosus; assembly: GCA_030545235.1. Classification (NCBI taxonomy): domain Eukaryota; kingdom Viridiplantae; phylum Streptophyta; class Magnoliopsida; order Asterales; family Asteraceae; genus Helianthus; species Helianthus tuberosus. Next base: position 79,191,332 of record CM060417.1, on the reverse strand, counting down.
TGGCATTAATGAGACTTACAAACTCTTTAAAATATTTATTAGTATTCTACATCAAATTGTATATATTACTCTTAGTAATTAAAGCATTAATTAAAAGTGGACAAAAATGATATCTTAATTCCCAACCATTGATAAAAAAAAATATAGGGTGTAGATTAATTTAGTTTTCTTCTTTCAAGAAGATTATTCTCAAATGAACCTCCCCATATATATATATATATATAGGGTGGGGTTCTAGAGTGAACACTAGTGTATTTGCGAACTGAGTGAACAAATCCTGGCCATTGATCTACACACGTGTATGGCCAGGATCTCATCATCAAATCGTAAAATACACTAGTGTATTTCAACATCAAATCTTGGCCATTGATCTACACACGTGTATGGCCAGGATTAGTTCACTCAGTTCGCAAGCTATACTAGTGTTCACTCTTGAACCTAATCCTATATATATATATATATATATACACACACACACCAATTTTGTCCCTCTTTCATTAAAACTCCTATTTCCTTCATTAATAGGGCGTTTTAGAGTTCTCAATTTAACTATTGGTTTTTAATTGAACACTCCTATATATATATATATATATATATATATATATATATTATATATATATATATAGGAGTGTTCAATTAAAAACCCATAGTTAAACTGAGAACTCGAAAACGCCTTATTAATGAAGGAAATATATATATATATATATATATATGGTGACGTTCTAGAGTGAACACTAACGTATTTGTGAATTGAGTGAACAAATCCTTGCCATTGATTAACACTTGTGTATTGATAATCAAGGGCTAGGATTAGTTCACTAGTGTTCATAATCGAGGGGGTTGTTCACAAATGAACCTAACCCTATATATATAGGATTAGATTCAAGAGTGAACACTAGTGTACATGCGAACTGAGCGAACTAATCCTGGTCATACACATGTGTAAATCAATGGTCAAGATTTGATGATGATTTTATGATTTGATGATGAAATCCTAGCCATACACGTGTGTAAATCAATGGCCAGGATTTGTTCACTCAGTTCGCAAATACACTAATGCTCACTCTAGAACCTCATCCTATATATATATACACACATATATATATAGGATAAGGATCCGTTAGAAAACACCCTTTATTGCGAGAACCACGAGAACCAGTGTGAACGCAACCAAAAATACCTAAATAAATTAAAAACACATAATTTTTTTAAATCGCTACTTTTCATCGCAAAAAAAAACTTTTTTTTTGAGGGACGAAAAGTAGCGATTTAAAAAAAGATGTTTTAGCAATTTAGTTGTGGGGTTTAGCTTTATGGTTTAGTGTTTAGCATTTAGATTGGGTGGGATGGGGGTTAGGTTTTTTTTTTCGTGTGTGTGGGGGGTGGGGGGGTTAGGTCTTTGTGGTTGGGGGGGGGGGTTAGGTTTTTGGGTGGTGGTGGGGTGGGGGTTGGTGTTTCAGTTTTGGGTGGTGATGGAGTGGGTTTATTTTGTTGTGTTCATATTGGTTCTCATGGTTCTCGTAATAAGAGTGGTTCTCAAATGAACGCTACCCTATACATATATACATATATATATATAAACACACACACACACACACACATATATATATATATATATATGTGTGTGTGTGTGTGTGTGTGTATTTTGGATGGTGGAGTAGGTTTATTTTGTTGTGTTCACATTGGTTCTCGTAATAAGAGTGGTACTCAAATGAACGCTACCCTATACACACACACACATATACATGTATATGTATATGTGTATATATATACATATATATGTATATGTATATTCATGTATATGTATATATGTAGGGAGCCGCTAAAATAGGAACCATCCCCAGTTGTAAGAACCGCGAGAACCACTCTCAACCAATCAGAAAAAGGGGTATTTTGGTCATTTACCCCAAATGTCAAATCTCTCCTCTTTCTTCTTTTAAAATCTCTTACTTTTAACATACCCCTCTCCTCTCTCCTCTCTCCTATCTCATCTCTAATTTACATCCCTCTTCTCTCAAATCTCTCCATCTTCAACTCTGAGTTTCATTTTCTTGTTCAGCAGATACCATACAAATCCCCTGGTCTCCCTCTTCATCTCCTTGTTAAGAAACCCTAAGTCTCAAAAACCATCTCTCTGCAACTAAAAACTAAACCTATACACACATAAATTTCATCATCCTTCCTAAACGCCCATATAACAACAACAGGCCCCTCTTCTCTCTCGATCTATACTTCAAACACACACACACACATGAAATCAAAATCTTGACCATCTCTCTCTCAACATAGCCGACACCCCCCACCCCTATGTCTCCCTCCCGACACCTTCTCAGGCAGACAAGCACCCCAGGCGGTGGATGAAGACGCGTCGCCGCTCACGGCGGCGGCGGTGGTGAGTCCGAACGACGGCCCATCCCCCTTTGTCTCGTTTTTCCGATGATGGATGAGATTTAGATGAAGGTGATGATGAATCGAGAAAGTTTGAGCAGAGAAGAAGAGAGAGGGAAGCAGCGGAGCCGGCGACGGCAGCGCCACCGTGACGGCGGCGATGGTGTTCTTGTTTACTACCAGCTTCCGGTAACACCCCCACCCGGTTCTCTTTATTTTTTTTTATTATTATTTTTTTTAATTTGATGATGGTGTTGTTGATGATGTTCACGGCAACGACGGTGGAGGCCCGACGACCTCCCCGTTCTTCCGTCTACAGTGGCGGCAGAGGTGGTGGTTATCATCTTCAACTGGCTTTGTTTTGATTTCTTTCGGGTCAGATTCAAGTTGGTTCAGCTTCAAGTTTGGCGGTGATTCGAGTTACGGTTCAGACTAGTGTTCGGGTTTTACGGGTCAACAATCAAAGTTTCGGGTTTGGTCAAACCTGGTCAAAGTCAGGTTTGACTGGTTCGGGTTAACTGGTCAACGACGGTCAAAGCAAGACCCGGTAAAAGTTTAAACGACGCAAAATCGTATTAGTTTTAAATTATTACCGTGCAAAACGAGCTCGAACCGAATAATTTGACGAATTATTAGTTAATATTTACTTGGATTTACTAATTATTTCGTTTATATAAATTGATTATACGTACATATTTGTTGAGTAATTGTTGAATTTTGAAAAATAACGACAACTTGTGTTGTCGGGGCGTCCAAAAATAGAGAAAACTCTGCCAATTTTTTTTGTAACGTAAAACGTAAACTTTTTAACGTAAAACGTCCAAAAAAATTCGCTTTGTTAAAAAAATCTGAATTTAAAAAATGTTTTTAATAAAAAAATTCTTTAAAAAAAATAAAAAGTAATATAATAAAACAAAAAAGTAATAAAAAAATAATAAAGACAAAAAGACAAAATAGAGTAATTTTACTATACTACCCTTTTGAATTAAAATATTAAAGACATAATAAGACAAAATCTATTTAATATTAATTTTAGTTACTTTCAATCTCATCCATCCATCTTCTTGATCTAAAGGCTAGAAAGTGGTTCTCTCAGCTCTTACAACTAGAGGTGGTTTTCATTTTAGCGGTCCCCTATATATGTATATATATAAATATACATGTATACACACACACACACATACATATATATACATATATATATATATATAGAAACGGGATCAGGAGAAAACGCTAAAAAGTGTGAGAACGGTGAGAACGCTTCCTGGCCCAACACGTGTCACGCCGCTTAGAAAAGGGCGGAGGGGCTTTTTTGTCCTTTCATCTTCTGTTTTTCCAATTCCGATTTTCCCAATATTGTTTTAATTTTTGGTTTTTAAGATTTTTGGCGTTAATCAAATTCAATAATTAATGGCGTTTAATGGTTTCATTGTATTAACATTTTGGCGTTTATGGCGTTTATTCAAATCGTATGCCATTGGAACCCAGGGGGTCAGGAAATCTATTTGAATGGCGTTTTTCAAGGCGTTTTAAACAAGATGGCCCACTGTTCTATTATTTTTTATAAACATTTTGGCGTTTGTGTTATCTTGGCGTTTTACTGTTGTTAGATTATATTTCAACCACAGGAAAAAAAATACAATCGAAGAAAATAAATTAAAAATCCTAATCGGATCTCTCTTCACAATCTTCACTGTCATCAGTCTCTCTCTTCTTTAATAGTACCAGAACTGTCACCAAATATATGGCGTTTTATGTAAAACTTAACAAACCCATTGGTTTGATTATTTTGCCTGCTCGTTTGTTGAACTAGCTTTTTTTGTGAATGTTTGGGGACATAGATCTATGACGTGTGAGTGGGTTTTTCGCTTTTTCTTTATCTTGATCTTCATCTTTATTATCAACCCACTCTTCAGTGTCATTGATCTCTTCTCCTCATCCAAACTTTCTTCAAGAACAAAAAATACAAAATGCCATATGACTGGCATCAGTATCTTTTTCTTGAATTTTTGTCCATCTCATGCAGCAAAATCTTTCTGTGTTACTCCCTTCTGATAACAATTCATTCAGTGAAACTTCACGAATAACAATTATGAATATCCAAGAAAGCATATTAGCCATCTTTGATTTTTTTATTTTTTGGCGTTTTACAGTGAGTGGTATTTAGTAGTATTGACGTTTGTTTTTTTTTTTGTTTGATCAAATGGAAGTTGCTGAGACGTATCATTTTATAGGATGTCTTTTTGGCGCCTAAGTTAGGCGGTGCATTATTATAATAAAGTATTCGTCTTTTCAGTTACTGTTTGTAATTATTGTTTTTTATAAGCTTTATCTCTGAAGTCTATAACACGTCCCATCTTTCAAGTTTGGCGTTTTAGATTCTAATATAATAAATTTTCCCTATCTTCAGTATTACTGATTTGTATTTACTGTTTCTAGTTACATTTTCAAGTTTGCTTTTTATTTTTTATTTATTTTTTTGGGTTTTTTATAATACTTTTTGCAAAGTAATTTTATTATAGTTTGGGAGTTTTTTGGGGCGTTTAACGGGATGATATCGTTTAAACAAGCATTTTGGCTGTTTTGGCGCTTTTTATTATATATGGCGTTTTTATTATATAACAATCAACTGAAAAGGAAAATAAAAAAAAGAATACATAAACAATTGATCTTCCAAATCTTCACTGTCACCAGTCTCTTTCTTCTTTTTCGAATCATGTTAACTGGCTGGTTCGACTTTCGTATGATTCATTTTGTTTTTTTTTGTTTTTCAAGTAGTTTTTTGTGTGGCTGTTTGGAAGCACATAGTCTGACATCAGCATCTTTTTCTTGAAGATTTGTCCATCTCATGCAGGAAAATGTTATTGAGTTTAGACCCTTCAGCCAACAATCTTGAATTTCACAATGAACGATGTTTGATTTTTTTAACTTTTTTGGCGTTTTACTGATAAAAAGAACGCCACGAAATAAGAGCACCTTAAACCTCAAAATTTGATCATGCTAAAATCAATAATGTTTTGCTGTATGAGATGGACAACATTGTTAATTCTCGGTTAAGAAAGATAACTGGCAATGTTGTCCAACCCATACAGCTAAACTTTATTGACAACAAAGCTCAATAATGTTTTTGTATGTTTTGGCGTTATAAATTGGATGGAAGTTGAGGATTAGTCAATAAGATTTTACTCAATGAAATGGACAACATTCTCACTTAAGGATTATGTCCATTTCATTGAGCGAAATCTTTACAGACAACCAAACTGAATTTCAAAAAAACGTTTCGGGTTAGAAGATATTTGATGTTTGGGTTTTTTGGCGTTTCTAAGGCGAATGGGATATATCAAATATGGCGTTTGGGTTTTTGTGTGTGTTTTTAATTGAAGGTCTGAGATGTTGTATATATAGGATTTTTTTGGCGGTTTTTTTAGGCGGGATTTTACTATAATTAAGTTTGGCGTTTTATATCTAATGGCATTTTTAGTTAGAATGGTGTGTGATTTTTGTTTTTGGCGTTTTATTTCATGAGATGGCGTTTTGTGTGGAGAAGTCAAAAGACCCTTTTACCCTTAATGAAGCGCGTCCACGTAATAAAATTGATGTTATTTATGAAAACGCCACCGCGCCAATCTAGTCCATAGATTGTTTAGATCGGACGATCGATAAGCGTTCTCACCGTTCTCACACTTTCTACCGTTTTCTCTAAATCTCGACCCTATATATATATAGGGTAGGGTTATAGAGTGAACACTAGGTTGAGAGTGAACCGTGTGAACTAATCTGGGCCATTGGATTACATCATCTTGAGATTTTTAAACAATGGCAAGATTGTTATTATAATGTTGTAACTCCCATTTAAAATAATTGACAGAAGGGTATTTGCGTCTTTTGTAAATTGCAAATTGCATTTATTAAACAATATAATCAAAATCCCTAAAATCTCGCTAGTTTCCGTATATAGAATATACACAGCTGTTAGTGTATACACATGTGTACAATCTCGCTAGTATTAGTTTATACAAGATACACGGGTGCTAGTTTATACACATGTGTATAGTCTCGCTAACTATCAGTTTATACAAAATACACAGCTGTTAGTTTATACACATGTGTACAGTCTTTTATACATCAGTGTATTATATTCAGAAATGGTTACATATGTGTATATTAACAACATATAGTATATTATGCATGCACACGAGTAGATTCATATAAAAATTATGAAATTAATTAACACGAAACATATCACATGTATGCAAAAATAAATAACTTCATCACATATTCAAAAAAAAGTTAATGCCAAAAAATAATTATTACAATTTCAATCTTTGAGAAATTTTTTAATATTTATTGAAAATTATAAAAAGTTAAAAACAATGTATTATGATATTTATATATACGGATAATAAAAGAAAAACAATATTCAACTTAAAATTAAAACAAAATCTATGGATAAAGAAATGATGGAGAAATAATTAAAAATGTGTGAGAGAGAGAGAGAGAGAGAATTAAGAGATGAGAAAATTAAGGGATTTTAATTAAACATACTTGGCTAATGTCAATCTTATCCTTTTAATATAAAAAATATCAAGTGCCAAGATTAGTTCACTCAGTTCACTCTTGATCCTAATCCTTTATATATATATATATATAGGAGAAGGATCCGTTAGGAACCACCCTTTATCGCGAGAACCGCGAGAACCAATGTGAACACAACCAAAAAATACCTAAAAAAATCTAAAAAACACCCAATTTTTTTTTGGAAAAAATCGCTATATTTCGTCAATAATAAAAAAAAAATTCGAGTAACAGTTATCCATGCACATGTGCATTTGTATCATTTTTTTGACAAATTCCGTAATTCATTACAAATATCAGACAATTGCACTTTCATTTACACTACCATTCATAGTACACTACTTTTTACATTAACAATAATAGAAATGCACATGTGCATCTATATGTATGAACTTGTTATAACATTAACAACACTGGAAATGCACATGTGCATCTATATATATGAACATGTTATAACGTGTTTTAGTACACCACTTTGAATACACATTCCATTTCATCTATCATACCATTCATATTACACTACCATTATCTCCTACCATCCGTAATACAATATCATTGCTTTTTACCATCCATAGTACAATATTATTACCAATATTTCACTTTATTATATGTACATCAACACCCTTTATACCATCCAAACAACATATTACATCATAAAGTGACAAATATAATCAAACCATCAACCACTAGATATAACTAACCAAAACACATGTATATGGACCTACTTCATCATTTAAAATCATAAACTTTTTGTATCAAAGCACCTTATTTCAAGTTGATACATATAGATGCACATGTGCATTTCTAATATTAGTACTGTAAAAAGTAGTGTATTACATATGGTAGTGTAAATGAAAGTGCATTTTTCTACTACTGGTAGTATATTACAGAATTTGTTCAAGAAATGATACATATGCACATGTGCATCCATAATCGTTACTCGAAAAAAAAAACTTTTTTTTGTAACAAAATATAGCGATTGTTATTAGAAAAATCTTTAAAAAATTTGTGGGGGTTTTGGATTTTTTTAGGTATTTTTTTTGGGTTCACATTGGTTCTCGCGGTTCTCGCAATAAAGGTGGTTCTCAAATGAACCTTACCATATATATATATATATATATATATATATATAGAGAGAGAGAGAGAGAGAGCGGTTAACATACAAAAGCCCTTATCATACTTCACGTACACGACAATCGTAACCATCAGATCAGGGCTATAATCACGCATGGAACAGTTAATAACGCATGGATCCGTTGGTTTTGTGATAATCACGCATGGCAGCCCTTATAATCACGCATGGGAGCCCTTATCATACAAAATCACGCACATTAAGTTGATCAAAATGTAATCACGCATGTTATATATATTAATCACGCATGTTGTGTTTTGGTCGCGTACATTAACGTACGTTAAGCCGTGAAGTACATTATACCTTCTCTATATATATATAGGGGAAGGTTCATTTGATAAGAAATTTAATGTGAGAAGAAAAAGAAGAAATGGCATATTAGTAAAATGCTATTTCATTTATAACTCATATCATTAATTTTTCTCTCTTTAATTAATTAGTCAACTAATCATTAATTATCCTACATATTATCTACAAAACCTACACATATCAAAATTGTCCTACATATACCCTACATATTATAGAATTTTATCCTACGCAGTCGAAATTTATCCTACACACCTCGAAATATATCCTACACAACTCGTGATTTATCCTACACAACTAGTAATTTATTCTACACTTTAAATTAAGTTGTTTTTTTAATTTGAAAAAATATATATTTTGAAAATGAGTTACAAATTTAATTTAGCTAGTTATTAAAGGGGAAGGATACACATTAATGATTTATGTAAGTTTACCAATATACCCTTATATTAAAATTAAATACAAATATTAAATGAAGTAAAATGAAGCATTCTTATTGGTTGAAACTTCTTCTTTTTTCTTCTTTCAAAAAAACTCTTCTCATTTGAATCCTCCACTATATATATATAGGGGACCGCTAAAATGAGAACCACCTCCAGTTGTAAGAACCGTGAGAACTTTTTGATCCGGGGCGAGTTGGACCAAATTTTTTTTTCATAAACGTAGATGCTTGTATTATAAACACATTTGTAAAAAAAATTAAAAAAAATGTCATGTGTGTAGTTTTGAGCACCACAAGTTTGTGTTTACGTGTACCGTAAATTTAAAATTTACGGTACACGTAAACACAAACTTGTGGTGCTCAAAACTACACACACGACATTTTTTTTTTGAATTTTTTTACAAATGTGTTTATAATACACGCATCTACATTTATGAAAAAAAAATTTGGTCCACCTCGCCCCGTACGATGTAGTTCTCACGGTTCTTACAAATGGAGGTGGTTCTCATTTTAGCGGTCCCCTATATATATATATATATATGTATATATATATATATATATATAGAGAGAGAGAGAGAGAGAGAGAAAGTGTACTGTACAATATTCCTTAACGTACGATACATACGCGATGAAATTTTCGCATGTTATACACTAAATCCGCATGTTGTAAATTAAGTTTACACGCCATAAATTAAGTCCGCATGTTATAAACCAAAGCCGCATGAAACCAAATCCGCATGTTACAAACTAAATCCGCATGTTATATTTTTATTGCGTACGTATCATATGTTAAGGTCAATTCGGGAAATTTCTTTTTACACTTATAATTATTATTCAAATACAATTTAGAAATTGAATCTAAACGTTAAAATATTTACATGTATTCGTAATTAAAGAAAATTTACACATGTGCAAGTTTACCATTTACATATGTTTAAGTTTGTTGTATTTACACATGTGTAAAAAATTTATTAAGAGTGATTCTGAAAGAAAAGATGAATTATTTAAGGAGTAAATTCTTTTTTTAATGTTGTATTTTAATTATAATAAGGTTTGTATTAAAAAAATTGATTTTGATTAGTTTTCTCATTCGTTCTCACAATATTTAGTGTTCTCAAGATAAACCTCCCATATATATATGGGTGGGGTTCTAGAGTGAATACTAGTATATTTGTGAACCGAGTGAACAAATCATGGCCATTGATTTTAATCATGAAATCGTAAAATAAACTAGTGTATTTTCATCATCAAATCCTAATCAAATTCTGATCATTGATTTACGCTTGTGTATTGATAATCAATGGCTAGGATTAGTTCACACAATTCACTATCAAGGGTGTTGTTCACAAATGAACCTAACCTTATATATATATATATATATATATAGGGTGAGGTTCAGCTACAAAGTCTATTTTTTTCTACAAAGTGTACAAAGTCTTAAAACACCAAAATTTCAGCCAAAAAAACACACTCAAAACCCACAAATAACATAGTGAAGATCACTAAAACACAATATCTAAACCCTAACAGTCCTTAATAACTTCAAACACACCAACGTACAACTATTAATATAAAACACAACATGATAATCAACATAAAACACACTAATGTTTGTCATTCGATAATCAAAGTCTTATCATCCAAAACACAACACAAAACCCACAAACATGGTGTTTTAGTAATCTTCACTATGTTATTGGTAGGTTTTGAGTGTATTTTATGGTTGACATTATGGTGTTTTATAACTTTTTACACTTTGTAGGAAAAATAGACTTTGTAGCCAACTCCCACCCTATATATATGTATATATATATAGGATTAGGTTCGAGAGTGAACACTAGTGTAGCTTAACAAGAGTGAACTAATCCTGGCCATACACGTGTGTATATCAATGGTCAGGATTTGATGTTGAAATACACTAGTGTATTTTACGATTTGATGATGAGATCCTGGCCATACACGTGTGTAGATCAATGGCCAGGATTGGTTCACTCAGTTCGCAAATACACTAGTGTTCACTTTAGAACCCCACCCTATATATATATATATATATATAGGGTAGGGATCATGCGAGAACCACCTTTATTGTGAGAACCAATGTAAACACAACAAAATAAACCCACTACACCACCAAAAACCTAAAAAAAACCTACCCCCCCCCCCCTTCAAAAAAAAAGAAGAAAACTAACCCCCCAAGCTATATTTTTAATTTTTTTTTATAAAAATCGCTACTTTTAGTATTCAATTTTTTATAATTTTTTTATTAATGAAAAGTTGCGATTTCTATAAAAAAATATTTAAAAAAAATTGTGCGTTTTATAGATTTTTTAGGTTTTTTTTATTGTGTTCACACAGGTTCTCGCGGTTCTCGCAATAAAGGGTGGTTCCTAACAGATACTTCTCCTATATATATATATATATATAGGGTCAGGATTTAGAGAAAACGATGAAAAGTGTGAGAACGGTGAGAACGCTTATCGATCGTTCGATCAAAACAATCTATGGACTAGATTGGCGCGGTGGTGTTTTTCGTAAATAACACGAATTCTATTGAGTCGACGCGCTTCATTAAGGGTAAAAAGGTCTTTACACTTCTATACCAAAACGCCAACTAATGAATAAAACGCCATTACTGCCCAAAACGCATCCCTATATAAACAAAACATTCTCATACATAAGAACACACCTCCCCCAACCTGAAAACGCCATATTTCTACTATATAACATTCATCTTACAACGCCAAAAAAATCCAAAACATCAAACACACCCACTCAAAAAACGCCATATTTTACTATATACCAATCATCTTAGAAAACGCCAAAATCTCTCAAATATAAAAAATTTCCAAAAATGGACTTTTCTTTCAGATACACTATTTCCTCAGAAAAACGCAAAAAATGCCAAAAATGGTTTCTTGTATATTCAATATTGTTCTACGCGAAGTTTCGGAAAAATGCATTCTTTCCTGAGGTGCTGCGGCTCAAATAACATTTTGCTGAATGAGATGAACAAAACTTCAAGAAAAAGATACTGGGGTCAGACTTATGTCAGTTTTTGTGTTTTGTTATTGATGAATATTATAATGGCATGAATTACACGAATGACACTGATGAGTGGTTTGAATATATATATTCAAACAAAAAACTGATGTCATATTGTCTTTCCAAACGACCAAAAAAACACAAGCATGGCAAAGCCAAACCGTCAGTGAACATGTTTCAAAGAAGAAAGAGACTGACGACAGTGAAGATTTGAAAAGATGAATTGTTTCTATTTTTATTTTTATTTTTTTAATTTTCTTTTTCTATTGTTTGTTATGTATTTTTCAACTTAGAATAAAAAAATAACATTATATTAATAAAACGCCAAAAGTCATAATTATTGTGAACCGCCATAATGAAGTAAAACGCCAAAAACTCCCAACCTATAATAAAATTAATTTAGAGAAGAATTATTAAAAGCTAAAAATGGAAACAAACGCCAAAAACTACTTAAAGCCATTAAAAAGGCCAAAACTTGGAAGATGGAATGTCTAAGACCATAAAAACCTGAACAAAATCAGTAAAAAATACACACAGTAACTGAAAAGACGGCTATTTTATTAATATCATTTATTATAAATAAAAATCCCGCCTAAACTACGCGCCAAAAACATCATATAAGAGAGACGTCTCTGCACAATCAACTGATCACACCACCAAAAAAATAAACGCCATCTTTCCAACAAACCATTCACTTTAAAACGCCAAAAAAGATACTTAAAAAAGCCACAGATGCGGAACGTCATTTCTTCTTTATTGAGAATTGTTCTGAATGAAGTTTCATTGAATGGATTCTACTATAAGGTAGGTATATCTATAAGCTTTTGCTGAATGAGATGGACAAATTTTCATAAAAAAAAGAATTTTACCCCTTAATGAAGACGGGCGTTATGTAGGAAAAAAAGGATCTACATAAGGTATTCAAAACAGGTTCAAAACGCCAAAAAAAGTTAAAGTAAAAGAGGCTGATGACAGTGAAGATTTGGAAGAGAAATTAGATTATAATTTTTTTTCAGTTTCTATTGTTTGTTATGTAATTCTCCGATTTTATTATCTAATTCTCTACTAAAAAAATTTAATATAAATGCCAAAAACATCAAAACGACTGATAGTGTGAAAACTGAGAGAACGGATGCTAGCAAAGCACGATGTTTGCTATAAAACGCCAAAAACGCCAAACAATGTATTACTGAAAAATCAACGCTAATTCACCGATGAAAATGAACGAAACAGTAAATGCTAAACAGTAAAATGAACGGACGGTGACATTATTGCCAAACATTTATTATATTAAAAACCACTACATGGAAAACTGAATTTATTTATCTTTTCAAAACGCCATAATTGTCTGTCAAATTATAGACCTGTATCCTACTTGATATATATATATATAGAGAGAGAGAGAGAAAGTGTATTGTACAATATCCTTTAACATACGATGCATACTCGATGAAATTTCCGCATGTTATATTTCTAAATCTGTATATTATAAAATTAAATCCGCATGTTATACACTAAACCCGCATGTTGTAAATTAAGTCCGCATGTTATAAATCAAAGCTGCATGAAACCCAATCCGCATGTTGCAAACTAAATCCGCATGTTATATTTTTATTTGTGTACGCATCGTATGTTAAGGTCAATTCGGGAAAACTTAATGTAATATTTTTTTGTATTTTTTTCTAACATGTTTTATATTCTATGTTAGTAACACGTGGACGTTTTTTTTTATAAATATCTGTATGCACACAAGTAAATAAGTTGTAATTTACATACATTAGAATAGAATTAGAATGACTGATATTTAATTACGTAACTCTTTTTATACATAAGTAAATTTTTACATACGTATTTTTTAATTTATTTTAAATTTCCATAAATGTTATTAACCTTAGAAATTTGTTTTACATGTAGTTACAACTTTTAGGTTGGGACCCATCTTCACTTGTACTGGTTGTACATTTAAGGGTGAACCAGCCAAGAATAAGAACAAGCGGTATGGGGGTCGGCATAGGTCCGGCGAAGCCCGGCGCCGGTCCCCCACACCGCCCCCCTTGCCCCAGCATGTGAAAACCGGCTTGGTGAAGACGATCTTGACGGGCCGATTTCTTTCTCTCTCTCTCATCTTTGTCTCTACTCTCTCTCTATCTCTCTCTAAAATCAGAAAAAGTTTTATATTTTTTAATTGTTGTGAGGCCCCATCCTCCACCCCCCTAGGTCCATCCCCTACAAACCCATCCTACGTGGCGCTGACGTGGCGGCTCATCCTCATGGGGATGAACCTCCCCATACCCACTAGTCTAAGAAGCAAGCTGAAAAATACTGCCATGTCAACTTGGACCAGGGCCGGCTCAAAATTTTCTAAATTTTTCTAGGCCTAAAGCAGATAGCAAAATTGGGCCCCTTTTTGTACACGAAAAAAATTGCTATGGATCCAATTATTCATATATCATCTATGTATACGCATAATTATAAATCATAAACCTCAATGTTAACAATCTCAAAGTCAAAATTACCAACATATAATATATTTTCATAGAATTTAAGGCCCTAGGAAAATGGAGGCCTAAAGCTCTTGCTTTATTTCACCCCTCTTGAGGGGATCTGACTTGGACATTAATAGTTTGTAACCTATTCGTTTGTAATGTTATGGACCGGGTCTTTTAATATATTTGCAGACCTGCATATGAAATTAAAGACGCAAACGGACCACTTTTCTTCAGTTTAGAAAGTTCATCATTACAAAGAGGGAATCTTGAGGTGCATGTAGCTTGTAAAAATTGTCAAGAAAATGATCACGATGTTAGGTCTTGCATAAAAGATTTGATGCAACAAGTGTTGTCGGTGATGAATATGTTGTTAATAACACTATCTTTATGCTAACAAGAATATTGGTTCCTTTTTTCTTGTTCTTCCCATGAATTTGGATATTGTTTTGGAACGTTGGTAAAAATGTTGGTTTACATTTCTTTGGTTTTTGTTATGATTCATATGTTGGTTTACAAATTCAATATACTTTTTTATTCTTATTTTTTCAAACTTAAAAGCATAAATAATAATACTGATTATTTATTTAATCTATATTTTCTATATAAGGAGAAAACCAAGTGACATAAGAAAAGCTGAGGTGGCAGCCATAGACGCTGTCCAACAAGGCTTTTCTTATGTCATTACTGAATCATAAACCTTAATATATAAAATCACTTTAATTTTCAAAGGTCTAGCCCACATCTATATTTTCAAAGGTCTGTCAGTTATTAAAAATTGAAACCTCTGCCCACATACAAAAGGGCAGCTGTTTATACACACTTCAAACCTTTGCCCATAACTTCTACCCATATTCAAAATTTAAACTCCTGACTCCAAATTCAAAATTCAAACTACATATGAATCTGGCTCCCTATAAATAACATATATTAATTTGGCTCCACGTTCAAATTTCAATTTATCTCCCTCACTCGTATTTGCGATTATATCTCTCTCACTCAAATGCACAGCTCTCATGATTGAGCCGGTTAATTTCCGATTACAGTTTTTTATTCGAACATTTGTTGACTCTGTTTACACATTATCCTTCCAATATCATTGTTCCAACATCGTTGTTTCATTGAAGCTTTGTTGAAACACATCAACGTTTCACCTCAGCTTTTCTTATGTCACTTGGTTTTCTCTTTTTATAGAAAGTATAGATAGATTGTTACAGAATGCAGAATGCAGAATTTCCATATTCAGTCTGTTCATCTCCGATTACAGCTTTTTGTGCTTCACATAATTTTTCCAACATCATTGTTGCAACATCTTTGAGAGTATGTTTTTTTCTCTAATTTGAATCTTAAATTTTGAACTGATCTATTCTAATTCTCGCTTTATCTTTCAGCCTAATCAGAGTTGTTTAAGATTCAAACAATCAGTTGCGGTTTATTTTAGGTTTGTGGATTCTTTTAAACTGTTAATATATGTTGAATTTTTTTTATTTTAGAGTGTTGATATATTTCAGCTTTGTTTTTTTGGAGCGAGCAGTGGGAAATTCTTCTGCACTGTTCTTGAAGTCTGATGTAGGAGAGTAGAGGATTGAATGAAGCAATCCGATGCTGCTCCAGGTTTTCTTGTATTTATTATGACTGCTGATGTCGATTTTATATATTAGTTCTTCACTAGGCTAGTTGTGTTCCAACAATCTATCTATTTGAGAGGACATGTTTTTAAAACACAATTCTTGATGTCTTGGATCAGTCTAATCATCAGCCTTTGGGCTGTTAGCTATTTCACTATATAATATGATTGTCAGTTCACCTGTTTTTCATCACGTTTTACTACTATAATATCCTTCTTTTACATCAGAGTTGAAAAAATATACAAGTTAAAATGTCATCATACCCTTCTGTAGACTCTGATGATTTAAAGTATCATTTTATCAACCAAGTTGAGGATCAGGTATATGAGGATAGGGCTACTCTTCAAGAGCTGAAGAGGTGTTTTGATGGACTGCATCTTGGACTGTTTATGAGAGACCAGGTGTCCAGAAACTTAGAGTTCTGTGTTTTGTGTTGTTAGTAATATAGAGTGCGGTGATAGAGATTTGGAGTTCATGGCGATGCTCAAAGATATACATAGAGAGGTTCAGTACTCGATGGAGTTGAAGCTAAAGTTTCTTAATTTTTCTGTTAGATTATTAAATTTCGTTGTTTAGTACTCGATATAATTGTTGATCTATCCCCATATGTCATACATAAATTTTAATTCTATTAATCTTTGTGGAGCATTTTATTTTTGCTAATTTTAGTATCAATAGTTGTTAGAGTTGATATCCGCTATTGTAAAGGTCTGTTAAAGTTAAATTTTGCTAAAAAAGAACAACTGCTTGAAATCATCGTCTGCTGATGATGAAATGGAACACCCCGAAAACGGGTTTGGTAATCAAACTCCGTTAATACTAAAAGATGGGTAAAGTACCGTTAGTAGTAAAAATAACCCGGTAAATATTTGGATTTAAATAAGAAATCCTAATATTAAATACAAGCGAATCAAAGTTTTAAGGAATTGAGTTTATAAGAGCCCGAGTTACCGGGACTTAAAATAAAACGGGTTATAACTCCCGGGACCCACTAAGTAACTAGGAATATCAACCTAGTTAGTTAAATGTTTTAAAATAATAAGAAAACTTGGTTAAAACACCCTTTATAAAACTTGAATAAGTGGAGGGACCAAAGTTGACAAAGAACTCAAATGGTTTTTAATTTATTAAAAATAAAACACCACAACACACACTATAGTGTGTGTTCTGGTCGAGATTTCCACAGGAGAAAAAGGGTTCTCCACATTGAACCCTAGTATACACAAAATCAATCAAATTGAAGGCCAAATCGGGCTCGAATCAAAGGCACGAATACATACAAATGATCACCAAGTCGAGGGGATCAAAAGGTATGTAAAATTTTGTTGTTACATGAAGTTGTAAAAATTGGATGAACATCACTATACGCGATTTTGGTATGAATCGTAGAAATTAGGACTGAATTAGGGATGTATACATGTTTAGTAACAAAACCCTAAGTGAAAATCATGCATAACATGCTATGAATTGAAGGATTTGATGAATTGACACACTTAGATAAATGGGTTTTAATGTTATGATGAAATTGATGATATAACTATGCTTAGAATCAACATACATGATAACGAATAGAAGGTGTTTGATTAAACCATGAACTTGAGTACAAGATCATACTTCTCACGAAATGCGTTTTGTATGATATAAAAGAATTGATGTTAAGATCGTGATATAGATGCTTGAAATCATGTTACCTAGTAGTTAGTGTGTAAAATTTGATTTCGTTAAGAGTTCGGATGAAATGCCTAAGCGAAATTCAATAAACCAAATGTGCATTGAATAAGTTGATAAGTCGATTGACTTTAAAAAGTCAAAACGGCCAAGTATATGATCGAATGATAAATTCGATATATGAAGCGTAGGATGGAATAGTCGTAAATGATTATGACTAACCTAACCATCTTACAATTACAATGATAGTTTGACGCTTGGCAAGCTAGGTGAAAGTTTGGGGAAGGAAGCGGATCAAACGAATCAAGAATGAAGGAAAAGCGTAATTCGGATGCAAGGTAAGTATAGCTTACACTAGTCACATATGTTGGAATATTCTTTGTCGTATTGATTACGAATAAGACAAATACCTAATTGAGATATGGTGTTCCGGCGTGTAGTCGTACGGAACAAGATAATCAAATATGATAAGAAACCATAGTGATGGCTAAAAATGAGTTAAATCGGTAATTCGATCATATTATGACGAATGAAACATGTACTTTTAAGGGTTACCATATAAGGTAAATCATAATAACCAATAAGGGTAAAATTGTAATTTGGTCACTCGTTGACAATAATTGTTGGTTTTGAAAGATACTTTATTTCGAAAGCCTTGATAGGCTAAAAAGCGTTAAGAAGTGAATTATAATTAAAATGACCGCACGATGTAAACTGGAGCGAGTCGTGTAGGCGAGATGGCAATAAGCTTCATCTCGCCAATATAATCGGTCAATTAAAACAAATGGGTCAAAAGGGTGAAAATATCACCCTTTGACAATATCGACTAATGGTTTGTCGAGTTGTATGATTTCAGGAATAAATATCAAATGGATACTTACATCGCTATTACTTAGCGGTTACTAAGGCAAGGTATCGAAACGGGTCAAAATATATATTGATCCGAGCCAGGTATGTATAATATAGATTAACCACTCAATAAGAACTAGAGGCTCCTTGATAGTTAAATGCAGTCATATAGACATTTGGTTACCTTAATAAGCAAACCGAATGATTCATATGATGATCGTTGTGTTTTGAAAACATAATGACCTTTTGAATCAAATGCATAGTTTAAAACAGGGCTTTTGGGTCGAAAATGCTTTTAAAAGTCCTTTATGTTAATGAAAGGACTAAATGGACCAAAATGCCCTTGTAAGCTAAATCGAGCGAACGACCCATAAAGGTTGTTCGGAAAAGAGTAGTATGCATAATTAAACACTTAGAATGAGTATACAAAAGCGAAAGATGTGAATCCTTAGTCATTTGACTCTATAATAGTCTTTGCCGTAAAATAATGATTCGAAGGGTAAAACTCGGAGTTTAGGAATTTCCACACTTAATACAACACAAATACAATTGTGGTGGAAGATTACTTGGTAAGGAATGTGGAAATATAAAGCTAGGTACGAATGAAAGCGAATCATGTTTAAAATATACTTAAACACCCTTAACGGGTCAAAATAAGCATACGAGCGAAAAAGGGTTTAATTTGTGTAAGAAACCTGTGATTCGAACCTAACATGGTAGATAACATTAATTTGAAGAGGTGCATGTGAAATAAGGATCAAACAAATATGTTTGTTTGATAAAATGCATAAACGGGTTAAAATTTGGTAAAAAGGCAATGAGTCGAAGGCTTAGAAGTCTCAAAATTTATTATGTAGGATGTTGGATTTTAACTCCATAAGATGGAGAATTAAATTACGGACGTGTAGGAAAAATAATCGGGTAAAACGGATCAAAAACGAGAGAGTTATGCTCGTTTCCGTGAAATCGAGTCATGCTGGGAATTATGCAGCACCAGCTGCAACAGTCTGTTGAAAACAAGCCGTGGCGTCGTGTAACACCCTAGTGTTTGATTAACGAATTTGTATGTAATTACCAACAATTAGATGTGTAGTTAAGACTACACATGCTATAAAAATACGGGTTTATTAAAACTTTTACGAATCATAAGTTATTCTACATATCGTGATCGAGTTCGTTGTTTAACATTTACAACGTGGCAAGGTGCGGAAGCGTGAATATATATTGTGTTCGGTTCTCCGTTGAGCTTGATCTTCATCCGACATCTACTAAGTACCTACATTTCATAAAAACATGAAATGCTTTAGTCGTACAGGATTTAAAACGCATCTAAAAGAATCCGGGAACTAAAACTAAATAAAAATATATTTTGTTTCTGGGTCCACCGTAATTTACAGTGGGACCGTAAATTACGGTAGCCCCTGAAGATCTATCTTTCCACCGTAAATCAGTGTATAACCACCGTAAACATATCAGCTCCACCGTAATTTACGGTGGAACCGTAAATTACGGTGGTCCCTGCATTCCACCTCTCTATTTTGCCGTTTAACGACACGAAAACTTTCGTATCTTTCAAACCGCTTGTCCGTTTGACCTACCGTTTCTTCCTACGTGATTGTAATTTGACCCTTCATCATATGGAGTCAAAATCCAACATCCGGATTAGCAAATTTTAAGACTTTTAAGTCTTCGGCTTATTACATTTTTTTACCAAATTTTGACCCGTTCGCTATTTTATCAAACAAACACGTTTACTTGATCTATAAACTCATGAGAATCATCATTTCAATACTTCCTATCAAATAAATCATAAATCATGGGTTTCTTACTTAGTTAGAACCCGTTTATGTTCAAGTGCTTATTTTGACCTGTTAAGGTATTTAAGCACTTTAAGCTTAAAATTGCTTTCATTCATTTCTAGCGTTATTTACAACATTCTAATCAAGAAATCTTCCACCACAACTATAATTGTGGTGGACTTAATGAGGTGATCCATATAATCCGAGTTTTTCTCATCTGATTACTAATTTACGACAAAGACTCATATAAAGTCATTTGACCGAAGATTTACATCTTTCGCTTCTTACACTTATTCCAATTATTTGATTGATCATAAAACTCGTTTCAAAACTACCTTTAAAGGTTGTTTATTCGGATTAGCCAACAAGGGCGTTTTAGTCAATTTTTGTCATTCTTTTACGACGAAGGACTATTAGTGCTTGTTTGAACCACAAAGTCCGACCTTTTAACCATATTCTTGTTTAGAAACCAATATGTTTCTAAACACCATAATTATAACTCAATTTATTTGCTTTAACTAAAGATAACCGAATATCTTATTTTAACCTTGTCCAACTGTTATAAAACTCCAAATTCTACATGATGAGTTGTATTACTATACATACCTGGCTCGGATCAATATATTGACTCGTTTCAATACCTTTCCTTAGTGGCTACTAAGTGATAACGATGTAAGCATCCGTGTGCTATTTATTTCCTAAATTCACGCAACTTGACAACCCATTAGTCGATATTGTCAAAGGGTGATAATTTCACCTTTTGACCCGTTTGGTCTATATGACCAATTACCATTGTCAAATTGTCAAAATTACCATTTTGCCCTTAATGGTTATTATGTTTTAACTTATATGATAACCATTAAAAGTACATGCTTCATTCGTCATAATATGATCGAATTACCGGTTTAACTCATTTTTAGCCATCACCATGTTTTCTTGTCATATTTAATTATCTTGTTCCGTACGACCACACGTCGGAACATCATATCTCAATTAGGTATTTTTCTTTTTCGTAACTAATAAGACGAAAGAATATTATAAATATATGACTAGTGTAAGATATACTTACCTTGCATCCGAAATATGCTTTTTCCTTCATTCTGGATTCGTTTGACCCGCTTCCTTCTTCAAGCTTTCACCTAGCTCGTTAAGAGTCAAACTATCATCAAAATTCGTAAGACGGTTAGGTTAGTCATCATTATTATGACTATTTCATCTTACGGATTTTATGTCGAAACTTCTATTCCACTTCATCATTGGTTATTTCGACTTTCTAGAATCAACTACCTTTATTCATATAATATGCACAATCAAGGCAATTCTATCTTATGATTAGAAACCATTTTATCCCATATCTCGTGTAATTAGTCAAGTTAGCCAATTACGCATTTCACTCGAATTTCAACACTATAGTTCCCATTTAGGCATTGTAACAAACACCTAATGGGCATGATTCTACACATTTGCTAACTAGTTCATAATTAGTCATTTTTACCAAGATTAACATCAAGATTCAACCATTATCATGTATGATCAAATACTCAAACTTGCAATTTGTTCAAGTATCTTGCATCTACTATCACTTATGATGATTTCTAACACAACTATATTATCATCTTTTCTACATAATCAAAACCCACTTGACACATGAGTGTATGATTATGAATTCACAACAATGAACATCAATTCAACAATTACATGGCTAGGGTTTACTACTAGACATAGTTTCATCCCAAATTTCATCCAAACAACATACATGCAAGCTTAGATTCGAATTCTCTAGGTTTGCTCAGAATTTCAACTAGAGATTTACCAAGAAATTTACATACCTCGTGACTCCTTTTTCAATGGAGATCACTAATTCATACTCGGATTTTGATTTGGACTTGATTTGCTCCTTCAATTTGATGAATTTATGTGTTTTAGGTTTTGAGCTTGAGAGCTCTTCCTGGCTCCTGTGTTTGTACGACCAGAACACACACACAAGGTGTGTGTTTTGGTGTTTTTAACTTTAATTAATAAAAACCATTTTCTCACTTTAACCATTTTAATCCCTCAACTTTACCCAAGTTTATAAAGGTTACTACATCAAGTTCCTCACTATTTTAAAACACTAGACTAACTAGGTTGATATTCCTAGTTATTTAGTGGGTCCCGGGAGTTATAACCCGTTTTATTTTAAGTCCCGTTAACTCGGGCTCTTATAGATTCAATTTCCTTAAAACTTTGATTTGTTTGTATTTATTATTAGGATTTCTTATTTAAATCCAAATATTCACCTGGTCACTTTTACTACTAACGATACTTTACCAGTCTTTTAGTATTAATGGAGTTTGATTACCAAACCCATTTTCGGGGTGTTACAAGTCTACCCCCCTTAAAGAGGTTTCGTCCTCGAAACCTTTTCTTACATGATTTATTGAGTTTAAACTCAATGTATTTGATCCGAGATATCATTTAAACATTACTTATACTTTTAACCAATTATTAGTATTACCAGATAAGCATGGTAACATCTTTTTGGTCACTAATTGTCTACGTATCTCATATGACTTAGTGCAACTTAAAATAACGTAATCTCGTTATTTCCACTCGTTTAGTTAACTTAGCGATGTCCATCGCTTTCATATACTATCGTATTCCTTATGAATCCGTTATTTTGACTCGTTTAAAGGCCTTTAGTGAAATCTTTTCACTTTTAGCAGCAATTTCTTTTATCTTCAATTTTATTTATTCGATTCGGTCATACCGAACCTACCGCTTACAAGCAAACCAAATTTATTTAAATGACCTTGACCGGTCTCGGTAACTAGACTTATTAATCCAGTTACTTTTTACCGCTTGCTTGGTTATAATGTGATTCTACTTCACATTACATTTCTTGACCGTAATCTTGTTACATCATGTTTAATTTATATCAAAATTTCCTTTCCGAAATATCACTTTTTGAATATAACGTCTTGCGCCTATCGGTGTCAAGACCTGAACCTTTCGTGCTTAATATTCAATTTCCTATCAGGATTCTCATTCGTAAAAACGTTATTTCTTACTAAAACCAAGGTTTTAGTTTAGGATCTTCTCTTAATCTTTCGTCAATTATCTGTAACAGGATATTGACGGTCTGTAATTTATTCCTTTACAGTCTTAGTTTTATGCGGGGATTTTCAACTGGTTCTCTCGCTTTGTTAAGTAACCCGTAGGTTCTTTCACGTAGCCTTGCAGGCTATTTCCTTAGGTCTTCACCCCCTTTTTACTGAAAACTCTAAGGTTTATTTCCTTTTCTTTTCGTGACCCAAGGGTCATTCTGGTCCCGTAGACCTTAACACTGTGTTTAAGTCCCGTAGGTTATGATGATCCCGTAAATCATCTTTTACTTGTATCTACTTTCAAATGTATATATATTCATTTATAGCTTCAAAGCATGCCTTGCTATGTTTAAAATCGTACATTTTCGCTTATGAGCTTTAGTTGACCTTGACCGTAGTCTAAGGCTTCATTTGTTTTATTTCCGGGCGAATTTTTTTTTTTTTTGACTTTGTCCTTACGTTTGACGTTTTACAAAAACGACCCGTTAAGGGACATATTCGCATTTTCCGGGTTTCGAGTGTAAGTACACTCCCTCCCAATACTTGTCTAAATCATTTTACATGCTTGTGTTTTCTGGGTTCGAGTGTAAGCACACTCCCTCCCAATACTTGTCTAAATCATTTTACATGCTTGCGTTTTCTGGGTTCGAGTGTAAGTACACTCCCTCCCAATACTTGTCTAAATCATTTTACATGCTTGCGTTTTCTGGGTTCGAGTGTAAGTACACTCCCTCCCAATACTTGTCTAAATCATTTTACATGCTTGCGTTTTCTAGGTTCGAGTGTAAGTACACTCCCTCCCAATACTTGTCTAAATCATTTTTCATGCTTCTTTGTCCCTTCACTTGGGCTCATTATCTTGATGTAATACGCCTCCGTTACTCGGTTGTGCGTTTACATTATTATCAAAGATTTTGCTTATCTGATTCATTTGGGTACTTTTTAATTAGTCCCATTCACCCCGTCCTTACTACATCGGATGTAAACGTGTCCGCCATAAGAAGTTCGTGGTATCATATGCCATTACTTACCTGGCCAGAGTAAGTGATTAACACATGACACACGTGACCTTTTTATAGTTTTCACATCACGCCCTATGTAAGTAACGCCTCTATTTGTTTCTCTTGGAAACAATATCCCGAATACATTTTCTATTCGGGTTTTTCCAAGTTTTTAAATCTACATATGCAACTTTCAATTTCTACGTATTGGTTGCATGTTTATATTCATGCAATAATTTAAACGTGCACCTGGTAAATGCTTGCCCTAACGGGCTTTTCTTGCCATTAGCCTTGTTCGCGACCATTACGCAATTTAG
The DNA here is from genome assembly GCA_030545235.1 of Helianthus tuberosus. Taxonomy (NCBI): domain Eukaryota; kingdom Viridiplantae; phylum Streptophyta; class Magnoliopsida; order Asterales; family Asteraceae; genus Helianthus; species Helianthus tuberosus. Next base: position 79,166,613 of record CM060417.1, on the reverse strand, counting down.
GTCCGTAATGAGCATGTTCTTCTTGTCATATCTCAGACCATTCCATCATCATATCCACGATTCGTTTGACTCTCGTCGTCTTCAAACGCGAGTGTCCTTCAATTAAAACATTCACAAAAGTTAGTAACATCTACTTCAATAATCGCCCGTATTCTAATACAAGGCTTTTTCTACTATACGCGTCAATGCACGTATTTTCGTCAACTATATCAATCATTTCAATTGGGGTAACGTGTATCACACGGTAGCCCTATGTGTTGTTTACAACTCTTTAACATGCTAAACCATTAACATACCTGTACTTACCGGATTTGCGATCAAGCCTTCAACCGAACACCAATTCTTTATTAAGAGCATAAGGTTTAAGTCCAAGCATAGCTTTCCCGCCATACTTGAATCTCTTAAACCAAGGCTCTGATACCAACTTGTAACACCCTAGTGTTTGATTAACGAATTTGCATGTAATTACCAACAATTAGATGTGTAGTTAAGACTACACATGCTATAAAAATACGGGTTTATTAAAACTTTTACGAATCATAAGTTATTCTACATATCGTGATCGAGTTCGTTGTTTAACATTTACAACGTGGCAAGGTGCGGAAGCGTGAATATATATTGTGTTCGGTTCTTCGTTGAGCTTGATCTTCATCCGACATCTACTAAGTACCTACATTTCATAAAAACATGAAATGCTTTAGTCGTACAGGATTTAAAACGCATCTAAAAGAATCCGGGAACTAAAACTAAATAAAAATATATTTTGTTTCTGGGTCCACCGTAATTTACGGTGGGACCGTAAATTACGGTAGCCCCTGAAGATCTATCTTTCCACCGTAAATCAGTGTATAACCACCGTAAACATATCAGCTCCACCGTAATTTACGGTGGTCCCTGCATTCCACCTCTCTATTTTGCCGTTTAACGACACGAAAACTTTCGTATCTTTCAAACCGCTTGTCCGTTTGACCTACCGTTTCTTCCTACGTGATTGTAATTTGACCCTTCATCATATGGAGTCAAAATCCAACATCCGGATTAGCAAATTTTAAGACTTTTAAGTCTTCGGCTTATTACATTTTTTTACCAAATTTTGACCCGTTCGCTATTTTATCAAACAAACACGTTTACTTGATCTATAAACTCATGAGAATCATCATTTCAATACTTCCTATCAAATAAATCATAAATCATGGGTTTCTTACTTAGTTAGAACCTGTTTATGTTCAAGTGCTTATTTTGACCCGTTAAGGTATTTAAGCACTTTAAGCTTAAAATTGCTTTCATTCATTTCTAGCGTTATTTACAACATTCTAATCAAGAAATCTTCCACCACAACTATAATTGTGGTGGACTTAATGAGGTGATCCATATAATCCGAGTTTTTCTCATCTGATTACTAAATTACGACAAAGACTCATATAAAGTCATTTGACCGAAGATTTACATCTTTCGCTTCTTACACTTATTCCAATTATTTGATTGATCATAAAACTCGTTTCAAAACTACCTTTAAAGGTTGTTTATTCGGATTAGCCAACAAGGGCGTTTTAGTCAATTTTTGTCATTCTTTTACGACGAAGGACTATTAGTGCTTGTTTGAACCACAAAGTCCGACCTTTTAACCATATTCTTGTTTAGAAACCAATATGTTTCTAAACACCATAATTATAACTCAATTTATTTGCTTTAACTAAAGATAACCGAATATCTTATTTTAACCTTGTCCAACTGTTATAAAACTCCAAATTCTACATGATGAGTTGTATTACTATACATACCTGGCTCGGATCAATATATTAACCCGTTTCAATACCTTTCCTTAGTGGCTACTAAGTGATAACGATGTAAGCATCCGTGTGCTATTTATTTCCTAAATTCACGCAACTTGACAACCCATTAGTCGATATTGTCAAAGGGTGATAATTTCACCTTTTGACCCGTTTGGTCTATATGACCAATTACCATTGTCAAATTGTCAAAATTACCATTTTGCCCTTAATGGTTATTATGTTTTAACTTATATGATAACCATTAAAAGTACATGCTTCATTCGTCATAATATGATCGAATTACCGGTTTAACTCATTTTTAGCCATCACCATGTTTTCTTGTCATATTTAATTATCTTGTTCCGTACGACCACACGTCGGAACATCATATCTCAATTAGGTATTTTTCTTTTTCGTAACTAATAAGACGAAAGAATATTATAAATATATGACTAGTGTAAGATATACTTACCTTGCATCCGAAATATGCTTTTTCCTTCATTCTGGATTCGTTTGACCCGCTTCCTTCTTCAAGCTTTCACCTAGCTCGTTAAGAGTCAAACTATCATCAAAATTCGTAAGACGGTTAGGTTAGTCATCATTATTATGACTATTTCATCTTACGGATTTTATGTCGAAACTTCTATTCCACTTCATCATTGGTTATTTCGACTTTCTAGAATCAACTACCTTTATTCATATAATATGCACAATCAAGGCAATTCTATCTTATGATTAGAAACCATTTTATCCCATATCTCGTGTAATTAGTCAAGTTAGCCAATTACGCATTTCACTCGAATTTCAACACTATAGTTCCCATTTAGGCATTGTAACAAACACCTAATGGGCATGATTCTACACATTTGCTAACTAGTTCATAATTAGTCATTTTTACCAAGATTAACATCAAGATTCAACCATTATCATGTATGATTAAATACTCAAACTTGCAATTTGTTCAAGTATCTTGCATCTACTATCACTTATGATGATTTCTAACACAACTATATTATCATCTTTTCTACATAATCAAAACCCACTTGACACATGAGTGTATGATTATGAATTCACAACAATGAACATCAATTCAACAATTACATGGCTAGGGTTTACTACTAGACATAGTTTCATCCCAAATTTCATCCAAACAACATACATGCAAGCTTAGATTCGAATTCTCTAGGTTTGCTCAGAATTTCAACTAGAGATTTACCAAGAAATTTACATACCTCGTGACTCCTTTTTCAATGGAGATCACTAATTCATACTCGGATTTTGATTTGGACTTGATTTGCTCCTTCAATTTGATGAATTTCTGTGTTTTAGGGTTTGAGCTTGAGAGCTCTTCCTGGCTCCTGTGTTTGTACGACCAGAACACACACACAAGGTGTGTGTTTTGGTGTTTTTAACTTTAATTAATAAAAACCATTTTCTCACTTTAACCATTTTAATCCCTCAACTTTACCCAAGTTTATAAAGGTTACTACATCAAGTTCCTCACTATTTTAAAACACTAGACTAACTAGGTTGATATTCCTAGTTATTTAGTGGGTCCCGGGAGTTATAACCCGTTTTATTTTAAGTCCCGTTAACTCGGGCTCTTATAGATTCAATTTCCTTAAAACTTTGATTTGTTTGTATTTATTATTAGGATTTCTTATTTAAATCCAAATATTCACCTGGTCACTTTTACTACTAACGATACTTTACCAGTCTTTTAGTATTAATGGAGTTTGATTACCAAACCCATTTTCGGGGTGTTACACGTCGCGCGACGGGGAAGACCCCAGGCCGTGGCGCGACGCGAGTGGGTTCCAGATTCGCAAAAATTTGTTATTTAACCGTTTATGCATTGCTAACCCATTAAAATGCGTTTTTAAGCTACGTATGAATAATCTAACTCATGTTTTTATGAGTTGTAGGTAAAATTCTAGCACCGGAGGACGATCAAGCACAATGAAGAATCGAACACGATCAAGAAATAAGCTTCCGCACGATGTTTCGTTGTTACTTTTAAATGACGAACTTAATTACATTATGTTCTAAACTTTTAAATTGTAAAAGGTTTTAATAAACCCGTATTTCCGATATACATGTATTTTTAATTACATGATTGTTTTCGTAAAAGATACGTTAAACCTTGGTTTATAAGAACGGGTGTTACATGAAAGCATTATAATGTCTTCAGGACATCAAAAGTCCATTCTTAAAAAATAGCTATTTTTAAAAAAATTGTCAAAAATCTTTAAAAGTCTGTTGAAAACAACTATTTTTTAAACATCTGTTTGGCTAAAAATTCATCCACTGCTGAAAGGTATTGTCTGTTCTCATAAGTTCTGTTTTAGGTAATGACTGTTGCCAACATCTGTTATTGCCCAACAACGGTTTCCAAAGAACTGTCATCCATTAACACAAACACAAGTTCTGAGGTGGGCAGTTGTTAGAGTTGATATCTTCAATTGTAAAGGTATGTTAAAGTTAAATTTTGCCAAAAGAGAACTGCTTGAAATCATCGTCTGCTGATGATGAAAGCATTATAATGTCTTCAGAACATCAAAAGTCCATTCTTAAAAAATAGCGATTTTTAAATAAATTGACAAAAATCTTTAAAGGTCTGTTGAAAACAACTGTTTTTTAAACATCTGTTTTGCTAAAGATTCATCCACTGCTGAAAGGTATTGTATGTCCTCATAATTTCTATATTATGTAACGACTGTTGAGTTGGTACTGTTGCCAATATCTGTTATTGCCAACAGTGGTTTCCAAAGAATTGTCAACCATTAACACAACAGAAGTTCTGAACATCTGTTATTGCCCAATAGATCTTTGTAAAATGTCTTTAGAACATCAAAACTCCATTCTTAAAAATAGCTATTTTTTAAATATTTTTAAAAACTCTTAAAAGTTTGTGGAAAACAACTGTTGGGCAAACGTCTGTTTCTCTAAAAATTGCGGTGACATAAGAAAATCTGATGTGGCAGTCAGAGAGGCTGTCCGACAATGCTTTACTGAGGTTATTATTGCATCATAATCATAAGTCTTAACATATAAAATCAATTTAAAACTAATCATCAGTGTCTTCAAAGTATTTGTTTATGTTTTGAATTAACTTCTGTTTGGATAAAAATTCATCCACTGCTGAAAGGTATTGTCTGTTTTAATAAGTTCTGTTCATCCTAGAGACTATTGATTTACCACTGTTTACAATATTTGTGTACGATGAAGTGGTACAAGCCTGTGTTTGCCATGTAGAGTATTGTTGGTGTTTAAATGAAGAGGTTTTTTTTTAGTTTTTTTGATGCCAGAGGTTTATAATTTGTCCTTTCAGTTTCTTGATATTTAATTTTATAGTTTTCCCATGAAAACTTATTTTTGAAATGTTTTGCATTAAATGGCTGCTGAAATAATTTTGAGTAAAAATTCAACAGACTGCTGAAGGGTATTGTCTGTTCTCATAGGTTATGTTTAATCTAAGGATTGCTGACTTACCATTGTTGCCTAACATCTGTTGTTGCCCAACAGTGGTTTCCAAACAACTATCGTCCATTATCACAACAAAGGTTCGGATGTGGACAGATGTTAACCATCAGATCTTTGTAACTTCTGTCACGTCAGCATTCACTTTTTCACTTTATAAAACCCTGTTTCGTCCCCAAACAAAGGTTTTACTGTCGTCTCGAATTTAAAATTCATCAAACACCAACCGGAGGTTTAAAATTTGTCTTTTCGGTTTCTTGATATTTAATTTTATAGTTTTCCCATGAAAATTTATTTTTGAAATGTTTTGCATTAAATGGCTGCTGAAATATTTTTGAGTAAAAATTCAAGAGACTGCTGAAGGGTATTGTCTGTTCTCATAGGTTCTGTTTAATCTAAGGACTGCTGACTTACCATTGTTGCCTAACATCTGTTGTTGCCCAACAGTGGTTTCCAAACAACTGTCATCCATTATCACAGCAGAGGTTCGGACGTAGACATATGTTAGCCATCAGATCTTTGTAACTTCTAACACGTCAGCATTCACTTTTTCACTTTATAAAACCCTGTTTCATCCCCAAACAGAGGTTTTACTGTCATCTCGAATTTAAAATTCATAAAAGCGGTTTCCACCTTCCTTTTCATCACTTCGTCAACCTCTTGCAAGTTTCAATTCCGATCATGGCTCTGGTAATGAAATAGCAGCATAACTACCTTGCTATTTTTGAGAAAACCGAGAACAATACTCTCTATCTTTCAATGATTGACGTTCTTACATCATCAAAATATAAGGCCATTCTTACCGCCGAAGCACCCATTTACCAAGAGACACTCCGCGATTTCTGGGCAAATGCGAATATTGAAGAACAAAACAATGTGGCATTCAGTATAACTTCATAATTCGGACGTGTATCGGTTGCTATTACCCCCGCTACCATATCAACAACATTTGGGGTAAACGACTTGGCAGGTAAGACATCGTTCCCGAAAAATGAGATTCAAACAGATTTATTGAGAGATATGATGGACAGTTGTATAAGGCAACTATGTTTAAAGGTAATTTTCCACCACCAATGAAATTCCTGTTCCATACTCTCTTAACCTGTCTCTCAAATAAAACTACTTCTTTTAATGAAATACCTCTGAAAATTCAGTCATTGGGGTATGCAATTTTGACAAATACTGATTTTAACTACTCCCAGGCACTGTTTGCTGATTTGGTTGCAAATTTAAAAACATTAAAAATGGGAAGGACACTGCTTTTCTTATGTTTCCTAGACTATTAAGCTACTACCTACAAAAACATGTTTCTCAAAAAGCTTTTGAAAAGGTAAAGCTTTTAAAGTGAATAGTCTAACATCTAAAACTTTTACTCGCCTTATGGCTAAAGAGTCAGATGTTTCCAAAACTGAAGCAGAGGGGAATGAGTAAATTTTAGATAAGTCCATAACTGCTCCTCAAACCTCTGTTACTGAGCCCACTGCTCTTGGTGATCACAACACTACATCCACTGCTGTGAACACCCCACCAACAAAACCCAAAAAGACCAAAAGAAAATCCAAAAATCCCACCGAAACCACAAAAACGGGTCCTCTAGAAGATGAGATCCCAGAGGTTAACCCTGTGACAACACATATTTCACCACAAACCACTGTTGCTACTTCCTCACAACATGTGGAAAGATCTCAATCCTTAAACCAAACTCCTCATGATTCCTCACAAGGAACATGTTGTATTCACAGGGACACCACAATATGATGTCATACCCTCATATGAGAGTATGCTTAAAAGCCCTTCTCCCGGGGCAATGTCTCTTTCGACTGCAATCCCTTCATCTTCTATTCCACCAAAGTTTGTAACACTGCTTCAAGCTATTGACATTCAGACTCATAGCAGTCCCTCCCACGGACACTTTTCTAAGAGTTTAACTTCAACAATAGCTGTGTCTGAACCTGTTCAATTAACTAACCTAGAAACAGTTGAGGAGGCTACATCTCTTGAATTTCAGCAAATTCTTGATGGTATTTCAAGTGGAGCAGCTACTACAAATGTCAAATCCACTGATTTACATTTGGACAGTAGTTTCATCAGTCAGACTCCCTTGAAGGCAACCACTGCTGTGTCTACCAAGGTATCCACTGGTGAGTTCAAGTTAACCACTGGTGAGATCACTAAGGTAACTACTGATGCAGAGGGAAGTCCCCAGAACCAAGAACAAGGGGCATCTGCTAATGAAAATTTGGAGATACCTCCTCTTTCAAAAGCAGATACAACCACCTTTAGTGGGAATTCAGATGATCCTATTAAGTTAGGTGATGGATTAAATAATCAGGATTTTACGGAGAGGATATCCAACTTGGAAACACCTGTTACTGATATGAAAGATCAATTGAAGTAGTTGGTGGATGCTTTCAAAAGTCGACCTTCTCATCATCAGTTATGCCAAAAGCTTTGGAATTCAGTACAACCCATTCTTGCAGCTCAAAGGGAACTGACTGAGATTCAACTTAATTCCCAGATGAAGCTAATTAGAGTTATGGTTAAAGCAAGATACAAAGACACACAGGCTGATATCAAGGGCATAAAAGAATGCATTGCAAAGTTAACTAGTACTACCCCTGCACCTGTGTTTGAAAAAGACGATGAAGATGATGCTGAAAAGAGGGAAAAGCATTCCATGAAAAACTTTGGGAAACCAACTCCAAGGAATCAGCCAAAACAAAATCCAAAGCCTGGCAAGCAAACTTCTGCAAAATCTTCTGGAAAATCTGATACAGGTAAGAAAAAGGGAATTGATGATACCCTTAACAAACAGATAGATAAGGAGATTGAACGAAAGCAGAAGAGGAAGATGAAGTGCTCAACATTGGAACCTCAAATAGAAGAAAATCACACAAACGCAACAAATCTCCTATTGTCATATTTCCTAAACCAATATCACCACCAGAAAAACCAACCACTGCTGCCGAACTTAAAACCACTGCTGAACCTAAGAAGCCAGATTCTGATACACCTAAACCAAAACTCTCACCAGAAAAACCACCTGTCAAAAAGCAGAATACAAAATCCTCATCACCACTACCAACCTCCACTGAAACAATTGTTGATGCAACAAATGCTTCAACAGATGTTAAGACAACAACGCTTGAGACACCAGTTGTTTCAACAGTTGTTAGTCAATCCACTGATTCTACCCAATTTCAATTCCCATCACAATCAACCCTTACACTCATACCACGTTTTTCTTCCCAAACTCCTCCTTTTCCAAAATATGTTTACACAAAAAAGAGAAAATTCATGGTGCATGAAGAAGAGAAGGAACAAAAAGATATACCCACACCAATTCTGTTATCAGCTACTCCATTCATTCAAACTTCACCCAAACCATTCATTCCACCTCAATCAACAAAAATCAACCCATTGGCAGTAAATTTCCCTTTGGAGCTGCTTGCAGTTCAAGATGAAATGACTCAATTTTACACAGAGTATGATCCATCCAAAAGAACCTTCACATCTCTACATGGATTCAAAACTCCAAAGAATATTGACGAATATCTGAAGCTAAAGGGCAAGCAAGCAGAATATTAGGCAAAAGAAGAGAGTAAAGGGCTAGGAGACACCAACTTATCAGGTCGCATGCAACATTGGCTTAGTCAAGTCAAGAAGTTAGAAGATTTTGCTAGAGACCTGAGTAAGAAAATGTCAAATCTGTCACCAAATGCTGAGCTTCAAAAGACATTAAGGAATGATTTCTTGAACATTATCATGGATACCAAGCCCTACGAAGCCTACAAGTCTGATTTCAAAGACTGGCCCCTTGAACCTCTTAAAGAGGAAGTTAATAGAATTGAAAAGATGAATAAAGATCCTCATATGCAAAAATCTGCTCCCAACTGGAAACAATACAAAAAGGTTGAAGTGGATGAAGTGTTGAAGTATAAGAGAATGAGGGCAGAACTTGTAGCAGCTAAGTATGGGACTTCTAGACAAATTGGAAAATGGTCTAGGCAGTATATTGATCGAGCTTACAATAAGCTAGAAGAGCGAAGAAAGACAGATCCATCCCTTCCTAAAAAGCCAGTATACAAAGATGAAACCACTGTTAGACGTCGGCAGACCATTACATCTAAAAAGTTGTTCTCATCAGCAGATGTATCCATCGCTGCCTTGAACCAAAGAAAAAGACAACAACTGATGGATGAGGAAGATGAAAAGAGAGAAGCTGAAATCAGAAAAGAATCTATCAGAAATCAGTTACGATATGGATTGGATGATGCTTCGTTGCAATTACAAGCTCAAGTTGCTCAAACACTTCAGAAGTTGGCAAGCAGGCCTCAATCGCCAAACTCTTCTCAAATAAAAATTCTCCCAAGAAACCCATCAGACCCAAAAATACTAAAGTGGAAGTCTGACAAACAAACCCATGAATTGACTTTGATCAAGTCTGATGGTAGTGTTGAAAAGATATCAAGGGAGAATGCACTTGGTCTGAATCCAGTTGACCTCCAAGATCTTTTTAACCTTCAGCTTGATATGGATGAAGATGATATTGATTCCTTGGATTTTGAGCTTCAATTCAAAGGGCAAATCTGGGAAAGGTTGATGAGAGAATAAAGATCTGCTGATTTCTAAAGTCTACTGATTCCTTGATTTAGCTTTGCTGAAAGTTGTTGAGGCAGGTGATTGTGTGTTTGTTGTTAATGTTTGTTGAACCTTCAGTTGTATTCAAATTCTATTAAGTTTTGTTAGACATCTTTTATATGTACTTATGTCAATAAACAGTTTATATTGTCTTTTTGGGTAAACAGTTAAATTGTCAATGGGTGGATACGCGCTTTTTTGGATAAGAGAATGGAAATAATTGTATGTAACTGATATATTAACCGATAATCTATGTTTATAGTTGTCTTTTAGCTATAATAGATAACACGTTTTGGTACAATATCTATATACCTATCTATACTCATCATTTATATTTGTTATGCATGGTTTTCTAAGAAACCACCCGTGTTTACACACGGGTCTTACCGCTAGTATTATATAATTATATAATCTATATCTAAAAGAAACCTATGGGGGACACTTGTCACTCCCTAGTTTCACCACAAATAATTTTTCCTGCCTAAATTAAACTCTACCCTAATTACCTATTAGTCAATCCAGATAACCCGAATTAGTACCCCAAAAAACCCGATTGACAATAATTGACATACCTAATATACATTGTCTCTCTCATAAGTTTCCCATTTATCAAGACTAACCCTAAATCTAAATCAATATCTCTCTCACGCATCATCAGCCACGAATTCAAATCCATCAATCTTCAAATAACAACTTAATAGCTTCTAACCGATGGTATTTTCTTCGCTCTGCATTTCGATTCATATAATTTATCATTAGATGATGTAATTTCTATACTTTTTCTTTCGATTCATATGATTTGCTCGATGTTGTAATCTTACTAATGTTTTAGAATCAATGATGTATTCGTATGTGATTGTAAACTTTGATTTGATTGATTTCATATTTTACATGGACAATAAACTCTAATGAAGTCACTGATATTTGTTCGGTCGTGTAAAAATTGATGCTTTTTTCAATTAAGTATTCTTTGAAGATTAGTGGTTTAGTACTGAGATTGTTGAAATCTTGCTTATTTTTTTATGTGTGGATTGACTGATTAATTTGTTTGTTATGAGAAAATATAATAAAGTATTAACAATGATCTCTGTTTTTGTCTTTATTTTGATATATGAGGAAGTTGCTTCGATCAGCAATACAAAGGATTACACCGATTCTGAATGATTTGTGTTTTGGTGTTTATTGTCATCTTAGGATGTTGTATATGTATTTTTTTGTTGTTCTTATCTTTTCTGCTCCATGTTTACCTATGTATTATGTAAAAATTGATGTTTTTTCGATTTAGTATTTTTAAGTTCATATTATTTTTATTAAATTTAGTTAATTAGACCACACTACTAATATATTTTTAAAAGCTAACATTAAAAAAAACAAATCTACTTAATTTAATTCTTTTTTTTTACGGAAAATTTGGATCACTGACGAACCATTGGAGTATGATTGTGCCACCAGCGGAACCATCCGATCATATCCATCTCTACCAGGTATAATGCCTATACACGAATTCAGGAGGAAACCCAATAAATATGGGAAAAACCCCCGACCCCACCCTGTGAGCGGGAGCCGCGAGCCAGTCATATGGTATCGGTGTTTATCAATTTGGCAGCGGAAAGTTTCATCAGAACCGTAGTTAGGAAATATTTTTATCAGAGTTAAACACCAAAATGTTTACAATAGATAAATGGGACGAAACCCAAGTTTTGATGATAATACATTTATAGTAAACAAATGGGACAAAACCCGATTTTTCATTTGTAACATATTTATAGGGATAAACCCCAATTATTGAAAACAATTCTCCTTTTTATTTAGGTAACTTTTATAGGCACTTTTCTAAGCCTTCAGTGCTCTTCAGCTGGCTTTTATAGGCTTCCTACTAAGTTACCTGAAACACGTGTTTAAAACATTTTATCAGTAAGAAATACTGGTGAGTGAATCCCAGTTTAATCAAAACAGGTTTTATCATTTTACAGCATTGAGGGCAATCAGCAATTACATTTGTTTACTGTTCTACTTTAATTACCACCCACGGTACTGTCGACACGTCTTGTGGTCATGTTACTACTCACAGTGTAGTAACAAATTTTGTATACAAAACCCCAACATACCGACGATAATTGTAGAATACAAATACTCAATCACTGTTAATTATAGTGTAAAACAATTGAGGTTTTGTAAAATAGTTTATAAAAAGAGGGGATTACTCACATTTGTAGATTTAGGTATTCCTACAGGCTTTCTGGTAATAATATTATTGCTTCCTGATAATATTATAACTTCCTGTTGATTCTCCTGATTATTATTTATATAAACAATGCACATGTGTTAGTAAAATAACCCAAATTGCATTAACCGTACAACTCGAGACAAAACTCTAATGACTGAGTCAGGCAAGGCCTTGACATGCATTACGGAGTCCTAAATCAATCGGGTGTACACACGAGACAAATTTCCAATGACGGAGTCGGGCAGAGCCGACATGCATTACGGAATCCTAGATCAATCGTGTAGGGTAATAGCAGGGTTATAATACTTACAACGAGGCAGGGCTTTGCTATTTAGGGGGTATTATGCTCGGGCAGAAATTCAACTACTAGAGAATTGAGAGAGAGAATCGGGAAATGAATGAGGATTCAAATGAGGCCTGAAGCTCAATTTATAGGTTGATTCGGGGTGCTCTCGCGCCCCGCGAAAGATCTAGCTAAGGCCTTCGCAGCCCGCAAGAGATAGAAAAGGCGGTTTAGGGTTGATGAGTCACCAAGCAGTTCCGACACGTGTCGGGACACGTGTCAACATTGTGTGTCCGGCAAGGTAAGGGCCTCGTGCCCCGCGAAAGCTCCTCCTTCATCTGTCGCGGACCGTGAGCACAGGGTAAATCTTGTTTTCTTTGATTTTTATACGTACGAAGGTATCTTGGGTCCGTTTTTCATGTACGGGATACGTAAGGAACGTTTTAGGGTCATGTTAAGGGTTCTAGGAGGGTCGTTACATCCTCCCCACCTTATTTTAAATCTCATCCTCGAGATTTGGGCTATGATATCCCTTCGGAGTTATGTTATGTCTCTAAGTTAGTAAGAACAGTATATCAAGGTTTCTGAGATAGAATCAAAATATCATGGGATAATTCAATGATCCCAAGAATTAGTTCAAGAATTGATGAACGAGATGAAATGATACAATCATCAAGGTGACTGAGTTTCACAATCAAAAGAGAGAGTTGTAATGATCTTTAGAAATGATAGAATTCAATGTCAGAAGAGAACTTTACCTTGATTGTTAATTGAGAAGAACTCTGAGTCAATAATCTCAATTAAAAAATAGAAGTATGAAAAATGATTTGTCAATGTTCAAACTAGAAAATTAGTGACATTGAATGGCAGGGATACACCGAAAATACAATAGGATTTAGTGTATTATTGTCTTAATACATAATTGTATCAAGACTACCTGAATGATAAGTCAAACAAATGACGTATGAATTGATATGATTAGCGATTTATGATTAGCTCAAGCTATAATTTTTTTACAGACACCACAAGGTGTTGTAGTGATTGAAAGAATTTGATGATTACGGTGACCGAATGAATTCACCGTTTTCGAACGAAAGTTTCAATGAAGTGGATCTGGATATTTCAAAAGATAGGATTTTCAAATGAAGGAACAATTGAATATTGTAGGATTGATTAATGATGAAAGGAATGTTGGAGGTACATTGGAATAAGAATTTAGGTACCCTTATCTTAACACAAAATTGTATTAAGACTGGTTTAGGACAATGAACTAATAAATAGATAAATTAGTACCTCAGGTGTGAAAACTAAATGAGTCCAAGTTTCAAAGAAATCGCCACCGCAAGGTGTCGTGGTTTAATGAACGATTTATTGGAGTCGTAGACTTTGAATAGGTCTACTATGATTCAAACAAATGAAATTACCTCGAATATGATGATCTCAATTCATCATATGGGATTTTGAATCGAATGTATAGGAGCAAGTTCAAATAATTTGAGCTTGGTCTAGACATATTCCAACAATGGATATATATAGTTAGCAAGAGAAAGGTTACGATGGAATTTAGTAAGAATCCTTAAAAAGAAAAGGAATTCTTTCAGGAATTTTGCTGACTTGATATCAAGAGTCAACGTTTTTGCAATCATAGGGATTGTCATAATGAGTATAACGAAATATTTATTCGAGCTTGTGAATAAATGATCTTTTGAAGTGGAATCACATGCATAACAAGCAAGGCTTGTGCAATATATGAATTTGTCAAGAGATGAGACAAACGAGTGTTGGCTTTATGAAAGAAAAATAAAGACCTTTTATTGATGAAGTTTTGATCGGAACCAAAAGTCAACTAACTTAAGTATAGTCGAAACATAAGGGTGCTTATTTTGCTGTTGTCTCCGGTATTGTAATATTTAGGTGTTTTCCTTAGCTTCATCGGGGTTTCTATCCCCATTGTCGGGTGTCTTAGATAGTTTCGGGCAGTAGAGACAGAAGTGGCCTGGATCTCCGCATTTGTAACATACATTAGTTTTTCTTCTCCTTCTACATTCTTCCTCTGTATGCTCAGCCTTCTTGCAGAAGTTACAGCGAAGTGACTTCTTAGAATGGCGTCTTTTTGAACTCTTCTGATTATAGTTGTTGCAGGTAGGCTGCACGATTGACGATTCAGCTTCTTGGTTCTCATCGGTTTTATCAGAGTGGAATTTCTTATAAGAGTAACTATAGGTTGTGGTTTTCCTTCGCTTGGAGGATGGAGTTTTGATACGGATATCATGGTCTCAATTGATACAGGGTTAGGTTTGCAGTGATGAGTATGCTTACAACGTAAAGTAGGACTTTCGTTGATAGGCATAGAAATTTTAATAGCTTCAATGATCGAAGGTATGGCATTCGATATTCCTTGAGCTATTATATTTTCTATAGTACTTCTATCCAAAGAGTTTTCATTACTAGCCTGAATTTCTTGATTACATTCTATTTCCTTTGACATCTGAATTGCAAACATATTCTGATATAATTATCACAGAACTTAAATAATCATTCAGACATGTTTTGTTGCTCATATTACATTAGCACACTTATAACTATACCCATCAGTATTATGCGCTAAAAGATATATATATATATATATATATATATACATATCATCATATTATATTTTTAACATCTTCTTTCCCTATATATATATATATATATATATATAATATTATGTGCTATTTCCTTTTTATCGTAGTTATAGACGAGCTTTTATTCTAAATTATAGGCTCGGTGTTTTACTAATAATGACTTTACATTTTCTCAACTTAGCTTATATTCTCAGGCTCATGATTGGATAAATATTCGGGATGTTTGGTAGGAACTGTGGTTGTGACTGTGGCTAGAATTAAAGGTTTATATAAGATCCTAAGATTCCCAGTCATTGATTCTACTATTCTTCCCTTGGTGTTAATCCGGGTATTCTTAGGGTTTCTTTTGGGTTACGTGTAGTAAATGGTTTTGAAAAATCATTTGGATAATTTATAGGTAAACA
The DNA here is from genome assembly GCA_030545235.1 of Helianthus tuberosus. NCBI lineage: Eukaryota > Viridiplantae > Streptophyta > Magnoliopsida > Asterales > Asteraceae > Helianthus > Helianthus tuberosus. The sequence goes on along the minus strand of CM060417.1, from coordinate 79,151,182 downwards.
AATAGATCTGTTTCTTCTGTTACACACAAAAATATATAGAATATTTATATATTTTTCGAATACTTTTCATATGCATATAAAAGTACATGTGCTTATATAATATAACAAAAGCATATGTAATAATATATAATAGTTTCATAGTATTATTATGAAATTTCTGTTATAACATTGTATTAAACAATAAACATGTTTTAAGTATGCTGAGATATTATATTTTAACAAAATAAAATAATATAATTACATGTTTTGTCAAAACTTTGACAAAATATATAGATATTTTAAGTTGAGTAAAATTTTGGGCTATATCATAACTCATGCTACTTGTATCGAATAATATTTTATATTATAATATTTTAATGATATTATACCTAAAGGATTAATATCACAATATTATTATAATCTATATTGAATTGTATTCACATAAATGTATGGGTATGATATCTATTACAAGGTTTAATATATTATGAATATATCCCTTTTTTATATTTATAGCATAATAAATAGGGATGACATATACTGAGAATTTAAATGACAAAAATCATTTAGGTATAATATATATTATCTTAATATTTAAATTATGACATTTTTGGAGTAGCATTCCTGAATTGTGTTATCTTATTTTAATATCTTTGACTAAGATATTGAATATTAATATCATAATATTATTATAATGTTATAAAATTTATATTGAATTATATTCACATAAATATATGAATAATATATCACAAAATTTGATAAGGCATGTCATTATTAACATATCACTTATATATATAATTTTAAACATATCCTAACTGTGAGATACAGATAGGGGTAACACATATTGAGAAGTCATAACTCGTGAAATGACATAAAATCATAATAGACATATTTAGATTTATGTTCACAGGATAACACATAAGGTATTTATTTCCTAACAGTAACGTTTAAGATTTTGGTATTAGAAGAACACCCAAATGGCTTAAACAAGTGGCGTAGCTCTGATACCACCTTCTGTCACAACCCCCTACCCTACCCTGGGAGCGGGAGCCGCGAGCCAGTCAGATGGTATCGGTGTTTATCAAATTGGCAGCATAAAGTTTCATCAGGACCATAGTTAAGAAATATTTTTATCAGAGTTAAACACCAAAATGTTTACAATAGATAAATGGGATGAAACCCAAGTTTTGATGATAATACATTTATAGTAAACAAATGGGACAAAACCCGATTTTTCATTTGTAACATATTTATAGGGATAAACCCCAATTATTGAAAACAATTCTCCTTTTTATTTAGGTAACTTTTATAGCCACTTTTCTAAGCCTTCAGTGCTCTCCAGCTGGCTTTTATAGGCTTCCTACTAAGTTACCTGAAACACGTGTTTAAAACATTTTATCAGCAAGAAATACTGGTGAGTGAATCCCAGTTTAATCAAAACAGGTTTTATCATTTTACAGCATTGAGGGCAATCAGCAATTACATTTGTTTACTGTTCTACTTTAATTACCACCCACGGTACTGTCGACACGTCTTGTGGTCATGTTACTACTCACAGTGTAGTAACAAATTTTGTATACAAAACCCCAACATACCGACGATAATTGTAGAATACAAATACTCAATCACTGTTAATTATAGTGTAAAACAATTGAGGTTTTGTAAAATAGTTTATAAAAAGAGGGGATTACTCACATTTGTAGATTTAGGTATTCCTACAGGCTTTCTGGTAATATTATTATAGCTTCCTGATAGTATTATAACTTCCTGTTGATTCTCCTGATTATTATTTATATAAACAATGCACAGGTGTTAGTAAAATAACCCAAATTGCATTAACCGTACAACTCGAGACAGAACTCCAATGACTGAGTCAGGCAAGGCCTTGACATGCGTTACGGAGTCCTAAATCAATCGGGTGTACACACGAGACAAAATTCCAATGACGGAGTCGGGCAGAGCCGACATACATTACAGAATCCTAGATCAATCGTGTAGGGTAATAGCAGGGTTATAATACTTATTACGAGGCAGGGCTTTGCTATTTAATCCCTGTTGATCAAATAAGCGTATTTTCTCACACCGAACCCCTCAAAGCTTATTTCTAAGCTATGTATAGGATATTTATGGTATTTTTAGCTTATGATCATGTTCTGGAGTGTACGTTACTATTCGAATCGGTAGACTTTCGCAGTTTGACGCAAATAGTCCCTGTAAGTGAATAAACTTGTTTTTTTTGCCATTCCAAACCCTTCAAAACTTATTTCTAAGCTATGTAAAGGTTATTTAAGGTATGTTAAACATATGTTGATGTTCCGGAATGTTTTTCATGTTAAACTGATTACGTTTACGTATCAGTTTGCGTATAACTTTCCAGAAAGCGATTTAGAGTTTGAAATTGAACAAAAATAAAAATGTGCAAAATGTCAAACATAAATAAACACATTGGGGTCAAAATACATTGTTTTATTGATAATTGAACTGTTCAGAGTTTGTACAATGATTACATAAGCACATATGTCACAGTCTCCCCTACTTTAGAAAATTTTGTCCCGAAATTTATTTAGAGGAAACTTGTGAGAATAGGTGTGGATATTTCGCCTTCATTTGATCTTCACCTTCCCAAGTAAATTCTGGACCACGTTTAGATTCCCAGCGAACTTTGACAATAGGTGTGCGCTTGCATTTGAGCCACTTGACTTCACGTTCCATGATTTCCACAGGTTTCACAACGAAGTGCATTGTGTCATCGACACGAATTTCATCAAGCGGTATGTGGAGGCTCTCATCAGCCAAACACTTTTTGAGATTGGACACGTGGAAGGTTGGATGAACATTTCCGAGTTCAGGAGGTAGTTCTAATTTGTAGGCCACTTTTCCGATTCTTTCGACGATCTTGAATGGTCCAACATATCTAGGTGCAAGTTTTCCTGTCTTTCCAAATCTAATCACACCTTTCCAAGGTGAAACCTTGAGTAAGACGCGATCACCGACTTGAAATTCTAAGGGTTTGCGTCTTCTATCCGCGTAACTCTTTTGACGGCTTCTAGCTGTCTGAAGGTTGTCGCGAATTTTCTTGACTTTATCTGTAGTCTCTAGAATGAGCTCAGGTCCAGTAAGCTGAGCTTCACCGATCTCATTCCAGCAGACTGGTGAACGACATTTTCGATCGTATAAAGCCTCGAAAGGAGCCATGTTGATGCTGGAGTGATAACTATTGTTGTAGGAGAATTCAATCAACGAAAGATACGAATCCCAACTACCACCAAAATTGATCACACAAGCTCTAAGCATATCCTCCAGTGTCTGGATTGTTCTTTCAGATTGACCATCCGTTTGCGGATGATAAGCTGTGCTCAAATTAAGTTGGGTTCCCATAGCAGATTGCATGGTTCTCCAAAAGCGAGACGAGAATCGAGCATCTCTGTCAGAAATAATGTTCAAAGGAACGCCATGACAGGATACAATCTCATCCACATAGATTTTAGCAAGCTTGTCAGCAGATAGATCCTCACAGATCAGCAAGAAATGTGCTGACTTGGTAAGACGATCAACAACTACCCAAATGTCTTCATGACCTTTCTTAGTGTGTGGCAACTTGGTAATGAGATCCATAGCAATGTTTTCCCATTTCCAAACCGGAATCTCTGGTTGCTCCAATAATCCAGAGGGATGTTGATGTTCAGCCTTAACCTTAAGACAAGTAACGCATTTGGATACGTACAAGGAAATGTCTTTCTTCATACCCGGCCACCAATACTGGGTTCGAAGATCCTTATACATTTTATCTGTACCAGGATGAATAGAATAACGAGATTTATGAGCTTCATCCATTAGCAAGGTGCGAAGATTGTCTTGACTTGGGACCCACAAACGGTCCATGAAATAATACAATCCATTATCTTTCAGTTCAAGATCAGGCTTAATGTGATATGGTAATTCCTTACCCATCAAGTCTTGTGAAACACAAGTATGTTGAGCCTGAGAAATGCGGGTTTGAATATCAGATCGAATTTGAACACAGTGAAGCTTGACACGCTCTTTACGGCTCAATGCGTCAGCCACAACATTCGCCTTACCAGGATGGTAGAGAATCTCGCAATCATAGTCGTTTAGAAGTTCAACCCAATGTCATCGCCTCATGTTAAGTTCTTTCTGATTGAAAATATGCTGGAGACTTTTGTGGTCAGTAAACACTACACATTTCGTACCGTATAGGTAGTGTCTCCAGATTTTGAGAGCAAAAACTACTGCACCTAACTCAAGATCATGAGTGGTGTATTTCTTCTCGTGAACCTTCAACTGTCTTGATGCGTAGGCTATGACTTTGTTCCTTTGCATGAGAACACAGCCAAGGCCTAAGTTGGATGCATCACAATATATGACAAAATCATCGTTGCCCTTAGGTAAAGAAAGAATAGGTGCATCACAGAGTTTTTGTTTCAAGGTCTGAAAAGCTTCTTCCTGTTTGGATCCCGATTCAAAAGGTTTATTCTTTTGAGTTAGAGCAGTGAGAGGAACCGTGATCTTGGAGAAGTTTTCAATAAAGCGGCGGTAATAACCAGCGAGACCAAGAAATGAATGAACTTCAGTAGGAGTAGTAGGCGTATCCCAATCCTTAATTGCACTGATTTTGGCGGGATCTACATGAATACCTTGTTAGTTAACAATATGTCCCAAAAATTGAACTTCCTTAAGCCAAAATTCGCACTTGGAGAATTTGGCGAAAAGTTGTTCTTTCTTCAGGAATTCCATAGTAAGACGGAGATGTTGTTCATGATCGGCTCGTGTCTTGGAATAAATCAGAGTGTCATCAATGAAAACGATGATGAACTTGTCCAAATAAGGCTTACAAACCCTATTCATCAAGTCCATGAAAACAACAGGAACATTAGTTAAACCGAATGGCATAACAGTGAACTCATAATGCCCATATCTTGTGCGGAAAGCAGTCTTGGGAATGTCTTCTTCGAGTACGCGAAGCTGATGATACCCAGAATGTAGATCAATCTTTGAAAAACAAGTAGCACCCTGTAACTGATCAAAGAGATCATCAATGCGAGGTAGTAGATATCGATTATTGATGGTAAGCTTGTTGAGCTCACGATAATCGATACACATCCTGAAAGATCCATCTTTCTTCTTGACAAAAAGAATGGGAGCACCCCATGGTGAAAAGCTCGGTCGAATGAAACCCTTTTCATAAAGCTCCTGAAGCTTCTTAGATAACTCTTGCATCTCAGACGGTGCAAGACGATACGGAGATTTAGCAATAGGATTAGCACCAGGTACAAGATCAATACGAAGCTCAACTTGGCGTGCTGGGGGTAAACCAGGTAATTCTTCAGGAAATACTTCAGGATAATCCTGAACAACAGGGATATCTTGAATAGTCTTACCTTTACCTTTCTCCTCTACGACATGTGACAAGAAAGCCACATAGTTCTTTCGTAGATACCTTTGAGCTTGGGTACATGACATGAGTTTGAGACCGCTAACAGGTTTCTCACCACGAACCTCTAAGATCTCACCAGTCGAAAGCGGGATACGGATAATCTTCTCAAAACAAATCACCTCAGCGTGGTACTTGGCTAGCCAATCCATTCCTACTATAACATCAAAGCTTCCAAGTTGCATTGGTGTGAGGTCGATAGGAAAAAGATGGTTATTAAGGTTCAGCTGACAATTTCGAAGAACAGAATCGAGTACAACGGGTTCACCACTAGCTACTTCTACTGTCAATGGTTTTCCTAGTTTTGTTCTAGTCATGGAAAGCAAAGTCTCAAAAGATAATGATACAAAACTCTTATCGGCACCCAAATAAAATAGAACAGAAGCTGGCTGATTGTTAACAAAGAACGTACCATTCACCACCTCGTTGTCTGCACGCGCTTCATTAGCATTCATGTTAAAGACTCGTCCACGAGCCTGAGCCTGATTCGCATTCGCCAACCTTGGACACTGATTTCGATAGTGGGTCAGATCCCCACAATTGTAGCATGAACCAGGTGGGTAGTGAGGTCATGCAGCTTGTTGGGTAGGTTGCTGAGCTGGGTTTTGTGCGGCTTGATTCTGATTAGGAGCAAAACGGTAAATATTGGCAAGATGACCAGATTTCCCACAGTTGGCACAAAAACGACATTGAACCTGCGGTTGATGATGACTGTTACACCTGTTGCACAATGGTGCATTCCCAGCATATTGTTTCTTAGCAGGAGGCTGTGCGGGTTGATTGGGAGCTGCCTGGTTTGCTTGTGCTGTAACAGCGAAATTTTTGGAAGCCTTGCGCTTCCTAGACCTCCTTGAAGACTCAGCTTTCTTATCCTTTTGTTTCTCACTTTTGTCGGACAGTTTCTGATTCTTGTCACCCTTCCTGTGAAGTTTACCCTTTCTGATTTGTGACTCAGTCAGGGTTGCAGCTAGCTCAATGGCCTGACGAACAGTGGTAGGGTTGCTACCAGTAACAATATCTTGTACAGGGTCAGGCAGACCATCGACATACCTTTCAATAGCTTTATCGAGTGGGGTAACCGTTGTGGGACAAAGTAAACTCAGTTCCTCATATCTGTCGGTATACGCACGGTGTTCGCCACTGTCTTGTTTCAAGTCATTAAATTCCCTTTCTAAAGCCCTTTGTTCATGACGAGGAAATAATTCCCTCATCATAAAAGCCCTAAGCTCTTCCCAGGTCTGAGCTAAAGCAACATCAGCACCACGATCTCTCATTACTCCATTCCACCACGTAAGAGCCCTCTTTTGAAATACACTGGAAGCAAACTCGACCTTACGATTATCAGGACACTGAACATGATGAAAAGTACTCTCAATACTCTCGAACCACTGTAGGAGCCCAGTTGCTCCTTCAGAACCACTAAACTTGAGCGGTTTAGCCGAATTAAACTGTTTAAAGTTGCACGGAGCAGGTGCATTATTGTTATTGTTGTTGGCTTGGTTAACTTGAGTAATGATATTTGGGAGTACAACAGCCATTTGCGGTGCTATGATAGCTGCCAGTTCGGCATTAGGTGGTTGTGCGTTGCGTCGAGGAGGCATTCTAAAAGAGGAAAACATGAGAGAAAACGAGTGAGATAAAATTGGATAGGAATAGAATGTTACAAATATCGACAATAAGTAAGGATGGTGGTCATTCGTTTGTTACCACAAAGCAAACAAATGACACACAGTGACAAATCAAAGTAAATGGGTCATAATAATGTATCGCGAAGACATGCTTTAGCCTATAAGTGGACACTCACCTCAAGATTTCCCAGGTAAGAGTGACTGGTCCGATTATGTGGATTTGTACGAACACTCTAGCCTAGATAGAAAACTCGAGGTACAGGCACCCACCCTTCCAGATTGCATGTGTTCACATTATTTAGACCCTAAATTTGACGAGATTTTGAAAACTTGGAAGACATTAAGCCAAAAGAATCATTCAAGAATGGATGATTGATTTTCAAAATCATTTTGGAAAATTGTGTTCTTGTTTTGTTAATCACCTAAAGATAGGTGACGTTTATTTTTAAAATCTAAACACAAGATAACTTGTGTTGGGGTCCTAGAAAGGTTATAGTCTAGGTCAAGGCATTACTAGTAACCTAATTCCCTATAACCATGGGCTCTGATACCAACTCTTCTGTCACACCCCGACCGCGTAAAACAACAAACCGCGGTGGAAACGTCGGGGAGTGGAGCGACAGAACTATTGTTTTACAACCATGGCATTTAAAGTTCGGTTTTATTTATTAAACATGATTACATTGTCTTGGGAATTAACGGAAATACAACATAAGTTAAACTACTCTTGCATCTTTTATGTCACTAAGGCCCGAGTCCGCCTAAGTGTATCTTGATCAATCCTATGCATTAGCTCCTGAAAACACATGTGAAAATAGGTAGATACACAGGTTTTGTTGATGAAAGATTCATGACTTGTAGTTAGAAGAAATGTTTAACAAAAAGTAGTCATGAACCTTATAAAAATGTTTTTCTTTATAAATCATACGAAAATCGATAAGGAAATCAGATGATATAAAAGAAAGGTGTATGGTTAAGTGAATAACCAAGTAAAAATGAGTTTGTATAAAATGTATCATGTCATTGTCGAAATGATTTAGATAACGCTACGATATGTAATATCATAAAAGCACTTATATGTAGGAAGTACCAGCGGCGTATCCACCATGCTTTTATCATATTACTCACGCCTCGTTACTTAAATCACTTACCAAATAAACCACTCAAATAAAACGTCTTGTTTAAACTAATGTCAAATGTTCATATATAAAATGTTTAATGTTTCAATGTCATGTGTAAATCATGTCTTGTAAAGCAAATGTCATGTACGGTGAATAAAAAGTATTTTACTCAACCCCGTATGTAAAATGTCAATGTATAATCAAATGTTATGTAAAATCAAATGTTATGTAAAATCAAATGTTATGTACGGTGAATAAAAGAATTTACTCAACCCCGTATGTAAAATGTACAAAACAAAGCTTTTGAATAAATCTAAGTTTAAATCAAAATGTTATGTTTTGCAAAAACAAATCAATGCTTTTTCGATACAAACATCTATGCGGTAATGTTTATCGCATACATTCAAGCCTTGCGACTGGCCGACAAACCCTTAACAAGTTAAAGGTTTATCAGTTATGTATATCGGATTCTGTCATTCCTTACGTCCAAACAAACCTAGGATTCCAGGAACGGGAGTTGTCAATTCCTATGGTACCACTACATACTACCGAGCTGCGTGATCAGTGTTAATGAATGTGTTTTTGACCCGTTAAACAAACCAAATGTCATACCAAATGTAAGCATGTCATGTAAAATTCAATGTTATGAAATCAATGTGCTAGCATGCTCAGTCAACATACATAGCAAAAATGTAATGTAATTCAATGTGTACATATGCTGAATAAACATATGAAACAAATGTGTTTATGAAATCAATGTGCTAGCATGCTCAGTCAACATACATAGCAAAGCATAAAAATGAAATCATGTACTATATGAGTACTAATGAACATAGCAAGTATATGCCATGAAAGCACGAAAAGCACAAAAGTAACAAGTAGGCACATGTGTATCACCCCAAAATATTTGAAAACAGTAAAAGAGGGAACTATGTACTCACTTGATATTGCTTAATAGTCTTGAAATAACAACCAAGTAATGCTTTAAGGATCACGGAATCAATCGGCACCCGGCACCTAATATAGGTAACTATGTTAATAAACCGGACCTAAATCGGAAGATCAGATGGGATGAGGTCTTGTAAACCAAATGAGTATTGGAACTCATATGATATGGTTTAACAAAGCCTACATTCTAAAACAGAACTTATCCTAAGTGCTTATGACCCGTTATAACCCGTTTAGGTAGCTTACGCTACTTTAACGCGTCATTTGCGCAAAAGCGCAAACGAGTAGCCTAACTAGTCCTATAACAAGTATTATATGCCCTAACATGTTTATTAATCAGTTTATGTGGCAAAAATTAAGTTACATATGCTTAAAATGAAATTATGCGTAAAAGGGCATTTTGGTCATTTTCCTAAGGCATATAAGCTACCTATCATAGAACTAAGTAAACTAAGTGACCATAAGGTATAACCTCGGAAGGTTATTCCCTATACAACTATGGTCACAAAATATGCTTGGTCGGATCCTAATGATCGACCAAACGGGTCGGGTTCGAAAGTCTAAGCGGTTGTTTAGACCGCTTGACTTACGAGCCTAATCAAGCACTAAACTAAGAGTGACGAGTTAAACATGTTAAAACATGTTTAACTAAGTTAGAAAACAAGTTTGATATCAAACAAAGTGTTTTGATGCCCAAAAATAGTTTCATTGCAAAATATGCATAAATACGTATTTTGATCGAAACTTTGACTCGTCACTACGCCTAATAAACATGGTAATCAGTAGGTATAGTCACAAGGGACTATAACCATCGTGATTACGCTCACGTTTCAAAGTTCAAACGAACTTTGTGTTGACCAAAACATGGTCAAAGCAGAAAGTCAAACACTGTTTAACTTTCATGCTTGAAATGCATAACCAAGCATGAAGGAGACTTACAAGGTCCAAGCTTGAATCAAGAACAAGAAAACTGAAGAATGGAGCCTTCAACCGAGAAGGGATAGCCCCAAAGAGCAGATGGAGAAGAAAATTATGAAATGAGCAGTTGGGTTTGAGAAATCTTGGGTTTATATAGAAATTCAAGAACCGTTAGGATCATTCCACATGTTTTGAGACTTGATCATGGCCATACATTTGTTACCCACTGATTTAGATACTAGGGGAGCTTAAAAACAAGCCATAGCATGAAAAACCATGTATAAAACCCAAGGAACAACTGCTGTTTGCTGAAAACTAGTTTTCTTCCTAGATAGGGGTTGTCGCGCCCCGCGTAAGACTTAGTCCAGTCTTACGCGCCCCGCGAGTGACCAGTAGTTCAGCAACAGTTTCAATATTTACAGTTTTGGTCCCTGCATGCTTTTAAGCCAATTTTTGACACGTTTAACCCCCGTTAACCCATTTTCAAGGCTCAATAATGATGTCAAAGTATAGGGAACATGAAATATGCTTGAAAACATCTCGGATGTCGGTTCGTTTGGTTGTTCGGTCACGTTATTCGGTTAATTACGATGAAACACGAACGAACGCGAAAAACGATCCAAATTGCGCGACGAATGAAATTTTAGCATTCATATCACTAAAATAAAATATTTTAATGACTACAAAAATTTTTGGATGTTCGGATATGTTCAGAACGTAAGATATGCGCGTAAATGCAAACTTATGCACTTTTTGACGCTTTTAGTCACTGTTGATCAAATAAGCGTATTTTCTCACACCGAACCCCTCAAAGCTTATTTCTAAGCTATGTAAAGGATATTTATGGTATGTTTAGTTTATGATCATGTTCCAGAGTGCAGGTTACTATACGAATCGGCAGACTTTCACAGTTTGACACAAATAGTCCCTGTAAGCAAATAAACTTGTTTTTTTTTTTGCCATTCCAAACCCTTCAAAACTAATTTCTAAGCTATGTAAATGTTATTTAAGGTATGTTAAGCATATGTTGATGTTCCGGAATGTTTGTCGTGTGTTAAACTGATTACGTTTACGCATCAGTTTGCGTATAACTTTCTAGAAAGCGATTTAGAGTTTGAAATTGAACAAAAATCAAAATGTGAAAAATGTCAAACATAAATAAACAAACATTGGGGTCAAAATACATTGTTTTATTGATAATTGAACTGTTCAGAGTTTGTACAATGATTACATAAGCACATATGTCACAAGAACTCCAATGACTGAGTCAGGCAAGGCCTTGACATGCATTACGGAGTCCTAAATCAATCGGGTGTACACACGAGACAGAATTCCAATGACGGGTTCGGGCAGAGCCGACATGCATTACGGAATCCTAGATCAATCGTTGTCACACCCCGATTTCCACGTGTCACCGGTGGGCCCGGTGGGGGAGTATCGTGACGTGGTTGGCAACGTAATAGTCAAACAACACAATATAATAATGCACAGCGGAAGCAATTTAAAAATAAGATACAACCGAATTTATTTATTGTAATCAAAGTCACAATATCCGGTGTTTGTCCACAGAACGGATCGAAACAAAATAACATTTATGGTTCAACAGACTTCTGGCATCCTAAGCTTGCGAGACTTTTATTGATGCTTAGGAGACAATCCAGCCAAATTTCGTTTAGTACCTGCATTCAGTCTTTTTGGGAAAATACGTCAGTTTACACTGGTAAATACATTCAACTGACTCATTTTGGAAAATGATTAAAAATTGGTTTGGATGCACATGGCATAAACATTTTTATTTAACTTGGGAGAATTATTTAATATTATAATCTTGTGAACGAATTACATGTTACTTATGCGTTCAGTAGCCCGAATCAAATCCTGGTTAAAGATCAATAGACACACCACTTTAAGTGAGTTATACACGGGAGTACGCCTACACCCCGTGCTCAGGTCGTGGCCATCTCGTAAGATGATGCCAGGGATATCCGGGACATGGTCATTAACCCCCCCAAAGGCTGTAAAGTAAACAAGACTGTTTAAACGAGCCGATCAAATTATTCAACTACCCACTAAGCGTAGAGATTTGATGCCCGATCAAGCGGTACGCTATGCACCGTAACCCAAGCCCGTATAGGGAAAATAAGTTAAAAGTATTTACCTGATGCAAGTATAAATCACAATAAGCAGAATGCACATAGCTTTTATTGTTTCTCCTAATCTGGAACGAAGGTTTAATATAACCTATTAGAATTCTAACGGGTCTTTTATTAAGCTTAAGCTTAGACCGGCTAGTTTCAAGATACGGTTCGTACGCACGATTAAGCGAAGACCGGATAGAATGTGATTCAGACCCGACAAGTTTGAAGACTTGTTTAATATGGGTTTATTATTCACATTCTGGATTTTGAGATAAAACCGTTAAGGTTTGACCCGTTTCGGCTAATTTATGTAAACTTGTTACATAAACCGAACCGTACGCGTAATAAGCGTGACGGGTACTCATGAGAGCTATATACAGGTTTCCTAAGTTAATTATGTCTCAAATATGTTGTGACATCAGTAAGGTGTCTTTCGTTATGCCCGAATCGTGTTTAAACACAAACTAGGCCCCGTAGGGGTAGTTTGGTCATTTAAAAGTTTATAAAAGAGTTTAAGTGACAACCTGAGTTACAGGTCTGATGTAATCAGCAAATATACTCAATTTGCTAAGTTACATCAGTAGGTTAAAGCATGTATGTGAAACTTATCATTTTTAACCAAACTAGGCCCCGTAGGGGTATTTTGGTAATTTCACATAAGCCGAAAAACTCAAAACTGAAGTCTGAGTTTATCAACCTTTGCTTACTGTTAAAATATGATAATTTTCCTCTTATATCAGTAGGTATCAACCCGGGTATGTCCAATATGATTTTAAAACATACTGTGCGCTAAAAACGCTAAATAAGGCGATTAAAGGCCATTACCGGGTTCGATACTTAAATCTTATATTTTTATATTTTCAGAAGGCTTAAAATAATTTATTTATCGTAACTAATCAGTAGCAAAAAGGTTTGGAATCGTTTAGATGTGTAAAACTCATTTTATGGCCCGTAAGGGCAAAACCGACAATTACCGGATTAAGCCTACGACTACGAGTTATGCTCAGCCTAAAATTAATTAAAAATCTTTAAAAATCCCAAAATAATATATTACATCAGTGGGTAAAAGATTTGATACCAAAAAGTATGTTTAACTAGGCTATATGCTAATTACGCCATTTTATTAACATAAAGCATTAGTTTTGCGATAATGAGCATAACTCTTAATCTACAAGTCAAACTGATGTCAAACTTTGCATACAAGTCTATATATCAGTAACAAAGGTTTCTACACTTTTATATTTTCATAAATCACGTTTTAAGGTAATAAGGGCATAACGGTCAACATATGAGCAATTAACGGAAACATGCATATTAATTGGATAACTAATGAACCAAGGTGTATAATCACAGAGGGTTGTTCTAACATGTAACCTAGTCCAATTAAAGCTCTGAGGCATTTCTAAAATATGCCTAAACGGGTCAGAACTGAAAGTCAATGTGAAAGTCAAACTATGCGACTTTCGGTTCCGAACCGGGTCTAAACAGGAAATAGCCGGGTTGAACATGTTTGGACATGTTCTTACACTAATTACTAAGTTATAACAATGATCAAACAGGTTATATATGTTCTAGATAGCTAATTATGCATAAATGACATTTTAAGCATCCTGTTGACTTTTTAATTATATGTTTGACCCGACTTTTGACCTGGTTAGAGTGGTGATCAGGGGAAACCCTTTTGAGGTTTTATTACCCACATAAATACCAACTTATAACCACTTTTAATTCGAGATATGACTGAGCCATTATTGACTAATCTCGAAGTCAAACCGTAATTACGACGGTTTGACTTTTAGCTAATTAACTAAGCTAAACTCAAACAAACAAGAACTAGCAGACTTACAAGAGTCCTATGCACGAGATTGATCACTTGAGGCTGCTTGATAGCTCCAGAAATGATCCACAAATGCAGGAGAAGGTGTGAGAATGATTGTTGCATAACATGTCCTTATATAGTGAATTAATCCACCATAACATGTTGACAACTAGCTCTATGATCAACCACAACCATCCAACACATGTCCCTAGTGCTCTAGCACAGTTAGGGGTCGCCCACCATGTGAGAAATGCGTTTAAAAGTCGAGTGTCCGTGAATACAGGGGCCTGTCCCCGTTTTCTGTATCTGGGGGCCGGAAGCGGCCCGCTTCCCATTTGCCCGAAACCAATGCGGGCCGCATGGGCCTGCGAAATCAGAATTTTGATTTTCTTTGTTTTCTAACTTGACCTTTGGTAAATTTGAAAGGGTAATTAGGTTTTAACTTGCAATTTGACCCCTTGTAATATACCCACAAGGACTTTAGGACTTATACCCACTTTGCCAAGTCCCTGAACACTTCCGGTTAACCCGAAAAGCCTTAACTTTCAACGTTAACACTTTAACCCCTCGCACACGAATTTGATCATAACTTTCTCATACGATATCGAAAATTTATGAAATTTTAATCGTGCATTCAAGTGAGCATAATTTATATTTACAAAGCTTCGGGCTTTTCAAAAGGTCACTCAGAGGTATATCTTTAACATGTTGACACATTTAACCCCTGTAGTTCGTAATCTCTCACTTTTAGCTTCGTATGATCCATGATTTATTCGTTTGATGTTATGAACATCATGTAGGGTTATTATGAAGTATATTATTCACTGTTGACACTTAGAATCCGTATAATCACATACTTTCCATGTTTGTCAACTTTAGTCCTTTTATAATTTCTTTCACACGTTCAAACTTTATGACACATGTCAACACATTATAGGACGTGAATTTTCGAGGTGTTACATCCTCACCCCCTTAAAATAAATCTTGACCCGAGATTTACTGAAATAAGTAAGGGTACTTTTCTTTCATCGTGGATTCAACCTCCCACGTGTACTCGGGACCTCTACGGGCATCCCATTTGACCTTTACAAAAGGTATATGCTTCCTTCGAAGCTTCCTTACCTGTCGATCTTCAATCGACAAAGGTTTTTCAACAAATTTTAAGCTCGCGTCTATATGCACATCTGTATGTGGTATAACCAGTGATTCGTCAGCGAAACACTTCTTCAGATTGCAGATGTGGAACACATTGTGAATTCCACTGAGCTCTTCCGGTAAGTTCAACTTATAGGCAACTGACCCGACACATTCGATAACCTCGAAAGGTCCTATGTATCTCGGGCTTAGCTTGCCTTTCTTACCAAATCGTATCACCCCTTTCCAGGGTGACACTTTAAGTAGGACTTTTTCACCCACTTCGAAATGAAAATCCTTACGATTTGGATCAGCGTAACTCTTCTGCCTATTCCGGGCAGCTTGGAGATTGTTACGAATCTGGACAATCTTGTCCGTTGTTTCGAACACGGTCTCTGGTCCTGATAACTGGACTTCTCCAACTTCCGCCCAGCAAACTGGCGATCTACACTTTCTACCGTATAATGCCTAAAAAGGCGCAGCCTTAATGCTGGTATGGTAGCTATTGTTGTAGGAGAATTCGATTAATGGTAGGTTCTTATCCCAGCTACCTCCCAAATCGATCGCACATGCACGTAGCATGTCTTCCAACGTTTGAATAGTACGCTCACTCTGACCGTCAGTCTGAGGATGGTAAGCCGTACTAAAGTTCAAACGTGTGCCCAAAGATTGCTGGAAGCTTTTCCAAAAATGTGACGTGTACCTAGTATCCCGGTCAGAGATAATAGCTACAGGTATGCCGTGTAAGGCTACAATCTTATCAACGTATAACTGGGTAGCATGTCGGAGCTATAAGTCTCCTTGATGGGTAGAAAATGAGCTGACTTAGTCAGTCTGTCAACTATAACCCATATTGTATCATTGCCTTTCCTTGTCTTGGGTAACTTGGTAATGAAATCCATGGTTACCATTTCCCACTTCCACGTAGGAAGTTCAGGCTGTTGTAGCAAACCTGACGGTTTCTGATGCTCGGCTTTGACTTGTGCACATGTCAAGCATTTTGCTACATGGGCGGCTACAGACTTTTTCAAGCCTATCCACCAATAATTTGCCTTCAAATCCTGGTACATCTTATCAGCTCCAGGATGAACGGAGTATTTGGAACTATGGGCTTCCTGGAGGATGACATCACGAAGTCCTCCAAAAATTGGAACCCATATTCTTCCATTTAACCGTAAAATTCCGTCTTTGCTAAGAGTTAACTGCTCCTCAGTTACTCCTAACTTTTCATTAGGATAGTTAGCTTCCAACACAGCTTCCTTCTGTGCAGCTAACACCCTTTCTATCAAACTGTTCTTTATCTCCATACGTTTGGCGTTAATTCGGATGGGTTTAACCCTTTCCTTTCTGCTCAAGGCGTCAGCGACTACATTCGCTTTGCCGGGATGATACTTGATTTCACAATTATAGTCATTCAAGGTTTCCATCCAACGGCGTTGCCTCATGTTTAATTCCTTCTGATTAAACAGATGTTGGAGGCTCTTGTGATCAGAATAAATCACACATTTGATACCATAAAGATAGTGCCTCCAAAGCTTTAGTGCGAATACAACGGCACCCAGCTCCAAGTCATGGGTGGTGTAATTCTTTTCATGCACTTTCAATTGTCTTGAAGCATAGGCAATAACCTTGCCTTTCTGCATAAGCACACACCCCATGCCAGTGTGCGAAGCATCACAATAAACCACAAAGTCTTCAATTCCATCTGGCAGTGTCAACACCGGGGCGTTGCTCAACTTTTGCTTCAGAATATCAAAGGATTCTTGCTGCTTAGGGCCCCAAACAAACTTAACCTTCTTCTTAGTTAAGGAGATTAGGGGTGCAGCAATCCTTGAAAAATTTTCAATGAAACGCCTGTAATATCCTGCCAATCCTAGGAAGCTACGAATCTCCGTAGGCGTCTTTGGCTCTTGCCAATTCATAACAGCTTCAACTTTAGCGGGATCCACCTAGATACCACGCTCACTGACCACATGTCCATGGAATTGGACTTCACGAAGCCAAAATTCACATTTAGAGAATTTGGCATAGAGCTTCTCTTGGTGTAAAAGTTTGAGAATACATCGAAGGTGTTTCTCGTGGTCAGCTTGATTCTTAGAATAAATGAGAATGTCGTCGATGAAAACGATGACGAATTTATCTAAGTAAGGCTTGCAGACGCGATTCATGAGATCCATGAACGCGGCTGGTGCATTAGTGAGCCCAAAAGGCATCACTAGGAACTCGTAGTGACCGTAACGAGTCCTAAATGCAGTCTTGTGCACGTCTTCATCTTTGACCTTCAATTGATGGTAGCCTGACCTCAGATCAATCTTTGAGAAGTAACTTGCCCCTTGAAGCTGATCGAACAAATCGTCGATCCTGGGCAATGGATATCTATTCTTGATCGTGACTTTATTAAGCTCGCGATAGTCGATGCACAGACGCATCGACCCATCCTTCTTCTTGACAAACAGGATTGGCGCTCCCCAAGGAGATGAACTAGGTCTGATGAAACCTTTTGCCAGCAATTCATCTAGCTGCGACCGCAACTCCTTCATTTCTGTGGGTGCCAATCTGTATGGTGCTCTAGCAACTGGTGCCGCTCCTGGGATGATATCAATCCTAAATTCAACCTGTCTATCTGGTGGTAAACCAGGTAGATCTTCAGGAAACACTTCTGGGTATTCAGAGATGACAGGGATGTCTTCTAACTTCGGTTTGGGCTCATCAATAATCACCTGAGCCATGTAGATGACACACCCCATCTTCAAACACTTGGAAGCCTTGAGCATAGTCATGTGCTCAGGTAGTCCATACTGGGTATCTCCCCGAATGGTAAGTGACTCACCGGATGGAGTCTTTATCACTACTTGCTTCATGTTACAGACGATTTGGGCCTGGTTATGATATAACCAGTCCATACCCAGAACTATGTCAAAACCCGCCAACTTAAAAGGAAGTAGAGACAGAGGAAAAGAATGGTTCTTAATGGATATAACACATCCATCTAACACAGTAGAGACGGTTTCTATGGTACCATCTGCTAACTCTACCTCATAGTTCACTTTTAGGGTTTTGACAGGTAAATTCAACAATTTACAAAATTTATGATCTACGAAAGACTTATCTGCGCCTGAATAAAAAAGTACTCTTGCAAAGACATCATTTACAAGGAATGTACCTGTTATGACATTATCGTCCTGCACAGCTTCTTTCGCGTCCATTCTGAAGACTCTGGCATTAGTCTTCTTAGCCTCCTCAGGCTTCTTGTTGTATTTCGGGCAGTTGGTCTTGATGTGCCCCTTCTCATTGCAACGATAACACGTTGCGTCTTTTATCTTTTTGCAATCCAGGGTTTTATGATCCGTGGACTTGCAAATTCCACAAGCAAAGGATTTTGACTGAGTCTGAGAGCTCGACTCCAGCCTGCACTTTCCATAGTGCTGCTTCTTGCAAATTTTACACCTGGGCTTCTCATCAGACTTATGCCCATCCTTCCTCGATTCAGATCCCTTCTTGTTATCACCGTTCCCACGGTGTTTCTTATTCGACCTTCGCGAACCATCATCTTCACGCTTCCTCTTCTCGGCCTCCTTATTCCTCAGCGATCTATGTCGGACCGCATCCAGAGTGAGGGATAAGGAAAGGTCAGTTACAGACCTGAAGGTAACTGGCCGAGAAGCTTTTACACTGGCCTTGATCTCGGGTTCTAAACCACCAATAAAGCGAGCGATTCTTTTTGGCTCCGGGGTTACCAGGTAGGGAACCAACCGGGACAGCGTATTGAAGCTTGTCAGATAAGCTTGACAGTCGAGGTTCTTCATCACCAACGATAGAAAGTCAGATTCTATCTTCTCTACCTCATGTTGAGGGCAGAAATTATCCTTGATCAGGGCAATGAATTGATCCCACGACATACTATACAATGGGATCTTTCCGGAGGCCTCCATGAGAGATCTCCACCATGCCAACGCTTCACCCTTGAAGGACTGTGACACAAACTTAACTACATCCCTTTCAGCGCACCCGCTGATATCTACCACCGTGTCCATCTCGTCCAGCCAAGTCATACAATCGACGGCTCCTTTTTCCCCAGTAAAATCCCTGGGCTTACAAGACACGAAGTACTTATAGGAGCAACCCTTGTTACTGGGCCCTTGATGCAGTACTATAGGCTGAGATGGGACACTTTGATGGTTGGTGGACTGACGGTCATCACCATCTTTCTTGGGGCCATTCTTTTTGGGAGGAGGCTTGCTATGAGCCTCAGAATGTGTCCTGGGCTTTGAATGTGATGCAGAGTGGGTCCTACTTCGAGTACCACTGTAATCTTCATACTGCCTTTCCAAAGCCTGAGTAACAGCGCTGTCTATGATCGCTTTTAATTCGGCACCCGTTAACGTAATCTGGGCGTTCACATTTGGCTCCACTGGATGGCTATTGATTTCATCTGATTCAGCCATTTGAATTGAACTGTTGCAGAAAACAAGGTCAATATTTTATTTAGGAGTTTATTATGGAATTACCCCTTAGGGTAACTCGTTAACCATGGTAACCAGAGACCATATTTGGTTAACTTATTAATCGTATTTAATTTAGGATTTCAATTAAAATTTATCCTAAACATAAACAATAACAATATATATTAGCACATAAGGCTTAGTCACATGGACAATTTAAATTATAAGCTATGATTTCAGAGAATCAAGACTTTTAAGGTTTGAACCTAGTTCATTACCCTTATCAGACAGGGAGTCATAGCTACCACTGTCTTTTAACTCATGTGGAAGTGAGCTGGGCCCGTAGGCATCATAATACTACGTATGGTAAAAATATGATCATCTTAATTGATGATCTTAACCCATGATTCAGAGATCATATAATCGGGTTTGGAATCTTCTAAAGAATCCTTATACTTATATAAATGACATGTGATTTTAACGAATCACTTCTGCCAGGAGTGTTAACATGTTTTAAGATGTTAACAGGGATTTGAATCTTTTAAACAGGTCTTACCATTTTGGCCCGGTCTTATATTTGACACGAGGCTAGGTTTCACACTTTAAGATTCTTAATTAAATAATTACATAGGCAGATTAATTTAAAAGGAATGCTTTTAATTTATTTATTTCATTTATAAAGTATATATGCACAATTGGCAATCATGAAATTTAAAAAAAAAACAACCATTCCATTTATTTATTCAAAGCATTACACACTTGCCCTAAACGGGTCTTTCAAATTACAAACTTACCCACGCAGGGGTTAAATAACACACATGCCCACACAGGGACTCATACTAACAATACACCCACGTAGGGGTTCAAACAACAAGCATGCCCACGCAGGGGCTCAAAGCAAACATACCAACTACACCCACGCAGGGGCTCAACAGTAAATACAGGAGAAAATAACTGTGGAAGGATTCAACGATCCTTCTTGTTCTTCCCTTTGATCAATCCCACTAATCCCTGGAAGAATGTTTGCCTCTCCCTGCGGTCCTCGTGAACTACCCGTTCAACTTGATTTATCCTTTGCAGGAGTTCTTCATGTTCGGGTGGTGAGAATCTAGGTGGCTGCGATTGAGTTCGGATGATGGGTCTAGGAGGTATCGCGTATCCCTGTGTCGGGTAACTCACCCCCCATGGATCCCCATAGGGTCCTTGGGTGTTGTAGTTCGCTGCTAACATGTACGGATCAGCCTCCGCGTACCCATAGTCGTGATGCGTTGGGGGTTCAAACAGGTTGTATCCCATGCCACTCGTGTATGCCGGGATTGGGTTATCGAATCCCATCGGCGGTGGTTGTAGTACAGCAGGGTTGGAGGGTCCACCCATTTGTGGGTCCTCCTGGTATGGCGGGTAGTGACTAGCACTCGACTGACATGGGGAACTAAAATGAAAGTCCCCTGGTCGCACCGACATGCGGGCACCGGTTCTCCTACGCCTTGGCGGTTGCGGAGGTGCCGGCTGAACTGGTGGCGGTGGAGGTGGTGGCGTAACTGCCACGAATCGGTGATCCTCGGATGAATCTTGATGATGCGGCTGTGGCTGTGGCTCCTGCTGCTGCTGAGACTGCTGCTGCTGATGCTGCCCATGAGACGACGAGTGGTGTGATGGTGTATAATACCACTGGTGCTGATTAAAGAAGGCTTGAAAACTATCTGGACCACCGTAGGGTGATCCGTGGAAGGACGATCCGTCGGAGATTTCGATCGGATGGTTTGGGGTACCACTCGCCGGCATGACGGGGTCCGTATCCTCGTCCATATCATCCGCGTGATCCCCTGAAAAGTGGTCCTCTGGACCCAGTGGGTTAAAACCCACGGGTTCTGGTATGAATCCTACCGGGTTAAACTGTCCCCGAAAGATAGGTGTAGGGTCTCCTTATGAATGATGAGATAGGGATCTCTGAAGTGGTATGTATGAAGGCAGAGCGTTGTTAGGCTCGTCTTCTGAATGTGGTCCATATGAGTTGTGAACCGGAGGGGTAGAGCTGTGCGAAACGGATCGCCTTGCTGGTTCGAACTGGTTGCGCCTGTTTCGGCGGGGGTCCTCGCTTTCCGTCGCAGCTGGAGCTCGTGTATTAGACGGCCCTGCTTCATGGTCGTTGGGGGCGGCTACCGGCCCCTTTCCGCGTCCTCGCGTACGCAAGAATCTCGGAGGCATCTTTGTTATTCCTGTCAATAAAGCATGAGCTAACAATAACAAATATAAAATTTAAAGGACAAAAACAAAACCAAATAAGGTGGAATTTGTCCTACGTTATAAGTCTAGACTCGAAGGTTTAGATATGTGCAATTGTGTAACTGAGATTAAACACAAAAGGCTAGTGTTTAATTCACTCAGTGTTGGCTCTGATACCAACCTGTCACACCCCGATTTCCACGTGTCACCGGTGGGGGAGTATCGTGACGTGGTTG
Organism: Helianthus tuberosus; assembly: GCA_030545235.1. Classification (NCBI taxonomy): domain Eukaryota; kingdom Viridiplantae; phylum Streptophyta; class Magnoliopsida; order Asterales; family Asteraceae; genus Helianthus; species Helianthus tuberosus. Next base: position 79,129,144 of record CM060417.1, on the reverse strand, counting down.
GCAACGTAATAGTCAAACAACACAATATAATAATGCACAGCGGAAGCAATTTAAAAATAAGATACAACCGAATTTATTTATTGTAATCAAAGTCACAATATCCGGTGTTTATCCACAGAACGGATCGAAACAAAATAACATTTATGGTTCAACAGACTTCTGGCATCCTAAGCTTGCGAGACTTTTATTGATGCTTAGGAGACAATCCAGCCAAATTTCGTTTAGTACCTGCATTCAGTCTTTTTGGGAAAATACGTCAGTTTACACTGGTAAATACATTCAACTGACTCATTTTGGAAAATGATTAAAAATTGGTTTCGATGCACATGGCATAAACATTTTTATTTAACTTGGGAGAAATATTTAATATTATAATCTTGTGAACGAATTACATGTTACTTATGCGTTCAGTAGCCCGAATCAAATCCGGTTTAAGGATCAATAGACACACCACTTTAAGTGAGTTATACACGGGAGTACGCCTACACCCCGTGCTCAGGTCGTGGCCATCTCGTAAGATGATGCCAGGGATATCCGGGACATGGTCATTAACCCCCCCAAAGGCTGTAAAGTAAACAAGACTGTTTAAACGAGCCGATCAAATTATTCAACTACCCACTAAGCGTGGAGATTTGATGCCCGATCAAGCGGTACGCTATGCACCGTAACCCAAGCCCGTATAGGGAAAATAAGTTAAAAGTATTTACCTGATGCAAGTATAAATCACAATAAGCAGAATGCACGTAGCTTTTATTGTTTCTCCTAATCTGGAACGAAGGTTTAATATAACCTATTAGAATTCTAACGGGTCTTTTATTAAGCTTAAGCTTAGACCGGCTAGTTTCAAGATACGGTTCGTACGCACGATTAAGCGAAGACCGGATAGAATGTGATTCAGACCCGACAAGTTTGAAGACTTGTTTAATATGGGTTTATTATTCACATTCTGGATTTTGAGATAAAACCGTTAAGGTTTGACCCGTTTCGGCTAATTTATGTAAACTTGTTACATAAACCGAACCGTACGCGTAATAAGCGTGACGGGTACTCATGAGAGCTATATACAGGTTTCCTAAGTTAATTATGTCTCAAATATGTTGTGACATCAGTAAGGTGTCTTTCGTTATGCCCGAATCGTGTTTAAACACAAACTAGGCCCCGTAGGGGTAGTTTGGTCATTTAAAAGTTTATAAAAGAGTTTAAGTGACAACCTGAGTTACAGGTCTGATGTAATCAGCAAATATACTCAATTTGCTAAGTTACATCAGTAGGTTAAAGCATGTATGTGAAACTTATCATTTTTAACCAAACTAGGCCCCGTAGGGGTATTTTGGTAATTTCACATAAGCCGAAAAACTCAAAACTGAAGTCTGAGTTTATCAACCTTTGCTTACTTTTAAAATATGATAATTTTCCTCTTATATCAGTAGGTATCAACCCGGGTATGTCCAATATGATTTTAAAACATACTATGCGCTAAAAACGCTAAATAAGGTGATTAAAGGCCATTACCGGGTTCGATACTTAAATCTGATATTTGTATATTTCCAGAAGGCTTAAAATAATTTATTTATCATAACTAATCAGTAGCAAAAAGGTTTGGAATCGTTTAGATGTGTAAAACTCATTTTATGGCCCGTAAGGGCAAAACCGATAATTACCGGATTAAGCCTACGACTACGAGTTATGCTCAGCCTAAAATTAATTAAAAATCTTTAAAAATCCCAAAATAATATATTACATCAGTGGGTAAAAGATTTGATACCAAAAAGTATGTTTAACTAGGCTATATGCTAATTACGACATTTTATTAACATAAAGCATTAGTTTTGCGATAATGAGCATAACTCTTAATCTACAAGTCAAACTGATGTCAAACTTTGCATACAAGTCTATATATCAGTAACAAAGGTTTCTACACTTTTACATTTTCATAAATCACGTTTTAAGGTAATAAGGGCATAACGGTCAACATATGAGCAATTAACGGAAACATGCATATTAATTGGATAACTAATGAACCAAGGTGTATAATCACAGAGGGTTGTTCTAACATGTAACCTAGTCCAATTAAAGCCCTGAGGCATTTCTAAAATATGCCTAAACGGGTCAGAACTGAAAGTCAAAGTGAAAGTCAAACTATGCGACTTTCGGTTCCGAACCGGGTCTAAACAGGAAATAGTCGGGTTGAACATGTTTGGACATGTTCTTACACTAATTACTAAGTTATAACAATGATCAAACAGGTTATATATGTTCTAGATAGCTAATTATGCACAAATGACATTTTAAGCATCCTGTTGACTTTTTAATTATATGTTTGACCCGACTTTTGACCTGGTTAGAGTGGTGATCAGGGGAAACCCTTTTGAGGTTTTATTACCCACATAAATACCAACTTATAACCACTTTTAATTCGAGATATGACTGAGCCATTATTGACTAATCTCGAAGTCAAACCGTAATTACGACGGTTTGACTTTTAGCTAATTAACTAAGCTAAACTCAAACAAACAAGAACTAACAGACTTACAAGAGTCCTATGCACGAGATTGATCACTTGAGGCTACTTGATAGCTCCAGAAATGATCCACAAATGCAGGAGAAGGTGTGAGAATGATTGTTGCATAACATGTCCTTATATAGTGAATTAATCCACCATAACATGTTGACAACTAGCTCTATGATCAACCACAACCATCCAACACATGTCCCTAGTGCTCTAGCACAGTTAGGGGTCGCCCACCATGTGAGAAATGCGTTTAAAAGTCGAGTTTCCGCGAATACAGGGGCCTGTCCCCGTTTTCTGTATCTGGGGGCCGGAAGCGGCCCGCTTCCCATTTGCCCGAAACCAATGCGGGCCGCATGGGCCTGCGAAATCAGAATTTTGATTTTCTTTGTTTTCTAACTTGACCTTTGGTAAATTTGAAAGGGTAATTAGGTTTTAACTTGCAATTTGACCCCTTGTAATATACCCACAAGGACTTTAGGACTTATACCCACTTTGCCAAGTCCCTGAACACTTCCGGTTAACCCGAAAAGCCTTAACTTTTAACGTTAACACTTTAACCCCTCGCACACGAATTTGATCATAACTTTCTCATACGATATCGAAAATTTATGAAATTTTAATCGTGCATTCAAGTGAGCATAATTTATATTTACAAAGCTTCGGGCTTTTCAAAAGGTCACTCAGAGGTATATCTTTAACATGTTGACACATTTAACCCCTGTAGTTCGTAATCTCTCACTTTTAGCTTCGTATGATCCATGATTTATTCGTTTGATGTTATGAACATCATGTAGGGTTATTATGAAGTATATTATTCACTGTTGACACTTAGAATCCGTATAATCACATACTTTCCATGTTTGTCAACTTTAGTCCTTTTATAATTTCTTTCACACGTTCAAACTTTATGACACATGTCAACACATTATAGGACGTGAATTTTCGAGGTGTTACAATCGTGTAGGGTAATAGCAGGGTTATAATACTTATAACGAGACAGAGCTTTGCTATTTAGGGGGTATTATGCTCGGGCAGAAATTCTACTACTATAGAATTGAGAGAGAGAATCGGGAAATGAACGAGGATTCAAATGAGGCCTGAACCTCAATTTATAGGCTGATCCGGGGTGCTCTCTGGCGCCCCGTGAAAGATCTAGCTAAGGCCTTCGCGGCCTGCGAGAGATAGAAAAGGCGGTTTAGGGTTGATGAGTCACCAAGCAGTTCCGACACGTGTCGGGACATGTGTCAACATTGTGTGTCCGGCAAGGTAAGGGCCTCGCGCCCCGCGAAAGCTCCTCCTTCATCTGTCGCGGCCCGCGAGCACAGGGTAAATCTTGTTTTCTTCGATTTTTATACGTACGAAGGTATCTCGGGTCCGTTTTTCATGTACGGGATACGTAAGGAACGTTAGGGTCATGTTAAGGGTTCTAGGAGGGTCGTTACATTTGGGAATCGAACCCAGGACCTATTGGTCCCAAAGCCTTATCAGACTCCCAAGATGCCACTAGGCTATAAAGCCATGGGCTACTTAATTTAATTCTAACTCTCACAATAATTATTCCGTTTTGTGTCACTCTAAAGAAATGGTTTAACATGTTAACACATAACTCATTTAATGCACTTTAACATTGGGTTTTTGTCTAAAAAAGAAAATAATAATTAATTCAATCACTTAACATTGGGTTAACATGTTAACACATAACTCATTTAATGCACTTTAACACAAGGAGGGAGTGGTTTGCAATGTTAGTTAACATGCCATGTCATTGTTAACACTTTAGATGGTACACCCCATGGCCTTAATCACAACTTTTTTAAGGTAATTTAAACTAAAACTTTTTTAAGGTAATTTAAACTAATTTATTTCAACAGAGTATGTAAATATAAGTTATAACTTCCAAATTAAATTTAAGCGTCGAATATTGAATTTCAAATAATGTTTGTACCTATTCAATGAAAATTACGAGAAATTTAATTATTTCCTACTCCAAAATAACTAACATTTGTTATTTAGACCAAACTACTAATAAATTTTTAAAAGATAACACTAAAAAACAAATCTTTTTAATTCTAATTCTAACTCTTAATCTAATTAATCCATTTGAATTAAATATATTTATTTGATTAATTAAATTTACTTTTTTGTTCAAAGCTACCAAATTTAAAATAGATTTAACTCAATGATTTCAACACAATACGGTAAATATCAATTTTATCTTCCAAATAAAAATTTAAAATTCGAATATGAACTTCAAAGGTTTGTTTTCACTTGTCACTTGCCACTTGTCATGCACAAGCTTACTTGATTGAACCCAAGATTTATAACTCCAACTTTACATTACCAGAGTTTTACCTAGCCACGTTTATACATAGTAAGCATTAGTATAATCATGTGACCAATTTAGGTTAAGCATGACATAAAAGCGTAACTTATTCAAATTAAAAATAATGGCCTGATGTACAGGGTGGCGTAACACAGAAAAGTTGTCGCGTAGTAAACTCGAGCGGCGTAACCTGCTTCAAACTCACTGTAGCTTACGCTTTGGTCTGTGCAGACATGGAAAACTCACATTTTCACAACTCGCATGACCTGTTACCTCGGATTGTTTCATGTCTATTTGTCTGAACACATTTTGATCTTGTATAAGATATTAAAGTAGGTTATCCACATATGTCATCATATAGTTCCCATTACCAATTTGACCCATCGATTACTAATTTAGCCACCTCTTTTTAGAGTACATCAATGTTTCTAAAAGAATTTGTACCTGTAGATGATTAGACCTGCAAGTGAATCATGTAAAATCACATTTATAATAAGACTAAATTACAAAAATCATCCTTTATATATGTATGTTATTGCAAATCGTGTCCTTTGTCTTCAATAATTACATTAATCGTACCTAATGTTTACAAATCCTAACATGTTATATCCTTTATCCCAAACCCAGTTAATTTTCTCAGTTAATTTTAGTTACGTGGGGCCCACGTGAGGGCACTAATGTCTTTTAACCTACCCAGTTAATTTACTTTAAATAAGTCCACCATCTTCTTCTCTATCCTGAAGTACTGAAAAACCCAAACACCCCAATCTTTGACGTCAGCTTATCATTATCTCCATATCCATCACACCCCAACCTTCGTCATCAGACACCATAGATCTTCATCCACTTCAGACTCCATCGACCTTTTCTCTGAAGACTTGCAACTTCATGTGAAACATAACAAAAATTGAAATCAAATGATTCCTCTGTTTATCAAATGACTCAACATGTATTTTGCTAAATTCAGTCTTTTAACATTTCATTACTTGCTATTAAACTTAGAGTTTGACCAAATACAGAGATTACAGATCATCCGTAGCCGTCCCCACCACCGTGATCTGTCGGCCGTCATGGAAATAACACAAATCCACACCCTAAACTTCATCGGAGTCCTCTCACAGTCAAAGAGGATCATCTTCTCTAGGTACACCCACTTCATCACCTTAATCGTCAACGTTATCGCCTTATGTGCGATAGGCACGATCACCTACACCACACACCATGCTTTCTTCGGTGAACCAGTCAACTTCTTGGACACCCTCAAGTCCCAAATCTTTCTCCTTCTTCCTGCTTGTGGGTGCGGTTCTGATCGCAATTATTGTATACTTTCATGTGAATTGGTCGCTGGCTTTTGTTGTGGTTGTGGTCGAATCGAAATGGGGATTTGCGCCTTTGAAGCAGAGCACAACAAGTATTTGGGGTTTTAAATGGGGGAAAACAGATGGGTAGGTTAAAAGACATTAATGCCCTCACATGGGCTCCATGTGACTAAAATTAACTGAGAAAATTAATTGGGTTTGGGGTAAAGGATATAACATGTTAGGATTTGTAAACATTAGGTATGATTAATGTAATTATTGAAGACAAAGAACATGATTTGCAATAACATACATACATAAAGGACGATTTTTGTAATTTACTCTTTATAATAATGAGGAGTCGGTCTCATTATTCGTCCAAATGAAATAAATCAATTAGTTAAGTCCTAATAGATATTTCATAATCAAGATTGATCAAGAGTAAACATCAAACAAAAATTAAAAAAGAATAACAAACATTAATAGATAAAGATCTAGGAAATGGAAATAGGACATAATGCTTAAAAATTTAAAATAACAAACCATAGCGTCCTCTGGCGACGAACTGCCCTCCACGCCGCCCCCCTCCGTCCTCGTCCTCAGCGTCCTCTACTCGACGTTGGGGACGATCCTCCCATTTCACAATAAGACAAAAATTATTCCCCCTCCCTCTCACACACCCCTATACATACAATATATACATACACATTTTAGGTCCATCCTCCCATTTCCACACCTCCATCCTCTTAGCCCCATCCTCATGCCCATCCTACGTGTCGCTTACGTGGCGGACCATCCTCCAAGGGAGGACCATCACCATACCCTATAGCCTAAGTAAGTCAGCTTGAATGCATCAGTGCCAGGAGAGCTCGATTCAGCAACTCTGCCTCCAGAAACTAAACCAAAACAACCATTAATTGACATAGAAATTATACCTTACTTTTGTAAAATATTGTAAACATTAATAGGAAAAACAATTGATACTTACCCATGTTCTCGCAATCTGAACATACGAAGCTTTGGATCGCCTTCTTGTTGAAGATGAGTTACTAATCCAACTTCTACAAAACCGAAACCTAATACAGCTAAACCATCAACAGATTCAGCCTCTTTATCAAATCCAGTAGAGAGACCAATTGGATTAGAATACCTCTTGCCCGAAACTTCAAACTTATCCATTCCGCCCAGGAAGATGCCCTCAACCAATATACCTATCAATACGGCCTCAGAGCATTCACATCCATCCCACCATATTTGAAATTAAGTTCAAGACAGAATCTGTTGGTGAGGCGGTAAGAATTAGTGGTTCGCCATTAGGGATTCTGGTCGGTATTGCAAACTGAAATAATGACGGAATCCAAGAATGCTTTCAAGGAAACAAATCACATATATAAACATTCTGAAGATCGATTAAGAAAAAAAATCAAATAATTCTACTCAACAGAGGAACAAAATTGAAGTATAAACGTTACCTCTTGCGATGGAATCAAGAAACGACGTAGGACGATGGCGATGGTAAAGAAAACTTGCGACAGAATCATGAAACAGGTGAGGATTGCGATTTGAAGATCGATTGAAGATTGTTCGCAGACGATTGAGAGAGATAAAGAGGCAGACGAATTTTGATCTAGGGTTTGGGTTTAGACTGCGAGTGAAGATTGAGAGAGATGGGTCAACATACTGATTTAGAAAACTTTCTCAATATCTAATCTCCTAAGCTATCCACGTGTCAAAATTCTAGTAGAGAGAGAAATCATATGTGGTGAAGCCATGGGGTGACATGTGTCCCCCAATGGTTTGCTTTATTAGAGATATAGATATAGATATAGATTTTGGTAATTCTCATAACTTTTTTTTACGTTAATTGTGTTAATATGTTCTTTCAATTAGTTGTACTTTAAAGCTTTATAGGATTTTAATTTTGTTAAACCGCGTGTAACGCGGGGTTTAACCTAGTATATGATATAGTAATTGCCGTTGTGTGTAAACTAGGGCTGTTCATGAGCCGAGTCGAGCCGAGCTAGGGCAAGATCGGGCTCGGCTCGATTATAAACCGAGCTGTCTTGGCTCGGCTCAGATGTGAAACCGAGCTGAAAATCTAAGCTCGGGCTCGGCTTAGTTTTAAACCAAGCTGGCTCGGCTCGGCTTGGTTTGGCTCGATTTTAAAAATAAAAATTAATACGTAGGTCTCAAAATTCAGTATTCTAAAATATTATTCAATACTTCAAAAGAACATATTCAAAATAAGTTCAACCTAATACATTACAAGCCAAAATCACGTTCAACAACGCAAAATAAGTTTTATATTTCAGGTAAATACAATATTTGTTCATTAGCACGACAATCAACCTTTAAATATGTCATATATATCAAACTACAAGACTAAATACATGTAAATAATAATCACTTTTTTGTAATATATTAGATGTATATAAAAATAAAATATATTAGAAGTAAAATAATTCGAGCTAAGCCGAGCCGAGCTAGCAAGCGAGCCAAACCAAGCGAATTTGGCTCGTCACGAGCCGAGCCGAGCTAGGCTCACTTTCTAACCGAGCCGAGCTATATTGAGCGAGCTTTTTCCGAGCTCGGCTCACTTTCAAACCGAGCCATATCGAGTGAGCTTTTTCCGACCTAAATCCGAGTGAGCTTCGAGCGAGCTCCGAGTCGCGAGCTTTTTGGACAGCCCTACTGTAAACATTAATTATATTAGTTTTAGTACATTTTTTATTCTTATAATTCGTTTTTGAGTGTATTTTGTTTTTCTCTTATATTTATTGAGAAATGATATTTTATAAAACTTTGAGCATGCATTTGCGACATGCGTATCTACGCATTGATATAACTTTTTCTTCCAAAATCGAATTGTATGGATGTTCACAGTCTGGTTTTCACGTTTTTTAGGTTAAACCGTAAACTAAACCCTTAGTAATGATTTTTGGTTGATGTAAACCAAAACCAAACCGTCTAATTTTTAAACCAAACCAAACTAAACTGTTAGTAATGGTTTGGTTCCGATTTGATTTCACGATTTAGGTCTTTGTGTCTTTATACAAGTTGTTTCAAATTTGCTAAAAATTCTATAATAAAAAAAGAATGAAAAAAATAAGTTGTTCAAATTCCAACATATCATAACAATTGTCCAAAAATGCTTAAATCAAGCTGTTTAGAATGTGAAATATGGAATGCTTAGTCATGCCGTTTAAAAAGCTCACAAATGGAGAAAAACTATGCTACTAACATCAAGTGACTCACATGACGTAAAACGTAGATGAAGTCCAATTTCTCCCGACAACTTTATCGAAGTTTAGGGGCTGTGTTATGGGTGAATATTTCGACCAATATTCCCGACAAAAATTGACCATACAAGAAATTTGATATGTATGATATCCTGAACCTATTTCCTATATTTAACCAACTCATATTTCCATATGTTAATTTCATGTTGGAATGAGCGAATATAACCAAGTCAAGCTTTTAACTCGTGCTTTCAGTTGAGAATGTGAATGTTGGCATCTAGGATCGGGTCTAGAGTGTTCACTAGGGGAATATCCAAAGTTTCCCCATGATATCAGATAGTCAGTTGTTATTTATCACTATAAATAAGAGGCAACTGATCAATTTAGGGGTTACACACTCTGCTTACACTTCACACTCGCATACTCACCTATTCTCTTTTGCATATTTTTCACTTTCGATTACACTAACACTTGCAATAGTAAACATTGTAAACTCGATCAGCCCTACTCTCGAATTGTACTCTTTTATTGTTCTAATAATATTGACTGTGGCAGACGACTTTTATAATCGTCTCCTGAGGTTTTGTGCTGGCGATCTAGATTGATCAAGGGCTTTCCTCGTAACATCGTGTGTCCTTTGTCATTTTTCCTTTGTTTTAATTTAAATATCCTGAGTCATATCCTTATATTTTGAGCATTATTTTAGAATCTTAAATGGCATTTTGCATTAATACTTAGCATTTCATTTACTAGATCAACAATGATTTTTACAACACTTTCTTTATGAATTAAAGACTAGCACACTACCTCACTTAACAATTTGATCACTAAATTCCTAAGGATGAGAACCTTAGAGTATTTAGAACAAAGGTATATCGATTTATATTATTACCTGATGTTCTTTATTGAAAATCTATTGTAGGTCCATACTTGAAGTTCTTGGATAATTTTGAAGCACCTGAAGTTATAAAGGATATTCATGAAGATGATTATGGAAATCACAATGGGAGCATAGCCTTATTTTCAAAGGTTCTAAGGACAGGATACTATTGGCCAACAATGAGAAAAGATTCCATGAGCTATGCCAAAAAGTGTGATGCTTGGCAGAGACATAGCAATATTCCTCACCAACTTGCTCAACGATTATAGCCAATCATATCCTCATGGCCGCTCATGAAGTGGGGAGTGGATATATTGGTAAACTACCCAAGGCTCTAGGAGGAAAAGTCTTTATATTAGCAACGACAGATTACTTTTCTAAGTGGATTGAAGCGGAAGCTTTTGTGCAAGTCAGGGATAAAAAAGTAGTGTGTTTCATAAAGCGTAATATCCTAACAAGGTTTAGAATCCCGTCTGAGATAGTCTACGACAATCGGTCACAGTTCATAAGTAAAAGGACAACCGACTTCTATGCTAGTTGGGGAATCAATGTAATATCAGCCAAAAACAGATCCTAAAAACCCAACTCGTATTGTAAGTCGGATTCCTTGGAATTTAAGAAAATGAGAATTTTAATTATTTTAATATTGCTACGTAATCATTTAATAAAAACCGGATTACAAACGTTAATTTTATAAACGATTACAGTTAGTCCAGTTAGTTATTAATCCTTTGTTTAATCAGGTTATAAATAACATGGGATTAAATTGTCAAAAGAACAAACTCATTAGGCGGCCCACGTGCCCACACACTGTTCAAAAGTTTCCCAGTTGCCCTGTTTTGATACCCACGTGCCCGTCATCAATGAAACTGTAACACCCCGACCGCATATAACAACCCGCGGCAGAATCGTCGGGGAGTCACGTTACAAATTGTTCACAACACATGGTACTAATGTATATGTTTTATAATATTATTGTATTACATTGTCTTTGGAAACATAAACATAAACAAATACAAACAATTGTTATTTATTTTAAGCAAATCTAAGGCACGAGTCCATTCCTACATGTGGCATACTTGTAAAAGCATCAAACATTTGTACATGAAACATATGTGAAATAGACGGTCAACAATGAATGTTGGTGAGTAACATAGGTTTTGTGGTCAAATTCATGGCTATGAATTCGTATTGCAATATATCGTCCGACTACGAGAGTCGATGAGTGAAAACCTTGTAACCAAACTTGTATTAAATGTGTTTAGTATTGAAATATGTTTAACCAACTATAAAAGTTGGTATAATACATAAAATCTTATAGCCATGAATTTTGACAAAAAAGTGTTTCTTTTGTAAAACCATTATGAGTAATCAATTGATTTAAAAGAAAATGTTGTATTGTTTACATATTTATCTGAAAACCATTTGTGACTTTGTCTCAACCAAGTGTGTTCTTTGAATAAACCCAATATCTTGTTTTGAATAACCAAATGTCTTGTCTTGTATAAACCAAATGTCTTATTTTGAAAAAACCAAATATCTTGTTTTCTAAAAATCATGTCATTCTGTATAAACGGGTGTGGTTGTTGGCGAATACATTCAAGCCTTTGTGGGCTGTCGGATAATCCCTAAAAAGGGTTTATCAATTTGGGTTTCACAGTTTCTATCATTCCCAGAGGAAACTTCGAAACAGACCTAGGAAGCGGGAATGTGATTGTTAATCCTATAGCACTATAACATACTACCGATCGGCTTGGCCAAAGTTAATGAATGTATCATTGTCATGTTCAACTCCCATCATGTTTAATACAATGGACAATGTACTATGTATATGTAAACCAAATGTAATAAGTTTTGTAAACTTGAAAAAAAATAGGCACATATGAATCACCCCAAAACAATTTGAAAACGAAAAAGTGGGGACTATGTATTCACTTTAATGTCGATGTCATGCTTAATTGTACTAGAAAAACTCAAGTGCTTCCTAATATATCGGATGATCATATTGTTAGTGTATATCGTGGTTTAAAAGAACGACTCAATAGAATGTGGTTTATAACCAAAGGAGTGAGGGATCTCGTATAATATGGTTTATTAAACCTTACATTCTGATTGGAAAGTGTCTAAAGGTGTTTTGACCCGTTATGACTTGTTAACATGGCTTATGCCATCTTAACGGGCCGTATGCATAAATACGGGTCTGGATGGTCGAAGGAGTCCTACGACGAGTCCGATATGTCAAAACAAGTTTATTTATGTTATATGATCATTTCTTATAGTTAAAACATGGACCATTTAGTTTTAAAAACATTTTAAGCTAAAAGGACATTTTTGACCTTTTTAAAGTATCATAGTTGACTCGTCATTTGACTCACCAAACGGAATGACCATAAGGTATAACCTCAGAGGGTTATTCCCTATATTACTATTGTCACTTAATTGGGCTTGGTTGTATCCTAAAGTTGACCAAACAGGTCAGATTTGAAAGTCAAAGCAGAAGTCAAACTGCTTGACTTTCGACTAAAAAATGAACACTAAACTAGAAATGACGAGTTAGACATGCTAAAACATGTCTAATAATGTTGTATAAACTGATTTGGTGTCAAACTTTGGGTTTTAATACTTAAAAACTCATTCGTCGTAAAATGCATTTTTTTGTGTGTTTTTACTTTTATTTCATAAAAGTTTGACTCGTCATTTCGCCTACTAAACATGATGATCAGAGGGTGTAATCGCAAGGGATTAACACCTTCATTATTATTATCACGTAGCAAAATAGAACCGTTTGAAGATGGGTATCTTCCGACTGTCCTATTTTTTGAGACAATTCTTATGGGTGAATATTTCAACCAATATTCAGAAAAAAGGTTAACCATCCGGGATATTTGATAGGTTTAATATCCTAAACCAATTTCCTATATAAAACTAACTCATATTTGCATGTGTTGTTAATTTCATGCAGGACTAAACTAATATGACCAAGTCAAGCTTTTGACTCGCGTTTTTTTTGTTGAGAATGTGACCGTTGGCATCTAGGAACAGGTCTACAAAGTTCACTAGAGGAATATCCAAAGTATCGGAAGGCTCGGGAATGTGGTTCAGCCAGCGAATGTTTTGGAAGATGATGATGACCTTTCCTTCGTATGTGTCGGTATTATAATCGGTGAAGGCAGTCAGATCAAGAAGGCTATGTCTCTCAAATGGCAGGATAAAACGATTAGGGTATGGATCGAGGAGGTGCCACGTGAATGGGTTCCGGATTTCTTGGAGGAAGACGGTGAAGATGGGAGCCAGATAGGTTAAGAATGTAATATGGAGGAGGAAAGAGTCGATGACCTCAATCCCAAAAAATCCGATGATATTTTAGAACCGGAGAAGGAGTCGGACATTGACAATGTGAATCAGGTAACTCATGCAAATTTGGATAGTATTGATGACACCAATCATGTGCATATTGAAGGTGGCAATAACTTGGTAAGTAATGATGAAGAAAATATTAGCCATAATGTTGAAAGTCAAACCAATGATAGGTTTGAAAATTCTCTTGGGAATGATAACTGTTTGGATAATAATAATAAAAGTAATTTTTTTTAATATTCATTCCGGAATATTAAGAAGGGTGATAAAAGTGGGCTAAAAATTTTAAAAAATTGGACCGAAAAAGGAGGGCCCAATCCAAATCACCTCAAGATAGGCCTAAAAAAAGGGCTAGAAGTGGAGATCCTTTTGGGTTAAATTCACTTTTAGGAATTGAGGACAATACAACCAGCCCATCTCAGAACTTATCGGCCCAAATTGAGGTTGATTCAAGTAACAAAAGTTCCTATGGAGATAGTGAGAAACTTGAAGCTACTTTCTGTACTCCAGATTTGAACAAGCAACTGCCATCTTTCATCTTAGAAACCGCATCACAATGATAATGTTCAAAAACTACAAGACGAGGTAAACAATACGGTTGACTTGGGGGTGTGTTTAGGTGCTGAAAACATTGGGGCTTTCATAGAGCAGGTACATGATTCGCTTGTTAATGAAGGTTTTCAATCGGTTATTTCATGAATTTCGTTACTTTAAATGTTAGAGGTTTGGGTGTTCAAGCAAAGAAGTCTTGGTTTAGGGGATTAAGGTTGGAACAACAAATTGGGTGTGTTTTGTTTCAAGAAACATTTTGCAATAATGTTGGGGTTAAAAAAATTGAGGGTTTTTGGGGTAAATGTTGTTTTGATTTCGCTTCTGTGGATCCTACTGGGAGGTCAGGAGGTTTGATAACCATGTGGGATGCATCCATTTTCTCCTTGCAACCGATAATAAGCAATAGGAATTTGTTGGTTTGCTCTGGTCATATTTTGGGTAGTGGGGAGACAATAAACATCATTAACGTGTATGCACCACAGGGTGATGTGGATAAATGCCATTTATGGTCGGTTTTGATTAATATTATTAGAGGTTCTAATGGATTGTGGATCGTGGGAGGGGATTTCAATTCAGTTCGAAATGAGCATGAACGAAGGAATTCTTTTTTTTCGACCCAGCTGCAGCTAGAGACTTTAATGACTTTATAGAAGACGCAGGCTTGCATGAGTTGTATCTCAGGGGAAGGAAATTTACCTTCTCAGTCGGTAATAAATTGAGTCGTATTGACAGATTTTTGGTGTGTTGGGATTTTTTTTTGCAGGTGGCCTTCGGCGGAATATAGAGTTCTTCCGAAAGGTCTCCCAGATCACTGCCCGGTGGTTCTTAAGACATTTTCAGCTAACTTTGGCCCGAAGCCATTCCACTTCTTTAATTCGTGGTTAGATAGGGGCGATTTTGAGGATGTCATTTTGAAGGCAAATAGTGATTTTCAGGGTTATGGGCTGCCCGATTTGATGTTATTGCAAAAGATTAAATTCTTTCGCAGCCATATTAATGATTGGAAGAGTCACACCAACCATAAAGAATTAGAAGAAACCATGATTCTTAAAGAGGAGATCGACAGACATGTTTGATACGATTCGGGACGACAGAGATTTGACGGAAGTGGAACTTTGGACATGGGAAGAAGCGCGACAACGTCTAAAGGAACTTGAGGATTTCAAATACAAAGATACCCAACAAAAATCTAGATGTATATGGGCGGCCGACAAGGATGATAGCACAAAATTTTTCCATGGGTTGATTAATAAAAGGAAGGCATCGAATAGCATTCCGGGGTTGTTAATCAATGGGGTTTGGGAAACGAAACCTTCTAAGGTTAAAAAAGAAGTGTTTTGTTTTTTCAAAAATAAGTTTGTGGCGGATATGGTGTCTAGACCAAAGTTAAGGTGTCACAACATCAATAAAGTGTCTGATGAAGATGCGGCTCTTCTAATAGCTCCTTTTTTCTGAAAGCGAAGTTAAGGAAGCAGTTTTTGGTTGCGGAAGTGACAAGGCGCCGGGTCTTATAAAAAATTCTGGAATATTCTTTCGGCCGATTTCATGAACATTGCGAAGGAGTTTTATGATTCGGGTCTTATAAGCCGTGGGGGTGAGTTCAGCGTTCATTACTCTTTTACCGAAATCTTCGGCGCCTTCGGGGTTAGGAGACTATCGGCCCATTACCCTTATCGGTGTTATTAGTAAGTTTATCTCAAAATTACTTGCTAATAGGATGAGAAAGGTCACGGGGAGCATTATTTCAGAAACGCAATCTGCGTTTTTTAGTGGTAGGTTTATTTTAGATGGTCCAATGATGATCAATGAATTTATCGCTTGGGCAAAACAAATGAAAAAGGAGATGTTCATTTTTAAAATTGATTTCCAAAAGGCGTATGACAACGTTCATTGGAGTTTTCTTCTAGACATCCTTCGGCAATTAGGATTCCCTTTTAGATGGTGTGTGTGGGTGGAGGGCATTCTTACTTCAAATAGGGCGACAGTTCTTGTAAATGGTGCGCCAACCTTTGAGTTTGATTGCAAGAAAGGAATTCGTCAAGGCGATCCGTTATCGCCTTTTTTGTTTGTCATTGTCATGGAGGCCTTTTCAAGTCTATTCAGGAAAGCAACTGGTATTGGCGCTTTTAATGGTATTCGTCTGCCGAATGGTGGCATTGAGGTAAATCATTTTCTTTATGCAGACGACGCAATGATTTTGGGTAAATGGTCGGCTTTTAATTTTAATAACTTGAAACGAATTTTGAGAATTTTCTTTCTCTGTTCGGGTCTTCATATTAATATTCGTAAGTCGACATTATTTGGCTTTGGGATAAATTCAGAGGTCATTAATAGGGTGGCAGAGGGTTTCGGTTGTTAGGCGGGATGTACTCTGTTCGTGTATTTGGGGATAAAAGTGGGCGCCAACATGAATCGAATTTCGAGTTGGCAACCGGTTAAAGAGGTGTTTCAGAAGCGATTGTCTAGATGGCAATCTCATGTTCTTTCTATAGGTGGTAGATTAACACTTATAAGGTCGGTTCTTGAAAGCTTACCGTGTTACTATTTCTCTTTATACAAAGCTCCAAAAAAGGTGATTATTGATCTAGAAGCTTTAATGAAGAAATTCTTGTGGGGAGGTAGTGATGTGGTGAAAAAATTGCATTGGGTGGGTTGGGATAAAGTGACGGTTCCAATAGATAAAGGGGGTTTGGGAATTAACGGTTGGAAAATTCTAATCATAGTTTCCTGTTGAAATGGTTATGGCGTTACCGGTGCGAAGGGAATGCTTTATGGAGGAAGGTAATAGACTCCGTTCATTTGCAGGCTCGGAATTGGGAATTATATCCGTGTCAAGGAAGATTTAAGGGTGCGTGGTTCCATATAGTTAAACTGGGTAGACTCTTGAAAGTTGCTGAGGTCGATTTTAATTCTCTGCTTAGAGCCGAGATTGGGAAGGGGGATACGATAAGATTTTGGTTGGACCCATGGATTTGTGATAAACCTCTAAAGGTTCGGTTCCCAAATCTTTATCGTTTAGAGACCGAAAAGCATTGTAAGGTTTCGGATCGTGTGTTGAAAGTTGGTGGTGCTAGTTGTTTTGCGTGGCGTTGGAAACACGACCCGACATCTTTAGACGTAACTATGGAATTGACGGATTGTTTTTTGTTGCTTGCGAATGTGAAACTTTCTTCTAAGAAAGATTCATGGTCGTGGCACGGTACCGGTTCTGAGTTTACAGTGTGAATATCAAAAAATGGATATCATCCACAGAAGTTACAAATACATCGGCTATTTTTGATTGGTGTCAATGGCTTCCAAAGAAGTGCAATATCTTTATGTGGAGGGCACGACTCGAGCGTTTACCAACCAAAGAAGCTTTGCTTAAGAGGAATGTTCAAGTGGGAAATAACATGTGCATATTTTGTCAAGACAGAGAAGAAACGGCAGAACACTTATTCACAGGTTGTATGTTTTCAAATTTTCTATGGCAAGCAATCGCTAATTGGTGTAGATTTCCAGTTTTCTACATGTGTGATTTAAAAGACCTCACGAGTATGTACAAGAATTTGCGGGCTCAATTCGGTGACAAAGAATATGGTTCATGGCCTAATGATTATCGGATGTTGGAGAATTTGGAAAGCTCGTAATGATCGTATCTTCAATAACAAAGAAACAAAGATTGATGAGGTTTTTTCGGACGTTAAAACGTATGGTTATTTGTGGTATAACAATAGGAATAGGAATACAAATTGTACTTGGGAAGATTGGTGTAATTGTGATTTGATGTAATTTTTGCTCGTCTTGGTCCTCGCCTTGGGGGATCAAGTGTGCGTTTTGTTATGAAATTCAACTTTAAAAAAAAAAAAACTACTTTCTAGCCTTTAAAAAAAAAAACTGTCCATTTTTATTTTTAATTAAAAATTCACGTTACTATTTATATAACCAACCACATGGTAACCACAATTATCATGGTCACGGGTTATAAGACGTTGCCAAACCCTAATTCCATTCATTAAAAATGTCCACATCTCATTACTCTTTCACAATGGTTTCATGAGCCAAATCCTGTATATGGTCTATGCAGCCGCCACTACAATTTATATATATGAACTGAACGTCTAAGCGTATGTAATAATAATAATACATAACAATAATAAATTATAACTAATACATAGCGTATGAATAATAATTAGTTTTTGCTCCAAACATTTTACGAGACATTAAGCCGAATATTTATCTCTCATAACATGTACGTCTGTGTTTCGGTTACTTGTACATGATACTTATAACACGATCTCAAAAAAATTACATTAAGTCAACCAATTAAAACAAAACACAGCCGTACTTTTGCAAAAAAAAAAAAAAGAAAAAAAAAAAAACCCTAAAACAATGAAAAGACTGTAATTTTAAAATGAGGACAAAATTGTAATTTATCAGGACAAATGAGCGTGTGCCAGACAGCCGCTTCACACGAATAAAAATTACACTGAGTCAACCAATTAAAACAAAACACTACAATAGTTTTGTTAAAAAAAACTAAAATTATCGCATGACTGTAATTTTACACTGGGGAAAATCGTAATTTTAGAGGGAAAAAAACAAAAAAGATGGCAAAACTATAAATTTGAACCTACGGCAAAATTGTAATTTGGCTGAGAGGAAAAAAAACAAAACTAACGACAAAACTGTAAATTTAAACGAGGTAAATTCATAATTTGATCAGTAAGTGTCAGACAGTTGTCTGACACTATTCCCATCCATGTGATTTTTAGTGTATATAAATATAAATAAATAACAATAATAAATTATTACTAATATACATAGAATATAAAATTTTGATTTGAATAGAAAAAATAGTCTATCATTATTTAAATTGGTCTTTTTATTAGACTTTTGGAACATTTGAAGTTTTCAAATCTCAACATCCAAAACCCTAATTTGGCACATGAAATTGTCCACATCTCGTTCATCTTTTTCTACGTGTTCAGGGTTTGAATTCGGTGACAATAGCGCATCACCGTAAAATGATTTAGAGTTAAGTGTTATTTACATTCCTCTAATTTGTTCACTTTTATTATTTTAGGCCAATTTTCAAAATTGTGCCACTTACCTCCTCGCATATTTGAAATGTGTCATTTCAGTCCAAAAAGTAGACCCTGGTTAAATCATTCAATTTAATGAAAGGCAAATTCGTTAATTCACTTTTCTTTTTGATTTCCTTTGCTGCTAGCAGCGAATCTCTGTTCACCATCACCACACTCACCCGTAAACCACCACACCCATCACCATACACCACTAACCACCGACTACCCTTAACTACCCGTCAACCACCACCTTATAACACCTTTCTCCACCACCGAATCCAAACACCGAAACTCCTCACACTAATCACCACCTAACAACAACCAAATCCTTCACAACCTCCTACAACTGTGAAACACCACAGCGCTTCACCACCGGAACAACCGCCCGTTTACAATTTTCATCGTATCACCCACCACCAGAAACCCAAGCTGCATCATCAACCATCAGTGCAGCACCTTCTCAATCCACTACATCACTGTCACAAACCAACCTCCGTCGTCCTAGCCACCAGAACCACCATCCACCTCGACCTCAAACCCACCTGCAAGTTGTCACCACTACGCACCACCTGATTCTGTCACTCTTCATTGTCATTCACTTTACCCACCACCATTCACTCTACGGTGGCAGGAATGTTGGGTTGTACAATGGCTAGAGGTGAGGGGCGGTGGCTATGGGGGGTGGTGGTGGAGTGGCAGAAAACGATGGTTGTAGGTGGCTACGATGGCGGGAATGTTAGGTTATACAGTGGCAGTGGCTATGAGGGCTGGTGGTAGAGTGGCGGAGAACGGTGGTTGTAGGTGGTTACGACGGCGGTGTGGCGGTTGGTGCTGGTGGTGGAATGTAGAGAGAAGAGAGTGTGTATGTGTATAATGTTTGTGTGTGTATACGTATGTATACATGTGTGTGTGTAATAATAATAATAATAATAATAATAATAATAATAATAATAATAATAATAATAATAATAATAATAATAATAATAAATAAGTGTAAAAAAGAAAAATAAAAAGTCTGTAAAAATACCATTTTACTCCTGTGCTAATTAAGGTTTTTAACTAGGGTTTACTTTTTGGACTGAAATGACACATTTCAAGTATGTCAGGGAGGTAATTGGCACAATTTTGAAAATTGGCCCGAAAAGGCAAAAATGGACAAACCATAGAGATGTAAATGGCTCTTAAATCTATGATTAATGAACAGAATTTTAAAGCTATAAATGATAATAATAAATAAATAAATTACAAATAATCAATAGAATTGAAAATTATATATATATATATATATACATATATATATATATAATTTGAAAATGGGTATGAATAGTTAATGGAACTTTTTAAGTAATTGTTTTAATTTTTTTATAATATTTTATTCACCATGTATTTGATATTTTTTCTAATAACACACGTTCTATGTTTAAGTTTTTTTTTCAACATTGCGATATAAATTTATATAGGAGTAAATTACAAGTTTTGTCCTTTATGTTTGTCCCAAATTTCAGGCGTTGTCCTTTACGGTTAAAATTGATGAGTTTTGTCCTTAACGTTTCAAAATCATGCATGTTATGTCCTTTAGGGCAAACCCAGTTAATTTTTTTTGTTAAATCTGATCATGTGTAAGGCACATGAGGGCATTTTTGTAATTTCGTTTTTAAGGAAATTTATGTAATTAACTTAAAATAAATACCCCACCATCTTCAAAAGTTGCAGACCCACCACCTGCTATCACCTGCCGCCACCACCTCCCACCCTCACCTGCCACCGACCACCAACACTTCCCACCCTCACTTGTCACCGACCACCCACTATCTCCTCCATCGCTTGACCCACCATCACCACTCCACCGTCTCCAACATCACCATCAATTATATCGCCTGAACCAGATCTGCTTTAACATTCATCAATTACTAAAACCAAAAACATATGCCCTCTGTCTCTCTACCCCCTCTATTTCTCTCAACCGCCACCACCTATATAACAACCCTCCTAAATAATTTTTGACACCCCCTAATATATTTTAAATGTCCCTATATGTCCTAAAATACACCCCGTATGTGAAAACGGGCCCCAAATACCTTTAATTTAATAAAATAAAAATAAAAACAAGATTTAAAGGGCCGTCGTGGGGCGCGTAGCCTACGGCTACCTCCTACGCGGGGCGCGACAGTTGGTCACCAGGGCGACACCCTGAGCTGCCACATGTCACCGTTCGTGTCGACCCTATAGTGCTGACCAGGCCAAGCTAGGCCTTACTGCCCTACTACGCGGGCCGCCACGTAGCCCCTGGCTACGTCTTACGCGGACCGCGAGGGAAGGAGAAAGGTCGCTTATATAAGAAGGCCCTCAGCCTTCAGTTTCTGTCGTTCATTTCTCGATCTCTCTCTCTAATTTCTGCATAGACAAAATAATTCTCGGGAATAATACCCCCCCTAATTAACGAAGTTCTGCCCCGTTGTAAGTGTCATAACCCCGGTTACGTATTAGATACGCTGCCCGATTGATCCAGGGTTCCGTAACGGCTGTCGTGGTTCTGCCCGACGTAGTCGTTGGAATGCCGTCTCGGGGAGGGTATTACTAATGTAAATATTGGGTTATTATACTAACGCGTGTGCATTTGTGTATTTAATAGATAATCCTCAGGAAACCTTAAAGGAAACCATAAGATAGCAATGTGAGTAATCTCCTTTTTGTAAACTGTTTTTACAAAACCTTAAATATTTTGCAATGTGATTAGCAGTGATTGAGTCTTTGTAGTTCTTCAATTACTGCTGGTATGTTGGGGTTTTGTATACAAAATGTGGAACACGTTACCATTGGATAAAGAGTTAGCCAATGTGTAATATGACCCACCAGTCAGGATTGACAGTACTGAATGAGTAATTGTGTAGAAATAAACATTGTAATAGCTCTCAATACTGTGAAAATTGATAAAACTCTTCTTGATTTAACTGGGATTCACTCACCAGTATTTCCCACTGATAAAATGTTTTTAAACGCGTTTCAGGTAACAAAATGTGAAAGCCAACTAGAAGCCAGCTGGACAGCACTGAAGGCTTGGAAAAAGTGGCTATAAAAGTTACCTAAATAAAAGAAGATGTTTTATTCAATAAAATAGGGATTTTCCCTATGAAAATGTTTGTATTGAAAACTTGGGTTTTATTCCAATATGTTTAATATTATAAAAGCGTGGCATTTACTCTGATAAAATATTTCCTAACTACGGTCCTGATGAAATTTCCGCTGCCAAATTGATAAACACCTGGATACCACCGAAACTGGTCTCGCGGCCGCCCGTTCCCGGGACAGATAGGGGACGGGGGTTGCGACAGAAGGTGGTATCAGAGCTAAGCCACTGATTCAGCCACAGAAGTGTTTTGCTGACACCAAGATATTATTCAAATTGTTAGGAAATTAATTACGAAAATACGTGCATTTCTGTATTTTATTGTTATGTGTTATTTGATTATTTGTTAGTTTACAGTATGAGCGATCAAGGACCCTCCGACGCCTATCGTCAGTTGTCCGGCTCACCTAGAAGCGAAGGCACCTCTTCACAGCCTGCCCTCTCTGGGTATTCAGCTGACAATGAAGATGGGATATTCATGTTTAAGGCTCAGTCTGAAGAGCCATTCCCTCATAAGAAGAGAGGATGGTTCAGTAGGGGAGCACACGAGCGTAGGAAAAGAATGAAAAAGTTACAACAGCAGCGCGTTCTAGCAGCCGCTAAAAGAGAAACCGATGCCCACACCCAAGACATGCTTAATAGGAGTTTAGCAAACTTCCATATTTTAGCATCCACAGCTGCCGACCCAAACATGGAACAACTAGTAGCCCCTCAACCATTACCCTTGTTTCCCACACAGCCAATGGAGATTGAAACCAACCCTGAAAACCAAATCCAAATGCATAATTTTAACCCAGAGGATATACCTAGGGTACCAGCACCCAATCCCTTAGACCCAGACTACGACCCGTGGTTCGATGATCATAGGGATTATGTACAACGCTACCACTTAACAGATGAACCCATGCTAAACCTAGCCGCCTACCCAGGTCTGGACCCTCTAGATCCCTACTACGATAATGATGAATACATTAGGGAAATCCTAGAGAATCCGTATCCTCAGGAAGAACCCATGCCACAGTACCCAGATCCAATTCCAGCACCTGCACCCCCCATGAGTGTAGAAAATGTGCAAGAGCTCCGAACTTTCGGAGAAGAGATTTTAGAAAATAGTGACAGGATGAGGCAGATCGGAGAACGACTCGTCTGGAAGTACGACGAGCGTAATATGGAGTTCTGGATGAACCCATATCAGTGAAAGTAATGGTGGAGGTAGTAATATAATAATAATATATATAATATGTGTGTATGGAAAAAAATAAAAATAAATAAATATATATATATATATAATAATAATAATAATAATAATAATAATAATAATATATCTATCATAGTACAGACCACTTTGTGGTTAGTGAAGCATAATAGTATTGTAATTTTTTATTCCAGTATCAGTTTGTATTAGATGCATACTATATAAGAAAGAGTAAGTCGCAATGCTCGACGCTTTTGACCAATATGTGTGTTGTGTGATTGTTTGCCTTAAAATATTAATTTGTGATATTAATAATTGGCGAATGTTTAAAATTCAGATGGACAACGAAGTGAACCAGGAAAATCAGAATAATGATAACTAGAGTAACAATAACCTGGATAACGAAAACCCGAACAACAACAATAATGGAAACCAAGTGGATAACAGTGCCATGCAACACATAGTAGCACAAGGGATAATAGATGCGATGCCATATATTATCAAAACGGTTAAGTAAGCAGAAAATAAAAGTAAACGTGATAGTAAACGACCCACTGAACCTGAATACAACGTAAACAATGGACCCGTACTTCAAGTGCCCATTCCCAAAAGAAGAAGAACCATGTCTTATGGTTGTTCTTATAAAGAATTCTGGTCTTGTAAACCAATGGAATTCTCGGGCAATGAAGGGGCCGTTGCATCTCTACGCTGGATAGAAAAGACTGAGGCAGTCTTAAGAATAAGCAAATGCGCGAAAGTGGATAAGATAATGTTTGCTTCCAATCTATTTAAGAATTCAGCACTAGAATGGTGGAACACTATCCTCCTGTCTAGGGGAAGTGATAGAGTTTACAATATGGAATGGGAGGAATTTAAAAACATGGTAGAAAGAAAATTTTGCCCTCCCAATGAAAAGGAACAGATAGCAAATAAGTTCCTAAACCTTAGGATGACTGGGGTAGATAGTAAAGGTTATACTACATTATTCTTTGAATATGCTAGAATAGTGCCAACCCTTGCATCACCTGAACCAGTATTAATCTCCCGTTACATCTGGCGATTAATCAGTGAAATTAGGCACGTAGTCAAGGAAGCTAGACCTCAAACCATAGAAGAAGCTGTAGAACTAGCAAACACCTTGACCGATGAATTAGTCCGTACACGAGAATAGGATCAGAGGAGGAACCTAACCCAGAAACTTACCCAAGAATTTCGTTCTGGAAATTTCAACCGTGGGAAAAATGTAGGTTCTACTTCTGCACCTTATTGCAAGTATTACAAAGGAAGCATTCTGGAAGATGTTCCATATATTGCAACTTCTGCAAAATATATGGACACAAGGAGGAAGACTGCAGGAAGAAGCCTAGCAACAGGATATGCTACAACTGTGGAGAACAAAGTCATATCAAGCCAAACTGTCCAAAACTAGCTCCAGCCACGAACACCAAGAATACTAAAAATGCTAGAGCATTTGTTCTAACCGCAGAAGAAGCAAAGATGATCCCGGATGTGATCGCCGGTACGTTTTTAGTTAATGACATTTTTGCTAAAGAATTATTTGACTCTGGTGCGAACCAAAGTTTTATAAATACTTCATTTTGCAAACTTCTTAACCAACCATTAACTAAACTTCCACAAGAATGTCTAGTAGAGACAGCAAATGGAGGAACCATTAAAATTTTTGAAATCTTGCAGGGAGCAAGAATAGAAATTCTAAATCAGAAATTTATTGCAAACCTTTACCCAATGAATCTGGTAGGATTTGATGTTGTGTTAGGAATGGATTGGTTAATAGCCAATAAAGCTAGTATTTTATGTGATCAAAAGTCAATCCAAGTAAATTCACCAATAGGTGAAAAGATCACAATTAAAGGAAATAAACTCTCTAGATCCACAAAGTTCATCTCTGTGATGAAAACAGCAAGTTATATAAGAAAAGGGTCATTAGTGTATTTGATTTCCATAATCACTAACACTAAAGGAAAAGAATTAAAAGATATTCGAGTAGTATCCCAGTTTTCAGATGTATTTCCAGAAGAAATGCAGGAACTGAAGAAACAATTAGACGAATTATTGCCAAAGCACCTTACCGTTTGGCACCCGCAGAAATGCAGGAACTGAAGAAACAATTAGACGAATTATTGGAAAAGGGATTCATACGACCAAGCTCATCACCGTGGGGAGTACCAATCTTATTCGTTAAAAAGAAAGACGGATCTATGCGTATGTGCATTTGTCAGACCCCGAAAATATCAGAGCTGGCGTGACTGGACTAGTATCTTCATTGCACAGCGGAAGCAAATAATCTAAGTCTTTTAGAAATCGAACGCCCACTAAGTACTCGAATCTCCAGTGGTTCTCCTATTCCAACCGTGCCATAATTTGAAAAGTAACCTGAGAAAGAAACATGCAAAAAATCAACATAAAGTTGAGCGAGTTCATAGTTTGTTTGTAAAAGATTTGAAATAAATCTTTTGAATAACCGGTTTGTGAAATAATATTGAGAAACCGAATTTAGAAATCATTTTCTTGCCAAGTTACATGGAAACTTTGTATTTGTAAACTTGTATTTGTAACGCCTTATGTTCGTAAAACCATGTATTTGTAAACTCTTGTATTTGTAAAGTATGTATAACCGTCAATGCCCACCCTGACTTTGACTCCACGCCCGCATAAATCCTATGCTTTGATTTTGTATAAAACATGGTATTTAATTTGTATAAATCAAGTATTTCTGTATGTATGTATGTATGTAAAACTTCTAAAAATATGTCTGTAAGTATGAAAATCCCTGGTATGTAGCAATAAGGAAAAAGAGATCACCAATGGGTTGCAAAACCACTGGCATGTGTGAAGTGATGCAGGAAGACACAAACCTAGCAGATTTTTGCGTCGGGCTCAAAGTTACCCCATGGTCCGTACAGTGGACTCAGGAGTTGGGCTCGCTACACCCAAATAGATCTACCACTCATGACCCTCGGTCCTACAATGAGGATTAATGGCCCCAAGTACCACCTACCCACTCACATGATCTAAGTAGTATACCCTCCTTAAGCTAACCATACCATGTATAAAAGTGTCTGTAATTACTGTAACATATATTTTACCCCAGCCTCTAAGGCTGAACCTCCCCAGCCACTAAGGCTGAACCTCCCCAGCCTCTAAGGCTGAACCTCCCTAGCCTCTAAGGCCAACTACCCATGACTCTCTATATTATCACCAGACGATCCATCCCTAGTTATGAAAATCATTCACATTTCGATAATATGCTTTTGTTTTGTAAAAATCGGTATATTTAGTATAATTCATTCGTAATATGATTTAGAAATACGAGTTTTCGTTCATTCAAAAGCATTGTATGTTCTTGCAAAACGTGTTTTGTCAAAAATATGCAATCTTTGTTCATCGAAAACTTTGTGTGTTTTCTGCAAAACGTGCTTGTCTTTCCACCCCGAAAACATTTATAAAAAAAATGTAAAACCGTAAAAGGTGGGGTTATGAACTCACCTGAATTGCCTTGTGCGAAGCTAGTCTAATTACGACTTCGTGATGTCGTTTCCAAGAAGAGACTTGCTAGCGTGCATTCTACAATATTCCTAACACGGAATATTTTATAAGTTTCTAAATAAACGAAATAACTAAGCTACGTGTCACCGAGCTCTACCGAATCGTTAATCGAACGATTCGATGGTAACTTGTCAACTTAATGAAAATGAGTAAGTTATACGCGTTAAGTCTCGTTTAATACCGTTAATAATTTACTAAGTCTAGGAAGTACTTAGTTTTTGAGAAATTCGACATATATAAATATTTATACAAAAATATCAATATATCGACAAAATAATGTTAGTCGCCTTGAGAAGTCGTTGTGTATAC
Source organism: Helianthus tuberosus (assembly GCA_030545235.1). Classification (NCBI taxonomy): domain Eukaryota; kingdom Viridiplantae; phylum Streptophyta; class Magnoliopsida; order Asterales; family Asteraceae; genus Helianthus; species Helianthus tuberosus. The sequence goes on along the minus strand of CM060417.1, from coordinate 79,101,719 downwards.
AAGAATATTTACACGAAAATAATATATAACAACTCGTGTTGTGTATCGCGTCTCATATGATAAGTATCAAAATATAAGTATTTGCCGTTTAGGTGTTCGAATTAAATATAAAAGTTATATTTATTTTATAAAAGAATCGTCGTTGGAAGTTTGAAATAAATATATAAACTATATTTATTTTATAAACGAATACAAGTCGTTTGATGTTTGCAATAAATATAAAAGCTGTATTTATTTTTCAAAATAATCGTCGTGAAACAAATACCTAAACTGTATTTATTTTTATAAAAGTATTCGTATTGTTTAATACTTGAAATAAATATACAAACTATATTTATTTTGTAAAAACGAATTCATGTTGTTCGACATTTGAAATAAATATATAAAACTATATTTATTTTATAAAGCGAAGGCGTGTTCGGCGTTTGAAACAATATAAATAATTATATTGATTTTTTATAAAAGACTTGTCGGATTTTTGTAGTTTAAAATAAATATTATAACTATATTTATTTGTTGTCGAAATAATTTTCGTATCGTTGTTTTCGAAAGTTGTAAAGTGTCGTTGAAGTAACTATGTAATTTTAGGAAGATAAGTAACATTCCGATTTGTTTTGTGTTGTGTTGTAATAAAACGTAATTATTTTACGGATTTTCTCGAAAAACGGGCAGAGTTTCCTCTGTTTTTGGACGGCCCCGACAACACAAGTTGTCGTTTTATTTTTATCAAAAAGCAACCAATATTCAATCAACAATTAAATCAATAACTTTTAAACAATAATCTTTCGTCGAGTTCGAAAAATGAAAATAAATCACTAAGTGAGCGATGGTTCGAGCTCGGTTCGCATACTATATCAATCTAAAATTAACGTACTGATAATATGCTACGTTTAAACTTTACCGAGTCTTATGTTGACTGAGTTTGACCTCAGTTGACCGAGTTTGACTGACCACACTCGAACTGAACCAAAATCTGGCCCGTCGAACCGCAACCGAACCGTGGATGACCAGAACCCGTAGCACCCAAAACTGACACGAAACTGATGTTTTACCAGCTGTTGACCCGAACCGTTGACTTGTTGACCGTGTCGATCTGTTGTTGATCCGAGTTGACTCGGGTGTTGACCGAGTCAACCGGGTTTGACCCGAAATGCAGCTGGGTTGACTCGAACCTGACTGGCTCGCGGAACCCGAAGCAAACATCACTCGAACCCGGACCGAAACATCACCCAAACCTGAACTGAACTGGACCGAGACCTGCCTGAACCGAGCACCGAATCTGTTGACCAAACTTGGACTTGAAGGAATAAACCCGAACCAAACGCAAACCATCACGAACCAAGCACCGCTGAAACCCATGAGACCCGTCGGATAAACGGAACAGGGACCGCCGGATAAAAGTACCGACCACCGGATAAATGGACCGACCGGTCTGAGACTCGAACCACCGGACCGAGACACGATCCACCGGTCTGAGTCTCCGTCGCCGCCGCCGCCGTCAGCGGCGGTTCTCTCTCTCTTCTTGGTTTCCCTATCTCTCTCTCAGTCTCTCTCTTCGTTTCTTCTTCGATCGCTGATGCCGCGCGTCGTGTGCGTGTGCGTGGGTTCACCGGCAGCCGGCCGGCACATCCGGCTCCGCCACCGGAGCAGATGACGATGATGATGAAAAGGGGGGGTGTCAGATCGTTTGGGGATGGCAGGGGGTTTCACCGCCGGAATATTAGTTTCGGTTGCCGGTGGTTTTATCAGAGATGGAAGGGATCGAGAAGGTGTGAGAGATGGAGGTGGAGTTTGGTTCTTGTGGTGGTGTCTGTAAGTGTAATTGAGAGAGAGGAGTAGATGATTTGTGTTGTCTATGAGTATATAATTAAGAGAGGGTGAGGTCTTATATAGGGGGGGTTTAGATCTTGAATAGATCTTGTGTAGATTTAATAAGATTTCATAGAATCTTGATAAGATTGTGCAGAGATTTAGTGAGATTTTGCAAGATCTTGTATAGATATTGAAGATCTAATATATTATGAGCAGGTTTAGGCTTGCGGGTTTTGGGCTTGGGCCCAGGGCCCACAAGCCCATCACATGTGTAAGTGGCCCGTAATTCATACGAGACATGTTTTTAAAACCGAAATCACCGTAGCCTAGTAAAATAATATTTCAGAGTTAAAACGTGTAAAAATAATGTCAGTATCCGTCGTAGTCGCGTTCGTGCGTCGATAACGGTGAAATTGCGTAAAACCGTGTTGTTGCCGTTTTAATTCGTTTTCTGATCCAGTTTCGACTGTAGTTACTAAAATTTCATTGCGGAGCTAAATATAGCGTAAAATGTAAGTTTCGAAGGTGACAGGCGTCTCCGTTGCTTCCGTTTCGTTGTCGTTGCGTTTCCTACCATCGCGTTTTTAGTTCACGTTGCTTTTGTGTCGCACGGAAGCCCAATAAATTCACAAAATTTATTTTATTGATAAAATATTCGTGTAACATTCATACTTGTCTGCGTTGTCAGTATTTTGTATGGTATCAGTTCGTTGTCGCTTAATATTCAGCAGGTTTCTCTGTAAATCACCGTTCGCGCACTGTAAAGTCGGATAGACGTTCCTAGACACTCCAAAGGCCTAATTAAGTTAATTTGTGTTGTAGACACTATTTATTATCGCGTTAACCGCCTGTTCATTACGAAATTAAGGGCCGTAAATCACCGATTGTTACATTCTCCCCTGTTACAGAAATTTCGTCCTCGAAATTTAGACTATGTTATCTCCTCAGAATTGTGTTGTTCGCAGGTAAATCCGAACAATAACAAAATGAATGACCGCGTAATCGAAACAAGACTTATTCGAATCATGTGAATTCAATGACATTCCTCAACAATAAGAACCCAATGGTTTAAAAGAAATGTGTTTCAAAAGTTGATATCAAAGGAAATAAGACGTATAGGTACAGTCACTAATGTGACTAAGTTAACAGGGATCCAACAATGATCAGGAACTCCGACCAATCAAATTCCATATGAACGTTTACAACATGTAAATGAGTTCTAGAAGCAATAACATCTACTAGATGAACTTAGAATCAACAATTTCAAATGTACTAGTTTACACTAACGCTCGATCGTGATCAGCACAAGCTGCAAGTTATACCGACGCCACAAGGTGTCGTAGTGAATGAAACAATTTAATAATAGGGTTGATCGTACAAGTATCACCTGTGTTTTGCAGGAAATGCTCAATCATGATTAGCCCAAGCTACAAGTTTGTACTGACACCACAAGGTGTCGTAGTTATTTAAATAATTCAATAATAGCGGTGATCAAACAATCTCACCGTGTTTAGAATCAAATGAAAGCGCAATAAAGTGAATCTGAAAGTTTGTTTCAAATGACATCATAGGATTTTCAATTGAAAATGGAACATCAATGAAACAATGTTTTCGATCGAAGGTGAAGAAGCAATAAATGTAGCAAAGCATTCGATCGATGTTGAAAGAACCGTTATGAGGTACACCGGAATATGAAATGAATTTGTGTACCATTGTCTTAACACACAATTGTGTTAAGACTGTTGTAATGTGATAAATCAAAGCGGATTTAATCTAAATCAATAAATAAATAATTAAATCCGTGCATAAGATATGTAAACGAGTTTAGCGCAAGGTTCAAATAAGTGAAAATACCACCACAAGGTGTCGAAATCAACAAACAATTTAATGAAGTCGAATGCCAAACAAGTTTACTTTGACTCGGAACAAATGAAACACTTGTTAAAATTGATTTGAATATGATGCTCCCAATGCATCATATGGTGTCTTGAATCGAATATGTGTAATGAACAAGTTCAAACAATTGAATTTGATTTCGGCGCAAGCCGACAATAAGTACATGTATCGACAAGAAACTTTCGGCATGGTCACAACGAAAAAACCATGTATGTAACTTGAAAAGAAGAGAATTTTCAAGAAAATGTGTTGACTCGATAACAAAGGAGCCAACAATGAATAATAATGCGAGTCATTCGAATCACAAATCAATAATTAGGTTTAGCGAAACAATATTTGAACTTTGATGAAACGCTTATTCGAAACGAAACCACATGCGTAACAAACGATGCATGCGTAACATATAAATTTTCAAGAAATGAAGCAATGAGTGTTCGCTATACTGAAAGAAATGATCGTGACACAATGACCGTTAAGAGGAGTAGAGATACGAAAATCTACTCAGTAAATGTGAAAGTCAAAATTTCAATAAAAGAAATTTGAGGACTTTACCTGGGGTTGCATGTGATGTCCGGTTGTTAGGTGACATTACTATGGAATGTCGAACATAGCGTATTCGTCGTTATTGAGATAGGGGGAATGTGGAGACATACGTCTCTTCCTTGTTGTGATTCGTGTCGCTGCAGGATCGCGTGACAAGTTGTCGTTTCCTGATCGTTAGCTCTCCTGCTGACGGGAATCTAGCGTCGTCGTTGAATTGCGCCATCGTGTCTTTTCACAGGCCTCGCCTCGATAGTTGTATGTGTCGTACTTCAACCTCCGTTGATGTATAGCTTAAGTTTCACGTATACCTGTGCACTAGCGTTGTGTTCCGCGTAGAATGTGATGTACCCCGACATCCGTTGACGTAAAAATTGAGTTCCATGTATTCTCGTGCACTAGCGTTTTGTTATGCGTAGGCTGCCTGCTCGGGAAGTTAAAATATCATAGATAATATGGATAATAGAGCGTGCCCGAGTTAATAATCGCGGTTCCTACGTGATGACCCTGAATTTCAACATAAGTTTCCGAAGGTCTTAAATGCATGTTTCCTAAACTCTTAGAGTTTTGTGTACTGTATGTAATTGTTTTATGCACCGTGTATGAAACACCACAATAGCGTATGTTTGAAAACAAAATTTTGACTGTTTGTCTTTCGGCAACGGTTGGAGACCATATTCGAGTACTAGGCGTTCTGTACGTATTTAACGTCTTAATAGTCTAAGCCCCAGAGAAAAGTGAGGTTAGAGCCTAGGTATCACAACAGAAACCTAATTCGCTGTAACCTATTGCTCTGATACAAATCTGTCACACCCCGAAAATATCAGAGCTGGGGTGACTGGACTGGTATCTTCATTGCACAGCGGAAGCAAATAATCTAAGTCTTATAGAAATCGAACGCCCACTAAGTACTCGAATCTCCAGTGGTTCTCCTATTCCAACCGTGCCATAATTTGAAAAGTAACCTGAGAAAGAAACATGCGAAAAATCAACATAAAGTTGAGCGAGTTCATAGTTTGTTTGTAAAAGATTTGAAATAAATCTTTTGAATAACCGGTTTGTGAAATAATATTGAGAAAACGAATTTCGAAATCATTTTCTTGCCAAGTTACATGGAAACTTTGTATTTGTAAACTTGTATTTGTAACGCCTTATGTTCGTAAAATCATGTATTTGTAAACTCTTGTATTTGTAAAGTATGTATAACCGTCAATGCCCACCCTGACTTTGACTCCACGCCCGCATAAATCCTATGCTTTGATTTTGTATAAAACATGGTATTTAATTTGTATAAATCAAGTATTTCTGTAAGTATGTATGTAAAACTTCTAAAAATATGTCTGTAAGTATGAAAATCCCTGGTATGTAGCAATAAGGAAAAAAAGATCACAAATTGGTTGCAAAACCACTGGCATGTGTGAAGTGATGCAGGAAGACACAAACCTAGCAGATTTTTGCGTCGGGCTCAAAGTTACCCCATGGTCCGTACAGTGGACTCAGGAGTTGGGCTCGCTACACCCAAATAGATCTACCACTCATGACCCTCGGTCCTACAATGAGGATTAATGGCCCCAAGTACCACCTACCCACTCACATGATCTAAGTAGTATACCCTCCTTAAGCTAACCATACCATGTATAAAAGTGTCTGTAATTACTGTAACATATATTTTACCCCAGCCTCTAAGGCTGAACCTCCCCAGCCTCTAAGGCTGAACCTCCCTAGCCTCTAAGGCCAACTACCCATGACTCTCTATATTATCACCAGACGATCCATCCCTAGTTATGAAAATCATTCACTTTTCGATAATATGCTTTTGTTTTGTAAAAACCAGTATATTTAGTATAATTCATTCGTAATATGATTTAGAAATACGAGTTTTCGTTCATTCAAAAGCATTGTATGTTCTTGCAAAACGTGCTTTGTCAAAAATATGCAATCTTTGTTCATCGAAAACTTTGTGTGTTTTCTGCAAAACGTGCATGTCTTTCCACCCCGAAAACATTTATAAAAAAAATGTAAAACCGTAAAAGGTGGGGTTATGAACTCACCTGAATTGCCTTGTGCGAAGCTAGTCTAATTACGACTTCGTGATGTCGTTTCCAAGAAGAGACTTGCTAGCGTGCATTCTAAAATATTCCTAACACGGAATATCTTATAAGTTTCTAAATAAACGAAATAACTAAGCTACGTGTCACCGAGCTCTACCGAATCGTTAATCGAACGATTCGATGGTAACTTGTCAACTTAATGAAAATGACTAAGTTATACGCGTTAAGTCTCGTTTAATACTGTTAATAATTTACTAAGTCTAGGAAGTACTTAGTTTTTGAGAAATTCGACATATATAAATATTTATACAAAAATATCAATATATCGACAAAATAATGTTAGTCGCCTTGAGAAGTCGTTGTGTATACAAGAATATTTACACGAAAATAATATATAACAACTCGTGTTGTGTATCGCGTCTCATATGATAAGTATCAAAATATAAGTATTTGCCGTTTAGGCGTTCGAAATAAATATAAAAGTTATATTTATTTTATAAAAGAATCGTCGTTGGAAGTTTGAAATAAATATATAAACTATATTTATTTTATAAACGAATACAAGTCGTTTGATGTTTGCAATAAATATAAAAGCTGTATTTATTTTGCAAAAGAATCGTCGTGAAACAAATACGTAAACTGTATTTATTTTTATAAAAGTATTCGTATTGTTTAATACTTGAAATAAATATACAAACTATATTTATTTTGTAAAAACGAATTCATGTTGTTCGACATTTGAAATAAATATATAAAACTATATTTATTTTATAAAGCGAAGGCGTGTTCGGCGTTTGAAACAATATAAATAATTATATTGATTTTTTATAAAAGACTTGTCGGATTTTTGTAGTTTAAAATAAATATAATAACTATATTTATTTGTTGTCGAAATAATTTTCGTATCGTTGTTTTCGAAAGTTGTAAAGTGTCGTAGAAGTAAATATGTATTTTTAGGAAGATAAGTAACATTCCGATTTGTTTTGTGTTGTAATAAAACGTAATTATTTTACGGCTTTTCTCCAAAAACGGGCAGAGTTTCCTCTGTTTTTGGACGGGCCCCGACAACACAAGTTGTCGTTTTATTTTTATCAAAAAGCAACCAATATTCAATCAACAATTAAATCAATAACTTTTAAACAATAATCTTTCGTCGAGTTCGAAAAATGAAAATAATTCACTAAGTGAGCGATAGTTCGAGCTCGGTTCGCATATTATATCAATCTAAAATTAACGTACTGATAATATGCTACGTTTAAACTTTACCGAGTCTTATGTTGAATGAGTTTGACCTCAGTTGACCGAGTTTGACCGTTGACTGACCACACTCGAACTAAACCAAAATCTGGCCCGTCGAACCGCAACCGAACCGTGGCTGACCAGAACCCGTAACACCCAAAACTGACCCGAAACTGATGTTTTACCAGCTGTTGACCCGAACTGTTGACTTGTTGACTGTTGTTGACCGTGTCGATCTGTTTTTGACCCGAGTTGACTCGGGTGTTGACCGAGTCAACCGGGTTTGACCCGAAATGCAGCTGGGTTGACTCGAACCCGACTGAGTCGCGAATCCCGAAGCAAACATAACTCGAACCCGGACTGAAACATCACCCAAACCTGAACTGAACTGGACCGAGACCTGCCTGAACCGAGCACCGAATCTGTTGACCAAACTTGGATTTGAAGGAATGAACCCGAACCAAACGCAAACCATCTCGAACCAAGCACCGCTGAAACCCGTGAGACCCGTCGGATAAACGGAACAGGGACCGCCGGATAAAAGTACCGACCACCGGATAAATGGACCGACCGGTCTGTGACTCGAACCACCGGACCGAGACACGATCCACCGGTCTGAGTCTCCGTCGCCGCCGCCTGAATCCGTCGCCGCCACCGCCGTCAGCGGCGGTTCTTTCTCTCTTCTTGGTTTCCCTATCTCTCTCTCAGTCTCTTTCTTCGTTTCTTCTACGATCGCTGATGCCGTGCGTCGTGTGCGTGTGTGTGGGTTTACCGGCAGCCGGCCGGCACATCCGGCTCTGCCACCGGAGCAGATGACGATGAAAAGGGGGGGGGGGTTGTCGGATCGTTTGGGGATGGCAGGGGGTTTCACCGCCGGAATATTAGTTCCGCTTGCCGGTGGTTTTATCAGAGAGGGAAGGGACCGAGAAGGTGTGAGAGATGGAGGTGGAGTTTGGTTCTTGTGGTGGTGTCTGCAAGTGTAATTGAGAGAGAGGAGTAGATGATTTGTGTTGTCTGTGAGTATATAATTGAGAGAGGGTGAGGTCTTATATAGGGGGGTTTAGATCTTGAATAGATCTTGTGTAGATTTAATAAGATTTCATAGAATCTTGATAAGATTGTGCAGAGATTTAGTGAGATTTTGCAAGATCTTGTATAGATTTTTAAGATCTAATATATTATGAGCAGGTTTAGGCTTGCGGGTTTTGGGCTTGGGCCCAGGGCCCACAAGCCCATCACATGTGTAAGTGGCCCGTAATTCATACGAGACATGTTTTTAAAACCGAAATCACTGTAGCCTAGTGAAATAATATTTCAGAGTTAAAACGTGTAAAAATAATGTCAGTATCCGTCGTAGTCGCATTCGTGCGTCGATAACGGTGAAATTGCGTAAAACCGTGTTGTTGCCGTTTTAATTCGTTTTCTGATCCAGTTTCGACTGTAGCTACTAAAATTTCATTGCGGAGCTAAATATAGCGTAAAATGTAAGTTTCGAAGGTGACAGGCGTCTCCGTTGCTTCCGTTTCGTTGCCGTTGCGTTTCCTACCATCGCGTTTTTAGTTCACGTTGCTTTTGTGTCGCACGGAAGCCCAATAAATTCACAAAATTTATTTCATAGATAAAATATTCGTGTAACATTCATACTTGTCGGCGTTGTAAGTATTTTGTACGGTATCAGTTCGTTGTCGCTTAATATTCAGCAGGTTTCTCTGTAAATCACCGTTCGCGCACTGTAAAGTCGGATAGACGTTCCTAGGCACTCCAAAGGCCTAATTAAGTTAATTTGTGCTATAGACACTATTTATTATCGCGTTAACCGCCTGTTCATTACGAAATTAAGGGCTGTAAATCACCGGTTGTCACAGCATTGACTACCGCGAATTGAACAAGGTCACGATTAAAAATCGGTATCCATTACCAAGAATCGATGATCTGTTCGATCAATTGCAAGGAGCTCAATTTTTCTCTAAAATCGATTTACGGTCAGGATATCATCAATTAAAGGTACAGGAAGAGGACATTCCTAAAACCGCGTTTAGAACAAGGTTTGGCCATTATGAATTTACTGTCATGCCATTTGGTTTAACCAATGCCCCAGCTGCATTTATGGACATGATGAACCGAATATGTAAGCCATATTTGGATAAATTCATAATTGTCTTTATAGATGATATTCTTATCTATTCTAAGAGCAAAGAGGAACATGCAGCATATCTGCACGCACTTCTAAGTTTATTGAGGAAGGAAAAGCTTTATGCTAAGTTTTCAAAGTGTGAGTTTTGGTTAGAACATGTACAGTTTCTTGGACATTTAGTCAATCATGAAGGAATTCACGTGGATCGCACCAAGATTGAGGTGATTATCAAATGGAAAACCCCTGAGTCGCCAACCAAGGTTAGAAGTTTCTTAGGATTGGCCGGTTATTATAGAAGATTTATTCGAGATTTTTCTACAATAGCCATTCCCTTAACTAAGCTAACCTGTAAATCTGTTAAGTTTGAATGGGGACCAAAACAAGAAGAAGCCTTTAGAATTCTTAAGCAAAGATTAACCCATCCACCCATACTAGCGTTACCAGAAGGAACTGAAGACTTTGTAGTCTATTGTGACGCTTCTAAATTAGGTTATGGATGTGTATTGATGCAACGTCAAAAGGTTATAGCTTACGCCTCTAGACAACTTAAGAATCATGAAGAGAATTATTCAACACATGATCTAGAGTTAGGAGCTATAATTTTTGCCCTTAAAATTTGGAGACATTACCTTTACGGTAGTAAGTTTACCATTTTCACCGACCATAAGAGTTTAAGGTATGTTTTTGGGCAAAAGGAATTAATTATGAGACAAAGACGCTGGATGGAGATACCAAGTGATTATGATTGTAATATCCAGTATCATGCAGGAAAAGCAAACGTAGTAGCTGATGCTTTAAGTCGAAAGTATCATGAAAAACCAAAATGGGTACTTTCTCTTAAATTAAATCTGCAAGTAGATTTAAATGAACAGATTAAAAAGGCACAAGAATCAGTAATCAAGGATGATACTGAAAAATTGAAAGGAATGATTAAAGAATTATAACAAGGAACAGATGGAATTTGGAGATTCCATAGGAAACGAATGTGGATACCTAAATTAGGAAACCTACGCCACCATATATTGGAAGAAGCCCATAAGTCTAAATATACGATGCATCCATGAAGTGACAAGATGCATCCTGGTGGATAGGAATGAAGAAAGATATAGCATCTTATGTTTCTAAGTGTTTAACCTGTTCACAAGTCAAAGCTGAACATCAGAAACCCTCAGGATTGTTGCAACAGTTAGAAATGCCTGTATGGAAATGAGAATTGATAACAATGGATTTTGTTACCAAATTGCCCAAAACAAGAAAAGGTAATAATACAATCTGGGTGATTGTAGACAGGCTAACCAAGTCAGCTCATTTCCTACCTATGAAGGAAACTTTCAGTATGGAACGATTAGCTAAATTATATGTAAATGAAATAGTTTCATTACATGGAATTCCTTTATCAATTGTTTCTGACAGAGATAGTCGTTTTACCTCTCATTTTTGGACAAGTTTCCAAAAAGCAATGGGAACCAAGTTAAATCTAAGCACCGCTTATCATCCTCAAACGGACGGACAAAGTGAAAGGACAATTCAGACAATGGAGGACATGCTTAGAGCTTGTGTAATTGATTTCGGAGGTAATTGGGACGATCACTTACCATTGATAGAATTTTCTTATAATAACAGTTATCACACAAGTATCAATGCTGCACCATTCGAAGCACTTTATGGACGCAAGTGCCGAACACCAGTCTGTTGGGAAGAAATTGGAGAAAAGCAACTATCTGGACCTGAGATAGTACAAGAAACAACAGACAAGACCATTCAAGTCAAGGAACGACTGAAAGCAGCACGTGATCGACAAAAGAGTTATGCTGATAACAGACGCAAGCCATTGGAATTTCAAGTAGGAGATAAAGTGTTATTGAAAGTCTCTCCTTGGAAAGGTGTGGTAAGATTCATCAAAAGGGAAAGCTAAGCCCCAGGTATGTTGGACCTTTTGAGATTATTAGAAGAGTAGGACCTGTAGCCTATCAACTATAACTGCCAGAGGAAATGGCAGGAATACATGATGTATTTCATGTATCTAATCTCAAGAAATGCTTAGCTGATGAATCGCTGATGGTACCTCTTAAGGATATAGAAGTAAATGAACAACTTAAGTTTGTAGAGAAGCCTCTACAGATCGAAGACAGGAAAATCAAGAACCTTAAGCACAAGAGACTAGTTCTGGTCAAAGTAAAATGGGACTCCAAAAGAGGACCAAAGTACACATGGGAGCTTGAATCAGAAATGCAAAGGAAATATCCTTATTTATTCCAGTAGATCTCGAGGACGAGCTCTAAAACAAGGTGGGGAGGATATAACAACCCTCCTAAATAATTTTTGACACCCCCTAATATATTTTAAATGTCCCTATATGTCCAAAAATACACCCCGTATGTGAAAACGGGCCCCAAATACCTTTAATTTAATAAAATAAAAATAAAAACAAGATTTAAAGGGCCATCGCGGGGCGCGTAGCCTACGGCTACCTCCTATGAGGGGTGCGACAGTTGGTCACAAGGGCTACACCCTGAGCTGCCACGTGTCACCGTTCGTGTCGACCATATAGTGCTGACCAGGCCAAGCTAGGCCCTACTGCCCTACTACGCGGGCCGCGTAGCCCCTCGCTACGTCTTACGCGGACCGCGAGGGAAGGCGAAAGGTCGCCTATATAAGAAGGCCCTCAGCCTTCAGTTTCCGTCGTTCATTTCTCGATCTCTCTCTCTAATTTCTTCATAGACAAAATAATTCTGGGGAATAATACCCCCCTAATTAATGATGTTCTGCTCCGTTGTAAGTATCATAACCCCGGTTACGTATTAGATATGCTTCCCGATTGATCCAGGGTTCCGTAACGGCTGTCGTGGTTCTGCCCGACGTAGTCGTTGGAATGCCGTCTTGGGGAGGGTATTACTAATGTAAATATTGGGTTATTATACTAACGTGTGTGCATTTGTGTATTTAATAGATAATCCTCAGGAAACCTTAAAGGAAACCATAAGACAGCAATGTGAGTAATCTCCTTTTTGTAAACTGTTTTTACAAAACCTTAAATATTTTACAATGTGATTAGCAGTGATTGAGTCTTTGTAGTTCTTCAATTACTGCCGGTATGTTGGGGTTTTGTATACAAAATGTGGAACACTTTACCATTGGACAAAGGGTTAGCTAATGTGTAATATGACCCACCAGTCAGGATTGACAGTACTGAATGAGTAATTGTGTAGAAATAAACATTGTAATAGCTCTCAATACTGTGAAAATTGATAAACTCTTCTTGATTTAACTGGGATTCACTCACCAGTATTTCCCGCTGACAAAATGTTTTTAAATGCGTTTTAGGTAACAAAATGTGAAAGCCAACTAGAAGCCAGCTGGATAGCACTGAAGGCTTGGAAAAAGTGGCTATAAAAGTTACATAAATAAAAGAAGATGTTTTATTCAATAAAATAGGGATTTTCCCTATGAAAATGTTTGTGTTGAAAACTTGGGTTTTATCCCAATATGTTTAATATTATAAAAGCGTGGTATTTACATTGATAAAATATTTCCTAACTACGGTCCTGATGAAATTTCCGCTGCCAAATTGATAAAAACCTGGATACCACCGAAACTGGTCTCGCGGCCGCCAGTTCCCGGGACAGATAGGGACGCGGGTTGCGACAACCTACGAAATCATCAGAACAAACAAAAAATCCCCAAATCTCTGAATAAACAAAAAAATCCCTAAATCATCTGAACAAACAAAAAAATCCACAAATTCAGGGTTAGAACACTTACTGTATGCACAACTTCAATTGAAATTCAAGTATGTTACCATCAATGGATATAAAAATCTGTAAGATACAAATCAGATTTGGGTGAAGAGAGCGAAGGGAATGGCGGCGACGGTGGTGGAGTTAAATCGGGGCACCCACCGACGAAGATCTAGGTCGAAAAGCATGGTTGTGGGAGGCGGATCGGGTCAGATCTGCTGGTTGTTGTTGAAGTCGAGTTAAATAGCCAACAGTGGTGGTCTTCTCAGTGGCGGTTGCTGGATGTGGCGGTGGTGTGGGTGGTAGATGGTGGTGGCAGGTGGTGTATTTAGAGAGAGAATGATATAGAGAGAGAGAGGTGAGGGAGAGTGACTGGTTGTGGGGGTGATGTAGTGTAGTGAGAAGAAGAGTGGCGGTGGAGGATCCGGAGGTGGCAGTGGAAGAAGGTGGTGGTGGTGGAAGGAGGTGGTGGAAGTGGTAGAGAGAGGGAGAGAGACTTAGATGTTGTAGAGAGAGAAGACGGTGGAGTGGTGATGCTGAGCTTTAGAGAGAGTTGATATATATTATTAAGATATTTTTAATATATATTATTTTATTTTTTCTTTTAAGATATTTTTTTAAATAATAGGGTAAAATGCAAAAATACCCCCATGTGCCTTGCACATGACCTTTTTAACAGAAAAAATTAACTGGGTTTGCCCTAAAGGACATAATGTGCAGGATTTTGAAACGTTAAGAACAAAACTCATCAATTTTAAAGGTAAAGGACAGCGCTTGAAATTTGGAACAAACATAAAGGACAAAACTTGTAATTTACTCTTTTTATAGAAAACGGATATAGTGTCACCATCAAACTGAGACCCAACAATATATATATATATATATATATATATATATAGGGTCGGGATTTAGAGAAAATGGTAGAAAGTGTGAGAACGGTGAGAACGCTTAACGAATCGTCCGATCAAAACAATCTATGGACTAGATTGGCGCGATGGCATTTTCGTAAATAACATCAATTTTATTACGTGGACGCGCTACATTAAGGGTAAAAGCGTCTTTTGACTACTCCAAACAAAACGCCATCTCATGAAAATAAAACGCCAAAACAAAAATCACACAGCATCTGCTAAAAACGCCATTAGATATAAAACGCCAAACATAATTATAGTAAAATCCCGCCTAAGAAAACCACCAAAAAAATCTTATATATACAACAACTCAGACCTTCAATTAAAAAACACAAAACAAAAACCCCAAACGCCATATTTAATATATACCATTCGGCTGATAAACGCCAGAAAACCCAAACATCAAATATATTGCTCTCAATAAAGTGTAGTTGTATGGTGTGGACAATATTGTCAGTTATCTTTCTTAACTGAGGATTAACAATGTTATCCAACACCATACAGCAACACTTTATTGATTTTAGCATGATCAAATTTACAGTTTTAAGATGGTTTATTTTGTGGCGTTCTTTTTCTCGGAAAAACGCCAAAAAAGATAATATTTTGGCTGAAAGGGTGTAAACTCAATAACATTTTGCTGCATGAGATGGAAAAAAATATAGAAAAAGAGGCTGATTTCAAACTAAAGTCGAAACAGCCAGTGAAGATGCTTCATAAGAAGAAGAGACTGGTGACAGTAAAGATTTGAAGATCAATATTTATATCGTTTAATTTTCTTTTTCAGTTGATTGTTATTTAATAAAAAAACGCCATATCTAATAAAAACGCCAAAAAGGCAAATGTTTTACGCCTTTAGCGTTTATCAAACCATCATAAAATTACTTTTGACAAGTATTATAAAAAAACTTTTTATGTATTTTTTTTTCCTTTTCCGTTGATTGTTGAATAATAAAAACACCATATATAATAAAAACGCCAAAACAGTCAAAATGGTTGTTTAAACAATATCATCCCGGTAAATGCCACCAAAAACTCCCAACTTTAATAAAATTAGTTTAAAAAAGTATTATAAAAAACCCAAAAAAACAATAAAAAATAAAAAATAAAAAACAAACTTGAAAATGTAACTAGAAAACAGTAACTTCAAATGAGAAAAACTGAAGATAGGTGTAACACCTCGAAAATTCACGTCCTATAATGTGTTGACACGTGTCCTAGGTTTGAACGTGTGAAGGAATGTTACAGAAGGACTAAAGTTGACAATCATGGAAAGTATGCGAATATACGAGTTCTAAATGTCAACAGTGAATAAATATATTGTGCATTAACCCTACATGATGTTTATACCATCACACGAATAAATCATGGATCATACGAAGCTAAAAGTGAGATATTACAAACTACAGGGGTTAAATGTGTCAACATGTTAAAGATATACCTCTGAGTGACATTTTGACAAACCCGAAGCTTTGTAACTGTTAATTATGCTCAATAGAATGCACGACATAAATTTCATAAAGTTTCGTTACCGTATGAGAAAGTTATGATCAAATCCGTATGCGAGGGGTAAAGCGTTAACGTTGAAAGTTATGACTTTTCGGGTTAACCGGAAATGTCCAGGGACTTGGCAAAGTGGGTATAAGTCCTAAAGCCTTTGTAGGTAAATAAGAAGGGGTCAAATTGCAAGAAATAAGTCGGTTGCCCTTTCGAATGCTTGAAAGGCCAAGCTTTTGCATTCTGCCTATTTGTTGCGCACCGCAACAAATATTTGTTACGGTGCGCAAGCAGTGCCCAGCAAACAGAAAACCGGCTGCAGCCTGTTTTGCGAGATTTTGACCGATCTCACTGGTATTTCTCACCATTGGGCGACCCCTAAAATGTTCCTAGACCCCAGGGACACTTGTGGGACAATTGTGGTCACTTGTAGCCTTAGTTGTCAACATGTTATGGTGATTACAACTAGTATATAAGGCCTCCAAGTTACAAACATTCTTGCACTCACTTCTGATCATCTCTGGAACTCCAAAGCTGATTCCAAGACTTCCTAACCATCCATTAGACAAGTGTAAGTATGCTTAACCTTTTCTAATTAAGTTTTAGCTTAGTTTTAGCTTAAAAGTCAAACCGTCGTAATTAACGGTTGACTTTAAGATTAATCACTAATGGTCCAGTGATTAGTCGAATCAAAAGTAGTTATAAGTTGGTAATTATGTGGGTAATAAACCCTTAAAAGGGTTCCCCCTGATTACCACTCTAACCAGGTCAAAAGTCAGGTCAAACTTGCTAAGAAAAAGTCAACAGGATACTTAAATTACAATTTATGCATAATTAGCAATGTAGATCATATACAACCTGTTTGATCATTGTTATAACTTAGTAATAAGTGTAAGAACATGTCTAAACATGTTCAACCCGACAATTTCCTGTTTAGACCCGGTTCGGAACCGAAAGTCGCATAGTTTGACTTATACTTTGACTTTCAGTTCTGACCCGTTATGGTATGATTTAGAAATACCTTAGAGCTTCATTTGGACCAGGTTACATGCTAGTATAACCCTCTGTGATTATACACCACGGTTCATTAGTTAACCGATTAATACGCATGATTCCGTTAATTACTCATATGTTGACCATTATGCCCTTTTCACCTTAAAACGTGAATTATGAAAATGTAAAAGTGTAGAAACCTTAATTACTGATATATAGACTTATATGCAAAGTTTGACATCAGTTTGAGGTGTAGGTTAAGAGTTATGCTCGTTAGCGTAAAATTAAAGCTTTATGTGAATTTAACGGCGTATTTAGCGTATAGCCTACTTAAACATACTTTTTGATATCAAACTCTTTACCCACTGATGTAAAATATTATTTTGGGATTTGTAAAGATTTTTAATTAATTTTAGGCTGAGCATAACTTATAGTCGTAGGCTAAATCCGGTAATTGTCGGTTTTGCCCTTACGGGCTATAAAATGAGTTTTACATAGTATTTTGACACCAATCCAATTGCTACTGATTTTATATAATAAATAAAGTATTTTGAAACTTTATAACCAGATCAGAAAACTCAGATTTCCTGTATAACCCGGAAATCGCTTAAAATGGCTTTTAAAGCGTATTAAACGCATAGTTTGGGTTTAAAACCATTTTTGCCATATAAGGCTTATTACCAACTGATATGACCTATTAAAATAAGTTATTTTACTGATGTATTCGGACCCGAATCTCAGAACTACATTTAAACTCTTTTATAAATTTTAAAATGACCAAAATACCCCTACGGGGCTTATTTTGAGATTTAACTCGTTTTGGGCATAATGGAAGGTATCCTACTGATATCACAACATATTTAAGGCATATTAACTTAGGAAACCTGTATATGACTCTTATGGTGACCCGTTACGCCTCTTGCGCGTTCGGTTCGGCTTATGTAACTAGTTTGCATAAGTTAGCCGAAACGGGTCAAACCTTATCATTTTTATCTCAAAATCCAGAATGTGCATGAAGGACCCATATTAAGCAAATCTCTGAACTTGTTGGGTCTAAATCACATTCTATCCGGTCTTCGCCTAATCGTGCGTATGAACCGTATGTTTCTCTAAGACTAACCGGTCTAAGCTTAGGCTTCATTAAAGACCCGTTAGCATTCTAATTGGTTATTTATACCATCATTCCAGACTAGAGCCTTCCGGTAAATTGTACCTACGCTTACTTAAGTGAATACGACTGAGTTATTAATTCTTGCTAATTAAGACAGGAGCTAGCTCAGGTAAATACTCTTAACTTATTTTCCCTATACGGGCTTGGAATACGGTATAATAATACCGCTTGGTCGGGTATTGAATATTTAATCTTATTATGGTTAAATTATTGAGGTAACCCGGTTTAATCTGTATTGTTTGAAATAAAGACCTTTAGGGGTTAATGACCATGTCCCTGATATCCTTGACATCATTGTATTATAAAATGGCCACGCCTTAAGCACGGGGTGTAGGCATACACTGAAAGTTGCTTAAATGGAAACGGTATCTCACTCTCTTGTGGGCTTATACTTGTGGTGTGTCTGTTAATCTTGACTCGGTTTCTACATCGGGCCCTGAACGTATAACGAACATGTAAATCTGTATACAAGGTTATAAATATAATTGTTCCAAGTTGAAAAGGTTAATTTGCCTCTGTGCATTTTAATCAAATTATAAAAGATATTTTGTGCCACGTGCATTCAAACCAATTTTCTTAAACTCTTTTCAAATGAGTCGGTTGAGTGTATTTACCAGTGAAAACTGACGTATTTTCCAAAAAGGTTAAGTGACTGGTACTGAACAAAATTGGCTGGAAGCTTAGGACGCTAATAAGGAATCTTGCAAGTTCTAGGCGTCTAAAGTCTGTTGAACAAATGATATGTTTAAAGATCCGCCTGTGGATCCTTCACTTTCTGTTGTAATACTGGATATTACTTTATATTCGGAATGTAGTAATAATTATCTTTTGCTTCCGCTGTGCATTTATATAATTGTGTTGTTTGACTATTATGTTGCCAACCACGTCACGATACTCCCCACCGGGCCCACCGGTGACACGTGGAAATCGGGGTGTGACAATAGGGGAAATTTATTATATTAGAATCTAAAACGCCAAACTTGAAAGATGGGACGTGTTACATACTTCAGAGATAAAGCTTGTCAAAAACAATAATTACAAACAGTATCTGGAAAGACAAATACTTTATTATAATAACGCACCGCCTAACTTAGGCGCCAAAAAGAGATCCTATAAAATGATACATCTCAGCAACTTCCATTTGATCAAACCAAAAAAAAAAAAAAAAACAAACGCCAATTCTAATAAAATACCACTCACTGTAAAACGCAAAAAAAAAATTTGTTAGGGGAAGCGAGTAACTCAGTAAGATTTTGCTGCATGAGATAGACAAAAATTCAAGAAAAAAAATACTAATGCCAGTCATATGGCATTTTGTATTTTTTGTTCTTGAAGAAGGCTTGGATGAGGAGAAGAGATCAATGACAGTGAAGAGTGGGATGATGATAAAGATGAAGATCAACATGAAGAAAAAGCGAAAAACCCACCCACACGTCATAGATCTATGTCCCCAAACATCCACAAAAAAAGCAACTTCAACAGACGAGCAGGCAAAATAATCAAACCGATGGGTTTGTTAAGTTTTACATAAAACGCCATATTTTGGTGTCAGTTCTTGTAGTATTAAAGAACAGAGAGACTGATGACAGTGAATATTGTGAAGAGAGATCCGATTAGGATTTTTAATTTATTTTCTTCGCTTGTATTTTTTTTACTGTGGCTGAAATATAATCCAACAATTGTAAAACGCCAAGATAACCCAAACGCCAAAATGTTTATAAAAAAATAATAGAACAATGGGCCATCTTGTTTAAAACCCCTTGAAAAACACCTTGAAAAACACCATTCATATAGATTTCCTGCCCCCTGGGTTCCAATGGCATACGATGTGAATAAACGCCATAAACGCCAAAATGTTGATACAATGAAACTATCAAAACGCCATTAATTATTGAATTTGGTTAACGCCAAAAATCTTAAAAACCAAAAATTAAAACAACATTGGGAAAAAGCGGAACTGGAAAAGCAGAAGATGAAAGGACAAAAAAGCCCCTCCGCCCTTTTCTAAGCGGCGGGACACGTGTTGGGCCAAGAAGCGTTCTCACCGTTCTCACACTTCTGAGCGTTTTCTCTAGATCCTGTTTATATATATATATATATATATATATATATATATGTATGTATAAATGTATATAGTGGAGTGTTCAAGAGAGAAGAAAAAAAGAAATTTCAACCAATAGGAATGCTTCATTTGACTTCATTTAATATTTGTATATAATGTTATTACAAGGGTATATTGGTAAACTTACATATATCACTAATTTGTAGTCTTCCTCTTTAATAACTAACTATAGAGTAGGAGTTGGCTACAAAGCCAATTTTTCCTACAAGGTGTAGGAAGCCACCACATAATGACATGTGGCAAGTAGTTATTCTAATGGAAAGGACAAGAAGCTAATTTGATATTTATTCTATTTATGGTATATATTTATTATAACTAACTCATGAGAAATTTAAGGAAACCGAATATCACATTAAAATCGAATTCACGGTTATATTAGGAGCATTTCATTGTTTATCTTTCAAGTCGCAAATCTTCTTCTTCTTCTAAAGTGGTTCGCTGAAAAAAAACCATGGCGTTACAGTGTGTTTTATCACTAAAACACACTACTATGAACACATCTATGTAGCAGTCAGTAACTGGTTCGTCACATTGTGTTTTATGAGTCAATAACTGGTTTGTCATTGTGTTTTATCACTAAAACACATTACTATGAACACACCTAGTATCCAACATCAAGTGTAGTAAAAAACATAGTACTATGATCAAACTTAAAAAAAAAACACGCTCTCTTCAACAAAACATACTGAATACATGTATATACATGATCTAATCACAATGTAGCTTTAACACATCAATCCTTAAAACAATATGGGAAAATGTCACAGAATAGTAACCAAGTTTTAAAAGTGTTCTAATTAGGTCACTCGAATTGTTTTTGTCCCAATTAGATAACTTAACATTCAAATCGAGTCATGTCCTTTTTTCTATGTGTCAAAAAAAAAAATGAAGCATAAGATGTTGGGGTCGGATTATTTTAATATATGAAATTATATTTATTAAAAATAAAAACACTTTAATTACATTAAAAATTAAAAAAACAAGTTACAATCCACGTCATCATTCGAAGTTAGCATCAAATAAAAGGGAAAAAAGAAACAAAAATCCACATCACCATGGTTACTTATGAAATGGATGAAAAAACCCTTAATTTTAATGAAAAAATGAATGTTGAGTGACCTCATTGGAACACTTTTGAAACTTGAATGACCTAATTGGAACACTTTTAAAACTTGGTTACTATTTTACAAAGTTACCCCCAAACAATATCAATGTAAAAAACAACACCTTTACCAAGTTAGTCACTTTGTTCGTCACATTGTGTTTTATCACTAAAACACACTACTATCAACACATCTAGTATCCAACATCAAGTGCAGTAAACACACAGTACTATGATCAAACTTTAAAAAAAAACACACTGTCTTTAATAAAACACACTGAATAGATGTATATGTAGGATCTAATCACAATGTAGCTTTAACACATCAATTCTAAAAACAATATCAATGTAAAAACAACACTTTTACCAAGTTAGCCACTTGTTCGTCACATTGTGTTTTATCACTAAAACACACTACTATGAACACATCTAGTATCCAACATCAAGTTCAATAAATACAGTACTATGATCATCTCTTACGCTTGTGTTTCAAGCTGAATTTGTATCTTGATCCATGGTTCTAGCTAATTTTGGTATGCAAGATGGTTAATGATAGTGGGTTTTAGATAGAAAGAAGGAAATGTGCGAGATTATAGGAGATGTGTTATTTTTGACAGTTATTTGATTGATTTAAAACATGGTAAATGACTAGACTACCCCTAACCTATTATAACAATTAATTAATGACACAGAAATGTTACAAAAATGCCACTAACTTGATCTCAGCCATTAAACACACCCATCCAATGGCAAGGATCGTTTCCTACACTTTGTAGGAAAAACACACTTTGCGCAGGAATCCCACTCCTAACTATATTAAATTTGTAACTTATTTTTAAAATATATATTTGTCAAAAAATAAAAATAAAGATTCATTTATAGTGTGGGATAAATTACGCGTTGCGTAGGATAAATTACGAGGTGTGTATGATAAATTACGAGTTGTGTAGGATAAATTCCAACATGTGTAAGATAAATTTCGAAATGTGTAGGATAACTTTTGATGTGTGTAGGCAAAAAAATTTAGTGTGAATGATGATAGTCTTTATAACTAATTAATTAGTCAAACATAATAATAAATAAGAAGAAAGAAAAATTATTTAATATTTTACAATTGTACCCTTGTTCTTTTTCTTCTCAAAGGAACCTCAAATATATATATATATATATATATAGGTAAAGAGTAAAATACAAACGCGCTTATCGTACGATACGTACGCAATCATCCCAGACGTTCGATCAGGTGCAGATCTGGTGCGAATTCAATACATATCGCATGTGAAAAAAATGGTTAGCATGGGGTAGTGTGAAAAATGGCATGGGGTGTGTAGATGGACAAAATCGCATGTGGAAGATTTGAAAATCGCATGTGAAAAAATGGCATGGGGTAATGTGAAAAATGGCATGGGGTGTGTAGAATCGCATGTGGAAGATTGAATATCGCATGTGAAAAAATGACTAGCATGGGGTAATGTGAAAAATAGCATGGGGTGTGTAGAATCGCATGTGGAAAATTGAATATCGCATGTGAAAAAATGGCATGGGGTAATGTGAAAAATGGCATGGGGTGTGTAGAATCGCATGTGGAAAATTGAATATCGCATGTGAAAAAATGGCTAGCATTGGGTAATGTGAAAAATGGCATGGGGTGTGTAGAATCGCATGTGGAAAATTGAATATCGCATGTGAAAAAATGGCTAGCATTGGGTAATGTGAAAAATGGCATGGGGTGTGTAGAATCGCATGTGGAAAATTGAATATCGCATGTGAAAAATCTCTGTGTGTTACTGTTCATCTTCTTCGATCATTGTCAGTCTTCTTCCGTTTGACCCTTACAACTCCCAAATTAGTAGTTCTTATTATCGATATCGCACTAAAAGGAACGAAGGGAGGTTGGGGAAGAAGATTTTCAGGTTTTTGAATTTGATTTTGAACTATCATCGGTCAATTACAGAGATTTATGACCTCGCAATGACGTTTAACCTTCCTGGTATGATTTAGATATATTAAAATGATTAATTTAATCATTTAAATTAGTTTCGCCCGCGTTTGATCGATTGAAGATCGTACGGCTGAGGGCGCGCGTACATAATGTAGGATAAGAGGTATTGTACGTTAACCGGCCTCTATATATATATATATATATATATATATATATATATATTATATACATATATAGGGTGGGGTTCGGCTACAAAGTTCATGTTTCCTACAAAGTGTACAAAGTCATAAAACACCACAATTTCAGCCATAAAACACACTCAAAACCCACAAATAACAGAGTGAATATCACTAAAACACAATATCCAAACCCTAACAGTACACAAAAAGTTCAAACACACCATCGTAGAACATGATAATCAACATAAAACACACTAATGTTAGTCATTCGATAATCAAATCCTTATCATGCAAAACACAACACAAAACCCACAAATATGGCGTTTTAGTAATCTTCACTTTGTTATTGGTGGGTTTTGAGTGTGTTTTATGGTCGACATTACGTTGTTCACTGAGCACGGGGCCGTGTCCGTGGTACTGTTTCATTAAAACAAACTATTTTTGGTATGTTTTTCGTAGAATGTCTAGCCAAAACAGTGGAACCTCTTCTGCGCACTCAAGGAACAGTCGACGGGAAAGGAGGCCATCGATTGAAGCAACTCTCGTAAGATACGTAATGGCGCTCCGTGAAGCCCTTGACGAGATGACTTCGGTGGAGGAGGTCCTCATTGACCGTATAAACTATCTCTCGGTGGGGTTGGAAAACAGTTTCCAAGAAATAAACCTCTTGCACCAGAGGTTAAACATTCTGGTAACACCTCCCATGCAACCAATCCTCCCTGAAGAGGATTGGAACCTAGCACTTGGGATCCAAAATCCTACCGGTTGGGACGACATTCCGGCGGAACCTCCTCTGGAAGAACTCCAAGAAATCCCGGTGGAAGTTGCACCTCCTCAACCCAATGCTCATGAGCCCTCTTTTCTTCTCCCAAGGGAGATCGAAGAGTGGCTCGCCGACGTATGAGGAACCCATACCCGGAGGAAGAAGTTGTCAAGCCACTTTTAACCGAAAGATCTATCTTTTTCGGAAATTTTGCTAGTAGAATAAATAGTAGGCTAGAACTTCTTGGATTTAGATTTCTTGTGTTTGGTTGACCTAACTATCTAATATTTTAATTTTAGGACTAGTATGTAATTCTCTAATGATTCAATGAATGATGGTTTTAGTTAATTTGGTGTTTGGATGGTGTTAAAATGAATAAAACACACTTGAGATGGCAAAGGATACAAGGGAAACTTGAACCAGCACCCTATGCAGGAAAACAGGACCGTCCGACAAAATTCTTCGTTTACAGTAAGCTCGGCACGGGCCGTGTCCGCCTAACACGGCCCCGTGCTGCACAGTCTGCAGAAAAAGACCCAGTTCAGGTAACTGGACACGGGCCGTGTTCACTCAACACGCCCCCGTATCCAGGCTTCTGTTTCTCTTGATTTAATTTTGTTACTGCCACTTGAAGACGGGGCCGTGCCCGGACAACACGGGGCCGTGTTCAGCGCCCAGTAACACAAAATTTTTGCTTTTTACACCTTTTTACACATTCAATCAACCTAAAAACTTATTTTAGGGACACATTGAGGACAATGTGTAATTTAAGTGTGGGGGGGATGCTAAAACCTTGAATCTTGCAAGTCCTAAATACAAGCCTTACACAAAACTCTATTGGAATCGCTAATCACCCCAAATTTTTTTCAAAAATTTTCATTTTTTTTACTTGTCTAGGTTTAACTTGGGAATTTCAAAATTCTAAAAATGTTATATTTTTACGAATTTACAACCGATAGCGTCGTGATAAAAAGAACCAACATAAGAAAATTATGAAAAGGCATGGCAAACTTAGTTAAAAATTTGATTATATATACTTGATCACATAAAAACCCATTCCCACAAAAGTGAGTTTTGAGCCTTTATTGAGCATACAATTACATATCATTAGACTAAATGCTCATTTTTCGTTTCTTGTGTGAATAGCCGCTTGGTTCTTACGACTCTAGAACTTGCCATGACGATACATTCCCGGTCCTTACCAACTTAAACCCGAGTAAGTAAATGATGGAGGCATTAGGACTAACCTTTTTTATTTCTACACCATTATTTTTCTTTTTTTTTTTCCACCTACCCAAAATCACCCTAGTTAGCCCCTTTGAGCCTAAACCTTTTCATTTCATAACCCAAACCAAACACCCTTTTTACCCACCAAAACCTTTTTCATTTTTAACCCTTTGTTTTAGTAACTAGCTCGTTTCTCATATGACTTTCGAAAAAAAAAAGTTAATTATGAAGCAAAAGCAAATAAACAAACAAGTTTATCAAAAATGACTTTGTTTGAAAAATAGCTTCATAAAAAAAATGGAAAAATAGAAAGTCTTACGAAAACCGACGCTTGTTACGCTTTTCGCCCTTTTTCTACTAACCACTAACCCAACCACCTACCTTTAACCCAAGCCTAACCCTTCACCCAAAAAGTCCTCTTGATATTTACAAAGGTATATAAGTTAAAAAGGAGGAGGATTGATTGCTTGGCAAGCCTATGGTAGGAGTAAGTTCCATGCCGCTCTCGAGTGATCCACAAAAATACATTTTCGGCCGAGTGTTGAGTGATCCCCGTGAGGTATGTGAACTTGTATATAAATAAAATTTTAAAAAGGTATGTTATGCCCTAATAAGTAATTTATCTTATGAAAAGTTTTAAATAAATCATGACGAATAGGATTGTAAATAAATAAAAATAAAACTAAATAAAAAATCTTGGAAATCCCGACACTCTATGACAAGCCCAAAAACCTTCTTCTCTACCCATTCCATTTGGGAGTGTAATAGCCACTTATTAAAGAGTTTTGCTTGAGGACAAGCAAAGATTCAAGTACTAATGTTGGAAAAAGTCTGCTTTTGTCTTCCTTTTGTATTTTGAGGATTAAATGAGCTCAAATTAACAAAAGAAGCAAAAAGACATCAAAATCTAACATAAATACAAGAAAAGGAACAAGACGTGACATGCCCGACCCCACGACAGCATATTCCCAAGCAAAACAAAATAACAGAAGACTGAACACGCCCCGTGCTCAGCCAGCACGGGGGCGTGCCCAAGTGTCAGCAGAAAAGACAAAGTGGTAGAAGCTTCTATTGCCCACCACGGGGCCGTGCTCAGCGGACACGGGGCCGTGGTCAACTATAAGATTCGCACAATCCAGGCAAATCTTCATAGTACAAAGATTCTTCTGCACACGGGGTCGTGCTCAGCGGACACGGGGGCGTGGTCAACTAATAAGACAAGCTGCAATAAATGAAGAAAGAGAAGGATGTGGATACGGGGCCGTACCCACTGGACACGGGGCCGTGCCCGAGCTTCTGTTCAGCCTATAAACAGGAGTGCTTGGCTTAAGCTCAAACCAACCCTTGGCACACCACCTCTCTCACACTTCACCCACCACCCACCACCACCATAACACCATCATCCACCACCATCATCCATTGTCCATCATAGAGTGTGTGAGTCGTCTCGGGATCCAATATTGATCGTAAGAGTTCTTGACAATCAAGGCCATGTTTGCCTAAGTCTCTTACATCACTTGGTGAAGACAAGTGTCTAGTGTAATACTTTTTATTTCTAAGCTTTTCGCACTTTTTACTTGGTTTTGTATTAATGACTTTAATAACTAGTTTCTTATGTTGAAGGTGATATTTCCTTATCGTTTGTCCGTGGTGTCTTGGCATTATTTTGCTGTCTATATAAAATAAAAGATTTTCACCATTCATATCTCCACGGTCTATATGGAGGTATGTTGGCTACCTGGTCGGGGGTTAAGGGAACGGTTTGGTAAAGGTCTTGCCATTGTTCAGCGTTTAGAGGTCCTGCAATGGACCTGGGTCAAATTTAGTAGGACCTCCTTCAATACTTAACGGTATTGGATGGCGGGGGTCCAAACTCTTTGATCCCCTCATAAGTTAACTACTATTAATACTATAACCCGGCTATTTAGGACTGTATCCCTGCTGACTCAGACTACTTAGTCGAGGGTAACGTCACCTCCAAAAGAGGGGCCTACCATAATTTGCATTAATAACTTAATTAATTATCTTCCAATAATCCACCCTTTTAGGATTGTATCCTTGCTGACTCAAACTACTAGGGTGAGGGTAACGTCACCTTCAAAAGAGGGGCCTACTACAATAACTAAGATAATCTCTTAAATAAGTGCAAAAGTGCGGAAATAATCAAAGGTTACACTAGATACGAGTCGGAACCAAGTGATTCATCTTGTCTATCTGTTTTTCTTTTATTTTTAGTTTCAGCATTTTTAGTTAGTTTTTATTTTTCTTAGCTTAAAACATTTTTCTAAACTTTTTATTTTGATTAGACGTTGAGGATAAACCGGTACTAAAAGCTCTTGTGTCCTTGGACGACCTCGGTATCTTACCAACACTATACTACGCTCACGATGGGTGCACTTGCCCATATGTGTGTCTAGTGTTAGTAAATATCGTGTTTTATAAATTTAAAACTTGACTAAAAAAGTGTTAAAGGGGCTTAAAATATACACCTAATATATATAACACTTGACGCCCATCAAGTTTTTGGCGCCGCTGCCGGGGACACAAGGATTTTAAGAAAGTTAGGAATCAACGGCCTAATCGTTTTTCTTATTTCTCATTTTTTTTAGGATTTTTCTTAAATTTTTAGCTTCTGCAGAACTCAGCACGGGCCGTGCCCGCTGAACACGCCCCATGCCCAATCATTGGAACTGGCAATCCTATTTTAAGTCAGACAATAAGCTGAACACGGGGCCGTGCCCACTCAACACGCCCCCGTGCCCAAGTTTCAGTTACTAAAAACAGAACTGTAAGATCCCAACGGTTGGTAATTTCTGACACAAACATGAGTGATACTGATACTTTTTACTTTCGGCACTCTTATGGTACTATGTGGTGTCAATTATGTGGTGGTAACTATAAAGAATTAGAATGTTATTTTCTAAATTATAAACCCCACTATATAGACCCATCATTTCCTAGTATCCTTAAGAGGGGCGAAAGTAAAAATAATCCCTATCTCTCCCTCGAATGCTCCCAACCGGATATTCTAGGAGAAATGCTTCTCGATGAATTATTTCAACAAGAAGATCTAATTATTAATTGGTTAAAAGAACTTAGGAAAGATTTCAATAATCTTTTCCAAGACGATAACCAAGAAGAAGGGTTGGAAACGCATTCAAACAACTTCGTTGTTTCCGACGATACTCCTAACTCTAGTGAGGACTTGAGCGATAGTCGTCCCTGTGTCGATTGTGCCGTGAAGGACTCCCCATCGACTTCGTTCGATGCATACATAGACCTGAGCGATTCGATATACACCTTCTTTAACGAGAGCCCGGAAAAGGGTTGGACTTGTACACCTACATATAGCATAGGAATCACCCTCACCGACAACCTCTTGCGTTCTCGTCTTAATCTAGAACAATTAAGGTATCTTAGGCACTTTGGGGTTGTTCCATCCAGTAAGGAACCGCCCGATCCGGAAAAGTTCCTTAAAAATAGACGCACTTCATAAAACAACCTTCCGACACGGGGCCGTGCCCAGGTCAACAGGCCCCCGTGTCCACCAAAAGATTCCCTTCTGACTTTTGTCAGAATACGGACAAAACGTGTCAGGATCTTGCCTGCACACGGGGCCGTGTCCAGTATGCTGTCGTTTTCTATAAATGCAGCCAAGAATCCTGCACATTTGGACCATCCAGGGACAGAGATTTGAAAGGATTTTCTAACATTCCATCCTAGGTATGTTCTAAAAGAAGATTCTAACAAACATTTTGTCCTTTCCTCTTTTATCTATTACCTTCTTCTTCACCTTTCTTGCAACAACACCTCCATTGAAGCTTGATTCCAAGCTCCATTGTGATGATTGTTGAGTTTTTATTCAAGGAATCTTGTTAAAAATAAGTTACACAACATTGTTTTAAGTTATTTTTGTTCAAAAACACTTCATAAGTTGAGCAAATAATTTAAAACTCCAAGATTCCTTGTTCTAAAAATCTGCAGAAAGTTGAGCACGGGGCCGTGTCCGTGGTACTGTTTCATTAAAACAAACTATTTTTGGTATGTTTTTCGTAGAATGTCTAGCCAAAACAGTGGAACCTCTTCTGCGCACTCAAGGAACAGTCGACGGGAAAGGAGGCCATCGATTGAAGCAACTCTCGTAAGATACGTAATGGCGCTACGTGAAGCCCTTGACGAGATGACTTCGGTGGAGGAGGTCCTCATTGACCGTATAAACTATCTCTCGGTGGGGTTGGAAAACAGTTTCCAAGAAATAAACCTCTTGCACCAGAGGTTAAACATTCTGGTAACACCTCCCATGCAACCAATCCTCCCTCAAGAGGATTGGAACCTAGCACTTGGGATCCAAAATCCTACCGGTTGGGACGACATTCCGGCGGAACCTCCTCTTGAAGAACTCCAAGAAATCCCGGTGGAAGTTGCACATCCTCAACCCAATGCTCATGAGCCCGCTTTTCTTCTCCCTAGGGAGATCGAAGAGTGGCTCGCCGACGTATGAGGAACCCATACCCGGAGGAAGAAGTTGTCAAGCCACTTTTAACCGAAAGATCTATCTTTTTCGGAAATATTGCTAGTAGAATAAATAGTAGGCTAGAACTTCTTGGATTTAGATTTCTTGTGTTTGGTTGACCTAACTATCTAATATTTTAATTTTAGGACTAGTATGTAATTCTCTAATGATTCAATGAATGATGGTTTTAGTTAATTTGGTGTTTGGATGGTGTTAAAATGAATAAAACACACTTGATATGGCAAAGGATACAAGGGAAACTTGAACCAGCACCCCATGCAGGAAAATAGGACCGTCCGACAAAATTCTTCGTTTACAGTAAGCTCGGCACGGGCCGTGTCCGCCTAACACGGCCCCGTGCTGCACAGTCTGCAGAAAAAGACCCAGTTCAGGTAACCGGACACGGGTCGTGTTCACTCAACACGCCCCCGTGTCCAGGCTTCTGTTTCTCTTGATTTAATTTTGTTACTGGCACTTGAACACGGGGCCGTGCCCGGACAACACGGGGCCGTGTTCAGCGCCCAATAACACAAAATTTTTGCTTTTTACACATTTTTACACATTCAATCAACCTAAAAACTTATTTTAGGGACATATTGAGGACAATGTGTAATTTAAGTGTGGGGGGGATGCTAAAACCTTGAATCTTGCAAGTCCTAAATACAAGCCTTACACAAAACTCTATTGGAATCGCTAATCACCCCAAATTTTTTTCAAAAATTTTCATTTTTTTTACTTATCTAGGTTTAACTTGGGAATTTCAAAATTCTAAAAAGGTTATATTTTTACGAATTTACAACCGATAGCGTCGTGATAAAAAGAACCAACATAAGAAAATTATGAAAAGGCATGGCAAACTTAGTTAAAAATTTGATTATATATACTTGATCACATAAAAACCCATTCCCACAAAAGTGAGTTTTGAGCCTTTATTGAGCATACAATTACATATCATTAGACTAAATGCTCATTTTTCGTTTCTTGTGTGAATAGCCGCTTGGTTCTTACGACTCTAGAACTTGCCATGACGATACATTCCCGGTCCTTACCAACTTAAACCCGAGTAAGTAAATGATGGAGGCATTAGGACTAACCTTTTTTATTTCTACACCATTATTTTTCTTTTTTTTTCCACCTACCCAAAATCACCCTAGTTAACCCCTTTGAGCCTAAACCTTTTCATTTCATAACCCAAACCAAACACCCTTTTTACCCACCAAAACCTTTTTTCATTTTTAACCCTTTGTTTTAGTAACTAGCTCGTTTCTCATATGACTTTCGAAAAAAAAAAGTTAATTATGAAGCAAAAGCAAATAAACAAACAAGTTTATCAAAAATGACTTTGTTTGAAAAATAGCTTCATAAAAAAATGGAAAAATAGAAAGTCTTACGAAAACCGACGCTTGTTACGCTTTTCGCCCTTTTTCTACTAACCACTAACCCAACCACCTACCTTTAACCCAAGCCTAACCCTTCACCCAAAAAGTCCTCTTGATATTTACAAAGGTATATAAGTTAAAAATGAGGAGGATTGATTGCTTGGCAAGCCTATGGTAGGAGTAAGTTCCATGCCGCTCTCGAGTGATCCACAAAAATACATTTTCGGCCGAGTGTTGAGTGATCCCCGTGAGGTATGTGAACTTGTATATAAATAAAATTTTAAAAAGGTATGTTATGCCCTAATAAGTAATTTATCTTATGAAAAGTTTTAAATAAATCATGACGAATAGGATTGTAAATAAATAAAAATAAAACTAAATAAAAAATCTTGGAAATCCCGACACTCTATGACAAGCCCAAAAACCTTCTTCTCTACCCATTCCATTTGGGAGTGTAATAGCCACTTATTAAAGAGTTTTGCTTGAGGACACGCAAAGATTCAAGTGTGGGGGTATTTGATGTGTGCAAAATGCAACATATAAATTACATCAATTGTGGCATAAAACTAACCCCTTTTTAGTACTAATGTTGGAAAAAGTGTGCTTTTGTCTTCCTTTTGTATTTTCAGGATTAAATGAGCTCAAATTAACAAAAGAAGCAAAAAGACATCAAAATCTAACATAAATACAAGAAAAGGAACAAGACGTGACATGCCCGACCCCACGACAGCATCTTCCCAAGCAAAACAAGATAACAGAAGACTGAACACGCCCCGTGCTCAGCCAGCACGGGGGCGTGCCCAAGTGTCAGCAGAAA
Organism: Helianthus tuberosus; assembly: GCA_030545235.1. NCBI lineage: Eukaryota > Viridiplantae > Streptophyta > Magnoliopsida > Asterales > Asteraceae > Helianthus > Helianthus tuberosus. Next base: position 79,069,697 of record CM060417.1, on the reverse strand, counting down.
AGACAAAGTGGTAGAAGCTTCTATTGCCCACCACGGGGCCGTGCTCAGCGGACACGGGGCCGTGGTCAACTATAAGATTCGCACAATCCAGGCAAATCTTCATAGTACAAAGATTCTTCTGCACACGGGGTCGTGCTCAGCGGACACGGGGGCGTGGTCAACTAATAAGACAAGCTGCAATAAATGAAGAAAGAGAAGGATGTGGACACGGGGCCGTGCCCACTGGACACGGGGCCGTGCTCGAGCTTCTGTTCAGCCTATAAATAGGAGTGCTTGGCTTAAGCTCAAACCATCCCTTGGCACACCACCTCTCTCACACTTCACCCACCACCCACCACCACCATAACACCATCATCCACCACCATCATCCATTGTCCATCATAGAGTGTGTGAGTCGTCTCGGGATCCAAGATTGATCGTAAGAGTTCTTGACAATCAAGGCCATGTTTGCCTAAGTCTCTTACATCACTTGGTGAAGACAAGTGTCTAGTGTAATACTTTTTATTTCTAATCTTTTCGCACTTTTTACTTGGTTTTGTATTAATGACTTTAATAACTAGTTTCTTATGTTGAAGGTGATCTTTCCTTATCGTTTGTCCGTGGTGTCTTGGCATTATTTTACTGTCTATATAAAATAAAAGATTTTCACCATTCATATCTCCACGGTCTATATGGAGGTATGTTGGCTACCTGGTCGGGGGGTTAAGGGAACGGTTTGGTAAAGGTCTTGCCATTGTTCAGCGTTTAGAGGTCCTGCAATGGACCTGGGTCAAATTTAGTAGGACCTCCTTCAATACTTAACGGTATTGGATGGCGGGGGTCCAAACTCTTTGATCCCCTCATAAGTTAACTACTATTAATACTATAACCCGGCTATTTAGGACTGTATCCCTGCTGACTCAGACTACTTAGTCGAGGGTAACGTCACCTCCAAAAGAGGGGCCTACCATAATTTGCATTAATAACTTAATTAATTATCTTCCAATAATCCACCCTTTTAGGATTGTATCCTTGCTGACTCAAACTACTAGGGTGAGGGTAACGTCACCTTCAAAAGAGGGGCCTACTACAATAACTAAGATAATCTCTTAAATAAGTGCAAAAGTGCGGAAATAATCAAAGGTTACACTAGATACGAGTCGGAACCAAGTGATTCATCTTGTCTATCTGTTTTTCTTTTATTTTTATTTTCAGCATTTTTAGTTAGTTTTTATTTTTCTTAGCTTAAAACATTTCTCTAAACTTTTTATTTTGATTAGACGTTGAGGATAAACCGGTACTAAAAGCTCTTGTGTCCTTGGACGACCTCGGTATCTTACCAACACTATACTACGCTCACGATGGGTGCACTTGCCTATATGTGTGTCTAGTGTTAGTAAATATCGTGTTTTACAAATTTAAAACTTGACTAAAAAAGTGTTAAAGGGGCTTAAAATATACACCTAATATATATAACACTTGACACCCATCACCCACCATATATATTTATAGGGATGGGTTAAAATGAGAACCACTACGAGTTCTGAGAACCGTGGAACTTTTTGATCCTGCGCGAGTTAGGCCAAAAATTTTTTGCACAAACGTATATGCAAATATTATAAACACATCTGAAAAAAAAAGTAATAAAAAAATTGTTGAGTCGTTAGTTTTGGCTGATGCAAGTTTTTTTTACGCCCTGATAAAAAAATAGTTATCTTCACACAAATTTTACGCCAGCGCGTAAAAAAACTTGCATCAGTCAAAACTAACGATTCGACAATTTTTTTAACTTTTTTTACAGATGTGTTTATAATGTTTGCATCTACGTTTGTGCAAAAAAAATTTGGCCTAACTCGCGCGAGATCAAAAAGTTCGCACGTTTCTCACAACTCGTGATAGTTTTCATTTGAACCGAATCATATATATATATATATATAGGGAAAATGTACTGTACAAATGCGCTTATCGTACATTACGTACGCTACAATCTCAACCGTCAGATCATCTTTCCGCATTGAAAATCGCATGTTGTTTTTTTTTTGTAATAATTTCGCATGTGATAATCATGATGAAATAGCAGGTTGTTTTTTGTAACAATTTCGCATGTGGTAATTCAATTTCGCATGTGATAATTTTGATGAAGTAGCAGGTTGTTTTTTTGTAACAATTTCGCAAGTGATAATTCAATTTCGCATGTGATAATTTTGATGAAATAGCATGTTGGTTTTTTGTAACAATTTCGCATGTGGTAATTCAATTTCGCATGTGATAATTTTGATGAAATAGCATGTTGTTTTTTTGTAACAATTTCGCATGTGGTAATTTGATGAAATCGCATGTGTATAATCTGTGTGTGTGTTACTGTTCATCTTCTTCGACTGTTGGTCGATCATTGTCAGTCTTCTTCCGTTTGACCCTTACAACTCCCAAATTAGTAGTTCTTATTATCGATATCGCACCAAAAGGAACGAAGGGAGGTTGGGGAAGAAGAATTTCAGGTTTTTGAATTTGATTTAGGGTTTGATTTTGAACTATCATCGGTCAATTACAGAGATTTATGACCTCGCAATGACGTTTTTAACCTTCCTGGTATGATTTTAGATATATTAAAATGATTAATTTAATCATTTAAATTAGTTTCGCCCGCGTTTGATCGATTGAAGATCGTACGGCTGAGGGCATCGCGTACATAAAGTAGGATAAGAGGTATTGTACGTTAACCGGCCTCTCTCTCTCTCTCTCTATATATATATATATATATAGGGGACCGCTAAAATGAGAACCACCTCCAGTTGTAAGAACCGTGAGAACTACACCGTACGGGGCGAGGTGGACCAAATTTTTTTTTCATAAACGTAGATGCGTGTATTATAAGCACATTTGTAAAAAATATTCAAAAAAAAAAAATGTCGTGTGTGTAGTTTTGAGCACCACAAGTTTGTGTTTACGGGTACCGTAATTAAATTTTACGGTACCCGTAAACACAAACTTGTGGTGCTTAAAACTACACACACGACATTTTTTTTAATTTTTTTTTAAAAATGTGTTTATAATACAAGCATCTACGTTTATGAAAAAAAATTTTGGTCCAACTCGCCCCGGATCAAAAAGTTCTCACGGTTCTTACAACTGGAGGTGGTTCTCATTTTAGAGGTCCCCTATATATATATATATATATATATATATATATATATATAGGGTAAGATTATTGTAAAAAAAGGCTAAAAGTGTGAGAAAGGTGAGAAATATTGTGGAGATGACATGTATCCTAAATCTAAATTAATTCAAAAGGGTAAACAAGTAATTTTATCATTAATTCGATTAATTACAATCTTCCCATAACCGCCACCTTAATTATAGGAACTGGATTTTTTAAAAGATCTCTATAAACACCATTCAGCAAGTATATAACATCATTCAACAAGTATATAACACCATTCAGCAAGTATATAACACCATTCAGTAAGTATATAACATCATTCATGGACTAAACATCTGTTCGAAACATATCTTTTTCTCTATATAAGTATAGCAATATGGTACTCATATTAAAGATAAAAAAACGCTCGTTATTATGGTGTAATTTTTTTAAAAGAAGTTACGTATAAAAAGTTATTGACGTTTAAAAAAGACGGGGGGGAAGTTACATGTGCATTACTTATATAGAAAATTAATATGTTTAATAGTAAACATTATATACAATTTCGCCATTATGATCTCAACCATTAGATCAAAGATCTAATGGTGTAGATTATTTCTTACCTTTCTAACAAAAAACCTTTTTTTACAGGAACCTCTACCTATATATATATATATAGGGGAAGGTTCATTTGAGAAGAAAGTTAATGTGAGAAGAAAAAGAAGAAAGGGTATGATGGTAAAACATTAAATAGTTTATAACTCCTCCGATTAATTATGTTATCTCTCATTAATAAAGCAAAAACATTTTATCCTACACATTTCAAAATTTATCCTACATATATCTTACACTTAGCGAAATTTACCCTACACATATCTAAATTTATCATACACGTTTAAGAATTTATCCTACACATACTAAAATTTATCCTACACATGTCGAAAATTGTCCTTAATCCTAAATTATTTTATCTTGAAAGAGTATATTTAAAAGTGAGTTACAATTTTAATTAGTTAGCTAGTTAATTACAATTAGAAATTTACTTATATGCCCTTATTAATAATATTAAATACACATATTAAATGAAGTAAAATGGAGAATTTCTATTGGTTTAAAACTTATTCTTTTTATTCTTACAAAATTTTTCTTCTCATTTGAACCCTCCACTATATATATATATATATATATATATATATATATATATATATATATATATATATATATATAGGGTAAGGTTTATGCGAGAACCACCCTTATTGCGAGAACCCCGAGAACCAATGTGAACACAAAATAAAATCTAAAAAAAATCAAAAAAGCACTCAAAATTTTTTTTTAATTTTTTTAATATTTTTTAATAAAAAATCTCTATATTTCGTTACCATAAAAAAAATAAAAAAATAAAAAAAACTTTTTTTTTTCGAGTAACAGTTATCCATGCACATGTGTATATGTATCATTACTTCAACAAATTCGGTAATACGTTATCAGGAATAGACAATTTCACTTTAATTTACAATACCATTAGTAATACACTACTTTTTACATTACCAATATTCAAAATGCACATGTGCATAATTAGGTATAACCATGATATAACGTGTTTTGATACAAAAAATTTGTGATTTTAAATGGAGAAGTAGACCCATATACATGTTTTTTGGTTAGTTATATCTAGTGGTTGATGGTTTGGTTATAGTTGTCAATTTTTTATGTAATATGTTGATTGAATGGTATAAATGGTGTTTACATACATGTAATAAAGTGAAAATATTGTTAATGGTATTGTATTATGGATGGTAGGAGGTAATGGTATTGTATTATGGATGGTATGATAGATGAAAGGGAAAGTGTATTCAAAGTGGTGTACCAAAACACCTTATTTCATGTTGATACATATAAATGCACATGTGCATTTCTAATATTGGTAATGTAAAAAGTAGTGTATTACATATGGTAGTGTAAATGAAAGTGCAATTGTCTAATATATGTAATGAATTACGGAATTTGTCAAAGAAATGACAAAAATGCACATGTGCATGCTTGTGTATTATGGATGGAATGATAGATGAAAGAGAAAGTAGTGTACCAAAACACCTTATTTCCTGTTGATACATATAGATGCACATGTGCATTTCTAACATTGTTAACGTAAAAAGTAGTGTATTACACGTGGTAGTGTAAATGAAAGTGCAATTGACTATTATTTGTAATGAATTACGGAATTTGACAAAGAAACGATACATATGCACATGTGCATGGATAACTGTTACTCGGAATTTTTTTTTTTATTTTTTTTTTATTTTTTTTATTAACAAAATATTGCGAATTTTTCAAAAAAAATAGTAAAAAAATAAAAAATTTTTTTTTTTGTGTTTTTTAGATTTTTTTAGGAATTACTGTTTGTGTTCACACTGGTTCTCGCGGTTCTCGCAATAAAGGGTGGTTCCTAACGGATCTTTGTCCTATATGTATGTATGTATGTATATATATATATATATATATATATATATATATATATATATATATATAGGGGACCGCTAAAATGAGAACTACCTCCAGTTGTAAGAACCGTGAGAACTTTTTGATACGGGGCGAGTTGGACCAAATTTTTTTTTTCATAAACGTAGATGCTTGTATTATAAACACATTTGTAAAAAAAATTTTAAAAAAAATGTCGTGTGTGTAGTTTTGAACACCACAAGTTTGTGTTTACGGGTCCCGTAAACGCAAAATTTGGGTGCTCAAAACTACACACCCGACATTTTTTTTACAAATGTGTTTATAATACATGCATCTACGTTTATGAAAAAAATTTTTGGTCCACCTCGCCCCGTACGGTGTAGTTCTCACAGTTCTTACAACTGGAGGTGGTTCTCATTTTAGCGGTCCCATATATATATATATATATATATATATATAATATATATATATAGGTTGAGGTTCCTGTAAAAAAAAGGTTTTTTGTTAGAAAGGTAAGAAAGAATCTACACCATTAGATCTTTGATCTAATGGTTGAGATCATAATGGTAAAATTGTACATAATGTTTACTATTAAACATATTAATTTTCTATATAAGTAATGCACATGTAACTTCCCTCCGTCTTTTTTAAACGTCAATAACTTTTTATACGTAACTTCTTTTAAAAAAAATTACACCATAATAACAAGCGTTTACCGGTATTTATTTAATTTATTTTTCTTTCGATAAACTGGCACTGTATTACTACTATACCGTACTGATCAACATGGTACTTGTACCTGTATTTGTTTTTATGGTTTCCTGTTTAATAACGGATTCTGTGCCACTACCGTAGTGAACCGAACCAAAACCGACCAAACAAAATTGGTACCGGTACCTGTATTTTTTATTATTTTTGTTTTTGATAAACTGACACCGTATTACTACCATACACTGCTGAACAACATCGGTATTGGTACCTATATTCATTATTATGCTTTCCGGTTTCGATAATTTTTGTTTATAAAAGTTTTTCTACAATGATGAATGAATATCGGTACCAGTACTGTGGCTATATGAACCATCAATACGGTTTGAACAATATCGTGTCGTTACTAGTGTTCGTTCTTATCATTTTCGATCGATATAAAACAAGTGTGGATTTCTATACTGAGTGCATGTGTTGCACCGGTTAACGAATAACGAACCAAACTAATATCGATCAGATGCCCGCAATAAAGTACCGCTGTAACGCGCGGACAAATAATCTAGTTTATATAATTGGAAAGTGGCTATGAATAATATGTTTTAATAGTGTATTTCTTTTTTAAATAATATTTATTTATATATTAAATTTAATATTTTTTTATACATTTTATACATATGAATACTAACTACTCGTGAGTAGTAGTAACCATAATTAAAAAAAATTGTTAAATAGTTTTGAATAATAAGTAGTGGTTGAAAATATATTAAACAAATTGTTTTTATGATAATACAAATATAACCATTAACATATTTTTTTGGTTCAATTATAAATAAGTTAATGTATAATGATTTTTTTCTTATCGTGACGAATCTAATCATACCATACGGACAACATAGTTACCGGTATTCTTTTTTATGTTTTTTTGATGTTCCTACCGGTTTTGTGACGAGCTAATTCAATTTTTGAATAACATCGATACCGGTAAAACCATTGTCGGTTGCCACTATTCATACTGGTATAAGTTTAGTCGAAGCTGAAGTTGTCTTCACCCATATGTTCGTTTTTATTTCTTTGACTGCAACATCGAGTACTCGTATCGTCCCGTTTCATAATGAACCGAACCGATACCCACCGAAAAGTAACCCGCGGCGAAGCGTGAGGAAATCGACTAGTATATATTAATTTGTAACATCCCAATGAATAGTGTTTTTTTTGTCTTTATGTGGGCTTTTTTGTGTTTTTTTAAGTTTCAACTGGTTTTGTAAATGTAACGAACCGGTCCGACGTCGACCAAACGTTAGTACTGCTGCCGCATAACGCGAAGTAACGGCTTTTTTCAGTTTCAACCGGTATTGTGCAGGTAACGAAACGGTACCGTCGTCGCGTAACACAATATGTAACTATATTGTGTTTTTGTTGTTTTTAATGTGTTTTTTAAGTTTCAACAGGTATTGTACTCGAAACGAAACGAAACGAACCGAACCCACACCGACCAAAGGTTAATACCGCCGCCGTGTAGCGCGTGTGTAACATGTTTTTATTTAAGTTTCAACTAGGTTTGTACATCGCACGAAATGGTATTGCCGATGTGTAACATTGGTGTAACGTGTTTTTTATAAGTTTCAACCGTTATTGTACAAGTGATGAAAGGAATAGGACTGATACAATCGAACGTTGGTACCACCCCAATAGCGCGGATGTAACTCACTAGTATATATATTAATCCATAACATGGAGATGAATATTAACTCTTTTTCTTTAATGAGTTTTCTTTTTATTGTAAATTTAAGGTTTTTTTATTTTTGTATAAAAACTTTAGTTTTTCTATGATTTGCCTGATAATTTAATTTAGGGGTGGGCATTTGCCAAGAACCAACCCGACCCGATAACCGAACACCATGTAAATTGCTACCCGGAAATAATACCCGTGACGTGTGCAAAATGTAACATATAAATTATATCAAATGAGGCATAAAACTAACCCTTTTTAGTACTAATGTTGGAAAAAGTGTGTTTTTGTCTTCCTTTTGAATTTACATGACCAAATGAGCTTAAACGAGCAAAAGGAACAAATATACAGCCAAAACCAACATAAATACACAGAAAAGGAATAAACGTGACATGCCCGACCCCTCGGCAGCATCCCCAAAGCAAAAACAAAGAAACAGAAGACTGACCACGGGGTCGTGCCCGCTGGACACGCGGGCGTGGTCAGGTGCCTGTAGAAAAGACAAAGTTGTAGAAGCTTCTATGCCCACCACGGGGGCATGCCCAGCTCAGCACGGGGCGTGGTCAACGCTAAGATACGCAGAATCTTGCAAAATCTTAATAGTACAGATACGCTTCTGCCCACGGGGCCGTGCCCGCTGAACACGGGCCGTGTGGAACCCTCTGCTGACACATGCATTTAATGAAGGAAGAGAAAAGGCTGGCCACGGGGGCGTGCCCGCTGGACACGGGGCCGTGGCCAGAGCTCTGTGCAGGCTATAAATAGGGGTGCTTGGCTCACTTCAAAGGCATCCCTTGGCAAACCACTACTCTCTCACTTTGCCACCACTCCACCACCACTACACCACCAACACCCACCATCATCATCCATCATCCATCTTTAGTGTGTGTAGTAGTCTTGGGATCCAATATTGATCCTAAGAGTTCTTGCCAATCAAAGGTCATGTTTGGTTAAGCGTCTTACATCACTTGGTGAAGACAAGTCTTTTATGTATTACTTTTGATTTTTAATCTTTCGGCACTTTTTATTTGGTTTTGTATTAATGACTTTAATAACTAGTTTCTTATGTTGAAGGTGAATTTTCTTTATCATTTGTCTGTGGTGTCTTGACATTACTTTACTGTCTATATAAAGTAAAAGATTTACACCATTCATGTCTCTACGGTCTATATAGAGATATGTTGGCTACCTGGTCGGGGGTTAAGGGAATGGTTTAGTAAGGTTCTTGCCTTGTTCAGTGTATAGATCCTGCAAGGACCTGGTTCAATCTTACTAGGACCTCCTTCAATACCCACTGGTATTGGATGGCGGGGGGTGCGAATAGCTTGAACCCCTCATATGTAAACTACTATTAATACATTAAACCGGCTACTTGGGATTGTATCCCTGCTGACTCAAACCACTTAGCCGAGTGTAACGTCACCTTCAAAAGAGGGGCATACCACTTTTCGCATTAATAACTTAATTAATTATCTTTCAGTATTCCGACCCTTTGGGATTGTATCCTTGCTGACTCAAACCACTGGGTTGAGGGTAATGTCACCTTCAGAAGAGGGGCCTACTACTATAACTAAGATAATCTCTTAAAAAGTCCGAAAGTGCAAAAATCATCAAAGGATACATTAAAGACGAGTCGGATCCAAGTGATTCATCTTGTCTATCTTTTTTTGTTTTATTTTTATTTCTGCATTTTTAGTTTTTATTTCTTGTTTAAAACCTTTTCTCAAAAATTTTAGATTAATTAGACGTTGAGGATAAACTGGTACTAAATGCTCTTGTGTCCTTGGACGACCTCGGTATCTTACCATTGCTATACTACGCTCACGATGGGTGCACTTGCCCAAGTGTGTGTTTAGTGTTAGTAGAATATCGTGTTTTATGAATTCAAAACTTGATTAATGTGTAAAATGGGCTTAAATATCAATAAAATCATATCACGCCGAACGCACACCAAGTTTTTGGCGCCGTTGCCGGGGACACAAGGATTTTAAGAAAGTTTGGAATCAACGGCCTAATTATTTTTACTTGTTTTTTCTAATTTTTTAAGGTTTTTTTCTTAATTTTTCAGTTTCTGCAGACTTCAGCACGGGCCGTGCCTGGTCGGACACGGGGCCGTGTCCATCAAACTTACTGGCAATTGTTGTCTTCTGAGTTACAGAAGAGTGACCACGGGGCCGTGGCGGTGCACCACGGGGCCGTGCTGAACTCCCCAGTAACTGGGATCCAGAAAACAACCATTGTAACCATGACCACGGGCCGTGGTCAGCGACCTCGGGGCCGTGGTGAGACATCTGACTGTAACAACCCGACCTTTCGATTCATTATAATAAGAAATGACAGATCTACCATTTCTTGCTTAACTATTGCTCATTTATTGCTTAATTACTTTGTACTCTCGAGATTCCTATTATCGCAAAAGGGTTTGAACGGTGTTTTAAACTATGTTTTACAACGCATTCACAACGCTTATTCAAAATGCATTTAAATGCAGCTTACAATGCATACTATTTAACGCAGTTTATCGTATTTTATCGTATATCACATCGCTTGTATATACTAACGCTATGACATCGCAATCGCGTCGCAATCTCAGCGCAACTCGAAACGCAGACTTACTTTTATGCATTTTATGTGTTATGTGTGTTATTTGTGCGATTACTTGTTTAATGTTATGTGGTTATATCCTCACAACGCTCACTCGCAACTCGCTTAAACACAACGCAACGCTTATCGCACGAAATGAAAGTCGGAAACCAACAAAACGCAACTCGGCTGGTTGAATGACCACCCGATTGAATGGACATCCGTCTGGATGACCATCCGATCGGATGGCCATCCGATCGACTAGCCATCCGACCCATCGCTCCACCACCTCAATCTCTCTCTCACACTATAAATACCCGCCTGTCACAACACTGTTCACTGATGTGATAGCTACATTCGACCAGACGCTCCCAAGTCCCTTCCAATCACTTTTCTCTCGATTCAAGGCTATTTCGTAAGTAATTTTTCCTAAATCTTATACTTCCATCATCACTACACGCTTTCTCATCATCTTCTCCAACAAAATCTTACATTTTCTCCATGAAATCACCTGATTTGGACACCTTGAAGGTGACATCATCACGGAAGCATATGCAAACGGTGGTGTGACGTCATCCCGTCAAGGATGGTTCAGATCTAAAGGATTTCTACACTATACAACACACATCTCAACGAGATTCAACATTTCTCAAACTGATTTCTACATTTTTTTCAAACTTTTCTTCAACATTCTACACAAAACCGATAGGAATCTAGACTCATTCAGGCTCTCTACTCATTCTCTAGTTGAGAACCGGCTTGAGGATGGATTTCCACCAAGGAGACGACCGATTAACGGGTTGAGCATGAATCTCATCAAAGACAGTTAGTCGGAGCGAATGGGGTGATTCCTATCCGTTCGCCTGAGCTGGACATGGTGTGGATTACCGTTGTTTGACACGTCGTCACACCGTCTCCGTTAAACTTCAGAACTTTTTAACTTAGACGATTTTACAAAATTTTCAAACAACAGACCACCCACTCGAATAGCCATCTGGCCGAATAACCATTCGACCGAATGACCATTTGACCAGGTGACTTGTCTCTTATACTATTCCTTGATCAAAACTTCAAAGAATATCAAACTCTTAGTCGAATAGCCATCCGATAAAATGGCCATCCGTCTGGATGACCATCCGACCGGATGACTTGATTTATACTACAACGAAAACTTCAAAAGTCTCAAAATGATTTACAAACGCACTTAGTCATTTGAATGATCAACCGTTCGAATGGTAATCCAAACGATGACCATCCGTCCGGATGACCATCCGTCCGGATGACCATCCATTCGACTCACCATTCGACGCTCGCTGTTTACACACTGTTTAACGCTTACACTACTGTTCTATACTCAGGCTAACTCAGCCCTCCCTTCAATCCAATACAGTAGGTGTTTAATAACTACGGACTACTGTGAGTATACTCGAACCCATTTTTGTTTAACGCACTTTGGGTGTTACATATGTCCTATATCAAATCACATCGAACACATAACGCAAACACTTTTAACGCTAACCGCTCTCGCATGTTATACGTGACTCGATGAATGCTTGTATGTTATGTTTACACAGTGATTGTTTGCCTGACACCTTAGCAATGATAGTACTATAGTTTGGACTCAGCACCTGTCGTGGACAGGGGTTGTTAAGGGCTTTACTTCACATGGTCATAGTGGTGATAATGTGTTGCGCATTCTACACTCGCAGTCATGTTGGTTGCATACTTCATTGTCGATAACTTACTTGATTCACATTTCTACGTATTACATGTTGGTTATTCGTAAACGCTTTCGCTATACTATATGCTACTCAAACTTGTATACTCACCTTTACACTCTGTGTATTGACTTTATTTTAACGTATGTGTCAGGTTGATAGGATGCTATGTTTACTGTGATGAATCGAGTAGGAGGTCTAGAAACAAACTAATTAAATCTGAGTTGTCGGAACAACTTATTGTTTTTGAGACTATTATATGTAATGACTGTTTATGCTTTATATGTTAATGGTATGGGACGTTAACGTTAAATATATTGTCACTTAATAGTTGTTATGGATTCTCTTGGACAATCTGTTTCGCTCAGTGCCACGCCCCGATGTTTCCGCCATCGGTTGGGGTGTGACACTGACCAACGTTCTTTTTTGTTTTTATCACAGGACTTGGAACCTAGTCACAACACCTGAACTTTATACACAGTGCATGAGCTCTAGTTCCAATAAAGACATAAAAGAGCCTCTAGACGAACCCGAATGCTTTCTAAGAAAGAGACTAAAAGCTAAAACCAAGAGAAAGCTCCGGGGGACCAACTTCCAATGGCGGATCAGTGTACCATGATGGATTTCCTACGGCCCACGGTAGGTAATCTCGGAGCCTCCATCAATGCACCGAATGTCGATGCCAACAACTTCGAACTTCAGCCGCATTTGATTCAAATGCTCCAAAATTTCGCAACCTTCCATGGCCTAGCTGATGAAGATCCCCATTTACATATTACCAACTTTTTGGAAATATGTGATACTTTCCGAATCAACGGAGCATCAAACGACGCCATCCGCCTCCGAATGTTCCCATTTTCATTCAAAGACCGAGCTAAGACTTGGCTTAACACCCTCCCAAGTGGTTCGATAAACACTTGGGATGAACTTGCCCAAAAGTTTCTATATAAGTGTTTCCCACCCTCTAAAACCGCTAAATTAATGGCTAAAATTAATACATATTCACAAGAGGACGGGGAATCCTTATATGAAACTTGGGAAAGATTCAAGGAGCTATTGAGGAAATGTCCTCATCATGGTCTCGCAGTGTGGCAACAAGTATCCACTTTCTATAATGGGTTGTTGCCACACACAAGACAAACACTCGACTCTAGCTCTGGGGGACTCCTAGGTAATCGTCGCCCAAATGAAATTTATAATCAAATTGAGGAAATTGCTCAAAACAATTTTCAATGGCACACCCCCCGAGGCATAAAATCTATTGCCCCGGGCGCCCATAAAGTGGATGAAAACACCTCTTTACAAGCCCAAATCGAGGCCCTATCTTCAAAAATAAAAAAAGTTAGAAATGGCAAAAACGGCCTTGGTTATGGCTTGCGAAGGGTGTGGTGGGCCACATGAAAATTGGAGTTGTATGAAAGAAATAGATAATAAAACGGAAATGGTAAACTACATTGATAATAGACCTAGGCCGTCGGGTCCCCCAACGGGCACCTACAACCAAGGATGGCGTAACCACCCTAACCTTGGTTGGAGGGAACCCGACAATAGTAGTAACCAACAAAACCAAAACCAACGAACAAACTTTCAACAACAACCAAGAAATGAGTCACAAAATTTCTCTCAACAACAACAAGGGGGACGGGAGAGGCTTGAAGACATTGTTTCACGCCTCATCTCCAAAACCAAAAAAAGGAACTCGGATCGATTCCTACAAATGGAATCGAACTTTAGAAATCAACAAGCTAGTATTCAAAACATTGAAAAACAACTAAATCAACTAGCCTGAAATTTCTCCAAGAGGCCAAAAGGCGCACTACCTAGCAATACCGAAACCAATCCAAAGGCGCAAGTACATCTCATAACACTAAGAAACCGGACCGTAGGTCCCGAGGAGGCCCCATTACCTCCATCCAACAAAAATCCACCCATTCAAACCGCAGCCTCGCCACCAACCCATAAAGAAACAACTCCTCCATCAAATCCCGAACCCACCAAGAACCCCTCGGTGCCCTACCCCGGTCGATTACTTCGTTAAAAGACCGACGAGCAATTCACAAAATTCATAAACTTGCTAAAACAATTGCATATCAATCTTCCATTTGTGGAAATCCTCACCCAAATGCCAAAGTATTCAAAATTTATGAGAGACTTCCTCACTCACAAAAGAAAGATTGAAACATTTCAATTGGTCAATCTAAGTGAAGAATGCTCTGTCTGACTACTCAACAAACTCCCACAAAAGAAAATCGACCCCGGAAGCTTCACCATCCCTTGCTCCATTGGGGGATCACCTGTACGCAGTGCGCTAGCCGACCTTGGGGCTAGCATCAATCATATGCCCACATCAATGTTTGACTGACTCGGACAAGGTAAGACAAGCCCCATAAAGATGACCATACAACTCTCCGATAGGTCTATCAAATACCCGCAAGGTGTCGCCGAGAATTTATTGTAAAAGTCGGAGACTTTGTCTTCCCGGCCGACTTTGTCATACTCGACATGGAGGAAGACACCGAAGTACCACTCATTTTAGGAAGACCATTCCTTGCCACCGCTCACGCAATGGTGGATATGAGTGATGGGAAGTTAACATTGAGGGTCAGAGACAAAGAAATGAAATTCGGGGATGGGAAAAGAGTAGAGGACGACCCAGTCAACTACATGGATGTCATAGAATCAAGCTTGGATGACGCTCTCCGACGGTGCAACACGGGATGCGAGACATCCCGCTCGGGTAACATATGACTGACTTAGGGTCTAGCCAAGGACCCTTATAAACGTGGCGCACCACGGAGGTATTCCGCGAAACTATCATTAGTTTTTAGTTTAGTATAACTTTTATATTTTCTAGTTTAGCTTTACTTTTTAGGAATAAAACACACTTGAAAAGGTGGAGGTTACCAAGGGAATGTTAAAACCACACCCCATGCACAAAAACAAAGCCTCCCGACAAATTTTCCAGCATTACAGCAAGTTCAGCACGGGGTCGTGCTCAACCCAACACGCCCCGTGCCCAGGCTCTGTAGAAATTTGCCCAGTTCAGGTAACTGGACACGGGGTCGTGCTCGCTGAACACGCCTCGTGTCCAGCCTTCTGTTAAATTTTGTTACTGGCAATCTGACCACGGGGCCGTGCCCGGACCAACACGGGGCCGTGGCCAGACGCCCAGTGTAGATGCACTATGTCTGTAGCTTCCGTCTGTACTTAGTCTATATTTTGTCCTAGTTGTCGTCATTGTATAGTTTTGTTTATATTATCGAATCGGGGACGAAACGAATGTTAACGCGTTTTGTAAAGTCCATCTGATCGGATGGGTATGGCTCATCCGGATGGTTTCTCCCTGATTCAGCTCGCCTATAAATAGGAGACTTGGGTCTCATTTGTAGTAGTTCTTTGGTTGTCTCTGAGGTGGAGCTCTTGCCAATTCTCACCGGATCTTTGTACTTTTGCACATCTTTAATGAGAATGGAAGCTTTAAACGTTGTATTCGTTGTTGATCTTACTCCTACACTGTATTTGGATTCCGCACTACTACAGTGACCGCAGATCTGACCTGAGTTGTTCAATCTAGAACCGAACTACCGGTCCTCACAAGTGGTATCAGAGCTTGGAGGTCGGATTTGGAGAGGATCTAAAGAGATTTCACAGAGATTTGACCGATTTCAGCCGATTCTACCGGAGATTTCATCTGATTCTTCATATATTTCTCTGATTTTATCTTTGTTCTACCTTTTCTCATCTCAAACACCTAAAATTCTAAAATTGACTAAGATTTCACGGTTAAAATTGCCTAAAAATCACACAATCTGTGCGCGTACATCATTGTACAATCCTACAAAGTTTCACAGCAAAATTCAAACAAATTCACATAAAAATCGATCAAAAACCATGAATTTTTAGATGAACAGTGCGGACGTCACTCATCCGATCGGATAGTCATCCAACCGGATTGCACCTTTACTATTTCAAGTGTTCTTGCTGATGTCATCAGTCATCCAATCGGATAGTCATCCGACCGGATAGAGTTTTTGTTGTTTGAAAGTTCAAGTTCTTAGATCGACTGACCATCCGATCGGATAGCCATCCGACCAAATAGTTATCCGACACTTGGCACTTTAGAGACTTATTCATTTGGTCTTTTCATCCGCATAGCCATCCGGACGACTGACCATCCGATCAATTATTGTTTTTGTGTATTCAAGTTTGACCGAGTTTGACTTTTTCAGCTACTACAATCATGGGTAACGAGTTTCTAAACCCGTTTGGTGACTTTTTCACGTACAATATCACCGGAGCTACATCATCAGACACAAATCCTAAAGCAGCCACAAAAGCGATATCAGATTCGCTTAGTGTGGACAACGCCTATGGCACATATAACAACCCACCGAAACTTATGGCTATCGAGGACTACAACCGCTGGGCAAAACGTTTTGATGGTTGGTTGAGGGCCTTTGGTTATGACAGTTGGAATGTATGAAAAATGGATACAATAACACAAGAAGTGATTATGAGAATCTGCGAGATGATGAGCAGGATGAATTTATTGCCGAACAAAAAGCCATTACACTCTTGCACCAATCTATACGAGACGATATTATCTCTTTGATCGATTACGAGACCTCAAAAAATTTGTGGAGTAAATTGGAGAAGAAGTGCACGGGTAGAGAGGAGATTGTTAAAAACAAGAAGTCACTGTTGAAAAAAGAGTTTGATCTATTTGCTTGCATGAAAAAAGAAAATGTTCGTCAAATGATAGAAAGATTTTGCCATTTGAAAGCAGAACTAGAAAGATTTGGCATTAATAAGGATAAAGAAGAGTTAGTTGATAAGCTGTTCGGAGCATTACCGAACGAACAAGATTGGCAGTATTTTGGATTAGTGCTAAAGAACACAAAGAAGATGGCAGATATTACACTGGGCTGGCTGATTGAGAAGCTAGAGGGGCACGAGTTAGAGATCAAGAAGCTGAACAAAGTGAACAATATACAGTATCAACAGAATGTGGATTTGTACTACAGGGGTAGCGTGATTCCAAAATCTTCGTCACCAAAGACTGCTTTCAGTGCTGAAAGTTCAAACACTGTTGCAAAAGAGAATTCAAGCAGTGGGTCTTCATCGAGTGGTTACGGGTATCATGGTACTGGTTCAAGTACACCTACATCGTCTGCATCAAAGACTCAGCAACCACAAAGTGTTCCAAACGCCAACGTCTTTCAATGTAACATTGCTGTCAACCTTAACAACGCCCAGAACTTCAATGAAGAAACTGCTAAACAACAAATGGTGTTTCTTGCATTGATTTTGGAATCTTATGAGAGTCTCGTGGTGGGGAAGATTGGCAATACGAATCTTACCAAAGAAGACTACAATCAGATTGAGATTGAGCTGGAAGAGATGGAGCTCATAGATATCCGTTGGTGTATGGCTAGCGTTATTCGTCGAGCACAACGTTTCATGGAGATCATAGGGCGACGGTCGATTGGAGGATCGTCAACAAAGTTAGGATTTGACAAGTCGAAGGTGACTTGTTTCAAATGCAAACAAAAATGTCACTTCAAGAGGGAATGCCGAAATTCAGCAGCTGATGAAACTGCGAATCCTTTTCATGATGACTACTACAGAAAAGCAGTTTATCATAGGAATCGTGAAGAGCCACCAAAAATGAAGCAAATCAAAGACAATCCGAAAGAAAAATTGAGGGCTCTTACGGTGATTCAAGACGATAAAGGGTTCAACTGGAGTGATTTTCTTCTAGAGGAGGATGTTGTTGGTTACGTATTCATGGTAGAAGTCAAAACAAAATCAATGTACAATAGAGAAAGAAGTCTGGCACAGAGAAAATATCAAAGAATGTATGAGGCCTTCAAAGAAGCTAGGAAAGCGAAAAGGTGGGATCCAGACAGAGAATGCTACTTGGATCCAAAAGGAAATATCTGCATTGATCCGAAAACAATTGATTTCGAAGCTCTTGTAAAGTCGATTCCTTCAGAAGAGGAGCAGATAAAAATCGATGCAGAGATAAGAGCTGAGAAGGAGAGATTGAGACAGGAGAGATATGAGGAATATCTGAGGTCAAAGGAGTCTAAAAAGGTAGATGAAGGGATTATCGATGTTAAAGCACAGATGACAACCGAGAACTTGACAAAGATGGCAGACCAAGTCATGATGGCAAAGGCATTAGAGGTAGATTCCACATCCGCTTCTGAGTCTGAGTTGTCGGAAAAGATCAGTTCTAGTTGTTCAGATAGTGACCCAGGTAAGGCTGAAAATGCTAAATCTGAAAGTTATTGCAGAAATTGCATGAAAGAATGCAAAGTCTATAATACACATGAGTATCTCTCTCGATCGCGAATCCAGGAGCTGACAAATAAAATTAACATTCTAAACAGAAAAGTAATTAGTCGAGACAAATTGATAAAAAGTTCAACTGATAGAATAAATGAGTTAACTGAAAAAATTAAAACTGATGAAAATGATGTTGAACGATTTCGAAAGGAAAATGAAAAGTTAATGCTTGAGAGCAGAAAAATTTCTGAGGATTTTGACAAACTGAAAAGAACAATTAAAGATTCAGACGAACGTAACTCAAAAACTCGTAAAGAAAACTCAGAATTATCTGGTGTTCTTCAAGCGAAAGAAAAATTGATTTATGCTCAACAGGATAAGATTGCGAATCTCAAGCTTCAGTATCAGGAAGCTAAAATTGAGAATGAGAGAATCAACTTGAAGCTGAACAGTTATTCTTCTGCCAGCTTTGTTCTACAACACATAGTTCCTAAACCAATTGGAAAGAACAAAGAAGGTGAAGATGTATATTCTGATGGAACCGGGGTTGGGTATCACAAGGTTCCACCACCCATGTGCAATAACTTCACTAAAAACAATCATGGTTGGTAAATGAATCAGATCTAAGTAAGAAAAGTGATGCTGAAAAGTTTCCAGATAACATTGATGTCACGTTTACCTCACAATCCGATGAAGATAGCATCGAATCTGAGATTGTGAAGGAAGTTGTTGAAAAAGTTTTAAAATCTGATAGTGATTCCACAATTGAAAGATGATGATTGTTTCTTGAATAATTACACCCCGAAACCTAAGTCCCAGAACAACTTAAAGGATGAACCAACTCCTGTCATGTACAAGATGATTGGTTCGGATAAGTTGTACTCGGATAAAGAGTTTCCGATTGAAAATGTTAATGTGGATAAACTGAAAAAGGTTTTCAAGTTAGTTGAGATTAATGTTTCTGAGGTCAATGGTTTGTCAAGCACTAAAAGGATTTTGAATTTTCAACGTGATAAATCTTACTATAACAAACCAAGTGTGCCACCAGATTTTCACAATAACAACCAAAACAGAGGGTTTGGTGGGCATCAGGGTGGTAAGAATTATTAGAAAAGAAACTTTCAGAATTCAAAGTTTGTGAAAAAGACAACATTTGTGAAGAGTTCGAGATCAATGACCGAACAAGAATCCGAAATCTTTTCGAAAACCAATGAAGAATTCATCGAAAAGAAAGCCTCACAAACACAGAATGATGGTCAGAGTTGGGTTACTGACACCCGAACGTGCTTCAAATGCAATCAGATTGGTCATATTGCACGAAAAGGTACCAATCAACGACCTAAATCTGTGATTGTTGAGAATCCAAAAAAGTTAAATGATGCTAAAGGCAAAAAACCTATGTTTGTTGAAAGGAAGATTCCAAAATCTGAAAACGTTAAAACCAAATCTAAACCTGTTAAACAACCGGTAAAGAAAAATGGTGAATCTTCCAAACGGTTTACTCCTCCACAACAAACATGGATGCCAAAATCTGAAGTAAAGGCATCAACTGAAACAAAACCAAAGGTTCCTGCTAGTGCTACAAAACAAACATCTTCAACCAAACCAGTTAAGATGTCCGTACCTTTGGATTTGTATCAGAAGCTTGAAAAACAAACTTCTTCGACCCCACCAGGCAAGAAGTATGTTCCGAAAAAGGTTCAACCATCTGGTCAACCTAAAAAGGTTGAATTTTTTCTATACAAAGAAGATGAGGTTGGAACCGAGAAAGATTTGGAAATGAACGACAAAAACTTCCCACCACTATACACAATGAAGACACACCTTAAAGTCAAGCTACCCAAGTCAATGGAGGCTTGGGTTGCTTCATCATATAACTAAATTGCATGCAAAATGTGCAGGAGCTCCCGAGATCTATTTCAAAGTGGATTATGGATAGCGGAGCATCCAGGCACATGACAGGGCGGAAGACCCTACTGTACGATGTTAGAGGGTTTAATGGTGGTTATGTTGGTTTTGCGGAAACCAAGGTGGTAGAATTATTGGGGAGGTCACATTATCCAATGGTGTCATATCATTCGAGCGAGTCAACTACATACTAGAACTGGAGAAAAATTTACTGAGCATCTCTCAAATTTGTGACAGAATGTACACAATGCTCTTTACCGACAAGGAATGTCTGATTCTAAAGCCAGGGTTTGTTGTCCCTGAAGAATGGATCATCATGCGAGCACCGAGGGAAAATGATCTGTACATGCTAGATATGAGTGTTGATACAAAAATTTCGGGTTAACCTCAGTGTTTTGTGTCAAAAGCTACCGAGAAGGAGTCAGTATTGTGGCATCAGAAGATGGGCCACATCCACCTGCGAAAGATGAATCACCTGGTTCATAACGATATAGTCAAAGGTGTGAATCTGAAGAGTTTCCATTTGGAGGGAGAGTGTATAAGTTGTCTAAAAGGAAAGCAACACAAGAAGTCTCATCCGAGGAAAATGGAGAACTCAATCTCGAGACCACTTGAAGGTCTTCACACGGATCTCTTTGGTCCTGTGAATGTGAAGAGCATTACTGGTGATTTATACTGCTTACTGGTTACGGATGACTACTCAAGATTTTCGTGGGTAATGTTCTTGAAGTCAAA
Organism: Helianthus tuberosus; assembly: GCA_030545235.1. Taxonomy (NCBI): domain Eukaryota; kingdom Viridiplantae; phylum Streptophyta; class Magnoliopsida; order Asterales; family Asteraceae; genus Helianthus; species Helianthus tuberosus. Next base: position 79,048,447 of record CM060417.1, on the reverse strand, counting down.
GGATGAAACATATGAGAGTTTGCTGAAACTGTTCAAGAAGATAGAAAACTTGTACCAGACCCGCATATGTCAATTACGGAGTGATAATGGTACCGAGTTTAAAAACAATAAGATGGAAGAATTTTGTGACAGAAGGGTATACTGCAAGAATTCAGTGCGCCGTACACTCCACAGCAGAATGGAGTTGCAAAAAGGAAAAACCAGACACTGATAAAGACAGCGCGAACGATGTTGGCTGACGCAAAGCTTCCTATAAACTTTTGGGGAGAAGCCGTATCTGTCGCTTGCTATACTCTCAATCGGGTTCTAACTGTGAAGAAGCATAACAAGATGTGTTTCGAGCTACTCAACAAACGAAAGCCTAAGTTGGAATATCTAGAGCCGTTTGGGTCTCCCTGCACGGTATTGGATCCTGATGGAAAATTTGGTGCTAAGGTTTTGGAAGGAATCTTCGTGGGTTATTCTAGTCCACTTAGACGGGTCTTCGTTCCAAGTCTTGGGAGAATCATTGAAGCTCAGCACGTAAAATGTCAAGGATACACTATGCCTCCACAGAAACCTGCTGACTCGTGGCGATACGACTACGAGACATTATGGGAGTCATTCGACTTACCTGAAGAGCCAGAGTTTATGGATCAAATAAATCTATTTCTGGAATATGAAGCTTCCCAGATGAATAGATTGCCTGCCAAGTCTTCCAAGCGTCAACAGATTCCAAATGATCATGAAGCTAGTCCCAGTCACAATGGTCACAGTGATACAGATTTGCAGCAAACTCAGACTACTTCAGAACAAGAGCCTGCTCCATAAAATCAGACAACAGTTTTTGATGATTCAGAGTCTGGTTCGGATAGCCCGACCTTTGATGGAGGTGATTCAGAACCTGAGGGGGAGCAGATCCAGTCTGCAGATCAGACAGTTCAAGTCGATGAACATGTTGCAAATCAGAATGTCACAAATTTGGAAAGCGAGGTGAACGTTCCCGGTGAAGTTATGCCGAGGACTCTATCTTAACACCCTGAAGAGTTGATAATTGGAGAATTACAATTAGGAGTTCGAACGAGAAGTCAAATCGACCAAGGCTTTGCATGTTTTTACACTAAAATTGCACCATTACAAAATGATTTCTCACTCAGTTGCTTTATCTCGCAGGTTGAACCACGAACGTAGAAAGAAGCACTGACAGAGGAATCATGGGATAATGCAATGCAAGAGGAGCTTGGTCAATTTGAAAAGCTCGGAGTTTGGAAGCTAGTTGACCTACCTAATGGGCATAGAAAGATTAACACCAAGTGGGTGTTCAAATGTAAGCGAGATGATAGGGGAGTGATCGTGAGAAACAAAGCTCGCCTAGTCGTTCAGGGTTTTAGTCAGCAAGAGGGAATAGACTTCACGGAAGTGTATGCTCCAGTTGCCAGACTCGAAGCCATCAGAATCTTTCTTGCATTCGCTTCATGGAAAGAGTTTAAAGTCTACCAGCTAGATGTCAAGTCGGCGTTCCTGTACGGTAAAGTGAAATAGGAGGTCCACGTCGGCCAGCCACCGGGCTTCACCGATCCGATTCACAAAGACAAAGTCTACCTCTTTGACAAAGCTCTATACGGATTGCACCAGGCCCCGAGAGCCTGGTATGAGAAGCTCTCTCAACACTTGCTTTCCAACGGCTTTATTCGAGGAAAGGTGGATGCTACTCTTTTCACAAAGGAGGTCGCTGGATATCTACTGATTGTTCAAATATATGTTGATGATATTTTCTTCGGGTCCACGAACGAGGAACTCCGCAAAGAATTTGAACAAGTGATGAAGAAGAAGTTCAAGATGTCGTCGATGGGTGAGATGAAGTTTTTCCTTGGGCTACAAGTTGATCAAATGCCTGAGGGGATCTTCATACATCAAAGTAAGTACGTCCACGACGTTCTGGAGAAATTTGGGATGTCGGAGACTGCACCTATGACCACCCAGTTAGCAACTAATCACGGTATCAGCCCTGATCTCTCCGGAGAGAAGGTCGACGAGATGCTTTACCATTCGATGATTGGTTCGCTGATGTACCTCACTGTATCTCGACCCGATATAATGTACCCTACTTGCCTCGCGACCCGTTATCAGTCGAGTCCAAGATCTTCACACATGGTTATCGTCAAGCGGATTCTACGCTACCTGAGAGGAACCCCAAGCCTGGGGTTGTGGTATCCAAAAGACGGTAATTTCAAACTCGAAGGTTACTCTGACTCAGATTTCGGTTGCTACAAGCTGAATGCAAAATCAACAACAGCAGGATGCCAGTTTTTCAGACTGGGTCTGGTTACTTGGCAATGTAAGAAGCAGACCACCGTTGCTCTTTCAACATGTGAAGCAGAATATGTCTCAGCAAGTAGCTGCTGCTCTCAGATTCTGTGGATCCAACAACAAATGAGAGATTACTGTTTGCAATTTCTTACTACTCCTATTTTTGTTGATAACGAGGCAGCAATCAACATAACAAAAAACCCGGTACATCACGCTAAAACTAAACATATAGAAATTCGACATCACTTCATCCGAGATAGTTTCGAGAAGAAGTTGATTCGAATTGAAAAGATCCACACCAACGAACGAAAGGCAGATTTACATACTAAATCGTTTGATAAGTCACGTTTTCAATACTTATTAAAACTAAATGGTATGAAACTTTTGTCGTCAGGGGGAGCAATAGTTGGCGTTGATGAGAAATCCAAAGCAAAGGACGTCGAGAAGCAATCTGCTATGGTTTGTCGCCTTTTTAGTTGTTTTGGTATTTAGGGGGAGATAGTGTTATTCAGAAAATACAAAAACATTAAAAAAATGCAAAAATACAAAAACAATAGAAAACCCAAAAAGAGTTTGTGTAAAAAGAGGAAATGATAGTACATCAGCTAGACTGTCACGGTACGCTAAAGAATTGTAACGATTAAAAGCGTTAAACGGTCTCACTGATGATATGTCGATAGGTTTTTGCACATTTAGTAGACTTTTTCGGGGCATAAACCTAAATTTCGTATCTTACTTATTTCGTGGGGAACATCTCTCGGATATATAGGTAACCCCTGAAATCTTGTTTGAAAAATTACCTGTTTCTGAGATACTAGGTTGATATACTTAGTGATATCTAGGGTATTATACCACGACTTCTGATATTGTTGAATCAATGGCCTAGTCCTCGTATAATACTTTATGCGCTTTAAAACTTAAAGCTTACCCTCAGCATAAAAATTGATGAATATCGAAAGATGTAAATCAAGTGCTGTTGAAAAGAAGATCCCGAAGTGGGACACACCGCAAAGCCGAGCCATCATCTCTTTGTCTGAACGGAAGTTCTAACCTGAGCTCTCATGGTCTCGCATTACCCTGAAACAGATATCATATAGTATATTCACTTGTAAGACTGAATATAGGGAATCTGGATACGAGAGTATATTCTGAGGTGGGACACGCGAATAAGTTAAGTTCTTAATACACTAATCCGTATCCTGAATTAGTTGAACTTTGTGTGAGAATTTAAGTGGATCAGTATATCGACAATCTAGGTGAACTATTTAAAACTTAATGTGAAAAGTAAGCTCAATGGTGCATGTGATACATTGGTAGCTGATATGATCCTCTAACACGCTCACAAAAAAATGTCTGTAAATAGTTTACTGTTATTTCAGTTTAGCTTAAACCCAAAACGATTTTCAGTGTGTTTTAACATAAAACCTTCTAAAATCCAAAAAGATTTTATTTCAGCTTTATTTTAGACAAACCATTTTGGAAAGCTGATCTTCGAAATCTCAGAAGCGATGCAGAGAAAGTTTTTGCTGAACAACTGGGTTGGGAGCTAATCTAAAAGTTGGGAATTTCAAAAGTCAAACAAGTTCATTAATTTGACACTTGTATTTTTCAGAAAATGTTTGAACAAAATGTCAGTTGGTTCGTATCGGGTCAACCAAGGTCATTAACTTGGACCTGGATACTTGAGTGGATGTTTAAAACTGACCAAAACTGATAAAAAAATGAAAAAATGAAAAATTGAAAAAGTTAGAAAATTTCTGAAAGATTGAGGTGATCGAATGATCATCCGATCGGATGACCATCCGAGTGGTGGTCACCTTCCATAAGGGTCAACATGCTCAGTCAAAGTCATTCGATCGGTTCACCATTCGTCACTTTCACATTTTTCTCTCTCAACTGTTCTTTGATTTCTAAACAATTTCTTGCCTATCCACTTACATAGGATTGTTGGTTAGCACATCACTCGCTATGGGAAAGGTAATTTTGACTAATTTCATCTTTTAATTTGATGATTTTGATGTTTGTTCTTGCCGACATAGGGTTTCTCTTAGATTTAGGCTTGATTATGTGTTGTTGGTACAAATTGAACATAGATCTTAGATAATCGGCCTTAGATTTAAGGATTCACCAGATCAATTTCATCAAAAACTTGTTGGATTTGAACTTAGATTTATTTAAGGGTGTTGGCAGCCGACACACATATTCTCAGATTTAGAAAAATCTAGGGTGTTTTAGTAGAAATTGAACATAGGGTTATGTTTATCGGCGGAAACTCTAAGAGAAATTGTGGTCAATTTTGTAAAATCATGAAAAATTTTGATCTGATGTGATTGGTATTCAAACTGTTCTTCGTGTCTTCAATCGAATGATCATTCGATCGGTGACCATCCGATCGGATGACCATCCGATCCATTACACTTTATTGTTGGAATGATCTTTAGTGTTTAAATGTTTGAATGATCTTGATTGCTCAACTGTTTTAACTCGAATGATCATTTGATCGGATGATCATCCGGTCGGATGACCATCCGACCCATTTCATTGTCTTGTGCATTGAATGATTAACTGTTGCCACTCGATGATCATTCGATCGGATGACCATCCGAGCCACAACACTTTCACTTGAATCATTGAGCTTATCAGAACAGACTCATCCGAACAGATAACCATCCGGCCAGATGGTCATTCGTCAGTCAGTACTGTGTAGTGTATATAGTGTAAAGTGTTAGAAAATTTTTCAAGATTTTGAATTTTTTTCACTTTGTACTAAATGTATTGAATTGCGTGCATAATCTAAAAATGATATTTTTGCAGGCAAGAGCTTCTGATTTTCATCCGAAACACAACATATATTGCATCTTCGATGAAGATTTTCCTAACATCGATCCATTCAAAGATGTTGTGCCATTTCTGAGAGGGAGCAGAATCTTCAAGGCTTTGACGGAAAGACATAAGTGTTATGAATCACATGTTAGAACTTTTTGGAGTGCTGCATATTATGAGGAGAAAGATAAAGCGATTCATTCTGCAGTTAGAATCAAGGATGATAAGAAGAAAGACATTGATTTGCCATTGAAGTTCACTGTAGGTGATGTGAGGAAGGTATTGAATTTGCAAGATAAAGAAGATGATCCCATAATAATTCCTGAAAGATTATGCAAGGGATTTCGGTTGAGAATGGGATACACAGGGTTCATAAACGACAAAGGGTACATAAAGTCTAAGTTCTGCAGACCTTACAAATTTCTCGTTCATTGTGTTATTCATGCACTTTCACACAGAAAAGGTGCATATGATTAAACCTCTGACTACATTATGAACATCATTGCTTGCTTGGTGCTCAATCGACCATATAATATATCGCAAGTCATTTTCAACCACATGATAGATAACACAAAAGGTGAAAAATATATCATGTATCCAAGGTTCGTACAGATGTTTTTGGATGATCAGATTCCAAACTTACCAAAAGATCCAAGTGATGAACTTCCATTGGAAGATATTGTAACGCCCCGCGTTTTCATACTTCCTAAATTTAGAAACCATCGTTTGTAAAACTATTTTTGGAAACTTCATAGTCTTGAAATCGTTCTTTCATTAAAAGCGATGTAAAATCTAATACTTGGATCATAAATAAAATTCGTATTTCTTTTCACATTCTACATATTCATACATACTCATACGTCGGATTCATTGTACATCGAATCCTTATTCGTAATTCATACGCATACGGTACTTATTTGTGATACGTGTCCATGCTTGTCCTTAAATTGTTGACACTTAAAAACCCCTAATAATATGCGTATTTACACAACGATTAATCATCTAATATGTGACATATACTTGTCACTTACAGACATATTACATACTTATACATCACACTTTTTACCTAGTTAAATCATCTTTTATTTCATATTATACCTTGTTACAAGTTAGGGGAAACATTGTTGCATATTATTACACAACTTAATTAACAAAATTACTCATTATAATGTAAAAAAATAAAAAAATAAATAAAGAAATATGGCAGCCCAAATCAACAAAAATTCAGCCCCATATGATTGAGTTTTGTGGGCTTGTTTAATGGGTTAACCCCTTCTAAACACTTCCAAAGCCCAACCCATTGAAACCCTAATCATTCCCTATAAATACCAACTTATGTCCAGTCTCTCTACCATTTTTACAACCCTTAAACACTTCAAAAACATCTCAAAACCGTAGCTGAGTTTCCATGTTCGGCCAGATTCAGCAAGCTTCACGGAAATGGGCATAACTTCTTCATTTCTTATCCGTTTTGGTCCATTCTTTTTCCTATGTGCTTGGATTTTCCTTACCTTCGATTCCATGGGTTTTTCACAGTAAATAAGTCCCTGGAACTCCGGCAAAAAGGCTCCAAAGTCCACTGATTTTTTGTGCTTTCATGAAATCTTTGTTAAACTTAACCAAACTTGAGTTTTCTCATCTCAAACCTATGTCCTAATGCTTATAACCTCATCTATGGTTAGTTAAGCTTAAAAACAAGGTTGAGACATGTTAAATCAGAGGTTAAAACCTCAAATACTTTCTGTTTTGTTAGGGTATTTCACCCACAAGTCATGTTCAAGCTTAGTTCTTGATGAATGAGTGATTATGGAACAACTTGGGTTGTCCTACATACAATCCTCACATGATTTGATGATTTCTCATAGATTAGATTATTTATATTATTGTACTAATCCTAGTTCGTGACCCTCCTTGGTTGTTTTTACATCAAGTGAAGTGGTGAACATTCAAGGGGTTCCTAAACGGAAGCTAGTTCTTCCTACCCCATACATGACATCTATGATAACTCGAGGTGCCTAAATGAAGATCCTAATCTTCTACCTCCTACTTGGATTATTGGACTAAATAATATGTAACCTAGATATATATATACACTCATTCGAACCTTTGATGTTGAACTTGTGTTTATATGTTAAAGTAGTAGAACATCATCTAAAACCAAAACCTTGTTGTGATTCTTATGGGTGTTCAATTCATGAAAACATTATCATAACCCTTGTGGTTACCAAGTGTCATACAAGTGTTAGGTGTTGAAGATGATTATTTTCACATGTTATTCTCATATCTTATTTTTATGTTGTTTTAAACACCGAATCTCGACTCTAAGCATACTTGAACTTTAACCCTTACGCATTCAATCTTTTAACCACATCAACTCGTCAATAATTGGATAATTGGAAAGCATATGCAAACTTTGTGAGTATACTCGTATTTTCCCCTTTTACTTTTACCACTTTTGGGGTGTAAGATGTTTACTTATCAACAACTTATACATGAACATTTTGCTTAAACACATGAACATTCCTATAACATGCTTGTTGTTTTGGTCAAAAATTACCGAAGTAATTAAGTGATCAAATTAGTTAAGTGAGGTAGTGTGCTAGAAGTAAATGTCAAAAATGTGTTAATAAAATTACTTGCAAAAACAATTTCAGGATACGGCTCGGGATATTGAGCTGTATCAACGATCAAACAATGAGCAATTAATGAGCAGAAAGTAAAGGAAGTGACACGAGATGTACGAGGAAAGCCCTTGATCAATCTAGATCGCCGGCATAAAACCTCGGGAGCTGACAATCGCAGCTGCCTTGTTCTTCAATTGCTTCAAAAGTCAGGATACAGTGCGGGATGTGGTACGGATCGACTAAGTGTTACAACGAAAATGAAATACAAGTGTGATGTTTGCTATCAGCTAGAGAGTGATTTTGTTCGAGAGTGTAAGTGTGAAATGATGTGTTCTAAGTTGATCCGACCTCATCTATTTATAGTAAAGATAAGATAACTAACTATCCTAAACTCGCGGGATTCACCGAATATTCCTTCTTGGAACGTTGCAGACCTGGTCTTTCGGGCTCAACGTCTCTTTCTCAACAAATTCGTCCGAGTCTTGAGGAGAAGAAGTCCTTGTGACCGTTAGCAAGCCTCTGCCCTTAATCTGCACGTGATTAATTCAATAAGCTTCAGGATATCGCCCAAGATGTCAGCAATATCCTCTTCCAGCATCCTGATTACAAATAACCAAACAAAGGCAGGATATTGGTCAGGATACATATGTTAAGAAAATGACCCCTAACAATTGTCCCCAAATATATCAGTTGGGATACCAATCCAACGGATATATTTCAAAACTTTACTTCATAATTTAAGGCAATTAATATGAGTAGACTCTTGAAATGACAGCAGTGCTATTTCCAAGACATTATTTACTTTTTACCCCCTTATACTCATCCTATATTAACCAAGGGACTCCTTGTCTCGGTCATCCTTATCTTCAAGCAAGCATCAGGTAACTTCTCTTCTAATTTTCTCTCTTTAATTTTTTACGATTTGCTCAATGGCACCACGAACGAAATCCCGCTCAGTCCGGTCTGCCTCAACCCTGATAAGTCAAAACCTTATCACTGATCCAGCGAAGGAGATTTGTTGTTTCAATAATGCTGACATTGCTGCTCTCCAAGATTCCGGTGCATTTCCCGCCGGAACGGTCTTTCGCCCGTTTGACAAGGAAGCCCGATCGGATGCATCATCCGACGAGTGGGTTTGTTTTTTCGCTTATCCTTTCTCCCTTGGACTCCGGTATCCATTTTCACCCTTTATCTCCAGTTTTTTCGACCTCACCGGCCTTAGTTATGCCCAAGTTATGCCAATGGTCTGGCGAATCTTGATAGTGTTGGATCAAATCAAATCTCGTCATTACCCCAATCTTCTTGTTGAGGACCTTCCCGTAGCATACCGATTAAGATCCCACGGCAACCACCGTTATCTTCTATTCTCCATCAAGAGTCCTTTGGTCCTTAAAGCCACCAAGAACGAGGATCAATGGCGACGAAAATTCTTTTTCGTCAAAAGAGACTCCATTGATAAGGGTTTCGATCTACCGGTTAAATGGTTAACCAAAGGTAGGATTTAGGGTTTTAGGAATATCCCCAATTATATTCTCAAACTGTATCCCGGACTTATATTCTGATGTTTTTATGCAGCGAATTTCAGAGATTTAGTGCCTCCTAGCGCGGAATCCGAATCCAAGATCAAGGAAATCTACCGTCTTCCTGCTAGCGAAAGAAGTTTTTCCCTGTCTCTCACAGATCCTCATCAAAAATCAAATTCAGAAATGTCTGGTAAGCACATTTTCATACGTTAATTATTTTCAAAAATATGATAAGTTTTGAGAGTATCTCCCCTTATGTAGCACCAATTGTCAACCTTGATGCTTTCGAACTCGATGAACTGGATTGCTATTCCAGCCTTGAACCCGCCAAACAAGAATCCAAGCCAAATTCGTCTGCTACACCGAAGCCTACATCCTCGAAAGCTGTTTCTGCTCCCAAAGGCCCTCCGGCATCCAGGACCAGGGCATCCAGTTCTCGGAAGAGAAAGGAGACTGACTCCCCAGCTGTTTCTGAAACATTCTCTCTTGAGAATCATGGGTTCAATGACGCCATCTCATTTCTCAAACAGGTAGAATTTTCTTTCCGATATCCTGTACAAGTATGTTAGTCTTTATCCTGCCTATATTAATACCTGTGTCTTTATCTATAGGGTCTGGATCGCCTCATGCATTTATACGAAGATGCTACCGGTCTTAACAAGATGTTGCAGATTCAGTTGGAGAAAGCTCAAGCCACCATAGCTGATCAAGGGACCATCGCAGCTGCCAAATCCCAGCACTATGAGGACAAATACAAGGCAATGACTCAGGAACATCAAGCCGCCCTTCACAAAGCTAATGAAGATGCTCAAGCCAAGCTGGACGCCGCTCTTCAGCAGAACATGAGCTCATACCGGGATAGCCTAAAAACTTCGGTGGTCGTCTCTCTTCTCCAAGCCAGGATAAAGATGGCTTATGAAGCCATGGATCTGGGTTTTGAATGCCCTTCCTGGAATGTAAAGGCTTGGGAGGAGAAACTACGGGGCCTTGGAGGTCATCCCGTTGCTCATCCTGCAAAACACACTGATGAAGAGCCTTCCAAGGCAGCAAAGGAGGTGGCCAATGCTGATGATGGTGCTGAGAAGAATCCTGAGGGTGATGCTGGGGCGAATGCTGGCAAGGAGGTTGCTGTTCAAGAAGGTGCTGCCCCTTAGGCAGCAGAGTGGGCGATGATGGATATACGTGCCAAGGCCGGAGCCCACTTTTTAATTTCATGGTTGTGGTTGCATAAACAATTTACTTTTCCTGTCCTTGAACAATTTACTTTTCCTGCACTAGAACAATGTGATGACCAAAGGTGGATGGGTCCTAGGTTTTAGGACGAAGCCCTTGGTCATCAGTTAGTATAACTTGTTTTGAACACAGTAACGGTTGTAGGTGAACGGGTCCTGTTTTGAGACAGATCCTGCAACCGTTACACAAATATGGTAAGAACTAATTGTGCTTTTGGCGGATGGGCCTTAGTTTAAGGTGAAACCAAAAGCACAACTTTTGACTTGTTAATAATATAACTATCTTTTGACTTATTTTCTGTTACCTTGCATTGTTTAGTATGAGTCTTATTTTTGTAAAGATTTTGTATTGGTATCTTATAAGATATCCTGATTAGTATGCTCAGAAACATACTGCAAAAGCCTTTTATTAAATAGATCTTCCAGACTTTCCTTTATCTTTATAAAAAGTTTTCTAGAAAGTAAAAAATAGCTTATCTCTTCAAAACCAAGTTTTGATGATGATCAAAATTCTAAACCAATATTAGTTTTAAACATCCTAATCAAATATCCTTAAAAGGACTTCGAGGATATATGTCAAGATACTTAACATGATGTTACTAAAAATTTAAATGAGGCTCACAAAGGAAAAATCATACCAGACATAGGATATAAACCTATTACCGAACTCCAATCCCTTTGCAACTCTTCCAAGGAAGATGTTCCCAGTGCAGGGTACTTAATGCATTAGTCGCAAACTTCATTAGTTTTATAGCACCATTTTGTCAAGGATGTCCCCTGTGTACAATGTCTTCAAGTATCTTAGAAATCTATTTAATGTCAGTTTGCATTGCATAAGCAATATTTTACATCTCAAGGGTAGAACCCAAGGATGTACTGGAGATAAATCCTTTGTAACCTGGGGAAAATCCCAATTTTTCATGCGCTACAGGCGGGAGTGTATAAACTCCAAGACTTAGAAAGGTGAAAACCTTTAAACCTTAGAGAGTATGAAAATACCCTTTCGTGAGAGAGGGTGATCAATCCTCATATACCGTTAGGATTCAGGATATAGCCAATGGTAACGAAATTGTCAGCCACTTTTACATGGACTGGTCCCGCCACCTTGAACTATCCCTGAATAACTTGCGCTCCAGGCGGGGTGTTTAAACCCAATTCGGAAGAAAGGTGAATACCTTTAAACCTGTGAAGGGATCAGTATCCCTTAAACGTGAGAGAGGGGGCCAATCCTCTAATCTTCTGAATTATCCCGAGTGCATATTCTGGAGCTATATCCTGGAACATATCTTGCAAAACAAATGTAAACTAAGGTGGGTGTTAGCTTGGCTAACACCCCTCCGATGCTTAAGTCAGTATTGGGTTTAAAAGGAATTAATAATATAAAAATATATTAAAAAGAAGTAAGAATTCATACCATCTTGAGTTAGAAATTAAATTCTAGACTCACTTGAAATAGAGCTTAAGGTGTATAGCATTCCAAGATCTCGGTAGCATATCTCCCTCCATATTCTTGAGTCTATATGCTCCTTTCCCTGCTTCTGATTCAACTTCATATGGCTCTTCCCATTTTGGAGCTAACTTGCCATCGGCAGGATTAGTCGTATTTTGGAAAGCCTTTCTTAATACCCAATCTCCAACCTTAAATCTTCTGGTTCTAATATTCTTATTGTATGCCCTGGATATTCTCTGTTGATATGCTGCCATCCTTAGCCTTGCCGCATCTCTCTTTTCATCTATAGTGTCTAAATCCTGACTCAAGGCTTCAGGATTCTTCTCAGGATCACTTAAGATAGATCTTGCAGTAGGTATTGTCATCTCCGTTGGAATCACTGCTTCTGCTCCAAACACCAACGAAAATGGGGTTTGACCCGTTGCATTCTTGATCGTTGTCCTGTCAGCCCATAAAACAAAGGGTAATTCTTCTGCCCATCTTCCTTTTTTGGCTCCAAGCCTTTTCTTTAAGTTGTTGACAATTATCTTGTTAGAGGATTCTGCTTGTCCATTTGCTTGAGGATGTACCGGAGTTGATGTGATTATTTTGATTCCCCAACCCTTGCAAAAGTCAGTAGTCCTCTTACTTATGAACTGAGAGCCATTGTCACAGATTATCTCAGCTGGTACTCCGAATCTGGTCAGGATATTTCTCTTGATGAAGGATACTACTTCTTGGTCTCTTACTTGAACAAATGCTTCAGCTTCAACCCACTTAGAGAAGTAATCCGTCATTGCTAGCATAAAGACTTTTCCTCCCGGAGCTTTCGGTAACTTTCCTACTATATCCATCCCCCACTTCATGAATGGCCAAGGGGAAATTACAGGATATAGTGGTTCAGCTGGTTGATGTAGTATGTTACTATGCCTTTGACATGCATCACATCTTCGAGCATATTCTGCAGCATCTTTCCTCATTGTTGGCCCAAAGTATCCTGTCCTCAATACTTTCGAGAATAATGATCTGCCCCCAGTATGATTACCACAGTCCCCTTCATGTATATCTTGAAGTACTTCTTTAGCTTCATGATCCTCCAAGCACCTTAAATATGGTCCTGCAAGAGATTTCTTGTATAAAATATTATCTATAATAGTGAACCGTGATACCTTCATCCTAAATGCCTTAGGATTTTCATCTCCAGGAATGTGTCCTTCTTTGAGATATTTCATGATTGGAGCCGTCCAGGTTCTAGGATCCTCTTCAGGATATTCCGCCCCAGGATCCTGAATACCAGCTACTTCTTTATCCCGAGGATTCGTTGCAGGATATAAGACATGTACTATTGGTATTTGTGTCCCTTCAGGTATCCTGACCGACGATCCCAGATTTGCTAAGGCGTCTGCTTCAGCATTATCTTCCCTTGGTACCTGTTCAAGTATAAAAACATCGAAATATCCTGCTAATTTTTTGAGAATATCGAGATATTCGATTAATTTCTCTCCCTTAACTGCATATGATCCATTAAAATGGTTAGTAATTAACAGAGAGTCGACATATACTTGCAAATTTTTGATACTCATGCTCTTAGCCAATTCTAACCCTGCAATTAAAGCTTCATATTCTGCCTCATTATTGGTAGCAGGAAATTCACACCTAATAGCCTGGGGTAATATGTCCCCCTGTGGCGATTTTAGTAGTATTCCTAATCCTACTCCTCTTACATTAGATGCACCATCAGTATATAATGTCCAGGATCCTGAGGATTCTCCTAGTTGTTGAACTTCTAGGTCTACCTCATCCTGAATGTCACTACTAAAGTCAGCCACAAAGTCAGCTAAAGCCTGAGACTTTATGGCATTCCTAGGTTCATATACTAAATCATAAGCACTCAACTTTACTGACCACTTGGCCATCCTGCCTGACATCTCTGGTTTCCTAAGCACATTTTTAATAGGATAGTTTGTTTTAACATGAATCCTATGTGTCTCGAAATAATGCCTAAGTTTCGTTGATGCCATAATTAATGCTAGTATCAATTTTTCTAAATGAGAATACCTAGTTTCAGCATCTAACAAACTTTTACTAACATAATAAACAGGGTACTGCTGACCTTCATGGTCTTTTATAAGAACGGCACTTACAACATTCCCTGATACAGCAAGGTATAGGGATAGTGGTTCACCATTTTCCGGCTTCATCAACAGAGGTGCGGTTGAGAGATACCGTTTCAAATCTTGTAGGGCTGCTTCATGCTTTTCCCCCCATTCGAATCTTTTGTTCTTCTTTAGGATATCATAGAAGTCTTTGCATTTTTCCGAGGATCTTGAGATAAATCTGTTTAGAGCTGCTACCCGGCCTGTTAATCTTTGTACATCCTTCATATTTGAGGGTGATTTTATATCCAGGATAGCTTTAATCTGCTCCGGGCTTGCCTCTATCCCCCTTTTCGTCACCATATACCCAAGAAACTTTCCTGCCCCCACTCCGAAATGGCACTTAGCAGGATTCAGCTTCATATTATACTGATCCAGGATATCAAATGCTCCTTTAATATCCTGGAGGTGATCTTGAGCTTTCTTTGACTTTACTACCATATCGTCTGTGACAACTCGAAATTTAGAACCTTTCGTTGCACGCTTGAACACTAAATGACTAACTAATTTGATGATTTATTGAATGATACATGTGAACTTATATGATTATGTGTTATGTTATATGTATGCTTGTGTGTATGTATGCGAGTATGTATATGAACCGAGACACAAGAACCCGACTCGAGACCATGTGGTCTCGAGTGAACAATGCAACATGTGGGCCGGTTGGGCCGCACCTCATTTAACCCACCCGAAACCTACTAGGACTAGTATATATATCATGCTCCTAGCAAACATTGCCATTCTTTGGACAATCCACACACACACTCTCCTTCTCCTTCACTAAAACCCTAAACCACAACATCACCTCTCTTCTCCTTCTTCTCGGATCAAACCGGTGACCACAAGGAGACCCGGTTAAGCTCATCATCATCACTCGGACACTCATCTTCCTTACCAACTCGGCACCACCCCACAATCGGTTAGTGTTCTATGTTGTTGTTATTGATAAATGTTGTGAATGACATGGTGTAGCTAGAATAATGGTACAAATGATGATGTTCTCATGTATCGGATGTATATGATGATGCTTGGTTAACATGCTTTGATTTCGGATATGTTGCATAAATATTTTATGTCTAAATATGATTCAAACCATGGAGTGTTGATGTTCATAAAAGCCGGCTTGCATATGTGTAGTACCATGTTAATGAGATTAGTGTAGAGTTGATTTTGATATGTTATGTGATGAGTTGAAACTACTAGATGAGTATATTCAAGTGTGTTGCCTTGTTTCGTTTGTGATTGATGCTAGAAACCAGGAATAGGATGAACAAATTTGATTAATCAACATGAACATGACTTGAATATGTGAAGAACTTGATGAATGTCATATGAACATGATATGAATATTTGAAATGTATGTGTTTGATCCGTTTTTGGTTAAGGTTAGACAAACAAACATGTTTAAGTGGATAGTACAAACCATTTCCTGAAATCAAATTCTCATTGGATAGTACACTGTTCCGAATCAGCAGTTGTCCAACCGCAACCTCCAGTTGCGACTCGAAACCAGCGCATGATGAGTCGAAATCCCCGGTTGCGACATCGGTTGCGAGTCGCAAACACCTGGTTGCGACTCGAAACCACAAGTGATCAGCACATAAACCGTATGACTCGAAACCTCGGTTGCGAGTCCGGTTGCGACTCGAAACCAAAAACAGCACGAACCGAAACCACGATTGCGACTCAGGTTGCGAGTCGCAAACGCCTAGTTGCGACTCGAGACTATACACGGATACTCGCTGTTTGGGCTTGCACCTCATTTCGGACTTATTTGATTGGGCCGGACTCTTGGGCCCAATGCACAGATCTTATGTGATTGATGATTGAATGTGGATTTTGTTGAACTGCCATGATAAAACGTGTATGCCATGAACGATACTTGAATGCATTATGCTAGAAACATACGTGCACTATTTGAATACGAACCTGATTGGTATGATACAACTGTGATAGGACGTGAGTAGCCACAACATTGCTTGTTTGACTTTTCTGTGTATCTACCGAGCAAACCAAGGTGAGTTCACACCCTCTACAAAGCATGGGATTCCCAGGGGTCGGGAATTGGGGTTAAGGAACTGGGTTCCTCGTCCTCCTTGGGTAGGACAGCAAAGGCTCAGGAATGTAATTCCTCGTCCTCACGGACAGATAACTCGTACTAGACCAAAACTCTATCACGAAGTCCCTCATTCTTATATCGACTTAATCGCCGGGCCAATGGCGAGCGGGTCATTAGTTAGATAGCGCTATTTAGGTCTGACAAACCTCACACCGTGCCGCAGAGGACGGGCGTGAACTAATGGATCTGGGGCACGTCAATGATGATAGATATTGACAGTTTCAGGGCACTTAAACATGACTACAGTCAGCAGTCGATATGGTAACGAGTCTAGTGTATACATGGGGTAGCCCCCACGGCCGAAATGCCAGATAACTAACACGGGGTAGCCCCCACGGCTGGATAGCCAGAGTAACCGGGAATAACCAAGTCACGTTTTTAACTATGGGGTAACCCCCACGGCAGGATGCCAGCTAAAGGAAACTGTTTTCGAAACAACTTAAAACGAACACCCAACCGTGAACTCACTCAACTTGTTGTTGACTCGTTACTACATGCTTTGCAGGTCCTTAGGTTCTTAGCTGGAGCTTGCATGGAGGAGGATCGTTGTGGGACATGGACGACTGTGTGCCATGTTAAACTTTGAAACAATGAAACTTATGTTTTGATTTAAGACTTATGCTTCCGCTTGCAACTTAACTATGTTTTGTTTGAACACCAATTGTATTGGGTGGATTTTTATAACTACTTATATGCTTGTTCAATATGATTGGTGGCTGGTTCCTGGTCAGTCACGCCTCCAAGCGGTGGTACTCCGCAGGTGGATTTTGGGGGTGTGACAGATTGGTATCAGAGCCATTGGTTATAGAGAACTTGGTTTTAATAAAGGGAAAAACGTTTTTGTTAAAACCAGACTATAACCTGTACAGTGCTCAACGGTCCACAATGATGCTTCACTCCACATGCAAGGCTCGACATTCTAGGTGATATGATCTGTGTATATATTGCCTACTTGTTAGTTACATAGTACATTGCTTATGGTATGCTCGGTTAGTATAACTACTGTTGCCTGAACACATGCGTGCTTACTCTATCCTATCGTTGTACCTTCGCGAACCTCTCTCACTCGTGTTACTCTTGATATGAAGAATCATGTCTGGACGCGTTAACATGACACAAGCCCAGTTGACGGCTCTGATCAACGAACGAGTTGCCGCAGCACTTGCAGCTGCACACGCAGGAGGTATATCCTGCAGTCCGAACTCATTCTAGGATCTTTAGGATCCTACTCTCGTGAACCAACCTTTGTGTTAAACTCTGTCTTTTCTTTCACCCACGATAGGTCAGCACGTTCAGCCACCCGTGTGCACTTTTAAGACTTTCATGGACTGCCGACCAACTACTTTTAGCGGCACTGAAGGAGCAGTCGGTCTCCTACATTGGTTTGAGAAGCTAGAATCTGTGTTCGAAATGTGCGAATGCCCTGAGGCGCGCAGGGTGAAGTATGCTACTGGTACTCTCGAGGGTTTAGCCCTCACATGGTGGAACGCTCAAGTTCAGATGCTGGGGTTGGTTGCTGCCAACGCCACCCCATGGGAAACTTTTAAGGAAATGATCAAGGAAGAGTACTGCAGTCGTGATGAGATTCACAAACTGGAAGTGGAGTTCTTCAACCTCAAGATGACGGGGTCGGAAATTGAGGCTTATGTGAAAAGGTCGAACGAACTGGCAATTCTGTGCCCTACTATGGTGGATCCTCCCATCAAACGCATCGAACTGTTTCTTCAGGGCCTAGTGCCAGAAATCCAAAGTCATGTGACTTCAGCGAACCTCGCCACCTACCAGCAAACCGTTCAGTTGGCTCACCGTCTCACGGATCAAGCGGTGGAGCAGAACAAGTTACCAAAACGCATAGGGGCTGCAACTACTACTGGTACCTCTAGTGACAACAAACGGAAATGGGATGGAACTTCAAGTAAGGGTTCGACTTCTGTTCAGTCCCAGTCTCAGCAGAGAAAGACTGAGGACTACAAGAGCCCTAATCAGCAATCGTCTGGTGGTGGATACAAAGGAAATCATCCCAAATGCAATCGCTGCAGCCTGCACCACAGCGGGCCATGCACCAGGGGCAACTGTCATCGGTGCAACAAGCCTGGTCACGCTGCAAAGGATTGCAGGAGCTTATACCCCGCTAGTCAGAATCGTCAGCAAGCTCAACAGAACCAGCGCCAACAGCAGCAGCAAGGTGATAACAAAGGGTGCTTTCAGTGTGGAGCTGAGGGCCACTTCAAGAGAGATTGTCCCCAACTGAACAGGAACCAGAACAACAACAACAACAATAACAACAATCAGGGGAATGGTAACAATGGGAACAACAACAACAATGGCGCCAGGGGGCGGATGTTTGTGATCGGCCAAGGTGAAGCAAGGAATGACCCCAATGTTGTGGCGGGTAAGTTCCTTCTCGACGACTTTTATGTTTCAGTTTTATTTGATTCGGGTGCCGATACTAGCTACATGTCACTAGAAGTTAGTCGAATGCTTAAGCGTATTCCAACACCTTTGAACATCAAGCACACCGTAGAGCTAGCAAACGGTAAGAGTTTAGAAGCCACACACGTAGTCAAGGGTTGTAAACTTATTCTCGCTGACCAGACCTTCTCTATCGACCTCATTCCTATTGTCTTGGGTAGTTTCGACGTTGTCATTGGGATGGATTGGTTATCCCAGCACAGAGCAGAGATTCTTTGCAACGAGAAGGTTGTCCGTATTCCAGGTCCCGATGGTGAACCTCTCATGATTCATGGCGACAAGAGGAGTGCTGTTGAGAACGTCATTTCTCTCCTTAAGGCCCAAAAGTGCTTGCGAAAGGGCCACACTGCCATTTTGGCTCTCGTTACTGACACCTCAGAAAAAGAGAAGAAGATAGAAGATTTTCCAGTTGTACGCGATTATCCAGAGGTATTTCCTGAGGAATTACCTGGTCTTCCGCCTCATCGCCAAGTCGAGTTTCAGATCGAGCTAGCTCCGGGAGCTGCACCTATCGCTCGTGCACCTTATCGTTTAGCCCCATCAGAGTTGAAAGAACTCTCCACGCAACTACAAGAGCTCCTGGATAAGGGTTTTATTCGTCCTAGCTCATCGCCCTGGGGAGCTCCAGTGCTATTTGTGAAGAAGAAAGACGGTACTTTCAGAATGTGCATCGACTACCGAGAACTCAACAAGGTGACGGTGAAGAATCGTTATCCTCTACCTCGTATCGACGACTTGTTCGACCAGCTGCAAGGATCGAGCTACTACTCGAAGATCGATTTGAGATCGGGTTATCACCAGCTGAGAGTCCGGGAAGAGGACGTCTCCAAAACAGCTTTCAGAACTCGATACGGGCACTATGAGTTTTTGGTCATGCCTTTTGGGATGACAAACGCACCTGCGGTTTTCATGGACTTGATGAACCGAGTGTGCAAACCTTACCTGGACAAGTTCGTTATAGTCTTCATCGACGACATCCTGATCTATTCCAAGAGTCGGGAGGAACACGAGCAACATCTGCGACTTATTCTGGAACTCCTTCGAACAGAACAGCTTTATGCAAAGTTCTCGAAATGCGACTTCTGGCTTCGAGAAGTCCATTTCCTAGGCCACGTGGTAAACAAGGATGGGATTCACGTTGATCCATCCAAGATAGACTCGATTAAGAACTGGCCTGCACCTCGTACACCAAAGGAAATTCGCCAATTCTTGGGTTTGGCGGGATACTACCGGAGATTCATAAAGGATTTTTCTAAGATTGCACAGCCTCTCACCTCACTAACGCAGAAGGGCGTTGTTTATCGCTGGGGAAACGCACAGGAGTTGGCATTTCAGCACCTAAAGGATAGACTTTGTAGCGCACCTATCCTTTCCTTGCCGGAAGGCACAGACGACTTTGTGGTTTATTGCGACGCATCAATTCAGGGTCTTGGTTGCGTGTTGATGCAACGAGACAAAGTTATAGCCTACGCCTCACGCCAACTTAAGGTTCATGAAAAGAACTACACTACGCACGACTTAGAGCTGGGAGCTGTTGTTTTTGCACTTAAGTTGTGGCGGCATTACCTGTATGGTACCCAGTGCGCCATCTACACCGACCACAGGAGCCTCGAGCACATCTTCAAGCAGAAGGAACTGAATATGCGACAACGACGATGGGTCGAGCTGCTGAATGACTACGAGTGCTCAATCAGGTATCACCCGGGCAAGGCCAATGTTGTGGCTGACGCCCTCAGTCGGAAGGACACCGCGCCTAAGCGCGTACGAGCTCTACAACTCACGATCCATTCTAGTCTTCCTTCCCAGATACGAGCAGCTCAGATAGAAGCACTGAAACCAGAAAACGTCAGGGCTGAAGCCCTACGTGGATCAAGGCAACGATTAGAACAGAAGGAAGATGGTGCTTACTACGTAACGGGACGCGTTTGGGTCCCACTTTATGGCAACCTACGAGAGCTTGTGATGGACGAAGCACACAAGTCTCGTTACTCGGTACATCCGGGATCGGACAAAATGTACCACGACATCAAAACTACGTACTGGTGGCCTAGCATGAAGGCCCACATAGCAACTTACGTTAGCAAGTGTTTGACTTGTGCGAGAGTCAAGTCGGAATACCAGAAACCATCAGGCCTACTCCAACAACCAGAGATACCTCAATGGAAATGGGAGCAAATTTCCATGGATTTTGTCACTGGCCTACCTAGATCCCAGCACGGGAACGATACTATTTGGGTGATCGTGGATCGACTCACAAAATCTGCACACTTCTTGGCTATCAAGGAGACGGATAAGTTCTCCACTCTTGCAGAAATCTACATCAAGGAAATTGTTTCGAGGCACGGGGTGCCCACCTCTATCATCTCGGATCGAGATGCACGATTTACTTCAGAGCTGTGGCAAGCAATGCACAAATCCTTTGGCTCACGATTAGACATGAGCACAGCGTACCATCCTCAGACGGACGGGCAGTCCGAGCGCACTATTCAAACCTTAGAGGACATGCTTCGTGCATGTGTAATCGACTTTGGCAACCGCTGGGAAAAGCATCTGCCACTTGTGGAATTCTCGTACAATAACAGCTACCACACCAGCATTAAAGCTGCTCCATTTGAGGCATTGTACGGACGTAAATGCCGATCACTGGTCCAGAATATGTGGTAGACACAACCGAGCAAATCGCTCAGATACGAAAACGCATGACGGCCGCTCGTGAACGTCAGAAAGTTTACGCCGACATGGGCAGGAAACCACTTGAGCTCCAGGTTGGGGAGCGGGTACTACTCAAAGTTTCACCCTGGAAGGGTGTGGTTCGTTTTGGTAAACGCGGCAAACTTAACCCACGATACGTTGGACCTTTCGAGGTCATTGAGAAAATAGGCAGGGTGGCCTACAGACTAAACTTACCGGCAGAACTCGGTGCAGTTCACAACGTTTTTCACGTGTCAAATCTGAAGAAGTGTCCGTCAGATGAGACCCACGTAGTTCCTTTGAAGGAACTCACTATCGACGAGCAGTTACGATTCGTCGAGGAACCAGTCGAGATCACGGACCGGGATGTTAAGGTCCTCAAGAGCACTAGAATACCTCTCGTTCGAGTTCGTTGGAACTCACTTCGCGGCCCAGAGTTCACCTGGGAGCGCGAAGATCAAATGAAACAAAAGTATCCCCAACTGTTCGCAAACAGTACACCCACTACTGAGGCCGAAGCTACGGAATTTCGGGACCAGATCAACGGGGGGTGGATGTGACACCCCAGGAAAACCAGGAAAACCATACAACTTAACTAGCTTCCTCAGTGAGTGCTTACCAAATTTCGGGACGAAATTTCTTTCAACTTAGGGATGATGTGACAACTCGAAATTTAGAACCTTTCGTTGCACGCTTGAACACTAAATGACTAACTAATTTGATGATTTATTGAATGATACATGTGAACTTATATGATTATGTGTTATGTTATATGTATGCTTGTGTGTATGTATGCGAGTATGTATATGAACCGAGACACAAGAACCCGACTCGAGACCATGTGGTCTCGAGTGAACAATGCAACATGTGGGCCGGTTGGGCCGCACCTCATTTAACCCACCCGAAACCTACTAGGACTAGTATATATATCATGCTCCTAGCAAACATTGCCATTCTTTGGACAATCCACACACACACTCTCCTTCTCCTTCACTAAAACCCTAAACCACAACATCACCTCTCTTCTCCTTCTTCTCGGATCAAACCGGTGACCACAAGGAGACCCGGTTAAGCTCATCATCATCACTCGGACACTCATCTTCCTTACCAACTCGGCACCACCTCACAATCGGTTAGTGTTCTATGTTGTTGTTATTGATAAATGTTGTGAATGACATGGTGTAGCTAGAATAATGGTACAAATGATGATGTTCTCATGTATCGGATGTATATGATGATGCTTGGTTAACATGCTTTGATTTCGGATATGTTGCATAAATATTTTATGTCTAAATATGATTCAAACCATGGAGTGTTGATGTTCATAAAAGCCGGCTTGCATATGTGTAGTACCATGTTAATGAGATTAGTGTAGAGTTGATTTTGATATGTTATGTGATGAGTTGAAACTACTAGATGAGTATATTCAAGTGTGTTGCCTTGTTTCGTTTGCGATTGATGCTAGAAACCAGGAATAGGATGAACAAATTTGATTAATCAACATGAACATGACTTGAATATGTGAAGAACTTGATGAATGTCATATGAACATGATATGAATATTTGAAATGTATGTGTTTGATCCGTTTTTGGTTAAGGTTAGACAAACAAACATGTTTAAGTGGATAGTACAAACCATTTCCTGAAATCAAATTCTCATTGGATAGTACACTGTTCCGAATCAGCAGTTGTCCAACCGCAACCTCCAGTTGCGACTCGAAACCAGCGCATGATGAGTCGAAATCCCCGGTTGCGACATCGGTTGCGAGTCGCAAACACCTGGTTGCGACTCGAAACCACAAGTGATCAGCACATAAACCGTATGACTCGAAACCTCGGTTGCGAGTCCGGTTGCGACTCGAAACCAAAAACAGCACGAACCGAAACCACGATTGCGACTCAGGTTGCGAGTCGCAAATGCCTAGTTGCGACTCGAGACTATACACGGATACTCGCTGTTTGGGCTTGCACCTCATTTCGGACTTATTTGATTGGGCCGGACTCTTGGGCCCAATGCACAGATCTTATGTGATTGATGATTGAATGTGGATTTTGTTGAACTGCCATGATAAAACGTGTATGCCATGAACGATACTTGAATGCATTATGCTAGAAACATACGTGCACTATTTGAATACGAACCTGATTGGTATGATACAACTGTGATAGGACGTGAGTAGCCACAACATTGCTTGTTTGACTTTTCTGTGTATCTACCGAGCAAACCAAGGTGAGTTCACACCCTCTACAAAGCATGGGATTCCCAGGGGTCGGGAATTGGGGTTAAGGAACTGGGTTCCTCGTCCTCCTTGGGTAGGACAGCAAAGGCTCAGGAATGTAATTCCTCGTCCTCACGGACAGATAACTCGTACTAGACCAAAACTCTATCACGAAGTCCCTCATTCTTATATCGACTTAATCGCCGGGCCAATGGCGAGCGGGTCATTAGTTAGATAGCGCTATTTAGGTCTGACAAACCTCACACCGTGCCGCAGAGGACGGGCGTGAACTAATGGATCTGGGGCACGTCAATGATGATAGACATTGACAGTTTCAGGGCACTTAAACATGACTACAGTCAGCAGTCGATATGGTAACGAGTCTAGTGTATACATGGGGTAGCCCCCACGGCCGAAATGCCAGATAACTAACACGGGGTAGCCCCCACGGCTGGATAGCCAGAGTAACCGGGAATAACCAAGTCATGTTTTTAACTATGGGGTAACCCCCACGGCAGGATGCCAGCTAAAGGAAACTGTTTTCGAAACAACTTAAAACGAACACCCAACCGTGAACTCACTCAACTTGTTGTTGACTCGTTACTACATGCTTTGCAGGTCCTTAGGTTCTTAGCTGGAGCTTGCATGGAGGAGGATCGTTGTGGGACATGGACGACTGTGTGCCATGTTAAACTTTGAAACAATGAAACTTATGTTTTGATTTAAGACTTATGCTTCCGCTTGCAACTTAACTATGTTTTGTTTGAACACCAATTGTATTGGGTGGATTTTTATAACTACTTATATGCTTGTTCAATATGATTGGTGGCTGGATCCTGGTCAGTCACGCCTCCAAGCGGTGGTACTCCGCAGGTGGATTTTGGGGGTGTGACATCGTCAATGTATACTTCCATGGTGTCCCCCAGTTTGTCTTTGAACATCATGTTTACCAATCTTTGGTATGTTGCACCTGCATTTTTTAAACCAAAAGGCATAGCTGTATAACAATAAATACCTGTTGGCGTCATGAAGGCGGTATCCTCCTGGTCAGAAGGCTCCATTTGGATCTGTTGAAATCCTGAGGATGCGTTCATGAAAGTCAGCATTTCATGCCCAGCAGTAGCATCTACCATTGCATCAATATGGGGGAGAGGAAATGGGTCTTTAGGACAAGCTTTGTTCAAGTCTGTGTAGTCTACACAAACTCTCCATTTCCCATTCTTCTTCTGTACTACAACCACGTTTGCAAGCCACCTTGGGAACTTAACCTCTTTGATCATTCTTGACTTTAATAATCTCTCAACTTCCTCTTGAATAATCGTGTTCCGCTCAGGAGCAAATTTCCTTCTTTTTTGTTGCACAGGCTTGAACGACTTATCAATTCCTAGCTTGTGAGTGATGATATCTTTGGATATGCAAGTCATATCCTCATGTTTCCATGCAAATGTAGACATCCTGCATTTCAAAAAGTTAATTAATTGTTCCTCAATATCCTGAGGGATATTGGTCCCTACGAGCACCGATATATCGGGGTTATCCTGGTCCAGGATAACTTTCTTCACATCCTGTTCCGGATTCTCCACGATATCCTGGGCCCGCGTCTTTAATTGCTATGCTGCACTAGTTCTGGCTGAGGATTTCATCGAGGAGGAGTAGCATTCTTTCGCCTCCTGCTGATCGCTATCAACTTTAACAACTCCCCAAGGGGTAGGTATCTTGATGCATTGGTGATATGTTGACGGCACGGCCTTCATATCGTGAATCCATGGTCTTCCCAGTATAATGTTATAGCAGGATAGAGAGTCCATCACACAGAAACGTTGTATCGAGTTGACTCCTTCAACGTATACCGGCAACTTTATCTCTCCCACTGTGTTTCTGGCCTCTCCACTGAACCCAACAAGCACGGTGGACTTCGAAGTGATATCCATTGGAGATACATTCATCCTTTTAAGTGTCTCTAGTTGGATTATGTTGACGGAGCTGCCATTATCAACCAATATCCTGCGTACAAAATGGTTAGCCACATATAACGTTATTACCAGAGCATCATGGTGAGGATCCTGGACAGTATCCCTGTCATCAGCATCAAAAGTGATCACTTTGTCAGTTGTGAGGGTCGTCATCTTGACAGGTTTGTCTCCCCTTTCGGCCTTGGCTTCCTTTGCATGTCTTTTTGCTGCCGAATACGAAGTTCCACAAATGTCGGATCCCCCCGAAATGAAGTTGATTATCTTGGCATCCGCGGGAGGTGATGCAGCTCGCTCAGGATCCTTCTCCGTATCCTGACCCTTATTCTTCTTTTTTCCTAAGAGATCTTTCAGATATCCTGACCCTTATTCTTATTTCTTTCCTTAAAGCAATGCAATCCTCAGTCATATGTCCGAAATCTTCGTGGAAAGCGCACCATTTCGACTTATCTTTCCAGTCAGCCTTTTGTTGATTCTTTCGAGGCCATCTAGCCTTGTCTCCTAGACCCTGCATAGCATACATCAATTCAGGAATATTAACAGAAAAGCAATATTCAGACAACTCAGGATACTCTTCAGGATCCTCATCTTCGACAGCGTTTACTCTCTTGTTTTCATTTCTACCATATGGCTTAGGCCGATATGACTTAAATGAGGATTTTGACTTCCTGTTAGTGGATTCATAAGAGCTGGATGAGTTCATCCTTTCTTGCATCTTTTTGTCATCTTCCAACCGAATGTATCTTAGGGCCCTGTTCCGAGCTTCATCCAGGTTCCTGCATGGGTTCATTACAAGGTCTTGGTAAAATTGAGAATCTTTTTGCAATCCCATCTTGAAAGCTTGCACAGCTGTTGCAACATCAAGATGAGGAATGTCTAGTGATTCCCGGCTGAACTTGTTCACATAATCCCTAAGGGATTCCTGAGGTCCTTGTGTTATCCTGTAGAGATCACTTGTTAATTTTTCAAAGCTCCTACTACAAGAAAACTGACTATTAAATAAATTTACTAAATGAGCAAAAGATGTAATTGAATGTGGAGGAACATTCAAGAGCCACTTCAAAGCTGATCCTGTCAAGGTTGAACCAAAACCCTTGCACAAGCATGCTTCCTTGAGATCCGGAGGGATAGGGTTGACCTCCATTCTTTCCCTATACTGAGCAATATGCTCCTCAGGATCCGTCGTTCCGTCGTAAAGCTTCATGTTGGGGGTTTGGAACCTCTTTGGAATCTCAGCATCACAGATAGGATATGCAAAACGAGATATCTTGTGGCTATCCTGGGACACTTCTGGGATCGGCTGGACCACCCCAGGTACACTAGATATCATGTCCTTCAACTTTTGAAGTTCCCTAGTAAGTGCTGATGTTACACCTGTATCCTGCAAAGATCCATTATTGTTAGTAGCATGAGTATTATTATTATTTGACACGTTACCCGTTGGAGGGTTTTGCCCATATCCTGAAGCATATCCTGAGCTCCTCATGGTTGACATCCTGATCGAGGAGGGTATTTCAGGAGTATGATTCTGAGGAAGACTGGGCACGATATTCCCCCTGTTATCCTCGGTATACACAGCTGAACTAAAGTTCAACGCTCTGGGGTGTAATGGAGTGACATTGTCCTCAGCAGATCTGCTCGAGCCAGACTTCAGGAGTTGTATTTCCCTTAAAAGCATTTGGTTCGTTTCCTGCTGCTGCCTCATTTGTTCCTGCACACTTCCAAACAAGGTTAAAATTTCGTCGTTAGATGCTAAAACAGGAGCAGATCCCTGGACACTCCGAGTAGGGATAACATCTTGAGATTGTGTAGAGGCTGGCATCCTTGGAGGAGGTGGTGGAAGCACCGAACCGGTAGTAGCAGAAGTCATAGCAGACATAGTAGAGGAACTCATGTTTGATCGTGAGGCCATTGTGGACAATGTAGCAAAAAGTTTTGAAAATAAAAAACCGATTAGCGATTTAACAAAAATTTTTAGTAAAGAGAGCACCACTTGCCCCACGGTGGGCGCCAAATTGTTTTGGTCAAAAATTACCGAAGTAATTAAGTGATCAAATTAGTTAAGTGAGGTAGTGTGCTAGAAGTAAATGTCAAAAATGTGTTAATAAAATTACTTGCAAAAACAATTTCAGGATACGGCTCGGGATATTGAGCTGTATCAACGATCAAACAATGAGCAATTAATGAGCAGAAAGTAAAGGAAGTGACACGAGATGTACGAGGAAAGCCCTTGATCAATCTAGATCGCCGGCATAAAACCTCGGGAGCTGACAATCGCAGCTGCCTTGTTCTTCAATTGCTTCAAAAGTCAGGATACAGTGCGGGATGTGGTACGGATCGACTAAGTGTTACAACGAAAATGAAATACAAGTGTGATGTTTGCTATCAGCTAGAGAGTGATTGTGTTCGAGAGTGTAAGTGTGAAATGATGTGTTCTAAGTTGATCCGACCTCATCTATTTATAGTAAAGATAAGATAACTAACTATCCTAAACTCGCGGGATTCACCGAATATTCCTTCTTGGAACGTTGCAGACCTGGTCTTTCGGGCTCAACGTCTCTTTCTCAACAAATTCGTCCGAGTCTTGAGGAGAAGAAGTCCTTGTGACCGTTAGCAAGCCTCTGCCCTTAATCTGCACGTGATTAATTCAATAAGCTTCAGGATATCGCCCAAGATGTCAGCAATATCCTCTTCCAGCATCCTGATTACAAATAACCAAACAAAGGCAGGATATTGGTCAGGATACATATGTTAAGAAAATGACCCCTAACACTTGTATACGTGATTGCTTGATACTTTAAACTTGGGTTGAGGACATTATGTGTTAAACTTATCATTAACTTCGTACGAGCCTAACCGTGACATATGTAGCGCTATAGGATTGACGACCCGCCCGTAGACTTGTGGTTATGTCATGAGCATCTTGCGTCTCATTTGGGTTGATATGCTAGACACATGCCAAATTTATTGTTTATCTTGAATCACATGCTTGCTATGAGGAATTGTTTAAAACTTATCTTTTGTTATGTATGTACCAAACTTGTATACTCGCCTTTGCTTTTGCATTGACTTTTATTTTAACGTGTTACAGGTTGATGACGATGAAATGAAATAAAGTAGCATTGATGCATAGATACACACCTAGACGTTTAGGTCTAAAATGTTGTATCAAATTTTGATATGTTGATTACGTATTTTTGAAACTTGTTGTTATTTGAAATTCTTGTATTGTTGACAATGTGTTTATGAAATGAAAACGGTTTAAATTAAATATTGTCACAAATAGTGTTATGATGTCTCGAGCAATCTTCACACTTCGTCTCATCCCGATGTTTCCGCCATTGGTTGGGGTGTGACAGATTGGTATCAGAGCCATAACTATAGGGAATTAGGTAGAAATGCCATGCTTTTACCTAGTCTATAGTTTTTAGAGCCTTATTCGTATGTTTTGCTTGAACAACTACATGATACTTTATTTGTTTCTTATTTATGCTATTTTAGACATATGCATCACTCGTGAGAAATATTCAACATGATTATTCTTATGCATTAATGCTTGTCTTATTATGTGTTAATACTTGCTTCATCGTTCGATTCTTTACGTGTTACTCTAAACATATTTCTCTATGTGTTAATACATGTTTTATCATTTCGTTATCCAAGCACCATTCTTGATATGCTTTCTTATGTGTTTATACTTGTTCATGTATTTCCTTTGACATACACTTCCCTCATGCATTTTACTCGATTATTCTAAATCCGACAACACTCATATTACAAAAAACGAGACAACTACACCAAAATAGGCGTGAAACCCACAATTTGGTGAATGACTCTCGATCCTTCTACTTTTCTTTCTTACACGAAAGTCACCACCAAGTTAGGAGTGAAATCC
The DNA here is from genome assembly GCA_030545235.1 of Helianthus tuberosus. Taxonomy (NCBI): domain Eukaryota; kingdom Viridiplantae; phylum Streptophyta; class Magnoliopsida; order Asterales; family Asteraceae; genus Helianthus; species Helianthus tuberosus. The sequence goes on along the minus strand of CM060417.1, from coordinate 79,019,002 downwards.
ACACCTTGATGGAGAAATTCAAATTTCAAATTCTAGTGGACCCTCGCCAAAGTGTCGAAATTAACTTTTGACCCGACGAGTACCAACCACACTTAGGATACTAAATCGCCAAGTTAGGGGTGAAACCCGCACCTTGTCGACTATTTCCACTCCTTGATTTTCATTAATCCCGCCAAGTCTCGAAATTTCAATTGAATTGGGGACATGTAGTAACTGGAAGGGTAAATACCGTCAACCGACTTGTCGGCGAGAGTATTTCACCTATTAGGCCAAAGCATGCTCCTCAAGTTCGAAAGACTTTTCGACTACTTTGGTTAGTCAAAGGTTCCGTTTTGGAACCATCCGAATTTTAATCAAACGTGTTGTACTATTTATTTTACGCGATGCAATCTTTCAAATTCGAATTTGCTTTCGATATTTCTTCTCACACACGCATCATGCTAAATCTTTTTCATACACTTATGCACATGTACGATTTCATATAATTTAAATTCATAATCCTTGAAACGATAAGTGGAGACATATCATCGAGATAGGAGTGATTTCCTTACCTTGACGATTAACTCCACTCCCCTTTTCTTAAAACGACCTCACCAACGAGTTAGGGGTGATTCCCTTACCTGGGTGATCGTTACCAAAACGCCTCTTCAAAATATCTTATTATGCAAACTCGGTCATGTTTATACCTAAATTATTTATCATTATTCAAAATACATACGTATACGATTTCAAAATACATTGTTTCATCAAGCATACTTTCTATCCTACAACCTATTCTTACTTAACTCACATACACGGATTCTTAACTTACCCTAAACGTTTTACTACACAAATTTCCAAACCTTATGAAATGCTACCTATCACTTTAATCGGTCAAACAAACCTCTTGCCCATGAACTTCATATTCGACTTAATCACTAAAACGCACTCATGATATATATCACCAAACTAAAGACTTTCATTCTCAATCGGAGGATCAAACCAACCTTTCTTTTACACTTATAAGATCTTATGGATGTTATGTGATCGTTTTACCAAAGATTCTTTCACATCAACAAATCATTTGTTAGAACTTTTAACAATCACAAAGTCCTTTTGCTAAAATTCTTTTATAAGGATCCTCGTTTTCACAAGAACCCCCTAAATTCATAACTTCTTGTTTAATGAAATGAAATTACTTTTGATTGAAAACTTTTTTTTTTTTTTTTTTACCAATTCACCAAAACACGTGGGCAAGAAGACTTCTTGGAGACCGACCATCCTTGGACTTCGTAAACTCTTTTAAAACAAAAGTAGCATTTCCATTTATTACAAAATGCATTAAGCTTAACCAATGAGTACCTTATGTCCTTTTACATATGCAACTATATTCTACCTTTCACCTATAATCATTCGTATTTACATACTTAACCTTTTGGACGATCCTATACACCTAAATCCGTGATGTTATGCCTATACTTATGATCGTATTCATACTTATACTCATACGTTTCATGTTTTACTTATACTCATACGTTTCATGTTTTACTTATACTCATACGTTTCATGACTTTACCTATACTCATATATTTCATGTTTTCACTTATACTCATACGTTGCGTGCTTATACATATACACATACTACTCGTACGTGTTATGTCGATACACAAACTTGCGTGCTTATTCATACCTAAACTTATACTTATGCTCACACTTTCATTCATACTCATGATCCATACATTCGTACCCATACGCGAGCGTAATCCGAGTGATTCGCTTGCGTGGGTCCCATACATACTTAAGCATGGACTTGCTTACGTACTACATTCTTACACGTGCACGTTCTTAATTTTCAAATTATGGATACCCTAATTCATACACAACTAGTACAAGCTATGCGGATCAGGCGACGATCAATATAATCACGGGTGCACACGGGATTATAGTGATAGGCGTATGAGAACCATAGAGTGTACTACTGTGTATGGTAAGACACGGAACGTAACATGACACCGAATACGGAATGGACGTAATATGGTCAAAACGTGGTGGATACGCCGCTGGTACTTCCTATATATAAGTGTTTTCACCATGTTACCAAACTCTCGTAAAACGTACCATGAGAAATTCAGTGTTTTGCAGACCTTTTGGACCTAATACAACTTCACACAACTCACAAACGCATTATATCCGATTATCCATGACGAGACTTCATCCTTACACACAACGTTCATCTATCCAACACTTATGCTATTCTCATACTGGTACTCTTTAAGAGTCATTCGTTCATTCTATACTCGTATTATTCTCCTTATCCTTTTAGTTCATACAAACCTCGTTCGCAATCAAACTTGTTTAAACATTCGAGTCCTAACTTACCTCGCTACCTGTGAAATAGTCTTCCTATTCTGGATTCTTGTATAACTGTACTTAGTATACCTTTAAAGCTTTATTTAAAGTGCCAAACCTTCTCGTTTCACTCAATAAACAATCTTCTACAAATGTGATTTCGTTGCCACATCCCATCAAAATACAAACCGTTTGTCAACATCTTCTCTCTTAATAAGTCATCTTTTAAATACGTCTCCAATTTAAGTTACTCAAAGTTGTTAGACTCACTTCACTTGTATACGCACCTACATATTTTCAACTATGTCAGACACCTCAAATTATTTTTGGCAATAAACTCACTCACAAATTTACCTTGTCATTCTCCAAAGTTTTGTGCCTTTCAAAATATTTCAAAAATTTCAAGTCTCAAATTTTTACTAAAACTCTTCAAGTCTACCTCTTGAATAAATTTCGGGACGAAATTTCCTAAAGGAGGGGAGACTGTAACGCCCCGCGTTTTCATACTTCCTAAATTTAGAAACCATCGTTTGTAAAACTATTTTTGGAAACTTCGTAGTCTTGAAATCGTTCTTTCATTAAAAGCGATGTAAAATCTAATACTTGGATCATAAATAAAATTCGTATTTCTTTTCACATTCTACATATTCATACATACTCATACGTCGGATTCATTGTACATCGAATCCTTATTCGTAATTCATACGCATACGGTACTTATTTGTGATACGTGTCCATGCTTGTCCTTAAATTGTTGACACTTAAAAACCCCTAATAATATGCGTATTTACACAACGATTAATCATCTAATATGTGACATATACTTGTCACTTACAGACATATTACATACTTATACATCACACTTTTTACCTAGTTAAATCATCTTTTATTTCATATTATACCTTGTTACAAGTTAGGGGAAACATTGTTGCATATTATTACACAACTTAATTAACAAAATTACTCATTATAATGTAAAAAAATAAAAAAATAAATAAAGAAATATGGCAGCCCAAATCAACAAAAATTCAGCCCCATATGATTGAGTTTTGTGGGCTTGTTTAATGGGTTAACCCCTTCTAAACACTTCCAAAGCCCAACCCATTGAAACCCTAATCATTCCCTATAAATACCAACTTATGTCCAGTCTCTCTACCATTTTTACAACCCTTAAACACTTCAAAAACATCTCAAAACCGTAGCTGAGTTTCCATGTTCGGCCAGATTCAGCAAGCTTCACGGAAATGGGCATAACTTCTTCATTTCTTATCCGTTTTGGTCCATTCTTTTTCCTATGTGCTTGGATTTTCCTTACCTTCGATTCCATGGGTTTTTCACAGTAAATAAGTCCCTGGAACTCCGGCAAAAAGGCTCCAAAGTCCACTGATTTTTTGTGCTTTCATGAAATCTTTGTTAAACTTAACCAAACTTGAGTTTTCTCATCTCAAACCTATGTCCTAATGCTTATAACCTCATCTATGGTTAGTTAAGCTTAAAAACAAGGTTGAGACATGTTAAATCAGAGGTTAAAACCTCAAATACTTTCTGTTTTGTTAGGGTATTTCACCCACAAGTCATGTTCAAGCTTAGTTCTTGATGAATGAGTGATTATGGAACAACTTGGGTTGTCCTACATACAATCCTCACATGATTTGATGATTTCTCATAGATTAGATTATTTATATTATTGTACTAATCCTAGTTCGTGACCCTCCTTGATTGTTTTTACATCAAGTGAAGTGGTGAACATTCAAGGGGTTCCTAAACGGAAGCTAGTTCTTCCTACCCCATACATGACATCTATGATAACTCGAGGTGCCTAAATGAAGATCCTAATCTTCTACCTCCTACTTGGATTATTGGACTAAATAATATGTAACCTAGATATATATATACACTCATTCGAACCTTTGATGTTGAACTTGTGTTTATATGTTAAAGTAGTAGAACATCATCTAAAACCAAAACCTTGTTGTGATTCTTATGGGTGTTCAACTCATGAAAACATTATCATAACCCTTGTGGTTACCAAGTGTCATACAAGTGTTAGATGTTGAAGATGATTATTTTCACATGTTATTCTCATATCTTATTTTTATGTTGTTTTAAACACCGAATCTCGACTCTAAGCATACTTGAACTTTAACCCTTACGCATTCAATCTTTTAACCACATCAACTCGTCAATAATTGGATAATTGGAAAGCATATGCAAACTTTGTGAGTATACTCGTATTTTCCCCTTTTACTTTTACCACTTTTGGGGTGTAACATGTTTACTTATCAACAACTTACACATGAACATTTTGCTTAAACACATGAACATTCCTATAACATGCTTGTATACGTGATTGCTTGATACTTTAAACTTGGGTTGAGGACATTATGTGTTAAACTTATCATTAACTTCGTACGAGCCTAACCGTGACATATGTAGCGCTATAGGATTGACGACCCGCCCGTAGACTTGTGGTTATGTCATGAGCATCTTGCGTCTCATTTGGGTTGATATGCTAGACACATGCCAAATTTATTGTTTATCTTGAATCACATGCTTGCTATGAGGAATTGTTTAAAACTTATCTTTTGTTATGTATGTACCAAACTTGTATACTCGCCTTTGCTTTTGCATTGACTTTTATTTTAACGTGTTACAGGTTGATGACGATGAAATGAAATGAAGTAGCATTGATGCATAGATACACACATAGACGTTTAGGTCTAAAATGTTGTATCAAATTTTGATATGTTGATTACGTATTTTTGAAACTTGTTGTTATTTGAAATTCTTGTATTGTTGACAATGTGTTTATGAAATGAAAACGGTTTAAATTATATATTGTCACAAATAGTGTTATGATGTCTCGAGCAATCTTCACACTTCGTCTCATCCCGATGTTTCCGCCATTGGTTGGGGTGTGACAGATATGGACACTGAAACTTTGAAGAGATTGGATAAATATAGGGGAGTGAAGCCTGAGGATGAACCTCCATATAGACAGAAATTTGGAAAGATTAAGAAATCTAATTATGTGGCACCTGAGGGAGATAATCGGAGACACGCTGAAAGCAATTCTGACAATGAGACAGAAGGATTGAAGCTGATGGTTGAGAAGAAGCTGAGATTTTGGTTTGTGAAGGATGAGAAAAAAAGAAAGAGAACGCCTAAAGTTTTTACACCAAAATTTGTGATCAAGGGTAAAGTTGGAAAGCAGGAATCATCAGAAAGGTTGGTAGATAATTCTTTTGAATATTACATAACCCTACAAAAAGCAACTTGGGTTGCCTCTCTAAAATGAAAAGTTGCGACTTTTAAAAAACATACCCCTTTGCTTAATTATTATATGTACAATACATTAACCAACGCACCTTTTGAAATTTATATGTACAAACAAATACTAACTTGAGACACAACCACAGAATTAATAGACGCACCTTTTCAAAATTAACCAAAAAATAAAACCAAATTATATTATATAACCCTACAAAAAGCAACTTGGGTTGCCTCTTTAAAATGTTGCGACTTTTAAAAAGCCACACATACATACCCCTTTCCTTAATTATTATATTATATACAACTTGGGTTGCCTCTTTAGAATGAAAAGTTGCGACTTTTAAATAACCACACATACATACCGCTTTGCTTAATTATTATATTATATCTATACTATATTATAATGCATGAGGGAGGGATTCCTAAAAGTTAAGAACTTCTTCCCCCCTTATTTATAAATAAACCCCTAAAATGAGGGTAGTTTGGTCTTTTAAACACTATTTATTTTTTAGCCCCTAAATTTATTACACTTTAATCCTTAATTTTAACAAAATTATATGAATAACTATATTTAGTTAGTTGCAAAACATACGCACGCGTTGACCATAGGCGGGACAAACCAAAACCTAATTCTCATTTCAAAATTTAAACCCAGCTTTTTCTTGCTATAATTTCTGTCTCTCTCTCTCTCAAAATTCTAGATCTGATTACTCTCTAGATTCAAATCCTCCCTTCTTCTTCAGGTTTTTTTTAATGATGCTGAGATTTTAGTAGAGATATGGAACATCTGGTGGGATTCATCTGCCGTCAATTTGAGCTTTAGCTGAGTACAAGACTAGATCATCAAGAGTATTCAAGAAACCATCAATCTCCACTTTGTTATTTACTTTTGTTTTCTTCAATCTCACGTCCATATTTGTCTCCAGGTAATATTCATTATATAGGCTTCAATCCCACTGTCTTTGACGGCGACGATACATCAGGTAAGTTTTAGACATCGATTTTGCTTTATGTTCTTTGATTGTTCAGTCTGGAATGTTATAAATGAAGGATCTGTGTTATATGATAGGATTGTTGAATGGAACCAAGAATTTGTTGTTGTTTTTAAGTTAGATGGGGTTTTCAGGGATGTTGCATTCATGGTGTTCGATGTAAGTCCTCAACCAAACAACCTAATCATTTATCATTGGATTCAATTAGTTTATCATTCTGATTGTAATTGTATCGCGTTTATGTTTGATTGTATGAAATTTTATGTGTGATTTGACAGAGGAAAAGGCACGGTTAGCGTCGGCACCGCCTTATATGTCTCTAGCACCAAAATCTAAAAACTTGAGTACCACGCCGCGGTTACCGGATTGAGTTTTGCATCAGAATCTTCAACGGAACCGATAGAACTTTTTGTAAGAATTGATATACATAGGTGGCTTTTAATTTCGTAGTTGTTTTTTGAATTATGATTTACGCTCCATTGGGTGTTCTATCATTAAATTTTTTATATGCTATGGACATGCTTTTAACCTGGAAAACATACAATTTTTAACTTTGTAATGTCTTGTAACATATCATTTTGGGGTGAATAAGAGCTGATTGATCTAATGGTAAATTGTGTATCTACGCATACTGAACCGAGATGGTAAACTCTCACTAGGTTTGTTAGGGTTTTGGAGTCAAAATCTGAGTTGAAGTCTGTTTAATTGCTAAGTTTATATTTTGGCTTGTGTGCATAGAAAATATTAAATATTTCTTATTTCGATTATTGTTATGCAGCCTTATCAAGCCTCCAAAATCATTTATAGAAAATATTAAATTATTACTGGAATAACATAAATTTTGTAATCATATATTCGACTCACTAACTGTTCAGAATTTAAAAGGTTGGAGAAAAAAAAGTGTTTTTGGCTAATCTAATGAGTTTCACCCTCTGAATAAATGTTATCGGTCTTGACCTGTTACTATGTCTACAGAGTACAATGTATAAAATTAGCATGCATCTTACATTGCAATTGTTAGCATATAAGTATATAACATTAATTTTTTTGTATTTCAGGTCATTTGTATTTCGAGTCTATAGTACCACGATCTACTATTAAATGCTATATTACTGAAGACATGAGTGCTTACTGGTTGTCCTAATTTATTTAATAGGAAGCATCCCTGAATCTAGAGGCGTGTCTAAGTTGAGTCAACTTCTTGGAGTAAACATTGACCCTATTCAGGTAGTCACTAAATGTTCAATGTCATAATTATTCTGCTTATTCGTTTCTGTAATCTTGAACAGCAGGTCACTAATAGCATCATTGTTTGTTAGTTCATATATATTTTGCAGCTACTTCTATGGTGAGGAACAAGGCCATTGGAATCAACTTTGTTGATATTTATTACCGTAAAGGTGTCAATAAGGCAGACACAGTTCCATTTACTGTTGCAGGTTTGATGTTATTTTAATTTTTATTATATAATGATATCGAATTCTGAGAGATTAATGCATATGTATACAACTATCAGTGAGGGAGATGTTATTTTAATTCTTCTCCCCTTTTCCAATAAAATGATTTATTGGCTATTATGTTGTGGAATTAGGATTGACAATTCCAGACTCAGCACAAAAATAAAAGGTTAGCATTTGGTCGTGAACACATTGGTTGTTTTCGGGTTAGTTGTAGATAAATGGGTCTACCCCCAACCCGTTTATGACTTAATTATCTGACTAGCCTGTTTATAGCCCACCAGCCCCTTCATCTTGTTTAGATAAATAGGATACACGGGTAGTATCCGGGTTACATAGGTTTTAGGCTTGAGTTTTCCAACACAACTCAGGTAGGGTACGGGCTAGGCGACTAAAATGTTGAAAATACACTTTGGGTAAATCTTGAACCATTTCAATTCAGCTGTCTTTACTTAGAATTTTATGTGTTTGACCACTCAGAAATAATCAGGCCTGAACGTCCAGTTTTTCGCCTCTAACTTTAATGCTTTTCAAAATGCAGACGGCCTACAATGGGAGAGGTGATAGAGCTGACCCTTCAGTATGGCCTGATGTCGAAGGGCCTTAAACAGTAAGTTTAAACTTTATTAGTGGTAATTGGGTTTTTTTTTTTAAAGTTATAAATGGATTTGTGTTGATCTATTTTTGCAATTTTCACGTAGGGATGAGCATTTGGTATCAAATCCCGATCCCGATCCCGAAAATACCGTACCGAATTTTTTCGGTACGGGAAACGGTATCCACTTTTTTGGCATTTTCGGTATCCGTATTTTCGAGATCGGTACCGGTTCGGCACGGTACCAGTAAAATACCGAATTTTACCTTCTAATACCGCTACCGTACCGATACCATACCGATACCGTACCGACGTATTTCGGTATCGGTATCGGTACCCAGTTTTTGCGAAATTCAGGATCGGGATTTTTAGGATCGGGACGGGATCCGGATTTGCTCATCCCTATTTTCACGTGCCTTATATATGCTTCATCATTTAGGTAGTTTTGTTTGAGGGTTGGATGCTTGGTTTTAAGCATGTTCCTTCTGAAGCGATAAAAGCTGTTGACCAGCAAGTTAGGCCACTAAGATCACACATCATATATTTTCTTATATTAGCACTTTGCAGACATATTGTTACATACACTTGGTCAACAGGAGCAGCAATGGTGGATATTTTGAGTGTCATGGAGGGTGACTTCTTAATCAATAAGAAGAGCAATCTGTATAAACCTATGTGATGCAACTTTTATGAATATAATATTTCTTTAAGTTTTTATTAGTGATGAAATGCAATTGAAACTGATGTTACGCTGCACTTTTATCCAATATAGGTAATTTACTTTCAACATCATTATAAAGAGAAAAAATTGGTACGTTGATTAGGGCTGTTCATGAGCCAAGCCGAGCTAGGCAAGCTCGAGCTCGGCTCGATTATAAACCGAGCTGGCTCGGCTCGGCTGGGATTTGAAACCGAGCTGAAAATCTAAGCTCGGCCTCGGCTTGGTTTTAAACCGAGTTGGCTCGGCTCGACTTGGTTTGGTTTGGTTTGGCTCGATTTTAAAAATAAAATTAATACATAGCTCTCAATATATAGTATCCTAAAATATTATTCAATACTTCAAAAGAACATATTCAAAATAAGTTCAACCTAATACATTACAAGCCAAAATCACGTTCAACAACGCAAAATAAGTTTTATATTTCAAGTAAATACAATATTTGTTCATTAGCACGGCAATCAACCTTTAAATATGTTATAAATATAAAACTACAAGCCTAAATACATGTAAATAATAATCATTTTTTTGTATTATATTATATTGTATATAAAAATAAAATATATTATAAGTAAATAATTCGAGCTAAGCCGAGCCGAGCTACCAAGCGAGCCAAACCGAGCCAATTTGGCTCGTCACGAGCCGAGCCGGGCTAGGCTCACTTTCTAACCGAGCCGAGCTGGCTCGGCTCACTTTCAAACCGAGCGAGTTTCGAGGGAGCTCCGAGCCACGAGCTTTTTGCACAGCCCTAACGTTGATCTAGAAAGAAGATCTTGACTGAATCATGTGGCTCAAAATGTTAGTAATTAATTAATGTGAGTGATATAGTTTTGGGTCCAAAAAGGATCGTATTCGCTGGACATCACCCCTCTGTTTCAATTCGTTTTTTATTATATATAAATCATATATGTATACAATCATCTAGGGATGAGTATGATATCGAAATCAAAAAAATCAGTCCTGAAAATAATCAAGATGGTACTTGTCCCGAAAAACGGGAAAAATGAGTACTAATACCGGTATTAAAAATGTTCGATACGGTACCAAATGTTCATCCCTACAATCACCAAGGTAGTAAGAACCGGTTTTTGCCACTATACCTTTAGCTGGGTGGTAGAGAGTCTTGTTTCTTAGAAAGAACACGAGGGTTCAAATCTAGGCCTAGAGTAGATTGTTATTAATTTACTGTAAATTTGAATTAGTGTTATTGTACTTTTGATTTTACCATTACACCCTTCTTTGTTGCATATTAACATATAACACATTAATTTGCGTTTTCTATCGCTAAAGAAGCTGGGTTTTGTGTTGAATTTGTACATTTTTTAAAATTTGTGTAAAATTTGATGAACTTATAAATGTTTGAATAATGTTGTAAATTTGGTTAAATTTTTGTTTAATTTTCACTAAGTAGTTGATTATTCTAATGTTAAATTATTATATAATTGAGATGAGGTGTAAAACTTATAATACAGATAGACTATAATGATGCGGATTTTAAGAGAACTAAAATGATAAACATAAGAAACTTTGTTGGCCGGATTGTCATGGCTACTTAACATGCATATTTTTATATTTAAATTTCTATGTTTATGATTGAAATTTTCTTATTCATGTGTATGTTATCATTTAATTGAGATAAGCAAGACATAGATAGACCACACCAATATTACGAATAAGAAACTAACAAAAGCAATATACAATATATCACGAGAGAATTAATAAACTATTAGAAAACGAGTACATTGCTGTAAATTGTTGCACCCGCTGCATCGCGCGGGCTTCCTACTAGTATTATATAACTTGAGACATGTCTTTTGAGTGAAACGGTAACAATGCACCGTTTGAAAATAAATACCTTAAATATAAAAGACGCAACTTTTGAACCTATGCCGAACATGTACGTCCACCACTAACCGCCCCAAAACGTGATGATCTATCAATATTAAATGATATACCGTTTGGTGGTTTCACCGTTATTTTTTATAGTTATGGAAACCATTAGTTAGGGTAAATATCTAATTATGGGTTAAATTAAAAACACACCACTCCATCTTAGAAAGCATTGCTTAGGAGTAATTGTATAGATAAAATTAATAGCACACCGCTTCGTGTTAGATTGGAAAAGCATCATTTACACGGCTCTTTACTTTTATTTGTTCTTCCGTAATTTGGCGGGGTATTTTTCATTTTTCTCATTTGTATTTACAATTCCCGGTAAGTTCTGACTTTCATGTTTTCATCATTGTTTGTTTCGTATTTTATTATTCATTGTTGAACAACAAGTGTTTCATGTTTACAAATTTTCTGGTTGGTTAACGTACAAATTACAATTGATCTTAACATACGGTGCGTACACGTTGCGAAAATAACATGCGGATTTAGTTTACAAACACGCGGATTTGGTTCATGCGGACTTAGTTAATAACATGCGGTTTTGTCAAAAAAAAAAAAAAAAACATAACATGCGGGTTTATCAAAAAAAGTAACATGCGGATTTAGTTTTCAACATGCGGGATTTTGTTTTTAAAGTTTATAACATTTGGAATTCTCATCGCGTACGCATTATACGTGAAGTGATATTGTACAATACATTTTTTTTCTCTCTCTCTATATATATATATATATATAACTGACATTCTTATATATTACCTTATTGTGCATTACATTTATACTTTAGTGGATTGTTGTTTCCTAAATAAATTAACACGAGTAAACATAAACTTCGTTGAAGAATGATAAATGTTTTTTTTGTTTTTTAATCCACATGTCTTTTATTTCATCTTTGTGTTTTTAATCTACATTCCGATGTTTAAAACCTAGACTTTGCAACTTATTGTCATACGCGGGTTCTGTCATTATTAATAACCGGATTCAATGTTTAAAACCTACATTTGGGAACTCATTAACATCACACGCGGGTTCTATCATTATTAATAACCAGATTCTTAGTTACATTGCATATCCATTTTTGTATATCATAAAAATGGCAGTAAAGACATCCATAATCGACATCCCACTGCAACGCGCGGGTTTGCGTCTACTCGTTATACTAAAAGTGTTAATATCTGTGTTGCAGAAACAAAGAAAAAGAAGTCTCCACCACGCTTAGTTGATGAGCCTGTCATACTTCCGACTGATCTGATCAAAGAAGGCGCAGATCTTTTGAAGATGTCCTTTGTTGAGTTCGAGAATCTTACAACTGCTGAAAGTGTTCAGGTTGAGAAAGAAGCAGAAAAGACTGCAGAGAACGTTGAAGCTGGTGATGAAAGCTTGAAAGAAAAGACATTCATTGAAGGTCTAGTGCATATTGATTTAAGCGAGACTGAAAGTGATGATATAGATCATACAAAGATTGCACCAACTTCTTTCGTCAGTGGAAAGCAGAAGTACAAGAGGTCACCAAAGAAAAAGAAAGCATCGGATGAAGAGGATGCTACATACGTTCCTACACCTACTGAGAAAGAAAAGAAGAAAGGTATAAAGAAACGCAAGGCATGTCCAATAGGTGATATTCCGAGAAGAGTTAGAGCTAGGAAAGACACAACGTCTATTCCTCAGCAACAAACAGCTGAAGTTCCAGAGTTTAAGAAGGCTGAAGACGTTGAAGTAGAGTTTGTTGGAGTTAGAAAGTCAACACCACCACCACCATCACCGATCAACAAAATAATACATATTTCAGAGGAGCGTGAGAAAACTCCTGAGCAACCACCTAAGACTATTGAAGAGCCTACATCTGCAACGAAAAAGCCTACAACTTCACAAAGCTCAAGTCATGGGTTTCCTAAAGTACCGTCTGATCTAGGGAGTGATCCAGCGGGATTAGAGGACTTTGGTGATTTGTTCAATGAAGGAAAGATTAATGGATTGACAAGAAAAGTAAGTATTCTGGAGAAAGCAAAAGCTAAAGCTGAAGCTGAGCTTAAAGAGTCAAAAGAAAAGCTTGAAGCTATTGAAGCAGAGAATGTTGCTTTGAGAAAAGAGATTGAAGATCATGTGGAAACGATTAATCAGCTGACAGACGAGATCGAGGAGGTAAATCTTCAGTATAAGACTATTGATATGCTAACAAATGTTGCATGAAATGCTGGGTGATCTACATACGTCTACTGCCAACGAAAATGAGGTGTTAAGGAAAGAAGTAGAGGCGTTAAGGGCTAACAAGGTGATAAAAGATGAACAACTGAATATGCTTTACACTATAGTTGAACATAAGCTTGGAATCCATGTTCAAGCTGTGTTTGATGAGATTGAGATTCAGAAAGTTGAAGCTAGGAGGGCAGAAAGAGAAAAGAGACTTGCTGAAGAAGCTGTTGAATCAAAGAAGGATAAAAAGAAGGGTTTAGTGGTCGACACTGAAGAAGTTCTTAGATCTTCTATCCAACCTGATCCAACTCAAGCAGATGAGGTAACTACTTCGAATGTTAAAGCTTCTAATGTGAATAACGTTGAAATGAAAGAAGTTGAAGATGATGTGGATAATACTCTTGCTATTATTCCAATCGGTGAGTTGAAAGATGTTACTCCTGAAGAAGTTAGTCTTAACAGAAGAAAGATCATTGAGAAGCGTCATTCTGAATCAAAAGATGATAAAGAAGATGATGACGAAGATGAAGAGTATATGGATGACTTTGAAGCGATTGACAATTATGATGGTGATGATGATGAAGATCAAGGTGCTACTGGGTTGTTGATTGTGATGTGTTCTAGTTCGAGTACTCTTGAAGATTTTCTGATTAACGAGCTTAATGAGCAGCATGAGGATGATCAACATCATGAAGCATCTTCTTCTGGAACGAAACATGCTGGTGATGAGGTATTCCTAACCCTTCCTAGTCATTTATTTACACCATGCAGATGAAGAGGGGGAGTTGGATGAGAACAAGACAAAGGAGTCCATGTTAGAGGAGTTAGATTTGGATAATGGTAATCTGAAGTTCGATATTGAAGAGGAGAAACCACCTACTCCTGATAGAGAATATTCGCTCGAGTTTGTGAATGAAGCAGACAACTTTCACGATGTTATCATTGAAGAAGGTTCTGATATTTCTGATGAGTATACTCCATTCCACTATTATGGAGTTGATGACGACTTTCCAACTTTGAATGAACTATTCAAGTCGCACAACGAAGATGAAGTGAGACGGAAAGTAGTAGAGAGGATCACTATAGAGGGGGTTCTTGAGACTGTACCACAAGAAGATCTTCCGGAGGAACGAAAGCGATGGTTCAAAGTGATGCCGAAAGAAAGAAAATACAAAAGGCCGTTGCAGTACTTCACTGATCATCCCGACAAATCACTTGGTGATATTTTTTCATGGGGCTACTTGGAGGATCTGAAAGTATATGCTATTAGAAGAGAGTATGGGATTCAGTATTTCGAGTTCTTATCTAATATCATGACTCTACCTTGGTGGGATATTGAAGAGCTTGTGCAGACAAAGATTATAAAGCAATTCTATTATGGTCCAGAGGTTAAAAGTCGTGATCAGAGGTTGTGGAATTATATCAAGCAGCAAGCTAAGGAAAACTTTCCAGATTGGAAGCCACATAAGCCTGAGCAGATTGTGAAAATAGATCCTGTTACAACAGGTGAAAAGGATATTACTTTGAAGATCAAACCGCCAAGATGTTTAAAGAACATGCCGCTTAGAGCATGGAGCAAGACTTTCATGAAGATTTCAAAGGATGGCTCTTCAATCAAAGCACAGCGGAAGCAGTGATCACTTTATTTGATGTAAAGACTGGAGACTGCAGGCGCATACATGTCTTGGATCCAATGTGGTTAGTGAACTGCTCTAAGAAAGATATAGATTGCTTATTCTTCAACAAGATAGTCTATAATGAGCCTGATAAAGTTCAAGCTCACCAATATCAAAAGATGGTGAATGTGTGCTTCGCGAAAGATATCAACTCTGGAAGGTATTGGGAGAGTAAGTTTAGAGATCTTGAACTTGAAGAATTCCTGAAAGTAGAGAAAAGAAGCGAAAGATTTAAGAAGATTAAAGAAAAAGTTGTACAAAGAGCAAGATGGAAGCTAGCATGGCCCGAAACAGATCAAACACCTATCGAATCTCAAGAAAATAAGATTCCTAGGTGGTGTAAATCAAAAGATTGTTAGTGCACTATGTGTGTGGCCATAGATAGAAATCTAACTGTACATGTAAAGTCTAGTGTCTTGAGTCTGTAAAATACCGGACAGAGATTTCACTAGGTGTCGTTAGGCAATGTCAGGTCAGTATACGGTACGGCACGATGTGAAGAATCTGAGCAAGATCCAAAGTGATGTCATCATTATGCAATGATGACATCATATACAATATCATATGCACATTTGATTTCGTACGTAATAGCATGCACGCATGGATTTTGACTTCGCACGAAATGGAGTTCGGACGATTCAATTCGCACGAATTGGGAGAGATACATTCATACGAAATGATCAGTCAACTATAAATATCAACTCATTTCGCACGGAGCATGAATCAGAGAACAACTTCACACAGTCCATTTGTTCATATCTTCAAGCACAAGTTCATCAGATCTTCATCTAACACTCTCGTTTACGTCACGTTGATTAGATTTTGAGTGTTCTTTGTAGAGATCGAGTCAAAACTCTGTCCGGTTGTCATCGTTACGTAATAAAACGATAGTTATTTACGTTTTCGCGCACGATTACGGTTCGATTTAACGGATTCCGCACGTTAAATCGAATTCATCGCAGATCTAGTGATCGTTTACGATAACTCACAAGTGGTATCAGAGCTACGGATGCTCTGCGTGTAATCGTGATTCGAATCGGACGAGTTTCGATAGTTTTCGGTGTGTCGTTAGAGTATTTCGAATTATTTCGGTTCTGTTCGGTAATTCATAGGTGTATTTCGGACTGATTTGATGTGTGTTGATTGATATTTGATCTGTTCTATGATTTCTGGTTGAAGTATCATACTTCGTGGATCTGTTTGATATATCGTTCACCTATTCTTAACTGATTCAGTGTGTTAAACATTGAATTTCAAAGTTTTCTAAAAGTTTTTTTTTTCAAACTGATTTCATTCAGATCTGATATACAATTCAGATCTGAAACACATCACTGTTTCATTCAAACACATGCTGATTTGATCGAATCTAAGTTGTTTGTACATCATTTTCGAACAGAATCAGTGAACTTTGGTTAAGAGTTTGTCTGTTTCGAACTGAATTGGATCAATTTAAGACTGTTTTGATAGAATTTCGGATCATTTCGATGAGTTTCGGTGAAATCAAATGAGTTTCGATTGATTTTTAACGTGTTTAGGTCTGATTTCAATTAGTTTCAGTGAAATTCAGATTATTTCGATGATTTTCGGTGTTATTCGGTGAATTGTTTGTATATCTCTGACTGTTTGGTGTGATTTCGACGAAGTTCGGATCATTTCGGTGTATATCGAATTACGTCATATACGGACTTGTTTGGGTGGATTTTGGAACAAATTTTGTTCATATCAATCTGTTTTAGTGAAGGTGTATGAGTTTAGATTGAGTTTCGATTCGTACCAGTGAAAATTTCAAACTTTTCGGACAATTTGAACGTATTTCAAATCGATTTTTTAGTGTTTTGTAAAGGTTAAAATTTGCTGAAAAACATAGTTTGATATGAAAAGTATCAGTTCAATAAGTTTTCAGATCGGTTGAATGAATTTGAATCAAAACTGTTGTTCGTACATCATATCTGATCGGTTGTAATAGACGTCACTAAGTCGGTCAATATTATTTGTATTGCATTGTATGATTTATTATGATCTATCTCCATAAATAGGAGAGGGCCCTGTACCTTTATATATACGGTTTATGATTAATGAAAGGATCAAGTAATTAATATTGTTTTACATGGTATCACCCTAAAAAGATCCACCCTAATTTCCTTCCTTCTTTCTGCCGTATTCCCTCTACCCGACTCCACCCTGCTGCTGCGCAAACCATCTGCCGCCGCACACCAACCTTCTGCTGCTGCACCCTTGCCCTTCTCAGCCTCCCTCATGGCTGACAACAAGCTACATCCGGCTGTTACGGTCAATAACATTCGCACCTCGGTTCCTGTTACTCTGGACAATGATGCCGCCGACTACAACACATGGTCGGAACTCTTCCGCATCCATTGTACAGCGTTTCTCGTGGCTGATCATCTCCAACCACGTGACCCACCCGTCGCCGCCTCTTCATCTGACAAGGAAAAGCAATCGGCTTCTCCTGCCGCCGACTCGTGGGAACGTCTTGACGCAATCGTTCTCCAATGGATATATGGCACAATATCCCCTGGTCTTCTCAAAACTGTCATCAAAAAGAGCACCACTGCGTATGATGCATGGAAAGCCATTGAAAATATTTTTCAAGACAACAAAGCCACCCGAGCTCTCTATCTCAAACAAAAGTTCGCAAACACCCGACTTGAAAATTTTTCATCCATGCATGAATATTGTCAAGAGATCAAGGTCATTGCCGATCAGTTAAATAACGTCGATGCCCCAGTTGCTGAACAGGACCTCGTGCTACAAACCGTAGCCGGTCTAACCGAACAATATGAAACCGTTGGCACCATTCTCCAAAACACTAAACCCTTGCCCTCGTTCTTTGAGGTTCGCTCACAGCTATGCATGAACGAGACCACCAAAGCCAACCAAGCAATTCATTCTGCTCATCAAGCTGCCACAGCCCTCCACACTCAAAGCCAAACACGCCCCACCTCTTCGCCCCACACCACGGCTTCTTCGCCCGCATCTGACTCCTCCCGCGGCCGCGGTCGCTCCCGTGGACGTGGCAGGGGTCGTTCCTCCTCAACCCAAACGAGCCGCTCCCGAGGTCAGTCGAACTATTCGGCTCAAACCCAACATCCCTACATCATCTTTCCCAACAACTGGGCCGCCTCTCAATGGGCTCCCCTCCTCAACCAAACCTATAGCCCAACCACCCACCAGGCACCTCCATGTCCCTATCCATCCATCCCACGGCCGAATGGTTCACAGGGCATTCTGGGCCCTCGGCCTGCCCAGGCCCACATGGCCACCTACAGCCCAACGCCCACCGACATTGCGCAGGCACTGTATACTCTCTCTATGAGTCAGCCGTCTGACCCGATTGGTTACATGGACACCGGTGCCACTGGCCACATGGAGCAACCAGGTATGAACTCCCCGTCTGTTTTTAACACTTGCACTAATAAACAAATAATCGTTGGAAATGGTTCAACCATTCCCGTTGTTGGACAAGGCAACAAGACCTTACCACCACCTTTCCCACCGTTCAAATTAAACAACATTCTTTATGCTCCTAACATCCTTAAAAATCTTATATCCGTCCGTCGCCTAACGACAGACAATTTGCTTTCCATTGAATTTGATCCATTTGGTTTTCTTGTGAAGGATCTCAAGACCAAGGAACCTATCCTACGATGCAATAGCTCGGGAGACCTCTATCCCCTCACCACCAACTTCGTCAAGCCTGCCTCCAAACCTACTGCTCTAGCTGCTGTCACTCAGGACCGTTGGCATCAACGTCTTGGGCACCCGAGCACCACTTTATTGCATTCCTTAAGAACTAGTTCTTTTATTGAGTTTAATAAGTCGAACAATAAACTTTGTCAGTCATGTGTTTTTGGCAAAAGTGTTAGACTCCCATTTTATGATTCTCCAAATAAAACGCATTTACCTTTTGATATCATTCATAGTGATTTGTGGACCTCCCCGGTTCTTAGTACCGGTGGTCACCGTTATTACATATTGTTTCTTGATGACTTAACAGATTTTCTATGGACTTTCCCCCTTACAAACAAATCCTAAGTTTACAACACATTTACCAACTTCTATAACCATCTTTCCACACAGTTTGAACGCAAAGTTAAACAATTTCAATGTGACAATGGCACCGAATACACCAACAATAACTTTAAACAATTTTGTCACATAAATGGTATGCAATTTCGTTTTTCTTGTCCCCACACCTCCTCTCAAAATGGTAAAGCTGAGAGAAAAATACGTACCATAAATAATATGATTCGTACACTTTTATCTCAAGCCTCTCTCCCTCCCTCATTTTGGCACCATGCCCTTGAAACTGCTACCTATCTTCTAAATATTCTTCCTAAGAAAACTCACAAGTTTTTATCCCCCACTACCCTCCTATACAATGTTCTCCCAACCTACACACATCTTCGCGTGTTTGGTTGTCTATGCTATCCCATCACCCCCTCCTCCACCATCCATAAACTCACCGACCGTTCTAAACCCTGTGTTTTTCTCGGTTATCCCACCAACCACCGCGGATATAAATGCTTTGATATTGCTAATAACCAACTTAAAATATCTCGACATGTGCAATTTGAAGAAACAGTTTACCCCTTCTCCATTCAACACCCCACCACTCAAAACTATTCCTTTCTTTCCCCACCATTTAATCCACTGTTAACAAATCATATAGATTCCTCCCCTCATACTACCCCACCTACTGAACCCCACTCCAACTCCACTATCCCAAATAATGACCCACCATCTCCTTTTGTCGGCCCACCCTCACCTGGCCCTCACCTCTCCTCCCAATCTCACTCTCACGTCTCAACACCCACTGGACCCCACCCCCTCTCCCAACCGTCCACCACAACAGTTCTCTCCCCAAGCCCAATTCTTCCTACCTCCACCTCTAATAATCACGGCCCACCTCCTATCCACCCATCGGCCCAATCATCAGTCAACATCACTCCCCACCTGGACCAACATCAGCCTACCCATTCACACCAGCCCGCTAATTCCCATCTACCCCACCCGATTAACCAACAGTCCACCCCTCTTATCTCGTCTCCTTCGCAACCTGTCCGTACCATGCGCACTAGAGCCATGGACGGTATTTCCAAACCCAAGCACCTTTTCAACCTTCACACTACGTCCATTGTTACAATCCCGAAAAGTCCTCACCTTGCCTTGTCCACACCTGAATGGTTCGATGCCATGCAAAACGAATTTAGTGCACTTATTAAAAACGAGACCTGGGAACTAGTACCACGTCGCTCAGACATGAATATTATTCGAAGTATGTGGCTATTTAAGCACAAATTTCGTTCTGATGGTTCTTTAGAACGCTACAAAGCGAGGTTGGTATGTGATGGTCGTATTCAACAGGTTGGGGTTGACTGTGGTGACACCTTCAGTCCGGTGGTCAAACCCACCACCATACGGACGGTTCTCTCATTGGCTATCTCAAAATCATGGTCCATTCATCAGTTAGATGTTACGAATGCGTTTTTACACGGTCACTAACAGGAAACGGTTTATATGCACCAACCAATGGGATTTCGACATCGGGATTACCCTGATTATGTCTGCCGCCTCAAGAAATCCCTTTATGGCCTCAAACAGGCACCCAGGGCCTGGTATCAACGGTTCACTGATTTCGTTCTTCAGCAGGGATTTGCTCAGTGCAAAACTGACAACTCATTATTTATTTTTCAACACGGTATTGATGTCGCCTATCTTCTCATCTATGTGGACGATATCATACTCACCACCTCCTCTGATCAACTGCGTCAACGGCTCATGACTCTGCTTGCAGGAGAATTTGCTATGAAAGATTTGGGACCTCTAACTTATTTTTTGGGCATCTCGGTCACTAGAACGGGGGATACTCTATTTCTATCTCAGCATGCGTATGCCAAAGACATTATTCACCGTGCCGGTATGGACACATGTAAGTCGGTTGCGACTCCAGTCGACACGCAGAGCAAATTGGCTAGTGAACCGGATTCTCTGTTTGGTGACCCCACCACTTATCGCAGTCTCGCAGGTGCATTACAGTATCTCACCTTCACCAGACCTGACATCGCATATGCTGTTCAGCAAATATGCATGCACATGCACGCTCCATGTATGGCTCACTGGAACGCTCTTAAGCGTATTATCAGGTATTTACAGGGCACTGCTGATTATGGCCTTCAACTTACCCCTTCGGCGACACTATCTATTCGGGCCTATACGGACGCAGACTGGGCTGGGTGCCCTGATACGCGTCGTTCCACATCTGGCTATTGTGTCTATCTTGGCAATAATCTGATATCGTGGTCTTCTAAGCGTCAATCCACCATTTCTCGCTCTAGTGCTGAAGCCGAATACCGGGGTGTTGCCAACGTCGTCGCCGAAATATGTTGGCTGCGAAACCTTCTTCTAGAGCTCCATTGTCCGTTGAGCAAAGCTTCTCTGGTTTACTCTGACAATGTCAGTGCCATCTACTTATCAGGGAACCCGGTTCAGCACCAACGAACAAAGCACATCGAACTCGATATTCACTTCGTACGCGAACACGTTCAGAAAGGCTTGGTCCGTATTCTTCACATGCCTTCTCGATTTCAGATTGCCGACATCTTCACAAAGGGTCTTCCAAGAGTACTCTTCGATGATTTTCGATCCAGTCTCAGCATTCGTCCGCCTCTCAGCATTCGTCCGCCTCCCGCTTCGACTGCGGGGGTGTAATAGACGTCACTAAGTCGGTCAATATTATTTGTATTGCATTGTATGATTTATTATGATCTATCTCCATAAATAGGAGAGGGCCCTGTACCTTTATATATACGGTTTATGATTAATGAAAGGATCAAGGAATTAATATTGTTTTACAGGTTGTGAGAAGGACTGTTGATGTAGGGGTTTAAAGATATCAGTTAATTAGTGTTGAAAGAGATATTAGAGTTAATTGGTGATCTTGTTTGTTGCAGTTGTTTTGAGGTGAATAGAAAAGGGGTAACTTTTAAGTGACACTAGAAAGAATAATAGTGACAGTTTGTGATGATTGATATATCATAGTAGGGTAAAGGATTTTTTAAAAAAAAAAACAAAGTAAAAAGTCAAATATTAAAAAGAAACTAAAACATTTTTTTACGTGAATAAAAAAAAACATATCAGCTGGTAAAGTTTGAATTTGGGATTCTTAAAATTTGTATAAGTGAGTTTTAGGTAATATTGGGCCGAGAATCCTTTTGCTATTTGGTCGAAATTTGATAGTGGACTTGTGAAAACAAGTATATTTGAACCGATAGTTTTAAACCGGGATTGATTAGTGGGCCGCTACTTCGTGAAAGTTAAAATTTGTGGACTTTGAACTAAAAACAATTTTTGAACCATGTCATTTAACAAAGAAAGTGTGGTTAAAATGTTTGACGAAGAGGAAAACGATAGCCTTGAAAGTTTAAATAATTGGTTTGATGGGATTTTGTATATCAGGAAAGAAAATGATAATAAGAATGTTTGGGTTAATAGACTTGAATATTTTTTGTGTAAAAAGCGTGAAACGTTGGATGAGTTGGAAAACCGGTATGATCAGTTACTTGAAAATTTAAAAAGGTACGAGATAAGGATGTCGAATGCTGAACAGATATCAAAATTTGCAGACGCGTTACCTTCAGAATGGGATGAATTTTTGAAGAACCTGAAAAAAGATTCTAGATTCTCAAAGTTTTGTTTAAGACAATTCTTTAATGAGCTCAAAACACACAATTATGAAAATAATAAGAAAAAGAAAGGTTTGATAAATGAAATAGAAAAGAACTTAGATAAAATGAGTTTGGATGTGATTCTTGAAATGAGAAGAAGAGTCAATATGTGTCTTGTAGCAAAAAATGTTATGAAATATGATATTAAGAGGGGTTGTTATATAGATGAAAATATGAATCCTCTTGATTTTGTTAAAATTTTTTGTGCAGGTACATTCATGACAGAGACAGAGTTAATTTCAAAGAATGAAGAATCCGAGAAAAATGAAATTTCAAGATCTGAAACAGTGTGCTCAAAATGTGATAAATCTGAATCAGAAAATGTCAAACTTCTGAAAGATGTGGAGAGTTTGACATTGGAAAACAAAAATTTTAAGGAAAATGAAAAAGAATTTCAAAATAAAATAAAAATTTTAGAAAATGAAGATGTGTTTTGGGTAAAATTAGAAAACAAAGTTTTAAAAGAAAAAAAAAAGAATTTCAAAGTCAAATAAAAGTTTTAGAAAATGAAAAATCTGTTTTAGATAAAAATATTATTGAAAATGAAAAGGCAATAAATTCTTATCTTGAGAAAATCACTCAACTTGAAAATGAAGTTGAGAGTTTGAAAAATAAAATTGATGAGTTAGAAAAGAAATTGAAAGGTTTTGTGACCTCATCAGTGATAATAGATCAATTATGTCCAAAACCAATCAATGAAATTCCAATAAGTGACAATGTCACAAATTATGACAAGGTCATAATTGAGGATTGTGATGATAAATCTGATGATGAAAATGATAAAAAGAAAATTTTTTTGAAATTAAAAGAAAAATTTCAAGAAACCGTTTTACAATCTACTGAAAGAGGTGAATGCTCAACGCAAAAACCTTTTAAGAAGAATGTAAAACAAAAACAAAATGTTAAAAATTCAAAAAAAAATTCAAAACAACAATAAAATATCATCAGTTCAATCATCCAATCATTATAAAAAATCACAAAAAGTTGAAAATCAAAACTCACAAAAAGTTGGTAATAAGTGGTGCAGGTTTGACCACAGTGCTCAAAAGTCAAATCAACCTTTCAGGAGAAGATGGAATGAGGATTCTTCAAAGACAAATCATTACAATGATAGAAAACTGAGAAATGATTAGTACTACAAATCAAATCAGTGTTATGATTTGAGTGTCTGGTTTGAAAGTGGTGAATGGTACGATAACAGAGTGTGTTACAAATGTGGTTTTCAAGGACACATTGCTGTTAACTGCCAGAGTCAGAGATTTGAGACAAGAATATGCTATGAATGTCAAATCAGAGGTCATATTGCCAGAGATTGCCCAATGAGATCAAAGAGTGGATCGAGGGCTGAATCTCAAAGAACGGTGAAGAAAACCGTTAAAATTGAAGAGAAGCCCAAAGAACAGAAAGTGAAATTATCACAAGGGCAGAAAAACAAATTGAGAAAGAAAAGAAAGAAAGCAAGGGAGTACCTTGAAAAGATTTTGTCCTCGGATACAACTGATAAACCAGATAACAGTTCTGGTGAATCGTCTTGCTCTCCAAAGAATGATTAGTCAAGCAAAACGAATTCATCTGATACAAAGTTGAGGACAAAAGAGAAAAAATCAAAGAAAGTTAAATTTTCACTTTCTGGCGATGAATTTGTTTCTTCGGAAACAAAGGAGCCACGTGTTGGCGATGAATCTGACTCGTCAAAGTCAGAAGGGCCACTAGTTGAGCAAAAAGGAGAAAATTCAGTTCCGCCAATGGATGATGTCAACTTTCCACCATTGCGGACTGAAAATTTTAAACAAAAAGTTGGGAAAGTAGGAATTTCGGACCAATTCTATTCTGAAAAGGAAGAATTTGATGTCGAAAAGGCGTTCAATGGAAAAGTGAAAAATATTTTTGGAAAAATGGTCGAGGGTAAGGTAAAAGGGGTTAAAGAATTTTATGAATCAAAAAGATATGTTCAAACCCCGAGTGAAAATAATTCATATGTACCCAAGGCTGGTCAGGCTTGGGTGCCTGTATTCTTTGCTTAAAATCCTGACTTGCCGGAACTCCCAGGTTGGTAATTGGGGAGTAAGAATCGGCATTTTTCTTGAGAAATGTTTAATCAAGGAAATTAAGTTGTACTTGATTTAACTTTCGTACAATTGGATGAAAGAACAAGGTGATGAATGAACCCCGTGTGTGTGAATTTAACAAAACTAATTTTTCCGGAAAAACCATTTTGATTAAAACAAACTTAAGTGTTTTGAAATCATAATGGGGAAATAGTTTGTTGTCAGGGGGAGTTCTGATTGTTTATGCTAAGTGAATGGAGAATTGAAGCGATTCTCATCAGTTTGTCATTTTACTTTGTACAGTTTATTGCTTTCAAATTTTCCCAGAAAATCAAAATTGAAACATATTTTGATTTTAGGGGGAGTAAAAAATTTAGAAAATTTGAAAAATCCAAAAACATGATAAAATCTAAAATTCAAAAACATCGAAAAATCAAAAAAGAGTTTTGTGTAAAAAGAGGAAATGATAGTACATCAGTGAACTATCAGTGCACGCTAGAGAAATGAAAAGTTTTATAAAGTTTTAAACATTCTCACTAGGGATGTGTCGATAGGCTCAGCTAAGACTAGTAGTTTTGCGAAAATGATACAAACATAAAGCAAAAGGCCTAAGTCTAGTGGGAAACACGGTCGAACGCATAGTACTTAGTTTTGTCCTTCTTGACTGTGTGCCTGCTCGGTAATCGCTGATTATCTTAGGACATAAAACCGGTTAAGTTTGTGAGCTTTCACAACTTTGCTGAAAAGTCACTGTGATTTTGTGTTTTCATTTTGAAAAATTTAAACTTGTTTTATTTCTTTATTTTGTTTAAGCATTGGACATCCTCTGCGTATACGTGAGTATCGACCTGGATGTTATTGCCTAAACGTTCTGCTTTATTTTCTTTGGTGTTTCGTTTAAGCTTTGGATCCCCTCTGCGTATACGGGAGTATCGACCTGGTGATTAAAGCCTAAACATCTTCAACTTGTTTTTTTATTTCTTATTTTGTTTAAACATTGGACTTTCTCTGCGTATATGGAAGTATCGACCTGATTGTTAATGTTTAAACATTCAGCATTATTTTTTGCACAAATCATAGTTGATGAAAGTTTAAAGGCATTACGTGAGTTAGTGTATTGCGTGATGATGGGATATGCTAATATCGTGGGGCACATAAGACTTTAGTGCTATCTAATGTACCCTAATCGTATCAGTAAGCATTACGAACATATTAGAAGAGTTTAAGTGGATCACAATATCGATGATCTAGGGTGAATTGTTTAAAAGCTTTTAGTGGTAATGTTTAGATCAACGGTGCAGCTGTTTTGTCTCAATAAACTGATATGATCCTCTAACGCAAACTCACAAAAATATTGTTTGTAAATATCTCTTTACTGCTTTTCATTAAAAACAAAAATCCAAAAAGAATGTGTTTTAGCATAAAATTTTGAAAAATCAAAAAGATTTAACTTCATCTTATATTCAACAACTGATGTTGAAAAGCTGATTTTCAAAAATTCCAAGTGCTAAACATGATGAACGATAGTGGGTTGGGAGAGTTTGTTTGTGATGAGAAATGATTTTGAAACTTGAATTTCAAAATGAAAATTTAAAAAAAAATCGATAAGTTTGATAATCAAGGTCATTAATTTGAACTTGATCATATGTGAGGGTTACTGATTTTTATCATGCTTAAAAGTCAAATATGATAATAGACATTTATATGTTTAGAAAACTCTCACCAGTCAAATCTGAACGTTTGAATAACGATAAGATTTGACAGGAAGCTAAATTGAAAGGGGAGCAAGATTAAACGTCAAATCTTAGAAATTCGGGGCATCATTCAAGGGGGAGACTGTGGTTTCAATTTAAGATGTTATCCAAGGCAGTTCAAGACTAAACATCACAGATTTCTAGCTATGTCCAAGGGGGAGATTGTTAGTGCACTATGTGTGTGGCCATAGATAGAAATCTAACTGTACATGTAAAGTCTAGTGTCTTGAGTCTGTAAAATACCGGACAGAGATTTCACTAGGTGTCGTTAGGCAATGTCATGTCAGTATACGGTACGGCACGATGTGAAGAATCTGAGCAAGATCCAAAGTGATGTCATCATTATGCAATGATGACATCATATACAATATCATATGCACATTTGATTTCGTAAGTAATAGCATGCACGCATGGATTTTGACTTTGCACGAAATGGAGTTCGGACGATTCAATTCGCACGAATTGGGAGAGATGCATTCATACGAAATGATCAGTCAACTATAAATATCAACTCATTTCGCACGGAGCATGAATCAGAGAACAACTTCACACAGTCCATTTGTTCATATCTTCAAGCACAAGTTCATCAGATCTTCATCTAACACTCTCGTTTACATCACGTTGATTAGACTTTGAGTGTTCTTTGTAGAGATCGAGTCGGAACTCTGTCCGGTTGTCGTCGTTACGTAATAAAACCATAGTTATTTACATTTTCGCGCACGATTACGGTTCGATTTAACGGATTCCGCACGTTAAATCGAATTCATTGCAGATCTAGTGATCGTTTACGATCCGATCCTGAACTCACAAAGATGGCGATCCAGAATACCGGAAGTGGTGGAACGAGACTGGAAGACCACTGAGGAGGAGAATGTTGGAAGAGAGAAAGGAAGAGAGGAGGAGAAAGGCACGAGACAGGAGACGCAACAGGAAGTCGCGTTGAAGACTATACAGGAATACTGCAGCTACATCCAAGGGGGAGTCTGTAGATGCACTATGTCTGTAGCTTCCATCTGTACTGTCACACCCCGATATTTCCACGTATTACCGGTGGGCCCGGTGGGGAGTATCGTGACGTAGTTGATATCATCATAGTCAATTAATCACAGTTTAATGCACAGCGGAAGTCTAAAAGTAATTATACAAACCGAGTCGAAAGTATAATAAAATATTACACAACGGATTGTAAGTGGATCCACAGGCAGATCTAAAACAGAAAGAAATATTGTTCAACAGATATTAAGTATCAAAAGCTTGCAAGACTCTTTATTTAATACTCGGAGTTTCCAGCCCATTTCGCGTAGTACATGCACTTAACCTTTTTGAAAAATACGTCAGTTTACACTGGTAAATACAATTAACTGACTCTTTTAAAAAGTATTTATAACATTTATTTAAATGCACAAGGCACAAATATTCTTTTATAACTTGGGATAATTATTTAAAAATAATCTTGTATACAGATTTATATGTTTGTCGTCCATTCAGGACCCGGTTAGAAGAGCCGGATTAGATTAATAGACACACCACAAGTATAGGCCCACAAGAGAGTGAGATACTGTTTATACATACGCAACTGTTAGGTGTATGCCTACACCCCGTGCTTAAGCCGTGGCCATTTCTAATGAATGAGCCGAGGATGTCCAGGACATGGTTATTAACCCCCCAAAGGCATTGCATCAAACAATACAGATTAAAACAGGTTATCTCAATGGTTTAACCACTAACCGATTAAACATTCAATACCCGACCAAGCAGTATTATTATAATACCGTATCCCAAGCCCGTATAACGGAAAATAAGTTAAAAGTATTTACCTGAGCAAAAATATAATTTTATTATCAGCCGTATATCAATCAGCAAGTACAAGTAGCTTTTACTGGGCTCCTAATCTGGAACGAGGGTTTTAATAACCTATTAGATTCCTAACGGGTCTTATTTAAGTTATAACTTAAACCGGTTAGTTTTAAAGAAAGGTATATGGTTCAAAACGCAAGATTAAGAGAAGACCGGATTAGAATGTGATTTAGACCCAACAAGGATGAAGACTTGTATAATATGGGTAAACTAAACACATCCTGGATTTTGAAGTAAAAGAGATAAGGTTTGACCCGTTTCGGATAATTTATGCAAACTAGTTATATAAACCTTGCTGAACGCGTAAATGCTTAACGGGTAACCAAATAAGTCATGAACAGGTTCCACAAGTTAATATGCTGTAAATATGTTGTGATACCAGTAGGATATCTTCCATTATGCCCAAAACGAATTTAAAATCAATTTAAGCCCCGTACGGGTATTTTGGTCATTTTAAAGTTTATAAAAGTGATTAATTATCAATCTGAGGTTCTGGTCTAAAATATATAGTAAAAATATTTATTTTAACAAGTTACATCAGTAAGATATCAGACATATGTGAATTTTATCATTTATGGCCAAACTATGCACCGTAGGGGCGTTTTGGTCATTTCACATATGCTTTAAGGGTCAAATTTGGAAATCTGAGTTCAAGACTTAAACTTACTGTTAAAGTATAAAAATTTATCCATAACATCAGTAGGTAACAAGCCTTAGGTGCCAAATATGGTTTTAAACCTTACTATGCGCCTAAATCGCATAAAAGTCGGTATTTGACGATATTCGGGTTAATTAAGGAAATCTGAGATTTTGATCAATCCCTACTGTTTAAAATAATTTATTTAATGTATAAAATCAGTAGAAAAAGGTTTGATATGTAAAGGATGTGTAAAACCCATTTTATTAGCAAAAAGGGCATTACCGTCAATTACCGAGTCTATACAAGAACCCTATGTTATGATCAGTTTAAAATTTAACAAAAATTTACAAAAATCCCTAAATATTATATCTTAACAGCAGGTGGCAAGTTTGGTGTCAAAAATCGAGTTTAAATATGATTTATGCCAAAAATGCCATTAAATTAACAAAAAGCTTTTGTTTTACGATATTGTACATAACTCTCATTTTAGACCAGAAATGGATGTCAAATTTTTAGGACATACCTATAATTCAGTAATAAAGGTTTTTGTCCTCTCAGATTTTCAAAAATCTCGTTTTAATGATAAAAGGGCATAATGGTCCATATTTAAGCATTTAACGGGAACATGCAAATGAATTAGATTTTTAAGGAACCATGTAGCATAACCTCAGAGGGTTAAACTAACATATAATGTGGTCCCAAAGGAACCCTATGGCATATCTAAACTAAGCTAAATTGGGTCAGAACTGAAAGTCAAAGCAAAAGTCTACTTTTGCGACTTTCGGTTGCGAACCGAGCCTAAACTCAGAATTATCGGGTTGAACATGCCTAAACATGTTCTTAAATTATTTACCAAGTTATTTAAGTGTTAAAACATGTTCCATAACCTCTGCATTATCAGTTATGAATTATTTTGTAAAAACTGACCCGTTTGACTTTTTGTTAAGAAGTTTGACCCAACAATTGACTGAGATAACGTGATAATTTGAAGGTACCCTTTTAGGGGTTTAACACCTACATAATTACCAACACATAGCCATTTTTAATTGCATAATGGCTGGACCGTTAGTGATTAATCACAAAGTCAAAGCAGAATTACGCTAACTTTGACTTTCGGTCTTTAAACTAACAAAAGCTTAACTACAGAAACTAAGAACACTTACAATGGTCCTTAGCATGAAAGTTTGAACTATTAGAGCCTCCTTAATGACCAGGTTTCTCCAGAGAAGTTGGTTTGAGAGTTAGTTTGAGAAATTCTTTGAAGTGTGAATGAACAAGTGAAGGAGTGAGGCCTTTATATAGGATTTTAATTGTTCTAGGATTAAAGAAAGTGTCCCCCAGGTGAAATCTAATGCATACAGGTGTCTAGTGGTTTTTAGAAACCATTTGCATGCTGCTGAATTCGCCCCAGAGTTGCAGAAGATCTTGTGGAGATTTCAGGTTGCATGCTGGGCACCTGCCAGTTTGGCTGGAAAAGCTTCTCCATCGCGCCATGCGCAGGGTAGGGCTGACCCTGGCGCGCCACGCGAGTGTAACACCTCGTATTTTCATGTCCAATAATGTATTGACATGTGTCATAATCTTTGAACGTGTAAAAGAATACTCAAGAGGGACTAAAGTCGACAAACCAGGAAAGTATGTGAAAATAAGGGTTCAAAATGTCAACAATGGATAAATATACTTTACAATAACCCTACATGATGTTTATACCCTTAAACGAATGAATCATGGATCATACGAAGCTAATTGTGAAAGAAAGTGAGATATTACAAACTACAGGGGGTTAAATGTGTCAACATGTTTAAAGTATACCTCTGATTGGCCTTTTAGCAAACCCGAAGCTTTGTAATGATTAATTATGCTCATTTGAATGCATGATAAAAATTTCACCAAGTTTCGTTATCGTATGAGAAAGTTATGATAAAATTCGTACACGAGGGGTTAAAAGCGTCGACATGTTAATACATACCTCTAAGCGACCTATGTATAAATCCCAAACCTTAACCTATGTTGTAAACCTCTGATAAGCATCCTAATCCGGTTAATGCTTGTAATAATTAATTAAAATTGTAAAGATAGGATCCTATGAGATTGTGTTGACAAATCTTCGTTTATAGACCTTTCAAAAGCATCCAACACAACTTTAGAACATGTCAAGGTGGTCATAACTGTTCAAGCATGATATAAAGGTCCCATACTGATAATTCAAGCCCCAAAATCGTAATACCTAAGTTGCCCTTTCAAAGCTTGAAAGGTTACAAAAATTTGCCTTCTAGTAAAGGCTTACGGACCGCAAGGACCTGGTCTTACGGTCCGTAAGAGGCTCTCGCAAGACCCTCCGCTTACGGTCCGTAAGGCGGCCCCAGTAACAGAAAACGTAACAGCAGCATGTTTAACGAGTTTAACCGACTTACATTGCCGTTTTTCACTCCCATGTGCAATCTAAACTAGTTCTTAGGCACTAGGGACACTTGTAATTGATCAGGGATCAATCCTAGAGTTGTTTGTCATGATCACAAGCAATCAAAGGCACTATATAAAGGCCTCATTGTTGCAACTTTGATCATTCATTCCAAACTCAACTTCTGATCATTTCTGGAGCTCAAGAGCCTTCCCTAAGCATCACTAGTCGTGCATAGGACCTTGGTAAGTTTCCTTGACCTTCCTTAATCGTGTTTTACTTAGTTAATTAGCTTAAAGTCAAACCGTCGTAATTAATGTTTGACTTAACGATTAATCGCTAATGGTCCAGCGATTAGTCAAAGTAAAGGTAGTTATAAGTTGGTAATTATGTGGGCATTACACCCTTAAAAGGGCACCCTCTGATTCCCGTCCTAACTAAGACATTTGTCGGGTCAAAGTTATTTATAAAAAGTCAACAGAAACTTAATTTGCGAATTAACATGTAATTAGCAATGTAGAAGACGTGTAACCTATTTTATCACTCATATAACTTGGTAATTAGTGTTAGAACTGGTCTAAGCTTGTTTGATCCGACAATTTTCTGTTTAGGCTCGGTTCGGAACCGAAAGTCGCAAAACTTTGACTTTTGCTTTGACTTCAGTTCTGACCTGATTTAGATGAGTTTAGAAATGCCTTAAGAGCTTCGTTAGGACCAGATTGTATGATAGTATAACCCTCTGTGTTTATACTACTTGACTCGTTGATTGTCCGATCCATTTACACGTATCCGTTAAATGCCTAATGTTGACCAATATGCCCTTTTGACCATAAAACGAGAATTTTGGAAATGTGAGAGGACAATAATCTTTGTTACTGATTTATAAACATCTCCCTAAAATTTCATATCAGTTGGAGGTCTAGATTAGGAGTTATGCTTAATAGCGTAATTAGAACGCTTCTTATGAATTAAACGGCATAATTAGCGTAAAGCCTATCTAAACCCAATTTTGACACCAAACCTTTTAACCACTGATGTAATATAATATTTTGGGATTTTTGAAGATTTTTAATTATTTTTAAATAGATCGTAACCTATGATTATTGCCTTGATTCGGTAAATACCGATTATACCCTTTTGCTTATAAATTGAGTTTTACATAACATTTAGACACCAAACTTTTGGCCACTGATTTTATATAATAAATGAAGTATTTTGAACTTTATAACCTGATCAGAAAACTCAGATTTCCTGTTAAACCCGGAAATCGCTTAAAACGGTTTTTTACGCGTATTAAACACATAGTATGGGTTTAAAACCATTTTGTCATATAAGACTTATCACCAACTGATATAACCTGTTAAAATAAGTTGTTCTACTGATTATCTCAGACCCGAGTCTCAGAATTATAATTAATCTCTTTTATAATCTTTAAAATGACCAAAATACCCCTACGGGGCTTAAATTGAGATTAAACTCGTTTTGGGCATAATGGAAGGTATCCTACTGATATCACAACATATTTAAGGCATATTAACTTAGGAAACTAGTAAATGACTCTTATGGTTATCCGTTACGCTTCTTACGCGTTCGGTTCGGTTTATGTAACCAGTTTCCATAAATTAGCCGAAACGGGTCGAACCTTATCATTTTTATCTCAAAATCCAGAATGTGTTTAGTTTACCCATATTAGAAAAGTCTTCAAACTTGTCGGGTCTAAATCACATTCTATTCCGGTCTTCGCTTAATCACGCGTTCGAACCGTATCTTCCTTTAAAACTAACCGGTCTAAGTTTAGGCTTAATTAAAGACCCGTTAGGATTCTAATAGGTTATTATAAACCTTCGTTCCAGAATAGGAGACCCGGTAAAAGCTACGTGCACTGCTTGTTGTGATTATTACTTGCAAAGGTAAATACTTTTAACTTATTTTCCCTTATACGGGCTTGGGGTACGGTATCTAAAATACCGCTTGGTCGGGCATTCGACGTTAATCGATTGGTGGTTAAGTATTATCGAGATGACCCGTTTAAAAATATGTTTTGTTGCTTAAACGCCTTTGGGGGGTTAATGACCATGTCCCGGATATCCTTGGCATCATTTTACGAAATGGCCACGACCTATGCATGGGGTGTAGGCGTACACCCGTCAGTGCCTAAATAAATAATGTGGTGTGTCTATTGATCTTTAACCCGGCACGAACCGGGCTACTGAACGCATAAGAAACATGTAATTCTTTTACAAGTTTATGTATAAATAATTATCCCAAGTTATAAACGTTTGTGCCACGTGCATTCAAATCAATTTTATTAAACCTTTTCAAAATGAGTTAGTTAATTGTATTTACCAGTGTAAACTGAAGTATTTTCCCAAAAAGATTAAGTGCAGGTACTACTCGAAATAGGCTGGCTTTCTCCTTAGCATCAATAAGAGTCTCGCAAGCTTGGATGCATTTCAGTCTGGTGAACAATGTTTCCTTTTTATTTGATCCACCTGTGGATCTGTTTCGAATATTTTGTGATACTTAATATTACAATTTATTCGGTTAATATAAATCTATCTTTTGCTTCCGCTGTGCATTTAAATATTGTGTTGCTTGACCATAACGATATCAACTACGTCACGATACTCCCCCACCGGGCCCACCAGTAATTCGTGGAAATATCGGGGTGTGACAGCGAGGAAGCTCGTTTCAAAGTTGTTTTGTTTTGTTGCATGTTCAGTCCCTGCACTCTTATTACTCGATAATCTGACATTTTCAGCATGCATGGTCAGTGAAATCAGGTCAGGGGTGTTCTAGGGAGTGTAGCCATGCATTTGTAAGTCTTGGACATAATGTAATTGGCTCCCGAATGCAGAATTCATATTTTTACACTTTTAACCCCTATTCTTGGAAACTTCAATTTACATGATAATTTTGAACCGGATCTTTATGAAACCTTTATCAGATATACATGAGGGTATAATAATGTATTACAAAGCTTTGGGAATGTTAAAAGGTCACTCAGAGGTAAAAATTAACATGTTGACACTTTTAACCCATGTGTTTTGTAACTTTTGATTTTTAAGCACAAACGGCTTCTAGTGTCCGACAATTTATTCAATATTGAATAAGAACATTATATAAAGTCATTCAGAGGCACAAGTTTGGCATGTTGACGCTTCTGGTCCTTCAAATTACATCTTTACATTGTTTGACAGTTTTAGTCCTTCCAGTTATCTTCAATAACGATCAGGGTTTATGACACGTGTCACCACTGTATTGGACATGATTTTGCGAGGTGTTACATGTACTTAGTCTATATTTTGTCCTAGTTGTCGTCATTGTATAGTTTTGTTTATATTATCGAATCGGGGATGAAACGAATGTTAACGTGTTTTGTAAAGTCCATCCGATCGGATGGGTATGGCTCATCCAGACGGATGACCATCCGATCGGATGGCCATCCGGATGGTTTCTCCCTGATTCAGCTTGCCTATAAATATGAGACTTGGGTCTCATTTGTAGTAGTTCTTTGGTTGTCTCTGAGGCGGAGCTCTTGCCAATTCTCACCGGATCTTTGTACTTTTGCACATCTTTAATGAGAATGGAAGCTTTAAACGTTGTATTCGTTGTTGATCTTACTCCTACACTGTATTTGGATTCCGCACTACTACAGTGACCGCATATTTGACCTGAGTTGTTCAATCTAGAACCGAACTATCGGTCCTCACACCCAGTAACATAAAAATTGTTTTTCAACACCTTTTTACACATTCAATCAACCTAAAAACTTATTTTTGGGACACATTGAGGACAATGTGTAATTTAAGTGTGGGGGGATGCTAAAACCTTGAATTTTGCAAGTCCTAATAACAAACCTTACACAAAACTCTATTGAAACCACTAATCACCCCAAATTTTTTCAAAAATTTTCATTTTTTACTTGTCTTGGTTTAGTTTGGGAATAACAAGTGCTAAAAAGGTTATATTTTACAAATCTACAACCGATAGCATCGTGATAAAAAGAACCAAATAAGAAAATTATGAAAAGGCATGACAAATCTAATTAAAATTTGATTATATTTTCTTGATCACATTATAAACCCATTCCCCACAACAAGTGAGTTTTGAGCCTTTATCGAGCATATAAGCATATATCTTTAAACTAAATGCTCATTTTTCGTTTCTTGTGTGAATAGCCGCTTGGTTCTTACGAATCTAGAACTTGCCACGACGATACATTCCCGGTCCTTACCAACTTAAACCCAAGTTAGTAAATGATGGAGGCATTAGGACTAACCCATTTTCCTTTCAACACCATTATTTTTCAATTTTTTATCACCTACCCAAAATCCCCCTAGTTAACCCCTTTGAGCATAAACCTTTTCATTTCAAAACCCACAAAACAAACACCTTTTACCCACCAAAACCTTTTTCTTTTCAACCCCTTTGTTTTAGTAAAAAGCTCGGTTATCTTGTGACGTTTCCTTCAAAAAAAATGAAAGTCTTGCAAATAACAAACAAGTTCCTCAAAGAAACTTTGTTTGGATGGGCTTAGTTTGAATAAAAGTCACAAAAACAAAAAAGTTTTACGACAACCGACGCTTTTTACGCTTTTAGCCATTTTTACTAACCACTAACCAAAACCACCTACCCTTAGCCCAAGCCTAACCCATTCCCAAAGTCCTCTTGATATTTACACAGTTTTATAGTTAAAAAGGAGGAGGTTTGATTGCTTGGCAAGCATATGGTAGAAGTAAGTTTCATGCCGTCTCCAGTCTTTCACGAAAATACATCTTCGGCCGAGTGTTGAGTGATCTCCCGTGAGGTATGTGAACTTGTATATAAATGAAATTTTAAAGAGACATGTTATGCCCAAATAAGTAATTTTTCTTATAAATTGTTCTAAATAAATCATGACGAATAGGATTGTAAATAAAATAAAAATAAAACCCAATAAATATCTTGGATTCCCAACACTCAAGACAAGCCCAAAACTTATCTTCTACCTCTTCCATTTGGGTGTGTAAAGCCACATATTAAAGAGTTTTGCTTGAGGACAATCAAAGATTCAAGTGTGAGGGTATTTGATGTGTGCAAAATGTAACATATAAATTACATCAAATGAGGCATATAACTAACCATTTTTAGTACTAGTGTTGGAAAAAGTGTGTTTTTTGTCTTCCTTTTGAATTTACAGGACCAAATGAGCTTAAACGAACAAAATGAACAAATATACAGCCAAAACCACCATAAATACACAGAAAAGGAATAAACGTGACATCCTCGACCCCTCGGCAGCATCCCCAAAGCAAAAAACAAAGAAACAGAAGACTGACCACGAGGCCGTGCCCACTGGACACGGGGGCGTGGTCAGGTGCCTGCAGAAAAGACAAAGTTGTAGAAGTTTCTATGCCCACCACGGGGGCGTGCCCAGCTCAGCATGGAGTGTGGTCAATGCAAAGATACGCAGAATCTTGCAAAATATTGATAGTACAGATACGCTTCTGCCCATGGGGCCGTGCCCGCAGAACACGGGTCGTGTGGAACCCTCTGCTGACACATGCATTTAATGAAGGAAGAGAAAAGGCTGGCCACGGGGGCGTGCCCGCTGGACACGGGGTCGTCGCCAGAGTTCTGTGCAGGCTATAAATAGGGGCGCCTGGCTCACTTCAAAGGCATCCCTTGGCAAACCACTACTCTCTCACTTTGCCACCACTCCACCACCGCTACACCACCAACACCCACCACCATCATCCATCATCCATCTTTAGAGAGTGTAGTAGTCTCGGGATCCAAGATTGATCGTAAGAGTTCTTGTCAATTAAAGGCCATGTTTGGTTAAGCCTCTTACATCACTTGGTGAAGACAAGTCTTTTATGTATTACTTTTGATTTTAATCTTTTGGCACTTTTTATTTGGTTTTGTATTAATGACTTTAATAACTAGTTTCTTACGTTGAAAGTGAATTTTCTTTATCATTTGTCCGTGGTGTCTTGGCATTACTTTACTGTCTATATAAAGTAAAAGATTTACACCATTCATGTCTCTGCGGTCTATATAGAGATATGTTGGCTACCTGGACGAGGGTTAAGGGAATGGTTTAGTAAGGTTCTTGTCTTGTTCAGTGTATAGATCCTGCAATGACCTGGTTCAAGGTTACTAGGACCTCCTTCAATACCCACTGGTATTGGATGGCGGGGGTGCGAATAGCTTGAACCCTTCATATGTAAACTACTATTAATACATTAAACCGGCTACTTGGGATTGTATCCCTGCTGACTCAAACCACTTAGCCGAGGGTAACGTCACCTTCAAAAGAGGGGCCTACCACTTTTCGCATTAATAACTTAATTAATTATCTTTCAATATTCCGACCCTTTAGGATTGTATCCTTGCTGACTCAAACCACTAGGTTGAGGGTAACGTCACCTTCAGAAGAGGGGCCTACTACTATAACTAAGATAATCTCTTAAAAAATCCGAAAGTGCAAAAATCATCAAAGGATACATTAAAGACGAGTCAGATCCAAGGGATTCATCTTGTCTATCTGTTTTTATTTTATTTTTATTTCTGCATTTTTAGTTTTTATTTTCATGTTAAAACCTTTTCTCAAAAATTTTAGATTAATTAGACATTGAGGATAAACCGGTACTAAAAGCTCTTGTGTCCTTGGACGACCTCGGTATCATACCAATGCTATACTACGCTCACGATGGGTGCACTTGCCCAAGTGTGTGTTTAATGTTAGTAGAATATCGTATTTTATAAATTTAAAACTTGATTAATGTGTAAAATGGGCTTAAAATATCAATAAAATCATATCACGCCGAACGCACACCAACTCGTATGAATACCTCGGTTCCGGTTCTCATTCATTTCGGTTCCATGGTTTCTCGGGTAAGAGAACCAAACTTGTATATAACTTCAGTAAACATGTTTCATTCAATTCAATATGGAAGTCACCGGCAATCACAGTTCCAACTTCCACCAGCACCTTTCTTTAAACTATATTTCTATGTACCAGCTAAAGGGTGTGGGGGTCATGGTTGGAACATGATTCGCTACGTAGGAACATGAATGGAAGACTATACCATCCCCTTTCCCTAATCCACCATGGTTTGCATGGATTAAACCATGGCAACCATGGCCCTCCTTTCCATTTTTCAAGTAATTATTTTTCCTTTTTTTTAGACAAAGATAAATTAAAATAAATAAAGGGATAGTGGTTTGGGTCATGACCTGTAACACCCCGTGTTTTCGGAAGTCAAAGTCAAAGTCAAGGTCAATGTCAACGACCGATTGTACAAATTTGACTTATAGTAATTTCCTTATTTTAATTGTATTATGTGGAGTAAGTGTTGTTAATTGTTAAAATCGATGTGTGTTAATCGCTATCTAATCAACTCGCGACTATGAATTATAGGAAGTAACAATGTGATAAAGTTAACTAATCGATAATCAAGCTATGCTTTTCGACATCAAATCGTGATACGAACCGCAACTCGACTTAATCTGGTTATTATACGTGTGTGTGTGCCTTATGTGTTACTTGTGCGTGTTATATATATATATATATATATATGTTGTGGAAATCAATCGAAACTCGAAACGTAATCGAACCCGAATCCGAATCGAAATCAAACTATGATAATTAGTAGTTGGGACTAAAAGTAATTTGACTAGGAAACCCAATCGTGACGAGCTGCTCGCAATCGAAATCGAAACATCAAAAATCGTCGAGTCAAACAAACGAACCAAGTGCCATCCGGCCGGATAGCCATCCGACCGGATAGCCACTACGTCACAGGTCAGGCGTCATCCGACCGGATCGTCATCCGGGCGGTACGCCATCCGATCGGATAACCCTTTCCTCTTTTGGAATCCTATAAATACCCCTGTCATTGTCATTCTTTCCACTTTTGGAAGTCCTTGTCCGAACCATTCGTGCTCCCCACCTTTTCTTCGATTTCTCTCAATCCAGGTAAGATCTCGCCGTAAATCTTATACGTTCTTGATCTACACACACTCCTACACCTTTTTATCTTTTAAATCTTAACTTTTAACCGTGAAATCACTAGATTTCGGGTGTTCTAGGGTGACGTCATCATGTGTTCTTCAACAACTTCATATTTTGAATTCAATCCACCAAGCACAACCGAAATCTAACCGATTTCCACGCAAACATACAAAGATCTTGCGAAGATCTCGACACAAGAATGGTGAAAAGGGATTGAAAGATGGTTTCTAACTTTCTTTCAACTCTTTTACACTCTTTACACTCAAAACCGATAGAATCGGACCCGGTTCTAGTCTCCTGCTCATCCATAGTGTTGTACTAGTCCAAGGTCTGGATTCTACCCACGAGACCACCGATTCCGGGTTAAACAAGAACAACCGTCCTGAGCCGATAACCGGCCGAACTAGGGTGATTCCTGGTCGGTCTGGTCACTTGGGTCGAAACGGAGTTCCATTGGTTAACACGTTGTCACAACGTCTCGATAAAACGACAAACGACCAAAAACCACCAGGTGTAAGACAAACGGAACAATCGGAACGGAATGCTATCCAATCGGACAGTTGTCCGAACGGATAGGTTATCCGAACGGATTGTCATCCGAACGGATCACACTTGGGACCCACACTTGAACAACATTATCTGAAGTTTGAGTATCGAACGAATTGCAATCCGATCGGACGACCATCTGACTGGATTACTCTTCGGATCATGAGATACTAAGACTTTAAAGACTTAAACAATTTTCAACATGTTCAATAACAAGGTTGCCATCCGATCGGATTGCCATCCGATCGAATGACGCTTCTGTTGTGAACTTGCCTTCAGTAAGTAACCTCATCACTAAGTCGCCGTCCGACCGGACCACTGTCCGACCGGATGACCATCCGAACGGATTGCCATCCGCACGACTAGTCATCCGATCGACCGACTTGATGGATAGAGATACTTCCGTGTTTTCAAAATACTACAACGAAAACTTCAAAAGTCAAACCGTCGTACACAAACACATCCTTCTTAAAGGAAGAAACAATCCACGCGAATCATCATCCGATCGGACAAGCTGTCCGACCAGATGACCACCCGAATAGATTGTTATCCGCACGGATTGCTGTCCGATCGGATTACCATCCGATCGAACCACTATCCGACCCATTTACACTTTGCACCCTTTGACGCGTAAAACGTCACTTATCGATTATACAATCTAATCTACTCAGGCTAATCTTACTCGCTAAGCGCTCCCTTCAATCCATCAACCGCTGTGAGTATACTCGATCCCTTTTTGCTTTATGCACTTTTGGGTGTTACATACGTTACAACTATTCAAATCACATCAATCACACTACTCAATACTATTTGAACGCTAACCGTTAATGCATGTTATACGTGGCTTATGAATGCTTGTTTATTATGTTTACACATGGAATGCTGTCTACCTGCCTTAGCAACGATAGTACTATAGTTTGGACTCAGCACCTGTTCACACGGGGGTTGTTAAGGACAATTACTTGCATGGATTATGGTGGTAATCATGTATTGCGAACTGCCTCGGGCAGTCAACCCGCA
This sequence comes from Helianthus tuberosus, assembly GCA_030545235.1. Classification (NCBI taxonomy): domain Eukaryota; kingdom Viridiplantae; phylum Streptophyta; class Magnoliopsida; order Asterales; family Asteraceae; genus Helianthus; species Helianthus tuberosus. The sequence continues at coordinate 78,977,867 of CM060417.1, read as the reverse complement.
GTCATTGGTATCGATGGATCTATGTCGATAACTAACGTGCTTCATTTCACTATGTGTACGTGCTGGTTATGCGTAAACGAATTCGAACTCTATATGCTATTATCAAACTTGTATGCTCACCTTTACATTTTATGTATTGACATTATTTTAACGTATGTGACAGGTGCTTAGGACGCACACTTGGTAGGAATGTGAAGCTAGAATAAAGCTTTAGAGCCCAACAAATAGTTGTCTGTAGTGGTCAAACTAAGGGTCTCTAGAAGCAAATAAACAATTGCTGTCTATTTAAAATCTGAGTTGTCGGAACAGAATATTTTCCTGGATTTTTGTTTGTAATAATTATTTTGCTGTTTGAGATACGGTATGGGACATATTATTTAAATTGAATAGTATTGATAATTGTTATGGAAACTTCTGGACAATCTGTTTCGCTCAGTGCCATGCCCCGATGTTTCCGCCATCGGTTGGGGTGTGACAGATTGGTATCAGAGCCATAACTATAGGGAATTAGGCAAGACTCGACCTAGTCCGGGTCGGTGTCTTAGAAACCTAGTCTATAGTTAGGAACCAACAGACCGAATTGTGCATATCCGGTAAGGATTATGTACGAGTTTATTTCCTCGCTATTCTCGCTTACGCTACACTATCACTATACTCGAATTTACAGCTATAAATAGGCGATAAAGTCGAGATTAGGTGTGAAAACCACAAACTCTTGACTAAATTGCTTGAATTAATGCTGTTTTATCAACTCATCAATGATTTCTTCCCTTTTTTCAATAACGAACGCTTGTTCAACGGGGGAATTATACCAAATCAGGAGTGAAATCCATATTTTGATGAATAATCTCCTCTATTTTATCAAAAACAGGGACGAAGTTGTTGAGCCAGGGGTGAAACCCTAACCTTGACGACTTGTTCCGCATATTTTACAAAACTCTCACCAAAGTCTCGACGGACTCCAACGACCTGAAGTCACGACACGACTAACGGGATGTGTGCCAAACGCCCAAGAATCGAGGCAAGGACACAGTCCTGAAAGTCAAACATAGACGACAAGTCCTTGCGAATAGTTGAATCACTTTGGTTAGTCGAAGTCTACTAGCCGCAGACAGTCCATCTCTCGATTTTTACGTGTTTCGATTCTAAGCATGCAACTGCTGACTCTGATAATTCGTCGATTTTTGGAGTTTATATGTGTGTTTACCTGTTTATGTGTTTAAATTTTTGGAATTTACTCGATTTCTCTTTCACTTCGATCGACACATACGACTCGTACTGCTTTTCTACCTCAAAACGTTAACAAATCGCGGAATTTTGGACGACTTTATGCTACGATATATGCTTATACTACGCTATTCTCGAATAATCGCAGACTTTGAATGATAGGTTTCTGTATTCTGACTGCCTCTTGTGTTGAAAATGTTTCTGTGATTCCGTGCTTATGTGATAATGTGATTCTGTGCTCTACGTGCTTATGTGTTTATGTGATTTTGTGTTCTACGTGGTTATGTATCTATGTGTTATGATAATATGCGTGCTCCTGAGCTTTAGTAGTAGTAGACGTGTGAGGTGAGATTCGAATATTTTGTTTTGAGTCCTATGACGATGTCTGTTGCAGACAATGTCGTCTGGATCCCGTCATCCCTTACTTTCTCGACAAGAAAAGAGAGATAAACGTCTTGCTGCCATCATCGCTAAAAGTGTAGCAAAGGCCGTGAGTGATGTTTATGAGAATGCCAGCAAATCGTCTGAGGAATCGAGAACCGAAACTCCTAAAGCTACCGCGAAGACCTTCAATTTCAAGCAATTCAAGTCGTGTGGGCCAAAAGAATTCACTGGCGAGGGAGGTCCTACTGCATTATTCCACTGGTTTGACTCCATTGAGGTTACTCTGCGACAGAGTGGTTGCCCTGATGACCTCCGTACTCTGAATGCTACCGGCGTTTTCCAGTCCCGTGCACTAGACTGGTGGACGGCCGAGAGGAACAAGCGAGGGAACGATGCAGCCTACGGTCTGACGTGGGACGAGCTCAAGGAAGTTATGCTAGAGGAATTATGCCCTCCTCACGAACGTCAAAAGCTAGAAGATGAATTTTGGCACATACAGCAAAAGGATGGTGACAATGCTGGTCTCACTGCTCGTTTCAAACACGTCAGCATTATCTGTCCCGACCAAGTCAAGACTCCGGACATGGCAATCAAGAAGTACATTTGGGCCCTGCCCGACTGCGTTGCTGATTTTGTGCAAGCGGCTAAGACTACGACGATCGAGGAAACTTATCTACTGGCCGCTGAAATCAACGACAAGCGGGTTAAGGCTGGTGTCTGGGATAAGACTTCGAAGCATCTGCATCAAGCTACCGCCACTGCAGCAACTGCCGAACCCACCTCCTCGAGCAACAAAAGGAAGAACAAGAGAAAGAACAGCTCCAGCAACAAAAACTGTGCGATCACTGCTGCACCAGTTCAAGCCGTACCAGCTCAACAGCGCCAAGTGGCAGCGCCTGTGGCCAATGCACCTCTTGCTAAGCGTGCATACACTGGGCCACATCCGCTCTGCCCTACTTGTACCTACCATCACCCGACTGCAATTGCTTGCCGTTTTTATGCTCATTGCAATGTGTACGGTCATTCTACTGCCAATTTCCGTATTCGACAAGCTCCTGTTCATCAAGCTCTACTCACCGCCCCAAAGGGTCAACAAGCTCCTCCGGCACCCGCGGTCAAAGCCAGAGCCTGCTTCACATGTGGCGATCCTAACCATTTCGCCAACATGTGCCCAAACAGGGTTCTGAAACAAGAGCCCCAGCAGCAACAGCCTCAACAGCAGCAGCAACACCAGCAACAACAGCAGCAACAGCAGCAACAGCAACAACAAGCCGCTCGCGCCAGAACTTTCAACATCAACGTGCGCCAAGCCCAAGCCGACAACAACGTGGTTAATGGTACGTTCCTTGTGAATGGTATTTATGCATCATGTTTGTTTGATACTGGAGCCGATAATTGCTTTGTGTCGTTCGAATTCGAGAAGCTCCTTAATCGTAAACGCTCCAAACTCTCTTCGACGTTCGATGTAGAAGTCGCCAATGGGAGAACTGTCGCCGTCAATTCCGTTATCCGTGATTGTACTCTTGAGCTCAACAATCACATCTTCCCAATTGACCTCATTCCGATGCAACTCGGAAGTTTCGACGTCATAGTAGGCATGGACTTTCTACGCGAAAACCATGCTGAAGTTGTGTGTTATGATAAGATGATTCGATTCTCGCTCGCGAATGGTGATTTATTGTGTGTATACGGTGAAACTGCCTCGAAAGGGCTCAAGCTCATGTCATGTGTCCAAGCTAACAAGTATCTCCGCAAGGAATACAAAGCTTTCTTGGCGAACATTGTAGTAGCGGAGAAGGAAAAGAAAGAGAAGAAGGAAGTAAAAGACGTTCATGTGGTTCATGAATTTCCTCATGTGTTTCCTGATGATCTTCCAGGTTTGCCTCCAAGCCGTGATATCGACTTTCGTATCGACCTCATTCCTGGAGCAAATCCTGTTGCCAAAGCTCCTTATCGACTAGCGCCATCCGAAATGCGTGAACTTTCAAACCAACTCCAGGAATTACTTGAGAAAGGCTTCATTCACCCGAGCACCTCTCTGTGGGGCGCTCCAGTCCTTTTCGTCAAAAAGAAGGATGGGTCGTTCCGGATGTGCATCGACTATCGGGAATTGAATAAGTTAACTATCAAGAACCGCTATCCCCTACCCCGTATTGACGACTTGTTTGATCAGCTACAAGGTGCTACGTGTTTCTCGAAGATCGATCTACGTTCAGGCTATCATCAACTACGCATACAAGAGGAGGATATACCCAAAACCGCGTTTCGCACCCGATACGGTCACTACGAATTCGTTGTTATGCCCTTTGGTCTAACCAACGCACCTGCGGTCTTCATGGATCTTATGAATCGCGTGTGTAAACCATATCTCGACCGTTTCATCATCGTGTTCATCGACGATGTCTTGATCTATTCCAAATCGAAAGCCGAACACGCGCAACATCTACGTTTGGTTCTCGAGTTACTCCAAGGGAACCAACTCTATGCCAAATTCTCCAAGTGCGAATTCTGGTTGGAGGAAGTTCAGTTTTTGGGTCACATTGTTAATAGTCAAGGTATTCACGTCGATCCTGCGAAGATTGAAGCTGTTAAGAGTTGGGTTACGCCTAAGAACCCGTCTGAAGTCCGTTCTTTCCTCGGACTAGCGGGCTATTATCGACGATTTATCGAAGGATTCTCGAAGATTGCTGTGCCGCTTACCACTCTCACGCATAAAGATCAGCCTTTTGTTTGGGGAACCAAACAAGAGACTGCCTTTCAAACCCTCAAGCATAAGCTTTGCAATGCTCCTGTTCTCACATTGCCCGACGGAAATGACGATTTCATTGTCTACTGTGATGCTTCCAACCTTGGTCTCGGTTGTGTCCTCATGCAACGGAACAAGGTTATAGCCTACGCGTCTCGTCAGCTCAAAATCCATGAGAAGAACTATACAACCCATGATCTTGAGCTAGGCGCGGTTGTTTTTGCATTAAAGATTTGGCGACACTACCTGTATGGTACCAAGTGTACGATCTTCACCGATCATAGGATCCTACAACACATCTTTAATCAGAAGGAACTTAATATGCGTCAACACCGATGGGTAGAACTTCTCAACGATTACGACTGTGAGATCCGTTATCACCCAGGCAAGGCGAATGTTGTTGCCGACGCACTCAGCAGACGGAGTTATCTGCTTAGCACTCGTAATGTTCAAGCCCAACACGACCTCGAAACCCTTATTCGTGAAGCCCAGCATGCGTGTTTTAACAAATGCACGCTGAAGAGGGAACAAATCTACCACGATGGAGCCCAGCTTGTGAGCAAATCCAATGGGATATTCCACTTTCTGGACCGAATCTGGATCCCTAAGCGGACCAATTTGCGACAGATCCTGATGGACGAAGCCCACAAATCCCATTATTCTATTCACCCCGATGCTGACAAAATGTACCAGGATCTTCGCTACAGGTACTGGTGGCCCGGCATGAAAAGGGATATTGCCTTCTACGTTGGAAAATGCCTAACTTGTGCAAGAGTCAAGTCTGAACACCAAAGACCCTCTGGCTTATTCGAACAACCACCAATCCCTATGTGGAAGTGGGAAAGTATAGCTATGGATTTCATAACGAAGCTTCCGCACACGTCATCAGGCCACAACAGCATATGGGTTGTTGTTGACCGTTTGACTAAATCAGCTCACTTTCTGCCGATATGAGAAGACTACAAGGTAGAACAATTAGTGTAGGTCCCTCTCGAGGATGAGATAAAACCTTATCCTTGTTATATCAAACACACTAGCGAGTGCGGAATCCAAGCTAGCATGCAACCGAGACTTTATACGAGAACAAGCACAAACACAACACACAACATTCAACGATTAACACCACTTGTATTAATGCGTATGAAAGGTTCGGTTACAAGCCCAATGTTCACAGATGTATTCTGCAAACTTTCAAAGTTCTCTCGTGTGTGTGCTCTCAACAGAATGCTCTCTCTGTTTCTGTCTCTCTTGTCCTCACTATGTGTTCTCTTCTCTCTTTTTACACAACACACTACATGGGTATATATACCCGACACAGCAGGTCTAGTCGAAGGATCAGACAGATTGATCGAAAGATCATCTGTCGACCAGAAAGCCATCGAAAGATTCACAAATACCTCGAAGGATGATATCCTTCGAGATATCCTTCGAGTTCATCCATCGAAGGTTTATGTTTCGAACTCATCTATCGAATGTTCATCTTTCGAGCTCATCGAAGGATATAAAACAATCCTTCGATGACACAACCTTCGACACAACCAGCTTACAACATTTTTCTAACTGTTTGGTCAAGTCAAACCAGGAGGATGGTTGACTTGGTCAAACTTACATCAACCTTACATTAAAGACATCGTTTTGTATCATGACGAAATACAGACAAAGTACAGACACAAGTGCACCAACAAACTCCCCCTTGGCTGTAGCTTTGTCTCGATCTTCGTGTCTTCAAGGCCGAGTCGAACCGAGCCGAGTCGCGTCCACACAAAGTGTATCAACAAACTCCCCCTTGGACGCTACTCGTGATGGTTCGTCTTCTGTGACTTTCATGTCGGAGGATCTTCAAAGTCTTCACGCGTCGTAAGTAGAAAGTGTATCAACAAACTCCCCTTTTAACTTAGGTTGAACTCTCCATTGAGTCATGCTCGTGAATCTTTTGACTTGTCAATTCTTCAGATCCTTGTGGTGTTGATGAAGGGACAGCGGCAACTCGATCATTTTATCCTTTGAGTGCCTCCACTTCGTGTCTTCATTCCAAAGCATTTCATCGAACATGTTCTCCTCGCCTTTAGCATCTGCACATGCAAGAAAGCTAAACGCATAATGAGAACAACCGCTTGGAATATAGTTAACATTTAAACTAACGACACATATGAGATCAAATCTCAATCAAACACCAACCGACAGCAGTTTGAAAGTTTAGAAAAATATTCATTTTAATCCTTTAACTTTCAAAACTCGTTAACTTCGACTGTTTATGAAGATGCAATTGTTTTCCAGCTTACGATCAGGATTTTGGGTAGGATAGACTCGAGTTCCAACATCGGTCAATCAAAAATAAACTAGAAGAAAAATCTTTTTGGATTTTATAAAGTTTAAAACACACCTAAAATCTTTTTGAAATTTTTATTTTTCAAATGTAAAGACGGAAAGCAATAAATAAATATATACAAAGATGCATAAACAGGAAACATTAAATAAATATTTACAGCCATTCTTTTTGCGAGTTTCGAGGGTAAGAGAATCATATCAGTGTACGGTCATGCCAAAACGCTCTTGTTTTTCAATTAGTTAACATTAAGATAAGCATCCTATAACAATTATCGGTATTGTTGTCCACATAAGCTCAACTTATCATTTGTAATCATGGCGAGGGGATACGTTAAGGTATAATTTATACTTACCGACCGGTGTTCATCCACATCACGACACATTCCCGTATCAAGGTATGCACGAGGATTCATCTTACCGGTGAGTATACCGATTATCATCTGTTTGACCGTATATGATGTGAGATTCTCACTTATTTTGATTGAAAACAAGCCCTATGTGATAGAATCACTTATTTATGAGGAACTTGAGTTTCAGATGCATGAGGGCACAGGAGCAAGTCCGTGAACAGGTCAGTACTTTCGTACAGCAGAGAGACGAACTTGACTCCCGGATAAGTGTGATATTTTATCACTTATTTGATTTGGACATGTGATTGTTGATCACTTATTGAGGTCGTATGCAATATGTACACGTATGTATGGTATCATGGAAGATCTAGACTTTGTCTTTTATAGAAACAACCATGATACCCAGATGATAAGCAGCATAAAGACCGAATATATCAGAACCTCGGCAATCTCTCAAACGAAATTTCGGTACTAAGACCATATGCCAATGAATGGTTCCCACCTGGTCTTCAGTCGGATTTAAGTTTATATCACCCTGCACACTTTAAAATGATTGTGAGCCTACCGATACATCTTATATAGAGCTGCTTATCATTTTTCAGTTTAGGGTTTAAAGAGGTTTAGACAGACCACTGATGTACTATCATTTTCTCTTTAGCTCGCCAGGAAACTCATTTTTGTTTTTCTATTGTTTTTGAGTTTTTAAAATTTTTCGATGTTTTTGGATTTTCAAATTTTGGATTTACTCCCCCTAAAATCAACAAACTAAGACAAATTTAAAAGACACGTAGATATTTACAAAAATGATTTTCCGATGTTGGTTAACTCATGTTTTACCTCAATGTCGTTTACCAAAATTAAGTTTTAATCAGAAATGATTTAGCGAATTTTGGAAAAATCAGTTGGCATGTCGGTAATCGGTGCGGACCATGACAACATTGTCTGGCCAAAGAGTGCTGAACGAGATAATAATTCACAAAGCAGCTTAAATATCGACAAGGAAAGAAGATATTAGAAATTTTAACACCGTATCCTGCAACTGCTTCGTGTATTGCAAGGAATCTGAGAGCTCTCCCAAACTGGATATCCATCCGGTGTGGATTTCAAAGTCGATTCTTTGTAGCTACTGAGAAGTCTCTTGACAGCAACAAGATCATAAACCTTTGGGTCCGGCTGGTCTTCCACATTGCACCAGCGAAGGTTTTTGTCTTTCTCTTTCAGAAGTAGTGTGCGGTTGTTCATTCCTGCCAAGGCATCCGCACACCCAGTTGGTTTGTTCAACAAACACATTTTCTTCAATCACACCACGAATAAATGTACACTGCACGTTTATCTTGTTGAGTATGAACTTCAGACGTGCTGCAGGTGCGTACATTTTACGTGAATCTATCCCGGGGACCCGATTAAAGCCTTGAACAATCAAACTTTTGGAATGATTTTCATTTTGTCGAAGTTATCAATATCTTTCGACGGACAACTCTGTTTCTCCTTTTCCTTTTTCTCTCCATCAAAGGCAGCAATTTCTTCTGTTGCCTATTTTGTGCAAGGATGCTCCACTATCAACAATCTTACGACTATCGAAAGTTCCTCCTGGAATATCCTACACACTCACTCAAAAATTAGTTGGAGAGAGGGACCCAAGCCTTTGTGGACTTGGGTCGTCCTTGATCATCAAGAAAAGTGATTTCAATCACTTGATGATTAGGAAAAAGAACCTGTGGTGCTCCCCCTGACTGAATTACCTGTTTTTGTTTCCAAGCTGTTTGTCCTTTACCAGTATTTGTATTAATTGTTTTAGCATTTACTGGTTTTACAGTTTTAGGTTTTGCTTGAACAGGTTTTTCTTCTTTGACCTCTGATTTTAAGGCCTTTTCAATTACCTTTTGATTCTTTTGTTTTAACTTCTTTTCCCTTTCTTTCAAGACACGTGGGTCTTGTTTTGGGGAAAATGATCGTTTTTGGTAATTGGTTTCTTGGGGAGCACTTGTTTTTGCCTTCAACTTTTGCAGGTATGGGCAGTATCTTACAATATGCCCAATTGTGCCACACTCAAAACACATTCTCCGCTCTACAAACCTCGGAGAAACATGTTGATGATCAGACGGAGAACCAGACAATGAACTTTGTGATCTAGACGTGCTTGGACCTAAATCACCTCCGTTGGTGTGTTGGGTGTAGTTATTCTGATCATTTCGTTTTAAAATTCTAACTTGTTTTACAAAATCAATGTTAGATTTATCCTGAAATGTTTCAAGTTTATCTGAACCCGTGGATCCAACAAAGTTCACTTTCGGTTCTCTTTTCTTAACAGGAGCTCTTTTGTTTTGCACCCATTGTTGTTGAACCTTAGGTGCTTGAACATTCTTGTTCTGAGCCTTCTTTCCCTGTACCTTACCTTTTCCGGAATTGACTTGTTGTTTTCGCTCAACTTGTAGTTTTTGGTTTCCGTATTGTTTTCTAATTTGTTCACACGGAATTGGATCACATTGAGTGACGGTAACTTTTCCACTTTTGTTCCCCAAAAACTCATCAGTGCATCCTTCAAAAATTTGCTCAATTAAATCTTGATTTACATTTTTAATTGGAAAATCTTTGTTAGAGTAGATTTTGCTATCTCCTTTGAGCGTGTACAACAAGTTACTCCCTTCAAAACTTGATACAATCGACTCCATTTCTTTTGACATTTCAGTCTTACTCGGTTTCACTGGTGGATCACACAGGATGTGATTCTCGATTGGAATATCTGTTGTAACCGAGTTAGACTGTTGGTTCACAATTTCATCAGATTCATCATCCGAAGAATCAGTATCCTCAACAACGGGAGGACTCTGTTCCTTAACACGCGATGAATCTGTCACACTTTTCTCAGATTCTGATTGACCCGAGGATGATGTACCAGTTGTGAACCCGAGGCCTGCTACAAAGTCATCTAGACCGAGTGGCACAGTAGGTTCAAAACGGGGCATATCCTCGTCATCAGGCAATTTGGAGTAATTGTGATTCATTGGGGGAGGACATGATTTGAATCCCATACACTTCTTATCCCCCTTTTTCTTTTGAACATCAATAATGTGATCCAATACATAGCGGGAATTGGAATAACTTTCCAATTTCTGCTTGATTGTTTCACATTCACATCGAGCGGTTGCCAACTCTACCATCTGCTTTTCAATTGTGTCTATAAGATCATTGTTAGCATGTTGTTTTCGCAAAACAACTTTTTGTAATTCTGAAACATCATGTCTTAATGACGTAATTGTTGTTTTAAATTCCTTTTCATTTCTGGTTAAAAACACGTTAGCTTCAGTTGCTTTAGCAAGATCTACAATCAATTGTTGATTGTGTTTGTGTGTGATTTCAAACTGACTTTCCTTTTCTGCATATTTAACATTTAAACTATCACACTTTTCACAGCTAACTACAGTGGGTTCATCGACGCATACCTGACCTGATGAACTGTCGACATTAGCCATAAAGGCTGAATGGAGAGAAGACGAAGAGTAAGCAGCTTGATCCATCAAATTAGATCTTCTTTCAGTTCCTGCTGCAGCTTCTTCCAAAAGCTCATCAATATTTGCATCGACTGACGCACTTGATGTCTCATCCCCATGATCATTTCCTGAAGTGGAGGATTCTTCATCTGAGCTTCCACTATAACCAGAACTGTCTTCATCTTCAGAAGATGCAACACCATTGGTGGAAGATTCTCCACCACTGGCGTGCTTTAAATCCTTTACGACTTCAGCAAAACATGCTGTTCCACCATTTCCTCCTTCTCCAAGCTGAAGCGACCAATCACAACCCTCATCTATTTGAACCACCAGCCCCCGGTTGGCATTTGATGACCCTGCTTGGCCTTGGTTGTTGACAGGTATCAACGTACGAACATTGTTCCCGTTCTGGTTCTGCTGGTTGCCTTGATTTCTGAACGGATTTTGATTTCCATGCTGAGCTGGTCTTGTGCATTCCCTTTTGAAATGACCCCGTTCGCCACAGTTAAAGCACTTGACAGCTTGCTTGTCAAACCCATACTTGGTGTCTTTCTTGTTTTCCAAGTTGGTTCTCCCCGTCCTTTCCATAAACTCCTTTGCTCTTCGAATTGCACTAGCAAGAGCCCATTTGATATCCATCATTTCAAACTCTTCTTTATCCACTTGCTGATAATCTTCATTGGTTAGATTGATATTCCCAATCTGACCTGCGATCAATCCACTATAAGCACTAACCAAGGTATTCAACATCTCCATATGCTCCTTGGCTACTTCGACACTGACTTTGGAAAAGTTGGAAGTGTCTAATCTGACTGTGTTAGGATTGGAAGTGGCTTGAAAGTTTGAAGAGCTTCCATAAAACCCTTGCTGTTGCGGTTGTTGCTGCTGAGCTTTCGGTTGCACATCTGGTCTTGAATACATCATCGTGTATGCTGAAGGATCAAACTGATCTGTTGTGGAAGGTCCGGTGCTTGAGATGAAAGCTGTTTGAAGCTTCGCGTGTTGAGAAGCTGGTTTTTCTCCACTGATACCTCCTGCAATCCCAAAGTACATTTCTGGATTTTGAGGAGTTTGTGTTCTTTTTGCTTTAAGCTTTTCTTCTACATCCTTATTCTCCAATCTTTGAATTAATTCATAAACGGTGATTGTGTCTAGAACACCATTTTCTTTGAGAATTTCAAGATAACTGCTCCACTTTGCTGGTAAGCTATCAGCGAATCTCTTCACCAATTCTTGTGGAGTGGCAGTGACTTTAAAAGCAAACATCTCGCTCAACAAGTGATGGAACCTTGTAGATAACTCTGCCAAAGTCTCATTCTCCAAACACGTGAATCCTTCAAACTCTTTCTTCAGTAATTCTTGCTTGATCTTTCTAGATTGAGCATTTCCTTCACAACGTAATGTGAGCATATCCCACAAGCTTTTAGTAGTCGTGCAGTAAACAAACTGGTGGTAAATGTCTTTGTGAAGAGCTTGTGTGAGAATCATGAATGCTTTCTTTTCTAACTCAAACTTCTTCTTATCTTCTTCAGACAAAGTGCTGTAAGTTTGTGGATTAGATCCTGCAACTTCCAACTCATTTTCAAAAGCTGTGAAGAAGCACATCCATAGATCTTGACCTTGTCCCTGAACATAAGTTCTCAGCCTTTCTTTCCACCATCCCCAATCATTGATGTGATTTAACTTTGGCGGTTTTGTGCTTGTACCAGTTTCACTGTCGTTCTGCATCATAGATTGAATGTTGTTGCTTTGATTTGTGACCAAAGCCCATTGATTTGCAGTTATCATTGCAGCTTGAGGTGGGGCAATAGCTCGCATCCATGCAGTTTTGTCGAAATCTGACGTAGATTGTGTAGATTGCATAGCTGATGATTGTGGAGTCGAAGTTATTTGAGTCCACGCGGTTGGATCCCACTGACCGTTTGTTCCCATTTTATGAAAATTAATATATTAAGTGAAAATTGATTTAAAAATTGAAAAATAAGTTTTCTCCTTTTAAAAATTTAATTTTCACAAACTATGTTAAAATCTCGTAGGATAACAACCAGCCGAAGGATCAAGAATCGAAAGACCTGAAAAGCACCACCTGTTAAACTTAAACAGACAAGGATCGAAAGATCAACACTTGTTCGAAGGATCAACAGTGTTCGAAAGATCACTGTTGAATTTCGAACAATGACTTCGAAAGATTCACCAAGACGAAGGATCCTTATCTTTCGAAATGTAACAGTAGCTCGAACAATATATCCTTCGAAAAGATTCCTTGGCTCGAAAGATAACTCACTGACTTCGAAAGATGTTCGAAGGATGGGTATCTGTCGAACCTCCTTGATCGAAAGATGATCTTTCGACTTCGAAGGATATCTTTCGATGAGTACTGACACAGCAGACAAACAGGTGACAGGTTGGTGAAAAAGGTGACGGGTTGGTAAATCTTTCGGCAGAAAGTATGGTTCAGACCATCATTTTCTGCAAAAACAGATTTTGTTTGATTATTTTAATCAGTTCACCCTTTCCAATACACCAACAACTTTCGAAAATAACTAAACAAGATCAAAAGATGTAAACTTTGAAGAACACTTGAAGATATTATGAACACAATGGGTTTTCCGGTAAAACTACAAACTTCCGAAACCCGGTTTTGCTTGAAACTTCACTAAAAATCAACTTCTAAAATGTGAACATGAAAGAAAAAGTGATTTTTATAAGAACTTCCAGCAAAACAACAAGATTTAAACCCGATTAACAATGTTTTTCAGAAAAATATAACTTTTCAAAACCCGAAAAACAGCAAGAACACCTCGGTTTTAACAAGGAGAAGAGCCAAGGCTCTGATACCACTTGTAGGTCCCTCGGAGGTTGAGGTCAAACCTATTCCTTGTTATGTCTAACACACTAGCGAGTGCGGAATCCAAGCTAGCATGCAAACCGAGATAGAACAAGCACAAACACAACACACAACATTCAACGATTAACACCACTTGTATTAATGCGTATGAAAGGTTCGGTTACAAGCCCAATGTTCACAGATGTATTCTGCAAACTCTCAAAGTTCTCTCGTGTGTGTGCTCTCAACAGAATGCTCTCTCTGTTTCTGTCTCTCTTGTCCTCACTATGTGTTCTCTTCTCTCTTTTTACACAACACACTACATGGGTATATATACCCGACACAGCAGGTCTGGTCGAAGGATCAGACAGATTGATCGAAAGATCATCTGTCGACCAGAAAGCCATCGAAAGATTCACAAATACCTCGAAGGATGATATCCTTCGAGATATCCTTCGAGTTCATCCATCGAAGGTTTATGTTTCGAACTCATCTATCGAATGTTCATCTTTCTAACTGTTTGGTCAAGTCAAACCAGGAGGATGGTTGACTTGGTCAAACTTACATCAACCTTACATTAAAGACATCGTTTTGTATCATGACGAAATACAGACAAAGTACAGACACAAGTGCACCAACAATTAGCCCGAATCTACACCGACGAGATCATTTGTAATCATGGGACGCCTCGTGACATCATCTCTGATCATGATTCTCGGTTTACCTCGTGACTGTGGGAAACATTTCAAAAAGCTCTTGGTACAACGCTCAATCTAAGTACCGCTTTCCACCCTCAAACCGACGGTCAGACTGAAAGAACAATTTGTACTCTTGAGGACATGCTCTGTTCGTGTGTCATAGACTTCGGAGGTAATTGGGATAAATACCTACCGTTAGTCGAATTCTCGTACAACAACAGTTATCATTCCAGCATACAAATGGCACCATTCGAGGCATTATACGGAAGAAGATGTCGATCGCCTATTGTGTGGCACGAGATCGGTCATTCACAATTAACCGGTCCTGAGCTACTACAAGAAACGACAGACAAAATTTTCCAAATACGAGACAACCTGGTGAAAGCTCGGGAACGACAGAAAAGTTACGCCAATAAACGACGCAAGCCCCTTGAATTTGACGTTGGCGACTACGTACTCCTAAAGGTTTCACCTTGGAAGGGTGTGGTCCGATTCGGCAAGAAAGGGAAACTAGCGCCTCGATATGTTAGACCTTTTAAGATTCTGGAAAGGATCAAAAAAGTCGCCTACAGACTCGAACTACCGGAGGAACTTAGTAACGTCCACCCGACTTTCCATGTGTCAAACCTCCGAAAGTGCCTAGGCGACCACGACTTACATGTCTCTCTCAATGACCTGCAAGTAAACGAAACATTACACTTCGTGGAGAAGCCTGTCGAAATCATGGATCGCCAAACCAAGCAGCTCAGACGCTCTCGCATTCCTATTGTGAAAGTCCGATGGGAAGGCAAACGAGGCGCAGAGTTCACTTGGGAACTCGAAAGCGACATGAAGGCGAAGTACCCGCAGTTGTTTAAAAAGAAAGTCTAGAGAGAGAAGGTGACATCGTGATTCAGGTGCTTTGTACGATTTCAAATCAATCTATAGAATCACCGATTATATTACGTTCTCGTGTTTTCGGTCACATTCGTGTATGGATTCCGCACGTCACACGTTCGGTTCGCAATCGTTTCGGAGTCAAAAAACGATCCGAACAGAAAGTTCTCAGACGTGATTCACGGTGTGGTACGACTTACAGCTTAATTTCGGGACGAAATTCCCTAAACAAGGGGAGGCTGTAACACCCCGTGTTTTCGGAAGTCAAAGTCAAGGTCAAAGTCAACGACCGATTGTACGAATTTGACTTATAGTAATTTCCTTATTTTAATTGTATTATGTGGAGTAAGTGTTGTTAATTGTTAAATTCGATGTGTGTTAATCGCTATCTAATCAACTCGCGACTGTGAATTATAGGAAGTAACAATGCGAGAAAGTTAACTAATCGATAATCAAGCTATGCTATTCGACATCAAATCGTGATACGAACCGCAACTCGACTTAATCTGGTTATTATACGTGTGTGTGTGCCTTATGTGTTACTTGTACGTGTTATATATATATATATATGTTGTGGAAATCAATCGAAACTCGAAACGTAATCGAACTCGAATCCGAATCGAAATCAAACTTTGATAATTAGTAGTTGGGACTAAAAGTAATTTGACTAGGAAACCCTATCGTGATGAGCCGCTCGCAATCGAAGTCGAAACATCAAAAATCGTCGCGTCAAACAAACGAACCAAGTGCCATCCGGCCGGATAGCCATCTGACCGGATAGCCACTACGTCACAGGTCAGGCGTCATCCGACCAGGATGTCATCCGACCAGATCGTCATCCGGGCGGTACGCCATCCGATCGGATAACCCTTTCCTCTTTTGGAATCCTATAAATACCCCTGTCATTGTCATTCTTTCCACTTTTGGAAGTCCTTGTCCGAACCATTCGTGCTCCCCACCTTTTCTTCGATTTCTCTCAATCCAGGTAAGATCTCGCCCTAAATCTTGTACGTTCTTGATCTACACGCACTCCTACACCTTTCTATCTTTCAAATCTTAACTTTTAACCGTGAAATCACTAGATTTCGGGTGTTCTAGGGTGACGTCATCATGTGTTCTTCAAGAACTTCATATTTTGACTTCAATCCACCAAGAACAACCGAGATCTAACCGATTTCCACGCAAACATACAAAGATCTTGCGAAGATCTCGACACAAGAATGGTGAAAAAGGATTGAAAGATGGTTTCTAACTTTCTTTCAACTCTTTTACACTCATTACACTCAAAACCGATAGAATCGGACCCGGTTCTAGTCTCCTGCTCATCCATAGTGTTGTACTAGTCCAAGGTTTGGATTCTACCCACGAGACCACCGATTCCGGGTTAAACAAGAACAACCGTCCTGAGCCGATAACCGGCCGAACTAGGGTGATTCCTGGTCGGTTTGGTCACTTGGGTCGAAACGGAGTTCCATTGGTTAACACGTTGTCACAACGTCTCGATAAAACAACAAACGACCAAAAACCACCAAGTGTAAGACAAACGGAACAATCGGAACGGAATGCTGTCCGATCGGACTGCTGTTCGAACGGATAGGTTATCCGAACGGATTGTCATTCGAACGGATCGCACTTGGGACCCACACTTGAACAACATTATCTGAAGTTTGAGTATCGAATGAATTGCAATCCGATCGGACGACCATCTGACTGGATTACTCTTCGGATCATGAGATACTAAGACTTTAAAGACTTAAACAATTTTCAACATGTTCAATAACAAGGTTGCCATCCGATCGGATTGCCATCCGATCGAACTCTATATGCTATTATCAAACTTGTATGCTCACCTTTACATTTTATGTATTGACATTATTTTAACGTATGTGACAGGTGCTTAGGACGCACACTTGGTAGGAATGTGAAGCTAGAATAAAGCTTTAGAGCCCAACAAATAGTTGTCTGTAGTGGTCAAACTAAGGGTCTCTAGAAGCAGATAAACAATTGCTGTCTATTTAAAATCTGAGTTGTCGGAACATAATATTTGCCTGGATTTTTGTCTGTAATAATTATTTTGCTGTTTGAGATACGGTATGGGACGTATTATTTAAAATGAATAGTATTGATAATTGTTATGGAAACTTCTAGACAATCTGTTTCGCTCAGTGCCATGCCCCGATGTTTCCGCCATCGGTTGGGGTGTGACATGACCACACCCTTAGGGTAGTGGTTTTGGATTGTGGATTAAAGGTGGGTGACATGGCACTAACGTGGAGGGTCATGGTAGTCATGAGGGTTATGACCACACTCTATAGCCTTATAGTATTAGACCTCCATTTCAGTTCTATCTATCAAATTACACATGATTTGCACTATTTCACCCTACAATTCAGATTCGCAGCAGGTGTTAGAACGTAGCAGGTATGTGAATCAATTAATTCAAACAAAGAAAAGATGGAATAGAGCACGTTTAGGTTATTAAGATAACTAGTTGATTTTCCGACCGCGCGTTGCGGCGGGCACCCAATGACTGCAAAACGCGTGTCAGTGACGGTAAGCAGATACCGAATATCAAAACATAAATAAAAATGTCGTGAAAAGGATAGTCACTCCGTCCTAAAAAAATGATTTTAGATAACCTAATATATAATAATATGTCCCACACGTTGGAAATTCGGTTGTTTTCAGTTCAGTTATTACGGTGCTAACACGTTAAAATATGGATGAGCTTGGTACCGGTAACCGTACCGAAAGTACCGATCCGGAAAATCATTGAAATTAGGTACCAGCACCGAAAATGCTCGGTACAATACGGTATGGTATTTGAAGGTAAAAATCAATAAATACAGGTATGGTGCTAGACCGGTGTCGAACCGAAAGTAACGATTCTGAAAACGCCAAAAGGTGGGTACCAAATTGGTACCGAAAATGATTTGGTATAGTAAATTTGGTACCGATACGATACCGGTTTGATTACAGGATTTGATACGATTTGCTCATCAATAATCTAAATATCCAAGTTAATTTTACATGATACAATTCATTCATTACAGAAAAGACAAAAAGTAAAGCAAAATAAGTTGTTGTGTATATAAAACTCATTTGAACGAAATACAGAATCAAGGTGCTAGACATGCTAAGACAACATATGCAACAAATGGATCCTTGAAATCATTACGCCAAGCATGCTAAGTCAGCATACAAAGCAGGGTGTTTTTTTGAAAATCGCATACTACGTATGTTAAGACAACATACGAGCAAAATGTTTTTGAAAGCTGTGCATGGAGTCTTTAAAGATATGTTTTTGAAAACCTTATATAATGTTTTTGAAACTATGTACTAGGTATCATAGGAAAATATGTTTATAAAATGTTTTAAAATGATTTTGAAATTATGTATGAGGTTTCTGAAAACATGTATAATCTTTTCGAAATCACATGCTGTGTAAAATATCGTGAAATTAGGAAGATATGATATGTATATTGCGTAAGACCAATTAAGGACTTACGGAAGTACCCTTGGCTATCCAATTAAGGATTTAAAGTGGTACATTGGGTATTCGTCCAGAGTTGTAACTTGTACCTTGCACTTTATTTCTTAGAAGAAACGAGTACTTAGGATTTTCATAGAGATCGCGAATGATCATAAAAATGGAAGAACTACGAGAGTAGTTTGTCCTGTAAGGAACATGGTTCCTTGGTGTCGGTATCGAAGGGATAAGTCGTTCATACATGTAATCGTAATACAAATAAATGTTTATTTATAAACCAAAATAACTGTTTCATAGTTCCAGGATAATAAAAGGAAAAATAATACATAAAGTTCGATCGTTTCTAAGCAGCATCGTCTTCCAGTCAGTCGAATGCTTATCCACGGGCTGGATTTGCATTAACGAGCTTTGGGCAATTGTTTCTAAAATGGCCCATCTCGCCACAGTTGTAGCAAGAACCTAGTGGAAAACGAGCTTGACCAGGGTTGTTATCAACTTGATTTTGTGCAGCTCGGCAAACCCTAGCTGTATGACCAGCAAGTCCACAATTTAGGCATTTGCGGCATTGCACATTAGCATGATGATGAAGATTACATTGGTTGCACAAAGGTGCAGTTCCATTGTATGGCTTCTTAGCAGGGGGTTGAGCTGTTTGGTTAGGGATAGCTTGATTGTTTTGAGCAACCACGGCGAAGTTCTGGGAAGCCTTACGCTTCTTTGACTTCTTGGAGGATTCAGTCTGCTTATCCTTTAGCTTCGTTTCATCGGTTGGTTTCTGTGACACCTGTGCCTCTGCGACCATCAAGCAAATACCAAACCAATGAAATATTGTATTTCATACTTGGGATTTGTATAAATATGTGTATCTTTTGCACATATCAATTCTTGTTCGATTTCAAGCTTTAAATCGCTTTCTGGAAGGTTATACGCGCACTGATGCGTAAATATAACCAGTTTAATGCAACGAACACTCCGGAATAGTGAAATAGGCTTAACATACCTTAAATAACCTTTACATAACTTAGAAATAAGTTTTGGAGGGTTTGGTGTGGCGAAATCAAGTTTATTCGCTTACAGGGACTAATTTCAACAAACTGCGAAAGTATGCCGATTTGTACTGTAACGAACATTCCGGAACATGACCATAAGTTAAACATACCCTTAATATCCTTTACATAGCTTAGAAATAGGCTTTGAGGGGTTCGGTGTGCTAAAATAAACTTTTTGGTCATTCAGGGACTAAAAGCGTCAAAAAGTTCATAAGTTTATATTTTCGCGCATATCTTACGTTCTGAATACATCCGGATATCCAAAACTTTATGTAATTATTAAAATATTTTATTTTAGTGATTGGCATGATAAAATTCCATTCGTCGCGTAATTTGGATCATTTTTCGCATTCGTTCGTGTTTCGTTGTAATTAACCGAACAACGCAACCGTACGACCAAACGAACCGACATCCGAGATATTTTTGAGCATGTTTCGTGTTCCCTATACTTTAACTTCATTTTAGAGCCTTGAAATGGGATTAACGGGGCTTAAACGTGTCAAAAATGCATTAAAAACCATGTTTTGCACATTTAGGGACCAAAATTGACAATCTGCCATAGTTATCTTAGGAAGGGACCAAAATGAAAAATCTAAATTCCAGCTTGTTCCAGCTATTCCCCTCATTTTCACATGGTTTTAATGAAACTAGGGGCTCCCATGGTTTCACAAAACCATGGGCACATGTGTACGGATGAGATCGAAGCTCGTTTTACGATGAACGATCTTAACGGTTGTGCAAAAACTATAAATACCCCATCCATCTCATTGTTGCAACTCACATTTGATCTGATATTTCTCTAAGTTGAGGTGCTTTCACTTCATACCTGAGAATAATCGGGTCAAACTTCCGTTCTTGGACCTTTTGTAAGTCCTCTTTCGTTCTTTTTCGCATGAAAGTCAAACTGTGTTTGACTTTCTGCTTTGACCAGTTTATGGTCAACATGAAGTTCGTTTGAACTTCATAACATGAGCGTAATCACGATGGTTTTAGTCTCTCATGACTATACCTACTGATTACCACGTTATCTAGGCATAGTGGCGAGTCGTAGTTTCGGCCAAAATGCGTATTCTTGCGTATTTTGTAACCAAACTACTTTTAGGTATCAAAACCGTTTGTTTTGATACCAAACTTGTTTTCAAACCTCGTTAAGCATGTTTTAACATGCTTAGCTCGTCACTTTAGGTTTAGTGCTTATGTAGGGTCGTAAGGTAAGCGGTCTGAACAACCGCTTATACTTTCGAACCTGACCCGTTTGGTCGATCTTTAGGATCCGACCAAACACATTAGGTGACCATAGTTGCATAGGGAATAACCTTCCGAGGTTATACCTTATGGTCACGTCGTTTAACTAGTTGTATGATAGGTAGTTTATATGCCTTAGGTAAATGACCAAAATGCCCTTTTTACGCCAAAATTCATTTTAAGCATATGTAACATAATTTTTGATATCTAAACTGATTTGGCAACAATATTAGACATGTTAAGGCATATTTTACTTATCATAGGATTAGTTAGGCGGTCCGAACGCGTTTTACGCGAACGACGCGTTAAAGTGGCGTAAGCTACCTTAACGAGTCATAATGGGTCGTAAGCACTTAGGTTAGGTTTCTTTTTAGAATGTAGGCTTTGTTAAACCATATTACATGAGTCCCTACACTCATTTGGTTTACGAAACCTCATTTTATCCGATCCTCTGATTTAGGTCCGTTTATTTACATAGTTACCTATATTAGGTGTCGTTTGATTCCATGATCCCTCTAGCTTTGCTTGGTTGTTATTCAAGACTTCTAAGCATCCTCAGGTGAGTACATAGACCCCTCTTTTACTGTTTTCCAAACGTTTTGGGGTGAAACACATGTGCCTAGTTGTTATTTTCATGCTTTCCACGTTTTCATATCATATACTTGCTATGTTCATTAGTACACTATTAGTACATGATTTCATTATGTCTTGCTATGTATGTTCACTTAACACGCTAGCACAATTGTTTTACGTTTTGAACCATTTGAAATCATTGAATGTATGTGAACCATTTGAAATCATTGGATGTATGTGAACCATTTGAAATCATTTAATGTATGTGAACCATTTGAAATCGTTGGATTTATGTGAACCGTTTGTAACCATTTGATTTATGTGAACCATTTGTAACTGTTTGAGCCATTGGGTTAGGGAAGTGATTAGGTAACGGGGCGGGTGTAACGTGTTAAAAGCATGGTGGATACGCCGCTGATACTTCCTATATATAAGTGCTTTTAACACATTATATATCGTTGCGTTATCTAGATCACTTGGGTAAATGATTTTTAAACAATGTCACACAATTATGTTTTCTAAATAATATAAACCATACGAGTCTTATTAACGAGTTTCTACGAGATGTTTTACGATTTGATTTACTAAAACAAAATGTTTTGGAGTTAAGAATCATGGCTACGAGATTTTATAAATCATATCCAACTTGATTTGAGTTGGTTAATTATGTCGCAATACTATACTTTTCAAAATAAGGTTTTTAAATGAGTATTGCAACATGTAAAATGAGCCATGAATCTGACACTCACATAAAACCTATGTAATCGCCGGCATTTTTATGCTGACGTATTTTCACATGTGTTTCAGGTAGCATAGTTGATGATATTTGATGATGATATTGATGCATGCTCACATAGGAACGGATGAGGCCTTAGCGACTTAATAACAATAAAAGTCTATTTGTTCATGTTTTGTTTCTAATTCCAATGTAATGTAATACATTTAATTAAATAAAATGAAATTGTTTAATCCATGGTTGTGAAACAATGATTCTGTTACAACACTCCCCGATGTTTCCGCCACGTTTTGTTGTTTTACGTGGTCGGGGTGTGACAGATTCTTGTCGTTTTTTCGGAAAAGTTTACCCTTCCTGATCTGAGATTCAGTCAGGGTAGCGGATAGCTCAATGGCCTGTCTACCTGTGGTAGGGTTGCTACCAGTAACAATGTCTTGTACTGAGTCAGAGAGGCCATCAATATACTTTTCAATTGCCTTATCCAAAGGCGTAACCATGGTTGGGCATAACAGACTTAGCTCCTCATATCAGTCCGTGTAGGCTCGATGCTCACCACTATCTTGCTTAATATCGTCGAATCCCCTTTCCAATGCCCTGATTTCATGACGAGGACAGAATTCCTTCATCATTAGAGCTGGAAGCTCTTCCCAGGTTTGAGCCAGTGCCACATCGGCACCCCTATCTCTCATCACACCATTCCACCATGTTAATGCTCGTTTCTCAAAGATACTAGATGAGAATTCAACCTTTCGCTCATTTGGACGCTAAACATGTCTGAATGTGCTTTCCATACTCTCGAACCATTGTAGGAGCGTAGTTGCTCCTTGAGACCCAGAAAATTTCGATGGCTTAGCTGAATTGAATGTTTTGAAGTCACACGGAGCATTGTTATTGTTGTTATTGTTATTTGCTTGGTTTAACTGGGTAATGAGGTTCGAAATCACAGCAGCCATCTACTGAACGATTGTGGCTGCGAGGGCAACATTCTCAGTTTGATCGTGTCTAGGAGGCATTTTCTAAAAAGAACAAGAAAACATGAGAAACAAGTGAGATTGACATTTAAATAGACAAAAGAGGTATTGAAGATAACGACGAAACATGAGGGAGGCGATCATTCGTTCGTTACCTCGAACAAACAAACGACGTACAAAGGCTGAACAAAATAAATAGGTCCTTATAATGTATCGCGAAGACATGCTTTAGCCTACAAGTGGACACTCACCCCAAGAGTTCCCAGGTAAGAGTGACTGGTCCGATTATGTGGATTTGTACGAACACTCTAGCCTTAGACAGAAAACTCGGGATACAGGCACCCACCCTTCTAGATTGCATGTGTTCACATTAATAAGACCCACACTTTGACGAGATTTTGAAAAATTTGAAGGTTAAAAACCTTATAATAAATCATCTAAGAAGAGATGATTAGTTTTCAAGTCGGATTCGTAATTCGCGTTCTTGTTGTGGTTGTCACCTAAAGATAGGCAACGATATTGTTTTAAGACTAAACACAAGATAACTTGTGTTAGGGTCCTAGGAAGATTATAGTCTAGGTCAAAGCATCACTAATATCCTAATTCCCTATAACCATGAGCTCTGATACAAACTCTTCTGTCACACCCCGACCACATTAAAACAACAAACCACGGCGGAAACGTCGGGGAGTGTCGTAACAGAATCATTGTTTCACAACACATGGATTGAAGTTTCATTTTATTGAATTGAGTTTATTACATTGTCTCGAATATTAAAAGCAAAACATGAACATATTGTCCTTTATTGTTGTTAAGTCACTAAGGCATCGTCCATTCCTATGTGAGCATGCATCATAATCATCATCAAACATCATCAAACTATGGTACCTGAAACATATGTGAAAATATGTCAGCATAAAAATGCCGGCGAGTACATAGGTTTTGTGAGTGTGTCAGATTCATGACCTTGAGTTCATATTGCAATACCTCGTCCAACTACGAGAGTTGTCGAGTGTGTATCTTGAAAACAAAAGAGTTTGATATTGCAGTATGTTTCTATCAACTTTTACAAGTTGATATATGTATAAACCAAAACCATTGTAGCCATGAATCTTAACTAAAAACATTTGTCTTTGTAAACCAAGTAGTAAATCGTCATTGAAAGTAAACGTTGTATGGTTTATATCTTTAAGTAAACCTTGTAGTGTAACTTTGTTTTGAAAACATTGTCCAAGTGATCTAGATAACGCAACGACATGTAATGTGTTAGAAGCACTTATATATAGGAAGTACCATCGGCGTATCCACCATGTTTTTATCACATTACACCCGCCCCATTACCTAATCACTTACCATCACCCAATAGTTCAATAGTTCAAATAGATCCAATCGTTCAAATAGTTCACATAGTTCAAGTAGTTCCAATGGTTCAATAGTTCAAATAGTTCACATAGATCAAATAGTTCCAATGGTTCAAATAGTTCACATAGTTCAATAGTCCTAGTGGTTCGTGTTTAAATTGTGAAAACTAACTTTTGGGTCGTTATATTGAATACATTCAAATCTGGGTGACTCGTCCTACTCGTTCAACTTGTATTAACAAACCACCAAAGGGTAAGTTAACAAATATCAGGTTCTGTCGTTACCCACATTACCCCCATAACCATGGTGAACGTCCTGATAACGGGATTTGTCAGATCCTATGGTATCATAATATCCTATGGTACCATAACGTACTACTGGTTGGCTTAAAATAGTTAATGAATGTCATTCAATTGTCTTTCAACCAACGCCCCAACAAGTTTGTTCATATAATTGAAATCGTTGTGTTTATTATAAACCATAGCATTCGTTTTAGAAAAACTCGAAATCGTTTAGCACATATGAATCACCCTAAAACAACTGAAAACGGTAAAAGAGGGGAACTATGTACTCACCTGGGATTGCAAGGTATCCTCGATTAAATGAACTTAACAAAGCTCGGGCAAACCAAGGAAATCAAGTGGCACCTAGTAATCGGATCACTATGTTAATAAGTCGGCACCTAAATCGGGAGACGGGTAGAATGAGGTCTTGTAAACCAAATGAGTATTGGAACTCATGTGATATGGTTTAACAAAGCCTACATCCTAAATCGGAACCTATCCTAAGTGCTTATGACCCGTCGCGACCCGTTAAGGTAGTCCACGCTACTTTAACGCGTCGTTCGCGCGAATGCGCGTTCGAGGCGCCTAACTAGTCCTATGACAAGTATTATATGCCCTAACATGTTTAAATATGTTGCATAATCAGTTTAAGTGACAAAAGTTAGGTTACATATGCTTAAATTCAAATTATGCATGAAAAGGGCATTTTGGTCATTTACCTAATATCCTAAGTGCTTATGACCCGTCGCGACCCGTTAAGGTAGTCCACGCTACTTTAACGCGTCGTTCGCGCGAATGCGCGTTCGAGGCGCCTAACTAGTCCTATGACAAGTATTATATGCCCTAACATGTTTAAATATGTTGCATAATCAGTTTAAGTGACAAAAGTTAGGTTACATATGCTTAAATTCAAATTATGCATGAAAAGGGCATTTTGGTCATTTACCTAAGGCATATAAACTACCTATCATACAACTAATTAAACTAAGTGACCATAAGGTATAACCTCGGAAGGTTATTCCCTATACAACTATGGTCACTAAATATGCTTGGTCGGATCCTAACGATCGACCAAACGTGCCAGGTTCGAAAGTCTAAGCGGTTGTCAAGACCGCTTGACTTACGACCCTAAACAAGCATTAGACTAAAAGTGACGAGTTAAACAGGTTTGATATCAAAAAAAGTGTTTTGATACCCGAAAATAGCTTCGTAGCAAAATACGCATAAATACGCATTTTGACTGAAACTTTGACTCGTCACTTCGACTAATCGACTTGGTTATCAGTAGGTTGGTCACAAGGGACTATAACCATCGTGATTACGCTCAAGTTGCAAAGTTCGATTGAACTTTGACTTGACCAATTCATGGTCAAAGAAGAAAGTCAAACACAATTTGACTTTCATGCTTGAAAAGCATAAACAAGCATGAAAGAAGCTTACAAAGGGTCCAAGCTAGGAAGAATTGATCTAAAAATACTCAGGTATGAAGCTTTCAATAATGTGAGAGCTCCAACTTAGAGTAAATCAGATCAATGAGCAAATGAAAGTGGCAAACATGGTGGGTATTTATAGGAAACATTGAATTAACAAGATCATTACATGTGTTTTTGCAAGGATCAAAGCATGATCTTGGCCATACACATGTGGCCCATAGTTTCTAATACAAGGGGAGCTCAAAAACAAGTCCATGGTATGCCAAATCAGGGGTTAAAATTAGTGGAAACAGGCTGTATAGCCAGATTCAATGTTTCTGCCAGCTCCAGGTCTCGCGGGCCGCGATGGAACCAGCAAGTGTCTTCGCTGGCCGCCTGGGAGTCTGATCAGAACTTTTCAAAACTGTCAAAACAGGTCCCTGCAGCTTCAAAACTTGTTTTCCGACGCGTTTAAGCCCCGTTAACCCAATTTCAAGGCTCCACAAAGATGTTAAAGCTTAGGGGGCATGAAATATGCTTGAAAATATTATGGATGTCGGTTCGTTTGGTCGTACGATCTTGTTATTCGGTTAATTACGACGAAAACTCGAACGGACGCGAAAACGATCCAAATTACGCGACGAGAGGTATTTTTGCATTCCAATCACTAAAATAAAATATTTTAATGATTACAAAAATTTTTGTATGTCCGGATATGTTAAGAACGTAAGATATGCGCGTAAATGCAAACTTATGCACTTTTTGACGCTTTTAGTCCCTCTTGATCAAATAAGCATATTTTCGCATACCGAACCCCTCAAAGCCTATTTCTAAGCTATGTAAAGGATATTTAGAATATGTTTAGCTTATGATCATGTTCCGGAATGTTCGTTACTGTACGAATCGGCATACTTTCGCAGTTTGTCGCAAATAGTCCCTGCTATCGAATAAACTTATTTTCGACACACCAAACCCTTCAAAACTTATTTCTAAGTTATGTAAAGATTATTTAAGGTGTGTTAAGCCTATGTTACTATTCCGTAGTATTTTTCGCATTAAACTGATTACGTTTACACATCAGTTTGCGTATAACTTTCCAGAAAGCGATTTAAAGCTCGAAGTTAAACAAGAATTGATATGTGCAACTGATACACGTATTTATACAAATTCCAAGTATGAAACACAAGATTTCTTTGGTTTTGTATTTGTATGATGGTCCTAGAGGCATAGATGTCACAGATCATTCTTAAATAGCACAACTAACATTTAGATGCACACATTGCGACTTATTACGTTTCAGCTTTAATACCTAAAACTGGGCTGGTTTCGGGTATTTTTATAAAATAGTTACAGGACATGAAAAATACCCAAAAAAATACATGACATGTTAAAAGGTCTCAGTGGGTTTCTTTAAAATTTACAAAGTCTAATTCTTTACATATTTTACGTAAAAATTCGAGCGATACGATTCCTACCCCTGCCCACCGTTTATTTTATTTAAAAATCACCGAGTCTCCAAATGTGGTGATTCCAGTTGGAGAACTTCAGTTCACTCGCATATTTTCTGCAGTATAAAGTTCGTAATTTTTCCCATTATACCCTTAGATATGGCTTAAACCGTGACCTGCAATTTCTGCAGAAAACGGACAGCCCAACGCACTGTAATGAAAAAATCCATTTAAAATAGTATACGACGTCAGAAAACTATGATTCCAGCGCCGTTTGAACCGTATTTCGAAACTCTACTTTGTGGACTCAAGAAAACTCAGTTTTAGTTATATTACGACTCGGTTACAGCTATCTGAAGTAGGCTGTAACTACTAGATAGCTTCTAGTTTTTCGTTACCCGAATCCCGCTGCAATTAACTACTGTACCCGAGACACAAAAACATGATTCACAGCAAGTTAATAGTTGTTTATAACATATTTATCATGTTCAACATCATGCTCAATAACCAAATCAGATCTTGCAATTCAAATTCACAAGAAATCATCATAACCTTATAATCACACAAAACCCTAGTTACTAAATCAGTATTCATACGATCTAAAACATACTGAAACATGATTTCTAGCAAACCCTATATCATAATTATTCTCATAAACACCAAGTATCAATCATCATGTAAAAACACAGCCAAGTACATCGAAGAAACTCAAATCAAAACCATGATAAACACACTAACATTAAATCAAAGGATGAGAGGACTAGAGAGGGAGAGAGTAGCGATCGAGAGTGGGGGGGGGGGGGTTGTGCTCCTGCTGCTGTCGCACCAATGGGGGAGGGGAAGTTAGGGTTTTTAATTTTTTTCTTCTCATGCACACATACATACGTATGATATAAAATAAAAGGGGTGGGGGGGGGGGGGTTTGGTTCCGAAAGGGGGTTGGGTGGCGGGTTGGGTTTGCTTGGGTCGCAATGGGTTCGGGCCGAGACTGTTTCAGGCTAGGTTCGGGTTTTAAATGTAACATAATTTATAACCCACTAGTTATACGCAATGTGTGTTTATTATATTTTATATAATAAAATAAAATATTCAATATAAGGAGCCGAATCAGAGATGATACCTGTTTTTTCTGGGATGTCACAGCCTGGGATTGATTAGGGTTAAGTATGGGCTTAAATGGGGCTTAAATATAATGTTTTCCGCACAAATTAGAATAAGCGTCACGTCGTGCGACCTGTATAGGGGTCCTCCGTCGCGTAGCGCCAAGGACCTGCATACTGAGATTACGGTTTCGGCCATAACTTATTCGTTTCAACTCTGTTTTCTTCTCCATTTTTTCCTACGGGTTCATAATTCAATTCTCTATCTTCTCATCTTATCAAATATCCCTTTTCATTTCATGAAAATCCTTCACTAAGCGCAAACCTCCTCCCGGGTGCTTGTTTCTTCAACGTTTCAGCTCGTTTTCACTCCCGGGACCCTACAAAGCACACAAGACACCATACTATACAAAACCAATGATAAAATGACACAAAACAACTCAAATTATTTTACAAACTATACATTGAAATAGATGTAATTTGCATTACATCAACATGCTGCCAGACCACCGTAGAGACCCAAGGCGACATGAATAATTAATCTGCCCTCTTAAACTGACCTGAATATTCCTTCGCTCCAGAGCCTCGATGGTTAGAAACCCATCCATCTCCACACGCCACACGAATATATTGCATTTTATAGGCAACCATTTACACCACTTTATCACGTAAAAACTACTAACATCCATGACATTGATCAGCCACCGCTTAACCAAACCCACTGAAAAGACCCCTGAAGGTTCCCCCAACAGTCTTTTTTGCCCTTAAAACCAGCATCAATATTCACACTAACAATGCTTGCCCATACTGCCATTTCTTCAAGAGTTGATGGAGCCTGACTCCACTCCCACTGCCAAGTGATAGTATTAGTTTCCCACCTGACACGCTCCTCAATCTTGCACAACTTCTTTGGGTCCAGCTTGAAAAGATTGGAAAAAGCCGAATGAAAAGGCAAGTTACATGCCTAAGTGTCCGTTCAAAAATTAATATCTTTCCCGTCTCCCACCGACCTCTTAATCATACCTTGAATTTTAACCCCAGCCGCCTCTTTAACGATTAATCATGAAAACGGTTGTTTTCCAAACACCTTTTATTCCATTATTTAGTGGGATCGTGGACCAGCCATATCTTCTGCCATGTATCGCCACAATAACCCTTCTCCATTAACTGCATTGATTTGTCTTAAATATTCGTAGCCACTTAGAAAAAAAGTGATTGATTAAACACTTTTCATCTGTTTTTACCAAGAACCCCCATGTTGTTTGGAAGCATTACCCGATGACGGGTGGTCCGTAGGACAACCCTTTATGATGTTAAAATACGAATTAATCCTTCACTTAATCGCGTAATTATCTCGAATTAGATAACTACGGTTGCTTATGTTTCAGGCGTGGTTCGGGAGCTTAAAGTGGATAAAACGCAGCTTTGGAGGGTATTGGAGTTGAACGGGTCGTGCGAGAAACAAAAGTTGAAACAAGTCACCAAAATCAGGTTGATACCGTAAATTACGGTCTCACCGTAATTTACGGTGGACCTGATTTTGGTCTGGATGCTCACCGTAACTCAGTCTCCAAGCACCGTAACACATTGAAGACCACCGTAAATTACGGTGATACCGTAATTTACGGTGGAGTCTGCGATCAATTTTGTAACTGCCATCATTAAGTCGGTTTATGGGTGTCTTTTCACCTATTCTCATCATTGGACGTTTTTGGGAGACACTAGGGGCGATTTTGGGCTATCTTGCTTGGTTCTAAACAATTCCTAACATTCGGTTTGTGTATTCGATTCGTATGAACATTAATCGTTGTGTGAAGATGATGTACCAAGTCATGCGTGGCTAAACTTTTGGTGATCATCCTAGATGTAAGGTTTGCTTTTGAAACACTATGTTTGTGCTTGAATTTCTAGAATAATAACTTTGAATGTTTGTTTGAGTTATTATGGTGTTTGGATATTTGTTTGTAAATTGTTGATTATTGTTTGATGTTAATCTAAACCATACGTTCTTGGTGCCGCTGGCAATCGAGATATCATGGGAGGGATTAGGGTTGGATAATTGTCAATTGATCATCGAGTAACAACCTCGCATTTTATAATCCGAGTACTTAGTTCTCTTTCATCACAAACAGATAATCAAACACGAGTCATGTCTATGTGGTTCTTTCTAGTTAAGCATAAACATTAGTGTGGATTAAAACCTGAAATCTAGGATGGTCGCTTGTTCCTAATCTGTTTACAAAAACACTCTTTGATTTGCAATTTAATTAGTTAATATTAGTTCTTAAAATAAAAACAATCAACTCTTGAATTTTAATTTCTGCAATTTTAGTTTAATCTTAGTTTAAGTGCAAAGCTACATAATCGACATACTTTCCACAAACTCCCTGTGTTCGATACCCTACTACCACTATCTATAGTTGTTATTGGGATTAAATTTGCGTGACCCACGACAAGCACGTCAAATTTTGGTGCCGCTGCCGGGGAGTAGTGCGCAACGTGTGTCAGTTTGTTAGTTTTGCTTTGTTATTTTCGGGTTTACACTGGTGTGTTTAGTGTGCAGGTTCTACAGGTGCATGCATACTAGAGGCTCTCACAAAGCGTCACCATTGTCATTTGATCCGGAGATCGAACGAACGCTAAGGCAAAACCGAGTTTTACTACGCGAAAACAGAATCATTGGTTCACCTACTTCACCCATTACACCAAGAAACATCATGGAAGAAACACAAGTACCACCCACAACGGGTCAAACGACCTCATCATTTACACCTACTTCCACACAACCATCACCAAACACAACCATACCAAATTCCACTACAATTCCTACTCCACCTCATGACACTACACCATCTAACACCACACAACCGATTACTACTCAAAGTGAACCCAATCTTTCCTTTAACCCTTCCACTACAATTCCACCACTCACCCATTTCTTCCCAGTTTCGGGTCAGTCATCGTCACATTATTCAATACCCCAAGGTTCAACGGTCGTTCATGCAACTTCAACATTTAGACCATCAAACCAATCGGGCTTTCAATACTCGACTCTTCCCTTTGGGCAAACTTCGGGTATAGGGGGAGATGGATATGAAGAAGGATACGAAGATTTTGAGGGCTATGATGAAGATGGGTACGCTTATGAAGGTTATGGTGATCAAGGAGAGTTCGGTTATGTGCAAAGTCAATCTCAAGGGATGGCAAGTGTTGGTGGAATACCGCAACAACAACTCATACCACAACACATTAGGCCAAGGCCACAAGGGCCACCAATGCAACGCCCTATTCCATTGCAACAAGTTCGGCCACAAAATGTACAACCACAATTTCAAAGGCCGATTCAACAACCACCGATGCCACAACAACAATTTCAACCACCGTTCGTACCACAAGGGCATATACCAAGACCTATGGGTCCTATTCGTCCAAGGGGTCGATTGGGTGTTCCAAGAAGGCATCTTAGGGAACAAGCACGAGGAATAGAAGCACATTTCCGGCCGATAATTACTCAAAACCCTTCACCGGTGGTTATCCCTCACAACAACCAAGGGAGAACCTTTGAAGTAAGAACAAATTCTTTGCAAAGTTTTCCGAAGTACAAAGGGCTAGCAACGGAGGAGCCGTATTTCCATTTAGAGGCCTATGACTCAATTTGCAATACTTTTGGGAGTCAAGGTTTTTCGGCCGATGATGTCAAGTTGGTTCTATTTCAGTTTTCTTTGGAGGACAAGGCAAAGAAGTGGTTCTACACTTTGCCTTCAGCATCTATTTATACTTGGGCGGAGATGCAACAAATTTTTCTAGACGAATTCTATACTGCCCAAAAGACCAACGATGCTAGAAAGGGGTTGAGGAGCTTCCAACAACAACATGGTGAGATGTTCCATGAGGCATTTGAACGATTCAATATGATGATAAAGAATTGCCCTCACCATGGGATTGAACTTTGGGAGTTGATGAATGCTTTCCACGAGGGGTTGAGTGCCGAAGATGCTCGCGATTTAATGTCCATTACCGGTGGAACTTTTGGCACAAATTATGAAAATGATGATTGGGAGTTCTTAGAGAATATGGCAATTACATCAAAGAGAAAGGCTCAAGCATCGAGGAGAGCTCGACCGGCCATTGCCCGACCTCAAGTTCACGCAATAGATGATGGTAATGTTCAAACTACTAACCAAATTTATGATGTTTGTGCTTTGTGTAATGAAATAGGTCATGCGGCTGAAAATTGCCAAGGATTGGTGGAAGGGCAATATGAAGAGGTGCATGCGGTTCAAGGTCAAGGTCAAGGAGGGGGTGGTAGAAACTACAACAACATGAACTCTAATACTTACCACCCCGGGTTGAGGAACCACCCAAATTTTCGCTATGGGAACCCCTCCAATCAAGCTAATCCGAACTTTCAAGGTAGCCAAGGTAACTTTGGTTCACGCCAACCTTATAACAACCAAAGTGGATATCGAGGCGGGAACAACCAAGGATATCAAAAGCAATATCAATCGGGTCAAGAACAAGGGGGGTCTTCGGGTGGAAATGAGATGATGGAGATGTTAAAAAGCATGCAAGTGGAGATGCAAAAACGGAACCAACTCGATGAAGTCCGAATGCAAAAAGATGAGGTTCGTGATAAAAGCATCCAATCACTAACAACTCAAATAGGTCAATTGGCAACCGATGTGGCGGAGTTGAAGAAGAACAAGGGTCAACTTCCTAGTGACACCAAGGTAAATCCATCACACGGTTCGTCAAGAGGTAATGTTAATGTTCATCAGGTTAGTGTTTTGAGAAGTGGAAAAGAGTTTAAAGCAAATTTGTCACCTGAATTGGTTGAGGGGGTAGTTGAGGACATCACGGGTAATGATAGTGATGATGATGTTTCACCGGTTAAACCAAAAGAATTAAATGTGAATAAACCGGGTTTGGGTGAAAATGAAAAGAGTGAAAAAGTTGAGGGTGAACCGAGTCAAGTCCCGTTTCCATCGGCTTTACTTGACCCGGGAAAGAAAAATTTTATTGCATCGAGAGGTCCCCAAAAAGAAGAATTGTGGGACATGTTTAAACAAGTTAAAATTAATCTTCCACTCCTTGATGCAATAAAACAAGTACCCGCTTATGCAAAGTTCCTTAAAGAATTGTGTACACAAAAGAGGCAAAACAAAAAGAAAATGCCTAAGCGGGTGGACTTAACCGGGCAAGTGAGTGCGGTTTTGAACAGGGAGCTTCCTCCTAAGCTCCAAGATCCGGGCACGCCATTGATTAACATACAAGTGGGTAATTTTCAAATGGCTAAGGCGATCTTGGAGTCGGAGTTAGCATTTTACCGGGGGGCTTATATGACCAATATGATTTTGGTCCGTTAGCAAGGGTGGAGACAACGGTTGTTTTAGCCGATTTGTCTCATAAGTTACCCCGGGGTATGGTTCAAAATGTAATTGTAAAAATTAATGAATTTTATTACCCGGTTGACTTTTTAGTCTTGGACTACTCATCGGCGGACCCAAAACAACAACAAAACGTAATTTTGGGTCGGCCATTTTTGAGCACCGCACATGCAGTCATCGATTGTAGATTTGGTACAGTCGATATGACTTTTGGAAATCGAAAAATGCGTTTGAATGTTTTTACTAACAATTCTAATGCTAATGGTGTTGATGAGTGTTTCATGGCAGATATAGTTGACGGATGCAACCCGCATGAGTATGAGGAGGATGGTTTGGATGTTTGCCTGTGTGATTTTTCTGAACAGGTACATGCTTATGCACTCCGGGTTGAAGAGGAAAAACAAGATGCGATGGCATTGAAGGAAGGTCGGCCGCCATGGACCCACCAGTTTGAAGGCTTACCGGCGGAAATAGATTCGGGTACTAAACCATCCTTAGAGGAACCGCCAAAGTTGGAGCTCAAAGACTTGCTGAGCCACTTGAAGTATGTGTTTTTAGGGGATAATGACACTTTACCGGTCATTATTGCCTCTAATTTGGAGTTGGCACAAGAGCAAGCATTGTTGGAAGTCTTGAAGGAGAATAAGGGAGCTATCGGATGGACAATTGCCGATCTCAAAGGAATTAGTCCATCAATTGTCATGCACAAAATCATTACAACCGAAGATGCCAAACCGACACGAGAAGCTCAAAGGCGGTTGAATCCGAACCTACGGGAG
Organism: Helianthus tuberosus; assembly: GCA_030545235.1. Lineage (NCBI taxonomy): Eukaryota > Viridiplantae > Streptophyta > Magnoliopsida > Asterales > Asteraceae > Helianthus > Helianthus tuberosus. Next base: position 78,943,104 of record CM060417.1, on the reverse strand, counting down.
GTAGTTAAAAAGGAGGTAATTAAATGGTTGGATGCGGGAATCATATATCCGATTTCGGATAGTGCTTGGGTGAGTCCCACCCAAGTTGTGCCTAAGAAGGTCGGCATTCAAGTAGTCAAGGATGAAAGTGGTGAACAAATTGCCACCCGACCGGTTACCGGGTGGCGTGTACGTATTGACTACCGAAAATTGAATGCCGCCACTTCTAAGGACCATTTCCCGCTACCTTTTATTGACCAAATCATTGAGAAATTATCGGGTCAAAAGTACTACTGTTTTTTGGATGGGTATTCGGGTTACAATCAAATAGCAATACACCCGGATGACCAGCACAAGACCACCTTCACTTGTCTGTATGGCACCTTCGCTTTTCGGCGAATGCTATTTGGCTTGTGCAATGCTCCGGCAACTTTCCAACGATGTATGATGAGTATCTTCTCGGACATGGTTGGAGAGTCGCTCGAAGTATTTATGGATGACTTCTCCATTTTTGGCACTAGTTTTGATGCTTGCCTCAACGAATTGCAAAAAGTTTTAAAAATATGCGTTGAGAAAAATCTACTGCTAAGTTGGGAGAAAATTCATTTCATGGTGCAAGAGGGCATTGTGTTGGGTCATGTAATTTCTGAAAGGGGGATGGAGGTGGATAAGGCAAAAATACGGGTAATAGCATCTTTGCCACCTCCGAAAAATGTTAAGGGTGTAAGGTCATTCTTGGGACATGCGGGTTTCTATAGACGTTTCATAAAAGGTTTTAGTGTTATCACCAAACCTTTATGTAACTTGTTATTAAAAGATGTCCCATTTGATTTTACTAACGAGTGTATGCAAGCTTTTACTGTTTTGAAGGAACACTTAGTCAAAGCTCCTATCTTGCAACCACCGGATTGGTCAAAGCCGTTCGAGATAATGTGTGATGCAAGCGACACCACTATTGGTGCAGTTTTGGGTCAACGGGTTGATAGAAAGCCGGTGGTGATTTACTATGCAAGCAAAACTTTATCCGAAGCGCAACTCAATTACACCACAACCGAAAAGGAGTTATTAGCGGTGGTGTATGCTTTGGATAAGTTTCGAGCTTATATTTGGGGGAGCAAAGTGGTGGTTTATTCGGATCATAGTGCGGTCCGATACTTGATGGAGAAGAAAGACGCGAAGCCTCGATTGATTCGGTGGGTATTATTGTTACAAGAGTTTGATTTAGAAATCCGAGACAAAAAGGGAAGTGAGAACGTAGTGGCGGATCACTTGTCTCGGATTCCGGTGGAAGGGATCGATGATGTAAGTGAAATCAATGAGAGTTTTCCCGACGAGCAACTATTAGCCGTTTCCACCTTTGTTGCACCGTGGTATGCTCACTATGTCAACTATTTAGCCACGGGTGCCATCCCAAGTCATTGGACCAAAAAGCGTCGACAACAATTTATGGTCCAAGTGAAGCAATACATTTGGGATGAACCGGATCTTTTCAAGATTGGTCCGGATCAAGTTATACGAAGGTGTGTGCCCGAGACAGAAGTGTTGGAGATTTTGACTCATGCTCATTCGTCTGCATGTGGGGGTCATTTTAGTGGGCACAAAACAGGCTACCGGGTTCTCTCGTGTGGGTTTTATTGGCCCACAATTTTCAAAGATGCTTGTGAGTTTGCTAAAAATTGTATAAATTGCCAAAAGATGGGAAGTATATCGAAGAGGGATGAGATGCCATTACAACCAATCTTGGTTGTAGAGATATTTGATGTATGGGGTATAGACTTTATGGGCCCTTTTCCGAATTCGAATGGCTTTCTATACATTTTGGTAGCGGTGGATTACGTCTCGAAGTGGATTGAAGCTATTGCAACACGCACAAACAACCATTCGGTTGTTTGTAAATTTGTTCAATCCAACATCTTTTCTCGTTTTGGCATTCCGCGGGTTATTATAAGCGATGGTGGTTCGCATTTCAAGAACTTCAACTTTGGGAAATTATTGAAGAGGTATAGTGTGAATCACCGGATTGCCACACCTTACCATCCGCAAACGAGTGGATAAGTCGAAGTGTCCAACCATCAAATCAAAGAAATTCTCATGAAGACGGTAAGAACGGATAGGAAGGATTGGTCGAGTAAGTTAGACGATGCATTGTGGGCATACCGAACGGCCTACAAGACTCCAATTGGCACAACGCCTTACCGGATGGTGTATGGAAAGGGTTGTCATTTGCCAATGGAGTTAGTGCATCGGGCACATTGGGTAATTAAGACGGTCAACGCGGATTATGACGAGGCGGGAAAGTTGAGAAAGCTACAATTAAGCGAGATAGAAGAAATCCGAGATGAGGCATATGAATGTGCAACGGCGTATAAAGATAAACTCAAGAAGGTGCAAGATGCAAAATTGAGAAAGAAAACGTTCGAAGTTGGGCAAAAAGTTTGGTTGTATAACTCAAGACTCAAGATGTTTGCGGGCAAGCTCAAAAGCAAATGGATGGGCCCATATGTCGTTCGGAGAGTTGGGAGGTTTGGAGATGTAGATATCCAAGATGAGCACACGCTAAAACAACAAACGGTGAACGGTCACCGGTTAAAGCCATACTTGGAGGGAAACGACATCAACAACTTGGAGCTTGATAAAGCGGGCTACATCTTACGCCCGGTCGACGATGAGCAACCATGAGAGGCCCAGGTTTGGTAGTGTAAATAGTTAGCGTTTCATTTTGTTTGTTTTGTATAGTTTGCAATTACCGTATTTCCTTGAAATTCGTGTTTGAAACAAGTGTGGGGATATTCGGGTCACGAATTACTCTAACATTGTGTTGAGGACAACACGGGACTTTCGAGGGGGTAGGGTGATTTTTACACGTTTTTGAAAAAAATTAAAAACTTAAAAAAATCGAAAAAACTTGAAAAAAATATAAAAATATACCTTCAAATAACAGGTTTTAGCTGAATAAAAATCGCCCAGAACCCACCGTAATTTATGGTTTTACCGTAATTTACGGTGGAGATGTAATATAGTTGGTTTTTACGGTATAAGTCTCCTGTTTTACGGTGGGATTTCATGTTCAGGCATCACCGTACGTTACGGTTATACCGTAATTTACGGTGGGTTATAAAAATCTTTGTGCTTTACGGTGATAAGCTCCTGAATTACGGTAGAAATATGTTTCTAGTATCCATCGTAATTTACGGTCCTACCGTAATTTACGGTGGACCTGGAAAGTCAATGCCTTGTTCCGGTTCGTGTATGTACATAAAAAAAAATATAATAAATAATAATAACATCTGGTCACGTGAAGTTATCCCCATCCACACAATTCTTTCTTCATCTATCACCATCCATCTTTTTCACAAGAACCCACAATACTCCATAGCCTCCTTCACCTTCAATCTTCCATAACTTTCTCAATTCTTGCCCAAACTAAGTGAAATCGGAGTCTATCTTGCTTAATTTTTCACGTAGTTTCTGATTTTGCTAAGAAACTTACGAGAAAACGCAGTTTTAGGGTCCGAATTCTAATCCCTAGTTCGGAAAAATTTGGGGGTTTTGGGAGCTTTTGTTTCACAAGCATTCTTGCATCTTCAAGCAAAGGTATGAAAGCTTATTTGTTATATTTTGATGCTACATTGTGAAAAGTAAGGTTATTTAGGTTACTTGCCCATACCCACTTGCTTGTTCTTAGATATGGTTATGAAATTGGTTATTTGAACATGGTTATGGTTGTAGATGTAGGATTTGTGGTTAAAGTAGTGAACTCTTGGGATGCTCTACATTGTAGAGACATCATGCCCGACTTTTGAAAAATTCTTGATATATTTTTGGTTCACTAACATCTACAACTATGATAACAAGCAAGTGTGGGGATATGTTGGAGAAAAGAGTTTAATTTTGTTTCGTTGGTTGTGTTGTTTGCTCTAATGTGCAAAGGAATGGCACGAACAAAAGAAAAGACCGGAGCTAGTTCATCTTCGTCTTCGAAGGGAAAGGGTAAACAACCGGAACAACAACCACGGAAGAGACAATACATGGGTCGAGTGGATGAAAGCGAAAGTGAAAGTGAAGAAGAAATGGAGTTGGATATGACGGAGAAGCCAAAATGGGATTCGGGACCGTTAGATGATCAACCAGTGGAGTGGCAGCCAACGTTATATAATGACCGTATGAATAAGTTGAAGAATAAGGCAGCGGCCTTTATATGTGAAAGGGATGTTCGGGAAGTTGAATTTGGTCAGTTCGGGGTGTTTGACAAGTTCCGGGCTTTAGGTTGGGAGTCGGCACTTAGTTGTTTTGACAAAGATAAGAGCAACTTGTTTATATCCGAGATACAAGAATGGATGGCCACTCTTAAATGTAACAGTTATGAAAGGCCATCGCAGATGAAGCTGACGGGTATTGTGAATGGAATTCCAGTGGAAATGTCTTTTGATACATTGAAGAAGCTTGGAAAATATGATAGTCTTCCAGCCCGTGATTATATGATGCCCACTCTTGATGATCTTCTGGTAAAGCCGGAGAAACATTCGCGATGGAATGATATGTTGGCAGCACTGTTTTTACCCGGTAGATACAGTGGTATTCTATACCGGAAGAACTTAAAAATTGAAGCTAAATTGTTGATAACCATATGTGTTCTCAATGTTATTCCAAGAAGGGGGGACAAGGAGCAGGTTAGGTTTCCCGAAGTACCTGTTCTTTATTCGTTAATGCATGGGGCTCCGCGTTTTCCTATACGCTATCTTATCATGAACCACTTATGGATCTGCCGGAATAAGTATGGAAGAGACATCGTCCCGTATTGTCGAATAATTACGGGGTTGATGAAACAACAGAAGGCAATAACTTCTGAAGATAGAGGGGCTACAAAGAGGCATCAGCCTTTTACGTTGGATAAGTTGGGGAATGCTTGGACGTATACTCAGTCGGAGCGTTATCATAAGCTAAAATCAGAAGGGCAAAGGTGGAGAGCACTAAAGTTGGGTGCACGAGATTTGTTACCGGGTGAGCCAGACGAGCCAGAAAGTGATGAAGAAGTAGTTCCGAGTGGAGATGAGGACTATGCGGACGAGCCGCATGGTGGTGAAAATGTAGGGCAAGTAGGTTATGGTAGAGGATATGGTGGCATGTTTCACGATTATACGCAGCAATCTTATGTGCCGGGTTGGGCTTATGAAGGCACAATGCAAGAAGTGATTGAGAATCAACATCCTCCGGCATCCGTGTTTGATACGTGGTCGGGTTCGGAAAGGACGTTATTTGATCAAAATACGAGGAATAGTGCAAGTATAGAGCGGACCTTGAAACAAACCCTTGATCGTCAAGAAGCATGGAATCGCACACATGCATATTCCCGTGAAGTGGAAATGAATAGTAGATATCATGACGACCAAGAAAGGAGAATGCACGCGGATTATCATGCCGGGCGGCCGGTGGTTGTGGATCCACAACATGTGGATTATGCATCTCTACCACCGTATGATGGTAGTGTTTCGTATCCAACCCCGCCGATCCACCACTCGCAATGGATTGACCCGAGGCAACAAGAGGGAGCGCAACAACAACAAGGAGGAAGTAGTAGCGGCTCATTTGCGTTCGGTGAATGGAACGACATGATGTCTTCCATGTTTGGACCTCCGGGACCGCGCTATTATTAGTCAGGTTGTGTTCTCTCTTTGTATATTTTGTGCATATTTGTTAGTTTGATATGTTTATGGTTGGGAGGTTGGGTGGTGTTATGATTGTGTTGTTTTGTTGGGTTGGTGCTTGTTGGTGGTGTTATGTGTTAAGAAAGAAAAAACATAAAAAAATTATAAAATGAAAAAAATCCAAAAAGAAGTTTGGGGTTTGAGTGAAGAAGCTTTTGTTGATGTTGAATGAATTTTAGTGATCAAAGCCTCCTAAAACCATACATTGGGGTCAATGTATCCCAAGTGTGGGGATGGGGGGAATTTTTTGAAGTTTTTGAAAAATTTTGAGCCAAGCGAAACGATGTGAAAATTTGAACACCCTAGATTAACCCCAAATTGGTGCACCGGCAACCCTTGATACTTTTTCATTCTTGGTGAGAGTTGTAGCCACATTTGTACATAAATAATGTTTGTCTTTGATGAGAGTGGCTACGGGTGGGGGTGCATTAGAACTTGTGCTTGAATGCGATTTAAGTCCTTAGTTAGACATGAATGCGAAAAGGATAAGGGCATTTAGGTAGCCTCGTTGTTGGTGTGAGCGAGTGTGGGATTTGGGGGGTTGGACCTCATTAATTATATATATGAGCTTGGTAGTGAGAGGGGCGGGGGTTTGGACATTTAGTTGCCAAATTTTGTGCCTTAAAAGCCTATCATTTGTTACCCCTAGCTACTTACTTAAAAACTTACCCAAATTTGACCCGGTCTTATAGTGTTAGTGATAGTATTAGTAGTTTTAGTAGTTTGAAGTAGATATGTTTGATGTTTCATTGTATATTTGTTTGCTTTGCTTGAAAAAAAATTATTATTAGAAATGAAAAAAAAAAGCAATGAAAAATGAAAAAAAGAAATGATGTTGAGTTGTCTTGTACATAGTAGTTTAGATTGGTAGTGTTAGTTTGCTTTATTGTGTAATAAAAAGACCGGGTTAAATTTTCGCTACTTCATATATATTCCATTTCCTACCTATACACCTAGCCACGTTACAACCTTGAAAGTCCCTTTGATTTGCATTCATGTTTGACACATTTAGGAGAAGGATCGATTTAGGTACAAGCCTATAGTTGTGCAACCACCTGTTTGCCTATTGTGTGTCTAGCTTATCTTTTCTAGTTTTCACTTGTAGCCGAGAGGAGAGATTTAGAGAGGGGTGCATTGGTTGGGTGTTAAAAAGGGGTTAGTAAAAGGATTGCTTGTTTTTGCTTGGTTTACATTGATCACTTGTTTAAAATTGATTTGATGAGTTGCTTGGGACAAGCAACGGTTAAGTGTGGGGATGTGACGGGTGGTCCATAGGACAACCCTTTATGATGTTAAAATACGAATTAATCCTTCACTTAATCGCGTAATTATCTCGAATTAGATAACTACGGTTGCTTATGTTTCAGGCGTGGTTCGAGAGCTTAAAGTGGATAAAACGCAGCTTTGGAGGGTATTGGAGTTGAACGGGTCGTGCGAGAAACAAAAGTTGAAACAAGTCACCAAAATCAGGTTGATACCGTAAATTACGGTCTCACCGTAATTTACGGTGGACCTGATTTTGGTCTGGATGCTCACCGTAACTCAGTCTCCAAGCACCGTAACACATTGAAGACCACCGTAAATTACGGTGATACCGTAATTTACGGTGGAGTCTGCGATCAATTTTGTAACTGCCATCATTAAGTCGGTTTATGGGTGTCTTTTCACCTATTCTCATCATTGGACGTTTTTGGGAGACACTAGGGGCAATTTTGGGCTATCTTGCTTGGTTCTAAACAATTCCTAACATTCGGTTTGTGTATTCGATTCGTATGAACATTAATCGTTGTGTGAAGATGATGTACGAAGTCATGCGTGGCTAAACTTTTGGTGATCATCCTAGATGTAAGGTTTGCTTTTGAAACACTATGTTTGTGCTTGAATTTCTAGAATAATAACTTTGAATGTTTGTTTGAGTTATTATGGTGTTTGGATATTTGTTTGTAAATTGTTGATTATTGTTTGATGTTAATCTAAACCATACGTTCTTGGTGCCGCTGGCAATCGAGATATCATGGGAGGGATTAGGGTTGGATAATTGTCAATTGATCATCGAGTAACAACCTCGCATTTTATAATCCGAGTACTTAGTTCTCTTTCATCACAAACAGATAATCAAACACGAGCCATGTCTATGTGGTTCTTTCTAGTTAAGCATAAACATTAGTGTGGATTAAAACCTGAAATCTAGGATGGTCGCTTGTTCCTACTCTGTTTACAAAAACACTCTTTGATTTGCAATTTAATTAGTTAATATTAGTTCTTAAAATCAAAACAATCAACTCTTTAATTTTAATTTCTGCAATTTTAGTTTAATCTTAGTTTAAGTGCAAAGCTACATAATCGACATACTTTCCACAAACTCCATGTGTTCGATACCCTACTACCACTATCTATAGTTGTTATTGGGATTAAATTTGCGTGACCCACGACAAGCACGTCACCCGATCCCAAGTCACTTAGTGTACCTTATTAATATTGGAAGAACCACACCAGAAGAAGGGTTTTATTATACCTTCCAATGTCTATATAACCTTCATAGGTGCTTTATATAAAGAGAAATAATAATTAGACAAACCTTCAGCACCGAACACCATCCGAATTAAGGTCACTCCACCGCCTATAAAAAGCATTGAGGCTTTCTATAAGGATAACCGGGTTTCAAAAACGTCCACCACTTTGTTCCAATTGTTACCTCCATTCATATTCACACCCACAAGTAAACAAAGATACGAGAAAGGGAGTTGTACCCGACTTACATCCCAGAAAAGGCACCATCACGTTACCTCCCTCACTCCCACTCCATGGCCAAAAAGGTTAGGATTGTGACATTTACTTTGAAACGAGGGATCAACAAATAAAAAAAATATAAATCAAATTATAGAGAAATCCAAATTAATGCAAAAAAATGTCTTTTGAGAGAAGTTTAAGAACCTTGGAATGCGTAAACTGTAATGACTTCCATATTCGCATAACAAAACGATCAACACAAAGGAATGTGAGGTTTGAATAATCAATCACTCAGCACCTCTTCATATGAAGAAAAAAAATTGAACAAAATGTAGTAGATTGCATCTACTTTTTGTAAATTAATATTTAAGCTTTCATACAAAAAGTGAAACAAACAAAATGGTAGTCAGTCTTAAAGATACTTTCAAAGTAAGCCTCACCAGTACTTGACTTTATACATGAAGAACTCATGTTTTGGGAAAATAATGAACATCTTCTCAAGGGTAAACTGGGAAAAGTTTACTACTCTTCTTATCCAATTTCGGGAATCCCCTGTTACATCTTCTATTGTTTTAGTATCCGAGAAGTTTAAAGGTAAGGTGTCAATATATAAAGACTCCAGCCAAAAGTTTCTCAAATTCTCAGACCTTTTGATTGAAAACACGTCTACGTGATCAAAGGACATATGACAGCTCTTCAACCCACTTCCCCTTTTTGGATCCTAGTTTCTTCTTCAAGTTGTTGATGATAATCTTGTTACTTGACTCTGCCTAGCCATTAGCTTGTGGATGAACTAGTGTAGATGTAATCATCTTGATTCCCCAACTGTCACAAAAATTATTAGTTCTATTCCCAATAAATTGGGATCCATTGTCGCATATAATTTCAGAAGGAATTCAAAATCTAGTAATAATGTTTCTTTTTATAAAGGATATAACTTCCTTCTCTCAAAATTGAGCAAAAGCTTCTGCCTCTATCCACTTGGAGAAGTAGTCGGTCATAGCGAGCATAAAGACTTTTCTACTTGGTTCCTTTGGTAATTTGCCTACTATATCCATTCCCCATTTCATAAATGGCCAAGAGGAAATTATAGGATATAAAGGCTCCGCTGGCTGGTGTAGGATATTGTTGTGCCTTTGACAAGCATCACACTTCCTCAAATACTTTACTGCGTCTTTCTTCATTGTGGGCCAGAAATAACCTGTCCTAAGTATTCTAGAGAATAGTGCTCTGCCCCCTGTATGATTTCCGCAGTCTCCTTCATGGAAATCCTTTAACACTTCTTGAATTTCAGGATCCTCAATGCACCATAAGTAGGGACCTGCAAGAGACCTTTTATATAAAGTGTTATCTAATATAATAAACTGAGATACCTTGATCCTGAAGGCTCTAGGATTCTCTCTTGTGGGGATTTCTCCATTTTGAATGAACTTCATAATAGGAAGGATCCATGATCCTGAAACCGAATGCGAATCATTGGATGTTGTTATAGTATCCTTTACTACCTCCATTACATCATTCTCCTCAATTGCAGGAAAGAGAATGTGAAAGATAGATATCTTCACATCTTATGGGACTTTTAGGGTTGATCCTAAGTTCGCTAAAGCATTTGCCCCTACATTTTCCTCTCTGGGTACCTGTGTTATGCTAAAAGAATCGAAAAAAATTTCCTGTTCTTTTACTATTTCTAAATATTTGATTAGTTTCTCACCTTTTACAGTATATGAACCATTAAAGTGGTTAGTAATTAGCAATGAATCTATATAAACTTGAAGATACTTGATTCTCATTTGTCTAGCTAATTGTAAACCTGCTATTACTGCTTCATATTCTGCTTCGTTGTTCGTGGTTTGACATTCACAGGCGATGGACTAGGGTATTATGTCCCCCTGTGGTGATTTTAGTAATATTCCTAATCCAGTTCCTTTGACATTTGAGGCTCCATCAGTGAAGAGTATCCAAGGATCCTTGGTTTCTCCAAGTTGTTAGACCTCTTACTCAGCTTCTTTTTATAGATCACCACTGAAATCCGCCACAAAGTCAGCAAGTGCTTGCGACTTGATAGCAGTCCTGGGCTCATATCTTATATCATATGCACTAAGCTTAACTTCCCATTTTGCCATCCTGCCTGACATTTCTGGTTTCCTGATAACTTTCTTATTGGGAAAATTAGTTTTCATAATAATAGTATGAGTTTCAAAATAATGTCTTAGTTTAGTGGAAGCCATGATTAATGCAAGAATTAATTTTTCTAAATGAGAATACCTGGCTTCAGCATCAAGAAGGCTTTTACTTACATAATATACAACATGTTGTTGGCCTTCATGATCCTTAACTAATATTGCACTTACCGCATTACCTAAGACAACCAAGTACAAGGATAATGGTTCGCCATCCACTGGTTTCATTAGAGGTGGTGCTGAGGATAGGTAATCCTTAAGTGCTTTGAGTGTAGCTTCGTGCTTCTTGGTCCATTCAAACTTCTTGTTCTTCCTCAAGATGTCATAGAAATCATTGCACTTTTCTGAGGACTTTGAAATGAACCTGTTTAAAGTTGTAATCCTTCATGTTAGCCTTTGTACATCTTTTGAACTAGTAGGAGATTTTAAGTTTACAATCGCTTTTATTTGCTCAGGGCTGGCTTCAATTCCTCTTTTTGTCACCATGTAGCCCAGGAACTTTCTAGCTTTGACACCAAAGTGGCATTTCGAAGGATTCAGCTTCATGTCGTACCGATCAAGTATGTTGAATGCAACTTCAAGATCCCTGAGAAGATCCTCCGTGTTCTTTGACTTGACTACCATGTCATCAATGTAGACTTCCATGGTATCACCAAGTTGGTCTTTGAATATCATGTTAATAAGTCTTTGATATGTTGCATCTGCATTTCTTAGTCCGAAAGGCATAGCAATATAACAGTATATACCAGTAGGGGTCATGAAAGCTGTATCCTCTTGATTAGATGGTTCCATCTGTATTTGTTGAAATCCAGATGAAGCATCCATGAAGGTCAGCAATTCATGACCATTGGTAGCATCCACCATGGAGTCATTGTGTGGCAGTGGGAAAGGATCCTTAGGGCATGCCATGTTTAAGTTAGTAAAATCGACACATAACCTCCACTTTTTGTTTTTCTTTTGGACTACTAACGTGATGTCGTGGTCACAATCAAATTTAATCCAAATACTTCTAAATAGCTAGCGGTAAGTGGGTATCGAACAGAGGGAGTGTGTGGAATATGTGTTATTTAAAGATTTATCTAACTTGACTAAAATTAAACTTATTGAAATAAAAGTAATTTCAAGAGTTGGGTTGTTTGTTTGATTTTAGAACTAAGATTACTACTATAATTGCAAAATGAAAGTTTTAGTTTGTAAACAATCTAGAGACAAATGACCATCTTTAGTTTCCGGTTTGCATCAACGTTTGTGCTATCATTCACTAGAAAGAACTACATAGACATAGTTCATGTGTAATTACTTGTTGTGATAAAAGGGAACTAAGTACTCAGATTCCTAGAATGTGAGTTTGTTACCCGATGACCAATTAACCCTTACCCAATCCTAATTCTACCCATGATATCTCGATTGCTAACGACACCAAGAACGTATGGTTTCAAACTAGAATAACATAAGAATCAACAACTTACAAACAAATAAGCACACACCATAATAAACAAAACATAGATTAAGTTTATCATTCTAGAAATACGAAATCAAAGCACAACCGTCTCAAACAAACCTTCAACTAAAGATGACCACCATAAGTTTAGCCGCACATGGCTTGGACAATCATCATCACAAAAGTCTTAATGTTCATGTGAATCAAAAACACTAACAAGATGTTTAGAAATTCTTTTGAACCAAGAAAAACAAGCTAAAATCGCCCAAGAAGTGCTCCAAAACCGTCCACAATGATTGGATGATGAAAAGGCACCATAAACAACCTTAAATGAGGGAGTTACAAGTTTCACACCAGTCTCCACCGTAAGCTACGGTGGCCACCGTAGCTTACGGTGGCTTGAAATGGCCTACGGTGGGTTAAAACTGGCTTACGGTGACAATTTTTGTCAGTCGGCTCCGTAAGCTACGGCCCTTGCCGTAGCTTACGGTAGGCTTCAACCTGAAAACTTGTTTTCAGCATAACTTTTTTGTTTCAACTCTGTTTTCTTCACCGTTTTCGCCTACGTTCTCGTAATTTCGTCCTCTATCATGTTATCTTCTTATTTCTTCAATTCCAATAATTGATTTTTTTCATTTATTCTCCGTCTTTCAGTCTGCAATCCTGTTGTGCCTATTCGAAGCTTCATTTCAACACTTTTGAGCCCCAAATGTACCTGAAACACAAGCAACCATAGTTATCTAATTCAAGATAAATACATGGATAAATTCGGGATTAAATTATACTTTATAACCATTAAGGGTCGTCCTACGTACTACCCGTCACATCCCCACACCTAACCGTTGCTTGTCCCAAGCAACCCATTCAAAAACCATTTCAAACTACAAGCGATCATGATGCAAACCAAGCTAAAATGTATCGTCCTTTTACTAACATTTTATCATACCACAAGACACACCCCTCACAATAACTCTCGGCGACAAATAATATTAGCAACATTATGCTAACCCGCTCAATGCAAGTGTGTGATTGTGCGACAATAAGCTTGTATACAAATCAAGTCTCCTCCTATTAAGTATTTAGCATGCTTATAAATCAAAAGGACTTACGGGTTGTAACGGGGCTATGTGTAAAGGTAGGAAAATTGTCACAACCCCCGATCCCTAGTTCCCGGGAACAGGCGGTCGCGAGCCAGTTTCGGTGGTATCGGTGTTTATTAATTTGGCAGCGGAAAAATTTCATCAGGACCGTAGTTAGGAAATATTTTATCAGAGTAAACCACCATATTTTATAAATACAAATACTTGAGGAAAACTCAAGTTTCTTATTACAAACTGTTTATAGAGATAAACTTTATTTTATTTGAAATAAAACATTTTCTTTATTTAGGTAACTTTTATAGCCACTTTTCTAAGCCTTCAGTGCTCTCCAGCTGGCTTTTATGTGCTTCACATTAAGTTACCTGAAACACGTGTTTAAAACATTTTATCAGCAGGAAATACTGGTGAGTGAATCCCAGTTTAATCAAGAAACATTTTATCAATTAAAACAGTATTGAGAGCGATCACATTGTTTATTTCTACACAATTACTCCTTTTAGTACTGTCAAACCTGACTTGTGGGTCATATTACACATTGGCTAACTCATTGTCCAATGGTAACGTATTGTCATCCCGACTTACTACTCACAGTGTAGTAAATTTTGTATACAAAACCCCAACATACCGGCAGTAATTGAAGAACCACAAAGACTCAATCACCGCTTAATCGCATTGTAAAACATTTAAGGTTTTGTAAAGTATTACAAAAAAGTTAACAAAAAGAGGATAAACTCACATTGCTATCTTAGACTTCGCATAAGGGTTTCCTGGGAATAATCTATAATTTACACAAATGTACATAGGTTAGTATCATAACCCTTTGAAAATATTAATGATACCCTCCCTGAGACGGCATTCAAACAACTACGTCGGGCAGAACCACGACAGTTGTTACAGAACCCTAAATCAATCGGGCATCGTATCTAGTATGAAACCGGGGTTATAATACTTACAACGGAGCAGAACCTCGCTAATTAGGGGTATAATACCCGAGTATAATAACTCTAATTCAGAATTTTGAGATTGAGAATGAATTGTGACCGAAATTTGGTTGAACCCGATGGCCTTCTTATATAGTTGCTGAACCTGGGTCTCTCGCGGCCCGCGTAACATAAGCACAAAGCTTACGCGGCCTGCGTCAAAGCTGGGTCAACACGTAGCTGGGCTGAGTCGACAACTAGCTTAGCCGGGTGTTGGGCCACGTGGTCGCACCGGGTTGCGCCACCTTTTTAGCCTCTCGCGGCCCGCGTAAGGGTTATGGGGTACCTTACGCGGCCCGCCTCAACTTAACTTTTCTTGTTTTTCATTTATTTTTAATGTTATATTGTATTTCGGGCTCGGTTTTCACATACGGGGTGTATTTAAAAACATATAGGGGTATTCTAAATATATTAGGGGTGTCAGAAATATTTTGGATGGTTGATATACCTTGGTACAACTCCTGGATTATTTAATAGAATATATAGTGCACTCACATTAAGTATAGTAACCCAATTTCATTTTATTCCTACGTCACGAGACAGAACCCCAACGAATTTAGTCAGAGCCTTGACATACGTTACGGGGCCCTACGTCACTTGGACAGGGTATCAGTGATCAGGGGATACAATACTTAAAACGGGGCATGGCTTTTATTATTATTATAGATTAAAATGAAATGAAAAATAGAATTTAGAGAGTGAAGGTTGGTGAGACAAAGTGAGAAATAGAGAAAGGAAAGTTTGTAAGGAGTTATGAAGCTACCTCTTCTATTTATACAATTTCTCAAGACTTGAAGATCACGTGTATACTGGCTCTCATCTTCCACATACTCACTTTCCAATTAATGCAAATGCCAGCATATTTTATTTATTTGTTTATTATCATTTTTCTTTCTTAAGCCACAGATATGTAATGTTTGGATTTCATTATTTAATTTATATATTATTATATTTAATTTAACTGCTTCATTCATTTGGCGCTTATAACTTCTAAAATATGACGTTTTATAAAACAATAAATATATTTTTAGAACGAGAATAATTTTATCTACATTTTGAACCAAGTTTCATTAAAAACAGAGTAGGTTCAAATATAATGTATTTTTATAATTTAATTATTAAATGGTTCCTACACTTGCCCAAAATACCTCATATTTTCATCGGTTAACTTACCCATGATGCATCATTTTAATAACATAAGTTTTTATATATTTTATAAAAATTTTGGGAATGTTACATCCTCCCCACCTTGTTTTAAATCTCGTCCTCGAGATTCCCTGAAATATGGATGAATATTTAGTTAGTTAGTTTCTAGGTATATTCTGGTCCTTGCTTGTAATTCTACTTTACTTTGACCAGAACTATTCTCTATGTTGTGAGATTCTTATCTTCTCAAGATTTCTTAATGAAAGTAAAATTATTAGCGTAAGTGTTTAGATGTGTTGTGTCTTCGCACAACTTTTAGTTATAGGTTTCCTAATGCGTCAATAATCGTAAGGGAATTCTTATACTTTTGATGGCGTCCTAACTTATAGAGTTCCTGTTGTTTATCTTGTCGCACGAACTACGAGACGGATGATCAAACGAAATAGTGTTTGATATCGGAATTATAAACGTATACGGGAGATTCCTAATAAATAAGTCTAAAATTATCATTGACACACTTGTTCGTGATTTATCCCTAATTGCCAATCAATATGGTCTTTGGATTTCCTCATAGACATACATGTCTATATAATCATATATTTCACACACTGGTAGTATACATACCATTTATAAGGTCAATGTATTTAATAGATTCATATTTCCAAAAACAGGTCAGACATCAGTTCATGGTACTCTTTAGGGAATTTCATAACACATACCCCATCTTATCCGGTCTTGCCGGAGAGGTAATCCCATCTCACCCGGACAAGCTGGAGAGTCTACCGCACCATACCCAGTTTTGCCGGAGAGGTAATTATCATGGTATTTCCCATAAATAGACTTCTCTCAAATTAGGATTTTGAAAGTACATCGTTTATTATAGTTTGCATCAAGAAGCAAGGAAATCAGTATTCTCATGATGGATCATATTCTAGAACCGAGTAGTACTAATAAACAAGAAATAACAGTGGCCAGGTGTTATGGCTTAGTTATCATACTTGCACTGTTCTAGTCATCATCCTCACGGGATACCAATAACCATCACACTTTATTTACGCAAGTCATTGGCTTATCTCAAAGCTTTATACTAAGGCATTTTTCTTAGATTCAAGTCTAAATACTATTCTAGGTGTCACGAGTAATTATCTATATCATAATCCTTTTTGTTTAAGCATAGATATTATTATGGTTGTGGTTTTTCTTTTGCTTGGAAAATGAAGTTTTGACAAAAATATAATTGTCTCCATTGACACTATGGCAAGGTTTGATGTGATGAGTATACTTACAGCTAACTCTATTTATGCATATATAACCTTAGATTCTGTTACAAGGAATATTTCATTGAGACATATGATATTTTTAAAACCTAATACGTTTCATGGTTTATAATGACTTCATGTTTTTATAAGAATCACCAGTGCTATTTTCTCTTATGATTATCTTTAGAAGATATTTGATGATTATATTGTGTATACCATCAAGAGATTTTATTGGGCATATGCATATATGTGTACAAAATTTCAAATCTCAAGTTAATATTAAACTTACGTAATGTATACACATATATATATAATACTAAATTATTTTTATAATAAAAATAATAACTATACATCCGATGGTACCAATTATCAAGCTTATTTCCAAGACTTTATTTTATCCTTTTATAAAAGTAATATATTGAAATAAACTTCTGTTCAATTTATTGAACATAATATTTTGAAATTTAAGGATGGATAAAATAAAAGTTTAAAGAAATAAATTAATCAAAATATAAACTTTCTGGACTCATGAGAATAAATTCATTTTTAACTAGTGGGTTGAACCATATGGGTTTAAAATATCAAAACTTGACTCTCAATTTATTGTATATTATATTATTTATTCAAAGAAGTACTTATAGTAAGTAATATAAAGTTTGATGTTTAAAAAAAAATTGATTCTAAATATATTTGAGTAATATTCATGTATTGGAATATGTATATATATCCCATACAATAGTAATAGTAATTTATTTAAAGATATTACAATATTAAGATTGTAATCTGATTTTTAAATAAAGTTATATAAAGAAAAAACGTACTAAACACACATTTGATTCAATTATTTTTATGTGGGGCATTCATTTTAAATTCTAGTTTGAAAAATGAATGTTTAGAAACATTTTAACGTGCCAGGTAGAATAAATAAATAGATACTAAAAAGATGTTTTCACTGTTACAATATCTTTATTTCTAAAAATTTAATTATCCAATTTCTT
This sequence comes from Helianthus tuberosus, assembly GCA_030545235.1. Classification (NCBI taxonomy): domain Eukaryota; kingdom Viridiplantae; phylum Streptophyta; class Magnoliopsida; order Asterales; family Asteraceae; genus Helianthus; species Helianthus tuberosus. The sequence continues at coordinate 78,925,586 of CM060417.1, read as the reverse complement.
TTATATGTATCGGTTGTTCAAATCATTAAACCCATCTTTTCTCTCCTTTTAGTATATATCATAAAATTTTTATTACTTCTTTTTAAATATAATATTCTAAATGATAGAGAATGAAAACCTGATTATTTATATATGATTATCATGATATATATAATGACCCTTTTGATCATACCTTCTCTTTATAGTTTTAAATGTATAAATTTTACATGTATCCTAATATATAAATATATATATTTTTATATTATATACACGTATATTTTATTTAAATGTATTATAGTGTATATACATTTCAAATAAAATAAAATAAAATTTTATTATTTAACTATTATACATCAGCTAGCTGACTCTAACATTTTTCTTTATAATTTAGGATATTAATATGACTGGTTAATCTTATAGTTAATCTTATAATCTTATATTAACTATTCCATGCATAAGACATATTCTGGGCATACCTTAATATTAAAGATCTATAGAGATGCTTTCAACGTTTAGGCCTTTCTACGTAGTCCAATCAACCCCATTTTTAAATAATTTTATTTAGTCATGAATACCCATCACATTCATTTAATCATCTATTTTATTACTAAGTATTTTAATAGAAACCTTTACAAGTAATCCCAACATTAATTATTTCACAAAATTATGAAAGTATGAAGTCTTATGGTCAACTAGTTATAAACCAGAAATGATAAAATAGAGTGGGAAATTGGTACACCTGGGTTTCAAAACTTGTTTTGGCTAGATTTACTAAAGCAATCTTTTAAATTCTTAAAATCCTCTTTAGTTAATGTAATAGCTTTGGTTTTATTTATTTAGATATAAATTACTTTAAAACAATATTATTAAAACCACAAAGTTTTAAAGCTTTATACCATATATTTCAATATGTATTTTAAATCAAAGTAAATGATTGGTTCCAAAAGAGAATCATAAATATGAATGCTTTGTTAATAACTAACTTAGTTTGATGTATATTAACAATTGAATGTATTTAAATACATTTTTATAGGTATACAAATGATTACATTTGTACATTTTATATGTCAGATCTAATGATATATATGACAATATTAAAACATGTATTAATAATAAATCATGTAATTATTTTAACTAATCAACTCCTATTTCTAAATAAAATATTTCATGATTCTTTTAACTATTTTAACTTATACATATTATGATATTATTTGAGTGAGTGGTATTAATTATCACAGACAAATTTCTAGTACAAACATTTGGGTACAATCATAAAAATAGATTGATAAAAAAAATGGTGAACATTGCGACTTATATAGATATATATTTATTACAACTACAACTGGAATTCAAGATATACTAGTGATTATACATCCGTAACTTATTTTAGTCTATCTAAGTCATAGAAGTATTATGCTCAACATGCTTTTATGTAAGGTTTATTCTATCTCCTGTCTCTACTAAGTTGTTATCTAATGGGCAAAGTTCCTTTAAATTTTCTAGCTCATAGGCGGCATGGGTGTTGGTACTGGTTTTGGCCGTTCGACTATTTAATATACGTTAGCATTTACTGCTGTAGTGGCTAACATATGGAGATTTACCCATTGTTCATCTAATTCATCTTCCCCTAGTTAGTTATTGCCTGTTTCCTGAGTTTGTGCATTTATTTCCTTATTGATTATCGCTCCCTTTGGTTCTGATTTCTTTATTTTCTCTTGACTTTTTCTAATAATCCAACTTCTCTTCTTAGTGGTAAATGGTTTCTTAGACTGTGCCTTACGCATAAATATTCCTTCCTTAGTATCTGCGGAGTATCCTGAGGGATTTGGTTGAAATGAGGTTCCCTTATCTTTTGGTGAACTATCTAGTTGACGATAGATATCCGAAATCTTTTGCTTACCCATACTGTAGACTAACAAAAAGTCAAATAATATAAAACACATAATCACATAAGTTATTTCCTAACAAAGAATTTAAAATTTAAGTGTCAGCAGGACACTTCTTTGGCTTGAACCAGTGGCTAGGCTCTGATACCACCTTCTGTCACAACCCCCGATCCCTAATACCCGGGAACGGGCGGCCGCGAGCCAGTTTCGGTGGTTTCGGTGTTTATTAATTTGGCAGCGGAAAAATTTCATCAGGACCGTAGTTAGGAAATATTTTATCAGAGTAAACCACCATATTTTATAAATACAAATACTTGAGGAAAACTCGAGTTTCTTATTACAAACTGTTTATAGAGATAAACTTTATTTTATTTGAAATAAAACATTTTCTTTATTTAGGTAACTTTCATAGCCACTTTTCTAAGCCTTCAGTGCTCTCCAGCTGGCTTTTATGTGCTTCACATTAAGTTACCTGAAAAACGTGTTTAAAACATTTTATCAGCAAGAAATACTGGTGAGTGAATCCCAGTTTAATCAAGAAACATTTTATCAATTAAAACAGTATTGAGTGCGATCACATTGTTTATTTCTACACAATTACTCCTTTTAGTACTGTCAAACCTGACTTGTGGGTCATATTACACATTGGCTAACTCATTGTCCAATGGTAATGTATTGTCATCCCGACTTACTACTCACAGTGTAGTAAATTTTGTTTACAAAACCCCAACATACCGGCAGTAATTGAAGAACTACAAAGACTCAATCACCGCTTAATCGCATTGTAAAACATTTAAGGTTTTGTAAAGTATTACAAAAAGGTTAACAAAAAGAGGATAAACTCACATTGCTATCTTAGACTTCGCGTAAGGGTTTCCTGGGAATAATCTATAATTTACACAAATGTACATAGGTTAGTATCATAACCCTTTGAAAATATTAATGATACCCTCCCCGAGACGGCATTCCAACAACTACGTCGGGCAGAACCACGACAGTTGTTACAGAACCCTAAATCAATCGGGCGTCGTATCTAGTATGAAACCGGGGTTATAATACTTACAACGGAGCAGAACCTCGCTAATTAGGGGTATAATACCCGAGTATAATAACTCTAATTCAGAATTTTGAGATTGAGAATGAATTCTGAACGAAATTTGGTTGAACCCGATGGCCTTCTTATATAGTTGCTGAACCTGGGTCTCTCGCGGCCCGCGTAACATAAGCACAAAGCTTACGCGGCCCGCGTCAAAGCTGGGTCAACACGTAGCTGGGCTGAGTCGACAACTAGCTTAGCCAGGTGTTGGGCCACGTGGCCGCACCGGGTTGCGCCACCTTTTTAGCCTCTCGCGGCCCGCGTAAGGGTTATGGGGTACCTTACGCGGCCCGCCTCAACTTAACTTTTCTTGTTTTTCATTTATTTTTAATGTTATATTGTATTTAGGGCTCGGTTTTCACATACGGGGTGTATTTAAAATCAGATAGGGGTATTCTAAATATATTAGGGGTGTCAGAAATATTTTGGAGGGTTGATATACCTTGGTACAACTCCTGGATTATTTAATATAATATATAGTGCACTCACGTTAAGTATAGTAACCCAATTTCATTTTATTCCTATGTCACGAGACAGAACCCCAACGAATTTAGGCAGAGCCTTGACATACGTTACGGGGCCCTACGTCACTTGGACAGGGTATCAGTGATCAGGGGCTACAATACTTAAAACGGGGCAAGGCTTTTATTATTATTATAGATTAAAATAAAATGAAAAATAGAATTTAGAGAGTGAAGGTTGGTGAGACAAAGTGAGAAATAGAGAAAGGAAAGTTTGTAAGGATTTATGAAGCTACCTCTTCTATTTATACAATTTCTCAAGACTTGAAGATCACGTGTATACTGGCTCTCATCTTCCACATACTCACTTTCCAATTAATGCAAATGCCAGCTTATTTTATTTATTTGTTTATTATCAGTTTTCTTTCTTAAGCCACGAATATGTAATGTTTGGATTTCATTATTTAATTTATATATTATTATATTTAATTTAAGTGCTTCATTCATTTGGCGCTTATAACTTCTAAAATATGACGTTTTATAAAACAATAAATATATTTTTAGAACGAGAATAATTTTATCTACATTTTAAATCAAGTTTCATTAAAAACAGAGTAGGTTTAAATATAATGTATTTTTATAATTTAATTATTAAATGGTTCCTTCACTTGCCCAAAATACCTCATATTTTCATCGGTTAACTTACCCATGATGCATCCTTTTAATATCATAAGTTTTTATATATTTTATACAAATTTTGGGAATGTTACAAAAATAGTGGGATATATATGCAAGTATCTCATTGGTTTGACCCGGTTTTTATTTCTACTAAATAAATAAAGCAAACATAACTATATACACAACTTCTTCAACATTCTCAACTACTATTGCAACTAAACACTTCTTTTTGTATTTTTCTTATATTTTTCTCTTTTTTTTTCTTTTCTTTTTCCTTTTTTTAACATAAAACTCAACAATATATACAAGAACATCAACAATAACAAACTAAACTCCTAAACCGGGTCGTCTCAATAGGTAAAGTTTTGTAAGAAGTAGGTTTGGGTCACAACCGAATGGTATAAGGCTCAAACATGGCTTCTAAAGACCAAACCCCCACCCCTCACAATACCAAGCTCATATATGTAACGTATGAGGTCCAACCCCCAATTCCCACACTCTCACACATCCAGACAAGGCTACCTAAAAGTCCCCTATCATTTTCACAAGCATGCTACTCTCAGATTTAACAAGCATTCATACACAAGTTCTATTAACACAATTCACACACCGCCACTCAAAACAAAGAAAGCATCTTTAATAATCATGTGTGGTTCAAAAACTCACCAAGAAATGACTAGAAAGGGGTGTCGGTGTGTCATGCGGAACAATATTAAGTGTTCAAATTTCAACAATTTTTCGCTTGGTTTCACATTTTTTTTAATTATCAAAAATTTCCCCTCATCCCCACACTTGGGTTACATTGTCCCCAATGTATGGTTTTTAAGGGAAGATCGCTTAAACACCAAAAACATCAACTTTGTTTTTTTTAAACAAACGCAAACTAATAAACTAACAATATTTCAAAGCTAAAGAACATGACAAGTCTAAGGAAAAAGTACATTGACCTGGTGAAGTTTGACACAACAGATATTGTAAATGATCCAATTTCCTATCACCACCTTCACACAAATATCCGCACATCTTCCCCACACTTGAGTGTTGCCATGGCCCTGAAACATAGAAAACTAAAGAAATAACAAGATTAGTGAAGAACCTTGGGTTGCCTCCCGAGCAGCGCTAAGTTTTCAGGTCTTCAGGCAGACCGTGCCACCCCCATTTAAGGTGTCTCAAAGAAGCGGTTCCTGCCATCTCCATCACTTCCTCGTGCCATTGAGCAAAATGCATCCGTCTCATTTCGACTCGGTGGGTAATCAAATACACTCTTGCTTGAACCCATATGCTTTTCTTCACGATCCGGTGGGTGATTTCTTCTCATTCTTTGAAACACCTTTTCACTAAACCCACTATCCTTCGCCTCAACAAAATCGTAACTAATCATCTTACTCTGAACATCAAATGACAACTTACGGTTCTTTTCGGTCATGGTAATGATTCCTTCTCTACAATCGATTTGAGCATTTGCCGTATAGAGAAACGGTTGACCCAAAATCACCCTTTGTTGTGACGCCATCTCGGTAGTAGCATAATCTAAGACTAGAAAATCCACCGGGTATTCGAATTCTCCCAACCGAATCATAACATTCTTAACAATTCCCCGTGGACGCCTCCAACTTTCATCCGCCAAACTCACCATAGTGTCTACATCCAGAAGCGGGCCAAAATCATACATGTCGTATAGATCACCTGGTAACACACTCATGCTCTCCCCATAATCCAATAATGCATGAGGAATTTTTAGTTTCCCCACTCGGATAGGCATGATTGGCGCTCCATACTCTTTATCATTCTCGACTTCGGTATCTTTTTCCAAACCTGAATTCACTTGATACGAAGAAGTTAGCAATGTTTCATTAAATTTAGTATTTGGAACGGTGCTTACCACATTGATGTTAATGCTTTTTGTGTTCTTGGGATTTATCACCGTGTCACTTGGTGATTGACCTTTTGCTTTCTTCAATAATGCCACGTCACTTGCAAGTTGACCCATTTGAATGGTTAACGATTGAATAGCTTTGTCACGGATTTCATCTTTTTGCATGCGAACATCATGCATTTGATTTCTTTGCTGCATCTCTAGTTGCATTGCCTTGAGCATGTCCATGACCTCATTTCCACCAGAAGAACTTTGACCCATAAACCCACTTTGATTATTGAACGGTTGGCGTGGAACAAAGTTACCTTGACTTCCTTGGAAATTTGGGTTGGCTTGGTTTGAGGGGTTCCCATATCTAAAGTTCGGGTGGTTTCGTAACCCGGGGTGGTAAGTATTTGAATTCATATTGTAATTTCTACCACCGCCACCTTGACATTGTAATGCATTTACCTCCTCATATTTCCCTTCCAATCCTTGGCAATTTTGAGCCGCATGCCCCAATTCATTGCAAAGTGCACAAACATCATAGATTTGATTAGTGGTTTGTACATTTGCATCTTTCGCCGCATGCACTTGAGTTCGGGTAATGGCCGGTCGTGCTCTCCTTGATGATTGAGCTTTTCTTTTTGATGTGACCGCCATTTGTTCCAAGAATTCCCAATCATCTTGCTCGTAATTTGTTCCAAAAGTTCCATTTGTGATAGACATTAAGTCACGAGCATCTTCGGAACATAACCCCTCATGAAATGCATTCATTAACTCCCATAGCTCTATCCCATGATGAGGGCAATTCTTTATCATCATATTAAACCTCTCGAATGCTTCATGAAACATTTCACCCGATTGTTGTTGAAAACTTCTCAAACTTTTTCTAGCATCATTTGTCTTTTAGGCAGTAAAGAATTCATCCAAGAAGATTTGTTGCATTTCTGCCCATGTGTAAATAGATGCCGAAGGTAAGGTATAAAACCACTTTTTTCCCTTGTCTTCTAAGGAAAATTGGAATAGCACCAATTTAACATCATCGGCTGAGAACCCTTGACCCCCAATAGTATTACAAATCGAATCATAAGCCTCCAAATGAAAATAAGGCTCCTCGGTTGCTAGACCCTTATACTTTGGCAAACTTTGTAATGAATTCGTTCGAACTTCAAACGTCCTCCCTTGATCATTGTGAGGGATAACTACTGGTGAAGGATTATGAGTGATCACCGGTCTAAAATGTGCTTCTATGCCTCTCACGTGTTCGCGAATATGTCTTCTTGGTACACCCAACCGGACCCTTGGACGTATAGGACCCATTGGCCTTTGAACTTGCATTCGTGGAGGCCCAAATTGTTGTAGAGGTGGCTGAAATCTCAGCCCTACATGTGGTTGTTGAACTTGTCTTTGCATCGGTGGACCTTGTGGTGGCAATTGTTGAGGCATGATTTGTTGATGAGGAATCCTACCAACACTTGACATTCTTTGATTTTGACCTTGAACGTAAGTATACTCCCCTTGATCTCCATCACCCCCATACATGTATCCTTCTTCATCATATCCCCCAAAGTCGTCATCATACCCATAATCGAACCCATCTTGTCTTACTCCCGAAGTATGTTGAAATTGCACTCCCGGTTGACATGGAGTAGAATGAATAATAGCTGGACCAGTTTGGTATAAATTAGGTGGTGGTATTTGTGATGACGATGGTTGGCCGGATGTTGGGAAAACGTTGAATAAGATGGAACGACGGATGGTGTAGCTTGATAACTAAAAGAGTATTCAGGTTGATTGTTCTCGGGTAATGTGGTGTTGGTTGGTTTGATTTCTGGTGTGGTTATAGGAATGGTAGTATTTGGTGAAGGTTGTGTTGAAGATGGTATAAATGGTGGTGTAGGTTCACCCGTAGTTGGTGGTGGTGGTGGTGGATTCATGTATCTGATTGGTGTAACTAGTGTAGTAGGTGTTGTTGGTGAACCACTAATTTTATTTTCTCATAGCAAAGTTCTGTTTCTTCTCAAAGTTCGTTCAATTTCTGGATCAAATGCCAATGGTGATAGCTTGTGAGAGCTCCTAGTACGCATGCACCTGTAAATACCTACATACTAACACACCCAGCGTAAACCAGAAAAATAACAAACCTAAAAAGATCAAAAATAACACACGTTGCGCACTACTCCCCGGCAACGGCGCCAAAATTTGACGTGATGTCATGGTCACAATCAAATTTAATCCAAATACTACTAAATAGCTAGCGGTAAGTGGGTAACGAACACATGGAGTGTGTGGAATATGTGTTATTTAAAGATTTATCTAACTTGACTAAAATTAAACTAATTGCAATAAAAGTAATTTCAAGAGTTGGGTTGTTTGCTTGATTTTAGAACTAAGATTACTACTATAATTGCAAAATGAAAGTTTTAGTTTGTAAACAATCTAGAGACAAATGACCATCTTTAGTTTCTGGTTTGCATCAACGTTTGTGTTATCATTCACTAGAAATAACTACATAGACATAGTTCATGTATAATTACTTGTTGTGATAAAAGGGAACTAAGTACTCAGATTCCTAGAACGTGAGGTTGTTACCCGATGACCAATTAACCCTTACCCAATCCTAATTCTACCCATGATATCTCGATTGCCAACGGCACCAAGAACGTATGGTTTCAAACTAGAATAACATAAGAATCAACAACTTACAAACAAATAAGCACACACCATAATAAACAAAACATAGATTAAGTTTATCATTCTAGAAATACGAAATCAAAGCACAACCGTTTCAAACAAACCTTCAACTAAAGATGACCACCATAATTTTAGCCGCACATGGCTTGGACAATCATCATCACAAAAGTCTTAATGTTCATGTGAATCAAAAACACTAACAAGATGTTTAGAAATTCTTTTGAACCAAGAAAAACAAGCCAAAATCGCCCAAGAAGTGCTCCAAAACCGTCCACAATGATTGGATGATGAAAAGGCACCATAAACAACCTTAAATGAGGGAGTTACAAGTTTCACATCAGTCTCAACCGTAAGCTACGGTGGCCACCGTAGCTTACGGTGGCTTGAAATGGCCTACGGTGGGTTAAAACTGTCTTACGGTGACAATTTTTGTCAGTCGGTGCCGTAAGCTACGGCCCTTGCCGTAGCTTACGGTAGGCTTCAACCTGAAAACTTCTTTTCAGCATAAATTTTTCGTTTCAACTCCGTTTTCTTCACCGTTTTCGCCTACGTTCTCGTAATTTCGTCCTGTATCATGTTATCTTCTTATATCTTCAATTCCAATAATTGATTTTTTTTCATTTATTCTTCGTCTTTCAGTCTCCAATCCTGTTGTGCCTATTCGAAGCTTCATTTCAACACTTTTAAGCCCCAAATGTACCTGAAACACAAGCAACCATAGTTATCTAATTCAAGATAAATACATGGATAAATGCGGGATTAAATTATACTTTATAACCATTAAGGGTCGTCCTACGTACTACCCGTCAACTACCACTACATTGGCTAACCACCTAGGATATTTTACTTCCCTAATCATACTTTCTTTTAGGAGTTTATTTACCTCTTCTTGTATAATGGCATTTCTTTCAAGTGTAAATTTCCTCCTTTTTCTGGTGGATAGGCCTGAAAGATTTGTCTATACCTAGTTTATGTGTAATGACATCTTTGGAAATACTTGTCATTGTTGGGGATAGAATTTTAATGCTTATGGATCATGTATCCTTTGTTTGGCCTGGATCACGGATCCTCAGGAAATGGTGCAGGGTGACTAAGGATCACGGATCCTCACTATTATTCTAACAAACTAACAATTGTTTCCAATATCCTTTGGCCTTGTTTTACAGGTTCTTTTCAAAGAGGCCTATTCTAACCGAGAATCAAGGGGAATATGCTCTTATATTCGGCACGTGCGTGCGTGAAGGACCGTTGGTGGTGAACATGGGTGCATAGCAAGAATTTCGGATAGTTAGTCAGGATGGATTAGTTGAATATTATAGTGGGGTATTGAGCTTGAATTAATAGTTAGAACACACACTTACACTCTCGCAGACTCTCTCTCGAATACAACCTTCAAACACACTAGCAATCTCATTGTAACAAGCTCAATAGTATCCAAAGTTGTAAACTTTTTCATTCAGTATACTTGATAATGATAGTTTTCACTATCCGAGGTTTTTTATACCAAAGATCATTCATTGATCAAGGGTTTTTCCTCGTATAAATCTCCGTATTCATTGTCATTTTTTGTTTGATAATTATCTATACGTTTGATCAACACAACAAGCACTCTACCTCACATTCAAAGTTTGGTTACATTATCCTTGATCAGATTTTTGACCAAATCAATTTGGCGCCCACCGTGGGGCAATTGGTGCTTCAATTCTGAAGATTTTGTTCATTTCATCCATTTTTGTGCATTACTATCAACCACATGGCTTCTTAGGGAAAAGCTACTTCAAGTTCCATGTTGGCAGTTGCCTCATCACAGGGCATTCCACCGTTGCCTCATGTTCCCCCTGCATTCCAGAAGAATGCTGAGAATGCTCAGAAGAAGACAACCCCCGTTTTCACAAAACCAACTGATGTTTCTTCCTCTACACCTACTAATAGTGATCTTTATACTTTGATTTTGTAGATGAAAGGATACATGCAACAGCAGGATAAAACTAATGGAAGGATCCTTCTTGAAATTGATGAAATCAAGAAACTGAAAAAAATCAACAAAGGATCACTCCCCACTGATGCCCAGGTCATTGGTTTTTACTACTCCACCATCGACGATCCAGCTTTCCAAAGCGTCAACTGTTCAGAATCAAGGATCATCAAGTTTTCAGTATGGATCACTAGCAGTGATGCAGCCTTAGAGATCCTATTTTACAGCCTCAGGGATCCTCTTCTCAGCATCAAGGATCCTTCTCTAGTTCATGAGGACACATGGGGATGCTTTCAGCTCAAGGATCCTACTCTCAGCATCAAGGATCCTCATCATAGATTCATGGATCTATGGAGGGTCCTCCAAGGCCTTCAGCACCGATGTATCCTGGATCCAACATCTTCCAGGATCAAGGATCCTTAGGGAGTCAACCATCTAGAAGTTCTGAAGTTCACTTAGGAGACTTCATTCCCATGCAAACTATTGCTTCATCTGGTCCTACTCTTACACAAGAGATGCCTCATTTTGGATACACTTCCGGGATGCCAATCCTAAACCAATCAGGAGGTAACAATTTCAAATCATGGTTTTGTGCAGGAACCAAGGATCAATCAAGCCATGGCTAAGGAGTTACAAAAGCTCAAGGATATGATATCCAGTGTCCCGGGAGTGGTTAAACCCATCCCCGAGATCCCGGATGGAATTCATAGGGTGTCTTGCTTTGCACCACCCATATGTAATGCTGAGATACCAAAACGGTTCCAAACCCCTAACATGAAATTGTATGATGGTACCACTGATCCATAGGAGCATGTGGCATAATACAAGGAGAGAATGGAAATCAACCCCATCCCAGAAAGGCTAAAGGAAGCCTGTCTATGCAAGGGCTTTGGATCCACGCTAACTGGATCAGCTTTGAAGTGGCTGCTAAGTCTTCCTCCTTACTCAATTTCTTCATTTTCACATTTAGTTAACTTATTCAATAATCAATTCTCATGTAGTAGAACATTTGAAAGGTTAACTAGTGACTTATATAGGATCACCCAATGTCACAATGAATCGTTAAGAGATTATATAACAAAATTCAGTAGAGAATCCTTAGAAATCCCTAACTTGGATATTGCCACTGCTGTTGAAGCTTTTAAAATGGGATTATTAAAATATTCTCATTTCTATGATGATCTTGTTATGATACCTTGCAGGAATCTAGATGAAGTAAGGAACATGGCCTTGAGGTTCATCCGTTTAGAGGATGACAAAAGGATCCAGGAAAGGTTGTCAGGATCCTCAAAACAGGAGAAGCAAGGATCCTATTTCAAGAATAACCGATCCAAACCATACACTAAGCCTGAAAACCAGAATGTGCATGCAGTTGAACAAGAGGAAGACGATGAGGATTATCCTCCTATTTCTAAATATTGTTTTTCTGCTGATAACAGTGAACTAATCCTTGCTATGCAGAATTTAGGTGACAAGGCTAGGTGGCCAAGGAAAAGTGAAACCGGCTGCTACCAAAGATAGATCGAAGTGGTGTGCTTATCATGAGGATTTTGGTCATCTTACAGATGAGTGCATAGCATTAAGGAAGGAGATAGGTTATCTTTTGAGCAAAAGATACTTGAAGGAGTTTCTTGGAAGGAAAACGTCATGGATCCAGGATTCTGAGAAAGTTCTTGAGAAAGCTCCTCCCCCACCAGCTGATGCTCAAATCATCCATTTCATCTCCGGAGGTTCTGATATTTGTGGAACTTCATTCTCAGCAGCTAAGAGATATGCTAAGGAGACAAAGATAGAGAATGGGGACAGACCTATTCAAACCTTCATTCTTACCTAGTAGAAAGTGATATCCTTTGATGAGGATGGCCGTGTAGACATACAGGATCCTCATCACGACGGTTTATTCATTACATTATTTATTTCTTACCACTTTGTTTGTAGGATCCTCATTGATGGGGGAAGTTCGGTGAACATAATCCAATTGGATGTCCATAAAAGAATGAATATCCCTGAATCCGAGATTGTTCCAAGATCATTTGTACTCATGGGATTTAGTGGAGAAACGAAAAATACATTGGGGGACATCAAACTTCCAATTTATATACAGGGAGTAAACTCTGTTCAAAAAATGTGTTATAGATTGCTTATCTTGCTGTAATGTTATCCTTGGCAGGCCATGGATACATGATATGAAGGCAGTTCCCTCAACATATCATCAATGTGCAAGCTCCCAACTCCATGGGGTGTGGTGAAGATAGAGAGTGATCATCAGGAAGCGAAGAACTGCTACACTTCCTCAATGAAGCCAACCTCTAAGCCGAGGGAAGCATAGCAATTAAAGTATCCTCCAAGAGACGTCATGGAGGCAAGAGAGAAAGACGTCAAAGATATTTTGTAGACCCGGAGGATCCTGAATCCAAAATTTTTATAGGATCCGAGATCTTGAATAACATTGAACAGGATTTGATATCCTTCCTAAGAAGAAGAAAATCTACCTTTGCCTGGAAACATGAAGACATGACAGGTATATCTAAGGATGTTATTACTCACAAACTTGGTATTGAAAGGTCTTAGAAGCCAATACACCAAAAAAGGAGGAAATTTACACCTGAAAGGAATGCCATTATCCAAGAAGAGGTAGAAAAATTGCTAAAGGCAGGTATGATCAGAGAGGTAAAGTATCCAAGATGGTTAGCCAATGTGGTAGTTGTTCAGAAAAAGAATGGAAAGTGGAGGGTATGCGTTGATTTTACTGACTTAAACAAAGCATGTCCCAAGGATCCTTTCCCTTTACCCCACATTGACTCCATGGTGGATGCTACTGCAGGTCATGAGTTGTTGACTTTTATGGATGCTTCCTCTTGATTTCAGCAAATTCAGATGGAACCATCTAAACAAGAGGACACAGCCTTCATGACTTCTACTAGTATATATTGATATATTTTTGCTATGCCCTTTGGTTTAAGAAATTTAGGTGCCACATACCAAAGGTTAGTGAATATGATGTTTAAGGAGCAGCTTGGACACACAATGGAAGTCTACATAGATGATATGGTGGTCAAATCCAAAAGAGCTGAGGATCACCTAAAGGATTTGGAAGAAACATTCAACATCCTTGACATATATAACATGAAGTTGAATCCTTCCAAATGCCATTTCGGAGTTAAAGCTGTAAAATTCTTAGGATATATGGTGACTGTTTTGGTTAAAAATCAAGCAAAGATAATGCAACCAAATCTTTTGTAGTGAGGTGTGATACTTGAATCAATGAACAATATTAAGGATCTCTCGGAAATGTAACGAACAAATGACACAAGGATTTATACGAGGAAAAAGCCCTTGATAAAGAGTTGATATCCGGCATAAAAAACCTCGGGTGATGGAAACTACCGATCACCAACTAAGATTAAACAAAAGTAGTTTACAACTCGGGATGATAACAAGCTTGTTACAAGGATCACTAGTGTGTAATGTGCAAAAAAGTGTATGAAATCGCCAAGTATTGCTTGAGAGCTGACTGAGAGCTGTTACGAGTGTGTGTGGTTGCTAAATTTTCTAAGTGTTTCTATCAAGCTTGTTATCCCCATTTTAAATTAGAAATAACTAAGTTAACAAACTATCTGATAATTATGCAAGCTACCCACGATCTCCACAACGTCCATAATGGTCAAACACGTGCGGAATCTTTAGAGAATATGCTCCAGGAATTTCGGTGAGACTTGGTCCATGCCTTTACTCCTGCAAAAATAAGTTTACGTACAAGGAAGACAATGGTTAGTAGTAGGATAACAACAGTGATCCTGCATCCTGATCCTGCGACACCTGCTGAGGATCCTTAATTCAAACAGAATTGAGGATCCATGATCCTGGTAGCAGTTGAGGACCCGTAATCCTTAGGATTTGGAAAATCCTCCCCTAACAATTGCCCCCAAAATATAAGGAGTAAAGTGTAAATTAGCGAGTTGTATTTTCTTGATCTTATCCGCAACAAACTAACGGATATATAGCCGTTATGATCGAACTATCCGTTGTAGATCTTACGTCATCTAAAGCGACATCCCTGCAAATCATGATTATAAATTGAAGTTAGAGATAAGGATCAATGTGCATTTAAATTCGAGCAAGACTCCCTTTAAATCCACATTCGAAGACCAAGCAGGTATCTCTCTCTTCTCTCTTTCTCTTCATCTTCTTCTTGCTCTGTTCTTCTTCTTTCTCTGAATCACAATGAAGCTAAGATCATCCCCTGCTAAGGATCATTGAAAAGATAGTCCCTTAAAAAGCCAAGGGATCATCGAAGACTCTCCGAAGGAACGTTGCTGCTTTACTAATCCTGAGATCGACAGGATCCGTTATTGCTTTCCGGCAAGCACTGTTTTCAAACCCTTTGACCCTACCGTCCGGAGTGATTTTATCTCTGAAACATGGGTTGCATTTCCAGTCACCCCCTTCTCGATAGGATATTCCTATCCTTTTCCTGATTTTACCCAATCTTTCTTCTCCCTTACCGGCATATCTTATATCCAAGCTATGCCAATGATGTGGAGGGTTTTATATACCCTAGAAAGGATCATTGAGCAAGAGGATATAGATTTAGGATTGTCTGAACTTGCTGACTTGTACAACCTTGTGAGCCATGGTTCACATAGCTTTCAATTCAAACATAAACCCGGTGAACCTCATCCAATCTTGAAAACCACCAAAATGATACCAAGTGGAAGAAACGTTTCTTCTTTGTCAGGAGGGATTCCATCCCGGATGGGAAGGATCTTCCAAGAAAATGGGCCACCCATGGTAGGATAGAGGATCCTTATAGAAGGATCATAGGATAACCTTCTTTCTGTTGAGGATTACTGACTTTTTTTCTATTTTGCAGCCATCTCTGTTTCTCATCTCATTACATCACCTGCAACAAAAAAGAGGATCGAGGCCTTTTGGAATCTTGATCCTGCAACAAGATCATTCCAAGCAATCACCAAGGATTCTCAAGAAGTATCCTCAGGCTCAGTCACTATGTCAAGTAAGTATCCATGTTTGTATGTAATTAAATGTTTAAATGAAAATAAAACAGGAACACTTATCTTGTTATTTTGGATTGACAGGTGCTGGAAAATCTTCAAGGTCTGCCTCCCGCTTTAGTGTCACCAATCTTACTACCGTTGCTCCCAGATCTGGGAAGAAGAAGACTGCTGCTAGCCTGAGTGCTGTGGTTCCCAAGCCTACCACCTCCAAGGGGGGAAAGAAAAGAAAGGCCTCCGAGACTGACAATCTTGAAGGCTTGCCCCTAATCCGCCACCAGTTCCAAGAGTACTTTGCTGATGTAAGGATCACTTACTATGCTTGATTATCCTGCCCACTCGAGGATCACGTGATCCTGAACTTTACCTTGTTTTCTTTGCAGAAATTTGCTGAGGTCGAAATGCTGTTTGATGCTTACGTTGAAGAGGTGGAGCAAAAGCATCAGGAGTTCCAAAAGTTCTTCCTGGCCAAGGATCAGACCATCTCCTCCCTTGAAAAGGACCTCAATCTGGCGAAGAAGCAGGTGGTCATGGCTCAGATAAATGTTGATCATGAGAAAGCTGAGCTGCTGGAGGATGCTAAAATCTCTGCCGCCATCACCATGTATAAGATCAAGCTACAAATGGCTCAGGAGGCTGAGGATCCTGACTTCGACAGGACCACTTGGGACAAGGAGGGCTGGAAGGCAAAGCTAGCTGAGCTTGAGGATGAGGAGGAGGCTACCGAGGTCTTGGCGCTTGAGGCAGGCAGCAGCGGGAAGGATCAGGCTGGTGGTGATGATGCTGGAGGTGATACAGCCAAGGTGTGAGCTGCTGAAATGGGCGATGAAGGATATTTCTAGACGCGGCCGGAGCCCATTTTTTTAGGATTTGGTAGTTTTTTGGTTATGGTGTTTTAAACAATATTGGGTTATACTTTGAACAATAGTTTCTAGGGTTATGGATCATGGATCCTTAGACAGTAGGTAGGATAATAGGTGGTGGAGGGATCCTCTGTTTGGGGGATGAAGCCACTTGTTATCCTTCCATCTTTTATTTCCTGCACTTGAAAGACCTATTAACAATGGACACCCTTTACCTACCCCAGCGGACGTGCCACGTATTGCTGGTAGATGCTTGGGGTAGGTAATTTTGACAACCTTTGAAGGGTTAACTTTTGTAAATAAAAATAACTTCAACCTTTTGGCTATTTCCCGTGTTGTTATCCTTGTGAATTCTTTATTTTTCAATTGTTGTTATTCACTTTCTTTGAATTTGTCAGTAAAAGATAAGGGTTTAGTAAATCATGTTTAAAAGTTTTAGGATATGATCAAGGATCAAACATCCTATAGTCAATAAATTCAGAAAAGTTATGTAACTTAAGGATCACTAGTTCTGTTGTCAAAGGATAAGGGACACTTAGATGAATAAAATCAAAGTAATTAAGGATCATACCTGAGAATCCAAGTTAGGATCCTAACCCTTTAACATTCATAATCAGGATAACCAAAAGACGAACCTTAGTAAAAGGTAAGGATCAAGGATCCTTGGCTGTATAACTTCAAAACCCTGAAACAGAATATAACTTGGGACTAAGCCAAATATAAGAGAAGAGTTAGTAACTGGGGACAAGCCCAACAATTTTGGGGACAAGCCCAATATACTGGGGACAAGCCCAAAGGATAACTGGGGACAAGCCCAAAGGATAACTGGGGACAAGCCCAAAGGATCGTGTGTAAACTGGAGTATGGCCCTCACTGGCGACTATCCAAACTTAGTGACATGAAAATGCCAAAACCTTAGCTAACGTGAAAACGTTAGAAACCTTAGGAACGGATGTATGGTACGTCTACCATTATACGTAGGATCCCGGATACAGCCAGTATAATGAAATTGTCAGCCCCTAAAGCGAGTACTGGTCCCACTGCCATGAACTGTACCAGGATCATCGTGCGCTGCTGGCGATACTGGGGACAGGCCCAAAGAACTGGGGTCAGGCCCAAACAACTAGGGTCAAGCCTAAATAACTGGGGTCAAGCCCAAATAACTGGATACTTCTGTGGATACTCAATCCTTTGTTAAGGATACCTAAACCTTCTGCAAAACTCAGAATCAAGTGAAAGGAGGATAAAGGATCCAGGATCCTTATCCTTGTATATAGGATAATTAAAAAATGAAATAGTTTGAGATTAGATCATTACCAAAATGAGGATCCTCGGTCTTGTAAGGATCCTTCAAGGATACTTGTCAGATAAGGATCATGAATCCTTATCACATGAAGTATTTCTTCAAGTGGACAGCATTCCAAGCTCTTGGTAGCAAATCACCTTCCATTGTTAGCAATCGATATGCCCCCTTTCCTGCCTCAGCTTCAATCAAATAGTAGCCTTCCCACTTTGGTGCTAACTTTCCATCAGCAGGATTGGTGGTATTCTGAAATGCTTTCCTTAATACCATATCACCAACTTGGAATTTCCTGATCTTGACATTTTTGTTGTAGGCTCCAGCCATCCTTTGTTGATAATTGGCCATCCTTATCCTTGCCAAATCCCTGAGTTCTTCTATAGTATCCAAGTCTCGAACCAAGTTTTCAGCATTTTCTTCAGGATCACGAATGCTTGTTCTTGCAGTAGGAACCACCATCTCTGTAGGGATCACTGATTCTGCTCCAAATACCAAAGAGAATGGAGTTTGACCTGTAGCATTCTTGGGAGTTGTCCTATCAGCCCAAAGTACATAAGGTAGTTCTTCTGCCCATTTTCCTTTCTTAGATCCAAGCTTCTTCTTCAAATTGTTGATGATGATCTTGTTGGATGATTTCGCCCGACCATTAGCTTGTGGGTGGACTGGTGTTGATGTTATCATCTTAATCCCCCAGCTGTCACAAAAGTTAGTAGTTCTACACCCAATAAATTGGGATCCATTATCACAAACAGTTTCAGAAGGAATACCAAATCTAGTAATAATGTTTCTTTTGATAAAGGATATAACTTGTTTTTCTCTGACTTGAGTAAAGGCTTCAGCCTCTATCCACTTGGAGAAGTAATCAGTCATAGCAAGCATGAACACTTTTCCACCAGGTGCCTTGGGAAGTTTACCAACTATATCCATTCCCCATCTCATAAATGGCCAAGAAGAGGATATAGGATGCAAAAGCTCTGCTGGTTGGTGAAGGATATTACTATGTCTCTGACAAGGATCACACTTCTTTTCATATTCCACAGCATCCTTCTTCATAGTAGGCCAATAGTATCCTGTCCTTATGATCCTTGAGAACAATGCCCTGCCCCCAGTGTGGTTTCCAGAATCTCCTTCATGAAAATCCTTTAGGACTTCTTGGATTTCAGGATCCTCAATGCATCTTAAATATGGTCCTGCCAGAGATCGTTTATATAACATGTTATTCAATATTGTGAATTGAGATACCTTGATTTTGAAAGCCCTGGGATTTTCTCCTGTAGGAATCTCTCAATGTTGTATGTATCTCATGATTGGAAGGATCCATGATCCTGAATGAGATTGTGTATCATCGCTAGGTATGATTGCAGAATCCTTTCCTATCTCCATGGCTACATGATCCTCAATAGCAGGGGATAGGATGTGGATAATAGGGATCCTGATATCCTCTGGAATCTTCAAGGATGATCCTAGATTGTCCAATGCATCAGCTTCTGCATTCTCTTCTCTGGGTACCTGTGTCAAACTAAAGGAAACAAAAGAGAGTGCCAATTCTTTGACTATCTCTAAATATTTGATTAGTCTTTCACCTTTAACAGCATAGGATCCATTAAAGTGATTAGTAATTAACAATGAATCTACATGTACCTCAAGATACCTGATCCTCATATGCTTGGCAAGTTGCAAACCAGCTATCAAGGCTTCATACTCAGCCTCATTGTTAGTAGTTTGAAACTCACAAGCTATGGAGTGGGGTATTATGTCCCCCTGTGGGGATTTTAGTAGTATTCCAAGTCCGGTTCCTTTGACATTAGAGGCTCCATCAGTGAAAAGTATCCAAGGATCCTTAGTTTCTTCCAGGTGTTGGACTTCTAACTTAGCTTCCTTTTGCAAGTCACTACTAGAATCTGCCACAAAGTCAGCTAAGGCTTGGGATTTGATGGCAGTCCTTGGCTCATATCTTATATCATAAGCACTAAGCTTCACTGCCCACTTAGCCATTCTTCCTGACATTTCAGGTTTCCTGAGAACATTCTTAATTGGAAAATTAGTCTTAACAATAATGGCATGAGTTTCAAAATAATGTCTTAATTTAGTAGATGCCATAATTAGTGCAAGGATAGGTTTTTCTAAATGTGAATACCTGGATTCAGCATCAAGCAAACTCTTACTTACATAATAGACAGGATGTTGTGTACCTTCGTGATCCTTAACAAGGACCGCACTTACTGCTTTAGAGGATACCGCCAGGTACAAGGATAATACATCTCCTTTTTCTGGTTTCATCAAGGCAGGGGCTGAGGATAGGTAATCCTTAAGAGCTTTGAGAGCATTTTCATGCTTTTCAGTCCACTCAAATTTCTTGTTCTTCCTCAAAATGTCATAGAATTCCTTGCATTTTTCTGAGGATTTGGATATGAATCTGTTCAAGGCTGCGATCCTGCCTGTCAATCTTTGCACATCCTTAACATTGGCAGGAGATTTGATATTCACAATAGCCTTAATTTGCTCTGGACTTGCTTCAATGCCTCTTTTTGTCACCATATAGCCTAGGAATTTACCTGCCCTAACACCAAAATGACACTTGGAAGGTGTTAGGGGAGGATTTTCTAACAATTAGTGATCCTTATTTGTTATCCTAATTAATGATCCTTACTTCTGTGACAGATAGTGATCCTCAGAAGAGCTTCAGGATCAGGATCATGGATCACTTTAAGGATCCTCGTACTGACGATTGTTTGTTTGTGTTTTGTATTACTTCGCAGGAGTAACAAGCTTGACTTGGTCTTGGCAACGTTACTATGGAATATTCCACGGGTATTTCGCACACGATTGACCAGAAATGGACGTTGTGGAGAACGTGGGAGCTGGGCACGAAAGTCGGATAGTTAGTTATTGTAGTTAACTTCTATTTTTAAAGGGGTAACGAGCTAGAATTAGAACACTTAGCCATTTTCAGCTACACACACTCTCATACAATCGCATTCGTGAAGCTCTCGACGAACACTTATTAGTTTTCACTCATTTTTATACACTTCACCATAGTGATCCTTGTACCTAGCTCGTTACTATCCGAAATTGTAAACATTTGTTGATTTATTTGAGCTTGGTGATCGGTAGTTTCCATCACCCGGGGTTTTTTGTGCCGGAGATCAACTCTTGATCAAGGGCTTTTTCCCCGTATAAATCCTTGTGTCATTTGTGCAATTTACATTGAAGTGATCCTTGTCATTGTTCTACATTATAAGCATCATACCCCGTAACAGAGAGTTTGGTTGCAATATCCTCATCAGATTTTTTGACCAAAACAGTTTGGCGCCCACCGTGGGGCAATTGGTGCTTCATCCTTAGAAAAATTCGCATTTCTGTGCTCATTTCAGTTCACTACAACCAAGCAAATGGCTTCCTCAGCGAAGAATGCTTCAAATTTGATGCCCTCATTCACTTCTTCACAAGGCGTTCCCCCTTTGCCTCCACCACCTTCTGGATCCCAGAAGAATGCTGAGAATGCTGCGAAGAAATCAACTCCCATTTTCTCAAAACCTCCAACTTCTTCTGCTTCTTACACTCCCACTACTAGTGACATGTTTACTTTGATTTTGCAGATGAAGGATCAGATATGGCAACAGGATAAGACCAATGAAAGGATTCTCAAAGAAATCGGAGATCTCAAGAAACAAAAGAAAACGACAGAGGATCATTCCCCACTGGTGCCAAAATCTTTGAATTTTGATACTCCGGTGATTACTTCTCAGCCATCAGTGGTTCCAGATGTTCAATATGTGGGTGGACCGAAAGGAGTGCACTACGGAACAACAACAGTGACCCAGGCATCAGGTTCATATTTCCAGCCAGCGGGATCCTATCCTCAGCATATGGGATCCCTCACGAATTCAGGAGGATATTCAGGAGCGCAGCAGGTTCAAGGATCTTCCTTTGTTCCAGGATCATCCCAGGTTCAAGGATCCTCCTTTGTTCCAGGATCATCCCAGGTTCAAGGATCCTCCTTTGGTCAAGGATCATCCCAGGTTCAAGGATCCTCATTTGTTCCAGGATCATCCCAGGTTCAAGGATCCTCCTTTGGTCCAGGATCATCCCAGGTTCAAGGATCCTCCTTTGTTCCAGGATCATCCCAGGTTTAAGGATCCTCCTTTGTTCCAGGATCGTCCCAGTTTCAAGGATCCTTCCAGATGCCAGGATCCTTGAGGAGCTTGCAAACAGGAAGTTCAGATGTCCATCAGGGAGATTTTATTCCAATGCAGACCAATGCTTCTACTGGTCCCTCGATCATTCCAGAGCCTCAACAATATGGATTAACATCCAATCTTCCTAATCTGAATCCAATGGGAGGTAACACTTTTAATAATTCTTATACTACTAACCATGGTCTTATGCAGGATCCAGGTATCAATCATGCCATGGCCAGAGAATTGCAAAAGCTAAAGGATATGATATCAAGTGTTCCGGGATTGGTCAAACCTATCCCAGAGATTGCAGATGGGAGCCACAAGATATCTCGTTTTGCACCACCGATCTGTGATGCTGAGATACCCAAGAGGTTCCATGTGCCTACAATGAAGCTGTATGATGGTTCGACGGATCCTGAAGAACACATAGCACAATATAGGGAAAGGATGGAAATCAATCCAATTCCAGAAAGGTTAAAAGAAGCATGCCTGTGCAAGGGATTCGGATCCACTCTTACTGGATCTGCTCTCAAATGGCTGCTAAGTCTTCCTCCTTATTCTATTACCTCATTTGCTAACCTAGTTAACTTGTTTAATAATCAGTTTTCTTGTAGTAGAAAATTTGAACGATTAACTAGTGATTTATATAGGATAACCCAGGGTCATAATGAATCATTAAGGGATTACATTACCAAATTCAGTAAAGAATCCTTAGACATTCCCAACTTAGATATAGCCACGGCTGTTGAGGCCTTCAAAATGGGATTGCTTAGGGATTCGTTATTTTATGATGATCTTGTTATGACACCATGCAGGAACCTAGATGAGGTAAGAACCCGGGCCCTCAGGTTCATCCGGCTAGAGGATGATAAGAGGATCCAGGAGAGGTTAACAGGATCCTCAAAGCAGGATAAGCAAGGATCCTCATTCAGGAACAACAAGTTCAGATCCTACAACAGATCTGATAATCATAACGTGCATTCTATTGATCAAGAAGAGGATGATGAGGATTATCCTCCAATTTCTGAATATTGCTTTAGTGTTGATAACAATGAACTAATCCTTGCCATGCAGAACCTAGGTGATAAAGCTAGATGGCCCAGAACGAATGATAGGCCAGCTGCAACTAAGGATAAGTCAAAGTGGTGTGCATACCATGAAGATTTTGGGCATCTCACAGAAGAATGCATTGCACTAAGAAAGGAAATTGGATACTTGTTGAGCAAGGGGCATCTAAAAGAATTGTTGGGAAGAAAAAAGTCAAGGACTCAGGATCCTGAAAGGATCCCTGAGAAGGCTCCAGCCCCTCCAGCAGACGCACAAGTAATAAACTTTATTTCTGGAGGATCAGACATTTGTGGCACATCCTTCTCAGCAGCTAAAAGGCATGCAAAGGAAACTAAAATGGATAATGGAGAAAGACCCGTTCGAACATCAAGTGTCTCCGAAGGAAAAGTCATAACCTTTGATGAGGATGATCGTGTTGATATCCAGGATCCTCATCACGATGGTTTAGTTATTACTCTTTTCATTTCTAACCATTTTGTCCGCAGGATCCTTATAGACGGAGGAAGTTCAGTGAACATTATCCAGCTTGATGTTCTAAAGAAGATGGGTATCCCTGAATCAGATATCATACCAAGATCCTCCGTGCTCGTGGGATTTAGTGGCGAAACTAAGAATACCCTGGGGGACATTATGCTCCCAATATACATCGAAGGCCTACACTCTTATCAAAAATTTTATGTTATTGACTGTTTATCTTGTTGTAATGTTATCCTTGGCAGGCCCTGGATACACGATATGAAGGCAGTCCCATCTACCTACCATCAATGTGTGAAGCTCCCTAGTCCTTGGGGAATAGTGAAGATTGATAGTGATCAGCAGGAGGCTAAGAATTGCTATACTTCATCGATAAAACCAGCCTCGAAGTCAAGGGAGCAATAGCAATCAAAGTATCCTCTAAGGGATGTCTTGGAGGCAAGAGAGCAGGATGTGGTAGAAGTCCTCATGGATCCTGATGATCCTGAATCCAAAATCTATATCGGATCAGGGATCCTTGGCGATATGAAGGAAGACCTCATATCCTTCCTCAAAAGGAGAAAGACTACCTTTGCATGGAAACACGAAGACATGACTGGTATATCTAAAGATGTAATCACTCACAAACTTGGCATTGACAGGTCCTTCAAACCAATCCATCAAAGGAGAAGAAAGTTTGCACCGGAAAGGAATGCCATTATCCAAGAAGAGGTAGAGAAGTTGCTCCGGGCAGGTATGATTAGAGAGGTCAAGTATCCAAGATGGTTGGCCAATGTGGTTGTTGTTCAAAAGAAAAACGGCAAGTGGAGGGTATGTGTTGATTTTACCGATTTAAATAAGGCATGTCCCAAGGATCCTTTCCCATTACCCCACATTGACTCCATGGTGGATGCAACTGCGGGTCATGAACTATTAACTTTTATGGATGCTTCATCTGGATTCCAACAAATCCAAATGGAACCATCCGACCAAGAGGATACAGCCTTCATGACTCCAACTGGTATATACTGCTATATTGCTATGTCGTTCGGACTAAGAAATGCAGGTGCAACATACCAAAGGCTGGTGAATATGATGTTCAAGGATCAGATTGGACAAACTATGGAGGTTTACATAGATGATATGGTGGTAAAATCCATAAAAGCTGAGGATCACCTAAGGGACTTGGAGGAAGCATTCGATATCCTTGACAAATATAACATGAAACTTAATCCTTCAAAATGTCACTTTGGTGTTAAAGCAGGTAAATTCTTAGGATATATGGTGACAAAGAGAGGCATTGAAGCTAGCCCGGAACAAATCAAAGCAATAGTGAACATCAAATCTCCGGCCAATGCTAAGGATGTTCAAAGGCTAACAGGCAGGATAGCAGCTTTGAACAGATTTATATCCAAATCCTCAGAGAAGTGCAAAGAATTCTATGATATCCTAAGAAAGAACAAGAAATTTGAGTGGACTGAGAAGCATGAAAATGCTTTAAGAGCCCTCAAAGATTACCTATCCTCAGCCCCGGCCTTGATGAAACCAGAAAAAGGCGATGTGCTATCCTTATATCTTGCAGTATCCTCAAAAGCAGTAAGTGCGGTCCTTGTTAAGGATCATGAAGGTACACAACATCCTATCTATTATGTAAGTAAAAGTTTACTTGATGCCGAATCCAGGTATTCACACCTTGAAAAGCTTATTCTTGCATTAATTATGGCATCTACTAAGTTGAGACATTATTTTGAAACTCATGTTATCATTGTTAAAACTAATTTCCCAATTAAGAATGTCCTCAGGAAACCAGAGATGTCAGGAAGGATGGCTAAGTGGGCAGTGAAGCTAAGTGCATATGATATAAGATATGAGCCTAGGACAGCCATCAAATCCCAAGCATTAGCTGACTTTGTGGCTGATTTCAGTAGTGATTTACAAAAAGAAGCTGAGTTAGAAGTCCAGCAGCTAGAAGAGCCCAACGATCCTTGGATACTCTATACTGATGGATCCTCAAATGTCAAAGGCACAGGGCTTGGAATACTACTAAAATCGCCACAGGGGGACATAATACCCCACTCTATAGCTTGTGAGTTCCAAACCACCAACAATGAGGCTGAATATGAAGCCTTAATTGCTGGTTTGCAAATTGCAAAGCATATGGGGATCAGGTATCTTGAGGTACATGTAGATTCATTGTTAATTACAAACCACTTTAATGGATCCTATGCTGTTAAAGGTGAAAAGCTAACCAAATATTTAGAGATAGTCAAAAGTTTGGCACTCTCTTTTGTTTCCTTTAGTTTGACGCAGGTACCAAGGGAAGAAAATACAGAGGCTGATGCATTGGCTAACTTAGGATCATCCTTGAAGATCCCGGAGGATATCAAGATCCCTATTATCCATATCCTGACCCCGGCTATCGAGGATCATGTGGCTATGGAAATAGGAAATGATTCTGCAATTATCCCTAGTGAGGATACTCGATCCCATTCAGGATCAGGATCATGGATCTCACCAATTATGAGATACTTACAACATGGAGAGATTCCTACAGGAGAAAACCCTAGGGCTTTCAAATCTAAGGTATCTCAATTCACAATTTTAAATAGTATGTTGTATAGACGATCTCTTGCAGGACCATACTTGAGATGCATTGAGGATCCTGAAATCCAAGAAGTTTTAAAAGACTTCCATGAAGGAGATTGTGGAAACCACACTGGGGGCAGGGCATTATTCTCAAGGATCCTGAGGACAGGATACTACTGGCCAACCATGAAGAGAGATGCTGTGGAGTATGCTAAGAGATGTGATCCTTGTCAGAGACACAGCAATATCCTTCATCAACCAGCTGAATTATTGCATCCTATATCCTCCTCTTGGCCATTTATGAGATGGGGTATGGATATAGTTGGTAAGCTCCCTAAGGCACCTGGTGGAAAAGTATTCATGCTAGCTATGACTGATTACTTCTTCAAGTGGATAGAGGCTGAAGCTTTTGCCCAAGTCAGAGAAAAGGAAGTTATATCCTTCATTAAAAGAAATATTATAACTAGATTTGGAATTCGTTCTGAGATTATATGTGATAATGGTTCCCAATTTATTGGGGGCAGAACAACTAACTTTTGTGACAGCTGGGGGATTAAGATGATAACATCAACACCAGTCCACCCACAAGCTAATGGTCAGGCAGAATCATCCAACAAGATCATCATCAACAATTTGAAGAAGAAACTTGGATCCAAGAAAGGGAAATGGGCAGAAGAACTACCCTATGTACTTTGGGCTGATAGGACAACCCCTAAGAATGCTACTGGTCAAACACCATTCTCTTTGGTATTTGGGGCAGAGTCAGTGATCCCAACAGAAATGGTGGTTCCAACTGCTAGAACAAGTACCCGTGATCCTGAGGAGAATGATGAGAACTTGGCTCAAGACCTGGATACTATAGAAGAAATCAGGGATATGGCTAGGATAAGGATGGCCAGTTATCAACAAAGAATGGCTGGTGCTTACAACAAAAATGTCAGGATCAGGAGGTTTCAAGTTGGAGATATGGTATTAAGGAAAGCATTTCAGAATACCACCAATCATGCTGATGGAAAATTGGCTCCAAAATGGGAAGGCCCTTATTTGATTGAAGCTGAAGCAGGAAATGTTAGGGGAGGATTTTCTAACAATTAGTGATCCTTATTTGTTATCCTAACTGGTGATCCTTACTTCTGTGACAGGTGGTGATCCTCAGAAGAGCTTCAGGATCAGGATCATGGATCACTTTAAGGATCCTCGTACTGACGATTGTTTACTTATGTTTTGTAGCATCTCGCAGGTATAACAAGCTTGACCAAGTCTTAGCGACATTCCTGGAGAATATTCCTAAACTATTCTGCACGTGCTTGACCAAAAATAGACGTTATGGAGAACGTGGAGGCTTGGCACGAAAGTCGGATAGTTAGTTTAGGTGGTTATTTCTATTTTAAAAAGGGAGTAACGAGCTAGTAAAAAACACTTAGTCATTTCTCAGTTACACACACTCGTACAAACACTCATACAAGCTCTCGTTCAAACACTTAGCAATCTCATACACTTTTTACACATTTCACCGTAGTGATCCTTGTACCTAGCTCGTTACTATCCGAAGTTGTAAACATTTAATCATTTATTAGAGCTTGGTGATCGGTAGTTTCCATCACCCGGGGTTTTTTGTGCCGGAGATCAACTCTTGATCAAGGGCTTTTTCCCCGTATAAATCGTTGTGTTGTTTGTGCAAATCTACATTGAAGTGATCCTCATTGCTATTATATAATTAGCATCATACCCCCATAACATAGAGTTTGGTTGCAATATCCAGGATCATCCCAGGTTCAAGGATCCTCCTTCGTTCCAGGATCATCCCAGGTTCTAGGATCCTCCTTCTTTCCAGGATCATCCCAGGTTCAAGGATCCTCCTTTGTTCCAGGATCATCCCAGTTTCAGGGATCCTTCCAGATGCCAGGATCCTTGAGGAGTTTGCAAACAGGAAGTTCAGATGTCCATCAAGGAGATTTTATTCCAATGCAGACCAATGCCTCTACTGGTCCCTCGATCATTCCAGAGTCTCAACAATATGGATTAACATCCATTCTTCCTAACTTGAATCCAATGGGAGGTAACACTTTTAATAATTCTCATACTACTAACCATGGTCTTATGCAGGATCCAGGTATCAATCATGCCATGGCCAGAGAATTGCAAAAGCTAAAGGATATGATATCAAGTGTTCCGGGAGTGGTCAAACCTATCCCAGAGATTGCAGATGGGAGCCACAAGATATCTCGTTTTGCACCACCGATCTGTGATGCTGAGATACCCAAGAGGTTCCATGTGCCTACAATGAAGCTGTATGATGGTTCGACTGATCCTGAAGAACACATAGCACAATATAGGGAAAGGATGGAAATCAATCCAATTCCAGAAAGGTTAAAAGAAGCATGCCTGTGCAAGGGATTCGGATCCACTCTTACTGGATCTGCTCTCAAATGGCTGCTAAGTCTTCCTCCTTATTCTATTACCTCATTTGCTAACCTAGTTAACTTGTTTAATAATCAGTTTTCTTGTAGTAGAAAATTTGAACGATTAACTAGTGATTTATATAGGATAACCCAGGGTCATAATGAATCATTAAGGGATTACATTACCAAATTCAGTAAAGAATCCTTAGACATTCCCAACTTAGATATAGCCACGGCTGTTGAGGCCTTCAAAATGGGATTGCTTAGGGATTCGTTATTTTATGATGATCTTGTTATGACACCATGCAGGAACCTAGATGAGGTAAGAACCCGGGCCCTCAGGTTCATCCGGCTAGAGGATGATAAGAGGATCCAGGAGAGGTTAACAGGATCCTCAAAGCAGGATAAGCAAGGATCCTCATTCAGGAACAACAAGTTCAGATCCTACAAGAGATCTGATAATCAGAACGTGCATTCTATTGATCAAGAAGATGATGATGAGTATTATCCTCCAATTTCTGAATATTGCTTTAGTGTTGATAACAATGAACTAATCCTTTCCATGCAGAACCTAGGTGATAAAGCTAGATGGCCAAGAAAGAATGATAGGTCGGCTGCAACTAAGGATAAATCAAAGTGGTGTGCATATCATGAAGATTTTGGGCACCTCACAGAAGAATGCATTGCATTAAGAAAGGAAATTGGATACTTGTTGAGCAAGGGGCATCTAAAAGAATTGTTGGGAAGAAAAAAGTCAAGAACTCAGGATCCTGAAAGGATCCCTGAGAAGGCTCCAGCCCCTCCAGCAGATGCACAAGTCATAAACTTTATTTCTGGAGGATCCGACATTTGTGGCACATCCTTCTCAGCAGCTAAAAGGCATGCAAAGGAAACTAAAATGGATAATGGAGAAAGACCAGTTCGAACATCAAGTGTCTCCGAAGGAAAAGTCATAACCTTTGATGAAGAGGATCGTGTTGATATCCAAGATCCTCATCACGATGGTTTAGTTATTACTCTTTTTATATCTAACCATTTTGTCCGCAGGATCCTTATAGACGGAGGAAGTTCAGTGAACATTATCCAGCTTGATGTTCTAAAGAAGATGGGTATCCCTGAATCAGAGATCATACCAAGATCCTCCGTGCTCGTGGGATTTAGTGGCGAAACTAAGAACACCCTGGGGGACATTAAACTCCCAATATACATTGAAGGCTTACACTCTTATCAAAAATTTTGTGTTATTGACTGTTTATCTTGTTGTAATGTTATCCTTGGCAGGCCCTGGATACACGATATGAAAGCAGTCCCATCTACTTACCATCAATGTGTGAAGCTCCCTAGTCCTTGGGGAATAGTAAAGATTGATAGTGATCAGCAGGAGGCTAAGAATTGCTACACTTCATCGATGAAACCAGCCTCGAAGTCAAGGGAGCAATAGCAATCAAGGTATCCTCCAAGGAATGTCTTGGAGGCCAGAGAGCAGGATGTGGTAGAAATCCTCATGGATCCCGATGATCCTGAATCCAAAATCTATATCGGATCAGGGATCCTTGGCGAAATGAAAGAAGACCTCGTATCCTTCCTCAAAAGGAGAAAGACTACCTTTGCATGGAAACACGAAGACATGACTGGTATATCCAAAGATGTTATCACCCATAAACTCGGCATTGACAGATCCTTCAAACCAATCCATCAAAGGAGAAGAAAGTTTGCACCGGAAAGGAATGCCATTATCCAAGAAGAGGTAGAGAAATTGCTCCGGGCAGGTATGATTAGAGAGGTCAAGTATCCAAGATGGTTGGCCAATGTGGTTGTTGTTCAAAAGAAAAACGGAAAGTGGAGGGTATGTGTCGACTTTACCGATTTAAATAAGGCATGTCCCAAGGATCCTTTCCCTTTACCCCACATTGACTCCATGGTGGATGCAACCACGGGTCATGAACTGTTAACTTTTATGGATGCTTCATCTGGATTTCAACAAATCCAAATGGAACCATCCGACCAAGAGGATACAGCCTTCATGACTCCAACTGGTATATACTGCTATATTGCTATGCCGTTCGGATTAAGAAATGCAGGTGCAACATACCAAAGGCTGGTGAATATGATGTTCAAGGATCAGATTGGACAAACTATGGAGGTTTACATAGATGATATGGTGGTAAAATCCTTGAAAGCCGAGGATCACCTAAGAGACTTGGAGGAAGCATTCGATATCCTTGACAAATATAACATGAAACTTAATCCTTCAAAATGTCACTTTGGTGTTAAAGCAGGTAAATTCTTAGGATATATGGTGACAAAGAGAGGCATTGAAGCTAGCCCGGAACAGATCAAAGCAATAGTGAATATCAAATCTCCGGTCAATGCTAAGGATGTTCAAAGGCTAACAGGAAGGATATCAGCCTTGAACAGATTTATATCCAAGTCCTCCGAGAGGTGTAAAGAATTCTATGATATCCTAAGGAAGAACAAGAAATTTGAGTGGACGGAGAAGCATGAAAATGCTTTAAAAGCCCTCAAAGATTACCTATCCTCGGCCCCGGCTTTGATGAAACCAGAAAAAGGTGATGTGTTATCCTTGTATCTTGCAGTATCCTCAAAAGCAGTAAGTGCGGTCCTTGTTAAGGATCATCAAGGTACACAACATCCTGTCTATTATGTAAGTAAAAGTTTACTTGATGCCGAATCCAGGTACTCACACCTTGAAAAGCTTATTCTTGCATTAATTATGGCATCTACAAAGTTAAGACATTATTTTGAAACTCATGTTATCATTGTTAAAACTAATTTCCCAATTAAGAATGTCCTCAGGAAACCAGAGATGTCAGGAAGGATGGCTAAGTGGGCAGTGAAGCTAAGTGCATATGATATAAGATATGAGCCTAGGACAGCCATCAAATCCCAAGCATTAGCTGACTTTGTGGCTGATTTCAGTAGTGATTTACAAGAAGAAGCTGAGCTAGAAGTCCAGCAGCTAGAAGAGACCAAGGATCCTTGGATACTTTATACTGATGGATCCTCAAATATCAAAGGCACAGGACTTGGAATACTACTAAAATTGCCACAGGGGGACATAATACCCCATTCTATAGCTTGTGAATTCCAAACCACTAACAATGAGGCTGAATATGAAGCCCTAATTGCTGGTTTACAAATTGCAAAGCATATGGGGATCAGGTATCTTGAGGTACACGTAGATTCTTTGTTGATTACAAACCACTTTAATGGATCATATTCTGTTAAAGGTGAAAAGCTAACCAAGTATTTGGAGATAGTCAAAAGTTTGGCACTCTCTTTTGTTTCCTTTAGTTTGTCACAGGTACCAAGGGAAGAAAATACAGAAGCTGATGCATTGGCTAACTTAGGATCATCTTTGAAGATCCCAGAGGATATCAAGATTCCTATTATCCATATCCTGACCCCGGCTATCGAGGATCACCAGACTATGGAGATAGGAAATGATTCTGCAGTTATCCCTAGTGAGGATACTCAATCCTATTCAGGATCAGGATCATGGATCTCACCAATTATGAGATACTTACAACATGGAGAGATTCCTACAGGAGAAAACCCTAGGGCTTTCAAATCTAAGGTATCTCAATTCACAATTATAAATAATATGTTGTATAGACGATCTCTTGCAGGACCATACTTGAGATGCATTGAGGATCCTGAAGTTCAAGAAGTTTTAAAAGACTTCCATGAAGGAGATTGTGGAAACCACACTGGGGGCAGGGCTTTATTCTCAAGGATCCTGAGGACAGGATACTACTGGCCAACCATGAAGAAAGATGCTGTGGAGTATGCCAGAAGATGTGATCCTTGTCAGAGACACAGCAATATCCTTCATCAACCAGCTGAATTATTGCATCCTATATCCTCCTCTTGGCCATTTATGAGATGGGGTATGGATATAGTTGGTAAGCTCCCTAAGGCACCTGGTGGAAAAGTATTCATGCTTGCTATGACTGATTACTTCTCCAAGTGGATAGAGGCTGAAGCTTTTGCCCAAGTCAGAGAAAAGGAAGTTATATCCTTCATTAAAGGAAATATTATAACTAGATTTGGTATCCCTTCTGAGATTATATGTGATAATGGTTCCCAATTTATTGGGGGCAGAACCACTAACTTTTGTGACAGCTGGGGGATTAGGATGATAACATCAACACCAGTCCATCCACAAGCTAATGGCCAAGCAGAATCATCCAACAAGATCATCATCAACAATTTGAAGAAAAAGCTTGGATCCAAGAAAGGGAAATGGGCAGAAGAACTACCCTATGTGCTTTGGGCTGATAGGACAACCCCCAAGAATGCTACTGGTCAAACACCATTCTCTTTGGTGTTTGGGGCAGAATCAGTGATCCCAACAGAAATGGTGGTTCCAACTGCTAGAACAAGTACCCGTGATCCTGAGGAGAATGATAAGAACTTGGCTCAAGACCTGGATACTATTGAAGAAATCAGGGATATGGCTAGGATAAGGATGGCCAGTTATCAACAAAGAATGGCTGGTGCTTACAACAAAAATGTCAGGATCAGGAGGTTTCAAGTTGGAGATATGGTGTTAAGGAAAGCATTTCAGAATACCACCAATCCTGCTGATGGAAAATTGGCTCCAAAATGGGAAGGCCCTTATTTGATTGAAGGTGAAGCAGGAAAGGGGGCATATAGATTTCTAACCATGGAAGGTGATTTGCTACCAAGAGCTTGGAATGCTGTCCCCTTGAAGAAATATTTCATGTAAGCAGGATCCTTATGGCATAGGTGATCCTCACGATAGGGATATCCTTAAAGGATCCTCAAAGTATCGGTGATCCTTACTCAGGTAATATCCTAATCTTGAACTATTTCATTTCTTTATTTTCTCATATAAGGATAAGGATCATGTATCCTTTATCCATCTCTCACGTGAGTTCAAGTTTTGAAAGTTCAGGTATCTTTAGCACAACGTTGGTTATCCACAGAAGCAATCCGTCTTTTGGGTTTAACCCCAGTTATTTGGGCTTGTCCCCAGATTCCGCCTGTAGCGCACGATGATCCTAGTGTAGTTCAAGGCTTTGGGACCAGTACTCGTTCTAGGGGCTGATAATTCCATTGTTCTGGCTATGCTTAGGATCCTACGTATAATGGTAGACGTACCATACATCCGTTCATAAGGTTTCTAACGTTTTCACGTTAGCTAAGGTTTCTAACGTTTTCACGTTAGCTAAGGTTTTGGCATCTTCATGTCACCAAGTTTGGATAGTCGCCAGTTAGGGCCATACTCCAGTTTACATACGATCCTTGGGCTTGTCCCCAGTTATCCTTGGGCTTGTCCCCAGTTATCCTTGGGCTTGTCCCCAGTTATGCTTGGGCTTGTCCCCAGTTGCTAACTCTTTTCTTATATCGGCTTAGTCCCAAGTTATGCTCTATTTCAGGTCCTTGAAGATAGGCAACTAGGGATCCTTGATCCTTATTTCACTCTAAGGTTTATCTTATAGTTATCCTTATTATGGTTAGGATTCTAACTTGGATCCTCAGGTATGATCCTTAACTCTTTTGATTTTATTCATTATTTTTCTAAATAACCCCCATACTTGACAACTGAACTTGTGTTTCTTAAACTATATCACTTTTTAGAACTTATCGGTTATGGGATATGTGATCCTTGATCATATCCTAAACTTTCTGGATATCTTTTCTAATTTTTCAAGGCTTGATAAATATAAACAGAATGAACATTACAACAGTTGGAAAGTAACATACTAAAAAGGATAACAACACAAGATAAGCGACAAAAGGTTAAGTTTTTATTTATTAACATAAGGCTAACCCTTTAAAGGTTGTCAAAATTACCTACCCGAGCTTCTACCAGCAAAACGTGGCCCGTCCGCTGGGGTAGGTAAAGGGTGTCCATGATAATGAGTTCAAAAGTAGTGCAGGAATATAAAGGCGGCAGGATCACAATGGCTTCATCCCCCAAACAGAGGATCCCTCCACCGATTGCAATCCTGCCTATTGTCCTAAGGATCATACATGATCCTTAATCCTAAAAACCTATTGTTCAGTACCATACATCATTGTTCAACAAAAAACACCATCACCAAAACAAACTATCACACTTAAAAAAAATTGGGCTCCGGCTATGTCTAGAAGTTTCCATCATCGCCCAATCATGCAGCCTAAGCCTTCGCTGCATCATCATCTCCTCCAGCTGCGGTATCCTTTGTAAGATCCTTCCCACTGCCACTTGCTTCAATCGCCAAGACCTCAGTAGCCTCCTCTTCATCATCCTCAAGATCAGCCAACCTTGCCTTCCAACCCTCAACATCCCAGCTGTTTTTATCAAAGCTAGGATCTTGAGCTTCCTGGGCCATCTTCAATTTTTTCTGGTACATCGTAATGGCGGCAGAGACCTTAGCATTTTCAATAAGGTCATGCTTTTCATAGTCAAGGTCGATCAGAAGTTTGGCTGTCTTAGTCTTCTCATCTAGGAGTTCCTTCCGAGCATCAGCAAGTGCAAGATCCTTGAGCACGGCAACCTGTTGGAGGTCGGCAATCTTTTTATCTTGATCCTCAACGTGGCCCACATAATCCTCAATCTTAGCAAATTTCTGCAAAAGAAAAGGATAAAAGCAGTTCAAGACCAAGTGATCCTCATATGAGTAGGATACATAGGCAGAATAAAGGATCCTTACATCATTGAAGTATTCAAGGAACTGGTGGCGGATCAGTGGTAGACCCTGAAGATCCTCAGCATCAGAAGTTTTCCTCTTCTTGACACCCTTTCCTTTAGTGGGTGCCTTTGGAATGGAGATGCTAGGACTGGTGGTGGATCTCTTCTTCCTGGATCGTACGACATCAAGGTCAGCCGTGTTGAATTGGGATACAGGCTTGGCAGATTTTCCAGCGCCTACACATTCATAGCAAGATGAATATCCTTATCCTATTTCAATTTATTTATTTATTCTAATATTCAAACTATGTAAAAGGCAGGATACTTACTTGACATGGTAATGGAACCTGAGGATACTTCTTATGAGTCTTGGGTGTCTATCTTGAATGTCCTTGTTTCAGGATCAAGCTTCCAGAAAGCAGCGAGCCTATCCTTGGTTTCAGGTGATGTGATCATGTGTGAGACAGAAATAGCTGCGTGATACAAAACAAAAAGGGTTAGTGATCCTATTACAAAAACAAGACTACTTGGTGATCCTTCTCAGGATCCTCTGTCCTACCATTGGTGGACCACTCCCTTGGTAAATGCTTTCCATCTGGAATGGTATCCCTTCTCACAAAGAAGAAGCGACGTTTCCAATCTTTGTCATTCTTGGTGACTTTAAGAAGGGGATGTTCTGCACTGGGTTTTCGTTTGAATAAATAACGGTGGGATCCAAAGGTGGTAACATCATACAATTGTGTCAGCTCTGACATGCCTAAATCAATACCCTCCTGTTCGATGATCCTCTCCAGGGTATACAAAACCCTCCAAATCATCGGCATGGCTTGGATGTAAGAGATGCCGGTAAGAGAAAAGAAGGATTGTGTAAATTCTGGGAAATGATAGGTGTATCCTATAGCAAATGGAGTAACTGGAAAAGCAACCCATGTTTCTGAAACATAGTCACTCAGGATAGTAGGATCGAAGGGTTTGAAAAAGGCATTCGCCGGAAAACGGTGACGGATGTTATCTATTTGTGCATCGTTAAAGCAACATCTCTCATTCACCGAGTCTTTGATGATCTTTTGACTCTTCAAAGGGCTATCCTTTTTGTGATCTTTGGCCGGAGAACGTCGGAGCAACATTTTCGAAGTGATAGAGATAAAAAAAAGAAAAACAGAGTAAGGGAGGAAGAAAGAGGAGAAAGAAATACATGATCGATCGTCGACTGAGAATTTAAAGGGAGTTTCTTTCGAATTTGAATGCATAATGATCCTATCTGTATCTCTATTTATAATTATGATTCTGCAGGATTGTCACTTCCGTGACATCATCATCGCAACGGCTAGTTCTATTTTAACGGCTATATATCCGTTAGTTAGTTACGGATAAGATCAAGAAAACATAACTCGCTAATTTTACAATTTCACTCCTTATATTTTGGGGGCAATTGTTAGGGGAGGATTTTCTAACAATTAGTGATCCTTATTTGTTATCCTAACTGGTGATCCTTACTTCTGTGACAGGTGGTGATCCTCAGAAGAGCTTCAGGATCAGGATCATGGATCACTTTAAGGATCCTCGTACTGACGATTGTTTACTTATGTTTTGTAGCATCTCGCAGGTATAACAAGCTTGACCAAGTCTTAGCGACATTCCTGGAGAATATTCCTAAACTATTCTGCACGTGCTTGACCAAAAATAGACGTTATGGAGAACGTGGAGGCTTGGCACGAAAGTCGGATAGTTAGTTTAGGTGGTTATTTCTATTTTAAAAAGGGAGTAACGAGCTAGTAAAAAACACTTAGTCATTTCTCAGTTACACACACTCGTACAAACACTCATACAAGCTCTCGTTCAAACACTTAGCAATCTCATACACTTTTTACACATTTCACCGTAGTGATCCTTGTACCTAGCTCGTTACTATCCGAAGTTGTAAACATTTAATCATTTATTAGAGCTTGGTGATCGGTAGTTTCCATCACCCGGGGTTTTTTGTGCCGGAGATCAACTCTTGATCAAGGGCTTTTTCCCCGTATAAATCGTTGTGTTGTTTGTGCAAATCTACATTGAAGTGATCCTCATTGCTATTATATAATCAGCATCATACCCCCATAACATAGAGTTTGGTTGCAATATCCTCAACAGATTTTTTGACCAAAAGGGGGCATATAGATTGCTAACCATGGAAGGTGATTTGCTACCAAGAGCTTGGAATGCTGTCCACTTGAAGAAATATATTTCATGTGAGCAAGATCCTTATGGCACAGATGATCCTCACGATAGGGGTATCCTTAAAGGATCCTTAAGGTATCAGTGATCCTTACTTAGGTAATATCCTAAACTTGAACTATTTCATTTCTTTATTTTCTCATATAAGGATAAGGATCATGTGTCCTTTATCCATCTCTCATGTGAGTTTAAGTTTTGAAAGTTCAGGTATCCTTAGCATAACATTGGTTATCCGCAGAAGCAATCCGTTCCTTGGGTTTAACCCCAGTTATTTGGGCTTGACCCTAGTTCCGCCTGTAGCGCATGATGATCCTGGTATACTTCAAGGCAGTGGGACCAGTACTCGTTTTAGGGGCTGGTAATTCCATTGTACTGGCTATGCCTAGGATCCTACGTATAATGGTAGACGTACCATACATCCGTTCCTAAGGTTTCTAACGTTTTCACGTTAGCTAAGGTTTCTAACGTTTACACGTTAGCTAAGGTTTTGGCATTTTCATGTCACTAAGTTTGGATAGTCGCCAGTTAGGGCCATACTCCAGTTTACATACGATCCTTGGGCTTGTCCCCAGTTATCCTTGGGCTTGTCCCCAGTTATCCTTGGGCTTGTCCCCAGTTATCCTTGGGCTTGTCCCCAGTTATCCTTGGGCTTGTCCCCAGTTGCTAACTCTTTTCTTATATTGGCTTAGTCTCAAGTTATGCTCTATTTCAGGTTCTTGAAGATAGGCAACTAGGGATCCTTGATCCTTACTTCACTCTAAGGTTTATCTTATAGTTTTCCTTATTATGGTTAGGATCCTAACTTGGATCCTCAGGTATGATCCTTAACTATTATTAATTCTATTCATTATTTATTTGAATAACCCTTAGAATTTGACAACTAGACTCGTGATCCTTAAAACATATTGTTTTTTTGGGATTCTTTAACTATAGGATATTTGATCATGGATCATGTCCTAAATGTTTTCAATATGACTTATTCAAAATTGCTTATTCAATAAATATGCATCAAAACAAAGGAAAATTAAAGAAACAAAAGGATAACAACACAAGATAAGCGACAAAAGGTGAAGATTTTATTTATTAACAAAGGATTAACCCTTAAAAGGTTGTCAAAATTACCTACCCCGAGCATCTACCAGCAAAACGTGGCCCGTCCGCTGGGGTAGGTAAAGGGTGTCCATGATAATAAGTTCAAAAGTAGTGCAGGAATATAAAGGCGGCAGGATCACAATGGCTTCATCCCCAAAACAGAGGATCCCTCCACCAATTGCAATCCTGCCTATTGTCCAAAGGATCATACATGATCCTTAATCCTAAAAACTATTGTTCAAGTACAAACCCTTAAATTGTTCAACATCACAACCACAAAAGACCTACTACCAAATTTAAAAATTGGGCTCCGGCTGCGTCTAGGAATGTCCATCATCGCCTACACCTTTGCTGCATCCTCTTCCCCTCCAGCTGCGGTATCCTTCATCAGATCCTTTCCACTGCCACTTGCCTCAATCGCCAAGACCTCAGTAGCCTCCTCCTCATCATCCTCGAGATCAGCCAACCTTGCTTTCCAGCCCTCAACATCCCAGCTGCTTTTGTCAAAGTTAGGATCTTGAGCTTCCTGGGCCATCTTCAATTTTGTCTGATACATTGTGATGGCAGCAGAGACCTTAGCATTTTCTATGAGATCATGCTTCTCATAGTCAAGGTCAATCAGAAGTTTCGCCGTCTTAGTCTTGGCATCTTGGAGTTCCTTCTGAAGATCAGCAATTGCAAGGTCCTTGAGCACTGCGACCTGTTGGAGGTCAGCAATCTTCTTGTCCTGCTCCTCGACGTTCCCCACATAATCTTCAATCTCAGCAAATTTCTGCAAAGAAAAGGACAAAGCAGTTCAAGATCAGGTGATCCACATATGAGTAGGATACCTAGGCAGAATTGATGATCCTTACATCATTGAAGTATTCAAGGAACTGGTGGCGGATCAGTGGTAGGCCTTGAAGGTCCTCAGTGTCAGAAGTTTTCCTCTTCTTACCACCCTTTCCTTTAGTGGGTGCTTTGGGAATGGAGATGCTAGGACTGGTAGTGGACCTCTTATTCCTGGATCGAACAACATCAAGGTCAGCCGTGTTGAACTGGGATACAGGCTTGGCAGATTTTCCGGCACCTACACAATCAAAGCAAGATAAGTGTCCTAATCTTATTTCAATTTAATTATTTATTTTAATATTCAAACTATAAATCAAGCAGGATACTTACTTGACATGGTAATAGAACCTGAGGATACTTCTTGTGAGTCTTGGGTGTCTGTCTTGAATGTCCTTGTTTCAGGATCAAGCTTCCAAAAAGCAGCAAGCCTATCCTTGGTTGCAGGTGATGTGATGATGTGTGAGACAGAAATAGCTGCATAACACAAGACAAAAAAGGGGTTAATGATCCTTATACAAAAACAAGATTACCTGGTGATCCTTCTCAGGATCCTCTGGCCTACCATGGGTGGACCAGGTCTTTGGTAGATCCTTTCCGTTTGGAATGGTATCCCTCCTGACAAAGAAGAAGCGACGTTTCCAATTTGTGTCATTCTTGGTGACTTTAAGAAGGGGGTGTTCTCCGCCGGGTTTTCGTTTGAACAAATAACGATGGGAACCCAAGGTAGTAAGATCATACAATTGTGTCAGCTCTGACATTCCTAAATCAATTCCCTCCTGCTCGATGATCCTCTCCAGGGTATACAAAACCCTCCAAATCATCGGCATGGCTTGGATGTAAGAGATGCCGGTAAGGGAAAAGAAGGATTGTGTAAATTCTGGGAAAGGATAGGTGTATCCTATGGTGAATGGAGTAACTGGAAAGGCAACCCATGTTTCTGAAACATAGTCGCTCAGGATAGTAGGATCAAAGGGTTTGAAAAAGGCACTCGCCGGAAAGCAGTGACGAATCTTGTCTATCTGAGCATCGTTAAAGTAACACCTCTCATTTGCGGAGTCCTTGATGATCTTTTGACTCTTCAAGGGACTATCCTTCTGGTGATCCTTGGCGGGGGAGGACCGAAGCATCATTCTTGAAGAGATGATGGTAAAGTAAGAAAAACAGAGTAAGAGAAGGAAGAAGATGAAGAGAGAATACCTGTCTATCTTCGGAATGCAGTTATAAAGGGAGTCTTTCTGAAATTTTAAATGCATTTGATCCTATCTCTATCTCCTATTTATAATCATGATCGTGCAGGATTGTCACTTCTGTGACGTCATGGTTGCAACGGCTAGTTCAACAATAACGGCTATATTTACGATAGTTAGTTGCGGATAAGATCAGGAAAACATAACTCGTTCATTTTACATTTCACTCCTTATATTTTGGGGGCAATTGTTAGGGGAGGATTTTCTAACAATTAGTGATCCTTATTTGTTATCCTAATTAATGATCCTTACTTCTGTGACAGATAGTGATCCTCAGAAGAGCTTCAGGATCAGGATCATGGATCACTTTAAGGATCCTCGTACTGACGATTGTTTGTTTGTGTTTTGTATTACTTCGCAGGAGTAACAAGCTTGACTTGGTCTTGGCAACGTTACTATGGAATATTCCACGGGTATTTCGCACACGATTGACCAGAAATGGACGTTGTGGAGAACGTGGGAGCTGGGCACGAAAGTCGGATAGTTAGTTATTGTAGTTAACTTCTATTTTTAAAGGGGTAACGAGCTAGAATTAGAACACTTAGCCATTTTCAGCTACACACACTCTCATACAATCGCATTCGTGAAGCTCTCGACGAACACTTATTAGTTTTCACTCATTTTTATACACTTCACCATAGTGATCCTTGTACCTAGCTCGTTACTATCCGAAATTGTAAACATTTGTTGATTTATTTTAGCTTGGTGATCGGTAGTTTCCATCACCCGGGGTTTTTTGTGCCGGAGATCAACTCTTGATCAAGGGCTTTTTCCCCGTGTAAATCCTTGTGTCATTTGTGCAATTTACATTGAAGTGATCCTTGTCATTGTTCTACATTATAAGCATCATACCCCGTAACAGAGAGTTTGGTTGCAATATCCTCATCCGATTTTTTGACCAAAATAGAAGGATTTAGTTTCATATTAAATTTGTCAAGGATATTGAATGCTTCCTCCAAGGCTTTAAGGTGATCCTCAGCTTTCTTGGACTTAACCACCATGTCATCTATATAGACTTCCATAGTGTGTCCAATTTGTTCCTTGAACATCATATTGACTAGCCTTTGATAAGTAGCACATGCATTCCTTAGTCCGAATGGCATAGCAATATAACAATATATACCAGTTGGGGTCATAAAGGTTGTATCCTCTTGATCAGATGGTTC
Organism: Helianthus tuberosus; assembly: GCA_030545235.1. Taxonomy (NCBI): domain Eukaryota; kingdom Viridiplantae; phylum Streptophyta; class Magnoliopsida; order Asterales; family Asteraceae; genus Helianthus; species Helianthus tuberosus. The sequence continues at coordinate 78,883,874 of CM060417.1, read as the reverse complement.
CATCTAAATTTGTTGGAATCCAGATGAAGCATCCATAAAAGTCAACAACTCATGACCCGCGGTAGCATCCACCATGGAGTCAATGTGGGGTAATGGGAAAGGATCCTTGGGACATGCCTTGTTTAAATCAGTAAAATCGACACATACCTGTTAGGGGAGGATTTTCCAATGATCAGTGATCCTCAATTACTGTTGGACTTAGTGATCCTCACTTCTGTCTGAATTAGTGATCCTTAGAAGTATTACAGGATCAGGATCATGGATCATCTTAAGGATCCTTATACTAACGATTGTCTACTTTGAATATGAAGTTGTTTTGTAGGAGTACGAGCTTGGTCTTGGCGATATTCCTGGAGCATATTCCATATGTATTCCGCACATGCATGGCTGAAATGGATGTTATGGAGGTCGTGGAGGACTTGCACCAATTGCGGAATGTTTGTTAGCTTAGATATTTTCCATTTTTAAAAGGGATAGCGAGCTAAATAGAAAACACTTGGCTATTTTTAGCTTAACACACACACTCGCAACTGCTCTCACCAGCTCTTGACAATTCACTTGGCGATTACACACTGTTTTGCACATTACACTATAGTGATCCTTGTAATTAGCTTGCTATCATCCGAAGTTGTAACACATTTCTTGTTTAATTTGAGTTGGTGATCGGTAGTTTCCATCACCCGAGGTTTTTTATGCCGGAGATCATCCATTGATCAAGGGCTTTTTCCTCGTATAAATCTTTGTGTCACTTATACATTTCACTTCTGAGTGATCCTTAGTGTTGTTCATTGATTCAAGCATCATACCTCACAACAGAAAGTTTGGTTGCATTATCATTGCTTGATTTTTGACCAAAACAGTTTGGCGCCCACCGTGGGGCAATTGGTGCTTCACTCCTAAGAAGATTTGTATTTTCATGGTCATTTCGGTTCGTTACAACCAAGCAGATGGCCTCCTCAGCAAAGAACACTTCAAGTTTAATGCCATCATTCAGTTCTTCACAAGGCGTTCCTCCTTTGCCTCCACCACCTTTTGGATCCCAGAAGAATGCTGAGAATGCCGCGAAGAGACAAACCCCCATTTTCACAAAACCACCAACTTCTTCTGTTTCCTCTAATCCTACTACTAATGACCTTTTTACTCTGATTTTGCAGATGAGAGATCGCATGCAAGAGCAGGATAAAACCAATGAAATGATCCTCAGGGAGATAGGTGATATCAAGAAACAGAAGAAATCGGTGGAGGATCATTCCCCATTGATGCCCAGGTCGCTGAACTTCGACACTCCAGTCATAACTTCCCAGCACTCAGCAGCTCTGGACGTGCAATACTTGGGTGAATTGCCAGGAAGACGTTATGGAACAACAACAATGACTCAGGCTCCTGGATCTCACCTTCAACCTTCCGGAGCCTCTGTCCAGCATCAGGGATCCTTCGTCAGCTCAGGAGGATATTTGGGAATGCACTCGGTCCAAGGATCCTCCCAGGTCCAAGGATCGTCCCAGGTCCAAGGATCCTTCCCGGTCCAAGGACCCTCCATGGTCCAAGGATCCTCCCAGGTCCAAGGATCCTTCCTGGTCCAAGGATCCTCCATGGTCCAAGGATCCTCTCTGGTTCCAGGATCCTTTCAGGTTCAAGGATCCAACACCTTCCAGGATCGAGGATCCTTAAGGAGTATGCAGCCTCCAAGTTCGGATGTTCATCAAGGAGACTTCATACCAATGCAGACCATTGCTTCATCTGGTCCTTCGATCATACCGGAATCCCATCAATATGGATTCACATCTGGAATTCCAAACATGAATCCTCTGGGAGGTAATACTTTCAATAATTCTTATAACACTAACTATGGCTCCATGCAGGATACAGGAATCAATCAAGCTATGGCTAGGGAGCTACAGAAGCTGAAGGATATGATATCCAGTGTACCAGGAGTGGTTAAACCCATTCCTGAAATCACGGATGGTACCCATAGGATATCTCGTTTTGCACCACCCTTGTGTGATGCTGAGATACCCAAAAGATTCCTGATACCGTCCATGAAGCTCTATGATGGTTCAACGGATCCAGAGGAGCATGTAGCTCAATACAGGGAGAGGATGGAGATCAATCCAATTCCTGAGAGGTTAAAAGAAGCATGTCTATGCAAGGGATTTGGATCCACACTCACAGGATCTGCTCTTAAATGGCTGCTAAGTCTTCCCCCTTACTCTATTACTTCATTTGCTAATCTAGTTAATTTGTTTAATAGTCAATTCTCTTGTAGTTGAAAATTTGAACGATTAACTAGTGATCTATATAGGGTAACACAAGGTCAAAATGAATCACTTAGAGATTATATCACTAAGTTTAGTATAGAATCCTTAGATATTCCTAATTTGGATATTGCTACGGTTGTAGAAGCCTTTAAAATGGGATTGCTTAGGGATTCACTATTCTATGATGATCTTGTTATGACACCTTGCAGGAATCTTGATGAAGTAAGAACCGGGGCCCTTAGGTTCATCCGCCTAGAGGATGACAAAAGGATCCAGGATAGATTGACAGGATCCTCAAAACAGGAGAAACAAGGATCCTACTTCAGGAACAACAAATCAAAGTCCTACAACAGATCTGATAACCAGAACGTGCATGCAGTGGAACAAGAAGAGGATGATGAGGATTATCCTCCTATTTCTGAATACTGTTTTTCTGTTGATAACAATGAACTAATCCTTGCAATGCAGAGTCTAGGTGAGAAAGCTAGGTGGCCAAGAAAAAGTGATAAACCAGCTGCTACAAAGGATAAGTCCAAATGGTGTGCATATCATGAGGATTTCGGGCATCTCACTGAAGAGTGTATTGCACTAAGAAAGGAAATTGGTTACTTGTTGAGCAAGGGGCATTTGAAGGAACTTTTGGGACGAAAAAAGTCAAGGATCCAGGATCCTGAAAGGATCCCAGAAAGGGCCCCTGCTCCTCCAGCAGATGCACAAGTTATAAACTTCATATCCGGAGGATCAGACATTTGTGGTACCTCCTTTTCAGCAGCAAAAAGACATGCTAAGGAAACCAAGATGGATAATGGAGACAGACCCGTCCGGACCTCCGTTGTTACCCAGGATAAAGTCATAACCTTTGATGAGGATGATCGTGTTGATGTCCAGGATCCTCATCATGATGGTCTTGTAATTACATTGTTTATTTCTAACCACTTTGTTCGCAGGATCCTTATAGATGGAGGAAGCTCTATGAACATCAATCAGCTTGATGTCCTCAAGAAGATGAATATCCCGGAGTCTGATATTGTCCCTAGATCCTCAGTCCTTGTGGGATTCAGTGGGGAAACCAAAAACACATTGGGGGACATCAAACTCCCTATTTATATTGAAGGATTGCATACTTATCAAAAATTGTGTGTTATAGATTGCTTATCTTGTTGCAATGTTATCCTTGGCAGGCCATGGATACTTGATATGAAGGCAGTTCCATCCACCTATCATCAGTGTGTAAAGCTTCCAAGTCCATGGGGAGTGGTGAAAATTGAGAGTGATCAACAAGAGGCTAAGAACTGTTATACATCATCAATGAAGCCAGCCTCAAGACCAAGGGAGCAATAGCAATTAAAATATCCTTCAAGAGATGTCTTGGAGGCAAGAGAACAGGATTTGAAAAAAATTCTTATGGATCCTGATGATCCTGAATCCAAGATCTTCATAGGATCAGGGATCCTTAGCGACATTGAACATGAGCTAGTATCCTTCCTTAAGAGGAGGAAATCCACCTTTGCCTGGAAGCATGAGGACATGACAGGTATATCTAAAGATATAATTACTCATAAACTTGGCATTGACAGGTCATTCAAGTCGATTCATCAAAAGAGGAGGAAGTTTGCACCTGAAAGGAATGCTATTATCCAAGAAGAAGTAGATAAACTACTTCGGGCAGGTATGATTAGAGAGGTTAAGTATCCAATATGGTTAGCCAATATGGTTGTTGTTCAAAAGAAAAATGGAAAGTGGAGGGTATGTGTCGATTTTACTGATTTAAACAAGGCATGTCCCAAGGATCCTTTCCCATTACCCCACATTGACTCCATGGTGGATGCTACCGCGGGTCATGAGTTGTTGACTTTTATGGATGCTTCATCTGGATTTCAACAAATTTAGATGGAACCATCTGATCAAGAGGATACAACCTTTATGACCCCAACTGGTATATATATTGTTATATTGCTATGCCATTTGGACTAAGGAATGCAGGTGCTACTTATCAAAGGCTAGTCAATATGATGTTCAAGGAACAAATTGGACATACTATGGAAGTCTATATTGATGTCATGGTGGTTAAGTCCAAGAAAGATGAGGATCACCTTAAAGACTTGGAGGAAGCATTCAATATCCTTGATAAATTTAATATGAAACTAAATCCTTCCAAGTGTCATTTTGGTGTTAAGGCAGGTAAATTCTTAGGGTATATGGTGACGAAGAGGGGCATTGAAGCAAGTCCAGAGCAAATTAAGGCTATTGTGAATATCAAATCTCCTGCCAATGCTAAGGATGTGCAAAGATTGACAGGAAGGATCGCAGCCTTAAACAGATTCATATCCAAATCCTTAGAAAAGTGCAAGGAATTCTATGACATCCTAAGGAAGAACAAGAAATTTGAATGGACTGAGAAGCATGAAAGTGCCCTCAAAACTCTCAAGGATTACCTATCCTCAGCCCCTGCCTTGATGAAACCAGAGAAAGGAAACCTGAAAGGTCAGGAAGGATGGCTAAATGGGCAGTGAAGCTTAGTGCATATGATATAAGATATGAACCAAGGACTGCCATCAAATCCCAAGCCTTAGCTGACTTTGTGGCAGATTTTAGTAGTGATTTGCAAAAGGAGGCTGAGTTAGAAGTCCAACAGCTTGAAGAAACTAAGGATCCTTGGATACTATTCACTGATGGAGCCTCCAATGTAAAAGGAACAGGGCTTGGAATACTACTAAAATCGCCACAGGGGGACATAATACCCCACTCCATAGCTTGTGAATTTCAAACTACCAACAATGAGGCTGAGTATGAAGCCTTGATAGCTGGTTTGCAAATTGCTAAGCATATGAGGATCAGGTATCTTGAGGTACATGTAGATTCATTATTAATCACTAATCACTTTAATGGATGCTACACTGTTAAAGGTGAAAAGCTAATCAAATATTTAGAGATAGTCAAAGAATTGGCACTCTCTTTTGTTTCCTTTAGTTTGACACAGGTACCAAGGGAAGAGAATGCAGACGCTGATGCATTAGCCAATCTAGGATCATCCTTGAAGATCCCGGAGGATATAAGGATCCCTATTATCCATATCCTGACCCATGCTATCGAGGATCATGTAGCTATGGAGATAGGAGAAGATTCTACAATCATCCCTAGTGATGATACTCAATCTCATTCAGGATCATGGATCCTCCCAATCATGAGATACATACAACATGGAGAGATTCCTACAGGAGAAAACCCTAGGGCTTTCAAAATTAAGGTATCTCAATTTACAATATTGAATAATATGTTGTATAAACGATCTCTTGCAGGACCATATCTAAGATGCATTGAGGATCCTGAAATCCAAGAAGTCCTAAAGGATTTCCATGAAGGAGATTGTGGAAACCACACTGGGGGTAGGGCATTATTCTCAAGGATCCTGAGGATAGGATACTATTGGCCAACTATGAAGAAGGATGCTGTGGAATATGCCAAGAAGTGTGATCCTTGTTAGAGACACAGTAATATCCTTCACCAACCAGCAGAGCTTTTGCATCCTATATCCTCTTCTTGGCCATTTATGAGATGGGGAATGGATATAGTTGGTAAGCTTCCTAAGGCACCTGGTGGAAAAGTATTCATGCTTGCTATGACTGATTACTACACCAAGTGGATAGAGGCTGAAGCCTTTGCTCAAGTCAGAGAAAAGGTAGTTATATCCTTTATTAAAAGAAACATTATTACTAGATTTGATATCCCTTCTGAAATTGTTTGTGATAATGGATCCCAATTTATTGGGAATAGAACTACTAACTTTTGTGACAGCTGGGGGATTAAGATGATAACATCAACACCAGTCCACCCACAAGCTAATGGTCAGGCAGAATCATCCAACAAGATCATCATCAACAATTTGAAGAAGAAGCTTGGATCCAAGAAAGGAAAATGGGCAGAAGAACTACCTTATGTGCTTTGGGCTGATAGGACAACTCCCAAGAATGCTACTGGCCAAACTCCATTTTCCTTGGTATTTGGGGCAGAATCAGTGATCCCTACAGAGATGGTGGTTCCAACTGCAAGAACAAGCATTCGTGATCCTGAAGAAAATGCTGAAAACTTGGTTCAAGACTTGGATACTATAGAAGAAATTAGGGATTTGGCAAGGATAAGGATGGCTAGTTATCAGCAAAGGATGGCTGGAGCCTACAACAAAAATGTCAGGATCAGGAAATTCCAAGTTGGTGATATGGTATTAAGGAAAGCATTTCAGAATACCACCAATCCTGCTGATGGAAAGTTGGCACCAAAGTGGGAAGGCCCTTATTTGATTGAAGCTGAAGCAGGAAAGGGGGCATATCGATTGCTAACCATGGAAGGTGATTTGCTGCCAAGAGCTTGGAATGCTGTCCATTTGAAGAGATACTTCATGTGATAAGGATCCATGATCCTAACATGACAAGTATCCTTGAAGGATCCTTACAGAACAGATGATCCTCATTTTGGTAACATTCTAATCCCAAACTATTTCATTTTTTCATTTTCCTATATAAGGGTAAGGATCCTGTATCCTTTATCCTCCTTTCACTTGATTCTGATTTTTGAAGGTTCAGGTATCCTTAACTAAGGATTGAGCATCCACAGAAGTATCCAGTTATTTGGGCTTGACCCTAGTTATTTGGGCTTGACCCCATTTATTTGGGCCTGTCCCCAGTTTCGCTAGTAGCGCACGATGATCCTGGTATAGTTCATGGCAATGGGACCATTACTCGCTTTAGGGGCTGTCAATTTCATTGTACTAGCTATATTCAGGATCCTACGTATAATGGTAGACGTACCATACATCCGTTCCTACGGTTTCTAACGTTTTCACGATAGCTATGGTTTTGGCATTTTCATGTCACTAAGTTTGGATAGTCGCCAGTGAGGGCCATACTCCAGTTTACACATGATCCTTTGGGCTTGTCCCCAGTTATCCTTTGGGCTTGTCCCCAGTTATCCTTCGGGCTTGTCCCCAGTTATCCTTTGGGCTTGTCCCCAGTATATTGGGCTTGTCCCCAGAATTGTTGGGCTTGTCCCCAGTTGCTAACTTTTATCTTATATTGGCTTAGTCCCAAGTTGTATCCTATTTCAGGTTTTTGAAGCTAAACGACCAAGGATCCTTGATCCTTACCTTCTACTAAGGTTTATCTTTTGGATTATCCTGATTATAAGTGTTAAAGGTTAGGATCCTAACTTGGATTCTCAGATATGATCTTTAACTATTTTGATTTTATTCATTATTCATTTGAGTAACCCTCATCCTTTGACAACTGAACTTATGATCCTTAAACTATATTACTTTTCAGAACATATCGGCTATAGGATATGTGATCCTTGATCATATCCTAAACTTTTTGAGGATATTTATTAAAATTTTCCTTTACTTGATAAGTTTAGACAAAATGAATATCACAACAATTGAAAGGTAAAATACTAACAAGGATATCAACACAGGATAAGCCAAAAAGTTAAAGTTTTATTTATTCACAAAACATTAAACCCTTTAATGTTGTCAAAATTGCCAACCCACGTTTCTACCAGCAAAACGTGGCCCGTCCACATGGGTTGGCAAAGGGTGTCCATTGTTTACAGGTCTTTGTAGTGCAGGAAATAAAAGACGGAAGGATAACGAGTGGCTTCATCCCCCAAACAGAGGATCCATCCACCACCCATTATCCTGCCTATTGTTCAAGGATCCATGATCCTTTAACCTAGTAACTATTGTTCAAGATACAATCCATCATTGTTCAACAAAAACACCATGACCAAAATAAACTACCAAATTCTAAAAAAATGGGCTCCGGCTACGTCTAGAAATGTCCTTCATCGCCCATCCATGCAACTTACACCTTGGCTGCATCACCATCTCCTCCAGCTCCACCTGCTTCTCCACTATGATCCTTGCCACTGCCACCAGCCTCGATTGCCAGAACCTCATCAGCCTTTTCTTCGTCCTCCAACTCAGCCAGCCTAGCCTTCCAGCCCTCCATGTCCCAGTTGCTTCTTTCAAAATTAGGATCCTGGGCTTCTTGGGCCATCTGCAACTTGGTCTTGTACATGGCAATGGCAGCGGAGACTTTGGCATCCTGCATGATCTCGTGCTTCTCATAGTCAGCATTGATCTGAGCTGCAACCGCCTGAGTTTTGGCATCATTGAGGTCCTTTTCGAGGGAGGCAATCTTGTGATCCATGAGAACCGCCACTTTTTGGAGGTCAGAGTATTTCTCCTCAATCTCTTCGACGTTCCCAACATAATCCTCGATTTCAGCAAATTTCTGCAAAGAAGACAATGCAAAGTTCAGGATCACGTGATCCTCAAGTGGGCAGGATAATTAAGCTAAGTCAGTGATCCTTATCTTAGCAAAATACTCGAGGAACTGATGGCGGATCAGAGGCAAGCCTTCTGGATTGTCAGCTTCAGAGGTCTTCCTTTTCTTTCCACCTCTTCCCATTAAAGTGGTTGCCTTGGGGATCGTGACAGCTGGGCTGGCAGCAAGCTTCTTCTTTGAGGATCGGACAGTGTCAAGGTCAGTAACACTGAATTTGGAGGCAGATCTTGAAGATTTTCCGGCACCTACACATCCGAAACAGATAAGTATCCTTATCCCATTTCTATTTAACTATTTATTTAAACATTCAATTATGCAAAAAACAAGATACTTACTCGACATAGTGACAGAACCTGAGGATACTTCTTGTGAATCCTGGGTATTTGTTTTAAATGACCTTCTTGCAGGATCAAGTCTCCGAAAAGCAGCAAGCCTCTCCTTGGTAGCAGGTGATGGTATAATGTGCGAAACAGAGATAGATGTACAAAAGAAACAAAAGCATGTTAGTGATCCTCATCAGAAACAAGCTTATTTGGTGATCCTTCTAAGGATCCTTTATCCTACCATGGGTGGTCCACTTCCTTGGCAGATCCTTTCCATCAGGGATTGAATCCCTTCTGACAAAGAAGAATCGCCGTTTCCAGTTGGTGTCATTCTTAGTGGCTTTGAAGATGGGGTGTTCTTCACCAGGTTTATGTTTGAGTAGATACCGATGAGATCCATGGCTTACGAGGTCATACATCTCTGCCAACTCCGACATTCCCAGATCAATGCCTTCTTGCTCAATGATCCTTTCAAGGGTATATAAGACCCTCCAGATCATCGGCATAGCTTGAATGTAGGAGATGCCGGTAAGGGAGAAGAAAGACTGGGTGAATTCAGGGAAAGGATACGAGTATCCTATTGTGAATGGAGTGACCAGAAAGGCTACCCAGGTTTCAGAAATATAATCACTTAGAACGGTGGGATCAAATGGTTTGAAATCGGTGTTTGCCGGAAAGCAATGTCGGATCTTGTCTATCTGTGGATCAGTGAAGCAGCATCGTTCTTTTGCCGAATCTTTGATGATCCCCTGGCTCTTAAGAGGACTATCTTTCATGTGATCCTTAGCCGGAGAGGATCTTAGCATCATCTTGGTCATGATGGTAGAGAAGAAGATGAACAGAGAAAGAAAACGTAAAGGGAGAAGAGGAAGAGAGATACCTGCTTGATCTTCGAATGTGGATTTAAAGGGAGTCTCTCTTGAATTTAAATGCAAATTGATCCCTATCCCTAACTTCAATTTATGATGATGATTTTGCAGGATAGTCACCTCAATGACGTCATGCTCGTAACGGCTAGTCCGACTACAACGGCTAGTTATCCATTGATTTGTTACGGATAAGAACAGAAAATATAACTCGTTATTTACATTTTTACTCCTTATATTTTGGGGGAAATTGTTAGGGGAGGATTTTCCAATGATCAGTGATCCTCAATTACTGTTGGACTTAGTGATCCTCACTTCTGTCTGAATTAGTGATCCTCAGAAGTATTACATGATCAGGATCATGGATCATCTTAAGGATCCTTATACTAACGATTGTCTACTTTGAATATGAAGTTGTTTTGCAGGAGTACGAGCTTGGACTTGGTCTTGGCGATATTCCTGGAGCATATTCCATATTTATTCCGCACGTGCATGGCTGAAATGGACGTTATGGAGGTCGTGGAGGACTTGCACCAATTGCAGAATGTTTGTTAGCTTAGATATTTTCCATTTTTAAAAGGGATAGAGAGCTAAATAGAAAACACTTGGCTATTTTTAGCTTAACACACACACTCGCAACTGCTCTCACCAGCTCTTGACAATTCACTTGGCGATTACACACTGTTTTGCACATTACACTATAGTGATCCTTGTAATTAGCTCGCTATCATCCGAAGTTGTAACACATTTCTTGTTTAATTTGAGTTGGTGATCGGTAGTTTCCATCACCCGAGGTTTTTTATGCCGGAGATCATCCATTGATCAAGGGCTTTTTCCTCATATAAATCTTTGTGTCACTTATACATTTCACTTCTGAGTGATCCTTAGTGTTGTTCATTGATTCAAGCATCATACCTCACAACAGAAAGTTTGGTTGCATTATCATTGCTTGATTTTTGACCAAAACAATACCCTCCACTTTCCATTTTTCTTTTGAACAACAACCACATTGGCTAACCACCTTGGATACTTAACCTCTCTTATCATACCTGCCCGAAGTAGTTTATCTACCTCTTCCTGGATAATAGCATTCCTTTCAGGTGCAAATTTCCTCCTCTTCTGATGTATAGGCTTGAATGACCTGTCAATGCCAAGCTTATGAGTAATTATATCTTTAGATATACCTGTCATATCCTCATGCTTCCAGGCAAAGGTAGTTTTCCTCCTCTTAAGGAAGGATACTAGATCCTGTTCAATGTTGCTGAGGATCCCTGATCCTATGAAGACTATGGATTCAGGATCATGGGGATCCATAAGGATTTCTTTCACATCCTGTTCTCTTGCCTCCAAGACATATCTTGAAGGATGCTTTAATTGCTATTGCTCCCTTGGTTTTGAGGCTGGCTTCATTGATGACGTATAACAATTCTTAGCTTCTTGTTGATCACTCTCAATTTTCACCACTCCCCATGGACTAGGAAGCTTTACACATTGATGATAGGTAGATGGGACTGCCTTCATGTCATGTATCCAAGGCCTGCCAAGGATAACATTACAACAGGATAAGCAATCTATGACACAAATTTTTTTATAAGAATGAAGTCCTTCAATATAGATGGGGAGTTTGATGTCCCCCAATGTATTCTTGGTTTCTCCGCTAAATCCCACAAGAGCAGATAATCTTGGGACAATGTCTGATTCAGGAATGTTCATCTTCTTGAGGACATCAAGCTGAATAATGTTCACCGGGCTTCCTCCATCTATCAGGATCCTGCGAACAAAGTGGTTAGAAATAAACAGAGTGATAACAAGACCATCATGATGAGGATCCTGAATATCTATACGATCATCCTCATCAAAAGTTATAATCTTATCCTTGGTAACAGTGGAGGTCCGGATGGGTCTGTCTCCAATATCCATCTTGGTTTCCTTGGCATGTCTTTTGGCTGCTGAAAAGGAAGTACCACAAATGTCTGATCCTCCGGATATGAAGTTTATAACTTGTGCATCTACTGGAGGAGCAGGAGCCTTTTCCGGGATCCTTTCAGGATCCTGGATCCTTGATTTCTTTCGTCCCAAAAGCTCTTTCAAGTGCCCCTTACTTAACAAGTAACCAATTTCCTTTCTAAGTGCAATACACTCTTCAGTGAGATGTCTGAAATCCTCATGATATGCCCACTTGGACTTATCCTTTGTTGCGGCTGGTTTATCACTTTTCCTTGGCCATCTTGCTTTCTCACCTAGATTCTTCATTGCAAGAATTAGTTCATTGTTATCAACAGAAAAACAGTATTCAGAAATAGGAGGATAATCCTCATCATCCTCTTCATGCTCTACTGCATGCACGTTCTGGTTGTCAGACTTGTTGTAGGATTTAAACTTGTTATTCTTGAAGTAGGATCCTTGCTTTTCATGTTTTGAGGATCCTGCCAATCTCTCCTGGATCCTCTTATCATCCTCTAGACGGATGAACCTAAGGGCCCTGGTTCTTACTTCATCAAGATTCCTGCAAGGGGTCATAACAAGATCATCATAGAATAATGAATTCCTAAGTAAACCCATTTTAAAGGCTTCCACAGCCGTGGCTATATCCAGATTAGGGATATCTAAGGATTCTTTACTAAACTTAGTGATGTAATCTCTAAGTGATTCATTTTGACCTTGTGGTATCCTATATAAATCACTAGTTAATCGTTCAAATTTTCTACTACAAGAGAATTGACTATTAAACAGATTAACTAGATTAGCAAATGAAGTAATAGAGTAAGGGGGAAGACTTAGCAGCCACTTAAGAGCTGATCCTGTGAGTGTGGATCCAAAACCCTTGCATAGACATGCTTCGTTTAACCTCTCTGGGATGGGTTTAATCTCCATCCTCTCTCTATATTGAGCTACATGCTCCTTTGGATCCGTTGAACCATCATACAGCTTCATAGCTGGTATTTGGAACCTTTTGGGTATCTCAGCATCACAAATGGGTGGTGCAAAACGAGATATCCTATGGCTTCCATCTGCAATTTCAGGAATGGGCTTAACCACTCCTGGAACGCTGGATATCATATCCTTTAGCTTCTTTAATTCCCTAGCCATAGCTTGATTGATACTTGTATCCTGCATAGAGCCATAGTTAGCATTATAAGAATTATTGAAAGTGTTACCTCCCATAGGATTTGAGTTAGGAATTGCAGATGTGAATCCATATTGACGGGATTCTGGAATGATGGAAGGACCAGAAGAGGCAATGGTCTGCATTAGAATGAAGTCTCCTTGATGAACATCTGTGCTTGGGGGTTGTATACTTCTTAAGAATCCTTGATCCTGAAAGATGTTGGATCCTTGAACCTGAGAGGATCCCTGAGGCTGAGAGGATCCTTGAACCTGAAATGAGGATCCTTGAACCTGAGAGGATCCTTGAACCATGGAGGATCCTTGGACCCCGGAGGATCCTTGGCCCCCAGAGGATCCTTGAACCTGAGAGGATCCTTGGACTGTGTGCTTTCCCAAATATCCTCCTGAGCTGACGAAGGATCCCTGATGCTGGAAAGAGGATCCCGAAGGCTGAAAATAGGATCCTTGAGGCTGGAAGTGAGACCCAAAATCCTGACTCATAGTTGTAGCTCCATAACGTCTTCCCAATGGTCCGCTCTGGTACTGGATGTCTAGAGCTGCAGATTGTAGGGCGGTTATGGCTGGAGTGTCAAAATCCAGTGACCTTGGTATCAGAGGAGAGTGATCCTCTCCTGATCTCTTCTGTTTCTTGATGTCACCTATCTCCCGGAGGATCCTTTCGTTGGTTTTGTCCTGCTCTTGTATGTGATCCCTCATCTGCAAAATCAAAGTAAAAATATCACTAGTAGTAGGACTAGAAGAAACAGAAGAAGTTGGTGGCTTTGGAAAAATGGGGCTTTGTCTCTTTGCAGCATTTTCAGCATTCTTCTGGGATCCAGAAGGTGGTGGAGGCAAAGGAGGAACGCCTTGTGAAGAACTCATTGCCGGCATAGAGCTTGATGTGTTCTTTGCTGAAGAAGCCATCTGCTTGGTTGTAATGAACCGAAATAACCGCAATAACAAGAATTTCTTAGAAATGAAGCACCAATTGCCCCACGGTGGGCGCCAAACTGTTTTGGTTAAAAATCAAGCAAAGATAATGCAACCAAATCTTTTGTAGTGAGGTGTGATACTTGAATCAATGAACAATATTAAGGATCACTTAGAAATGTAACGAACAAATGACACAAGGATTTATACGAGGAAAAAGCCCTTGATCAAGAGTTGATCTCCGGCATTAAAAACCTCGGGTGATGGAAACTACCGATCACCAACTAAGATTAAACAAAAGTAGTTTACAACTCGGGATGATAACAAGCTTGTTACAAGGATCACTAGTGTGTAATGTGCAAAAAAGTGTATGAAATCGCCAAGTATTGCTTGAGAGTTGACTGAGAGCTGTTACGAGTGTGTGTGGTTGCTAAATTTTGCTAAGTGTTTCTATCAAGCTTGTTATCCCCATTTTAAATTAGAAATAACTAAGTTAACCAACTATCCGATAATTATGCAAGCTCCCCACGATCTCCACAACGTCCATAATGGTCAAACACGTGCGGAATCTTTAGAGAATATGCTCCAGGAATTTCGGTGAGACTTGGTCCATGCCTTTACTCCTGCAAAAATAAGTTTACGTACAAGGAAGACAATGGTTAGTAGTAGGATAACAACAGTGATCCTGCATCCTGATCCTGCGACACCTGCTGAGGATCCTTAATTCAAACAGAATTGAGGATCCATGATCCTGGTAGCAGTTGAGGACCCGTGATCCTTAGGATTTAGAAAATCCTCCCCTAACAGTGACCAAGAGAGGAATAGAGGCAAGTACAGAACAAATCAAGGCAATTGTGAACATCAAGTCTCCTGCCAATGCCAAGGATGTGCAAAGGTTGACAGGTAAAATCCCGGCCTTGAACAAATTCATCTCAAAGTCCTCGGAAAAGTGCAAGGAATTCTATGATATTCTGAGGAAGAATAAAAAGTTTGAATGGACTAAGAAACATGAGAATGCCCTTAAATCCCTCAAGGATTACCTGTCCTCGGCCCCAACTTTGATGAAACCAGAAAATAGAGAATCGTTATCCTTATACTTAGTTGTTTCAACTAAGGCAGTAAGTGTGGTCCTAGTTAAGGATAATGAAGGCTCTCAACATCCGGTATACTATATAAGTAAAAGTCTACTTGATGCTAAGACCGGGTATTCTCACTTAATTCTGTCATCTACTAAACTGAGGCATTATTTTGAAACTCATCCTATTATTGTCAAAACTAATTTTCCCATTAAGAATGTTCTCAAGAAGCCTGAAATGTCAGGAAGGATGGCAAAATGGGCAGTCAAGCTTAGTGCATATGACATTAAGTATGAACCTAGGACTACCATCAAGTCCCAAGCTTTAGCTGACTTTGTCGCTGATTTCAATAATGATCTACAAAGGGAAGCTGAATTGGAAGTTCAACAACTTGAGGAGACCAAGGATCCTTGGACATTCTTCACAGATGGAGCCTCAAATGTCAAGGGAAATGGAGTAGGCATACTACTAAAATCGCCACAGGGGGACATTATACCCCAATCAATTGCTTGCGAATTTCAAACCACCAATAATGAGGCAGAGTATGAGGCCTTGATAACAGGTTTCCAATTAGCCAAGCATATGAGGATCAGGTATCTTGAAGTGTATGTAGATTCTCTATTAATTACTAATCATTATAATGGTTCTTACACTATCAAAGGTGAAAAGCTAATCAAGTACTTAGAAATAGTCAGGAAACTGGCAGATTCTTTTGCTTTTTTCAGCCTAACACATGTACCCAGGGAAGAAAATGCAGAAACTGATGCTCTAGCTAATTTTGGATCATCACTGAAGATCCCAGAGGATGTGAAGATACCTATCATTCATGTTCTAACTCCTGCAATTGAAGATAACATAGCCATGGAGATAGTGGAAAATTATGCAATTGTACCCAGTGATGGTGCACAGTCAAGATTAGGATCATGGATCCTTCCGATCCTGAGATATATTTAGAATGGAGAAATTCCTATTGGAGAAAGTCCTAGAGCCTTCAAGATTAAGGTATCTCAATTCACATTATTAAATAACATCTTATATAAAAGGTCTCTTGTAGGTCCATATCTAAGATGCATTGAGGATCCAGAGATTCAAGAAGTCTTAAACGATTTTCATGAAGGAGATTGTGGGAAGCACACTAGGGGCAGAGCACTATTTTCAAGGATCCTTAGAACAGGGTATTATTGGCCCACAATAAAGAAGGATGATGTGGAATATGCAAAGAGATGTGATGCTTGCCAAAGACACGGTAACATTTTACATCAACCAGTAGAGCCTCTGCATCCTATATCCTCTTCTTGGCCATTCATGAGATGGGGAATTGACATAGTTGGCAAGCTTCCCAAGGCACCAGAAGGGAAAGTATTCATGTTAGCCATGACTGATTATTTCTCCAAGTGGATAGAAGCAGAAGCCTTTGCACAAGTCAGAGAAGAAGTTATATCCTTTATCAAAAGAAATATCATTACTAGATTTGGAATACCTTTCGAAATTGTTTGTGATAATGGATCCCAATTTATTGGGAGTCGAACTACTAAATTTTGTGACAACTGGGGGATTAGGATGATAACTTCAACACCAGTTCACCCAGAAGCTAATGGTCAGGCAGAATCATCTAATAAGATCAACTTCAACAATTTGAAGAAGAAGCTTGGATCCAAGAAGGGAAAATAGGCAGAAGAGTTGCCATATGTCTTATGGGCTGACAGAACAACTCCTAAGAATGCTACTGGTCAAACTCCATTCTCCCTAGTTTTTGGAGCAGAATCGGTGATCCCTACAGAAATGGTAGTCCTCACTGCAAGAACAAGCATCCGTGATCCTAAAGGAATTGCTGAAAGCCATGCTCAAGACCTGGATACCATAGAAGAACTCAAGGATTTGGTAAGGATAAGGTTGGCTAGCTATCAACAAAGAGTCGTTGGTGCTTACAACAAAAATGTCATGGTCAGAAAGTTTCAAGTTGGTGACATGGTATTAAGGAAGGCTTTCCAAAATACCACAAATCCTGCCGATGGCAAGCTAGCACCAAAATGGGAAGGCCCCTATCTAATTGAAGTTGAAGCAGGAAAGGGGGCATATCGTTTGTTAACAATGGATGGTGATCTCCTACCAAGAGCTTAGAATGCTATTCATTTAAAGAAGTACTTCATGTATGAAGGATAATGGATCCTTAGATGTCTTGATATTCAGTACAGATTGAAGGATCCTTGAAGGATGTATGATCCTTAATTTGGTAACATCTTAATAACTATTTCGTATTATATTTCCTTCATTCATTATATGAAAAGGATGATAGATTCTCAAGATCCAATTTTATTAAGTTTTAAGCTTTTGCAGAATTATTTACAATTGTGACAAAGGATCAAGGGGCTGGCCACCTCTCCAAAGTTTTTGGGTGTGTCACCAGTCTAAGGTATCCATTACCTTCTATGGTTTTAAGGTCTTCACCTTTTACACGAATTGGGTTTTGACACCCCGCTAGTTGCGCACATTATCCAAGTATAGTTCGAGGCAATGGGACCAGTACCCGCTTTAGGAGCTGACAATTTCATTGTTGTTGGCTATATGTAGGATCCTAAGTATAATGGTAGATGTACCATACATCAGTTCCTAAGGTTTTGGCATTTTCATGTCACTCACGTTGAGATAGTCGCCAGCATGGGCCATACCCCAGTATTCTAAGGTTTCTAACGTTTTCATGTTAGCTCAAGTTTATTTGGGCTTGTCCCCAGTTTGTTGGGCTTGTTCCCAGTTTGTTGGGTTTGTACCCAGTTTGTTGGGCTTATCCCCAGTTTGTTGGCCTTGACCCTAGTTTATTTAAGCTTGACCCCAGCTTGTTGGGCTTGTCTCCAGTCACTAATGATTCTTTTATCTGATGTTTGGCTTAGTCCCAAGTTGTATATTATTATAGGTTCACAAAGATTAACAAGTAAGGATCCTGGATCCTAAAGTTTTACTGATTTCTATGCCTTATTGACATGACTGTAAGTTTTAAGGATATAGAATCCTAACTTGGATTCACTGGTATGATCCTTTATTTATCCGTACTTTGTTTTTGGTTTATTAATATTACCCTCAACCTTTGACTTCAGGATATATAATCCTTGATCATATAATATTCCACCTTTTGAAGAATTTGTTTTGATAAACACTTGATATTCTTTTTAACGACTTATAAATTTCCAAGTTATATGGAACGAAGTAAACCCACAAAAATAAACATAACAATATTCAAGAAAAAAAGGTAAATGAACAACACCAAAGATAATCAAAAGGTTAAGTTTTATTTATTTATTTATAAAAACCCTTTAAAAGGTTGTCAAAATTGCTAACCCAAGTTTCTACCAGCAATACGTGGCCCGTCCACTTGGGTTAGCAAAGGGTGTCCATACTTACGGTTCATAAAAGTGTAGGAAATTAAAGGCGAGGGGCATCAAAGGCTTCATCCTCCACAAACAGAAGGGCCCATCCACCTTTGTTACCCCCTATTGTTCAAAAGGATCACTAATCCTTAAACCTAGATACTATTGTTTAGTTATAGACCAACATTGTTTTAAACCAAAACACCACAACCAAAAACCATCAAATCCTAAAAAATGGGCTCCGATCACGTCTAAATTTTCCATCATCGCCCATTGTTGCAGCCTAAACCTTGGCTGCCTCATCCACCTTGGCTTCACCACCTTCACCACTGCCACCTCCAGAGGATCCTTAGTGCCGCTTGTACCAGCTTCAATTGTCAGCACCTCCACCAGCTCCTCATAATCCCCAAGCTCCTAGAGTCTTTGCTTCCAGCCGGCAGTGTCCCACTCAGCCCTGTCAAAAGAAGGATCAGCAGCTTCTCTGGCCATCCTATGCTTTGTCTTGAGGATCACGATGCTAGCAGAGTGTTTAGCATCCTCGGTGATTTCCAGCCGATCCTTGTTAGCCTTCATCTCAATAACAAGGAACTGTTTCTCCAGAGCTTTGTTCTCCTTCTCCAGGTAGGAGATCCTCTTATCCTTAGCAGCAGACATTGTTTGGATGTCCAGGAGGCCTTCTTCAGCCTCAGCTAGCCATTTGCCTTGGATGGTGTGGATCTTAGCAAATTTCTGCAAGCATGAAGAATAGAGGTTAGGATCAATGATCCTTGGACAGGTTACAGAATTGAGGATCTGTGATCCTTACCTCGGAGACAAAGTCATGAAATTACTGCTCGATCTGGGGAGTATCACCGAATGCTTCACAATGCTTCTATTTCTTGGCTCCAGCTATGGCTCTGGCTCTGGTGGTTGTGCCTTTGGCTTCCAGTTGGCTTTGGCCTGCGGCCAACTCCTTCTTGATGGACCTAGGAGAGATGATGCCTTCAATATCTCCCATTCCAAACCGGATAGCAGACTTGGATGATGATTTAGCAGCACCTGCAAGCACAAAATATAGATAAGTATGCATATTTCATTTTTACTAAATATTTACATACATATGTGGATACTTACTTGACATGGTATAGGAGGATGATGAAGCTTCTTCTGAATCCTTGATCTTGGGGTAATTTGTTCTGACATTTGACATGGTGTGGCAGGTCTGTCTGTTAAAGTTGTTAAGCTGACAACTGCATAGATAAAGAAAAGAAATAAAGATTAGTTATCCTCTTTAGAAAAGAAAGAAAATTTCTATGGTCCTGTCCTAAGGATCCTATATCCTACCCTTCAAGTTCCATTTTTTAGGAAGATGATTCCCATTGGGAATGGAATCTCTCCTGACAAAAAAGAACTGGTTTCTCCAGTTGGTATCATTTTTGGTGGTCTTAAGGAGTGGATGTGGGTGTTGGGGCTTGGCTTTGAACAAAAAACGATGAGATCCGTGGCTGACCAGGTTGTACAGGTGGTTGAGTTCAGTAAGGCCAAGGTCTATGGCCTCTTTAGCAATGATTTGTTCAAGGGTATAAAGAACCTGCACGACCAAACGAGTCGTTCAGAAGAGATCTCGTCCAATACGAAAGGCGGAATTAGATGTATCAGAGTTATTTCAGCTGATTTGCACAAAGAATCACTTTAATTGTCTCTGGTATTGATATCAGATCGTTTTACAGGCTGGAGACACTTCGGCAGCACCTCGGCACCGGAATCAGAAAAGTTACAAATGAAATCACCAAGGCACGTATTTATAGGCAGCCCATTTCGCACGGAATGACTCACACGAAATGGCCTTCCGATTTTGTGCGAACTGGTCGTTCCCATTTCGTGTGAAATGGCCACATCTCACATGTTTCTCAATTTTCTCATACTCCGTGCCCTGATCTATCTAATCTATTACAAGACTCGA
Source organism: Helianthus tuberosus (assembly GCA_030545235.1). Lineage (NCBI taxonomy): Eukaryota > Viridiplantae > Streptophyta > Magnoliopsida > Asterales > Asteraceae > Helianthus > Helianthus tuberosus. Next base: position 78,863,671 of record CM060417.1, on the reverse strand, counting down.
TACAAGACGAAGTCGACAGACATATGCACCAACAGACTCCCCCTTGGATGTTGACGAAGTCTTCAGTGTCGAGTCTTCGGTATGTCAACTCTTCAGTCTTTATCAGTCTTCTCGCTCTCTCCAAAGAATTCTCCATTGTAAGCATCCTCAATCTCTATCTTCTCTCTCTCTCTCTTCCAGAATCTCAATCTATCTCTATCTTTTCTTAATCAAATCCCTTGATTCCTTAAGTTCTTCAGCATCAGCAGCTTGCGTGAACAGCAGGATTCAATCCTGGCTCTTTACCATTCAAACTCCCCCTTGAATGTTGATCCATGATCTGAATCTGGCTCTTATGTCTTCAGACTCCCCCTTTCGATAAGCTGGGATCGCAGTCTGGAATTCACGAACGTTTCCTGGCACTTCATAGCCACAGAATTAGGAACTTGGCTTTATATTTCAGGAGTCGAAACCTGGCTGCTTCTGCCTGCACAGTCTCTACCTCAAAGTAAGATTTTACAACTTAAATCTCTACTTATCATTTGTAAAAACAATCTCAAATCATTACTTGTAGATATCATCCAAAATGATTTAACATTTATAATCTCGGATGACCACTTGTAAAAAATAACTTTTTCTTTCTTTCTAAACACACTCTCCCAACCCTGTTCATCATGTTTAGCACTCGGAATTTTGAAAATCAGCTTTTCAACATCAGTTGTCGAAAATCTTTTTGATTTTTTTTCAAAAATTTATGCTAAAATCACAATATTTTTGGATTTTTGTTTTTAATGGAAAGTAGTAAAAAAATATTTACAGACAATATTTTTGCGAGTTTGTGTAAGAGGATCATATCAGTTTTTGACAAACCACTAGCACCGTTGAGCTTTAAACACTTTAAGTTCTAAACGATTCACATAGATTGACGATATTGTTGTCCTCTTAAACTCAATCTAAAAGCTTTCGAAATGCTTACCGATACGTTAAGATATATTAATTTTGCACTAAATTCTTATGGACCCCACGATCTCAGCATATCCCCTCATCATGCAATACACTGACTCAAGTAATGCCTTTAAACTTTCATCAACTGTGATATGTGCGAAAACAACGCAGAATGTTTAAACATTAACAATCAGATCGATCTTTCGATACGCAGAGAAAGTCCAATATTTAAACAAAATAAGAAATAAAAACAAGTTGAATATGTTTAGATCTTAACCACCAGTTCGATATTCACATATACGCAGAGGTGATCCAAGATTTAAACGAAACACCAAGAAAAATAAAGCAGAACGTTCAGGAACTAACATCCAGTTCGATACTCACGTATACGCAGAGGATGTCCAATGCTTAAACAAAATAAAGAAATCAAACAGGTTTAAATCTTTGCAAAATGAAATGCACAATCACAGTGACTTTTTCAGCAAGTTGTGAAAGTTCACAAATTGACCGGTTTTTATGCTCTTTTAGCATTCAATGATTACTGAGTAGGTACACAGTCACGAAGGATAAAACTAAGTACTATGCTTTCAACCGCGTTTTCCACTAGAACTAGACTTTTTCATTTAAGTTTGTATCGTTATCGCAAATTTACTAGTCTAGCTGAGCCTGTCGTCACATCTTTAGTGAGACCGTTTATCACATTTTAACTTTCCATTTCTTTAGCGTATTGTGACAGTCTAACTGATGTACTATCATTTCCTTTTTTTCACAACAAAACTCATTTTTGATTTTTTGATGTTTTTGACCTTTTAGATTTTATCATGTTTTTGTATTTTTCAAATTTTTGAAATTTCTAAATTTTCTTACTCCCCCTAAAATCAAAATATATTTCAATTTTGATTTTCTGGGAAAATTTGAAAATGAAAGCAATAAAATGTACAAATAACTTGACAACATGATGTGAATTACTTCAAATCGCCATCCACTTGGCATAAACAATCAGAACTCCCCCTGACAACAAACTATTTTCACATTATGATTTCAAAACACTTAAGTTTGTTTTAATCAAAATGGTTTTTTCCGGAAAATGAGTTTTGTTGATACCATTTGTAAAATCGGGGATATATTCATCATATTGTTCCTTCAACCATTTGTATGAAAGTTAAATCAAGTTCAACTTAATGACCTTGATTTACCACTTGTAGGTGAAAACCCCTTTTTCAACCACTTTTAGGTTCACTTATCAACCATACCATTTGCAAATTGAAATATGACAGTTTTGAATTTTTAGAAAGATGTCGATTCATGCTCCACGTTTACCAACTTGGGAGCTCCGGTAAGTCCAGATTTTAGTCATGATAGGTTCTATCCTAGTTACTAACCTGGGGTGAACCATCCTCATCTAGTTTACTCATTTTCTTTTCATAAAATTCCTTTACCCCTTTGACTTTCCCGTCAATCATTTTTCCAAAAATATTTTGAACTGTGGGGTTAAAGGCTTTTTCAACATCAAATTCTTTCTTTTCAGAAAAGAATTGATTTGAAATTTCAACTTTTCCAATTCTTGATTTTAAATTTTCAGCCCGCAATGGTGGAAAGTTTGCATCATCCAATGGCGGCACTAAATTTTCCCTTTTTAGCTCAACTTGTGGCTCCTCTGACTTTGACAAGTCAGATTCATCGCCAGAAAATAGCTCCTCTGATTTTGACGAATCAGAATCATTGCTAGAACTATCATCTGATTTCTTAACAACCCACTGTTGGTTTTTAAGATTCACTTTTCTTTTGTAAAATCTTTTTGAACATTCACCAACTTCAAATGTAGAATTTTTAAACACTTTAAATTGTTTGGTTGGTGGTTCATTCTCAACCACTTTTTCTTTGAGTTTTTCAGAGACTCCCTGTTTTGTGTTGGTTGCCTTTGGATAGTTTCGGGCAATGTGACCAACTACTTTGCAGTTATAACAGGTTTTTGTCTCTTTCTTCTGTTGAGCAACATCTTTCTTCATTTTCTCTTGCTTCTTTGCAAGAAACTCTTTGTTTTTCTGCTTTCTGAACAAATGCTCTTTTTCCTCTTCAGAAGATGTTCCTGAAACAAAAACAGTTTTTGGTTTATAAGTTTTTTCATTTTTATGATTTTTTGGTGGAATAAAACCTAGACCTTTCTTTTTGAAATTACCGTTATGGTTTGGTTTCTTTTGAAAACCAGAACCAGAACTGTAACCTTTTTTCTTGTTTAATTTCTGTTGAACTCTTGAGGTGTACTTTTTAGGTTTTTCAGAAAGATTTACATCTTTTATTTCAGAAATATTGATTTCTGTTAGTTTGAAAACCTTTTTAATCATTTCAGTTTTAACACCTCTTATTGGAAATTCTTCTTCAGAATATAGTTTGTCATAATCATTCAAAGTATATGCTACTTTGAATGTTTCGTTATTCAAATTATTTTGTGATAACAGAAATTCTTTTTTATTGTTAGGGGAGGATTTTCCAATCCTAAGGATCAAGGATCCTCAAGTACTGCCAGGATCACGGATCCTTAATTCTGTTTGAATTTACGATCCTCAGAATGTGTTGCCGGACTAGGATTCAGGATCCTCATTGTTATCCTTACACTAACGGTTGTCTACCTTGTATGTGAGCTCGTTTTGCAGGAATATGTGCATGGACTTGGTCTTGCCGATATTCGTGGAGCATATTCCCTTAATATTCCGCACGTGCTTGGCCCTTGTGAACGTTATGGAGATTGTGGGAAGCTAGCATGATTAGCGGACAACTAGTTAGTTTAGTTATTTCTAATTTTAAAAAGGGGATAACAAGCTTGAGTTAGAACACTTAGCGAAATTTAGCAAACACACACTCTCGAAACAGCTCTCGACAGTTTACTTGGCGATTTCATACATTTTTTGCACATTGCACACTAGTGATCCTTGTAACAAGCTTGTTATCATCCCAAGTTGTAACTTTTTTCTGTTTAATATTAGTTGGTGATCGGTAGTTTCGATCACCCGAGGTTTTTTGTGCCGGAGATCAACTCTTGATCAAGGGCTTTTTCCTCGTATAAATCCTTGTGTCACCTCTTTATTTGATTTGCAAGTTGTTCATACAATTGTTCATAGATTCAAGCATCACACCTCACAACAAAAGATTTGGTTGCATTATCCTTGCTTGATTTTTGACCAAAACAGTTTGGCGCCCACCGTGGGGCAATTGGTGCTTCATTCCTAAGAAGTTTGTGTTCTTGTGATCATTTCGGTTCGTTACAACCAAGCAGATGGCTTCTTCAGCAAAGAACACTTCAAGTTCAATGCCGGCAATCAGTTCTTCACAGGGCGTTCCACCTTTGCCTCCACCACCTTTTGGATCCCAGCAGAATGCTGAAAATGCTGCAAAGAGACCAAGCCCCATTTTTTCAAAACCACCAACTTCTTATGTTTCTTCTAATCCTACTACTAGTGATCTTTTTACTTTGATTTTGCAGATGAGGAATCACATACAAGAGCAGGACAAGACTAACGAAAGGATCCTCTGGGAGATTGGTGACATCAAGAAACAGAAGAGATCAGGGAAGGATCACTCTCCTCTGATACCAAGGTCACTGGATTTCGACACTCCAGCTATAACTGCCCAGCAACCTACAGCCTTAGATATCCAGTACCAAACTGAACCATTGGGAAGGCTTTATGGAACAACAACCATGAGTTAGGCGTTAGGGTCTCACTTCCAGCCTTCAGGATCCTATTTTCAACCTTCGGGATCCTCTTTCCAGCATCAGGGATCCTTCGTCAGCTCAGGAGGATATATGGGGACGCACACAGTTCAAGGATCCTCTCAGGTTCAAGGATCCTCTCAAGTTCAAGGATCCTCTCAGGTTCAAGGATCCTCTCAGGTCCAAGGATCCTCTCAGGTCCAAGGATCCTCTCAGGTCCAAGGATCCTTTCAGGTTCTAGGATCCTCTCAGGTTCAAGGATCCTCCTTCCAGGTTCAAGGATCCAACATCTTTTAGGATCAAGGATTCTTGAGAAGCGTACAACCCTCAAGTTCAGATGTTCATCAAGGAGACTTCATTCCAATGCAGACCATTGCTTCTTCTGGCCCTTCAGTCATACCGGAATCCCGTCAATATGGATTCACATCTGGAATCCCAAACTTGAATCCTCCGGGAGGTAACACTTTTAATAATTCTTATAACACTAACCGTGGCTCCATGCAGGATACATGTATCAATCAAGCTATGGCTAGGGAATTACAGAAACTGAAGGATATGATATCTAGCGTTCCAGGGGTGGTTAAGCCCATTCCTGAAATCGCAGATGGCAGCCATAGGATATCTCGTTTTGCACCACCTATTTGTGATGCTGAGATACCCAAAAGGTTCCAGATACCAACTATGAAGCTGTATGATGGTTCGACGGATCCAGAGGAGCACGTAGCTCAATACAGAGAAAGGATGGAGATCAATCCAATTCCTGAGAGGTTAAAGGAAGCATGTCTATGCAAGGGTTTTGGATCCACACTCACAGGATCAGCTCTTAAATGGCTGCTAAGTCTTCCCCCTTACTCTATCACTTCATTTGCTAATCTAGTTAACCTGTTTAATAGCCAATTCTCATGTAGCAGAAAATTTGAACGTTTAACTAGTGATCTATATAGGGTAACACAAGGTTAAAATGAATCACTTAGAGATTACATCACTAAGTTTAGTAAAGAATCCTTAGATATTCCTAATCTGGATATAGCTACGGTTGTGGAAGCCTTTAAAATGGGTTTGCTTAGGGATTCATTATTCTATGATGATCTTGTCATGACCCCATGCAGGAATCTTGATGAAGTAAGAACCAGGGCCCTTAGATTCATCCGATTAGAGGATGATAAAAGGATCCAGGAAAGACTGGCAGGATCCTCGAAGCAAGAAAAGCAAGGATCCTACTTCAAGAATAACAAGTTCAAGTCCTACAACAAGTCTGATAACCAGAATGTGCATGCAGTAGAACAAGAAGAGGATGATGAGGATTATCCTCCAATTTCTGAGTATTGTTTTTCTGTTGATAACAATGAACTAATTCTTGCAATGCAGAATTTAGGTGAGAAAGCAAGATGGCCTAGAAAAAGTGATAAACAAGCTGCTACAAAAGACAAGTCCAAATGGTGTCCATATCACGAGGATTTCGAACATCTCACTGAAGAGTGTATTGCACTTAGAAAAGAAATTGGTTACTTGTTAAGCAAGGGGCACTTGAAGGAGCTTTTGGGAAGAAAGAAGTCAAGGACCCAGGATCCTGAGAGGATCCTAGAAAGAGCTCCTGCTCCTCCAGCAGATGCACAACTTATAAACTTTATATCCGGTGGATCAGACATTTGTGGTACTTCCTTTTTTGCAGCCAAAAGACATGCCAAGGAGACCAAGATGGATAATGGAGATAGACCCATCCGGACCTCTACTGTTACGCAGGAGAAAGTTATAACTTTTAATGAGGATGATCGTGTTGATGTTCAGGATCCTCATCATGATGGTCTTGTTATTACTCTGTTTATTTCTAACCATTTTGTTCGCATGATCCTAATCGATGGAGGAAGCTCGGTGAACATCATTCAGCTTGTTGTCCTCAAAAAAATGAACATTCCTGAATCAGACATTGTCCCAAGATCCTCAGTTCTTGTGGGATTCAGTGGAGAAACCAAGAATACATTGGAGGACATCAAACTCCCCATCTATATTGAAGGACTCCATTCTTATCAAAAAATTTGTGTTATAGATTGCTTATCCTGTTGTAATGTTATCCTTAGCAGGCCCTGGATACATGACATGAAGGCAGTCCCATCTACCTATCATCAAGGTGTAAAGCTTCCTAGTCCATGGGGAGTGGTGAAAATTGAGAGTGATCAACAAGAAGCTAAGAATTGCTACACGTCATCAATGAAGCCAGCCTCAAGACCAAGGGAGCAATAGAAATTAAAGCATCCTCCAAGAGATGTCTTGGAGGCAAGAGAACAGGATGTGAAAGAAATCCTTATGGATCCGCATGATCCTGAATTCATAGTCTTCATAGGATCAGGGATCCTCAGCAACACTGAACAGGATCTAGTATCCTTTCTTAAAAGGAGACAAACTACTTTTTCCTGGAAGCACGAGGACATGACAGTTATATCTAAAGATATAATTACTCATAAACTTGGCATTGACAAGTCATTCAAGCCAATTCATCAAAAAAGGAGGAAGTTTGCACCTGAAAGGAATGCTATTATCCAGGAAGAAGTAGATAAACTACTCCGGGCAGGTATGATAAGAGAGGTTAAGTATCCAAGGTGATTAGCCAATGTGGTTGTTGTTCAAAAGAAAAATGGAAAGTGGAGGGTATGTATCGATTTTACTGATTTAAAGAAGGCATGTCCCAAGGATCCTTTCCCATTACCCCACATTGACTCCATGGTGGATGCTACCGCGGGTCATGAGTTGTTGACTTTTATGGATGCTTCATCTGGATTTCAACAGATTCAGATGGAACCATCTGATTAAGAGGATACAGCCTTTATGACCCCAACTGGTATATATTGTTATATTGCTATGCCATTTGGACTAAGGAATGCAGGTGCTACTTATCAAAGGCTAGTCAATATGATGTTCAAGGAACAAATTGGATACACTATGGAAGTTTATATAGATGACATGGTGGTTAAGTCCAAGAAAGCTGAGGATCACCTTAGATACTTGGAGGAAGCATTCGATATCCTTGATAAATTTAATATGAAACTAAATCCTTCCAAGTGTCACTTTGGTGTTAAAGCAGGAAAATTCCTAGGATACATGGTAACAAAAAGAGGCATTGAAGCAAGTCCAGAGCAAATTAAGGCTATTGTGAATATCAAATCTCCTGCCAATGTCAAGGATGTGCAAAGGTTAACAGGGAGGATCGCGACCTTGAACAAGTTCACATCCAAGTCATCAGAAAAGTGCAAGGAATTCTATGACATTTTGAGAAAGAATAAGAAATTTGAGTGGACTGAAAAGCATGAAAATGCTCTCAAAGCCCTTAAGGATTACCTATCCTCAGCTCCTGCCTTGATGAAACCAGAAAAAGGGGATATATTATCCTTATATCTGGCGGTATCCTCTAAAGCAGTAAGTGCAGTCCTTATTAAGGATCACCAAGGTACACAACATCATGTCTATTATGTAAGTAAGAGTTTGCTTGATGCTGAATCTAGGTATTCACATTTAGAGAAACTTATCCTTGCTTTGATTATGGCATCTACTAAATTAAGACATTATTTTGAAACTCATGCCATTATTGTCAAGACTAATTTTCCAATTAAGAATGTCCTTAGGAAACCTGAAATGTCAGGAAGGATGGCTAAGTGGGCAGTGAAGCTCAGTGCTTATGATATAAGATATGAACCAAGGACTGCCATCAAATCCCAAGCCTTAGCTGACTTTGTGGCAGATTTTAGTAGTGACTTGCAAAAGGAAGCTGAGTTAGAAGTCCAACTGCTGGAAGAAACTAAGGATCCTTGGATACTCTTCACTGATGGAGCCTCTAATGTCAAAGGAACAGGACTTGAAATATTACTAAAATCACCACAGGGGGACATAATACCCCACTCCATAGCTTGTGAGTTTCAAACTACTAACAATGAAGCTAAATATGAAGCCTTGATAGCTGGTTTGCAAATTGCCAAGCATATGAGGATCATGTATCTTGAGGTACATGTAGATTCATTGTTAATTACTAATCACTTTAATGGATCCTATGCTGTTAAAGGTGAAAGGCTAATCAAATATTTAGAGATAGTCAAAGAATTGGCACTCTCTTTTGTTTCCTTTAGTTTGACACAGGTACCCAGAGAAGAGAATGCAGAAGCTGATGCATTGGCCAATCTAGGATCATCCTTGAAGATTCCAGAGGATATCAGGATCCCTATTATCCACATCCTAACCCCCACTATTGAGGATCATGTAGCCATGGAGATAGGAGAGGATTCTGCAATCATTCCTAGTGATGATACATAATCTCATTCAGGTTCATGGATCCTTCCAATCAAAAGATATATCCAACATGGAGAGATTCCTACAGGAGAAAACCCCAGGGCTTTCAAAATTAAGGTATCTCAATTTACAATATTGAATAACATGTTATATAAACGATCTCTTGCAGGACCATATCTAAGATGCATTGAGGATCCTGAAATCCAAGAAGTTCTAAAGGATTTTCATGAAGGAGATTGTGGAAACCACATTGGGGGCAGGGCATTATTCTCAAGGATCCTGAGGACAGGATACTATTGGCCTACTATGAAGAAGGATGCTGTGGATTATGCCAAGAAGTGTGATCCTTGTCAGAGACATAGTAACATCCTTCACCAACCAGCAGAGCTCTTGCATCCTATACCCTCTTCTTGGCCATTCACGAGATGGGGGATGGCTATAGTTGGTAAGCTTCCCAAGGCACCTGGTGGAAAAGTGTTCATGCTTGCTGTTTTGGTCAAAAAATCTGTTGAGAATATTGCAACCAAACTCTAGATTACGGGGTATGATGCTCAAAAAATGTAACAACAATGAGGATCACTTCAATGTGGAATGCACAAACAACACAAGGATTTATACGGGGAAAAAGCCCTTGATCAAGAATTGATCTCCGGCACAAAAAACCCCGGGTGATGGAAACTACCGATCACCAAGCTCAAATAAATGAATAAACGTTTACAACTTCGGATAGTAACGAGCTAGGTACAAGGATCACTACGGTGAAATGTGTAAAAAGTGTAAGTAATTGCTAAGTGTTTGAACGAGAGCTTGTATGAGCGTGTTTGCGAGTGTGTGTAACTGCCAAAAAAATGACTAAGTGTCACTAACTAGCTCGTTACCCCTTTAAAATAAGAAAAATATCTAGTTAACAAACTCTCCGACTTTCGGGCCAAGCCTCCACGTTCTCCATAACGTCTAGTTTTGATCTAGCACGTGCAGAATACTTCGGGAATATTCTCCAAGAATGCCGCTAAGACTTGGTCAAGCTTGTTAAACCTGCGAGATGTTATAAAACATATGTAAACAATCGTCAGTATGAGGATCCTTGAAGTGATCCATGATCCTGATCCTAAAGCCCTTCTGAGGATCACCACCTGTCACAGAAGTAAGGATCACCAGTTAGGATAACGAATAAGGATCACTAATTGTTAGAAAATCCTCCCCTAACAATTGCCCCCAAAATATAAGGAGTGAAATTGTAAAATTAGCGAGTTATGTTTTCTCGTTCTTATCCGTAACAAACTAACGGATATATAGCCGTTAATTTTGAACTAGCCGTTGCGATGATGATGTCACGGAAGTGACAACCTGCAAGATCATGATTATAAATAGAGATATAGATAGGATCAAATGCATTTAAATTTTCAGAGAAACTCCCTTTATAATCCACATTCCGAAGACGTTCAGGTATTCTCTCTCTCTATCCTTTTCCCTCTCTTGCTCTGTTTTTATCTTTCCATCAAAGATGTTGCTCCGAAGTTCTCCGGGCAAAGATCACAAGAAGGATAGCCCTTTGGAAAGTCAGAAAATCATCAAGGACTCAGCGAATGAAAAGTGTTGTTTTAACGACGCACAGATAGACAGAATCCGTTGCTGTTTTCCGGCGAATGCCTTTATCAGATCCTTTGATCCTACTACCCTTAGCGACTGTGTTTCAGAAACATGGGTTGCATTTCCAGCCACTCCATTCACCATAGGATACACCTATCCTTTCCCAGAGTTTACACAATCCTTCTTTTCCCTTACCGGCATCTCTTATATCCAAGCCATGCCGATGATTTGGAGGGTCTTGTATACCCTGGAGAGGATCATCGAACAAGAAGGCATTGCTTTGGGCATGTCAGAATTGGCGGAGCTGTATGATCTCACTACTTTTGGTTCCCATCGTTATTTGTTCAAGCGAAAACCCGGTGCAGATCATCCTCTTCTGAAAGTCACCAAGAATGACAAAGACTGGAAACGTCGCTTTTTCTTTGTTAAGAGAGATTCTATCCAGGGTGGAAAGGATCTTCCTAAAAATTGGGCTACCCATGGTAGGATGGAGGATCCTGATAAGGATCACCAGGAACTTTCTTTGATCGCAAGGATAGCTTATATTTTTGCTTTCTTGTTTTGCAGCTATCACCGTTTCACGTATCCGCACATCACCTGAAACCAAGGATAGGCTCGCTGCTTTTTGGAAGCTTGATCCTGAAACAAGGACATTCAAGATAGACACCCAAGACTCACAAGAAGTATCCTCAGGTTCCATTACCATGTCGAGTAAGTATCCTGTCTTTTGCATAGTTTAAATATTAAAATAAATAGATAAATTGAAATAGGATAAGGATACTCATCTTGCTTTGAATGTGTAGGCGCTGGAAAACCTGTCAAGCCTGTTTCCCAATTCAACGCAGCTGATCTTGATCTCGTACGACCCAGGAAGAAGAGGTCCACTACCAGTCCTAGCATCTCCATTCCAAGGGCACCCACTAAAGGAAAGGGTGTCAAGAAAAGGAAAACTTCTGATGCTGAAGATCTTCAAGGGCTGCCACTGATCCGCCACCAATTCCTTGAATACTTCAATGATGTAAGGATCCTTAACTTTGCCTAGGTATCCTACTCTTATGAGGATCACTTGACCTTGAACTGCCTTATCTTCTTTCTGCAGAAATTTGCTGAGATAGAGGATTACGTGGGCAATGTTGAGGAGCTGGACAAGAAAATAGCTGATCTCCAACAAGTTGCCGTGCTCAAAGATCTTGCACTTGCTGATGCTAGGAAGGAACTCCAGGATACCAAGCAGGAAATGGCCAAGGTGCTGGTCAATTTTGATTATGAAAAGCATGACCTCATCGAAAATACCAAGCTCTCTGCTGCCATCACAATGTATCAGACTAAGTTGAAGATGGCCCAGGAAGCTCAAGATCCTAGTTTCGACAAAAGCAGCTGGGATGTTGAAGGCTGGAAGGCAAGGTTGGCAGATCTTGAGGATGATGAGGAGGCAGCTGATGTCCTGGCAATTGAGGCAAGTGGCAGTGGGAAGGATCAGGCTGGTGGTGATGATGCTGGTGGTGATGCAGCCAAGGTGTGAGCTGCACAATTGGGCGATGATGGATATATGTGCCAAGGCCGGAGCCCAATTTTTTAGTTTAATGGTCGTTTTTTGTGGTTGTGATGTTTAAGACAATTTCATGGGTTGTACTTTGAACAATAGGTTTTAGGATTAAGGATCATGTATGATCCTTTGGACAATTGGCAGGATTGCAATCGGTGGAGGGATCCTCTGTTTGGGGGATGAAGCCATTGTGATCCTGCCGCCTTTATATTCCTGCACTATCTTTGAACTCATTATCATGGACACCCTTTACCTACCCTAGCGGACGGGCCACGTTTTGCTGGTAGAAGCTCGGGTAGGTAATTTTGACAACCTTTAAAGGGTTAGTCTTATGTTAATAAATAAAAATTTAACCTTTTGTCGCTTATCTTGTATTGTTATCCTTTTTAGTATGTTACTTTCCAACTGTTATAATGTTCAATTTGTTTACACTTATCAAGCCTTGAAAAACTAGAAAAGATATCGAAAAAAGCTTAAAATATGAACAAGGATCACATATCCCATAACCGATAAGTTTTAAAAATGGTATAGTTTAAGAAACACAAGTTCAGTTGTCAAGTATAGGGGTTATTCAAATGAATAATGAATAAAACCAAAAAAGTTAAGGATCATACCTGAGGATCCAAGTTAGAATCCTAACCGTAATAAGGATAACTATAAGATAAACCTTAGAGTGAAATAAGGATCAAGGATCCCTAGCTGCCTATCTTCAAGGACCTGAAATAGATCATTACTTGGGACTAAGCCAATATAAGAAAAGAGTTAGCAACTGGGGACAAGCCCAAGGATAACTGGGGACAAGCCCAAGGATAACTGGGGACAAGCCCATGGATAACTGGGGACAAGCCCAAGGATCGTTTGTAAACTGGAGTATGGCCTTAACTGGCGACTATCCAAACTTAGTGACATGAAGATGCCAAAACCTTAGCTAACGTGAAAACGTTAGAAACCTTAGCTAACGTGAAAACGTTAGAAACCTTATGAACGGATGTATGGTACGTCTACCATTATACGTAGGATCCTAAGCATAGCCAGAACAATGGAATTATCAGCCCCTATAATGAGTACTGGTCCCAAAGCCTTGAACTATACCAGGATCATCGTGCGCTACAGGCGGAATCTGGGGACAAGCCCAAATAACTGGGGTTAAACCCAAAGGACGGATTGCTTCTGTGGATAACAAATGTCGTGCTGAAGATACCTGAGCTTTCAAAACTTGAACTCACGTGAGAGATGGATAAAGGATACATGATCCTTATCCTTAGATGAGAAAATTAAGAAATGAAATAGTTCAAGATTAGGATATTACCTGAGTAAGGATCACCGATACTTTGAGGATCCTTTAAGGATATCCCTTCCATGAGGATCACCTATACCATAAGGATCCTGCTTACATGAAATATTTCTTCAAGTGGACAGCATTCCAAGCTCTTGGTAGCAATTCACCTTCCATGGTTAGCAATCTATATGCCCCCTTTCCTGCTTCAGCTTCAATCAAATAAGGGCCTTCCCATTTTGGAGCCAATTTTCCATCAGCAGGATTGGTGGTATTCTGAAATGCTTTCCTTAACACCATATCTCCAACTTGAAACCTCCTGATCCTGACATTTTTATTGTAAGCACCAGCCATTCTTTGTTGATAACTGGCCATCCTGATCCTAGCCATATCCCTGATTTCTTCAATAGTATCCAGGTCTTGAGCCAAGTTTTCATCATTTTCCTCAGGATCACGGGTACTTGTTCTAGCAGTAGGAACCACCATTTCTGTTAGGATCACCGATTCTGCCCCAAACACCAAAGAGAATGGTGTTTGACCAGTAGCATTCTTAGGGGTTGTCCTGTCAGCCCAGAGCACATAGGGTAGTTCTTCTGCCCACTTCCCTTTCTTGGATCCAAGCTTTTTCTTCAAATTGTTGATGATGATCTTGTTGGATGATTCTGCTTGGCCATTAGCTTGTGGGTGGACTGGTGTTGATGTTATCATCCTAATCCCCCAGCTGTCACAAAAGTTAGTGGTTCTGCCTCCAATAAATTGGGAACCATTATCACATATAATCTCAGAGGGAATTCCAAATCTAGTTATAATATTTCTTTTAATGAAGGATATAACTTCCTTTTCTCTAACTTGGGCAAAAGCTTCAGCCTCTATCCACTTGGAGAAGTAATCAGTCATAGCTAGCATGAATACTTTTCCACCAGGTGCCTTAGGGAGCTTGCCAACTATGTCCATACCCCATCTCATAAATGGCCAAGAGGAGGATATAGGATGCAATAATTCGGCTGGCTGATGAAGGATATTGCTGTGTCTCTGGCAAGGATCACATCTTCTGGCATACTCCACAGCATCTTTCTTCATGGTTGGCCAATAATATCCTGTCCTCAGGATCCTTGAAAATAAAGCCCTGCCCCCAGTGTGGTTTCCACAATCTCCTTCATGGAAGTCTTTTAAAACTTCCTGAACTTCAGGATCCTCAATGCATCTCAAGTATGGTTCTGCAAGAGATCGTCTATACAACATATTATTCATAATTGTGAATTGAGATACCTTAGATTTGAAAGCCCTAGGGTTTTCTCCTGTAGGAATCTCTCCATGTTGTAAGTATCTCATAATTGGTGAGATCCATGATCTGGATCCTGAATAGGATTGAATATCCTCACTAGGGATAACTGCAGAATCATCTCCTATCTCCATAGTCTGGTGATCCTCGATAGCCGGGGTCAGGATATGGATAATAGGAATCTTGATATCCTCTGGGATCTTCAAAGATGATCCTAAGTTAGCCAATGCATCAGCTTCTGTATTTTCTTCCCTTGGTACCTGTGACAAACTAAAGGAAACAAAAGAGAGTGCCAAACTTTTGACTATCTCCAAATATTTGGTTAGTTTTTCACCTTTAACAGCATATGATCCATTAAAGTGATTTGTAATTAACAAAGAATCTACGTGTACCTCAAGATACCTGATCCCCATATGCTTTGCAATTTGCAAACCAGCAATTAAGGCTTCATATTCAGCCTCATTATTAGTGGTTTGGAACTCACAAGCTATAGAATGGGGTATTATGTCCTCCTGTGGCGATTTTAGTAGTATTCCAAGCCCTGTGCCTTTGACATTTGAGGATCCATCAGTGTGGAGTATCCAAGGATCCTTGGTCTCTTCTAGCTGCTGGACTTCTAGCTCAGCTTCTTCTTGTAGATCACTACTGAAATCAGCCACAAAGTCAGCTAATGCTTGGGATTTGATAGCTGTCCTAGGCTCATATCTTATATCATAGGCACTCAGCTTTACTGCCCACTTAGCCATCCTTCCGGACATCTCTGGTTTCCGCTTTTGAGGATACTGCGAGATACAAGGATAACACTTCACCTTTTTCTGGTTTCATTAAAGCCGGGGCCGAGGATAGGTAATCTTTGAGGGCTTTTAAAGCATTTTCATGCTTCTCCGTCCACTCAAATTTCTTGTTCTTCCTTAGGATATCATAGAATTCTTTACATTTCTCGGAGGACTTGGATATGAATCTGTTCAAGGCTGCTATCCTTCCTGTTAACCTTTGAACATCCTTAGCATTGGCCGGAGATTTGATGTTCACTATTGCTTTGATTTGTTCCGGGCTAGCTTCGATGCCTCTCTTAGTCACCATGTATCCTAAGAATTTACCTGCTTTAACACCAAAATGACATTTTGAAGGATTAAGCTTCATATTATATTTGTCAAGGATATCAAATGCTTCCTCCAAGTCTCGTAGGTGATCCTCAGCTTTTAAGGATTTCACCACCATGTCATCTATGTAAACCTCCATAGTTTGTCCAATCTGATCCTTGAACATCATATTCACCAGACTTTGGTACGTTGCACCTGCATTTCTCAATCCAAACGGCATAGCAATACAACAATATATACCAGTTGGAGTCATGAAGGTTGTATCCTCTTGGTCGGATGGTTCCATTTGGATTTGTTGAAATCCAGATGAAGCATCCATAAAAGTTAACAGTTCATGACCCGCAGTTGCATCCACCATGGAGTCAATGTGGGGTAAAGGGAAAGGATCCTTGGGACATGCCTTATTTAAATCGGTAAAATCGACACATACCCTCCACTTTCCGTTTTTCTTTTGGACAACAACCACATTGGCCAGCCATCTTGGATACTTGACCTCTCTAATCATACCTGCCCGGAGTAATTTTTCTACCTCTTCCTGGATAATGGCATTCCTTTCTGGTGCAAACTTCCTTCTTCTTTGATGTATTGGTTTGAAGGATCTGTCGATGCCGAGTTTATGGGTGATAACATCTTTGGATATACCAGTCATGTCTTCATGTTTCCATGCAAAGGTAGTCTTTCTCCTTTTGAGGAAGGATATGAGGTCTTCTTTCATTTCGCCAAGGATCCCTGATCCGATATATATTTTGGATTCAGGATCATCAGGATCCATGAGGATTTCTACCACATCCTGCTCTCTGGCCTCCAAGACATTCCTTGGAGGATACCTTGATTGCTATTGCTCCCTTGACTTCGAAGCTGGTTTCATCGATGAAGTGTAGCAATTCTTAGCTTCCTGCTGATCGCTATCAATCTTTACTATTCCCCAAGGACTAGGGAGCTTCACACATTGATGGTAAGTAGATGGGACTGCTTTCATATCGTGTATCCAGGGCCTGCCAAGGATAACATTACAACAAGATAAACAGTCAATAACACAAAATTTTTGATAAGAGTGTAAGCCTTCAATATATATTGGGAGTTTAATGTCCCCCAGGGTGTTCTTAGTTTCGCCACTAAATCCCACGAGCACGGAGGTTCTTGGTATGATCTCTGATTCAGGGATACCCATCTTCTTTAGAACGTCAAGCTGGATAATGTTCACTGAACTTCCTCCGTCTATTAGGATCCTGCGGACAAAACAGTTAGATATGAAAAGAGTAATAACTAAACCATCGTGATGAGGATCCTGGATATCAGTACGATCCTCTTCATCAAAGGTTATGACTTTTCTTTCGGAGACGCTCGATGTTCGAACTGGTCTTTCTCCATTATCCATTTTAGTTTCCTTTGCATGCCTCTTAGCTGCTGAGAAGGATGTGCCACAAATGTCGGATCCCCCAGAAATAAAGTTTATCACTTGTGCATCTGCTGGAGGGGCTGGAGCCTTCTCAGGGATCCTTTCAGGATCCTGAGTCCTTGACTTTTTCCTACCCAACAACTCTTTTAGATGCCCTTTGCTCAACAAGTATCCAATCTCCTTTCTTAATGCAATGCATTCTTCTGTGAGGTGCCCAAAATCTTCATGATATGCACACCACTTTGATTTATCCTTAGTTGCAGCTGGCCTGTCATTCTTTCTTGGCCATCTAGCTTTATCACCTAGGTTCTGCATGGCAAGGATTAGTTCATTGTTATCAACACTAAAGCAATATTCAGAAATTGGAGGATAATCCTCATCATCCTCTTCTTGATCAATAGAATGCACGTTCTGATTATCAGATTTGTTGTAGGATCTGAACTTGTTGTTTCTGAATGAGGATCCTTGCTTATCCTGCTTTGAGGATCCTGTTATCCTCTCCTGAATCCTCTTGTCATCCTCTAGCCGAATGAACCTGAGGGCCCGGGTTCTTACCTCATCTAAGTTCCTGCATGGTGTCATAACAAGATCATCATAAAATAACGAATCCCTAAGCAGTCCCATTTTGAAGGCTTCAACAGCCGTGGCTATATCTAAGTTGGGAATGTCTAAGGATTCTTTACTAAATTTGGTAATGTAATCCCTTAATGATTCATTATGACCCTGGGTTATCCTATATAAATCACTAGTTAATCGTTCAAATTTTCTACTACAAGAAAACTGAATATTAAACAAGTTAACTAGGTTTGCAAATGAGGTAATAGAATAGGGAGGAAGACTTAGCAGCCACTTGAGAGCTGATCCAGTAAGAGTGGATCCGAATCCTTTGCATAAGCATGCTTCCTTTAACTTTTCTGGGATTGGATTGATCTCCATCCTCTCCCTGTATTGTGCTATGTGTTCTTCAGGATCCGTCGAACCATCGTACAATTTCATTGTAGGCACATGGAACCTCTTGGGTATCTCAGCATCACAGATTGGTGGTGCAAAGCGAGATATCTTGTGGCTCCCATCTGCAATCTCTGGAATAGGTTTGACTACTCCCGGAACACTCGAGATCATATCCTTTATCTTTTGTAATTCTCTGGCCATGGCATGATTGATACCTGGATCCTGCATAAGACCATGGTTAGTAGTATGAGAATTATTAAAAGTGTTACCTCCCATTGGATTCAAGTTAGGAAGAATAGAGGTCAATCCATATTGTTGAGACTCTGGAATGATCGAGGGACCGGTAGAGGCATTGGTCTGCATTGGAATAAAATCTCCTTGATGGATATCTGAACTTCCTGTTTGTAAACTCCTCAAGGATCCTGGCATCTGGAAGGATCCCTGAAATTGAGACGATCCTGGAACAAAGGAGGATCCTTGAACCTGGGATGATCCTGGAACGAAGGAGGATCCTTGAACCTGGGATGATCCTGGAACGAAGGAGGATCCTTGAACCTGGGATGATCCTGGAACGAAGGAGGATCCTTGAACCTGGGATGATCCTGGAACGAAGGAGGATCCTTGAACCTGGGATGATCCTGGAACGAAGGAGGATCCTGGAACGAAGGAGGATCCTTGATGTTGCTGCACTCCTGAATATCCTCCTGTACTCGTGAGGGATCCCATATGCTGGGGATAGGATCCTGCTGGCTGGAAATATGAACCTAGTGCCTGGGTCATAGCTGTTGTTCCATAGTGCACTCCTTTTGGTCCACCCGCATATTGAATGTCTGGAACCACTGATGGCTGAGAAGTAATCACCGGAGTGTCAAAATTCAAAGATCTGGGCATCAGTGGGGAATGATCCTCTGCCGTTTTCTTCTGTTTCTTAATTTCATCAATCTCCCGGAGGATCCTTTCGTTGGTTTTATCATGCTCTTGTGCATGATTCCTCATCTGCAAAATCAAGGCATAGAGATCATTAGTAGTAGGATTAGTTGAAACAGAAGAAGTAGGTGGTTTTGAGAAAATGGGAGTCGGTTTCTTCGCAGCAATCTCCGTATTCTTCTGGGATCCAGAAGGTGGTGGAGGCAAAGGAGGAACGCCTTGTGAAGAAGTGAACGAAGGCATCAAGTTTGAAGCATTCTTCGCTGAGGAAGCCATTTGCTTGGTAGTAATGAACCGGAATGAGCACAGAAATGCGAATTCTTCTAAGGACAAAGCACCAATTGCCCCACGGTGGGCGCCAAACTGTTTTGGTCAAAAAATATGTTGAGAATATTGCAACCAAACTCTAGATTACGGGGTATGATGCTCAAAAAATGTAACAACAATGAGGATCACTTCAATGTGGAATGCACAAACAACACAAGGATTTATACGGGGAAAAAGCCCTTGATCAAGAATTGATCTCCGGCACAAAAAACCCCGGGTGATGGAAACTACCGATCACCAAGCTCAAATAAATGAATAAACGTTTACAACTTCGGATAGTAACGAGCTAGGTACAAGGATCACTACGGTGAAATGTGTAAAAAGTGTAAGTAATTGCTAAGTGTTTGAACGAGAGCTTGTATGAGCGTGTTTGCGAGTGTGTGTAACTGCCAAAAAAATGACTAAGTGTCACTAACTAGCTCGTTACCCCTTTAAAATAAGAAAAATATCTAGTTAACAAACTCTCCGACTTTCGGGCCAAGCCTCCACGTTCTCCATAACGTCTAGTTTTGATCTAGCACGTGCAGAATACTTCGGGAATATTCTCCAAGAATGCCGCTAAGACTTGGTCAAGCTTGTTAAACCTGCGAGATGTTATAAAACATATGTAAACAATCGTCAGTATGAGGATCCTTGAAGTGATCCATGATCCTGATCCTAAAGCCCTTCTGAGGATCACCACCTGTCACAGAAGTAAGGATCACCAGTTAGGATAACGAATAAGGATCACTAATTGTTAGAAAATCCTCCCCTAACACTTGCTATGACTGATTACTTCTCCAAGGGGATAGAGGCTTGACCCCAGTTAACTGGGGTCAAGCCTCTATCCACTTGGAGAAGTAATCAGTCATAGCAAGCATGAATACTTTTCCACCAGGTGCCTTAGGAAGCTTACCAACTATATCCATTCCCCACCTCATAAATGGCCAAGAAGAGGATATAGGATGCAAAAGTTCTGCTGGTTGGTGAAGGATATTACTGTGTCTTTGACAAGGATCACACTTCTTGGCATACTCCACAGCATCCTTCTTCATAGTGGGCCAATAGTATCCTATCCTCAGGATCCTTGAGAATAATGCCCTGCCCCCAGTGTGGTTTCCACAATCTCCTTCATGGAAATCTTTTAGGACTTCTTGGATTTCAGGATCCTCAATGCATCTTAGATATAGTCCTGCAAGAGATCGTTCATACAACATATTATTCAATATTGTAAATTGAGATACCTTAATTTTGAAAGCCCTAGGGTTTTCTCCTGTAGGAATCTCTCCATGTTGTATGTATCTCATGATTGGGAGTATCCATGATCCTGAATGAGATTGAGTATTATCACTAGGGATGATTGTAGAATCCTCTTCTATTTCCATAGCTACATGATCCTCGATAGCAGGGGTCAGGATATGGATAATAGGAATCCTTATATCTTCCGGGATCTTCAAGGATGATCCTAGATTAGCTAATGCATCATCCTCTGCATTCTCTTCCCTTGGTACCTGTGTCAAACTAAAGGAAACAAAAGAGAGTGCCAATTCTTTGACTATCTCCAAATACTTGATTAGCTTTTCACCTTTAACAGCATAGGATCCATTAAAGTGATTAGTGATTAATAATGAATCTACATGTACCTCAAGATACCTGATCCTCATATGCTTAGCAATTTGCAAACCAGCTATCAAGGCTTAATACTCAGCCTCATTGTTGGTAGTTTGAAATTCACAAGCTATGGAGTGGGGTATTATGTCCCCCTGTGGCGATTTTAGTAGTATTCCAAGTCCTGTTCATTTTACATTGGAGGTTCCATCAGTGAATAGTATCCAAGGATCCTTGGTTTCTTCAAGCTGTTGGACTTCTAACTCAGCCTCCTTTTGCAAATCACTACTAAAATCTGCCACAAAGTCAGCTAAGGCTTGGGATTTGATGGCAGTCCTTGGTTCATATCTTATATCATATGCACTCAGCTTCACTTCCCACTTAGCCATCCTTCCTGACATTTCAGGTTTCCTGAGAACATTCTTAATTGGAAAATTAGTCTTAACAATAATGACATGAGTCTCAAAATAATGTCTTAATTTAGTAGATGCCATAATTAATGCAAGGATAAGTTTTTCTAAGTGTGAATACCTGAATTCAGCATCAAGTAAACTCTTACTTACATAATAAACATGATGTTGTATACCTTGGTGATCCTTAACAAGGACCGCACTTACTGCTTTTGAGGATACTGCTAAGTATAAGGATAATACATCCCCCTTTTCTGGTTTCATCAAGGCAGGGGCTGAGGATAGGTAATCCTAACGAGCTTTGAGGGCACTTTCATGCTTCTCAGTCCATTCAAATTTCTTGTTCTTCCTCAGGATGTCATAGAATTCCTTGCACTTTTCTGAGGATTTGGATATGAACCTGTTCAAGGCTGCGATCCTGCCTGTCAGTCTTTGCACATCCTTAGCATTGGCAGGAGATTTGATATTCACAATAGCCTTGATTTGCTCTGGACTTGCTTCAATGCCCCTCTTTGTCACCATATAGCCTAAGAATTTACCTGCCTTAACACCAAAATGACACTTGGAAGGATTAAGTTTCATATTAAATTTATCAAGGATATTGAATGCTTCCTCCAAGTCTTTAAGGTGATCCTCAGCTTTCTTGGACTTAACTACCATGTCATCAATATAGACTTCCATAGTGTGTCCTATTTGTTCCTTGAACATCATATTGACAAGCCTTTGGTAAGTAGCACCTGCATTCCTTAGTCCAAATGGCATAGCAATATAACAATATATACCAGTTGGGGTCATAAAGGCTGTATCCTCTTGATCAGATGGTTCCATCTAAATTTGTTGAAATCCAGATGAAGCATCCATAAAAGTCAACAACTCATGACCCGCGGTAGCATCCACCATGGAGTCAATGTGGGGTAATGGGAAAGGATCCTTGGGACATGCCTTGTTTAAATCAGTAAAATCGACACATACCCTCCACTTTCCATTTTTCTTTTGAACAACAACCACATTGGCTAACCATCTTGGATACTTAACCTCTCTAATCATACCTACTCGAAGTAGTTTATCTACCTCTTCCTGGATAATAGCATTCCTTTCAGGTGCAAACTTCCTCCTCTTTTGATGTATAGGCTTAAATGACCTGTCAATGCCAAGTTTATGAGTAATTATATCTTTAGATATACCTGTCATATCCTCATGTTTCCAGGCAAAGGTAGTTTTCCATCTTTTAAGGAAGGATACTAGCTCCTGTTCGATTTCGCTAAGGATCCCTGACCCTATGAAGATCCTAGATTCAGGATCATCAGGATCCATGAGGATTTCTATCACATCCTGCTCTCTTGCCTCCAAGACATCTCTTGAAGGATACTTTAATTGCTATTGCTCCCTTGGTCTTGAGGCTGGCTTCATTGATGAGGTATAGCAATTCTTAGCTTCTTGTTGATCACTCTCAATTTTCACTACTCCCCATGGACTTGGAAGCTTTACACATTGATGATAGGTGGATGGGACTGCCTTCATATCATGTATCCATGGCCTGCCAAGGATAACATTGCAACAAGATAAGCAATCTATAACATAAAATTTTTGATAAGAATGCAATCCTTCAATATAGATTGGGAGTTTGATGTCCCCCAATGTGTTCTTGGTTTCTCCACTGAATCCCACAAGTACTGAGGATCTTGGGACAATATCAGACTACGGGATATTCATCTTCTTGAGGACATCAAGCTGAATGATGTTCACAGAGCTTCCTCCATCTATAAGGATCCTGCGAACAAAGTGGTTAGAAATAAACAATGTAATTACAAGACCATCATGATGAGGATCCTGGACATCAACACGATCATCCTCATCAAAGGTTATGACTTTATCCTGGGTAACAACGGAAGTCCGAACGGGTCTGTCTCCATTATCCATCTTGGTTTCCTTAGCATGTCTTTTTGCTGCTGAAAAGGAGGTACCGCAAATCTCTGATCCACCGGATATGAAGTTTATAACTTGTGCATCTGCAGGAGGAGCAGGACCTTTTCTGGGATCCTTTCAGGATCCTGGATCCTTGACTTCTTTCGTCCCAAGAGTTCCTTCAATTGCCCCTTGCTCAACAAGTAACCAATTTCCTTTCTTAGTGCAATACACTCTTCAGTGAGATGCCCGAAATCCTCATGATATGCACACCACTTGGACTTATCCTTTGTAGCAGCTGGTTTATCACTTTTTCTCGGCCACCTAGCTTTCTCACCTAGATTCTGCATTGCAAGGATTAGTTCATTGTTATCAACAGAAAAACAGTATTCAGAAATAGGAGGATAATCCTCATCATCCTCTTCTTGTTCCACTGCATGCACGTTCTGGTTATCAGATCTGTTGTAAGACTTTGATTTGTTGTTCCTGAAGTAGGATCCTTGCTTTTCCTGTTTTGAGGATCCTGTCAATCTATCCTGGATCCTTTTGTCATCCTCTAGGCGGATGAACCTAAGGGCCCTGGTTCTTACTTCATCAAGATTCCTGCAAGGTGTCATAACAAGATCATCATAGAATAGTGAATCCCTAAGCAATCCTATTTTAAAGGCTTCTACAGCCTTAGCAATATCCAAATTAGGAATATCTAAGGATTCTTTACTAAACTTAGTGATATAATCTCTAAGTGATTCGCTTTGACCCTGTGTTACCCTATATAGATCACTAGTTAATCGTTCAAATTTTCTACTACAAGAGAATTGACTATTAAACAAATTAACTAGATTAGCAAATGAAGTAATAGAGTAAGGGGGAAGACTTAGCAGCCATTTAAGAGCAGATCCTGTGAGTGTGGATCCAAATCCCTTGCATAGACATGCTTCTTTTAACCTTTCAGGAATTGGATTGATCTCCATCCTCTCCCTGTATTGAGCTACATGCTCCTCTGGATCCGTTGAACCATCATACAGTTTCATGGATGGTATCTGGAATCTTTTGGGTATCTCAGCATCACATAAGGGTGGTGTAAAACGAGATATCCTATGGCTACCGTCTGCAATTTCAGGAATGGGTTTAACCACTCCTGGAACACTGGATATCATATCCTTGAGCTTCTGTAACTCCCTTGCCATAGCCTGATTGATACCTGTATCCTGCATTAAGCCATGGTTAGTGATGTATGAATTATTAAAAGTGTTACCTCCCACAGGATTCGTGTTTGGAATTCCAGATGTGTATCCATATTGACGGGATTCTGGTATGATCGAAGGACCAGATGAAGCAATGGTCTGCATTGGTATGAAGTCTCCTTGATGAACGTCTGAGCTCTGAGGCTGCATACTTCTCAAGAATCCTTGATCCTGAAAGACGTTGGATCCTTGAGGCTGAGAGGATCCTTGAACCTGAAAGGATCCTGGGATAATAGAGAATCCTTGGACCTGGGAGGATCCTTGGACCTGGGAGGATCCTTGGACCTGGTAGGATCCTTGGACCTGGGATGATCCTTGGACCTGGGAGGATCCTTGGACCGTGTGCATTCCCAAATATCCTCCTGAGCTGAAGGATCCTTGATACTGAACAGAGGATCCCGATGGCTGAAAATAGGATCCCTGAGGCTGGTAGTGAGAGCCAAATGCCTGACTCATTGTTGTTGTTCCATGACGTCTTCCTGGTAATTCACCCAAGTATTGCACATCCGGAGCTGCTGAGTGCTGGGAAGTTATGACTGGAGTGTCGAAGTTCAGCGACCTTGGCATCAGAGGAGAGTGATCCTCCACTGATTTCTTCTGTTTCTTGATCTCAGCGATCTCCCGGAGGATCCTTTCGTTGGTTTTGTCCTGCTCTTGTGTGTGATTCCTCATCTGCAAAATCAGAGCGTAAAGATCATTAGTAGTAGGATTAGTTGAAACATAAGAAGTTGGTGGTTTTGTGAAAATGGGGGTTTGTCTCTTCGCAACATTCTCAGCATTCTTCTGGGATCCAGAAGGTGGTGGAGGCAAAGGAGGAACGCCTTGTGAAGAACTGATTGCCGGCATAGAACTTGATGTATTCTTTGTTGAGGAAGCCATCTGCTTGGTTGTAATGAACCGAAATGACCACAAAAGTATGAATTTTCTTAAGAATGAAGCACCAATTGCCCCACGGTGGGCGCCAAACTGTTTTGGTCAAAAAATCAAGCAATGATAATGCAACCAAACTTTCTGTTGTGAGGTATGATGCTTGAGTCAATGAACAACACTAAGGATCACTCTGAAATGTAATGAACAAGTGACACAAAGATTTATACGAGGAAAAAGCCCTTGATCAATGAATGATCTCCGGCATAAAAAACCTCGGGTGATGGAAACTACCGATCACCAACTCAGATTAAACAAGAAATGTATTACAACTTCGGATGATAGCGAGCTAATTACAAGGATCACTATAGTGTATTGTGTAAAAAAGTGTGTAATCGCCAAGTGAATTATCAAGAGCTGGTGAGAGCAGTTGCAAGAGTGTGTGTTTAGCCAAAAATAGCCAATTGTTTTCTATTTAGCTCGCTACCCCTTTTAAAAATGGAAAATATCTAAGCTAACAAACATTCCGCATTTGGTGCAAGTCCCCCACGACCTCCATAACGTCCATTTTTGCCATGCACGTCCGGAATAAATATGGAATATACTCCAGGAATATCGCCAAGACCAAGTCCAAGCTCGTGTTCCTGCAAAACATCATCATATTCAAAGTAGACAATCGTTAGCATAAGGATCCTTAAGATGATCCATGATCCTGATCCTGCAACACTTCTGAGGATCACTAATTCTAACAGAAGTGAGGATCACTAAACCCAACAGTAATTGAGGATCACTGATCATAAGAAAATCCTCCCCTAACAAGGAAATTCCAAGTTGGTGATATGGTATTGAGGAAAGCATTTCAGAATACCACAAATCCTGCTGATGGAAAGTTGGCACCAAAGTGGGAAGGCCCCTATTTGATTGAAGCTGAGGCAGGAAAGGGGGCATATCGATTGCTAACAATGGAAGGTGATTTGCTACCAAGAGCTTGGAATGCTGTCCACCTGAAGAAATATTTCATGTAGTAAGGATCCAGGATCCTCAACCATTTTCATGATCGATATTCTGGAAGGATCCTTACAGGACAGAGGATCCTCATTTTGGTAATGATCTAATCTCAAACTATTTCATTCTTTAATTATCCTATATACAAGGAGAGGGATCCTGGATCCTTTATCCTCCTTTCACTTGATTCTGAGTTTTGCATAAGCTTCATATATCCTTGACAAAGGATTGAGTATCTACAGAAGTATCCAGTTATTTGGGTTTGACCCCAGTTTTTTGGGCTTGTCCCCAGTTTTTTGGGCTAGTCCCCACTTGTTGGGCCTGTCCCCAGTATCGCCAGCAGCGCACGATGATCCTGGTACAGTTCATGGCAATGGGACCAGTACTCGCTTTAGGGGCTGACAATTTCATTGTACTGGCTGTATCCGGGATCCTACGTATAATGGTAGACGTACCATACATTCGTTCCTAAGGTTTCTAACGTTTTCACGTTAGCTAAGGTTTTGGCATCTTCATGTCACTAAGTTTGGATAGTTGCCAGTGAGAGCCATACTCCAGTTTACACAAGATCCTTTGGGCTTGTCCCCCGTTTTTGGGCTTGTCCCCAGTTTTTTTGGGCTTGTCCCCAGTTTTTTTTAGGCTTGTCCCCAGTTACTAACTCTTCTCTTATATTGGCTTAGTCATAAGTTATGTTCCATTTCAGGTTTTTGAAGTCAAACAGCCAAGGATCATTGATCCTTACCTTTTACTAAGGTTTTTCTTTTGGTTATCCTGATTGTAAATGTTAAAGATTTAGGATCCTAACTTGGATTCTCAGGTATGATCCATGATCATTTTAATTTTATTCATTATTTATATAAGTGACCCTTATCCTTTGACAACACGACACATGATCCTTGAACATACTGCTTTTTTGAATTGATCAATTATAGGATATTTGATCCTTGATCATATCCTAAAAATTTTTGACATGATTTATTAAACCTTTATTCTATACTTATGAATTCAAAGAAAGTATATAACAACAGTTGAAAAATGAAGAATTCACAAGAATAACAACACATGATGAGCCAAAAGATTAAAGTTTTATTTATTCATCAAAAGTTATACCCTTAAAAGGTTGTCAAAATTGCTAACCCAAGTTTCTACCGGGAAATCGTGGCCCGTCCACTTGGGTTGGCAAAGGGTGTCCATTGTTAACAGGTCTTGAAAGTGCAGGAAATAACAGATGGCAGGATAACAAGTGGTTTCATCCCCCAAACAGAGGATCCCTCCACCACCTATTATCCTACCTATTGTTCAAAGGATCCATGATCCTCAACCCTAATAGCTATTGTTTAGTTATTACAACCCATCATTGTTTAAAACATCATAACCAAAAAACCACTACCAAATCCTAAAAAATGGGCTCCGGCCACGTCTAGAAATATCCATCATTGCCCATTGCTGCAGCTCACACCTTGGCTGCATCACCACCAGCATCAGCACCACCAGCTTGATCCTTCCCGCTGCCACTTGCCTCAATCGCCAAGACCTCGGTAGCCTCTTCTTCATCGTCCAGCTCAGCCAGCTTTGCTTTCCAGCCCTCCTGGTCCCAAGTGGTCCTGTCGAACTCAGGATCCTCAGCCTCCTGGGCCATTTGCAGCTTGATCTTGTACATGGTGATGGCAGCAGAGACTTTAGCATCCTCCAGCACCTCATGCTTCTCATGATCAGCATTAATCTGGGCCATGACTACCTGCTTCTTTGCCAGAGCGAGATCTTTCTCGAGGGAGGAGATGGTTTGATCCTTGGCCAGGAAGATTTTCTGGAACTCCAAATGCTTCTACTCAGCCTCTTCAACGTATGCATCGAAGAGCATTTCAATCTCGGTGAATTTCTGCAAAAAGAAAAGGTAGGGTTCAGGATCCATTATCCTCAAGTGGGCAGGATAATCAGTCAGGGTCAGTGATCCTTACATCGGCAAAGTATTCCTGAAACTGGTGGCGGATGAGGGGCAAGCCTTCCAGATCCTCAGCCTCGGTGACCTTCCTTTTCTTTCCTCTCTTTCCCTTGGAGGTAGTGGGCTTAGGCATTGGAACGATGGGGCTAGCAGCAGTTTTCTTCTTCCCGGAACGGGGAGCTACAGTGCTGAGATCACTGACGCTGAAGCGGGTGGCCGACCTTGAAGATTTTCCAGCGCCTACCAATACAAAACAACAGATAAGTATTCTTGTTTTATTTACATTTAAACATTTAATCATATATAAACTTGGGTACTTACTTGACATTGTGACTGAGCCGGAGGATACTTCTTGAGAATCCTTGGTATTTGCTTGGAATGATCTTGTTGCAGGATCAAGATTCCAGAAAGCGGCGATCCTCTCCTTTGTTGCAGGAGATGAAATGATATGAGAGACAGATGTAGCTACAAAATAAAAAAGAAAGGATCAGTTATCCTCACAGGAACCGGGTTATCCTGTGATCCTTCTATAAGGATCCTCTATCCTACCATGGGTGGCCCACTCTCTTGGGAGATCCTTCCCATCCGAGATAGAATCCCTCCTAACGAAGAAGAAACGCTTCTTCCAGTTGGTGTCATTTTTGGTGGTCTTGAGGATTGGGTGTTCTTCACCGGGTTTATGTTTGAATAAAAAGGGACGTGAACCATGGCTCACAAGGTTAGATAGTTCAGCCAATTCCGACATTCCCAACTCTATATCTTCCTGCTCAATGATTCTCTCAAGGGTATATAAAACCCTCCACATCATTGGCATGGCCTGGACATAGGATATGCCGGTAAGGGAGAAGAAAGACTGGGTAAAAGCAGGGAAAGGATAGGAGTATCCTATCAGAAATGGGGTGGCCGGAAAAGTGACCCAAGTTGCAGAAACGAAGTCACTCAAGGCGGTAGGGTCAAAAGGTTTAAAGACAGAGTCTGCCGGAAAGCAATGACGAATCCGGTCTATCTCCGGATCAGTAAAGCAGCAACGTTCCTTTGGAGAATCTTTGATAATCCCTTGGCTTTTCAAAGGACTATCTTTCTGGTGATCCTTGGCAGGGGATGATCGTAACTACATTCTGGTCTAAAAAATTTGAAGAAGAACGAAAGAATATGAAGAGAGAAGGGAGAGAGAAGTACATGATCAATCTTCGAATGAGGATTTAAAGGGTGTAACGCACGAATTTAAATGCTTCCTGATCCTTATCTCTAACTTGAATTTATAATGATGATTTTGCAGGATTGTCACTTCAATGACATAAGATCAGCAACGGCTAGTTTGATCCTAACGGCTATATATCCGTTAGTTAGTTGCAGATAAGATCGAAAATATAACTCGTTA
Organism: Helianthus tuberosus; assembly: GCA_030545235.1. Lineage (NCBI taxonomy): Eukaryota > Viridiplantae > Streptophyta > Magnoliopsida > Asterales > Asteraceae > Helianthus > Helianthus tuberosus. The sequence goes on along the minus strand of CM060417.1, from coordinate 78,834,021 downwards.
ATTTACGTTTTACTCCTTATATTTTGGGGACAATTGTTAGGGGAGGATTTTCCAATCCTAAGGATCAAGGATCCTCAAGTACTGCCAGGATCACGGATCCTTAATTCTGTTTGAATTTAGGATCCTCAGAATGTGTTGTAGGACTAGGATTTAGGATCCTCATTGTTATCCTTACACTAATGGTTGTCGACCTTGTATGTGAGCTCGTTTTGCAGGAGTATGTGCATGGACTTGGTCTTGCCGATATTCGTGGAGCATATTCCCTCAATATTCCGCACGTGCTTGGCCCTTGTGAACATTATGGAGATCGTGGGAAGCTAGCATGATTAGCGGACAGTTAGTTAGTTTAGTTATTTCTAATTTTAAAAAGGGGATAATAAGCTTGAGTTAGAACACTTAGCGAAATTTAGCAAACACACACTCTCGAAACAGCTCTCGACAGTTTACTTGGCGATTTCATACATTTTTTGCACATTGCACACTAGTGATCCTTGTAACAAGCTTGTTATCATCCCGAGTTGTAACTTTTTTCTGTTTAATCTTAGTTGGTGATCGGTAGTTTCCATCACCCGAGGTTTTTTGTGCCGGAGATCAACTCTTGATCAAGGGCTTTTTCCTCGTATAAATCCTTGTGTCACCTCTTTATTTGATTTGCAAGTTGTTCATACAATTGTTCATAGATTCAGGCATCAGACCTCACAACAAAAGATTTGGTTGCATTATCCTTGCTTGATTTTTGACCAAAACAATTATAAACCCGTTTGTCCTTTTTAACTGTTGGTCTTGAAGTGTCGGACTCAGATTTTGACACTGACTTTGACTCCGCCGTTTCATCTTTTTCCAACACCTGATCGACCACTTTCTTTATTAACTCGGACTCATGATCAGTGTCGGATGATGTAAAAGTGACATCAATGGTGTCTGGCAAGTTATCTGAAGGATCAGATTCCCTCTGTAAGTTGGTTGCCTTTTTGACTCTTTCTGAATTAGGATTTCGTGGAGAATATCCATTTTCAAGCGGAGGTGGACACTTTTTGTAACTGACACTTTGTTTCTTACGAGAATTCTTTTCTTCAGATTTCTCTTTTGTTTCGGAATTCTTCTCTTCAGATGTTTCTTCTTCAAACGCTTTCATGCCTTCAACTGTAGGGTAAATCCTGTCAATCACATAAGAACATGAGTAACTTTTCAACAACTTGTTTACTCTTTCAGTTTCTATCCTCTGAGTTTCTAATTTTTGTTCAAGCTCAACACACATATCAATGTAATAATTGACCATTTCCTGCTTTATCATGTATGCTCCATTGAGTGTCTTCATAGCTGTAGCTTGTTCACTGCTTGACTCGTTATATTGATTCATGGCTTTGTTTAGAACATCATACGATTCTTTCAATATGTTCATGTTGTGAATCAACTCGTTGTTGTGTTTTTTCATAATCTCGCAGTTTTCACAATTCTCCGACACCTTTTCTGCATCTACTTCCGTTTTAATCTCGAAAGCTGGAATTTCTTTGTCCTGCGTCTTTATCACTCGGACTTCTTCATCATCATGTTTATTTCTCTCGACTAGAAATTTCAAATGCTCTTTCATTCTTTCTGCATAATACGAATTATCATCATCATGATCATCTTGTTTTCAACCTTCTTCTTTGCCATTCGAGCCTTTTCAGCATCTCTCTCGGCTAGATATTTTAAGTGCTCTTTCATACTATCTGCCCAATACGAATTATCATCAGCACTGTCTTCAACTATTTTAGCAACAAAATCTTTAGCCTTTAAGATCTCTTCATCCGGACAATATTTGTCCCAGCTAAAACCTTCTGGTAATCTTTCATCCTCTTGATTAACTAGATAAGCTTTCTTTGGTTCTTCAATCTCCTTCCTTGCATGTGAAGTTTGTGGCAATTGTTGATACGGCTGTTGAGCAACTTGATGATAAATCACTTTCCGATAATAATCATTGTTTCCGAAAGGATTTTGAGCTCCACTTGCTTCGGGGTTTGTGCATTCTCGCTTGAAATGCCCTTTTTCCCTGCAACGAAAACAAGTAACTTTGGATTTATCAAATCCTAAAGTAGAAACATTTGCATCACGGAAATCATCTCTTCCTGTAATCTGTTTAAACTTCTCAGCTCTTCTCAACACACTAGCCAAACACCACTTAATATCCATTAATTCCATCTCCTCAGCATCAATCTGATCGTAATCCTCTTTTGTCAACATAGGATTTCCGATCCTTCCTGCAACTAAACTCCCATAAGACTCTAACACAGTCACTAACAAAGACATATGACTTTTGGCTACTTCTTCAGATTAATTTTGATCATTCTCAAGATTTAAAGCAATGTTGCATTGTAGTACTTTGCCACTCTGGGTTGCTGAAAAATTTGGATCGAACGATGGATATGGAGAGAATCCAGTTTTGCTACTTGATCCTTGAGATGAACCTCCAGAAGAACTTTTTGCATTGAAAGCTGTTTCAATCTTTGGTGCAATGTTTGTCTTATCACTAGTACCTCCTTTGTAAAACAGATCAATGTCTTATTCACCATCATAGTTCTTCATTCTCGCTATCTTTCGTTGTTCCATCTCTTGAGCTTCGAGTTGTTCAATAAATTCGCTCAGCGTTAGATTGTCAAATTCAGGTTTATTTTTCAACATCATAAGATACGTGCCCCAAACATCTTGTGGCAACGCATCGGCCAACTTTTCAATCAATTCTTCTTTATCTTTATTGATGTTCAATCTTTTCATATTCATCACCAAATTCCAATATCTTTCTATAATCTGCTTGGTGTTTTCTGTTCTTAATCCACGGAATAGATCAAATTCTTTCTTCAAAAGTGACATTTTGTTCTTGATCATCTCTTTACTTCCAACAAATTTTGATTTTAATTCTTTCCATATCGAATGTGCACTTCCGTTGTGTTGAAGTAAAATCAAGATTTCTTCCTTAATAGCTTGCTGCAAGTGACTAACCATCGTCTTTTCATTTTTGTATTTCTTTTTCTCATCAACACCTAGATCTTTAATATCAACCTCTAAGTAATATGCTTGAACCCAATTTTCAAAACGTTCTGCCCATCCACTATACTCCTCAATACTCATAAGCTTAGGCGGTTTTTGCGTGGTGCCAGTTTCATTTTCTAGCATCGTATTCTGAGTAACAGTGATCGGTGTTGCAAAGGCGTTATAAAACTCGTTTTCCATGTTTCGGTTTCAAAAATTCACACAATCATGCTTTTCAAACGAACTGGAATCCTCAAACAATCAATCTCACACGAACTGGAATCTTTCCCACAACCAATACTTTGATTCAAGCGAAAAGAACTGCTGGAAAACTTCATACGAAATGACTCACACAAATTGGGGTCTTTCAAACGAAATGATCACCTTTCAAGCAAAATGGGGCCACTTCCAAGCGAACTGGAATCAATACTGTTCAATCCGTGCGAAATGGGTAATCAATTCATGCGAATTGAGATAATTTTCAAACGAAATGGTCTTGGTGCGAAATGGAAGTCTGTCTCGTGCGAAATGGCTGCAAATTCAAACGATCTGGTATCCAATTCGTGCGAATTGGAGCTGACGTCACACGATCGGACAGTTTTTGATAAAATTGAACACGTTTTACTTCAAATTAAAGTCTGATTCTTTCAAGGGTTTGTTAAAACAGTGTTTCGCACATTATATGTGAAAATCAAGCCATTTTATCTGTGAAATCTCGTTTAATTTTGAAAAATAGTGAAGAAAGTGAGTAGAAATTAGAATTTTAGATGAAAAACAGCTGAAATGGTAAGAACGCTTCCTCCTGAGCTCTGATACCACTTGTAGGATCGTTTGCACGACCAAACGAGTCGTTCACAAGAGATCTCGTCCAATACGAAAGGCGGAATCAGACGTATCGGAGTTATTTCAGCTGATTTGCACTTAGATTCACTTAAACTATCTCTTGTATTGATATCAGATCGTTTTACAATGCTGGAGAGACTTCGGCAGCACCTCGGCACCGGAATCAGAAAGTTACAAATGAAATCACCAAGGCACGTATTTATAGGCAGACCCATTTCGCACGAGATGGCCTCACACGAAATGGCCATTGCCATTTCGTACGAAATGGACACGTCCCATTTCGTGCGAAATGGTCACATCCTATATGTTTCACATTTTTCTCGTATTTCATGCCCTGATCTATCTAATCTAATACAAGACTTGATATAAGACGAAGTCGACAGACATATTCACCAACAGACTCCCCCTTGGATGTTGACGAAGTCTTCAGTGTCGAGTCTTCGGTATGTCAACTCTTCAGTCTTTATCATTCTTCTCGCTCTCTCCAAAGAATTCTCCATTGTTAGCATCCTCAATCTCTATCTTCTCTCTCTCTCTCTCGCTCTCTCTCTCTTCCAGAATCTCAATCTATCTCTATCTTTTCTTAATCAAATCTCTTGATTCCTTAAGTTCTTCAGCATCAGCAGCTTGCGTGAACAGCAGGATTCAATCCTTGCTCTTTACCATTCAAACTCCCCCTTGAATGTTGATCCATGATCTGAATCTGGCTCTTATGTCTTCAGACTCCCCCTTTCGATAAGTTGGGATCGCAGTCTGGAATTCACGAACGTTTCCTGGCTCTCCATAGCCACAGAATCAGGAACTTGGCTTTATACTTCAGGAGTCGAAACCTGGCTGCTTCTGCCTGCACAGTCTCTACCTCAAAGTAAGATTTTACAACTTAAATCTCTGCTTATCATTTGTAAAAACAATCTCAAATCATTACTTGTAGATATCATCCAAAATGATTTAACATTTATAATCTCGGATGACCACTTGTAAAAATTAACTTTTTCTTTCTTTCTAAACACACTCTCCCAACCCTGTTCATCATGTTTAGCACTCGGAATTTTGAAAATCAGCTTTTCAACATCAGTTGTCGAAAATCTTTTTGATTTTTTTCAAAAATTTATGCTAAAATCACAATATTTTTGGAATTTTGTTTTTAATGGAAAGCAGTAAAAAAAATTTAAAGAAAATATTTTTGCGAGTTTGTGTAAGAGGATCATATCAGTTTTTGACAAACCACTAGCACCGTTGAGCTTTAAACACTTTAAGTTCTAAATGATTCACATAGATTGACCATATTGTTGTCGTCTTAAACTCAATCTAAAAACTTTCGAAATGCTTACCGATACGTTAAGATATATTAATTTTGCACTAAATTCTTATGGACCCCACGATCTCAGCATATCCCCTCATCATGCAATACATTGACTCAAGTAATGCCTTTAAACTTTCATCAACTGTGATATGTGTGAAAACAACGTAGAATGTTTAAACATTAACAATCAAGTCGATCTTTCGATACGCAGAGAAAGTCCAATGTTTAAACAAGAAAGAAATAAAAACAAGTTGAATATGTTTAGATCTTAACCACCAGTTCGATATTCACATATACGCAGGGGTGATCCAAGATTTAAACGAAACACCAAGAAAAATAAAGCAGAACGTTCAGGCACTAACATCCAGTTCGATACTCACGTATACGCAGAGGATGTCCAATGCTTAAACAAAATAAAGAAATCAAACAAGTTTAAATCTTTGCAAAATGAAATGCACAATCACAGTGACTTTTTCAGCAAGTTGTGAAAGTTCACAAACTGACTGGTTTTTATGCTCTTTTAGCATTCAGCGATTACTGAGTAGGTACACAGTCACGAAGGATAAAACTAAGTACTATGCTTTCAACCGCGTTTTCCACTAGAACTAGACTTTTTCATTTAAGTTTGTATCGTTATCGCAAATCTACTAGTCTAGCTGAGCCTATTGTCACATCTTTAGTGAGACCGTTTATCACATTTTAACTTTCCATTTCTTTAGCGTACTGTGACAGTCTAACCGATGTACTATCATTTCCTCTTTTTCACAACAAAACTCATTTTTGATTTTTCGATGTTTTTGACCTTTTAGATTTTATCATGTTTTTGTATTTTTCAAATTTTCAAAATTTCTAAATTTTCTTACTCTCCCTAAAATTCAAAACCATTTAAAGAAAATTTGACTAACCAATGTGAAATGAGTCTTGTATCGAGTCTTGTAGGATCGTTGTGAGACCCAAACGAGTCATTCAGAAGAGATCTCGTCCAATACGAAAGGCGGAAACAGACGTATCGGAGTTATTTCAGTTGATTTGCACTTAGATTCACTTAAACTGTCTCTTGTATTGAAATTAGATCGTTTTACAATGCTGGAGACACTTCGGCAGAGCTTCGCTATCGGAATCGAAACGTTACAAATGAAATCACCAAGGCACGTATTTATAGGCAGTCCATTCCGCATGGAATGGACTCATGCGAAATGGCCAGTTCCATTTCATGCGAAATGGCTCCATCCTACACTTTTCTCGTTTTTCTCGTAAACCGTGCCCTGATCAATCAATCCTATTACAAGACTCGATACAAGACGAAGTCGACAGACATATGCACCAACAGACTCCCCCTTGGATGTCGACGAAGTCTTCAGTGTCGAGTCTTCGGTATGTCAACTCTTCAGTCTTTATCAGTCTTCTCGCTCTCTCCAAAGAATTCTCCATTGTAAGCATCATCAATCTCTATCTTCTTTTTCTCTCTTCCAGAATCTCAACCTGTCTCTATATTCTCTTGATCAGATCTCTTGATTCCTAAAGTTCTTTAGCATCAGCAGCTTGCGTGGACAGCAGGATTCAAAAACTGGCTCTTGCATCTTCAGACTCCCCCTTTCGATAAGCTAGGATCGCAGTCTGATGAAAGTCCACAGGAATCGAAACCTGGCTTTCGCATATCTTTCAGGAGTCGTGACCTGGCTGCTTCTGCCTGCAAAAACTCTACCTCAAAGTAAGTTTCACAAATTTAAATCTTTTCTTATCACTTGTAAAAAACAATCTCAAACAATCTCATGCAAATATCATTCAAAATGATTTAATCTTTAATGACCATTTTAAAAAAAAATACCATTTTTCTTTTTAAACAAACTCTCCCAAACCAATTGTTCATCATGTTTCGCACTTGGAATTTTGAAAATCAGCTTTTCAACCTCAGTTGTCAAAAATCTTTTTGTATTTTCAAATATTTATGCTAAAAACACAATATTTTTTAGATTTTTGTTTTTAAAGAAAAGCAATAAAGAAATATTTACAAACAATATTTTGTGAGTTTGTGTAAGAGGATCATATCAGTTTTTGAGACAAATCACCAACACCGTTAAGCTTTAAACATTTTAAGTTCTAAACGATTCACTTAGATTGTCAGTATACTGATCCACTTAAATTTTCACACAAAGTTCAACTGTTTTGAGATACGAGAATTAATGTTTTTGAGACTTAAACTTATTCGCGTGTACCACCTCAGAATATTCTCCCGTATCCAGACTCCTATATTCAGTCTTACAGGTGAATGTACACCAATGATATCTGTAAGGGGTGAATGCGAGACCATGAGAGCTCAGGCTATTGCTTCCGCAAAATCAGAGAGGTGATGGTTCGACTTTAGGTGTGTTCCCTTTAGAGAATCTTTTCTTCAACAGCACATGATTAGCATTTTTCAATGTTTCATCATTTTTTATTCTGAGGGTGGGCTTTAAAATTAAAGCAGTGCAAAGTATTATACGAGGACTAGGCTATTGCTCCCGCAAAATCAGAAGTCCTGGTATAATACCCCAGATATCATCACAAAGACCTAGTATGTCAGAAATAGAAAGCCCTTCAAACAAGATTTCAGGGGTTACCTATATATCCGAGAGATGTTCCCCACGAGATAAGTAAGTAATGAAATCTAGGTTTATATCTCGAAAACAATCTACTGAATGTGTAAAAACCTACTGGCATATCATCAGTGAGACCGTTTATCCCATTTGACTTTCCAATTCTTTAGCATGCTGTGATTGTCCACTGATGTACTATCATTTCCTCATTTTCACAGCAAAACACTTTTTTGATTTTTATCATGTTTTTGGCTTTTTCAAATTTTCTAATGTTTTTGGATTTTCTGAAATTTCTTACTCCCCCTAAAATTCAAAACCATTTAAAGAAAACTTGACAAACCGATGTGAAATGCTTCAAATCGCCATCCAGTTGGCATAAACAATCAGAACTCCCCCTGACAACAAACTATTTTCCCATTATGATTTCAAAACACTTAAGTTTGTTTTAATCAAAATGGTTTTTCCGGAAAATTAGTTTTGTTGAAACCACTGGTAAGATCGGGGTTTTGTTCATCACTTTGTTCTTTCTACAGATTATGAAATAATCCCCATTTTTAACCACTTGAATGAGAGTTAAAGCAAGTTCAACTTAATGACCTTGATTAACCTCTTGTAGGTGAAAACCCCTTTTTCAACCACTTGTAGTTTCACTTATCAACCATACCACTTGAAGATTGAAATATGACAATTTTCAAGAATACTACCACTTATAAGTCGACATATCATTTAATCAACCACCATTCACAAAAGTGATATTTCTCAAGAAAGATGCCTATTCCTACTCCCCAATTACCAACTTGGGAGTTCTGGCAAGTCCAGATTTTTAGTCGTGATAGGTTCTATCCCAGTTACTAACCTGGGGTGAACCATCTTCATCTGGTTTACTCGTTTTCTTTTCATAAAATTCCTTTACCCTTTTGACCTTCCCATCAATCATTTTTCCAAAAATATTTTGAACTGTGGGGTTAAAGGCTTTTTCAACATCAAATTCTTTCTTTTCGGAAAAGAATTGATTTGAAATTTCAACTTTTCGATTTTTTGATTTTAAATTTTCAGCCTGCAATGGTGGAAAGTTTGCATCATCCAATGGCGGCACTGAATTTTCCCTTTTTAGCTCAACTTGTGGCTCCTCTGACTTTGATGATTCAGATTCATCGCCAGAAAATAGCTCCTCTGATTTTGACGAATCAGAATCATTGCTAGAACTATCATCTGATTTCTTAACAACCCATTTTTGATTGTTAAGCTTCACTTTTCTTCTGTAAAAACTTTTTGAACACTCACCAACCTCAAACTTTGGATTTTTGAAAACTTTAAATTGTTTGGTTGGTGGTTCATTTTCAACCATCTTTTCTTTCAGTTTTTCAGAGACCCCCTGTTTTGTTTGGATTGCCTTTGGACAATTCCTGGCAATATGACCAACTGTTTTGCATTAAAAATAGGTTCTTGTCTCCTTCTTCTAAGCAACATCCTTCTTCATTCCCTCTTGCTTCTTCGCAAGGAATTCTTTGTTTGTCTGTTTCCTGAACAAATTTTCTTTTTCTTCTTCTGATGATATCCCTGAAACAAATACAGTTTTTGGTTTATAAATTTTCTCATTTTTATGATTTTTCGGTGGAATAAAACCTAGACCTTTCTTTTTGAAATTACCATTATGGTTTGGTTTCTTTTGAAAATCCGAATCAGAACTGTAACCCTTTTTCTTGTTTAACCTTTATTTAACTCTTGAGGTGTATTGTTTAGGTTTTTCAGTAAGATTTACATTTTTTATTTCAGAAATATTAATTTCTGTTAGTTTGAAAATCTTTTTGATCATTTCAGTTTTAACACCTCTTATTGGAAATTCTTCATCAGAATATAATTTGTCAGAATCATTCAAAGTATATGCTACTTTGAATGTTTCGTCATTCAAATTATTTTGTGATAACAAAAATTCTTTATTATAAACCCTTTTGTCCTTTTTGACTGTTGGACTTGAAGTATCGGACTTAGACTTTGACTCTGATTTTGACTCCTCCGTGTCATCTTTATCCAACACCTGATCAACCACTTTCTTAACTAACTCTGACTCATGATCAGTGTCGGATGATGTTAAAGTGACATCAATGTTGTCTGGCAAGTTATCTGAAGGCTCAGATTCCCACTGTAAGTTGGTTGCATTTTTGACTCTTTCTGAATTAGTATTTCATGGAGAATATCCATTTTCAAGCGGGGGTGGACACTTGTTATAGCCAAAACTTTGTTTCTTACCAGAATTCTTCACTTCAGTATCCTCTTTTGTTTCGAACTTCTTCACTTCAGATATTTGTTCTTCAAATGCCTTCATGCCTTCAACTGTAGGATAAATCCTGTCAATCACATAAGAAGAACATGAGTAACTTTTTAACAACTTATTTACTCTTTCAGTTTCTATCCTCTGAGTTTCCAACTTCTTTTCAAGCCCAGCACACATATCAATGTAATAATTGACCATTTCCTGCTTTATCATGTATGCTCCATTGAGTGTCTTCATAGCTGTAGCTTTTTCACTGCTTGACTCGTTATATTGATTCATGGCTTTGTTTAGAACATCATACGATTCTTTCAATTTGTTCATGTTGTGAATCAACTCATTGTTGTGTTTTTTCATAATCTCACAGTTTTCACAATTCTCCGACACCTTTTCTGCATCTGCTTCCTTTTTAATCTCGAAAGCTAGAATTTCTTTGTCCTGCGTCTTTATCACTCGGACTTCTTCATCATCATGTTGATTTCTCTCGGCTAGAAATTTCAAATGCTCTTTCATTCTTTCTGCATAATACGAATTATCATCATCATGATCATCTTGTTTAACTAAATAAGCTTTCTTTGATTCTTCATTCTCCTTCCGAGCATGAGCAGTTTGTGTTTGTTGTTGATACGGCTGTTGAGCAACTTGATGATAAATCGCTTTTCGATAGTAATCATTGTTGCCGAACGGATTTTGAGCTCTACTTGCTTTGGGTTTGTGCATTCTCGCTTGAAATGCCCTTTTTCCCTGCAACGAAAACAAGTAACTTTAGATTTATCAAATCCTAAAGTAGAAACATTAGCATCTCGAAAATCATCTCTTCCTGTGATTTGTTTAAACTTTTCAGCTCTTCTCAACACACTAGCCAAACACCACTTTATATCCATTAACTCCATCTCCTCAGCATCAACCTGATCGTAATCCTCTTTTGTCAACATTGGATTTCCGATCCTTCCTGCAACTAAACTCCCATAAGACTCTAACACAGTCACCAACAAAGACATATGACTTTTGGCTACTTCTTCAGAGTAATTTTGATCATTCTTAAGATTTAGGGCAATGTTGCATTGTAGAACTTTGCCACTCTTTGTTGTTGAAAATTTTGGATCGAATGATGGATATGAAGAGAATCCAGTTTTGCTACTTGATCCTTGAGATAAACCTCCAGAAGAGCTTTTTGCATTGAAAGTAGTTTTAATCTTTGGTGCAATGTTGGTCTTATCACTAGTACCTCCTTTGTAATACAGATCAATATCTTGTTCACCATCATAGTTCTTCATTCTCGCTATCTTTCGTTTTTCCATCTCTTGAGCTTCGAGTTCTTCCATAAATTCACTTAGCGTTAAATTGTCAAATTCAGGTTTATTTTTCAACATCATAAGATACGTGCCCCAAACGTCTTGTGGTAACGCATCGGCCAACTTTTCAATCAATTCTTCTTTATCTTTATTGATGTTCAATCTTTTCATATTCATCACCAAATTGCAATATCTATCTATAATCTGCTTGGTGTTTTCAGTTCTTAATCCACGGAATAGATCAAATTCTTTCTTCAAAAGCGACATTTTGTTCTTGATCATCTCTTTACTTCCAACAAACTTTGATTTTAATTCTTTCAATATCGAATGTGCACTTCCGTTATGTTGGAGTAAAATCAAGATTTCTTCCTTAATAGCTTGCTGCAAAAGACTAACCATCATCTTTTTATTTTTGTATTTCTTTTTCTCATCAACACTTAAATCTTTAATATCAACCTTCTGCCCGTTGTCCTTAACCGGTCTAATATATCGAAATTCAGTATATTCCCATGCATCTAGGTAATATGCTTGAACCCAATTTTCAAAACTTTCTGCCCATCCACTATACTCCTCAATACTCATAAGCTTAGGCAGTTTTTGCATGGTGCCCATTTCATTTTCTAGCATCGTATTTTGAGTTACAGTAATCGGGGTAGCAAAGGCATTGTAGAACTCGTTCTCCATGATTCGGTATCAAAAAGTTCACAAATTCAGACTTTCAAACGAAATGGACCCCTTCAAACGATATGGACCTCTTCAAACGAACTGGGTCAATATTGATCAATTCGTGCGAAATGGAGTGTATTCCAAGCGAACTGGATACTATTTCAAACGAAATGATTCCTTCAAGCGAAATGGGGACACTTTCACACGAAATGGGGTCAAAGATGATTAATTCGTGCGAAATGGGAGCAATCTCATGCGAATTGGAACTTTTTCACACGATTTGGACCATTTCGTGCGAAATGGATCAAAGTTCAAACGGATTGGACCAATACGTGAGAAATGGAAGACCAATTCAAACGAAATGAAGCATTCTCGAACGATCTAATGAGTTTTTACCATTTCATGAGGAAGAGTTCTTACCATTTCAGTTGTTTTTTACAAAGAATCACTTTAATTGTATCTTGTATTGATATCAGATCGTTTTACAGGCTGGAGACACTTCGGCAGCACCTCGGCACCGGAATCAGAAAAGTTACAAATGAAATCACCAAGGCACGTATTTATAGGTAGCCCATTTCGCACGGAATGACTCACACGAAATGGCCTTCCCATTTCATGCGAACTGGCCGTTCCCATTTCGTGCGAAATGGCCACATCGCACATGTTTCTCAATTTTCTCGTACTTCGTGCCCTGATCTATCTAATCTATTACAAGACTCGATACAAGACGAAGTCGACAGACATATGCACCAACAGAACCCTCTATAACATGGGCATGCCCTGGCTGTAGCACAAGCCAATAAAGGTGAACAGACTTTGGGTGAAAGCTAGAAAAGGATATGAGAATCCTATCTGGAAAGGAGCAGCGAGAAAGCATACCCAAGTGGCGGTTATGCAATCACTTTTCATGGTGGAATCAAAGGGCCTAAAGTTAGTACCCTTTGGTAAGTGGGAGTGCATCTGATCGATCTCAGGATCGGTGTAACAACCCGATCTTTCAGATTGTTACCTATCGCTGTCATTTCTTTCGTAAACGCTTGTACTCTTGGGATTCAATTAACGCTATGGGTTAAACTATATTTTCAACGCATATTACAACGCTTATTATAACTCTTACTACTTAAAACGCATTTTATCACAATTTACATCGCTTATTACAACGCTTGTTACTTAAACGCTATCGCAACGCAAACTCAAAACGCGGATTTATTTATATGATGTGTGTTAGTTGTGTGTTTATTTGTTGAATGTTATATGGTTATGAACGCAACGCTGATATGCTCAAACACTCACACGCAACTCGATTTGAACGCAACACTTAACAGACGAACCAAAGTTGGAAAACTAACCAAACGCAACCCGGCCATCCACCCGGATGACCATCCGTCCGGATGGAGCCATCCGGACACCGCCACTCGCATCGACTTAACCCTCACCCACCCTCTATAAATACTCGCCGTACACCCTCATTCTAACACTTTGACACACTCATCTGCTCCCCAAGTCTCAGACGCCATTCAAAGCCATTTTGTAAGCTTTTTCACTCAGATCTTCGTTAATCTTCATCTCTAATCACTTCTACTCAATCTTCTTCATCAAAATCACATACACACTTTAACTTTTTCCTGAAAATCACTTATTTTGGACCTCTTGAAGGTGTTTTCCACTCGTTTGCATGGGAAAACTATTGTAAGACATAATTCAATCGAGAATGGTTCAAGATCTAAAGGATTTTCACACTTTTCAACTTAGTTATGAAAGATTTCAGCACTTTTTGATCTGTTTTCAACTTTTCTTCGGTTATTACACAAATTTCGATGGAATCTGGTCTCAATCAGGCTCTCGACTCGCTCCTTAGTCGGAAGCCAGCTGGAAAACGGATTTCCACCGGAGATGGACCAATTGACGGGTCAAACATGAATCTTCATCAAGAACAGCTCGTCTGTCTGAATGGGTGGGAACCATCCGAACGAGTGAACTGGGGTTGGTGTACTCCATTTTTTGACACGTCGTCACGCCGTCTCCGTTAACTTAAAACTTTTACTTAGAAAATTTTACAAAACGTCAACCATAGATCATCAGTCCGAATGGCCAACCGTCCGGATGACCTGACTCTGATGTTATCAATTGTGTAATTTTGTTGCCTCCATTGTTTAAACTTTTAACTAAACTCCAAATTTTAACCAACAACTACAGACGATTCGAATGGCCATCCGACCGGATGACCACCTGTCCGGATGGAACCATCCGCTCGGAGGGACTAGACTCACCGTTTGGATAGACTGTTGGACACTTTTACCCCACTCGACATTCTTTTTACGACCATTCAGCCCCGAAGAAGACTTAAGCTTCTGTTTCCATGCACAGGCTGACCTGACGTGCTGCCTTCAATCCAATCCAGACTGTGTTTACTTGCTAAGCACACACTGTGAGTATACTCGAACCCATTTTTGTTTAACGATCTTTTGGGTGTTACATACGTTCTATATCAAAAGACAACACACAACGCAAACACCTATTAAGCGCTAATCGCTCCCGCATGCTATACGTGATTTGTTGAATGCTTGTTACTATGATTATAAAGTGTTACACTAGACCACCTCTAGCAATGATAGTACTATAGTTTGGACTCAGCACCTGTCGTGGACAGGGATTGCTAGGGATCACATTACTCTACTTCCCATGTTCGCTTCGGCGAACATGTGTAGCGCACACTCTACAATGCAGTCTCGTGGTTAGGTTGTATCATTGTTGATAGTTACATGCTTCGCCCGTTGCGTGTTACATGCTGGTTATGCGTAAACGCTCTTTATACTATTATTTACACAAACATGTGTACTCACCTTTACTTTATGTATTGACTTTTATTTTAATATATGTGACAGGTTGATTTGGATGTTATGTTGGAATCACGTTAGGAAGTCTAGAAACCCACTAAATAAATCTGAGTTGTCAGAATGGAACTTGTTTTTGAGACGGAATATTCGTAATGACTGATATGCTTTATTTGTTTAATAGTATGGGATATTGAACCTTAAAAATACTGTCATTAATAGTTGTTATGGATTCTCATGAACAATCTGTTTCGCTCAGTGCCACGCCATCGGTTGGGGTGTGACAGATTGGTATCAGAGCCATAACTATAGGGAATTAGGTCGAGTCGTATAAAATTGACCTAGTCTATAGTCTAAGTACCAACAGACCCGCTTTGTGGAAACCCAGTAGGGGTTTCGTACGAACCTCTATGCTATACTCTCAGTTGAACTTGCGAAAAACTACATCTTCGTGCGAACCCGCATACTACAGCCTCGTACGAAGGAGCCTTTCCTATGGTGAAATACTACTTGCCTTCCCTAAGGCTGACTTAATACACATGTTTTTGCAAAACCCTCGCATAACACAACTGATTGATTGGGTCGATATTAGGTGTGAAAACTAGGAACTCTCGATAAGATCACTCACTCTACGCGTAGTTTTACTCTCAGCACGAGAACATCTGTTGAGTTAGGAGTGACATCCATACCTCGATAGAGATCTCCATCTCTATCTCGTGGTTATTTAACCACAATTAGGAGCGAAGATGTTAAGTTAGGAGTGAAACCCGCATCTTAATAACGCGTTCCACTCCCTACTTTGATTTTACAAAACTCTCACCAAAGTCTAGACTGTTCCAATGACTTGAGTTACGTAGTAACTGGAAGGATGAGTGTCGTTCGCTGTATTCGGCGAGAGCACAGTCTATTAGGCCAAAGCGTGTACTCGAACTCGTTGGGAATAATCGAATCACTTTGGGTAGTCGACATCTAACACCTAAGACACTTTGTTTCATTTCTAGCCTGCAATCGCCGATTTTACGCGTTATTGATTTTATTGTTAAGTATTTTATGTGTTTTAGATTACGGAAGTTAAACTCTACGATTTTGGTTTCGATTTATGCTTCCCGCTCCGCCAAACATGCACAACTCGCACAACCCTCGAAATCTAAGACACCAACTAATCGCGAACAAACTAAGAACTCTCATACGCTATGCCCGACGCTTATGCTACACGCTATTTCTCGCGACTCTCGGACGCTACACAGCCTTGAAAGATAGGTAAATACGTGCAAAATATGTAGGTGAATACGTGCAAAATGTGTGAATTATGTGCTCATACATGCTTATGTGCCTATGTGTATACGTGCTTATGTGGAATATGTGCCTATGTGCCAATCTGTTATGTGCCTACGTGTTCCTAAGCTTTATGGAGTAATAGTAATAATAATATAATGGGTTGTAAAACGCTAAACTTTTCAAAACCAAACCCGATATAATCGAATCTTGTCTAATCCCTTTGGGATGATATCTGCTGCAGAACTCGCACTCGACAATGTCTTCTCTCGGTTCTCACACTTACCGAAATGCTCAGAGGAACAAGGCTGACAAGTGTATCGTTTCACTTGTGGCCAAGGAAATGGCTAAGGTCATACCACAAATTGTCAGTGAAATCAATGAGGTTAGTAGTAAATTATCCGTCGATTCCAATAATGAAGCGCCTAAAACGCCCTTCAACTTTAAAAAATTCAAAGCCTGCGGTCCTGCAAACTTCACTGGCGAAGATGGACCCAGTGCGATGTTTCAATGGTTTGACTCGATCAAAGTCACCTTCATAAAAAGCGGATGCCCAGAAAATCTCCGCATTGTGAATGCTACTGGTGTCTTTCAGTCCATGGCACTGGATTGGTGGACAGCTGAGCGCAACAGGCGCGGTAACGATGCAGCTTATGGCCTCTCAGGGGAGGAACTCATGGAGCTTATGATGAAGAAGTTATGTCCTCCTCATGAAATCCAGAAGCTAGAGACTGAATTCTGGCACATCAAGCAGGAAGGAGGTGACAATGCTGGTCTCACCACTCGTTTCAAGCAGCGAGTATTATCTGTCCTAGTCAGGTGGACACGCTTGATAAGATAATCAAGAAGTACATTCGAGCTCTCCCTGACTATGTAGCTGATTTTGTTTAGGCAGCAAGGCCTACTACCATTGAGGAAACCTACCAACTCGCAGCTGAGAACAACGACAAACGAGTCTTGGCTGGAGCTTTCAAAACCTAAACCAAGAGCCTCAATCAGGCCACTGCTACTCCCAGCACCGACAATACATCATCTCAAGGTTCAAAGTCTTCACACCAGAGTCACAAGCGAAAGAAAAAACAACAATAAGAACTATGCTACTACAGCCGCTCCACTCAACGCCGTCCCCATACAGCCCAACAACCAGAACCGTCAAGCTACTGTTACCAACGCACCGCCTCCTAAGCGTGCGTACACTGGTATCCACCCTCTGTGCACTACTTGCAACTATCACCATCCGACAGGGGTCAACTGTCGTTTCTGTGAAAACTGCAACATCTTTGGGAACTTTACTGCTCACTGCCGTTCAGGCCTACATCAGCAAGCTGCTCAAGCTCTTCCCACACCTCTAGCTCCACTCCCTGCTCCTCAGGTCAACCCAGCAGCTCCTGCGCCCGCCGTTCATACACGAGCTGGCTACTCTTGTGTTGACCCGAATCATTTTGTTAATGTCTGTCCACTACGTGTGGTAAAACATGACCATCCGTCCAGATGGAGCCATCCGGACACCGCCACTCGCACCGACTTGACCCTCGCCAACCCTCTATAAATACCCGCCATACACCCTCATTCTAACACTTTGACACTCTCATCTGCTCCCCAAGTCTCAGAGGCGATTCAAGGCCATTTTTTAAGCTTTTCTCTCAGATCTTCGTTAATCTTCATCTCTAATCACTTCTACTCAATCTTCTTCATCAAAATCACACACACACTTTAACTTTTTCCTGAAAATCACTGATTTTAGACCTCTTGAAGGTGTTTTCCACTCGTTTGCTTGGGTAAACTGTTGTAGGACATTATTCAATCAAGAATGGTTCACGATCTAAAGGATTTTCACACTTTTCAGCTTAGTTATTAAAGATTTCAGTACTTTTTCATCTGTTTTCAAATTTTCTTCAGTTTTTACACAAATTTCGATGGAATCTAGACTCAATCAGGCTCTCGACTCGCTCCTTAGTTGGAAGTCGGCTGGAAAACGGATTTCCACCGGAGAGATGGACCGATTGACGGGTCAAACATGAATCTTTATCAAGAACAGCTTGTCTGTCTGAATGGGCGGGAGCAATCCGAACGAGTGAACTGGGGTTAGTGTATTCCATTGTTTGACACGTCGTCACGCTGTCTCCGTTAACTTAAAACTTTTAGTTAGAAAATTTTACAAAACATCAACCACAGATTACCCGTCCGAATGGACATCCGTCCGGATGACCATCCATCCGGATGACCTGACTCTGATGTTATCCATTGTTTAATTTTGTTGCCTCCATTGTTTAAACGTTTTTAACTAAACTCCAAATTTTAACAAACAACCATAGATGATTCGAATGGCCATCCGACCGGATGACCATCCGTCTGCATGGAACCATCCGCTTGGATGGACTAGACTCACCGTTCGGATAGACTGTTGGACACTTTTACCCCACTCGACATTTTGTTTACGGCCATTCAGCCCTGAGGAAGACTTATGCTTCTGTTTCCATGCACAGGCTGACCCGACGCGTTCCCTTCAATCCAATCCAGATTGTGTTTACTTGCTAAGCACACACTGTGAGTATACTTGAACCCAATTTCGTTTAACGCACTTTTGGGTGTTACATACGTTCTATATCAAAACACAACACACAACGCAAACACTTATTAAACGCTAACTACTCCCGCATGCTATATGTGATTTGTTGAATGCTTGTTACTATGCTTATACAGTGTTACACTAGACCGCCTCTAGCAACGATAGTACTATACTTTGGACTCGGTACCTTTCGTGGACAGGGGTTGCTAGGGATCACATTATTCTACTTCCCGTGTTCGCTTTGGCGAACATGTGTCGCGCACACTCTACAACGCAGTCTCGTGGTTCGGTTGTATCATTGTTGATAGTTACATGCTTCGCCCGTTACGTGTTCATGCTGGTTATGCGTAAACACTTTTTGTACTATTATTTACGCAAACTTGTGTACTCACCTTTACTTTATGTATTGACTTTTATTTTAACATATGTGACAGGTTGATTTGGATGTTATGCTGGAATCAAGTTAGGAAGTCTAAAAACCACTAAATAAATCTGAGTTGTCGGAATGGAACTTGTTTTTTAGAGGGAATATTTGTAATGACTGATATGCTTTATTTGTTTAATAGTATGGGATATTGACCCTTAAATATACTGTCATTAATAGTTGTTATGGATTCTCATGAACAATCTGTTTCGCTCAGTGCCACGCCCCGATGATTCCGCCATCGGTTGGGGTGTGACAATCGGTGAATCGACAGAGTTCTTGGGATGGTTCTTTTAAAAGGTTTTGGCTTTTTGGGGGACTGTTTTTCTCTTGATCCTTTCTTGGTGAGACTCGGATCATAGTTTTCGTCATGATAGATAAAGAATAGAAAAAGATCAAGAACAGAATTTGAAAGAAAATGGAAGAGATGATACCTGTTGTTTTGGTAAAAAATCACACAAGGATAATGTAACCAAATCTTATTTTTGTGAGGTTGGATGCTTGATTAGATGAACAAATTTATGAACAATTATCAAAAGAAAATGACAATGAACATAAGGATTTATACGAGGAAAAAGCCCTTGATCAATGAATGATCTCCGGCATAAAAAAGCTCGGATAGTGAAAACTATCACTATCAACTGTATTGAACAAGAAAGGTTACAACTTTGGAAGATAACAAGCTCAATACAATGAATTGCTAATGTGAAAGTGTGTGTTCGCCAATGTAGATCAGAGAGTTCGAATGTCAGCTCTTGTGTTTCTAAAAATGAGCTTGTTAACCCCTTAAAAGATAAAAAATATCCTAGTAACTAACTCTCCGAAGATCATGGAAGCCTTCCCACGATCCCCTTAATGGCTATGACTCTCATGCACGTGCCAAAAATAGCATATTCCTTCGAGATTCTCGTATTGACTTAGCCCACGAATACCTGCAAACGTAAACTAAGTACACAAGGAACAATTGTTAAAAATATAAACATTAGTAAGGATCCTTTATCCTCAGACTGCCTGCATTATCCCTTAAGAATCCGTGATCTAGGCCTAGTCTCAAGATGGATAATCCTTAGCATAAAATCCATGCACTAACACTTGTTGGATCTTCGAATGAGGATTTAAAGGAAAAATGTTCAACTTAAATGGAGGATGTTGACCCTATCTCTAACCTATTTATAATGATGATTTGTTGCAGGTGTGACCTATCGCTGACGTCAGTCTGTAACAGCTATATTAAGTTGTAACGACTAGTCCGATATTTATGAAACATGACTTATCTGATTCGTATCCAACCAGTCATGTTTGGGGGAAATTGTTGGGATAGAATTTTAATGCTTATGGATCATGTATCCTTTGTTTGTCCTGGATCACGGATCCTCAGGAAATG
Source organism: Helianthus tuberosus (assembly GCA_030545235.1). Taxonomy (NCBI): domain Eukaryota; kingdom Viridiplantae; phylum Streptophyta; class Magnoliopsida; order Asterales; family Asteraceae; genus Helianthus; species Helianthus tuberosus. The sequence goes on along the minus strand of CM060417.1, from coordinate 78,813,571 downwards.
GTGCAGGATGACTAAGGATCACGGATACTCACTATTATTATAACAAACAAACAATTGTTTCCAATATCCTTTGGCCTTGTTTTGCAGGTTCTTTTCGAAGAGGACCTATTCTAACCGAGAATCAAGGGGAATATGCTCTTATATTCGGCACGTGCATGGGTGAAGGACCGTTGGTGGTGAACATGGGTGCATAGCAAGAATTTCGGATAGTTAGTTTGGATGGATTAGTTGAATATTATAGTGGGGTATTGAGCTTGAATTAATAGTTAGGACACACACTTACACTCTCGCAGACTCTCTCTCAAATACAACCTTCAAACACACTAGCAATCTCATTGTAACAAGCTCAATAGTATCCAAAGTTGTAAACTTTTTCATTCAGTATACTTGATAGTGATAATTTTCACTATCCGAGGTTTTTTATGTCGGAGATCATTCATTGATCAAGAGCTTTTTCCTCGTATAAATCCTCGTGTTCGTTGTCATTTTTATCTGATAATTGTCCATACGTTTGATCAACACAACAAGCACTCTACCTCACATTCAAAGTTTGGTTACATTACCCTTGATCAGATTTTTGACCAAAATAGTCATGTCTTCATGTTTCCATGAAAAGGTTGATTTTCTTCTTTTAAGGAAGGATATGAGATCCTCTTCAATGGAATGAAGGATCTCTGGTCCAATGAATACCTTAATGTCAGGATCCTCAAGTTCCAATATTACCTCCTTAATATCTTATTCCCTCGACTCCATTACGTCTCTTAGAGGTTTTTGTGATTGCTATTGTTAGGGATAGAATTTTATAGCATGTGGATCACGGATCCTCAAGTATAGTCTGGATCACGAATCCTAAGTTCAATTTGAATTAAGGATCCTTAGAAGATGCTGCAGAAAGGCTAAGGATCCAGAATCCTCATTATTATCCTAAACTAACAATTGTTTCCATCATCTTTTAGATTGTTTTGCAGGTGTATTCGAAGTGGACTTGGTCCAGCCGAGATTCCAGGGGAATATGTTTGACATTTGTGCACGTGCAATAGCTCCATGACCGTTGTGGTGATCGTGGGGAAGCTAGCACCAAATTCGGATAGTTTATTACTTAGTTATTTTCTAAATTTAAAGGGGATAACAAGCTTTATTTAGTAACTTAGCTACACATATACACACATCTCAAACTCTCTGCAAACTCTTGGCGATTACACACTAACACTCTAGCAATCATTGTACCAAGCTTGTTATCATCCGAAGTGGTAAACTTTATTTGTTAAATATAGTTGGTGATCGGTAGTTTACATTACCCGAGGGTTTTTATGCCGGAGATCATTCATTGATCAAGGGCTTTTTCCTCGTACAAATCCTTGTGTTGATCATTCATTTCATTCATTTTGTTGTTTACACATTTGTTCAATTAACCAAGCATCTAACCTCACAAAAATCAGATTTGGTTACTTTATCCTTGAGTGATTTTTTACCAAAACAGTTTGGCGCCCACCGTGGGGTAATCGGTGCTTCATTCTTGAAAAATCTTGTTCATTTTGTTCATTTTTATTCATTACCTTCAACCACAAGGCTTCTCATGGGAAGAACACTTCGAGCTCCATGACGACGATCACTTCATCACAGGGCATTCCACCTTTGCCTCCTGTTCCTTCTGGATCCCAGAAGAATGCTGCGAAGAAACAAACCCCCGTTTTCACAAAAGCAACTACTGCTGTTTCTTCTGCTCCTACTAACAATGATCTTTATTCTTTGATTTTGCAGATGAAGGATTACATGCAGCAGCAAGACAAAACTAATGACAGGATCCTTCATGAGATTGACGAAATCAAGAAATTGAAGAGATCAACGGAGGATCACTCTCCATTGGTGCCTAGATCACTGGATTTCGGCACTCCAGCAACAACTGCCCAGCATTCCACGACATCAAGTGTCCAATACAATGGATGATCATCAAGTATGCACTATGGATCATCGGCAATGATACAGGCTCAAGGATCCTACTTCCAGCCTTCAGGATCCTCTCTTCAGCCTCAAGGATCCTCCTTTCAGCATCAAGGATCCTTCTCTAGTTTGGGAGGATACATGGGGACTCTATCGGCTCAAGGATCCTACCCTCAGCATCCTGGATCCTTATCACAGGTTCAAGGATCCTCATCACAGGTTCACGGATCCTCATCGCAAGTTCACGGATCCATGGAGTATCCTCCAAGACCTTCAGCTCCGATGCGTACTGGATCCAATATCTTTCAGGATCAAGGATCCTTAGGGAGTTAGCAACCAAGAAGTCCAGAGATTCATGTGGGAGACTTCATCCTCATGCAGACTATTGCTTCATCTGGTCCCTCAATCATACCAGAATCACATCAGGAATCCCAGCCTCGAATCAATCAGGAGGTAACACTTTAAATACACCTTATAATACTAACCATGGCTTTGTGCAGGAACCGGGAATCAACCAAGCTATGTCAAGGGAGTTGCAAAAACTCAAGGATATGATATCCAGTGTCCCAGGAGCGATCAAGCCCATTCCTGAGATTCCGGATGGGAGTCACAAGGTATCTCGCTTTGCACCACCTATATCTCGCTTTGCACCACCTATCTTGCTTTGCACCACCTATATGTGATCAAGCCCATTCATGTAGTAGGAGATTTGAACGATTAACTAGTGATTTATATAGGGTAACTCAAGGTCATAATGAATCACTAAGGGATTACATAGGATATATATAACTAAATTCAGTAGAGAATCCTTAGAAATCCCTAACTTAGATATTGCCATAGCTGTAGAGGCTGTTAAAATGGGTTTACTTAAGGATTCACAATTCTATGATGATCTTGTTATGACACCTTGAAGGAACCTTGATGAAGTAAGAAACAGGGCCCTAAGATTCATCCGCTTAGAGGATGATAAAAGGATCCAGGAGAGACTGTCTGGATCCTCAAAACAAGAAAAGCAAGGATCCTATTTCAGAAATAACAAGTCCAAGCCATACAACAAATCTGATAATCAGAATGTGTATACTGTGGAACAAGAGGAAGATGATGAAGATTATACTCCTATTTCTAAGTATTGTTTTGCTGTTGATAATAATGAATTAATCCTTGCTATGCAGAACTTAGGTGATAAAGCAAGATGGCCGAGAAAAAGTGACAAGCCAGCTGCTACAAAAGACAAATCTAAGTGGTGTGCTTATCATGAAGACTTTGGTCATCTCCCAGATGAATGCATAGCACTGAGGAAAGAGATTGGTTACCTCTTGAGCAAAGGATACTTAAAGGAGCTATTCGGAAGAAAGAAATCAAGGATCCAGGATCCTGAAAAAATTCCTGAGAGAGCTCCTGCTCCACCAGCTGATTCCCAAATTATTAATTTCATTTTCGGTGGATCTGACATATGTGGCACTTCATTTTTAGCAGCGAAGAGGCATGCAAAGGAGACAAAAATGGAGAATGGGGACAGACCTATTCGTATTTCCATCCTTACACAGGAAAAAGTTATATCCTTTGATGAGGATGACCGTGTGGATATTCAGGATCCTCATCATGATGGTCTTGTTATTACATTGTTTATTTCTAACCATTTTGTTCGCAGGATTCTCATTGATAGGGGAAGCTCGGTGAACATTATCCAACTAGATGTCCTCAAAAGGATGAACATTCCTGAATTCGAGATCATTCCAGGATCATCTGTCCTCGTGGGATTCAGTGGAGAGACCAAGAATACATTGGGGGACATCAAACTTCCTATTTATATAGAGGGAGTTAATTCTATTAAAAAAATTTGTGTTATTGATTGCTTATCTTGTTGTAATGTTATCCTTGGCAGGCCATGGATACATGATATGAAAATAGTCCCATCTACATATCATCAGAGTGTTAAGCTCCCTACTCCATAGGGGGTGGTAAAGATTGAAAGTGATCAGCAAGAAGCCAAGAATTGCTACACATCATCAATGAAGCCAGCCTCAAGACCTAGGGAAGCATAGCAATTAAAGCATCCTCCAAGGGATGTCCTGGGCGAGAGAGCAGGATGCCAAAGATATTCTGCTAAACCTAGAGGATCCTGAATCCAAGATTTTTATAGGATCCGGGATCCTTGACAGTATTGAGCAGGATCTAATATCCTTCTTGAGGAGAAGGAAAACTACCTTTGCTTGGAAACATGAAGACATGGCATGTATTTCTAAGGATGTAATTACTCCTAAACTTGGTATTGACAGGTCCTTCAAACCAATCCATCAAAAAAAGGAGGAAGTTTGCACCTGAAAAAAATGCCATTATCCAAGAGGAGGTAGACAAACTGCTCAAAGCAGGTATGATTAGAGAGGTAAAGTATCCAAGATGGTTAGCCAATGTGGTTGTTGTTCAAAAGAAGAATGGAAAGTGGGGGGTATGTGTCGAATTTACTGATTTAAATAAGGCATGTCCCAAGGATCCTTTCCCTTTACCCCACATTGACTCCATGGTGGATGCTACAGCGGGTCATGAATTGTTAACTTTTATGGATGCTTCATCTAGATTCCAACAAATTCAGATGGAACCATCTGATCAAGAGGCTATGCCCTTTGGACCAAGAAATGTAGGTGCTACATACCAAAGGCTAGTAAATATGATGTTTAAAGAACAAATTGGACACACAATGGAAGTCTATATTGATTATATGGTGGTTAAGTCCAAGAGAGCTTAGGATCACCTTAAATATTTGGAGGAAGCATTTGATATCCTTGATAGATACAACATGAAATTGAATCCTTCCAAATGCCACTTGGGTGTAAAAGCTGGAAAATTCTTAGGTTACATGGTGACAAAAAGAGGGATAGAGGCAAGTCCAGAACAAATCAAGGCCATTGTGAACATCAAGTCTCCTGCCAATGCTAAGGATGTGCAAAGATTGATAGGAAGGATCGCAGCCTTGAACCGATTCATCTCAAAGTCATAAGAGAAATGTAAAGAATTCTATGACATCCCGAGAAAGAATAAAAAGTTTGAGTGGACTGAAAAGCATGAAAATGCCCTCAAGGCCCTTAAGGATTACCTATCCTCAGCTCCCGCTTTAATGAAACCAGAGAATGGGGATATATTATCCTTATATTTAGCAGTTTCTTCTAAGGCGGTAAGTGCAGTCCTTGTTAACGATCATGAAGGTACTCAACATCATGTATACTATGTAAGTAAAAGTCTACTTGATGCTGAGTCTAGGTATTCTCATTTAGAGAAACTTATTCTTGCTATAATCATGGCATCTACTAAATTACGTCATTATTTTGAGACTCATCCTATTATTGTTTAGACTGACTTTCCAATCAAGAATGTTCTCAGGAAACCTGAAATGTCAGGAAGGATGGCAAAGTGGGAAGTCAAGCTTAGTGCATATGATATCAAATATAAACCAAGAACTGCCATTAAATCTCAGGCCTTGGCCGACTTTGTGGTTGATTTTAGTAGTGATCTACAAAGGGAAGCTGAATTGGAAGTTCAACATCTTGAAGAGACTAAGGATCCTTGGATACTCTTCACAGATAGGGCTTCAAATGTCAAAGGAACTGGACTAGGCATACTACTAAAATCGCCACAGGGGGACATTATAACCCACTCAATTGCTTGTGAGTTTCAAACTACTAATAATGAGGCTGAGTATGAGGCCTTAATAGCTGGTTTGCAAATTACGATGCACAAGAGGATCAGGTATCTTGAGGTACATGTAGATTCTTTGTTAATTACAAATCACTACAATGGTTCTTATGTTGTTAAAGGTGAAAGACTAATCAAATATCTTGAGATAGTCAAGAAATTGGCAGACTCTTTTGCTTCTTTTAGTTTGACACAGGTACCCACGGAAGAAAATGCAGAAGCTGATGCTTTAGCCAACCTTGGATCATCATTAAAGATTCCAGAGGATGTTAGGATACCAATTATACATATCTTAACTCCTGCTATAGAGCATAACACAGCCATGGAGATAGTGGAGGATTCTGCAATCATACCTAGTGATGGTGCACAATCAAGTTCAGGATCCTGGATTCTTCCAATCCTGAGATATATACAACATGGAGAGATTCCTACTGGAGAAAATCCTAGAGCTTTCAAAGTCAAGGTATCTCAATTTACAATACTAAATAACGCATAATATATAAATGATCTCTTGCAGGTCCATATCTAAGGTGCATCGAGGATCCAGAAATTCAAGAAGTTCTGAAGGATTTCCATGAAGGAGATTGTGGAAACCACACTGGGGGTAGAGCACTATTCTCAAGGATCCTTAGAACAGGATATTATTGGCCTACCATGAAGAAGGATGTTGTGGATTATGCAAAGAAATGTGATGCTTGTCAAAGACATAGTAATATCCTTCATCAACCAGCGGAGCTCCTGCATCCTATATCCTCTTCCTGGCCATTCATGAGATGGGGAATGGATATAGTTGGCAAACTTCCCAAAGCACCAGGAGGAAAAGTGTTTATGCTTGCTATGACTTATTACTTTTCCAAATGGATAGAAGCTAAAGCCTTTGCACAAGTCAGAGAAAAGGAAGTGATATCCTTTATTAAAAGAAACATCATTACTAGATTTGGCATGCCTTCAGAAATTGTTTGTGTTAATGGATCCCAATTCATTGGGAGTAGAACTACTAACTTTTGTGACAGCTGGGGGATTAGGATGATAACATCAACACCAGTCCACCCACAAGCTAATGGTCAAGCAGAATCATCTAACAAGATCATCATCAACAACTTGAAGAAGAAGCTTGGATCCAAGAAAGGAAAATGGGCAGAAGAGCTACCTTATGTATTATGGGCGGATAGAACAACTCCCAAGAATGCTACTGGTCAGACTCCATTTTCTATGGTGTTTGGAGCTGAATTTGTGATCCCTAAAGAGACGGTAGTACCTACTGCAAGAACAAACATCCGTGATCCTAAAGGAAATGCTAAAAACTTGGTCAAGATTTGGATACCATAGAAGAACTCAGGGATTTAGCAAGGATAAGATTGGCTAGCTATCAACAAAGAATGGCTAGAGCTTATAACTAAAATGTCAGTATCAGAAAGTTTCAAGTTGGCAACATGGTATTGAGGAAAGCATTCCAAAACACCACAAATCCTGCTGATGGCAAGCTAGCACCAAAATGGGAAGGCCCCTACCTAATTGAAGCTGAGGCAGGAAATGGGGCATATCGTTTATTAACAATGGAAGGTGACCTCTTACCAAGAGCTTGGAATGCTGTCCATTTAAAGAAGTACTTCATGTAAGAAGGATCCAGGATCCTTAGATATCCTTATACTCAGATCATAGTAAGGATCCTTAGAGGATTTATGATCCTCATTCTGGTAATGATTTCATTATTATTTCTCTAATTCTTTAATTCATTTGATTATAAGGAAAGGATATTAACATCCTTTATCCTATTTCATCAAGTTCTGAGTTTTGCAGAAGTAGGTGTATTTTTTACAAAGGATCAAGTATTCAGTCAAATCTTCAGATTTTTTGGGCTTGTCCTCAGTTTATTGGGCTTGTCCCCAGTTTAAGGTATCTATTACCTTCTACAAATCAGGTTCTTACACCTTCGCCAGTTGCGCACGATTATCCTAGTGCAGTTAAAGGCAATGGGACCAGTACCCGCTTTAGGGGCTGACAATTTCATTATACTTGCTGTATTTAGGATCCTAAGTATAATGGTAGACGTACCATACATTTGTTCCTAAGGTTTCTAACGTTTTCACGTTAGCTAAGGTTTTGGCATCTTCATGTCACTAAGTTTGGATAGTCGCTAGTTTGGGCCATACTCCAGTTTACACAAGATTCTTTGGGCTTATCCCCAGTTTTTAGGCTTGTCCCCAGATTGTTGGGCTTGTCCCAGATTGTTGGGCTTGTCCCCAGTTGCTAATGTTTTCTTTCTATGATGATTAGCTCAGTCCCAAGTGATCTATTATTACAGGTTTCCAAAGTTCAACAGTTAAGGATCCGGGATCCTAACTTTTTGATGGTTCTTATTATTATTGGCACAGTTGTAAGTGTTAAGGATATAGAATCCTAACTTGGATTCTCTGGTATGATCCTTGTTAGTTTTAACTTTATTCTTGGTTTTTCAATTTTACCCTTATCCTTTGACAACAGGATATATGATCCTTGATCATATAGTGTTTTTTCTTTTGACTTAAACCAATTTCAATATACATTTGATATTCTAACAGTTATAAATCCTAAGATTTTAGAATAAGAATTGACAAATAAATGTATATGAAACAACATATAAAGGCAAAATCAACAGCACAAGAGATAGCCAAAAGTTAAAGTTTTATTTATTTATCAAGATTAACCCTTTAAAAGGTTGTCAAAATTGCCAACCCAAGTTTCTACAAGCAAAACGTGGCCCGTCCACCTGGGTTGGCAAAGAGTGTCTATACTAAAGGTTCGTTAAGTGCATGAAATAAAAGCTGAGGGGCATCAAAGGCTTCATCCTCCACAAACAGAAGGACCCATCCACCTTTGCTAACCTCCCTATTATCCTAAGGATCAGTGATCCTTAACCCTAACAACTATTGTTCAAAGTTATTACGGACCATAATTGTTCGAAATCAAAACACCATCAAATAAAACTACCAAACCATAAAAAATGGGCTCCGGCCACGTCTAGAAATATCCATCGTCGCCCATTTATGCAGCTTACACCTTCACTGCCTCATCCACCTTCTCTTCATCACCTTTGCCACTGCCACCTGCTGCTGCCTCCTCAAGATCCTTGACCTCATTGCGTCTGGCTTCAAGAGCTGGCACCTCCTCAAGCTCATCCTTATCTCCAAGCTCAGCCAGCCTCTTTGCCCAAGCCTCCAAATCCCATTCAGACCTGTCAAATGAAGGATCAGCAGCTTCCTTGGCCATTTGAAGCTTGATTTTCAGCATGGCGATGGTAGTAGAGAGTTTGGCCCCATCCATGATCTCCATCCTCTCCTTGGTGGTTGTGATCTCAGCGAGAAGTAACTCCTTATGCAGGTTGTTGTTATCCTTCTCTAGCAAGGAGATCTTTTTATCTTTGGCAAGTGCAATTTTTTGGAGATCAAGGATTTTCTGCTCGGCTTCGGCCACGTGTTGGTCAAGGAGGATTTGGACTTCAGCAAATTTCTGCACAAAAAGAATTCAGCATTCAGGATCCTATATCCTCAAGGGAAATACAAATTTTAGGATATAATATCCTTACCTCGGAGACATACTCTTGAAGCTGACGTTCCATGAGAGGGAGGCCTTCAGTGGGTTCAGCAGTCTTCTTCCTTTTGGTTCCCTTACCCCTGGTGCTCATGCCCTTAGGCTCATGATTGCTTTGGCTTGCAGCCAGCTCTTTCTTAAGGGACCGTGGGGATGCAATATCTTAAAGATCAGCGACGCTGAACCTGGAAGCAGACTTGGAAGATTTACCAGCACCTACAAGCATAATATACAGATAAGTATTCATATTCTAATTTTATTAAACATTTATATATGCACATATATGGATACTTACTTGACATTGTGTAGGAAGTAGATGGGATTTCTTCTGGATCCTTTGACCTTGGTGGAAATGTTCTGATGGCAGGATCAAGCTTCCAGAAAGCTTCAACTCTTTCTTTGGTGACAGGTGATTCTTGAATATGTGACAGGGTGATAGCTGCATAGACAGAAATAAAGGATCAGGTATCCTCAACAGAAGAGAAAGATTCTTACCGTTGTCCTAGTCTAAGGATCCTATATCCTACCATATGTGTTCCATTTCTTGGGAAGATGACTTCCGTTTGGAATGGAATACCTTCTGACAAAGAAGAATTGATTCCTCCAGTTGGTGTCATTCTTTGTGGTTTTAAGAATGGGATGAGGCTGCTGGGGTTTAGACTTGAAGAGATATCGGTAAGAACCATGGCTTACAAGATTGTACAGTTGGCTCAACTCGAACATGCCTATATATATACCCTCATGCTCTACAATGTACTCATGTGTGTACAAGACCCTCCACACCATCGGCATAGCTTGGATGTAGCATAAACCGGTAAGTGTGAAGAAGCCCTGTGTGAGAACAGGGAAATGATATGTAAACCCTATTTGAAAAGGGGCTGCAGGGAAGGTGATCCATGTGTCTGACACACAATCGCTTTTGGTTGAGGAATCAAAAGGCCGGAAAATGGTACCATCAGGAAAACAGGGGCGAAACTGATCAACTTCAGGATTAGTGAATCGGCAAAGCTCCATTGTAGGGTTTTTTGTTAGACCCTGACTCTTTAAAGGGCTATTATGATCAGGATTCTTAGCGGGAGAAGAACGGGTACTCATTTTCGCCATGGATATTCGAAGAACAGAGGATTAGATAGCAGAAGATTAGAGAGAATGAAGAAGGAAATACCTGATAAGGTCTTTTAATGAGGATTTAAAGGGGAGGATCTCAAATATAAATGCAGATTTCAATCCTTATCTCTAACCTATTTATAATGATTATTGTTGCAGGAGATGAATATCGCTGACATCATCATTGTAACGGCTATATCCATTTGCAACGACTAGTCCGAAAATTGTTGAAACATGATTATCTAATCGGATATCAACTAGTCATGTTTGGGGGCAATTGTTAGGGATAGAATTTTATAGCATGTGGATCACGGATCCTCAAGTATAGTCTGGATCACGGATCCTCGGTTCAGTTTGAATTAAGGATCCTCAAAAGATGCTACAGAAAGGCTAAGGATCCAGGATCCTCATTATTATCCTAAACTAACAATTATTTCCATCATCTTTTAGATTATTTTGCAGGTGTATTCGAAGTAGACTTGGTCCAGCTGAGATTCCAGGGGAATATGCTTGACATTTGTGCATGTGCAATAGCTCCATGACCGTTGTGGTGATCGTGGGGAAGCTAGCACCAAATTTGGATAGTTTGTTACTTAGTTATTTTCTAAATTTAAAGGGGATAACAAGCTTTATTTAGTAACTTAGCTACACATATACACACTGTTTTGGTCAAAAATTACCGAAGCAATTAAGTGATCAAATTAGTTAAGTGAGGTAGTGTGCTAAGTAAGTGTGTTGAAAATATGCTGATTAAGTTATTTGCAAAAACAGTTTTCAGGATACGGCTCAGGATATTGAGCTGTATTTACGATCAAACTATGAGCAAAAAGTAAAGAGGGTGACACGAGATATACGAGGAAAGCCCTTGATCAATCTAGATCGCCGGCACAAAACCTCGGGAGCTAACAATCACAGCTGCCTTGTTCTTCTTATTACTTCAAACTTCAGGATACAGTGCAGGATATTGATCAGATCGCTAAGTATTACAATGCTTTTTGTGAAAGTGAAAGTTGCGAGAGAGTAAAGTGTTAGAGAGCAGTGAGTGTTGTTGTGTCCTATTCGATCTGATTTATCCAACTATTTATAGCTAAGAAATACAAACAAAAATTCCTATAAACGGGGGATGCCTCCGAATATTCCATAGTTAACGTTATGGACCGAGTAAAGCGGCTTCAACGTCTTCCTTTGAACGACTTAGACCGAGTCTTCCGGGGAAAGGGTCCTCATGAACGTTACGAGCTTGGAATCATATTCCTGCACATAATTCGTTATTGATCCTCAGGATACCGTTCAAGATGTTACCAATATCCTAAATGAGCATCCCAGGCATGAACATATATCATACAACCAATATATAACTTAAGATATTACCTAGGATATGGGCTCAGAATTTCACCCATAACAATTGTCCCCAAAAAATGTTACCGTTTAGTATCCTAGCACTAACGGTTATATTTTTTACGAATAACGAGGCAATGAAGAGATTAGACCTTGATGTGACAGCTTGTAACCGCTTAGTCTATAATTACTCATTACCTCCCTATAACTTCTCATCCTCATCCTCTTTTAACCTTTACCGAAGAGAAAAAAGGTAAACATATCTCTCTCAATCCCATCTTCCTCCTTCATTCTGTTCAATATTCCGACACCATGAGACAAACAAGATCAAGCTCCGGTGATTCTGCTCCCACGTTCATTCACCAGAATCTTCTCCAAGAACCGGAGAAAGAGATATGCTCTTTCGATAGTGCCCACTTGTCGGCTCTCAAATCCTCCAACATCTTCCCGAAAGGGACGGTGTTCCGGCCGTTTGACCGGGAAATCCGGTCGGACATGGTTTCCGACGAGTGGTTATGTTTTAATGCCTTTCCCTTTACCTTAGGATTGCAGTTTCCCTTTCCAGATTTCATCACTGATTTCTTTAATACCATGAAAATCTGTTTTAGCCAAACAATGCCGATGCTCTGGCGAGTCTTGTCCATTCTTGATCAGATCAAGAGGAATCATATTCCTGACCTTTCCGTTCATGACCTCCCCTTAGCATATCGGCTTAGATGCCATGGTTCCTGTAGATTCTTGTTCTATTCTACCTTCGGTGATCCACTGATACTTTGTGCCACCAGGAATGAGGAGAAATGTCAATCCAAATTCTTCTTTGTAAAAAGAGACTCAATCCCTGGTGGAATAGAATATCCAGTGAAGTGGTTGAGAAAGGGTAGGATTTAGGGTTTAAGGATGATCCTGCCTTATATCCTGTTTCATATCTTGTACTAATTTTTTTCATTTTCTTATACACAACTGATTTCAGGAAGCTTGCACCACCCCTAGCTGACTCACAGAAGAGAATTGACGCTATCAGACTCCTCCCAGAGGCTGAAAGAAGTTTCAACCCATTTCCAGCATCTCCAAGTCCACTTTCCAGTGCAAACATGTCTGGTAAGGATCCTACACGATATCCTGCATACATGTTTTTATTTGATATATTTAGGAAAGAATTTCACTCCCTGTATGCAGACTCTAGCAAAGTTCCAGTCTTCCTGGACCTTGATGAGCTTGATAGCTACCCCACTCCAGTGGATGTCAAGAAAGAAACTCCTGCTATTACCAGTTCCAAGCCGCTCCCGGCTCCCAAGCCTACTCCGAGAACCCGTGCTTCCACCTCCAAGAAGAGGAAAGGTTCTGAGGTCAGCACTCCAGGTCCTAAGGGGTTCTCATACGAAGAACTCAGCTTCACTGATTCCTTAGAACCGATGACATCCTTCCTCAACAAGGTAATATCCTGCGACTATATCCTGCACACATATCCTGATAGGATATCCTGACAGGATATCCTGGTTAATATATTTTGACTTATACCTGAATTTTGACGTATAGGGCCTCCAGCATCTGCTTCATCTTTACATCGATGCTTGCAGCACAAACAAGTTCCAGGAGGCCAGGATCAAACAGCTTGAGACCACTGTTGCCGACCAAGGGGCCATTGCTGAAGTCAAGACCCGGCATTATGAGGACAAATTGAAGAAGGTCATTCAGGATGCTGAGATAAAGCTGGCTGCCGTTCAAGTGGAGCATGAGCAGGCCATGGTCTATTTCCGGGAAGGGATCAAGAACTCAGCCATTGTCTCTCTGCTGTAAGCTCGCATCAAGATGGCTTATGAGGCCAATGAGACAGGTCTTGAATGCCCAACCTGGCCGGTTGATTCCTGGGTGACGAAGCTGAAGGTTCTTGGAGGCAAAGCTGTGCCACTTCCTGCTGAGACTGGCGAATCCTCTAAGTCAGCAGAGCCAGTGAACAAGGCTGGAAAAAAGAAGGATGATGGGACGGATGCTGGCGAGGATGCTGCTCAGGATGCTGGGGCCGAGAAGACGGAGAAGGCTGGTGAAGATGCCGCTGTGTGAGGGCATTCAAGTGGGCGATGATGGATGTTGATGCCTAGGCCGGAGCCCACTTTTTAAATTTGATCGTTGGTTTGTAACCCTAAAACAATTTACTTTTCCTACATTTGAACAATATGATGGCCAAAGGTGGAGGGATCCTGAGTTTCAGGACGAAGCCCTTGGTCATCAACGTTAGTATGCTTTACTTTTAGACAATACAACAGTTGGAGGTGGATGGGTCTTGGTTTGAGACAAAACCTTCAACTGTTAAGTAAATATGGTAAGGAGCTAATCGTGCTTTTGGTGGATGGACCTTGGTTTGAGGTGAAACCAAAAGCACAACTTTTGATATGTTAATAATATATCCTTCTTTTTGCTTTATTTCTGTTGTTATACCTTTACTGCATAAATCTTATTTATGAAAACAGTTTTGTTTGAATATTCTTGGGAACATATTGTAAGAGTATCCTGAGAGATATCCTGCTCAGGATACTGCCACATAACTTATAAAACTCAAGTTATCCAAATAAAAAGGAGAGATCATACCAGAGGTTCCTAAAGAGTCAGCTCCAATTTTCCATCATAGGAATGTCCCCAGTGCACATTTATAAGTTTGAATCCATCCTTTAAATTGTATGATGTATGCCCCCTGTGTTCATCATATGCAAGCATAGTTATACTTTAGTTTTTCCGTAGATAAATCCTGAACATTCTGGGGATAAACCCTTAACATCCTGAGGATAAACCCTTAATATCCTGGGGATAAACCCTGATTTTCATGCGCTACAGGCGGGAGTGTATAAACTCCAAGACTTTGAAAGGTGAAAACCTTTAAACCTTAGAGAATATGAAAATACCCTTTCGTGAGAGAGGGTGATCAATCCTTATATACCTTTAGGATCCAAGATATAGCCAATAGTAACGAAATTGTCAGCCACTTTTACATGAACTGGTCCCGCTACCTTGAACTATCCCTAGATAACTTGCGCTCTAGGCGGGGTGTTTAAACCCAATTCATAAGAAAGGTAAATACCTTTAATCCTTTGAAGGGATTAGAATCCCTTACACGTGAGAGAGGGGGCCAATCCTCTAATCCTTCTAAATATCCTAAGCGTGTATCCTGGAGCTATATCCTGAGGCATATTCTGCAAAATAATCTTAAACTAAGGTGGGTGTTAGCTTGGCTAACACCCCTCCGATGCTTAAGTCAGTATTGGGTTCAAGATAATAAACAAATTCAAATATATTTAAAAGAGGTAGAATACATACCATTCTGAGATAGAAATTAAATTCTATTCTTACTTGAAATAGAGCTTTAAGTGTATAGCATTCCAGGATCTTGATAGCATATCCCCCACCATACTCTTGAGTCGGTATGCTCCTTTCCCTGATTCTGATTCAACCTCGTATGGTCCTTCCCACTTTGGAGCCAACTTTCCATCGGCAGGATTAGTAGTATTTTGAAAAGACTTCCTTAATACCCAATCCCCAACTTGAAATCTTCTAGTCCTTATATTCTTGTTATACGCTCTGGATATCCTCTGTTGATATGCTGCCATCCTTAGCCTTGTTGCATCTCTTGTTTCGTCTACAGTGTCCAAATATTGGCACAAAGCTTCAGGATTCTGCTCAGGATCCCGGAGGATAGATCTTGCCGTAGGTATCACCATTTCTGTTGGGATCACTGCTTCTGCTTCAAATACCAAGGAAAACAGGGTTTGGCCAGTTGCATTTTTTACCGTTGTTCTATCAGCCCATAAAACAAAGGGTAGTTCTTCTGCCCATCTTCCTTTCTTAGCTCCTAGTCTCTTCTTCAAGTTGTTGACAATTATCTTGTTCGAGGATTCAGCTTGTCCATTTGCTTGAGGATGTACTGGAGTAGATGTGATCATTTTAATTCCCCAACTCTTTCAAAACTCAGTAGTCCTCTTACTTATAAACTGAGATCCATTGTCACAAATGATTTCAGCTGGTACTCCAAATCTGGTCAGGATATTCCTATTTATGAAGGATGCTACTTCTTGGTCTCTAACTTGAACAAATGCTTCAGCTTCAACCCATTTAGAAAAATAGTCAGTCATTGCCAGCATAAAGACTTTTCCTCCTGGAGCTTTTGGCAATTTTCCCACTATGTCCATCCCCCATTTCATGAATGGCCAAGGGGAAGTTATAGGATATAGCGGTTCAGCTGGTTGATGTATTATGTTACTGTGCCTTTGACATGCATCACATCTTCGAGCATATTCTGTAGCATCTTTTTTCATTGTCGGCCAATAGTATCCTATTCTCAACACTTTTGAGAATAATGACCTGCCCCCAGTGTGGTTACCACAATCCCCTTCATGTATATCCTGAAGCACTTCCATAGTCTCAGGATCCTTCAAGTATCTCAGGTATGGACCTGCAAGAGATTTCTTATACAAAACATTATTTATAATGGTGAATCGCGATACCTTCATCCTAAATGCCTTAGGATTTTCGTCTTTAGGGATGTGTCCTTCCTTGAGATATCTTATGATTGGAGTCATCCAGGATTCAGTATCCTTGTCAGGATCATGACCAGGATCCTGGATGCTTGTTACCTCCTTATCCTGAGCTTTGAAGGGATCCACAGCAGGATACAGGATATGAAGTATCGGTATTTGGGTTCCCTCTGGTATTCTAACTGATGATCCTAGGTTTGCCAAGGCATCCGCTTCAGCATTATCTTCTTTTGGTACCTTTTCAAGTGTAAAAACATCGAAATATCCTGCTAATTTTTTGAGAATATCGAGGTACTCGATTAACTTCTCACCATTAACTGCATAGGATCCATTAAAATGATTAGTGATTAACAAGGAGTCAACATATACTTGCAAATTCTTAATACTCGTATTTTTAGCCAACTCTAATCCTGCAATTAAAGCCTCATATTCTGCTTCATTATTAGTAGCAGGAAATTCACACCTAATAGCCTGGGGTAATATGTCCCCCTGTGGCGATTTTAGTAGTATTCCCAATCCTACTCCTCTAACATTAGATGCACCATCAGTATATAATGTCCAGGATTCTGAGGTTTCTCCTAATTGTTGTACTTCTTGGTCTACTTCATCCTGAATATCACTACTGAAATCAGCCACAAAGTCAGCTAGAGCCTGTGATTTTATGGCATTTCTAGGTTCATATACTAAGTCATAAGCACTTAATTTCAATGACCACTTAGCCATCCTGCCTGACATCTCAGGTTTCCTACGCACATTTTTAACAGGATAATTGGTTTTAACATGAATCCTATGTGTCTCAAAGTAATGTCTAAGCTATGTCGATGCCATAACTAGAGCCAATATTAATTTTTCTAAATGAGAATATCTAGTTTCAGCATCTAATAAACTTTTACTAACATAATAGATAGGATACTGCTGACCTTCATGATCCTTTACAAGGACAACACTTACGGCATTCCCCGATACTGTGAGGTATAGGTGTTATGGGTCATTTTCTGAGCATATATATCCTGACTAATATTCTGCTTTTGATTGTTTACTTGTGATCAGGATACCGGATCAGGATATTGGTAACATCCTGGTGTGATATCCTGGTATTAACTAAATAATCACGTGCAGGTTAGAAGCTGTGGGTCACTAACGGTCAAATGGACCTCTTCTCCTTAAGACTCGGGCATATCAGTTACATGAGAGATGTTGAACCCGAAGGACCAGGTCTACAACGTTCAAGTAGGGAATATCCGCCGAATCCCGGTTTAATAGGATAGTTTGTTGAATTTATTTTACTATAAATAGATAGGGCGGATCAGATTAAGGCACGCAATTTTTACACGCACACTTTGCTCTCTAGCTTCTAGCAAACACTACACACGAACACTTGTACTCGAATTACCTTGTAACACCTTGTTGATCCGCATCACATCCTGCACTGTATCCTGATATTCGAAGTAATAGAAGAACAAGGCAGCTGCGATTGTCAGCTCCCGAGGTTTTGTGCCGGCGATCTAGATCGATCAAGGGCTTTCCTCGTACATCTCGTGTCACCCTTTACATTTTTGCTCATTGTTTGATCATAGATACAGCTCTATATTCTGAGCCATATCCTGAAACTGTTTTTGTAAATAATTTGATTAACATATTTTCGACACTCATTTCTAGCACACTACCTCACTTAACTAATTTAATCACTTAATTGCTTCGGTAATTTTTGACCAAAACAATTTGGCGCCCACCGTGGGGCAAGTGGTGCTATTTTTACTAAAAACTTTAGTAAAATCATTACTCGGTTTTCTATTGTCAAAAATTTTTGCTACATTGTTTTCAATGGCCTCGAGATCAAACATGGGCTCTTCCACCATATCTGCTACAGCCTCTGCAACAATTGGTTCGGTGCTTCCACCTCCTCCTCCAAGAATGCAAGCCTCTTCACAAGGAGCTGAAAGTCATGTGGCTCGGGATGTTATTCCCGCTCCCAGTGCCTAGGGATCTGGTCCTGTTTTGGCTTCTAATGATGAAATTCTGAATTTGTTTGGTAGTGTACAGGAACAGATGAGGCAGCAGCAGGAAACTAATTAGATGTTGATGAGAGAGATACAACTCTTGAAATCCGGCCCAAGTAGGCCTGCGGAAGAAACTGTTACTCCCTTGCAACCCAGGGCTTTGAACTTCAGTTCTGCAGTTTATACTGAAGATAACTGGGGGAATATCATGCCAAGCCATTCGCAGAATCATACTCCTGAGATACCCTCTTCAATAAGAGTATCAACCGTGAGAAGCTCAGGATATGCTTCAGGATATGGCCATAATCCCCAGACTGGTAATGTATCTAATAATAATAACACTCTTGCTACTAATGGTGTTGGATCTTTACAGGATGCAGGTATGGCGTCAATATTTACTAGGGAGCTTCAAAAGCTGAAAGACATGATATCTAGTGTGCCTGGAGTGGTCCAGCCGATTCCAGAAGTATCCCAAGACAGTCATAGGTTATCCCGGTTTGCGCATCCTATCTGTGATGCTGAAATCCCGAAAAGATTTCAAACCCACAACATGAAACTCTATGACGGAACCACATATCCTGAAGAGCATATCGCCCAGTATAGGGAAAGGATGGAGATCAACCCTATCCCTCCAGATCTCAAGGAAGCATGTCTCTGCAAGGGTTTTGGTTCTACCTTGACAGGATCAGCCTTAAAATGGCTGATAACTCAAGGCCCTCAGGAATCCTTGAGGGATTATGTGAACAAGTTTAGTCGGGATTCCTTGGATATCCCACATCTTGATGTTGTAACAGCTGTGCAGGCTTTTAAGATGGGATTACAAAAAGATTATCAGTTTTATCAGGATCTTGTAATGAATCCCTGCAGGAATCTCGACGATGCTCGTAACAGGGCCTTGAGATATATTCGCTTGGAAGATGACAAAAAAGATGCAAGAGAGGATGAATTCTACCTCAACCTATGAATTAACCAACAGGAAATCAGAATCCTCGTATAAACCATATCGCTCTAAGCCATATGGCAGAAATGACAACAAGAAAGTGAATGCTGTTGAAGACGAGGATCCTGAAGAATATCCTGAATTATCTGAATATTGCTTTTCTGTTAACATACCTGAGTTAATGTATGCTATGCAGGTTTTAGGAGACAAAGCTAGGTGGCCTCGAAAGAATCAACAAAAAGCTGATTGGAAGGATAAATCCAAATGGTGTGCCTTCCATGAAGATTTCGGACATGTAACTGAGGATTGCATTGCTCTAAGGAAAGAAATAAGCTACCTATTGAGCAAGGGATATCTGAAGGATCTGCTGGGAAGAAAGAAGAATAAAGGGCAGGATCCTGAGAAGGATCCTGAACGAGCAACATCACCCCCAGCAGATGCCAAAATAATTAACTTTATTTCAGGAGGATCCGACATTTGTGGGACTTCGTATTCTGCGGCCAAGAGACATGCAAAGGAGGCTAAGACTGAAAGGGGAGATAAACCAGCCAGGATGACTACCCTCACAACTGATAAAGTGACTTTTGATAGTGATGACAGGGATACTATCCAGGATCCTCACCATGATGCTCTAGTAATAACGTTATATGTTGCTAACCATTTTGTACGCAGGATATTGGTGGATAATGGCAGTTCCGTCAACATAATCCAACTAGAAACTTTGAAAAGAATGAATGTATCTCCGATGGATGTTACTTCAAAATCCACCGTGCTTGTTGGGTTCAGTGGAGAGGCCAGGAACACAGTGGGAGAGATAAAGTTACCAGTATATGTTGAAGGGGTCAACTCAATACAACGTTTCTGTGTGATGGACTCCCTATCCTGCTA
This sequence comes from Helianthus tuberosus, assembly GCA_030545235.1. Lineage (NCBI taxonomy): Eukaryota > Viridiplantae > Streptophyta > Magnoliopsida > Asterales > Asteraceae > Helianthus > Helianthus tuberosus. The sequence continues at coordinate 78,793,574 of CM060417.1, read as the reverse complement.
CAACATCATACTAGGCAGGCCATGGATCCATGACATGAAGGCTGTGCCATCGACTTATCATCAGTGCATCAAGATCCCTACCCCTTGGGGGGTTGTCAAGGTTGATAGTGATCAGCAGGAGGCGAAGGAATGTTACTCATCCTCAATGAAATCCTCAGTCAAGCCTAATGAAGCATAGCAATTAAAGATGCGGGCCCAGGATATCGTGGAGGCTTCGGAGCAGGATGTAAAGAAAATAATCCTGGATCAGGATAATCCGGATATCTCGGTGCTCGTAGGAACCAATATCCCACAGGATATTGAAAATCAATTGACTAATTTTTTGAAATGCAGGATGTCAACATTCGCATGGAAGCACGAGGATATGACAGGTATTTCCAAGGATATTATAACACATAAGCTCGGTATTGGCAGGTCATTCAAGCCGGTACAACAAAAGAGAAGGAAATTTGCTCCGGAGCGAAATGTGATCATCCAAGAGGAAGTTGAAAGACTACTAAGGAGCAAGATGATTAGAGAAGTGAAGTTTCCTAAATGGCTTGCGAACGTAGTCATGGTACAAAAGAAAAATGGGAAATGGAGAGTTTGTGTGGATTACACAGACTTAAACAAAGCTTGTCCCAAAGACCCGTTTCCTCTACCTCATATTGATTCAATGGTAGATGCTACCGCCGGCTACGAGAGGTTAACCTTCATGGATGCCTCTTCAGGATTTCAGCAAATCCAAATGGAACCCTCTGATAAGGAGGATACTTCTTTCATGACACCCACAGGTATTTATTGTTATACTGCTATGCCCTTTGGTTTGATAAATGCAGGTGCAACATACCAGAGGTTGGTAAACATGATGTTTAAAGACAAGCTGGGGGACACCATGGAGGTATATATTGACGATATGGTGGTGAAATCTAAAAAGGCTGAGGATCACCTCCAGGATATTAAGGGAGCGTTTGATATCCTGGATCAATATAACATGAAACTGAATCTCGCTAAGTGCCATTTCGGAGTGAGGGCAGGAAAGTTTCTAGGATATATGGTGACCAAAAGGGGGATAGAGGCAAGCCCGGAGCAGATTAAAGCTATCATGGATATAAAATCACCTTCAAATATGAAGGATGTTCAACGGTTAACAGGCCGAGTAGCAACATTGAACAGATTTATTTCAAGATCCTCGAAGAAGTGCTAGGAATTTTATGATATCCTAAAGAAGAATAAGAAGTTCGAATGGGGAGCAAAGCATGAAGCAGCCTTGCAGGATTTGAAGCAGTATCTTTCAACCGCATCCTTATTGATGAAGCCTGAGGATGGCGAACCATTATCCTTGTAAAGGATCATGAAGGTCAGCAGTATCCTGTCTATTATGTTAGTAAAAGTTTATTAGATGCTGAAACTAGATATTCTCACCTAGAAAAATTGATATTAGCCCTAGTTATGGCATCAACAAAACTTAGACATTATTTTGAGACACATAGGATTCATCTTAAAACCAACTATCCTGTCAAAAACGTGCTTAGGAAACCCGAGATGTCTGGTAGGATGGCTAAATGGTCAGTGAAATTAAGTGCTTTTGATCTAATATATGAGCCTGGAAATGCCATAAAGTCTCAGGCTTTAGCTGACTTTGTGGCTGATTTCAGTAGTGACATTCAAAATGAAGTAGACTTAGAAGTACAGCAGCTAGGAGAAAACTTAGAATCCTGGATATTATATACTGATGGTGCATCTAATGTAAGAGGTGTAGGTCTAGGTATACAACTAAAATCGCCACAGGGGGACATATTACCCCAGGCTATTAGGTGTGAATTTCCTGCTACTAATAATGAGGCAGAATATGAAGCTTTAATTGCAGGATTAGAGTTGGCTAAAAATATGAGTATCAAGAATTTGCAAGTATATGTTGATTCTTTGTTAATCACTAATCATTTTAATGGAACCTATGCAGTTAAGGGTGAGAAGTTAATCGAGTATCTCGAAATTCTAAAAAAATTAGCAGGATATTTCGATATTTTTACACTTGAACAGGTACCAAGAGAGGATAATGCTGAAGCTGATGCCTTGGCAAATCTGGGTTCATCGGTCAGGATACCGGAAGGAACCCGAATACCAATATTACATATCCTATATCCTGCGACGAATCCTCAGGATAAGGAAGTAATAAGTATTCAGGATCCTGATGATGAGTATCCCGAGCGGGATCCTAAGTCCTGGACGGCTCCAATCATGAGATATCTCGAGGAAGGACATATCCCAAAGGATGAGAACCCTAAGGCCTTTAGAATGAAGGTATCACGATTCACTATTATAAATAATGTTTTGTATAAGAAATCTCTTGCAGGACCATATCTGAGGTGCTTGGAGGATCCCGAAACCAAAGAAGTGCTTCAGGATATACACGAAGGGGATTGTGGTAACCATACTGGGGGCAGGTCATTGTTCTCAAAAGTATTAAGAACAGGATATTATTGGCCAACAATGAGGAAAGATGCTGCAGAATATGCTCGAAGATGTGATGCATGTCAAAGACACAGTAACATATTACATCAGCCGGCCGAACCACTTTATCCTATAACTTCCCCTTGGCCATTCATGAAATGGGGGATGGATATAGTAGGGAAATTACCAAAAGCTCCAGGAGGAAAAGTCTTTATGCTGGCAACGACCGATTATTACTCTAAATGGGTCGAAGCTGAAGCATTTGTTCAAGTTAGAGATCAAGAAGTGGTATCCTTCATAAAAAGGAATATTCTGAATAGGTTTGGAGTACCAGGTGAGATAATTTGTGACAATGGATCTCAATTTATAAGTAAAAGGTCTACTGATTTTTGCAAGAGTTGGGGAATCAAAATGATCACGTCTACTCCGGTACATCCTCAAGAAAATGGACAAGCAGAATCCTCGAACAAGATAATTGTTAACAACTTAAAAAAGAGACTAGGGGCTAAGAAAGGAAGATGGGCAGAAGAATTACCCTTTGTTTTGTGGGCTGATAGGACGATGGTGAAGAGTGCAACTGGCCAAACCCCGTTTTCCTTGGTGTTTGGAGCAGAGGCGGTGATCCCGACAGAAATGGTGATACCTACAGCGAGATCCAACCTCAGGGATCCTGAGCAGAATCCTGAAGTCCTATGCCAGGAACTGGATACTATTGATGAGACAAGAGACGCTGCAACGCTAAGGATGGCAGCATATCAACAGAGGATATCTAAAGCATATAACAAGAATATAAGCACTAGAAGGTTCCAAGTTGGAGATTGGGTATTGAGAAAGGCTTTTCAGAATACTACTAATCCTGCTGATGGAAAGTTGGCTCCAAAATGGGAAGGACCCTATGAGGTTGAATCAGAATCAGGAAAAGGAGCATACCGACTCAAGAATGTGGAGGGGGATATGCTACCGAGATCCTGGAATGCTATACATCTAAAAATATTATTTCAAGTGAGTATGGAAATTAAATTCTAACTCAGGATGGTATGGATTCTGTCTTTTTTATTAAATTTTAATATTATTTACTGTTTTAAACCCATTACTGACTTAAGCATCGGAGGGGTGTTAGCCAGGCTAACACCCACCTTAGCTTACGGTTGTTTTGCAGTATATGCTTCGAGATATAGCACCAGGATATACACTCAGGATACTTCGGAAGATTAGAGGATTGGCCCCATCTCTCACGTTTAAGGGACCCTGATCCCTTCATAGGTTTAAAGGTATTCACCTTTCTTCCGAATTGGGTTTAAACACCCCACCTGGAGTTCAAGTTATTCGTGAATAGTTCAAGGTGGCGGGACCAGTCCATGTAAAAGTGGCTGACAATTTCGTTACTATTGGCTATATCCTGAATCCTAAAGGTATATGAGGATTGATCACCCTCTCTCACGAAAGGGTATTTTCATACTCTCTAAGGTTTAAAGGTTTTCACCTTTCTAAGTCTTGGAGTTTATACACTCCCGCCTGTAGCGCAAGAAAACTTGGGATTTTCCCCCGGATATTAAGGATTTATCTCCAGTAGATTTTTGGGTTTTACCCCTATAACACAAGAATTGTCTAAACAGTTGGAACTAATGTTTAAAAACTTTCTAAAGTGTTTGAAGACTTCATGCACAGGGGACATTCCTTCTAAAGCAATTGTCTGAAGCTCAAAAGATCAAAATTGGGCTAAGTGTCTCGGACTGGGGACATCTTAGTACGTGAAGTCGCAAAAGGGGTTGGATTTTAATATTAGGGTTACACTCAATTCCTGGTATGATCTTTCCTTTGTAAACCTTGCATGAACTGTTTAACTCTGATTAAGGCTCAAATATCCTGAAAAGGATATATCTTTAGGATATGTCTTCAAAATGTGTTTTTGGGATACGTTTCGGGATATTTGATTGAAATATTTAGGAAATGATACTTGGATTGAAAATTAAAACTCCGATCAAACAAGTGTTGTTAAAACAGGTTTTAGAAAATAGACTATCTTTTATTCTTTAAAAATTTTGTCTAAAATTGTTTGGAAAGGTCTTCATAATATATCACTGAGTATATTGATCAGGATATTTTCAAAAGATAGTTGCACAAATTTTGCAAAGCTAAAATCTACACTAAGAAATGCATGACAGAAATTAGAGGGCAATAGCAAACCAACTAAAAGATGAAATTTTCTGAAATAAGCAATACCAGTTGGTAACCGAAGGCTTCATCCTAAAACCTAGGACCCATCCACCTTCGGCTATCAAGTTGTTTTAATGCAGAAATAGAAACTGTTCATAGGACAAGAAGTAAAATTGTTCAAACATAAGCATAACTCTCGAATTTAAGGGAAATAAGTTTTAGGAGGCAGCGCCTTCTCCGTTCATGGCATTTTCAGCAGCATCCGTCTCGGGATCAACCTAAGCTTCCCTCTCAGCATCAGTTGGTTTTTCGACTGCCTTTGAAGATCCTTCAGCTGCAGGTTTAGCAGAAGTGCCGCCGAGACTCTTCAGCTTTGTTTCCCAGGCATTGATGTCCCAAGAAGGACATTCGAAGCCCGGTGCTTTGGCTTCGTGGGCCATCTTTAGCCTGGCCTGGAGAAGGGAAGTGATGATAGAACTTTTAAGGCTTTCCCGGTAGCTGATCATATCTTGTTCATGTTGAGCATGGGCAGCATCAAGATCGTTTTAAGCCTGGAGAGCAGCTTTGCTGAGGGCGGCCTAGTGTTCTTGGGTCATTGGCTTGAACTTGTCCTCGTAATGCCGAGATTTGGCGGCTGCAATTATACCCTGATCAGAGATGGTGACCTCGGCTTTCTTCAACTTGGATTCAAGCGTCTTGTTGAGCCCACAGGATTCCTGATATAAGTGAACCAGACGTTCGAGACCCTGCAAAGTAAAAGGACAGGTATTGGTTTTATTAAATACTTTTAAGTGGTATAAGGTGCAGGATATGGCTCGAGGATATTAACCTGGTTGAGAAAAGAAGTCATGAATCCGCTTGCCTCAATGAACCCGTGATTCTCATAGGGGAATGTATCAGAGATAACAGGAGAATCAGGCTCTTTCCTTTTACGAGAACTTGAACTCCGGGGCTTAGTAGCTGGCAAAGGTTTGGGAATGATGATGGCCTTGGAGCTGCTGGGCTTGGATGAGGCCGTGGCCTTGGGACTAGGTTCCTTCTTGATCTGGACCTGATCAAAATAACTGTCCAGCTCATCAAGGTCAAAAACCTCAGGGATCTTGGCTGATGCTGCATAAAGGGAAAAGTCCTCTATCCTTATTACTATTAATTATATTATTACATTGATTAGTCATTTCAAAACTAACTCTTACCAGACATTTCGGATGATGAATATTGGCTAGAACTCGGGATATGTGTGGTAAAACTCCTGTCACTTGCAGGCAACTGGTAAATTGCTTTGATCCTTTTCTCGGATTCTGCGGTGGGGGGAGCTACTTCCTTAAAATTCACTGCGAAAAATATCAAATAAAAAGATGTTAGCACAAGATAAAAGTTTAGAAGTACATGGGGACATTCATGATCCTACCGGTGGTTAACCATTCCACCGGAAGACTAGCACCCTCACGAATGGAGTCTCGTTTGACGAAGAAGAACTTGCGTTGCCATCCATCTTCGTTTTTGGTGGCTTTAAGAATAAGGGGTTTGCTGGAAGTTGAAAAAAGCAGAAACCGACTGGAACCGTGGGATCGGAGGCGGTAAGCGATTGGCATATCTTTGATGCAAAGGTGGGGACAGTGAAGATTTTTAATTTAGTTGAGTACGATTAATACCCTCCAGACCATGGGCATGGTTTGGGCAAAGGAAATACCGGTAGTCTGGAAGAATTGCATCATAAATTCGGGAAAGGGTTACCGGAGACCTAGCGAGAAAGGGTATGCCGGGAAGCAGACCCAATCAGCAGAAGAAACGTCCGATCGAATTGATCGATCAAACGGTCTGAAGACCGTGCCATCGGGGAAACCACCGAAAGCTCTCAATGCTGCAATGTCCGCGTTATCAAAAGCACAGATCTCCTTCTCGGGATTTTTAAGAAGATTTTGCTGGATAAAGGTCTCAAATGATTCGCCGGTTTGAGAAAAAGTTCTAGTAGCCATTGCAAGTAAAGGAAAAGAGATTGACAGGAAATGAATAAGAAATAAGGAATTACCTGGAGACTCCGTTGATGATATCTGCTTTTCAAACAAGAAGAGAAAAGATATAGGAGCGTTGTAGATGTCCATCGATGTCACACCCCGACCACGTAGAACATACAAAACGTGGAGGAAACGTCGGGGAGTGTTGTAACAGAATTAATTGTTTCAAATCCATGGCAATTAAAGTTTCGTTTTATTAATCAAACAAGAGAGTTACATTGTTTTAAACAAGAAACAAAGAATATATAACAAAAATTAACTAGTTCTTGTCTCGTTTTAAGTCACTAAGGCACAGGACCGCCTAAGTATGTCTTGATAAGTCCTATGCATCATCTCCTGAAAACACATGTGAAAATAGGTACGTCAGCATAAAAATGTGTTGGTCCCGTTGATACAGGATCTGATCGTAGGAACAAGATGAATCGATTTCGTCTTAGTGTGCGGAATCCATTAAGACAAATCACAGATTTATGCAACAGAGAATTCAACGTTTAACTTCTTGTCTGTTCGTTCTATTAATCGTTCTGAAAGTCACAAAGTTCCGGTGAACATACAGACTACCCGTGCGTGTGTCAAAAGTTCTTACAAAGTTGCACCGGACCTACTATGTATAGACAGACTCAGGAAACTAACAAGTGTTGTACGTGCGGGTGGGCTACCCGTGCGTATGGCTCACCGGTACGTATGGTCATCCGCGCGTATGACTTATCCGTGCGGATAAGCCATCCGTGCGTATGGCCATACGTGCGTATTGCCATCCGTACGAGTTAAACTTGTCCCAAACAACACTTTTACATTCAGACCCTATTCCTGAGTTGTCCTGCTAACTACATACAAACAATCAGACAAAATACATAAACACAGAACAAAATATGACTACATGCTGACGGAAGCTACAGACGTAATGTACTAACAGACTCCCCCTCGAATGTAGCTGTAGTACCTTCCAGCATAGTCTTTAATTCCTTCTACTGCGCCTTCGTTCACGCGCTTTCTCTCTTCTTTTCTGAGCCTGTTCCTCCAACATTCTTTTTCTCTTCTGTCTTCCCTCAGTCAACCACCAATGTCTATAGACAGGATCTCCATCACGCTTCCGTTCCCATTTTGGAATTTTGTTTTCTTCAGATTCAATTGGTGTTTGATCTGTTGGAGGAACTATTCCCAATTTACATTTTCCCCTCTTAGCAGCTCTTTCAGCAATCTTCTTGAAATGTTGTTCACGCTTGTATACTTTCAAAAATTCATCAATCTCTAGATCTCTCCATTTAGTCTTCCAGTATCTTCCAGAGTTGATGTCTTTTGCATAACAAACATCCACAACCTTTTGATATTGCAAAGCTTGCTCTCTATCAGGTCTCTCGTAGACTATCTTGTTGTAGAACAAACAATCGATATCTTTCTTTGAACAGTTAACAAGCCACATAGAATCTAACACACAGATCCTTCGAGCTTCTCCAGTGGACTTGTTATTTAACGAGATTATTGCTTCAGCAGTAGTTTGATTATACAACCACCCTTCAAACTCATCGTGGAAATCTTACTCCATTGCCCTTAACGGCATATTCTTCAAACAACTTGGAGGTTTGATATCCAGAGTGATATCCTTCTCACCACTTTCTAGAATTCTGACAATCCGTTGAGGAAAGTGTGGTTTCCAATCAGGATATCTTTTCTCAGCTTGCAGCTTCACATAATTCCATAACCTCTGATCGTGCTGCTTCACATCTAACCCATGGTAGAATTCTTTGATGTTCTTTGTTTTTACCAACTCATCTATATCCCACCAAGGCAAAGTTTTGATATCAGCTAAGAACTCAAAATACTGCACTCCCTGTTCTCTTCTGATTGCATAAACTTTTAAGTCTTCCAAATATCCCCATGAGAGAATGTCACCCCAAGAGAGTTCTTTGTCATGTGTAAAGAATTGAAGTGCCCGAAGTTTCTTTCTCTCTTTTGGCATGACTTTGTACCATTTCTTTCTTTCGTCTGCCAAATTTTCTCTCGGAATAGTATCTGGAATACCTTCTGCAGACACTTTCTCCACTATCTTCCTTCTAATTTCATCAACATTTCTATCTTTGAACATTTCCGTCAATGAAGGAAATGTTGCATCAATCCCAGAGTAATGAAAATGAACTTCATCATCAGATGAATCTGAAGCATCTTCAACAATTACATCATTGTAATTATCAGCTTCAAATGCATATATTGTCTCAAATACATCTTCAGAAGTTTCAGGAATCTCATCTTCAATATCGAACTTAAATTTACCTTCTTGCAAACCCAGTTCCTCTAACATTTCTTCCCTTGTTCTACTAACCTCAATCACCTCTTGACTTTTATCTTGTAAGAAAATGACAGTGGGATTTGTAAGGAATACCTGATCTGAATGTTGCTTTCCAGAAGTGGAAGTTTCTTGATGATCATCATCTTCTTGCTCGTTAATCTGATCATTCAGAAACTCCTCTATCCTTTGTTCATCAATAGGATTCCTCACAATCAATCCTGACGAACCTTGATCATCGTCATCATTCTTCTTATCATCATCTTTCTTATTCTCATCGTCTTTCTCGTCATCGTCATTTTTCTCATCATCTTCATCTTCTTCATCATCTACAAGAAGTTCTTCATCAGAATCACTAACTTCTTCACCCCGAGCCTTCTTCGCTTCTTTTCTCCTTTTCATAACTTTTATTCTGTAAAGACCATCTTTTGTGTTGAGTGGCACAGTTTCAGCTTTACCAATAAGAACAAACTGCTTTGTCTTCCATTCAAGTAACATCACTTCTTTGGACTTTTTCTTCTTTTGTTCAGCAGTAACTCTACGAATGATCTCTTCAGAATCAATGACTTGAGAAGGTTCTCCAATTAACATGAAATCTTGATCATGTACAGCTTGTTCTTGAACAACTTGTTCTTGAGCAACTTGTTCTTGAGCATGTTGTTCTTGAGCATGTTCAGCATCAATCATTTCAGCATCATCTTGAAGAAAAGAACCACCAGCTTCTTGAACATCTTCAATTATACTTTTGTTCTTTTGGATAGCATCCTCAGCCAGTCTTCGTTCTCTTTCAAGTCTTCTCTCTTCAACTTTCTTTACTTCAATTTCATTGTAAGCAGCATGAACATCCTTCTTTAAAAGATTTTCCACAACAGAATATAACATCTTCAGTTGTTCATCTTTCATCACTTTGTCAGCTTTCATGGCTTCCATCTCTAACTTCATTATTTTCATTTCGTTTGAAGTAGATTCACTCATTTCACTGACCACCTGATTGAGTGTTTGATTTACATCTTGGAGATTCTTGTTCAGTGAAGAAATTTCTGCCAGAAGAGCTTCAATCACTTTAGTGTTACTTTCACCATCTTCCTTTATCTTCTTCATGGTGCGTTCATCTTGGATCATCACTGTTCTAAGTTGATCATGAGCTTTCATTATCTTTTTCACTTGCTCTTTTAACAGATCACGTTCACTTTCAGCTTTTTCTTTTTCTTTCTCAAGATCTTTGACTTTCTTTGCAAGAATCTCACTGCATCATTGTTGAACAAGTCACCATCAAAATTCAGATCTTCTAATGGATCACCTGAATCAGGTGGCATATAGCTAAAGAAATAATCTGAGTCTTTTGGTCGTGAGGACGATTCTGGAATCTCTATGTTTTCTGGTACTTTTGGAAACTTTGAATAAAATTCTCCAGCATCAGTAACTTCAATGTAGTCATCATGACCAGTCTGCTTTTCTGCTTTTGTTTCTTGTGGTTGAGGAGATTCAACATGTTGAGTATCTTTGCCATCATGTTCCTTTTGAACTCGACTTTCTCCTTTTCTTGCTCGAACACTTCTTGGAATGAGACCTGTTACAACTGCTTTTCTTTTCTTGATTTGCTTCTTTGGATTCTCGGGTTCATAAGTTGAGTCTTCTTCGTCTGACCCTTTCCTTTTCTTTGGAGACTTCTTCTTTAACTGAGCTTTTCCTTTTCCAAGAGTAAGTGGATCAAGTTCAGATTCTGATATTGTGGTTTCAGAATCATCATCACTTGAAAGATCTTGAAAGACTCTTTCTTGATCTTTAACACCTTCTTGATCTTTAACTCCTTGAGCAGCATCCTCATTCTTCTTTAAGAAACTTTCAAGAGATTGTGATAATAAATCAGTTCCTTCTTGAATAACAGCTGACGGTTCCAGAACTTTTTCATCTATTAATGTGTGTTGCTGTTTTCTAGAAGATCCTGCAAAACAGATGTTTCACAAATTCATTAGAAATTTTCATAAGATAAAATTCTAATTTCCTTATGACTCCCCCTTTCACAATACCCTTTTTCACATTCTTTGGACTAGAAACTGCAGGGGATGTCTTTGGAGTTCTCTTCCTTTTTCCATCTTTGATACACCACCATCTTGTATCCTTCTTATAGAACAAACTCATCTTGTCATCTTCATTATCAGAATTGCTGTCTTCATGTCTCCACGCATCATTCTCTGGAGCTGCATAGTTTGGATTTGAAATTTTGCAGATCATTCTCTTTGCTCCAGGATTTGGACCTTTGATCAATCTGCTGATTGTATCTGGTGTCATGTGCCTCAGGCCCAAAATGTCACTACTTCTCTTTTCTAAACCTTGAAATTGATCATCTATCAACATTTGGACAAACCTAGGATACATAAGAAACCTCTTGCTTCCATCCTTTACATTCTCAGTCATGTGATCAAAAATTACTTGAGAGATATTGTATGGTCTGTTTAGTACAAGACATGCAATGATATTCATGATGTAATCTTGAGTTTCATCATATCCACCTTTTCTGTGTGACAATGCATGAAGTACACAATGAGTCAAGAACTTATAAGCATGGCTAAAACTTGTCTTTTGCATTCTTCCATTCACACTCCCGGCAAAACCCATCCAACACCACAATCCTTTCACTAAACGTTCAGAAACTATGGTTGGATCACTATCATTGTCTCCTAAATTCAACACTCTTCTTATGATACCAACAGTCACTTTAATTTCTAAATCTACATCTTTTCCATTCTCATCTTTCTTTGATACAGCTGAATAAATGGTCTTATCACTTTCTTCGTATCTTGCAGCAGTCCAAAAACGTTTCACATGTAACACCTGTGCCTCCACGGCCATCAAACAAATACCGAACCAATGAAATATTATATTTCATACTTGGGATTTGTAAAAATATGTGTATCATTTGCACATATCAATTCTTGTTCAATTTCAAACTCTAAATCGCTTTCTGGAAGGTTATACGCGCACCGATGCGTAAATATAACCAGTTTAATGCAACAAACACTCCGGAATAGTGACATAGGCTTAACATACCTTAAATAACCTTTACATAACTTAGAAATAAGTTTTGAAGGCTTTGGTATGGCAAAATCAAGTTAAATCGCTTACAGGGACTAAAGTTGACAAACTGCGAAAGTATGCCAATTTGAACTGTAACAGACATTCCGGAACATGACCATAAGTTAAACATACCATAAATATCCTTTACATAGCTTAGAAATAAGCTTTGAGGTGTTCGGTGTGCTAAAATAAACTTTTGGGTCATTCAGGGACTAAAAGTGTCAAAAAGTGCACAAGTTTGCACTTTCGCGCATAACTTACGTTCTGAATACATCCGGAAATCCAAAAATTTATGTAAGCATGACTATATTATGCTTTAGTGTTTGGCTTAAGAAAAATCCATTCGTCACGTCATTTGGATCGTTTTTCGCGCTTATGCGCATTCCGTCGTAATTAGCCGAACAACGCAACTGTACGGCTAAACGAACCGACATCTGAGATATTTTTGAGAAAATTTTAAGTTCCCTTTACTTTAACTTCATTTTAGAGCTTTGAAATGGGGTTAACGGGCCTTAAATGCGTCGGAAAAGGCCTTATTACACTACAGGGACCAAATCTGCCATTTTTGAAACTTTCTGTGAAGAAACATTGAATCTGGTCTATACCACCTTTTCACATGGTTTTGGGCAATACTAGGGGCTGTTTTAATGTGCACATGGTTTTGGGAAATACCATGGGCTCACATGGTTTTGTAAAACCATTATCTTGAGGTGTAAGGCCAAGATCAAAGCACGGTTTCCAAGAAACGATCTTAACGGTGGACCTTTTACTATAAATACCCCACCCCCCATGCTTCATAATCACTAGAATTTTGATCTTAGAAACTCTAAGTTGAAACCATTGTTTCATACCTGAGATTCTCGGATCGAAATTAGCATTCGGGGACCCTTCGTAAGTATTCTTTCGTTCTTTTATTGCTTTTCGAGTCTTTCGAGTCTGAAAGTCAAACTTTGTTTGACTTTCTACATTGACCAGTTATGGTCAATGCGAAGTTCGTTTGAACTTCACAACGTGAGTGTAATCACGTTGGTTATAGTCCCTTGGGACTATGCCTACTGATTACCACGTTGTCTAGGGTCGTAGGGTAAGCGATCTAATAAATCGCTTATACCTCGAACCCGACCCATTTGGTCGATCATTAGGATCCGACCAAATACATTAGGTGACCATAGTTGGTAGGGAATAACCTTCCGAGGTTATACCCTATGGTCACATCGTTTGAGTAGTTGTATGATAGGTAGTTTATATGCCTTAGGTAAATTACCAGAATACCCTTTTCATGTATAATTGGTAATTAAGCATATGTAACCAAAACCTTTGTCACATAACTGATTATGTAACATGTTTAGGCATACTCTACTTTTCATAGGACTAGTTAGGCGGTCCGAACGCGTTTCACGCACACGACGCGTTAAAGTAGCATAAGCTACCTTAATGGGTCGCGATGGGTCGAAAGCACTTAGGTTTGGTTTCATTGTAGTATGTAGGCCTTGTTAAACCATATCATATGAGTTCCAATACTCATTTGGTTTACCAAGCCTCATCCTATCCGATCTCCCGATTGAAGTCCGGTTTATTTATATAGTTTTAGATTGCCGACTGATTCCGTGCTCTCTCTAGCTTTGTTTGGTTGTTGTTCAAGACCTCTAAGCATTCTCAGGCGAGTACATTATTCCCCTATTTTACTGCTTTCAATTGTTTTGGGGTGACTCATATGTGCTAAATGTTTTCAAGGTTTTAACGATGATATCAAAACGATTTTCGATGTTATAACGATGGTTTCAAAAACGATTAAGACGATTTATACAAAACTAATAACGATTTCAATAAAGTGAACAAACTTGTTGGTTGGGTTACATAACAAATGACATTCATTAGCAATGATCAAGCCGTTCAGTATTAGGTTATGGTACCATAGGATCTGACAAGTCCCGTTATTTACTACACCCGTAGTTATGTGTGGGTGTTGTGGGTAGCGACTGAATCTGTAATTGTTAATTTACTCTTTGGTAAGGGTTTATTAATGCGAGTTGTTAATCTATCCTTTGGTAAGGGTTTATTAATGCGAGTTGTTAATCTATCCTTTGGTAAGGGTTTATTAATGCGAATTGTTAATCTATCCTTTGGTAAGGGTTTATTAATGCGAGTCAAGAAGGTTTGAATGTTATTAGCGAGACGACCATTTAAGTAGTTTCACGACCTAAAACGAATTTAACGATTGGGTAAACAATTGGTTTTCACACGATGTTTTAACGATTGGGTAAACGATTGGCTTCAAAGCGATATACGATTGGGTTTTGGTTATACATATTACATGATTTACATTGGGCATGAACATTACTTTGGTGGTTTGGTTTGACTAAGTGATTAAGTAACAATGCGTGTGGAATATGATACAAGCATGGTGGATACGCCGCTGGTACTTCCTATATATAAGTGTTTGTATGGTATTACATATTGTAGCGTTATTTGAATCATTTCAGTTTGAGACATAGAACATTTTATACAAGTAACATACTTTTCACAAGACAATTATTTACAAACAACTTATCTTATACAAACTCATTTTACATGGTTATTCATTTAATCATGCATTATTCTCTTATTTATACATATCACTTGAACTTATTATTTTTCAAATGATTTACAAAGACAAAGCAAATTACAAGGTTCTTGACTAAACATTTTCTTAAAACAGAAGTCATGAATCTTATTTTCACAAAACCTATGTACTCGCCAGCATTTCTTTGCTGACCTCGTTTTCGCATATGTTTCAGGTATTGTTGAAAGATATCGATTGATAGGATGCATGCTCACATAGGACTGGACAAGGCCTTAGTGACTCAATAACAATGATAGACTATGTTTAAATTGTGTATTTAGATTTCCAGACAATGTAATTATTCAATGTTTAATAAAACGAAACACTTTTTGGTACCCATGGTTATGAAACATTAATTCTGTTGCAACACGCCCCGATGTTTCCGCCGCGATTTGTTGTTTTACGCGGTCGGGGTGTGACAGAAAGATGGTATCAGAGCCAATGGTTATAGGGAATTAGGTTATTAGTAATGCTTTGACCTAGTCTATAACCTTTCTAGGACCCTAACGCGAGTTTACTTGCGTTTAGTCATAAAACAATACCGTCACCTATCCTTAGGCGACGACCACAACAAGAACATAAATTTCAAAACCGCTTTGAAAACTAATCATCTGTTCTAGGATGATTGATTACAAGGTTTTGAACCCTCTATTGTAAGGTTTTGAACCCTCTGTTATATGGTTTTGAACCCCTTTGAATTTTCAAAATCTCTTCAAATTTTTGGGTTTTAAATAATGTGAACACGTGCAAACTGGAAGGGTGAATGCTTGTATTCTGGGTTTATAGTCTAGGCAAGCACTTCGTATATATCTCATCAGACGCGAGACCAGTTGTGCTTACCTGGGAATTCTTGGGATGAGTGTTCACTTATAGGCGAGCATGTCTTCGCGATACATTATTTTTGATCTATTTACTTTGATTAGTCACTTCGTGTCGTTTGTTTGTTCGAGGTAACAAACAAATGATCTCCTTCCTTGTGTTTTGTCGATACCTCTTTTGTTTTTCCAAAATTTTCAAACCTCACTCGACTCCCTTGTTTTCCTTGTTGGACAATGCCTCCTCGACGCGATGCTCGAACCGATGCTCGAACTTTTACTATTGAAGAACTCGCAACCGTGGTCTCTCAGCAAGTGGCTGCTGTACTTCCCGGTGTTGTAACCCAAGTCCACGAGATATACAACAAAGGCAACAACAACAACAATAATGCAATTGTATGAATGTTTGATCCAACCTTATGATGTCAACACAAAGACAAACTACTCGTGTGGTTCTGTCATTTCTTTTTTATGATCACTTGTGACCTCCCCAAGAACCTTAAACACTTATTTCTTTTAAATCAAAAGCCCAAAGTTATTTACGAAAAGGATATGTTGATTTTCTAGCACATGTCACCGAGGAGAAAGGCAAGAGCAAGAGTATTCAGGATCTTCCGATTGTTCGGGATTATCCAGAGGTGTTTCCTGATGAACTGCCTGGTTTGCCTCCAGTTCGTCAAGTCGAGTTTCATTTTCGACCTTGTACCCAATGCCAAGCCAATTGCGAAAGCACAATATCATCTTGCACCGTTCGAGATGCAGGAATTATCAAAACGGCTTTCTGCACGAAGTATGGCCATTACGAGTTTATAGTCATGCCTTTTGGGTTGACAAATGCTCCAGCCATCTACATGGACTTAATAAATAGAGTCTGCAAGCCTTATTTGGATCAGTTCGTCATTGTTGATATTGATGACATCTTGATCTATTCATGTCCCGAGCCGATAACGATCAACACCTTCATTGACACTGGAACCCTTAAAGAAGGAACAAACTTTTCGCTAAATCCTCCAAGAGGAAATTTTGGCTTAAAGAAGTTCAGTTTTTGGGTCATGTAGTCAACAAGCAGGGTATTCATATGGATCCATCCAAATTGCTGCAATTAAGAATTGATTCCTTGTATGCATTAAATACCCGTGTCCAAAGATAACAAATTTAAAGGTCAATTTAAACAATTATGCGAATATACGATTATGCGATTATGTGATATGTGTTTATGTGTTCTCCTCTATGTTTTTGTGTGGTAAACGATTTTCAAATCCTCATAGGATCTTTTATATCTTCATATGAGGGATTCATAGTAGGATATTAAAAAGGTACTACCTTAAATCCATATGGGCTTCTACGTGGTAGTTAAGACCCTTGGGTTATATAGTACCATTCCAGGATTCGATGATAGACCCTTGAGTGGTCTAGTCTAAAAGATTGATTCACAATTTGGTTAAAGAACGACATCTAGTGATGTAGCTGAACAGACTCCTTGATAGTCTATTCAGATCATTTATTGATTTAATTAAAAGGACTCTATGGCGGTCTAGTTACACGCATCACAGGATTGTTCATTTGGTTTTACCCTACACATTATAAAATAGACTGTGTAAACTGTGCAAGGAATTGTCTAATTATGGACGCGTACATAATTATGAAATTTAGTGCACAGAAACCCAGTAAGGTTTACTATGTGTAAGAACCGATAGTGACAACAATAATAAAATGATAACAATGTAATGGAGGCACGGTGGACGCACCAATGATGCTTCATATACTTGTATATAAGTATCCCTCTTAAATTGCAAGCATGATGTTATTAAAGTTACTAGAAGTTCAGAACCCTAACCAATGTTGTTCGGTCTTTTCAACTTCGTGTTTTAAACTCTCACAAGTTTCCTCTAAATAAATTTCGGGACGAAATTTCCTAAAGTAGGGGAGACTGTAACACCTGTGCCTCCACGGCCATCAAACAAATACCGAACCAATGAAATATTATATTTCATACTTGGGATTTGTAAAAATATGTGTATCATTTGCACATATCAATTCTTGTTCAATTTCAAACTCTAAATCGCTTTCTGGAAGGTTATACGCGCACCGATGCGTAAATATAACCAGTTTAATGCAACAAACACTCCGGAATAGTGACATAGGCTTAACATACCTTAAATAACCTTTACATAACTTAGAAATAAGTTTTGAAGGCTTTGGTATGGAAAAATCAAGTTAAATCGCTTACAGGGACTAAAGTTGACAAACTGCGAAAGTATGCCAATTTGAACTGTAACAGACATTCCGGAACATGACCATAAGTTAAAAATACCATAAATATCCTTTACATAGCTTAGAAATAAGCTTTGAGGTGTTCGGTGTGCTAAAATAAACTTTTGGGTCATTTAGGGACTAAAAGTGTCAAAAAGTGCACAAGTTTGCACTTTCGCGCATAACTTACGTTCTGAATACATCCGGACATCCAAAAATTTATGTAAGCATGACTATATTATGCTTTAGTGTTTGGCTTAAGAAAAATCCATTCGTCACGTCATTTGGATCGTTTTTCGCGCTTATGCGCATTCCGTCGTAATTAGCCGAACAACGCAACTGTACGGCTAAACGAACCGACATCTGAGATATTTTTTAGAACATTTTAAGTTCCCTTTACTTTAACTTCATTTTAGAGCTTTGAAATGGGGTTAACGGGCCTTAAATGCGTCGGAAAAGGCCTTATTACACTACAGGGACCAAATCTGCCATTTTTGAAACTTTCTGTGAAGAAACATTGAATCTGGTCTATACCACCTTTTCACATGGTTTTGGGCAATACTAGGGGCTGTTTTAATGTGCACATGGTTTTGGGAAATACCATGGGCTCACATGGTTTTGTAAAACCATTATCTTGAGGTGTAAGGCCAAGATCAAAGCACGGTTTCCAAGAAACGATCTTAACGGTGGACCTTTTACTATAAATACCCCACCCCCCATGCTTCATAATCACTAGAATTTTGATCTTAGAAACTCTAAGTTGAAACCATTGTTTCATACCTGAGATTCTCGGATCGAAATTAGCATTCGGGGACCCTTCGTAAGTATTCTTTCGTTCTTTTATTGCTTTTCGAGTCTTTCGAGTCTGAAAGTCAAACTTTGTTTGACTTTCTACATTGACCAGTTATGGTCAATGCGAAGTTCGTTTGAACTTCGCAACGTGAGTGTAATCACGTTGGTTATAGTCCCTTGGGACTATGCCTACTGATTACCACGTTGTCTAGGGTCGTAGGGTAAGCGATCTAATAAATCGCTTATACCTCGAACCCGACCCATTTGGTCGATCATTAGGATCCGACCAAATACATTAGGTGACCATAGTAGGTAGGGAATAACCTTCCGAGGTTATACCCTATGGTCACATCGTTTGAGTAGTTGTATGATAGGTAGTTTATATGCCTTAGGTAAATTACCAGAATACCCTTTTCATGTATAATTGGTAATTAAGCATATGTAACCAAAACCTTTGTCACATAACTGATTATGTAACATGTTTAGGCATATTCTACTTTTCATAGGACTAGTTAGGCGGTCCGAACGCGTTTCACGCACACGACGCGTTAAAGTAGCATAAGCTACCTTAATGGGTCGCGATGGGTCGAAAGCACTTAGGTTTGGTTTCATTGTAGTATGTAGGCCTTGTTAAACCATATCATATGAGTTCCAATACTCATTTGGTTTACCAAGCCTCATCCTATCCGATCTCCCGATTGAAGTCCGGTTTATTTATATAGTTTTAGATTGCCGACTGATTCCGTGCTCTCTCTAGCTTTATTTGGTTGTTGTTCAAGACCTCTAAGCATTCTCAGGCGAGTACATTATTCCCCTATTTTACTGCTTTCAATTGTTTTGGGGTGACTCATATGTGCTAAATGTTTTCAAGGTTTTAACGATGATATCAAAACGATTTTCGATGTTATAACGATGGTTTCAAAAACGATTAAGACGATTTATACAAAACTAATAACGATTTCAATAAAGTGAACAAACTTATTGGTTGGGTTACATAACAAATGACATTCATTAGCAATGATCAAGCCGATCAGTATTAGGTTATGGTACCATAGGATCTGACAAGTCCCGTTATTTACTACACCCGTAGTTATGTGTGGGTGTTGTGGGTAGCGACTGAATCTGTAATTGTTAATTTACTCTTTGGTAAGGGTTTATTAATGCGAGTTGTTAATCTATCCTTTGGTAAGGGTTTATTAATGCGAGTTGTTAATCTATCCTTTGGTAAGGGTTTATTAATGCGAATTGTTAATCTATCCTTTGGTAAGGGTTTATTAATGCGAGTCAAGAAGGTTTGAATGTTATTAGCGAGACGACCATTTAAGTAGTTTCACGACCTAAAACGAATTTAACGATTGGGTAAACAATTGGTTTTCACACGATGTTTTAACGATTGGGTAAATGATTGGCTTCAAAGCGATATACGATTGGGTTTTTGTTATACATATTACATGATTTACATTGGGCATGAACATTACTTTGGTGGTTTGGTTTGACTAAGTGATTAAGTAACAATGCGTGTGGAATATGATACAAGCATGGTGGATACGCCGCTGGTACTTCCTATATATAAGTGTTTGTATGGTATTACATATTGTAGCGTTATTTGAATCATTTCAGTTTGAGACATAGAACATTTTATACAAGTAACATACTTTTCACAAGACAATTATTTACAAACAACTTATCTTATACAAACTCATTTTACATGTTTATTCATTTAATCATGCATTATTCTCTTATTTATACATATCACTTGAACTTATTATTTTTCAAATGATTTACAAAGACAAAGCAAATTACAAGGTTCATGACTAAACATTTTCTTAAAACAGAAGTCATGAATCTTATTTTCACAAAACCTATGTACTCGCCAGCATTTCTTTGCTGACCTCGTTTTCGCATATGTTTCAGGTATTGTTGAAAGATATCGATTGATAGGATGCATGCTCACATAGGACTGGACAAGGCCTTAGTGACTCAATAACAATGATAGACTATGTTTAAATTGTGTATTTAGATTTCCAGACAATGTAATTATTCAATGTTTAATAAAACGAAACACTTTTTGGTACCCATGGTTATGAAACATTAATTCTGTTGCAACACGCCCCGATGTTTCCGCCGCGATTTGTTGTTTTACGCGGTCGGGGTGTGACATCACATGCGATTCATATACTACTGTCTTATCAGTTAAGGCCTTAGAAACTCTACTTTCCCTCAAAAATTTTGCAACATCTTGAACTACTGTGTTTTCGGTATACACATCATCCAAAGTACAATATATATTATGAGCTTTATCCCAATCCTGCAGAAATTTAATTCATTTTAAAATTTTGGGATCTCAAAATATTTTGTCAAGAAAAGACTTGTTGCAAAATATGACACTTGAAGAGTTATCCGTACGCATGACTTGTACGTGCGGATAAGTTGTCCGTGCGGACAACTTGTCTACATCGCGTATAGCCACCCGTGCGTACAACATAATATTGCTCCGGATTACCATCCGTGCGTACAACATAGCATTGCTCCGGATTACCATCCGTGCGTACAACATAGCATTGCTCCGGATTACCATCCGTGCGTACAACATAGCATTGCTACGGATTACCATGCGCGCGTACAGCCTGTCCTTGACACGGATTGCCATACGCACGTACAAGTTGTACGTGCAGATACAAGTCACAGATGATGAACAAAAAAAAAATTCTGGCAAAATATAAAATTGAACACAGATCTATACATAGGATGTTAAGTCGATCAAAACCCTATGTTTAAAGATGTCTAAAAAGTCCTATTCACAGGTCAATTTCACAAAGATCTAGCCGACAATACGTACCGTCCAATCATCAGATCTACAAGATTTTAACATGTTATAACACAAATTAAACCGGTAAAATCCTAGATCTAAGCATTCCGAACAATAACCTATGATTTATTCATGACAAAATGAACTAACACAGGCTAGATCTGAGTTTTAAAGCTCCGAAAGAACAGATACGTGATGAACAGCGATGAACAGGCATTAAACAATTGCTTATTGCAGATTTAAGACAGAAAAACATACCTTTGCCATTGCTAATGTTGTGTTAACCAACGAAAACAACGATCCGTGCAAAGAATTCCGAAATCAGAAAGTCAAAGTGTGAGAGAAAAAGAGTGTTGTGCGTGCGCATAGCTTTGACTGACTCTTTGACCCTCTTATTTATACTAACATCAGACGCGTATGGTCACCCGAGCGCATTGCCATCCGTGCGTATGGCTACCCGTCCGGATGAACATCCGAATGAGGCATACTTTATTTTTTTTTAATGAAAACTTTGATTTTTCTCAACTTCTGTCAGATTTTTAGAAATCCACTTAAGTTGCTTGGTTCAAATTAATGACCCAAGAAACTTAATTTGTCGACCAAGTCCAACTTAATGACCTTGGTTGACCTGAAGCAAAACATACTGACTTTTGAAAATTTTGTTCAAACATTTTTCTGAAAGATTACAAGTATCAACTTAATGAACTTGTGTTTCACACTATTAATTTACAGATTAGTCATGATTAGCTCCAAACTCATCTTCCATTCCAGAAACTTCCAGCATCTTCTATCACTTTCGAATCCGAAGATCAACTCTCCACTTTGGTTTGTCAGAAAATAAAGCAGAAAAATAAAATCTTTTTGGGATTTTTGATGAAGCAAGAAGAATAGAACAGAAAGCAGTAAATGTAAACTATTTACAAACATATTTTTGGTGAGCGTGTTAGGGAATCATATCAGCTTCCGACAAGTCACAAGTACCATTAAGCTTAATTTCATGCTAAACATTAAACAATTCACCTCGATTGTCGATATACTGATCCTTCTTAAATTCTTACACACATTTCAATCTGTTCAGGATACATTTTTAGTGTTTTAGAGACTTAGACTTATACGTGTGTCCCACCTCTTGAATATACTCCCGTATCCAGAATCTCAATAATCAGTCTTACAGGTGAGTATACATCAATGATATCTGTACATAATTTAGGTATGCGAGGGCCGAGGGATCTCAGGTCGATACTTCCGTATACGCAGAGAGATATCGGCTTCGACTTTAAGGCGTGTCCCCTTTAGAGGATCTTTTTGCTACAACAGCAGCGTTTTTCAATTTTATTGTTTCAGCATGCTGAGGGTTTTAATGCTATGTTTCAAGCATTTGCAGAAAGTATTATCCAAGGACTAGGTCAGAACTACCGTTCAGCAGAAGTCCCGAAATAATACCCCAGACATCATTGAGAATAAAGACCTAGTATATCAGATTATGAAACCTTTCAAACGAGATTTCAGGGGTTACCTATATATCCAAGTGGTGTTCCCCACGAAATAAGCAAGTAAGATTTTAGGTTTATATCCCGAACAAAACTACTAAATGTGTAAAAACCTATCGACACATCATTAGTGAGACTATTTAACGTATTTGAACTTTCCATTTCTTTAGCGTACAGAAACTGTCTAGCTGATGTACTATCATTTTCCCTTTTTACACAAACTCTTTTTGAAATTTTATCATGTTTTTGGGTTTTTGAAATTTTCTAATGTTTTTGGCTTTTTCGAATTTTTTATTGTTTTTATTTTCTGAAAATAAAACTACTATCTCCCCCTAAAAACCAAAACAAGTAAAAATTCGACAAACCATTGCAGATTGTTTCTCAACATCATCTACAGTGGCACCTTCATCAACGCCAACAATTTCCTCCGCATCCGATAGCAACTTCATACCATTAAGTTTCAAAAGATATTTAAAGCGAGTTTTATCAAATGCTTTGGTATGTAAGTCAGCTTTTTGTTCATCGGTGTGGATTTTCTCTATTCGTATCAACTTCTTCTCGAAACAGTCTCGGATGAAGTGATGACGCATTTCAATGTGATTTGTTTTAGCGTGATGAACAGGATTTTTTGTTATGTTAATTGCTGCCTCATTATCAACAAAGATAGGGGAGTTAAGAAATTGCAAACCGTAGTCTCGCATCTGTTGCTGGATCCACAAGATCTGAGAGCAGCAGCTGCTAGCAGATACATATTCAGCTTCACACGTGGATAAAGCGACAGAGGTCTGCTTCTTGCATTGCCAGGTGACCAATCGTGGTCCGAAAAACTGGCAACCCGCTGTTGTTGATTTAGCATTGACTTTGCAGCATCCGAAATCAGAATCAGAATATCCTTCGAGCATGAAGTCGCCATCTTTTGGATACCACAACCCCAGAGATGGAGTTCCTTTCAGGTAGCGTAGAATCCTTTTCACAATTACCATGTGCGAAGCTCGAGGGTTTGACTGAAATCGCGCCGCGAGGCAAGTTGGGTACATAATATCCGGTCTTGATGCCGTCAAGTACATTAACGAGCCGATCATGGAACGATATAATGTTTCGGCTACCTTCTCTCCGGTGAGATCAGGATGTATCCCATGGTTCGTCGCTAATGGGGTGGACATTGGTGACATTCCTGACATCCCGAATTTCTCCAGAACATCATGAACGTATTTTGTTTGATGTATGAAAGTTCCCTCGGGAAGTTGATCAACTTGAAGTCCCAAGAAGAACTTCATCTCACCCATTGAAGACATTTCAAACTTCTGCTTCATAACTTGTTCAAAATCTTTGCAGAGTTGCTCATTTGTTGACCCGAAAATTATGTCGTCCACATAAATTTGGACAATCAGAAGATGCCCGTCGACTTCTTTTGTGAAAAGAGTGGCGTCTATCTTTCCTCGAGTGAAGTGGTTGGCTAACAGATGTTGAGACAAGGTCTCATACCAGGCTCTCGGGGCCTGATGTAAGCCGTACAACGCTTTGTCAAGGAGATAAACTTTATCTTTGTGAATTGGGTCGGTGAAGCCCGGTG
This sequence comes from Helianthus tuberosus, assembly GCA_030545235.1. Taxonomy (NCBI): domain Eukaryota; kingdom Viridiplantae; phylum Streptophyta; class Magnoliopsida; order Asterales; family Asteraceae; genus Helianthus; species Helianthus tuberosus. The sequence continues at coordinate 78,769,273 of CM060417.1, read as the reverse complement.
GCTGTCCGACATAAACCTCCTCTTTCACTTTGCCATAGAGAAATGCCGACTTCACATCTAACTGAAAAACTTTAAATCCTTTCCATGATGCGAATGCAAGGAAGATTCTGATAGCTTCAAGTCTTGCGACAGGGGCATATACTTCGGTGAAATCTATCCCCTCCTGCTGACTGAAACCTTGGACAACGAGTCGAGCTTTGTTTCGAATGATAACTCCTCGATCATCCCTCTTGCATTTAAACACCCATTTGGTATTAATATTTCGGTGACCATCGGGCAAATCTACTAGCTTCCATACGCCAAGCTTTTCGAATTGGTTTAACTCCTCCTGCATTGCATTTACCCATGAGTCTTCAGTAAGCGCCTCTTTGTACGTCCTTGGTTCTATCTGCGAGATAAAACAACTTAATGAGAATTCAGTTTGTAAAGGAGCAACTGTTGTGTAAAAACATGTAAGCCCTTGATCAAGCTGTCTTCGAGTGTGGACGCCTGATTGCAGTTCTCCGATTATCAGTTCCTCCGGATGATAAGAAAGCGTTCTTGGCATCACCTCCCCCGAAACATCTACTTCACTCTCCAAATTTGTGACGTTTTGATCAGCAATTTGTTCACTAACTGGAATAGTTTGATTTGAAAACTGGATTAGCTCCCCCTCAGATTCTGAATTATCATGATCGAATATTGGTCTGTTTTTAGATTCTTGATTATCATTCTCTACCGTCTGATTTTCTTGAGCAACATCATTTTCAACATCATCATGATCTCCAGCATTGCTAGGACCCGCCTCATCATCATTTGAAGCTTGTCTTTTACGATAAGATTCTGCTGGAAACCTTTCATCTTCATATTCTCTAAGAATATCCAACTCATCAAAGAACTCTGGTTCTTCTTCCATGTTGAAAGACTCCCACAAAACATCATAATTGAAACGCCATGAGTCGCCTGGATTTTGTGGAGGCATTGTGTGACCTTGGCATTCAACATTTTGAGCTTCAATAATTCTCTTCAGACTTGGAACGAAGACTCGTCGTAAAGGACTTGCATATCCCACAAATATTCCTTCAAAACTCTTCGGACCCATCTTTCCAAAAGGTTCTAGAACTGTACAGGGTGACCCGAACGGTTCAAGATACTTCAAATTCGGTTTTCGGTTATTGATCAACTCAAAGCATGTTTTGTTGAATTTCTGTAGGTCCCCTATTCGTATGGATCTTTCACAGAATTGTCTTTCCAATCAAGAGTGCGGAATCCTCTTGATCAGAATATAGCAGAATGAGTAGAAACAGAAAACAGAAAGACACTTTCAAACTGGGTGTCTATTGATTATCAATCACTCAAGAATTACAATCAATCTAAACCCTAACCACCAACAATTTCGTCCAAGCCTAAGGTCTCTCACGAAATTGCTCTCACAAACTGTTTTGGCTGATTAACCTAAACCCTAAAGCCTAACCTTGTTTATATAACACAAGATTACTACTTGGGCCAAGGTTAAACATGGACTGCGAATTGGACAAGCCCAATTCGCCTCCATCACCCTAATTCATTGGGTTTGGATAGCCCAAACATTACAACTAACTATTACAAAGCTAAACCCGCTAACTGTTTATCGTTTAACTAATTACAAGATATCCAAAGACCAAATCTAAGCTGTTGTCACAAACATGCACCAACAAACTCCCCCTTGACAATAGCTTCATAAAATAACTTTGTCTTTAGTCATCTTGCAATCTTCATGTAGTCTTGCACTGTCTTTGGTCTTTGGATAGCTTCAGCTTCAATAGCTTCTGTCAGCAACAGACTCCCCCTAAGCTGATGCATCCAATCACCAAATCTTCAAAAACTTTAGCGTTTGAGTAAACTCCAGTTCAGCATTTGTATAGCAATCTTCAAACTCTTCATCTTTGTCTGCAATATAGAAAGGAGGTTCTACCATGCATCCAATCAAACTCTCATCTTCACAGCAACTCAGCAACACAGCAACTTCTCAGCAACACACTGCTTCAATCTGTTTACTATAAAACAAACATCTCGAGAAACCATAAGAATTTTTCAACATAAGTTAAATAAATTATTATTTTTCAAGAGATTTGTCAAACTGTATAACAGATTAAGCCTTTTCCAATTTATCACCAACACTCAAAACTTTTTAATCACACACTCTATAACCCGCATGATTTAAAATTTTGAACTCACTTTCCAACACTGTCTCCCCCTATCAGTAACAATTCATCCAAGAATAACAGTTTTCCGTACGTTAAGAATTTTAAACAGAAAAAGACACTATTTTTGTATTTTTGTATTTTCTGAAAGCAAGTAAATAACAAAAGCAATAAACACTCTATTTTTGTGAGAATCACTGGTAAGAAGATCATATCAGCACAATCAAACTGTTTCACACTATTAGATTCTTCATTTAATTTTTCGTGAAAAGCAGTCCAAGACGATTACCAGTATGTTTGTCCTCTTAAACAAAATGCATGAACATTTCAAGTACCATTACCGTATGATACGTTAAGGTAGTATTATTTCTGATATATTAGTGTGTGCCACTTCAGGATATACCCCCGCGATCAAGGTATGCACAAAGATTCATCGTAGTAGGTGAGTATACTGATGTCATCCTTTAAGATATCCTGACAATGTCTGGTCTGCATATAATATGTTTGATCATGTTTTAATTGCTTAACAATGAACCCCCAAATAAATACGAATCAAATCCTGGAAATATAAACAACACACTCTATCATGCAAGTATCTTCCCTACCACATATTTCACAAGTCCAATCCAGATTTCTGAAATCTTAACTGGAAATAGGTTGAGAAGAGAACAGAATAGATCTTTAGGAGAGATGGTATAATATACAGATCAAATGAGTTTTTCTCAATTTGATATAGGTTTCTTGGGTTTCTTTTGGGCACTTGAGGGCCTCTTTCGGGTGTATTAGATCTATAGCGCGACAACGTACAGCTAGGTCAGCATGTATCTGGATGCAGCAGAAGCTGTCGTTGCCTAGCACCTCCAGGTCAGCATATATCTGGATGCAGCAGAGGAGGTACACGATTTTTTTCAGAGAAGATTTCAGAATCAGATCAAAATTGTGTGTATCGGGACAACATACAGACATTCAAATAGAAATGTGCTAATTCCAAGTGACTTTCTTTCCTGAGGTCATGTACAATTTTAGTTCTGTACAGAAGGACAGTCAAGATATCCCCAGATGAAATAACAGTATAAAGACCCAAAACTTCAGATTTTGGCAATCTATCAACGCAAGATTTAAGGTCATTAAACCATACACCACTGATGTGTTCCCCACTCATACACATTTCATTTAAGTTTATATCACATTGGTAAGTTGATTATTTCATGCTTTTTGCCTACTGGTACATCATATAATGAAGCTGCTATCACACTTAAGCAATTTAATTTCAGTTTCAGTGTGACAATCTAACTTGCTGATGTACTATCATTTCTCCTTTTTCACACAGTGATAGCTCATTTTTTATTTTTTATTTTTTTTATGTTTTTGATTTTTCAAATTTTTTTTTTTTTTATTTTTGATTTTTTTTTAAAACAGTAAACTATTTACAAAATTCTTATGAAAAACCAGTTATTCAGGATTCCTCATCCCGTTGAGTTCAACTAAGTGTTCAAAGCGAGCCCTGTCAAATGCTTTAGTATAAAGATCTGCCAGGTTATCTAGTGTGTCGACTCAGCACTTTGAACTTCAATTTAAAACAATCAATATAAATATATCAACAATCTCACATCCCCCTTCATGTGCCTAGAGCAGCCATTATCAACATAAGTTGATAATCCTCCTTAGCAGCTCCTGCACACACTCAACAACTCAGTTAGTCTTAAGAACCCAAGCCCTGATAGTCTTGGGTTTTCCAAATTCATCCATTACAGGTACATCCATCCAATATCCATCACACTTCAGTGGATTATCTGGATACCTGCTTCTCCCATTATTATACCATGAATTTTGAAAAAATTTTGGATGTTGTTGAACATTCGAGTTACAAAAACCCCTATGTCCATTTCTTTGTTGAAAATTTCGATTACCAGCAGTTTGGTATCGATTTTGATATCCAAAATTTTTATTTTGACTTTGAAAACGATTTGATTTACCACTATATTGACTAAATTGTAGAGAAATACTTCTTGGTCTATCAAATCTTTTCGAAGTTGAGGGATTTGATTGAGATTCAGGTTTCTTTGTCTGACAACTTGGTTTTACACTATTGCTTGACCCAACCTGATTCCCATCATTAACCTCATCAACCTTTTGTTTACCTTTCTTCAAAGGACAACAACTCGCCACGTGCCCTTTGTTGTGACATTTAAAACAAGATCTTTTCTTAGAAGTTTTCTTTTTGTTTGATCCCTTTTTAAATGTGTTGGCCTTTTTGTCTTCAGTATCCTCATCCACTTTATGAGGTGTACTGTTTGACCCAACAGATTCTTTCAAAGAAACTGGACTATTTGGCAAGTCCACAGCTATCGGATCCACTACCTCTTGTGCAGTGGTTACAAAATCAATTAGCTCTTCTTCTTTTGGTAGAAAAGAGTAGTCTTGATTTTCAGAAGATGAAGCTTTAGTAAACCCCACCCCTGTTTTATCATTACTCCTTTTTAAACCTTTTTGAATTTGAGTCCTGACTAACGAAGAATTCCCAAAATTATTTAACTTCCCCTGAAGTTCAACAATTTTGGCTTGTACATCAGCCAATTCTGTGCACTTTTCTGAAAGCTCGTTAGTCTTTTCTTTCACAGTTTCACAAGCCAAATCAATGACCTGTAACAGTTCATTGACTTTGCTTGTTAAACTGCTAATTTCTTGTTCATTTAATTTGAGTTTTGTTAAACAATCTGACTCTCGTTTAATCAAAAGAACATTTGACTCATTTAACTTTTCTAATTCGGCTGACTGAATTTTGTTTTGCTCCGATAGTCTGTCAACTTTAACCTGTAGTTCAGCGCAATTAAGACATGTATGACTTACAGATTCTGATGATACCTTTACCTCTGCTATAAGTCCATTCACATCCTTCAAGCCCTTTGAAACTTCTGCCTCAACCTTTTCAGCAGTCTCCTCATCTGCTACCTTCTTCTCTTCTATCTCAACAGCTACCTCTCCTATCGTCACCGCTACCAATGCTTGATCACATGTATTCAATCTTGAAGGAATCTGATAACGTTTTTCTAAAGCTTCCCACAGATCTCTAGAATTCCCATAGTTCTTGAAGGTATTCTTAATGCCCTCAGGTAAGGATTTCTTGATCACTGCTAAAGCTCTCTTCTCAGCGTCAACCACTTGTTTCTCAGATTCATCCATCTTATCATAAGACATCACTATAACTCTTCCATCAACACGACGTGTGGGAGTAAAGTATCCATCTATCATACACGTCCACATTTGAGTATCTTCACTTTTCATAAACAACTCAAACCTCTCTTTCCAGTCAGCATATTCTTTGACGTTTGTAAGCTTCGGCCAATTCTTAACAGTCTCCTTTCCATTGTTCCTCTTAGCCATCACGCAGCGTAAAAGTTTAAATGAATTTTGGTAACCTGTGTCAAAATCCAATTCTAACTTCTCTACTGGTCCTTGTTAAGCTTTTACCGTAAGCGAACTGATAAAACCGTACAAATATTATCCGAAAACTGTTTTTATCAAATTATACCGTTAGATTCGTATCGAAAAGACGAGTCTAATGATATATAATGTCAAAAACCAAATTCGGGAATTTCCAGAGTCTTTTTTTTTTTTTTTTTTTTTTTTTTACCCTAAAAATCCAAGAAATCTAACGGTCCAAACGGTTCTGTCAAACGAGCTACAGATCAATTTCTATTTGCAAAACACTGAAATTTTATCGACGCTTGCCAACTGAAATTCCACCTCTTAATTTCGCTGGTTTTAAAATTGCTGAGTTAATTTCGCTGGTTACTGATTAAATTCGCTGGGTCAGTGATTAAATTCGCTAGGTCTGTTCCTTGTTCAATTTCGCTGATCGATCAAGGTTTGCTGAAAATTTAATTTTGCTGCTTAAATTCGCTGTCAACTTCGCCAGTCAATTTCGCTATTATGACGGCCAGTAAATTCGCCGAAAACCGTAATAACTTCGCTGTGGAAAGTTATCCGGTTACCAAAGTCGCCTTTGGATTTAACTTCGCCGATAAATATGCTGGTATCACTTAATTTCGCTGGTCTCCCAAATTCGCTGGTTCTGTAAAATTGGAAACTTAATCTTCTCAGAATTCAGCAGATTTCGTATCAACTTCCTGCAAAATCGAACAAGCAAAACAGCAGAAAATTTTCGAAAAGTGTGAAGAACTGATAGAAAAACACGAAGAACAGTCTTCGAATCCTCAAGTCTTTCAGCCAAAATTCTTCCAAACAATCAACCAAACACTTTCCTGAAAACCCTAAAACCTGCAAAACAGCAATCAAACAAACCAGAAGATCAAAACAGCCAAACAAATTCGAAAATTTTATCAAGCCAACAAGAAATTTCGAAACCCTAATTTTTCAGGTTTCAAAATTTCGACAATTCTTCCTGTTTATGCAGCAACAATTCTGAACCGAGCCTTCAAGAGCCTAACGCTCTGATACCAATTGTAGGTCCCCTATTCGTATGGATCTTTCACAGAATTGTCTTTCCAATCAAGAGTGCGGAATCCTCTTGATCAGAATATAGCAGAATGAGTAGAAACAGAAAACAGAAAGACACTTTCAAACTGGGTGTCTATTGATTATCAATCACTCAAGAATTACAATCAATCTAAACCCTAACCACCAACAATTTCGTCCAAGCCTAAGGTCTCTCACGAAATTGCTCTCACAAACTGTTTTGGCTGATTAACCTAAACCCTAAAGCCTAACCTTGTTTATATAACACAAGATTACTACTTGGGCCAAGGTTAAACATGGACTGCAAATTGGACAAGCCCAATTCGCCTCCATCACCCTAATTCATTGGGTTTGGATAGCCCAAACATTACAACTAACTATTACAAAGCTAAACCCGCTAACTGTTTATCGTTTAACTAATTACAAGATATCCAAAGACCAAATCTAAGCTGTTGTCACAAACATGCACCAACAATTTCTTGACAGTGAGAACTCTGTTGAGCGTGTAGCATGCGGCGGAAACAGCTTCTGCCCAGAAATTTATTGGTAACTTTGAATCAGCAAGCATTGTTCTGGCCGTTTCAATCAGTGTCCTGTTTTTACGTTCTGCAACTCCATTCTGTTGCGGAGTGTACGGAGCACTGAACTCATGCAAGATACCCCTTTCATCACAATATTCTTCCATATTGTTGTTCTTAAACTCAGTACCATTATCACTTCTAATTCTTCTGATACGCCTTTGGTACAAATTTTCAATCTTTTTGAACAATCCCCTCAATCTGTCAAATGTTTCCTCTTTTGACTTCAAGAATAACACCCATGAGAATCTGGAATAATCATCAGTGACCACAAGACAATAAAGTTCTCCAGTAATACTTTTGACATTCACAGGACCAAATAAATCCATGTGAAGCCTCTCCAAAGGTCTTGAGACTGAATTGACTTGCTTTGTGGGGTGTGACTTTTTCTTTTGCTTGCCTTTCATGCAACTAATGCACTCTTGTTCCAAATGGAAACCTTTAATGTGAACTCCCAGAACCAAATCATTGTGCACAAGATGATTCATTTTACGAAGATGAATGTGCCCCATCTTACGATGCCACAACTTTGATTCTTTCTTCGTTGCTCTCGAAACAAAACAGTGTGCTTGACCCGTTGTTGTAGTTGCTACAGTCATGTCTAAAACATACAGATCATCCACTCTAGGAGCTCTCATGATGATCCATTCTTCAGGAATAACAAAACCTGGTTTCAAAATCAAACACTCTTTGTCTGTGAAGTGAGTAGAATACATCCGGTCACAAATCTGCGAGATACTTAGCAGATTATTTTCCAGCTCAGCAATGTAGTTAACTCTTTCGAACGTGACGATCCCGTTGGATAACGTTCCTTCACCAACAATTCTACCACCTTGGTTACCCGCGAACCCTACATAACCTCCATTAATATTTCTGACATCATACAGCAGCGCGGTCTTTCCTGTCATGTGCCGAGAAGCTCCACTATCCATAATCCAACGTGAAACGGATCTCGGAAGCTCCTGCACATGTCAAACATATTTAATGAGATTTTGATGCTACCCAAGCCTCTTTTGACTCAGGTAACTTGAAATTAAGGTGAGTTGTTTTAGTGTAAAGTGGCGGAAAGTTTTTATCATTCATTTTAAGGCTTTCAGCCGTTCCAACTTCAACCTTTTTGAATAATACAAAATCGTCTGGTTGATCAGCTGATTGATTTTTCTTCACCACATACTTCTTTTCAGAAGTCGATTTCTGTTTCTCATAAAACTTCAAAGGTACATACTTCTTCTTGGTAGAAGATGATGATTTTTCAGTTTCAGACACCTTTGGTGAATCAACTTTCTTTTCAACAACTTTTGGTTTCCATGTTTGTTGAGGTGAGGCAACCCGTTGGTAAAATTTATCATTTTTAGTTACCGAAATCTTAACAGGTTCAGTTTTGATCTTGGTGTTATCATTTCTCAAAACATTTTTCTCAACAATCAATGGAGCCTTTCCTTTCTCAACATCTCTCTTGATAGAATTCTTCACAGTTTCAGTCTTAGGCTTCAAGTTGGTACACTTTCGTGCAATATGTCCAACTTGATTACATTTGAAGCATGTTCGGGTGTCAATTACCCGACTTGAGCCTTCAGACTGAGGCTGTGAGGCCTTCTTTTCAAAAAAACTCTTTGTTTGATTTTAAAAAGATTTCAGATTCCTCCTCAGAAAGTGAACTTGAACTGTTCACAAACACCTTTTTCCCAGCAAACTTCTTGTTCTGAACATTTCTTTTCTGATAATTCTTACCACCCTGATATCCTCCAGACCATTTATTTTGATTGTTGTTAGAAAAACGTGGTGGAATAACAGGTTTCTTATAGTAAGCTTTATCTTTTTCAAAATTCATGTGTCTCTTTGTCTGTTTCAAATTGTCCACTTCAGACAAATCAATTTCAATCAGTTTGAAAACATTTTTCAATTTGTTCACATTCACATTCTCCAGAGGAAACTCAAAGTCTGAATACAACTTATCAGAACCAGACATCTTGTACATCACAAGACCCGGTTCATCATTTGGGTTGTTTTTAGATTTTGGTTTCGGAATGTAATTGTTCAGAAAACATTCTTCATCTTCAGTCGAATCACTATCCAAGACACTTTCAGCCATGCCTTTTATGATCTCAGTTTGAACACTGTCATCGGATGATGATGATGAAGAAAATGTCACATCTATTGAATCTGGCAATTTTATCTCATTTGTTTCAATATCATTAACCAACCCAGATTGCTTCTTTGAGAAATTGTTTAGAACAGGTGGCGGAACTTGATGAAACCCCACCCCAGTTCCATCACAGTATACATCTTCGCCAGCTTTGGTTTTTCCAATGGGTTTTGGAGCAATGTGTTGCAAAACAAAGCTTGCAGAGTTGTAACTGCTCAGTTTCAGATTAATTCGCTCATTCTCAATTTTAGCTTCTTCAAACTGAAGCTTCAATTTTGCAATTTCATCAAGTTGTTGGTTGATTAACTCCTCTTTTACACGAAGAACCCCTGATAGTTGAAGATTTTCTTTCGTTGTTTTACTGTTCCTCTCATCAGAATCTTTAACCGTTCGCTTTAGCTTCTCAAAATTTTCAGAAATTTTACGATTTTCAAGAATCAATTTTTCGTTTTCTTTTCTTATTCTTTCAATGTCATTTTTATCATTTTCAATTTTATCAGCTAATTCTTTTGATCTATCATTCGAAGCTTTCAGCATTTTGTCACGGTTTAAGATTTGATCTTCAACACTTTTGACTTTACTAGTCAAATCTTCAATCTTCTTACCACTAAGGTAAGTGATTGTACTACAAACTTTGCATTGTTTCATGCAATTTTTGCAGTCATTTTCAGACTTATCCTTCTTACCTGACTCGAGTGTACCATTAGAACTGACCTTGTTTGTTGACTCAGTTCCAGAACTAGAAACTACCTCAAGTTCTTTTGCTGCAAGAACTTTTTCAGCCATCTTCCTCAAGTTCTCAGCTGTTAGCTCTTGTGATGTGTCAATGATCCCTTCATCAGCATTCTTTGATTTTGGTTTCTGTTCTGCTTCTTTGACTTTTTCATCTTTCTCTACTAGTTTCTCATCACCACCTCCCCACCATTCTCTTTGTCTAGCCTCTTCTTCCTCGGTAATTTGTTGGGTAAGAGCATCAATACTAATGGAATCCGGATTAACTGCAATGTTACCTTGTGGATCAAGATAACACTCTCTGTCCGCATCCCATCTCTTTGCTCTTTTAGCCTCTTTGTATGTGTTATAAATTCTGCTCATTCTGGTTTGGGCTTTCATTCTTCGGTTGACGAGCTTTTCTTCTTCAGTTCTAATGTCTTTAAAAGGAATAATCTTCGTCACGAATGCATAACCCACCGCATCTTCCTCTGGTAGCAATTCGCTCCAGTCAAACCCTTCATCATCATGAATCACGGCGAGAGCTCTAGATTTCTCTTTGTTGTCTTCAACTTGCTTCAATCTAGGTGGCTCAAATTTATTCTGGTGATAAATTGCTCTCTTGTAATAATCTTCTCTGAAAGGATTCTCTGACTCATCAGCATATGCATTTCTGCATTCTCGTTTGAAATGACCCTTCTTCTTACATTTGAAGCACGTCACTTTCGATTTATCAAACCCCAGCTTAGTAGATGCACCACCAATTGTCTTTCTGCCGGTAATTTCCATGAAGCGTTGTGCTCTACGAACAGCGCTGGCCATTGCCCAACGAATATCGATCAGCTCCATTTCCTCGGGATCAATCTGATCATAATCTTCTTTCGTCAGATTGGTATTACCTATCTTCCCGGCTACTAACCCTTCGTATGACTCCAACACAGATGCTAGAAAGATCATCTGCTGTTTGGCCGATTCTTCATCAAAATTTTGAGCATTCTTCAAATCGATAGCAATGTTGCAAGAAAAAAGCGTTCTTAGGAACAGATTGTTGTTGACTTGAAGAGTTTGAAGAAGATCCTTGACTTGGAGTATTGGATGAAAAACCTCCATGAAAACCACTGTTTGAGCTTGGATTTTCTTTACTTGAAGTGTTTGTGTTTTCAGCGGAGAAAGCAGTTCTTGGAGAAACATTCTTCGGAATCATACTCTTTGGATAGTACAACTCCATGTTTTGTTGGTATGATGAATGATTAACTTTGTTTTTCTTTATCTCCAATTCATGACTTTCTAGTCTTTCAATCAGCAAGTCAACGGTCAGATCTTTAGCTTTGATTGTATTCTTTAACATTAGTGCATAGTACTGCCAATCCATTTCGTCTGGTAGTGAATCAAACAGTTTGTCAACTAACTCCTCTGGAGGAGGATTTATTCCGTGCCTTGCCAATTCTAACTTTAGGTGTCCAAATCTTTCAATCATTTTACAAACAGGTTCACCTTTTAAGCATCCGAACAAATCAAACTCCTTTCGCAGCAATTTCTTTTTGTTTTTGATTATTTCTTCACTTCCTACACATTTTTTATTTAACTTTTCCCATAGATCTTTTGCGTTTGTGTATTCAATGAGTGAAATGATGTCATCTCTTACGGACTGGTGAATCAAAGCAATGCATTTTTGTTCAGCTATAAAGTTCTCTATTTCTTCACCTTCTGACAAATTCTCACAATCTTGTCTTTCTGAAGCATAACCGTTCTTTAAGTTCTTCCAGCTCTGATATGCGAAAGCTTTCAGCCATTCTTCGAATCTTTTTGCCCACCGATTATATTCTTCGATTGCCATTAGCTTTGGTGGTTTGTTGTAGGTACCATATGCACTTTCAACACTTAGAGCATCGGATAACGTTTTCTTTGGATTCGGATTGGGATTATCATTTGAACGATTGGAAGTATCGTCTCCAGAATTTCCCGCGAAAGCATACATCTCACTGAAGGGATTCATGAATTCTTCCATTTTTACGTACCTGAAACAATTTTTCAAACACTTAGACAATTTTCACAAATTCTAAAAATATCAAACACTTGAACCGGATAGTTATCCGTTCGAACAGGAATACGGATGATAACAAAGTCTATCCGCACGGACGGTGATCCGCTCGGATGGTTGTACGTACGGGTAGCTTTGACTCTTTGACTATTCTGGTTATCCGCACGGGTTGTAATCCGTGCGTGTAACAATGATGATGTCAGCAAACAACTTTCAGTAACTAACTAGTCTACACCGTTTAGACAGCTGTCCGCACGGGTGAATGACGTCATCAAATACGAACACCTAAACATAATTTTCGATGAATTTGATCTGGTTTTAGATTGAATCTGATTATGAAACTAAGTAGGATTATACTTTGAATGATTGCGAGTTGATTGATATCGATTTTAACAAATTTTAACCGTAATTTCTTTCTCAATTTTAAGTTTTTCTGATTTTATGGTGACAAATAAAGAACAAATGTAAAATCTGAGTAGATGTAGAAGAAATCTATCAAATTTCCGGTGAAATTTGAATCAAATCTGCAACAGAAGTCAAATCTCCGGTGAAATTCGACTTTGATCGGCGAAAAGAACTTGAATTCCGGTGAATTCAGTGTCGTTGATCTCGATTCAGCTCCCTGAATGCTCTGATACCACTTGTTGGTCCCGTTGATACAGGATCTGATCGTAGGAACAAGATGAATCAATTTCGTCTTAGTGTGCGGAATCCATTAAGACAAATCACAGATTTATGCAACAGAGAATTCAACGTTTAACTTCTTGTCTGTTCGTTCTATTAATCATTCTGAAAGTCACAAAGTTCCGGTGAACATACAGACTACCCGTGCGTGTGTCAAAAGTTCTTACAAAGTTGCACCGGACCTACTATTTATAGACAGACTCAGGAAACTAACAAGTGTTGTACGTGCGGGTGGGCTACCCGTGCGTATCGCTCACCCGTACGTATGGTCATCCGCGCGTATGACTTATCCGTGCGGATAAGCCATCCGTGCGTATGGCCATACGTGCGTATTGCCATCCGTACGAGTTAAACTTGTCCCAAACAACACTTTTACATTCAGAACCTATTCCTGAGTTGTCCTGCTAACTACATACAAACAATCAGACAAAATACATAAACACAGAACAAAATATGACTACATGCTGACGGAAGCTACAAACGTAATGTACTAACAAAATGCCTGTGAGATACATAGGTTTTGTGAAACAGAATCCATGACTTATGTTTGAGAAAATGTTTAGTCATGAACCTTGTAATTTGCTTTGTCTTGTAAATCATTTGAAAAACGATAATATCAGATGATATGTATAAATAAGAGAATAATGTATGGTTAAATGAATAACCATGTAAAATGAGTTTGTATAAGATAAGTTGTTTGTAAATCAATGTCTTGTGAAAAGTATGTTATTTGTATAAAATGTTATATGTCTCAAATTGAAATGATTCAAATAACGCTACAATATGTGATACCATACAAACACTTATATATAGGAAGTACCAGCGGCGTATCCACCATGCTTGTATCATATTACACACGCCTCGTTACTTAAATCACTTACTCAAACCAAACCATCAAGATGTAATGTTTAACAGTTGTAGAAGTGTTTATGTATAGTCCAATGTCTATTGTCAAATGTAAATCATGTCAACATATACAAAAGGTTCACACGGTTCAACAGTTATAAACAGTTCATGTAATCAAACGGTTACGACGGTTCACATAGTCAAATGGTTACAACGGTTCAAAATGTAATATAATGTGTTCATATGCTGGATGAGCGTATGCAACAGAAATGCAATGTAGAACAATGTACTAAGTATGCACAAAATGGACATACATAGCATGAAATGTAATGTAAAACAATGTACTAAGTATGCACACAATGGACATACATAGCATAAAATGTATTGTAAAGTGATGTACTAAATATGCACAAAATGGGCATACATAGCATAAAATGTATTGAAATCATGTACTATAAATGTACTAATAAACTTAGCAAGTATATGATGTGAAAACAGGAAAGCATGAAAGTAACAAGTAGGCACATGTGTTTCACCCCAAAACAGTTTGGAAAACAGTAAAAGAGGGGTCTATGTACTCACTTGAGATTGCTCAGAAGTCCTAAGATAACCACCAAGCAATGCTAGAGATCACGGAATCAAACGGCAACTAATATAGGTAACTATGTTAATTAACCGGACCTAAATCGGAGGATCGGATAAAATGAGGGCTTGTAAACCAAATGAGTATGGGAACTCATGTAATATGGTTTAACAAATCCTACATACTAAATCGGAACCTAACATAAGTGCTTTCGACCCATTACGACCCGTTTAGGTAGCTTATGATACTTTAACGCGTCGTTCGCGTGAAACGCGTTCGGAACGCCTAACTAGTCCTATGACAAGTAGAATATGCCTTAACATGTCTAATATTGTTATTAAATTAGTTTAGATACCAAAAGTTATGTTACATATGCTTAAAATGAATTTTGGCGTAAAAAGGGCATTTTGGTAATTTACCTAAGGCATATAAACTACCTATCATACAACTACTTAAACGAAGCGACCATAAGGTATAACCTTGGAAGGTTATTCCCTACATACTATGGTCACCTAATGTGTTTGGTCGGATCCTAATGATCGACCAAACGGGTCGGGTTCAAAGGTATAAGCGATTTATTAGATCGCTTACCCTTACGACCCTAGACAACGTGGTAATCAGTAGGCATAGTCACAAAGGACTATAACCATCGTGATTACAATCATGTTGCGAAGTTCAAACGAACTTCGCATTGACCATAAACTGGTCAACGCAGAAAGTCAAACAAAGTTTGACTTTCGGACTCGAAAAACAATAAAAGAACGAAGGAACACTTACAAAGGGTCCCCGAATGCTAATCTAGATCAAAATAGCTCAGGTATGAAACAAAGGTTTCAACTTAGAGCACATTAGATCAGATTCTTGTGAGGAAAAGTGAAGGGTGGAGGTGGGTATTTATAGTTTTCGGTTTACCGTTAGGATCGTTTCTTGGAAAAGGGGGCACGATCTAAGCCGTACACTTGTCGGAATGTTGTGGTAACTGATTTTGCCCACCACAAGAGATTAACATGGGGCACTTGGCCTTTGGGGAGTGTTAAAGGCTGTTAACAGCAGATTAAACAAGTTTTTGAATATCTGACCCCTGCTTACAGACCTCAACATTATCAGTGTTAAGGTCCGTAAGGACCTTGCAGACCAGAAAGTTTGAAAAATGGCAGAACAGGCCCCTGCAGCTCCAAACTTGGTTTTTGATGCATTTTTGACACGTTTAAGCCCCGTTAACCCCATTTCAAAGCTCAAAAATGAAGTGAAAGTATAGGGAACTTAAAATGTGCTAAAAATTATCTCGGATATCGGTTCGTTTGGCCGTACGATCGCGATGTTCGGTTAATTACGACGGAATGCGCATAAGCGCGAAAAACGATCCAAATGACGTGACGAATGGATTTTTCTTATGCCAAACACTAAAATAAAATGTTTTAGTGCTTACATAAATTTTTGGATGTCCGGATGTATTCAGAACGTAAGTTATGCGCGAAAGTGCAAACTTGTGCACTTTTTGACGCTTTTAGTCCCTGAATGACCCAAAAGTTTATTTTAGCACACCGAACCCATCAAAGCCTATTTCTAAGCTATGTAAAGGATATTTAGGGTATTTTTAACTTATGGTCATGTTCCGGAATGTTTGTTACAGTTCAAATTGGCATACTTTCGCAGTTTGTCAAGTTTAGTCCCTGTAAGCGATTTAACTTGATTTTGCCATACCAAAGCCTTCAAAACTTATTTCTAAGTCATGTAAAGGTTATTTAAGGTATGTTAAGCCTATTTCACTATTCCGGAGTGTTCGTTGCATTAAACTGGTTATATTTACGCATCAGTGCGCGTATAACCTTCCAGAAAGCGATTTAGAGCTTGAAATTGAACAAGAATTGATATGTGCAAAAGATACACATATTTATACAGATCCCAAGTATGAAATACAATATTTCATTGGCTTGGTATTTGTTTGATGGTCGCAGTGACCCAGGTGTCACAATCGAGTTAAAAGCGCGTTGGAAGTTGTATGGTGTAATCTTGACCGTCATCTCGATTTAATAGCCTTGATTCGCGAGATAGGGTTTTTGAAATATATCCGTTGGATTGGTATTCCAACAGATATATTTGGGGACAATTATTATGGGTCATTTTCTGAGCTTATATATCCTGACTAATATTCTGCTTTTGATTGTTTACTTGTGATCAGGATACCGGATCAGGATATTGGTAACATCCTGGTTTTATATCCTGGTATTAACTAAATAATCACGTGCAGGTTAGAAGCTGTGGGTCACTAACGGTCAAATGGACCTCTTCTCCTTAAGACTCGGGCATATCAGTTACATGAGAGACGTTGAACCCGAAGGACCAGGTCTACAACGTTCAAGTAGGGAATATCCGCCGAATCCCGGTTTAATAGGATAGTTTGTTGAATTTATTTTACTATAAATAGATGGGTCGGATCAGATTAAGGCACGCAATTTTTACACGCACACTTTGCTCTCTAGCTTCTAGCAAACACTACACACAAACACTTGTACTCGAATTACCTTGTAACACCTAGTTGATCCGCATCACATCCTGCACTGTATCCTGATATTCGAAGTAATAGAAGAACAAGGCAGCTGCGATTGTCAGCTCCCGAGGTTTTGTGCCGGCGATCTAGATCGATCAAGGGATTTCCTCGTACATCTCGTGTCACCCTTTACATTTTTGCTCATTGTTTGATCATAGATACAGCTCTATATTCTGAGCCGTATCCTGAAACTGTTTTTGCAAATAATTTGATTAACATATTTTCGACACTCATTTCTAGCACACTACCTCACTTAACTAATTTGATCACTTAATTGCTTCGGTAATTTTTGACCAAAACAATAGGGATAGTGGTTCACCATTTTCAGGCTTCATCAATAGAGGTGCAGTTGAAAGATACTGCTTCAAATCCTGCAGGGCTGCTTCATGCTTCTCTTTCCATTCGAACTTCTTGTTTTTCTTCAGGATATCATAAAATTCCTTACATTTTTCCGAGGATCTTGAGATAAATCTGTTTAACGCCGCTACTCGTCCCGTCAGTCTTTGAACATCCTTCATATTGGTAGGTGACTTGATACCTAAGATGGCTTTGATCTGTTCTGGGCTAGCTTCTATCCCTCTTTTAGTCACCATATATCCTAGAAACTTTCCTGCCCCCACTCCGAAATGGCACTTAGCAGGATTTAGCTTCATGTTATACTGATCCAGGATATCAAATGCTCCCTTAATATCCTGGAGGTGATCCTCAGCCTTCTTAGATTTTACCACCATATCGTCGATGTATACCTCCATGGTATCCCCCAGCTTGTCTTTAAACATCATGTTCACCAATCTCTGGTACGTTGCACCTGCATTTTTCAAACCAAAAGGCATAGCAGTATAACAATAAATTCATGTTGGTGTCATGAAGGCAGTATCCTCCTGGTCCGAAGGTTCCATTTGGATCTGCTGAAATCCTGAGGATGCATCCATGAAGGTTAACATCTCATGGCCGGCAGTAGCATCCACCATTGCATTAATATGAGGAAGAGGAAATGGGTCTTTGGGACAAGTTTTATTCAAGTCTGTGTAATCTACACAAACTCTCCATTTCCCATTTTTCTTCTGTACCACGACTACATTTGCTAGCCATCTTGGAAACTTGACTTCTCTGATCATCTTGGATTTCAATAGCCTCTCTACTTCTTCCTGAATAATCATATTTCGCTCCGGAGCAAATTTCCTTCTCTTTTGTTGGATAGGTTTGAATGATCTGTCAATACCTAGCTTATGTGTTATAATATCTTTGGAAATGCCTGTCATATCCTCATGCTTCCATGCGAATGTCGACATCCTGCATTTCAAAAAGTTAGTTAACTGTTTTGGTAAAAAATCAAGCAATGATAATGCAACCAAACTTTCTGTTGTGAGGTATGATGCTTGAATTGATGAACAACAACAAGGATCACTATGAAATGTAATGAACAAGTGACACGAAGATTTATACGAGGAAAAAGCACTTGATCAATGAATGATCTCCGGCATAAAAAACCTCGGGTGATGGAAACTACCGATCACCAACTCAAATTAAACAAAAAATGTAATACAACTTCGGATGATAGCGAGCTAAGTACAAGGATCACTATAGTGTATTGTGTAAAAAAGTGTGTAATCGCCAAATGAGTTAACGAGAGCTGGTGAGAGCAGTTGTAAGAGTGTGTGTGTAGCCAAAAATAGCCAAGTGTTTTCTAATTAGCTCGCTACCCCTTTAAAAATGGAAAATATCTACACTAACTAACATTCCGCAAATGGTGCAAGTCCTCCACGACTCCATAACGTCCACTTTTGGCCAGGCACGTGCGGAATAAACATGGAATATGTTCCAGGAATGTCGCCAAGACTAAGTCCAAGCTGGTACTCCTGCAAAACAATTTCGAATTCAAAGTAGACAACCGTTAGTAAAAGGATCCTTATGATGATCCATGATCCTGATCCTGCAATACTTCTGAGGATCACTACTTCAGACAGAATTGAGGATCACTAAACCCAACAGTAAATGAGGATCACTGATCATTGAGAAATCCTCCCCTAACAATTGCCCCCAAAATATAAGGAGTAATTATGTAAATAAACGAGTTGTATTTTGTTCTTATCCGCAATCAAATCAACAGATAACTAGCCGTTGGAGTCGGACTAGCCGTTACGAACATGACGTCACTGAGGTGACTATCCTGCAAAATCATCATTATAAATAGGAGTTAGAGATAGGGATCAATCTGCATTTAAATTCAAGAAAAACTCCCTTTAAATTCATATCCGAAGATCAATCAGGTATCTCTCTTCCTCTTCTTCCTTTACGTTTTCTTTCTCTATTTATCTTCTTCTCTACCCTCATAAACAAGATGATGCTACGATCCTCTCCGGCTAAGGATCACACAAAAGATAGTCCTCTTAAGAGCTAGGGAATCATCAAAGACTCGGTGAAAGAAAGATGCTGCTTCTCTGATCCACAAATAGACAGAATCCGCCACTGTTTTCCGGCAAATACTGTTTTCAAACCGTTTGATCCCACCGTTCTTAGTGATTTCATTTCTGAAACATGGGTAGCTTTCCCGGTCACACCATTCACAATAGGATATTCGTATCCTTTCCCGGAATTCACCCAGTCTTTCTTCTCCCTCACCGGCATCTCCTACATTCAGGCTATGGCAATGATCTGGAGGGTCTTATATACCCTGGAAAGGATCATTGAGCAAGAAGGAATTGCCCTAGGAATGTCAGAGTTGGTAGAGATGTATGATCTCACCACATTTGGATCCCATCGATATCTATTCAAGCGTAAACCCGGTGAAGAACATCCCATCTTCAAAGCCACTAAGAATGATACTAACTGGAAACGGAGATTCTTCTTTGTCAGAAGGGATTCTCTCTCTGATGGAAAGTATCTGCCAAGGAAGTGGACCACCCATGGTAGGATAGAGGATCCTGAGAAGGATCACCAGATAACCTAGTTTTTGTATAAGGATCACTAACACCCTTTCGTTTCCATTGTGCAGCTATCTCTGTTTCGCACCTTATACCATCACCTGCCACCAAGGAAAGGCTCGCTGCTTTCAGAAGACTTGATCCTGCAACAAGGTCATTCAAAACAAACACCCAGGATTCACAAGAAGTATCCTCAGGTTCTGTCACTATGTCAAGTAAGTATCCTGTATTTTGTATAGTCAAATATTTAAATAAATAGTTGAATAAAAATATGATAAGGATACTTATCTGTTTTGGGTGTGTAGGCGTTGGGAAATCTTCAAAATCTGCCTCCAAATTCAGTGTCACTGATCTTGACACTGTCAGATCCTCAAAGAAAAAGTCTGCTGCTAGCCCCTCCGTTGTTATCCCCAAGGCTACCACTTCAAAGGGAAGAGGTGGAAAGAAAAGAAAAACCTCTGAAGATGACAACCTTCAAGGCTTGCCTCTGATCCGCCATCAATTCCTCTAGTACTTTAATGATGTAAGGATCACTGACCTAGCTTAGTTATCCTATCCACTTGAGGATCATATGATCCTAACTTTGCATTGTCTTGTTTGCAGAAATTTGCTGAAATCGAGGACTATGTTGGAAATGTTGAAGAGCTAGAAGAGAAGTATTCTGACCTCCAAAAAGTGGCGGTGCTCAAGGATCACAAGATTGCCTCCCTTGAAAAGGATCTCAAAGACGCCAAAACTCAGATAGCTTCAATTCTGATCAATTTTGATTATGAGAAGAGCGAGATCACGGAGGATGCTAAGGTCTCCGCTGCCATTGCCATGTATAAGACCAAGCTACAGATGGCCCAAGAAGCTCAGGATCCTGCCTTTAACAGGAGCAACTGGGACATGGAGGGCTGGAAGGCTAGGCTGGCTGAATTGGAGGATGAAGCCGATGAGGCTGATGAGGCTGATGAGGTTCTGGCAATCGAGGCTAGCGGTAGCGGCAAGGATCAGGCGAAGGATACGGGAGCTGGAGGAAATGAAGATGCAGTGAAGGTGTAGGCTGCATGAATGGGCGATGAAGGACATTTCTAGACGTAGCCGGAGCCCATTTTTTAAGTTTGATAGTTTGTTTTGGTTATGATGTTTTCTGTTGAACAATGATGGGTTGTACTTAAACAGTAGTAATTAGGGCTAAGGATCATGGATCCTTCGAACAATAGGTAGGATAATGGGTGGTGGATGGATCCTCTGTTTGGGGGATGAAGCCACTTGTTATCCTTCCGTCTTTAATTTCCTGTACTACTAAGACCCTTAGACAATGGACACCATTTGCCAACCCATGTGGACGGGCCACGTTTTGCTGGTAGAAATGTGGGTTGGCAATTTTGACAACCTTAAAGGGTTTAATCTTTTGTGAATAAAATAACTTTAACTTTCTGGCTTATCCTGTGTTGATATCCTTGTTAAGATTTTACTTTCCAACTGTTGTGATGTTCATTTTGTTTAAACTTATCAAGTAAAGAAAAATTTAAGAAATATCCCCAAAAAGTTTAGGATATGATCAAGGATCACATATCCCATAGCCGATTAGTTTTGAAAAGTTATATAGTTTAAGGATCACAAGTTCAGTTGTCAAAAGATAAGGGTTACTCAAATAAATAACGAATAGAATCAAAATAGTTAAGGATCATACCTGAGAATCCAAGTTAGGATCCTAACCTTTAACAGTTGTAAACAGGATAATCCATAAGACAAACCTTAGTAAAAGGTAAGGATCAAGGATCCTTGGTCATTTAGCTTCGTAAACCTGAAAGAGGATATAACTTGGGACTAAGCCAATATAAGATAAAAGTTAGTAACTGGGGACAAGCCCAACAATTCTGGGGACAAGCCTAATATACTGGGGACAAGCCCAAAGGATAATTGGGGACAAGCCCAAAGGATAACTGGGGACAAGCCCAAAGGATCGTATGTAAACTGGAGTATGGCCCTCACTGGCGACTATCCAAACTTAGTGACATGAAAATGCCAAAACCTTAGCTAACGCGAAAACGTTAGAAACCTTAGGAACGGATGTATGGTACGTCTACCATTATACGTAGGATCCTGAATATAGCCAGTACAATGAAATTTTCAGCCCCTAAAGCGGGTACTGGTCCCATTGCCATGAACTATACCAAGATCATCGTGCGCTACTGGCGAAACTGGGGACAGGCCCAAACTGGGGACTAGCCCAAATAACTGGGGTCAAGCCCAAATAACTGGATACTTCTGTGGATACTCAATCCTTAGTTAAGGATACCTGAACCTTCAAAACTCAGAATCAAGTGAAAGGAGGATAAAGGATGCAGGATCCTTATCCCTATATAAGAGAATAAAAGAATGAAATAGTTTGAGATTAGAAGATTACCAAGATGAGGATCATCCGTTCTATAAGGATCCTTCAAGGATACTGGTCATGTAAGGATCATGGATCCTTGTCACATAAAGTATTTCTTCAAATGGACAGCATTCCAAGCCCTTGGTAGCAAATCACCTTCCATTATTAGCAATCGATATGCCCCCTTTCCTGCTTCAGCTTCAATCAAATAGGGGCCTTCCCACTTTGGTGCTAGCTTTCCATCAGCGGGATTGGTGGTATTCTGAAATGCTTTCCTTAACACCATATCACCAACTTGGAATTTCCTGATCCTGACATTTTTGTTGTAAGCTCCAGCCATCCTTTGTTGATAACTGGCCATCCTTTGTTGATAACTAGTCATCTTTATCCTTGCCAAGTCCCTGATTTCTTCTATAGTATCCAGGTCTTGAACCAAGTTTTCAGCATTTTCTTCAGGATCACGAATGCTTGTTCTTGCAGTTGGAACCACCATCTCTGTAGGGATCACTGATTCTGCCCCAAATACCAAAGAAAATGGAGTTTGGCCTGTAGCATTCTTGGGAGTTGTCCTATCAGCCCAAAGCACATAAGGTAGTTCTTCTGCCCATTTTCCTTTCTTGGATCCAAGCTTCTTCTTCAAATTGTTGATGATGATCTTGTTGGATGATTCTGCCTGACCATTAGCTTGTGGGTGGACTGGTGTTGATGTTATCATCTTAATCCCCCAACTGTCACAAAAGTTAGTGGTTCTATTCCCAATAAATTGGGATCCATTATCACAAATAATCTCAGAAGGGATACCAAATCTAGTATAATGTTTCTTTTAATAAAGGATATAACTTCCTTTTCTCTGACTTGAGCAAAGGCTTCAGCCTCTATCCACTTAGAGAAGTAATCAGTCATAGCAAGCATGAATACTTTTCCACCAGGTGCCTTAGGAAGCTTTCCAACTATATCTATTCCCCATCCCATGAATGGCCAGGAAGAGGATATAGGATGCAAGAGTTCTGCTGGTTGGTGAAGGATATTACTATGCCTCTAACAAGGATCACACTTCTTGGCATACTCCATAGCATCCTTCTTCATAGTGGGCCAATAGTATCCTGTCCTCAGGATCCTTGAGAATAATGCCCTCCCCCAGTGTGGTTTCCACAATCTCCTTCATGGAAATCCTTTAGGACTTCTTGGATTTCAGGATCCTCAATGCATCTTAGATATGGTCCTGCAAGAGATCGTTTGTATAACATATTATTCAATATTGTAAATTGAGATACCTTGATTTTGAAAGCCCTAGGGTTTTCTCCTGTAGGAATGTTTCCAAGTTGTATGTATCTCATGATTGGAAGGATCCATGATCCTGAATGAGATTGAGTATCATCACTAGGGATGATTGCAGAATCCTCTCCTATCTCCATAGCTACATGATCCTCGATAGCCGGGGTCAGGATATGGATAATAGGGATCTTGATATCCTCCGGGATCTTCAAGGATGATCCTAAATTGGCTAATGCATCTGCCTTTGTATTCTCTTCCCTTGGTACCTGTGTCAAACTAAAGGATACAAAAGAGAGTGCCAATTCTTTGACTATCTCCAAATATTTGATTAGCTTTTCACCTTTAACAGCATAGGATCCATTAAAGTGATTAGTGATTAATAATGAATCTACATGTACCTCAAGATCCCTGATCCTCATATGCTTAGCAATTTGCAAACCAGCTATCAAGGCTTCATACTCAGCCTCATTGTTGGTAGTTTGAAATTCACAAGCTATGGAGTGGGGTATTATGTCCCCCTGTGGCGATTTTAGTAGTATTCCAAGTCCTGTTCCGTTTACATTGGAGGATCCATCAGTGAACAGTACCCAAGGATCCTTGGTTTCTTCAAGCTGTTGGACTTCTAATTTAGCCTCCTTTTGCAAATCACTACTAAAATCTGCCACAAAGTCAGCTAAGGCTTGGGATTTGATGGCAGTCCTTGGTTCATATCTTATATCATATGCACTTAACTTCACTGCCCACTTAGCCATCCTTCCTGACATTTCAGGTTTCCTGAGAACATTCTTAATTGGAAAATTAGTCTTAACAATAATGGCACGAGTCTCAAAATAATGTCTCAATTTAGTAGATGCCATAATTAATGCAAGGAAAATATTTTCTAAGTGTGATTACCTGGATTCAGCATCAAGTAAACTCTTACTTACATAATAAACAGGATGTTGTGTACCTTGGTGATCCTTAACAAGGACCGCACTTACTGCTTTTGAGGGTACTGCCAAGTATAAGGATAATACATCCCCTTTTTCTGGTTTCATCAAGGCTGGGGCTGAGGATAGGTAATCCTTAAGAGCTTTAAGGGCACTCTCATGCTTCTCAGTCCACTCAAATTTCTTGTTCTTCCTCAGGATGTCATAGAATTCCTTACACTTTTCTGAGGATTTGGATATGAATCTGTTCAAGGCTGCGATCCTGCCTGTCAATCTTTGCACATCCTTAGCATTGGCAGGAGATTTGATATTCACTATAGCCTTGATTTGTTCTGGACTTGCTTCAATGCCCCTCTTTGTCACCATATAGCCTAAGAATTTACCTGCCTTAACACCAAAATGACACTTGGAAGGATTTAGTTTCATATTAAATTTATCAAGGATATTGAACGCTTCCTCCAAGTCTTTAAGGTGATCCTTAGCTTTCTTGGACTTAACCACCATGTCATCAATATAGACTTCCATAGTGTGTCAAATTTGTTCCTTGAACATCATATTGACAAGCCTTTGGTAAGTAGCACCTGCATTCCTTAGTCCAAATGGCATAGCAATATAACAATATATACCAGTTGGGGTCATAAAGGCTGTATCCTCTTGATCAGATGGTTCCATCTGAGTTTGTTGAAATCCAGATGAAGCATCCATAAAAGTCAGCAACTCATGACCCGCGGTAGCATCCACCATGGAGTCAATGTGGGGTAATGGGAAAGGATCCTTGGGACATGCCTTGTTTAAATCAGTAAAATCGACACATACCCTCCACTTTCCGTTTTTCTTCTGAACAACAACCACATTGGCTAACCATCTTGGATACTTAACCTCTCTTATCATACCTGCCCGAAGTAGTTTGTCTACCTCTTCCTGGATAATAGCATTCCTTTCAGGTGCAAACTTCCTCCTCTTTTGATGAATTGGCTTGAATGACCTGTCAATGCCAAGTTTGTGAGTAATTACATCCTTAGATATACCTGTCATGTCTTCATGTTTCCAGGCAAAGGTGGATTTCCTTCTCTTAAGGAAGGATACTAGCTCCTGTTCGATGTCGCTAAGGATCCCTGATCCTATGAAGATCTTGGATTCAGGATCCTCAGGATCCATGAGGATTTCTTTCAAATCCTGTTCTCTTGCCTCCAAGAAATCTCTTGAAGGATACTTTAATTGCTATTGCTCCCTTGGTCTTGAGGCTGGCTTCATTGAAGATGTATAACAATTCTTAGCCTCTTGTTGATCACTCTCAATTTTGACCACTCCCCAAGGACTTGGAAGCTTTACACATTGATGATAGGTGGATGGAACTGCCTTCATATCATGTATCCATGGCCTGCCAAGGATAACATTACAACATGATAAGCAATCAATAACACAAAACTTCTGATAAGAATGCAATCCTTCAATATAGATTGGGAGTTTGATGTCCCCCAATGTATTCTTAGTTTCTCCACTGAATCCCACAAGTACTGATGATCTTGGGATAATATCAGACTCCGGGATATTCATCTTCTTGAGGACATCAAGCTGGATGATGTTCACAGAGCTTCCTCCATCTATAAGGATCCTGCGAACAAAGTGGTTAGAAATAAACAATGTAATTACAAACCATCATGATGAGGATCCTGGACATCAACACGATCATCCTCATCAAAAGTTATAACTTTATCCTGGGTGACAACGGAGGTCCGGACGGGTCTGTCTCCATTATCCATCTTGGTTTCCTTAGCATGTCTTTTTGCTGCTGAAAAGGAGGTACCACAGATATCTGATCCACCGGATATAAAATTTATGACTTGTGCATCTGCGAGAGGAGCAGGAGCCCTTTCTGGGATCCTTTCAGGATCCTGGATCCTTGACTTCTTCCGTCCCAAGAGTTCCTTCAGATGCCCCTTGCTCAACAAGTAACCAATTTCCTTTCTCAGTGCAATACACTCTTCAGTGAGATGCCTAAAATCCTCATGATATGCACACCACTTGGACTTATCCTTTGTAGCAGCTAGTTTATCACTCTTCCTTGGCCACCTAGCTTTCTCACCTAGATTCTGCATTGCAAGGATTAGTTCATTGTTATCAACAGAAAAACAGTATTCAGAAATAGGAGGATAATCCTCATCATCCTCTTCTTGTTCCACTGAATGCACATTCTGGTTATCAGACTTATTGTAGAACTTGGATTTCTTGTTCCTGAAGTAGGATCCTTGTTTCTCCTGTTTTGAGGATCCTGTCAATCTATCCAGGATCCTTTTGTCATCCTCTAGACGGATGAATCTAAGGGCCCTGGTTCTTACTTCATCAAGATTCCTGCAAGGTGTCATGACAAGATCATCATAGAATAATGAATCCCTAAGCAATCCCATTTTAAAGGCTTCTACAGCCGTAGCAATATCCAAATTAGGAATATCTAAGGATTCTTTACTAAACTTAGTGATGTAATCTCTAAGCGATTCATTTTGACCTTGTGTTACCCTATATAGATCACTAGTTAATCGTTCAAATTTCCTACTACAAGAAAATTGACTATTAAACAAATTAACTAGATTAGCAAATGAAGTAATAGAGTAAGGGGGAAGACTTAGCAGCCATTTAAGAGCAGATCCTGTGAGTGTGGATCCAAATCCCTTGCATAGGCATGCTTCTTTTAACCTTTCAGGGATTGGATTGATCTCCATCCTCTCCCTATATTGAGCTACATGCTCCTCTGGATCCGTCGAACCATCATACAGCTTCATAGATGGTATCTGGAATCTTTTAGGTATCTCAGCATCACATAAGGGTGGTGTAAAATGAGATATCCTATGGCTACCATCTGCAATTTCAGGAATGGGTTTAACCACTCCCGGTACACTGGATATCATATCCTTAAGCTTCTTTAGCTCTCTAGCCATAGCCTGATTAATACCTGTATCCTGCATTAAGCCATGGTTAGTGTTATATGAATTATTAAAAATGTTACCTCCCACAGGATTCGTATTTGGAATTGCGGATGTGAATCCATATTGACG
Organism: Helianthus tuberosus; assembly: GCA_030545235.1. Taxonomy (NCBI): domain Eukaryota; kingdom Viridiplantae; phylum Streptophyta; class Magnoliopsida; order Asterales; family Asteraceae; genus Helianthus; species Helianthus tuberosus. The sequence goes on along the minus strand of CM060417.1, from coordinate 78,741,946 downwards.
AGACTCTGTCACGATTGAAGGACCAGAGGGAGCAATGGTCTGCATTGGTATGAAGTCTCCTTGATGAACGTCCGAGCTCTGAGGCTGCATACTTCTCAAGAATCCTTGATCCTGGAGGACATTGGATCCTTGAAGTTGAGATGATCCTTGAACCTGAAAGGATCCTGGAACCAGAGAGGATCCTGGGATAAGGGAGGATTCTTGGACCTGGGAGGATCCTTGGACCTGGGAGGATCCTTGGACCTGGGAGGATCCTTGGACCTGGGAGGATCCTTGGACCTGGGAGGATCCTTGAACTGCATGCATTCCCAAATATCCTCCTGACGTGAAGTATCCCTGATGCTGAGAAGAGGATCCTGACGGTTGAGAAGAGAATCCTTGAGGCTGGAAGTGAGAGCCAAATGCCTGACTCATAGTTGATGTTCCATAACGCCTTCCTGGTAATTCACCCAAGTATTGCACGTCCGGAACTGCTAAGTGTTGGGAAGTTATGACTGGAGTGTCGAAGTTCAGCGATCTTGGCATCAGAGGGGAGTGATCCTCCACTGATTTCTTCTGTTTCTTGATCTCTTCGATCTCCCGGAGGATCCTTTCGTTGGTTTTGTCCTGCTCTTGTGCATGATTCCTCATCTGCAAAATCAGAGTGTAAAGATCATTAGTAGTAGGATTAGTTGAAACAGAAGAAGTTGGGGGTTTTTGGAAAATGGGGGTTGGTTTCTTCGCAGCATTCTCAGCATTCTTCTGGGATCCAGAAGGTGGTGGAGGCAAAGGAGGAACGCCTTGTGAAGAACTGAATGATGGCATCAAGTTTGAGGTGTTCTTCGCTGAGGAAGCCATCTGCCTGGTTGTTATGAACCGAAATGACCGCAAAGATATGAATCTTCTTAGGAATGAAGCACCAATTGCCCCACGGTGGGCGCCAAACTGTTTTGGTCAAAAATCAAGCAATGATAATGCAACCAAACTTTCTGTTGTGAGGTATGATGCTTGAATTGATGAACAACAACAAGGATCACTATGAAATGTAATGAACAAGTGACACGAAGATTTATACGAGGAAAAAGCCCTTAATCAATGAATGATCTCCGGCATAAAAAACCTCGGGTGATGGAAACTACCGATCACCAACTCAAATTAAACAAAAAATGTAATACAACTTCGGATGATAGCGAGCTAAGTACAAGGATAACTATAGTGTATTGTGTAAAAAAGTGTGTAATCGCCAAGTGAGTTAACGAGAGCTGGTGAGAGCAGTTGTAAGAGTGTGTGTGTAGCCAAAAATAGCCAAGTGTTTTCTAATTAGCTCGCTACCCCTTTAAAAATGGAAAATATCTACACTAACTAACATTCCGCAAATGGTGCAAGTCCTCCACGACTCCATAACGTCCACTTTTGGCCAGGCACGTGCGGAATAAACATGGAATATGCTCCAGGAATGTCGCCAAGACTAAGCCAAGCTGGTACTCCTGCAAAACAATTTCGAATTCAAAGTAGACAACCGTTAGTACAAGGATCCTTATGATGATCCATGATCCTGATCCTGCAACACTTCTGAGGATCACTACTTCAGACAGAATTGAGGATCACTAAACCCAACAGTAAATGAGGATCACTGATTATTGAGAAATCCTCCCCTAACATTAACTGTTCTTCAATATCCTGAGGGATATTGGTTCCTACAAGCACCGAGATATCCGGATTATCCTGATCCAGGATAATTTTCTTTACATCCTACTCTGAAGCCTCCATGATATCCTGGGCCCGCATCTTTAATTGCTATGCTGCATTAGGCTTGGTTGAGGATTTCATTGAGGATGAGTAACATTCCTTCGCCTCCTGCTGATCACTATCAACCTTGACAACCCCCCAAGGGGTAGGGATCTTGATGCATTGATGATAAGTTGATGGCACAGCTTTCATATCATGGATCCATGGCCTACCCAATATGATGTTATAGCAGGATAGGGAGTCCATCACACAGAAACGTTGTATTGAGTTGACCCCTTCAACATATACTGGTAACTTTATCTCTCCCACTGTGTTCCTAGCCTCCCAACAAGCACGGTGGATTTTGAAGTGATATCCATTGGAGATAAATTCATTCTTTTCAAAGTCTCTAGTTGGATTATGTTGACGGAGCTGCCATTATCCACCAATATCCTGCGTACAAAATGGTTAGCCACATATAATGTTATTACTAGAGCATCATGGTGAGGATCCTGGACAGTATCCCTGTCATCACTGTCGAAAGTGATCACTTTATCAGTTGTGAGGGTAGTCATCCTGGCTGGTTTATCTCCTCTTTCGGCCTTAGCCTCCTTTAAATGTCTCTTGGCCGCAGAATAAGAAGTCCCACAAATGTCGGATCCTCCTGAAATAAAGTTGATTATCTTGGCATCCGCAGGAGGTGATGCTGCTCGTTCAGGATCCTTCTCAGTATCCTGACCCTTATTCTTCTTTCTTCCTAGGAGATCCTTCAGATATCCCTTGCTTAGAAGATAACTTATTTCTTTTCTTAGAGCAATGCAATCCTCAGTTACATGTCCGAAATCTTCATGGAAGGCACACCATTTGGACTTATCCTTCCAATCAGCTTTTTATTGATTCTTCCGAGGCCACCTGGCTTTGTCTCCTAAACCCTGCATAGCATACATCAGTTCAGGTATGTTAACAGAAAAGCAATATTCAGATAATTTAGGATATTCTTCAGGATCCTCGTCTTCAACAGCATTCACTTTCTTGTTGTCATTTCTGCCATACGACTTAGAGCGATATGGTTTAAACGAGGATTCTGATTTCCTATTGGTTGACTCATAAGTGGTGGACGAATTCATCCTCTCTTGCATCTTTTTGTCATCCTCCAGTCGAATATATCTTAGGGCCCTGTTTCGAGCTTCATCCAAGTTCCTGCATGGGTTCATTACAAGGTCTTGGTAAAATTGAGAATCTTTTTGCAGCCCCATCTTGAAAGCTTGCACAGCTGTTGCAACATCAAGATGTGGAATATCTAAGGATTCTCGGCTAAACTTATTCACATAATCTCTTAAGGATTCCTGAGGTCCTTGAGTTATCCTGTAGATATCACTTGTTAGTTTTTCAAAACTTCGACTGCAAGAAAATTGACTACTAAATAAATTCACTAGGTGAGAAAATGATGTAATCGAATGAGGAGGAATATTTAAGAGCCATTTTTAAAGCCGATCCTGTTAAGGTAGAACCAAAACCCTTGCATAGGCTTGCTTCCTTGAGCTCCGGAGGGATAGGGTTAATCTCCATTCTTTCCCTATACTGGGCAATATGCTCTTCAGGATCCGTAGTTCCGTCATAGAGTTTCATGTTGGGGGTTTGAAATCTTTTTGGATTTCAGCATCACAAATAGGATATGCAAACCGAGATATCCTGTGGCTGTCTTGGGACACTTCCGGAATTGGCTGGACCACCCCAGGTACACTGGATATCATGTCCTTCAATTTCTGGAGCTCCCTGGTAAATGCTGACGTCATACCTGCATCCTGCAAAGATCCATTATTGTTAGTAGCAAGAGTATTATTATTATTTGACACGTTACCAGTCTGAGGATTCTGGCCATATCCTGAAACATATCCTGAGCTCCTCACAGTTGACATCCTGACCGAGGAGGGTATTTCAGGAGTATGATTCTGAGAATGGCTAGGCACAATATTTCCCCTGTTATCCTCAGTATATATGGCCGAACTGAAGTTCAAAGCTCTGGGCAGTAAAGGAGTGACAATATCCTCAGCGGGCCTTCTCGAGCTGGACTTCAAGAGTTGTATTTCTCTCATCAGCATTTGGTTGGTTTCCTGTTGTTGCCTCATCTGTTCCTGTACACTACCAAATAAGGTTAGAATTTCATCATTAGAAGCCAAAACAGGACCAGATCCCTGAGTGTTCCGGGTAGGGATAATATCCTGAGGTTGTGAAGAAGCTTGCATCCTTGGAGGAGGTGGTGGAAGCGCCGAGCCAATAGTAGCAGAGGTTGTAGCAGACACGGTGGAGGAGCTCATGTTTGATCTTGAGGCCATTGTAAATAGTGTGGCAAAAAGTTTTGAGAATAGAAAACCAAGTAACGATTTCGCAAAAGTTTTTAGTAAAGATAGCACCACTTGCCCCACGGTGGGCGCCAAATTGTTTTGGTCCAAAATTACCGAAGCAATTAAGTGATCAAATTAGTTAAGTGAGGTAGTGTGCTAAGTAAGTGTGTTGAAAATTTGCTGATTAAGTTATTTGCAAAAACAGTTTTCAGGATACGGCTCAGGATATTGAGTTGTATTTACGATCAAACTATGAGCAAAAAGTAAAGAGGGTAACACGAGATATACGAGGAAAGCCCTTGATCAATCTAGATCGCCGGCACAAAACCTCGGGAGCTGACAATCGCAGCTGCCTTGTTCTTCTTATTACTTCAAACTTCAGGATACAGTGCAGGATATTGATCAGATCGCTAAGTGTTACAATGCTTTTTGTGAAAGTGAAAGTTGCGAGAGAGTAAAGTGTTAGAGAGCAGTGAGTGTTGTTGTGTCCTATTCGATCTGATTTATCCAACTATTTATAGCTAAGAAATACAAACAAAAATTCCTATAAACGGGGGATGCCTACGAATATTCCATAGTTAACGTTATGGACCGCGTAAAGCGGCTTCAACGTCTTCCTTTGAACGACTTAGACTGAGTCTTCCGGGGAAAGGGTCCTCATGAACGTTACGAGCTTGGACTCATATTCCTGCACATAATCCATTAATGATCCTCAGGATACCGTTCAGGATGTTACCAATATCCTGAATGAGCATCCCGGGCATGAACATATATCATACAACCAAGATATAACTTAAGATATTACCCAGGATATGGGCTCGGAATTTCACCCATAACACACACATCTCGAACTCTCTGCAAACTCTTGGCGATTACACACTAACACTCTAGCAATCATTGTACTAAGCTTGTTATCATCCGAAGTTGTAAACTTTATTTGTTCAATATAGTTGGTGATCAGTAGTTTCCATCACCCGAGGTTTTTTATGCCGGAGATCATTCATTGATCAAGGGATTTTTCCTCGTACAAATCCTTGTGTTAATCATTCATTTCATTCATTTGTTGTTTACACATTTGTTCAATTAACCAAGCATCTAACCTCACAAAAATCAGATTTGGTTACATTATCCTTGTGTGATTTTTGACCAAAACAGCTATGATGCTCTTGTCTTTGAATCTTGCTTCATCGAAGAGGTATAGCTATTTTTAGCTCCTTGTTGGTCACTATCTATCTTCACTACTCCCCACGGAGTTGGGAGTTTCACACACTGGTGATATGTCGAGGGAACAACCTTCATCTCATGGATCCAGGGCCTTCCAAGAATCACATTACAAGAAGACAAGCTGTCAATAACACAAAACTTTTGGATAGAGTTAACTCCCTCTAAATATATTGGTGGTTTGATATCCCATAATGTATTTTTGGTTTCACCACTGAACCCAACAAGTACTGAGAATCTTGGAATAATCTCGGATTCTGGAATATTCATTTTCTTGAGTACGTCAAGCTATACGATATTCACTGAGCTTCTTCCGTCTATTAGATTCCTGCGAACAAAATGGTTAGCGATAAATAATGTTATAATTAGACCGTCGTGGTGAGGATCCTGGATGTTGACCCTGTCATCCTCGTCAAAGGATTTTTTTATCCATCAACGTGGAAGTCCTGATGGGTCTGTCACCATTCTCCAATTTAGTTTCCTTTGCGTGTCTCTTAGCTGCCGAGAAGGAAGTGCCGCAGATGTCTGATCCTCCAGAAATAAAGTAGATTACTTGGGCATCGGCTGGAGGTGGAGCAGCTCTTTCTAGGACATTTTCAGGATCCTGGGTCCTTGACTTCTTTCTGCCCAGCAATCCTTAATGCCCCTTGCTGAGAAGGTAGCCTATCTCTCTCCTTAATGCAATGCATTCATCTATTAAATGCCCAAAATCCTCATGTTATGCACACCATTTAGACTTATCCTTAAAGGAGTTTGACTTCTCATTCTTCCTTGGCCACCTTGCCTTCTCACCTAAGTTCTGCAAAGGAAGCATTAGTTCATTATTTTCAACAGAAAAACAATATTCAGATATCCTGGGATATTCCTTTTCATCTTGTTCCACCGCGTGCGCGTTTTGGTTATAAGTTTTCGAGTAGGGCTTGGATCTGTTATTCTTATATAAGGATCCCTGATTCTTGTCATAATGCTCATGCTTGGTAGAACCACCGAGCCTATCTTGGATTATTTTGTCATCTTCTAATCTGATAAACCTCAAGGCCCTATTTCTGACATCCTCTAATTTCCTGCATTGGGTCATGACAAGGTCATCGTAAAAGGGAGAATCCTTTTGAAATCCCATGTTAAATGCTTCAACAACAGTTGCAATATCAAGATTCGGGATTTCTAAGGATTCTCTTCCAAATTTGGTGACATAATCCCAAAGGGATTCGTCACGAGCCTGAGTAACTATACAAATCACTAGTTAACCTTTCAAATATTCTACTACAAGAAAATTGGTTATTAAACAAGTTAATTAAATGTGAAAATGAATTTATAGAATAGGGAGGAAGACGTAGCAGCCATTTTAGCGTTGATCATGTGAGTGTGGATCTAAAGCCCTTGCACAGGCAAGCTTCTTTTAGTCTCTTATGAATGGGGTTTATCTCCATTATTTCTCTATATTGGGCCACATGCTCCTCCGGGTCAGTTGTACCGTCATGCAACTTCATGTTGGGGGTTTGGAAGCGCTTGGGTATCTCTACACTGCATATTGGTGGTGCAAAACGAGATATCCTGTGGCTTCTGTTTGGAATCTCAGGAATAGGCTTGACTATTCCTGAGACGCTAGATATCATATCCTTGAGCTTTTGCAACTCACTGGCCATGACCTGATTTATCCCTGCATCCTGCATAAAACCATATTTAGAATCCAAAGATGTATTATAGAAACTATTACCTCCTGGTTGACTTAAGGGTGGTATTCCAGAAGAGTATCTAGGATAAAACATTTCTGTAGTTATAGTAGGTCTTGAGGAAGCAACAGTTTGCATGGGGATAAAATCCCCGTCATGGATTTCTGAGCTTCTCGGTGGTTGTCTCCTGAGGATCCTTGATCCTGAAAGACACTGGATCTAGGAAAGGTCTGTGTCGGAGGTCTTGGTGGGTAATCCACAGATCCTTGAACTCGAGCTGAGGATCCTTGCTGATGGAAGTAGGATCATTGAGGCTGGAACATCTCCATGTATCCTTCTGAACGGGGGAAGGATCCTTGAGGCTGAGTCATCGCCAGTGATCCTTGTTGATGGATAAATGATCCTTGAGGCTGGATGGTGGATCCTCTGGGTTGCTGAGTTGTTGATGCCGAAGTGACAAAATCCAACACCCTAGGCATTAATGGAGACTGATCCTCTGCTGACCTTTTTTGTTTCTTGATATCTTCAATCTCACGTAGGATCTTTTGATTGGTCTTGTTCTGCTGCTCCATGTAGCTTTTCATGTGAGAATAAAAAACAGAAAGTTCATTGTCAGTATTAGTAGAGGAGGAACTAGCAGAAGTTTTGGATCCTTGGAAGACAGATGATGTCTTCTTCTGAGCAGTTTCATTATTCTTCTGGAATGGTGGAGGAATAGGAGGCAATGGCATAGAGGTTTGAGATGAGGTAGCCGTTGGCATGGCAGTTGAAGTGGATTTTCCTTTAGATACCATGGTATTATGGGATTGATGAGAATAAGCAGAAATGGATGATTTTTTTCAGGATTGAAGCACCACTTTCCCCATAGTGGGCGCCAAATTGTTTTGGTCAAAAATCTGATCAAGGATAATGTAACCAAATTTGTTAAGTGAGGTAGAGTGCTTAGGTTATGAATAATGATAAAATGAATGCAAAATGAACAAGGTAATCAAACATAGAGATTTGTACGAGGAAAAGCCCTTGATCACAAGTAGATCGTCGACATAAAAACCTCGAATAGTGCAAACTATCACTATCAACTATATTGCACAATTGAAAAGTGTTTACAACTTCTGATATTGATCAAGTCTTTATAATTGAAAGCTATGAGTGTTGTGTGTGTTTTGGTTCGTAATGTGTATGCGAGAGTGTGTAATGTATAATATAACACTTGATCAACCCATTTTGAATAAGCCTAACAACTAAGTCTAATAATCTTGGAAGACCATGTTCAAGCCCCTGACCATATGTGGAAATAGCACGTGAAGCATCTTGAACGAATTATTCCCGAGATTCCAGCTAAGACTCAGTCCACTTCGTTAATAACCTGCACATGATTATTAGAAAACATCGAGAAGAATTGTTAGAAATCACAAGTATTAATAAGGATCCTTGATCCTCTGAGTCCCTGCACTACCCATTAAGGATAACTGATCCAGGCAATACCTCAGAATATTGGATCCATAATTATAAAACCCTATGCCCTAACACCAGTGATATTATTTGTCGTTACATAAGGTTGAATGGTGATCGTGCGTTGATGCCTTTTTATTTTTTGAAATCACAGATACTTGGTGGCTTAATTCATAGCTTCATTTTCAGACTAGATTAGAACACAAATTTGTCAGGTGTGGGGTTGATGGGTATGACCTTTGCTCAGATCTGAAAAAGGGGTTAGAGGCCGCGACTAGGGTTTCGTCGCGAACCACGATAACGACAATGATGGTGGTTTACATTTTGAGCTATGATTCAGTGTTGATGGCGGCGTTGGTGGTTTTGGTTTCAGGCTTTGATTGAATGTTGGCTGGGTTTCGGTGAGGTGGTGGTCCTATTACGGGGTGATGGTGGCAGTTCTGAGAAAAGGGGAGAGTTGGAGAGAGGGAAGAATGAGAGAGTGACGACTGGAATGGTTGTGGTGGTTGCTCTATGGTAGGGTGGTGAGGGTTGTGGTCGTCGACGGTGATGAAGGGGCTGGTGGTGGCTAACCGTGGCCGATGGTGATGATCTAGAGAGTGAGAGAAGAGAGAGTATGTATGTGTTTGATATGTATTTATGTAATATATCTAAATATAAAATGTTTACATGAAAGGCTGAAATGCCCCTCCTGCGAGGGGCACATGACCATGACTTAATAGTTGAATTCGATGGCGTTTGTGGTGGGGAGTGGAATGCTGATAAGTTAAAGAGATAAGGGAGGAAAATGACACTTTTTAAACTATTGGAGCAAAAGCATTAAAACGACCAAACAAAACGACCAAACCACAGGGAGCAAAATGAAAGTTAACTCTAATTTTTAGGGTTATTGGATTTTAATAATCCTAAGTTTCACCTATTAACCGATAATAATCTCAACTTTAAAAATTTCCTCTAACGATCCCAACTTTTAAGATTTTGGCCCCTCGCGATCCTTTTCTAACCGTAGTGCACTTGAATCTATTAAGGAGGCTACATGTGCACTTGAATGTATTGAGGAAATCAAATTCTATATGTTAGAAATTGATCGATGGGGGCCAATTCTTATAAGTTGGAATCGTTTAAGAGAATTTTTAAAATCGGGATTATTATCGGCCAACAGATGAAATTTAAGATTATTAAAATCTAATAACCCTAATTTTTATATACACCTATCACTATATATTAGTAATGAATCAAATGATTAATGATTAACAGTCATAAGGTTCTATTTTAATTCACCCATGCATAAGTATTACTTCTATAACATTGTAATTGTACGAATGTTATCATAAAGGTTGTGAAGATTTTCATGAAAATGATCGATAGAGTGTAGGATTGATTGATTGTAATGCTTAATGGGTGCACACTTGGGCTTGGGCCTTGCAGGATTGTAACGGCTGTGTGCTATTCTTGTTGCCACGACATCGAGGACCTCTAGATTCAAACCCAGTAGATTATACTATTTAATAGGTTAATTTTCTTTTTCCAGAATTTTATGATTAGGAACTATGCAATCCGCGTGTAAACGAATTACGAATCCAATGAAAACGATTGTGGCACATTTGTGTACGTTTAACGAATTATGAATCCAATGAAAACGAACGTGGCATGTTTGTGTACTTTTTAACTTAATATAACAAGTGATTGAACATGAACAAATAAACAAATTGAGTTTTCTTGTTCATGTTAGATCGCTAATACTACAAACAAATGCTTCAAAAATGTAAACATATATAAATGAACATACACAAATTTTAATGAATAACAACAAACATGACTAAGCGACATATAAACATTTAAAACAGAGACGATTACATTACAGACTAAGCATAAACAAACATAACTGGATAAATTCATAATTAGTAAAAACGTGTTGGCTAAAAATAATTCTACATTGTAAAATCAATTAGGTTTTAGAAGAATACTAGTAACAAATAAATGAATGAATATTTAGTGAAACACACAAGAACGAATGTTACATATCACTATATTTAGGGTTGTTCACGATTCGGTTTCAAACCGCAAAACCGGTGTTGGTTTCACGATCGGTTTCTTTTTCCAAACTTTCGGACGGTCTGTTTCAAAATTTTCAAAACTTAATGAACGGTTTGATTTACAGTTTATACCAAAAACCGATCGTAAAAAACGTGATCGGACTTTTTTTCTAAATTTTTGGTCAGTCGGTTTCAAAATTCTCAAACCTTAATGAACGGTTTGGTTTACCATTTATGCCAAAAACCGACCGTAAGAAACGTGATCGGACCGTATCTTATTTTATATACATTATAATTGAATTTGGGCTGAACAATGACGTAATTAACACTATTAGGCAAATGGCCCAAATCTGAAAATGTGAAAATAGGAGCCCACCTCTTCATTTGAAAAAGGACCTCACCTTTTACATGACTTGATCCATAATTCTACAACGTAACATAGATAGGTCTCATTTAAACCCGCCTCTTCGTCCCTCATGGCAACTAGTTTCCATTTTGGTAGCTTTGATACAAGTAGGGCTGTTCATTTTTATCCAAAACCTGAAACCCGACCCGAATTCAAAGTCACCCGAACCTGAATTAGCGAATAACCGAAACCCGAGAAACCCTAACCCAACCAACCCGAACTTTAAATGGTTCAGTTATCGGGTCACTTTTTTCTGACAAAAAAAACCCGAAAAACCCGAAACACGAAATCCAAAGGAAACTCTGAACATTTGTTGTTTTTTTTTTTCTTATAGAAGTGTTTAGATTTGGAGTCTTTAATAGATAGAACACTAACTTTTGAGACTTTTAAATATTATAATATTATATTGTCAACTAATCTTTGAACTTTGATGATATTTTTAATGTAGCAATATGAATTTTGCTGCTATTTTGTAAAAAAAAAACACATTTATTTTCATTTTACATCTAAACCAAAAAACAGAATAACCAAAACCCAACTAACCCGAACTTTAAAATGGGTTGGTTATTGTATCGGGTCAATTTTTCCTAGAGAAAAACCCGAAACCGGAAGAAAATACCTGATGAACACCCCTAGATACAAGTGTTACTTTTAGCATTTTTAAACTAGTTTTGGACAACTTATTTAAAGATTGTTTTGGACAACTTTTTAGCTTGGGGGTTGGCTAAATGCACTCCCATTTTTACTTTTCATACCTTCTTACTAAAAATAATAGTTTTAAAATTGTCAAATTTCACCCTTATAAAAAGTCTTATTTTAGTGTGATACATAAATAACTGACACACATATAATCCATAAAATTCTTCCATCCTTTTTAGCCCTCTATTAGTTTCAGCCATTCCTTTTACATATCTATTTAATTTTTTTTTAAATGACTAAACTTACATATTATGAGGATTGAACCCATGATCTCCTACTATTCTATACCTTAACTAACTCACTAATACCATTGAGCTATTCCCAATAAATATTTTATCTATTTAATGACGTAATATATAAGTGTAAAAGTGCCTTTTTTCATAATTATTTGAATGAATATTATTTTAGCAGCAATTTCATGAAACAAAAATCTTTTGAATGAGGTAATATATAACTGTAACAGTGCCTTTTTCATAATTATTAGAGTGATTATTATTTTAACAGCAATTTCATTCATTAAACGAAACCAACGCATTGCTAGAGGAACAAACAAGAAAGGACATAACGAGAAAAGCCCAAAGGCCATCGAAATTACAAAAAAAAAAAAAAAAAAAAAAAAAAAAAAAAAAAAACAGCAGGGACCTAATCCAGTGTATCTAGTCTAAAGACTTAAATTTAGATATGCGTATAACCCAAGAGTACACTATAGGTGACCAATAATCTCATCAACCGTGATCGAGATAAGAGGATACAGATAAATTCAAAATTTAAAAATAGTTATACACATAGATAATTTATACAAATTCAATTTAAATAATATTTTGGATAAGATTTGGTTATATAATTTAATTATATTTTTTAATTGTTTAAAAACTTTAAGTAGATGCAATTTAAAAATATACAAAATAAAAGGTTTGATTGTAATTTTTTAAAAACTTAAAGGGGGGAGTGCAACCAGTAAAATTTAGAGAAATGGGAGTGCATTTAGCAACACCCTTTAGCTTGTTGTGAACAGGAGATTAGCAGCTTCTTTTGGATAGTTAGTTCTGTTGTGAAATGGCACTTTGGCAGCAACATGAATGTTTTTCGGTTACATCGGGTAGCTTCTATTTGTTTCCCTTTTGCAACATGAATGTATTTGGTGCCAACTTCTTGTATTTATTTAATTATTTTAGTGTGTATATTTTTTGACAACTTGAATAAAGGCTTTTTGTTAGGCCTAAAAGCTTAAACCGTGAAATAAAATAAGAACTAAACTGTTAATAATGTTTGGTTTGATTTTAGTTTTCAATTGTTCGATTTTGATTTTCAATAATAAAAAACCGTTACTAACAGTTTGGTTTGGTTTATTGTTTAACCTAAAAACCACAAAAACAAATCATAAACACCCCTATCTATAATTCTACATTTTTCTTCTCTCACCTTTTGTTACAAATCCACCATACAAAAGTAACAAAACTTAAAATCGACCTCTTATTTCTTGTCACGTGATCCTCACGTGCTCCCTTCCCGCCATCACATGACTCAAACGTAGACCCCTCAAGCCGTTACTCCACCGGCTCTTCCCGGTAAACAATATCAATAGCCGGTCAACGCTATATATAATTCCCGCAACACAAAAATCACACACCATTCTTCTCCGACAAACTCAAGAACCCCGTTTCCATCAAATCATCTTCTCCAATTTCATAAATTCTGATCACGATATTCCACTTTCTCGGTCCATATTTCTTCGTTTCAACCCCTTAATTTCACCTGAATCCCCCCCTTAATTTGTACTTTTATACAATGAGTGCAGTCAACATTACTAACGTGACGGTGTTGGACAATCCGGCGTCGTTTTTGACACCGTTCCAGTTTGAAATATCGTACGAGTGTGTTTCGGCTTTGAAAGAAGGTAATTGTTGTGTTTAATTCTTGATGTGTTTGTGTTTTATATTTGGTTGTTGTGTTTGTTATGTTAGTTAGGGTTTGTTGGGTGATTAAGTGGTTCGATTTGGTTTTTAGGGTTTCTGGAATTGTTGATTGAAGGTTGTTTGGTTAGGTGAATTGAGCGATAATGCGAGTATTTGATTAGTGGTTTGTGTAAGAAAGAGTGAATGAGGGAATTAGGTTAAATAGGGTTGTGTTGTTTGAAAATTTGGGGGTAAACTACCCTTTTGGGCATCTGTAATTGATCATGTATGTAGTATGGAAATATTGTGTTTGTTTTTGTATTCTTTTATGTAATTGTGGTTTCTTGGTATGATTACACTTGTACAGTAACATAGCTTCGCCTGCCTAGAGCTCGACTTTGTTTACGGAAGTCAATCGTAACAATGTTTCTCCCAAGATGTTGATAGATTTGAATACAGTTAAATGAAAAACAAGAAACATACAGGAAACACAAAAACACGAGATACCAAACAAGCGTTAAATTCCGGTTTCAGGTTTGATAATGTAAAGTTTATAGCTAAATATGCAATGTCTACCTGTCTAGTGTTAGTTAACTATATGGTGGAATTGGTACAAGAATGTGATCAATATCGTCCGTCTTTGTTTCAAACAACATAAGAACTAAGTTCATAGAAATGTAGAATCATTCATAACATTTAACTTTAAATGATTTCAAACTAGTCTATTGTCTCACAAGTGTTCATGCAACGGAGTTGAATACAAATACTGAAAATGGTCTCGGTTGAGATGGTGAGAAAGTAATTAGCCAATCATAAATACAGAGAAATCTGATGCTGTTAATGCAAGACACTTGATTTTCAGATTATTGTTCGCTCTTGTTTTCTGTCACAGTAAGGTATATAAAACATGTACCGATCAAATCTATACGTTGTCAGTTCTATAACATAGATCGGTACCTTTTAATTGCAGATCTGGAGTGGAAACTGATATATGTCGGATCGGCTGAGGATGAAACCTACGATCAACTGTTGGAAAGTGTACTAGTGGGTCCTGTCAACGTGGGAAACTATCGTTTTGTCTTTCAGGTATATAATACTACCCACATTATCAAGCTCGCTTCGTAAACAACATTGTACCTAATTTTGGTCATTGGTAGGCAGACCCACCGGACCCATCAAAGATTCGTGAAGAAGATATAATCGGAGTTACAGTGCTTCTGTTGACGTGTTCGTATGTGGGTCAAGAATTTGTGCGTGTGGGTTATTATGTGAACAATGACTACGATGACGAGAAGCTTAAAGAAGAACCGCCACAAAAGGTGATTATTGATAAGGTTCAAAGAAACATATTAACTGATAAACCGAGGGTGACAAAGTTTCCAATCAATTTTCACCCGGAAAACAGTGAAACTGCACCTGAAGGTGGGGAAACAAGTGAACAACAACAAGAGCAACAACCACCTGGTTCACCTGGTAGCGATCCTGTAGGTAATGTGGATCCTTAATCGTTGATGTTGGTTTTCAATCTAGGTTATATTTTTCTGATCTGTTAACATGGAATCAATCATGGTTTAGTTTTTGGGTCTGTTGCTTAGTAAACTGTTGGGGGGTGGTGGTCATGCTTAAGAAATGGTGTTTGGTTGATTTGTTTTTGGTCATTTATATTGCTTTTTGA
This sequence comes from Helianthus tuberosus, assembly GCA_030545235.1. Taxonomy (NCBI): domain Eukaryota; kingdom Viridiplantae; phylum Streptophyta; class Magnoliopsida; order Asterales; family Asteraceae; genus Helianthus; species Helianthus tuberosus. Next base: position 78,726,837 of record CM060417.1, on the reverse strand, counting down.
AATCAAATAGAGTGATATAAATGGTGAAAAGTTAATGGTCATTGACAGATCGACGGTTATTTACTTTTACTTTTAGTTAGGTTGAATATTAGGTCTGTTTGTGTGCGGCTGTGCGCTGGTTGGCAGGTCAAACCCAACACAAACTTGAACACGATGCATACCCGAAAAAAATGAAACGCATCCCATTGAGAGGTAGATATGCCAAGAAATAAAACACATCCCCTTTTGCCGTTTTAGGCTCATAGTTTAAATATTAAGATAATTACCCTTGAATAGAAAAGATTATAGAAAATCAAACGTGTTGACCGGTGAACCAGGTAGGTTGATCTGAATCCGACTTGTATTAAGCTAATCCCGCACAATTTATTTTAGGTTTGTGTCGTGTTTTTCCCTTGCGTCAGCAATTCAAACCCGACAACCTGTAGGCCCAAATTAGTATATGCAACATTAATTCATGGTTTACGATGCATGACACACGGTATGGCCTTTCTCGTTATCTTGTAACCTTTATTATTTATTTGTTAATGTCCATACTCAATGTAACTAAAGTAAAGAGTCAATATGCTTAGTGAACTCCTTACGATGGGTTTATAAATAAGGAGCTAAGATCTTTAACAAACTCCTTGGGTTTTACTACAACACCTACACACGCACGAGGCGGTTTGTTCAAGCTTCTGAAACTAACATAACATGACGTTGTTCCTTAAAAAAGGTTTCACGAATTTTTTTGCCAAAAAATGGTGATGGTTGATAATTTGCTACAAAAAATATGTCATATTCTTAAAAAATAAAATAAAAATATAAAAATACAAAAAAGTGCACCGAATGTCAAGCCACGCCCGTGCTAACGCGTATTCCTCGTCTTACGTCCAAGCTAGGTAGGTTCCCTTTCGACGAGGAGCTGTTGGATCCTTCTTTTTGTGAGACCGTTTAACACATTCGGCAACGGGCTCGGGTTGTGTCTCTGGTCCGTTTCTATCTCGGGTTCGGTTTCTTGGGTAGAAGGTTGCGAACTGACCATGGAAGCAAAGGCTTGTGGACCTTGAAAGAACGGTTGCGAACCACCCATGCCTAGTATTTGCGCGTACGCAAATACAGTCGGATCCATGTCTTGAAAGTTGAAGTTTGGTTGCGGTTGCGTGGTGTTCGGGCGATATGTATTGGGGTTACCGGGTCTCGACAGAACACCGAAAGCAGGTCGGAAATAATTCATGATGTAATAAACAAAAGAGTAGGGAAAGTTTTTATAAAAATATGGAGAAGTATAGAAGGGAGTAGAGAAAGTTTAAAAAAATATGTGAAAAGTGAGTTGTTTAGGTAAAAAAGTGGAATAAAATAAAAAAAATAAAATTTATTATTTTGACCGTTTGAAAACAGTCCGATTTTGAAAAAGGAGCCAGCCAAGAGGGTTTTTAAAAGCACGCCATGTGCAAATTTTTTGAAAACAACGCCTAGGGGGCGGTTCAAGAGCGTGGGGGGCGTTTTTTTGGGAAAAACGCCAAAAAAACCCCACTACGATGGTCTTACTCTTAGTATACAAACGAATACATAGTGATTCCTTATTTGTATCAATCAATATCTTCTCGAAATAAGTCTTGACAAAATCAAAAATCTTGAACTCCACAATATTAAAAAGAAGTATATTATTTTCTATCTCATCAAATAGCCTCTTTTTAATAAACTAAGATAACGTTTTAAAAATGTGTATAGTGTAAAATGAAAGTTATGGAATATAATCAATAACAAAAAGGTAAGAGTAAACTGCCATTTTGGTCCCTGAGGTTTGGTCACTTTTGCCATTTTAGTCCAAAACTCAAACCTTTTAAATCTGGATCCCTGTGGTTTCACTATTATTGTCATTTTGGTCCAAAAATCAAATCACCCCTTATTTGACTATTAAAAGCTGGTTATTTTGTCTTTTTGTTCAGGGGCAAAATTGTCCATCTCAATTTATTATAACATATAAATAATTAAATTAATTAACTTAAATATCCCTTTACCATATATGTTCATCTTCTGCGTTTCTACACACACCAAACCCTAATCCCTAATCAATCAAAATTAAATAAGAGACTAGTTCTTTCGCTAATAAGATTTCATCAAAATCAAATAAGAGACTGTGTATCGCTTCAATGGATAACAGGTTCCGTGTTATGGGTTTTGCTGCAAACCATTACGATTGGATCTGGATGCCTTTAGAAACGTGAGCAACTCTGGATCTGGATTTAGAGCGGGTTATGCAACGGATACCACATTACGATTGGATTTCCCGAGTTCGTTCAATCATTCCGTTCGGTCTCAAAAGGTATCAAAAGGAAATGGGGTTCGGTCAATGGGTCAATGGATGTCCAAACCGGGTTTCCGTTTAACCTGTGGCTCGGCCACTCTCCAAGCTCCTTAGACAGCAAGGCAAGTTCCTCGACCGGGTGCACCAACATGTCTTCTGCTAAAGAAACTGACGAAGAGTCATCAATGAACCTTGAGTTGGATTTCAGTCTTCAGTCATCATCACCAGAAATAAAAGAAAACGGGGAAGCTAGTTCTTACCAGAAATTCATCGAAGCAGAAGCACCACCGCCGCCGCAGCGGCGGCCACCTTCTTTCTCTCTCTCATCTCTTCGATCTGTTTGACGGCGGTGGGGGGGGGTGTTACAGGGAAGAAGGAGGGGAGGGCGTCGGGGTGTGCTTGTCGGAGAAACAGGATGGCGGAGTGCCGGACTTCTGTGTTTGGGTTAGGGTTTGGTGAGGGGTGGGGCGAAGATGATGAAGATGAAGTGATGAACATATATTTGCTGCTTTTAAAGGGTAAATGGATATTTAAGTTAATTAATTTAATTAATAATATGTTATATTAAATTTAAATGGACAATTTTTTCCCTGAACAAAAAGACAAAATAACCAGCTTTTAATAGTCAAATAAGGGGTGATTTGATTTTTGAACCAAAATGGCAATAAAAGTGAAACCACATGGACCTAGATTTAAAAGGTTTGAGTTTTGGACTAAAATGGCAAAAATGACCAAACCTCAGGGACCAAAATGTCAGTTTACTCAAAAGGTAAAGTTGTTGGAATGAAAATTGGTTCATAATACATTGCTATTATGCCAATCAGCTATCGGTGGAGTGGTAAAAGAGAGACCCGGTGTTTCAAGTGACCCATGTTCGATTCCTACCCACACCATTTAGTTTTGGCGGCACCTGGTGTTGATGGGAGACTAGGCAAGTAGGTGGTGATCGCTAGTTCGATTCTTGAACTGGGTTGGTTTTACCTCACCGCACTATTGTTTCTTCGGGCGAGTGTTCAAGGGATTCGACCCTAGTGTAACACCCCGAAAATGTAAAACTTTATATTAGAATTATAAAGTTTAAATAAACAAGAATTCACTAACTAGGAATTTTAACCTAGTTAACTACAAATCTAGAAGTAACTTATGATAGGGTTAAAAACAACCAAACATTAAATAGAAACGAAAGATGAGGGGCTTGTGTTGCTAAACTTGAAACTTAATTTCATAAAAACAAAAATTGAAACACACCAAACACACTTTGAGTGTGTCTGGTCGTACAAGAAGCAGGGGGGCGACAAGGGTTCTTCACCAAACCCTAACTCTCACAAAAATTGATCAATTGAAGGTTCAATTCAGCCCAAAATCGAAATCTGAACATAGATTAGTGATCCTCATCACAAGGGGGTTACAAGGTATGTAAAATCTGATGTTAATTCTCCGTTGGAAATTCTCATGAATTTAGGAAATCTGAAAATTTATGATGCATGTTTGTTATTTGGGTAGATTAGAAAAGATAAAGTGTCTAGGAGCAAAACCTAGACAACAATATGTGAAATCATGATAAAATTTTGAAAATTTCATAAATACAATGAAGGTGATTCATGGGTTTTGTGAGATAATGATAAACACTAGGATGATAGTGGTTGTTCTAGTAATGTTTGACATGTATGAAGTGATTTCAGAATTTTAGAAGATAAAGTTCATGTAAAATGGTTGATTGATAAAAAAATTAAGGCTATATGATAAGTTGAGAACTTGATAATATGTAGTGTAAATTTCTGCCCTTAAAGTGTTCGCATAAATGCCTCAAAGAAGGCTTAATTCTGAAAATTTAAGTTAAACCGCATGATTTTGATGTTTAGGCAAAATATACGAATTGTGAATTGAAAAGAGTTCTAAACATGTTTTGGTTGAACTCAATAGGAAAGGATACCGGAGCTTCAAGCGGACAAGCCGGTGGCGACTTGCGTTTGAAGGGCGTGCACTAAGGGTATGTAACTTGACCCGTTACATTTGATGAATTGTTGTTAACCTATGCGTTGTCGATTAAAAGTGGTGTTGATTTTAGCGACCATGTTCGTTACTTAAATCCGTAGGTTAAGAATTTGTTTGTAGTCGTTTGGTAGTCATCAAAATGGATGATTTCTGTAGATGAACCAAACGGGTCAAATAATGATACATTGTAGTATTAATATTGTAAATAGATAGAGATGGCGAAAATGGTCACAAGAGCACGAAGCCATAGGTTTGGTAATGAAGTGCCGGTGATAATAAGCCCCGGAAGTTGGGTAATAAGCGCCTTAGGTTTACTAGTTAAAATGGTAGCAAAATAAGTAGAGATATAATGGGTCGAATAAATGCATAACGATATATAGACTTTCTGTCCGTAAGTTGAAGTTTTGGCATGACTATCGTAATAGGCACGTTGGTAATGAAATTATAGACGTATAGGAAAAAGAATCACTAAAAACGGACTTACGAATCATAAGTTATGGCCATTTTAAGTTGGATCTGGATTAAACTTTGAGCTGGGAATCTGCAGCATCAAACAAATGAACATTCTGTGAAAAACAGGGCCTGGCGTGAGGCGAGGATCCTTGGCGTCACGCGGCGCCCACTTGATCCGAGAAAATTTTATTTTTTGATTGTTTGACTCTTGGAACTTGTTTGTATCCATTTTAATCTTATGAAAACTAACACTTGTTGTGGTTTTGATCTTAGGTGATGTGGGAAACTAACCGGAAGACGATCGAGCTAGATTTTTGAAGAACCGAACACTACTTACAAGCTTCCGCAATGTTTTAAATCTTTGATAGACTATGTTTATGGGTTGTAAACAAATTGCTAAACAACTTTTGAATGTTTTAACTTAGTCGTTAGTTGACTAAGGTTTATGCTACTTGTTCTCTTATGAAATCTATGTTAATTAGGCATCTTTATTTAAAAATGGTATGAACTATTATTAAATTCAAGTAAAACTAGACGGGTGTTACACCGTCCTACCGGCACGGTGTGAGGTTTGTCAAACCTAATAGCGCTATTAACTAATGACCCACTCGCCATCGGCCTCGGCGATTAAGTCGATATAAAATGAGGGACTTAATGATAGAGTTTTGTCTAGTAAGTTAAGGTTGTTGTCCTACCCAAGGAGGACGAACGTACGTATTCTACCCAAGGAGAATACGCAGAATTTATATTGGCATCCTACCCATGGAGGATGGCGGTACATATCCTACCCAAGGAGGATATGTAGGTTCCGTTTTAGTTCTTTAACCCCACTCCCAACCACCGGGAATCCCATGCCTTAGAAAGAGTGTGAACTCACCTTTGGTTGCTCGGTTGGACTCTTAAAATAGCTATCGGTCAGGGTTGGTCAATCATGTCCTAATATGATTACCATTTAGTTTGTTAATTGTTTTAAATAAAACACAAAGTTCCTACATGCATCTATCACATAGCACACACTCACGTTAACATTTTACGCCCATATAAACATCCCATCTATAACCATTCAAAAGCAAACATACGATATTGCACATAACACTTTCATTGACATATAACACGTTAGATCATTCTCAGATAACCTACCCGACATTTAGACATGCAATTTACTACTTATGTCGTTTCAGCTTTAACATTCAAAACTGGGTTGTTTCGGAAATTTTAATAAAATAGTTAACTTACTCCAAAAATTCCCAAATTTTTGCAGAATGTTTTAAACGATCCAAGTATTATTGTGTAAAAATATCGGGATCCAATTCATTATCAATATTTTAAAAAAATCATTTATCAGACTGTAATCAGATTCGTCAAGTTGTAAAGTATGTGGAAAGGGGCACAAGGGTGAGTGCCGCTTCAAAGACAAGCCGTGTCCGGTATGTGGGAAGACGGGGCACACTGCATCGCTATGTCCCGGAAAAGTTTCCATTTGTTACAAGTGTTATCAACCCGGTCACAAGAAATCTGAATGCCCCGAGTTGGTGGGAAAGAGAGACGCAAAAGAGTCTCCAACAGAAGCTCCCAAGGCAAAGGCTAGGTCCTTCCAACTTACCGCGGCTGAAGCAAAAACAGAACCCGATGTGGTTTCAGGTATATTCACAGTTAACTCAATTCCAGCACGTGTATTGTTTGATACGGGTGCGAATAATCCTTCATTTCACATGGATTTATTCGACATCCTTCATTTGTATTGACGAAATTATCTGTGCCCTTAGAAGTTGAAATAGGGGACAACAAAAGTTTTATAGTTTGTGATGTTTGTCGAGGCTGCAAATTAAGCATCGATGATGAAGAATACTTGATAGACCTAATCCCGATGTCAATGGGGGAATTTCAAGTAGTCGTTGGGATGGATTGGCTATCTTAGCACCACGCGAAGGTCGTGTGTTTTCGTAAGGAGATAAAGCTAATATCTCCGAGCGGGAAACACGTCACTATCTATGGCGAAAAAGGAGGCAACCCAATAGTATGCTCAATGTTGAAAGCTCACAAGCTTATGAAGCGAGGATGCAAGGCATTCATGATATACGCAAATGAGCCCGAGAAAGAATCACGAAAGATTGGAGATGTATCAGTTGTACGAGACTGCGAAGATGTGTTTCCGGAGGATTTACCGGGGATACCGCCTGAACGGGAAGTAGAGTTCGGGATCGAATTGATTCCGGGCGCGAAACCCGTAGCTAAAGCACCGTACCGACTTGCACCGTCGGAATTACAAGAGTTGATGTCCCAGATTCAAGACCTGCTTGACAAAGGATTTATAAGGCCGAGTGTGTCTCCTTGGGGCGCACCGGTACTGTTCGTGAAAAAGAAGGATGGAAGCATGCGCATGTGCATCGATTACCGGGAGTTAAACAAACTCACGGTAAAGAATCGATACCCGCTTCCGAGGATAGATGATTTATTCGACCAATTACAAGGTGCGAACTGGTTTTCAAAAATTGACCTTAGATCGGGGTATCACCAACTAAAGGTCAAGGAGGAAGATGTGCCGAAGACGGCTTTCCGCACGAGATACAGACATTACGAATTCCTCGTGATGTCATTTGGGCTAACAAATGCACCCGCGGCTTTCATGGAACTCATGAACCGGGTTTGCAAGCCAATGTTGGATAAGTCGGTCATCGTATTTATCGATGATATTTTGGTGTATTCGAAAAGCGAAGCTGAACACGCACACCACTTACAATAAGTATTAGAGACACTTAGACGAGAAAGGCTGTATGCGAAATTTTCTAAGTGTGCCTTTTGGTTACGAGAGGTGCAATTTCTTGGCCACATCATAAATGCCGATGGAGTATTGGTGGATCCGTCAAAGATCGAGGCAGTATCAAAATGGAATCCCCCAAAGAACCCTTCGGAAATTAGAAGCTTTTTTGGGGCTTGCGGGATACTATAGGAGATTCATTCAAGATTTCTCCAAGATTGCGTCACCACTAACAAAACTAACCCGGAAGGAAGAAAAGTTTATTTGGGGTGTAGATCAAGAAAGAGCATTTCAAACGCTAAAAGAGAAGTTAACTCAAGCTCCGGTACTGACATTTCCTGACGGAGTCGATGACATGGTGGTTTATTCGGATGCTTCACTATCGGGGCTCGGATGCGTTTTGATGCAACGGGGCAAAGTTATAGCTTATGCCTCGAGGAAATTAAAGATACACGAGAAGAAATATCCCACGCACGATCTCGAGTTGGCTGCAGTGGTATTTGCATTAAAGATATGGAGGCACTATTTATATGGGGTAAAGTGCACCATATACACTGATCACAAGAGCTTAAAATACTTCTTCGATCAGAAGGAGTTAAATATGCGACAAAGGCGATGGTTAGAAACGGTGAAAGATTTCGACTGTGAAATACACTATCACCCCGGAAAGGAAAATGTGGTGGCGGATGCTCTGAGCAGAAAAGCAGACTATGTCCCAATACGTGTAAGATCGATGCAGCTCGTGGTGACCTCGGGTATACTTGAACGTATTCGAGAGGCGCAATTAGAAGCAGTGAAAGAGGAGAATTGGAAGAAAGAAAGAATAATAGGTTAGTTGAAAGATTTGTCGGATGGAGATAACGGGTTGAAGACTCGATCCGGAAGGATATGGGTTCCAAATACTTGTGGGGTGAAGACGCTTCTACTTGACGAAGCTCATAAATCCCGATATTCAATTCATCCGGGTGCGACCAAGATGTACAATGATCTGAAGCAAAACTATTGGTGGCCTGGAATAAAGAGGGATGTGGCGAAGTATGTGGAAAAATGCTTGACATGTCTACAAGTCAAGGCGGAGCACCAAAAACCATACGGCAAACTCCAACCGTTAGAAATTCCGGTTTGGAAATGGGAACATATTACAATGGACCTATTAACCAAATTGCCTAAGACAAATCGTGGTTTTGATGCCATATGGGTAGTGGTGGATAGATTGACGAAAAGTGCTCACTTCATTCCGATTCGTGAGACTTATACGTCAGAAGTTTACACTAATGAGATAATAGCACGTCATGGAGTACCGGTATCCATCGTGTCTGATAGGGATACCCGGTTCACTTCAAATTTCTGGCGAGATTTCCAAGAGCAAATGGGAACCAAATTGTTCATTAGCACTGCGTACCATCCTCAAACAGATGGACAGAGTGAAAGAACAATACAAACATTGGAGGACATGCTACGGGCGTGTATAATCGACTTTGGAGGAAGTTGGGATGTTTACCTACCGTTAGTCGAGTTTTCGTATAATAACAGCTACCATGCTAGTATAAAGATGGCACCGTACGAAATGCTCTATGGTAGGAAGTGCCGAACCCCGGTATGTTGGGGTGAAGTGGGTCCACGTGAACTCGCCCACCAAGATGTAGTACGAGCCACTAATGAAAAGATTGATGTGGTTCGGGCACACTTGAAAGCGGCCCAAGATAGACAAAAGGCGTATGCTGACAAAAGGAACAGGCCAATCGAATTCCAGGTTGGCGACAAAGTTATGCTGAAAGTATCGCCGTGGAAGGGAATAATACGATTCAGAAAAAGAGGAAAGTTGAGCCCAAGATTTATTGGGCCATTCCGGATCACCGAACGGGTTGGTAAAGTAGCTTATCGTCTCGAATTACCAGAGGAGTTGAGTGGGATTCATAGCACATTCCACGTGTCACATCTTCGAAAATGTTTGGCAGACAAAACTGCTCGTATCCACTACGATGATATCGAGGTGGATAACAGCCTCAACTATGCAGTAAAACCAATTACGATTTTAGATCGTAAAGAGAAGAGTTTGAGGAACAAAGTGATTAATCAAGTCAAGGTCAAATGGGAGCATATGAAAGGTTCGGACACTACGTGGGAGTCCGAAGAGGAGATGCGACGTCTCCACCCTACATTATTTGGTACGTACTTCGATTTCGGGGACGAAACCCTTTTTTAAGGGGGGTGGACTTGTAACACCCCGAAAATGTAAAACTTTATATTAGAATTACAAAGTTTAAATAAACAAGAATTCACTAACTAGGAATTTTAACCTAGTTAACTACAAATCTAGAAGTAACTTATGATAGGGTTAAAAACAACCAAACATTAAATAGAAACGAAAGATGAGGGGCCTATGTTGCTAAACTTGAAACTTAATTTCATAAAAACAAAAATTAAAACACACCAAACACACTTTGAGTGTGTCTGGTCGTACAAGAAGCAGGAGGGCGACAAGGGTTCTTCACCAAACCCTAACTCTCACAAAAATTGATCAATTGAAGGTTCAATTCAGCCCAAAATCGAAATCTGAACATAGATTAGTGATCCTCATCACAAGGGGGTTACAAGGTATGTAAAATCTGATGTTAATTCTCCGTTGGAAATTCTCATGAATTTAGGAAATCTGAAAATTTATGATGCATGTTTGTTATTTGGGTAGATTAGAAAAGATAAAGTGTCTAGGAGCAAAACCTAGACAACAATATGTGAAATCATGATAAAATTCTGAAAATTTCATAAATACAATGAAGGTGATTCATGGGTTTTGTGAGATAATGATAAACACTAGGATGATAGTGGTTGTTCTAGTAATGTTTGACATGTATGAAGTGATTTCAAAATTTTAGAAGATAAAGTTCATGTAAAATGGTTGATTGATAAAAAAATTAAGGCTATATGATAAGTTGAGAACTTGATAATATGTAGTGTAAATTTCTGCCCTTAAAGTGTTCGCATAAATGCCTCAAAGAAGGCTTAATTCTGAAAATTTAAGTTAAACTGCATGATTTTGATGTTTAGGTAAAATATGCGAATTGTGAATTGAAAAGAGTTCTAAACATGTTTTGGTTGAACTCAATAGGAAAGGATACCGGAGCTTCAAGCGGACAAGCCGGTGGCGACTTGCGTTTAAAGGGCATGCACTAAAGGTATGTAACTTGACCCGTTACATTTGATGAATTGTTGTTAACCTATGCGTTGTCGATTAAAAGTGGTGTTGATTTTAGCGACCATGTTCGTTACTTAAATCCGTAGGTTAAGAATTTGTTTGTAGTCGTTTGGTAGTCATCAAAATGGATGATTTCCGTAGATGAACCAAACGGGTCAAATAATGATACATTGTAGTATTAATATTGTAAATAGATAGAGATGGCGAAAATGGTCACAAGAGCACGAAGCCATAGGTTTGGTAATGAAGTGCCGGTGATAATAAGCCCCGGAAGTTGGGTAATAAGCGCCTTAGGTTTACTAGTTAAAATGGTTGCAAAATAAGTAGAGTTATAATGGGTCGAATAAATGCATAACGATATATAGACTTTCTGTCCGTAAGTTGAAGTTTTGGCATGACTATCGTAATAGGCACGTTGGTAATGAAATTACAGACGTATAGGAAAAAGAATCACTAAAAACGGACTTACGAATCATAAGTTATGGCCATTTTAAGTTGGAACTTGTTTAAACTTTGAGCTGGGAATCTGCAGTATTAAACAAATGAACATTCTGTGAAAAACAGGGCCTGGCGTGACGCGAGGGGCCTTGGCGTCACGCGGCGCCCCCTTGATCCGAGAAAATTTTATTTTTTGATTGTTTGACTCTTGGAACTTGTTTGTATCCATTTTAATCTTATCAAAACTAACACTTGTTGTGGTTTTGATCTTAGGTGATGTGGGAAACTAACCGGAAGACGATCGAGCTATATTTTTGAAGAACCGAACACTACTTACAAGCTTCCGCAATGTTTTAAATCTTTGATAGACTATGTTTATGGGTTGTAAACAAATTGTTAAACAACTTTTGAATGTTTTAACTTAGTCGTTAGTTGACTAAGGTTTATGCTACTTGTGAACTTCTCTTATGAAATCTATGTTAATTAGGCATCTTTATTTAAAAATGGTATGAACTATTATTAAATTCAAGTAAAACTAGACGGGTGTTACACCTAGCTGAGAGTTTTCCCCAGTTCGGAGAAGAGTGTATCCCGATGTGATTAATTTCGTCAGTAGCTCATTTCGAAGATTCGTTGACCGTTCATAAAAAATACATTGTTATTATCTGCATTCAATATAATTTGTAATAAACACATCTTGTAATCAAATATAAAAAATAAAAAAACTAAAAAGATTAGACAAAGGAATCATAAGCCCCGTTTAGTTAGTCACTAATGGGCCATGAGAATGACTGTGATAGCAGCTATGTAGTCAATATCGGCGAGATCTCGGTGATATCTCGGTTATCGGTCATCCAGTAAGTTATCGTTTCAAATATCGGTTTTTATCTCGTCACTGAGAATATCGGCGATAAGTACCGAGATATCGCCGATATTATGTATGTTTCATATCGGCCATCTCGCCGAGAATATCAGTTGGGCCCAAATTTGTTATTTTCCCTCATAATCTGCCATATCCTCAAAGCCCATTCCATCTTCACTACTTTTGGCCCAATTTATAACCTTAAACTTAAAGTAAACTACCAGTACAGTCGCACATTTTCATCTATCGGCATTTATATATGAACCCTAAATCCATGACTGCTACCATTGAAGCTCCTGCTCCCACCCTTAAGTAGCGTCGTTCTTCCAGTCCAAATGAACAATAGGATGCTTTTGGTGATCTTGATGAACACTTCTTTATTTTACTATTAATATTATATAGGCTCTAGATATGAATATATATATATATATATATATATGCATGATATTATAAATTACCGATATCTCACCGATATCTCACCGCGATAAACGATATCTCAAATATTGGTCCTTGACCGATAACCGATATTTTTCCGCATTAACGGCATAGGATAGCAGCCAAATTAACTTCGAGCTAGAATCCATAAGGCTCCACACTGGTCTCAGCCCGTCAAAACAATTTCTTGCCAAACAAGATTCATATCCCCCGAAGCTTAACCTGTTTTCAGGCCCACAACTCTACGATAATGGCCAAACAATAATAATACCTTTTCTCTCTTTACTAGGTTGTTACCATAGGCCGTGCGTTGCGGCGGCGACGCTTTAGTTATTTAGAGCTGGTGGCACGTTAACTATATGAAAACGAAAACGTGTGTTTCAACGTATCCGATCTCCTAACCAATACATCATTCTTACCTTTACATCAAGACTTAATGGAGTCAAAACGTACAATAACTCGAATTTATATCGTCGAATGAAAACATAATATATTTGACCCGACTTGTTTCCGAACAAATTTCACATCAAAACGTAGACCAACCGAAAATGTACGCAAACATAAGCATGAAAATGTAGTATATTTGACCATACTCGTTTTTGAAAAAAAAATGCCGAAACGTTAATTTATACCGGCACGTACCATAAAATGTCAAAACGTAGATCAACTGAAAACGTAGATGAAAATAAGTATGAAAACACATTGTATTTGACCTCACTTGTTTCTGAAAAAATTGCGTAGAAACTTAAATTTATACCGACACGTACATAAAAATAATCAAGTAAGAAAATAATAATTTTCTTTTAAGCTAAAGAATGAAAATACGGTAGACAAATTTGAAAAGTTAGAACTCAATAGGGGTGGAAATGACATCTTATAAAGTTTATAGAAAGTGTAGGGAGTGTAAATGTCAAATTCGAAACATTAGAGGCTTTTTTGTCCCACCCTTTGCGACGGTGATTTCGAAGACTGAAAAAGTTAACATTCGAGTTTTCGGACCCGCACATTACAGCGAAGACGTGAACAGTTGGAAAAAAGCAATATTGAAACATAAACAATATAAGAAAAGGAAAACGTTGTCTTGAACCTGCATTTCCCTTATCAAAGTCAACAACGCTAACCAACTTCACCACACCACAACTTGGATTACTAAAGTGGAAGGACATGTATTGAAAAGAATGAAGAAAAGAATAAAAAATAGTAAATTCCCACCGACCATACATTTTAAGTTTATATTTACCCGGCGGTGCGTTGTGGCCGCTAACATGTTAAACTACATAGGCTAAACGACTTTGAAATGTTATGAATATAAAGAACAAAAGAAAACAGACAGACCGGATTTATGAACCGCATAACGTTATGATTAATTTAGAAAATAATTAATTAAAAATATGAAATATATTAAAACAAAATAATATATTTATTATAAAATCATGTAAAAGTAGAAATTAAAAAACTTTAGTAACTTGTTAGTCAATGCTTATGCAGTCTCAGATGGCTTTCTTTTTACCCATTGTGGATCTAAATTCTAATAAAGTGTTGAAAGAATATTTTGTTAGTTCCAGGTTTATATTCAGAATTTAGTTTAGTTTTATATTTGTTATAAGTTTTAATACTTTATTTTTGTTTGAGGTTTTGGGATTTACAAATGGGCTAGTCTTTTTACATATTGCAGGGTGAGTTATATGCTGATGGGCTGCTGATTACTCATGGAGTCATGGGCTTAGGTTAGGGCATCGATATATCTCAGAAGACTTGGAATATATAATTGCGAGAGCTGCTCATTTGGAAGGTTCCAGGAAAGAGAAAAAGTTGTTTCAAAAAGCTTAGCCAAACATGCCCCTAAAACCCCCAAATCGACTAAAACCAAACAACAAATCACATCAATTCCAGATCAATAACCCACAACTATAAACCTTGTGAGTCTAGGTCATCAGAATATCATACTGAAGATAACTCATACTTTAATAGATTATGCACATACCAACCCTTTCAGGTCTACCGTGTTCCTTCCGGATTAGTGGCCGAGATTCGAAACCAATCGTCGTCATTGGATTTGTTCATTGAAACTTATGCGATCAATGCTTTTAGTAATCCTTGAGGCGCTGCGTTCACACAACACAGTCGCAAGGGCAGGCTTTGACTGTTAGTAGAGGGTATGGGCGCTCACTTGGTGGTTGGATCCCAGCCTTGCATGGTGGTGGTTGTCTTAGTTGTATGATCGGAGTTCTAACCCAGAGAAAAAAAGACGACAGGTGTTTTGGAGGATTGTCAAGACGGTGAAAAGTATCAAACACTGATAGTATTATACAGGGCAAATATGTAATTTGTCGGTGCACTATTGCACCGACCTTTGATTTTAAGAGTTTACAAATTTGTTATTATTATTATTATTATTATTATTATTAATTATTAGTTTAAAACCACAAATTAAAATCGTATAGCATGCAAGATTGCACGGGGTGAGAGCATACAGGGGCGCAACTTTGGGCTGGGGGGTCCGATCCCCCCGAACTTTTTGCTCAATAGTGTTATGTATATATGTTTTGTATAGAAATTTTTTAGGTATATACGTTTTTGACTTTCCAGTTTTATAAAAAAATTTACTTATATAGCCCAAATAGAATATTTATATAGTCCAAATAATTATATTTGGATCCAAATATTGTATTTGTAAACATGTTTGGAAGAATATATTGTTTATAGCCTAATTCCCCAAATAGCTATAGCCCAAACAGAAAGGCGACTTTCTTATGTTATGGCGAAGACTGAATTTAGCTTCCAACCCAGTCAGCAAGCTTCAAAAGTCCTTACTCCTTTCTTTTCCAAAACTTACCTTTCTAAAAAAAACCCAAATTCACTGTGGGGATTACGACCAGACCAGATGCAACTGAGGACAGAAGGGTAAAAATCGTTGCTGCTGGCTGCGCTGCTTGTTCGACTTCGAGTCTGCAATATATGTGATTCTTCTTCAATCTTCGTAAGGTATGTGTTTTTAATCTTTAGGTTTAATTTAGGGCTGCAATATATGTAATTTAGGTTTAAATTAGGGGTGAAATTGGGGCCAAATTTTTGCCATAAACTTGTTGAATCTTTCTCTAATTATGTCTATTTTTATTTGTTTAATCTTAATGTGATTTAGATAGAAATTAGAGCTTGAAATTTAGGGTGATTTGTTAACTTGTTGTGTTATTAGATTATGCTATGGGGAAGTATAAAAGCATAACTTCTTTTTTAAGAAGAAATAATATTGATGATGAAAACAATGTGATTAAACGTCAAAAAGCTTCAACAAACGAACTGGTTAATGAACCGATTAATGAAGCGAACAAAACATTCAACAAGAGCATGATATTCCTCAAAATCCGATTAACATCAATGAAGTGGATGTTAGTAGTCTAGAAAGAGATCCCGCTAAGCGACTCGGAATGTGGAAATATCCGGTTAATATAAGGGAGCAAGTAAGACTAGCTTACATATCATTAGAAGTGCATCAAATAAAGCTTGAAGAGTATAAACCTAGAGGTCCAAAGAACAATCTTTGTAGATTTAAATATGCTTGGTTTGATATGTTCCCTGATCTTTGCAAAACTCTTGTGGAATGTCAGAAAATAACATGTACAAATTGGTTGAAAGAGTGTGTCGGCTAATCTTGACACTTCCAGTTTCGACAGTAACAACGGAAACATGATTTTCAGCAATGAAAATATTTAAGAATCGCCTTCGCAATAAGATGTCAGATCAGTATCTAGCAAACGGTATGGTGATTTATATAGAAAAGGAAATTGCTAAGAACTTTGATTCGGAGTCCATAATTGAAGAATTCAAAAATCTTAAAGGAAGAAGGACAAAACTATAATTCTTCATCCATGTGAACCGGGTACCCACCTTCCTCTCCTTTTTAATGTTTTGGTGTCTTTGTTCAGTTGTTTGTTAAACAATGTTTACTTTGTAATGTTTTAGAACGTTTTTTATTTGATATTAATGTTTGACCCGACCCGAATCAAATCACTGACGTCCGACCCGAACATATCACCTCGAAATAAAGCGATAGAAATTTTTTTAGGTCCGGTGACTTCCGGACCCCCTGTTGAAATTTTCAAGCTTCGCCACTGAGAGCATATGTCACATGGTCGATCTCACCCAAAACCATGGGTGGCAAGCAAGATTGCAAGGCATGGTGGTGGAGGTGGTGGTGGTGGTGGTGGTGAACAATATAAGAAAATGTTACCTAGTACCATTGACTTGTAAAAGTTTTTAAAATATGGGTTACGGAGAAAGATTTGTAAAAGTTTATAACAAAGGAAAATTATAAAAATGATCATTGACGAAAACCACTTTTAGATTTAGATACCTCTTGTGTCCTTGGAGCGATGCATCACGCATGGGATGCGTCTTTGAAGCGTTTGGAAGGACTTGCAGAAGCTCAAGCGTCTCCGTCAAGTTTCAAACGTCTCTAGCAATTTCAGTTGTCTCCGACGAGTTGAGGCCGTCCCCTGCGAGTTGCGAACGTCTCCATGAAATCCGTTAACCCATTAAACGGTGAAGGAACATATAGAAGAGGCAGAGAGCTGGTGATTCAGGTGGTTGACAATGAGACGGCGGTGCCAGAACCTGCTTCGACCGGCGACGTGATCGGTACGTCTGTCTAGATGCTCGATGTGGGTCTGATGAATGTTGTGAATTCTTGGAAGATGAAAAATCACAATACAAAGGGGTCTTCGACATTGAATGTTGTGAATGTTTCGGTTTTGAAACTCGTTGTATTTCAATTGAATGTTCTTGGAAGATGAAAATATGGATGCCTCAAGTGCAGACGCATTCCAATTCGGATGCATCTGCGCCCACCTGCAACATTTGAAACGCCACATGTCTATTATTTATTGGGTGCTTGAGACGTTTGCATATGGACACTTCAGGTGCATGATTCGTTGCTCCAAGGATGCGGGAGGTGCATAAATCTGAAAGTGGTTTTGGTCAATGACCATTTTCGTAATTTTCCCTTTTAAAAGATCACATATAGTGTTGTAGAGCTGATTTTCTTTCTCGAAGTAAAATTATTCTTAAGTTGAAATGCTTAATTGTAAAGTAAATCCCTTATTTTGAGCAAACGCTTCGTAAGAATGTTTTAGCTAACTAAATGTTCAACAACTTTACTATTAGCTATTATAACTTTTGTACATTAATGTCATAAATCATTTTCCAATTTTATAAATGCTAATGATATTCTCTATTATGGGACAATATGGTATAAGTGCTATGTGAAGTTCAAAATAATTTCAAGACCTCTTGGAACTAAAAGAACAAATTATCCTAAAGCCTTCATGCTAATCCTTTGACCATTGCCCACGTGAAGTTCCAAGTCTCCCTACTTCAGCAATTTAGCCTTCCTTAGTCCCTGAAAATCATTACCTATATGTGAGAACCACAACCGGTGTCAAACACCCAAGATTTGCTGGAAAAGGACAAAGTTTCAATAATTTACATACCTAAAGATCTGGCTTCTGAAGCCTTCTTCTTCTTCAGCTGTGAAAAATAATATGGGCAAACAGACTTCTTGCGCCCATACTAGTTGCAGTTGAAACACGTGTCACTACTGTAAAAGCGTGCTCTTTTCTTGCCTTGGCAGATAGATTTGAAGTTGGATTTTTCTTTTGATTCCATCTTGACTTGTTCAACAACTAGCTTCTCTCGTAATTCCGCTTTGGTTTCTCCATAGACATTCTTTTATTAATCTTGTATGAACTTTTCGTATTAGGTCGTATTGGATCAGAAAACACATTAAAATGCAGTCTATAGCCATTCCAGAGTCATTGGATAACCAAACTTTGCAGTCCACTCAATGTACCCCTCCATTATGTCAATGTGGGCTCCCATGTCTGCTCCATATTTCATGCCACAAGTTAGCTCCTTTAGAATTATAAAGTGCTAATTGCAATTTGGCATGAACCTTTCCTTTAACTCATTGATCAGATCATAAGCATACAAAATATTCAAGCTCCTTCTTAATTGGTTCTATCATGGTCAATAACATGAGGATGAAACCTCACCCGAGTCATGAATATGATTCAACCAAGCGTCACCGTTTAATTCAGGAGTTGGAACTTGTGGGAATCATAACATACAACTTGTTCTCTATCTTGAGAACTTTTTTGAAGGCCCGAAGCCATTCCGAAAAGTAATTGTAATGGATTTGGTTTCGGTAGATAATACACAAATGAAGTTGGCCGGGTCTTGTTGGTGCATGTTTGTGACAACAGCTTAGATTTGGTCTTTGGATATCTTGTAATTAGTTAAACGATAAACAGTTAGCGGGTTTAGCTTTGTAATAGTTAGTTGTAATGTTTGGGCTAACCAAACCCAACGAATTGGGTGTGTGGGGGCGAATTGGGCCTGTCTAATTCGCAGTCCATGAAGTTTAATCTAGCCCAAGTAGCAACCTTGTGTTATATAAACAAGGTTAGGCTTTAGGGTTTAGGTAAATCAGCCAAAACTGTGTGAGAGAGCAATTTCGTGAGAGACTTCAGGCTTGGACGAAATTGATAATTGGTTAGGGTTTGATTGATTGTAATTCTTGTAATCGATAATTAATAGAAACCCAGTTTGAAAGTGAATTGCTGATTTCTGTTCCTACACTTTTTCTGCTATACTCTGATCAAGAGGATTCCGCACTCTTGATTAGATTGACAATTCTGTGAAAGATCCATACATCAAGGGGACCTACAACTGGTATCAGAGCATTAGGCTCTTGAAGAAGCTCGGTTCAGAATTTGTTGCTGCAGAAAAGGGTGGATTTTCGGGTTCTTTTGGAGATTTTCGAAAATTTTGAGTTTTGAAAACTAGGGTTTCGAAAATTTTCTTGGGTTGTGATATAATTTTTGAAAATTTTTGAGGTTGTTTGATCCGTTTGCGTATTTAATTTTGTTGTTTAAGTGTTTTTGGTTGCAGGTTTGGTTGATTTTTGAAGGATTTTGGCTTGAAAGTCTTGAAGATTCGAAGACTGTTCTTCGTGTTCTTCGTATTTTCTTCAAAAAATTCAGCTGATTTGGTGTTTAATTTTGCAGGAAACTAAACTGTTAGAAGAATCTGGAAAATCTTCAAAAATTTTAAACAGATTGAGTTTCCAAAATTTTCTAGCAAATTTGCTGAAATCGGATAAATACTCTGACAGACCAGCAAATTTAACTCGGTGACCGGCGAAATTAAAATCCAAAGGCGACTTTGGTAACCGTTATAATTGTCCTCAGCGACATTATTACGGTGATCGGCGAAATTAACGTCGTCGTAATAGCGACCTGATTAGCCAGCGAAATTAACTGACCGGCGAACCAACGAAATTGTGTTGATTTACCAGCAAATTTAAGTGATCAGAGGAATTACCCAGCGAATTTAAGTGATCAGAGGAATTACCTAGCGAATTTAAGTGATCAGAGGAATTACCCAGCGAATTTGATCAGCTAGCATATTTATTCCAGCGAATTTAAAAACCAGCATAATTATAATTCCTCTACCAGCATAATTATAATTACTCCATCAGCAAATTTAACTTGGTTTGCTAGCATAATTAGCGTCATCCAGCGAAATTAACTTGGTTTGCCAGCAAAATTAAAAGGTGGAGTATTTATTTAGATACGTATAGAGGATTTAACGTTTTTGAAAATAGAAAGTGATCAGTAGCTCATCTCGACAAACCGTTTGCACGGTTGGATTCGTGGGATTTTTAGGATAAGAAAAAAAGACTCTGGAAAATCCCGAATTCGGTTTTTGACATAATATATCATTGGATTCGTCTTTTGGAGACGATTCTAAAGGTGTAATTTGGTAACCACTGTTTTCGGAGATATTACGGTTTTACCAGTCTGTTGCGTTAAAATGTCAAACATGACGAATTTGAATGCACCTAAGATGATGAAGGTGGAGAATTATCTTACCTGGAAGGACAACTTCAAATCATTCATTGAATCTCAGGATGCACGCATGTGGATCTGTATTGAAGATGGGTACACAAACCCAACACACGATTATGAGGGCAGACCACGAAGAACAGACTACGTGAACATGCAAGAGGATGATAAAAAGATGTATGAGGCTGAAAAGAGAGCCTTGACTGCGATAAAGATGTCCTTACCTGATAGCATCAAGCATACCTTCAAAAAGTACACTAATTCAAAGGATATGTGGGATGCATTACAAAAGCGATATCAGGGAAATGAGAGTGCCACTCAGGCATTCATGGCAGAGATAGTGCCGGTTGATGAGGCTGAAACTACTGTGAGTGATGCTGAATCTGAAGTGAAAAATGCTGAAGCTCAAGTGGAGAATGCTGAAGCTCAAGTGGAGAATGCTGAAGCAAAAGTGGATGCTGAAGTAGAGAAAGAGAGTGAAGCTAAACAGGTTGTTGCTGATGAAACCTCAGAAGTTCATGAGAAAGAGGTACAATCTAATTCTATATGTTTGAGATGTCGTGAACTACATGGTGAGGTTGACAGGTTGTCAACACAAAACCAAAGTTTGGTAAGTGAGATGTCTAACATTAAAGAATCAAACTTTTTTGCTAAAAGAAATGAATCGTCATACTTGAAGAAGATAAAAGGTTATGAAGCTGAAATTGAAGCTTTAACTTGCAAACTAAATGAAAAACTACAAGTCATAGACTTAGCTCATGACATGATGGCTGAGAAAACAAAAGAGATTTCTGAAAAATGTAAAGAGTTGTCAGATGCACAACTCAAAATTGTTGAACTTGAAAAGAAATTGAGTCAATTCAGAGATTCGTCTTTTGTAATGAAACACATGATGGGTGGGTTAAAGAAGAGTAATGACAAGACCAGTGTGGGCTTCCAGGGCTTTAATGAAGTTCCACCTCCTCTTAGTCATGACTATTCATTCCTGCCTAGTGAAGATGAGCTAGCAGACTTTATGGCATCTGCACCAAGTACTTTCGCATCCACATCAAGTCAAGGTGATGGATCTGAGAGTAATGATGCTAAGAAGAACAATAACAGGGAACCTTTGAAAAGGAAAAATTCACCGCCTAAGAATAAAAATCAAGCTTTTGTTAAAAAGATTAATTTTGTTCAAGGTAGTGATATGAAAAATGAAACAACTGTTATTGAAAATGAATCGAATGTAGAGTTTGCAAAAAATAAGAGCATAGAAAAATCTGAAATTAAGCAAACTAAACAAGGTTCATCCAAGGGATCATCACCATCTGATAAGGGATCTACCTCAGAGACTCCAGCTAAGAAGTCTTTGAAAAGGAGATCGTGCTTCAAGTGTCACATAAAGGGACATGTAGCTAGCTGCTGTCCTAACAAAAAGAGTGAAGCACAACTTAGTGAAAAACAGAGAGGGAAATTACCAGAGAAGAAAGGTGATAGTGAGGAGAAAAGCTCAAATTCTCAAAAGAAATCTGCTGCTAAGCAACCAGAGAATGTTGCTGTTGGTGTAGATAAAGCTGAAAAAGGAACTCCACAAGTTCCTCGTTTTCAAAGAAATCAACCAAGATTTCAGCCTAGATCTCCACCTAGAGTGAACAATTATAATTCAAATAATTTCAGAAGTCAAGGTCAATATCAAAATCGATACCAAAATAATGGTGGTCGAACTTTTTATAACAATGGCTTTAGAAATTACAACAATAATGCTTCTTGGAATCAAAACTCATGGTATCAAAATCAAAATTTTCAAAGGTCAAATAGTCTAAACTGTAGGATCGTGATCTGACCTGAACGAGTCGTTCAGAGGTGTTCAACTTCGTTTCAGGTGCGGAATAACAAGAAACGGAGGTAGAAACAGCTGATTCTTCACTTAATCTACTGATTGTATTACTTTGACAACAATTACAGCTCGATCTTCACACCGGCAGCACTTCAGCGTGGAATACAAGACCTTAACTTCTATCTATCTGTGGTTTCGCTCATGGAGCCTATATATAGGCTGATGGTTTCGCTCTTATGTACAGGTACACATAAGCGAAACCCTAACTTGTCCAAATAAGCGAAACCTCCTCTCTAAGACCATATGAGCGAAACCTGCTCACTAAACACTATACACTTCCTGTTTTCTCATAAAACATGCCCTAATCTATACAATACAATGAAAGACTCGATCCAAGACGAAGTCGACAGATGTAGTGCACCAACACAAACACATTTAGGAACCCTCAGGACCATAGACCTAGTGGAAATACAAATCAAATTCCATCAACAGGTCTGAGATCCAAGACTCCAGTTAGGAGTAATGGATATTGGATGAATGTTCTAGTGGTTGGTGAATTTGGACGACCCAAGACCATTAAGGCTTGGGTCCCCCAATCTAACTAATTTCTTAGTTGGTGTGTGCAGGAGCTGCTAAGGAGGATTATCAACTTATGTTGATAGTGGCTGCTCTAGGAATATGAAGGGGGATGTGAGATTGTTGATATATTTATAATGATTGATTTAAATTGAAGTTCAAAGTGCTGAGTCGACACACTAGATAACCTGGCAGATCTTTATACTAAAGCTTTTGACAGGGCTCGCTTTGAACATTTAGTCGAACTCAACGGGATGAGGAATCCTGAATAACTGGTTTTTCATAAGAATTTTGTAAATAGTTTACTGCTTTTCTTAAAAATCAAAAAATACAAAAACATTGAAAAATCAAAAACATAAAAATAGAAAATAAAAAAATGAGTTATCATTGTGTGAAAAAGAAGAAATGATAGTACATCGGCAAGTTAGACTGTCACACTGAAAATAAATTAAATTGCTTAAGTGTGATAGCAGCTTCATCATATGATGTACCAGTAGGCAAAAAGCATGAAATAATCAACTTACCAATGTGATATAAACCTAAATGAACTGTGTATGAGTGGGGAACACATCAGTGGTGTATGGTTTAATGACCTTAAATCTTGCGTTGATAGATTGCCAAAATCTGAAGTTTTGGGTCTTTATACTGTTATTTCATATGGGGATATCAGGGGTGTCCTTCTGCTGCATCCAGATATATGCTGATGATATTCGTTAATTTACACATATTTTAGTCCCCCGTTTTACCCCTATTTTATGCGTTTTCGGCCGTAAAACCGTCATTCGGATACTTAATTATCTACACTTTTGTTTACAGGCCTAAAACAGCATACCAGACAAGATGATAGCGAAAACGAGGACTTTCCGGACAAAACGACGAAGCTGCGGACATTCAGTTAAGGAAACTGACCTGGGCCTGTGGAACGGTCGTGCGACCTGATGCACGACCGTGCATCTCCGACAGTTGTTGATTAGTCCGGTAATGAACGAGCAGTGCGACTAGGCATGCAAGGCAAACAAGGCAAGACCGGTGACGCACGGTCGTTCCATGATTTGCACCCCGTGCGGATCCGATGATCAGCCAAACTCTCGGAACTGAACGACCGGTGCGACCAAGCGTGTAACAAGAACCCGGCGAAGAACGACTGTGCCACAGGAAGAACGGTCGTGCGATTTCGAATCTGGTCAACGATCTGATGACGTCATGCAGTATGGTGTGCCATACCCAATAATTGCTTAAAGTGCACGGTCGTGCCATAGGAAGAACGACCGTGCCACAGCGAAAAAATATAAAAACAGAACAGAAACATTCTGTTCGACATTCTGGAATTTTGGGAGCTTCACAGGCGATTTTACAGGCTCCGGAGGCTATGCTTTTGACCCGGATTCAAGCCACCTCATGCCGTTTAGCTCCATTACTATCCGGATTCTTAGTCTAGTGCTTGTTTATGGTTTGGTTTTCTAATCTTTCCATGATTTTGTTAATCTTTCAAGTACTTAGATTAATGTTTATGTATTATTGTAGCCTTTGGGCAAAAACACAACAATCCCTTGCTAGATTATAGCCATTAGTGTGTTAAGCTTTGTTTGTAATGACACTTGAAGTATTTTCTATGTTAATCTTTGATGATTAGTTTGCAACCTTGTTATTGATATTGAATTCTTGATTATAAGTAATTATGTTGGATGATTGATGCTTGGTTAGTTAAGATAGTTGAAAAATGAAGCTTAATTAATCTTGTATTAGTAAACTTTGAACTTGGTTAGCTAGTTTAGCTTGGTTTAAATGTATGCATCATGATACTAAAAATGGTTAGTGATTTAATAAAATGTAATTATTGTTAATCAAGAGAGCTTGCCGTCACGTAAGGACCTTAACGGGTTAGATGGTGTCGTTATAAATTCTTGCCATGATTTGTTAGCTTAGTTAGTAATTTAGGCCAAAATTGCTATCTTGGTGAATTATTGTGTAAGATTTGTAAAATGAACTCGGTTGTGATTTAATCTAGTTTATGCTTGTCTCGGTGGTTGCATTGTGTTTATCGGTGTCTCTTTCCTTGATTAAGTGCGGTTAGAAAACTCCTAACGGATGACTAACTTATTTTTAAGAGATTTTCATAGACATTTATCAATTGCACGTTAATGAACAATTTTAGGTGGTTAAAGTGTGTTTATCGTTTTAGCTTTCCAAATGATTGTCATGTTAGGATTCCCGAAAGGGATACTAATTGTCTTAAATGGGAAAATTGACCGAATGCTTCTAGTGCCAAAACCGACTTAGTTGACATGCTGTGGTTGTGTATTAAGCAAGACTTTTTATCTACTATCTATTATGTTTTTATTATGCTTTCGTTTATGCTTACTTTAGTTTATAAAAATCACAAAACTTATATTTTTACCGGTAGTTTAGTGATAAAGGTCTAGTATTATTTCTCCGCCCATTTCCTTGGATCGATACTTGGTTCTTACCAATACTTTATTACATATATGACGGGGTACACTTGCCTCTTTCGTGTGTGTTTTGATGTAAAAGTAATAATCACTTTTATAAATTTAAAACCAAATCGTGTGTAATTTCATTGCAATATTATGTATATATACGCACACGTCAAGTTTTTGGCGCCGTTGCCGGGGAAATGGCGAGTTTTAGGAACGACCCGAGTCATTATGTTATCGGTGTTTATACTTGTTAATATTTGTGTATAATTTCTTGATTATTTATTTGTTAATATTTCTTGTTTTTATTTCATTTATTCGTTTTCCAAGTCATTTTTGGTACATTTGTAAATTTTCGTTCCATTTATTTATTCGATCCGGATTTATTTATTTATTTATTCTTTGAGTTTTCGGCTTCGGGTATCCATTTTTACTTTAGCCGATTCGATTATTTTTATTGTGTTGATTTTTATAAAATTTCGGGCCCATTTTCGGATTTTTATAAAATTTTCAGCCCATTTTTAATAATATTCTGTTTCTATTCAGCTGAAAAAAAAAACATTATTTTATTAATAAAATATTCACTGTGTCAAATTTTCGTTTGCAGGTTAATGTTCTCGACCCCCGCTCCAGAAGTTGTTGAACCGTCAGACGAGCCCGAACGTGATCTTAAGAGACGTCTACGCGCGAGAGGTCGGGCGGTTGGGCTACTGCTCGCCAGTGGTGAGCCGGAGCCGGTGGTACCTGTTGAAGCCGAGGGCTCAGGAGGAGACGCAATCATGGCAGACGATGAGCGACCGTAGAATGAGACAAATCAGCCCGGAAGGGCAGGCCTGGAGCCGAGTATCCTTCAACCTACTATTGATGTACCTACTTTTGAAATTAGATCTAGTATTATTAATATGGTACAAAATTCAGTACAGTTTGATGGACGTGAGCACGAGGATCCCGGGAGGCATATTGCTGCTTTTCTCCATGTTTGTTCTACGTTTAAGATTACAGGTGTTTCGGAGGATGCAATTCGGTTGAGGTTGTTTCCGTTTTCGTTACGTGACAAAGCTAGAGCTTGGCTTATGTCACTTCCAGCCGGGTCCATCAGGACCTGGAATCAGTTGGCGGAGCAGTTTATGCAGAAATATTTTCCACCTGAGAAAACGAACAAGCTACGGAACCGAATTGTATCTTTTCACCAGGACGAGGGTGAGTCGTTGCATGCGGCTTGGGAGAGATTCAAGGATTTGTTGATTGATGTGCCACATCATGGCTACTCCAAGAGACAGCTGGTTTTGACGTTCTATCAGGGGCTCAGTTACAACACACATGAGTGATTAGACGTGAACGCGGGAGGCGATCTAGGAACTAAGACGTCGAATGAAGCGTATGATATTATAGAGAAAGCCACGTTGAAATCCAGCTCGCGTCGGGAAGGAGATAGAGGCCGGGCAGCATCATCATCATCTCGCGCAGGAGTTCATGCTGTAGACGACTACACGGCCATTACTGCACAAATCTCGGCTCTTGCATCGAGATTCGACAGGTCCCAGATGATTGGGCATGCTGGCTCGGGATGTGACCAGTGCGGAGTGTCACACGAGCCTGGGGCATGTTTTCAGGGAGTCGTATACGAGGGCCACGAAGAAGTAGATTTCGTGAGTATTCAAGTAAGGCCGCAGAACAACCCGTACAGTAACACCTATAATCCCGGTTGGAGAAATCACCCAAATTTTGGGTGGCGAGCGAATACAGGCAATCAAAATCCTTTGGGATTTAATCAGCGCGCTCCAGCGCCACAGCAAGGTCAGGGTCAGCAGTTCCAGCAATTCAACCAACCTTACCAGCAGCGTCCATATTCATATCAGAATCAGGGCACTGGGAGTAGTTCCCAGCAGCAGGCCCCTCAGTCTAGTTCCAAGCTGGAGGATATGATGGCTCAGCTTCTTACTAGCTCCTCGAGCGCGAATCAGTTAGCTGAAAAACCCTATCAGCAGAGCGAGGATTTTTTTCTCTCTCATGAGGGAGAAATGAGGAGTCACAAAGCCTCGATTCAAAATATCGAGAATCAGGTTGGTCAGTTGGCACAGATGATGTCTAAAAGACCCCAGGGTGGTCTTCCGGGTAATACAAAACCAAACCCGGGCGGACACAGGGATGTGAATGCTGTCATGACCAGGAGTGGAAAACCTACCGGACCCGTCGTATCGGACTCAGCACCGATCACTGAAGCGGTCCCGACTGACACACCGGACGAGGTGCAAGCCAGGCTACGCCCAGCAAGTACAGTACAAGTCCAGGAGCCGGTCAAAGATTTCACTCCTCCGGTACCTTATCCAGGCAGGCTGAAGAAGCAGAAGAATGAAGAACAATACGGTAAGTTCCTTGAGTTGTTTAAGCAACTACACATCAATATACCGTTTGTTGAAGCCTTGGCCCAGATGCCAAAGTATGCGAAATTCCTTAAGGATATCCTCTCGAATAAACAAAAGCTCGAGGATATTTCATGTGTGGTGATGAATGAAACTTGTTCTACAAAACCGTCTGCCCATGAAAATGGGAGATCCAGGTAGTTTTACGCTCCCGTGTTTGATTGGAAACATGTCTGTTAGCCATGCATTGGCTGACTTGGGAGCGAGTATCAACCTTATGCCTTATAAGGTTTTTACTAAACTGGATCTAGGTGAGCCGTCACCTACTAGGATGAGCATTCGGTTGGCAGACCGTTCAATCAAGTATCCGCGTGGATTTGTGGAAAACATGCTTGTAAAAATTGATAAATTTGTTTTCCCCGTGGACTTTGTTATTCTTGACATGGACGAGGATTCAAAAGTACCTTTGATACTTGGACGTCCTTTCCTCAATACAGCGAGGACGATTGTTGATGTGGCAGCTGGCCAAATCACGCTCCGAGTGAATGATGAGCACGTGACATTCGATATTAAAAGATCGATGCAGCATCCGCAATGTCACGATGACAAGCTTTATTACGTCGACATTGTCGATGCATGTGTGTGCTCTCATTTTCAAGGTACTATTGACGAGATTGATTCGGACACACGTCTGTCGTGTGGGGACCTGATTGGCATTACGCAGGAGGGCCACGATTTAGAGCAGCCAGTCTATCAGATTGGTGACGATGGTTCCCAGAGTCCGGAGAGATTTCTTGAAATTGTCCATGTAGAAGAAGAGAAAGCAAAACCGTCGGTTGAATATCCACCGTCTTTGGAGTTGAAAGAACTCCCACCACATCTCGAGTATGCATTTCTTGACGAGGAGCATCGCTTACCGGTCATAATTTCGGCATCGTTGGAAAAGGTTGAGAAAAATCAGCTTCTTGAGGTTCTGAGACTTCATAAGAGAGCCATTGCATGGAAAATCATGGATATCAAAGGCATCAATCCTTCTTTCTGTACTCACAAGATTCTGATGGAAGACGAGTACAAACCGTGTGCACAACATCAGAGGCGTTTAAATCCAAATATGCAGGACGTGGTGAAGAAGGAGGTGATTAAGTTGTTGGATGCCGGGATGATATATCCTATTTCGGACTCTGTGTGGGTGAGTCCAGTGCAGGTTGTACCCAAGAAAGGTGGTATGACTGTAGTCTCGAATGATAGGAATGAACTAATTCCTACCCGTACCGTCACTGGGTGGCGAGTTTGCAGTGACTACCGCAAACTCAATGATGCTACTCGTAAGGATCACTTCCCGCTTCCATTCATCGATCAGATGTTGGAACGTCTGTCGGGGAAGTTGTATTAATGCTTCCTAGACGGGTTCTCTGGGTACTTTCAGATTCCTATCGCTCCTGAGGATCAGGAGAAGACTACCTTTACCTGCCCCTTCGGCACATTCGCCTACCGGCGGATGCCTTTTGGGTTGTGTAATGCACCAGCGACCTTCCAGAGATGCATGGTTGCAATTTTCCATGACATGATCGAGGATTCCATGGAAGTTTTCATGGATGATTTTTCGGTATTTGGGGATTCCTTCGATCACTGCTTGGAAAATTTGAGAAAAATGTTGAAGAGGTGTGAGGAAACGAATCTGGTCCTGAACTGGGAGAAATGCCACTTCATGGTGAAGGAGGGCATAGTTCTGGGACACAAAATTTCTCATGCGGGCATGGAAGTCGATCCAGCTAAAGTCGACGTTATTTCACGACTTCCGCCCCCCACCTCTGTTAGAGCTATACGGAGCTTTCTCGGTCATGCCGGGTTCTATCGGCGATTCATCAAAGATTTTTCAAAAATCGCCAGACCCATGACCCGTTTGTTGGAGAAAGATGCTCCGTTCGTGTTTGGAGATGATTGCTTGAGGGTTTTTGACCTCCTCAAGCAGAAGTTGATTGAGGCCCCTATTGTAGTTGCACCGGACTGGAGTCTGCCGTTTGAAATCATGTGCGACGCGAGCGATTACGCTATAGGGGCCGTTCTGGGTCAAAAGAAGGAAAAGCACTTTCACCCGATCTATTATGCGAGCAAAACTCTTCACGACGCTCAGGAGCATTACACCACGACTGAAAAAGAGCTCTTGGCGGTCGTTTTCGCATTTGATAAATTTAGATCGTATTTGGTGCTTTCGAAAACCGTTGTATATACTGATCATGCAGCCATTAGATATCTCTTCAGCAAACAGGACGCTAAACCGCGTCTAATCAGATGGATCCTGTTGCTGCAAGAGTTCGATATAGAAATTCAAGATAAAAAGGGTGCTTTGAATGTAGCGGCTGACCATCTATCTCGGTTAGAGCACGGAGACATTGAGGACTCGCGTTGGGATTCAATCAATGACAATTTCCCACACGAGTCTTTGATGGTTGTTGAGATATGCGATGAGTCGCCATGGTTCGCCGACTTTGCGAACTATCTTGCTTGCAGGATTCTGATTAAAGGGTTGACTCACAAGCAAAAGAGGAAATTCTTTTCAGATCTCAAGCACTACATATGGGACGACCCTTTCTTATTCAAGGTGGGTGCTGATCAGGTGATCAGAAGATGTGTATCAAGGACTGAGGCGACCGACATTCTGCGCCAGTGTCATGAGGGACCTACCGGAGGCCACCACGGAGCCAACTTCACCGCGAAGAAGGTGTTGGATTCCGGGTTTTACTGGCCGACCATTTTTCGTGACGCGTAGAGTTGGGTGAAAGCGTGCGATGCTTGTCAGAGGGCGACGAACATATCGGCACGCGACGAAATGCCTCAGAACTGGATACAAGTTTGTGAAGTCTTTGATGTTTGGGGGATAGACTTCATGGGACCGTTCCGTCCCTCACGTGGAAAAAAGTACATACTCGTGGCTGTTGACTATGTATCAAAGTGGGCGGAGGCGCAAGCCTTACCCACTAACGACGCCAGAGTAGTTGTGAGGTTTCTTAAAAGTTTGTTCGCCCGATTAGGCGCTCTGAAAGCGCTCATTAGTGACTGAGGGACTCATTTTTGTAATACACAGCTTGAAAATGCTTTGTCCCGATACGGTGTGCATCACCGTTTGTCCACGCCCTATCATCCGCAGACGAGCAGGCAGGTGGAAGTCACGTACCGTGGGCTTAAGCGCATCCTTGAGCGGTCTGTTGGTGCTAACCGCAAGGAGTGGTCGGACAAGCTTGATGAGGCATTATGGGCCTTCCGTATAGCTTATAAGACCCCTATAGGGACCACCCCCTTTAGGTTGGTATACGGAAAAGCATGCCATTTACCGGTGGAGTTGGAGCACAAGGCTTTGTGGGCATTGAAAACCGCGAATTTGGACCTTAAAACCGGAGGTGAAGCCCGGTTTCTCCAAATTCATGAATTGGAAGAATTGCGGCACCAAGCCTACGAAAGCTCGGTACTCTATAAAGAGCGCACGAAGAAACTTCACGACAAACGCTTGAAGGACAACAAAGAATTCCAAGCGGGTGATCTTATTCTTCTGTACAATTCAAGGCTGCGCTTATTTCCTGGGAAGCTTCATTCACGCTGGACAGGACCCTACACGGTTAAGGAAGTATTTCCGTATGGTACTGTTGCAGTAGAGAACGCGGATGGCGTTACATTCAAGGTAAATGGTCACCGGTTGAAGTTGTACGTTGCCGGGCCGATAGAGTCGGCGGTGGAGGTGATTGAGCTCCAAACCCCGCACACATCATAAGTGTGGGGAGGAGAGAGTCTACGCTACTGACTCGCGGATAAAAAATGTAGCAAGAGCGTATTTTGCGCTTTAGGGGTAGTATCGTCTTTTTAGTAATTTTTTCTAGTTTTAGCTTGGAGTCTTGCTATCGACTCGCCGACAAAAATTTAGCATGAGTCTACGCTACTGACTCGCCGACAAAAATGTAGCAGGAGCGTCTTTGGCGCTATAAGGGTAAAATAGTCCTTTTTTGTATTTTTGTAGTTTTAGCGTAATTTAGGTAAGTTAGGTAGTTTCCGTTAGTTTGTTTAGTTTTCTTACGTACCGGGCGACGGTTCTGTGTTGAAATATTGTTTAAACAGTTTGTGTGTCGAAAAAATGGCGAAAAACGGCCGAAACAGTTGCTGGAAATAGCTTCTGCAGAAAATTCTGATCTGCACCTGATGCACGACCGTGCCAAGATTCGCACGACCGTGCGTCTCCGAGCGCCGGCACGGTGGATCGCACCCCCGGTGCATTTCCGAGAATAGTTGCTAGGGTTTGGGAGATGTCGGTGACGCACGACCGTGCCACACGGAGAACGACCGTGCGTCAGGTTGAGGGCAGTTTTGTCATTTGGCACTATAAATACCCTCATCTGCAGCCCCCATTCATAACTCGCGACACCCTACCAGCACCAGGCCGTTCCAGAGCGATACTTCATCAAATCGCACGGTTTTTCGCACGATCTCACACCCTTCTTCGAACGGTACGTTCCTAGTTGTAGATTTCTTGTTTCCTTGCTTTCTAGGTTAGATTTCTTCCGATTCTTCAAGGAAATTTTTAGGGTTCTCTTCATAAATAAATCGAAACCCTAACCCTTGTTGAATCGTAGTATCGTGAACATCTGGTGCATTTTTCTG
Organism: Helianthus tuberosus; assembly: GCA_030545235.1. Classification (NCBI taxonomy): domain Eukaryota; kingdom Viridiplantae; phylum Streptophyta; class Magnoliopsida; order Asterales; family Asteraceae; genus Helianthus; species Helianthus tuberosus. The sequence continues at coordinate 78,694,672 of CM060417.1, read as the reverse complement.
ACCCCTGTTTATGTAAAAACTTGAAGATTTGTGAAAAAAAATCGGGCTACTTAGAGCCTGGGTCAAAATCTGCAGAAAACCAAGTCGCACGGACGTTCCTCGTATGGAACGGTCGTGCCTCGCCGTTGTTTCACGATAGTTGTTTGTTGGTAGGTGTTGCACGGTGGTGCCGTTGGTCGCACGCCGTGCAGTTCCGACATTGCTGGGCAAATGGTCATTGTCATCGGAGACGCACGACCGTGTGTCTCGTCGCACGACCGTGCCATATGCCCAGATCAGTTTGACAGTTTCTTCATAATTGGCTGCTCGGCTGTTTTCGATTCGAATTTTTCCTGTTTCTATCTCTCTAATGTTTTTCCTCATACAGATGGACCATCCCTTCCTTCAGTTTGACCCCAACAATGAGCGAGAGGCTTTGTGCATCCCGAAACGAGACGCATTGTGGGCGAGACGGGGGCAGTTTGGAGATGGTTAGATTGGGAAGTCATGCGAGAACTCAATCAGTATGACAGATTAGACGACATGATGAGTCGCCCGCTTGCAAATCTGGTCGGTTGCAACCGACCCGTTTACCTGGAGTTGACCATTGAGTTCTTCGCATCTTATGCCTATGAAAAGCCGGTTGCTCATCGGAGAACCAAATTCCGCCACAAGGAGCGGATAGCTTTCCGGTTATGTGGAAGATGGCATTCGTGGTCGGTTGGTCGTTTGGGTAGAAGACTAGGGATTTATACTAGGGACGACATGGATGATACCGATGTTTTCACTGAACAGTTCACCTTCCCTTCTGATGCAGCGCGGGATGAATTTTGGGCTGAAAACGCTATTGGGGACCCCTACAACCCGAGGATGTCGAAGGCCTCGCGACTCAGAGACCCTTTGGTGCGAGTGATGCACCATGTATTTAGCCATTCGATATGCGGTCGCATGGACAGTCTTGGTAACTGTCCAACACCTGATTTGATCTTTTTATATGCGTTGGTTGACAAAGCACCTATCAACCTGGCCGCATGAATGGCTGAGTATTTCGTCAAGAGCTCGGGGCGGACTCCGAACAGTGAGATACATGGCGGTCAGTACGTGACCGAAATAGCGTACAACGAGCGCTATATGACTGAGGAGGTGCTTCAGGGTCTCACTTTGATTACCGAGGGGGTTCATGTCGATATCAGGTCACTGAAGGCCATGGGGGTGATTGTAGAGCTTGATAGGGGGGATAGGTTGAGGGGGTTGAACAACGAGGTCTGGGACCCGTTGCCTCCAGATGAGGAGGAAGATGAGGATGTTGAGATGGGAGAGGAGAATCCAGAGCAGCAGCACCAGCACCAGCCACCGACACCACCACACTCGCCTCAGCACCATGCATTTCATCAGCATCAGGACTGGCCCGCGTTCTACCAGCAGTTCCAGGATATGCGAGTGACGCAGGAGCAGCATGGTACTTATTTCGACGAGATTAGATCTAGCCAGGACCAGATCCGGGCTAACCAGGATCAGCTTCGGGCCACACAGGACCAGCTTCGGCAGAGCCAGGATGCTTTATACCAGGGGGTGTCTGCGGGGTTTTCTTATCTTTTCGGGGAGATGCATCACGCATATCCCGACTATTTTCAGCATCCGCCGCAGTTCCCACCGTGGAACCCCCTGGTTATGGCGATGCCGGCCCGTCCTATACGAGAGAAGATGATGATGATGGCGAGTAGTTGGCAGTGGTGATAGCAGTTGGTGGTGTTTTCTATTTCAGTACTTTATTTATTATTGGGTGTTTATTTTGACTGTTATTTTCAAACACCCCGGTTATGTATTTCAGACATTTTACTTTATGTTTTGTTTGGATTTTAGTATTTATGTATATTATGGTTGTTTTGTGATTTTTCTGTTTCTGTTATGTTTTGGGTGCACATGTGACATACTCGCAGGTTTTAGCTATCGGATCTTGGACCGGAGCACGTACCAGATATAGCTTCGGAAGTCTCGTGGCATCAACATCATCTTGAGGGGAGTATTTTTATCCCTTTCTCTATATTTCGGGTCTCGCATTGGGGACAATGCGAAGTTCAAGTGTGGGGAGGGGGTTAACTTTGTTAACTTTGTTTGTCCTCTTAAAAAAAATCAGAAAATCAGAAAAATCATTCAAAAATACCTGTTTTATGTATATATTTTAGTAAATAAACCGGTTGGTTGTGTTTTAGAAAGCGTCGGACTTGATAAAAACTCGACATGCAAAATATTTTTTGAAAAAGGAAACCGGAAAGCGTGACAAACAAAGAAAGACTTACATGATAGTTTTCACACTTTTACCCATTCCTTCCGTTATGTGAACGTATTTGAGCCTATTGATTATATATTTGTTCATTTCGGATATAGGAGTGAGCCGGATGTTATGTGCAATTTAGAACTTGTCACTAGTATGCTTGTTAAGACCATGAACTTGTGAATTTGTGTAAAAGTGATAGAGGCACTTAGATTACCCCTTTGTTGTGTACTTGTTCTTTGTGTTGTGCTTCCCGTTCACCTTATATTACCCTTTAGGATTAACCATGTCGAGCCTTCCCGTTCACCTTTGTTTACCCACATTATCGCCCACTTAATCAAATTTAGCCTTTTTATGTTTTAAACCTTTTTAGTGTTGAAACTCGGTCAAAATAATAGTTTAACTAGCTTGTTATTGTTTATATTTCATTGTATAGTTTTGTAAGTAAAAAAAAAAAACAGAAAATAAAACACCCTAAAATAGGGTGAAGTTGATAGAAATCGAGAAATTTTGAATGCTTAAATGTTAAAATTTCGTTGATAAGCTCGATTGCGCTTTAGTCGCCTTTTTAAGGCGTTTGTATGTATAGTTGTATTATTTTCTTGCTAGTTAAACGCTACTACCGAGTTTTAACCATTTTCGCCACTTTAAATGTCCACTTCCATACCCTTCGCCCAAGCCTAACGTTACAACCCGTAAAGACCTCTTGATTTACACTTGTTTGCATGTTAGTTGGTGGAGACGAGATCTTATGACAAGCTTATGATATTGCACATTTCATTGACTAGGCATTGAGTGTTTACACATACACATTTTATGTATGTTTCATAAATAAAACCGAGTGTGTGAACATTGTGAGTCGTGTGACGATTAACATGTGAGTCAATTAAATGTGAAGTCACGGATTTTTGGTTGTCGCTTTATAATTGCATATGCTTGTTGGGTTTGAGTCTTTTGATGTTGTCTTTTGACAAACCGGCTAACCGTTTATAGTAGTTTTCAATAAAATAGTGTGTAAATTATCGTTCTTGTTTGTTTATGTCTTTTATTTCTTTTTAGTTCAGCTTGCTTGAGGACAAGCAAGGTTCAAGTGTGGGGAGATTTGATATTCGTTAATTTACACATATTTTAGTCCCCCGTTTTACCCCTATTTTATGCGTTTTCGGCCGTAAAACCGTCATTCGAATACTTAATTATCTACACTTTTGTTTACAGGCCTAAAACAGCATACCAGACAAGATGATAGCGAAAACGAGGACTTTCCAGACAAAACGACGAAGCTGCGGACATTCTGTTAAGGAAACTGACCTGGGCCTGTGGAACGGTCGTGCGACCTGATGCACGACCGTGCATCTCCGATAGTTGTTGATTAGTCCGGCAATGAACGAGCAGTGCAACTAGGCGTGCAAGGCAAACAAGGCCAGACCGGTGACGCAGGGTCGTTCCATGATTTGCACCCCGTGCGGATCCGATGATCAGCCAAACTCTCGGAAATGAACGACCGGTGCGACCAAGCGTGTAACAAGAACCCGGCGAAGAACGACCGTGCCACAGGAAGAACGGTCGTGCGATTTCGAATCTGGTCAACGATCTGATGACGTCATGCAGTATGGTGTGCCATACCCAATAATTGCTTAAAGTGCACGGTCGTGCCATAGGAAGAACGACCGTGCCACAGCGAAAAAATATAAAAACAGAACAGAAACATTCTGTTCGACATTCTGGAATTTTGGGAGCTTCACAGGCGATTTTAGAGGCTCCGGAGGCTATGCTTTTGACCCGGATTCAAGCCACATCGTGCCGTTTAGCTCCATTACTATCCGGATTCTTAGTCTAGTGCTTGTTTATGGTTTGGTTTTCTAATCTTTCCATGATTTTGTTAATCTTTCAAGTACTTAGATTAATGTTTATGTATTATTGTAGCCTTTGGGCAAAAACACAACAATCCCTTGCTAGATTATAGCCATTAGTGTGTTAAGCTTTGTTTGTAATGACACTTGAAGTATTTTCTATGTTAATCTTTGATGATTAGTTTGCAACCTTGTTATTGATATTGAATTCTTGATTATAAGTAATTATGTTGGATGATTGATGCTTGGTTAGTTAAGATAGTTGAAAAATGAAGCTTAATTAATCTTGTATTAGTAAACTTTGAACTTGGTTAGCTAGTTTAGCTTGGTTTAAATGTATGCATCATGATACTAGAAATGGTTAGTGATTTAATAAAATGTAATTATTGTTAATCAAGAGAGCTTGCCGTCACGTAAGGACCTTAACGGGTTAGATGGTGTCGTTATAAATTCTGGCCATGATTTGTTAGCTTAGTTAGTAATTTAGGCCAAAATTGCTATCTTGGTGAATTATTGTGTAAGATTTGTAAAATGAACTCGGTTGTGATTTAATCTAGTTTATGTTTGTCTCGGTGGTTGCATTGTGTTTATCGGTGTCTCTTTCCTTGATTAAGTGCGGTTAGAAAATTCCTAACGGATGACTAACTTATTTTTAAGAGATTTTCATAGACATTTATCAATTGCATGTTAATGAACAATTTTAGGTGGTTAAAGTGTGTTTATCGTTTTATCTTTCCAAATGATTGTCATGTTAGGATTCCCGAAAGGGATACTAATTGTCTTAAATGGGAAAATTGACCGAATGCTTCTAGTGCTAAAACCGACTTAGTTGACATGCTGTGGTTGTGTATTAAGCAAGGCTTTTTATCTACTATCTATTATGTTTTTATTATGCTTTCGTTTATGCTTACTTTAGTTTATAAAAATCACAAAACTTATATTTTTATCGGTAGTTTAGTGATAAAGGTCTAGTATTATTTCTCCGCCCATTTCCTTGGATCGATACTTGGTTCTTACCAATACTTTATTACATATATGACGGGGTACACTTGCCTCTTTCGTGTGTGTTTTGATGTAAAAGTAATAATCACTTTTATAAATTTAAAACCAAATCGTGTGTAATTTCATTGCAATATTATGTATATATACGCACACGTCAGCTGACCTAGACACACCTAGGATATCTTAAAAGAGCTAAAAATGTCAAAACCCAAAAATGAAGAAGCTCTCAAAGAGAGTTATTCAAATGTGCAAAATGCATAATTCGTACCAAAAATGATATTTGTCATAGCCCTCATTAGATATTTTGGTCTCTCTGCTGTACGGAAGTACTGACCTGTTCACCAATTATCTAAACGTTGAAAAATAAAACGGATGAATTCAGTATACTCACCTACTACGATGAATCTTTGTGCATACCTTGATCGCGGGGGTATATCCTGAAGTGGGACATGCTAGTATATCAGTAATAAAATTACCTTAACGTATCATATGGTAATGGTACTTGAAATGTTCATGCATTTTGTTTAAGTGGACAAACATACTGGTAATCGTCTTGGACTGCTTTTCACGATAAATTAAATAAAGAATTATCTAATAGTGTGAAAACAGTTTGATTGTGTTGATATGATCTTCTTACCAGTGATTCTCACAAAAATAGAGTGTGTATTACTTTTGTTATTTACTTGCTTTCAAAAAATATAAAAAATCCCAAAATAGTGTCTTTTTCTGTTAAAAATTCTTAACGTACGGAAAACTATTATTCTTGGAGGAATTGTTACTGATAGGGGAAGACGGTGTTGGAAAGTGAGTTCAAAATTTTAAATCATGCGGGTTATAGGGTGTGATTAAAAAGTTTTGCGTGTTGGTGATAAGTTGAAAATGCTTAATCTGTGGTACAGTTTAACTATCTCTTGAAAAATAATAATTTATTTAACTTTGTTGAAAAATTCTTATGGTTTCTCGAGATGTTTGTTTTATAGTATACAGATTGAAGAAGTGTGTTGCTGAGAAGTTAAAGTGATGAGTTGCTGTAAAGATGAGAGTTTGATTGGATGCATGGTAGAACCTCCTTTCTATATTGCAAACAAGTTGAAGAGTTTGAAGATTGCTATACATATGCTGAACTGGAGTTTACTCAAACGCTAAAGTTTTTGAAGATTTGGTGATTGGATGCATCAGCTTAGGGGGAGTCTGTTGCTGACAGAAGCTATTGAAGCTGAAGCTATCCAAAGACCAAAGACAGTGCAAGACTACATGAAGATTGCAAGAAGACTGAAGACAAAGTTATTTTATGAAGCTATTGTCAAGGGGGAGTTTGTTGGTGCATGTTTGTGACAATAGATTAGATTTGGTCTTTGGATTCTTGTAATTAGTTCAACGATAAACAGTTAGCGGGTTTAGCTTTGTAATATTTAGTTGTAATGTTTGGGCTAACCAAACCCAACGAATTGGGTGTGTGGGGGCGAATTGGGCCTGTCCAATTCGCAGTCCATGAAGTTTAATCTAGCCCAAGTAGCAACCTTGTGTTATATAAACAAGGTTAGGCTTTAGGGTTTAGGTAAATCAGCTAAAACTGTGTGAGAGAGCAATTTCGTGAGAGACTTCAGGCTTGGACGCAATTGATAATTGGTTAGAGTTTGATTGATTGTAATTCTTGTAATCGATAATCAATAGAAACCCAGTTTGAAAGTGAATTGCTGATTTCTGTTCCTACACGTTTTCTGCTATATTCTGATCAAGAGGATTCCGCACTCTTGATTAGATTGACAATTCTGTGAAAGATCCATACATCAAGGGGACCTACAGGTCTAACGGAAGACATCTACAAAATTCAAATAGATTCAATTTAGTATTTTTATGCTTAATATCTTAATTAATTTAAGACCTAATTTGCAAAAATTATCTTTAGGAAGATAGATGCACAAATTAGCAAAAATTTTCATTTGGTGGTCTATTTATTTCCTAAACAATATATGAATCACACAAAAATAAATAATAAATAACAAACCGAACAAAACAACTCTTATCCTACAAGCTCCCACTTAGTCTGAGATCTCCATCTCTGATCCGGTTCACTGTCTTCTTTCTTTAATATTTGTCTTCTTCAGTTTTACAATTTTACATTGAACAAATGCACATAAAAATAAATAAGGCCTATCTATTACATTGGGGTTTAAAATAACCCATAGTAAAATACAAACGTTAATTAGCAACACGAAAACAACGAAGTGATTTCCAGGAACAACATGAATGGTCTTGTGCTTGATTTAAAAATATCACAACCACATAAACAATAAACGCTCGATCTTTGTTAAACAAAAGTTATGATAAATAAAACATAGATCGATTTAAACTATATTTCTAAAACGAATGCAAAAGCGGCTCTAATACCACCGCAGGGAATCATCGGTGTACAATTTAAATATTTAAAAATAAATCTGATTTTATTTATGCTTAATTATATTAATTACATAAAACGAAAGCGTGTACCATAAAACTGACTAACCCGTTCCAGTGATCCAATTGCAGCCGATAAACCAAACACAACCATTGGGGGCTTTAAAAAACTATCCTTTCGATGAAAAACCCAAGCTTCACACTTTGACCCAACAAGCCGACATGTTAGCTGACGTTTGTTTAGGAACCGCGATCCCGAATTAAGAACTTGACCCGAATATTCAAACTTGAATACTGGAACGCAAGACTTGAGAATTCCTTCACGGTTAAAAAGTCAACCAGAATCTTTCAGCGGGCGATGGCGCTCTGGTGAGGCGGCAGAGGGGCGACGCGGCATGACAGTGGTGCGATGGGGCAGTGGTGGGTTCTCTAGCAAGGGGTGGCAGAGCGGCGATGGTATTCGTTGAGGTTAGCGGAGAGCGGTGGTGGTCCGGCACCGCAAGGGGTGGTCGATGAGAGAAGTCGTCAATGTCTGAAGTCTAAGGGTTTGTTTGGTATGGGGGAATGGAATGGATGGGGGAATGCAATGGACGAGGTAATAGAATGGATGAGGTAATAGAATTGATCATTACCATTCCATGTCTTGTTTGGTTACCGTGTGTGAATGGAATGAACAATTACTTTTTGTTGTTTGGTATGCGAAAAAAGACGAAGGAATAAAATTAGATGGTGGTGGTCAGTGATGGGCGATGATGGGGCGTGGTGCTAGGTGTCAGTTGTAGCGACGACGGTGATTGGCGGTGGTAGTAGGTGGAGACGACGGCAAATGGTGACAACGGTGGTGGTGGTGGATGACGGTGGAGGTAGGTGGCGGCGGTGGCGATGGTGGTGGCAGGGGTGGTAGTAGCGGTGACTGTGGTCGGCAGTGGTAGCGGTGGTGGCAGCGGGTGGTGGTGGTTGATAGTGGTGGGTGGCGGCAGTGATCGGAGGTGGCAGTGGCAATGGTAGCGGCGATGATCGAAGGTGGGTGGTGGCGATGATCGGAGGTGGCAGTGGCGACAGTAGGTGGCGGCGGCGGCGGTGGCGAGGAAGGAGGTGGTTGGCGGCGGTAGGTGGTGATAGCGGCGGTGGCGGGTGGTGGCGGTGGTGGGTGACGATGGTGGTGGTGGTGGTGTGTGGTAGCAACGGTGGTGGGTTGTGGTGTTGTTAATGAAGGGTGAAAAGGGAATGGAATGGAAAAAAAATACGGGGGACAGATGCAATGATTTTGAGGGAACGAAATGCATTTTGGAATGGATGATTCCATTCCATCGACCAACCAAACACTCTTTTCTTTATTCCCTCACAATGGTCCATTCCATTCCACCTCTCATTCCTGCATACCAAACGCTACCTAATATATTTATTAGCTCATGATGATCCTTACTACTTCTACGAACACCCGATGTTACAACAGTCTCTTAAGTCCTCTCAAGTTCAGGTTCAAGAACTCCTTGTTGACTGGTTCATTCGGCCCGATGTTACAACCGTCTCTTAAGTCCACTTAAGTTCACTAGATTATCTCTAACTCCGTGTTCTAGAAGTTCGTCCTCTAAGAACTCACCTCTACGCTTAGTGAAAACCCCGTTTTTAGTAGGATTACAGAAATAGTAACCACTTGTTCTATGTTATCTAACGTAAACAACCTTTTCACCACAAGGATCAAGTTTGTCCGAAGGCTCACTTGTAATTTAAGCGTTACAACCCCATACCCTCAGGTAAGACACTTTGGGTTTCTTCCCATGCCATATATCATATGGTGTTTTGTCCACCACTTCTTAGTTAGAGTGATATTTAGAATTCTTGTAGCATTTTTAAAAGCAAAACTCCAGTGGGAAATGGGAGGTTTGTACGACACAACTTTGATTGAACCATATCTATTAAAGTTATATTGGGAGGTTTATACGACACAACTTTGATTGAACCATATCTAAGAAAGTTAGATTCTCTTTCTCCGATAGACCATTAGGCGCGGCGAGATGAGAAATATCCCACATTTCTTAAGATGGTCGTCAAACTTATCACCAACATATTCACATCCTCAATCCGATCAAATTATCTTAGTGGTCATAGACAGAGAATTTTTCTATACTTCGCTTTGGTACTATTTGAACTTTTCAAAGTTTCATGTTTATGCTTCATAAGATAAAGATAACCATATCTATTGATATCATTAGTAAATGTAACGAAGTACCTCTCCCCATGTCTTTCCATTGTTCTAAAAGGATCGCATACATTAGTATTTTTAAGTCCTAATAGATCCTTAACTATCTTAATGGTCCTAGACAACTGATTTTGTACTTCATTTCGGTACTCTTTTCAAAAGTTTCATTTTTAAGCTTCATAATATAAACATAACCGTATCTACTAAAATCAACCTTAAATGTCACAAAGTAACTCTCCCCGCTTCTACCCATTGTTCTAAAAGGTTCGCATACATAATAGATCCTTAGCCCTTTTTCTGACATTCATGAAAGGTGCCTTGTTAACTTTCCATGTAAATATGATTCGCATATGTCAAAAGTCTCTTTTCTGGTGGGATATTCCATTAGTTTGGAGTTTCTTGACACGATTATTGGTTTGTATCCAAGTCTACAATATCATAGATAGGAATCGTTGAAATCCAATTTCTTACATTTTGAGATATAATATAATATGTTATTGGATTGGACCTATATCTCATAGATTCCATTACGTGGCTTAGTTCCAAAGTAAAGCAACTCATTATAATATGCAAAATATAATCACCATTAAAAACATATCGAAATCCTTATTGTTTTAAAGCAGAAACATAAATAATATTCCTAGTCACAGTAGGAATAAAACAAATATTGTTCCAAATAAATTTACGACCACTTGGAAGTAGAAGAACAAACTCCCTTACAACCTTCACGCTACCTCTTTGACCATTACCCACCTAAAGTTCCAAGTCTCCCTGCTTCACGCTACCACATCCGATGTCAAACACCCAAGATTTGCTAGGAAAGGAAAATGTTTCAATAATGTACATACCCGAAGTTCCAGCTTCTAAAGCCATCTTCTTCTTCTTCTACTTCTTCTTCTTCTTCACCTCAGCTAGATACTTAAGGTAATTCCTCTTCTAGTGCCCGCTCTCATCACCATGAAAGCTTTAGCATCTTTCGGAGGATTCTTGCTTGAGGAACAACCTTTCCTTTTGTAACATGCGTAAAAAATGGTTCTTAGAAACAAGATCATTTTGTAAACCGGATCCTTGTGAAATTGAATAAAAATGATATTTTTTATTATTGTTATGTTTTATTATTGTTACGTTCTCAATTAAATAAAACTTGGTTAAAAACGTTAAATTTATATACAATACATAGTTAAATTTGTTAGTGTTATAAAATGAATAATCAACCAAGTTAGATTCAAGTGTTAATATTAGTTATAAATAATAGAGAATAAATATGCCAAAACAACAAAGTTCAACCCGGTACACGCTGAGGCCACGTGCCCCCAGATCACCCCCACACGCCTTGATGCATGAAGCCATGCGCGACAGTCATCATCTTTGCTCGTTTTCTTTCCGACGCCGCTCGTAACCGGAACCAATAATATGCAACGTCTTACTTATAACACCATTATTATACTTCGCAATCATGGAGATTAAACTGGTCCCAAATAACTCGCAATCATGGTGACTAAAGTCTTATGCCAATTAATCTTTCAATAACACACTATAACTGATCATTAAAAACAAAATTTGAAACACCATTATTATACTTCAAGAACACAATCGGGTTTTAATTAAATCAATTAAATGAGACTATAAAAATCATATTACACGAATCCTACATATTTTTACACAAATCCTCACTAATAATTCCAAGTTTCATCCGTTCAGTTCTCAGGATATCAGCACAAACCAAAGATAGGGCTCGTATCTTCTCTCTTTGATTTCTCCTTTAATCCAAGACCAAACCAGGTGATTCTTATGTCTATTGTGCTTGGATTTCCTGATTGATTAGGGTTCTTGAGCAATTTAATTTGAGACTTTTGATCTTAGAGACTTGTTTTTGTGAAATTGATGTTATGATTCTGTTCATTATCATATTAGATTAGTTTAAAGATTTTGGGAATTTTTGGACATCGTATGGATTTATTACGAATTTTTACATGTTTATATAATTTGGAAAATCATATAAAAATACAAATTTATCAAAATAAAATCCTACAAATAATATTTCCGTTCTTTACGAAAAATAAACAAGTTATGGAAAATTATGGGTTATTTATTTTGTAATAAAAGGATTAATCAAATTATACAATAAATTAATTCTTTTTACAAATTAAACCATTTTAAATAAAAGTACAAGATAATTATGATTGTTTAATTTATAAATTTATTAGATAAATTATTTATAGTTTATCTAAATTTAGCATTTACAATATATAATAACATAAAGTTTTATGTTATTATCACAATTTATCGCATTTAATTAACTAGTTTTACAGATTTATTATTCTTGTAGAAAAATTATTTATACACAAAAGTCCCCAATTAAAGGAACCCAATTCCTAGACTTGTTAGATCGTTCCATTTGTTTAGAAATTTGTCGTTCAAAAAAATATTATCATTTGGATTTTTCATTTTTCTCGTGCGGTATTACTTGTGGATCAATCTTCACAAATAGTAAGTAGATGTTTTCCCACTTTTTACATTGAATATTTTGGGGGTGTATCATGTGTCATGCATAAATCTTATATTATTCATTTTATTAAATTAACAAGCATGCAAAACCAATGTGTAGATTACTTGCTATGTGTACTTGTTTATTTGGTTTGTTTATTTAGAGTGTTTATGTAGTCAAATGTAGGTAAGCAAGTTATCATCATTGTGGATCCACTGGCTCACCGGTTCCCCACTACCATAGGTGAATAGGTATCGCCATCATTCAGTCTCGCTCTTCGGGGCTTGAGACTCGCGCATCGCATTTGGTTTATTTTATTTATTGTTGTTGTCCATTATTTGTGACTATCTTATTAACGCGTGAATTGCATGTTAACTTTCTTAATAATTTATTTTATTTATATTTAGATTAACTCACCAACTTCTTTTAGTTGATCCAAACATTTTACACATGGTACAGGGAATGAAGCTTAATGAAGCAAAGATGAAAGACATGTAGGATTGGCTTAGAATAAATGAGATTTTTCTATGTATTTTATTTTTGAATTATGCTGGATTGATTGAAACATGTTATGTTGATGTGACATTTTAATAAGTGACATGAATAAATATTGAAACATTTAATAGTGTCATAAGCTTTGGACAATTATCACGGTCTGACAGATAATCCGCTGCGAGTCGGGGTGTGACACCTTTGCCCTTACCCCCATCTTCTTGGAACTCGGTTTTTTTAACTCGAACCCCAACCATTCATATTATAGTTCAGTGTGAACTCGTCATATGACATGGGCAACGAGTTAAGGATTGAATCCAAAGCTAGCTCATTGCTTAAGGGAGTCATAAGACGAGTGAGATGTTCAGTGTACCCCTTCATTTTCATCATGTGAGAACTGACATATGTGTCACACCCCGACCACCTAAAACAACAAAACGTGGCGGAAACGTCGGGGAGTGTTGTAACAGAATCATTGTTTCACAACCATGGATTAAAACATTTACGTTTTATTTAATTAAATGTATTACATTACATTGGAATTAGAAACAAAACATTAATAAATAGACTTTTATTGTTATTAAGTCGTTAAGGCCTCGTCCGTTCCTATGTGAGCATGCATCAATATCATCATCAAATATCATCAACTATGGTACCTGAAACACATGTGAAAATACGTCAGCATAAAAATGCCGGCGAGTACATAGGTTTTATGTGAGTGTCAGATTCATGGCACGTTTTACATGTTGCAATACTTATTTAAAAACCTTATTTTGAAAAGTATAGTATTGCGACATAATTAACCAACTCAAATCAAGTTGGATATGATTTAGAAAATCTCGTAGCCATGATTCTTAACTCCAAAACATTTTGTTTTATTAAAATCGTAAAACATCACGTAGAAACTTGTTAATAAGACTCGTATGGTTTATATTGTTCAGAAAACATAATTGTGTGGCATTGTTTCAAAATCGTTTACCCAAGTGATCTAGATAACGTAACGATATATAATGTGTTAAAATCACTTATATATAGGAAGTACCAGCGGCGTATCCACCATGCTTTTAACACATTACACCCGCCCCGTTACCTAATCACTTCCCTAACCCAATGGCTCAAACAGTTACAAATGGTTCACATAAATCAAATGGTTACAAACGGTTCACATAAATCCAACGATTTCAAATGGTTCACATACATCAAATGGTTACAAATGGTTCACATACATCCGATGATTTCAAATGGTTCACATACATCCAATGATTTCAAATGGTTCAAAACGTAAAACAATTGTGCTAGCGTGTTAAGTGAACATACATAGCAAGACATAATGAAATCATGTACTAATAGTGTACTAATGAACATAGTAAGTATATGATATGAAAACATGGAAAGCATGAAAATAACAAGTAGGCACATGTGTTTCACCCCAAAACGTTTGGAAAACAGTAAAAGAGCGGTCTATGTACTCACTTGAGGATGCTTAGAAGTCTTAAATAACAACCAAGCAAAGCTAGAGGGATCACGGAATCAAACGGCACCTAATATAGGTAACTATGTAAATAAACGGACCTAAATCGGAGGATCGGATAAAATGAGGTTTCGTAAACCAAATGAGTGTAGGGACTCATGTAATATGGTTTAACAAATCCTACATTCTAAAATGAAACGAAACCTAACCTAAGTGCTTACGACCCATTACGACTCGTTAAGGTAGCTTACGCCACTTTAACGCGTCGTTCGTGTAAAACGTGTTCGGACCGCCTAACTAGTCATATGATAAGTAAAATATGCCTTAACATGTCTAATATTGTTGCCAAATCAGTTTAGATATAAAAAATTATGTTACATATGCTTAAAATGAATTTTGGCGTAAAAATGGCATTTTGGTCATTTACCTAAGGCATATAAACTATCTATCATACAACTACTTAAACGACATGACCATAAGGTATAACCTCGGAAGGTTATTCCTATGCAACTATGGTCACCTAATGTGTTTGGTCGGATCCTAAAGATCGACCAAACGGGTCGGGTTCGAAAGTATAAGCGGTTGTTTAGACCTCTTACCTTACGACCCTACATAAGCACTAAACCTAAAGTGACGAGCTAAACATGTTAAAATATGCTTAACGTGGTTTGAAAAAAGGTTTGGTATCAAAACAAATGGTTTGATACCTAAAAGTAGTTTGGTTACAAAATACGCAAGAATACGCATTTTGGCCGAAACTACGACTCGCCACTATGCCTAGACAACGTGGTAATCAGTAGGTATAGTCACAAGAGACTAAAACCATCGTGATTACACTCACGTTATGAAGTTCAAACGAGCTTCATGTTGAACATAAACTGGTCAAAGCATAAAGTCAAACACAGTTTGACTTTCACGCGAAAAAGAACGAAAGAGGACTTACAAAAGGTCCAAGAACGAAAGTTTGACCCGATTATTCTCAGGTATGAAGTGAAAGCACCTCAACTTAGAGAAATATCAGATCAAATGTGAGTTGCAACAATGATATGGATGGGGTATATATAGTTTTTGCACAACCGTTAAGATCGTTCATCGTAAAACGAGCTTCGATCTCATCCGTACACATGTGCCCATGGTTTTGTGAAACCATGGGAGCCCCTAGTTTTGTTAAAACCATGTGCAAATGAGGGGAACAACTAGAACAAGCTGGAATTTAGATTTTTCATTTTGGTCCCTTCCTAAGATAACTATGGCAGATTGTCAATTTTGGTCCCTGAATGTGCAAAACATGGTTTTTGATGCATTTTTGACACGTTTAAGCCCCGTTAATCCCATTTCAAGGCTCTAAAATGAAGTTAAAGTATAGGGAACCTGAAACATCCTCAAAAATATCTCAGATGTCGGTTCGTTTGGTCGTACGGTTGCGTTGTTCGGTTAATTACGACGAAATACGCATGAACGCGAAAAACGATCCAAATTACGCGACGAATGGATTTTTCTCATGCCAATCACTAAAATAAATATTTTAATGATTACATAATTTTTTGGATGTCCGGATGTATTCAGAACGTAAGATATGCGCGAAAATGCAAACTTGTGCACTTTTTGACGCTTTTAGTCCCTATTGATCAAGAAAGTTTATTTTTTGCGCACAAAACATCTCAAAGCCTATTTCTAAGCTAATCAAAGGATATTTAGGGCATATTTAACTTATGATCAAGTTCTAGAATGTTCGTTACAGTACAAATCGGCATACTTTCGCAATTTGTCGATATTAGTCCCTGTAAGCGAATAAACTTGATTTCGCCACACCAAACCCTCCAAAACTTATTTATAAGTTATGTAAAGGTTATTTAAGGTATGTTAAGCCTATTTCACTATTCCAGAGTGTTCGTTGCATTAAACTGGTTATATTTACGCATCAGTGCGCGTATAACCTTCCAGAAAGCGATTTAAAGCTTGAAATCGAACATGAATTGATATGTGCAAACGATACACATATTTTTACAAATCCCAAGTATGAAACACAATATTTCATAAATTTGGTATTTTTTTATGGTTGCAGAGGCACAGGTCTCACAGTCTCCCCTACTTTAGGAAATTTCGTCCCGAAATTTATTCGTAGGAGTCAGTCTGTGACGCTGTGTTAAATAATTGTCTTGCATGGAATCTAGCGTTTTTATATATTTGCAAGGAATAACCCATCAAAGGTATGCAAGGCATAATCCTGTTATTTTTCTCCTCGGACATTTTTCAGAAACGAAAATGAACGAAATGAGTCATTTTCCTCAATGGGTATTTTTTCAGAAATGGAAATGAAGGAAGAATCAAATATATTCATTTCCCTCGATGGATATTCTTCAGAAACGAAAATGCACGGAATGAGTCATTTTCCTCAGTGGGTATTCTTCAGAAATGGAAATGAAGGAAGAATCAAGGATATTCATTTCCCTCGATGGATATTCTTCAGAAATGAAAATGCACGGAATGAGTCATTTTCCTCAATGGGTATTCTTCAGAAATGGAAATGAAGGAAGAATCAAGGATATTCATTTCCCTCGATGGATATTCTTCAGAAACGAAAATGAACGGAGTGAGTCATTTTCCTCAATGGGTATTTTTCAGAAATGGAAATGAAGGAAGAATCAAGGATATTCATTTCCCTCGATGGATATTCTTCAAAAACGAAAATGAAAGGAATGAGTCATTTTCTTCAATGGGTATTCTTCAGAAATGGAAATGAGGAAGAATCAAGGATATTCATTTCCCTCAATGGATATTCTTCAGAAACGAAAATGCACAGAATGAGTCATTTTCCTCAATGGATATTCTTCAGAAATGGAAATGAATTGAGTCAACTCTAGACACATGACAAAACTTGCTGTGGTTTCTGTGCACTGAATTCCATAATTATGTATGCATCAATAATTACGTAATTCCTTGCACAGTCCGCACAGTTTGTTTTGTAATGTGAAGGGGAAGAAAATCAAACCTGTGATGAGTGTGACTAGACTATCATAGGGTCCTTTTAATTAGATCGACAAATGATCTCTTTAATTAGACCACCAAGGAGTCTTTTCAGCTATATCATCACATGATATTCCTAACCAGATTTTTGGATCAATCTGTTTAACTAGACCACTCAAGGGGTCTAATTATGGAATAGTACATTATCACCTATTTGTTTACTATTACGTAGAAGCCCATTAAGGATTTAAGGTAGTACCTTTGGATATCCTACTATGAATCCCTTATACGAAGATATGGAAGATTCTACAAGGATTTGGATAACAAAAACTTGGATCACACAAAAACATAAAAGGGAACACATAAGCACATAATCACATATTTGTTTAATTTGACCTTTAATTTGTTATCTTTGGACACGGATATTTAAAGCACACCAGGAATCCAATCCGTGGATTTTATTTGGCACTTTAATCATTTTCAATAATCTATCTATGAAGATAGGATGATCTTCCGAAAATTCGATTTTGTTTTCAAAGAAACGTAATATTCGAATTAAGGCACACAACAATTTTAGGATTTACGGAAATACCCTTAGGTACCCTATTAAGGATTTATAGTGGTACTTTGGGTATTTGTCAAGAGTTGTAACTTGCGCCTTGTACTTCGTTTCTTTGGAAGAAATGGGTACTTAGGATTTTCGTGGAAAACGCAAGAAATCATAAAATGGAAGAATTTTGGGGGTAGTCTGCTCTTCAAGGAATACGATTCCTTGATTGTCGGTATTGTAGGGGATATGTTGTTTATACATGCAACCACATAAATAAATTGCAATGTAAATAAAAGATTTATTTATAAACAACGATAACAACTGTTTCATGGACCTTGACAATAAAAGAAAATAATACAGAAGATGTGATTATTTCTAAACGGTGTTGTCTTCTAGTCGATCAGATGCTCATCCCTGTGCTGGATTTGCATTAGCAAGCTTTGGGCAATTTCTTCGGAAATGACCCATCTCGCCATAGTTGTAGCAAGAACCTGGTAGAAAACGAGCTTGAGCAGGATTGTTGTCAGCTTGATTTGATGCAACTGTAGCTTGGCAAACTGTCACGGCCCTCGACCCGGTTTGACCCGTTTCAGGAGCCGCGGGACAGAAACTCCCATGGTATTTATTTAACTGAGTTGACAGCGGAAGTTTTTCTTCAGGATCTTTTTAAAACTGAAATTTCCCGATTATTTTATTTCACAACTCGGGGTAAACCCCGGTAGTTTACAACCATATGATTTCACGAAGAAATCTTTACTTTACAAAACATGTTTCTTTATTTTATATTGAGCCACTTCCTCAAGCTTGTAGTGCTACTCGGCACTTTTCCTGGATCACAACAGATCACCTGAAACATGTTTGAAAAAGGTTTTGTCAGCTGGAAATACTGGTGAATCATTCTTTTTACTAAAACGACTCGTTTGTTATAATTTACAGTATTAAGAGCGATTACAATGTTTCCTTATATCAACCAACTACCCACGATATTTGTCACTCAACCATCCATCGGTAACCTCATTGTCCAATGGTGTCTGTGACTATGGTCATATCACCCCTTGGCTAACTTGTTGTCCTATGGTGATGGTTATCAAGTAATGTATACAAAACCCCACATACCGGCTGTAATTTGGTGACTACAAAGACTTAATCCCTGTAATTATAACTTTGAAAGTAAACATGCTTTTATAAACAAATTTGATAAAAAGAGAATGACTCACATTGCAGATTTATTTGTACAGAGCTTAGCCTACTAATTTGCCTTGTTAACCTAGTTTAAATAACAATGCACACAAACTAGGTTAGTAACTAATACAGCATTTACGATAACTCACGAGATTAAACCTTCACAACGAATGACAAAGTGCGATACTTAAACATCCATCGAATTAACGACGAATGACAAAGCATAAACCCTAATGTGTGCAGCACTTAAACATCCATTGGATAGTTTAATCGATCGGACATTGAATCGTAGCAGCGATCGAGTTATTACCCTGTATTGTGGTAGCACTTCGTGATTTGTGTGTGTTTTGTAGTAATTATACAATATCTCAGCGTACACTTTGAATTTTTTACGTCGAACTAACGCAGAATGTCAAGTCCCAAGCCCCTGTATTTATACTTGAAATTTGTCCCCCCCCCCCCCGCGTGTCGCGACAGGACCACTTGTACCTGTCGCGTGGCGCGAGGGACCCCAGTCTACCATAGGGTAGCCCCGTGTCTAGGTAGCTCGGGTGAGTTGGTCATGCATGCATTTTCAATTTACACGTTAAACTGTCGAGATAATACTAACTAGGGTTTACCCCCCCCCCCCTGAGTTTTAGGGGCCCTGATCCTGATTCCGATTGTTCTGAAATTTTTAGGGTTTATGCAGAATCACTTGGGTGTCTTAATTAAGGTTTCCTATTGGACAATTAAAATAATAAATAGGAATTTTTTATGAGAGTTGTTACATTCTCCCCACCTTAATAAAAATCTCGTCCTCAAGATTTACTGGAACAAGTAAGGATATTTTCGCTTCATCTCTGATTCCAGCTCCCAAGTCTATTCGGGTCCTCTCTTTGAATCCCACTTGACTTTAACTAGCACTAGTCGTTTGTGTTTGAGAAATTTGATCTTTCGATCTTCGATTTGAAGAGGTTTCTCAACAAATTTTAACTTTTCCTTTATCTCTATGTCTTGAAAGGGTACTACCAGAGATTCGTCAGATAAGTATTTCTTGAGATTGGATACATGAAATACATCATATACTCCAGCTAGTTCATCTGGTAGTTGTAAACGATAAGCAACTGGTCCTATACGTTGGATCACTGAAAATGGTCCTACGTATCTTGGACTTAACTTTCCTTTCTTACCGAATCGAACTACTCCTTTCCAAGGAGAAACTTTTAATAATACTTTGTCTCCCACTTGGAATTCCAACGGCTTCCGTCTATTATCAGCATAACTTTTCTGACGATCTCGAGCCGTCTTCAATCTTTCCTTGATTTGTGTAATTTTGTCGGTCGTCTCTTGCACTATTTCAGGACTTGACAATTGACTTTCTCCTATTTCTGCCCAACAAACTAGAGTTCTGCACTTTCGGTCGTACAGTGCTTCAAGCGGGGCAGTTTCAATGCTTGCATGATAACTATTGTTATAGGAGAATTCAATTAATGGTAAGTGGTCATCCCAGTTTCCACCAAAATCTATTACACATGCTCTGAGCATGTCTTCCAGAGTTTGGATTGTCCTTTCACTTTGTCCGTCTGTCTGAGGATGATATGTCGTACTTAAATTCAGTCGAGTTCCCATTGCTTTTTGGAAACTTTTCCAAAAATGTGTTGTGAAACGACTATCCCTATCCGAAACAATGGAGAGTGGAACTCCATGTAAGGATACTACTTCATCTACATACAACTTTGCCAACCTTTCCATACTAAAAGTTTCTTTCATAGGTAGAAAGTGAGCTGATTTGGTTAATCGATCCACAATTACCCAAATCGCGTCATTACCTTTTCTGGTTTTGGGTAACTTAGTAACAAAATCCATTGTTATGAGTTCCCATTTCCATACAGGCATTTCTAATTGTTGTAGTAGACCTGAAGGTTTCTGATGTTCTGCCTTAACTTGTGAACAAGTAAGACACTTAGAAACATATCGAGCTATGTCCTTTTTCATTCCTATCCACCAAAAGTTATTTCTTAAATCTTGGTACATTTTATTGTTTCCAGGGTGCATAGTATACCTAGATTTATGGGCTTCTTCTAAAATTTTATTTCTTAATTCTCCTTGTTTAGGTACCCAAATTCTTCTTTTGTGGAATCTCCAAATTCCATCAGCTCCTTGTTCTAATTCTTTTATTCGTCCTTTCATTCCTTCAGCATCATCCTTGATTACTGTTTCTTGAAAATGCTTTAGTTGTTCCATTAAATCTAACTGTAGATTTAATCTAAGAGCACGAACTCCTCTTTGTTTCTCATGGTACTTACGACTTAAGGCGTCAGCAACTACATTTGCCTTTCCTTCGTGATACTGAATATCACAGTCGTAGTCACTTAGGATTTCCATCCATCTTCTTTGCCTCATGTTTAGTTCTTTTTGCCCAAATATATATCTTAAACTTTTGTGATCTGTATAGATAGTAAATTTACTTCCGTACAGATAATGTCTCCAAATTTTAAGGGCAAAATTTACGGCTCCTAATTCTAAATCATGAGTCGTATAGTTTTCTTCGTGCTTTTTCAATTGCCTTGAAGCATATGCAATTACCTTCTTGCGTTGCATTAGCATACATCCTAATCCTAGTTTTGAAGCATCACAATAAACTTCAAAATCTTCAGTTCCTTCTGGAAAAGCTAGGATTGGGGCATTTGTTAACTTCTGCTTCAAAATCCTAAAGGCTTCTTCTTGCTTAGGTCCCCATTCAAACTTAACTGCTTTACAGGTTAGCTTAGTTAATGGTACAGCTATCTTGGAAAAATCCTTAATAAACCGTCTATAATATCCGGCTAAACCTATAAAACTTCTAATTTCCATTGCGGATTGCGGAACCTTCCATTTGGTAATTTCCTCTATCTTAGCAGGATCTACATGAATACCTTCGTGATTCACCATGTGTCCTAGGAATTGCACTTCTTGCAGCCAAAATTCACACTTTGAGAATTTGGCGTAAAGCTTTTCCTTTCTTAACAAAGTTAAAAGTGCATGAAAGTGCTGACAATGCTAGTTCTGACTTTTTGAATAAATAAGTATATCGTCAATGAAGACAATTACAAATTTATCCAAATACGGTTTATAGATTCTATTCATCATGTCCATAAATGTTGCGGGAGCATTTGTTAACCCAAAGGGCATGACTGTAAACTCGTAATGACCATACCTAGTTCTGAAAGCAGTTTTAGGTATGTCTTCTTCTTGTACCTTCAATTGATGGTATCCGGAGTGTAAGTCGATCTTAGAAAAATATCTAGCTCCTTGGAGTTGATCGAAAAGATCATCAATCCTAGGTAATGGGTATCGATTCTTAATTGTAACCTTATTCAATTCTCTATAATCAATACACATTCTCATCGAACCATCCTTCTTCTTTACAAACAACACTGGTGCTCCCCAAGGGAATGAACTAGGTTGTATGAAACCTTTACTTAGTAATTCATCTAATTGTTTTTTCAGTTCTAACATTTCAGTGTGTGCTAACCGATAAGGTGCCTTGGCTATCGGTGCAGTTCCAGGAATTAGATGAATTCTAAATTCTACTTCCCTATTTGGTGGTAATCCTGGTAATTCTTCTGGGAATACATCTGGGTATTCTGAGACTACAGGAATCTCCTTAAGTTCTTTACCCTTAGTATTAATGATTACTGAAATCATATATACTATTCCTTGTTTTCGTTCAAAACTAGCAACTTTCATTACTGATATGAACTTCATGGGTTTACGTGGTTTATCTCCTGTAATCATGATTACTTCCCCAGTAGGTGTCTGAATCTCTATAGAATTCTTATCACAATGGATTCGAGCATGGTTGGCTACTAACCAATCCATTCCTAATACGACATCGAATCCAGTTAAATTCATTGGTAATAGGTTCGCATGAAATTTATGACCTGAAAGTTCTATATTTTCTTTTTGCAAAACCTTATCTATTTTGACAGAATTTCCGTCTGCCGTTTCGACTGTAAAGATTTGTCTAAGTTGGGTTAAGGGTAAGTTAAGAGCTTGGCAGAATGAAGTATTTATAAAACTTTGGTTTGCACCAGAGTCAAATAATACTTTTGCGTAAATGTTGTGAACTAAGAACGTACCAGCTATCACATCTGGAATGAGTTCTGCCTCCTGAGTAGTTAATTGGAATGCACGAACATTCTTCTTGGTAGCTCCGTCAGCTGGTTTGGCTTTATTGTCTGCTGGTTTGACCAACTTAGGACATTCTGTTTTAAAATGTCCCTTTTCTCCACAGTTAAAACAGACCCTTGTTTTCTTTCTGTAGTCTTCTTCCCGATGTCCTACAACTTTGCAAAAGTTACAGGTTACATTACATCTTCCATAATGTTTCTTTCTGCAATTCTTGCAGAACGGCGAAGTTGAAGATTGCCCTGTTCCTCTTCTCTTGAAGCTGCTATTATTTCCCGTACGAAATCCTTGGGTAATTTTCTGAGCCAGTTCCTTTTTCCTGTTTTCATCTCTTGTGCGTACCAGCTCTTCAGTTAGGGTGTTAGCTAATTCTACCTCATCGTCAATAGTACGAGGTCTCGCAGCTTTAACGATATTACGGATTTCGCTAATTAATCCCCAAATATAGCAAGAAATGAGTACCGGTTCTGGCGAAGCCAGTGTTGGTACCACTCTAGCATATTCAAAGAATGTTGAAGTATACCCGCGACAATCTACACCCATCATTCGATGATTTAGGAACTTATTTACCATTTGATCTTTTTCATATTCGGGACAGAATTTTCTTTCTACAAGACTCTTAAATTCTTCCCAGTTCATGGCATAGGCCATATTTCTTCCTTTGACTTGAAGTACTGTATTCCACCATTCTAGCGCCCCTTCTTTGAAAAGATTTAACGCGTACATGACCTGGTCGTCCTTGGCACATTTACTTATTGTAATCACTGCCTCGGTTTTCTCTAACCAATGCAGTGCCGCAGTCGCTCCTTCATTGCCTGCAAATTCAGCGGGTTTACAAGCAAGAAATTCTTTGTAAGTGCAACTAGGTGTTGCAGCTTTCATTTTCTTAGGGAGCGGAGCCTCCCGTGAATCATTATCATGATTAGTATGATTACCGCCTCTGTTTATGCTATTACTGAAGTTATCTTCAGAAATACATTTGCTAGGAATGATTTGTTGAGGTTCAACAGGTTTCTGGGCAGCAGCAAGGATTGCTGGAATAACATTGGCTTTTCCTTGAGCAACAATATTTTCTATATCTTGCCTAGTCATAAATTGGTCCTCCAGATGTTGCTCAGATTGGTTAACCTCGTTTACTGGTTCATTATTAGCGTTTTCCATCTGATAATTAATATATATAATTTATTAGTATTGAATAAATAACAATCGTACACAAAACAATCATACTATTTTCATAACACACATATAGCCAAAACTATCGATTTCTCGATTCCCATTTTTATATTTTCTAATATGCGTCAATACACCATTTATCTTACAAAGTTTTATTTGTAGTTATTTTACAAGATTATAGTTTACTATTTATTATACAACCACAGTCTCACAACCCCACTATCCCTCGTCAGTTGGCATTTCAGTAACGACGTTCCCTCTCGTCGTATTTCCAGGAGATCTGTTCTCCTACTTCCCTGATCCTATTTCCGACATCCACCAGCTCCTCGCCAAAGTGGCGGAGTTCAGCTAGATTTTCATTGCTCATGGGTGGATTTGGTATAGGTTCTGGGTCGAACTGAGGGAGAAAAGTATAAGGATTGTTAAGCAGGTTTTGGAACTGCCAATCGTTAGTCCACCACTCGTCCATTCCTAGAGGTTGGGTGTGGATTATAGGTTCTGGGATTGTTGGTTCCAAGTTCATTGGAAGTTGAGTTTCAGCAGGATAAGGGTAGAAATTATTATTGACAGGCCTGACGATATCACAGCTTGCCAATGCACGATCCAATTCATCCTGAAATGGTAACTCCTCAACTTGTATAGAGTTGTCCCCAATTTCCAACTGGGTTTGCCTAGAACCTTCCCCAAACTAAATTTCTATCTTCCTAGAACCTTCCCCGAACTCCATTTCTGTCTGTCTAGAACCTTCCCCGACTTCAATCCCCTTTCCTTTATCTAAAGGATGTTCTATTTTGGGAATCCTCCTAGTTGAAGGTTTCCTCCTGCGCACACGTTTCCATCCTACAAATCTTCTCCTTTTCTTAGGCTTGGGTTTCTCCGGAGGTGGAGCATTGAATTCCATAGGTTCTTCTATATCTGGTATGTAACTAGTAAAATCTATAGAAACCTCTATTTTCACTGGATAGAGATTTAGATTTTGAAGGGCTTCAGACAAGTCATTCATGTTGTTTAACATATATGCAAAATACAAAAATTTGCTAAGTTAAAATTTTATAACAAAATCTCATATATAACCTTTAAACATTATTACATACCGTGTGATTAATCTAAATACAAAGAACAACTGATATTTAAAACATATTGGGGTTTACTGTAAACTTAATTATTTACTGGATAAGGTTTCTGGCTTGTAGGTGATAAGGGTGCTAAAACTTTAAGTCAGGGTATTTAAAGATTTGCATTTACTGCTATAGTGGCTAGCATATAAAGATCTGCCCATTTTTCATCTAACTTGTCTTCCCATGGTGGGTTACTGCCTAGTTCTTGGGTTTTCTGATTAACTCTCTTTTCTTTTGATTGTGATTTCTTTATTTTCTCCTGACTTTTCCTAATAATTAAACTTCTTTTATTAGGAGAAAGTGGTTCCTCGTAGTGTGCCTTTCGAACAAATATTCCTTCATCAATATCTGTTGGGTATTTTGAGGAATTTGTTTGGGATGAACTTCCCTTCTCTTTTGATGATCTATCTAATTTAAGATAGATGTTTGAAAGCTTTTGCTTACCCATACTGTAAACAAATATTCAAATAATAAAACACGTAATCACAAAAATGGCAATCAGTAAAATTAAGTATTTTCTAAATACTTAATAGGCTTAAATCAGTGGCTCTGATACCACCTTTTTCGGTCACGGCCCCCGACCCGGTTTGACCCGTTTCAGGAGCCGCGGGACAGAAACTCCCGTGGTATTTATTTAATTGAGTTGACAGCGGAAGTTTTTCTTCAGGATCTTTTTAAAACTGAAATTTCCCGATTATTTTATTTCACAACTCGGGGTAAACCCCGGTAGTTTACAACCATATGATTTCACGGAGAAATCTTTATTTTACAAAACATGTTTCTTTATTTTATATTGAGCCACTTCCTCAAGCTTGTAGTGCTACTCGGCACTTTTCCTGGATCACAACAGATCACCTGAAACATGTTTGAAAAAGGTTTTGTCAGCGGGAAATACTGGTGAATCATTCTTTTTACTAAAACGACTCGTTTGTTATAATTTACAGTATTAAGAGCGATTACAATGTTTCCATATATCAACCAACTACCCACGATATTTGTCACTCGACCATCCGTCGGTAACCTCATTGTCCAATGGTGTCTGTGACTATGGTCATATCACCCCTTGGCTAACTCGTTGTCCAATGGTGACGGTTATCAAGTAATGTATACAAAACCCCACATACCGGCTGTAATTTGGTGACTACAAAGACTTAATCCCTGTAATTATAACTTTGAAGGTAAACATGCTTTTGTAAACAAATTTGATAAAAAGAGAATGACTCACATTGCAGATTTATTTGAACAGAGCTTAGCCTACTGATTTGCCTTGTTAACCTAGTTTAAATAACAATGCACACAAACTAGGTTAGTAACTAATACAACATTTACGATAACTCACGAGATTAAACCTTCACAACGAATAACAAAGTGCGATACTTAAACATCCATCGAATTAACGACGAATGACAAAGCATAAACCCTAATGTGGGCAGCACTTAACCATCCATTGGATAGTTTAATCGATCGGACATTGAATCGTAGCAGCGATCGAGTTATTACCCTGTATTGTGGCAGCACTTCGTGATTTGTGTGTGTTTTGTAGTAATTATACAATATCTTAGAGTACACTTTGAATTTTTTACGTCGAACTAACGCAGAATGTCAAGTCCCAAGCCCCTGTATTTATACTTGAAATTTGTTCCCCCCCCCCCCCCCGCGTGTCACGACAGGACCACTTGTACCTGTTGCGTGGCACGAGGGACCCCAGTCTACCATAGGGTAGCCTCGTGTCCAGGTAGCTCAGGTGAGTTGGTCATGCATGCATTTTCAATTTACATGTTAAACTGTCGAGAAAATACTAACTAGGGTTTACCCCCCCTGAGTTTTAGGGGCCCTGATCCTGATTCCGATTGTTCTGAAATTTTTAGGGTTTATGCAGAATCACTTGGGTGTCTTAATTAAGGTTTCCTATTGGATAATTAAAATAATAAATAGGAATTTTTTATGAGAGTTGTTACACAAACTCTTGCCGTATAACCTATAAGTTCACAAATTTGGCATTTGCGGCACTTCACACTAGCATGATGATGAAGGTTGCATTGGTTGCACAAGGGTGCAGTTCCGTTGTATGGCTTCCTAGCAGGGGGTTGAGCTGGTTGGTTGGGGGCAGCTTGATCAGTGTGAGCAACCACGGCGAAGTTCTTGGAAGCTTTTCGCTTCTTTGACTTCTTGGAGGATCCAGTCTGTTCATCTTTGGGTTTCGATTCCTCGATTGGTTTCTTATCACCTTTTCGGAAAATTTTACCTTTCCTGATTTGGGATTCAGTCAAGGTAGCATATAGCTCAATGGCCTGCCTAACTGTAGTGGGGTTACTACCAGTCACAATGTCTTATACTGGGCCAGGGAGGCCATCAATGTACTTTTCGATTGCCTTATCCAAAGGCGTAACCATATTCGGGCATAACAGACTTAACTCCTCATAACGATCCGTGTAGGCTCGATGCTCACCGCTATCTTGCTTAAGATCGTCGAATTCCCTTTCCAAGGCCCTGATCTCGTGACGAGGACAGAATTCCTTCATCATCAGAGCTCGAAGCTCTTCCCACGTTTGAGCCAGTGCCACATCGGCACCCCTATCTCTCATCACACCATTCCACCATGTCAAAGCTCGTTTCTCAAAGACACTAGATGCGAATTCTACCTTTCGCTCATTTGGGCATTGAACATGCCTGAAGGTGCTCTCTAGAGTCTCGAACCATTGCAGAAGTG
Source organism: Helianthus tuberosus (assembly GCA_030545235.1). Lineage (NCBI taxonomy): Eukaryota > Viridiplantae > Streptophyta > Magnoliopsida > Asterales > Asteraceae > Helianthus > Helianthus tuberosus. The sequence goes on along the minus strand of CM060417.1, from coordinate 78,666,663 downwards.
CAGTCGCTCCTTGAGACCCAGAAAACTTTGATGGCTTAGCCGAGTTGAACGTCTTGAAGTTGCAGGGGGCATTATTGTTGTTGAGAGCTTGGTTACATTGAGCAACGATGTTCGGGATTGCAGCAGTCATTTGCTGTGTAATGACAGCTGCCAGCTCTTCAATAGGTACCTGATTTTCGCGTCATGGAGGCATTCTAAAAAGGGGAAACAAGAGAGAAAACAAATGAAATGGCATTGGGTAAGAATAGGATGTTACAATTACCGACCAAAAATCATGGGTGATGGTCATTTGTTCGAACCACGAAGCAAACAAACGACACACAAAGGCTGAATCAAAGTAAATAGGTCCTCATAATGTATCGCGAAGACATGCTCGCCTATAAGTGGACACTCACCCCAAGAATTCCCAGGTAAGAGTGACTGGTCCGATATTGCGGATTTGTACGAACACTCTAGCCTTAGACAGAAAGCTCAGGTTATAGGCACCCACCCTTCCAGTTTGCACGTGTTCACATTATGTAGCCCTAAACTTTGACGAGAATTTGAAAACTTTGAAGGTTCGAAACCTTATAATAAATCATCCTAGAACAGATGATTAGTTTTCAAAGCAGATTCGAATTTTGTGTTCTTATTGTGGTTGCTGCCTAAAGATAGGAAACAGTATTGTTTTATGACTAAACACAAGTAAACTCGCGTTAGGGACCTAGGAAGGTTAAAGTCTAGGTCAAAGCATTACTAATAACCTAATTCCCTATAACCATTGGCTCTGATACCAACTTTTCTATCACAGCCGACCACGTAAAACAACAAAACGTGGCGGAAACGTCGGGGAGTGTTGTAACAGAATCATTGTTTCACAACCATGGATTAAAACAATTTCGTTTTATTTAATTAAATGTATTACATTACATTGGAATTAGAAACAAAACATTAACAAATAGACTTTTATTGTTATTAAGTCGCTAAGGCCTCGTCCGTTCCTATGTGAGCATGCATCAATATCATCATCAAATATCATCAACTATGGTACCTGAAACACATGTGAAAATACGTCAGCATAAAAATGCCGGCATGTACATAGGTTTTATGTGAGTGTCAGATTCATGGCTCGTTTTACATGTTGCAATACTTATTTAAAACCTTATTTTGAAAAGTATAGTATTGCGACAAACTTAACCAACTCAAATCAAGTTGGATATGATTTATAAAATCTCGTAGCCATGATTCTAAACTCCAAAACATTTTGTTTTATTAAATCAAATCGTAAAACATCTCGTAGAAACTCGTTAATAAGACTCGTATGGTTTATATTATTCAGAAAACATAATTGTGTGGCATTGTTTCAAAATCGTTTACCCAAGTGATCTAGATAACGCAACGATATATAATGTGTTAAAAGCACTTATATATAGGAAGTATCAGCAGCATATCCGCCATGCTTTTAACACATTACACCCGCCCCGTTACCTAATCACTTCCCTAACCCAATGGCTCAAACAGTTACAAATGGTTCACATAAATCAAATGGTTACAAACGGTTCACATAAATCCAACGATTTCAAATGGTTCACATACATCAAATGGTTACAAATGGTTCACATACATCCGATGATTTCAAATGGTTCACATACATCCAATGATTTCAAATGGTTCAAAACGTAAAACAATTGTGCTAGCGTGTTAAGTGAACATACATAGCAAGACATAATGAAATCATGTACTAATAGTGTACTAATGAACATAGTAAGTATATGATATGAAAACATGGAAAGCATGAAAATAACAAGTAGGCACATGTGTTTCACCCCAAAACGTTTGGAAAACAGTAAAAGAGGGGTCTATGTACTCACTTGAGGATGCTTAGAAGTCTTGAATAACAACCAAGAAAAGTTAGAGGGATCACGGAATCAAACGGCACCTAATATAGGTAACTATGTAAATAAACAGACCTAAATCGGAGGATCGGATAAAATGAGGTTTCGTAAACCAAATGAGTGTAGGGACTCATGTAATATGGTTTAACAAAGCCTACATTCTAAAACGAAACCTAACCTAAGTGCTTACGACCCATTACGACTCGTTAAGGTAGTTTACGCCACTTTAACGCATCGTTCGCGTAAAACGTGTTTGGACCGCCTAACTAGTCCTATGATAAGTAAAATATGCCATAACATGTCTAATATTGTTGCCAAATCAGTATAGATATAAAAAATTATGTTACATATGCTTAAAATGAATTTTGGCGTAAAAGGGCATTTTGGTCATTTACCTAAGGCATATAAACTACCTATCATACAACTACTTAAACGACGTGACCATAAGGTATAACCTCGGAAGGTTATTCCTATGCAACTATGGTCACCAAATGTGTTTGGTCGGATCCTAAAGATCGACCAAATGGGTCGGGTTCAAAAGTATAAGCGGTTGTTTAGACCGCTTACCTTACGACCCTACATAAGCACTAAACCTAAAGTGACGAGCTAAACATGTTAAAACATGCTTAACATGGTTTGAAAACAGGTTTGGTATCAAAACAAACGGTTTTGATACCTAAAAGTAGTTTGGTTACAAAATACGCAAGAATACGCATTTTGGCCGAAACTACGACTCGCCACTATGCCTAGATAACGTGGTAATCAGTAGGTATAGTCACAAGAGACTAAAACCATCGTGATTACGCCCACGTTATGAAGTTCAAACGAACTTCATGTTGACCATAAACTGGTCAAAGCAGAAAGTCAAACACAGTTTGACTTTAACGCAAAAAAGAACGAAAGAGGACTTACAAAAGGTCCAAGAACGGAAGTTTGACCCGATTATTCTCAGGTATGAAGTTAAAGCACCTCAACTTAGAGAAATATCAGATCAAATGTGAGTTGAAACAATGAGATGGATGGGGTATTTATAGTTTTTGTACGACCGTTAAGATCGTTCATCGTAAAACGAGCTTCGATCTCATCCGTACACATATGCCCATGGTTTTGTGAAACCATGGGAGCCCCTAGTTTCATTAAAACCATGTGAAAATGAGGGGAATAGCTGGAACAAGCTGGAATTTAGATTTTTCATTTTGGTCCCTTCCTAAGATAACTATGGCAGATTGTCAATTTTGGTCCCTGAATGTGCAAAACATGGTTTTTGATGCATTTTTGACACGTTTAAGCCCCGTTAATCCTATTTCAAGGCTCTAAAATGAAGTTAAAGTATAGGGAACATGAAACATGCTCAAAAATATCTTGGATGTCGGTTCGTTTGGTCGTACGGTTGCGTTGTTCGGTTAATTACGATGAAATACGCATGAACGCGAAAAACGATCCAAATTGCGCGACGAATGGATTTTTCTCATGCCAATCACTAAAATAAAATATTTTAATTATTACATAAATTTTTGGATGTCCGGATGTATTCAGAACGTAAGATATGCGCGAAAATGCAAACTTGTGCACTTTTATTGATCAAGAAAGTTTATTTTTGCGCACAAAACATCTCAAAGCCTCTTTCTAAGCTAAGAAAAGGATATTTAGGGCATATTTAACTTATGATCAAGTTCCGGAATGTTCGTTACAGTACAAATCGGCATACTTTCGCAGTTTGTCGATATTAGTCCATGTAAGCGAATAAACTTGATTTCGTCACACCAAACCCTCCAAAACTTATTTCTAAGTTATGTAAAGGTTATTTAAGGTATGTTAAGCCTATTCACTATTCCCGAGTGTTCTTTGCATTAAACTGGTTATATTTACGCATCAGTGCGCGTATAACCTTCCAGAAAGCGACTTAAAGCTTGAAATCGAACATGAATTGATATCTGCAAACGATACACATATGTTTACAAATCCCAAGTATGAAACACAATATTTCATAAATTTGGTATTTTTTTGATGGTTGCAGAGGCACAGGTGTCACAATATGACCCTTCTTGCATGCGACATCCCACATGTGATTTCATTACTACACAGTTAGGTAACATTTACCAGTTGTGTCAACTACACAAGTCTCGGTTAGGGTTGCATGACGATTGTTGTCTGGAAATTGAACGTTTAACCCCAATTACGCCCACATAAATTCTTCAAGTGATATTGGTCCTTCAATTTATAACATTTGTAACTTGTGCTCAACTCTTCTAATACCGTAGGCCTAATGTAGGGTAACCGCTAACAATAGGTGGCATGAATAGATTGGATAGAGTGTCAAGGGTGATGCATTTATATTGATTTTCGTTAATGGGATTTACGTTAATATTTATTAGCGATTGCGGGTCAAAATAGTTTTAAACGATTTGCAGCATGAGGCAAATCCTGCAATTTTGTAAAATCCAATGTTACGTTCATTCCCGATAAATGAAACTCCTTTCAACGCTCGACCCGATCGATTTTAAATATTGCATTTAAAACTATGTTGTCGTTTACCGCGAACTTGATTTTAGTTAATAAACTCTTGTAACAGTTATGGATTTAAAAAATAAACTCTTTGATTCTAAAACGAACTTGTTTTATCTTTTAATATAACACTTTTTATTGAAATATACCTTTCCTAGTTAACTTAAAACACCATTTTAATTATCTTGTCATTTTATTTTGATTGTAAAAATATATTTATTTGATGGTCTAATTATTTCCTAAATAATATACCAGCCACGCATAAAATAAATAATAAGCAATAAATCGAGCATCTATATATTTGTTTGGTTTTGTTTGAGCCATTTAAATTAAACGATAAATGATTAGGGCTGTCCAAACTGCTCGACGATCGAAGATCGCTCGAAAAATGCTCGTTCGATTCCCGCTCAATTTGAAAATGAGTTGATCGGATCGGTTCGATTCAAATTCAATCCGAGCATGAGCAAAGCTCCGCTCGCTCGACGATCGCTCGGTTTCACTCGAATTATTTTTATTAATATATATATATATATATATATATATATATATATATTATAGATTTTATAGATTAAAAACCTAAAAAAAATATAATAGCCCAAAAAAATTTAAAAGCCCAAATAATATTCAGTCCATCTTAATATTTATAATGAAAATCTAACCTAAATCTATATTTAATTTGAAAATCTTATCTAACCCTAAAAAATAATTCGCCGCTCTCAATCTCCGGTGACACTCCAGTCTTCAAACAACTGAGTCGCAGGTCGGCAGGTCGCTGCAACAGATCGCCGGACAATCACACACATCGTCCGGTCCACTCTCACACTCACACTCACATGCATCGTCGGACAATCACACACATCGTCGGACAATCATTAAACAAGTGAGTCGTTGCAACAGTTCCGGTGACACTCCAATACTCTTCATTCGTCACACTTTATTTTTAGAACATTTCTAGAATCATGATTTGAGTTATGTATTGCTTTTGTTAGTAAGGTGTTGGACATGTTTTAATTAAGTTAGAATTTGTTTTTGTTGAACGAAGCCTTATCATTCAATCGAGCGAAAACGATCCGCTCGGTTTTTTTTAGGATTTGATAAAAACCGAGCGAAACCGAGCCGATCGATTCAAATTCAATCCGAGCATGAGCATCACTTTTGCGCTCGGTTTTGCAAATTTGATCCGCTCTGATCGGATCGGTTGTAATTCAATCCGAGCATGAGCAGACCCTCGATCGGATCGGATCGGTAAATGATCAACGAGTTTAATGGGACAAACAAAACAATTCCTTATCCTTTATCTCCTACTTAGCCCGAGATATCCATCTCTAATCTGGTTGCACCGTCATTGGTCTTCAATATTAGTCTTCTTAGGTTTTACAAATTTTATAATAAACAAATTTACATAAAAATAAATAAAATCTATCTATTATAGCAGGGTTCCAAATAACTCATAGAAAAAAATACAAACATTGATTAACAACAAGAAAAATAACTAAACAATTTCTAGGAACAACTTGAATTGATTAACAACAAGGAAAACAACGAAACAATTTCTAGGAACAACTTGAATGGTTTAGTGCTTCGCTTATATAAATTACAACCACATAAACGATAAAGGTCCGATCTTTGTTAAATAAAAGTTTTTGATAAATAAAACAAAGATCAATTTGAACAATAATGTTAAAACGAACACAATATGCCGTCACTATAGCTTAATATATATATTTATTATTTTTCCTAGGTTATATTTTTCTTGTTTTATATATATTAGAAAAATACTCGGCATTGGTTAATATATATTTCTTTTATTTTTCATATATTTTTATATAAATGAAATTTAGTTAAAAGAATAATATAAAGTTATACAAATAGCAATGTTATTAATATCAAATTAACAGTAATCATAGTCATAGTTATATAAATAATAAAACACATACATATACATAAATATTATAATTTAAATAATAAAATATAAATAAATTAAATAAGATTTCACTAATTACAAAATAGCGCACTACGCTCCTAAAAACTAAAAGATATATAAATAAAATAAAATTACATACTATAACCAAACAAAATTAAAATGAATATTTCGAATATTTATCCGTAGCGACTCCCTTTCCCGTTGATCATCCTTAGCGTAGTTGTCTTTCTATAGATCATGCCTATGGTATTCTCCTTTCGATTATTGGTAAAATTCTTGTAGGAGATAAAAATCTTCTGGAGGGTTTGGTTGTTGCAGAATCAGGGAACGACTTGATCCGAAGCCGAATTCCATTCGAATCCATCAACGTCACTCGACTGATCTTCAACAACCGATAGAGGGTTTGGTTCTTAAACATTAACTCAAAAATGAAATTGAAGATGGATGTTGTTTCGTTAATTTACCATAAGCACAAAGCGAAGATGAGAGTTGATAAGTGAAAATGCAAGTTGTGTATTTATATGCATTTAATATACGACTCTTTGAAAATATAGCAATAAGTAAGTATTGCCAATAATAAGTCAATTAGAGCCAATGATGGTCAATTAGGACTATTCATGTTCAATTATTGTTAATGAATGTGAGTGCACGAATGTCTATCGCCTCCGTCAATCTGAATCGTAGCAGAAAACTGTTAAAGACATAGTTTTATAGTGTAAAATATAGGGGAAAGTCAAGGTGGCATTATTGCCATTAGTAAGACTTTCTTTAGTGTCTAACTCTATAAATAGGGAAGGAGTGTTAGACATTTAGAACTTTTGCAACCTTTGGAGATTTGGTGATTAGAGAGAGATTCTAGAGAGAGAAAGTAGCAAAGGTGATTTAAGGTGATTGTATCTTGTCAAATATTCAATCGAATCACAGTTTAGTACGTTCTTGTGTTCGGTCCACGCAAGTGCATGGATTCCGTATGTCGTACGTGTTGTTTCGCAATCTTTCGGGAGTCAAACACGATCCTACAACGCGTTCACAAGTGGTATCAGAGCGGGAGATCGATTGCACGGATCAGTGATACAAGATTTCATCAAATTTCATCAGTTTCAGAGTCAAATTTGCTTCAGATTCGTCAAATTCTTCTTCTACTCATTTTCTTCACTTTTTGACACAAAAACGCAAAATTAACAAGGTTTTCATGGTTAAAAATTGCTGAGTTTTTGATATATTGTGTGAAAATCATTGTTTTACAAACCTACAAATTTTCAGATCCAAATTCCAAGTATTTTGAGAGAAATCAGTAAAAATTGGTCTGAAAATTATGATTTTCATTGCTGGTGTTGTTCATCCGGATGGCCATCCGTTCGGATGACCATCCGGACATAAGTCCCATTTGATAGTTTGCCATTCGAACAAGAAACAACCCATTCGGACCATATATTAACTCATCCGAACAAGTTTCTATCCATTCGACACATTAGGAAGTCACTCTTCGGATGACCATTCGACAATCACTCTTCGGATGACCATCCGAACCGTGTAATATACCCATCCGAATGGTTCTTATTTTCAACATATACATTTAGCATGGCAGGGAATAGTGATTCCCTGCCATTGGTCGAAATGGGCGGCCGCCCCTCTTCTATTGGACCAACCATTTTTTTCTTTTATATTCACTTTAAAATTACGGTTTTGCCCCCAGTTTAAAATTACGCTTTTCTCCCAAGTAAAAAATATAATAACCCTTTTGTCAGCAGCTCATAATTACGATTTTGCCATCGGTTCAAAAATTACGATTTTACTAGCTTTTTATTTTACACCCGCTTTAAAATTACGGTTTTGCCCCCAGTTTAAAATACGTCTTCGCCTCCACTTCAAAATAAAATTATGCTTTTGCCCTCAGCTCAAAATTACGATTTTTCCCTCGGTGCAAAATTACTATACGATTTTACTATCAGTTTAAATTTACTTTTTTGCCCCCAGCTAAAAATAAAATTATGGTTTTGCCCTACTTCAAAATTATGATTTTACCCTCGGTTCAAAATTATGATTTTCTCCCAGTTCAAAATAAAAATATGACTTTACACCCAGGTAAACCGAAAATACGATTTCGCCCTCGGTAAAAAAATTACGCTTTTACCCTCAGCCAAAATTACGTTTTCGCCCCAGTTCAAAATAAAATTTTGTTTTTCCCCCGGCTCAAAATTACGATTTTACAACAGTTTATTATTTTCTATCCACTTTAAAATTACGGTTTTTCCCCCAGTTTAAAATTACGTCTTTGCCCCCAGTTCAAAATAAGAATATGTTTTTGCCCCCAGCTAAAATTTACGCTTTTCCCATCGGTTCAAAATTACGATATCACCCTCAACTCAAACTTACGTTTTTTTGCCCCCGGTGCAAAATAAAATTATGGTTTTCCTCTAGCTAAAAATTAGGATTTTACCCTCGGGAAAAAAAAATTAATTTTCCCTCAAGTAAAAATAAAAATATGACTTTGCCCCCAGCTAAAAATCATGTCAATAAGCTGTCTAACACTGTTTTTTTAATTGGATAAGAATTATTCGCCCATCGCCCCGCAACGCGGGCGGGGCAACACCTAGTAATTCAACATATGACAGTTGTCGGCCATTAACATTTCAAAATTTTTAAAGGCCCAATAACTTTTCATCGATCCTATTATATTTGTTGACTTCTTGTTTAATCGGTCCAATTACAAGAGTTATAGTGTCACCACAGCACTTATATTGTTTAGTCACGTGTAATTTTTTGAAGTCCAATTACAAGAGTTATACCCATGGCATTATAGCCTAGTGGTATCTTTGGGTTGGGATAAGGCTTATGACTATTAGGTTATGGGTTCGATTCCCACAAAGGGGGTTTTCCCAATTTTATTGGGTTTCCTCCTGAATTGGTGTATAGGCATTATTGCCTAGTGGAGATGGATATGATCGGGTGGTTCTGCTGGTGGCACGATGATACTCCAGTGGTCCGTCAGTGATCCAAATTTGCCGTTCAAAAAAAAAAAGAAAAAAAAAAAAGTCCATTAATTCATCACGTGAAGGTTGTCGGCCCAGCTTTAATAACATTCATTGAAATTCAATTAATCGGTCCAATATTAAATTTGCTTTATATGGCGGCACACTTTTGAATGTGAAAAGTCTCGATAAAAGTGAAAGTTATATGTCAGCCAAATTGTTTCTCACGTGTATGTTAAAGCTTAGAAATTGAATAGTGGGTTGTCAAGTCGATAAGGTCCAATAGTGTTTCACATTTGGTCAAAGGTTGCAACTCAATTTTCGGTAATATCTAGATAGTGGGACGGTGCTTATTGAATAAAGGTTTGGCCCAATCAAATTTGGTTTGGAGTGCATGTTTAGGTCCATCCGATCACATACATCGGCCCATCCGTCAAGAAGTCTGATAATTGACTTCATCCGACAAGTTCATTAGCTGACTTTGTTGAAAATTGACCCTTTTGATTCTTCCATTCGCCTTCCGGGATATAGGTTCTCATTCCGCGATTATTTCTGGTGAATATCATTGCTCGAGTCCAGATCTTGATTGCTTAGTCGGTCTGTTATCGATCGCGGCTATCTTTATAGTTCAGCTAGATTGATACGAATCCAATTAACCTTTTAAAGATCTGCGTCTTTGTCAGCGGTGATTTTTTCATTAGAAATGGATAGAGGGCGTAGAACATTCATATACAATGATGAGAGGAGATTGGATGACTACCGGAGATATGAAGACGTCAGACGAGAAGATTACATGACAGAGGAGCCATGGCGGGTTGCAAAATATAAAGGGAGGAGGCTAATTCAGGGAGACAAACAACAACATAAATCTCACGTCAGAGAAACTACATACTTCATTGGCAACTTGCCTCATGACTGTTCAAGCTACCTCTTATGGGATATCTTTCAAAACTTCGGGAAAATGACTGATGCCTACGTAGCAAAGAAGAAAGACAGGGTGGGTAATACCTTTGGATTCATCAGATTTGCGGGGGTTAGAGATGTGCATGCTTTGGGAGAAAGTTTGGGTTCTGTCAAAATAGACAAAGTAAGAGTTTATGTCAACTTAGCAAAGTTTGAAAAGGACAACAACAACTTTGGACCTAATAAGCAGAAGAAGAGTCGATTTGGTGATAATGATATGGCAAGAAACAAACAGCACGTGCAGACCAAAACAAATCAGCAACATCCACTGGTTGCACCGGTTATTATGAATGGTAACAATAAACAACAGTATCAAAATAACGCTTGGTTCCCCAGTAAACCAAATGAGCTGGCACACGAGAAAGTAACCACGGAGGCAACGAATACAAACATCGCCACTGGGATTCGAGAACTGAAAGTACCGGAGGAAGACCTGGAGATAAACTTACAGGAAAGTGTGATATCAAGAAATTGGAGGACGAGGTCCATTATTTGTGATATTAAAAATCCCAATGACTTGAAAGATATACATACAATAATGGAACTAGAAGGTATTTCTGGTGTGTCCACAAAATTTTTGGGTGGTTTACGTATCTTACTTGTTTTCAAAAGTGATAACGAGGCAGAGGATTTTGTCAACCGTAAGAAAGAACTATGGTCCACATGGTTTTCGTCGATTCAACGATGGGAAGGACAAAAGGTATCCTTCCAAAGGTTTGCATGGATCATCATTAGAGGGGTGCCTTTAAAATTTTGGGGGCCAGACATTTTTAATCAAATAGGGAATCTGGTTGGGAAGGTAATCATTCCATCAAATGCTTCCGTTGAAGACACTGATCTGTCGGTTAACCTTGTTGGTGTATTATCAGAAAAAGTTGGACGTATCAACAGCCTGCTAACGTTAAGTTGGGATGGTGAACCCCTCACAATCTGGATATCAGAATCGGAAGTAAGTAGGAAGGACTGGGTGGATGATGATCGGAAAGACGATTGGTCACCGGAGTGGGGGATTGGTAAACCAACAGTCGCTCATCCAGAAGTTGAAACATCCTCATCGAGGAGTGCAGAGTCTCGAGGCAATAATGATGTTCTTGAAAAATCAAATTTGGATCTGGAAACGACGGCTAATAAATCGGCGGGCATGTGTGGGTCCACTGATGGTGGGAACCTTCCCAACATTCAAACTCCATTTATTAATATAAATGATGACTTAGCACATATAAATAATAATAATAATAATCCTGATGATCCACGCAATACACCCCCACCTCCACCTATGCGGCCCCCCCAGATCCAACATAGAGCCCAATTCTAGATTGGGCCTCTATGACCTTTTCAATGAAGATGAAGTTGTAGATGACACTCCACCTACGAGGCCCATTGAGGATAGCAATATCGACACGTCTGATCCTTTCAATTTAATGGATATAATTAATCAGGTGGCCCAACAAGAGAAACAGGTAGCCCAACAAGAGAAACAGGTGGCCCAACCGAAGAAGAACATTGACCTTAACAACCTCCCTAGCTCCTCTATTCAGAGTGATGATATTAGGCAAAGTGTACAACCTCCTCCACCTCATTTGAAACAAAATCACAAGAAGTAAAAGCAGGGATTCCCTTCGATGAAGATGAAGGACAGTTTTTGGTACGGAAGAAACACAGAAAGCACGAAGGGCAGGAGCAAATTTGCATCTGGATCTGATGCAACACTTGATGTTGGTGAATCTTCTTCTAACAGGAGGGTAGATGACGATGATAACACTGATGAGATCAGCCGTCAGAAGATCTCTAGGGAGGTAAATGCAACACTTGATGTTGGTGAAAGGGTAGGCTTTAGACTCTCTGGTTATGAAGACAGGGTCAGGAGTCAAATTGAAGACATACAGGCGACAAATCTTTCTCAATGAATTTCTTAACCGCTAACATCAGGGGGGGCAGGTGACTCTAGCAAGGCAGAGCACATCAGGAATCTCAAAAAGAAAAACAAGCTTGGTTTTATCGCGATTCAGGAAACTCAGGTGTCCAATTCTCTTAACTTACAGGTTAGTAATTTCTGGGACAACACTCCTTTTGAATATGAATCTATAGAAGCCTCTGGTAGATCAGGGGGATTATTGAGTATTTGGGACACTGGAATCTTTGTGAAGAAGACGGAGGTAAAAAATAGACATTTTCTAGCAGCTTTGGGGAATTGTGCAATGGAGGAGGAGATATCTCAATTTTCAATATCTATGCTCCTCATGATCTAAACCAGAAAAAACAACTTTGGGAGGATTTACTGGTCCTTATGGGCTCAAACTCGGGTCCGTGGATCTTATTAGGTGATTTCAATTGCATCAGGGAACCTACAGAAAGAAAGAACTCAAAATACAACAAACAGGAGGCAGTAGATTTCAATATATTTATCAATGAAGCGGGACTGACGGAGTACACAATGTTAGGATGTGCTTTTACATATGTGACGGATGACGGGTCAAAATTTAGCAAAACTGACCGGGTCTTGGTATGTCACTCTTTTATGTCTTTATGGCCATCGGCGAAACTATGGGGATTAGCAAGATTCAAATCAGACCATAGGCCATTGCTTTTGTTATGTTCTGATGTGTTTTTTTGGTAAGGCTCCCTTTCAATTCTTTAACTCATGGCTTAAGGAAGAGGGCATTGCGGATGTTGTAAAAAAGGCATATGAAGGGGTTACATGTTCTGATCTACCAGATAAAGTGTTAGCTGCCAAATTGAAAGCTGTCAAAGCAGCATTGAAACCATGGTGTGAAAAGATTAAAAGGAGAGATTGCAAGATGTTAACGGAACTTCGGAAAAAGGTGGAAGACTTGGATATAAAAGCTGAAACTGTGGTACTAACTGATCAGGAAATTCGTGACAGAGAGCTATGGCTGAAATCAATAAATGAATTAGATGACAATAGAATGGAAGATTTAAAACAGAGAGCGAAGGTTAAATGGGCTGTAGAAGGGGACGAAAACTCAGCATTCTTCCATGGTGTTATCAATGGACACCAGAAGAACAATAGAATCAACGGGTTAGACTTCGATGGGGTATGGATTTCGCAACCAGAAGATCTAAAAACGAGCATTCAAAGGTACTATGAATCAATTTTTACTGAATCAGTGAACAACAGACCGGAATTCAGAAATAATGGTTACAAAGTATTATCCTTAGAACAGTCATCCATGCTTATTAAAAGGTTTTCAAAAGAGGAAATTAAGGAGGCAGTGTGGAATTACGGGGGAGAGAAAACACCGGGCCCAGATGGATTTACTTTCAGTTTTTTAAGGATTTTTGGGATTTGTTTGAAAAAGACTTTGTTCTTGCACTCGATTATTTCTATGTTCATGGCAAGCTAAATCGTGGATGTAATTCGAGTTTCATCTCACTCATACCCAAAAGTAACAATCCTCAATCGATCAATAACTTTAGGCCAATCAACTTGATTGGTTGTATCTCGAAAGTTGTGACTAAAATTCTTGCTAGCAGGCTCAAGAAAGTAATGGATTTTCTGGTCAGTGACGTGCAAATGGCTTATATTAAAGGTCGAAGTATTCTTGAAGGTCCACTTATTATAAATGAACTCATCTCTTGGGCAAAAAGTTGCAAAAAAAAATGATGCTATTCAAAGTGGACTTTGAGAAAGATTTTGACTCGATAAGCTGGGAATTCATGGAATCGTCTCTAACTCAAATGGGATTTCCAGCTCTTTGGAGGAAATGGGTGATGGGAATTCTTAAAACGGCCAGAAGTTCGATCTTAGTAAATGGGCCCTATAATATCACACCTTCTTTATGCAGACGATGCGCTTTTCATAGGTGAATGGACATAAGAGAACTTCCATAACCTTGCTAGACTTCTGAGGTGTTTCCATTTATCCTCGGGTTTAAAAGTGAATTTTTCCAAAAGTAAGGTGTTTGGAGTAGGAGTGGGAAACGGGGATATCTCGGAGATGGCTTCGATACTTGGATGTGAAAAAGGTTCGTTACCATTCTCCTATCTTGGTTTGCCGGTGGGATCTAATATGGGATTAGTAAAAAACTGGAAACCAGTCATTGATCGTTTTGAAAACAAACTCTCACTATGGAAGGAAAGGACGTTATCATTTGGCGGTAGAACGACACTCATAAAAGCGGTTCTTGGTAATCTTCCAACTTACTATTTCTCTTTATTTAATGCTTCGGTACATATCATTAAACATTTAGAGAAAGTAAGATGCAAGTTCTTATGGGGTGGTTGCTTGGAAAAAAATAAGATGTGTTGGGTACCATGGTTCAAAGTAGTGGCACCGAAACAACAAGGTGGTTTGGGAATTGGCAGCCTGGCTTCAATGAATAAAGCTATGATGGTGAAGTGGATAGTTAAACTTAGGAATGAACCTACACATCTATGGTCGAGGGTAATAAAGGCTATTCACGGGAGGAATCGAAAATACCCGAGTATTCCGTTGATGAACTCGATAAGGGGGGCCTGGAAGAACATAGTACAGTTAGGCAAGGGTGCTGACCTTAAGTTGTCTGATGTAGAGAGCAGGCTGGAAGTTCAATTGGGTTGTGGAAACAAAACATTTTTCTGGTTGGATAAATGGGCTGGTGATTTTATACTAAAAGAACAATTTCCTCATCTCTTTGCATTACAATCAGACAAGTATTGTTTGGTTCAGCATCGCTACTCGTTAGTAGAGGGGCACGCTGACTGGACATGGGGTGGTGGGTCTCTGATTTCCCTACCGGAGACAGCTAGTAGGTGGGAGGAATGTGTTAATCGGCTACAAAATGTTCAATTAAAAAAGAAATCTGATCAATGGCTTTGGAAAAAAGATGTAAACCGAGAGGAATTCTAGGTGGGTAACCTGCGAGCAGAATTAGATGGGATCAGTGTGCTTCCAGAAACACAGGTTCTAAGATGGCTTAGCTGGATACCAAAGAAAATAAACTGCTTTCTCTGGAGAGCGGTTCTGGATCGAGTTCTGACAAGAGATGCTTTGGTAATTAGGAACATACATATCCCTTCGGCTCTGTGTGTGTTATGCAACTTACGAAACGAATCAGTGGATCATTTGCTAATTTCTTGTCAATATGCTCAACTGCTATGGTCAGCGATCTCATCGTGGGTCAAAATACCTCTTCCGAGATATTTATTAAGCGTGGTGGGTTTACTTGAATACATTGAAGTACATAGTTCGTCACAAGACAAAAAGAAGGCGGTTTATCTATTCATAGCGGCGACATGCTGGACAATTTGGCAAATCTGTAGGATCGATTTGACCGATCAAATGAGTCAATTTGAGTTAATACACACCATTTAAGTGGCGGAAACACCTAAACAGTTTAGAATCAGATAGAACGGAGTAGAAAACAGAAGAACATTCAGCGATTACTGAGTAGGTACACAGTCAAGAAGGACAAAACTAAGTACTATGCTTTTGACCATGTTTCCCACTAGAACTAGGCTTTTTTTCATTTAAGTTTGTATCGTTATCGCAAATCTACTAGTCTAGCAGAGCCTATCGTCACATCTTTAGTGAGACCGTTTATCACATTTTAACTTTCCATTTCTTTAGCATGTTGTGACAGTCCACTGATGTACTATCATTTCCTCTTATATGCAACAAAAACTCATTTTTCATTTTATCATGTTTTTGAATTTTTCAAATTTTCTAATTTTTTAAAATTTTTACTCCCCCTAAAATCAAAATATGTTTCAATTTTGATTTTCCGGGAAAATTTGAAAACAATAGGCTGTACAAAAAAATGACAAATTGATAAGAATCACTTCAATTCGCCATCCACTTGGCTTAAACAATCAGAACTCCCCCTGACAACAAACTATTTTCCCATTATGATTTCAAAACACTTAAGTTTATTTTAATCAAAATGGTTTTTCTGGAAAATTAGTTTTGTGTCTTTTCACAAACATGGGGTTTCATCACATTGTTATTTCACAATCCACTTGTAGGATTAACACAACACAATCACTTGAAGAAAAGATAAATCAAGTACAACTTAATGTCCCTGATTATTCTTTTGAAAGTCGAAATATCACCGAAGTGAATTTCTCAAGAAAGATGCCGATTCCTACTCCCCAATTACCAACCTGGGAGTTCCGGCAAGTCAGGTTTTTTATTTGAACAATTTCACCCAAGCCTGACTGTCCTTGGGTGATTTTGAATTCTTGTTCAACAATGGTGGAAAATTTGCATCATCCATTGTTAAAACTGAATTCTCAGTTTTTACCTCAACTACCGGCTCTTCTGGCTTTACCGTACCAGAATCATTGCCTGCACATGGCTTGTCTGACTTTGATCTGTCAGATTCATCGCCTGAAGATGGCTTGTCTGACTTTGACACGTCAGATTCATCGCCTACCATTTTCTTCTTCTTCTTTTCTTCTTTCGTCCTCAGATTTGTATCTGATGAATTCGTCTTGCTTGACTTTGCAATCGAGGGGGTTGATTCATCAGAACTCTTATTTTTATCAACAGATGAACCCGAGGACAATATCTTCTCCAGATACTCTCTGACCTTCTTCCTCTTCTTTCTCAGTTTGTCTTTTTGCCCCTGTGAAAGTTTAACTTTCTTTTCTTGAACTTTAGGTTCTTGAACCTTTTGTTCTTTGGGCTTTTCTTCGACCTTGAACGATTTTGTCACCTTTTTCTGAGATTCAGCACTCAATCTTTCCGTTGATCTCATTGGGCAATCCCTGGCAATATGACCTTTGATTTGACATTCATAGCATCTCATTGTCTCAAATCTCTGTCTCTGGCAGTTAACAGCAATGTGTCCTTGAAAACCACAGTTGTAACACACCCTGTTATCGTACCAATCTCCTCCATCAATCCAAACACTCAAATCATAGCAGTGATTTGATTTGTAGTACTCATGACTTCTCCTATAATCTTGATTTGACGCTTGAGCACTGTGGTCAAACCTGCACCACATATCACCAACTTTTTGTGAGTTTTGGTTTTTCAATTTTTGTGGTTTTTTATCTTGATTGGATGATTGAACTGATGAGCTTTTATTGTTGTTTTGAAAATTTTTCGAATTTTTAACATTTTGTTTTTGTTCTACATTCTTCTTAATAGGTTTTTGCTTTGAGCATTCACCTATTTCAGTCGAATGTAAAACAGTTTCTTTAAATTTTTCTTTTAATTCCAAAAATATTTTCTTTTTCTCTTTTTCATCATCAGCTTTATCATCGCAATCTTCAATTTTGACTTTGTCAAAATTTGTGACATTGTCACTTATTGGAACAGCATTGATCGGTTTTGGACACAGATAATCTGATGTTGATGACGAAGTCTCAAAACCTTTCAAGTTTTCTTCAAGCTCTTTGATTTTAATCCGAGTTTTTTTAGCTTCTTTTTCAAATCGGATAATTGTCTGAAGATGAGAATTGATTACTTTTTGTTTTTCAATATTATTTTTACTAAAAATAGATCTCCCATCTTTAAGAATCTTTATTTGACTTTGAAAATCTTTCTCAATTTTCAATTTTTCATTTTCAAAATCCTTTTCTTTCTCTTTCAAGATTTTGTTTTCCAATATCAAACTGTCCAAACCACTCAACAGTTTGATATTTTCAGATTTCAAATTCTCAAAATTTTCCTGTATTTCAAGAATCTGTTTATCATCAGATTTCTTCTCATCCTTCAAATTTTTGATTTCCAATGTCAAACTATCCAAATCCTTCAAGAGTTTGGTATTGTCTGATTCAGATTTTTCACAGTTTAAACATTTTTCGGACATCAATTCAACTTCAGCTTTCTTCTCAACCTTGATAGCTGAAATTTCTTTAACCTGCTCTTCTACCACTTGAACATTTTTCTCAGGTTCGAATTTTTCATCAATTGACTTCATTTTTCTAATCTTTTGGGATTCAAGTTCTTGAGCTTTGATCTTCTCGATAAACATGCTCAAACTCACGTCTAAATATATCTTTCTCAAATCTAATAAATACGTTCCCCACATATCACCCGGTAAAACATTTACCAACTTATCAACCCACTCCTTATTAGCCTGGTTATCCCCAATCTCCCCATCTCTAGAACTAAATAACAGTATCGATCAATCAATTCTTTTGTAGACTCTCCCTTGATACCTGTAAAATTATCAAATTTGTTCAGTGCAATATAAATCTCAGAATCCATGCTTTGGTAATGAAAAATACACAACAACAAATTTTCAAACAATACAAAATTCACACAATCAAATGACTATCCAATTGAATAGCAAAGATCAGGCGACAGTGGATCGAGTGGGAATTCACTCGTACTAGTATTCGATGCTTTGACTTTGAATCACTTTGAAACACCTTTGACTCTTGGCCTAATGGACAAAACTGATCACACCTTCACATGGATCTTCACATGCACATTTTAAAAAGCCTACTGTCAACACAAATATATGATTGGACCAAAACTCTTGTAGTGGGCTTTATTACACTGTGATTCGGCCGATATTCTCACTAAGCTCACAACATCAAAATCATCAACACATATGATAGAGCTGTTCAATTCTGATTTAATTCTATTGCACCGACAATTCACATAACCGACAATTCACATAACCGACAATTCACATTACCGACAAATAATATTCACATGCAAACTGTTTTCACAATTAATGAGTCAAACCTTTTAAACTATTAATGTCCGTCCCATATCAATTAAAACGACATATAATTGGACCGGTACGTATTAGTCAGTAAAAAAAAACACACTGTTCGATGATATGTTTCACGTGAAATCTTCACAGTCACACTGAATTAAATTTGTTCACATGAGCGGAATCAGAAATCCAAATGAGCGAAATCACACTTTTCCACAAAATCAGATAATTGAACAAAATCATGAACACTATGGACTTCTCAATATACTCAAGCGAAATCCACAATTTCGCTTAAAAAAAAAACTATTTCGGATTATTTCAAGCGAAATCCACAATTTCGCTTCAAATCAACAACGACTTTTCAAGCTAAATCAGATTGTTTCAAGCGAAATCTACAATTTCGCTTCAAAAACTTTTCAAGCTAAAACAGATTATTTCAAGCGAAATCTACAATTTCGCTTCAAAATACCAACTTTCAAGCTAAATCAAATTGCTCGTTCAAGCGAAAACTGATTTTCAGGTCATTTTTATCTGTTGTAGTCTGAATTTAAAGCTGATACTCTCAAGGATTTGTTAAAACTCACTTTTACATATACTATAAAGAACTCAGTCCATTTTGTCCGTGTCAAAGTCCAGAAATCAAATTTTGTGTTGAAAAACTAACTGATTCAGGTGTATTTACTCATAACTTGCTCTGATACCAATTGTAGGATCGATTTGACCGATCAAATGAGTCAATTTGAGTTAATACACACCATTTAAGTGGCGGAAACACCTAAACAGTTTAGAATCAGATAGAACGGAGTAGAAAACAGAAGAATATCACTTTAATACTCGTTTCTCATTAAAACATTCACTTGACAAATCGGCAGCAATTCGGTACAACTTTTCGGAATGCATACCAAATGAGAAAACAACACACCTATATATAACCTTCAGATTTCTCTTGAACATGTCTCAAGCGAAATCTTAACATGTGATTTCGCTTGAACATGTCTCAAGCGAAATCTTAACATGTTAAGCTTAAACTTTCATCTAGACCCCTGTACTATACAAACTTGACATATTTAGACTCCTAGACTAAGACGTAGGCTTTAGACATCGTGTACCAATAAACTCCTCCTTGGATACAGCCGGAGTCTTCAGTCTTGGTCTTCAAACATTACAGGGACTTGAACATCTCTTCGGTTTCTCACTATGGCTCGAATTGACGAAGGCAATAGACATTAATGCATCAACAAAATCAGAAACAATGTGATCTTTAACTGCAAAATGACAGACGTTTCAAGGGTGGTTGGCGAAATTAAGGCACTTTCGTTCCTATGGATTAAAGCACGGGCTGGAAAAACGGATCTAGATTGGAAAGAATGGGGCGAGTTTAGATGTTTCAAATGAGGCTCATGTATTTAATTTCACTGTTATTCTCTTTGTTTTCACTTTGATGTACTGGTAATCATGCCTTAGCATCTTGCTATGGTTTGATTATTTTTTCTCATTTATAAAACCGCCTCTTTTCAAAAAAAAAAAGCTGACTTTGTTGATCACATTCGACAAGAGTTGTTGTTTAGTCATTGACATTGTTGACCCCATACGACAACATCTCATCCGACAAAAGGTTTTATTCACTGGTCGAATGTTTTGGTAAATCCCATCCGCTCGAGTATTCATTCGAACCAAATTCAAATTTCATCCGAACACATTATTAATAGTTGATCGGATGACCATTCGAGAATAAGCCCATCCGACTATATATTACTCGGTCCATTTATCAACTCAGCGGCCCAATAACATTGAATTCAAGAGTGAAAATTATATATGTTGTTGTTCAGTCCAATTAACAATCAAGGCCCATTATTTGTTTTTTCTCGGCTCATTAATCAGCTCAGTCGGAGTCCATTCAAGTCGATTGAGTTTATTCAGAACAAGGATTGAAACAAAATCATTTGGTCAAAAGCACAAGTTTGTTCATTCGTTGTTCGGATCATTCGCACGAGTCGTAGATTGATTCCGTCCGCAAAATTAACAATACTTCACAAGTCATATATTTTACGGACTTTCAAATATTCGGTTCGTTTAAACTGATCAAGTGTTTATTTTGTTTCCAGGTGATAAACAAACGGTGAAAATTCAGGTGAAAAATCATGGTGTGTTACACGAAAGAGAAAAACGAAGAATCGTACGTCATGGCTGAAGAGTTTTACAACACGTTTTACAAGGCATTCAATTCCGAGTCTTCCGAAACATCAACCGTTACACCGAAAACTGTTACGAAAGCTATAAACGATAACATAAAACATGATAATTTTTACGGAACACATTCTAAACCACCGAAACTTGAAAACATTGAAGACTACACTTGGTGGAGAGAAAGATTTTTGAACTAGACAAAAGCTTACGCACACGAGAGTTGGTTTTTTTTGGAGTTCGGGTATAATTATCCTGTTAATGATAAAAACGAAGAAATTCCTCTTAAAAGCTTATCAGATGAAGATAAAAGAAAATTTTCTTACGAACAGAAAATGATTGCTTTAATCCAGCAGTCCATCAGAGATGCTATTTTTGCATTGCTCAATCATGATGGTTCGTCGAAGTCAGTCTGGGAAGCTTTGAGAGTTAAAGCCGAGGGAGGAAAACAAATTAAAAAGAACAAAATTACATTACTTAAAAAGGAATTTGATTTATTTGATAGTTTAAAAGGTGAATCAGTGAGGCAAATGATCGAGAGATTTTGTCATTTACAAATTGAACTTAACAGGTTTGGTATAACTAAAACACGTGAGGAAATCATTGATAAAATCATTGAAGCGTTACCACGAGCTGATCAGTGGAAAAGGTTTGTGTTTATTTTGAAAAATGATGTGTCGTATGATACGATTATCTTGGATGCTTTTATTGAAAAGATCAAGAGTCACGAGCTTGTATTACAAAAGCAAAGCAAGATGAGCAACTCGTCATATCAACAGAATGTAGGTCTTTATTACAAGGGCAGTGTACCCTCGGTGAAAGTCAGTGAATCGCCAAAGACTGCATTCAGTGTTGAAAAGATAAAAGATTATCAGAAAAGCACATCTAGCTACTATCCAGGGTATCATTCATCTTCAACAACTTCAAACTCTGAAGAACCCGAAGAAATTCTCTACAACATTGCCTTAAAGCTGAAA
This sequence comes from Helianthus tuberosus, assembly GCA_030545235.1. NCBI lineage: Eukaryota > Viridiplantae > Streptophyta > Magnoliopsida > Asterales > Asteraceae > Helianthus > Helianthus tuberosus. Next base: position 78,644,646 of record CM060417.1, on the reverse strand, counting down.
AATTCTCCAGTAATGAGCGTTAATGCTGCTAAACAGCAAATGAGTTTTCTTACGTCGATTCTGGAATCATACGAAAGTCTGGTGGCTAGGAGAATTGGAAATTTTGAGCTGACAAAGGAAGATTACGACCAGATAGATCCGGAAGAGATGGAACTCATTGATCTTAGATGGTGTTTGGCTAGCTTCCTTCGTAGAGCTCAGTGGTTCATGGAAATTACTGGAAGACAAACAATCGGTGGACCATCAACAAAGCTGGGCTTCGACAAATCAAAAGTGACTTGCTTAAATGCAAACAAAAGGGTCATTTTAAAAGAGAATGCAGAAACTCTGATGTTGATGAAACCGCTAATCCATTTCAAGACAATTACTATCGTAAAGCGATTTATCATTGGAGCAGGGAGGAACCATAAAAAATGAAACAAATTGAAAACAATCCAGTGAAAGAGAAGTCGAGAGCACTAGCAGTTATCCAAGACGATGAAGGTTTCAACTGGAATGACTTTCTTCCAGAAGAAGATTATATTGGATCTGCATTAGTGGCTGAAATGAAACAGAGTGCTTTTGTTGCTGAGAAAAAGGAGAAAACGAAAGAAGAAATTCTGAAAGAGAAAACAAATAGAGAAAGATTTTTTGCAGATTGCAGAATTAAAAAGATGCATAAAGAGTTTGAAGAAGCGAAGTGTTATGGAAGGTGGGATAAGAAGAGAGAGTGTTACATCAATCGCAATGGAGATCCAGTCTTTCATAGATGAGAGGTGGTGTACAATGATGTACTGGCTGTTATTCCTCTGTCCGGCGAATACTACTCAAATGTTGAAAAAGATAGAAATTATCTGAAAAAGCTGGACAAGATAATTAGAGATGCAATGACAGTAAGTCTAAAAAAGAGGGATGAAGAGGAGTGTTGAGAAGATGGTGGAAGATTTGAAAGAAACAGAGAGTAATGAAGTAGGTGAACAGAAAAAAGAGGAACTGAAGAATAAAGAAGAAGCTGATGAGAAGCTTGAAAGTTCGGTTGAAGTGATTGATGTTGATGATGCTGCTGAGGAACAACAGAAGAAGGAAACCAGAAGCAGACGACAGAAAAGGCAAAGGTGCCAATCACTGAGGTAAATACTTCAACTGACTCTGAAGTTTTAGAACAGTGCAAGAAATGCATGGAAACGTGCAGTGCTTGTACTGAAAAAGATGAAAAATTCAGAACAAGAGATCTAGAATTTACTAAAATTGAAAAAGTTTTCAAAGATAAATGCAAAGAAATGTTAGAAAACGAAAAAGTTTTGAAAGATAATGATGAAAAGCTGACACAAAAATGCAAGATTTTAGAAAAAGAAAATGAAAGTTTGAAAGAAAAGTGTTTAGCAATGACAGAAGAGTGTGTAGAAAAAGAAAATGATTTTCAAGAAATGAAAAAAGAATATGATACAATAAAACTTGCATATCATATTACAAAAGAATCATACGAAGACATGAAGAGTCAAATGGAACTTGTTCAATCGAGATTGAAACATTGTTCTAAAACATCTGATACGCTTAAGCGACAGTATGAAATTAAACAACAAGTTGTAAATTCTTACATTGAAGATGTTGCTAAGCTTAAACGTAAAATAGCTGATTTAGAACAAGATAACAACAAGTTACACAGTTATCACGCTTCATCAAATGTTCTTGAACGTATTTTCAACATAAAACCGGATGATAAAGATTCTGAGAAAAACAAGAAAGGTATTGGCTCAGATTATCATCAGGTTCCACCACCTTTTGAGGAAAAATTCACATTCTATGATGACGTGAAGGTGGAAAAAGATTTCAACATGGTTGATCAATTGCCAGATAATATAGACATAACCTACTCCAAATCTAATGATTCTAGTGATTCAGAGGTGGTAGGTAAGGTCGTTGAAAGTGTTTTGAAAGAAGAGTCTGTTGAAACAGATAAATCTGAATCACATGATGAAAATGAAGGTAGTTTTTATGAAGGTTATCTGAAAAACTCAAAATCTGAGAAAAAGGAGAATGATGATTCAAAAGGATTGGTTTATACCATGATTGGATGAGACAAATTATTCTCAGATAATGAAGTTCCGATTCAAAATGTGATTTCAGTAAAGATTGACAAAGTGTTCAAGTTGATTGAAATTGAAAAATCCGAGATTTCAAAATTTGCTGGAAAGAGTAACAAAACTTTTTATAAAAAACCTAGTTTCAAGAAGAAAATCATGAAGGCTGGGTTGGGTTATAAAAAGAAACAGAATTGGAAAAGAAATTAAACACCAAACTATCAGAAAAATATGAACTTTGTTCATGGAACAAGTTCCGAAGAAGAGAAAGAACTCCAATTTAGATGACAGTCTAATGAAGAGTTCTATGCTCAGAAAAAGCAACAACAACAGGCCAAAGATGTCTAAAAAAGAACATGTTTTAAATGTGATCAAACTGGACATCTTGCTCGCAAGTGTCCAAATTTGTAGCTTGTTGGTGTTGAGATGAAAAAAAAGTCTGATGTTGTGAATCGGAATATAAACAAGTTTGAATCAAAACAAACTTGGAAGCCGAAAATGTCAAAGGCTGAATCACAACAATCTTGGAAACCAATGACACCCAAATTTAGAACAACACAAAGTTGGAAAACAAAAGTTGATGCAACAAAACCAAACCAGTTTTGGAAACCAAAAGTTATTGTTCAAAATCAAAATATTCAGAATGAATCAAGATTTTATAAAAGAAATGTTTCAAAATGACAAGTTTGGGTGGAAAAGAAACAAAAGATTTCTGTGAGTGACAATCGGAATGAAAATACATTTGTGAAAAATGATAAAGATTTTCCGAAGTTGAATGATTCTTCTTGTGTGACAATACCCAAGGTCAAACAGGCCTGGGTTGCATTGTTCAAATGATCAAATTAGTTGAATGTGCAGGTGCTCCCGAAGACAATTGACTGTCAGCAAGAGGAGTATCAGAGCAACCTGGCACAAAAGGAGGAGGTTGCTGATCCCTGCAACTGAAACAGGGAGTTTGTTCATTTCTGTACATAAATAAACCATACTTCAAAAACCCAAAAAATTAATAATTTAAAAACAAACATATTTTTTTCATTTTTCATTTTGTCAAAAATAAAAAATTTACAAAAAATGTTTTGAATGATTATGCCAAAACCTTCATTGTAAGGACTCTCAAAATTGTCCTAAAAATACCCGTGTGTATAATCCCGGACCCCTGAAACCATACTGTGCATGAAAAACCAAGAAAACAAGAAATATGGTGTGACACCTGGGTCACTGTGACCATCAAACAAATGCCGAGCCAATGAAATATTGTATTTCATACTTGGGATTTGTAAAAATATGTGTATCGTTTACACATATCAACTCTTGTTCGATTTCAAGCTTTAAATCGCTTTCTGGAGGGTTATACGCGCACTGATGCGTAAATATAACCAGTTTAATGCAACGAACACTCCGGAATAGTGAAATAGGCTTAACATACCTTAAGTAACCTTTACATAACTTAGAAATAAGTTTTGAAGACTTTGGTCTGGCAAAATCTAGTTTATTCGCTTACAGGGACTAAATTTGACAAACTGCGAAAGTATGCCAATTTGAACTGTAACAAACATTCCAGAACATGACCATAAGTTAAACACACCTTAAATATCCTTTACATAGTTTAGAAATAGGCTTTGAGGGGTTCGGTGTGCTAAAATAAACTTTTGGGTCATTCAGGGACTAAAAGTGTCAAAAAGTGCACAAGTTTGCACTTTTACGCATAACTTACGTTCTGAATACATCCGGACATCCAAAAATTTATGTAAGCACTAAAATATTTTATTTTAGTGTTTGGCATGAGAAAAATCCATTCGTCGCGCAATTTGGATCGTTTTTCGCGCTTATGCGCATTCCGTCGTAATTAAGCGAACATCGCATTCGTACTGCCAAACGAACCGACATCCGAGATATTTTTGAGCACATTTTAAGTTCTCTATACTTTAACTTCATTTTAGAGCTTTGAAATGGGGTTAACGGGCCTTAAACGCGTCGGAAATGACCTTATAGCACAACAGGGACCAAAATTGTAAATCTGCCAAACTTGGCCCTTGCGCACCGTAAGGGTTTATTTGTTACGGTGCGCAAGCAGGGGTCAGATGCAGCAAAATGTTTTTCTTAGCTGTTAACTGCCCTTAAACACTCTCCAAAGGTCAAGTGCCACATGTTAATCCCTTGTGGTGGCCAAAATCAGTTACCACAACATTCCGACAAGTGTACGGGCTAGATCTTTCCCTCTTCTCCAAGAAACGATCCTAACGGTGAACCGAAATCTATAAATACCCACCTTGTTTTACCCATTTCCCTCACATTTGAATCTGATTCTACACTCTCTAAGTGGAAGTATATGCTTCCTACCTGAGAGTGAATCGGGTTCGAATCTTGCGGGGACCCTTCATAAGTATTCCTTCGTTCTTTTATTGCTTTTCGAGTCTGAAAGTCAAACTTTGTTTGACTTTCTGCGTTGACCAGTTTATGGTCAATGCGAAGTTCGTTTGAACTTCGCAACGTGAGTGTAATCACGTTGGTTATAGTCCCTTGGGACTATGCCTACTGATTACCACGTTGTATAGGGTCGTAGGGTAAGCGATCTAATAAATCGCTTATACCTTCGAACCCGACCCATTTGGTCGATCATTAGGATCCGACCAAACACATTAGGTGACCATAGTATATAGGGAATAACCTTCCGAGGTTATACCTTATGGTCGCTTCGTTTAAGTAGTTGTATGATAGGTAGTTTATATGCCTTAGGTAAATTACCAAAATACCCCTTTGATGCCAAAATTCATTTTAAACATATGTAACATAACTTTTGTCATCTAAACTGATTTGACAACCATATTAGACATGTTAAGGCATATTTTACTTGTCATAGGACTAGTTAGGCGTTCTGAACGCGTTTTACGCGAACGATGCGTTAAAGTAGCATAAGCTACCTAAATGGGTCGTAATGGGTCACAAACACTTAGGTTAAGTTTCGTTTTAGCATGAAGGCTTTGTTAAACCATATCACACGAGTCTCTATACTCGTTTGGTTTACGAACCCTCATTCTATCCAATCATCCGATTTAGGTCCGGTTATTAACATAGTTACCTATATTAGGTGCCGTTTGATATCCGCGATCTCTAGCATTGTTTGGTTGTTACTCAAGGACTACTAAGCAATCTCAAGTGAGTACATAGACCCCTCTTTTACTGTTTTCCAAACTGTTTTGGGGTGAAACACATGTGCCTACTTGTTACTTTCATGCTTTCCATGCTTTCACATCATATACCTGCTATGTTCGTTAGTACATTATAGTACATGATTTCATTGCATTTCATGCTTTGTATGCCCATTGTGTGCATACTTAGAACATCGTTTTACATTACATGCTATGTATGCCCATTGTGTGCGTACTTAGTACGTCGTTTTACATTACATGCTATGTATGCCCATTGTGTGCGTACTTAGTACATCGTTTTACATTACATGCTATGTATGCCCATTGTGTGCGTACTTAGTACATCTTTTTACATTACATGCTATGTATGCCCATTGTGTGCGTACTTAGTACATCGTTTTACATTACATGCTATGTATGCCCATTGTGTGCGTACTTAGTACATTGTTCTACATTACATTTCATGCTATGTATGTCCATTGTGTGCATACTTAGTACATTGTTTTACATTGCATTTTTTGCATATGCTCATCCAGTATATGAACACATTATACTACATTTTGAACCGTTGTAACCATTTGACTAGGTAAACCGTCGTAACCATTTCATTATATGAACCGTTTGTAACTGTTGAACCGTGTGAACCGTTTGTAACTGTTAAACCGTGTGAACCAATTGTATCTGTTGACATGATTTACATTTGACAATAGACATTTGACTATACATAAACATTTCTACAATTGTTAAACATTACATCTTGGTGGTTTGGTTGGAGTAAGTGATTTAAGTAACGAGGCGTGTGTAATATGATACAAGCATGGTGGATACGCCGCTGGTACTTCCTATATATAAGTGTTTGTATGGTATTACATATCGTAGCGTTATTTGGATCATTTCAATTTGAGACATATAGCATTTTATACAGATAACATACTTTTCACAAGACATTGTTTTACAAACAACTTATCTTATACAAACTCATTTTACTTGGTTATTCATTTAACCATACATTATTCTCTTATTTATACATATCATCTGAACTTATTGTTTTTCAAACGATTTACAAGACAAAGCAAATTACAAGGTTCATGACTAAACATTTTCTCAAACATAAGTCATGAATTCTGTTTTTCACAAAACCTATGTATCTCACAGGCATTTTTATGCTGACGTACCTATTTTCACATGTGTTTTCAGGAGATGATGCATAGGACTTATCAAGACACACTTAGGAGGACCTGTGCCTTAGTGGCCTAAAACGAGACAAGAACTAGTTAATTTTTGTTATACTCCTTGTTTCTTGTTTAAAACAATGTAACTCTCTTGTTTGATTAATAAAACGAAACTTCAATTGCCATGGATTTGAAACAATTAATTCTGTTACAACACTCCCCGATGTTTCCGCCACGTTTTGTATGTTCCACGTGGTCGGGGTGTGACAGAAAAGATGGTATCAGAGCCAATGGTTATAGGGAATTAGGTTATTAGTAATGCTTTGACCTAGTCTATAACCTTCTTAGGACCCTAACGCGAGTTTACTTGCGTTTAGTCATAAAACAATACTGTCACCTATCCTTAGGCGACGACCACAACAAGAACATAAATTTCAAAACCGCTTTGAAAACTAATCATCTGTTCTAGGATGATTGATTACTAGGTTTTGAACCCTCTATTGTAAGGTTTTGAACCCTCTGTTATATGGTTTTGAACCCCTTTGAGTTTTCAAAATCTCGTCAAGGTTCTGGGTTTTAAATAATGTGAACACGTGCAAACTGGAAGGGTGAATGCCTGTATTCTGGGTTTTCTGTCTAGGCAAGCACTTCGTATACATCTCATCAGACGCGAGACCAGTTGTGCTTACCTGGGAATTCTTGGGATGAGTGTTCACTTATAGGCAAGCATGTCTTCGCGATACATTATTTTTGACCCATTTACTTTGATTAGTCACTGTGTGTCGTTTGTTTACCTTGTGGTAACAAACAAATGACCACTACCCTTGCTTTCATCAGATTTGTTTCATCTCATTCTTTTCATCTAATTCTCTCACTCGTTTCCTTTCATGTTTCCTCTTTTAGAATGCCTCCTCAACGCGAAAGCCAGATAGCGACTGCCGAATTGGCAGAAATCATTGCACAGCAAATGGCTGTTCAATTCCCAAACCTCTTTGCTCAATGGAATCAAGCCAACAACAACAACAATGGTCCATGCAATTTCAAGAGTTTTAACTCGGCGAAACCACTCAAGTTTAGTGGTTCTAAGGGAGCGACTGGGCTTCTGCAATGGTTCAAGAGCATTGAGAATACTTTCCGCCACGTGCAGTGTCCTGACAATCGCAAGGTCGAGTTTGCTTCGAGTGTGTTCCAGAAGAGAGCCCTTACGTGGTGGAACGGGGTTATGAGAGATCGAGGTGCATAAGTTGCTCTAGCACAGACATGGGCTGAACTTAGGGCCCTTATGATGAAGGAATTCTGTCCTCGTCATGAGATCAGGGCCTTGGAAAGGGAATTCGACAATCTTGAGCAAGACAGCGGTGAGCATCGAGCCTACACGGACCGTTATGAGGAGTTGAGTCTGTTATGCCCAAACATGGTCACGCCTTTGGATAAGGCAATAGAAAAGTACATTGATGGCCTCCTTGACTCAATACAAGACATTGTGACTGGCAGCAACCCTACTACAGTTAGACAGGCCATTGAGCTATCTGCAACCTTGACTGAATCAAAGATCAGGAAAGGTAAACTTTTCCGAAAAGGTGACAAGAAACCGGTCGAGGAATCGAACCCAATCGAGGAATCAAAGAACATGGATGAACAGACTGGATCCCCTAAGAAGTCAAAGAAGCGAAAGACTTCTCAGAACTTCGCCATGGTTACTCACAATGATCAAGCCGCCCCCAACCAACCAGCTCAACCCCCTGCTAGGAAGCCATACAATGGAACTGCACCCTTGTGCAACCAATGTAGCCTCCATCATCATGCCAATGTAAAGTGCCGCAAATGCCAAACTTGTGGGCTTATAGGCCATACAGCAAGAGTCTGCCCAGCTGCAGCTGCACCAAACCAACCTGGCAACAATCCTGCTCAAGGTCGTTTTCTACCAGGTTCTTGCTTCAACTGTGGCGAGATGGGTCATTTCCAAAGAAATTGCCCAAAGCTTGCTAATGCAAATCCAGCACAGGGATGAGCATCTGACTGTCTAGAAGACAACATCGTTTAGAAATAATCATGTCTTATGTATTATTTTCTTTTGTTGTCAAGGTCCAAGAAACAGTTGTTATCGTTGTTTATAAATAAATCTTTTATTTACATTGCAATGTATTTATGTGGTTGCATGTATAAACAACATATCCCTTACAATACCGACAATCAAGGAACCGTATTCCTTGAAGGACAGACTACCCCCAAACTTTCTTCCACTTTATGATCTCTTGCATTTTCCACGAAATTCCTAAGTACCCGTTTCTTCTAAGGAAAACGAAGTACAAGGCGCAAGTTACAACACTGAACGAATACCCAAAGTACCACTATAAATCCTTAATAGGGTACCTAAGGGTATTTCCGTGAATCCTAAAATTGTTGTGTTCCTTAATTCGACTATTACGTTTCTTTGAAAACAAAATCGAATTTTTGGGAGATCTTCCTATCTCTTCAGATAGATCCCAGAGGACATTGAAGTCCATCGACTGGTTTCCATATCCGTTCTCAATCGATAACAAATTAATAACCAAGTTAAACAACTATGTGATTATGTGCTTATGTACATTACAAGACAAACTGTGCGGACTGTGCAAGGAATTACGTAATTATGGATGCATACATAATTATGGAATTTAGTGCACAGAAACCACAACGAGCTTTGTCATGTGCCTAGAAGTTAACTCTATTCATTTCTGTTTCTGAGGAAGCACCCGTTGAAAATGACTCCGTCAGTTCATTTTTCGTTTCCAAAGATTGTCCGTTGAGGAAATGAATATCCGTTTGTTTCTCCTTTTCATTTCCATTTCTGATGAAGCACCCGTTGAAAATGACTCTGTTTGTTCATTTTCGTTTCTGAAGATTGTCCGTTGAGGAAATGAATATCCGTTTGTCTATCATTTTCATTTCCATTTCTGAGGAAGCACCCGTTGAAAATGACTCCGTAAGTTCATTTTTCGTTTCTGAAGATTGTCCGTTGAGGAAATGAATATCCGATTGTTTCTCCTTTTCATTTCCATTTCTGATGAAGCACCCGTTGAAAATGACTCCGTTTGTTCATTTTCGTTTCTGAAGATTGTCCGTTGAGGAAATGATTATCCGTTTGTCTATCATTTTCATTTCCATTTCTGAGGAAGCACCCGTTGAAAATGACTCCGTCAGTTCATTTTTCGTTTCTGAAGATTGTCCGTTGAGGAAATGAATATCCGTTTGTTTCTCCTTTTCATTTCCATTTCAGATGAAGCACCCGTTGAAAATGACTCCGTTTGTTCATTTTCGTTTCTGAAGATTGTCCGTTAAGGAAATGAATATCCGTTTGTCTATCATTTTCATTTCCATTTCTGAGGAAGCACCCGTTGAAAATGACTCCGTCAGTTCATTTTTCGTTTCTGAAGATTGTCCGTTGAGGAAATGAATATCCGATTGTTTCTCCTTTTCATTTCCATTTCTGATGAAGCACCCGTTGAAAATGACTCCGTAAGTTCATTTTACGTTTCTGAAGATTGTCCGTTGAGGAAATGAATCCCCGTTTGTTTATTCCTTCATTTCCGCTTCTGAAGAATACTCGTTGAGGAAAATGACTCCGTCTGTTCATTTTTCGTTCTGAAGAATGTCCGTTAAGGAAATGACAGGATTATGCCTTACATAACTCTGGTGGTTATTTGACACAAATGTCACAAATAGACTCCTACGAATAAATTTCGGGACGAAATTTCCTAAAGTAGGGGAGACTGTGACACCTGGGTCACTGTGACCATCAAACAAATGCCGAGCCAATGAAATATTGTATTTCATACTTGGGATTTGTAAAAATATGTGTATCGTTTACACATATCAACTCTTGTTCGATTTCAAGCTTTAAATCGCTTTTTGGAGGGTTATACGCGCACTGATGCGTAAATATAACCAGTTTAATGCAACGAACACTCCAGAATAGTGAAATAGGCTTAACATACCTTAAGTAACCTTTACATAACTTAGAAATAAGTTTTGAAGACTTTGGTATGGCAAAATCTAGTTTATTCGCTTACAGGGACTAAATTTGACAAACTGCGAAAGTATGCCAATTTGAACTGTAACAAACATTCCAGAACATGACCATAAGTTAAACACACCTTAAATATCCTTTACATAGCTTAGAAAAAATAGGCTTTGAGGGGTTCGGTGTGCTAAAATAAACTTTTGGGTCATTCAGGGACTAAAAGTGTCAAAAAGTGCACAAGTTTGCACTTTTACGCATAACTTACGTTCTGAATACATCCGGACATCCAAAAATTTATGTAAGCACTAAAATATTTTATTTTAGTGTTTGGCATGAGAAAAATCCATTCGTCGCGCAATTTGGATCGTTTTTCGCGCTTATGCGCATTCCGTCGTAATTAAGCGAACATTGCGTTCGTACTGCCAAACGAACCGACATCCTAGATATTTTTTAGCACATTTTAAGTTCCATATACTTTAACTTCATTTTAGAGCTTTGAAATGGGGTTAACGGGCCTTAAACGCGTCGGAAATGACCTTATAGCACAACAGGGACCAAAATTGTAAATCTGCCAAACTTGGCCCTTGCGCACCGTAAGGGTTTATTTGTTACGGTGCGCAAGCAGGGGTCAGATGCAGCAAAATGTTTTTCTTAGCTGTTAACTGCCCTTAAACACTCTCCAAAGGTCAAGTGCCACATGTTAATCCCTTGTGGTGGCCAAAATCAGTTACCACAACATTCCGACAAGTGTACGGGCTAGATCTTTCCCTCTTCTCCAAGAAACGATCCTAACGGTGAACCGAAATCTATAAATACCCACCTTGTTTTACCCATTTCCCTCACATTTGAATCTGATTCTACACTCTCTAAGTGGAAGTATATGCTTCCTACCTTAGAGTGAATCGGGTTCGAATCTTGCGGGGACCCTTCATAAGTATTCCTTCGTTCTTTTATTGCTTTTCGAGTCTTTTCGAGTCTGCTGTGTTGACCAGTTTATGGTCAATGCGAAGTTCGTTTGAACTTCGCAACGTGAGTGTAATCACGTTGGTTATAGTCCCTTGGGACTATGCCTACTGATTACCACGTTGTATAGGGTCGTAGGGTAAGCGATCTAATAAATCGCTTATACCTTCGAACCCGACCCATTTGGTCGATCATTAGGATCCGACCAAACACATTAGGTGACTATAGTATATAGGGAATAACCTTCCGAGGTTATACCTTATGGTCGCTTCGTTTAAGTAGTTGTATGATAGGTAGTTTATATGCCTTAGGTAAATTACCAAAATACCCCTTTGATGCCAAAATTCGTTTTAAACATATGTAACATAACTTTTGTCATCTAAACTGATTTGACAACCATATTAGACATGTTAAGGCATATTTTACTTGTCATAGGACTAGTTAGGCGTTCTGAACGCGTTTTACACGAACGACGCGTTAAAGTAGCATAAGCTACCTAAACGGGTCGTAATGGGTCACAAACACTTAGGTTAAGTTTCGTTTTAGCATGAAGGCTTTGTTAAACCATATGACACGAGTCTCTATACTCGTTTGGTTTACGAACCCTCATTCTATCCAATCATCCGATTTAGGTCCGGTTATTAACATAGTTACCTATATTAGGTGCCGTTTGATATCCGAGATCTCTAGCATTGTTTGGTTGTTACTCAAGGACTACTAAGCAATCTCAAGTGAGTACATAGACCCCTCTTTTACTGTTTTCCAAACTGTTTTGGGGTGAAACACATGTGCCTACTTGTTACTTTCATGCTTTCCATGCTTTCACATCATATACCTGCTATGTTCGTTAGTACATTATAGTACATGATTTCATTGCATTTCATGCTATGTATGCCCATTGTGTGCATACTTAGTACATCGTTTTACATTACATGCTATGTATGCCCATTGTGTGCGTACTTAGTACGTCGTTTTACATTACCTGCTATGTATGCCCATTGTGTGCGTACTTAGTACATCGTTTTACATTACATGCTATGTATGCCCATTGTGTGCGTACTTAGTACATCGTTTTACATTACATGCTATGTATGCCTATTGTGTGCATACTTAGTACATCGTTTTACATTACATGCTATGTATGCCCATTGTGTGCGTACTTAGTACATTGTTCTACATTACATTTCATGCTATGTATGTCCATTGTGTGCATACTTAGTACATTGTTTTACATTGCATTTTTTGCATATGCTCATCCAGCATATGAACACATTATACTACATTTTGAACCGTTGTAACCATTTGACTAGGTAAACCGTCGTAACCATTTCATTATATGAACCGTTTGTAACTGTTGAACCGTGTGAACCGTTTGTAACTGTTAAACCGTGTGAACCAATTGTATCTGTTGACATGATTTACATTTGACAATAGACATTTGACTATACATAAACATTTCTACAATTGTTAAACATTACATCTTGGTGGTTTGGTTGGAGTAAGTGATTTAAGTAAAGAGGCGTGTGTGATATGATACAAGCATGGTGGATACACCGCTGGTACTTCCTATATATAAGTGTTTGTATGGTATTACATATCGTAGCGTTATTTGGATCATTTCAATTTGAGACATATAACATTTTATACAGATAACATACTTTTCACAAGACATTGTTTTACAAACAACTTATCTTATACAAACTCATTTTACTTGGTTATTCATTTAACCATACATTATTCTCTTATTTATACATATCATCTGAACTTATTGTTTTTCAAACGATTTACAAGACAAAGCAAATTACAAGGTTCATGACTAAACATTTTCTCAAACATAAGTCATGAATTCTGTTTTTCACAAAACCTATGTATCTCACAGGCATTTTTATGCTGACGTACCTATTTTCACATGTGTTTTCAGGAGATGATGCATAGGACTTATCAAGACACACTTAGGCGGACATGTGCCTTAGTGACTTAAAACGAGACAAGAACTAGTTAATTTTTGTTATACTCCTTGTTTCTTGTTTAAAACAATGTAACTCTCTTGTTTGATTAATAAAACGAAACTTCAATTGCCATGGATTTGAAACAATTAATTCTGTTACAACACTCCCCGATGTTTCCGCCACGTTTTGTATGTTCCACGTGGTCGGGGTGTGACATATGGTCTTCAGGCGGGCCGCGTAAAGGTTAATCACATCTTAGGCGGGCCGCGTCAACCCTAGGTTTGACCGGATAAGCCTCCGGATCCACGTGTTACACGCGTGGAAAGTCTAGTGGTTACACGCTAGCCCTAATCTACGTATAGACTGCCCTCGCGGGCCGCGTAAAGAACAAGAGAAGGTTTACGCGGGCTGCGTGAACCTTAAATTTCAGCTATAAATAACTTGGCTCCTGAGCAGTCCGTTGGTGTTGAAACCAAAGTTCAAAAACGAATTCTCATTCCTCTGAAGTTGAATTTTCAATTTATTTAGCGAGGCGCTGCTCCGATTCCGGGTATTAACTCGATCGCTGCTACGATTCAATGTCCGATCGATTGAAACTATCCAATGGATGTTTAAGTGCTGCCCACATTAGGGTTATGCTTTCTCATTCGTCGTGAATTCGATGGATGTTTAAGTATCGCACTTTGTCATTCGTTGTGAGGGTTTAATCTCGTGAGTTATCGTAAATGCTGTATTAGTTACTGACCGAGTTCGTGTGCATGTTTTTAAATTTAGGTTAAAATGCTAATGAGTAGGCTAAGCTCTGCTCATATAAATCTACAATGTGAGTCATTCTCTTTTTATCAAATTTGATTTCAAAATCATGTTTACTTTCAAAGTTATAATTACAGGGATTAAGTCTTTGTAGTCACCAAATTACAGCCGGTATATGGGGTTTGTATACAATACTTGATAACCGTCACCATTGGACAATGAGTTATCCAAGGGGTGATATGACTATAATCACAGACACCATTGGACAACGAGATAGCCAATAGGTGGTCGAGTGATAAATACCGTGGGTAGATGGTTGATATATATAAACATTGTAATCGCTCTTAATACTGTAAATTATAACAAGCGTGTCGTTTTTAGTAAAAAGAATGATTCACAAGTATTTCCCGCTAACAAAACCTTTTTCAAACATGTTTCAGGTGATCTGTTGTGATCCAGGAAAAGTGCCGTGAAGGCACTACAAGCTTAAGGAAGTGGCTCAATATAAATAAAGAAACATGTTTTGTAAAAATAAAGATTCCTCAGTGAAATCATATGATTGTAAACTATCGGGCTTTATCCCGAATTGTGAAATAAAATAATCAGGAAATTTCAGTTTTAAAAAGATCCTGATAAAATCTTCCGCTGTCAACTCAATTAAATAAATACCACGGGATTTTCTGTCCCACGGCTCCTGAACCGGGTCAAACCGGGCCGGGGGCCGTGACAGAAAAAGGTGGTATCAGAGCCACTGATTTAAGCCAATTAAGTATTTAGAAAATACTTAATTTTTACTAATTGCCATTTTTGTGATTACGTGTTTTATTGTTTGAATATCTGTTTACAGTATGGGTAAGCAAAGACTTTCGGATATCTACTATAAATTAGATACTTCACCGAAAGAAAAAGGAACTTCATCCTCAAAATACCCAACAGATACCGATGAAGGAATATTTGTTCGAAAGGCACAATATGAGGAACCACTTTCTCCTAATAAAAGAAATTTGATTATTAGGAAAAGTCAGGAGAAAATCAAGAAATCACAACCAAAAGAAAAAAGGATTAATCAGGAAACCCAGAAAATAGGCAGTAAACCACCATGGGAAGACAAGTTAGATGAAAAATGGGCAGATCTCTATATGCTAGCCACTGTAGCAGTAAATGCAAATCTTTAAATACCCTAACTCAGTTTTAGCACCCATAACACCTACAAGCCAGAAACTTTACCCAGTAAATAAATAAATTTACAGTAAAACCTAGTATGTTTTAATTGTCAGTTATCCTTTGTATTAAATTAGTCACACGATATGCAATAATATTTGAATGGTTATCTGTGAAATTTTGTTATAAAATTTTAACTTAGCATTTTGTGTGTATTTTTGCATATATGCTAAACAACATGAATGAGTTATCTGAAGCACTTCAGAATCTCAATCTCTATCCGGTGAAAATAGAAGTTTCCAGAGATTTTACTGGTAACATACCCGATATAGTAGAACCTATGGAATTCAATGCTCCACCTCTGGAGAAACCAAAGCCTAAGAAAAGGAGAAGATTTGTGGGATGGAGGCGTGTGCGCAGGAGGAAACCCGCCACTAGGAAGATTCACAAAATAGAAAATCCCATAGATAAAGGAAAGGGGATTGAAGTCGGGGAAGGTTCTAGGCAGATAGAAATGGAGATTGGGGAAGGTTCTAGGCAGACAAAGATGGAAATTGGGGAAAGCTCTAGACAAGTTGAGGAGTTACCATTTCAGGAGGAATTGGATCGTGCATTGGCAAGCTGTGATATCGTTAGGCCTGTTAATAATAATCTTTACCCTTATCCTGCTGAAACTTAACTTCCAATAAACTTAGAACCAGCCATTCCAGACCCTCTGATCAACACTCAACCTCTAGGAATGGACGAGTGGTGGACTAATGACTGGCAGTTTCAAAACCTGCTCAACAATCCTTATACCTTTCTCCCTCAGTTCGACCCGGAACCAATACCAAACCCACCAATGAGCAATGAGAATTTAGCTGAACTCCGCCACTTTGGCGAAGAATTGATGGATGCAGGGAATAGAATCCAGGAAATAGGAGGACAAATCTCCTGGAAATATGATGAGAGGGAGCATCGTTTCTAAAAAGATAATTGACGAGAAATAGTGTGGTGTGAGAATGTGAAACTGTGATTGTATAATAAATAGTAAAATATAACTATGTAAAATAATCTAAAATAAAACCTCCGTAAGATAATGGTGTGTAATGATGCATAATATATATATATATATATATATATATAATGGGAATCGAGAAATCAATAATTTTTGGATATATATATGTGTGTGTGGTGAAATTTGTATGATTGTTTTGTATAATTGTTATTTATTCGATACTAATAAATTATATATATTAATTATCAGATGGAAAACGCTAATAAATAACCAGTTAACGAGGTTAACCAATCTGAGCAACACCCAGAGGATCAATTTATGACTAGGCAAGATATAGAAAATATCGTTGCTCAAGGAATAGCCAATGCTATTCCAGCAATCCTTGCTGCTGCCCAGAAACCTGTTGAATCTCAACAAATCATTCCTAGCAAACGTACTTCTGAAGATAATTTCAGTAATAGCGTAAACGGAGGCGGTAATCATACTAATCACAATAATGATTCACGGCAGGCTCCGCTCCCTAAGAAAATGAAAGCTGCAACGCCTGGTTGCACATACAAAGAATTTCTTGCTTGTAAACCCACTGAATTTGCAGGCAATGAAGGGGCGACTGCGGCATTGCGTTGGTTAGAGAAAACCGAGGCAGTAATTACAATAAGTAAATGTGCCAAGGATGACAAGGTCATGTATGCGTCAAATCTTTTCAAAGAAGGGGCGGTAGAATGGTGGAATACAGTACTTCAAGCCAAAGGAAGAAATGTGGCCTATGCCATGAATTGGGAAGAATTTAAAAATTTGATAGAAAGAAAATTCTGTCCTGAATATGAAAAGGAACAAATGGCAAATAAATTCCTAAATTATCGAATGATGGGTGTAGATTGTCGAGGATATACTTCGACATTCTTTGAATATGCTAGAGTAGTACCAACACTGGCTTCGCCAGAATCGGTACTTATTTCTCTCTATATTTGGGGATTGATTGGCGAAATCCGTAATATCATTAAAGCTGCAAGACCTTGCACTATTGACGATGCGGTAGAATTAGCTAACACCCTTACTGACGAGCTGGTACGCACAAGAGATGAAAATAGGAAAAAGGAACTGGCTCAGAAAATTACCCAAGGATTTCGTGTGAGTAATACTAACAACTTCAAGAAAAGAGGAACAGGGCAATCTTCAACTCCGCCGTTCTGCAGGAATTGCAGAAAGAAACATTATGGAAGATGTAATGTAACCTGCAACTTTTGCAAAGTCGTAGGACATCGCGAAGAAGACTGCAGAAAGAAAACAAGGGTCTGCTATAATTGTGGAGAAGCCGGGCATTTTAAACCAGAATGTCCTAAGTTGATTAAACCAGCAGACAATAAAGCTAAACTGATAGACGGAGCTACCAAAAAGAATGTACGAGCATTCCAATTAACTACTCAGGAGGCAGAACTCATCCCAGATGTGATAGCTGGTACGTTCCTAGTTCACAACGTTTATGCAAAAGTATTATTTGACTCTGGTGCAAACCAAAGTTTTATAAATACTTCATTCTGCCAAGCTCTTAACTTACCCATAACCAACCTTAGGCAGATTTTCACAGTTGAAACGGCAGACGGAAATTCTATTAACATAGATAAGGTTTTACAAAAAGAAAATATAGAACTTTCAGGTCATAAATTTCATGCAACGCTATTGCCAATGAATTTAGCTGGGTTCGATGTCGTATTAGGAATGGATTGGTTAGTAACCAACCATGCTCGAATCCTTTGTGATAAAAATTCTATAGAGATTCAGGCACCCACCGGAGAAATGAACGTGATTACAGGAGATAAACTGTGAAAACCCATGAAGTTTATTTCAGTAATGAAAATTGCTAGTTATGAACGAAAGCAAGGAATAGTGTATATGATTTTAGTAATCATTAGCACTAAGGGTAAAGAACTTAAGGAAATTCCTGTAGTTTCAGAATACCCAGATGTATTCCCAGAAGAACTCCCGGGATTACCACCCGACAGGGAAGTATAATTTAGAATTCATTTAATTCCTGGAGTTACACCGATAGCTAAGGCACCTTATTGATTAGCACCTACAGAAATGCTAGAACTAAAGAAACAATTAGATGAGTTGCTCGGTAAAGGTTTCATACAACCTAGTTCATCCCCTTGGGGAGCACCAGTGTTGTTCGTAAAGAAAAAGGACGGTTCGATGAGAATGTGTATTGATTATAGAGAATTGAATAAGGTTACAATTATGAATCAATACCCATTACCTAGGATTGATGATCTTTTCGATCAACTTCAAGGAGCTAGATATTTTTCTAAGATCGACTTGCGCTCTGGATATCATCAATTGAAAGTACAAGAAGAAGACATACCTAAAACTGCTTTCAGAATGAGGTATGGTCAATACGAGTTTACAGTCATGCCCTTCGGACTAACGAATGCCCCTGCAGCATTCATGGACATGATGAATAGAATCTGTACACCATACTTGGATAAATTTGTAATTATCTTTTTATCGACGATATACTTATTTATTCCAAAAGCCAGGATGAACACTGTCAGCACTTGCATGTACTCTTAACTTTTTTAAGAAAGGAAAAGCTTTATGCCAAATTCTCGAAATGTGAATTTTGGCTACAAGAAGTGCAATTCTTAGGACACATGGTGAATCACGAAGGTATTCACGTAGATCCTACTAAAATAGAGGCAATTACTAAAAGGAAGGTTCCACAGTCAGCCATGGAAATTAGAAGCTTTTTAGGATTAGCCGGATACTATAGACGATTTATTAAGGATTTTTCCAAGATAGCTGTATCATTAACTAAGCTAACCTGTAAAGCAGTCAAGTTTGAATGGGGACATAGGCAAGAAGAAGCTTTCAGGATTTTAAAGCAAAAGTTAACAAATGCCCCAATCTTAGCCTTGCCAGAAGGAACCAAAGATTTTGAAGTGTACTGTGATGCTTCAAAACTAGGATTAGGATGTATGTTAATGCAACGCAAGAAGGTAATTGCGTATGCTTCAAGGCAATTGAAAAAGCACGAAGAAAACTATACGACTCATGACTTAGAATTAGGAGCCATAATTTTTGCCCTTAAGATTTGGAGACATTATCTGTACGGAAGTAAATTTACTGTTTATACAGATCATAAGAGTTTAAGATATATATTTGGGCAAAAAGAATTAAACATGATGCAAAGGAGATGGATGGAAATCCTAAGTGACTACGACTGTGATATTCAGTATCACGAAGGAAAAGCAAATGTAGTTGCAGATGCCTTAAGTCGTAAGTACCATGAGAAACAACGATGGATTCGTGCTCTTAGATTAAATATACAGTTAGATTTAATGAAACAACTAAAGCAATTTCAAGAAACAGCAATCAAGGATGATGCTGAAGGAATGAAAGGACGAATAAATGAATTAGAACAATGAGCTGATGGAATTTGGAGATTCCACAAAAGAAGGATTTGGGTACCTAAGCAAGGAGAATTAAGAAATAAGATTTTAGAAGAAGCCCATAAATCTAGGTATACCATGCACCCTGGAAACAATAAAATGTACCAAGATTTAAGAAATAACTTTTGGTGGATAGGAATAAAAAAGGATATAGCTAGATATGTTTCTAAGTGTCTTACTTGTTCACAAGTTAAGGCAGAACACCAGAAACATTCAGGTCTACTACAACAATTAGAAATGCCTGTATGGAAATGGGAACTTATAACAATGGATTTTGTTACTAAGTTACCCAAAACCAGAAAAGGTAATGACGTGATTTGGGTAATTGTGGATCGATTAACCAAATCAGCTCACTTTCTACCTATGAAAGAAACCTTTAGCATGGAAAGGTTGGCAAAGTTGTATGTGGATGAAGTAGTATCTTTACATGGAGTTCCACTATCCATTGTATCAGATAGGGATAGTCGTTTCACTTCTCATTTCTAGACTAGTTTCCAAGAAGCAATGGGAACTCGACTAAATTTAAGTACTGCATATCATCCTCAAACAGACGGGCAAAGTGAAAGGACAATCCAAACTCTGGAAGACATGCTCAGAGCATGTGTGATAGATTTTGGTGGAAACTGGGACGATCACCTACCTTTGATCGAATTCTCCTATAACAATAGCTATCATTCACGCATTGAAGCTGCCCCATTCGAAGCACTGTATGGAAGAAAGTGCAGAACTCTAGTTTGTTGGGCAGAAATAGGAGAAAGTCAATTGTCAGGTCCTGAAATAGTGCAAGAAACTACCCACAAAATCACTCAAATCAAGGAAAGACTGAAGACTGCTCGAGATCGTCAAAAGAGTTATGCAGACAATAGACGGAAGCCACTCGAGTTTCAAGTTGGAGACAAAGTACTATTGAAAGTTTCACCTTGGAAAGGAGTAGTTCGATTTGGTAAGAAAGGAAAGCTAAGTCCAAGATACGTAGGACCATTCCTAGTGATCCAACGTATAGGACCAGTTGCTTATCGCTTACAACTACCAGAGGAGTTAGCTGGAGTACATGATGTATTCCATGTATCCAACCTCAAGAAATGCCTATCAGACGAATCTTTGGTAGTACCTCTCCAAGATATAGAGGTAAATGAGAAATTCAAATTTATTGAGAAACCTCTTCAAATCGAAGATCGAAAGATCAAATTTCTTAAACACAAAAGATTGGTACTAGTTAAAGTCAAGTGGGATTCAAAGAGAGGACCCGAATACACTTGGGAGCTGGAATCGGAGATGAAGCGAAAGTATCCTCACTTATTCCAATGAATCTCGAGGACGAGATTTTAAATCAGGTGGGGAGGATGTAAGGACTCTCAAAATTGTCCTAAAAATACCCGTGTATATAATCCCGGACCCCTGAAACCATACTGTGCATGAAAAACCAAGAAAACAAGAAATATGGTCTTCAGGCGGGCCGCGTAAAGGTTAATCATATCTTACGCGGGCCGCGTCAACCCTAGGTTTGACCGGATAAGCATCCGGATCCACGTGTTACACGCATGGAAAGTCTCGTGGTGACACGCTAGCCCTAATCTACGTATAGACTGCCCTCGCGGGCCGCGTAAAGAACAAGAGAAGGTTTACGCGGGCCGCGTGAACCTTAAATTTCAGCTATAAATAGCTTGGCTCCTGAGCAGTCCGTTGGTGTCGAAACCAAAGTTTAAAAACGAATTCTCATTCCTCTGAAGTCGAATTTTCAATTTAATTAGCGAGGCGCTACTCCGATACCGGGTATTAACTCGATCGCTGCTATGATTCAATGTCCGATCGATTGAAACTATCCAATGGATGTTTAAGTGCTGCCCACATTAGGGTTATGCTTTGTCATTCGTCGTGAATTCGATGGATGTTTAAGTATCGCACTTTGTCATTCGTTGTGAGGGTTTAATCTCGTGAGTTATCGTAAATGCTGTATTAGTTACTGACCGAGTTCGTGTGCATGTTGTTTAAATTTAGGTTAAAAGGCTAATAAGTAGGCTAAGCTCTGCTCATATAAATCTACAATGTGAGTCATTCTCTTTTTATCAAATTTGATTTCAAAATCATGTTTACTTTCAAAGTTATAATTACAGGGATTAAGTCTTTGTAGTCACCAAATTACAGCCGGTATATGGGGTTTGTATACAATACTTGATAACCGTTACCATTGGACAACGAGTTAGCCAAGGGGTGATATGACCATAATCACAGACACCATTGGACAACGAGATAGCCAATAGGTGGTCGAGTGATAAATACAGTGGGTAGATGCTTGATATATATATATATAAACATTGTAATCGCTCTTAATACTGTAAATTATAACAAGCGCGTCGTTTTTAGTAAAAAGAATGATTCACCAGTATTTCCCGCTGACAAAACCTTTTTCAAACATGTTTCAGGTGATCTGTTGTGATCTAGGAAAAGTGCCGCGAAGCACTACAAGCTTAAGGAAGTGGCTCAATATAAATAAAGAAACATGTTTTGTAAAAATAAAGATTTCTCAGTGAAATCATATGATTGTAAACTATCGGGGTTTATCCCAAATTGTGAAATAAAATAATCGGGAAATTTCAGTTTAAAAAGATCCTGATAAAATCTTCCGCTGTCAACTCAATTAAATAAATACCACGGGATTTTCTGTCCCACGGCTCCTGAACCGGGTCAAACCGGGCCGGGGGCCGTAACATTCATGGCAGAACAAACATGATTATTTCACTGTTGAAAACCGTTTTAACATTGTTAAAAATCAGTGTGTTGTAAATCATGGGGGTATTTTATACGTTACATGTTATATTTTCTACAAAAACAGAGCATGTGATGAAGAAAGTTGATGGCGAGACAAAGCTATCTGCATTGAGTTGTCAAATTTTCTTTAAATGTTTTGAATTTTAGGGGGAGTAAATGTTGTCCGAAAATACAAAAACATTTGAAAATTTGAAAAAGCCAAAAACAATAGAAAATCAAAAAGAGTTTTGTGTAAAAAGAGGAAATGATAGTACATCAGTAGACAATTACAGTACGCTAAAGAAATGGAAAGTTAAATGTGATAAACGGTCTTACTGATGATATGCCCGTAGGTTTTTACACGCTTAGTAGATTGATTTCGAGATATAAACCTAAATATCAATAACTTACTTATCTAGTGGGAAACATCTCTCGGATATATGGGTAACCCCCGAAACCTTGTTTGAGAGATTGCTAGATTCTAAGATACTAGGTCTTTATACTGTTTGATATCTGGGGTAGTATACATGGTCTTCTGATATTGCGGAAGCAATGGCCTAGACCTCGTATAATACTTTACGCGCTTAATGCTTACCCTCTGCATAAAAATTGAAAAATATCAAAAGATGTAATTCAAGTGCAGTTGTAAAGAAGATTCCCAAGGGGAACACACCTTAAGTCGAGCCTTCATCTCTTTGATTGAACGATAGTTCATACCTGAGCTCTCAAGGTCTCGCTCTAACCCAGAGAACATATATCAATATAGTATATTCACCTGTAAGACTGAATATAGGGAATCTTGATACGGGAGTATATTCTGAGGTGGGATACGCGAATAAGTTAAGTCCTTAAAACAATAAACCCGTATCTCGAATCAGTTGAACTTTGTGTGAAAATTTAAGTGGATCAGTATACTGACAATCCAAGTGACTCGTTTAGAACTTAAAGTGTTTAAAGCTCAACGGTGCTAGTGATTTGTCATAAACTGATATGATCCTCTGACACGAACTCAAACAAAAATATTGTCTGTAAATATTTCTTTATTGCTTTATGTTTCAGAAAAATACAAAAGGTTTTTGATTCTGCTTTATTTTCGACAACCGATGTCTGAGAGTTGAGTTTCAAAGTATAATTATGCTGAACGTGTTTTTGAAAATAAATAAGTTCATTTATTTGAAACTTGAAGTTTTTAAATGAAAAATCAAAAACTGTTTGTGATATCTCCAAGGTCATTAAGCTGGACTTGGATGATTACTTGATGAAAGTTTTTTATTCTTAAACTGTCAAATATAAAGTCATTTGATAGGGGGAGTGGAGTCGAGTAATCTTAGATGAATTCATATTGTTACATTTGTGTAATAGAGCCAGATTCTTGATACAAAAAGATTTTAAGAGCCAGGTTATCATTCCTGAAATATCAAAAAAGCTTTCACTGTCACATATTTGAAATGCTCCAGCTTATGCTGATAGTTAGGTTTTGAATCTTATATTGTCGTATATCTTACAAATGTTTGAGATGTTGCAGATAATAGTTCCAGATTATGATCCCGATAGCCGAGCCTAAGGGGGAGTCTGAAGACGAGCTCGACGTAAGGGGGAGGTTGTAACCGAAGAACCAGGTGTTGATCCTTAAAGCATGGAAGCTTAACGAAAAGGGAAGCCTGAAGAAAGAGTCTATCGAAAGGCGGAGATGATTCAGAACGCAGAATCAAGAAAAGCTTGAAGAGGGAGTCTGTGGTTGCTGAAGATTGTTAAAGTTTCATAAAGACTCAGAGAGAGAGAAAAGACAAGATGCTACGAGATTGACTACGGAAATATCCAAGGGGGAGTCTGTGAGTGCATGAATGTCTATCGCATCCGTCAATCCGAATCGTAGCAGAAAACTGTTAAAGACATAGTTTTATAGTGTAAAATATAGGGGAAAGTCAAGGTGGCGTGTCTAACTCTATAAATAGGGAAGGAGTGTTAGACATTTAGAACTTTTGCAACCTTTGGAGCTTTGGTGATTAGAGAGAGATTCTAGAGAGAGAAAGTAGCAAAGGTGATTCAAGGTGATTGTATCTTGTCAAATATTCAATCGAATCACAGTTTAGGACATTCTTGTGTTCGATCCACGCACTTGCATGGATTCCGCACATCGTACATGTCGTTTCGCATTCATTCAGGAGTCAAACACGGTCCTACAACGCGTTCACAATGAAGGCCGTTTAGGATGATTAGTGGTCCATTAAGATGAATCGTGGGCCAATTAAGGACAATAATGGTCAATTAGGGTTTATCCCATATACATTTGATACATATTATTTATCTAATAAATAATATATATTAATCACCTACATATTTTATGTATCTTAATAAATAAAATACTCATAATATTTAGCTAATAAATAATTTTCTTCCACCTTTATTTAATTATTTACTTAATTAACTTTTAATTAAATAAATAACTTAAAACTTAATTAACCATTTCATAAATAATTAATTAGTTAAGTGTTTCTTTAAACATCTGATTTGCATTAATATTAAATATCGTGCATTTTACGAAACTATAATATTTATCTCATAAATATTATTCTTTGTTCGTAGTACAAAGTGTAACTCTTTAGATCGTACCTTGTTAATATTAATAACGTTAAAATAATCGAGACTCATATCTTATATCCAACAGATTAACAATAGACCATTAGAATTAATGATGGGATAATTGGGGTCAATGATGATCAATTAGGGTTGTTCATGATCAATTATTATCAATGAAGGTCGTTTAGGACGAACAACGATCCATTAGGATAATTGGTGAGTCAATTAAGGCCAATGATGGTCAATTAGCGTTTTTCATACTCAATTATTATTATTAGTTTTATAAACATCATAACAACTGCCACTTTGTTCGCTGAGGTTTGGTCACTTTTGTCACATTAGTTCAAAACTCAAACCTTTTGAATCTGGGTCCTTGTGGTTTCAATTTTGTTGCCATTTTGATCCAAAAGCAAGTCAGCTTAGATTTCTAAAAAAATCTGTTTTTTTTTTGTCCTTTTCCTCAGTTTAATGAAGGGAAAAATGGTCATTATCAGTTTTATTATAACAAATTATTAATTAAAACAAAATATATTAAATAATTATTAAATAAATATATAAAATTAATATCTAAAGATTTATGCAGGACTCACCACCCATTTCATCTTCCTCACCACCACAACCACCACCAAGCTTCTGAAACACCGAAATCGGGGGGTTGAAAGCCATCTCAACCATTTTAGCCAAGCACATTGCAGCCCCACTTTGCACTCCTCTATTCTGATCATTCAAAGCATCAAACAATGGCTTTACAAACAAAGAAACAACAGACCCAACATTCTCCCCAACACCCCCTTTCAAATACAACCCAGAAAGCTCACCAATTGCATCTCTACACGCATCTTTAACCCCTGAATCTCAATCTTTCAACCTTTTAACAACACAGGCAATGATTATTGTCAAATGGGTAGCTGCAGAATCAGTGTGGGTAGCACATAACAAGTAAAGCAACCGAATTGACTCTTTCTCTCTCTCTCTCTCTCTCTCCCTCTCTCTTTAACATTCAGATGTTAACGAATCTAATAAGGTCTGAAAGGGGTGTTAGTGGTGGTTGTTTCCTTTACCAGTGATGAATGACGGGTGGTCCGTAGGATGACCCTTAAGTGCTATAAACGGTATTTTATTCCTACATTTAATCAAGTAATTGTCTAGAATTAGAAGACTACGGTTTACTTGTTATTTCAGGTGCACAAGGTATAAAACTGGAGCTTAAAATGGAAGGAATACAGAGCATAAATGAAGAAAATAATTTATTGGAATTAAAGAACTAAGAAGATAACATGATAGAGGATAAAATTACGAGAACGTGGGCAAAAACGACGAAGAAAACGGAGTTGAAACGAGAAAGTTATGAAGAAAACAAAATTGCTTAGCTGAAGCCTACCATAGCTTACAGTAGCCACCGTAAGCTACGGTAGACCCTGACGAAAATTGATGTCGTAAGACAGTTTCTTGCCATCGTAGGCCATTTGAAGGCCACCATAAGCTACGGCGGTGGAGCCCAATTCAAAATGTGTAACTCCTTTTTTAAGACAATGATGGTGTGACTTTTGAGGATCTTATCATTTGTGTTCGTTGGAGATCAGTTTGGGGGCGATTTTGGAGACTAGAAACAAGATTTTGAGTACTTTTAAAGCAAGGATTAACATATTATCATCAATGGATTATGGTTTTGATGTTTGTGTGATTATCCGAACAATGATCGGCTAACTTTCTTTGTGTTCTTTCTGGATGTAAGGTTTCTTTGTGATGACTATATTATGTTCATGTATTTCTAGAATGATAATCTAATCATGTTTATTTTTAGTATTATTATGGTGTGAGTGTGATTGTTTGTAACTTGTTAGTAGTGTTTGATCTTTGTTCTGAACCATACGTTCTTGGTGCCGTTGGCAATCGAGATTTAGTAGGAAGGGATTTGGGTTGGATATTTGTTAATTGGTCACCGGGTAACAACCTCATATTCTATGAATAATTGCACACACATGAATCATGTCTATGTGGTTCTTTCTAGTTGAACATTAACATTTGTTGTCATATAAACGAAACCTAAAACCCAGGAAGAATACTCTTTCTCTCAATCGTTTACAAACTCCTTAGTTATTTTCTAGTTAATTTTAGTTCTTAAAACCAAACAACCAAATCATTGAAGTTATTTTTTTGCACTCTAGTTATAATTTAGTTAATTTACAAACTGCTTAGTAAACACACATTCCACAAACTCCATGTGTTCGATACCCACTTATCACTATCTATTTAGTGTACTTGGATTATTTTTGAGCGAGTCTTCGACCTCACGTCAAATTTTGGCGCCGTTGTCGGGGAGTAGTGTGCAATGTGTGTTTTATTTAGTAGTTATTGTTTGTTATTTTTCGGGTTTATGCTGGTTGTGTTTAGTGTGTAGGTATTGACAGGTGCATGCATACGAGAGGCTCTCACAAGCTATCGCTACTAGCATTTGATCTAGAAATTGAACAAACTATTAAACGAAACCAAATCCTACTTTGAGAAAAAAAAATTATTGGATCACCTACTACACCAAACAACACAATGGAACCACAACCTCCCACTACGGGTCAAACAACACCAATCACACCTCTACCAGTTTCTACTACAAATCCTACACCAACAAGTGAAATAAAACCAACCAACACCACATTACCTACAAGTACACAAACAGAACTTTCCTTTAGCTACCATCCTTCAAACCGTGCCACCTTTTACATCTTTCTTCCCAACCCTCGGCCAATCATCTTCTCAACAAATATCACCACCACCTCAATTTCAACAAAATCCATCCATAGTCCATACTACCCCTACATTCCAACAACCACTACAACCGGGTTTGCAATATCAAAAACCTCAATTTCTACAAACTATGGGAGCATGGAGAGATGGATATGATGATGGGTATGAGGAAGATTTCACGGGATACGAGGATGAAGGATATGTTTGGGGGGGGGGATAATGGAGATCAATTGGGAGCTCAAGAGGATTACCCTTATGTGCAAGGACAACGTACGGATGCGATGCAAGGATTTGTTAGACCTCAATAACAACAAGTTGTGCAACAACAAATTGTGCAACAACAAATTGTGCATCAATAAGTACCACAACAAGGGCACCAATTCCAAAGGCCAATGCCTCAACAACAAATGGGTCAAATGTTTCATCGACCACCTCAACTGTTTGCACCTCAAAGACCGATTCAAAGATAAGTGGGTCAACAATATCCAAGAGTTCGATTGGGTGTTCCAAGAAGACATAATCGGGAGGTAGTGAGGGGTATTGAAGCACACTTTGACTGGTTATTACCAACAATCATTCACATGTAGTGATCCCTCAAAATCAACAAGGGAGAACATTTAAAGTTAGAACGAATTCACTCCAAAGTTTTCCAAAGTACAAAGGGTTAGCAACAGAAGAACCCTACTTTCATTTGGAGGCATATGATTCTATTTGCAACACGATTGGCCGTCAAGGGTTTTCGTGTGATGAGGTTAAGTTGGTGCTATTTCAATTTTCATTGGAAGATAAGGCGAATAGATGGTTTTACACTTTACCATCGGCTTCGATTTACACTTGGGCGGAAATGCAACAACGATTTTTGGAAGAATTCTTCACGGCACAAAAGACCAATGATGCACGGCACAATTTGAGAAGCTTCCAACAACAATCGGGCGAAATGTTTCATGAGGCATTCGAAAGATTCAATCTGATGATTAAAAACTGCCCTCACCATGGTATTGAGCTTTGGGAGTTATTGAACGCTTTTCACGAGGGGTTGAATTCTAAAGATGCTCGTGATTTAATGTCCATCACCAATGCTACATTTGGTACAAATTATGAACAAGATGATTGGGCGTTTTTGGAGCAAATTTCGGTCACATCAAAAAGAAAAGCTCAATCATCTAGGATAGCGAGACCGGTTATTACAAGAATGCAAGTACACACAGCGAATGACGGTAATGTTCAAACCTCAAATCAAATTTATGATGTGTGTGGAATTTGCAACGAGTTGGGTCATGCGGCTAAAAATTGCTTAGGAGGTGAAGAGCAATTTGAAGAAGCGAATTCTATTCAAGGTCAGGGGGCGGTGGTAGAAATTTTAATATGAACTCTAACACCTACCACCCCGGATTGCGAAACCATCCAAATTTTCGTTATGGTAATCCTTCTAATCAAGCCAATCCTAATTTCCAAGGAAATCAAGGAAATTTTGTTCCTCCCCAACCATTCAATAATTTAAGGTGCTAATCAGGGCGGGAACAATCAAGGATTTCAAGGACAATTTCAATCGAGTAATGTGCAAGATGGATCTTCGAGTCAAGTTGTTTCGAGTGGGAATGAAGTCATGGATTTGCTCAAGGCGATGCAACTAGAGATGTAATGAAGAAATCAAATGGACGATGCTCGTATTCAAAAAGGTGAAATCCGTGACAAGGCAATTCAGTCTTTAATCACTCAAATGGGTCAACTTGCAAGTGAAGTGGCACTCTTGAAGAAAGGAAAAGGTTAATTACAAAGTGACACGGTGATAAATCCCAAAAACATTAAAAGCGTTAACATCAATGTGGTAAGCACCGTTCTTAATAGTAAATTTAATGAAACATTTCTAACTTCTTCGTATCAAGTGAGTGCAGGTATAGGAAAGGACGCCGAGGTTGGAAATGACAAAGAGCTTGGAGCACCACTCGTGCCTATCCGAGTTGGAAAATTAAAAATTCCTCAAGCATTGTTGGACTACGGGGCATGCATGAGTGTGCTACCAGGCGAATTATATTACATGTATGATTTTGGTCCGCTGCAAGATATAGACACCATGGTGAGTTTGGCGAATGAAAGTTGGAGGTGTCCACGGGGAGTGGTTAGGAATGATATGATTCAGTTGGGAGAATTCGAATATCCAGTGGATTTTCTGGTCTTAGATTATGCTTCTACCAAAATGGCATCACAACAAAGGGTAATTTTAGGTCGACCATTTCTCTATACAACAAATGCTCAAATCAGTTGTAGGGATGGGATCATTACTATGACTGAAAAGAACTATAAGCTATCCTTTGATGTTCAGACTAGGGTGATTAGTTATGAGTCTATTGAAGAGAAGGGTAGAGAGTCTAATGATCATATGAAAAGTGTGTGTAAAAGAATGAAAAAAAATAACCCACCGGGTTATAAAGAAAAGCAGGAGTGTATTTGATTACCCACCGAATAGAAATGAGATGGATGCATTTTACCCAAAGGCACAATGCAATAATGGAGATGGCATGAACCGTTTCTTTGAGCCACCATAAACGGGGGTGGCACGGTCTGGCTGAAGACCCGAAAACTTAGCGCTGCTCAGGAGGCAACCTGGGATTTTACACTAATCTTGTTGTTTCTTTATTTTTCTATGTTTCAGGGCCATGGCAACACTCAAGTGTGGGGAAGATGTGCAGATATTTGTGTGAAGGTGGTTATAGGAAGTCAGATCAGCTACAACATCTGTTGTGTCAAACTTCACCAGGTCAATGTACTCTTTCCTTAGTCTTGTTATGTTCTTTAGCTTTGAAATGTTGGTATTAGTTTGTATGCTTTTGTGTTGTTTTCTAAAAAAAGGTGTTTTGTATTTGGAAAGCGATCATTTCCCTTCAAAACCATACATTGGGGATAATGTATCCCAAATGTGGGGATGGGGGGAAATTTTTGAAAGTTTTTAAATTTTTAAAATCAAGCAAAAAATTGTCTGAAATTGAACACTTAATACTAGAACCGCACGACACACCGTCAACCCCGTATACCTTTTCATTGGTGAGAGTTTGAGCCACTTGATTGCGTTATAATAAAATATTTCTTTGTTGAGAGTGGCAATGTGCGGGTGTGTATTAGAACTTGTGCCTAAATAAGGTGTAACAACCCGCACTTTTGTGCGTTGTTACTACTCATAATATTCGTTACGCCTAGCACCAGAGATTCGGATCATAATGTAACCATATCGTATATATCACTATTCGAAGGATGATCGCATATTTTCGAAAATACAATATCACTATACTACACTATTATCACACTAACACTCACGGAGGCATTGAGTGAGGACCTATTCTACCCTCCTCAGTGGCCGTGATGTGTCGAACGTAAACAATTAACGCTAACAAGGACTCTCGGGTGAGTGTTGTAGCTCCAGTCGTCATGACGATGATGACAATACGAGTAAACGGTACCCCGTCAGTCTTTGTGGCACTACACGAAATAACGTTCACAATGACATCAAGAAAGGACCTATACTACCCTCATTGATGGCCGTGAAACGTCGCTAATAATCGCATACTCGAATCGGAAACCGATTGTTAATTATCGAAACCTTGGATTATGGATACGTAAATACGACCCCTCGTGATATATATATATATAATAATAACAATATAATGATAATATAAATTAATTATGGAAAGTACGCACTTCGAAAGCTATCAAAACGATCAAAACAGAGAAGTCCAACGCGTCAGGATAGCCATTCGGACGGATAGCGATCCGGACGGATGGGCCATCCGCACGGATGGGTCATCCGCACGGATGGGCAATCCGGGCCAGAACTCCCTTCTTCTCCTCTGTGGCCTATAAATACCATGTCACATCACTTGAACAGTGATGTGACAGCTCCTACTCGACCAAACACACTCCAAGACCCTTTTCTCTCGATTCCTCGCGATTCCGGTAAGATTTCAACCTAGAAACTTGTACTTCTACAATCTACACTCGATTCTACATCATTCTATCTTTTAAAACTCAAATTCTAACCGTGAAATCTGCGGATTTGAGGCGTTTTGAGGTGATGTCACCAAGAGTTCTTATGAACTTCAAGTTGGGGTCTCATTTCACTATAAACGACTCAGATCCGGGTGATTTCCACATGTTTTAATGACAAATCTCACCCAAAACTGTGCGATTTCGAGTTAACCATGAAAAACCACCAAGAACTACCAGATCTAATGGAACGGGGTGATTCCCGGCCGTTAGAACGGGTAGGGACTGATGAAATTTCAAGTGTTAGTGCGAAATTACACTACCCTAGTAAAAACGAGCGTATTCCTTCCGTTAAACACTCGGAAACAGTGTTCAGAGTGCGAAACAGACGTGACAAGTCCGCACGGATGACCCTTGTCCGCACGGATGACATGTCAGTCCGCACGGATGACACTTGTCCGCACGGATGACATGTCAGTCCGCACGGATGACATGTCAGTCCGCACGGATGACATGTCAGTCCGCACGGATGAAACTTGTCCGCACGGATGACATGTCAGTCCGCACGGATGACATGTCAGTCCGCACGGATGACACTTGTCCGCACGAGTCAACAACTAATCCGATCGGGTAGTCTGTCATCCGACCGGATGACAGCCATCCGACTCAGGTCCATATGCCATCCGTTCGGATGAGCCCATCCGAATGGGTGAGCACCATCTGACCAGATGACTGACTTTTCAATGCTAATCTCGCCTAACCGTACATCGTTTACTATATCCTTCAATGATTAACGCAGACGCACTCGCAACCGACCCAAACAAGTTGTATTCCCGCTAAATACGCACTGTGAGTATACTTGACCCCTTTTTAATCGAATTTTAGGTGTAACATACGTTTCTAACAACTCGAACTCATCAAACGAATTATTCAATCAATTGAATTATCACTTGCGAATAACTGTTATGCATAGATATACGTGATGCTAGTTGCATATGTGCTAGGGCTTATACTCGCGACGTCCCACCACGACTAGTATAGTACTATTATGCCCGACGGGGTCTAGTTATGCCATCGTACATTCGAGCATCGAGGACTTAGTTGGTAGTATCAGTTTTGTGAGTATATATGTCGTGTATTACGTTTATGCATGTGGAAATTCGCAGCTCTTTTAATCTATATGCTATACTTATCAAACCTGTATACTCGCCAATACTTTTATATTGACAAATATTTTAACGTATGTTGCAGGTTAGATCGCAGACTTTATCAAATCAAGCTAGGAAGTCTAGAAACTCAACTAAAATCTAGGTTGTCGGATTTGTATTGTTCAAGAGGGCAAGAAATCTGTGATAACTTACGTGATTGTATTATTTGTTAGTATGGGATAACGAATGTATTAAATATTATCGCAATATAGTTGTTATGGATTCTCTTGAGCAATCTGATTCGCCTAGTGCCGTGCCCCGATGATTCCGCCATCGGTTGGGGTGTGACATAAGGTTTGAGGCCTTAGCTTAACATGAATGTGAAAATGATAAGGGCATTTAGGTAGCCTTGTCAAGGTGTGTGAGAGTGTCGGATTTGGGGGGTTGGACCTCATA
Source organism: Helianthus tuberosus (assembly GCA_030545235.1). Classification (NCBI taxonomy): domain Eukaryota; kingdom Viridiplantae; phylum Streptophyta; class Magnoliopsida; order Asterales; family Asteraceae; genus Helianthus; species Helianthus tuberosus. The sequence goes on along the minus strand of CM060417.1, from coordinate 78,611,335 downwards.
AATTATAAATGAGCTTGGTAGCGAGAGGGGAGGGGGTTTGGACTTTTAGTAGCCAATTTTGAGCCTAGAGCCCATCATTTGATAACCCATGCCTATCTCCCTAAAAATTCACCTATATTCGACCCGGTTTATCAGCATTAGTACTTCGTGTTATTGTGTTTGTTATGTTATGCTATAAAAAACGAGAAAATACAAAAAGAATGGGAATAAATGTAGTAGTTATTGAAGAAAAAAAAGAAGAAGGAAAAAAGAAACAAAAAAAAAAAAAAAGAAAGATGCAATGTATTGTATATAGGTAGTTATGTTTGTTTAGATGGAATAATAAGACCGGTTCGAATCATGTGCTGCTATACACATATCCCTTCATTTCCTACCCATATACCTAGCCGTGTTACAACTTTTAAGTCCCTTTGATTTACATGCATGTCTTAGCAATTATTTGGGCAAAGGACTAATTTGTGTACAAGCATATTATTGCACAACCATACATTTACCTTGAGTGTGTTCTAGCTCATTGTTGCTAATCATCATTTGTCACCGAGAGGAGCGTTATTGTGAGGGATGTGTTGTGCGGGTTTCTAGGAAAGGTTAGTAAAAATATTGACGTTTGTTAATTGATTTATTTTGGGATCGTTTGTGGAGTTACGAGATTGTGTTGGATGAGTTGCTTGGGGGCAAGCAACGGTTAAGTGTGGGGATGTGATGGGTGGTCCGTAGGACGACCCTTAAGTGCTATAAACGGTATTTCAATCCTACATTTAATCGAGTAATTGTCTAGAATTAGATGACTACGGTCCACTTGTTATTTCAGGTGCACAAGGTATAAAACGGGAGCTTAAAATGGAAAGAATATGGAGCATAAATGAAGAAAATAATTTATTGGAATTAAAGAACTAAGAAGATAACATGATAGAGGATAAAATTACGAGAACGTGGGCGAAAACGGCGAAGAAAACAGAGTTGAAACGAGAAAGTTATGAAGAAAACAAAATTGCTTAGCTGAAGCGTACCGTAGCTTATGGTAGTCACCATAAGCTACGGTAGACCCTGACAAAAATTGATGCCGTAAGACAGTTTCTTGCCACCGTAGGCCATTTGAAGGCCACCGTAAGCTACGGTGGCCACCATAGCTTACAGTGGAGCCTAGTTCAAAATGTGTAAATCCTTTTTTAAGACAATGATGGTGTGAATTTTGAGGATCTTATCATTTGTGTTCGTTGGAGATCAGTTTGGGGGTGATTTTGGAGACCAGAAACAAGATTTTGAGTATTTTCAAAGCAATGATTAACATATTATCATCAATGGATTATGGTTTTGATGTTTGTGTGATTATCTGAACAATGATCGGCTAACTTTCTTTGTGTTCTTCCTGGATGTAAGGTTTCTTTGTGATGACTATGTTATGTTCACGTATTTCTAGAATGATAATCTAATCATGTTTATGTTTAGTATTATTATGGTGTGAGTGTGATTGTTTGTAACTTGTTAATAGTGTTTGATCTTTGTTTTTAACCATACGTTCTTGTTGCCGTTGGCAATCGAGATTTAGTGGGAAGGGATTTGGGTTGGATATTTGTTAATTGGTCATCGGGTAACAACCTCGCACTCTATGAATCTGAGTACTTAGTCCCCTTTCATCATAATTAATTGCAGACACATGAATCATGTCTATGTGGTTCTTTGTAGTTGAACATTAATATTTGTTGTCATATAAACGAAACCTGAAACTCGGGAAGAATACTCTTTCTCTCAATCGTTTACAAACTCCTTAGTTATTTTGTAGTTAATTTTAGTTCTTAAAACCAAACAACCAAATCATTGAAGTTATTTTTTTTTGCACTCTAGTTGTAATTTAGTTAATTTACAAACTGCTTAGTAAACACACATTCCACAAACTCCCTGTGGTCGCTACCCACTTATCACTATCTATTTAGTGTAATTGGATTATTTTTTAGTGAGTCTTCGACCTCACGTCAATGAACAGGGGATGGTGGTTTGGTTGTGATGGCAGGGACGACGGCGGTGGTGGTGGCAACGTCGGAGCAGGTGCTGGAGTGGAGGTGTGAAGGTGGTGGCGGTTGGGGTTTGGGGTTGGTGATGTGGAAGTGTGAAGGTCGTGATGGTGGTTTGGTCATGATGGCAGGGGCGACGGCGGTGGTGGCGGCAGCGTCGGAGCAAGTGTCGGAGTGGAGGTGGTGATGGTGGTTTGGTCGTGTAGATCAGAAGGGCAAAGAGAGAAGAAAAGGAGAGAGGGTGTGGGTGGGCAAAAGGATTAGGTTTTTTTTATTAATTAGAGTCCAAAACTGATAATTTGTTATAATAAAACTGATAATGACCATTTTGCCCTTCATTAAACTGTGGAAAAGAACAAAAAATCAGATTGTTTTTGAGAATTCTGAGCCGACTTTGATTTTGGACCAAAATGGCAACAAAATTGAAACCACAGGGACCCAGATTCAAAGGGTTTGAGTTTTCGACAAAAGTGTCAAAAGTGACCAAATCTCAAGGACCAAAATGGCAGTTTACTCTTAATATTATTAAACAACTATCATTTAAAACAAAAGAGTAAAGTGCCGAAATGGTCCCTGAGGTTTGGTCTCTTTTGCCACATTAGTCCAAGACTCAAATCTTTTTAATCTGGGTCCCTGTAGTTTCAATTTTGTTCCCATTTTCATCAAAAATCAAAATTTAGTCAAAATTTTCATTTAAATCTAGCTTTTCTGTCTTTTTCCACCTTTTTAATGAAGGGCAAAATGGTCTTTTAACGTTTTATTATAACAAATTAAAAAAATCTGACAATTTTGCCCTTCATTATAAAGGGAGGAAAAAGGCAAACAAATTGGATGTTAATTGAAAAATCTACCCAGATTTTGCTTTTGGATGAAAATGGCAACAAAATTGAAAACACATGGAACCAGATTCAAAAGATTTGAGTTTTGGACTAAAGTGATAAAAATAACCAATCCTCACGGACCATTTTGGCAGTTACTCAAAATAAAATAATAAACTTCATAATCAGGGATCTGGTTTGTGTAAGTTATCCATTTCTTCACATATGTACTTATTTACGGTTTTCTACAATGTCGAAACCTTGAGTTTCTTGTTTCAAGCTATACTATCGTGAAAATATACATTTTTTTCTACAATGTTGAGGGTAGCCCATCCAGCTGCTCGAGCTGGAATTCATGTAGGCGATGAGTTGGTTGATGTAGGTCAATGGTATGATAATGGATGGTATCTCTGATCCTCATTTTGGGATATATTTGTTTACCTATTTAACAATGGTATACTATTGTTGTTGGACAAGTAGGCAAATATCAATTCAAATAATGTGATAATATTTCTCATGATCTTTACATTCATGACAATATATCATACAATACATATGACTAAATCTTGTTCATCACCTGGATGAAAGGCTCATCGGGACTAGCATTGAGCCTGCTACATTAATTAAATAATTTTTTTTTTTTTTTTTTTGCCAAAGGCCTTCTAGTCCAATGGCATGGGGTGATGGTTAAGGCTTGGGATCTCTAGAGTCATCATGTTCCAAACCTAAATCAAGGGGGTTTTCCCACAGTGGTGGATTTCCTCCTTGATGGTGTTCCTTGGTGAATCAGGCCAGGAGCGTTCCAGGAAGACTCACTCGGGTAGCAGCGCTAGTCCCAAACGCTGATAAAAAAGAAAACAATTTGATTTTTTTATTTAATCTGGAACACCTATGGTTCGACACGTCGTTACTATATATAGGGTGAAATTTAGAAATTAAATATACATTTTTTTAATTCGTGAAAATTTATGACGACGAACCTATACTGACGAGTTGTCGTCGGCAAAGGGTAACCTATAGAGACGACAAAGGCGATGGCTTTTGCCACCTATAGTAACAATACAATGGTGACGAACTGATCAGCGACGACATGTCGTCGGCTTGATAAATGTAACCTAGCTATAATTTCATGTTCTGTTTCTTTCTTTGTCTATGCTCTTCCTGGGGAATGGAATGGTTTGGTTGGTAAATTTTCTATGCTGTTCCACAAATCTCCTTGAAGGGAATTGTGGTGGGGCGTTTGACCGCATGTGTCATAGCCTGTTCTAGTTATGCAGTAAACAAATTCAATAATATCGCCTGCTCCAATTATGTGTCAACGTCAACTGCTATATTTTGACCGCATATAAATTTATACAAACGATACTTTCTTTTCCATATTTTATGTTTATATTTATAAAATATATATATATGAAAAATATTATCATACTAAATTTAAAGTTATTACCGTATATAATATGGATATTAGTTTCATATAATTCTATTAACTTATTCCCATGTTCATCCTCCCTATATAATTAAGGGCTCGATCTCTAGCAGACTATTCAAGGTTCAATTAGTTCCTTACCTTAATCTATCTTTTTGTGTTTTATACTTTTATTTCTGTATTAACTTGTTCTTCAAGTTTATTAATCACATAATATAAGGGATTATCTTGCAATCATACTATCCAAGGATTAATTCTTTAACATTTGATTAGGTTGAATTCAATCTAACTGGCACAACTTGGATTTGAAATTTCCCTTTTTTTTTTTTTTGTTAAAGAAACAATAATAAGACAGGTTTTTAGGAACTTAAGTATTTTGATTTCTAACAAACTAAGTAAAAAAACTATTGAATGCGTGGTAACTGAGAATATGCATCAACTGAAAGACAGATCATTTCAAACTACAATACTATCATCAATTGCTACAAATATGTACATGGAAATAAAAGACAGTGATGATGGTGTCCCTTAAAATCGTGTTAGGCGATTTGAGTTTCTCCTCCAACATTGTTAGCTTGTAATAGTGCTTATACCTTGAAGAACTTTAAATCTGCACAAAAGTGATCAGCCAAACATAAATGTTGTTATAAGAATTTTCTAAATATTCTTCTTAAGTTGCTAAACAACGTGTGCAAACCCTAGGACTATACGTACCCTAGCACGACATCATTATATTGATTTACCAATTTTAGGCTAGGGTTTTGGCTCTTGATCTTGATTCAGCTAAGAATCAAGCAATGGAATTTGTGTTTTAAACGAGATGATTGTAACGTTAAGGATGTATACAGTTGTACGAAGATGTAATACATAGAACTAGTCAAGCCTAACTGGTACTAGTGGATTTGCAATTACAATACCCCTTGTTTATCTACAATGCAACATATTTCTCCTTACTAGATTTATTGATAGAGGATTTTCAAATACAATTTTGTTGTATAAATAAACATATGCCAAAACCAAATAAAGATGAATAGTTTTAGAAGTTGGATCAAACAAATAGATCACTAACTTATGTATGTATATGAACTTTGCAACTTTTATGTTGCAAACTGGAACACATAGAACAAAGCTCTCAGAAGGGAGAAGGAAATAATAGGTAATGACAGAAGTATAGAGAGCACGAAGGAGTGAAATGCAATATCTATGTGCAATTCATGCTTCTCTGTGCTCTCTATCTTCTGTCAACATCCATCATTGTCTCTTCCTAGAACTGATTGACGAATCTGAAAAGATAGAAATCGATTTACAAAAGTTTATGACAACCGAACTGACCGGTGTTATATCTAATTCCATCTTGGCATGTATACGCACTGAATATCCATTAATTTTTTGTTATTTAGCTTGAAATCCTCAAACAAACAAACAAACATGCATACCTAGAAAAGTTCCACGCCTAACAAAGCTATTGGTATGGTATAGAGAGGTGAGATGAGGACAAACATTTCTTCTATCTCAAGGATAGAGAGACTGCTCTTACTGAGATCCCCGACTCCAAACACCTTTTTTGACGTGTAGGTTTACAGTCGAGTAATCCAAAAATTGAAACCATCAATTTCTGCTTAATAATTCAAATGAAAAAACACATGTACATTGGAGATGTGCTTGTAATATGTGTGTACGAATCTATATATGATCATAATCAAGAGTATAAACATACCTAGTTAATATATCATGTATAAGGAGATAGACCACAAACAAGTACTGTGATGCGAATTGTTCTTCGTCTTCTGCCAGCACCATCTTCATGACTACCCCCTCCCACTCACAAGTAGGTAGATAGAGAACAGGAAGGAAGAAAATGGTGAAGTTCTATTTCAATGAATAGAAGATCTCACGTTGCCTCTATTTATAGAGGAAAATCTCCTTTTTGGGATTTAAAAATAAAATAAAAATCCTTTTAGTTACATGATAGGAGATAGACTAGTGATTACGAAATTTTGGCTCAAGTTACAGTCTTTGTGACTCATTAACAACAGGTGTCAATCTAATACCCAGTAGATATTACCGATAGACTTTTAGTTGGTGATCACTCAGAACATAATACAGAATCTCCAAAATAGAATTTGTTCTATTTCGCACCTAGCCACTAATACGATATATGAATATTATCACATCAAACATTTATATTCGTTTAAACAACCATCACAAATATTCGTAGATTCTTGAAAAGGATATACTTACAATTTTAAGTGGTTAAGCAACATATGATGAAGTCAGCCATACAATAGATGTGTTGACAGATAAGAACGATTTTGTTCCTTATGTTTATAATACCAGTTTTATTTCTCCTTACATAACTAATCTTTGTATATACTAAAATGGGATTAGCATATTAACTGGAATTTAATAGACTTGCACCTCTCAAAACTGACACGAGTAAGAATTTTTAGGGAGACGTATTGATTGTTCTTAGCTTTTCTTGGTGTGTAGGATTTGTCCTATCATTTTGTTTGTCTTTCTTACTTGGTGTCGGTGCTATGTACATTTTGTGTCGTCCCTTTTCTTTTCTCTTCTATTGCTAGTGTGCATTTTATCCTTTTATTTGTATGCTATATTGTAAATAATAATATAATTAGTTGATTTCCCCTGCGCTTCGCGACTGTATCTTGATCGGTATCGATTCGGTTTATTTCGTACTGACACAATACATGCATTCGGTATAGCAATCAACATCGACCGAAAACCATAAAACGAACACGGTGCCAATACCGATGTTGTTGGGTCCGGCTCAATATGGTACAGTACAGTTAATAGTGATACTATCAGTTTATTGAAACTAAAAGCAAAAATATAAATACCGGTACCAAATATCGATGTTGTTCGTTCAGTTTTACGTCCGGTTCAGTAGTGACACAGTGTCTACTTTCAATAAGATTTGCTGAAAGCCATAATAAATATGAATACCAACACTTATGTTGTTTAGTCAGTTTTCTTTTCGGTATGGTGGCAGCACGATTTCCATCTTCAATAAGATTTATATTAGAATGTTGGAAAAAAAATACATAGATGTTTCTTTAGGTTATTTTAAAAAAAAATTAACGTATACAAATTATTTAAAAATTATATTAAATGAACAATACCTAAAACAAATACTTTAAAAAAGTTATTTATTATTCATGATCCCTCTACTTTAATATATAAATATTATTAATAAACAATCAAATGAACACTAAATAAGATATTACTAAAAACAAATCTTTAAAAAAATTCACTGTTCATGCTAACTTTCTTTTCATATATAACTAGCGGACTTCCCCCGCGCGTTACGACGGGAAGTCTATATCGGTTCAGTTCATAAGGTATCAGGATCGTAACTGGCACTTTGCATAGCGATCGAAAGATAAACCCAACAAAAGTCATGATATGCCCTAAAAGATATCGACACATATTTTACATCGATCAAAAACTTTAAAAATGAATATTGACAAAGGTTTTAAAAGTACAAATACTGGTACCGATGTTCAGTTGAAATCGACGTGGTACCGATGTTATTCGAACGATATCAATTTTGTTCGTCAGTGACACTCGTTGTAGCTTATTTCTTGTAATATAAAAAAGATACTCTATTCTGCTACCGAAGTTGTTCGAACAAAAAAAATCAATTATAATTGACTAATTCAATTTTTAACAAAGCTTTTATCGTAACACAGATAAAATAAACATGTCGCAACGGTACTTTTATAGTTTTATAAAGCATTACAATATATTATTAGAATAACAAAAATAAGTGTTACTTCATAAATAATTGTATCTTAAAATTTCTAAGAAAAAATAAAATGTGTTTGAAAATAATTATAACAATAAAATCTTAAAAATTAAGAAAAAAAAAACTATATGTTATCATTTATCTCTACTCAAGTTAATATATTAAGCGCTTATACATAGCATGGCATTATAGTAATAAAATATTAAAAAAATGTTATAATGTAATAATAATATTTAAATATATTTTTACTATTCATCAACACTTAGATTAAGCGCTTATACATAGCATGGCATTATAGTAATAAAATATTAAAAAAATGTTATAACGTAATAATAATATTTAAATATGTTTTTACTATTCATCAACACTTAGATTTAATATGTATAGTAGAATTTCACCGCGCGTTGCGGCGTGAATCCGGTACAATTTATTACGGTATCGCTACGGTATCGACACTCGATATAGAAACCGAAAGACAAAACTCAAAAATAAAGTCATGATATGCGCAAAAAGACAACGATACATATTTTACGTTGACTAAAACCATAAAAACAAATATTAGTAATGATTTTAAACGAATACCAATAATGATTATGTTGGTACCGTTACTGGTGTTGTTCGCCTAAAATTGACGCACCACTAATATTGTTGGGACGATATACGTTTGGTTCGTCACAGTATTGGTACGATACCAATGCCCACTATAGTTTACGATATAAAATAGATACTATATATTGTTACCGAAGTTGTTCGCACAATATTGATTCAGTTCATTGTAAGGAAAAAAATGTATAAGTTTTCGTCAGGGTACCAGCTTGGTTGATGACACTAAAGAACAAAAAAATATTTCGATTTTGAACAAAGCGTTTAGTGAAACGAAGATGAAATAAGCACGCCCCGTTAATTCTGAAACCGATTACACTATATTATTGGAATGGCGAAAAGGGTAACAACATCAAAATATAAAAAAAGTAATATGTACGATTGTGCTAACGATTACTTGTACATTACCACTCACAAAAAAACTCGGTTTTAGAAAGAAAAAAACTTTATATCAAAACATAAATAAAATCAGACACGTCGAAACAAGATACTAAAATTTATATAAATTATGATATGTATAATAATAATATAATTAACTAATAAAATAATTGAAACTGAAAAACAATATTAAACAATCTATTACGTAATAAAATAATTGAAAAAAAAACAATATTATAAAAATATGTGAATACTATTCATCATCAGTTGTTTTTAATATGTATAACTAGTTTTTGCCCCGCCCGCGTTGCGGGGCAATAAACCGAATATTTCTCTCTCATAACATGTATGTCTGTATAGAGGGCAAAATCGTAACTATATTTTGAGCTGGAGGCGAAATCATAATTTTAAACTGAGAGCAAAATCATAATTTTGAGCTTCGGGGGGGGGGGGGGGGGAATCATAATTTTATTTTGAACTGTGGACAAAAACGTAATTTTTAGCTGAGGGCAGAATCGTAATTTTAAGGTAGAGGGAAAACCAACATTTTATTTTGAACTGGGGGCAAAACCGTAATTTTAAACGAAGGGCGAAACCGTAATTTTAAACTGATAACAAAATTAAAAATGAGTTTTTGAACCGAGGGCAAAAAAGTAATTTTGAGCTAGGGGCAAAATTATAATTTTATTTTGGGCTGGGGGCAAAAACGTATTTTTAAACGAATGACGAAAGCGTAATTTTAAACTGGGAATAAAACTAAATTAAAAAAAGTTTGGTCCAATGGGGGAGTGTCAGGCAGCTGGCTGGCACTATTCTCCCCAACATGGTAATTTTAAATTGAGAGCAAAATCATAATTTTGAGGTTGGGGGGGGGGGGGGGGGGGATCATCATTTTATTTTGAACTGTGGGTAAAAACGTAATTTTTAGCTGAGGGCAGAATCGTAATTTTAAGGTAGAGGGAAAACCAACATTTTATTTTGAACTGGGGGCAAAACCGTAATTTTAAACGAATGGCGAAACCGTAATTTTAAACTTAGAACAAAATTAAAAATGAGTTTTTGAACCGAGGGCAAAAGCGTAATTTTGAGCTAGGGGCAAAATTATAATTTTATTTTGAGCTGGGGGGCAAAAGCGTATTTTTAAATGAAGGACGAAAGCGTAATTTGAAACTGGGAATAAAACTAAATTAAAAAAAAATTGGTCCAATAGGGGAGTGCCAGGCAGCTGCCTGGCACTATTCCCCATCATGGTTTTTGTATATGTAATAATAATAATAATAATAATAATAATAATAATAATAATAATAATAATAATAATAATAATAATAATAATAATAAGATTTGCTAAGCCCGAGGTGTCATTAATTAGGAGTAGCCTCTAGCTAATGAGCAGGTGATTGAGTAGTAAGGGGGAGACCTGCTGTTCTAAGTAACCCATGTTCGATTTTTAACCTCCTCATTAGTTTCTACGGCGCCTAATGATGATGGCAGACTAGGCGGAGATCGCTAGTTCAATCCTTGAACTGATTGGTTTTTACTTCACCACATTATCGTGCCTTCGGGCGAATGTTCATGGGCTTCGATCTAGGTGAGGGTTTTCCCCGGTTCAAAGATAAGGGTATCCCGATGTGATGAATTTCAGCCACTACTCTAGGAGTGAGATATTTCTAGAGACTTTTGTTTCTTATGGATATTCTAGGAAATTGTGTATCAAACAAATCAAACTATTATAAAAGAACAAAAGCTGCATGTGAATTACTATTAGGGTGTAGGGAGTGATTAGACACTTTAAAGTGGTAAACTTTAAAATCTATCAATAAAAGTGTGTCATGTCATTCAACTTGAAAGTGGTAAACTATGCTGAAAAGTGTTGGCAATTGTTAGACTCTTCATGAATTGGTAAACTACTTTTTATATTTTTTATTTTTTTAATTTAAGATAAAATGAATAAAACATCAAACTTTTGTAAATAAAAAAAAAGCATTAAATTAAAACGTAAGTTTAAAAAAACTAAAAATTACAAGGCCACCCATATTTTTTTTGCGATCTCACGTTTTCTAGCGAGTGTGATTTCCAACTTCGAACATTGTCGTGAGGCCGATTAAACGTCTCCAAGTCCTTGTCGAACATAGTTCGTCGCAACGCCTCTCGTTGCTCATCCGCCAACGTCATGTATTTTTCTTCTCGTAAACGTTTAATATCCATCAACTCCTTCTTCATGGCCTTGTATTCTTCGAATCTACCGGTTATATCTCTTGGATCTTCGTTTCTTGAAGACGGCCCTTTGTCCTTTTTCTCCTTTCTCTTTTGTCGTCTTGGCGAGGGATCCTCGTTTATGTCGGGAAGACCGCTCGAGACTTTGGTATTCGGTGTATTCGCTTTATAATTTCGCGAATCCGACGACTTTCTTTTTTTACTCTAGTCGGAGCTTTCTTCACCCAACAACGGCATCGGCAACCACTTTTGATTTGTTCTAACGAACTCCCACGCCGCAACATGAGGAAAGTCATGTTTTTCTTTGTTTTTGTAATCCTTTAGCGCTTGCTTCATTATATAAGCATTGTCGCACCCGCTAGGACGTCAACGATCCTAAAATAATAAATTAACAACAAATTAATCCACATACTTCATTAAAAAATAAACCGGATATAAATATTAAAGTTTACCGCTTGATGATATAAACCGTTGAATGTGTTCAATTTTGTTTGCATCGTGGGCCATTTTGATCGAACTTGGTGGTGGCTTCGGTTACTTCCTCCAACCGTTTGATTGAAGTGCTTTAGAACTTGCTTCCAAAAACCATTCGCCTTTTGTTGATTGCCTTTTCTTTTATTCAAAGTGCAAGGAACATAAGCCTTTGCCAATGCCTCTTCTTGATTAGACGTCCAATTTTCCCGTTTCGCTTTTCCTCTTCTTTCCATTGCTGGTTCATTTTGGTTCACGGGATTTTCTTGAACGACAACATCTTCATCCTCATTATAATGTTGCTCTTGGGTATCCGACACGAGCTCTTTTAGGAGTTATCTTGTATGTCTCTCGGTGATTGTGAGCGTGGGGTTTGAAAAGTAAACGAGTATAACAACCCTCCTAAATTATATCCGACATCCCTAAAATATTTATAATATCCCTATACGCCTTAAAATACACCCTGTATACGTATAATAGCCCTAAATACCTTTAATTTTATTTAATTAAAATAAAAACAATTTTTAAAGGATTCTGGCGGGCCGCGAAGACCCCCTCTTTGTCTTACGCGGGCCGCGACAGGTCAACCACCAGGCCACTCCCGGTGGTGCCACGTGTCATAAAGCGTGTGGAAGCTATGGGTCGAATCAGCCAAGCTAGGGCCTACCCTAGCTGGCCTCGCGGGCCGCGACGCCCCTTTCCTTCTCTTACGCGGGCCGCGACAAAGTGCCTGATCAGCACTATAAATAGGGTCGATCAGTTTCAATTTCAATTCGTTCATCTCGATCTTTCTCTCTCAAATTTCTGATATAGTAGAAAATATAATCGAGTATTATACCCCCTAATTAACGAAGTTCTGCCCCGTTGTAAGTATTATAACCCCCGGTTACGTATTAGATACGCTGCCCCATTGATCTAGTGCTCTGTAACGGCTGTCGTGGCTCTGCCTGACGTAGTCGTTGGAGTTCTGTCTCGGGGAGGGTATAACTAATGTAAATATTGGGTTATTATACTAACGCGTGTGCATTGTTTAATTAATAGATTATAACCAGGAAACCACCAGGAAAAGTCTAAACTAGAAATGTGAGTAATCTCTTTTTTGTAAACCTTTTTACAAACTATTTTACAAAACCTCAATGCTTTATTATAATTAAACAGTGATTGAGTATTTGTAATTCTACAATTATCGTCGGTATGTTGGGGTTTTGTATACAAAATTTGTTGCTACACTATGAGTAGTAACATGACCACAAGTCGGGTCGACATTACCGTGGGTGGTAATTAAGGTAGAATAATAAACAAATGTAATTGCTGATTGCCCTCAATACTGTATAAGGATAAAACATGTCTTGATTAAATTGAGATTCACTCACAAATATTTTCCACTGACAAAATGTTTTTAAACGCGTTTCAGGTAACAAAATGTGAAAGACAAAATAGAAGCCATCTGGAGAGCACTGAATGCTTGGAAAAATGTGGCTATAAAAGTTACCTAATAAAGAAAGATATTTTATTCAATAAAATAAAGTTTATCCCTATAAACATATTTGTAATGAAAACATGGGTTTTATCCCATTATGTTTATTAGTATAAAATGTGGTGTTTACTCTGATAAAATATTTCCTAACTACGGTCCTGATGAAAATTCCGCCGCCCAATAATGATAAACACCGATACCACCATCTCTGAGTAGGCCGCGACCGCCCGCCTCCTGAGACAGGGGTCGGGGGTTGCGACAGAAGGTGGTATCAAAGCTTAGCTACTGATTTCATCCAAAGAGGTGTTCTGCTGACATTGAAATTATAAATTTGTTAGGAAATAATCAATGAAATTATGTGCATACGTGTAGAATTATTATTTTGTGTTATTTGACAATTTGTTAGTTTACAGTATGAGTGATCAAGGACCTTTGGACGCTTACCGTCAACTGTCCAACTCTCCTAGGGATGAAGGAACCTCTTCGTAGTCTACCCCCTCGGGGTATTCGGCTGATACCGAAGAAGGGATTTTCGTGTTTAAAGCACAATCTGAAGAGCCATTCCCTCCCAAGAAGAGAGGATGGTTCAGCAGAGGAGCTCACGAGCGTAGAAAAAGGATGAGAAAACTTCAGCAGCAGCGAGCTCTAGCAGCCGCGAATAGGGAAATGAACGTTCAAACACAGGATATAATCTCAGGAGACTGGCAAACTTCCATATACTAGCAACCGCAGCTGCAGACCCTAATCTAGAACAACTCATAGCACCACTACAGTTGTTCCCGACACAATCCATGGAAGTAGAAATTGACCCAGCTAACCAGAACCCACTACTTGACCTAGACCCAGCTGAAATCCCTAGAATACCAGCACCCCATCCCCCAGACTATGACCCATGGTTTGACGACCACAGGGATTGCCAGCAACGTTACCCAATCCCAATAGAGGAGCCCATGCAAGATCTAGTAGGACCCTACCCAGACCTTGACCCTCTAGACCCCTATTATGATAATGACCAATATATCAGGGAAATTCTAGAGAACCCGACCCTCAGAAAGAACCGATGCCCCAGTTCCCTAACCCCATACCAGCACCAGCACCACCTATGAGTACTGAGAACCTATTGGAACTCCGCACCTTTGGTGAGGAGATATTAGAAGGAAGTGAGAGGATGAGACAGATAGGGGAAAGACTCGTCTGGAAATATGACGAGCGCAATATGCAATACTGGATGAACCCCTATCAGTAGTAATAGTAGTAATAATAATAATAATATATAAATATATATATGTGTGTATGTTTGAAAAAAAATATTTTTCCAAACTAGAATAGATAATCTTATAATTATTGATGCATACTAGTATTGTAATTTGAATTTCAGTTTTATTTGTAATAGATATAGATGCATAATATAAAATAGAGTAAAGGTCGAAATGACGACGATTTTGGATCAATGTGTTGTCGTGTGATTATTTGCATTCAATATTGTTTCGTGATATTAATACTTGGTAAATGTTTAAATCCAGATGGCCGACAATGCAAATCGGGAAAACCAGAATAATGAAAACCAGATAAATAACAGTGCTATTCGACATATAGTATCCAAAGGAATTAGAGATGCTATGTCAGCTATCATTCAAGATGTTAGGGAAGCAGAAAATAATAACAGTAATAGTGGAAGTAAGCGAACACATACTGAACCCATTCACAACATGAAAAATGGACCGTTAATTCGATTGCAAATTCCAAAGAGAAGAAGAACCATGTCCTATGGTTGTTCTTATAAAGAATTCCGGTCTTGTAAACCAATAGAATTCTCTGGAAATGAAGGAGCCATTGCAACTCTACGTTGGTTAGAAAAGACGGAAGCAGTCTTAAAAATAAGCAAGTGCGCAGAAGGAGATAAAATAATGTTTGCTTCCAATCTGTTTAAGAATGCAGCTCTAGAATGGTGGAACACTATCCTCCAGGCTAGGGGAAGTGACAGAACATATAATATGGAATGGATTGAGTTTAAGAACATTGTGGAAAGGAAATTCTGTTCTTCTAATAAAAAGGAGCAGATAGCTAATAAATTCTTAAAACTTAGAATGACTGGAGTAGATATCAAAAGTTACACTACTACATTCTTTGAATATGCTAGAATAGTGCCAACCCTAGCATCACCAGAACCACTGTTAATCTCCCGTTACATCTGGGGATTAATTGGTGAAATTAGGCATGTAGTCAAGGCAGCTAGACCACCAACCATAGAAGAAGCTGTAGAATTAGCAAACACCTTGACTGATTAACTGGTACGTACATAAGAAGAAAACCAGAGGAGGAACCTTGCTCAAAGGCTTACCCAGGAATTTCGCTACGGTAATTCCAACCGTGGGAAAAATATAGGTTCTACCTCTATACCTTACTGTAAAGCCTGTAAGAAGAAGCATTCTGGAAGATGCTCCACCTACTGCAAAATACCAGGACACAAGGAGGAAGATTATAGGAAGAAACCTAGTAATGTGGTATGCTTCAACTGTGGAGAAAAAGGACATATCAAGCCAAATTGTCCGAAACTAGCTCTAGCCATGAACAACAAGACTACAAAGAATGCTAGGGCATTTGTTCTGACTGCAGAAGAAGCAAAGATGATCCCGGACGTAATCGCCAGTATGTTTTTAGTTAATGACGTCTTTGCTAAAGTATTATTTGACTCTTGTGCGAACCAAAGTTTCATTAATAATTCATTTTGAAAATTTCTCAACCAACCATTAACTAAACTTCAACAAGAATGTTTGGTAGAAACAGCAAACGGAGAAACCATTAAGATTTCTGAAGTCTTGCAGGGAGCAAGAATAGAAATTTTAAATCAGAAGTTTATGGCAAACCTTTACCCAATGAATCAGGCTGGATTTGATATTGTATTAGGAATGGATTGGTTAATAGCCAATAAAGCCAGTATTCTATGTGATCAAAAGTCAATACAAGTAAATTCACCAAAAGGTGAAAAGATCACAATTAAAGGAGATAAGCCAACTAGACACAGAAAATTCATCTCTGTGATGAAAACTGCAAGCTGTGCAAGAAAAGGAACAATAGTGTATATGATTTCCAGAATCATTCACACTAAAGGAAAAGAATTAAAAGATATCCCCATAATATCCCGATTTTCAGATGTATTCCCAGAAGAATTAAAAGGACTACCCCTAGATAGGGAAGTCGAATTCAGAATTCATCTGCTACTAGGAACAGCAGCACTTGCCAAAGCACCTTACCGTTTGGCACCTGCAGAAATGCAAGAATTAAAGACACAGTTAGACGAACTGTTGGAGAAATGATTCATACAGCCAAGCTCATCACCATGGGGAGCACCGATCTTGTTCGTCAAGAAGAAAGATGGATTAATGCGTATGTGCATTGATTACCGTGAATTGAATAAAGTCATGATTAAAAATCGGTACCCATTACCGAGAATCGATGATCTGTTTGATCAATTACAAGGAGCTCGATTTTTCTCAAAAATCGATTTACGCTCAGGATATCATCAATTAAAGGTAAAGGAAGAGGACATTTCTAAGACCGCTTTTAGAACAAGGTATGGCCATTATGAATTTACTGTCATGCCATTTGGTTTAACCAATGCCCAGCCGCATTTATGGACATGATGAACCGAATATGTAAGACATATTTGGATAAATTCATAATTGTCTTTATAGATGATATTCTAATTTACTCTAAGAGTCAAGAGGAACATGCAGCACATCTGCATGCACTTTTAAATTTACTGAGAAAAGAAAAGTTTTATGCTAAATTTTCAAAATGTGAATTTTGCTTAGAAGAGGTACAGTTTCTTGGACATTTAGTCAACCACGAAGGAATTCATGTGAATTCCTCAAAGATTGAGGCAATTACTAAATGGAAAGTCCCTGAGTCACCAACCAAGGTAAGAAGTTTTCTTAGATTGGCCGGTTATTATAGAAGGTTTATCCGATATTTTTCTAGAATAGCCATTCCCATGACTAAGCTAACCTGTAAATCTGTTAAGTTTGAATGGGGATCAAAACAAGAAGAAGCCTTTAGAATTCTTAAGCAAAGACTAACCAACGCACCCATACTAGCGTTACCAGAAGGAACTGAAGATTTGAAGTATATTGTGACGCTTCTAAGTTAGGTTATGGATGTGTGTTGATGCAACGCCAGAAGGTTATAGCATACGCGTCTAGACAACTTAAGAATTATGAAGAAAATTATACAACACATGATTTAGAATTAGGAGCTATAATTTTTTCCCTTAAAATTTGGAGACACTATTTATATGGAAATAAATTTGTTGGCTTCACTGATCATAAGAGTTTAAGGTACATTTTTGGGCAAAAAGAGCTGAATATGAGACAGAGGCGCTGGATGGAATTTCTTAGTGATTATGATTGCAATAACCAGTATCATGAAGGAAAGGCCAACGTAGTTGCTGATACTTTAAGTCGAAAATATCATGAAAAGCCAAAAAGGGTACGCTCTCTCAAATTAAATCTACAAGTAGATTTAAATGACCAAATTAGAGAAGTACAAGAGTAAGTAACCAAGGATGATACTGAAAATTTAAAAGGTATGATTAAGGAATTAGAACAAGGAAGAGATGGAATTTGGAGATTCCATAAGAAAAGGATGTGGATACCTAAACTAGAAAACCTACGCCACAGAATATTAGAAGAAGCTCATAAGTATAAATATATGATACATCCTGGAAGTGATAAAATGTATCAAGACTTAAGAAAAAAATTTCTAGTGGATAGAAATGAAAAAGGATATAGCAGCTTATGTTGCAAAGTGTCTAACCTGTTCACAGGTTAAAGCTGAACATTAGAAACCCTCAGGTTTGTTGCAGCAATTGGAAATGCCCGTATGGAAATGGGAATTGATAACAATGGACTTTGTTACCAAATTACCCAAGACGAGAAAAGGTAATGATACAATCTGGGTGATTGTAGATAGGTTAACCAAATCTGCTCATTTCCTACCAATGAAGGAAACTTTCAGTATGGAACAGTTAACCAAGTTATATGTAAATGAAATAGTTTCATTACATGGAATTCCTTTATCAATTGTTTCTGATAGAGATAGCCATTTTACTTCTCATTTTTGAACAAGTTTCTAAAAAGCAATGGTGAAGAAACACAGAACTAATTTTAGAGTTGTTAGTTTGGGTTATGTTCCTTTCATAGTGGTTAATCTTCTTAAACTTTCCTTAGCTCCTTAATGATCCGATAATCCTGCAAAACAGAACACCGTTAGCTCGTTAAGAGGGGAATATGGGGGTTTCCCTCTTAACCAGACTCCGGCGTGAGAATAAGTATCTGCTTTGAGGAAATAAGTGTGTGATAAGAGTGAGAGTGAAGAGAATAGAATGAATCAACCTGTGAATGAAGGGCCCTATTTATAGGCGGAGAGGTGTAAGAGGAGATGGGCTGATGGGCCTTGGGCCAGAAGGCGACAACAGAGGAAATCCTCCTTGTCTCACAAGTATCGACCGTTAGTGCCTTCTAGAAGATCTCCGGTGCTGGCGCACCTTGATTGGAGCCACGTGTCCCTGTTGTCGGCCTTGTTGTCCCTCTGCCATCAGAAGGTAAGTGGAGATCGTGGGACAGGTGTTGCCTCCCCCTGATTGGTTCCACGTAGGCGTCCTTTTGTACTCTCTGTCTCCTGCACGTCAGACGATCATGGAGCACGATTGAGCACAGCCTAGATAATGCGGATTGGATCTTTTCTTCTGCCACTTATACTTTGTGTACCTTCTGAAGTGGCCCTGTGCTTTAGCCCTGCGCGACCCTTGCTGAGAACGTAAGTAGCCCGCGCAGGGTTATAGGTGGTTGAAGGCTCTCATTCAGAATGCTAAGTATAAAATTGATGCTCTTTCTTGTATGGACCTCGCGCGAGGTTAGTCTTTGATGAAGTAACCCGCGTGAGACTAAGATTGAACATCTTGTTGAATAAGGAGTATGGTCCTGTGCGCGACCTTAAGAAAGTCAGCGCGGCTTTTTGGGACCATACCCCTTCAAGTCCCCCCAGTCCAGTGCTGTACCATGCGCGAAGTAAGTGGTTGGAGCTCTGGACTTAGAAAAAGAGTACTAAAGAAATGCTTGTTTTAGGTTGGTAGATGACGCGCGTGTAAATGTTCGACAGTTGCTGCGGCGCGACTACCATACCTGTATGTTGATGATTCTTCTCCTTAGAGTGTAAGCGCGCAGGTTCATTGGATAATTATGAATATTGCACAGCCTGAGTAACTTCTGCATGAAGTTTGTAGTAATTTTAGGCGGGAAAAACCTCGAATTTTGAATTCTGACAGGTTGGTGATGACGTTGAGTTGACTGCTGACACGGTTATGATGACGTTGTTCCTGATGGTTCGGCTTTTCGTCAGGCGAGTGAGACCCACGCGCGCGTGGTAACCGTCACTCCCGGAATCTTGCCTTACGTGCCGGCTCCTAATAGGCTACGCGCGTGGTGAATTCGGCACGTTTACCCATCGCATTAAATGCGACGAGTATATATATCCGATGAGGGTGGAGAGAAGATCACTATTCCCTCTTCTGTTGCTATCTTTTCTCCCCATTTGTCTTTGAATTCTCTTTGCATCTTTAAACCTTCGAAGAACACACTAGCAGATCTTCAAGTTTTTACAGAAGTTCGAAGATCTTCAAGCTTTCCAGAAAATATTCCCAGTTTCTAGTTGAATATCCATGGCTGAAGAGAATCCTCAAGAAGAGAACCCAGGTGAAGAAGGTCCCCTCCGTGTCCTCAAATGGGACCTGGGTTTGTTCGAACAGATTACAAGAGGCTTCCGGTTCCCACCGGAGTGGGATGCCAGATATCCCGGTCAGAACCAGACTGCTGCTGATGCACCGCCGGGATATATTACACTTTTTGAAGACTTTTTCTTACAGAGTAATTTCCGGTTGCCGGCAACTGAGGTTTTGGCCCGTATTCTTCAGTATTATGGGTTTCATATCTCACAGATGAGTCCACCCGGCATGGTGAGGGTGAGACATTTTGAGTTTTTATGCCGAGCCCATGATGTAGAGCCTACCGTGGATAAATTCCGGGTATTCTATCAACTTATTAGAAACATCGGGTTCTACTCCTTCGGCAATCGGGCCTCTGCCAAGAAGAGTTTCCATGATTGGAAACAGAAGTTCTTCTTTATTAGGGAGGAGGTAATGCCGATAGCGATGATCTTTCGTGCGCCGGACACGATCAAGAAGGAGGAACTTGCGATTCCGAAGAAGGAAGCCTGGTACGTGAAGCTTACTGCCACACCAAATTGGGTTTTTGGTGAAAACGTTCTTGTTACGGCGTAGATGAGTGACCAGTGGCCACATGAGAGCAACGAAGTTCCAGTGTTGAAGTTTCAAGATAGAGGTTTGTTATCTTTTTTAACTTCTTTTACAATTCAGTTGCGCTTAATTGTTCGAGTTGAATGCAGAGGCAAACCTCTGTCAAGCTGCTTTCCTAACATTTGGTGGATCCATGGGGGTCCGCCCGCTGGAGCCAGGGGAGCAGTATTGGTATGATCGCATCAAAGGTCAATTTCTGTATCCTCCAGCTGGAGCTTTCGCCAATCCTCCTACTGCAACAGAAGGTGCGCATCTTCCCAATCCTAGACCCTTGCGTGCTGTGACTTCCGCTGGGAAAGAGATTCTTTATCGTGGTCTAACATCTTTGCAGATGTGTTGCGCGACCTAGGGATTGACCCTGAGGAGAAGAAGAAGAAGCCACTCAAGAAGAAGAAGAAGGTGATTACCCTCGATGTTGAAGTGACCAGCAAGAAAGGCAGGAGTAGCCGCGTCACTGCCGTTGCTGCTGATAAAGGTACTCTACGCTTTCGTCAGAGCAACTTGGAGGATTATGTTATTATCACTGACTCACTTGAAGGTTTATCGCGTATGGGCGAGAAAAAGACCAGCGCTGCTAGTTCAAAAAGCTCAGGGAGCGCGGGTTCTCGTAACCAAGATGCTGGAGCCATTCCGTCTTTCATCGTGATTGATGACGAAGAGGAAGAAGAAGAAGAGGAGGAGCCTGCTGAGAAGTTAGTGAGTAGGAAGAGAGGTAGAGAGGAGACAACCGCTGGTGCTTCAGTGGCGCCGAAGACTAGGGAGGTCCCAGTAATCGGAAAACAGAGCAGTTTACGCTCTCTCTACAAATTCTCACCAGGTTAGTTTCTTGACTACCCTCTTTTCTTTGTTGCCACCTCTTTTTAACACTTGGTTTCTGCAGAGACCAAGAAGAAGACCCCTGAAAAGAAGGGTGTTGTTTTTAAAGATCCCCAAGAGCCGTCGTAGAAAAGACCCAAGGTTACAATTAAACCTTTCAAGACTGCTGAGGCTGAGAAGGAGAAGAAGAAGGCTGCTGAGAAGCCTGTTGACAAGGCTGTTGAGAAAGAGGGGAGGGATAAAAAGAAGGCCTTTGAAAAGCCTGTTGGTGATGATCTTAAGGAGACCGGGGCTGCTGCTGCTACTGCTCATGAAAAAGCACAGGGTCCGGAGGTCGTCCATATCACGGGGCTTAACCAGCCCCTTCATGACAAAAGGAGAGAAACTGGCAAAGGACCTGAGGTTGTTAAACCCACCAAGGTGGCGCAGGCTGATGCCCCCACCCAAACTGCTCAAGTTACTTCTGCTGCTGGGGGGGTCAGCTGGCACTGCGCATAAAGAGGCTACGACTGCTGCAGGTGGCGCGGGTGCGGCTAGTGGTGCAGGAGGATCGATGCCACAGACTATCGGCCCGAAGGATACAGTGGGCGACATTTACTACAAGACCTATACCGAGGAGGCGCGTGGTAACGCTCCCCACCAAGCTCCCTGGGGCTTAAAGCAGAAGGATACCTTCTTGGAGTTTGGTGCATGTCGTGACTGGTTCCTGAAATCATTCCCTCCTGGTGAGGTTAACCGCCAAAGGGCGCGAACTCACGATGGGCTATACCAAGCCTATGTCATTGGAGAGGCCAATGCTCGCGCCGCCAATCACCAGATCGTGCGTGAGTGGCGCACGATGGTTAAAGAGTAGGCTGAGTGGGAGAAGTATCGTAAGCGCATTGTGAGGCAAGTTAAGGAGTTTGAGAAAGCTAAGTTTGAGTCCGATAGGAAGTCAGAGGAGTGGGGCCGTGAAGGCCTTAGGGGTAAGCTTCGAGCTACTGAAGACCTCTTGGCGAAGGAGCGCGTGGAGTGGAAGAAAATATGTGAAAGAGATAATCAACGTATGTATGCCGCGCGCTCTAAAATCACGGACCTTGAGGCTCAAGTTGCTGATCTGAAGGGGAAGATTAAGGATGGGCAAACTGATAGGGAACGTGTTGAGGTTCGATCAGTGCTGACCCTTTTTTCCTCTATGCCTTTTGCTTGCCAAATTATCTAAGTTTGTTTTATCCTTTGTAGGCTGAGCTGAAAGCGCAAGTATCCAGTAAGGATAAGGACCTGGCTGCTAAGGATGTGGAGATTGCAGAGTTGAAACTTCGTTTGCAAGAGCAAACCGACAAAAGTGAGTCCTTAGAGATTGACCTCGAAGCTAAGAGAGTAAAAGTTGCTACTGCTGAGGAGGCCAAACAGAAGGGTGAGGAGGCGCGAAACGTGAGTACATCTGCCCTCAACGTAGCGCAAAACAATTACTCCGAGGTTTCAGGCATCGTTGATAGGCTGGCTTCTGAGGCTGAATGGATGCGCGGTAGAGGAGTAGTCCTGGTACGGTTCCCCTCTTTAACTTAAGCTTTATTTGCTAAAACCTATTTCTTATCCATTACCTTTGATGTAGATGGCCAACTCTATCCTGAATGCCTCTGAGCTGGACAGTGCTGTTGCTGCTCTCATAGATGCCTCACGCGCGGTTGGTCACCGTGGAGATTATCCAGAGTGTGCGCAGCATGTTGAAGAGATGTTAGGACAGGAGTTTGACGTTAGTCATTGTTCAGTGACCGATCAGGCTGATGCTGCATTGGCCCGCGCTGAAAAGGTTTATGACCATTTATCACTGCCTGTGATGGATTTGGTCATAGAGGCGCTGAAGCATGATGACTGGTGTCAACGGCTCAAGACTATTCTGGATCCTCCAGAAACAGTAGAGTTATCTAATGAAGAAGAAGAACCAGCTGGTGGTAATGGTGATGGCGATGACGATGATGATGGTGATGGTTATGAGTAGTTAGTGTTGATAGGCTTCGTGCCTTGTAATTTTCTTTTAAGAACTGAATGTAACTTGATGCACACTCGCGCTTTTATTTTTGAAATGAATTGATGATGTTTTTGTTATTTCTTATGTTCTTACTGCGCGGTGCGCTTCTTAGAGTATAGCATTATGTTTGCCATTAATTTATTGAGTTACAATTATTGCATTGTTGTTAGAAACTTTGGTTAAGTTAGCGCGAATAAATGTAAGTGTGGCTCGTATATGAGTGTATTTTCCCGGTCTCGCGCTATGTTCGCGGAGGACCTTGGAGGCGTAGCTCAAGAGCTCGTAATTTACTGGAGTGTTTTCGTGCTAATCAAAAGTTTCACATGCATTTGTAACGTTGTAGCCATGATAGTAGAAAAAACATAAGTCATAATCGATGCTTTCATTAAGAAACAGGCGCTAGGCCAATGTACATCATGGAAATAAAATAAAGGGCGTATAGCCGACATAAGGAAATTAAAAAAGGCGTGTGGCCAACATCAGTGGATAAAGCCGCAAGGCCGAGAGTAGTCACATATAACACTTGCGCAATTGTTGCGCGTTCCAAGTGCGCTGGATGATGTATCTATCCAGTGTGCGCAGTTTGTATGCCCTCTTTCCTAGCACCTCATGTACCAAGTATGGGCATTCCCACTTGCGTGCTAGCTTCCCGAGGCGTTTAGCATTGGAGGCTTCATTGTCTCTGAGGACGTATTCTCCTGGGGTGAAGGTTCAAATGCGCACTCTTGCATTGTAGTACCTTTCCAACTGTGTCTTGTACTTGGCTTCTTTGATTCGCGCTATTTCGCGCCTCTCTTTGAGTAAGTCCAAGTCAAGACGGCGCTCTGCCTCGTTATCGATTGTGTTGACTGCTGTCAAGCATGGCAAGGGCAGGCCAATTTCAGCTGGGATAACCGCCTCAGAGCCGTAGACCAGGCTAAAAGGGGTTTCGCCAGTGCTTGTTTTCGGCATGGTTCGATGAGCCCACAGGATGCTCAGGAGCTCATCTACCCAGCCTCTTCTTTTAGTGCCCAAGCGGGCCTTTATCCCTTCAACGATACTCTTGTTAACACTCTCTACTTGGCCATTGCCCTGAGGATGCGCAATAGAAGAGAAAGTGTGTTCGAGATTCATCTCTTTAATCCATTTTTGAAGGTCTTCAGAAGCAAAATTGGTGCCGTTATCTGTTACAATCTTGAGTGGGAGACCAAACCTGCAAATGATGTGTTCCCAGATGAACTTGTGCACCATCATTGCAGTTGTTGAAGCGAGTGCCTTGGCCTTCACCCATTTGGTGAAATAATCGACGGCAACAATTATAAACTTCATAGCTCTAGGATCTTCAGGGAAGGGTCCCACCATATCGATCCCCCTCTGCTGAAAAGGCCAGGCAGTGGACACAGGGATGAGATCATTTTTCGAGCGCAGGTTTTTTGGGGCGTGCCTTTGACAGGAGTCGCATTTGCGCAATTCCTTTAGAGCGTCAACGTGCATCCCTGGTCAATAGTAACCAGCGTTCATTATCTTCGCGACAACCATGCGCGGGCCCCACATGGATGCCACAGATGCCGTCATGAATCTCCCTGATCAGGTAACTTGCGTCTTAAGGGTCCACACAGCGCAAAAGTGGCCCCTAAAAGATCTTCGGTACAAGATTCCACCGTTCATTTCATACAACAAAGCCTTGTTCTGTATCTTTCTAGCTTCCGCTTTGTTGTCAGGGAGGATTCCTTCTTGAAGATACTGGATGATAGGAGTCATCCATGATGGAGGCCCTATCTCGATTACATTCACTTGCCGCAACAAAACAGATGGGTTTTTAGGACTTCGATTCTGACATCCTTGGCGAGGTGTTGTCGGGGAGGTTCATACACCGATGGGGCCTCATATGAACCACTTTGTACGATTTGAACCGCGGAAGCAACTCCTTCGCCTGCTCCAAGTACAAAGCCATAACTTTGCCTTCGCATCGTATAACCCATTTATCTGACTTGCGATCAACAAAGAGTCTACATGGGCTTGTAAGTTTTAGGCTCCCATTTTGATGGCCAGGCGCAGTCCTGCCAAGAATGCTTCATATTCCGCCTCATTGTTGGTATTCATGAAATCCAACTTGATGGCGTATGTAAATTCATGTTTTTCAGGGCTAACAACGCGCAATCCAGCTCCTGCGCCATCTTCATTTGAGGCCCCATCGGTGTATAGCAACCATAACCCATCGGACATGTCTTTTATGGGAATGTCAACAACTTCACAATCTTTGATTTTATCCTCTGGGACTTCTGTGATAAAGTCCGCAAGAACTTGACCCTTGATGGCTGGGCGTGACCTGTACAGAATGTTGTGGCCCCCCAGCTCGATTGCCCACTTTGCTAGGTGACCTGATGTTTCTGGCTTTTGTAAAATTGTGCTGATGTGGAAGTTGGTGAGTACTGTGATCACATGCCCTGTAAAGTATCTGCGCAGCCTCCTGGAGGCGTGTAGCAGCGCAAGCACTAACTTTTCCATGGTTAAATATCTCGTTTCTGGATCCGTGAACACCTTACTGACATAATAAATTGGAGCCTGAACTCCATTTCTCTCCACCAACAATACCGACCCAACTGCCTTACCCAAAGAAGACAAGTAGAGGATGAGTGGTTCCTTTTCAAACGGCGCGGTCAGGGTAGGGAGCTTGATAAAACATTCTTTCATTTGCTGGAAGGCAGCTTCTGCTTCTGGCGTCCATTTGAATTCTTACTTCTTCACACAGTTGCGTAAAGTTCTGATAAAAGGATATGATTTTGCAGCGTGGTTTGACATAAATCGGTTAAGCGCGGCTAGGCGGCCGGCCAACCTTTGCATCTCTTTGATCGTACGCGGTGATGGCATCCGCACTATGGCTTGAACTTTTTCTGGATTAACTTTAAAACCGCCATTTGTAACCACGAAGCCTAAGAATTTGCCTTCCTCCATACCAAAGGAACATTTGGCTGGATTTAACTTCATATTCACGCTTCTCAGAGAGTTGAATGTCTTCTCTATATCCTTCAACATTTGGTCCTCCTCAGGACTTTTGATCACAAGATCATCAATGTAAACCTCGATATGTTTCCCAATATCTTCAGCAAAGATTTTATCCATCAGACGCTGGTATGTTGCGCCAGCGTTTTTGAGGCATAACGGCATCTTTGTGTAACAGAAGATTCCGAGGTCGGTCTGAAAAGCTGTCTTGTCTTCATCCTCCAACTTCATCTGGACTTGGTGACATCCCTTGTGACAGTCTAGAAAATATTTCCACCTGTATGGCGCGAGAGAGTCTATCTTTTTGTCGATCTCCGGCAATGAATAACAATCTTTGGGGCACGCCTTGATGAGATCGGTGTAATCGACACACATTCGCCATCCTCCATTTGACTTCTCGACCATGACAGGGTTTGTAACCCAGCTTTGATAGCGCACCTCTGTGACAACCGGTAATTTACGGCCCTTAATTACGTTATTAAAAGGTGATTAAAGTGATAATAAATAGTGTTTTCGATGCAAATTAACCAAATTAAGCCTATGAGGTGCCTGGGAACGCCTCGTCAACCTTACAGTGCTCGTGTGACGATCTACGAAGAAACCACTGGAAATCTAACGGTAATAAACTGAAACCGAACAAAATACTGACAATGCCGACAAATAATAAATTTTTACGATATATTCTAGGTTCGTAATTAAATTTTAACAATCGTAGTTGAAACCGGCTCGAAAAACGGATTAAAGACGACAACGATGTAATTTTTCGCGAATATTACCGTTATCAACGCACGAACGCAACAACGACGGATACCGATATTATTTTTAAACGTTTTTAACTCTGAAATATTATTTTACTAGGCTACGGTGATTTCGGTTTTAAAAACGTGTCTCGTAGGAATTACAGGCCACTTACACATGAGATGGGCTTGTGGGCCCTGGGCCCAAGCCCAAAACCCACAAGCCCAAGCCTACACATAATATATTAGAATCTTATCCAGATCTTATAAATCTCAATAAGATCTCTACAAATCTTGTTAAAATCTCTACTAAAGATTTTTGTCTCTAAAGTGATATACACAAGATCTCTAGAGATCTCTACAAGATCTCATTAACATCTATAAAAGGGGTCTACCCCTTGATTGTTTTGAGCAGACACAACAACACACACAAACACAGGGAACTTATATTCTCTAAACACAAAACCCATCTCAAAACTTCACCTTCTCTAATTAAATCTAACACACAAATGAGCACCATACCCTTCTCTTATCTCTCGATTCTTACATATACGGGCAACACCCAAACCATCATTCTCTCTCATTTCAAATCATAACACAAACAAATACACAGCCTAACTCTCCTCTCTCCCTCTTCGTGACCGGCAGCCAGAGGTCCGACGAGCCGTGGAGCACCGGCGAAGCCAACTGCCGGCGGTGGTGGTGACTCCAAAGCAATCCGACAAACTCCCCCACCCCTCCGATGACTGCGGCGGCGATGGTGAACAAGGTGTCGGCCGAGCAACACCCCCCACTAACCGACAACCGGAAACAACTCCGGTGGCTTTTCCGTCGATGAAGATGATATCTGATGAAGATGATGATGATGACGTGAAGACGGAGGCAGAGCAGGCGACAGCGCCGCCGATCACGGCGGCGGTGGTGTTCGATGTTCCCGACGATAAACCCGGTAAGCACTCATCTCGGTTCGGGTTTTGTTTTTGGTTCAAGCCTCTTGGTTCAACAGGATCTAATTATGCTTGGTGCAGGTTTGTCTCATCTTGGGTCAGCAGGTTCAGGTTTCGGTCTGGTTCGGGCCTCAGTTTCGGTTCGGCCAACAGATTCGGGTTATGATTCGTTTCAGGTCAGATGGTTCGGTGAGCGGGTTCGGTTTCGGGTGAGACAGTTCGGGTCAAGGTTTGATTCAATTCGGTCCACCGAGTCAACTCGGTCAACTCAAGTCAACACAGCGAGCCAACTCAGTTGACCCGGTCAACTCAGTCAAACTGTCCGATGTTCCGACACGAAAGAATTGGTAAAGATAACGACGCGTTTATAATTTTGATAATTATATTTAACGATTGTTTTATCACGTGATAACGAGCTAGAACCGATTGATTATAATTTACATTTGATATATTTGACAAAATTACAAATAGTTTGATTGAATCTTGATTGAATATTGTTGAATTTTAATAAAATAACGACACTTTAGTTGTCGGGGCCATCCAAAAACCGAGGAAACTCTGCCCGTTTTTCAAGAAAATTCGTAAAAACAAACGCTTTTTATTATAAAACGAACCATTGTGTTCAAGTGATTTTTTTTATAAAAACAAATACAAGTGTAACAATACTCACGACAACACTTTATAACTTACAAAAACAAAAATTTGGATATTATTTCGACAATGCTTTTATAGAATAAAACATGAAATAATATTTTCAATTCTTCTATTACTTTCGACAATCCTTTCAAGTATCAAACAATACGAAATCTTTTCGTAAAAATAAATATAGTTTATATTTATTTCAAAATCGAACAATACGAAATTGTTTCATAAAACAAATATAGCTATATATTTGTTTCAAATAGCGTACAACATGACCTCTTTTTATAAAAATAAATATAGTTTATATATTTTAAATATCACGCGACACGAATTCCTTTATAAAAATAAATATAGTTTTATATTTATTTCAAACTTCAATCAACTCGATGATACTTTCGCAAAATAAATATAACTTTTTATATTTATAACAAAAGCCGAAACGGCGTATACGTATATTATGGCAAATATATCCAAGACGCAATATATATAATACAAGTTTATTATATATTATTTTCATACGAATATTTCTATAGACACAAATGACTTCTCGGGGCGACAAAGTTTCACTTAGCCATTTTCGTTAAATTAACAACCTACTGTCGAATCGTTCGGTTAACGATTCGGTAGAGCTCGGTGACACGTAGTGTAGTTACCACTTTTATTTAGAAACTTATAAGATATTCCGTGTTAGGAATATTGTAGAATGCACGCTAGCGAGTCTCGTCTTGGAAACGACATCACGAAGTCGTAATTAGCTAGCGTTGCACAGGAATATTCAGGTGAGTTCATAACCCCACATTTTTACAGTTTTACATTTTTCTAAAGGTTTTCGGGGTGGAAAGACATGCACGTTTTGCAAAGTATACAAGGTTTTCAATAAACATGAATTACATATTTCAAAACCATTTTACAAACAAGTTTTAACTGACATAAATGGTTTACGAAAAGCTTATGTTCTATACCGGTTTTTCAAGCAAGAGTATTTTTCGAAATGTACATACACACGAATTCTAGTTTTCTAAACTACGGAAAAATACAAGTACAAATAGGTACATCAAACTAAGGAATGATACATAGATCACGTGACGAATAGGGTACCATAAGCACCATTAGTCAACGTAGACATTTAGACCGCGGAACAGAAGGGTTAGATCTAATGGGTTTCAGGCAACCCCACTCTTGGCCTACTTCTACCAATGAGTGCTTTTGTGTCTCAGTCGAACTTGACAAAAATGCCTAGGTTTGGTGGCTTCCTATGTCGTTACATATGTTAGTGGCCTCGCGAACCATTAGCGATCTCGTATTCCTTACATTTACAGAACTCAGTTTTAGATACGTCTTTACAAATTACATATCATGTTTTATACACAATCAAAGCATAGGATTATGCAGGCTTGATGTCAATGTCAGGGTGAACATTGACAGTACACAAATTTTACAAACTCAAGAGTTTACAAATGTAGGGTTTTTGCAAATATAATGCGTTACAAATACAGAGTTTTCATATAACTTGACAAGAAAATGATTTTAAATTTGTTTTCTCAACAATACTTCAAAAACCGGTTATTCTAAAAGATTTATTTCAAATCTTTTACAAACAAACTATGAACTCGCTCAACTTTATGTTGATTTTTCGCATGTTTCTTTCTCATGTTACTTTTTCAAATCATGGCACGATTGGAATAGGAGAACCATGTGGAGTCGAGTACTTAGTGGCGTTCGATTTCTAGAAGACTTAGCTTATTTGCTTCCGCTGTGCAATGAAGATACCAGTCCAGTCACGCCAATGCTCTGATATTTCGGGGTGTAACAGATTGGTATCAGAGCCATAGGTTACAGCCATAGGTCACCCCAGCTCTGATCCCAGATTGGAATCAGAGCTATAGGTTACAGCGAATAGGGTTTTCTGTAGGAATACCTAGGCTCTAACCTCACTTTCCTCTGGGAACTTAGAATATTAAAACCTGAATGCATACAGAACGCATAGTACTCGAATATGGTCTCCAACCGTTGCCGAAAAACAAACAGTCAAAATTTTGTTTTCAAACATACGCTATTGTGGTGTTTTACACATGGTACACAAAAATAATTACATACAGTACACAAAACTCTGAGAGTTTAGGAAACATGCATTTAAGACCTTCGGAAACTCATGTTGAAGTTCATTAAAGGTCATCACGTAGGAACCACGTTTATTAACTCGGGAAAACGCCATTATTGTGTCGTCTACGCTATTTTTAACCGAGCAGGTAACCTACGCAAAACAAAGCACGGGCGTGCAAGATTTCACGAAACTCAATCTACATGTCAACAGAGGCTGAAGTACGTTACATACGACTTTCGAGGAAGCGGCGGTTTGGCACGCGATCCTGCGAACGACACGAGTCATGCTAAGGGGAAGACGTATGTCTCCGCATTCCCCTACCTCAATAACGACGAATACGCCATGTTCGACATTCCATGGTAATGTCACCTAACAACCGGTTATCACATGCAACCCCAGGTAAAGTCCTTAAATTTCTTTTATTGAAATATCGACTTTCACATTTACTGAGTAGATTTTCGTATCTCTACTCCTCTTAATGGTCATTGTATCACGATCATTTCTTTCAGTATAGCGAATACTCATTTGCTTCATTTCTTGAAAATTCATATGTACGCATGCATCGTTTGTTACACATGTGGTTTCGTTTTGAATAAGCGTTTCATCAAAGTTCAAATATTATTTCGCTAATGCTAATTATTGATTTGTGATTCGAATGACCCGCATTATTGTAAATATTGGCTTCTTTGTAATCAAGTCAACACATTTTCTTGAAATTACTCTTCTTTTCAAGTTACATACATGGTTTTTCGTTGTGACCATGCCGAAAGTTTTCTTGTCGATACATGTACTTATTGTCGACTTGCGTCGAAACCAAGATTCAATTGTTTGAAACTTGTTCATTACGCATATTCAATTCAACACACTATATGATGTATTGAAAGCATCATATTCAAATTCGCATTAACAAGTGTTTCATTTGTTTCGAGTCGTAGTAGACTGGTTTGATCTATGACTCCATTAAGTCGTTTGATGATCCCGACACCATGTGATGGTGATTTTCACTAATTTGAAGCTTGTGCTAAATTCGTTTATGCATCTCATGCACGGATTTAATTATCTATTTATTGATTTAGATTAAATCCGCTTCGATTTATTATTGCGCTTTCATTTGACTTCAAACACAGGTGATACTAGTTTGATCACCACTATTATTGAATTATTTTGATCACTACGACACCTTGTGGCGTCGGTAGAACTTGCAGCTTGGGCTGATCATGATCGAGCGTTTCATGCAAAACTATTTCGTTTGGGCTTGTTGATTCTAAACTTCTCCCAGCGAATGTTATTGTTTCTAACATTCATTTGCATATTGTAAACGTCTATTTGGAATTCCATTGGTCGAAATTCCTCTTTTATTGGACCCCTGTTAACTTGGTCACACTAGTGACTGTATCAGTATGCCTCATTTCCTTTAACATTATTCCTATTCACCTACACAAAACGTAACTTTAAGGAGTTAACGTAGTCTAAATTTCGAGGACAAAATTTCATTAACAGGGGGAGAATGTGACAACCGGTAATTTACGGCTCTTAATTACGTGATTAACAGGTGACTAAAGTGATAATAAATAGTGTTTTCGATGTAAATTAACTAAATTAAGCCTTTGGGGTGCCTGGGAACGCCTCGTCGACCTTACAGTGCTCGTGTGACGATCTGCGAAGAAACTACTGGAACTCTAACGGTAATAAACTGAAACCGAACAAAATACTGACAACGCCGACAAATAATAAATTTTTACGATATATTCTAGTTTCGTAATTAAATTTTAACAATCGTAGTTGAAACCGGCTCGAAAAACGGATTAAAGACGGCAACAATGTAGTTTTTCGCGATTATTACCGTTATCAACGCACGAACGCGACTACGACGGATACCGACATTAATTTTATACGTTTTTAACTCTGAAATATTATTTTACTAGGCTACGGTGATTTCGGTTTTAAAAACGTGTCTCGTTGGAATTACGGGCCACTTACACATGAGATGGGCTTGTGGGCCCTGGGCCCAAGCCCAAAACTCACAAGCCCAAGCCTACACATAATATATTAGAATCTTATCCAGATTTTATAAATCTCAATAAGATCTCTACAAATCTTGTTAAAATCTCTACTAAAGATTTTTATCTCTAAAGTGATATACACAAGATCTCTAGAGATCTCTACAAGATCTCATTAACATCTATAAAAGGGGTCTACCCCTTGATTGTTTTGAGCAGACACAACAACACACACAAACACAGGGAACTTATATTCTCTAAACACAAAACCCATCTCAAAACTTCACCTTCTCTAATTAAATCTAACACACAAATGAGCACCATACCCTTCTCTCATCTCTCGATTCTTACATATACAGGCAACACCCAACCATCATTCTCTCTCCTCTCAAAACATAACACAAACAAATACACAGCCAAACTCTCCTCTCTCCCTCTTCGTAACCGGCAGCCGGAGGTCCGACGAGCCTTGGAGCACCGGCGAAGCCAATTGCCGGCTGTGGTGGTGACTTCAAAGCGATTCGACAAACTCCCCCCACCACTCCGATGACTGCGGTGGCGATGGTGAACAAGGTGTCGGCCGAGCAACACCCCCCCTTCTCTAACCGACAACCGGAAACAACTCTGGTGGCTTTTCCGTCGACGAAGATGATATCTGATGAAGATGATGATGATAACGTGAAGACAGAGGCGGAGCAGGCGACAGCGCCGCCGATCACGGCGGCGGTGGTGTTCGATGTTCCCGACGATAAACCCTCTAAGTATGCTTGGTGCGGGTTTATCTCATCTCGGGTCAGCAGGTTCAGGTTTCGGTCTGGTTCTGGCCTCAGTTTCGGTTCGGCCAACAGATTCGGGTTATGATTCGTTTCAGGTCAGATGGTTCGGTGAGCGGGTTCGGTTTCGGGTCAGACGGTTCGGGTCACGTCAGACGGTTCGGGTCAAGGTTTGATTCAACTCGGTCCACCGAGTCAACTCGGTCAACTCAGGTCAACACAGCGAGCCAACTCAGCTGACCCGGTCAACTCAGTCAAACTGTCCGATGTTCCGACACGAAAGAATTGGTAAAGATAACGACGCGTTTATAATTTTGATAATTATATTTAACGATTGTTGTAAAACGTGATAACGAGCTCGAACAGATTGATTATAATTTACATTTGATATATTTGACAAAATTACAAATAGTTTGATTGAATCTTGATTGAATATTGTTGAATTTTGATAAAATAATGACACTTTAGTTGTCGGGGCAGTCCAAAAACAGAGGAAACTTTGCCCGTTTTTCGAGAAAATCCGTAAAACAAACACGTTTTATTATAAAACGAACCATTGTGTTCAAGTGATTTTTTTTATAAAAACAAATACAAGTGTAACAATACTCACGACAACACTTTAT
Source organism: Helianthus tuberosus (assembly GCA_030545235.1). Lineage (NCBI taxonomy): Eukaryota > Viridiplantae > Streptophyta > Magnoliopsida > Asterales > Asteraceae > Helianthus > Helianthus tuberosus. The sequence goes on along the minus strand of CM060417.1, from coordinate 78,577,163 downwards.
AACTTACAAAAACGACAATTTGGATATTATTTCGACAATGCTTTTATAAAATAAAACATGAAATAATATTTTCAATTCTTTTATTACTTTCGACAATCCTTTCAAGTGTCAAACAATACGAAATCTTTTCGTAAAAATAAATATAGTTTATATTTATTTCAAAATCGAGCAATACGAAATTGTTTCATAAATCAAATATAGCTATATATTTGTTTCAAATAGCGTACAACACGACCTCTTTTTATAAAAATAAATATAGTTTATATATTTTAAATATCACGCGACACGAATTCCTTTATAAAAATAAATATAGTTTTATATTTATTTCAAACTTCAATCAACTCGATGATACTTTCCCAAAATAAATATAACTTTTTATATTTATTACAAAAGCCGAAACGGTGTATACGTATATTATGGCAAATATATCCAAGACGCAATATATATAATACAAGTTTATTATATATTATTTTCATATGAATATTCCTATATACACAAATGACTTCTCGGGGTGACAAAGTTTAACTTAGCCATTTTCGTTAAATTAACAACCTACCGTCGAATCGTTCGGTTAACGATTCGGTAGAGCTCGGTGACACGTAGTGTAGTTACCACTTTTATTTAGAAACTTATAAGATATTCCGTGTTAGGAATATTGTAGAATGCACGCTAGCGAGTCTCGTCTTGGAAACGACATCATGAAGTCGTAATTAGCTAGCTTTGCACAAGAATATTAGGTGAGTTCATAACCCCACCTTTTTACAGTTTTACATTTTTCTAAAGGTTTTCGGGGTGGAAAGACATGCACGTTTTGCAAAGCATACAAGGTTTTCAATAAACATGAATTACATATTTCTAAACCATTTTATAAACAAGTTTTAACTGACAGAAATGGTTTACGAAAAGCTTATGTTCTATACCAGTTTTTCAAGCAAGCGTATTTTTTGAAATGTACATACACACGAATTCTAGTTTTCAAAACTACGAAAAAATACAAGTACAAAGAGGTACATCAAACTAAGGAATGATACATAGATCACGTGACGAATAGGGTACCATAAGCACCATTAGTCAACGTATACATTTAGACCGCGGAACAGAAGGGTTAGATCTAATGGGTTTCAGGCAACCCCACTCATGGCCTACTTCTACCAATGAGTGCTTTTGTGTCTCAGTCAAACTCGACAAAAATGCCTAGGTTTGGTGGCTTCCTATGTCGTTACATATGTTAGTGGCCTCGCGAACCATTAGCGATCTCGTATTCCTTACATTTACAAAACTCAGTTTTAGATACGTCTTTACAAATTACATATCATGTTTTATACACATTCAAAGCATAGGATTATGCAGGCTTGATGTCAATGTCAGGGTGAACATTGACAGTACACAAATTTTACAAACTCAAGAGTTTACAAATGCAGGGTTTTTGCAAATATAATGCGTTACAAATACAGAGTTTTCATATAACTTGACAAGAAAATGATTTTAAATTCGTTTTCTCAGCAATACTTCAAAAAACCGGTTATTCAAAAAGAGTTATTTCAAATCTTTTACAAACAAACTATGAACTCGCTCAACTTTATGTTGATTTTTCGCATGTTTCTTTCTCAGGTTACTTTTTCAAATCATGGCATAGTTGGAATAGGAGAACCATGTGGATTCGAGTACTTAGTAGCATTCGATTTCTAGAAGACTTAGCTTATTTGCTTCCACTGTGCAATGAAGATACCAGTCCAGTCACGCCAATGCTCTGATATTTCAGGGTGTGACAACCTCTCTCAAGATTCCTGCCTTTAGCAGCTCACAAACTTGCTCATTCATCGCTTTAGTCATATCCACCCCCAGGCTGCGCCTTCTTTGCACTTTTGGTTCAACGAAGGGATATGTGTTCAGACAGTGTTCAGTAACATCGCGCAGGACACCGGTCATGTCAGCTGGAGTCCAGGTGAACATGTCCATGTTCCTGAACAAAAGTTGCTTGAGGTGCGTTCTGATGTTTGGTGAGATTGCGTGGGCTATTGTCACCGTTTGTTTTGTGTACTTGCGATTCAATACCCATTTTTCTGGTTCAGTTGCTGAAACTTTTGGTGCTTTGACTGGTCGCGCATCCTCGGCTGACATTACCTCTTTCTTTGCATAGATAATCGCCACCCCCGTCTCGGTTGGGAATCCGACGGCAGAGTGGGGTGTGGAGGTTACCATGTTTAGTTCACCTTGGGTTTCTCTCCCGATCAGAACATCATGCCTTGATTTGATCGGCATTACCAAGAAATTGACATTTGTGGTTCTTGAATGCTTCCCGTCAGATAGCGTGATGGGGAAGCTGATTTGGCCTAGTGGGAAGACCATTTCGTTGTAGAATCCTGAAAGAGGATAATCGACAGGCTCAAGGCGCGCTTTATCTTCATCATCGAACTGATTGAAGTATTGTTCATAGATGATATCAGCTGTACTCTCGGGATCGATGAAGATGTATTTTTTTTTGTAATGACCTATGATGCCGGTAATGACAACAGGGCGCGTGGCGCGTGGACCCCCGCGCACTACCGGAAAGATGATCTGTTTTTCTTGCCATGCTGGTTCGAAAGGACGCTTGCCCTTGTCTTTCGCGCTGTATCTCGGTCCATTGACCATGTGCGTCTCCAAGCGTCTAACCTTTTTCTGGTTACCATCATCATTCCTCTGAATCTGGCGCGTCTCCTTGCGCACGTTTTTACCAGATGGCTTAATTTTCCGCTCTTCAGCGCTTTCTTGATTTCTTGCCTTAGGCTGATACAGTCATCCGTCAGATGACCTGTATCCTTGTGAAAATCGCAGTACAAGTTTGGGTCTTGGCCTTTTTTGTTCGTCATAGGCTTTGGAGCCTTGAAGTCATGGTTCTCTGTCATAAGCACCTCTTTTGGTCTCTTAATGAGCGGAGTTCAGTGCTTCTCTCGATTCTCATTCCTGACTGCCTTTCGATAACCAATGCGATCGATTGTGTCCCGCGCGTCCTCTCTAAAGCGAGGCCGTTCATCATAACCGCTAGACTGGCTAGCTTCACATCCAGGGTTTTTTCCTTTGTTGCGCCTGTTGTTATCGCGCGAGCTTCCTTTGGAAAAACGATCTTCTGTGTACGAGTTCTTGTTACCGGCCAATGACTCTTCAGTTTGCGCTACTATAATCGCGGCTTCCATGAGCTTGTCCCACTCCTTGGGCATGCCGTCTTTGCCTGTGATAGTCCTGATGAGGCTATCACATCGAATGGCTTTCTTGAAGTGTGCGCGCATCAATTGTTCACTTACACCACCAATCTCTAAACATTCCTTGTTAAAGCGAGTGATGAAATCTTCTAGCCCCTCGTTTTCTCTGCGCCAGATGTATGTTGTCACTCCCCAACCGACGGCGGAATCATCGGGGCATGGCACTGAGCGAAACAGATAGTCCAGAAGTTTCCATAACAATCATTAATACCATTTAATTTAAATAATACGTCCCATACCGTATCTCAAACGGTAAAATAATTATTACAGACAAAAACTAGGCAAATATTCTGTTCCGACAACTCAGATTTAAACATAAGTAGTTTATTTATTGGTTTCTAGGACCTCCTTTCCTAGCTTCAATTTCATCACAGCACAGAGAGCATCCGAGACCTTTCCTAGCCTTAAGTTCACAGCATGCTAAGCATGTAAACTTCCTAAGCACCTGTCACATACGTTAAAATAAAGTCAATACATAAAATGTAAAGGTGAGCATACAAGTTTGATAATAGTATATAGAGTTCGAATTCGTTTACGTATAACCAGCACGTACACATAGTGAAATGAAGCACGTTAGTTATCGACATAGATCCATCGATACCAATGACTGCGGGTTGACTGCCCGAGGCAGTTCGCAATACATGATTACCACCGTAATCCATGCAAGTAAAAGATCCTTAACAAACCCCGTGTGAACGGGTGCTAAGTCCAAACTATAGTACTATCGTTGCTAAGGCAGGTAGACAGCATTCCATGCGTAAACATAACAAACAAGCATTCATAAGCCACCTATAACAAGCATTAACGGTTAGCGTTCAAATAGTATTGAGTAGTGTGATTGTTGTAGTTTGAATATTCGTAACGTATGTAACACCCAAAAGTGCTTAAAGCAAAAAGGGATCGAGTATACTGACAGCGGTTAATGGATTGAAGGGAGCGCTTAGCAAGTACGGTTAGCCTGAATAGATTCGGTAGCATAACGATAAGTGAAACGTAAAACGGAAAACAAGTGTCGGTGAGTCGGACAGCTGGTCGATCGGACGACAGTCCGATCGGACGGCTGGCCGTTTGGTTGACAGTCCGCTCGGCCCGCTGTCCGGTTGGTCGATAGGCCGATCGGATGGCTGTTCGAGTGGATTGTTTCTTCCTTTGAGAAGGATGTGTTTGTGTATGGTGGCTTGACTTTTGAAGTTTTCGTTGTAGCATTTGAAAAATTTGAGGTACCTTTACCTTTCAGGTCGGTCGATCGGACGGTTGTTCGATCGGCCGGCAACCCGATCGGTTAGGCATTCAAATGAATTGGAATGTTCAGTCTTTGGATCGGACAGGTGTTCGATCGGACAGGTCAACTAGTCAAAGACTTTAAATGAGATGTAAAGTATGGTGCAGTGGATCGGACAGTTGATCGATCGAATAACACAACTGCTGTTCGATCGGACAACAGGGTGTCACCTGATCGAACAGCTGTTCGATCGGGTGGCACTTCTAGTGCATGGAACATGTTGAAAAATCGGTTAAGTGTTGAAGTATAGTATCTCATGATCCAAAGAGTAATCCGATTGGATAGTAGTTCGATCGAACAACAGTTCATTCAATACTAGGCTTCAAAATAAATTGATTGCGTGGGACCAGGTGTTAGCCGATCGGCTGGCTAGTCGATCGGCTGACTATCTGATCGGCTGGCTGTCCGTTCGGACAGCAGTCCGATCGGTCAGCGTCCTGACCTGATCATCCTTTTCGCCTATCACTTGGTTGTTCTGTTTGTTTGTCGTTTTATTGAGGTATTTTGACAGCGAGTAGAACCATAGATCATTCGTCCTTACTTGGTTCCTTGGGTCGGACAGGAATCACCCAAATCCGGTTGGTGGACTGTTCAGAACGAAGTTTAATGTTTAACCCGAAGTCGGTTAACCTTGTGGATAGAATCCGGATCTTGAGCCATACAACCCCCGAAGTGAGGTGTGAACCGGCTCAGGGTCCGTTTCTATAGGTTTTGAAGTTCTTGAGTGAAAAGAGTTGAAAGAAAGTTGGAAAATCCATCTTCCAATCCTTTTTCACCGAGTATATGTTTAGATATTATGAAAGATCTTTGTTTGTTTATGTTGAAATCGGCTAGATCCAAGTCATTCTTGGTGGATTGAGGCCAAAACATGAAGTTCTTCAAGAACCCACGATGACATCATCCTAGAACACTTGAATCTTGATGATTTCATGGTGAAAAGTAAAGATTTAAAAGGTAGAAAGGTGTAGGAGAGTGTATAGATCAGGAAAGTACAAGATTTAGGACGAAAACTTACCGGAATCGAGAGAAATCTGCGAAAAGGTGAGCTGAGCGTGCTGGTCGGTCAAAGGTTTCCAAAAGTGGAAAGAATGACAATGACAGGGGTATTTATAGGATGCCAAAAGGGGTAAGTGCTGACCGATCGGCCAGGCAGCTCGATCGGACAGCAGTCCGTTCGGCTGGCTGTTCGATCGACTGGGAGTCTGATCGATCAGTCGCACCGTTCGAGTGTTTCGCGCGACGATTTTTTTTTTATTTCGATTTCGATTGCGAGTGGTACGATACGATAGGGTTTCCTAGTCAAATTACTTTTAGTCCCAACTACTTCGTATCTCGCACAATCTAATTTCCACTAACTATCATAGTTCGATTGTGATTCGAGTTCGAGTTCGATTGCATTCGAGTTTCGATCGAGTTCGCTTGATTACCACAACATAACATAAATAAACATGCATAGATAACACGTAAGGCACACACACACGTATAACAACAAGTAAAACTACGTAGCTCGAGTTGCGATTTGATGTCGATTTGATTAGCATAGCTTGATTAACTTTATCGCATTGTTACTTCCTATAGTTCACAGTCGTAGATCGATTGAATAGCGATTAACATACGTTGATTATTGCAATTAACGACACTTACACCACATAATACAAATAAAATAAAGGAAATTTCTACAAGTCAGGTTGCGCGAAATCGGTCGTTGACTTAACCTTGACTTTGACTTTGACTTGTGAAAACACGGGGTGTTACAGCCTCCCCTTGTTGAGGGAATTTCGTCCCGAAATTAAGCTGAAAGCTGTACAACGCCGTGAATCACATTTGAGAACTTTCTCTTGCTAGACTTTCTCTTGGAAAAACTGTGGGTATTTAGCCTTCATGTCGCTTTCGAGTTCCCAAGTGAACTCTGCGCCTCTTTTGCCTTCCCATCGGACTTTCACGATAGGAATGCGAGAGCGTCTGAGTTGCTTGGTTTGGCGATCCATGATTTCGACAGGCTTTTCCACGAAGTGTAATGTTTTGTTCACTTGTAGATCGTCTAGAGAAACGTGTAAGTCGTGGTCAGCTAGGCACTTTCGGAGGTTTGACACGTGGAAGGTCGGGTGGACATTACTAAGTTCCTCCTGTAGTTCGAGTCTGTAGGCGACTTTTCCGATCCTTTCCAGAATCTTAAAAGGTCCAACATATCGAGGCGCGAGTTTTCCCTTTTTGCCGAATCGGACTACACCCTTCCAAGGTGATACCTTTAGGAGCACGTAGTCACCGACGCCAAATTCACGGGGCTTGCGCTTTTTATCGGCGTAACTTTTCTGTCGATACCGAGCCTTCACCAGATTGTCTCGAATTTGGAAAATTGTCTGTCGTTTCTTGTAATAACTCAGGGCCGGTTAATTGCGAATGACCGATCTCATGCCATACAATAGGCGATCGACATCTTCTTCCGTATAATGCCTCGAATGGTGCCATTTGGATGCTAGAATAGTAGCTATTGTTATACGAGAATTCGACTAATGGCAGGTATTTATCCCAATTACCACCGAAGTCTAAAACACACGAACGGAGCATGTCTTCAAGAGTATGAATCGTTCTTTCAGTCTGGCCGTCGGTTTGTGGGTGAAAAGCAGTACTTAGATTAAGCGTTGTACCGAGTGCTGTTTGAAACGTTTCCCACAGTCGCCAAGTAAACCGAGCATCACGATCAGAGATGATGTCTCGAGGTGTACCATGATTACAAATGATCTCGTCGGTGTAGATTCAGGCTAATCGTTCTACCTTGTAGTCTTCCCGTATCAGTAAGAAGTGAGCTGATTTAGTCAAACGGTCGACCACAACCCATATGCTGTCGTGACCTGATGACGTGTGTGGTAGCTTGGTTATAAAATCCATGGCTATACTTTCCCACTTCCACATGGGGATTGGTGGTGGTTCGAGTAAGCCAGAGGGTCTTTGATGTTCAGCCTTGACTCTAGCACAAGTCAGGTATCTTCCAACGTAGAGAGCGATATCCCTTTTCATACCCGGCCACCAGTACTTATAACGAAGATCCTGGTACATTTTGTCAGCACCGGGGAGAATAGAATATCGGGATTTATGGGCTTCGTCCATCAGGATCTGTCGTAAATTGGTTCGCTTGGGAATCCAAATTCGGTCTAAAAAGTGGAATATCCCATTCGATTTGCTCACAAGCTGCGCTCCATCGTGGTAGATTCTTTTTTTCTTCAAAGTACGTTCGTTAAAACATGCATGTTGAGCGTCGCGGATGAGAGTTTCGAGATCATGTTGGGCTTAAACATTACGAGTGCTAAGCAGGTAGCTCCGTCTGCTAAGTGCGTCGGCAACAACATTCGCCTTGCCTGGGTGATAATGAATCTCACAGTCGTAATCGTTGAGAAGTTCTACCCACCGGCGTTGACGCATATTAAGTTCCTTCTGATTAAAGATGTGTTGTAGGCTCCTATGATCGGTGAAGATCGTAGACTTAGTACCGTACAGGTAGTGTCGCCAAATCTTTAACACAAAAACAAATGCGCCTAGCTCGAGTTCATGGATTGTATAGTTCTTCTCGTGGATTTTGAGCTGACGAGATGCGTAAGCTATGACCTTGTCCCGTTGCATGAGAACACAACCAAGACCAAGGTTGGAAGCATCACAGTAGACAATGAAATCATTGTTTCCGTCGGGCAATGTGAGAACAGGAGCATTGCAAAGCATGCGCTTGAGGGTTTGAAAGGCGGTCTCTTGTTTAGTTCCCCAAACAAAAGGCTTGTCTTTATGCGTGAGAGAGGTAAGTGGTACAGCGATCTTTGAGAATCCCTCGATAAATCGTCGATAATAGCCCACTAGTCCGAGAAAAGAACGGACTTCAGACGGATTCTTAGGTGTGACCCAACTTTTGACGACTTCAATCTTCGCATGATCGACGTGAATACCCTGACTATTAACAATGTGACCCAGAAACTGAACCTCCTCCAACCAAAATTCACACTTGGAGAACTTGGCATAGAGTTGGTTCCCTTGGAGTAACTCGAGAACCAAACGTAGATGTTGCGCGTGTTCGGTCTTCGATTTGGAATAGATCAAGACATCGTCGATGAATACGATGACGAAACGGTCAAGATATGGTTTACACACGCGATTCATTAGATCCATGAAAACCGCTGGTGCGTTGGTTAGACCAAAAGGCATGACTACGAATTCGTAGAGACCGTAACGGGTACGAAACGCGGTTTTGGGTATATCCTCCTCTTGAATACGTAGTTGATGATAACCTGAACGTAGGTCGATTTTCGAGAAGCACGTGGCGCCTTGTAGCTGATCAAAAAAATTGTCGATGCGAGGTAGGGGATAGCGGTTCTTGATAGTTAACTTATTCAATTCCCGATAGTCGATGCACATCCTGAAAGATCCGTCCTTCTTCTTGACGAAAAGGACTGGCGCGCCCTAAGGAGAGGTGCTCGGGCGAATGAAGCCTTTCTCAAGTAATTCCTGGAGTTGGGTTGAGAGTTCGCGCATTTCTGATGGTGCGAGTTGATAGCGAGCTTTGGCAATAGGATTGGCTCCAGGAATGAGGTCGATACGAAAGTCGATATCACGACTTGGCGGTAGTCCGGGAAGATCCTCTGGAAAAACATTAGGAAATTCTCGAACCACAGGAACGTCTTTCACTTCCTTCTTCTCTTTCTTTTCCTTCTCCGCCACTACAATGTTAGCCAAGAAAGCCATGTATTCCTTACGGAGATACTTGCTAGCTTGGACACATGACATGAGCTTGAGCCCCTTTGAAGTATTATCGCCATATACACACAATAAGTCACCATTCGCGAGCGAGAATCGAATCATCTTGTCGAAGCACACAACTTCCGCATGGTTTTCTCGAAGAAAGTCCATGCCTATTATGACGTCAAAACTTCCGAGTTGCATCGGAATAAGATCGATCGGAAAGATGTGATTGTTGAGCTCAAGAGTACAATCACGGATGACAGAATTGACGGCGACGGTTCTTCCGGTAGCGACTTCAACATCGAATGTCGAGGAAAGTTGGGAACGTTTACGACTAAGGAGTTTCTCAAATTCGAACGACACAAAGCAGTTATCGGCTCCAGTATCAAACAAACATGAAGCATAAATACCATTCACAAGGAACGTACCATTGACCACGTTGTTTTCGGCCTGGGCTTGACGCACGTTGAGGTTGAAAGTTCTGGCGCGTGCGGCCTGTTGTTGCTGCTGCTGTGGCTGCTGTTGCTGAGGCTCTTGTTTCACAACCCTGTTTGGGCACACGTTAGCGAAATGGTTCGGGTCACCACATGGGAAACAGGCTCTGGCTTTGACTGCGGGTGCCGGAGGAGCTTGTTGACCCTGTGGGGCAGTGGGTAGAGCATGATGAGCAGGGGCTTGTCGAATATAGCAGTTGGCAGTAAAGTGGCCGTATACATTGCAATGAGCACAATAACGGCAAGCAATGGCAGTCGGGTGGTGATAGGTGAAAGTAGGGCAGAGCGGGTGTGGCCTAGTGTATGCACGCTTTGCAGGCGGTGCATTGGCCACATGCGCTGCTACTTGACCCTGTTGGGCTGGTACAGCTTGAATCGGTGCAGCAGTGATCACACAGTTCTTGTTGTTGGAGCTGTTCTTTCTCTTGTTCTTCCTCTTGTTGCTCGATGAGGTAGGTTCGACAGTCGGTGCGGTAGCGGTAGCTTGATACAGATGCTTCGAAGTCTTATCCCAGACACCAGCCTTAACCCGCTTGTCGTTGATCTCAGCGGCTAGCAGATAAGTTTCCTCGATCGTCGTAGTCTTAGCCGCTTGCACGAAATCAGCAACGCAGTCGGGCAGTGCCCGGATGTACTTCTTGATTGTCATGTCGGGAGTCTTAACTTGATCGTGACAGATAATGCTGAGCTGTTTGAAACGAGCAGTAAGACCAGCATTGTCACCATCCTTTTGCTGTAGGTGCCAAAATTCATCTTCTAGCTTTTGACGCTCGTGAGGAGGGCAGAATTCCTCTTGCATAACTTCCTTGAGCCCGTCCCACGACAGACCGTAGGCTGCATCGTTCCCTCGCTTGTTTCTCTCGGCCGTCCACCAGTCTAGTGCACGGGACTGGAAAACGCCGGTAGCATTCAGAGTACGGAGGTCATCAGGGCAACCACTCTGTCGCAGAGTAACCTCAATGGAATCAAACCAGTGAAATAGTGCAGTGGGACCTCCTTCGCCAGTGAATTCTTTTGGCGCACACGACTTGAATTGTTTGAAACTGAAGGGCCTTGCGGTAGCTTTGGGAGCTTCGGTCCTCGACTCCTCGGATGATTTGCTGGCATTCTCATAAACATCACTCACGGCCTTTGCCACACTTTTGGCGATGATGGAAGCAAGGCGTTTGTCCCTCTTTTCCTGACGAGAGAGTGCGTGACGGGATCCAGACGACATTGTCTGCAATAGACATCGCCACGGAACTCAACACATGTATTGGAATCTCACCTCACACGTTTACTACTACTAAAGCTCAGTAACACGTACCGTGTAAACACATAGACATATAACCACGCAAGACACAGAATCATTTAATCACATAACCACATAAACACGTAGTGCACCAATCACGTAGGCACGTTGAGCACATAATCACCTAACACCCAAACATGTCAAGCACTGAAACAGGGAAGCACACGCGCACTTAGTCACTAGAGGCATATCGAGACATGGAGAGCATTCTGACTACTTCAATTATCTATTATATATCATTCAATGTCTGCGATTGTTCGAGAACAACGTAGTATAAACGTATATCGTAGCATAAAGTCGTTCAAAGTTCCGCGAGTTGCTAATGATTCGAGATAGAACTGCAGTGCGAGTCGTGTGTGTTGACCGAAGTAAAAAACAAAAATCGAGTAAATCCCAAGATTTAAACACATAAACAGGTAAGCACATATATAAGCACATGAAATCGACGAAACATTAGAGCCAACAGTTGTGGGCTCACATAAAAATCGAGAATTGGATTGTCTGCGGCTATTAGACGTTGACTAACCAAAGTGATTCGACTATTCGCAAGGACTTGTTGTCTATGTCCGACTTTCAGAATTGTGTCCTTGTCTCGATTCTTGGGCGTTGGGCACACGTTCTGTTAGTCGTGTTATGACTTCAGGTCGTTGGAGTCCGTCGAGACTTTGGTGAGAATCTTGTAAAGTGTGCGGAACAAGTCATCAAGGTTAGGGTTTCACCCCTGGCTTAACAACTTCGTTCCTGTTTTGGTAAAATAGAGGAGATTATTCATCAAAATATGGGTTTCACCCCTAATTTGGTATAATTCCCCCGTTGAATAAGCGTTCGTTATTGAAAAAGAAAGAATGAAATCATCGGTAAGTTGACAAAACATTATTGATTAAGCAATTTAGTCGAGAGTTTGCGGTTTTCACGCCTAATCTTAACCTTATTGCCTATTTATAGTTGAAAATTCGAGTGCAGTGGTAGTGTAGCATAAGCGAGAATAGCGAGGAAGTAAGCTCGTACATAGTCCCTACTGGTTATGCACAAGTCGGTCTGCTGGTTCTTAACTATAGTCTAGGTATCTAAGACTTCGGCCCGGACTAGGTCGAGTCTTGCCTAATTCCCTATAGTTATGGCTTTGATACCAATCTGTCACACCCCAACCGATGGCGGAATCATCTGGGCATGGCACTGAGCGAAACAGATTGTCCAGAAGTTTCCATAACAATCATTAATACCATTTAATTTAAATAATACGTCCCATACCGTATCTCAAACGGTAAAATAATTATTACAGACAAAAACTAGGCAAATATTCTGTTCCGACAACTCAGATTTAAACATAAGTAGTTTATTTATTGGTTTCTAGGACCTCCTTTCCTAGCTTCAATTTCATCACAGCACAGAGAGCATCCTAGACCTTTCCTAGCCTCAAGTTCACAGCATGTTAAGCATGTAATCTTCCTAAGCACCTGTCACATAAGTTAAAATAAAGTCAATACATAAAATGTAAAGGTGAGCATACAAGTTTGATAATAGTATATAGAGTTCGAATTCGTTTACGCATAACCAGCACGTACACATAGTGAAATGAAGCACGTTAGTTATCGACATAGATCCATCGATACCAATGACTGCGGGTTGACTGCCCGAGGCAGTTCGCAATACATGATTACCACCGTAATCCATGCAAGTAAAAGATCTTTAACAACCCCCGTGTGAACGGGTGCTGAGTCCAAACTATAGTACTATCGTTGCTAAGGCAGGTAGACAACATTCCATGTGTAAACATAACAAACAAGCATTCTTAAGCCACGTATAACATGCATTAACGGTTAGCGTTCAAATAGTATTGAGTAGTGTGATTGTTGTAGTTTGAATATTCGTAACGTATGTAACAACCAAAAGTGCTTAAAGCAAAAAGGGATCGAGTATACTCACAGCGATTAATGGATTGAAGGGAGCGCTTAGCGAGTACGGTTAGCCTGAATAGATTCGGTAGCATAACGATAAGTGAAACGTAAAACGGAAAACAAGTGTCGGCGAGTCGGACAGCTGGTCGATCGGACGACAGTCCGATCGGACGGCTGGCCGTTTGGTTGACAGTCCGCTCGGCCCGCTGGCCGTTTGGTTGACAGTCCGCTCGGCCCGCTGTCCGGTCGGTCAATAGGCCGATCGGATGGCTGTTCGAATGGATTGTTTCTTCCTTTGAGAAGGATGTGTTTGTGTATGATGGCTTGACTTTTGAAGTTTTAGTTGTAGCATTTGAAAACTTTGAGGTACCTTTACCTTTCAGGTCGGTTGATCGGACGGCTGTTCGATCGGCTGGCAACCCGATCGGTTCGGCATTCAAATGAATTGGAATGTTTAGTCTTTGGATCGGACAGGTGTTCGATCGGACAGGTCAACTAGTCAAAGACTTTAAATGAGATGTAAAGTATGGTGCAGTGGATCGGACAGTTGATCGATCGAATAACACAACTGCTGTTCGATCGGACAACAGGGTGTCACCTGATCGGACGGCTGTTCGATCGGGTGGCACTTCTAGTGCTTGGAACATGTTGAAAAATCGGTTAAGTGTTGAAGTATAGTATCTCGTGATCCGAAGAGTAATCCGATTGGATAGTAGTTCGATCGAGCAACAGTTCATTCAATACTAGGCTTCAAAATAAATTGATTGCATGGGACCAGGTGTTAGCCGATCGGCTGGCTAGTCGATCGGCTGACTATCTGATCGGCTGGCTGTCCGTTCGGACAGCAGTCCGATCGGTCAGCGTCCTGACCTGATCATCCTTTTCGCCTATCACTTGGTTGTTCTGTTTGTTTGTCGTTTTATTGAGGTATTTTGACAGCGAGTAGAACCATAGATCATTCGTCCTTACTTGGTTCCTTGGGTCGGACAGGAATCACCCAAATCCGGTTGGTGGACTGTTCGGAACGAAGTTTAATGTTTAACCCGAAGTCGGTTAACCTTGTGGATAGAATCCGGATCTTGAGCCATACAACCCCCGAAGTGAGGTGTGAACCGGCTCAGGGTCCGTTTCTATAGGTTTTGAAGTTCTTGAGTGAAAAGAGTTGAAAGAAAGTTGGAAAATCCATCTTCCAATCCTTTTTCACCGAGTATATGTTTAGATATTATGAAAGATCTTTGTTTGTTTATGTTGAAATCGGCTAGATCCAAGTCATTCTTGGTGGATTGAGGCCAAAACATGAAGTTCTTCAAGAACCCACGATGACATCATCCTAGAACACTTGAATCTTGATGATTTCATGGTGAAAAGTAAAGATTTAAAAGGTAGAAAGGTGTAGGAGAGTGTATAGATCAGGAAAGTACAAGATTTAGGACGAAAACTTACCGGAATCGAGAGAAATCTGCGAAAAGGTGAGCTGAGCGTGCTGGTCGGTCAAAGGTTTCCAAAAGTGGAAAGAATGACAATGACAGGGGTATTTATAGGATGCCAAAAGGGGTAAGTGCTGACCGATCGGCCAGGCAGCTCGATCGGACAGCCTGTCCGATCGGACAGCAGTCCGTTCGGCTGGCTGTTCGATCGACTGGGAGTCTGATCGATCAGTCGCACCGTTCGAGTGTTTCGCGCGACGATTTTTTTTTATATTTCGATTTCGATTGCGAGTGGTACGATACGATAGGGTTTCCTAGTCAAATTACTTTTAGTCCCAACTACTTCGTATCTCGCACAATCTAATTTCCACTAACTATCATAGTTCGATTGTGATTCGAGTTTGAGTTCGATTGCATTCGAGTTTCGATCGAGTTCGCTTGATTACCACAACATAACATAAATAAACATGCACAGATAACACGTAAGGCACACACACACGTATAACAACAAGTAAAACTACGTAGCTCGAGTTGCGATTTGATGTCGATTTGATTATTACTATAGCTTGATTAACTTTATCGCATTGTTACTTCCTATAGTTCACAGTCGTAGAATGATTGAATAGCGATTAACATACGTCGATTATTGCAATTAACGACACTTATTCCACATAATACAAATAAAATAAAGGAAATTTCTACAAGTCTGGTTGCGCAAAATCGGTCGTTGACTTAACCTTGACTTTGACTTTGACTTGTGAAAACACAGGGTGTTACATATGTTACCTCAGCTGTGTCGCACTGGTAACGCCTTTGCTGGCTGAAATGATTTACAAATTGGGTTCTAAAGTCAACCCATGACGTGATCTTTCCTGGTGGAAGGCTGTCGAACCAGGCGTGAGCAGCCCCTGTGAAAGTCTGGATAAAAAGATGGCACCACATCGGCATGTTCCATCCTCCCATATAACCAACGCTTGTGAATACTCTGACATGATCATCAGTATCAGTTAAACCATTGAACTTTCCCACTATTGGTGGCAGTTTTTCTTTTGATAGCGGGGCTAGAGCAATCGTTGGGATGAACTTCTAATGTTCTGCAGCTTCAGCTGGTCTATAGGTGAGGCGGAAGTCACGCTCCGCTTCTTCGCTGTACGCGATGTGCTGCCTTGGCTTGTAGTATTCATGATTCCTCTTCAAGCAGTTGAAGACTGAGGATCCTTCGTCATCTTGCCAAGTTGGATCGTTTGGGTCTGTGTCATCCCATTCGTTGTTCATGTTGCGCGGCCTGAGCCGGCTAAGAACTGGACCTCTTTGAACGTTTGACGGATGGTCATAATAGCTACCTGTTTCCCCATGTGTATCGCGCGTGTCATGCACGCTTGGCCTTCTCATGGGGGGAGGTCTGTTAGTTCTTCCTTGGATATTCTGCTGTGGGGGTATCTGGCGCGCCCCCTGACTCGGACCCGGAGGTGTAAACAAGGAAGGTTCATCTTGCAGGACTGTTTGTTGTGCGCTCAATGACTGATACGCAACATTATTGGTAGCAATTTGTTTAGCGTACTAGGAGGCTAGAGTTTCGCCTTCTGGTAGCCCAAGTAGCGCCGAAATGTTCGGATTTAGAGCTGGGTTTGAAGGACCAGCAACATTGTTTCCTGGGGTTACCGTCTGAGTGATGCGAGTGATGCTCGCGCGGGGTCCCACAGTGTTTGTTATTTCGATTTCGCCTACTTCCTCGGCAGGTTGGATGTGGACATTATGATTGTCCTCAACCGGACTTGCGTTAGAGTTCGTACCAAAACTGAAATCAGAAATGATTCCTTGACCAGCCATGATCAAGAAAACCGAAAAAACTCAGAAAAAGAAGATGACAGTGATTTGCAAAAATCGGTGGGCGCCAATGAAGAAACACAGAACTAATTTTAGAGTTATTAGTTTGGTTTATGTTCCTTTCATAGTGGTTAATCTTCTTAAACTTTCCTGAGCTACTTAATGATCCGATAATCCTGCAAAACAGAACACCGTTAGCTCGTTAAGAGGGGAATATGGGGGTTTCCCTGTTAACCAGACTCCGGCGTGAGAATAAGTATCTGCTTTGAGGAAATACGTTTGTGATAAGAGTGAGAGTGAAGAGAACAGAATGAATCAACCTGTGAATGAAGGGCCCTATTTATAACCGGAGAGGTGTAAGAGAAGATGGCCTGATGGGCCTTGGGCCAGAAGGCGACAACAGAGGAAATCCTCCTTGTCTCACAAGTATCGACCGTTAGTGCCTTCTAGAAGATCTCCGGTGCTGGCGCACCTTGATTGGAGCCACGTGTCCCTGTTGTCGGCCTTGTTGTCCCTCTGCCATCAGAAGGTTAGTGGAGATCGTGGGACAGGTGTCGCCGCCCCCTGATTGGTGCCACGTAGGCGTCCTTTTGTACTCTCTATCTCCTGCACGTCAGACGATCGTGGAGCACGATTGAGCACAGCCTGGAGGACGCGGATTGACTCTTTTCTTCTGCCACTTGTACTTTGTGTACCTTCTGAAGTGGCCCTGCGCCTTAGCCCTACGCGACCCTTGCTGAGCACGTAAGTAGCCCGCGCAGGGTTATAGGTGGTTGAAGGCTCTCATTCAGAATGCTAAGTATAAAATTGATGCTCTTTCTTGTATGGACCTCGCGCTAGGTTAGTATTTGATGAAGTAACCCGCGCGAGACTAAGATTGAACATCTTGTTGAATAAGGAGTATGGTCCAGTGCGCAACCTTAAGAAAGGTCTGCGCGGCTTTTTGGGACTATACCCCTTCAAATGGGAACCAAGCTAAATCTAAGCACCGCTTATCATCCTCAAACGGATGGACAAAGCGAAAGGACAATTCAGACAATGGAAGATATGCTTAGAGCTTGTGTAATTGAGTTCGGAGGAAGTTGGGACGATCACTTACCATTAATAGAATTTTCTTACAATAACAGCTCTCATACCAGTATCAATGTTGC
Source organism: Helianthus tuberosus (assembly GCA_030545235.1). NCBI lineage: Eukaryota > Viridiplantae > Streptophyta > Magnoliopsida > Asterales > Asteraceae > Helianthus > Helianthus tuberosus. The sequence goes on along the minus strand of CM060417.1, from coordinate 78,559,829 downwards.
ACCCTTCGAAGCACTTTATGGACGAAAGTGCCGAACTCCAGTCTGTTGGGCAGAGATTGGAGAAAAGCAATTGTCTGGACCTGAGATAGTGCAAGAAACAACAGACAAGATTATTCAAGTCAAGGAACGACTAAAAGCAGCACGTGACCGACATAAGAGTTATGCTGATAATAGACGAAAGCCGTTAGAATTTCAGGCAGGTGACAAGGTGTTATTAAAAGTCTCTCCTTGGAAGGGTGTTGTCAGATTCATCAAAAGGGGAAAGCTAAGCCCTAGGTATGTTGGACCATTTGAGATTATTAGAAGAATAGGACATGTAGCTTATCAGCTACAACTGCCAGAGGAAATGGCAGGAATACATGATGTTTCATGTATGAAATCTCAAAAAGTGTTTAGCCGATAAATCGCTAGTGGTACCTCTTAAGGATATAGAGGTAAATGAAAAGCTTAAGTTCGTAGAAAAGCCACTACAAATTGAAGACAAGAAAATCAAGAATCTCAAGCACAAGAGATTAGTTCTAGTCAAAGTGAAGTGGGATTCCAAGAGAGGACCAGAGTAAAGGTGGGAACTTGAATCAGAAATGCAAAGGAAATATCCACACCTGTTCCAGTAGACCTCAAAGACGAGTTCTAAATTAAGGTGGGGAGGATATAACAACCCTCCTAAATTATATCCGACATCCCTAAAATATTTATAATATCCATATACGCCTTAAAATAAACCCCATATACGTATATCAGCCCTAAATACCTTTAATTTTATTTAATTAAAATAAAAAAACAATTTTTAAAGGATTCTAGCGGGCCGCGAAGACCCCCTCTTTTTCTTACGCAGGCCGCGACAGGTCAACCACCAGGCCACTCCCGGTGGTGCCACGTGTCATAACGCGTGTGGATGCAATAGGTCGAATCAGCCAAGCTAGGGCCTACCCTAGCTAGCCTCGCGGGCCGCGAAGCCCCTTTCCTTCTCTTACGCGGGCCGCGACAAAGTGCTTGATCAGCACTATAAATAGGGTCGATCAGTTTCAATTTCAATTCGTTCATCTCGATCTTTCTCTCTCAAATTTCTGATATAGTAGAAAATATAATCGGGTATTATACCCCCTAATTAACGAAATTCTGCCCCATTGTAAGTATTATAACCCCCGGTTACGTATTAGATACGCTGCCCGATTGATCTAGTGCTCCGTAACGGCTGTCGTGGCTCTGCCTGACGTAGTCGTTGAAGTTTTGTCTCGGGGAGGGTATAACTAATGTAAATATTGGGTTATTATACTAACGCGTGTGCATTGTTTAATTAATAGAATATAACCAGGAAACCACCTGGAAAAGTCTAAACTAGCAATGTGAGTAATCTCCTTTTTGTAAACCTTTTTACAAACTGTTTTACAAAACCTCAATGCTTTACATTATAATTAAACAGTGATTGAGTATTTGCAATTCTACAATTATCGTCGGTATGTTGGGGTTTTGTATACAAAATTTGTTGCTACACTGTGAGTAGTAACATGACCACAAGTCGGGTCGACAGTACCGTGGGTGTTAATTAAGGTAGAATAATAAACAAATGTAATTGCTGATTGCCCTTAATACTGTACAAGGATAAAACCTGTCTTGATTAAATTGGGATTCACTAACCAGTATTTCCCACTAACAAAATGTTTTTAAACGTGTTTCAGGTAACAAAATGTGTAAGCCAAAATAGAAGCCAACTGGAGAGCACTGAAGGCTTGGAAAATGTGGCTATAAAAGTTACCTAATAAAGAAAGATCTTTTATTCAATAAAATAAGGTTTATTCCTATAAACATATTTGTAATGAAAACATGGGTTTTATCCCATTATGTTTATTAATATAAAATGTGGTGTTTACTCTGATAAAATATTTCCTAACTACGGTGCTGATGAAAATTACGCTGTCAAATAATGATAAACACCGATACCACCATATCTGAGTAGGCCACGGCCGCCCGCCTCCCGAGGCAGGGGTTGCGACAACGAGTCAAAAGAATTTTGGGCGTCTAAGGGGTAATCATAAACACCGGGTCGAACCATCGTCGGACCGTGTAGCATCCAATTTTGGATGGGTTGGCTATCATAACCGAAATTCAGTTGCATGGGTTGGTTAAAAAAAATGAAGGTTGGATTTGATGAGCAAAGCCAAGTTGGGGATGAAACGGCACACTAGAACCACCCGAACCACCGCGTTTATCTTGAGCCGACGCCTTCTAACCGGACCCTACATTTTTTTTCTTGCGTTCACCTTTGTTTGAGCCTTCCATTTGTTTGAAAAGATTTGAAAAATTGAGTTAGAATGGGAGTGAATATGGAGGTTGGGTTTTTTTTGGTGAAAATGAAAGTGAATTTGTTTTTATTTATAAAGTTGAAAATTAATTTTTTTTTAAATTATAACGACTATAAAGCCGTTGAAGATGCACATTCACCGAGCAGCAAACCTTTACCGTTCATCAAATTCACCGCGCAACAAAGGGGGGTAGGCGGCGGTGTTCCCGAGCGGCAAACCAAGTTTACCGTACCCCTTTACCGCCCACACCGTACACCCTTACTTACATATCATTTGTAAACGTCGTATAGTATTTCTATGTACAAAACTTGTATATTTGTATTTAAAGATAAATTTTCCAGACTTATGTACTAAAATATTTAAAGAGAAATTTTCAAGACTTATATTAAAATGTACACTAGTATTTTAGTTAATATAGAGGTAGCTACTCTTAAATTCTCTAATATGTTACCTAGAAAATCGATGCTGAGGTTTTTTGGCTTTCTCATCTACAACCAAAACTAAAGTAACGACAAGAAAGATTACAAAGGGGCGTTTGTGGAATTTCAAGTTAGTATCTTGAGTAAACTGCCATTTTGGTCCCTGTGGTTTGGGCATTTTTGTCATTTTAGTCCAAATCTCAAACTTTTTAAATCTGTGTCTCTGTGGTTTCATCTTTATTGTCATTTTAGTCTAAAATTCAAAATCCCCCTTTTTTTGACTGTTCCAAAAAGTTTGAGATTTGGACTAAAATGACAATAAAAGTGAAACCACAGGGACCAAAATGGCAGTTTACTCTTAATTTTGGACTAAAATGACAATAAAAGTGAAACCACAGGGACCCAGATTTAAAAAGTTTGAGTTTTGGACGAAAATGGCAAAAGTGCCTAAACCACAGGGACCAAAATTGCAGTTTACTCTAGTATCTTTTATGTTTATTATCATAGTGTTTCTTGATCTTTTGTATGTTGTAAACTAGGTTTATACGTCGCCAGCGTTGCGAGGCGTCAAACCGAATATTTCCTAGTTTAATAAAATGTTCGCATTTATTTCGGTTACTTATACATGCTCACGATCTCAAAAAAATATACATTTAGTCAACCAATTAAACCAAAACACTATCATAGTTATGCTTAAAAAATAACTAAAACAATGGCAAACATGTAATTTAGAGCTGGGGCAAAACAATAATTTGTGAGAACCAATTAGCGAGTGCTAGGTTGTTGGCACGAATAAAAACTATATTGAGTGAACCAAGTAAAATAAAATACTACCATAGTTTTGGCCAAAAAAAAAACGATGACAGTATTGCAATTTTTAACTGGGGTGAAATCATAATTTTGAGATGGAGGGAAAATCATATTTTTAACTGAGGGCAGACCATAATTTTATTTTGAACTAAGGGTAAAATTGTAATTTTTAGAAGAGGGCAAAATCATAATTTTTAGCTGGAGGCAAAACCAAATTTTTTTTTGAACAAAGGACAAAATCGTAATTTCAATCTGAGGATAAAATCGTAATTTGACAGGACTATAGCGGGGCAAAAACATAAATTTATTTTGAAATGGGGGCAAAATCGTAATTTAAACTGAGTGCAAAATAAACATTTTATTTTTAACTGGGGAAAATCATAATTTTAAACTTGGGGTAAAGTTGTAATTTAGCAGAAGTTATAACTATTATAAACTTATTAATAAAAGAAAATAGCGGCGACACATTTAGCCAATCACAAAAATAAAACTATCTAGGAAAAAAAAAAAAAAAACATGCCGCTAAACCCACCAGTAGGCATGGAGTACTATTGCCCCTCGTGGTATTTGTACACGTTGAATAATAATAATAAAGTTTGTCCATCACGCATAAATATAAAGTTTACACAAACCAATCAACAGCCAAGCACAAGTGGGAAAAGAAGCATGGGCATAAAGGAAACTAATTTAACCCTAATCACACACACCTTATCGTCTTATCTTCCTCAACAATATAATATTCCACCCGTCAATCCCCCATGCTTCACTCTCTACTATCTTCCAAGAATCTTTGCAAGAAATGATTAAACGAATCCGACCCCAGAAAAGACATAAAAATGTTTGAAGAAAGAAAGCACTGGTTAGATTTTTTCGGAGATTGAAAAGAATTTTACTCTGTTTTAAACTAGAATTATGCGTCGCTCGCGTTGCGGGACGCTAAACCAAATTTTCTTAGTTTAATAACACGTACGTATTTATTTCGGTTAGTTATACATGCTACTTATAACACGATATAAAAAAAGATGCATCGTGTTAACCAAATAAAGAAAAACACTATCATAGTTATGATAAAAAATAACTAAAACGATGGCAAGAGTTGGGGACAAAACAATAATTTGTCAGGACCAATTAGCGAGTGCTAGGCAGCTGTTTGGCACGAATAAAAACTAAATTGAGTAAACCAAATAAAATAAAACACAACCATAGTTTTGTAAAAAAAAAACTATGGCAACATTGCAATTTTTAGCTTGGGTAAAATCGTAATTTTAAAATGGGGATAAAATAATATTTTTAACTGAGGGCAAAACCATTTTTGTATTTTGAATTGGGGGCAAATCGTAATTATAAGCTGGGAGCAAAACAAAAATTTTATTTTGAACTGGTGGCGAAATTGTAATTTTAAACTGAGAACAAAATTGTAATTTGGCAAGAATGTAGCGGTGGGCAAAAGTATAATTTTTTTTACCAATGCGAAATCGTAAATTTAAGCTGGGGGCAAAACATAAATTTAATTTCTAACTGGGGGCAAGATCGTAATTTTAAACAGGAGATAAAATCGTAATTTGGCAGGACATATGAATAACTATTTTATGTAGGGCATAATCGTAATATTTTTACTGGGGGCAAAATCGTAACTTTTAGCTAGGGGCAAAACAAAAAATTTTATTTTGAACCGGTGGCGGAATTGTAATTTTAAACGGGGAACCAAATTGTAATTTGGCAGGATTGTAGCGGTGGGCAAAACTGTAATTTTTTTAACCAAGGCAAAATCGTAAATTTAAGCTGAGGGCAAAGCATAAATTTAATTTCTAACGGGTGGCAAGATCGTAATTTTAAACAGTGGACAAAATCATAATTTGACAGGACCTATAAATAACAATTTTATGCAAAAAAAAAAAAGGAAAACTTGGCTGCCACTTTTGGCTAACCGAGTGAGACAACTATTCCCGCCGACTTTGCAACCTTATATTTGTATGTAGTGTGAATATCGCTAACCAACGTTAAAATAAACAAATGTTTACACTCGAAATACTTGAAAAGAAAAGGCAAGCCTGGTGCATGAGGCTCACCATAGTTACCAAATTCTCCGGCCAACCCGTGTTTTTCGAATCGGTATGCACTACTAGAAAACTGCTACTATTCCTACGACAATTTTTGTGGGAAATTCGTGGGTAACTGCAGTTACTTACGGATTTCCCACGAAAATAGGCTGCAGGAATTCTGCTCGTGGGTAATCTTTTTTTGACGCATTTCCTACGGATTTTCCTACTCCTTTCCCATACAAATGTTTCGTTAGAATTCTCCTACTTATTTCTCACGGAACTAATTTTCTTATCTTTCCGAATTTCCCACTGAATATTCATTTTTAAAATTTTTTTTAAATCAATTATATTTATATTTATTATATTTGAATTTTCTTTCACAATTCTTACGAATTTTTTTTCTTCCTACACAATTCTAAGGAAATGTATTCGTTTTCCCTACACAGTTCCTGGAAAATGGATGTTGAAGGGTTGTATCACGTTGTATCGAGTGATATATCTTAAACGATGTATGGACTTTGATATATTTAATGGCCAATTATGGCCTTTATTATGTAACCTTCGATACTATAGGATTACAACACGTTGTATTGAGTGTTATTATATTGTTACGAAGAATTACAAGTCGTACATGTCCTAATAGACTGTGGCGGGCCTTGATATATCTTAAAAGCCCGTTAAGACCATTATTATGTAACACTCGATGTTGGAGGATTACATCACGTTGTATTGAGTGAAATATATCGTAACGAACAACAAGTCATACATGCCCTAACAGACTGTGTTAAGCCTTGATATATATCTTAATGGCTCGTGAAGGCCTTTATGTTGAAGGGTTACATCACATTGTATTGAGTGCTATTATATGGTAATGAAGAAGTACAAGTCATACATGCCCTAATAGATCGTGTTGGGCCTTGATATATCTTAAAGGCCTATTAACACCTTATTATGTAACATTCAATGTTGAATGGTTACATCACGTTGTATCGAGTGCTATTATATGGTAACCAAGAATAGAAGTCATACATGCCCTAATAGACCGTATTAAAGCATGTATCATGGATTCCTACGGTTTTTCTACGGAACTTTTAAATTCGTTATTTTCCTACGAATTTATGATAAATTGTTAAAAAAACGTATTTCGTAGTAAATGTGTCGGTATTTTCCTACACGTTTATGACAAATTTCCTACTGATATTAATTAATTTGTTTTGAAAATAACACATATATAATACAATATATAGTACAAAAAAAAACTATCCATTTCAAGAGTAATTTGTCGGTAATTTCTGACACACTTCCTATAGATAGGAAAATTGTTAAAATGAAACGTATTTCATAGGAACTGTGTCGGTATTTTCCTGCACATTTTCTACGGGTATTAATTAAAAACTACGGATATTAATAAATTTATTTTAAAAATAACATATAATTTTATAAATAATAAAACTTTATATCTTAATATCAGTAATTTCATTTTATTATGAATGTTTTTTTTATGATAAATTGGATTCCTACGCATTTCCTACCTATGATTAAAATGAAGACGAATTCCGTAGCAATTCCGTCAGGAATTGCCGACACTTTTCCTACGCAGAACGATTCTTATGAATTTCCAACTAATGGTTAAAATGAAAACGGATTTCATCGGAGAACGGTCGGAATTTTTCGACACTTCTCCTACGCAACCTAATTTGTCATTTTTTGTCACAAAACTAAGACCCTTTCTTATAATCGAAATTTCTAAATGTGTTGGCATTTTCGTTCATAGGAAATGCGTAGGAAATTTTGGTAGGAATGATAACAGTTTTCTAGTAGTGACGTTTCATACCATACGGAATACACATACAACGCAATTCACTTCTAATTCGCGAATTTAGGGTTTCAATTCAGCGAATTTATAACAGAATCATGTATAAGTATCTGCCAATTTCATCTTCAATTTCACATCTTCTACTTCAGTTTCACTAGATTAGAAATTTAGAACTTCATTTTATGTTTATGTTCTCTTTTTGGTAATATGAATATTGGATTTTTTTTTAATTTAGTAATTTATGTTTTAATTTATGTATACCGAATCGGACTCAATGGTACACCGTAGTGGATCGTAGCAAAATGAACCTACCTTCCTCCATATCGAATTCGTCCCATCTAGCGAATCGCGAACCTGAACCGCGTACCCGTACAGGAGCACCGCGAATTAAGTAACTATGGGCTCCACCATGAGCGGGTCCCGGGTGTTTTGCAGGAGGTTGTTTTCACACTTTGAACCATGACCTTCGGGTCACATAGCAACAAACTTACCGACAGTACAAGGTCACTAATTATCATAAAAATCCTAAGCTGTTTGCTAGAATATATTATTGGTGATGACGAATTGGTGCATGTAGTTGGACAAAGGGGGAATAAAAGCCATGGCTGTGAACAGGAAATTAAAGGATCAAGTAACTAACGGTCAATAGTGGGAAAAGGGACATTTATGGAATTTTCATCTGTTCCCATTGCAGGCTCTAGTGGTAGAATATGAAACTTTCTCTTTTTGGACGTGTTGTATCATGTTCCCATTGAAGACTTTAGTGGTAGAATATGAAACTTTCCCTTTTTGGACGTGTTGAATCCCATCTCTCTTTTGCAAAAGTTGACTTAGCCCTTTCACAAGTTTTCTTTTTTAGAAATCACAAAAAATATCTTTCACTAATACAAATCACCTCAAGTACATCAATTTTTCAAAACAATCCATCCAATAGTTAGAAAATAATCCCAACTAGTATGATTGTCGTTAATATTAAAAGTAAACATATATGAAGTGACTATAGGTATATATATATATATATATATGAGAGTTACTAAATATTCGATTGATTGTATCATACCATTATACAAAATTTACAATCTATTAGAGTTGGAATTCATAGGTAATAACATAACACTATACTATAAGAGCTAATCTAGTTGTCCGACTTCCTTTTCCTCTTCAAAACGCGCTTAGAGCACATCCATGGAATCTTGTAGCGCCAATTGGGTTGCACGGATATGCGCTAGCGTTTGCGTAAGTTCAGTTACTTTCTTGGTAGTTAATCGTATGCAATGACCTAGTCAATCAAACTTTGCAAATGTGCTAGAAGTTGCCTCTCCTTTGTACTTGCCATATTGCACACTATAAACATATCAGAAAAGCTTATATGGAAAGGTAATGAAGAAATACTTTTATTTGTGTATAACACATATAGTACGAATACTATCATGACTGCCACAAAATGAATTTCAAATGATAACAATAGGCCTAAATGTATCTCTTATGTAGTTGCAACAACTTACCTTGCCACATAGAGATAAGGCGTTTGATACATTTATTTAATCTTAAAACAAGGCTCAGAAAAGATAGGTTAATATGGTTGCGAATAAACATTCACCATGCCATGACAATAACCATCAAACATCTTTTATCATCATTGTCGTAAAAGCAGAAATATTGCCTATGAAATGCATCAAGGGCTTGGTAATCACAGTCTTCCTACAAAATGCAGATCTCAATTTAAAACACTTGGTGGTGGGACTAAAGAACACAATTTGGACATGTGGACGTATCAATAAACAAATGAGAGAACTGCCTAAGGAAAACGTTTGGCAGCCCTAAAGCCCAAAGACATGCACGTGGATGTTGGGTCCAGAACCCAAACACGCCAGCCCATGTCACACACAACAATGCCCATGTTACAACAACATAATGTGGACAACAACAACAATGCACATGGTACAAAAACATAATGCTTACATAGGTTGATAAATGATATTATATAAAAAATAATTTATATAATGAATTTGCGTACAAAACTTACGATGCAGAAAGTACAACAAACCCATGCATCATACATTGCACGTAAGCGTAGCCTCATAATGAAGATGGCGTGATTGCTTGTTGCAAGCTATCTCAACTGCCAACCCAAAACACTCTAACATCACTGCCAAAAGTTCAGTAAACGAAATTTGTTATACCCTAAAACCAACATCTTGTTATACATCATATATTGCACGTAAGCGTTGCCTCATAATGAAGCTGGCGTGGTTGCTTATTGCAAGCCATCTCAACGGCCAACCTAAAACATTCATCATCACTACCAAAAATTCTGTAAACGAAATTTAATATACCCTAAAACCAACAACTTAAACAACAAAAAGGCCTAGTTATGCTTCATAGCCTAAGTTTTCAAACACACGATTAAAAGTTTGCCTTTACTCGAATCAAATTTATACATACATTAGGTACATGCTCAGGTTCTGAACCAAGAAGGCCAACTTGCTTGAGTAGTGCCATCTCAGCCACCAATCCAAGAACAACAAGATAAATATTGCATATGCAAGTCTCGCAGGTAAGACATGGTGGCATAAAACAGCTCAGGCAAGCATCATTTCCTTTAAAGCTCAGTTAAGCATCAAAGTGACGTGTGCGGGTGTGTATACATTTTTTAGATATATTTTAGCTCTTTTTACTCACCGATTCAAGTTTTAAATTTATAAAACACGATATTCTACTATCACTCTACACACACGTTAGGGCAAGTGTACCCATCGCAGACGTAGTATAGTGATGACAAGATACCGAGGTCGTCCAAGAACACAAAAGCTTTTAATATCGGCTTATCATTAACGTCTAATCGAACCAAATTTAGATAAAAAAGTTTTAAAAGTTAGAAAAAGATAAAATAAAAAGCAAAAATAAAAAATAAGGAAAAACATATAGACAAGAAGGAATCATTGGTTTCAACTCCTCTTTTATGTATCCTTTTAATGATTTCCACACTTTGGGCATTTTAAGAGATTATCTTTAAGTTATAGTAGTAGGCTGTAACACCCCGTGTTTCGAAAGTCAAAGTCAAAGTCAAGATTGAAGTCAAAGGAAGAAAAGATTGCTAATTGCAATTTGCCTCTCCTTGCTCAATTCCTGTTTTGACTTCTTTGACTTGTAATTAGTCTATTTTGTTATCGCTTTAGTTGTATTATGTGGAGTATCTATTAATAATCGCTTAGTAGTCGCTATTTATCGCATGTTTAATCGCTTCATCGCTATCGCAATCGGACTCGCAACTTGAAATTACGTATTTTGGTTATTGTTATCCGTGTGTGTGTGCCTTATGTGTTACTTGTGCATGTTTATTTATGTTATGTGTGGTAATCAATCGAAACGCAATCGAACTCAATCGCAATCGAATCACAAACGCTAAACTAATATGAAATAAGGATGCTTGTATGTTGATATAGTAGTTGGGATTAAAAGTAATTTGATTAGGAAATCCTCTCGCATCACAACGCTCGCAATCACAATCGAAACGGCAAAACTCGTCGCACCAAACACTCGAACCAAGCGACTAATCGATCAGGTGACCAGCCGATCGACCAGCCGTTCGATCGAGCTGCCGCTCGATCGGCCAACTGTTCGACCGGGCTGCCACCCGATCGGCCAGCCCCTTTCCTCTTTAGGAAACCCTATAAATACCCCCTGTCACCATCATACTTTCCACTTTTGGAAACTCCCATCCGACCAGCTCATCTTCCTCACTTTTCTTCAGATTTCTCGTGATTCCGGTAAGATCTCGTCCTAAATCTTATACATCCTTAATTTACATGCACTCCTACACCTTTCTATCTTTTGAATCTTAACTTTTAACCTTGAAATCATCAAGATTCAAGGTGTTCTAGGATGACGTCATCATGTGTTCTTGAGAACTTTATGTTTTGGCCTCAATCCACCAAGGACAACTTAGATCTAACCGATTTCCACAAAAACAAAGGTCAAGCCATCATACACAAACACATCCTTTCCAAAGGAAGTAACAATCTACTCGAACGGTCATCCGACCGGACGACCGTCCGAACGGACTGTCACTCGAACGACGTGCTGTCCGATCGGACTACCATCCGATCAAACTGCTGTCCTATCCACTTGCACTCTGTATCGTTTACGCGTCGCTTATCGTTATGCTATCAATCTGTTCAGGCTAACCCTACTCTCTAGCGCTCCTTTCAATCCATCAATCGATGTGAGTATACTCGAATCCCTTTTTGCTTTACGTACTTTTGGGTGTTACATACGTTACTTATACAAAATCACATCGAACACACTACACAATACTTTAACGCTAACCGTTACCGCATGTTATACGTGACTTAATGAATGCTTGTTTGTTATGTTTACACATGGAATGCTATCTACCTGCCTTAGCAATGATAGTACTATAGTTTGGACTCAACACCTGTTCACTCAGGGGTTGTTAAAGACAATTACCTACATGGCTCACAGTGGTGAGTGTGTATCGCGAACTGCCTTGGGCAGTCAACCCGCAGTCATTGGTATTGATAGGTTCATGTCGATAACTAACATGCCTCATTTTACACTGTGTACGTGCTGGTTATGCGTAACGATTTCGAACTCTATATGCTATTATCAAACTTATATGCTCACCTTTACACTATGTGTATTGACTTTGACTTTAACGTATGTGACAGGTGCTTAGGATGCTTAATTGCTTACTTTGCTGTGAAATCGAGGCTAGGAAATACCTAGGTCAACAATAAACAATTGTCTGTAATAAAAACCTGAGTTGTCGGAACAGAACAATTTGACTAGATCTTTTCTGTAATAATTGTATTATCATTTATGACATGGTATGGGACGTGTTGCTTTAAATATTTGGTAAATATAGTTATTATGGAAACTTCTGGACAATCTGTTTCGCTCAGTGCCGCGCCCCGATGTTTCCGCCATCGGTTGGGGTGTGACAGATTGGTATCAGAGCCATAACTATAGGGAATTAGGCAAGACACGACCTAGTCCGGGTCGATGTCTTAGAGACCTAGTCTATAGTTAGGAACCAACAGACCGACTCGTGCATGTCCAGTAGGGACTATGTATGAGCTTACTGCTATTTCTCGCTATTCTCGCCTATGCTACACTACCACTACACTCGAATTTTCAAATATGATTGAGCGATTAAGTCGAGATTAGGTGTGAAAACCGCAAACTCTTGACTAAATTGCTTGTTCAACCCACATTTTTAAACACGAGAAATTGCGTTGAAATAGGAGTGAAATCCATACTTTGACGCATAATTCCCTTCTATTTTATCAAAAACAGGAATGAAGTTGTTGAGTCAGGGGTGAAACCCGAACCTTGACGACTTGTTCCGGCCTTTACTTAGTTTTACAAAACTCTCACCAAAGTCTCGACGGACTCCAACGACTTGAAGTCACGGTATTACTAAAGGGATGCGTGCCGAACACCCAAGAATCGAGGCAAAAGCACAGTCCTGAAGGTCAAAGTGTGTTCAACGGGTCCCTGTGAATAGTCGAATCACTTTGGCTAGTCAATGTCTAAATAGCCGCAGACGATCTATTTCTCGATTTTTGTGTGTTTCGATTCTGAGCCCGCAACTGCTGACTCTGATGATTCACCGATTTTATGTGTTGTATGTGTATTTACCTGCTTGTGTGTTTTAATTTTTGGAGACTTATTCGATTTTCACTTTCACTTTGATCGACACGCACGACCTGCATTGCACACTATCTCAAAACGTTAACAAATCGCTACTACTATGAGAAACAACCTTACGCCCTAATGTTTGCTAAGTTAATTGGTTATGCTATACTACTCGCTATGCTATGCGCGAACGCTCTTCTCGAATGATCACAAACCTTGAATGATAGGTTTCTGTATTCTGACCACCTCTGTGTGCATCTAGACAAGTTACATGCTTTTATGCTTCTGTGTTTTGTGCCCTACGTGCTTATGTGCTTATGTGCTTCTGTGATTCTGTGCCTTACGTGCTTATGTGCTTTTGTGCTTATATGAATCTGTGATTATGTGCCTATACTTGTAACACTCATCTTGTAAATCCGATATTTTAAAGGTTTTCGTATATAAAACAAAAATTTAACATGTAATTACTATTAAGGATTCTTAGAAATTCAAGTAATTTAAAACTTTTACAAATTAAAAATTTACAACATAATTTATATATATAAGTTCGTCATTTACAACGACATCAAAACGCTGTGCTGAAACTTCATTCTGATATGTTCGGTTCTTGTAAATCGCTTGATCTTCATCCGGACATTTTGGGAGCATTTACCTATTGCCAAAACCATACAAACTGTTAGTTTTGACATGTTTAATCACGTATAATCAAGTTCTAAGGGCCAACAATAGAAAAGAAACAAAATTTCTGAAATAATAGGCGGTCGCGCCTCGCGACCGTTCTCTAGTCATCCTTCACGGCCCACGACGATGGTCGCGTCGCGCTACCTTAATGTTAATATGCCGTCGCGTAGCGCGACGGCCTGTTTTTCACAGTAGGTTTGTTTCATTGTTGCTGCACTTGCCCAACGACGAAAATTAACATTTAACAACTTAAGACCTGCATAACTTTTGCTATACAAGTCCGTTTTACTCGATTCTTTTTCCTACATGACCGTAATTTGATTCTCATTCATATGAAGTAAAATCCTGCATCTGAATTCACAAAATCTTAGATTTCAAGCTCTCGACTTGAAATTCAATTACGACACTTTTGACCCATTCATGCTTTTACCAAACTAGCTTGTTATTTTCTTCCAAAACTACCATGGTCATCATGTTATATCCGTTTACTAATTTTCAAGATTCAACTTTACGGGTTCCTTAAGAAATCTTAACCCGTTTTGCATATATACCCGTTTTGACCCGTTACGAGTATTTTACATTTTTAGGCTTAAATCATGCTTCTATAGGTCTACATCCTATCACCATTTTTATACGTATTCAAGGACTAAATTTAACAAGACGCTTAATTCAAAACAACTCTTTAAAGGTTGTTTACTCTATTCACCCCTCAAGGACTTTTGTCAATTATTTAGCCCTTCATTTATGCGACGAAGGACTTCCGCTATTATTTGACCAAAATATCGCCTTTAGCTATAATTCTAAACATGCGTACCTGGCTCGGGTCATAAAATTGACCCGTTGAAATACCTTTTGCTATAAGTTTCTAGTTAATAGCAATGCAAACCATGTGATAATTCCTGTAATCACAAAACTCGACAAGCGATCATCAAATATTATTGGCAAATGGTGTTAACAACACCATTTGACCCGTTTAGTCGAAATGACTAATTATCATTACAAGATGGTATTTAATTACCATTTCATCCCCCTTTCACCTATCACGGTTTATTTTTGAATTCATCTTACTTAGGAATCATTCTCGTTTTGTTTGACCCGTTATGGCTTATGCCAAAATGGTGTCCTTTCAAATTCCTTTATATATTCGTTAGTCCATGTCCGGATTACTATTTAACCGTTTTTACCATAATTCATGGTTTCGTATTTTTTTCTCACTTTTCCGACTCGTGCATAAGTCGTGCCGGAACATCATATTTCATTTACTCAACATAATTCAGATTCAATGCTCGAAATCAAGTAATTGGTAATAAAATAAAAGGCGTAAGCTTCACTTACCTTGCATCCATGCCACACTTTTCTTTCCATACTCGCTCCGTTTGACCCACTTCATCCACAAGCTTCCACCTAGCTTGTTAAGCGCCAAACTATTATCCAATGTTCACAAGGTGGTTAGATTAACCATAATTTAATATGATCTTCCACCTTACATATTTCTATGCATTCATCCGAACACTGAATAAAATCACGTTTTACACACAACCAAGTAGACCGCGATTTCATTTAGGCTTTTCATATCACTGAAAATGGGCTGTTTTTGGTGACTTGTTTAACCTGTTTACAAGTCTTCAAAAATTATGATTTTTTTATGTGGCGTACCTCTCGGAGGGTTAGGCCTTGTGTTGGAATTTCAAGATCTAACTCTTTACCAAAAATTCGTAAAAATTCATTTACTAAGCTGCAATCAGATTCGTCACTTCTGACTGCAGCTTATGGAAAAATTCATTAAAAATTCCTCGTTTATCCGATTGACGAAATTCCAATTGGCGATTCTTTTAATCGCTTAAAGTTATCTACATCAATCATTCAAGCTTGAATTTTGAATTTACTTGAGTTAAGCATGATTTCAATATATACTTGTCTAGGGTTTACTCCTAAACATGAATTCATCCTAGTTTCACCCAAACATCAATCATTCAAGCTTGAATTTCGAGCTTCAATTTGAAGATTCTTGAAGAACTAGGGTTGGCCCCCTCCCCACTTCTCCTGGTCGCTCCTACGAACACACACTGTGTGTTTCTTATTCTTCTTTTTTTGTTATTTATTTAGTTAACTTTCAAGTTAACCCTTTTGGCCCCTCATGTTTATTTTGTTTCAAAAGAAGCTATAATTCATTATTCATCACTTAATCATTTATTACTAACTAGGTTAATTATTCCTAGTTAACTTAATGGGTTCGGGAAGTCATAACCCGTTTTATTTTAAGTCCCGTTAACACGGGCATTCTATATACTTTGTTTTCTCAAAGTGTTTATCCTCGTTTTATTTATTATTAAGCTTATTTATTTAAATCCTAATAATTTCCGGTTTAATCTTTTTTGCTAACGGTATTATACCCGCTCCTTAGTATTAACGGGGTTTAATTACCAAACCCGTTTTCGGGGTGTTACAAGTCTACCCCCTTAAAGAGGTTTCGTCCTCGAAACCTTTTCTTACATAATTTATCGAGTTTAACTCCATGTATTTGCTCTGGATAATCAGTTGAGCATTGCTCATATTTTAACCAATTGTTAGTATTACCAGAAAAGTATGGTAATATCTTTTTGGTTATTAATCATCTACGTATCTTATACGACATAATGCAACTTGAAATAATGTAATCTCGTTATTTCCACTAGTTTAATTAACTTATCAATATTCATCGTTCGGCTCTAATGTGATTATACTTCACATTACACTTCTTGACCGTGATCACGTCTCAAGTTTTCAAAACAAAGACTATGGTTTATATAAAACATGAGGATTTCAATAATGTGAACGACCTTGTTGGTGCGTTAATTCATAACGCGAATGACATTCATTAACATTGATTAAGCTGACTGGTAGTATGTTATGGTACCATCGG
This sequence comes from Helianthus tuberosus, assembly GCA_030545235.1. Lineage (NCBI taxonomy): Eukaryota > Viridiplantae > Streptophyta > Magnoliopsida > Asterales > Asteraceae > Helianthus > Helianthus tuberosus. Next base: position 78,543,195 of record CM060417.1, on the reverse strand, counting down.
TCTGCCAATCCCGTTACTAGACTACTCACTGGATTTGGTAGGTAGTTTGGGGAACGACAAAATCTGTTATTTTAACAAACCCTTTGGTGGTTTGTTAGTCGAAATAAGGATACCCCTTGGGTGGTATAGTTGAGTCACACAGGTTTGAATGTATTCAAATAAGAACGACCAAAAGTTTTCACAATTAAGATACTGATGATTGATGATTGGTTTATAACACGGATGAATGACGAATCGTTTAAAACACGAACAAATGATGAATGGTTTATAACACAGACGAATGACAATTGGTTTTTATAACACAAACAATTTATAACACGGACGATTTCGATGATTGGTTTATAGTAAGTGATTAGATAATGAGATGGGTGTAATGTGATAAATGCATGGTGGATACGCCGCTGGTACTTCCTATATATAAGTGCTTTATCATGTTACATGTCGTGGCATTATCTAGATCACTTGGACAAATGTTTTCAAATGATAGCACGCAACAATGTTTATTTAAAGATATAAACCAAACGAAGTTATCTTTCAAGACGATTTACTACTCGATTTTACAAAAGCAAATGTTTTAGTCAAGATTCATGGCAACAAGGTTTTCATAAACTTTAACCAACGTGTTTTAGTTGGTTAAATATATTGCAATACCAAACACTTTAGATACAAGGTTTTCACTTATCGACTCTAGTAGTCGTATGAGGTATTGCAATACGTATACAAGCCATGAATTTAACACACTCACAAAACCTATGTACTCGCCAACTTTTTATGCTGACTCTCTTTTCACATATGTTTCATGAGCTGTTGTTTGATGATTATGCTTCACGTAGGATTGGACGCGGGCCTTAGTGACATAAAATATGAAAGAAAATATGTTTGAACGTGTTTCTTTTTACTCTAAGACAATGTAACTCACTTATTACTTCAATAAAACGTAAGTTCAAATGCCATGTGTTGTGAAACAATTTATCCTGTGACATGACTCCCCGATGTTTTCGTAGCGGTTTGTTGTTTTACACGATCGGGGTGTTACAGGAAAGATTGGTATCAGAGCCATGGTTATAGGGAATTAGGTTATTAGTAATGCTTTGACCTAGACTATAACCTTTCTAGGACCCTAACACAAGTTATCTTGTGTTTAGATCTTAAAACACTATCGTCACCTATCCTTAGGTGACTACCACAACAAGTACACAAATTTCAAATCCGTTTTGAAAATCAATCATCTATTCTTAGATGATTTATTTTTAGGCTTTTTTCCTTCAAAGTTTTCAAAATCTCATCAAATTTTGGGTCTTATTAATGTGAACACGTGCAATCTGAAAGGGTGGGTGCTTGTACCTCGAGTTTTCTGTCTAAGGCTAGAGTGTTCGTACAAATCTGCATTATCGGACCAGTCACTCTTACCTGGGAACTCTTGGGGTGAGTGTCCACTTATAGGCTAAAGCATGTCTTTGTGATTCATTATAAAGACCCATTTCTTTATTTAGTCACCGTGTGTCATTTGTTTGTTTTAAGAAACGAACGAATGACCACCTTCCTTATGTTTCATCAATATTTCAATACCTCTTTTATCCGATGTCAATCTCACACATTTCTCTTGTTTCCTTCTCTTTTAGAATGCCTCCTAGATGTGATCAAACTCAAGATGTTGCAATGGCACCCATGATCGCTCAACAAATTGTTGTTGTGCTCCCGGACCTTATCACCTAAATTAATCAAGCGAACAACAACAACGATAATAATAATGCACCTATTCTGTGCAACTATAAGACATTCTATTCAGCTAAACCACTCAAAATTTCTGGGTCTGAAGGAGCTACTGGGCTCCTATAGTGGTTCGAGAGTCTTGAAAGCATGTTTCAACACATTCAATCCCCAAATGAGCGATAGGTTGAGTTTGCGTCAAGTGTCTTTCAGAAAAGGGCACTTACATGGTGGAATAGTGTGATGAGAGACAAGGGTGCCGATGTGGCAATGGCTCAAACTTGGGAAGAGCTTCGCGCTCTAATGATGAAGGAATTTTGTCCTCGTCATCAACAATGGGCACTGGAAAAAGAATTCGATGATCTTAAGCAAGATGGTGGAGAACACCGTGCCTACACGGACCAATATGAAGAGTTGAGCTTGTTGTGTCCCACCAAGGTTACCCCGTTGGATAAGGCGATTAAGAGGTATATCGATGGTCTGCCTGACCCTGTTCAAGACATCGTTACTGGTAGTAACCCTACCACTGTTCGTCAGGCCATCGAGTTGGCAGCTACCCTGACTGAGTCTCAGGTCAGGAAGGGTAAACTGTTTCGCAAAGGCGATAAGAAACAGGCTGCCAAGACCTCCCAAGAGAAAGACAAGATGAAGAAGAACCAAGCTGATTCTTCAAAGAAGTCGAGGAAGCGCAAGGCTTCCCAAAGTTTGTAGTTGTTGCACAAAACCAGCCAGCACAACCTCCTGGGAGGAAACCCTATGCTGGTACCGCACCATTATGCAACCGGTGCAATGGTCATCATCAGGCTCACCTAGCATGTCGTCAGTGCACAACATGTGGGAAACTCGGCCACACGGCCAACATTTGTCGATCCACACCAAACCAAGCTGCATAGAAACCTGGTCAACCTCAAGCTAACCCTGCTAGACCTCCATTCCCACTTGGTTCTTGCTACAACTGTGGTGAGATGGGTCATTTCAGGAACAACTGTCCGAGGCTTGTGAACGTGAATGAAAATCCAGCTCGTGGACGCGCATTCTATTAGGATCTGAGTTTGGTTTTGATTGTGTTTTACGTTTGAATTAAGATGAAGATGAATGAGTTGTGCAACGGAATTAAGATGGAAACAAACTTTTCACAATCAAACAGGAGAATTGCTTTTAACATACAAGTTTAACATTGAACCGAATGATTGAATTTAATTTCAACAACGATTACAATTTTGCAAGTATGCAACAAACTCCCCCTCAGCCTGAGCTCACAGTATTTGTTCGTGCAGGAAGAAGATAGTGAAAGAGCTAATAGAACAGTACAGAGCACTATTCTATTTATAGGCATGAGCAAACCACTGAAGCATCTAAGCTGACGTCACCATGAAAGTGACATCTAACCTCCTAACAAACTCTAACCTCTGATCTATACAACCTCTGCTATGCTAACTACTGTTATTATATTTCATTACATAAAGACATCTAAACTACTGCTGCATCCTTCCACTGATGTGAACCCAGCAGTACTTTGTCATGATCAGCAGAGCTTGACTCAAGACAGTAGATTGAATAGCAGAGCTTTAGTCTTCCATCAGTCTTTACTTGATTAGCAGTTTGTAGGTCAGCAGTTTGTACGATCAGTAGATAGGAGGTCAGCAGATGTTGAAACCACTTTCAAGGGGAGAGACTTGAATACATAACATCCGCTTATTCTGGATCCACTGCTCTGATCCAGTTTTGGCTTTAATTATCTGTTCCTTTGGTAGGGTTCAATCCCAGCAATCTCCCCCTGGAACAGATAATGCCAAAACTCTTCATTATTTGTAGATCTTTATTGCCTCATCAGTAGTTCCCTTATTTGCCCTTTGAGTTGTAACTCAAAGGCTAAGGCATCTGTGTCATCATCATCCCTGCTAAGTGGAAGATCAAGGAGATCCTGCAAATCTTCAAGACTTAGGCCAAGTGCTTGTTCCCTTGTTATTTTCTTCACTTCTTCACTAGACTTGAACAATGTCAGTACATGGGTCTGTTTGTCAGTTTTCCACTTTAGTACCTTTGAGTCTAGTGGGTTTCTTGGGAGATTTTTATTTGAAGAGGTGTTTGGTGATGCAGGCCTTGTGATGACTGTTTGAGCAGTGCTTGCAGGCTGATTCAGGCCAAGAGTATCAGCTATCATCTGCTTAATACCTTCTTTAACAAGCTCATCTTAATTCTGCCACTGTTTCAGTACCCAACTGTTGTGTTTGCTTTTTTTTTTGTAGATAGCAGCACCAGCTGGAGCAGTAGCTCTCCTGATTTGCAACTTTGATGGTCTTTTTGAAGCCTCTGCTTCAGGGTAGTCAGGCTTTTGTGGAACTGTGGGATCTTTCTTCCTTAATTCCTCCAACCTTTTGTAGGTGGCCCTGACTATATCTTCTTTCCATCTTGCCACTTGATTTTTAGACCCATAGTCAGCAGCAACTAATTCCTCTTTCATTCTCTTAAGCTCCAGTGTCTTTTCAGGCACATTCCTTTTGTACTTTGACCAATCTGGAGGAGTGTGTTTGACCTTATTCTTTATCATTTCTTGAATCCTGGCTGCTTCTTGTTCAAGCTCAGTAATGGTACACTCTTTGTACATATGCTTTTCTCCCTTGTACTTCTTGGTTGCCATGATGCTTTAAATGTAGTCTTTTCTCAAAGTTTCATCTGCTTTCTCTGAGATTTGTTGACAAACATTTTTTGCAAATTGCTCTAAGGATCTGACTTGAGTAAATAGGAACTGATAATGCCTTTGAATTTCTCTGTCAGTTTTTCCTTGAGAGTTTCTTTTGGAAATATCCTCTGCCTGTTTAGCCTTAACTTTCAAATATTCTTCAATGTTGTTAGGCCTTGGATATCCTTTAACTGATGGCAGCTTCCTTTTAGCAGGGTCATCCTCATAGTAGAAGGACTTGATCTCTTCTCTAACTGCTTCAAGTTCTAGAGGAAATTGGACACCTGCAAGAGTGATAATAGGGATTGGTTGTTGTACTGGAGCTGATGAGAGAGGAACAGGGTTTGGAATAAGTGCAAGTGATTGTGAAGATGTTGGTGGTGGTGATGGTGAATCATCATCTGGTATGAAAATCCTTCTCCTTTTTATTGTAGGAGAGGCAGATGATGTTTTGGGTGGATCAGTGGTGGTGATTTGAGTGGCAGTGATTTGTGATTGACTAATAGCTGTTGAAACAACTGGTGTTTCAACCACTGTTGTCATTACAACAGATGTTGTAACATCTGATGTCTTCTGCTTTTTGGCAGGAGGAGATGGTGGTGGTGGTAAGGCAGTGGTTGTGGTGTGTGTTGAAGTGGTGTGTGTTGAAGCGATAGCAGATGTTGAAACAACTGGAGTGCCAGCAGATGTTGATACATCAGGAGTTACAACAACTGTTTGGGTGGAGGTTTGATGTTGGGGGCTTTTGGACGGTGGTTTTGGAGTATGCTTTGTGAGTCTGGATGGTGTGGACTTGGGTTCCCTCACTTTTCTAGTGGGATTTCTTTTTGGCTCAGGATTTTTAACATCCTTTGGCTCAGAACAACCCTGCGCATTCAGCTCCATATAAGCTTTTTTTCTCCTCATTCCATCTTGACATATCCTTTGCCGCTCTGTCCCTTTTTACACTTGCTATAGCTTCATCAAGTGCATTTTGGGTAACATCAACCTTTTTGCTACCATCTGGCAAGGGAATCTTTCTAGTCATAGCATCCTTTTCTGGTTCAATGTAAAGACCATCATCTATTCCCTTCTTCTTCCACTCCTGAATTTTCTCCCCCTTTTTGGCATTATCTGGGGGTAATTGATCAATGAAAAGAACAGTTGGAGGAGCAGTGCCAGTGGTTTTCATAATATGGGCCTTGATAGCGTTAATGTCTGCTTGTGTGTTCTTGAACCTAGACTCCATTGTGTTTCTCAGCTCTTGTACATGTATTGCATGTTGCTGATCAGCCATTTGTTTTTGTTGGTGGAGAAAAGGTTGGAAGAAGTTCCATATCTCATCTGCAGTAGGTGCTTGTGGTGGAGCAGGTGCTTGAGGTGGAACAACAGTGGATTGTACCTTTTGTACTGTCACCAACTGATGCAACATTTCTTTGATTTCTGCTACAGTGGTATCCAGTTTTTCAACTCGTTCCGTCAATTCCAGGTATTTTAAACCATCACCCAATTTAATGGAATCATCTGATTTCCCACTAGCAGTGGTTTTATCAGTGGTTGAGGTAGGGAGTGTGCTCCAAACATTAACCACTGATGCCCCTTTTTCTTGGTACTGGGGTCTTCTTCCTTCAACACTTGACAACCTTTTAATGTTGCCAGTGGTTAAAACAAATCCACTGGTGGATATCAGAGGTGCTATGGAAGGAATTACCTCCAAGGAAGTCTTATTGATGTAACCATTGTCCAAATGCAAACCAGTGGGTTCAACACTTGTAGTGGCTGCTTCACTTGGACTACCACCAAGAGTTATTTGTAACTCAAGGGGTGTAACCTCCTCAGGTCTTGTTGGTGGGTTAACTATGATTGATACATTAGACCCAATCATTTGTTGAAGTATATTCTCATTGATAGGTGATTGAGAAGGACTGGTTTGTGCCTGGTTCAGATCAATAGCATCCAACAAAAGTTTAGTTGGTGGGGGAATTGTGTTGGTGAGATTGGGTGTAGAAAGAGAATTTGCCCCGGGCATTGGGCTGTGGATGATGGAAGCGAGTGATTCCAGAGCATTATATTGTGGTGTCCCTATATGTACAACCTGTTCTTTTTGAGAAGAAGCAGGAGGAGTTTCGGTTATGGGTTGAGATATTTGTACCAACTGCTGTGAGGAAGTAGCAGTAGTGGTTTCTTGTGACTTTTGTGCTGTCATTGGCAGTTGCTCTGGTATCTCATCCTCCAGAGTTGCCTTTTTGATGGGTTTGGGGGGGGGGGTTGAGTTTTATTTTGCTTTGGCTTTTTGGTGATTTTAGGTGTAGGTTTCAAAGCAGTTGTTTTGCTACTTTGATCACCTTGAGCAGTGGGCTCAGCAGCAGATACCTGAGGAGCAGTATTAGCTGCTAAATTATGCTCATGCACCTCTGCTTATGTTTTGCAAGGTGTTGACATTCTTGTGAAAGTTTCAGCAGTTAAGCTGTGCATTTGAAGAGATTCACCTTGTTTTATTGCAGCAACATCATTCTTACCAAGTTTCTTTTCAAAATAATAACTTAGAAATCTTGGAAATAGTAATAATGCCTTTGTTTCAACATTTTTAACCAGATCATTAAAGATTACCTGAGAATAATTAAAATTTTCCTCTTGAAGAATAGCATACCCCAGGTTTTGAGTCTTTAATGGTATTTCATTAAAAGCAATGGTTTTTTTTGAAACACACATTAGGAGGGTATGAAATAAAAACCTTGTTGCAGAAGGGAATAAACCTTTTTGTAAGGTATCCCTCTTCATCATTGTATATGCATACCCTCTTTCAATAAAGTCAATTTTTAACTCGTGTTTAGGAAAAGAAGTTATACCTTTCTGATCATCGAGTTGAAAGACCTCCGAGATGAATTGTGGTGTAATTTTGACAGCTTTAGCCTTTAGAGAAGAGTTAATTGCTATAACAGTCTCACCTTGTGTGTCAAGGGTTACATTTTTCCAGAACTCTCTTAGGGTCGCCAAGTAAATTGGTGCATATGCTGTTAACAAAGTTTTATACGTTGATGCAGACATTATATCAATGATGGAATCGAAATATCAGTGGTGCCGGGTTTTGTGAGAAGACCCTGAAGGTTGTGAGACAGTTTGTGTGGGATTTTGATGGGTTTAGCCTTTTGAGAAGCCGCTTTTGAAGATGATTTGGAAGTGGGTTTTGCAGATGACTTCGATTTTGTCATTTTGAAGATGATGATCGAAGAAGGTTGTGAAGAAATTTGAGGAAATGAGATGAAAAACTGCTTTGAGAAGAGAATTTTTAAGAATTCAATTCGACAGTAAAACCCTGTTTGGGGTTTTGAAAGGGATTTTATGGAGAAAAAGTGAATGCTGACGTGGCAGCGGTTACAAAAGGACTGACCACTATGTACTGTCCACATGCCAACCCCTGATGAAGTGAAGGACAGTACTTTTATGAAAACTACTGATGAAAGGCAGTGGTTACAACAGTAACCAATGGAAGTAGTGGATGATTTTTACTATCAGCAGATAGCACATCAGTGGATAAAACACTGATTTTGAGCATCAGTGCTTATCATGAAAATGAGAGAACAGGGGTTGACTTTCAGCAGTGGACAGACTTTGAAGTAGAGCAGACTTTTGAACAAGCAGTGGTTATGGCAGACTTTTAAGGATTTTAATGAAAACGTCATTTTTAGCTATTTTTAAGGATGGATTTTTGATTTTCTGAAAACATTTTAATGCTTTTATTCATAGAAAAACAAGATTTTGCATGTTATTCCATGTTTAGCATGCCAATCCTAGAAACCAAGCTTTCAAAGGTAGATGTATCTAAAGCTTTTGTGAGCACATCTGCCAGCTGGTCTTTAGTTGGATCATGATGCAGAGAAATCAAACCTTTTTCATAGCAATCCCTCACAAAGTGATGTCTGATGTCGATATGTTTGGTGGTTGAGTGGGAAACTGGATTTTTGATGATATTTTCTGCTGCCTGACTGTCCAACATGAGTGGTGTCTTCAAGGCAGTGATACCAAAATCCAGCAACTGATTTTGAAGCCAGAGCAGTTGGGCTGTACAGCTTGCAGCAGCTATATATTCTGCTTCAAAAGTGGATGTTGAAACAACTGCTTGCTTTTTGCTTTGCCATGAAACTAAGTAATCACCTAGAAATTGGCACCCTCCTGAAGTGGACTTCCTTTTGGTGTTACATCCAGCAAAATCACTGTCTGAAAATCCTGAAAGCTTGATATTCCCATTAACTGGATACCAGATACCAAGTGTGGGAGCACTCTTTATGTATCTGAATATCCTTTTTACAGCAATAAGGTTGGATTTCCTAGGGGCTGACTGACTTCTTGCACAAACACATGTTGCAAACATGATGTCTGGCCTAGATGCAGTTAGTTACAATAAATACCCAATCATGCTTCTATAAAGAGTTTGGTCAATCAGCTCATCCTTTTCATCAGACATGACAAGCTTATTTGTTGCCATGGGTGTGCTGCATGGTTTACAATCATTCATATCAAATTTATTTAAAAGTTCTTTAGCATATTTGCTTTGATGAATGAAAGTTCCATTTTGCATTTGCTGAACTTGGAGACCAAGAAAGCATTGCAGCTCACCCATTGCACTCATTTCAAACTCAGCTGTTATGAGTTGCCTAAACTCTTCACACATTTTATTACATGTGCTTCCAAAAATATTGTCATCCACATAAATTTGGACAATCATTAAATCCTTTCCTCTCCATTTTAGAAACAGTGTTTTATCAATGGTACCTCTTTTGAAACCATTTGAGAGTAGAAAGATGGAAAGAGTTTCATACCAGGCCCTAGGTGCTTGTTTCAGGCCATACAAGGCTTTGTTTAGCCTGTAGACATGATCTGGATAAAATGGATCCTCAAAACCTGGAGGTTGACAAACATACACCTCTTCTTGAATTGTACCATAGAGGAAAGCACTTTTGATATCCATTTGGAACACCTTCATGTTGTGGTTGACAGCAAAGGCCAGGAACAGTCTTATAGCCTCCAATCTTGCTACAGGGGCGAATGTTTCATCATAATCAATCCCCTCTTCCTGTCTGTAACCTTGAACCACAAGCCTGGCTTTATTCTTGACAACAATGCCCCGTTCATCAGTTTTGTTTTTGAAGACCCACTTTGTGCCAATGGGACTTACATCTTTTGGCAGTGGAATAAGCTCTCATACTTGTTGTCTTTTAAACTATTGGAGCTCCTCTTGCATGGCTTCTACCCAGCTGTTGTCTTTCAGTGCCTCTTGGCTTGACTGGCTGATGGAGTGATAGAAAACCAGTAAAAAGACAAATGTTTTGGGTTTGGCTTCTTGTGAGCACCCTTTCATTTATGTTGCCAATGATTTGGTCAGGTGGATGAGATCTCAAGAAGATTAAATCTCCTTGGTATGGTATGATGGCATTTGTTGGTGAAGGCTGCAGATGTGTATCATCTGAGCTAACCACTGCTGGTGACTTTGATGATCCAACAGTGGCTTCAAAAGGTGGTGGAATTGGAAGTAATGGTGTGGACACATGCTGACTTTTATCCACTGTTTGGGGACTTTTGTCAGCAGTGTTTGATGATGTGGAAGCAGTGGTTGATGGGCTACTTTGGTCAACAACTGTTGAGGTAGCAGTGGTTGAGCTTTGACAGCTGTTTTGTACAACTGATGCTTTTCCCATTGTGGCAGACTTTTGTTGAGGAATGATGATCTCATACCTATAGTCTGGTGGTGAATTCTCTGATAGACCTGCACTGTTAGTCTTGACAGCAGTGTTTTCAAAAGTAAATTTTCAAGATCAAACAAATCTGCAGGATTTGATGGGATTTTCATTGATGAAAGTTCATTGAATTTTACATTCAAGGTCTCATCCACTGCTTCGGTCCGTGTATTAAACACTTTGTAGGCCTTGGCAGTGGTTGAGTATCCCAGGTGATAACCACAATCTACTTTGGCTGCAAATTTTGAGATGGAATCTTTTAAATTCAAAATAAAGCATGGGCAGCCAAATACCTTAAAGTATGAGATCAGTGGTTTGATTTTATACAGAATTTCATAAGCAGTCTTTTTGTGCCTGGGGTTTATTAAAACTCTATTTTAGACATAGCAAGCAGTGTTTACTGCCTCTGCCCAGAAGGTCAAAGGCAAACCTGAGTCAGCAAGCATGGTCCTAGCAGCTTCAATCAGTGTCCTATTCTTTCTTTCAACTACCCCATTTTGCTCTAGTGTTCTAGGGATGTTGTACTGCCTTACAATCCCTTTCTTCACACAGAAGGCATCCAACTCCTTATTTTTGAATTATGTGCCATTGTCACTCCTGAAGACTTTTACTGGAAGGTCAAATTGCTTTTCAACTTGTGTCACAAAGTCTTGCAAAATGCCCGCAGTCTCATCTTTTGAGTGTAAAAAGAAAGTCCATGTAAACCTAGAGAAGTCATCAATGATAACCAAACAATATCTCTTCTTCTTGAGACTCATGACTTGAACTGGGCCAAAGAAATCCATGTGCAACATTTGCAAACACTGGGTTGTTTTGGACTCTTCAATGGACTTAAAGGAGCTTTTATGCTGTTTTCCTTTTAAACAGGAAACACAATGCTCAGGATATGAAAACAATTTTTGTGGTAAACCTCTTAGTAGGCCATTTTTTGAAATTTCAGTGATTGTCTTGAGATTTGTGTGCCCCAGTCTTCTGTGCCAAAGTTCTGTCTCTTTGTTAGAGGCAGCTGAGAACAAACAGGCATCAGTACTGGGACACTCTTTAGACATATCAACAACATAAACATTGCCACTTCTTTAAGCAACAAGTTTTTTTTCCAGTTTTTATTATTGCTTCAATCTTTTCAACCATTTCTAGTCCAACAATCCTACAACACTCCTTTGTGAAGAATGACCCATACCCCTTATCACTCATTTGTGAAACACTTAGGAGGTTGAATTTTAGATTGTCTATCAGATTGACATTTTCAAATTTTACATTTCCAGACTGTACTATACCAGACACCATAACTTTCCCTTTACTTTTATTCCCAAAGGATATATCACCCCCTCCATGGATTTTGAAATCTTTGAGTAGGGCTTTACATCCTGTCATGTGCCTGGAGCCTCCACTATCTACATACCAAAGGCTATCTAAGCATGCAGAAGCTCCCTTGGCAGCAGCCATCATGGCATAATCACATTTATGATCCTCTTCATCATCAGCTCTTACTTCTTTCTCACCTACTTTCTTCTCTTCCTTGTCTTCTTTGTCTTCCTTGGACCAGGGGTCAGACAGTGGTTCAATCAGGGTTTCCGAATTTTCTCCCAGCAGTAGTTCACCAGCAACTGCAGTAACCACTGCTTCAGTCACCTCATCCACTGTTTCATCACTTAGCTGTTCACCTTCAGTTTCTACCCCCTCTGGTATTGACTCTAATGCCATCAAACAAAATCCATCATTAGAAGGTTCATTAAAAGCATAGAGTGTAAAATTTTCATCACCAAGCTCATCAGGCATGCTGCTCCAATCAACAAAACATTGGGTGAAAAAGCTTTGTTGTTCTGGTTGTACCACTGTTGGAGCAGCTTGTTGAGGTGCAACAGGTTGCACTTGTGCCTGAGAGACAGGGGTTTGAATATACTAAATTTGTGGAACTGTGGTTTGAACATAATGCACAGGCACAGGGGTTGCAGCATAGTGAGCAGTGTTAACATGGGCTGCAGGGGTATATTGGGTATAGTGAACAGTGCTTTGATTTTGTGGTCTAGGGTTTGAGCTAGGATGAGTGATTATAGGACCAGTGGTTTGACTCCTGCATTCCCTAGCAAAATGACCTAGCCTATTGCACTTGTAGCACTTAATTTTTTATTTATCCAACCCCACTTTTAAATTCCCATGTAACCCTGGGAATTTTCTCCCTGTTCTTTTGTAGAATTTGCTTGTTCTTACACTGAGCAAAGCCAATTGGTGAAAAATGTCCATTTCTTCTAAGTCAGTGGGATCAAAGTGTTGTAAATCATTGAGTTCAAAGCACAAATTATCTGACATCTGGTTTTCACAATTTGCAGTAAAAGCATAATTTGCAGAGTGAGGATCAGGGTTGTTAAAATTCCCACCAGCAGTTATATCAATAAAGTGATCATAACCCTGATCCTTACTACTGCTACTAGATTCTTCCTAACCAAAAAGAGCTGTGCTACCAAATGAATAATCATCAACAACTTTGCCAGACTCTTGCAACTTCTTTTTCTGGTTTAACTCCCTTTCATAGGTCAGGAGTCTACCATGAAGTTGGGTCAGGGTCAGATCTTTGAACTCAGCAGAGTTTCTAGTAACAAAAGCTATGGTATCCCATTTTTTCTGGTAGTGATCTAAGGAGCCTGCTATTTTCAGTTGAATTTGGAAATGTTACTTTAACAAGCCTTAGTTCACTAATGAGACAACTGAATCGCTCAAACTGCTGAGTTAATGATTCACCCTTGATGTGACAAAATGTTTCATACTGCAGATTCAGAATTTCCCTATTGTTTTCAATAACTTCTTCTGTTCCCCCAAACTGTTCCTTCAGTGCATCCCATAGCTCTTTGGCACTGTTACAATGTAACAGTCCAGCATAGATTTCATTAGGCAATGCAGATGCTATGATGCTAAATGCTTTGGCATCGAGTTCGAACTTTTGAAAATCAGTTTCAGTATACTTTTCAGTTGGTTTAGGAACGAACTTCTTTGCAACCTCAGCACTTGGCACCATAGGAACATGGGGACCAAAAACAACAGACCTCCAACATCCAGTGTTCTGTTGAGCAAAGATGTGACCCATCCTTCTCTCCCAGATGTTGTATTCATTACGTTTAAGCATGGGAGGTTTGAAAAGAGAGCCAATGTTATTCTTATCATCTTGTGTTTGTGACGTCATCCTGGTTGTTTTACAGGCACTGATTAATCAACTTTGATGGTGATTAAACCTTGCTCTGTTTTTCAACAAAACGAACAAACTATCAGTATCAACTTTTATGAGCTGAACTATTTACATCAAAATGATTGTTAAATCAAATTTGACTGTCCAAGCTCTGATACCAATTGTTAGGATCTGAGTTTGGTTTTGATTGTGTTTTACGTTTGAATTAAGATGAAGATGAATGAGTTGTGCAGCGGAATTAAGATGGAAGCAAACTTTTCACAATCAAACATGAGAATTGCTTTTAACATACAAGTTTAACATTGAACTGAATGATTGAATTTAATTTCAACAACGATTACAATTTTGCAAGTATGCAACAAACTCCCCCCAGCCTGAGCTCACAGTATTTGTTCGTGCAGGAAGAAGATAGTGAAAGAGCTAATAGAACAGTACAGAGCACTGTTCTATTTATAGGCACGAGCAAACCACTGAAGCATCTAAGCTGACGTCACCATGAAAGTGACATCTAACCTCCTAACAAACTCTAACCTCTGATCTATACAACCTCTGCTATGCTAACTACTGTTATTATATTTCATCACATAAAGACATCTAAACTACTGCTGCATCCTTCCACTGATGTGAACCCAGCAGTACTTTGTCATGATCAGCAGAGCTTGACTCAAGGCCGTAGATTGAACAACAGAGCTTTAGTCTTCCATCAGACTTTTACTTGATCAACAGTTTGTAGGTCAGCAGTTTATACGATCAGTAGATAGGAGGTCAGCAAATGTTGAAACCACTTTCAAGGGGAGAGACTTGAATACATAACATCTGCTTATTCTGGATCCACTGCTCTAATCCAGTTTTGGCTTTAATTATCTGTTCCTTTGGTAGGGTTCAATCCCAACACATTCAACATTAACGCCAATGAGGCTCGTGCTGATAACGAAGTTGTTAACGGTACATTCCTTGTTAACCATTACCCTGCTTCTGTTCTTTTTAATTCTGGTGCTGATAGAAGCTTTGTGTCACTAGCCTTTGAACCTTTGCTTTCGATGCCTAGAACTAAACTAGGAAAGCCCTTAAACGTGGAAATTGCTAGTGGTGAACCCTTGTACTCGATTCTGTCACCCCGAATAGCCAATTAAACCTTGATAACCACCTTTTCCGATTGACCTCATGCAGATGCAACTTGGAAGTTTCGATATCATTATAAGAATGGATTGGTTAATCAAGCACCATGCTAAGGTGATTTATTTTGACAAGGTTGTTCGTATACCTCTTTCATCTGGTGAAGTCTTAGAGGTTCGTGGAGAGAAAACCTCGAGTAGTTTGAAACTCATGACATGTACTCAAGCCCAAAAATACATATGAAAGAATTATGTGGCCCTTTTGGCACATATCGTAGAGGAGAAAGGCAAGAGCAAGAGTATTCAAGATATCCCTATTGTTCGAGATTATCCAGAGGTGTTTCCTGAAGAACTGCCTGGTTTACCCCCAGCACGTCAAGTTGAGTTTCATATTTATCTTATACCAGGAGCCAACCCGATATCTAAATCACCTTACCGTCTTGCACCGTCTGAGGTGCAAGATTTGTCGAGGCAACTTCAAGAGTTATCTAACAAAGGATTCATCCGTCCAAGCTTTTCACCTTGGGGCGCTCCTGTTCTATTTGTGAAAAAGAAGGATGGGTCTTTCCGTATGTGTATCGATTATCGTGAACTCAACAAACTCATGATCAAGAATCTATATCCCCTACCATGAATTGATGATCTCTTTGATCAGTTGCAAGGTGCTACATGTTTTTCAAATATTGATTTGCGTTCTGGGTATCATCAGCTTCGTGTACTCAAAGAAGATATTCCCAAGACTGCATTCCGTACGAGATACGGTCACTACGAGTTCAAAGTCATGCCTTTTGGTTTGACAAATGCTCCGGCCATCTTCATGGAATTAATGAATAGGGTTTGTAAACCTTATTTAGACAAGTTCATCATTTTTTTCATCAACGACATCCTTATTATTCAAAGACTCGATCTGATCACGAACAACACCTTCGTCTGACAATGAAACTCCTAAAGAAGGAACAACTCTTTGCCAAGTTCTCCAATTGTGAATTTTGGCTTAAGGAAGTTCAGTTTTGGAGTCATATTGTCAACGAGCAAGGTATACATGTGGATCCTTCCAAAATCACCGCAATTAAGGATTGGAACACACCCACTACTCCCACAGAAGTTCGCTCATTTCTTGGTCTTGCTAGATATTAGCGTCGATTCATCATGAACTTCTCAAAGATCGCGGTTCCCTCACTACTTTGACTCAGAAGAATAAGCCTTTTGAGTGGGGACCCAAACAAGAGGAAGCTTTTCAAACACTGAAACAAAAACTCTCTGATGCTCCTGTCTTATCTTTACTGATGGCAATGATGACTTTGTTGTCTATTGTGACGCATCGAATCTAGGCCTTGGTTGTTTCCTCATGCAACAAGATAAAGTCATTGCCTATGCATCAAGCAAATAGAAACTCCACGAGAAGAACTACATAACAATCTTGAGTTAGGTGTTGTAGTTTTTGCTCTCAAGATTTGGAGACACTACCTCTATGGTACGATGTGCATGGTTTTCACGGACCACAAAAGCCAAACATGAGACAACGACGTTAGGTCGAACTCTTGAACGACTACGACTGTGAGAATCGCTACCATCCTGGTAAGGAGAATGTTGTAGCCGATGCGCTAAGTTGAAAGGAACATGTCAAGCTTCATTATATTCGAGTTCAATCTCATATCCAGACACATATCCTACAAGCACAACGTACATGTGTAACCCAAGGCTTGTTGAAAATGAGCTACCACTTAATCCTGAGCTTCAACTCGAAACGAAAGACAACGGGTTACTCTATTTACAAGAACCGATTGTGGATTCCAAGTCAAGACAATCTCCACACCCTAGTGATGGACGAATCTCACAAGTCTTGTTATTCAATCCATCATGGTGCAGAAAAAATGTACAAGGATCTTCGTACTCAGTATTGGTGGTCGGGTATGAAGAAAGACGTTTCCTTGTATGTGTCTAAATGCCTAACTTGTCTTAAAGTCAAGGCTGAACATCAACGCCCATCTGGTTTGCTTGAACAACCAGAAATACCAGTATAGAAGTGGGAGAACTTTGCAATGGATCTCATCACTAAACTACCGCGCACATCTAGAGGTCATGATGCCATTTGGGTAGTCATTGATCGTCTAACAAAGTCGCCATGTGAACCCAACTCAATCTGAGCACTACTTATCATCCTCAAACGGATGGACAATCCAGGAGAACGATACAAACACTGGAGGATATGCTTAGAGCATATGTGATAGACTTTGGTGGTAATTGGGATTCGCATCTAACGTTGATCGAGTTCTCTTACAATATTAGTTATCACGCTAGCATCAACATGGCGCCTTTCGAAGCTTTATGCGGTCAAAAATGTCGTTCACCTGTCTGTTGGAATGAGGTCGGTGAAGCTCAGCTTACTGGACCTGAACACATTCTGGAAACCACAGACAAATTCAAGAAAATCCGTGATAACCTTCTGACAGCTAGAAGCCGTCAAAAGAGTTATGCGGATAAGCGATGCAAGCCCTTGGAATTCCAAGTTGGTGATCATGTCCTACTCAAGGAGTGGTTATATTTGGAAAGAAAGGAAACTTGCACCTCGATATGTTAGACCATTCAAGATAGTTGAGAGGATCGGAAAGGTGGCTTACTGTGACATTCGGCTATTTAGGCTGTACCGTACAAATGTAACACGTGTCATGAATAAATAAAAAGGCTGTATTTGACTTATATTGATGTTTATATGTGATATTGGATGTGTTGGTAAATCCAAACATTGATAAAAACTATGTTGGCAACAATAAGATAAACGCTTATCGCGTAACGAAGAAAATGCGAAACGAACATCGGTGACCACCCGATCAATGTTAAAATTCTAAAAATAGTCTGTTATGATTAGAATGGTAATTTTAATCATGTTCGGAAGGAAAAATAAATTAAAACGCTAAGAAACTCTATTTTTCGAGTTTGAGCGCGTACCGCGCGATACTGCGTGTAACTGACAAAATACCGTCAACGCAGCCAGTCAAGGCAACTGGTTATTATTTCAGTAATATTTTAGTGGTATTATTTTTATAGAATGATAAAAATAATTTAAAACACAATTAAAACGGGATTAAAACGCTAGATAAAATACCCGGTATCTAGTAAAATACTAGTTTTTAACCAAGATTATATATATATATATACAAATATATATGTGTGTATAGGGGCATGTGGCGGCTAGAGGGAACAACCTCTCTTCTCTCTCCAACACTTGTTGGTCTTGGGTGAATCAAGTGATGATTAAGCTTTTTCAAAATCCTTCCTAAATCTTCCATATTCCAAGAACTTAATCAAAACTCAAACTCTCACACTCTCTCTCATACTCACAGCCGAACACCCACTTTCTCATCTTTATCTTCATTTCAAACTTGTTCTTTGAAGATTCATGTCCATTCCAAGAAGGATTCAAGGTGGTTTGAGGATCCAAAGGTGTTTTCAAGGTGAAACAAGCTTCCAAACATCAAAAATCTTGTCAAACCCCACTAAAATCTTGTAAGGTATAAACTTATTTTCCAAAATCACATTCTTGATTTTTAGTGATGATAGAGATGATGGAAAGTTTCTCTTAAACTTGGAATTAAACATGAACTTGAAACTAATAAAGTATGAGATTTTAAACAAAATGAAAATGGGTGTGTATGTATATGTATGTATGTATGTATGTATGTATGTATGTATGTATGTATGTATGTATGGCTGTAGGTATGTGTGGGTGTATATATGATTGTGTTTTGATTTTTTTGAATGATTTTTGAATAACATGATTCTTGAATGATTGATTACATGCATGGATCAAAAGTTGTCATAAGAGAATGTTCTAAAAAGGGTCTTGTGATTTGAAAAGGATATGGTAAAAAGTGAACTTTTGGAAGTTCATGTGTGTATGTATATATGTCGTATATATATATATATATATGTGTGTGTGTGTGTGTGTGTGTGTGTGTGTGTGTGTGTGTATGCATGCATGTAATTTTTGTCACATATTCATAAATGTAAGAATGTTTGCATTTATGTATGTATAATTAGATGATGATGGATGGAACATGATGTGATTATAAGAACATGAAGTTAATATGTTGTTGGGTGCATTTAAAATCATGTGTAATGATGATGATGTTATATGAGTGCATTAGATGCACATACATGGACATGCATGTTGATAAGTAATCATGAAAAGATGATTTCAGCATGATTTGATAAAAAAAGTTTTTATCAGATTCTAAAAACTAATATATGAATACTTGAATTGTAAACATGATATAAAACTTTGTCATAAAGTTTACTAGCTTTGCATGTTGTACTTGGTGCTTTATGAGTTGTAAAATACGTGAAATCGCATGATTTATGTGACTTACACAAAAACTACACTAATCTGATTATAATCATCATTTTAATCAGTAAATAACAAGTATTGTGTTAAAATATCAAATCATTTCGAGTTGGGATAGTTATAGTTACGTTTAATGCAAAACTATGCGGTAAAACGGTAAAAAATTGGCTTTTCGAACGATTTTTATAAAACTATTTTAGATCAGTAAGTAAACTAATATTTTTAGTTAAAATATAAGCATTTTAACTAATTTTAAGTTTACTTGGTGTTTGGTTGGTCATACGCAACTTCCGACACCTGAAAACGTTACCGAATCACTAAAATACACGTTTTACAATGAACACTAGCATGGGTTATTTATGGGTGAACCTTATGTGTTATGTGATTTAGACATGTAAATATGATAATATGTTAAGTGTCGACATGATAGTGGGAAATTTAGACTATGCATGTACACTTGTGCGTTTAAATCGGTAAAATCGCGTTAAATGTGTAACTTGTTTGTCGAGCATGAAAATTGATACATATAAGTTATTTTATGTATGCATGCTTTAAAATGACAAAATAAATAAGTTAACGAGATTTCACGTGTTACGATGCTTAATTTATGTGTACGTTTATGTATATATATTACGACGTGCAAATCGTAGATATATTACGTATAAACGGGTGTGTTAACAGATTTACATGATAATGGTCACCAATAAAATCGTTCAAGTCGCAAAATCTTATATATATATATATATAGTGTGAGGTTCATTGGGGAACACTAAAAAAGTGGGGAACAGTGGGGAACCGACTCAAACGAACTCCGATTGGACTCATTTCAGCGGCGTTGGAACTAGCTCGTCGAACCCTAACTAGGATCTCTTAACCCCAAACTCTAAATCATAACCCCTAAACCCTAAATATATTAGGGTTTGGCTTTTAGGGTTTAGCCTTAGGGTTTAGCTTTAGGGTTTAGGGTTTAGCTTTAGGTTTTAGGGTTTAGCTTTAGGATTTAGCTTTAGGTTTAGCCTTTAGGGTTTAGCTTTTAGGGTTTATAGTTTAGATTTTACGGTTTAGCTTAGGTTTTAGCCTTATTTTTTAGCTTTTGGGTTTAGAGTTTAGAAGTTAGGATTTAGGGTTTAGGGTTAAGAGATCTTAGTTAGGGTTTGACGAGCCGGTTCCAACGCCACTGGAATGAGTCCAATCAGAGTTCGTTTGAGTCGGTTCCCCGCTTTTCCCCAATGAACCATCCCCTATATATATATATATATATATATATATATATATATATATATATATATATATATATATATATATGAACGTGCCAACATAATCTAAAATAATAACTTTTTGAGAAAATTTCAAAGTTATGTGAAAATTCTAAGATACGGAGAAACTTAGGAATTTTTGTGATATATTGATTGATAAAATTGTTCCTACGCATAATAGGAGGTGTAGAAATCAATTTGTGGGATTGCGCTATTTAAAATACGCACCCAAAGGTGAGTGTCACTAAACCCCCTCTTTTTACTGTTTTGTATATGTTTTGGGGGGAAGAACACGCCTAAAAAGGGTTTATTAATGTTTTTTGGAATAAAACATACCTTTTGATATAAATTATATATTTTCATTGAAAATATATGGATTTGATAAATATATATGTTTCAGGGAGAAACGATTTTGGTGAAAATATATATGTTTCTAGATGAAACGGTTTTGTTGAATATATGTTTCGGGATGAAACGGGGATTGTTACGGTGTTTCAGAGAAAATGATCGTGTAGTTGGGACGAATTTGCTTGGTCCCAGGGATTTCAGTAAATTCGTACAACGTTTTATATTAAATTTGTCATATTAGTAGGATATATATATTGTACGTGAGGCAGACATCATAGATGGCCTCGATATGGGCCATGCGCAAGTGATGTCGTTTAATCATGTAAGTATTGCACGCGAGGAATTGTTGGTAGATCTATCGGGTTGACAACCCCATCGTTTTCACACCCCCAAAATGCCACATGTGGGGACACCGCAGGATGTGTGATGTACCAGCATCCAGCCACTAATCACATTGAACTATAACAATATATTAAATAAAAGATTTTGTTTATTTCATATTATAGTTTCAAATCATAACTTAAACCAAAACGTCAGCGGAAGCATAATGTAAATCGTTATTCAACTGTTTCAAAACAAGTGTACAAAACCAAAGAACATGTATCCAAGAGACTCGACCCATGACCACTCCAGCACTCCCAGATAGCAAGTTCCACATCCATGAATCTAACGTCCTGCAAGCATGCAGACAAGCGTGTCAGACAACGCTGGTGAGTTCAAAGTTTGTTAACACGTTTAGTTACCAGATATGAGTCTAAAACATTTCAGAGATTCGATGTTGTTAATAACTTGATTACCGCAGATGGCTCCAGATTATTTGCCCTTCCCCAATGCTCTATCAAACATTGGTCGAGTGGTTAAGGTAATTAGTTCACACCCGTCCTCCCCGGTACGGTGTGAGGGTGCCAAACCTAATAGCGCTATCAACTAATAACCCCGTTGTCTCCCCGGCAACCTATTTGATATATGATGGGACTTAAATGATCGATATGAGTGTATTAACCAACATCCCGAGTTTAACATTCCGGTCAAACCCATTACCCAATATTCCTCCCCGGAATATTTACCCGATGTCGCTCCCCGGGACGCATGCTTGGAAAAGAGCAGTGAACTCACCTTAGATTTGTTCGGTATATAAAGTTACCCGTTCCCGTTAGTCAACCAAACCATATCGTGGTTACCAATAATATCAGTTTCATAATCAACCAGGTCATGTATTCCACACAGATTGCATACAGCACAAAGTTCATTGTATATCATGTAATAAACACAACTGTCAAATATCATAAACAACATAACTCGTTCACTTTTCAGACCATTGCCTACACAGTGAAGTTTCACATGACGAAGGTTCAACCTTCATCGAAGTTAAGTATGGCGAAGAATCCTCTAGCGAAGATTCATTCTTCGTCAGAGTGAAGGCGACGAACCCTCATGACTGTTCGTCGAGCGGGCCAGCCGGCGAAGAATCATACTTCGTCACTTAGGTTTCCAGTGGGAAGTTTTGTCGCTGCACTTCAACCGTTTTGTCATAACTTTTATCGTTGATTCCCATTAATCAAGTTAATAACAGTTAACAAGTTTTGGCATGATCATCGGATCAAACCATATGTCAAGCGTTACTTTCATATGCTCACAAACAACCGTTCATCACTGTTTTCCCATTCTGTGCATGAACTACCAGACATCTATCAATCCTTATTTACCCATTCAATCCAGATTCAAGTATCCCATCCCGAAATAATCCTAGCAAGCATTTCTAAATACGATATTTATTACCAAGTTCAATACTGAATTTGTTCCATTAGTAGGTTAATAGAATTACCTAACAATAACCCTAAATTATACGATTATCACTCATACGCTACATACACATACAAAATCGACACTTAAACAATCAATCAAGAGATAACACAAGTACGAATCTACTAACCAAGAGAGGATGAAGTGGCGCTTTAGAATGGTATCAGATACGTGCTTAGGGAGATTTAACCGAGAAGACGATGCCTCAAAGGAGCTTGCTTCCAGCGTTGGTTAGAGAGGGTCTAGGGTTTGCACTATGGTCAAATATGTGATATAATAGAACCTTTACGTAATATATATTCGAGTAAGTGAACTGGGCCTGGGCCGGCGAAGACTCCTCATCTGCGAAGTCCTGTTCGACGAAGAATCAATCTTCGTCCAAAATGGACTGTGGGAAGGTTCAATCTTCGTCCAAAATGGATTGTGGCGAAGATTGATGGATTTCCATTACGCATTGAAATTAAACAATACACTTTTAACAACCAATTACCCATGTGCTTAAAATCACTAAAACAACAACACATGACACCATATAAATAAGTTGTAAAAAAAACAGGATTGTGAAACAAGTGATGCATAGAGGAAAGACCTTGAAATCTCGGGTTGTCACATCATCCCCAACTTGAAAGAATTTTTTCCCTGAAATTTGATAAGCAATCCAAAGCAGCACGGTGTTAGATCAGGATGACTATGAATTTTCCATGGGTGCCACATCATCCCCTACTTGAAAGGTAATTTCATCCTGAAATTTACCAGTTGTGTCAGGATTAGATTGGTCAGTTGGGAAGAGATGAGGATACTTGAGCTTCATCTGGTCCTCACGTTCCACGTGAACTCTAGTCCACGTCTTGAGTTCCAATGAACTCTCACGATCGGGATTCGGCTATGCTTACGGACCTTGACTTCCCGGTTCTTAATTTCGATAGGTTCCTCAATAAACTGCAACTTGTCGTCAATTTTCAGCTCTTGAAATGGTACCACAAGTGTTTCATCGGACAAACACTTCTTTAGTTGCGAAACATGGAAGACATCATGGACGATACCCAACTCAGCAGGTAACTCGAGTTTGTAGGCCACTTCACTAATTCGTTCCAGAATTTTGAATGGCCCAACGTAACGCGGATTAAACTTGCTGCGTTTCCCAAACCGTACCACACCCTTCCAGGGTGTGACTTTCAACATAACGCGATCACCAACAGAGAACTCTAAAGGTTTCCTTCGCTTATCAGCGTAGCTTTTCTGACGGTCACGCGCTGCTGCCATACGTTTTCTGATCTGAACAATTTTCTCTGAAGTTTCAAGTACCAATTCCGGACCTGTGATCTGGCTGTCACCCACCTCAGCCCAACAGAGAGGAGAACGGCATTTCCGTCCGTACAATGCTTCGAATGGAGCTGCCTGGATGCTGGTATGGTAGCTATTGTCATAAGAAAACTCTATCAAAGGTAAGTGTTTCTCCCAACCTTTGCCAAAATCAATCACGCACGCTCGCAGCATGTCTTCAAGTGTTTGGATGGTTCGTTCACTTTTACCATCCGTCTGTGGGTGATAAGCAGTGCTCATGTCGAGACGTGAGCTGAATGATTTATGCATTGATTTCCACAAATCCGATATGAAATGCGGGTCACGATCTGAGATAATAGAGGTTGGCACCCCGTGCCTAGAAACCACCTCCTTAAGATAAACAGCAGTAAGTTGCGAGAACTTATCAGTTTCCTTGATTGCTAGAAAGTGCACTGACTTCGTGAGACGGTCAACGATCACCCAGATGGTATCGTTCCCGCTTTGAGTTCTTTGCAAACCTGTGACAAAATCCATAGCAATTTGCTCCCATTTCCACATGGGTATCTCTGGTTGCTGGAGCAGGCCAGAGGGTTTCTGATACACAACCTTGCCTTTCGCGCAAGTCAAACACTTACTCACATAAGTCGCGATGTGAGCCTTCATCTTCGACCACCAGTACAAAACTTTGAGGTCCTGATACATCTTATCCGAACCTGGATGAACAGAGTATCGAGACTTGTGCGCTTCGTCCATCACAAGCTCTCTAAGATTACCAAACAAAGGGACCCATACACGTTCCATGAAATAGAGAATCCCATCAGATCTCTCCACAAGTCATTTTTCCATGCCCTGCAAGTACTCTGCTTCAATGTTCTCCCTTTTCAACGCTTCATTTTGTGCAGAACGGATCTAGCCAGGTAGGTTAGAATGGATGGTGAGCTGCAAGGCGCGAACACGTTTGGGTTTCGTTTCCTTCCAACTAAGGGCATCAGCCACAACGTTAGCCTTACCTGGATGATACTTGATTGCACAGTCATAGTCATTTAAAAGTTCTACCCAGCAACGTTGTCGCATATTTAATTCCTTCTGGTCAAAGATATGCTGAAGGCTCTTGTGGTCGGTATAAACAGTGCAATTGGTACCGTACAGATAACGCCTCCAGATTTTTAATGTGAAAACCACGGCCCCCAACTCTAAGTCATGAGTCATGTAATTCTTCTCATGAGCCTTCAACTGTCGAGAAGCATAAGCTATCACCTTCTCGCGTTGCGTCAGTGTGACACCCGACTTTTCAGGCCGTACCGTACAATTGTAACACGTGTTGTGAATAGGTAACATGGCTATATTTGACTGGTTATGATGTTTATAAGTGAGATTTAATGTGCTGGTAAAAATAAACTTTGATAAAAATTATGTTGGCAACTGTAAGATAAACGCTTATCGCGTAACGATTAAAATGCGAAACGAACGTCGGCGACCACCCGATCAGTGTTAAAATCCTAAAAATAATCTGTTATGATTAGAATAATAATTATAATCATATCCGTGTGGAAAAATAATTTAAAACACTAAGAAACTCTATTTTTCGAGTTTGAGCGCGTACTGCGCAAATTAAATAAAATACTGTCAACGCAGCCAGTCAAGGAAACTGGTAATTGTTTCAGTAATAATTTTAAGTGATTATTTTTATAGAATGATAAAAATAATTTAAAACGCATTAACGGGTTTAAAACGCAAAATAAAATACCCGGTATCCATTAAAATACCTGTTTTTACACTATATTAAATATATATATATATATATGTGTGTGTGTGTGTGTGTATGTATATGATATTTGTGTGAGTGATGGACTAGGTGGCGAAATTAGGGCTTCCCACCTTTGCCACTCTCCTTCCTTCTTGCCATGTGTAGTTCTTGGAAAGATAAATAATAATTTAAACCCACATTATACACTTCATATTGCATAAACCAAGATCAAGCATCACTCAAACACTCTCTCGCTCTTAATCTCGGCCGAACACCCTCAACATCACCTCCATTTTCATTTTCAAAATTGTTCTTGAAGATTCAAATCCATTTAAAAGTGTTTTCAAGCTCATATGATGATTTAGAGGTAATTCCAAGGAGATTTGAGCAAGAACAAGGCTTCATATCATCACTATTGTTAAAACCCACTAAGAATCTTGAAGGTATAACATATTTTCTTTCAAATCTTGTTCATGATTCATGGTGATGAAGATGATAGTGAAGTTTCTCTTGTTCTTGAATCTAAACACTAACTTGAAACTAAAAGCAAATGGGTTTTTGAATGAAATAAAAATGGGAGTATCTATATATGTATGTGTGGCCGTGAGTGTGTGTATGGGTGTAGATGTTTGTGTTTTTTTATTTTGTTGAAAGATTCTTGAGTTACATGAATACTTGAAAAGAGGATTGCATGTAAGAATCAATATGTGTCATATAAGAATGTTCTAAAGGTGATTTAAGATTTGATAGTGACATGATGAAAAGTGAATTTTGGGAGGTTTATATGTGTATATATATTTCGTATATATATGTATGTATGTATGTATGTATGTATGTATGTATGTATGTATGTATGTATGTATGTATGCATGCATGCATATAGAAGTTTGTCATATATTCTTAAATGTGAAGGATATTAGCATTTATGTATGAATGAGTATGAATGATTGGATAATTATGATGATGTTGTATGAGTGCATTAGATGCACATATGTGAAAATACATGATAATGTTTAAGCATGAAATGATTGTTTGAGCATGATTTGATAAAAATTAATCTTGATCAGATTACAAACACTAAAACAAGATTATTTTGAAGTTTTTAATGATATATAACTTTGACATAATGTTTACTAGCCTTCCATGTTGTACTTGGTGCATTAGGAGTTGTAAAATACGTGAAATCGCATGATTTTTGTGACTTACACAAAAACTGAACTAATCTGATTATAATCAATATTTTAATCAGTAAATAACATGTATTGTGTTAAAATATCAAGTTATTCCGAGTTGGAATGATTATAGTAACGTTTAACGCAAAACTATGAGTTAAAAACGGTCAAAAATCGGCTTTCGGGTGATTTTTGTAAAACTGATTTAGATCAGTAAATAAACTGATATTTTAAGTTTAAAAACAAGTATTTTAACTAATTTTAAGTTTACTTGGTGTTTGGTTGGTCATACGTGACTTTCGACGCCCGAAAACGTTACCGAAACGCTAAAATACGCATTTTTCGATGAACACTAGTATGGGTAAATTTTGAACGAACCTTATGTGATAAAATGTGTTAAGTGATTTAAACATGTAAATGTGATAATATGTTAACTGTTAACTTGATAGTGGGAAATTTAGACTATCCATGTATACTTGTGCGTTTTGTGTGGTAGAAACGGTAAGAATTGCGTTAAATGTGTAACTTGTTTGTCGAGCATGAAATTTGATACATATGAGATGTTTACGTATATTTGCTTTAAAATGACAAAATAGATAAGTTAACAAGAATTCGTGTGTTACGGTGTTAAATTATGTGAACGTTTATGTATATATATTACGACGCGCAAATCATAGATATATTGCGTATAAACGGGAGAGTTAACGGATTTACACAATAATGGTCACCCATAAAATCGTTCAAGTCACAAAATCATATATATATATATATATATATATATATATGGAATCATATTATATTAACGTGCCAACATAATCAAAAATGACAACTTTTCGAGAAAATCTCAAAGTTATGTGATAATTCTAAGAAATGAAGAAACTTAGGATTTTTGTGTTATGTATATTGATTTAGAATCGTTCCCATATTAGGACGTGTATAAAAATCAATCTCTGGGATTGCGCTATTCAAATACGCACCCAAAGGTGAGTGTCACTAAACCCCTCTTTTTGCTGCTTTGTATATATTTTGAGGGTAGAACACGTCAATAAAAGGGTTTAATAATGTTTTCGAAATAAAACATACCTTTTAACATAAAATATATATTTTTGTTGAAAACATATGAAATTTTATAAGTCATACGTTTCGAAGTAAAACGTTTTTGATGAATGAATATTGAAAGTACGGTATTTCCTAAGCGAAACATGACTATACAGTTGGGGACGAATTCTTGACTGGGTCTCAAATGATGGAGTGTCAGGGGAATTTCTACAACGTCGTATATTAAATTATCATATTAGTAGGATATATATATATATATATATATATTGTACGTGAGGCAGACATCATATTGTCCTTCAAGAGGACCATGTGCTCATGATGTCGTTTAATCATTTAAGTATTGCACGCGATGATATGTTGGTAGATCTATCGGGTTGACTACCCCGTCGTGACCGGTCGCCCCGTGTGAAGTCAAACGACGAATTTAAATTATGTTTACTGTCTAGCTTTGATTATCCCTGCATGGTTAATATATAGTTCGTATCGTCTAGCTATCATACGAGCCTGAAAATTGACGCAATAATTTAATATACAAAACCTGGGCAATATATATATTACAGTTGTCGGATTGAAGAACCGACGGAACTCTCATGGATTTTATTAAGGAAGTAAAATGGTCTTTCTGAAATTTATATGGATGTTTTCAAATAAACACCTAATCAGAAAGTTTTCATTGTATTAAAATTGTGTGTAAGTGAATATGTGAACTCACCTTCCTTTGTAAGAATCAATATGTGTCATGATTCTTGAAAATAGGATTCCATGTAAGAATCAATATGTGTCATATAAGAATGTTCTAAAGGTGATTTAAGATTTGAAAGTGACATGATGAAAAGTGAATTTTTGGAGGTTTATATATATATATATATATATATATATATATATATATATATGTATGTATGCATGCATGCATATAGAAGTTTGTCATATATTATTAAATTTGAAGGATATTAGCATTTATGTATGAATGAGTATGGATGATTGGATAATTATGATGATGTTGTATGAGTGCATTAGATGCACATATGTGAAAATACATGATAATGTGAAAGCATGAAATGATTGTTTGATCATGATTTGATAAAAATAAATCTTGATCAGATTACAAACACTAAAACAAGATTATTTTGAAGTGTTTAATGATATATAACTTTGACATAATGTTTACTAGCCTTCCATGTTGTACTTGGTGCATTAGGAGTTGTAAAATACGTGAAATCGCATGATTTATGAGACTTACACAAAAAATGCATTAATCTGATTATAATCACTATTTTAATCAGTAAATAACATGTATTGTTTTAAAATATCAAGTCATTCCGAGTTGGAATGATTATGGTAACCTCTAACGCAAAACTATGCGTTAAAAACGGTCAAAAATCGGCTTTTCGGGTGATTTTTGTAAAACTGATTTAGATCAGTAAATAAACTGATATTTTAAGTTTAAAAACACTTATTTTAACTAATTTTAAGTTTACCTGGTGTTTGGTTGGTCATACGTGACTTCCGACGCCCGAAAACGCTACCGAATCGCTAATACACGCATTTTTCGATGAACACTAGTATGGGTAAATTTTGAGTGAACCTTATGTGATAAAATGTCTTAAGTTATTTAAAAATGTAAATGTGATAATATGTTAAGTTTTAACTTGATAGTGGGAAATTTAGACTATGCGTGTATACTTGTGCGTTTTGTGTGGTAGAAACGGTAAGAATTGCGTTAAATGTGTAACTTCTTTGTCGAGCATGAAATTTGATACATATGAGTTGTTTTTTGGATATTTGCTTTAAAAATGACAAAATAGATAAGTTAACAAGAATCCGCATGTTACGGTGTTAAATTATGTGACCGTTTATGTATATATATTACGACGAGCAAATCGTAGATATATTGCGTATAAACGGGAGAGTTAACGGATTTACACAATAATGGTCACCAATAAAATCGTTCAAGTTGCAAAATCATATATATATATATATATATATATATATATAGTAAATTACAAGTTTTGTCCTTTATGTATGTCCCAAATTGCAGGCGCTGTCCTTTGTCTTTAAAATTGATGAGTTTTGTCCTTAATGTTTGCAAATCTTGCACGTTATGTCCTTTAGGCCTAACCAAGTTAATTTTTTTTGTTAAATCTGATCATGTGCAAGGCACATGAGGGCATTTTTGTAATTTCGTTTTTTAATAAATGGAAACAATATATAATTATTATATGTTATACACATAAGCACACACCCTCTCTCTCCTCAATTAACATAAGAGCATCCTGTTTCATGATATATAGTTTGAGTCATCATCTTCCCCAAATATGAACCCTAATTTGCGCATCCTGTTTCACGTCAAATTCGAGTTATATGATCACAATTAACGAATAAAACCTTAGGGCTTTTGAATGGAAAATGAAAACGAGTAGGATGGTGGCTTTCTTACCTAAAATCGGTGCACAGATTACAACGGTGGCTCGCCGGAAAAGGTTGCAGCGGAGGCAATGACAACAGAGAAAGAGAGGTAAGAGCGGTGGCTTTCTTACCTAAATACCCCCTAAGCAACCACCGGCATAAACACAAAAAACCCTCGAAACCCTCCTTCTTTCTCCTCTGAACCAACCACAGGAGGAACACTCTGTTGACTCCATCCGAAAAATGACACCGTACAGCTTGCGAGCAAGGTTAACATGAAGACGAAGCTGATTAACAGTAACAACTTGATTTTGAGTGTCCCTACAGTTGGAGATAAACAATGCACTAAGAAAGTAACAAACTCAGGGAACTCAAAATGGCAATGTGACCGTTGCAATCAAGAGTTTGAAGAATGTGATTATAGATATCTACTTCAATGTCAGGTTCAAGATCACACTGGGTTGACATGGGTGACTGCTTTTCAAGAAGCGGGTGAAGAAATCTTGGGGTGCTCTGCGAAAGAGTTGTACATGATGAAATCTGAAGGCGATGATGAACGATTTGGAAATGTGATTAAAATCCATCTTTTTGGTGAGGTGCTTTTGAAGCTGAAAATCAAAGAGGAAACATATGGTTTTAATTTAATATATTTTCTATTTTTACAAAATAGTCCTAATCTATATATTAGTTACACAATAGCCCCTTAAATGGTGAAATTACAATAGTACCCTCATGTGCCTTGCACATGATCAGTTTTAACCAAAAAATCTAACTGGGTTTTGCCTTAAGGACATAACGTGCAAGATTTGCAAACATTAAGGACAAAACTCATCAATTTTAAAGACAAAGGACAGCGCCTGCAATTTGGGACATACATAAAGGACAAAACTTGTAATTTACTCATATATATATATATTATATATATATATGTATATGGACTCATATTATATTAACGTGCCAACATAATAAAATATATATATATATATATATATGTATATGGACTCATATTATATTAACGTGCCAACATAATAAAAAATGACAACTTTTCGAGAAAATCTCAAAGTTATGTGATAATTCTAAGAAACGGAGAAACTTAGGATTTTTGTGTTATGTATATTGATTTAGAATCGCTCCTATATTAGGACTTGTATAAAAATCAATCTCTGGGATTGCGCTATTAAAATACGCACCCAAAGGTGAGTGTCACTAAACCCCTCTTTTACTGCTTTGTATATATTTTGGGGGTAGAACACGTCAATAAAAGGGTTTAATAACGTTTTCGAAATAAAACATACCTTTTAACATAAAATATATATTTTCATTGAAAATATATGAAATTTGATAAGTCATATGTTTCGAAGTAAAGCGTTTTTTATGAATGAATATTGAAAGTACGGTATTTCCTAAGCGAAACATGACCGTACCGTTGGGGATGAGTTCTTGATTGGGTCTCAAATGATGGAGTGTCAGGGGAATTCGTACAACGTCGTATATTAAATAGTCATATTAGTAGGATATATATATATATATTTTACGTGAGGCAGACATCATATTATCCTTCAAGAGGACCCTGTGCCCATTATGTCGTTTAATCATTTAAGTATTGCACGCGATGAATTGTTGGTAGATCTATCGAGTTGACAACCCCGCCGTGACCGGTCGTCCCGTGTCAAGTCAAACGACGAATTTAAATTCTGTTTGTTTTCTAGCTTTGATTATCCCTGCATGGTTAATATATAGTTCGTATCGTCTTGCTAACATATGAGTCTGAAAATTGACGCAATAATTTAATATACAAAACCTGGGTAATATGTATATTACAGTTGTCGGATTGATGAACCGACGGAAGGCCCATGGATTTTATTAAGGAAGTAAAATGGTCTTTCTGAAATTTATTTGAATGTTTTCAAATAAACACCAAATCAGAAACTTTTCCTTGGATTAAAATTGTGTGTAAGTGAATATGTGAACTCACCTTCCTTTGTGTTGACACTTGATTTTAACATGTTCTACAGGTACTTGAGTTCGGCTTCGGGAAATCATGGCATATCTTGTGTTTGATGATGCATGTTGTTTTGTTTAAATATGTTGGATAACTTTTAAACTTTCTGGGATGTATGTAATAAGATCCATAAGGATCAAAGACAACTTAACTTTGTAGTCATGTCGTAAAACGTAACGTTTAAATAACTTATGTTTAAAATAAATTAAAATGTCCAACAATTAAATGCATCGATCGACAAGATATAAATGGGCACAAACTTCCGTCACCACTACGTTTTATATTCCGTTGCGAAGTTTTTGGGGTGTGACAATCAGCACACAACCGAGACCTTGAATAGAAGCATCACAATACACCACAAAATCTTCGGTACCTTCGGGTAAAGACAAGATCGATGCACTGCAGAGTTTTTGTTACAAGAGTTGGAAAGCATCCTCCTATTTCGTTTCCCAAGTCTCGTAGTGTCTTTTCTAGACTCATGTAGACAGTTTTAGGTAGTGGATGTCGCGGGACTTTTTATGCAATGAAAACTCTTTTGAAAAAAATTGTTTTCGTGAAAGGATCCTAGAGATTGTAGACTAGACTCGAGAAGGAATCCTGGTTCACTACAATCGCAGCTCTGATACCAATCTGTCACACCCCTTTCTGCGGCGGAAGCACGAGGTGTGATCATGAAAGGTTCTCATTGCATACGAAGAGTAAACATACTACATGCTCAAAAGTAACTTCAAACATTACATTACTGAAAACATAAGTCAAGTGTTTATAACACGAGATAGCATATTGTTTTAAAAGTTACAACTTTATTTAACGATAAACATAGCGACACCCACGAGCATGAGTAAGACCACGCGCACATCCATCCTAGTTACCTGAAATACATGTGAGTTTTGGAAAAACGTCAACATAAAGTTGGTGTGAATTCATGCAGTTTTTGGATTTCACGTTTGTATACTTTGTATGAAAACATAGTTTGTGTCATGTATAAATTAAGTTTTCATATATAAATCAAGTATTCTTGTGTACACCACGTACTCATGTATAATTCAAGTTTTTCTTGAGTACCCCACGTACTCAAGTATAATTCCCGTTTTCTTGAGTACCCCACGTACTCAAGTATAATTCAAGCTTTTCTTGAGTACCCTACGTACTCAAGTATAAATCAAGTTTTAGTATGGTATGAATTTTATGTAAATAAAGTATTCCTGTAAGTATCAGGATTGTTAATGGGTTGCAAAGCCATTAACATGTGACACGACATAGGAAGTCACCAAACCTTAGGCATTTTTCTAGTTGGCATATTCTGAGACACAAAAGCACTACTCGATACTCGCCCTCACCGAGAGTGTGGATGCCCGGCACCCGTTAGATCTAACCTTTTGTTCTGCGGTCTAGGTATATAGTTGATTAATGGTGCTTATGTACCCTATTCGTGACACGATTTCTCGTATCATTTCTCATATCACATCATACTTGGTTCTCGTCCTCACCAAGTGTGTTTCTTATATTCTTATATCTTATCACACTTAGTACACGTCCTCACTAAGTGCGCTTCTTGTTATCATACCAATCGTTTATTCAATTCGTTTAACTCGTTTAAATCGTTTAACTCGTTTAAATCATTCCAAAATCGTTTAACTTGTTTAAATCGTTGAAATCATTCTCGTTTTAATTGTGAAAACTACTTTTGGTCGTCTCGCTAATAACATCCAAACCTTCGCAACTCATCCATCGCTATTCTCGCATTAATAAACCACCAAAGGGTAAGTTAACAATCACATATTCAGTCGTTACCCACATAACCCCCACACATAACCATGGGTGCAGTCTGATAACGGGATTTGTCAGATCCTATGGAACCATAACCTAATACTGGTCGGCTTGATCAATGTTAATGAATGTCTTTTGTTATGTAACTACGCCCAACAAGTATGTTCACGTTATCGAAATCGTTATTAGTTTTATATAAACCATTAGTTTTATATGAGCCAGACAACAATCCTGAAGCAGATGATGCTGAAGAACTAAAGGAATGCCGGCACATTGTTAAGGGGAGTCTGTTTGAAGATGTTAGAGAAAGTGAAGCCCAGAGACTGATCAAGATTGAAGACACAGTCAGACTCGACACTTACGACTCGTCAACACCTGAGGGGGAGTCTGTTGATGCATACATCTGTTGATTTAGTCTTGTATCGAGTCTTAGACTAGATTGTATAGATTAGGGCACATTTTATGAGAAAATAGGATAGTTTAAGAGTTAAGATACTGATTTCGCTCCAACCTACATATGTAGGTGATTCCTCCCGGAATCTCAAGAGCTGATTCCGCTCCTATTGTCAATGTGTCATTACGGGAGAAATTAGAACAGTATATATAGGTTGTCCAGGAGCGAGATTATTAGACAGTTCTTGTATTCCATGCCGAAGTGCTGCCGGTGTGAAGACTGAATGTATTTGTGATCTAATCAATACAATTAGTGTTTAAAGTGAAGATAAAGCTATTTCTACCTTTGTTTCTTAGTTTCCGCCTCTGAAACAAAGTAAAACTCCTCTGAACGACTCATTCAGGTTCATACACGATCCTACAAGTGGTATCAGAGCACAGGAGGAGGAGTTCTGCAGAGATTAGCTGGATTTCATCAAAATTTCTTATTTCTACACCTTCTTTCTTCATCAGAACGAGATTTACCAGTCAAAATCTGATCAGTTTTTCACAGACTATAGATAATTGGACATTAACAAATCCCTGGAAGTTTGAGACTAAAATACGGATTAAAAATGGACAAAATGAACTCCCGAGTTGATTCCGCTCAAAATGAATGTTACTTGTCTGATTTCGCTCCAGAATCATTGCTGATTCTGCTCCAGGATATCTTCTCTGAGATTACGCTCCAGAATCTGTGGTGATTCCGCTCCAGGGTAAAGTTTAGATTCCGCTCCAAGGTTCATTTGTTGATTCCGCTCCTAGAAACTTCTGATTTCGCTCCAGTGAATTGGGATTTCGCTCCAAGTGTACAAATTAGTGATTTCGCTCCAAAAGGGTGTTTGCTATTTTGCCCGAATCTGATATTAGTTATTTCCGCTCGAAATCAAGTATTTTTGAAAAACGTGATACGTCATCATGAGTGAAGAGTTCTACAACGCGTTCGCTTCATCTCCGACTACTCCGACTTCCATTGCTCAGAATATGAACTTGGAAAACGAAACAGGAACATTACAAAAGCCCCTGAAACTGATGAGTATTGAAGAGTACTACGGGTGGAAAGATAGATTTGAAAACTGGGTTCAGGCAAACCATCTTAGGTCTTGGGAGTGTATATTGAAGAAATATGTGTTGCCTCGTACTGAGTTACAAGTTGTGAAAATAATTTCTGAGTTCAGTGATCAAGAAAGAGATATGTATCGTGCTGAAAAGATGATGATAAGTTTGCTTCAACAAGCCATCAAAGAAGACATCTTTGTGTTGCTACAGCATGATAAGACTTCAAAATCAATTTGGGATGCTCTACGTGTAAAGTTTGAGGGTAGTGAGAACATGATTAAGAGCAAGAAGGCATTGCTCAAGAAAGACTTTGATCTGTTCAGTAGTCTACCGGGAGAAGATACAAAGAAACTGATTGAACGTTATTGTCACTTGGTGCGATCCATGTCAATGCTGAGTATTACAAAAGATCGTGAAGAGTGGGTAGACAAGTTAGCCGATGCGTTACCGCAGAAAGAGTGGGGAACTTACTTGATGATATTGAAAAATACCGGGGTTTATGATGGGTTAACTATTTCTCAGTTTATTGAAAAGTTTGAGGGTCAAGATTTGGAACAGCAGAAGATCGCGAGGATGAACAGTCCAAGTGGTCAACAAGATGTAAAAATGTACTACAAAGGCAGTGTTCCAGAAGTTGAAAGAAGCCCAAAGATATAAACTGCGTTTAGTGCTGGAGATTCTACTGAAAATGTTGATCAAAGTCCTAAAAGCAGTAGTGGTTTCTCTTCATTTCCGAGCGTCAATCCGAAAGAGTCAACTACCAGTTTCCATTCTCAAAGTACTAAAACTGGAAATGGTTATGTGATCCAGTGTAACATCGCATTGAATCTTCCTGACGGTCAAAGTTTTTCTGAAGAGGTCGCAAAAGATCATATGGCTCTACTTGGTTCAGTGTTTCTATCTTATGAAGGTTTAGTGGCCGGAAGGATTGGAAATCCTATGCTCACAAAGGAGGATTACGATTAGATAGACGCTGAAGAGATGGAACTAATGGATATCAAATGGTGTCTAGCGAGTGTTCTTAGACGAGCTGAAAAGTTCAAACTGATTACTGGGAGAAATGACTTTCTTGATGCACATGTCTCCACTTTAGGTTTTGATAAATCTAAAGTTACTTGTTTTCGATGTAGGGAGAAAGGCCATTTCAAGAGAGAATGCAAGAACAGAGAAGCTAGTGGAGCTCAGAATCCGTTCGGAAAAGATGATTACTACCAAAAAGCCATTTATCAGCAAGTTGGTCAACAGCAGCAGCAAGAACCGCAAGTGGCTCATGGTAGAAGAATCGAAGATTCAAAAAGAGCGTGTTTGGTGGATTTTAACTGGAACAATTATATATCTCCTGATAGCAAAGCATGCCTAGTCGATCAAGATGATGAGAGGCTACCTGAAGGCTTCAGCTGGGATATGTTTGCCGATGAGAATGGAAATTTCAAAGCTTTTATTGCCAAGATTGTGAAGGAACCTGATATGTTTACCGCATGGATGAAGTTCATTGGTGAAACTGTAAAGAATGAAGTTGAAACATATGTTTCATCAGAAGAAAGCTCACAGAGCTCATATGAAAGTTCACAAAGAGATCAAAGTTCAGAAGAAGAAGTTGTTTTTGATCAAACATCAGCTGATTCTAGTTTTTCGGATGGTAGTTCTGACAAATCAATAGAGTTTGATCAATCGCCACCTGACGACAGCAGTGATGATGTAGAAGAAAGACATATTAATGTTTCTAAAACTCATCTTTCTCCTAAAAGTTTTCATTTTTATTTTGCAGATCGATTGGAGAAGCTGAAAGAGAAACGGGTTGCAAAATAACAAAAAGAAATGAAGTCTGAAAATGTTGTTGAGGAGAATGTTGAGACTGAGCAAGTAGGTGAAGTAGAAAAGATAATTGAAGATGACAAAGTTGTCGAAATTGAGAAGATCATAGAAGTTGAAAAGATTGTTGAAGTCATCAAGCCTTGTTTAAAGTGTTTGGAGAAATGCAAAGAATGTGCAGCAAAAGATGAGAAGATAGCAGAGTTTGAGAAGATGAAGGAACAGTTATTGTTCAATCTCAACTATGTGAAAGAATCTTATGATGTCTTGAACAAAACAGTAACTGGTATTCAAAAGACAAATTCTGAAAGAGAACAAGCACTAACGATGATGAATACTGTGATGATGACAAAACAGAAAGCGATTAACTTCTACATCGAAGAAAGTGCTAAGTGGAAGCAAGAGTTGGAAACTGAAAAGATTGAAAATGAGAGAATCAGACAGTTATTACAAAGTTATTCTAGTTCTGATTATCTTATTGATAGAATTTATCCGACTGTTGCAGGTATGGAAGCTTTTCAAGATGATAAGCAAAAGAAGAAGGATACTGGTAAGGAACCGACTGTTAGCTATAACAAGTGTCCGCCTCCAATCTGGGAAGGGTATTCTCCTAGAAAACCAAACGAGGAGCAACTTGAAAAAGCAGTCAATATAAAGCTAAAAACCGATACAATTGATGAATTACCAGAAAACATTGACGTTATTTACACATCGTCTGACACTGATCATGAGTCTGAGTTAATCAAAAAGGTGGTCGATCAGGTGTTAGATACTGATGAGGAGTCTGAGTCAAAGTCAGATTCTGGAGATTCATGTCCATCGGTCAACGGTCCAAAATTGTCGGTTAAACGGTCTTATAGTAAAGAATTTTTGTTATCAAAAGCAAATTTGGATGATGAAACATTTTAAGTTGCATACACTTTAAATGATTCTGACAAATTATACTTTGATAAAGAGTTTCCAATAAGAAGTGTTAGATTTGAAATGATCAAAAAGGTTTTCAAAATGACATAAATTAAGTTTTCTGAAATAAAAGATTTAAATCTTACTAGAAAACCTAAAAAATACACTTCAAGAGTACAACAACGATTAAACAAGAAAAAGGGTTACAATTCTGGTTATGGTTTTCAAAAGAAACCAAATCATAATGGTAGCTACAAAAAGAAAGGATTAGGTTTTATTCTACCAGAAAATTATATAAATGAGAAAAATTCTAAAACAAAAACAGAATTTGTTTCAGGTGGAAGTGCTGAGGAGGAACAGAAGAAACCTTTCTGGAGACAATCAAACCAGGAGTTTCTTGCTGAAAAGAAAACGAATGGAACTGGAGTGTTTCATCCAAAAGAGACTCGAACCTGTTTCAAATGCAATGAAGCTGGTCACACTGCATGGAACTGTCCGAAAAATGCTAAGACTAAACAGGGAGTTTCTGAAAAACTGAAAGAAATTGTTGTTGATGTTGAACCACCAACCGAAAAATTCAAATTGTTTGAAAACTCAATTTATGAGGTTGGTGAGTGTTCTAAAAAGAATTTTTACAAAAAGAAAGCAAAAGACAACCAAGTGTGGGTTGTTAAGAAAGGTAATGAGAATGTCGTTGATGAAACTGGTTCCACAAAGCCAGAAGAGCCACAGGTTGAAGTAAAAGTTTCAGTGAATGATGATGATTTTCCATCACTGAAGTTTGAAGAAATTAAACGAAAAGTTGGTAAGGTTGAGATCTCAAATCAGTTTTATTCTGAGAAAACTGAGTTTGATGTCGAGAAAGCATTCAACGGGAATGTTAAGAAATTTTTTGGGAAAATGCTTGATGGGAAAGTAAAAGGGGTTAAAGAGTTCTATGCAACTAAAAAGGCTACCTATAACCCTACTGAGCAAGAATTGAGAACCCTCAAGTCTGAAAAGACTTGGGTGGAAATTATTTTCCCTTGAAGTCTTAGGACTTTGCCGGAGATCCCAAGTTTGTAATCGTGGATCAGGAATCGGCATCATTCTTGTTAAAAATTGGTTTTTTGTGATAAAATTTGAAAAGTGTTGAAATTTTACAGGATAAGTGTGAATTGCCGGAGCTTCCAAGTGGGTAATTGCGAAGCAGGAATCGGCATCCGAGTTGGTAAAATGGTTTATGTAGATGATATATTCCTACAATTGGTTTAGTATTGTTTTTACAAGTGGTACAAGTGATTCGTCAAGGTCATTAGTTTGAACTTGATGTAATTCTCATATATGTGTTTGAAAGACAAGATGATGAACCATATCCCCAAATTTACTAATAGTAAACCTATAAGTGGTAAAAACAAACTTATTTTTCGGAAAAATCATTTTGATTAAAACAAACTTAAGTGTTTTGAAATCATAATGAGAAAATAGTTTTGTTGAAAGGGGGAGTTCTGATTGTTTATGCCAAGTGAATGGCGATTTGATGCGATTCGATGTCGGTTGTCATATTTGTTGTATAGTTTGTTTTCAAATTTCCTAAAATGTGTTTGCATTTTAGGGGGAGTAAAATTTTTCAGAAAATCCAAAAACATTTGAAAATTTGAAAAAAAGTCAAAAACATGATAAAATTAAAAAAAATGAGTTTTGTTGTATAAAAGAGGAAATGATAGTACATCAGTGGAATGTCACAACATGCAAGAGAAATGGAAAGTTAAATATGTGATAAACAATCTCACTGCGGATATGCCAGTAGGTTTTTACACATTTAGTAGATTGTGACGAGATATAAATCTAAAATCAAACTTGCTTATATCGTGGGGAACAACTTCTTGGATATATGGGTAACCCCCGAAATCTTGTTTGAAAGGTCCCTCTTTCTGAGATACTAGGTCTTTATACTCAGTGATATCTGGGGTATTATCCCGGGACTTCTGCTGAAAGAAATTTCTGACCTAGTCCCAGCATAATACTTTCTGCAATGCTTGAAATATAGCGTCGCCCTCAGCAAATTGATGAAACAATAAAATTGATAGTCATTGCTGTTGTAACAAAAGATCCTCTAAAGGGGACACACCAAAAGTCGAAGCCGTCATCTCTCTACGTATACGGGAGTATCGACCTGAGTTCTCACGGCCCTCGCATTTTAACCCTTTATAGATATCATTTGTGGTATATTCACCTGTAAGACTAAATATTGGGATCTGGATACGGGAGTATATTCAAGTAGTGGGACACGCGATTAAGTTTAAGTGCTTAAGACATTAATATCGTATCTCGGATCAGTTGAACTTTGTGTGAAAATTTAAGTGGATCAATATACTGACAATCTAAGTGAATTGTTTAAAACTTAAAATGAAATGAAGCTTAACGGTGTTGGTGATGTGTCTCATAAACTGATATGATCCTCTTACACAAACTCACAAAATATTGTCTGTAAATATTTCTTTACTGTTTTTTTCAATTTCTTGTTAAAAAAAAGTCAAAAAGATTTTCGAAAACTGATATTGAAAAGCTGATTTTCAAAATTCCAAGTGCTAAACATGATGACTATGTGGTGAGGGGGAGTTTGTGTTTGAAACCAAAACGTTTAAATCTTATTTTTACTAAATGGTTCATTGTGTGTGATCTGAGGGAGTTAATGTTGGTGCATGCCTTTATAGTTGAAATGTTTAAAAATGTGAAATTTACTTTGAGGTAGAGGTTTTGCAGATAACCTGAGCTAGACGAGAGCCAGGTAACAATCTTGAAACAATCTTCTGACGAGCCAGGTTAATCGATCATGAGAAACTATACTTGAAGAATCAGGTTCCGATACCTGAAGACTACGTGGACAAATTATGAGCCAGACAACAATCCTGAAGCAGATGATGCTGAAGAACTAAAGGAATGCCAGCACATTGATAAGGGGAGTCTGTTTGAAGATGTTAGAGAAAGTGAAGCCCAGAGACTGATCAAGATTGAAGACACAGTCAGACTCGACACTTACGACTCGTCAACAT
This sequence comes from Helianthus tuberosus, assembly GCA_030545235.1. Taxonomy (NCBI): domain Eukaryota; kingdom Viridiplantae; phylum Streptophyta; class Magnoliopsida; order Asterales; family Asteraceae; genus Helianthus; species Helianthus tuberosus. Next base: position 78,502,359 of record CM060417.1, on the reverse strand, counting down.
CTGAGGGGGAGTCTGTTGATGCATACATCTGTTGATTTAGTCTTGTATCGAGTCTTAGACTAGATTGTATAGATAAGGGCACGTTTTACGAGAAAATAGGATAGTTTAAGAGTTAAAATACTGATTTCGCTCCAACCTACATATGTAGGTGATTCCGCCCGGAATCTCAAGAGCTGATTCCGCTCCTATTGTCAATGTGTCATTACGGGCGAAATTAGAACAGTATATATAGGTTGTCCAGGAGCGAAATCATTAGACAGTTCTTGTATTCCATGCCGAAGTGCTGCCGGTGTGAAGACTGAATGTATTTGTGATCTAATCAATACAATCAGTGTTTAAAGTGAAGATAAAGCTATTTCTACCTTTGTTTCTTAGTTTCTGCCTCTGAAACAAAGTAAAATTCCTCTGAACGACTCATTCGGGTTCATACACGATCCTACAATTTCGAAAACCATAGTTAAGAATATCGAAAACATTTAACACATATGAATCACCCCAAAACAATTGAAAACAGTAAAATAGGGGAACTATGTACTCACTTGAAGTGCAAAGTATCCTCAATCAAAAGAACTTAACAAAGCTCAAACAAGGAAATCAAGCAGCACCTAGAAATTGGATCACTAGATAAATAATCGACACCTAAATCGGAAGATCGGATAGAATGAAGTTTCATAAACCAAATGAGTATTGAAACTCATGTGATATGGTTTAACAAAGCCTACATCCTGAATCGAAACCTAACCTAAGTGCTTTCGACCCGTTACGACCCATTGAGGTAGCTTACGCTACTTTAACGCGTTGTTCGCGCAAAGCACGTTCGAGACGCCTAACTAGTCCTATGACAAGTATTATATACCTAAACATGTTTAAATATGTTGCATAATTAGCTATGTGACAAAAGTTTAGGTTGCATATGCTAAAAATTCAATTATGCATGAAAAGGGCATTTTGGTCATTTACCTAAGGCATATAAACTATCTATCATACAACTAATTAAACCTAAGTGACCATAAGGTGTAACCTCGGAAGGTTATTCCCTATACAACTATGGTCACTAAACATGCTTGGTCGGATCCTAATGATTGACCAAACGGGTCGAGTTCGAAAGTCTAAGCGGGTGTTTAGACCGCTTGTCTTACGACTCGACACAAACACTAGACTAAAAGTGACGAGTTAAACATGTTTAACCAAGTTAGAAAACAGGTTTTGATATCAAAACAAACGGTTTTGATAACCAAGAATAGTTTGGTTACAAAATACGCATAAATACGCATTTTGATCGAAACTATGACTCGTCACTACACCTAATCAATGTGGTAATTAGTAGGTATAGTTACTAGGGACTATAACCATCGTGATTACGCTCACGTTGCGAAGTTCAAACGAACTTCGTGTTGACCAAAGACTGGTCAAATCAGAAAGTCAAACACTGTTTGACTTTTGCTTGAAAAACGCATAAAAGCACGAAAGAATACTTACAAAGGGTCCAAGCCAGGAAGTCTTGACTCAATTTGCTCAGGTATGAAGTGTTAAACCCCAACTTAGAGCAAAATGGATCAGATTACAAGGAAAGAATGAAACCAATTTGGGTATTTATAGAAATCCCACAACCGTTAGGATCGTTCCTTGCAATTCGTGCTTCGATCTAGGCCATACACTTGGGCACATGGTTTTAGAAACAATGGGGACATGAAATACCATCAAAATCCAGCCCATAGAGTGCAAAACCTTGGGTTAAAAACCATCAAAACCAGCCCCAAGACCAGATTCAATGTTTCTGCCCAGATAGGGTTTTGGCTACCCGCAACAGAAATAGCCTAGGCTGTCGCGCCCCGCCAAACCCTCAGATCAGAACTTTCAAATTTGGCAAAACAGGCCCCTGCATGCTTAAAACTTGATTTGTGATGCATTTAACCCCTGTTAACCCCATTTCAAGGCTCAACAATGAATTTAAAGCATAGGGAACTTAAAATATGCTCAAAAACGTCTTGGATGTCGGTTCGTTTGGCCGTACGGTTGCGTTATTCGGGTAATTACGATGGAAGTCGTAACGAACGCAAAAACGATCCAAATTAAGCGACGAATGGTATTTTTGCATCCCAATCACTAAAATAAGATATTTTAATGATTACAAAAAATTTTTGGATGTCTGAATATAATCAGAACGTAAGATATGCGCTAAAATGCAAATTTATGCACTTTTTGACACTTTTAGTCCCTAATGATCAAATAAGTTTATTTTCGCATACCAAGCCCCTCAAAGCCTATTTCTAAGATATGTAAAGGATATTTATGGTATGTTTAACTTATGATCAAGTTCCGGAATGTTCGTTATCACACGAATCGGCATACTTTCATAGTTTGACACAAATAGTCCCTGTGATCGAATAGACATGTTTTCAACACACCAAACCATCCAAAACTTATTTTGAAGTTATGTAAAGGTTATTTAAGGTATGTTAAGCCTATGTCACTATTCCAGAGTGTTTGTCGCATTAAACTGAATGCGTTTACGCACCAGTTTGCGTATAACTTTCAAGAAAGCGATTTAAAGCTTGAAATCGAACTCGAATCAAACCGTAAAATCATCAAACACAAATACACATAGAATAACACCAAAACACATTATTTTATTGATAATTAACATTGTTTTACATTGTACATTGATTACAGAGCACAGTTGTCACAGTCTCCCCTACTTTAGGAAATTTCATCCCGAAATTTTAACTAGAGGAAGCTTGTGAAAACAAATGCGGATATTTCACCTTTATCTGGTCCTCACGTTCCCAAGTAAAATCTGAGCCACGTTTGGACTCCCAACGAACTTTGAGCAATCGAATTCATTTGTTCTTCAGCTGTTTGACTGCACGGTCAATTATCTCCACAGGTTTCTCGACAAAGTGCAAAGTCTCATCAACTTGAATCTCGTCGAGTGGAATATGAAGATCAGCATCGACCAAACATTTTCGCAAATTGGACACATGAAATGTTGGGTGAATATTCCCAAGCTCTGGAGGTAGCTCTAATCGATAGGCAACTTTTCTGACTTTTTCAACAATCTTAAATGGCCCAACATATCGAGGTGCAAGTTTTCCTTTCCTTCCAAACCTCACCACTCCATTCCAAGGTAACACCTTGAGTAGGACACGGTCGCTGACTTGAAATTCTTAGGGCTTGCGTCGCATATCCGCATAACTCTTTTGACGGCTTCTAGCTGTCACAAGATTATCACGAATTTTCTTGATTTTGTCTATTGTTTCCAGAATGAGCTCAGGTCCAGTAAGCTGAGCTTCACCAATCTCATTCCAACAGACAGGTGAACGACATTTTCGACCGTAGAGAGCTTCGAATGGTGCCATATTAATGTAGCATGATAACTATTGTTGTAAGAGAACTCGATCAACGGAAGATGAGAATCCCAATTACCACCAAAGTCTATCACGCATGCTCTAAGCATATCCTCCAAAGTTTGAATCGTCCTCTCAGATTGTCCATCTGTTTGGGGATGATAAGCAGTGCTTAGATTTAGTTGGGTTCCCAAAGCAGATTGCATGGTCTTCCAAAAATGAGATGAAAATCGAGCATCACGATAAGATATGATATCCAAAGGAACACCATGTCGAGATATAATCTCATCAACATAAATCTTTGCAAGTTTATCAGCAGATAGATCCTAGCGAATCGGAATAAAATAAGCTGACTTTGTTAATCGATCGATAACAACCCAAATAGCATCATGACCTCTAGATGTACGCGGTAACTTAGTGATAAGATCCATTGCAATGTTCTCCTACTTCCAAACCGGTATCTCTGGTTGTACAAGCAAACCAGAAGGTCGTTGATGTTCAGCCTTGACTTTGAGACAAGTTAGGCATTTCGATACATACAAGGCAACATCCTTTTTCATACCAGGCCACCAGTACTGAGTACGAAGATCCTTGTACATTTAATCAGCACCAGGATGGATAGAATATCGAGACTTGTGAGATTCATCCATCACTATGGTGCGGAGATCATCTTGCTTCGGAATCCACAAACGATCCTTGAAATAGAGTAACCCATCGCCTTTCGTTTCAAGTTTAAGCTCAAATTGAAGAGGTAGCTCATATTTCAATGAGCCTTTGGTTACACAAGATCGTTGAGCTTGAAGGATACGAGATTGAATATCAGATAGAGTTCGAACAGAATGAAGCTTGACTCGTTCCTTTCGACTAAGCGCATCGGCTACGACATTCGCCTTATCACGATGGTAGAGAATTTCACAATCATAATCGTTTAAGAGTTCAACCCAACACTGTTGCCTCATGTTCAGCTCCTTCTGATTAAGAATATCTTGGAGACTTTTGTGGTCTGTGAAAACCACACACTTCGTGCCAAAAAGATAGTGTCTCCATATTTTAAGAGCGAAAACCACAGCACCTAACTCAAGATCATGAGTCGTGTAGTTCTTCTCGTGAACTTTTAGCTGTCTTGACGCATAAGCTATCACTTTGCCTTGTTGCATAAGGACACAACCAAGGCCTAGATTTGACGCGTCGCAATAGACAACAAAATCATCGTTTCCCTCAGGCAGAGATAAAATAGGAGCATCATAGAGTTTTTGCTTCAGCGTTTGGAACGCTTCTTCTTGCTTGGGTCCCCACTCAAAAGGCTTATTCTTCTGAGTCAGAGCAGTGAGTGGAACCACGATCTTCGAGAAATTTGAAATGAATCGACGATAATAACCAGCAAGGCCAAGAAAAGAACGAACTTCGGTGGGTGTCGTTGGTGTATTCCAATCCTTAATTGCAGCAATTTTGGAAGGATCCACATGGATACCCTGCTCGTTAACAATATGACCCAAAAACTGAACTTCTTTAAGCCAGAATTCACACTTGGAGAATTTAGCAAAAAGTTGTTCCTTCTTCAGGAGTTCCAGAGTCAAACAAAGATGTTGCCCATGTTCGGCTCGAGACTTCGAATAGATGAGAATATCGTCGATGAATACAATGATGAACTTGTCTAAATAAGGTTTACAGACCCTATTCATTAAGTCCATGAAGATAGTTGGGGCACTCGTCAAACCAAAAGGCATGACAGCAAACTCATAGTGCCCATATCTCGTACGAAAAGCAGTTTTGGGAATGTCTTCTTCAAATACACGAAGCTGATGATACCCAGAATGTAGATCGATCTTAGAAAAATATGATGCACCTTGCAGCTGATCAAAGAGATCATCGATTCGAGGTAGGGGATATCGATTCTTGATGGTAAGCTTGTCAAGCTCACGATAATCAATACACATTCGAAATGATCCATCTTTCTTCTTCACAAATAGGACAGGAGCGCCCCAAGGTGAATAGCTCGGTCGGATGAATCCTTTATCAGATAACTCTTGAAGCTGTTTAGATAACTCTTGCATCTCAGACGGTGCAAGATGATAAGGTGCTTTAGTAATCGGGTTGGCATTGGGAACAAAATCAATATGAAACTCGACTTGACGAACTGGAGGCAAACCAGGCAGTTCATCAGGAAACACCCGGGATAATCTCGGATAATCGGAATATCTTTAATACACTTGCTTTTGCCCTTCTCCTCGGTGACATGTGCCAGAAAGGCAACATATCCTTTTCGTAAATAACTTTGGGCCTTCGTACACGACATTAGTTTCAGTCCACCAGATGGTTTCTCGCCATAAACTTCTAGGACTTCACCAGACGAAAGAGGAATACGAAAAATCTTGTCGAAACAAACCACCTCAGCATGAAACTTAGTTAACCAATCCATCCCAATGATAATGTCGAAATTCCCAAGTTGCATCGGCATTAGGTCAATAGGAAAAAGATGGTTATCGAGGTTCAACTGACAGTTGCGAATAACAGAATCGGGTACAAGAGGTTTACCAGTAGCAACTTCAACAGATAAGGGTCTCCTCAGTTTAGTTCTAGGTATCGCAAGCAAAGGCTCAAATGATAATGAAACAAAACTTCTATCGGCACCAGAATCGAAAAGAACAGATGCAGGTCGATGGTTAACAAGAAACGTACCATTAACCACCACGTTGTCAGCCCTCGCTTCGTTTGCATTCAGATTGTATGCTCGTCCACGAGCGGGATTCACATTCGTGTTTGCATTCGGATTCGGATTTGCCAGCCTTGGACAGTTGTTGCGGAAATGACCCATTTCACCGCAGTTGTAACACGAGCCAGGTGGGAACCTAACAGCATTCCCCTGAGCTTGAGCTTAATTCTGAACAGCTTGGTTCTGACCCAGACGACAGATGTTAGCCAGATGCCCAAGTTTACCACACGTAGTACACTGTTTACAAGCCTGATGAGCAATGTGATGACCATTACACCGAGCATAGTGAGGTGCAGTATCAGCATATTGTTTCTTCGTAGGAGGTTGAGCTGGTGGGTTCTGAGCAGTAACAACAAAATTTTGGGAAGCCTTGCGCTTCCTTGACTTCTTAGAAGATTCTCCATTCTTCTTACCCTTACCCTTACCCTTTCCTTTGTCTTGAACAGAATCGACCGACTGCTTCTTGTCACCCTCGCGGGTCAATTTCCCTTTTCTGACCTGAGACTCGGTCAGAGTAGCAGACAATACGATTGCTTGACGAACAGTAGTAGGATTACTGCCAGTCACGATGTCTTGTACAAAATTGGGTAAACCATCGATATACCTCTCGATTGCCTTCTCCAATGGGGTAACCATAGTAGGACATAACAGGCTCAGCTCTTCATAACGATCCGTGTAAGCACGGTGTTCTCCCCCATCTTGTTTCAGATCATCGAATTCTCGCTCCAAAGCTCGAATTTCATGACTGGGACATAATTCTTTCATCATGAGAGCTCGAAGCTCTTCCCATGTTTGTGCCATTGCCACATCGGCACCCCTATCACTCATCACATCGTTCCACCATGTAAGAGCACGCTTCTAGAACACACTGGATGCAAACTCAACCTTACGCTCATTCAGACACTGCATATGTCTGAATGTGCTCTCCAAACTTTCAAACCATTGCAGGAGCGCGGTTGCTCCTTGAGACCCAGAAAACTTCAACGGTTTAGCAGAATTGAAATTCTTGAAACTACACTGAGCATTGTTTTTGTTATTGTTATTGTTGTTGTTGTATAATTGATGGATCTGGGTTACTATGTTCAAAAGCACAGCAGCCGTTTGCTGAGAGACAAGGGTTGCGACTTCTTCGTTAGTTAGTGGCTGTGCATCTCGTCGAGGAGGCATTTTTTAAAAGGAACAAGGAAACATGGGAAACGAGTGAGATTGACAATTGGATAAACAAAAGAGGTATTGAAAAACATCGACAAGACAATAGGAAGGCAAGCATTTGTTCGTTACCTCGAATAAACAAACGAAACGCAGTGACTAATCAAAGTAAATGGGTCAATATAATGTATCGGGAAGACCTACTTTAGCCTATAAGTGGACACTCACCCCAAGAGTTCCCAGGTAAGAGTGACTGGTCCGATTATGTGGATTTGTACGAACACTATAGCCTTAGAAAGAAAACCCGAGGTATAGGCATCCACCCTTCCAGATTGCACGTGTTCACGTTATGAGACCCAAACTTTGACGAGATTTGAAAATTTAGAGGGTTCAAAACCTTATAAGAAACCATCCTAGAACAGATGATTGGTTTTCAAAGCGGATTTGAAATTTGTGTTCTCATTGTTGTTATCACCTAAGGATAGGTGACGGTATTGTTTTAAAAATCTAAACGCAAGAAAACTTGTGTTAGGGTCCTAGAAAGTTATAGTCTAGGTCAAAGCATTACTAATAACCTAATTCCCTATAACCATTGGCTCTGATACCAACTTCTTCTGTCACACCCCGACCGTGTTAAAACAACGAAACCGCGGTGGAAACGTCGGGGGGTGTTGCAACAGAATCATTGTTTCACAACCATGGATTCAAAAGTTTCGTTTTATTGATAATATTAAATATTAACATTGTCTTAAAGTTAAACAAACAAGTTACACATAGACTATCATCGTTATTAGATCTTTAAGGCCATGTCCAGATCCTATGTGAGCATGCATCCTAGCAATCAACATCATTCAACAACACCTGAAACATATGTAAAAACAAAGTTAGCAAAGAAATGCTGGCGAGCACATAGGTTTTATGAGAGTGTCGGATTCATGGCTCGTTTACATGTTGCAATACCTCATTTAAAAACCTTGTTTTCGAAAAGTGTATAGTATTGAAGCCTAATTAACCAACTCAAATCAAGCTGGTTATAGTTTATAAAATCTTCCAGCCATGCTTCTTAACCCAAAACATTTGTTTAAGTAAACCAGATTTGTAAATCACCTCGTTAGTAAAACTCGTATGGTTTATATTACTTAGAAAACATCGTTGTGTGACATCGCTTCAAAATCGATTAACCAAGTGAACTAAATAATGCCACGGTATGTAATATGATGAAAACACTTATATATAAGAAGTACCAGCGGCGTATCTACCATGTTTTCATCACATTACACCCGTCCTGTTATCTAAACACCAACCAAAACCCAATCGTTTGTTCAATTCGTTTAACTTGTTTAAATCGTTTAACTCTTTTAAATCGTTCAAAAATCGTTTAACTCGCTTAAATCATTCTCGTTTTAATTGTGAAAACTACTTTTGGTCATCTCGCTAATAACATCCAAACCTTCGCAACTCGTCCATCGCTATTCTCCCATTAATAAACCACCAAAGGGTAAATTAACAATCACAGATTCAGTCGTTACCCACATAACCCCCACACATAACCATGGGTGCAGTCTGATAACGGGATTTGTCAGATCTTATGGTACCATAACCTAATACTGGTCGGCTTGATCAATGTTAATGAATGTCATTTGTTATGTAACTACACCCAATAAGTTTGTTCACATTATCGAAATCGTTATTAGTTTTATATAAACCATATTAATCATTTCGAAAACCATCGTTAAGAATATCGAAAACATTTAACACATATGAATCACCCCAAAACAATTGAAAACAGTAAAATAGGGGAACTATGTACTCACTTGAAGTGCAAAATATCCTCAATCAAAAGAACTCAACAAAGCTCAAACAAGGAAATCAAGCAGCACCTAGAAATCAGATCACTAGATAAATAATCGACACCTAAATCGGAAGATCAGATAAAATGAAGTTTCGTAAACCAAATGAGTATTGGAACTCATGTGATATGGTTTAACAAAGCCTACATCCTGAATTGAAACCTAACCTAAGTGCTTTCGACCCGTTACGACACATTGAGGTAGCTTACGCTACTTTAACGCGTCGTTCGCGCAAAGCGCGTTCGAGACGCCTAACTAGTCCTATGACAAGTATTATATGCCTAAACATGTTTAAATATGTTGCATAATTAGTTATGTGACAAAAGTTTAGGTTGCATATGCTTAAAATTCAATTATGCATGAAAAGGGCATTTTGTTCATTTACCTAAGGCATATAAACTACCTATCATATAACTAATTAAACCTAAGTGACCATAAGGTATAACATCGGAAGGTTATTCCCTATACAACTATGGTCACTAAACATGCTTGGTCGGATCCTAATGATCGACCAAATGGGTCGAGTTCGAAAGTCTAAGCGGGTGTTTAGACCGCTTGACTTACAACTCTATACAAGCACTAGACTAAAAGTGACGAGTTAAACATGTTGAAACATGTTTAACTAAGTTAGAAAACAGGTTTTGATATCAAAATAAACGGTTTTGATAACCAAGAATAGTTTGGATACAAAATACGCATAAATACGCATTTGACCGAATCTATGACTCGTCACTACACCTAATCAACGTGGTAATCAGTAGGTATAGTTACTAGGGACTATAACCATCGTGATTACGCTCACGTTGCGAAGTTCAAACGAACTTCGTGTTCACCAAAGACTGGTCAAAGCATAAAGTCAAACACTATTTGACTTTTGCTTGAAAAACGCATAAAAGCACGAAAGAATACTTACAAAGGGTCCAAGCTAGGAAGTCTTGACTCAATTTGCTCAGGTATGAAATGTTAAACCCCAACTTAGAGCAAATTGAATCAGATTGTGAGGAAAGAATGAAACCAAGTTGGGTATTTATAGAAATCCCACAACCGTTAGGATCGTTCCTCGCAATTCGTGCTTCGATCTAGGCCATACACTTGGGCACATGGTTTTAGAAACAATGGGGACATGAAATACCATCAAAATCCAGCCCGTAGAGTGCAAAAACTTAGGTTAAAAACCATCAAAACCAGCCCCAATACCAGATTCAATGTTTCTTCCCAGATAGGGTTTTGGCTACCCACGACAGAAATAGCCTAGGCTGTCGCGCCCCGCCATATCCTTAGATCAGAACTTTCAAATTTGGCAAAACAGGCCCCTGGCATGCTTAAAACTTGATTTTTGATTCATTTAACCCCCGTTAACCCCATTTTAAGGCTCTACAATGAAGTTAAAGCATAGGGAACTTAAAATATGCTCAAAAACATCTCGGATGTTGGTTCTTTTGGCCGTACGGTTTCGTTATTCGGGTAATTACGACGGAAGTCGTAACGAACGCAAAAACGATCCAAATTAAGCGACGAATGGTATTTTTGCATCCCAATCACTAAAATAAGATATTTTAATGATTACAAAAATTTTTGGATGTCCGGATATAATCAGAACGTAAGATATGCGCTAAAATGCAAACTTATGCACTTTTTGACATTTTTAGTCCCTATTGATCAAATAAGTTTATTTTCACATACCAAACCCATCAAAGCCTATTTCTAAGCTTTGTAAAGGATATTTATGGTATGTTTAACTTATGATCAAGTTCTGGAACGTTCCTTATCACACGAATCGGCATACTTTCATAGTTTGACACAAATAGTCCCTACGATCGAATAGACTTGTTTTCAACACACCAAACCATCCAAAACTTATTTCAAAGTTATGTAAAGGTTATTTAAGGTATGTTAATCCTATGTCACTGTTCTGGAGTGTTTCTCGCGATAAACTGACTTCGTTTACGCACCAGTTTGCGCATAAATTTCCAGACTGCGATTTAATGCTTGAAATCGAACTCGAATCAAATCGTAAAATAATCAAACACAAATACACATATAATAAAACCAAAACACATTATTTTATTGATAATTAACATTGTTTTACATTGTACATCAATTACAGAGCACAGTTGTCACACTTGACTTCACGGTCCATTATCTCCACTGGTTTCTCGACAAAGTGCATTGTGTCATCAACTTGTATTTCGTTGAGTGGAATGTGAAGATCAGTATCGGCTAAACACTTTCATAAATTGGACATGTAAAATGTTGGGTGAATATTCCCAAGTTCAGGAGGTAGCTCAAGTCGATAGGCAACCTTTTCGATTCTTTCAACAATCTTAAATGGTCCAACGTATCGTGGTGCAAGTTTTCCTTTCTTACCAAATCTCACCACTCCCTTCCAAGGAGATACCTTGAGTAGGACATGGTCTCCGACTTGAAATTCCAAGGGCTTGCGTCGCATATCTGCATAACTCTTTTGACGGCTTCTAGCTGTCAGAAGATTATCGTAAATTTTCTTGACTCTGTCTGTTGTTTCCAGAATGAGTTCAGGTCCAGTAAGTTTAGCTTCACCGATCTCATTCCAACAGACAGGTGAACGACATTTTCGACCGTATAAAGCTTCGAACGGTGTCATATTGATGCTCGCATGATAACTGTTGTTGGAAGAGAACTCGATCAACGGTAGATGTGAATTCCAATTACCACCAAAGTCTATCACACATGCTCTAAGCATATCCTCTAATGTTTGTATCATCATCTCGAATTGTCCATCTATTTGGGGATGATAAGCAGTGCTCAGATTTAGTTGGGTTCCCATAGCAGATTGCATGGTCTTCCAAAAGTGAGATGAGAATCGAGCATCACGGTCAGATATGATATTCAAAGGAACACCATGTCGAGATACAATCTCATCAACATAGATCTTGGCAATTTTATCAGCAGATAGATCCTCGTGAATTGGTAAAAAGTGTGCTGATTTTGTAAGACGATCAATGACTACCCAAATGGCATCATGACCTCTAGATGTGCTAAGTAACATAGTGATGAGATCCATCGCAATGTTCTCCCACTTCCATACCGGTATTTCTGGTTGTACAAGCAAACTTTGAGACAAGTTAGGCATTTCGATACATACAAGGCAACGTCCTTCTTCATACCAGGCCACCAGTACTGAGTACGAAGATCCTTGTACATTTTGTCAGCAGCAGGATGGATTGAATAACGAGACTTATGAGATTCATCCATCACTAAAGTGTGAAGATTGTTTTGTTTCAGAATCCCCAAACGATCCTTAAAATAAAGTAACCCATTGTCTTTCGTTTCGAGTTTAAGCTCTAGTTGACGTGGTAACTCCTTACCCATCAAGTCTTGTGTAACACAAGTATTTGAGCTTGAGAGATGCGAGTTTGAATATCAGATTGAGTTCGAACACAGTGAAGCTTGAGTCATTCCTTTCGACTTAGTGCATCAGCTACGACATTCGCTTTACCAGGATGGTAGCAAATTTCGCAGTTGTAATCGTTCAAGAGTTCTACCCAGCGTCGTTGTCTCATGTTTAGCTCCTTTTGATTGAAAATGTGTTGGAGACTTTTTTGGTCTGTGAAAACCACACACTTCGTACCATAGAGATAGTGTCTCCAGATTTTGAGAGCAAAAACCACAGCGCCTAACTCAAGATCATGAGTTGTGTAGTTCTTCTCGTGTATTTTCAATTGTCTTGACGCATAAGCTATAACTTTACCTCGTTGCATAAGAACACAACCAAGGCCTAAATTCGATGTGTCACAACAGACAACGAAATCATCATTGCCATCAGGTAAGGATAAGACAGGAGCATCACAGAGTTTTCGTTTCAGTGTTTGGAAAGCTTCCTCTTGTTTGGGTCCCCACTCAAAAGTCCTATTTCTTTTGAGTCAAAGAAGTGAGAAGAACCGCGGTCTTTGCGAAGTTCGCAATGAATCGTTGATAGTATCCAGCAAGACCAAGAAAAGAGCGAACTTTTGTAGGAGTAGTAGGTGTGTTCCAATCCTTAATAGCTGCGATTTTGGAAGGATCCACATGAATACCCTGCTCGTTGATAATATGGCCCAAAAACTGAACTTCTTTAAGCCATAATTCACACTTGGAGAATTTGGCAAAGAGTTGTTTCTTCTTCAGGAGTTCCATTGTCAGACGAAGGTGTTGTTCGTGATCGGCTCGAGACTTCGAATAAATAAGAATGTCGTCAATGAATACAATGATGAAATTATCTAAATAAGGTTTACAAACCCAATTCATTAAATCCATGAAAACAGCTGGAGCATTTGTCAAACCAAAAGGCATGACAGTGAACTCGTAGTGACTATATCTTGTGCGGAAAGCAGTTTTGGGAATATCTTCTTCTAGTACACGAAGCTGATGATACCCAGAACGCAAATCGATCTTGGAAAAACATGCAGCACCTTGCAGCTGATCAAAGAGATCATTAATTCATGGTAGGGGATATCGATTCTTGATTGTGATTTTATTGAGCTCAAGATAATCTATACACATACGGAAAGATCCATCTTTCTTTTTCACAAATAGGACAGGAGCGCCTCAAGGTGAATAACTCGAACGGATGAATCCTTTGTTAGATAACTCTTGAAGCTGTTTCGATAACTCTTGCATTTCAGATGGTGTAAGATAGTAAGGTGCTTTAGCAATCGGGTTGGCATTAGGTACAAGATCAATATGCAATTCGACTTGACAAACCAGAGGCAAACCAGGCAGTTCATCAGGAAACACCTCTGGATAATCGCGTACAATCGGAATATCTTGAATACTTTTGTTCTTGCCTTTCTCCTCTGTGACATGTGCTAAGAAGGCCACATAGAGCTTTCGTAAGTATTTTTGGGCTTGAGTACACGACATGAGTTTCAAACTACTCGGGGGTTTCTCACCACGAACTTCTAAGACTTCACCAGATGAAAGAGGAACTCGAACAATCTTATCGAAACAAACTACCTCAGCATGATGTTTAGTTGACCAATCCATCCCTATGATAATATCGAAACTTACAAGTTGCATCAGTGTGAGGTTAATAGGAAAAAGATGGTTATCGAGGTTCAATTGACAATCACGAATAACAGAATCGAGTACAAGAGGTTCACCAGTAGCAATCTCGACAGATAAGGGCTTCCTTAGTTTAGTTCTAGGCATTGCAAGTAAATGATCAAAAGCTAACGATACAAAACTTCTATCAGCACCAGAATCGAAAAAAATAGATGCAGGTTGATGGTTAACAAGGAACGTACCATTAACGAATTCGTTATCAGCATGGGCCTCGTTGGCATTCAGATTGTATGCTCGTCCACGAGTGGTATTTGCATTTATTTTTCGCGTTCACAAGTTTCGGGCAGTTGTTTCTGAAGTGACCCATTTCTTCGTAGTTATAACATGAACCAGGTGTGAATGGAGGTCTAGCAGCGTTTCCTTGTGCTTGTGTTGGGTTCTGAGCGGCTTGATTCGGGATAGCCCGACAAATATTGGCCGTGTGGCCAAGTCTACCACAAGATGTACATTGTCGATATACTGACTGTGTTGAATGATGACCATTGCACCTATTGCAATAAGGTGCAGTACCAGCATAGGGCTTCCTTGCAGGAGGCTGTGCCGGTTGGTTCTGAGCGTTCGGGTTCGGTGGTGCGGTAACAGCAAAGTTTTTGGAAGCCTTACGCTTCCTAGACCTCCTCAATGGCTCACCCTTCTTCTTACCCTTTCCCTTGTCTTGAGTGGTGTCGGTTAACTGTTTCTTATCACCCTTGCGGGTTAGTTTACCCTTTCTGACCAGAGACTCAGTCAGGGTTGTAGCCAATTCGATAGCCTAACAAACAGTGGTAGTGTTGCTACCAGTAACTATGTCTTGCACTTAGTCAGGAAAACTATCAATATACCTCTCGATCGCTTCATCCAACGGGGTAACCGTAGTAGGACACAGTAAACTCAGCTCCTCATGACGATCCGTATAGGCACGGTGTTCTCCCCCATCCTATTTTAGATCATCAAATTCCCTTTCCAATGCCTTTATTTCGTGTCGGGGGCAGAATTCTCTCATCATGAGAGCCCGTAGCTTTTCCCAAGTTTGTGCCACTGCCACATCGGCACCCCTATCTCTCATCACTCTGTTCCACCATGTTAGAGCATGTTTCCCGAAAACACTAGATGCGAACTCGACCTTTCGTTCATTTGGACATTGAACATGTCTAAACGTGCTTTCCAGACTCTCGAACCATTGTAGGAGCACAGTTGCTCCTTGAGACCCAGAAAATTTCAGTGGTTTAGCCGAATTAAACATCTTAAAACTGCACTGAGCATTGTTATTGTTGTTATTGTTATTCGCTTGATTGATCTGATTAATTAGGTTCAGAATCACAGCAGTAATATGCTGAGCGACTAGGGGTGCGAGTGCAGCATCCTTGTTTGATCACGTTTAGGAGGCATATTCTAAAAAGAACAAGGAAACATGAGAAACAAGTGAGAATAACAATTGGATAAAAAAAGAGGTATTGAAAACATCGACAAAACAAAAGGAGGGAGATCATTTGTTCGTTACCTCGAACAAACAAACGATACACAGTGACTATCAAAGTAAATGGGTCAATATAATGTATCGCGAAGACATGCTTTAGCCTATAGGTGGACACTCACCCCAAGAGTTCCCAGGTAAGAGTGACTGGTCCGATTATGTGGATTTGTATGAACACTCTAGCCTTAGACAGAAAACTCGAGGTACAGGCACCCACCCTTCCAGATTGCACGTGTTCACATTATAAGACCCAAACTTTGACGAGATTTTGAAAACTTTGAAGGCAAAGCCTTAAAACGAATCATCTAAGAATAGATGATTGATTTTCAAAATGGATTTGTAATTTGTGTTCTTGTTGTGGTTATCACCTAAAGATAGGTAACTATATTGTTTTAGAATCTAAACACAACATAACTTGTGTTAGGGTCCTAGGAAGGTTATAGTCTAGGTCAAAGCATTACAAATAACCTAATTCCCTATAACCGTGAGCTCTGATACCAACTCTTCTGTCACACCCCGGCCGCGTTAAAATAACAAAACCGCAACAGAAACGTCGATCATTGTTTCACAACACATGGATTAAAGTTTCGTCTTATTGATTTAAGTTATTACATTGTCTTGATTTTAGAAACAAAACATAAACATATCATTTATCATTGTTATTAAGTCACTAAGGCATCATCCGATCCTATGTGATCATGCATCCTAGTCATCATCAACATCATCAAACAACAGCACCTGAAACATATGTGAAAATAAAATCAGTATAAAAATGTCGGGGAGCACATAGGTTTTGTGAGTGTGTTAAATTCATGGCTTGTATACTTGTTGCAATACCTAGTATGACTACAAGAGTTGATGATTGAAAACCTTGTTTTGTAAAATGTTTTGTATTGCAATAGGATTAACCAACTTAAAACAAGTTGGTTATAGTTTATATAACCTCGTTGCCAAGAATCTTGACCCAAAAACATTTGCTATTGTAAACCAAATTGTAAATCGTTGTGGTAGTAAAACTCGTATGGTTTATATCCTTTAGTAAACATCGTTGCGTGACATCATTTGAAATCAATCGTTCAAGTGAACTAAATAACGCCACGGATGTAATATGATAAAAGAACATATATATAAGAAGTACCAGTGGCGTATCTACCATGCATTTATCAAATTATACCCGTCCCGTTATCTAATCACATACCAAAAAAAATTGTTCAATTGTACTTGTTCTCAATCGTTCGTGTTATCAAAACCAATCTTTCAAATCATTCAACTCGTTCATGTTATAAACCATCGTTCATTCGTTTAAATCGTTCAAATCATTCCAGTCGTTCAAATTGTTCAAATCGTTCAAATCGTTTGAATCGTTCGTGTTTTAATTGTGAAAAAAACTTTTGGTCGTCTCATTGAATACATTCAAACCTGTATTCTGACTCTTTCCAATCGTTCAACTCGTATTAACAAACCACCAAAGGGTAGGTTAACATTCATCAGGTTCAGTCGTTACCCACATTACCCCCATAAATAACCATGGCGATAGTCCGAAAATGGGATTTGTCAGATCCTATGGTACCATAACATACTACTGGTCGGCTTGATCATTGTTAATGAATATCATTCGTGTTATGTATTAATGTCCCAACAAGTTCGTTCACATTATTGAAATCATTGTGTTTAATAAACCATAGCATTTGTTTTGAAAACTCGAAATCGTTTTAGCACATATAAATCACCCCAAAACAATTGAAAGCAGTAAAATAGGGGAACTATGTACTCACTTGAGATTGTAAGGTATCCTCGATTAAGTGAACTAACAAAGCTTGGCAATCAAGGAATCAAGTGGCACCTAGTATTGGATCACTATGTTAATAATCAAGGCGTAAATCGGGAGATCGGGTAGAATGAGGTCTCGTAAACCAAATGAGTGTTGGAACTCATATGATATGGTTTAAACAAGCCTACCTTCTGATTCAGAACCTATCCTAAGTGCTTATGACCCGTTAAGGTAGTTTATGCTACTTTAACACGTCATTTGCGCAAAAGCGCATTCGGAGGGTCTAATTAGTCCTATGACAAGTATTATATGCCCTAACATGTTTAAATATGTTGCATAATAAGTTTAACTGTCAAAATTGAGGTTACATAGGCTTAAATTCAAATTATGCATAAAAAGGGTATTTTGGTCATTTTCCTAAGGCATATAAACTGTCTATCATACAACTAATTAAACTAACTGACCATAAGGTATAACCTCGGAAGGTTATTCCCTATACAACTATGGTCACAAAATATGTTTGGTCGGATCCTAATGATCGACCAAACGGGTCGGGTTCGGAAGTCTAAGCGGTTGTTTAGACCGCTTGACTTACAACCCTAAACAAGCACTAAACTAAAAGTGATGAGTTAAACATGTTAAAACATGTTTAACTAAGTTAGAAAACTGATTTGATATCAAATCAAAGTGTTTTGATACCCGAAAATAGTTTCATCGCAAAATGCACATAATCGTGCATTTTGACCGAAACTTTGACTCGTCACTTTGACTCGTCACTTCGACTAATCAACGTGGCAATCAGTAGGTATACTCACAAGGGACTATAACCATCGTGATTACGCTCACGTTGCAAAGTTCAAACGAACTTTGTCTTGACCAACTTCATGGTCAAAGCTGAAAGTCAAACATTGTTTGACTTTCTTGCTTGATTTAACTAAACAAGCATGAAAGAACACTTACAAGGGTCCAATGCTTGGAAAGGAGATTAAGAATGCTCAGGTATGTGGCCCTCAACAAGTGATTGCCTCCACTTAGAGCAGGTATGAGAAGAAAATGGAATGTGCAAGTTGAAGTTGAAGAAATGCTTGGGTATTTATAGGAAATCAAACATCCATTGATCATTTCCAAGTGTTTTTTAATTGATCAAGGCATGATCTTGACCCTACACATGTTATACAATGATTTGGCAACTTGGAGAACACATAAACCAGCCCATAGTATGCAAAAACTAAGGTTAAAACTGAGTTCAGCAGGCCGATTTGATGAAAAACTGGTTTTTGGTCTGAAGGCTCTCGCCCCACGTGAAGTAGATAGACAAATTCTCTCGATGGCCGCCAGAGAGTGCAGGTCAGAACTTACAAACTTGTCAAAATAGGTCCCTGCAGCTCCGAAACTTGTTTTTCGACGCGTTTAACCCCAGTTAACCCAATTTCAAGGCTCTACATGAATGTTAAAACATAGGGGACTTGAAATATGTTTGAAAATATCATGGATGTCGGTTCATTTGGCTGTACGATCGCGTTATTTGGTTAATTACGACGAAACTCGAACGGACGTGAAAATGATCCAAATTACGCGACAAATCGTATTTTTGCATTCCTATCACTAAAATATAATATTTTAGTGATTCCAAAAAATTTTGGATGTCCGGATATGGTCAGAACGTAAGATATGCGCGTATATGCAAACTTACGCCCTTTTTTACGCTTTTAGTCCCTATTGATCAAATAAGAGCATTTTCGCATACCGAACCCTTCAAAGATTATTTCTAACCTATGTAAAGGATATTTATTGTATATTTAGCTTATGATCTTGTTCCAGAGTGTACGTTGCTATACGAATTGACAGACTTTTGTAGTTTGTCGCAAATAGTCCCTGTGATCGAATATACTTGTTTTTGACACAACAAACCCTTCAAAACTTATTTCTAAGTTATGTAAAGGTTATTTAAGGTATGTTAAGAATATGTCACTATTCCGGAGTGTTTGTTGCGTTAAACTAATTACGTTTACGTAATAGTTTGCGTATAACTTTCTAGAAAGCGATTTAGAGCTTGAAATCGAACTAGAATCAAAATGTAAAATTGTCGAACACAAATAGACAAATATTGAGACCACAACACATTGTTTCATTGATAATTGATATTGTTTTACATCGTTCATTGTTTACAGAGCACAATTGTCACAGCGACAAATTGCGAAAGTCTGCTGATTCACGTATTTCTTAATACGGAACATGTACGCACGTAATCTGGTATTTTAATGATAAGAATGCAAAATATCATTCGTTACGCAATTTTGGTCATTTTCGCGTTCTTTAAAGCTTTCGTCGTAATTAAGCGAAAAACGCGACCGTACAACCAAACGAACCGACATCCATGATATTTCCAGGTATAATTCAAGTCCCCTATGCTTTAACATCCTTATAAAGCCTGAAATTTGGGTTAACGGGGTTTAAACTCGTCAAAAACACCTTAAATATGGTGCAGGGGCCATTTTTGCTAAATCTTGAAACATGTTGTGAACCAGGTGGCGGGGCGCGACAGACCAGACCCCTATGGGTCGCGGGGCGCGAGAGAGTGTGTTGGGCAGAAAGATAATTCAGCAGCACAACTTGTTTTGCAGCCTTGGTTTTGCTATCCTTGGTGATCAAGTTGTGTGGTAATCAAGTCTTTTAAGCAGATTCAAACACTTATGATCATCTCCCAACACCCTTGCCACTTTATAGGACACGTGTCATGATCTAAACACTCCCCAATTGCTATAAATAGCAAGGCATTTTGCCCAATTCATTGCTCATTCATTCTTCTCTTCTCTACTTGCTCTATTGGAGTTGCTACCATTTTTGGAGGCCTCCCATCTGAGTTTTCTTGACATCCTAGAACACAAGTAAGTGTTCTTCCTAGTCTTGTTCATTAATTTCTGCTATTTTGAGTTAAAAGTCAAACAGTTGACTTTTGTTTGACTTTCTGCTTTGACCATGAATTGGTCAAGTCAAAGTTCAATCGAACTTTGCAACGTGATCATAATCACGAAGGTTATAATCCCTTGCAGTTATACCTACTGATTACCATGTTTACTAGTCGAAGTGACGAGTCAAAGTTTCCGTCAAAAATGCACATTAAGTGCATTTTACGATGAAACCATTTTTAGGTATCAAAACACTAAGTTTTGAAACCAAATCAGTTTTGAAACTTAGATAAACATGTTTTGACATGTTTAACTCATCACTTCTAGTTTAGTGCTTATTTAGGGTCGTAAGTTGAGCGGTTTGACCGCCGCTTTGACTTTCGCATCCGACACGTTTGGTCAATCTTAGGATCTAACCAAACACATGTAGGTGACCATAGTTGTATAGGGAATAACCTACTGAGGTTATACCTTATGGTCATGTCGTTTGGTTAGTGTTATGATAAGTCGATTGTTATATGCCTAAAAATGACCAAAATGCCCTTTTTGCCCATAAATCCATTTTAAGCATATGTAACCAACTTTTTGACATGTAAACTGATGTTGCAACTTTACTAAACATGTTTTGGTATATAAGACTTATCATAGCTCATAATTAACCATCCAGACACGTATTTACGCAAATGACACATTAAAGTAGCGTAAACTACATTAACGGGTCATAACGGGTCAAAAGCACTTAGGATTTATTCCAAATCAAAATGTAGACTTTGTTAAACCATTTCATATGATTTCCAACACTCATTTGGTTTAAAATACCTCATTCTATCCGATTCCCTGATTTATGTCCCGTTACACTAACATAGTATCCGACACATTAGGACACGATTGAAGCTTTGCTATTTCACTTGATTCAAATGTACTTTGCAATCCCAAGTGAGTACATAGATCCCCTCTTTTATGTTTTGCTAAATATTTTGGGGTGACTCATATGTGCTAAACTGTTTTCAAGTTTTCAAGTTTTCAAAACAAAGACTATGGTTTATATAAAACACGACTATTTCAATAATGTGACGAACTTGTTGGTGTGTTAATTCATAACACGAATGACATTCATTAACATTGATCAAGCTGACCAGTAGTATGTTATGGTACCATAGGACTGACAATCCCGTTACTAGACTATTCACTGGATTTGGTGGGTAATTTGGGGAACGAAAAAATCTGTTATTTTAACAAACCCTTTGGTGGTTTGTTAGTCAAATTAAAGATACCCCTTGGGTGGTATAGCCGTGTCACACAGGTTTCAATGTATTCAAATAAGAACGACCAAAAGTTTTCACAATTAAAACACGGACGATTAACGATTGATTTATAACACAGACGAATGTCGAATGGTTTATAACACGGATGAATGATGAATGGTTTATAACACGGACGAATGGCGATTGGTTTTTAAAACACAAACGATTTATAACACAGAAAATTTGGACAATTGGTTTATGGTAAGTGATTAGATAATGAGATGGGTGTAATATGATAAAAGCATGGTGGATACGCCGCTGGTACTTCCTATATATAAGTGCTTTTATCATATTACATGTCGTAGCATTATCTAGATCACTTGGACAAATGTTTTCAAATGATAGCACGCAACGATGTTTATTTAAAGATATAAACCATATGAAGTTATCTTTCAAGACGATTTACTACTCGATTTTACAAAAGCAAATGTTTTAGTCAAGATTCATGGCAACAAGGTTTTCATAAACTTTAACCAGCGTGTTTTAGTTGGTTAATTATATTGCAATACCAAAAACTTTTGATACAAGGTTTTCACTTATCGACTCTAGTAGTCGTACGAGGTATTGCAATATGTATACAAGCCATGAATTTGACACACTAACAAAACCTATGTACTCGCCAGCTTTTTATGTTGACTCTCTTTTCACATATGTTTCAGGAGCTGTTGTTTGATGATTATGCTTCACGTAGGATTGGTCGCGGGCCTTAGTGACATAAAATATGAAAAACAATATGTTTGAACTTGTTTCTTATTACTCTAAGATAATGTAAATCACTTATTAATTCAATAAAACGTAACTTAAATGCCATGTGTTGTGAAACAATTTATCCTGTGACGTGACTCCCCGACGTTTCCGCTGCAGTTTGTTGCTTTACGACGTCGGGGTGTTACAGTTTGTTTGTTTTAAGTAACGAATGAATGACCACCATCCTTATATTTCTTTGATATTTCTAACACCTCTTTTGATTATCAAATGTCAATCTCACATATTTTCTCTCATGTTTTCTTTTAGAATGCCTCCTCGACGTATTGCAACTCAAGATGATGATATGGCAGCTATGATCACTCAGCAAATTGTTGTTGTGCTACCAAACCTAGTAACCCAGTTAAACTAAGCGAACAACAACAACGACAATAACAACAACAATGCACCCGCTCCGTGTAATTATAAACAATTTAACTCGGTTAAACCACTCAAGTTTACTGGGTTTGAAGGAGCTACTGGGCTCCTGCAGTGGTTTAAGAGTCTCGAAAGCACATTTCATCATGTTCAATGCCCAAATGAGCGAAAAGTTAAGTTTGCATCGAGTGTATTTCAGAAAAGAGCACTCACATGGTGGAATGGTGTGATGAGAGATAGGGGTGCCGACGTGGCAATGGCTCAAACATGGGAAGAGCTTCGAGCTCTAATGATGAAGGAATTATGCCCTCGTCATGAACAATGGGCACTCGAAAATGAGTTCCACGATCTTAAACAAGATAGTGGAGAACATCGTGCCTACACTGATCGTTACGAAGAATTGAGCTTGCTGTATCCCACCATGGTCACCCCGTTGGATAAAGCAATTGAGAGGTACATTGATGGTCTGCCTGACCCCGTTCAGGACATTGTTAATGGTAGCAACCTTACCACTGTTCGGCAGGCTATCAAATTGGTTGCTACCCTGACTGAGTCTCAGGCCAGGAAGGGGAACTGTTTTGCAATGGCAATAAGAAACAAGCAGCTAAGACCACTCAAGAGAAAACAAAAGAGATCAAAGCCGAACCTCGCAAGAAGTCAAGGAAGCATAAGGCTTCAGAGAACTTTGCATTTTTTGCTCAACCGAATCAAGCCACCCAAACTAACAAGCACAACTTCCTACAAGGAAACCCTATGCTGGTACTGCACCGTTGTGCAGTCGATGCAATGGTCACCATCAAGCTCACCAACAGTGCCGCCAATGCACCTCATGTGGAAGATTCGGTCACATAGCCAATGTTTATCGATCTGCCCCAAATCAAGTTGTTCAGAATCCTGTTTAGCCCCAAGCCAACCCTGCTAGACCTCCATTCCCACCTGGTTCTTGCTACAACTGTGGCGAGATGGGTCACTGTAGAAACAACTGTCCAAAACCGGTAAACACGAATGCAAATCCAGCTCGTGGATGCGCATTCAACATCAACGCCAATGAGGCTCGTGCTGATAAAGAAGTCGTTAACGGTACGTTCCCTTTTAACAATCACCCTGCTTCAATTCTTTTCGATTCGGGTGTTGATAAAAGTTTTGCCACACTAGCCTTTAAATCTTTGCTTTCGATGCCTAGAACTAAACTAGGAAAGCTATTAACGGTGGAAATAGCTAGTGGTGAACCCTTATACTCGATTCTGTCATCCCGAGTTGCCAGTTGAACCTTAATAACCACCTTTTTCCCATTGACCTCACCCCAATGCAACTTGGAAGTTTCGATATCATCATAGGAATGGATTGGTTAACCAAGCACCATGCTGAGGTGATCTATTTCGACAAGGTTGTTCGTATACCTCTTTCATCTGGTAAGATCTTAGAGGTTCGTGGAGAGAAACCCACAAGCGGGCTTAAATTCATGACATGTACTCAAGCCCAAAAATACCTACGAAAGCATTATGTAGCCATTTTGGCATGTATTGTAGATGAGAAAGGCAAGAGCAAGAGTATTCGAGATATCCCTACTGTTCCAGATTATCCTGAGGTGTTTCTTGAAGAACTACCTGGTTTACCTCCAGCATGTCAAGTTGAGTTTCGTATTGATTTGGTACCTGGTGCCAACCCGATTGCTAAATCCCCTTACCGTCTTGCACTGTCTGAGATGCAAGAATTATCGAAGTAACTTCAGGAGTTATCCAACAAAGGATTTATTCGTCCAAGCTTTTCACCTTGGGGCGCTCCTGTTCTATTCGTGAAAAAGAAGGATGGATCTTTCCGTATGTGTATCGATTATCGTGAGCTCAACAAACTCACCATCAAAAATCGATATCCCCTACCTCGCATTGATGATCTTTTTGATCAGCTACAAGGTGCAACTTGTTTCTCAAAGATTGACCTACGTTCTTGGTATCATCAGCTTCGTCTACTCGAAGAAGATATTCCCAAGACTGCTTTTCCGCATGAGATACGACCACTATGAGTTCACTGTCATGCCTTTTGGTTTGAAAAATGCTCCATTAGTCTTCATAGACTTAATGAATAGGGTTTTGTAAACCTTATTTAGACAAGCTCATCACTGTTTTCATCGACGACATCCTTATTTATTCAAAGTCTCGAGCCGATCACGAACAACAGCTTCGTCTGACAATGGAACTCCTAAAGAAAGAAAAACTCTTTGGGTCATATTGTCAACGAGCAAGGTATACATATGGATCCTTCCAAAATCACTGCGATTAAGGATTGGAACACACCCACTACTCCCACAGAAGTTCACTCATTCCTCGGTCTTGCTGGATATTACCGTCGATTCATCGTGAACTTCTCAAAGATCGTGATTCCCCGCACTGCTTTAACTCAAAAGAATAAGCCTTTTGAGTGGGGACCCAAACAAGAGGAAGCCTTTCCCTAAAACAAAAACTCTGTGATGCTCTTGTTTTATCCTTACCCGATGGCAACGGCAATTTTGTTGTCCATTGCGACACATCGAATCTAGGCCTTGGTTGTGTTCTCATGCAACGAGATAAAGCCATAGCCTACGCATCAAGACAATTGAAAATCCACGAGAAGAACTACACAACTTATGATCTTGAGTTAGGTGCCATAGTTTTTGCTCTCAAGATTTGGAGACACTACCTCTATGGTATGACGTGTGTGGTTTTCACGGACCACAGAAGTCTCCAACACATATTCAATCAAAAGGAGCTAAACATGAGACAACGACGCTGGGTCGAACTCCTGAACGACTATGACTGCGAGATTCGCTACCATCCCGGTAAGGCGAATGTCATGGCTGATTCGCTTAGTCGTAAGGAACATGTCAAGATTCATTGTGTTCGAGTTCAATCTGATATCCAGACACGTATCCTTTAAGCACAACATACCTGTGTAACCCAAAGCTTGTTGAAAAATGAACTGTCACAAAATCTCGAACTTCAACTCAAAACAAAAGACAACGGATTAATCTACTACATGAACCGATTGTGGATTCCAAGTCAAGACAATTGTTGAACCTTATTGATGGATGAAGCTCACAAGTATCGTTATTCAATACGTCTAGGTGCAGACAAAATGTACTAGGATCTTCGTACCCAGTATTGGTGGTCGGGTATGAAGAAAGACATTGCCTTGTATGTGTCAAAATGCCTAACTTGTCTTGAAGTCAAGGCTGAATGTCAACACCCATCTGGTTTGCTTGAACAACCAGAAATACCAGTATGGAAGTGGGATAACATTGCGATGGATCTCATCACTAAACTACCGTGAACATCTAGAGGTCATGATGCCATTTGGGTAGTCATTGATCGTCTAACAAAGTCAGTACATTTTTTCCGATTCGTGAGGATCTATCTGCTGACAAACTTGCCAAGATCTATGTTGATGAGATCGTAGCCTGACATGGTATTCCTTTGAACATCATATCAGACCGAGATGCTCGATTCTCTTCTCAATTTGGAAGACCATGCAATCTGCCATGGGAACTAAACTCAATCTTAACACTGCTTATCATCCTCAAACGGATGGACAATCTAAAAAGACGATTCAAGCACTGGAGGATATGCTTAGAGCATGTGTGATAGACTTTGGTGGTAGTTGGGATTTGCATCCACCGTTGATCGAATTCTCCTACAATAATTATTATCACGCCAGCATAAACATGGAGCCTTTCGAAGCTCTATATGGTCAAAAATGTTGTTCACCTGTCTGTTGGAATGAGGTCGGTGAAGCTCAACTTACAGGACCTGAACTCATTCTTGAAACCACAGATAAAGTCAAGAAAATTCACGATAACCTTCTGACAGTTAGAAGTTGTCAAAAGAGTGATGCGGACAAGTGACGCAAGCCCTTGGAATTCCAAGTTGGTGATCACATCCTTCTCAAGGTATCCCCTTGGAAAGACGTGATTAGATTTGGAAAGAAAGGAAAACTTGCACCACGATATTTTGGGCCATTCAAGATCGTTGAGAGGATCTGAAAGGTGGCCTACAAACTTGAGCTACCTCCTGAACTTGGGAATGTTCACCCAACATTCCACGTGTCCAATTTGAAAAAGTGTTTAGCCGATACAAACCTCCACATCCCCCTCGACGAAATTCACGTTGATGATACTATGCACTTTGTCGAGAAACATGTGGAGATATTGGACCGTGAAGTCAAGAAACTCAAGAACAAATGTATACAATTAGTTAAAGTTCGCTGGGAATCCAAACATGGCCCAGAGTTTGCTTGGGAACGAGAGGATCAAATGAAGGTGAAATACCCACATCTCTTTTCACAAGTTTCCTCTAATTAAACTTCAGGACGAAATTTCCTAAAGTAGGGGAGACTGTGACATTTGTGCCTTTTCGATCATTGTACAATTCTGAACAATTTCATGTTCAGTGAAACTTTGTGTTTTATTTCTGGGATTGTATAATTACATGTGACATTTGCACATTTTTAGTCCTTGTACAATTTCAAACTCTCAAAACTTTTCTGAAAGTAATTTGTTAAATGATACTCAAACATAATCAGTTTATCATGAAGTACACTCCGAAACAAGTACATAAGCTACACATATCCTAAATACCCTTTACATAACTTAGACATAAGTTTTGAAGGGTTAGATATGACAAAAACACGCTTATTCAAGTCCAGGGACTATTTTCGACAAACTACGAAAGTCTGCCAATTCTCGTAATTTTGAATATGGACAATATATACAAATCCAAAAATTTTTGTAATCAATAAAATCTTATATTTTATTGATAAGAATGCAAAAATATCATTCGTTGCGCAATTTCAGTCATTTTTGTGTTCGTTATAGCGTTTTACGTAACATTGCTAAACGCGTAACCATACAACCGAACGAACCGACATCCATGACTTTTCCAGAAAAAAAAATTAAGTTACATATGCCTTAACACCTTTATAGAGCCTAAAAATTGGGTTAAAAGGGTTAAAAGTGACAAAACGCGACGAAACAAGTGCAGGGGCCAAAACTGCCAAACACTGAAACTTTCTGCCACTGCCAGCCAACTTGCGGACCGTATGTGGACCCACTTATGGTCTATAAGGGGTGCCTTGTTCCAAATTGCCCCTTGTTTTGATTGCCTTGGAGCCTAAGAACTTGAGATTTCTAGCTTTGTTCCTACTCTTGACATGTGTTAAGACCTTATGATCAAGCCACCTCTGTAATCATCTTGTGGCTTCCAAATTGCTATAAATAGCAGGCAATTTTCATCAAATCACTTGCTCATTAACATCTTTCTTTCTCCCTCACAATTGGAGCTTGTTTCCAGTCATTGGAAGCCTCCTAATCTGAGGTCTTATAGTGTTCTTCAACACATGTAAGTACTCTTCCTAGTTCTTTCATTATTTTGGCTATTTTAAGCTAAAAGTCAAACAGTTTGACTTTCGATTCTGACCATAATAAGTCAAGTCAAAGTTCAACTAAACTTTGCAACGTGATCATAATCACGAAGGTTATAATCCCTTGCGATTGCATCTTCTGATTACCACGTTTACTAGTTGAAGTGACAAGTCAAAGTTTCGATTAAAGATGCACATAATGTGCATTTTACGATGAAACTATTTTTGGGTATAAAAACTCCAAGTGTTGATACCAAATCAATTTTATAACTTAGCTAGACATGTTTTGACATGTCTAACTCATCACTTCAAGTTTAGTGCTTATTTAGGGTCGTAAGTCTAGCGGTCTTGACCACCGCTTTGACTTTAGAATCTGACCAGTTTGATCAATCTTAGGATTCGACCAAGCACATATTTGTTACCATAGTTGTATAGGGAATAACCTACTGAGGTTATACCTTATGGTCACGTCGTTTGGATAGTGTTATGATAAGTAGCTTCTATGTTCTTTAAAAATGATCAAAGTATCGTTTTTGCGCATAAATCCATTTTAAGAATATGTAACCAAGGTTTTGACATATAAACTGATGTTACAACATTATCAAACATTTTTGACATATAAGACTTATCATAAGACATATTTAACCATATGAACATATATTTACGCAAATGACCCGTTAACGTAGTGTAAACTACCTTAACGAGTCATAACGGGTCAAAAGCACTTAGAGATCATTCCAAATCAGAATGTTAAGTTTTTTAAACCATATCACATGAGTTCCAACACTCATTTGGTTTATAAGACTTCATTCTATCTGAATCCCCCGATTAAAGTCTCGACACACTAACATAGTTATCCGACACATTAGGACGCACTTGAGCTTTGTTTCTTCCATTGATCAAGGACACTTTCGCAATCCCAAGTGAGTACATAGCTCCCCTCTTTTACGTTTTTCAAATGTTTTGGGGTGACTCATATGTGCTAAATCATTTTCAAGTTTTCGAAAACAAAGTTGATGGTTTATATAAAACAATACGATTTCAATAATGTGATCAACTTGTTAGTCGTTATCCATGACACGAATGACATTCATTAGCTTTGGTCGAGCCGAGCCGACTAGTAGTATGTTATGGTACCATAGGACTGACAGTCCCGTTATCGGACTGTCCACTGGATTTGGTGGAAGTTTGGGTAACGACAGGAACTGTTTCTAATTAACAAATCATTTGTTGATTTGTTAGTCTAGTTAAAGAGACCTTTTGGTGGTCTATTAAAGATACCCTTTGGTGGTATAGTCAACACAGGTTTGAATGTGTTCATTAAAGAACGACCAAAAGTTTGCATAATTAAAACACGGACGATTAATTGATGACACGTACAATGGTTTATGACACGTATAATGGTTTATAACATGAACAAATGGTTTATAACACGGATGAATGATTCATAACACAGACAATTGGATGATTGGTTTATGGTAAGTGATTTAGATAACGAGACGGGTGTAATATGATAAAAGCATGCTGGATACGCCGCTGGTATTTCCTATATATAAGTGCTTTTATCGTATCACATATCATAGCGTTATCTAAATCACTTGGACAAATGTTTTCAAACAATGGCAAGCAACGATTTTCACTTAAAGATATAAACTATACGAAGTTTTATTTTAAATCGATTTACTACTCGTTTTTACAAAAGAAATGTTTTGGTCAAGATTCATGGCAACAAGGTTTTCACAAACATAAACCAACATGTTTTAGTTGGTTAATTATATTACAATATCAAACATTTTTTAATACAAGGTTTTCACTTATCGACTCTCGTAGTCGGATGAGGTATTGCAATATGTATACAAAGCCATGAATTTGATACACTCACGAAACCTATGTACTTACCAGCTTTTTATGCTGACTCTATTTTCACATATGTTTCAGGAGCAAATGCTTAGATGATTTGATTGCTTGATTCGCATAGGATGGACGCGGGCTTTATTGACTTTAAAAATTTGAAAGACAATATGTTTGAACTTTGTTTCTGTTTATTCCAAGACAATGTAACAACATTAGTTCAATAAAATGAAACTTTAAATACCATGTGTTGTGAAACAATAGTTCTATGACATGACTCCTCTACATTTCCGCCGCGGTTTGTTGTTTTACGCGGTCGGGGTGCTACAGGGCCCGAGGTGTTGCCGGAGGTGATCCCAGTTGTTATTGAGCTTAGGGGCAGAGTATTAGCCCCTCCAGCTGTTCAGGCCGTGGCTCGACAGGCTTAGTGTGAGGCTCTGGGTCTAGATCAGCCTGAGGATCAGGCTCAGCCTCCGTCTCCGTCGGGTTTGCCTCCGGCTGATCACGTTGTTGACGACGAGATCCCACCACCACCGCCGTCGCCACCTCCGCACCCGTCGAAGTACCCATAACACGTCTATGCGGACATGCCTCCTGCTGCGCAGGCGGTGGCTCGGGACTTCGATCGGCGCCTCTGACGTTCTGAGCAATACCAGATGTGGATTATGGAGACGCTGATGGAGCTCGAGGCTCACGCAGGATTGCCGCCCCATCCACTGCCACCGTCCCCACCGCCAGAGGATCAGTAGCTCTAGCTTTTATTTTGTATTAGAGATTCAATTGTACTTTTTAATTAGACATTCAATTGTACTTTTGTTTTGTATGTACAAACTGATTATATATAGTTATGCAATTGATCTTTTATTTACACGGTGTTTGTTTGGATTGTTTGCGTCTATTTCATACGTCTCTTTAGCAACTTATTGTACGGTGTTTTAATTAAACATGTTTGTGTATTTTTAACAAATAAAATCGGTTAACATTTATTGAAACAATGACATAAAGAAACGTATCTTATAACCGATTGTTATAAAAAGGTTCAAGCTATTCACACACGCCCCACCGATGTGTTGTGCTTTGGCCAAAGCGCAGCGCTTCGGTGTGTCTGTTTGTTTTTTTCTGGAAAAAGTGGGGTTTTGGTTGTGTTTTTTTTGTTGAAAAGTTGTAGATTTGTGTGTTATTTTTATAAAACATATATAATTTAAAGTTGATTTATGGGCAAGTAAACATGATCATAAGCAGAAATACACTGAGAATGAATCTATTTCTGCTTATGATCATGTTTACTTGCCCATAAATCAACTATAAATTATATATGTTTTATAAAAATAAAACAAAATTCTACAACTTTTCAACAAAAAAAAAAACACAACCAAATACAATCAAAACCCCACTTTTTCCAGCAAAAAACAAACAGACACACTAAAGCGCTGCGCTTTGGCCAAAGCACAGCGTTTCGATGTGTGTGAACAGACAAGGGGCGTGTGTGAATAGCCTGAGCCTTAATAAAAAGGAAAAAAATATTATTCTCTTTCAAAACACATATTTTCAATACAAAATATCCGATTAATACTCTACAAGGTTGATAAAGCACCCTTTCTTGCTCTTCTTGAACTTCTAAAAATGGTCGATTTCGAGGATTGAACTTGGTCACACAAAAATATTTTTCCTCGTTTATGTAAATTTATTTATTAAAATTGTTTTTCGTTTATTAATTTTATTTTCAATTTTAAGCAAAAAATTTAGAGG
Source organism: Helianthus tuberosus (assembly GCA_030545235.1). NCBI lineage: Eukaryota > Viridiplantae > Streptophyta > Magnoliopsida > Asterales > Asteraceae > Helianthus > Helianthus tuberosus. Next base: position 78,470,668 of record CM060417.1, on the reverse strand, counting down.
GATGTAGTCTCTTAGAAAAACACAAAAACATTTGAAAAATCAGAAAAATACAAAAATAGTTTTGCTAAGCCTTTGCTACAACCCGAGAAATGAAATAATTTCACTTTGTGGATTAAGGCTGACTCATGTAAGACCAATATTGAAATGGTCTGACTCTAGAGCGATATGTTGGTAGGCTTTATCCTGATGGCTATATTCTTTGACTGTTCTATGCAGAACACTAATTTTATTCTATAACCTCAGGAAAGAACGTCACTTGGAATTAGGGCATGGCTATTTCAATGCATGTGTGATGTCCCGATACACACAATTTCGTTCTAGTTCTGAAATCTTTTCTGACCAACTCGTGTATCTCCTTTGTTTTGCGTGAGCAAAGACCTGGAGGTGCTAGGCAACGTCGGCTTCTGTTTTGCATGAGCAAAGACCTAGCTGTAAGTTGTCGCTCTATAGATCAAATACACCCGAAAGAGGCCCTCTAGTGCCCAAAAGAAACCCGAAAAACCTATATCAAATTGAGAGAATCTCATTTTGAAAGTAACAAAAGGTGTTGTACATATACATATATAATCAATCTTATGCCACTTTTATTTTAGGGGTTTATGAAACAAGGAAAAAAACTTAACCAAAAAATTTTAACCAATTTATGGTATCTTATATTCATCACCCATCTAGGTTTGACAGATCGAAACTCAAATTGTTATAAAAAAATAGGCTGTTGATGTAGTTTACTGAACCAATTTGTCCGGTCCAGACGAGTTTTTAAAACAAGAGTTAAGTTCACGTACAAATAGCGTTATTGTACAAAACGTACGAAAGGCATGAAAAAGCAAAAAAAACGCGATGGCATTTTCGTAATTATCTGCTCGTAGGATAATTATCAAAACTATTATACAAATGATTTTGTAGGGTAATTTTGATCTTGTAGGGTAATTTTATAAAATGTTCTTGTAGAGTAATTTTGAAACTTGCAGAGCAAATTTGATACACTTGTAGAGTAATTATGATACTCTACAAAATTACCCTACAAGAATAAATTATCTTACAAGATCAAGATCATTTGCACAGTAATTATGATACTCTACAAGATTACTCTACAAGATCAAAATTACCATACAAGAACATTTTACAAAATTATTTTACAAGATCAAAATTACCCTACAAGAACATTTTACAAAACTACCCTACAAGATCAAAATTATCCTACAAGATCATTTGTAGGGTAATTTTGATAATTACTCTACGAGTAAATAATTACGAAAATGCCACCGCGTTTTTTACCTTTTCACCATATTCGTACGTTTTGTATGATAAGGGTATTTGATCTTTTGTCTATATACCCTTATCATACAAAACATACGAATAGGGTGAAAATGTAAAAAAAAAAAAAAAAAAAACGCGGTGACATTTTCGTAGTTATTTACTCATAGAGTAATTATCAAAATTACTCTACAAATGATCTTGTAGGGTAATTTTGATCTTGTAGAGTAATTTTGTAAAATGTCCTTGTACGGTAATTTTGATCTTGTAGAGTATCATAATTACTCTACAAATGATCCAATCGCAATGCAACTATAAGATACATTGAGTTAAACCGGATACGTCAAAACGTTCGTTTTCATATGGTTAACACAACACCTAACGCTTGGACTAATCCGTTCGATATTTGCGAAGTACCCGTGCCGCAACGCACTTACTAGCTGTTTCTTAAAAGGAAATTTTATCAATCAATTCTTAAATAGTTGTTTCTTAAAAGGAAATTTTATCAATCAATTCTTAAATTTTCAGTTGATTGTTTTTTTTAAATGGTTTTAAAGAGAGACTTAGATATTTAAATGATTTTATATTTATAGAGGGACTAAAAGCAAAAAAATATAACTAGAAACAAGTTGTACAAAAAGTAAAACTAGAAACAAGAAAGCGGCTTGCAAAAAAACACAAGTAGATACAAGAAAGCGGCTTCCGTTAGAACTAGACGGAAGAAATAATAAATATTAAGATTGGCCCCCCTTTGACTAGTTGGCCAAAAAAGTCATTTTCCTCATACTCTTCTCTGTGTCTGTGATTTCAACAAGAATGGGATCGCTGTCACCGGCGATGACCCCCAAGCTACTGCTTCCGGCCAAAACCAGTCACAGAATTTCCCTGAATGCAGTAGTCTTCCGCCCACCTTTCCCGTCTCCGGGAAGCATGATCAAGCGGATCCGTTGTAAGTCCATTGATTTTAGCCATCCTGATTGGAAGACTAAGTACCAACAAGACTTCGAGCAGCGATTCAATATCCCTCACGTCACTGATTTCTTCCCTCACGCTCAATCCTACCCTTCCACTTTTTGTCTCAGAATGAGGTACTACCACCAAACCAAACCAAACATTCTTTTCTTTTTTTACTTTTTTCTTTCTGTTAGGTTTTTTTTCTCTTTTGTAACTGGACTTCCAATCCAAATGTCTGCTGCTTTATCTCTAATAAATAAATAAATGCTCCAGTTCCACCTACCTATATAGATCACTCATGCACTCTCGAATTATTATTATGTAAATAAATGATTAAGTCTGTTGTACCTACTTGTTAATCATGGTTATATTTGACCAGCAGCAATGACTTGATGAAAGAAATTTGTTGGTTGTTAGAAAGAATAACAAACCTAACTGCTTGTATGAAATGAATCATGCTCGGTTTATTCAATGGGTTTCATGATTTAGACAGACAATCAACAACACCCATATGGCATATGCTTGATTAATTTTGTAATCTACTAGTGGTGGATGCCATCAAATATGCATTGCTTTGTAACTTTGATTTGACTTGGTTGTGGGCTACAGGACTCCAGTGAGTGAAGATTTTGCACAAGGGTATCCCTCTGATGAGGAGTGGCAAGGATACATTAATAATGACGATAGAGTGCTACTTAAGGTATACGAGCTGCTGCTACTTTCTTTCTTCATTAAATTAATTGTGTGGTAACCTCATCCGTCTGCTGTTTCTTTTCATTATGGATGGATGGATGGTATTTGAGCTTAGCATAGGTTCTTCAAATGATCGCACTGGTCTGCTGATATGATTATTTATGTCATCATTAATCATGTTTAGTGAATGGAATTCTACTTTGTTTGATCATTAACTTCATCCTAGATATTGTACATGAATCCTCTAACATAGTTACCAATACTGTATTCCTGTATGTTTTATGTTGCTCCCGTTTAACAGATTTTCTAATGACAAGACCTTAAATTACGTTACGTTACAGGTTATTCGATTTTCCTCACCTAGATCTGCTGGTGCTGAGTGTATCGATCCTGACTGTACATGGGTGGAACAATGGTAAGCACTAAACCATCTCAAGTTATATTATACAGTCCAGTTTGTTTTACATTGCATGTTTTGATTTCTAACCAGTAACCAAATGGTCTGTATGAATTCTTTTCAGGATTCATCGTGCTGGTCCTCGTGAAAAAATATACTTTAAACCAGAAGATGTGAAGGCTGCAATTGTAACTTGTGGCGGACTATGTCCTGGGCTTAATGACGTCATACGACAGGTGGTTTCTGAATTTCGTACTTCATTTTAGGTTTCATGTTTTGATTACTAACCTGACTACTTCCCTCTACAGATTGTCATCACACTTGAGATTTATGGTGTGAGAAAGATTGTGGGGATTCCTTTTGGATATCGTGGGTTTGGGAACGAATTAGCTGAAATACCTGTGAGTTTCCATTTATATTTCTCACAAGATTAAGGGTGTTATGGTAATCTAACCTTGTCCTTGGTCATTAGTTAACCAGGAAGGTTGTACAAAATGTACATCTTTCTGGTGGAAGCTTGTTAGGAGTTTCACGTGGCGGACCCAATGTCAGTGAAATTGTGGACAGCATGCAGGTATGTAAATGGGTCAGCTTTTTTTTATTCTTTGGTTATTATCGCTATTTTACCCACGGCGGTTGCTGGTGACAGGAAAGAGGAATCACCATGCTTTTTGTGCTTGGCGGAAATGGAACACATGCTGGTGCTAATGCCATACACAATGAGGTTGTTATTTTGTCCAGTAAGGTTTTATTTCCATTAATAACTCATTTGTAATTTGATTTTTTTTTTTTTTTTGTGTTTAGTGCCGAAAACGAGGGTTTAAGGTGGCTGTGGTTGGTATTCCCAAAACTATAGATAACGATATCCTGCTGATGGATAAAACGTTTGGTTTTGATACTGCTGTTGAGGAAGCACAAAGAGCCATAAACTCTGCATACATTGAAGTACCATTTTTATCTTTTGTTGTTGAAATACAACTGTCAACACAACGCCGCCATCATCGTTATTTCCCAATATTACTTTTACAAATCTCTCCGTATCATAAATAAACTGTACGACTGCATGTTTTTGCCAGGCGCATAGTGCTTATCGTGGCGTTGGGGTTGTGAAACTGATGGGGCGTAGTAGTGGTTTTATAGCTATGCAAGCAGCACTTGCTAGTGGGCAGATTGACATATGTTTGATTCCTGAGGCATGTTTTTTATGATGCCTATATCGAGTACGACATCATCGTCATATCATTTTTGACACGATCTTTTTCATGATATTGAAGGTACCGTTTGAGTTGCATGGACCACACGGTGTTCTAAACCATCTAAAGTATCTACTTGAGACAAAGGGATCAGCTGTCATCTGTGTAGCAGAAGGAGCCGGTCAGGTTAGTTTTTTTATTTTTATTTAAAAAAATCTTATAATAATTTGTGACATTCGTTAACCTTGTCTGTTAAAGAATTTTGTGGAGAAAACAAACGCCAAGGACGCGTCTGGAAACATTGTATATGGAGATATTGGTGTTCATATACATCAGGAGGTTAGTCCGTTACTGGATCTCTGATTTTTTAAGATATAGTAATCATAATTATTATTCTAAATGAAACCGTTTCAGATAAAAAAATATTTTAAGGAGATTGGTGATCCAGCTGATGTAAAATACATTGATCCTACATACATGATCCGTGCCTGCCGAGCAAACGCATCAGATGGAATTCTGTGCACGGTGCTGGGTCAAAACGCGGTAAGTCAAATTTCCTGCAGAATCTCGCACCATTTTAAAGAATCTTGGTTTTTGATGGTCTTTGTATAAGTACAGGTCCATGGAGCATTTGGTGGATATAGCGGGATCACGGTTGGCATATGCAACACGCACTACGTTTACCTTCCTATTCCTGAAGTTATATCTTATCCAAAGACTGTTGACCCGAACAGCCGGATGTGGCATCGTTGTTTGACTTCAACCGGACAGCCCGATTTCATCTAATCCGTATAACCGATTTTGTTCGAATCTTTAAATTACTACTTGCACGCAAAATGACACCATTTTGAGAAATAAAACACAAGTTACGATTTGTGAACACGATGCTTTTAAACAGTCTAGAAAACAAATAACCAAAAAGACCATTGAAAGTGGATTTTTGTTTTAAATTTTATAGTTGGTCTTGTGAAGGATATTATGGAAATGGAGGCTCCTCCCTTCACTGATTCTGTCTGTATTCAAACCCTTGTTGGATCAAGTAAAATCTTGTTGATTATTTATTCCACACAATGTTTTAAATACCGGTATGAACCGGCCGGATCTACCGGTTAAACCGGATACCGGGCATGAGCCTGGTATGATAAAGGCCGGCAAAACCTAAATACGGTATGTTTTATGTACCGCTGGTAAATCATATTCTACCGGTTCAAACCATTGAACCGGTTTGCATTATCTTAAAATTTGATTTTTTAAATTATAATAAAATACGATATTAAGGTAACACCTACCTTCCATTGTTGGTAATTAACCCAGTGCCTTCCATTCTAATATTTCATCGCTATTGAAACTGTTACCCACATTGTCCGATGTAATATTGTTTATAAGTAAAAAAATCCTATTAAAATGCATAGCATATTACAAGAAAATAGTTGTTTTTAGATAAAACCATAATCAGTTATATAAATCTTAATTGAGATTGGATTATTTCTTTAGATGAATTTGTATTTTATGGAATTATAGTGTTAACTAGTAACCCGGTTGAATCGTCTAGTACAATCTGGTTTAACCAGTTAAACCATTTCAAAGCCTAACCCTGATATTAATAAAAAACGGTTTTTAAAACATTGAATTCCACATCTATTTTATACGGAGGGGGGTTGTGTTTGTGGTTGCTTATCCATTTTGTCTATTTTATAACCAAGTGTCATTGTTTACTGTCGAGGTTGCATTGGAAGTTTTATGTGTTTTGAACTATCTCCACTCATGTGGGGGATTGTTGAAAAAAATTAGTAAACGGATATTAGTTAATTTATAATTGAGTGAAATTATAATTACTAATTAAACTCTTTATATGGTAAAACTCTTGAGTAGAGTTTTATTGATGACATTTGATGAGTTTTATTAAAGTTTAAGTCTATAATTTTTGAGACTCTTAACTCTTAATATGGTGAAACTCTTGAGTAGAATTTTATTGATGACATTTAATGAGTTTTATTAGAGTTTAAGTCTATAATTATTGAGCCTCTTAACTCTTCATATGGTGAAACTCTTGAGTAGAGTTTTATTGATGACATTTGATTAGTTTTATTAGAGTTCAATTATATAATTATTAAGACTCTTAACTCTTCAAAAACTCTTGGATATTTAAAAGTAGACTATGTGCCTAACTTGATGTAACACCCTTAATATTTGGACGGAATTTAATTCGTTATTATATTAAATAAATGCTAATCAGAGTTTACAAAAACTTTTCGTGTTTAAAGACCGTACATACTCGTTGTAGTACCCAAAACAATGTAAGATAGTGCATAACAAGTTTAAAGTTAACCCTTACTAGTCAACTAACAACTAGTTTAAAGGATTCAAAACAACATTTAACAAAAACATTTACAACATGATTAAAGTCTAGACAAGATTAAGTTTGGTGCGGAAGCTTCAAAATGCGTGTTCGGTTCTTGACAATGTACTTGATCACCATCCGGGAGGACCTCATCCATACCTAGGGTCAAACACTAAAAACATTAGTTTTGACATTAATACGTTACATATTAACGAATTCCGACATCGAAAGTAACAAATAAAATACAAGTTTTTCTGGGTTCCACCGTAACTTACGGTGTCTACCGTAAGTTACGGTAGACCCTGAACAGTTCTGGTCTGCCGTAACACAGGAAAGGTTCACCGTAAGACCTTTGATTTCCACCGTAAATTACGGTGGAGACCGTAATTTACGGTGGACACTGTAACTTTGCCCTTTAACTAATTTGTGGATTTCACTCTAATCCGAATACCGTTTTGGGCTATTTCTTTTCCTGTATGTCTGTAAATTCATTACGGACATGTTCTTTTCGACTACTGTACCAACAATTGACTCACCGATCATACGGCTAAAGATTTCTTTACTACCATTTATTCGACCCATTCTAATTATAAGTGTATATTCCAATTTCGTATTCCAAACCTTTTAGATGCCATTACCCAAGTTCTCGGGCTTGTACATCTTGGTGTGTTTGCGTTATTCATAACTTTGTGTTCCCTTGGAACTAAGTGCTCGTTTCCTCGAAATTCAACATTCCGTTTTGAACGCTCTTTTTCAACATACCCCAATTATTATTCCAATATCCTGGATTCACAACTTAAGTATCATAGCTAGGTTCATAAGCATAGTGCAACTCCAACACTTAACAACTTACGAAACCATCATATCGCTATTATCATGTTTCCCCTTTATAGTATCTATTCAACCCGTTTGACTAGCTAGTGAAAACCATCACTTTATTAATAAGTCAAACCTAGTCCCAAGTCTTTATTTTAACCCGTTTGATATTCAAATGATCTACGCCACTTTAGAACACGTCAAACGCATCCTGTACACTACGATTCTATCTATACACTAAACTCAAACATATATGCGTAATTTAACGAGACCAAAGTCACGTACTGTAACACCCCGTGTTTTCATAAGTGAAAGTCAAAGTCAAGGTCAAGGTCAACGGCCGATTTCGCACGACTTGACTCGTAGAAATGTTTTTATTTTATTTATATTATGTGGAGTAAGTGTCGTTCATTACAATAATCGAATCGTGTTAACCGTACTCCAATCGACTCGCGACTGTGAACTATAGGAAGTAACAATGCGATAAAGTTAATCAAGCCATGCAAATCGAATCGACATCAAATCGTAACTCGGGCTATGTATTTTACTTGTCGTCTATACGTGTGTGTGTGCCTTACGTGTTACCTGTGCATGTTCATTTATGAGTTGTTGTGATAATCAAGCGAACTCAATCGAACTCGAAGTCTAACTCGAATGAAAACGAACCCGAACCCGAATTTCGAGTCAAACCATATACGAAGTAGTTGGGACTGAAAGTAATTTGACTAGGAAACCCTATCGAATCGCTCGCAATCGAAACCGAAACGTCATCGCGCCCGAACGCACCATTCAGTCGACATCCGGACGGATGGTCCATCCGCACGGATTGTCAACCCGCACGGATGGCCAATCCGCACGGATAAGCAATCCGGGTGACCTGCAATCCGCACGAACCACCCCTTTCCCCTTTTAGCATCCTATAAATACCCGGTCACTCTCCAAACTTTCCACTTTTGGCAAGTGACGTCCGAACAGCACGCATTCTTCACTTTTTCTCAGATTTCTCTCAATCCAGGTAAGATCTTGCTCTAATTCTTGTACATTCTTGACCACTACACAATTCTACACCTTTCCATCTTTCAAATCTCAACTTTTAACCACGAAATCATCAAGATTTGAGGTATTCTAGGGTGACGTCATCATGAAGTTCTCATGAACTTCAAGTGTGACCTCATTCCACCAAGAATAACTCGGATCTGAACGATTTCCACAAGATTTCACAACGACTTCACCTAAATCTAACTTTTCTAAAAGGATAAAAGAGTTGAAAGAAATAAACAAGTTTTCTCCTTCTTTTACCCTCAAAAGACGGTACGAATCGGATCCGTTCTAGTCTCCTACTTAATAATAGTGGTGCATTAGTCCTAGATCTGGATTCTACCCGACAGACACCTGATTTCGGGTTAGACCGGGATGACTGTTCTAAACCGCTGACAGACCGAGTTAGGGTGATTCCTGGCCGGCTTGGTCAGACGGCTAAGAACGCGATTCCAAATGGTTGCCACGAAGTCAGAACGTCTCGATAGAACGACAAAGGCAACCAAGGGTAGCCGGACGGAACAACCAGGACGAGGAAGTTGTTCGCACGAGTGAGTTGTCCGCACGGACAAGCAGTCCGCACGGAAAAGTTGTCCGCACGAACAAGCTGCCCGCACGGACATACGATCCGGACGAGTTGTCACCCGGACGAGCTACACTTGGGACCCACAATCAAAACGAGGTTTGAGTATCGACGAATGAACAATCCGGACGGACGACCTCTGAATGGATTACTCTTCGGACCATGAGATACTAAGACCTTAAACAATTCCAAACAATGTTCATCCGCACGGCCAAGTTGTCCGCACGAACAGACTATCCGGACGGATTGTCTTTGTCCGCGCGAACAGACTGTCCGCACGGATTACCATTGTCCGCACGGATTACCATCCGGACGGATTTCACCAAGAAACTCACCTTTAAGGTTGTGCCCGCACGGACTACCATCCGGACGGATTGTTGTCCGCGCGACCGGCATGAAAGGTAGAGATCCTTAGATGTTTTCTAAATGCTACAACGAAAACTTCAAAGCACAAGCCATCATACACAAACACATCTCACCCATAGGAAGAAACAATCCACTTGAATAGTTATCCGCACGAACATGTTATCCGTACGGGTGACTCGTCCGGACGAAGTGTAATCCGCACGGATTACATATCCGCACGAATAACTTGTCCGCACGGATAACAATCCGCACGAGTGACTAATCCGGACAGATTACCACTCGCACGGATTACTAATCCGCACGACCAGTCAACCTACCCACACTCAATCTGTACTGTTTTCCATGCCACTTATCTTTACGCTATCGAATCTATTCAGGCTAACTGTACTCGCTGAAAAGCGCTCCCTTCAATCCATAATCGCTGTGAGTATACTCGAACACTTTTTGCTTTTAGCACTTTTAGGTGTTACATACGTTACGAATATTCAAACTACAACTATCACACTACCCAAGCTATTTTAACGCTAAACCATTAATGCATGTTATACGTGGCTTATGAATGCTTGTTTGTTATGTTTACACATGGAATGCTGTCTACCTGCCTTAGCAACGATAGTACTATAGTTTGGACTCAGCACCCGTTCACACGGGGGTTGTTAAGGATCTTTTACTTACATGGATTACGGTGGTAATCATGTATTGCGAACTGCCTCGGGCAGTCAACCCGCAGTCATTGGTATCGATGGATCTATGTCGATAACTAACGTGCTTCATTTCACTATGTGTACGTGCTGGTTATGCGTAAACGAATTCGAACTCTATATGCTATTATCAAACTTGTATGCTCACCTTTACATTATATGTATTGACTGTATTTTAACGTATGTGACAGGTGCTTAGGTTGCTATTATGCTCTTTGTGCTGTGATGAACTTGAAGCTAGGAACTGGAGTCCTAGAAACCAACAAATAAATTAGTTATGTTTAAATCTGAGTTTTCGGAACAGAATACTTGTCTTGATGCTTGTCTGTAATAATTATTTAACTATTTGAGATACGGTATGGGACGTATTGCTTTAATGAATGGTAATGATAGTTGTTATGGAAACTTCTGGACAATCTGTTTCGCTCAGTGCCACGCCCCGATGATTCCGCCATCGGTTGGGGTGTGACAGATTGGTATCAGAGCCATAACTATAGGGAATTAGGGAAGACTCGACCTAATCCGGGTCGAAGTCTTAGAGACCTAGTCTATAGTTAAGAACCAACAGACCAACTCACGCGTATGCGTAAACTCGCCACTATCACTCGCTCTTTTCTATCACTGCACTCGAATTTTCAAGTTATGAACGGGTAATGAGGCCGAGAATAGGTGTGAAAACCACAAACTCTCGACTAAAGTTGCCTAATCAGCTTGCGTTTTAGCTACAAGCGAGGAGAATCATACCAAATTAGGAGTGAAATCCATATTTTGATGAATAATCTCCTCAAATTTTATCAAGAACAAGGACGGAAGTTGCAAGATAGGGGTGAAACCCTAACCTTGACGACTCATCCTGCTTTTATACAAAAAAAAACTCCCACCAAAGTTTCGATGGACTCCAACGATCTAAAGACACAATATAACCAATGGGAATTGCGCCAACGCCCAAGAATCGAGGCAAAGGCATAGTCCTGGAAGTAATTGTGCACACAGGATCCTTGCGAATAGTCGAGCCACTTTGGTTAGTCGAAGTCTAATAGCCGCAGACAATCTATCACTCTCGATTTTATGTGTCACGAATCCGAACTCGCCACTGCTAACTCTGATGAATTGTCGATTTTATGTGTTTTATGTGCCTTTTCCTATTTTATGTGTTTAAGTTTTTTTGGAAATTTACTCTTTTTGATCGACACACACGACTCGCACTGTAATTCTACCTCAAGACGTTAACAAATCGACAATAGAGGCATTCAGGATGCTTTGTATGCCCGTATATACCTCTAGTGACTAAGGTGTATGTGTTTCTTGCTATTGTGCTTACGTGTTTAGGAATATTGTGACTATGTGCTCTATGTGTTTATGTGATTTTGTGCAATTCTGTGATTTTGTGACTATATGCGTTTACATGGTACGTGTTACTGAGCTTTAGTAGTAGTAGACGTGTGAGGTGAGATTCGAATACATGTGTTGAGTTCCGTGGCGATGTCTATTGCAGACAATGTCGTCTGGATCTCGTCATACGCTCTCTCGTCAGGAAAAGAGGGACAGACGCCTTGCTTCTATCATCGCGAAGAGTGTAGCTAAAGCCGTGAGTGATGCGTACGAGAATGCTAGCAAATCATCCGAGGAATCGAGGACAGAAGGTCCTAAAGCTGTCACGAGACCTTTCAGTTTCAAACAATTCAAGTCATGTGGGCCGAAAGAATTCACAGGCGAAGGAGGTCCTACTGCACTATTTCACTGGTTTGACTCTATCGAGGTTACTCTGCGACAAAGTGGTTGCCCTGATGACCTTCGAACTCTGAACGCTACCGGCGTCTTTCAGTCCCGTGCTCTAGACTGGTGGACAGCCGAGAGGAACAAGCGAGGGAATGATGCAGCCTACGGTTTGTCGTGGGACGAGCTCAAGGAAGTCATGCTAGAAGAATTCTGCCCTCCTCACGAACGTCAAAAGCTTGAAGATGAATTTTGGCACATACGTCAGAAGGATGGGGATAACGCTGGTCTCACTGCTCGCTTCAAACAGCTCAGCATTATCTGTCCCGATCAGGTCAAGACTCCCGATATGACCATCAAGAAGTACATCCGAGCCTTGCCCGACAGCGTTGCTGATTTCGTGCAAGCGGCTAAGACTACCACGATCGAGGAAACCTATATGCTAGCCGCTGAAATCAATGACAAAAGGGTTAAGGCTGGGGTGTGGGATAAGACCTCCAAGCATCTGCATCAAGCCACCACTACTGCACCAACTGCTGAAACCACCTCGTCAAGCAACAAGAGAAAGAACAGCTCCACCAACAAGAACTGTGCGATTACTGCTGCACCGATCCAAGCTGTACCTGCCCAACAGCGTCAAGTAGCGGCGCCTGTGGCCAATGCACCGCCTGCGAAGCGTGCATATACTGGGCCGCACCCGCTCTGCCCTACTTGCACCTATCATCACCCGACAGCTATTCAATGCCGCTTCTGTGCTCACTGCAATGTATACGGCCACTTTACTGCCAACTGCCGTATTCGCCAAGCTCCTGCCAATCAAGCTCTACTCACTGCCCCACAGGGTCAACAAGCTCCTCCGGCACCCGCAGTCAAAGCCAGAGCATGCTTCACGTGTGGCGACCCGAATCATTTCGCCAACATGTGCCCGAACAGGGTAGTGAAACAAGAACCGCAACAGCAGCAACCACAGCAGCAACAGCAGCAGCAACAACAGGCCACACGCGCCAGAACTTTCAATCTCAATGTGCGTCAAGCCCAGGCCGACAACAACGTGGTCAATGGTACGTTCCTTGTGAATGGTATTTATGCTTCATGTTTGTTTGATACTGGAGCCGATAATTGCTTTGTGTCGCTCGAATTTGAGAAACTCCTTAGTCGTAAACGTTCCCGACTCTCCTCTGCATTCGATGTTGAAGTCGCTACCGGAAGAACCGTCGCTGTAAATTCTGTTATTCGTGATTGCACTCTCGAGCTCAACAATCACATCTTCTCAATCGACCTTATTCCGATGCAACTCGGAAGCTTCGACGTCATAGTAGGCATGGACTTCCTTCGAGAAAACCATGCCGAAGTTGTGTGCTTCGATAAAATGATTCGTTTTTCGCTCGCAAACGGTGATTCATTGCGCGTTTATGGTGATACTACTTCGAAGGGTCTCAAACTTATGTCATGCCTCCAAGCTAGCAAGTATCTCCGCAAGGAATACAGGGCTTTCTTGGCTAACGTTGTAGCAGCAGAGAAGGAAAAGAAAGAGAAGAAGGAAGTGAAAGACGTACCCGTGGTTCGAGAATTCCCTCAAGTTTTTCCAGAGGATCTTCCCGGACTACCTCCAAAACGCGATATTGATTTTCGCATTGATCTCATTCCTGGAGCTAATCCCACCGCCAGAGCTCCTTACCGACTCGCGCCGTCCGAAATGCGCGAACTCTCAACCCAACTCCAGGAATTACTTGAGAAAGGCTTCATTCGCCCGAGCACCTCTCCTTGGGGCGCACCAGTCCTTTTCGTCAAAAAGAAGGACGGGTCGTTCCGGATGTGCATCGACTACCGGGAGTTGAATAAGTTGACTATCAAGAACCGCTATCCTCTGCCTCGAATCGACGATTTGTTTGATCAGCTACAAGGCGCTACGTGTTTCTCGAAGATCGATCTACGTTCAGGATATCATCAGCTGCGTATACAGGAGGAGGATATACCCAAAACCGCGTTTCGTACTCGTTACGGCCATTATGAATTCGTTGTCATGCCTTTTGGCCTAACCAACGCACCAGCGGTTTTCATGGATCTGATGAATCGTGTGTGTAAACCATATCTCGACCGTTTCGTCATCGTGTTCATCGACGATGTCTTGATCTATTCCAAGACGAGAGCCGAACACGCGCAACATCTACGTTTGGTTCTCGAGTTACTCCAGGGGAACCAACTCTATGCCAAATTCTCCAAGTGCGAATTTTGGTTGGGGGAGGTTCAGTTTCTGGGTCACATCGTAAATAGTCAGGGTATTCACGTCGATCCTGCGAAGATTGAAGCTGTTAAGAGCTGGGTTACGCCTAAGAAACCGTCTGAAGTCCGCTCCTTTCTCGGGCTAGCGGGCTATTATCGACGATTTATCGAAGGATTCTCGAAGATTACTGTACCACTTACCTCTCTCACGCATAAGGACCAGCCTTTTGTCTGGGGAATCAAACAAGAGTCTGCCTTTCGAACCCTTAAACACATGCTTTGCAATGCTCATGTTCTCACACTACCCGACGGAAACAATGATTTCATTGTCTACTGTGATGCTTCCAACCTTGGTCTCGGTTGTGTCCTTATGCAACGAGACAAGGTCATAGCTTACGCATCTCGTCAGCTCAAAATCCACGAGAAGAACTATACAACCCACGATCTTGAGCTAGGCGCAGTTGTTTTTGCATTAAAGATTTGGCGACACTACCTGTATGGTACAAAGTGTACGATCTTCACCGATCATAAGAGCCTACAACACATCTTTAATCAGAGGGAACTAAATATGCGTCAACGCCGATGGGTAGAACTTCTCAACGATTACGACTGTGAGATTCGTTATCACCCAGGCAAAGCAAATGTTGTCGCCGACGCACTTAGCAGACGGAGCTATCTGCTTAGCACTCGTAATGTTCAAGCCCAGTGATGTATGTAAAATGCAACATATAAATTACATCAAATGAGGCATAAAACTAACCCTTTTTAAGTACTAATATTGGAAAAATAGTGTTTTTGTCTTCCTTTTGTATTTTCAGGATTAAATGAGCTCAAAAACGCAAAAGAAGCAAAAAGACAGCTAAATCCAACATAAATACAAGAAAAGGAATATTAGTGGACTGCCCGACCCCTCAACGGCACCTTCCAAAGCAAAGTAGAGAAATCAGAAGACTGAACACGCCCCGTGCTCAGCCAGCACGGGGCCGTGCCCAAGAAGCAGCAGAAAAGACAAACCTATAGAAGCTTCTATTACCCACCACGGGCCGTGCTCAGCGGACACGGGGGCGTGTCGAAAGTACAGCAGGCGCATTTATTGTAATTACGAATTACAATTAATGAGGAGAGAGATTGTCAGACGGACACGGGGCCGTGCCCAGCGGACACGGGGCCGTGCCCAGCGGACACGGGGCCGTGCCCAGCTCTCTGTTCAGCCTATAAATAGGAGTGCTTGGATTCATTTCATCTCATCCCTTGGCACACCACCTCTCTCACACTTCATCCACCACCCACCACCATCACAACACCATCATCCACCACCATCATCCATTGTCCATCGTAGAGTGTGTGAGTCGTCTCGGGATCCAAGATTGATCGTAAGAGTTCTTGACAATCAAGGCCATGTTTGCCTAAGTCTCTTACATCACTTGGTGAAGACAAAGTGTCTAGTATAATACTTTTTATTTCTAATCTTTTGCACTTTTTATTTGGTTTTGTATTAATGACTTTAATAACTAGTTACTTATGTTGAAGGTGATCTTTCCTTATCGTTTGTCCGTGGTGTCTTGGCATTATTTTACTGTCTATATAAAATAAAGGATTTTCACCATTCATATCTCCACGGTCTATATGGAGATATGTTGGCTACCTGGTCGGGGGTTAAGGGAACGGTTTGGTAAAGGTCTTGCCATTGTTCAGCGTTTAGAGGTCCTGCAATGGACCTGGATCAAATTTAGTAGGACCTCCTTCAATACTTCACGGTATTGGATGGCGGGGGTCCAAACTCTTTGATCCCCTCATAAGTTAACTACTATTAATACTATAACCCGGCTATTTAGGATTGTATCCCTGCTGACTCAGACTACTTAGCCGAGGGTAACGTCACCGCCAAAAGCGGGGCCTACCACAATACTGCATTAATAACTTAATTCATTATCTTCCAATAATCCACCCTTTTAGGATTGTATCCCTGCTGACTCAAACTACTGGGGTGAGGGTAACGTCACCTTCAAAAGAGGGGCCTACTACAATAACTAAGATAATCTCTTAATTATGTGCAAAAGTGCGGAAATAATCAAAGGTTATACTAGATACGAGTCGGAACCAAGTGATTCATCTTGTCTATCTGTTTTTCTTTTATTTTTATTTTTCAGCATTTTAGTTAGTTTTTAATTTTCTTAGTTTAAAACATTTTTCTAAACTTTTATTTTGGTTAGACGTTGAGGATAAACCGGTACTAAAAGCTCTTGTGTCCTTGGACGACCTCGGTATCTTACCAACGCTATACTACACTCAACGATGGGTGCACTTGCCCATATGTGTGTTTAGTGTTAGTAAAATATCGTGTTTTATAAATTTAAAACTTGGCTAAAATAAGTGTTAAAAAGGGCTTAAAATACACACCTAAAATAAGTAACACTTCGCACGCATCACCCAGCACAACCTCGAAGCTCTCATCCGCGACGCCCAGCATGCATGTTTCAACGAACGCACTCTGAAGAAAGAAAGAATCTACCACGATGGAGCCCAGCTTGTGAGCAAATCAAATGGGATATTCCACTTCTTAGACCGAATTTGGATTCCCAAGCGAACCAATTTGCGACAGATTATCATGGATGAAGCCCACAAATCCCGATACTCTATCCATCCCGGTGCTGACAAAATGTACCATGATCTTCGCTATCGGTACTGGTGGCCGGGTATGAAACGGGATATCGCTCTCTACGTCGGAAAATGCCTAACATGTGCTAGAATCAAGGCTGAACATCAAAGACCCTCTGGCTTGCTCGAACAACCACCAATTCCCATGTGGAAGTGGGAGAGCATAGCTATGGACTTCGTAACCAAGCTTCCAACCACGTCATCAGGTCACGACAGCATTTGGGTTGTTATTGACCGTTTGACTAAATCAGCACACTTTCTGCCAATACGGGAGGACTACAAGGTGGAACGATTAGCCCGAATCTACACCAACGAGATCATTTGTCGACATGGGACGCCTCGTGACATCATCTCTGATCGTGACGCTCGGTTTACTTCACGATTGTGGGAAACATTCCAAACGGCACTCGGTACAACGCTTAATCTAAGTACTGCGTTCCACCCACAAACCGACGGTCAGACTGAAAGAACGATTCGTACTCTTGAAGTCATGCTCCGTTCGTGTGTTCTAGACTTCGGTGGTAATTGGGATAGACACCTTCCGTTAGTCGAATTCTCGTATAACAACAGCTACCAGGCTAGCATTCAGATGGCACCTTTCAAGGCCTTATACGGAAGAAGATGTTGATCGCCCATTGTGTGGCACGAGATCGGTCACTCGCAACTAACCGGTCCGGAGCTGCTACAAGAAACGACAGACAAAATTTTCCAAATTCGAGACAACCTAGCGAAAGCTCGGGATCAACAGAAAGTTTACGCCGATAAAAAGCGCAAGCCCCGTGAATATGGCGTTGGTGACTACGTACTCCTAAATGTATCACCTTGGGAGGGTGTAGTCCGATTCGGCAAGAAGGGGAAACTCGCGCCTCGATATGTTGGACCTTTTAAGATTCTGGAAAGGATCGGAAAAGTCGCCTACAGACTCGAATTATCGGAGGAACTTAGCAATGTCCACCCGACTTTCCACGTGTCAAACCTCCGAAAGTGCATCGCCGACCACGATCTACACGTCTCTCTAGATGATCTACAAGTGAACGAAACATTACACTTCGTGGAGAAGCCTGTCGAAATCATGGATCGCCAAACCAAGCAGCTCAGGCGCTCACGCATTCCTATTGTGAAAGTCCGATGGGAAGGTAAACGAGGCGCGGAGTTTAATTGGGAACTCGAAAGCGACATGAAGGCAAAGTACCCACAGTTGTTTAAATAAGAAAATTTGTAGGCTTGTAGATCAATGTATTTCGCACAACATATCCAAATTTTAGCCGATTTTAAACGTAAAAACCTTGTCTAATTTGACGTTTTTCAGTTAGAAACGTGAAACGGTTGAAAAGTGAAGTAATTTTGACAAGTCTGGGTGAATTTGACTCTGAATCTGATCAATTCTTGTACGGCTCTAGTTGATTGATCAGTGCAATCGAGCACCTGCTCAGATACCACTTATAGGTTCCGATTTTAACTCGGTATGTTACGGCTTTCAGCTTAATTTCGGGACGAAATTCCCTAAACAAGAGGAGGCTGTAACACCCCGTGTTTTCATAAGTGAAAGTCAAAGTCAAGGTCAAGGTCAACGACCGATTTCGCACGACTTGACTCGTAGAAATGTTTTTATTTTATTTATATTATGTGGAGTAAGTGTCGTTCATTACAATAATCGAATCGTGTTAACCGTATTCCAATCGACTCGCGACTGTGAACTATAGGAAGTAACAATGCGATAAAGTTAATCAAGCCATGCAAATCGAATCGACATCAAATCGTAACTCGGGCTATGTATTTTACTTGTCGTCTATTCGTGTGTGTGTGCCTTACGTGTTACCTGTGCATGTTCATTTATGAGTTGTTGTGATAATCAAGCGAACTCAATCGAACTCGAAGTCTAACTCGAATGAAAACGAACCCGAACCCGAATTTCGATTCAAACCATATACGAAGTAGTTGGAACTGAAAGTAATTTGACTAGGAAACCCTATCGAATCGCTCGCAATCGAAACTGAAATGTCATCGCGCCCGAACGCACCATTCAGTTGACATCCGGACGAATGGTCCATCCGCACGGATTGTCAACCCGCATGGATTGCCAGTCCGCACGGATGACTAATCCGCACGGATTGCCAGTCCGCACGGATGGCCAATCCGCACGGATAAGCAATCCAGGTGACCTGCAATCCGCACGAACCACCCCTTTCCCCTTTTAGCATCCTATAAATACCCGGTCACTCTCCAAACTTTCCACTTTTGGCAAGTGACGTCCGAACAGCACGCATTCTTCACTTTTTCTCAGATTTCTCTCAATCCAGGTAAGATCTTGCTCTAATTCTTGTACATTCTTGACCACTACACAATTCTACACCTTTCCATCTTTCAAATCTCAACTTTTAACCACGAAATCATCAAGATTTGAGGTATTCTAGGGTGACGTCATCATGAAGTTCTCATGAACTTCAAGTGTGACCTCATTCCACCAAGAATAACTCGGATCTGAACGATTTCCACAAGATTTCACAACGACTTCACCTAAATCTAACTTTTCTAAAAGGATAAAAGAGTTGAAAGAAATAAACAAGTTTTCTCCTTCTTTTACCCTCAAAAGACGGTACGAATCGGATCCGTTCTAGTCTCCTACTTAATAATAGTGGTGTATTAGTCCTAGATCTGGATTCTACCCGACAGACACCTGATTTCGGGTTAGACCGGGATGACTGTTCTAAACCGCTGACAGACCGAGTTAGGGTGATTCCTGGCCGGCTTGGACAGATGGCTAAGAACGCGATTCCAAATGGTTGCCACGAAGTCAGAACGTCTCGATAGAACGACAAAGGCAACCAGGGGTAGCCGGACGGAACAACCAGGACGAGGAAGTTGTTTGCACGAGTGAGTTGTCCGCACGGACAAGCAGTCCGCACGGAAAAGTTGTCCGCACGAACAAGCTGCCCGCACGGACATACGATCCGGACGAGTTGTCACCCGGACGAGCTACACTTGGGACCCACAATCAAAACGAGGTTTGAGTATCGACGAATGAACAATCCGGACGGACGACCTCTGAATGGATTACTCTTCGGACCATGAGATACTAAGACCTTAAACAATTCCAAACAATGTTCATCCGCACGGCCAAGTTGTCCGCACGAACAGACTATCCGGACAGATTGTCTTTGTCCGCGCGAACAGACTGTCCGCACGGATTACCATTGTCCGCACGGATTACCATCCGGACGGATTTCACCAAGAAACTCACCTTTAAGGTTGTGCCCGCACGGACTACCATCCGGACGGATTGTTGTCCGCGCGACCGGCATGAAAGGTAGAGATCCTTAGATGTTTTCTAAATGCTACAATGAAAACTTCAAAGCACAAGCCATCATACACAAACACATCTCACCCATAGGAAGAAACAATCCACTTGAGTAGTTATCCGCACGAACATGTTATCCGCACGGGTGACTCGTCCGGACGAAGTGTAATCCGCACGGATTACATATCCGCATGAATAACTTGTCCGCACGGATAACAATCCGCACGAGTGACTAATCCGGACAGATTACCACTCGCACGGATTACTAATCCGCACGACCAGTCAACCTACCCACACTCAATCTGTACTGTTTTCCATGCCACTTATCTTTACGCTATCGAATCTATTCAGGCTAACTGTACTCGCTGAAAAGCGCTCCCTTCAATCCATAATCACTGTGAGTATACTCGAACCCTTTTTGCTTTTAGCACTTTTGGGTGTTACATACGTTACGAATATTCAAACTACAACTATCACACTACCAAGCTATTTTAACGCTAAACCATTAATGCATGTTATACGTGGCTTATGAATGCTTGTTTGTTATGTTTACACATGGAATGCTGTCTACCTGCCTTAGCAACGATAGTACTATAGTTTGGACTCAGCACCCGTTCACACGGGGGTTGTTAAGGATCTTTTACTTGCATGGATTACGGTGGTAATCATGTATTGCGAACTGCCTCGGGCAGTCAACCCGCAGTCATTGGTATCGATGGATCTATGTCGATAACTAACGTGCTTCATTTCACTATGTGTACGTGCTGGTTATGCGTAAACGAATTCGAACTCTATATGCTATTATCAAACTTGTATGCTCACCTTTACATTATATGTATTGACTGTATTTTAACGTATGTGATAGGTGCTTAGGTTGCTATTATGCTCTTTGTGCTGTGATGAACTTGAAGCTAGGAACTGGAGTCCTAGAAACCAACAAATAAATTAGTTATGTTTAAATCGGAGTTGTCGGAACAGAATACCTGTCTTGATGCTTGTCTGTAATAATTATTTAACTATTTGAGATACGGTATGGGACGTATTGCTTTAATTGAATGGTAATGATAGTTGTTATGGAAACTTCTGGACAATCTGTTTCGCTCAGTGCCACGCCCCGATGATTCCGCCATCGGTTGGGGTGTGGCACGTACCTTTAAAGCACACCTTTTCCGCGTGTATCACCTCCGGCGTGTCCACTTGATGTCCCGGATTCCTTGCCTAAATAGTTCAATTCATAACAAAATTAGAACTCTTTCATAAGCTTTAACGCATTATTTCTTAACATATTCAAATCTGCGTTTTACCCAACCTTTAACATTTTAACCCTCATTTAGGCGTTTTATCAAACACCTAGCGGGTCAGATTTCTACATGATCTAAACTAAGTTCATGACTTGAGTTTATCACCATAATTAACTTCAATTAGACTACATGTTCATATTTTAACATCAACAATTTAGAGATTTCCTCATAATTTCAGTTTACACTAGAACAAGAGTTTTAATCCTAGTGTTTATCAAGTTCCACTAACATATTAATCACCCACTATGGTGATTTTGATCCTTACAATTATCATGCAAGAATTTATCAAGAAATCATCTAGGGTTTGTCCCTAAACCTTATTTCACTTCCAATTTCACGTTTACAACACATTATTAAGCTCTACACTCGATTTCAATCACATGCATGAACTTTGAATCGAATGAAAATGACCTAATTCGACATACCTTATGATCCCTTTGTCGAGGTGATCACGATTCTATGTTCAGATTTCGATTTCGATTTCGATTTCAACTTGGATTGAGCCTTCAATTTGAGAGTTTAGTAGATTTAGGGTTTTGAGGATGAGGGTGTCGCCCTCTCCTACTCTTGATCGACCAGACCCCCTCTAATGGGGTGTTTGGTTTTGTTTTTATCAAATATTGGTAATACAAGTTTCAGTTTTGACAACCTAGGCCCCTCCACTCTTATTTAGTTTATATTTTTGGCTTTTTAACCCCCTTCGTGTATTACTACAAGACTCCTAACTAACTGGGTTATTTATCCTAGTTAGCTTTTTCTTGTTTATTATACACTTTATAATTCTAATATAAAGTTTTGTATTTTCGGGATGTTACAAGTCCACCCCCCTTAAAAAGGGTTTCGTCCTCGAAACCGAATTTACGTACCAAATAGTATGGGGTAGAGCCGTTGCATCTCTTCTTCGGATTCCCATGTGGTATCCGCACCCTTCCTGTGTTCCCATTTAACCTTCACTTGGTTAATCACTTTGTTCCTCAAACTCTTCTCTTTACGATCTAAAATCGCAGTTGGTTTTACTGCATAGTTGAGGCTGTTATCCACCTCGATATCATCGTAGTGGATACGAGCAGTTTCGTCTGCTAAACATTTTCGGAGATGTGACACGTGGAAAGTGCTATGAATCCCACTCATCTCCTCGGGTAGTTCGAGACGATATGCTACTTTACCAACCCGTTCGGTGATTCTGAATGGCCCAATAAATCTTGGGCTCAACTTCCCTCTTTTTCTGAACCGTATTATTCCTTTCCACGGCGATACTTTCAGCATTACCTTATCGCCCACTTGAAACTCAATTGCCCTATTTCGTTTATCCGCAAGCTCTCGTAGCGAAAATTGTACAAGAAGACGCTTCTCAAGCTCTTGTCAAAGACAACGATTTGAACTGATTTATTTAAATATGTTGTATTTCATATTTAATATTGTATGGATTTGTACACGGTACGGGTACTACAATTTTTATATTTATTTATATAATTTTTATTATAATTGTGACCCGTGTCCTACACTATATCGAGTATTGTTATTATATCGATATCGTAATGAACTGGACCAATATCGACCAGATCCCCGCCATTAAAGTTATTTTTACTACTGCATCTACGATACATGTAATATTCATTAAAAATCAGATTGCCCTGCCACGAAGCACGGGTGTAACCCACTAGTTGATATGAAACCACTCGAACAAATATTGAGTAACAAAAAAGATAAAAGGTATGAGTCATTTTAGCTAGTGGAACAAATAATAAGACCCACCAATGCATCGAAGTTTTCATCTAGAAGAGACTTGTGTCATGTTTACATTATGTTGGTCGGTTAGTCATTTAGAAGAGAACAGAAGTCACCTTTATCTAACACATGGTGTTGTTAACCTCAAGTTTGAGTCACTTAGGTAGAATCTAAACACAAGATATAAAAAAGTTCACATACTCATTATATGTATAAGTGTTTGTTGGTTTGGTG
This sequence comes from Helianthus tuberosus, assembly GCA_030545235.1. Taxonomy (NCBI): domain Eukaryota; kingdom Viridiplantae; phylum Streptophyta; class Magnoliopsida; order Asterales; family Asteraceae; genus Helianthus; species Helianthus tuberosus. Next base: position 78,447,171 of record CM060417.1, on the reverse strand, counting down.
AATGGTAGCCATGTCAGCTTGCATTATTAAGTTGTATCCCAAGTTGAGAGGAAAAGAGTCAGCTTCATTTGGATGTTAGTAGGAAAAGGTGAATGAATGTTCACGGCTCCAATAGGGACCGAGGGGTGCCGGCCAAGACATGTGGACCGTTGATGTCAATTTAGAGTTAATGCATTTGAGTTGAATAAAAGCAATGTCCTTGAACCATCATTGCCCAATCCCACTCATGTTTTGTTTCTTCAATTATGGAAGCCTGGCCTTTCTTCACTCTCTTTTTCCTATTTATGTTACTATTGTTTAGCACTTTTTTTTTTCTTATTTGTTAATAACATTAGCATAATAACATTAAGAATAAAATATTGAATATTATTAACCCAAATAAGCCTTTTAAGGTTAACTTAATATAAAATAACATACTCTCTTTAGGGGACCTACTCTTCGTCGTGAGGGAGGCCGCCCCCTTAGTTCTTTTAAGTGTTATACATGCGTGAAAATCCATAGCATTCCTGTAAAATTTTGCATTTGGCCCCGTTGAACTCATTAGATTTGTGTGAACTCACCATAGAGTCCATTGACTTCTCTTAAAACTGTTAAACTCATCGAAGGCAGGAGTGTATGAACAAAATATAGAGATAAATGAGGAAGATAACGATGGGGTCAAACTTTAAGCTATGTTGATTGGTGACCTAATGTTAGGTTGGTCACCAATAAGACAAAAGTTTAAGTAATTAAAAAAATTAAAAAAGAAATTCATTACTAACATTTATAAAACAACGTGCCATCTTTATCTAAACGCGATTAAAAACTAAACGCCAAATCCTGAAAAGATGGGAAGTGTTACAGCCTTAACAGAATAAGCTGAACAAAAGAGTAACTGCAAACAGTAACTGAAACGACAGAAAACTTTATTATTAACATTTATTATATTAAAAGTCACACCATCGTAATTGAATTTATTTATCTTTTTCAAAACGCCATAATTACCTCATATTATAGGTCTGCGTCGTACATGGCACGACAATTGATACACAATATACACATCAAAAAAATTACTGATGTTTTTTTCCGCCAAAAACTATATCTATCTTGCGCCAAAAAAAAGCTCATTATATAAGAACAACAGCTAAACAAAGGTTGACACTCCACACATTCACTAGACACGCCACACATTGTCTAAACGCTATACAATTTTAAAAAAATGGCTCAGGTTATTGCATGGAGGTTTGAGAGGTCAGAGAGACGTTTCGTCCTAAAGTTCTCTGACAGGAAAAGGGTGAAAGTCAAGACAATCAAGGCCATACTTAGTATGGATGAAGCCATTCAGTGGGATATTCTAGCCCTTGGGATTCCAGTGGCCTACGATTGTGAAAGGACTCGAACGCTAATAAGAAGATTAAATAGAAAATTTCCAGCAGATGATGATGATAATGTTGATGATATGGATCTACCAAAAGTTACAAGTTGGAGTTTAGATGAACAATCAAGAATGGTGAACGTGAGCTATCAACACGGGGTGGATTATTCTTTGACAATGGACGAAGTGCTGAACACAGATAGACTACATCTTCTTGAACAGCTATGTGATTTAGCACCTTCGAACGATGCAAGATCCAGCGTTGTGAAGACATTTAAGTATAGGATGTAACAAAGAAGAGACGAGATTATGACGTTATACGCCAATGAACAAGATGATGATGATGATGAGTCTAATGAGAGTGATGAACAAAGCGATGGTTACATCTTTGGTGTAATACCATCCACAGAAGACTATTAGTTTTTGTTTGATTTCGTCTTAGTTGTACTCTTTTAAATTACCAATGAATTTAAAAACACCTTGAACGCCAAGAAATTTACCTTATAACATATATGAACTACTGAAATCTACAAAAAAACGGCTAATGAATTTGGGAACGTCATGTACGAAAAGAAGTTATAATTACTAATTGATTTTAATGAATTTGGGGACGCCATAAACGCCAAAATTTTTACTATGCGCGTGATCTAAAAAAAGAATAAAATGCCATGTAGTTATTGAATCTAACTAAACGCCAAAAAAATCTTACACGCCAAAAAAATGAAACGGTGTTGTGAGATGAATTGAAAAAAAAAAGAATATAAAAGTACAAAAAAGTCTCTCCGCCCTTCATTATATCGTGTGCCACGTGTTGGGTCAGGATCCGTTCTCACACTTTATGGTGTTTTCTCCTGATCCCGTACATATATATATATATATATATATATATATATATATATATATATATATATATTATATTTTTTATATATATAATGGTAAGATGAGCGTTAGAAATATCGATAGTCATCATAATATAATACATAAAAACACCAACAATCCTTAAGTAGCTGATAACTTTGTAAAAGTGAGGATAACTTCCTCCTAAAAGTAAAAAATATTCCAACAAAATTGACCATCGTGGAAGATACAAAGTTTTGGTTCTGAAGTTGTTGCTTCAAAGGTTTAGCTAATTAATCAATTATTTTCTTGTAGGATATGGATTACTTGTAAAGCATGGTAATTTAAACAAGGGAGGGAATATGTGTGTTGTCGAAGATGGACCATTCTTATGACATAATAATAAATCTTTTGTAAGGTCACGCTCACTTATCATTATCACCATGTAATGTAATTTAATCATTCGAAAACTACTTCACCCAACCAATAAGGCAATATTAAACATAAAAATGAAATGAAATGAAATGAATGTGATGGGGGCCAATAAAATAATGCATGTCGGTAACAAAAACCACTAACAACTTGCCACGTCTCCTCCAACGTCAAACCTGCCATCCTGTCTACAAATGCACGTAGGCCCAAAAGCCTTTGGCATCTTAACATGCAATTTGTGATGGAAAGATACGAAATTCTGAAAGGTATAGGATCTGGGAATTTTGGTGTGGCAAAGCTGGTTAAAGACAAGAGCTCCGGCCAGCTTTTTGCGGTCAAGTATATTGACAGAGGTCAGAAGGTTGGTAGTTAACTTGTATTGTTATTATTAGTAGTATTATATGTTTTGATGTATGCTAACTCGAACGATCGCAGATTGATGAACATGTAGAAAGGGAGATTTTGAATCACAGGTCGCTTAAACACCCTAATATCATTCGCTTCAAGGAGGTATGTATGTTGTTCTTCTGGATGGTTGACTTTTTGAATCTGTTTCATCAGGTTTCTTGTTGTTGTTGTACTGTGCAGGTGTTGCTAACCGAGACTCATCTTGCGATAGTCATGGAGTATGCCAACGGAGGAGAGCTTTTCGATCGAATTTGTACTGCTGGTAGATTCAGTGAAGATGAGGTAGGTACCAACTTGAATAATATAAATTGGGTCAGTCACCCCCAATAAACAAACATACAAGCATTTACCTTACCAGGTGGCCTTTTCCTAATAAATATTATATTTCCAGAGTTTTTTAATATTTGCAGGCAAGATTTTACTTCCGGCAACTCATATCAGGAGTCAGTTACTGCCATTCAATGGTAATTATTTGTTTCAATCGATCAATCTTGTATAGGTTATTACTGTTTGATAACTTGTTGCTGCAGCAAATTTGTCACAGAGATTTGAAGCTCGAGAACACACTCTTGCACGAAAGCTCAACCCGTCTTAAAATTTGTGATTTTGGTTATTCCAAGGCAAGAACTTGCTACTAGTATGACTTAATTGTCGAAAATTGTATACAGTCTAACTTTAGTTTCCGTATACATACATGGGTTCAGTCTTCAGTGCTGCATTCCCAGCCCAAATCAACAGTCGGGACCCCTGCATATATCGCGCCCGAAGTCTTGTCGAAGAAAGAGTACGACGGTAAGGTGAGGCTCAAAAACTTTTTTTTTATTTTATGATTTATTGACATTTTTCGGTAAGCTACAAACAATTATATGTGTAGATTGCAGATGTTTGGTCTTGTGGGGTTACATTATATGTTATGTTGGTTGGTGCGTATCCTTTTGAAGATCCCGATGATCCAAGAAATTTTAGGAAAACTCTCACTGTGAGTCATTTTATTACTGATATGTGTATAAAACTTGACATTATTATTATTATTATTGAAATCGTGTCATAGCAGCGAATACTTGGCGTGCAATACTCAATCCCTGACTATGTTCGAGTTTCAATGGACTGCAAACATCTTTTATCGCGTATATTCGTAGACAACCCCGAAAAGGTATGGTATTATTCTTAACCACAAATGATTTGGAGGCCCAAAAATATTTTCTTGTCTTTTGTTTTGTAAACTTTAAATGACACTCGCCCGAGATAGACCATAGTCGAGTAATGACGTGTTGTTCTTGAAGCAGAGAATTACCATTCCCGAGATAGAAAAGCATCCTTGGTTCGTGAAGAACATGCCGAAGGAATTTATAGAAGACGAGGAGTCTAGTTCGGATGTGGATGAGCCAACACAAAGCATAGAAGAAGTGATATCAATAATACAAGAGGCTAGAAAAGGTACAATGGTTGGCAAACAAGATGGGCAATTTGTAGGAGGTGGTGCTAGTATTGAGCTTGATGATGAAATAATAGACTCTGATGATGAGCTTCAAGATGAAGTAGACACAAGTGGGGATTTTGTTTGTGCATTGTAAATGTTGGCTTCTTTCTTTCTTTCTGGCCTACACAACCAATATGTTGTGTTTGTTATTGTCATCTTTAATATGATTGTATTTAGAGTTTAGACTAATAGGGTGAGTTAATATATTTAAAATACTGGATTAGTATCAAATATAAAGACTCCTAATTGTAAGAAGGGTATAAATGCTCCTAAAAAAACTCACTACAAAAAAAAAAAAAAAAAAAAAAAAAAAAAAAAAAAAAAACTAAACACACGCCACCACCCAAAAACCTAAACCCTCCACCCCCTCCCACTTTTGGGTGGTGGTGGGTGTTTAGGATTTTTTTTTTAAGGTTTTTGATGGATGTGAAAGGGGGGGGGGGGGGGTAGGGGGTTAGGTTTTTTGGTGGTGGTGGGGATGGGTATTTAGGTTTTGGGTGGTGGTGTAGTGGGTTTAGGTTTAGGTTATTGGTCACTTTTCACTGTATAAATCATTCTGACACTTCTTACAATTAGAAGTTTTTTAGAATAACTTAACCCTTAAATTACTAGTTTAAGTATCATGGGTGGTCTGGTAAGGTCTCGTAACAAATTTTATTATTTAACATTGGCACCACGCACCAACTTCCTCCCTTCGAATTGCACAGCCCAAATTTAGCACATTAATCCGAAACAAAATCATAAAAAATAAAAAAATACTTTAGTCCTTAATTTCTCTGCCATCATGTAAAATAAATGATAAAATTTCAAAATTAAAGAAAACTGGGTTGGACTACAAAATTTCATCATGTAAGATATTCGAAATTAATATTGGGAACTGGGGTTGGACTTCATATAATTAATATTTCTCTAGATAAATTTAACTAACAATACAATATATACTTATAATAAAAATTAAAAACTCAAGATCAGAAAGTATTTCTTGGCCGAAAAGTTACATAACAAATATTAAATATCTTGGATTAACTTTTCTTTTCGCAAGGGTAAAGCAACTCTATCTCAACTCAACTAGTTGTCCTTACCCCTTGGCTAGGGCTGCAAACGAACCAAACGAACACGAACAAGACCTTGTTCGTGTTCGTTTGTTAAGAAATATATGTGTTCGCGAACCGTTCACGAACACTTATCGAACGAGATTTTATGTTGGTGTTCGTTTGTTTAGGAAATGAACGTGTTCGTTTGTGTTTGGTTGTTAATTTTAGCCAACGAACGTTGACGAACCCAAATGAACACAAACTAATGTTCATGAACACAAATGGAAACAAACGAACACAAACAATGGTTCATGAACAAAATATATAATACACCGACACTTATTAGATATTTAATTTGTCAGAATTTTGAAGTATTTAAATAAATATAAAAACTAGAAACACTAATGAAGTATCGAACACAAACGAACACGTTACCGAACGTTCACGAACATAAACGAACGAACACGACCTCTATTCATGTTTGTTCATTTAACTAAACGAACAAAATTTCTTGTTCGTGTTTGTTTGTTTAGTAAACGAACGAACACAAACGAACTTCCCGCCAAATGGTTCACGAACTGTTCGCCGAACGTTTGGTTCATTTGCAGCCCTACCATTGGCAATTGCTCATCCTTCCTATACAAATGTATATACAGTCAAAGACAGCCTTTTAAACAAAATGTATATACATGTATAAAGGCAATTTACCATAATGCTTCAAAAATAAAATTAATCATCATTTATCGTAACCTTTGAACTCTAATTAACACACTTTGGCTTTCTTGAAATGTTTCACAAGGAGATCATAGATTTTACCTCTTAAGTTTGATGCTTCTCGAGATCGAAACCTGTACAAATGCAGACAATGATCCAATAAACTGATATATCCCTTTTTATTATTCTAGAAAATAGAAAAAAAAAAAAAAAAAGAAACACCAAAAGATCAACTAAGATTAAAGCATCTTTCCTGTGGTTGTATTACTCGCGCTACGCGACGGGATAGTAGTTCTAGATCTAAATAATATTAATTAATTAATTAATGTTAACAAACCAACCCGATTTCCGCTTCTAAGGTAACCAACTTGCTTACGCGAATACATGCAGAAAACAGTAAAAATAGTTAACTAAATGCTATGTTCTATCAAAACACTCAGTTTAGCATTATTGAAATTCAGACCGACCAGCCAACTTCTTAAAACAAAAGATTGCAGATGCAACCCAGTATTGGCGGCTATTGGGATCAACTCATCATCTTGCTTCTCTTTTGTAGTAGCAATGACAGCATTGTAGGCTTCTTGTGTCTCTTCCATTTTCTTTATTTCCAGCTTACGCATGTTACAATGCCAGTGTAGGAACATGCGAGGCCTGCACATTTATTAACAAAAAGAATCATCGTCCATAGATAGAAAAAAAACGAGCTAAATTTTATATATGATTAATAAAATCGATCAACCCCATTCCAAAAGCCTAAATCACAAACATGCAAATGTAACGAAATCCATCCTCTACCCGAGGGTACGTAACATATCAAACGAAGTTACAAAACCAACGTAGTTATTTTTTTTACCGGCCAAATCATGTTTTTTATTCACTTAAAGAAGAAAACAAAACCCAAAGGGGGCCAAAACCAACAGAAAGCAAACAAAGAAGGATTATAGACATGGCTGGTCAGCAGGTAATTCTCTCAAACTTTCTCCATGTAACAACCCGACCGCGTAAAAACAACCCGTGGTGGAATCGTCAGGGAGTCGGTTACAAATTACTCATAACTCATGGTACTAAAGTTTCATTATATTACATTGTCTTTAAATACAAAGATTATCAAGTAATTGTTTTTAAATTAAAGAAGACTAAGGCCGGAGTCCGTTCGTACGTGTAGCATACTCGAATAATCATCGCATGTATTAACACCTAAAACATATGTGAAAATAAAGTCAACAATGAATGCTAGTGAATAACATAAGTTTTGTGGTCAAATTCATGGCTACAAGTTTTGTGTTGAAAAAGGGTTAACCAACTACACGAGTTGATTTTTAAATAAATCTTTGTAGCCTTGAACCTTGACAAAAATGTTTGTTTTGTAAAATTGTGTAAATAGTCAGAAAACTTTGTATGATTTATATATCTTTAATTGAAAACCGTTTGTGACTTGTCTAAACCAATAATTTTTCTTTTTTGTAAACCATTTGTCCTTGTTTTGTATAAACCAATCATCTGTGTTATGTATAAACCAGTCGTCCTTGTTTTAATTGTCTTAGTGTAAATGTAACGCCCAACGTCCCTAAACTTTAGGATTTTGTCAAGATTAGTCCCTGAAGTTTGTCTATTTGTCAATCTAGCCCCTAATCTATGTGGAAGTCTATGATATATACTTGAAATGCCTAAATCTACGCGTGGAATGTCTATTTCTTTGGAATGCCTATGTCTATATGCTAGGAATGCCTAAACTCTATAATTGGAAAGTCTAAATCTATGTCGGAATGCCTAAATCTATGTTGAAATGCCTAAATCTATGTTGAAATGCCTAAATCTATGTTTGGGATGTCTAATCTATTTGGTGCTCGACTCTTTAGACTCGTGAAACTTGATTCTTGGTTAAACGAGAGACTGGAGCCTTGTACTGGCGGAATCTATTAATCTTGAAACTTTTGACGTTTACGATATAATCTAGTTAATCTATATTACGCAACGCCTAATCTATCACGCAAAACGAATCAAATTCGGGAACGCAACAAAGTTGGATTGGCCAGAGTGGCAATCCGGATTACCACCCGATTGGATTACGACCCGATCGGATTGCCACCCTACCGGATGGCCACCCGATCGGATTACCACCCGATCGGATTGCCACCCTACCTGTAACACCCCGTGTTTTCGGAAGTCAAAGTCAAGGTCAAAGTCAACGGCCAATTGTACGAATTTGACTTATAGTAATTTCCTTGTTTTTATTGTATTATGTGGAGTAAGTGTTGTTAATTTCAAAAATCGATGTGTGTTAATCGCTATCTAATCGACTTACGACTGTGAATTATAGGAAGTAACAATGCGATAAAGTTAACTAATCGATAATCAAGCTATGCTACTCGACATCGAATCGTGATACGAACCGCAACTCGACTTAAATTTGGTTATTATACGTGTGTGTGTGCCTTATGTGTTACTTGTGCGTGTTATATATATATATATATATATATATATATATATATATATATATATATATATATATATATATATGTTGTGGAAATCAATCGAACTCAATCGAAACTCGAAACGCAAATCGAACTCGAATCCGAATCGAAAATCGAAATATGACAATTAGTAGTTAGGACTAAAAGTAATTTGACATGGAAACCCTATCGTGACGAGCCGCTCGCAATCGAAATCAAAACGCTAAAAGTCGACGCGTCAAACAATCGAACCACGTGCCATCCGGCCGGATAGCCATCCGACCGGATAGCCACAATGCCCCAGGTCAGGCGTCATCCGACCAGGATGTCATCCGACCGGATCGTCATCCGGGCGGTGTGTCATCTGATCGGATAACCCTTTCCTCTTTTGGAATCCTATAAATACCCCTGTCATTGTCATTCTTTCCATTTTTGGAAGTCCTTGTCCGAACTGTTCGTGCTCCCCACCTTTTCTTCGATTTCTCTCAATCCAGGTAAGATCTCGCCCTAAATCTTGTACTTTCTTGATCTACACGCACTTCTACACCTTTCTATCTTTTAAATCTTAACTTTTAACCGTGAAATCACTAGATTTCGGGTGTTCTAGGATGACGTCATCATGTGTTCTTCAAGAACTTCATGTTTCGGCCTCAATCCACCAAGAACAACTTAGATCTAACCGATTTCCACAAAGATCTTGTAAAGATCTCGACACAAGAGTGATGAAAGAGGATTGAAATATGGTTTTTAACTTTCTTTCAACTCTTTTGCACTCAATGTACCCAAAACCGATAGGATCCGACCCCGATTTAGTCTTCTACTCGATTGTAGTGTTGTACTAACTCAAGATCCGGATTCTACCCACGAGACTACCGATTTCGGGTTAGTCAAGAACAATCGTCTCAAGCCGGTAACCGGCCGGACTAGGGTGATTCCTGGTTGGGTTGGTCATCTGGGTCGAACTAGGGGTTCTGTTGGCTAACACGTTGTCAAAGTGTCTCGACATAATGACAAACCGTCAAAACGACCAAGTGCAGGACGAACGGAACAACCGTAACGGATTGCTATCCGACCGGATTGCTATTCGATCGGATAGGTCATCCGAACGGATTGCCATCCGAACGGATCACACTTGGGTCCCACCTTTAAAACAATCTTATCTGAAGTTTGAGTATCGAACGAATTGCAATCCGATCGGACGACCATCTGACTGGATTACTCTTCGGATCATGAGATACTAAGAATTTAAAGACTTAAACAATTTTCAACATGTTCAATAACAAGGTTGCCATCCGATCGAGTGACACTTCTGTTTAGAGCTTGCCTTCACTAAGTAATCTCACCACTAAGTTACCGTCCGACCGGATGACCATCCGAACGGATTGTCATCCGCACGACTCACCATCCGATCGATCGACTTGATGGGTAGAGATACTTCAATGTTTTCAAAATACTACAACAAAAACTTCAAAAGTCAAGCCATCATACACAAACACATTCTCCTCATAGGAAGAAACAATCCACTCGAATCGTCATCCGACTGGACCATTATCCGACCGGATGACCACCCGAACGGATTGTTATCCGCACGGATTGCTGTCCGATCGGATTACCATCCGATCGAACCACTAACTGACCCTTTCACACTTTGTGACGTTTTACGCAACACTTATCGTTATGCTATCGAATCTATCCAGGCTAACCTTACTCGCTAAGCGCTCCCTTCAATCCATTAACCGCTGTGAGTATACTCGATCTCTTTTTGCTTTACGCACTTTTGGGTGTTACATACGTTACGAATATTCAAACTACAACAATCACACTACTCAATACTATTTGAACGCTAACCGTTAATGCATGTTATACGTGGCTTATGAATGCTTGTTTGTTATGTTTACACATGGAATGCTGTCTACCTGCCTTAACAACGATAGTACTATAGTTTGGACTCAGCACCCGTTCACACGGGGGTTGTTAAGGATCATTACTTGCATGGATTACGGTGGTAATCATGTATTGCGAACTGCCTCGGGCAGTCAACCCGCAGTCATTGGTATCGATGGATCTATGTCGATAACTAACGTGCTTCATTTAACTATGTGTACGTGTTGGTTATGCGTAAACGAATTCGAACTCTATATGCTATTATCAAACTTGTATGCTCACCTTTACATTTTATGTATTGACATTATTTTAACGTATGTGACAGGTGCTTAGAACGCATACTTGGTAGGAATTTGAAGCTAGAATAAAGCTTTAGAGCCCAACAAATAGTTGTCTGTAGTGGTCAAACTAAGGGTCTTTAGAAGCAGATAAACAATTGCTGACTATTTAAATCTGAGTTGTCGGAACAGAATATTTGCCTGGATTTTTGTCTGTAATAATTATTTTGCTGTTTGAGATACGGTATGGGACGTATTATTTAAATTGAATAGTATTGATAATTGTTATGGAAACTTCTGGACAATCTGTTTCGCTCAGTGCCATGCCCCGATGTTTCCGCCATCGGTTGGGGTGTGACACTACCGGATGACCACCCGAACGGGCCACCACCCTATCCATGCCACACTGCCTCAAGTCCCTTCCACACTATAAATAGGCCTATCACATCACTTTATTCCCTGATGTGACAGCCCTGTTCGACCAGATGCACGCACACTACATTCTCTCCATTTCTTGACGATTTAGGTACGTTTCAAGCTAGATTCTTGTACTTTCTTGATCTACGCTTCATTCCCTACGTGATTCACCTTTGAAATCACACTTTTCACAGTGAAATCTCTCAGATTTGAGATCTTTAGGATGATGTCATCATAGTGGTTTGTACAAACTGTCATATGAGGTCATTCTTGGTGAGATCTAGCTAAGATATAAGGGATTCCATGTGTTTATCACTAAATCTAAGCTAAATCTAAGTATTTTCATGATAAAACTTAAGTTTCTTCATCTTTTCTCCAATTTTTCACTTAAATGGTGAGATCCGGTCCTGAACGGACTATAGACTTAATTATTAGTCTAGAGTTGGCTCAAGGATGGATTTCCACCGGAGGATGATAGCCGGAATACGGAGTTTGACATAAACGTCATCACGAACAGTAACTGACCGGACAGGGGTGGTTCCCACCCGATCAGAACGGCTGTGCAACGATGAAGATTACCATTGTCACAACACGTACCATGCCGTCATCGTTAAACTTAGAAAAAATTTACAAAGTGGTTAAGGGAACGAGGTTCGCCCGATCGAGTGGCAACCCGATCGGACAACCGTCCGATCGGACAACCACTCGATTGAGTAACACTTGCCTTATAACCTTTGAACTTTGAAACCTTCCAACACTTAGTAACTTTTTCAGAAACTTGGAGTTTTGAAGATCTTAATCGAGTGGCAACTCGATCGGACAGTCGCCCGATCGAGCAGCCACCCGATCAAGATAACCAGAACCCTTGAACTATATACTTGCCACTTGAATCGGATGGTCACCCGATCGGACTGCCGTCCGATCGGACAGTCGTTCGTTTCACCTTCACAACTAGGCCACCCGATCGGACAGCCGTCCGTTCGGACAGTCGTTCGTTTCACGCTAAGTCGCCCGATCGACTGGCAATCCGATCGGATAGCCATCCGATCGGACAGCCATCCGATCCAGTGACAGTTTCCAACACTTTATTCAATCTCGTTATTCTGCCGGACTCTTATCCTATTGTAATCTAATCAGCCTAATTCTAAAAAGAGCTCCCTTTGATCCAATAACAGTTGCGATTGTTAAGCAATCACTGTGAGTATACTCGATCCCCTTTTTACTTTTAAACTTTGGGGTGTAACATGTATTCTATATAAACTTGAATCTTTGCAAACTAAACTCTATCCTATGTGTATGTGAAACTTGTGCATTCTAGTATTCTATTTTGTGCTACGTGACGTTTAATCCAGAGTGTGTAGTTCCGACTTAACAATAGTAGCGCTATAGGGGGTGCACCTGTCCCATTATTCTCGGGGGGTATTGTTAGGAGGATTCTAGTTTACCTTGAGTCTTGGGTAATCACTAAAGCATCGGGATACTTGGGCTATCACTGCGTGGACTGCGACACTAGTGCGGCTGAAACTATTTTTATTGCTTACATTATGGACATGAGTTGTTTTTAATCTATTATTCTATTATAAAACTTGTATACTCGCCAATATTTTTGTATTGATATTTTAATACATGTTGCAGGCTGATAGGTTGCGATGGAACGCGGAAATCAAGCTAGGAGATGCCTAGAAACGTCACTTAGTTAATCTAGCTATTTGAACAATTTGAACAACGTTTGATATGTTTTGGATACTTTTTATTTTTGATTGATGTTTTAGACAAATGCTATGAAATCAATTTAAATTCTATTGGAATATCTAGTGTTATGGAATCTCATGAGCAATCTGAACACTTAGTGCTCGCGCCCCGATGTTTCCGCCATCGGTTGCGGTGTGACAGATTGGTATCAGAGCCATTACTATAGGGAATTAGGATAAGTAGGAATACATGCCTTAGTCTATAGTTCTAGGAAGTTGACTCTTATTTGTTGTTTAAGACTCATGCACACTACCGTATCTGTTTCCTAGCAGCATATATTCATGTTAAACTTACATGCCTTTCCTAAGGCTAACACAATGTACACATTATATTTTGGAAACACTGCTACTCAGTGTTTGTATTTTGCACGAGATTTGCTCTCAAGTCAGGAGTGACATCCGAACCTTGATGGTAAAATCTCCACATAATTCTAGTAGGTCTTGTCTGCGGATAAGTACCAACGCTATTTAGGGTACGATGTTGTTAAGTTAGAGGTGAAACTCAAATCTTGATAACTAGTCCCACTCCTTGATTTTATGTCTCGCCAAAGTCTCATAACTTCCAATCAATTAGGAACGTGGAATGACTAAAAGGACGAATATCGTAGGCCTAACATCGATGACGTATTTGTCCAAGTAAGTGAAGATACGCTACCTTAATTCGAAAGGGGTTCGAATCACTTTGGTTAGTCGTCGCTCCTCTACCCGGAACAATCCTATCTTTTATGCTATCTCGATTCTTATGTATGTGGTTTTTAAGCTCGAATCTTCGTTCAATTTGGCATACTTTTACACTACTCACACGTGTGTCCGCAACCTAAAACGTTAATCCTAATCTCAGATCGAACTAATTTTATAAAGCTTTACCCTAATTGATCAATCAATGTGATAATGTGTTTGTAAGGCACTAGACGTAACATGGCATGGAATACGAGGGTAAAGTGACGTGTCCGAAACATGGTGGATACGCCGCTGGTACTTCCTATATATAAGTGTTTCTAGCATATTACCAACTTTCGTAACAAGTGCCATGCGAAACTTAGTGTCTGTTGTTGAATTCTAAAACTATGGAAGGCCTATTTGTGTACCCTATGTGAAATCTATGTGAAATCTATCGAGTATTCTAGTGAAATCTATGTGTAAACTACGTATGTGTGGAAACAAAATACGAAACGTAGCCTAACGCCGAAGACGAGGGAGAAAGTGGCATGTCCGAAACATGATGGATACGCCACTGGTACTTCCTATATATAAGTGTTTCTGGCATACTACCGAACCTTCGTACAACGCGCTAAGTGAAGTTCGTAGTTTTGTAGGCTCGGTTTGAAGTTGTGAAATCTATTCGGGTTAATCTATGACGTAAATCTATTGTTTAATATATGTGGATTAGTTGGGTCAATCTGTGTTATTTAATCTATTTTTTAGCCTAATGTTGTGGTTGGCGAAGTATGACACCGATGACGAGGGGGAAGTGGCATGATCGAAGCATGGGGGATACGCCGCTGGTACTTCATATATATAAGTGCTTCTGTCATGTCGCTAAACTTTCGTAATACATGCCATACGGGATTTCGTTGGTTGAGAATTGTTGATACTAAATCTATGATTAATTTATTAAAAGTCTATGGAAAGTCTATTGAAGTCTATGGCAATCTATTGAATGTCTATCAAATCTATTGAAGTCTATTGAGTTTATTATAGACTATTTGAAGCCTACCGTAATCTATTGAAGTCTATGAAAATCTATGTTAATCTATGATGAATGTGGAGTACGACATGTAACATGACATCGAGTACGAGGTGGAAATATTATGTCCGAAGCGTGGTGGATACGCCGCTGGTACTTCTTATATATAAGCGCTTCTGACATACTGCCAAGCTTCGTACAACATGCCATGTGAAGGTCGTGGGTTATGGAGATTGAATCTATTGAAATCTATCAAGTTAATCCATGTGTATGGTGGGAGTGTTGTTGTTTGGCAATTGCGACATGTAACATGACGCCGAGTACGAGGCAGAAGCAATGTGCCCGAAGCGTGGTGGATACGCCGCTGGTACTTCCTATATATAAGCGTTTCCGACTTGTTGCCAAGCTCCATACAACGCCCCATGCGAAGGTTGTTGGTTTGCTATATCTATGTAAATCTATGTGAATCGTGATTCTTAGTCTATCGTGCATAAATCTATGGTAAACTATGTTAATCTAGACTTATACGATCCTCTTATTGGATCTTTAGGATGTCTTCTCGAAAGTTATCCGACACTCTCAGGAAATTGATATGTGCAAAATGCAACATATAAATTACATCAATTGTGGCATAAAACTAACTTTTTTTTAGTACTAATGTTGGAAAAAGTGTGCTTTTGTCTTCTTTTTGTATTTTCAGGATTAAATGAGCTCAAATTAATAAAAGAAGCAAAAAAGACAGCTAAATGTAACATAAAAAAAAGGATCAAACGTGACATGCCCGACCCCACGACAGCATCTTCCCAAGCAAAACAAGAAAACAGAAGGCTGAACACGCCCCGTGCTCAATGAACACGGGGGCGTGCCCAAGTGCCAGCAGAAAAGACAAAGCTGTAGAAGCTTCTATCGCCCACCACGGGGTCGTGCTCAGCGGACACGGGGCCGTGATCAACTCTAAGATTCGCAGGATCTGGGGAAATCTTGATAGTACAGATTTGCTTCTACACACGGGGGCGTGCTCAGCGGACACGGGGGCGTGGTCAACTGATGTAGACAAAATACAATTAATGAAGACAGAGAAGGATGTGGACACGGGGCCGTCCCGAGCTTCTGTTCAGCCTATAAATAGGGGTGCTTGGCTCAATTGCAAACCATCCCTTGGCACACCACCTCTCTCACACTTCACCCACCACCCACCACCACCATAACACCATCATCCACCACCATCATCCATTGTCCTTCATAGAGTGTGTGAGTCGTCTCGGGATCCAAGATTGATGGTAAGAGTTCTTGACAATCAAGGCCATGTTTGCCTAAGTCTCTTACATCACTTGGTGAAGACAAAGTGTCTAGTGTAATACTTTTTATTTTTAATCTTTTCGCACTTTTTACTTGGTTGTGTATTAATGACTTTAATAACTAGTTTCTTATGTTGAAGGTGATTTTTCCTTATCGTTTGTCCGTGGTGTCTTGGCATTATTTTACTGTCTATATAAAATAAAAGATTTTCACCATTCATATCTCCACGGTCTATATGGAGGTATGTTGGCTACCTAGTCGGGGGTTAAGGTAACGGTTTGGTAAAAGTCTTGCCTTGTTCAGTGTATAGATCCTGCAAGGACCTGGGTTAAATTTAGTAGGACCTCCTTCAATACTTAACGGTATTGGATGGCGGGGGTCCAAACTCTTTGATCCCCTCATATGTAAGCTACTATTAATATTTTAACCCGGCTACTTAGGACTGTATCCCTGCTGACTCAAACTACTGGGTTGAGGGTAACGTCACCTTCAAAAGAGGGGCCTACTACAATAACTAAGATAATCTCTTAAAAAGTGCAAAAGTGCGGAAATAATCAAAGGTTACACTATACACGAGTCGGAGCCAAGTGATTCATCTTGTCTATCTGTTCTTCTTTTTATTTTATTTTCAGCATTTTAGTTAGTTTTTATTTTTATAGTTTAAAACCTTTTTCTAACTTTTTGATTTGATTTGACGTTGAGGATAAACCGGTACTAAAAGCTCTTGTGTCCTTGGACGACCTCGGTATCTTACCAACACTATACTACGCTCACAATGGGTGCACTTGCCCATATGTGTGTTTAGTGTTAGTAAATATCGTGTTTTATAAATTTAAAACTTGGCTAAAAAAAAGTGTAAAAGGGCTTAAAATAAACATTAAAACCATAACACACTTCACGCACATCAATTTTTGGCGTCGCTGCCGGGGACACAAGGATTTTAAAAAAGCTTAAAATCGACGGCCTAATCAGTTTTTCAAAACCTTTTTAAAACACGCGCACATTTTTCTGCATTTTAGTTTAGTTTTGCATTTACAGTAGACTGAACACGGGCCATGCTCACTGAACACGGGGCCGTGCTGCATATTTTTCATAAAACACCCAGATACAGTAGCTTGAACACGGGGCCGTGCTCACTGAACACGCCCCGTGCTCAACGAAATCAGTAACTTTAATTAAAACGCCCAGATACAGATTCTGTACATGGGGCCGTGTCCACTGAACACGGGGGCGTGTCCAGCCTCTATTTCCATTTTTATTTTTGTTTTCTGATCTCGAGACTTTGTTGTGGTCTGCTGAGTGATTCTCATGGATCAATACTCAGGAGGTTATAACTACACCTATGAGGAGGATGATTATAGGAATAATTATTGCACTAATTGTGGTGACCCGTACTCGGTTCAATATTGTAACTTATATCAACCATCCACTTCATACACTTACTATGAGGAACCCAGGTACGAGCCATCAACTTCATACACATCCTATGAAGACCAAAGGTATGAACCTCCTCCCTCATACTCATATTTTGATGAACCAAGGTATGAGCCTCCTTACTCATACTTTGAGGAACCAAGATATGAGCCACCACCTTCATATGCTTATTATGAGGAACCATGGCGTGAACAACCCACCTCGTATGAGTACTATGAAGAACAAAATTACGACCCTTATCCATCATATGCTTACAATGAAGAACAATGGTGTGAACCATCTACTTCATATGGGTATTATGAGGAACAAAGGATCGAACAACCGAACTCAAGCTTTGAAAATCCCGATCCTTTTTCTATAACCGAAGTGACCGATAGGATATTAGAACACCTTAGAGTTATCGATCGCTATATAAAAGAATCTCGCGCAAGGGAAGAGGAGTCCCGCGCAAGAGAAGAATTAAATAAAGAAGAGATAACTGAAAGTGTAAAAATGGAAGAATAAATAAGTGAAAAACCGACACATGAGTTAAACAACGAAAAAGGTGAGTCCGACAACGTTGAAATTCAAGAAGAGTCTAATTTTGAAGAAATTAATCTCTTGTCACCTTCTTTTGAAAA
This sequence comes from Helianthus tuberosus, assembly GCA_030545235.1. NCBI lineage: Eukaryota > Viridiplantae > Streptophyta > Magnoliopsida > Asterales > Asteraceae > Helianthus > Helianthus tuberosus. Next base: position 78,429,089 of record CM060417.1, on the reverse strand, counting down.
TCATTGTTTAGTTCCCACTCATGCTAAGTTCTTAAAAGAGTTAAACACTAACACTAAAATTGACGAAACGGTAAGTGTTAAGTTAACTAATGATCAAACCTCGCTAATAAAAGAAGACACATTTGAAATCAACATTACACCGGTTCCATGTTTTTTTCAAAATTCATTTATTAGTAATGTCACTATTGATAAAGATCTTTGTGTTAACATAATGCCCAACTACATTTTCGAAAAATTAAGTATTAGTGATTTTTCTCCACTTCAAATACCCATTTTTCTATCCAATCGGAAGGTAATAAAATCAATCGGTGTAGTTGAGGATGTCTTGGTTCGAACAAATCAAATGGTAGTCCCCACCGACTTTGTCATCCTCGATGACGCTCCTCTAGTGTTGGGATGACCATTTGTAAAAACTCACGAAGCTTTGAAAAACCAGAAGTACAACAATCTACCTCTTTAATTAGGGGCATTTAAAAAGAGTGTCGATCTTGAGCGGTCAATGAAATATCCATTTGGAAATAATGACCCCCTAATTGAAGATGAGGATGAACCACCCGATACAAGTGAAAAGTTTGACCACTTTGTTCAAGAACAAGTCGCCTTAGAACAAACTTTTAAAGTTCTTGATCAAAATGAGCAACCAAATAAGGGGTCTCCTAAAGACCCACCTCTTGAGCTCAAAGAACTTCCAAAAGGTCTGGAATATGCTTTTCTAGACAAAGATGGTAAATTACCTGTAATTATTTCGTCTAAATTAGGTAGTTTAGAAAAAGAAAAATTAATTAGTCTTTTGAAAAAACACAAAAATGCGATCGCTTGGAAGCTTGTAGACATTAAAGGAATAAGTCCTTCCATGTGCACGCACAAAATCTTAATGAATGATGACTACAAATCGGTAATACAACCACAACGTCGAGTAAATCCAAATGTTCAAGAAGTGGTTAAAAACGAAGTCATCAAATTGCTCGACGCCAGACTTATTTATCCTATCTCCGATAGTCCTTGGGTAAGTCCCGTCCAAGTAGTTCCAAAGAAAGGAGGTATGACGGTAATAACTAATGAAAAGAATGAATTAATTCCAACAAGAACCGTCACGGGATGGAGGGTATGTATAGATTATAGAAGATTAAATGAAGCAACAAGGAAAGATCACTTTCCTTTGCCCTTTATTGATCAAATGTTAGAAAGATTATCCGGTCATAAATTTTATTGTTTCTTGGATGGTTTTTCAGGTTACTTTCAAATCCCGATAGCACCCGAAGACCAAGAAAAGACAACCTTCACATGCCCCTATGGAACTTTTGCTTATCGACGCATGCCATTTGGTCTATGTAATGCCCCCGCAACATTCCAACGTTGCATGATAGAAAAGACAATGGAAGTCTTCATGGATGACTTTTCTATCTTCGGGGATTCATACGACCAATGCCTAGATAACCTTGAACGAATGCTATCCCGATGTGAGGAAACTAACCTCGCCCTTAACTGGGAAAAATGCCATTTCATGGTAACGGAGGGAATAGTACTCGGTCATAAAATCTCAAGCGAAGGAATGGAGGTGGATCGAGCCAAAATTGACACCATTTCTAGATTACCACCCCCATCCTCCGTTAGAGCTATCAGAAGTTTCATAGGGCATGCCAGATTTTATAGGCGGTTTATCAAAGACTTTTCTAAAATTTCAAGGCCTATAACAAAATTACTTGAAAAAGATGCCCTTTTGACAAGGATTGCAATCAAGCATTTCTAACCCTAAAGGAAATGTTAGTCAATGCACCTATCATGATAGCGCCTGATTGGAAATTTCCTTTCGAAATCATGTGTGATGCAAGTGACTTTGCAGTTGGAGCTGTCTTGGGACAAAGGAAAGAAAAGCATTTCCACCCAATTTATTATGCTAGTAAAACACTTAACGATGCACAAGAAAATTACACAACAACTGAAAAAGAATTACTAGCTGTGGTATTTGCTTTTGATAAATTTCATTCTTATCTTGTTCTTTCTAAAACTATAGTCTATACAGATCATGCAGCCATTCGATATCTCTTCAAAAAGCAGGACGCAAAACCACGTTTGATTAGGTGGATTTTACAACTCCAAGAATTTGATATTGAAATCAAAGACAAAAGAGGAGCAGAAAATACCGCAGCAGATCATCTTTCGCGCTTAGAAGACCCAGCTTTGGAGGCAACCAGGGACGAGCAAATCAACGAAAAATTCCCAACGGAGTCCCTTGAGATGGTGGAATACAGAGAAGAGCCATGGTAAGCCGACTATGCTAACTACCTAGCTAGCGGTATAGTTGCAAAGGGTTGGCCAAATCATCAAAGAAAAAAAAATATTTGCTAATGTAAAACATTATTTTTGGGAAGATCCATATCTTTTCAAAATGTGTGCCGACCAACTCATCCGACGATGCTTACATGGTAGCGAAGCACGAAGAATTCTCCGCCATTGTCATGAAGGTCCATACGGAGGACATCATGGTGCCGCTAGTACCGCACGAAAGGTATTTGATTCAGGATTTTATTGGCCAACCATTTACAAAGACGCCCAAAGTCTTGTCAAGACATGTGATGCTTGCCAAAGAACAGGTAATATTTCTTCCAAAAACGAAATGCCACAAAATGGCATTCTTGTTTGTAAAATTTTTGATGTGTGGGGACTCGACTTTATGGGACCTTTCCCACAGTCAAAAGGAAACAAATATATACTTGTGGCAGTAGACTACTTGTCTAAATGGGCCGAGGCCGAGGCACTTCCAACAAATGATGGAAGAGTAGTGGTAAGATTTCTGAAAAAACTATTCTCTCGTTTTGGAACACCTAAAGCATTAATAAGTGATAGAGGTACCCATTTTTGCAACCATCAACTTGAAAAAATATTAACAAGATATGGGGTCTATCACCAGGTCTCAACAGCATATCACCCTCAAACAAACGGACAAGCCGAAGTGACTAATAGAGGTTTAAAACGAATACTTGAAAAAACCGTAGGGTTAAATAAAAAGGAATGGGCAGATAAATTAGATGATGCTTTATGGGCTTTTCGAACTGCTTATAAAACAACAATAGGTACAACCCCATATAAGCTCGTCTATGGAAAAAGCTGTCATTTGCCAGTAGAAATTGCACACAAAGCCTACTGGGCAATTAAAAATGTAAACTTAGATTTAGAATTCGCTGGTAAAAATCGATTTTGTCAATTAAATGAATTAGACGAACTTCGAAACTATGCATACTCAAACTCCGAAATTTACAAGGAAAGAATGAAAAACTTGCACGACAAACATATTAAACCTAATGAATTTCGAGTAGGAGATCAAGTTCTTTTGTTTAATTCACGACTTCGATTGTTTCCTGGTAAATTAAAGTCTAGGTGGTCAGGACCTTTTTCCATCACCCATATTTTCCCACACGGTGCAGTAGAAATTAAATCTCTATCAAGGATTCATTGAGGATGAAGAGGAAGAAATCTCGCTTCAAACGGTCGACGAATGAAAGCATCAACATCATACCTGGTAAGTTACGAACAACTGGGACGACATCTAAATCGGTAAGTCTTCTAACCAATTTTTTTGGGAAACAACGGCATTTACACGAGCACTAAAAAAAATCAACTTTGTTCAGCACGAGGCCGTGTCCACTGGACACGGGGCCGTGTCCGCGCGACTGTCGGGATAAATCCCCTTTTTCATAACAGTTACACCATTCCACACGCCCCGTTTCCCCATAAACGCTCTGGTTCAAAGCGATTTTTCGCAGATTTTCGACCTCTCCTCTAGTTCTAACAACATCAAGGTATGATTCTATCATCATTAGTAGTTAGGTTTAGCACTTGCATGTAGTTAAAACTTCAAAAATTTGGGAAAAATCTAGGGTTCTTGAACTACATCCGGATCGAACCTCAAATTTTTGCTTAAATCTGTTAGCATTTAGTTAGATAAGTGTTATAGGAAGTAAATCCACTTGTATTGTTCAAAGATTCACCCGATTTCTCACAAAAACCCTAAACCCTTGTTTTTGAACCGAAAAAGATAAAATTGAATGGGTAAACGGGTTGTTTTGGGAAAAACCGACACTTGGGGTTTCATTTTCGGGGGAAACCGCACCTATTGGACCAAAAATTTTCAAATTTTCGAAACCGGGTCGAAAAATGATGTTTTTGAGTAACAGACACCTGGACACGGGGCCGTGTCCGCTGAACACGGGGTCGTGTCCAGCACGCTGTTTGCAGTTTTGTCCGAAAATTCTACTGTTTCGTGCTAACTTTTGGTGTATTCTTTCAGATGTCGAGGAAATTCACAAGGTTTAACGCAAATGAGCTCGATGCTAGGGCAAGATATGAAGTACTTCAAACAAGACCAGAAGAATACCCGAGACAAGTATGCACAGATCTGTTAGCCATGGTGAACCAACTTGATCGGTTTAACAACCTTGTTACCGGCCCGCTAAGAGTAGCCTTAACCACTCGACTTCGTTCCGTCCACGAGTGCACTATGGAGTTCTACAACACCTTCACGTTCAATTCAAGGTGCGACCCTTTCGACAGTGATGAGGTGGTATTCCGATGTGGTGGAACTAGGTACTCGATTTCGATGGCACAATTTGGGTCGATAGTTGGGCTATATTCGGAAGAAGATGAGGGTAACGAGGAGAATACCGGAGGGATGCGAGAGATAGATGAGAACGATCGCCAAGCCGCGTGGGCTCAGATTGGTGAAAGGCACTACAATCCGAGCAGCACTAAGAGCACTAAGTTGAGGGACCCGCTCTACCGATACATCCATAGGCTCCTCGGCTACTCTCTTAGCCAAAGGCATGATAGCGGTGGCGTTGTTGGGTTGAGGGATTTGGTTGTCCTCCACTGCATCCATAACCGCAGACACCTCGATGTTCCGTTCCTCCTGCTCCGAAACATGCATTTGAACAAGCTTGCTACTTCACCAACCCCCAATCTTCTTTGGAGGATGGGTATACCGTCTCTTCAAGCACTTCACCAACATACCTAGGTCATTCGAAAGGAGCCCATGGTCGGGAAAAGTGGACCTACACGTTTTCCGCTCAATGAACCTAATTTATGAGGCTGAAGACGGGACGGTTAGCTTCCAAAGGATGCAGGGGAATGCATGGAACCCGCAAGCGACACTTGTCCTTCACGCTCCACAGTTTCAACAACCTCCTCAGCACCAGTACCAGCCCCACGGTGTTCCGGGCCAGTCCTCCTCACAAGGAGGTGGTTTTCCTAACTTCCAAAGTTTACATGATTTATTGCAGGAAAACCTCATGTGCACCAGGAACACATATAACATGGCAAGCAACACGTATGCCCGGGTTAGAGCAATCGAGAGAAACATATCCGATATCCAAGATGATATTGGGAATATCCGGGAATACATGGCGGGGCATGGTGGAGATGGTGATGACGATGATGACGAGGACATGGATTAGGAGGAAGGAGTAGAGGCAGAAGCGGTTGGTTGGTGATCCCACAGGTTAACCCCTTTATCTTAAACAATTTCCGGCCTGCGAGCCGTGTGTTGAACAATTTACTTTCCTTTAACTCTTTTTATTTTCTGCATTTGTTTTCTTTTTAACTTTGTGATGTGGATGTTGAACGATGGTAATTTAGGATGCTTGTTATGGTTTGGTGTAGTATTAATTGATAAAACAGGTACATACGAGGCTTAGAGCGCTAAACATTAGCGCTACTAATGCCGGGACAGGAAAACCAGAGCCAGAAACCTGTTTTTTAACTTTGCAGATTGTCTACACGGGGCCGTGTCCAGCCGACACGCCCCCGTGCCCACTACCACAGACCTGGTGTTTGTCTTATTTTGCAGAATTTCGCCAGGCACGGGGTCATGTCCATCCGGCACGCCCCCGTATCTACCTTCTGTAAGTTTCTCGTTACTGGCACCTGAGCACGGGGTCATGTCCATCCGGCACGGGGCCGTGTCCAGACGCCTAGTAACACAATTTTTGCTTTTTCACACCCTTTTACACATTCAATCAACCTAAAAACTTATTTTTGGGACACATTGAGGATAATGTGTAATTTAAGTGGGGGGGGATGCTAAAACCTTGAATCTTGCAAGTCCTAATTACAAGCCTTACACAAAACTCTATTGGAACCGCTAATCACCCCAATTTTTTTCAAAAAATTTCATTTTTTTTACTTGTCTAGGTTTAACTTGAGAATTTCAAATTCTAAAAAGGTTATATTTTTACAAATTTACAACCAATAGCGTCGTGATAAAAAGAACCAACATAAGAAAATTATGAAACGGCATGGCAAGCTTAGTTAAAATTTGATTATATACTTGATCACATAAAAACTCATTCCCACAAAAGTGAGTTTTGAGCCTTTATTGAGCATACAAATACATATCATTAAACTAAATGCTCATTTTTCGTTTCTTGTGTGAATAGCCGCTTGGTTCTTACAACTCTAGAACTTGCCATGACGATGCATTCCCGGTCCTTACCAACTTAAACCCAAGTAAGTAAATGATGGAGGCATTAGGACTAACCCTTTTTATTTCTACACCATTATTTTTTTTTAAAACCTACCCAAAATCCCCCTAGTTAGCCCCTTTGAGCCTAAACCTTTTCATTTCATAACCCAAACCAAACACCCTTTCACCCACCAAAACCCTTTTTATTTTTAACCTTTTGTTTTAGTAACAAGCTGAGTTTCTCGTATGACTTTTCAAAAAAAAATATTTATGATGAAGCAAAAGAGAAATAAACAAACAAGTTTATCAAAAATAACTTTGTTGAATAAAAGCTTCATCAAAATAAAAGTTGCAAAAATAAAAAAGTCTTACGAAAACCAACGCTTGTTACGCTTTTCGCCCTTTTACTAACCACTAACCCAACCACCTACCTTTTGCCCAAGCCTAACCCTTCACCCAAAAGTCCTCTTGATATTTACAAAGGTGTATAGTTAAAAAGGAGGAGGATTGATTGCTTGGCAAGCCTATGGTAGGAGTAAGTTCCATGTCGCTCTCGAGTGATTCACTAAAATACATTTTCGGCCGAGTGTTGAGTGATCCCCGTGAGGTATGTGAACTTGTATATAAGTGGAATTTTAAAGAGGCATGTTATGCCCTAATAAGTAATTTATCTTATGAAAAGTTTTAAATAAATCATGACGAATAGGACTACAAATAAATAAAAATAAAACTTAATAAAGAATCTTGGAAATCCTGACACTCTATGACAAGCCCAAAAACCTTCTCTTCTACCCATTCCATTTGGGAGTGTAAAGTCACATTATAAAGAGTTTTGCTTGAGGACAAGCAAAGATTCAAGTGTGGGGGTATTTGATGTGTGCAAAATGCAACATATAAATTACATCAATTGTGGCATAAAACTAACCCTTTTTTAGTACTAATGTTGGAAAAAGTGTGCTTTTGTCTTCCTTTTGTATTTTCAGGATTAAATGAGCTCAAATTAACAAAAGAAGCAAAAAGACAGCTAAATCTAACATAAATACAAGAAAAGGATCAAACGTGACATGCCCGACCCCACGACAGCATCTTCCCAAGCAAAACAAGAAAACAGAAGGCTGAACACGCCCCGTGCTCAGTGAACACGGGGGCGTGCCCAAGTGCCAGCAGAAAAGACAAAGCTGTAGATGCTTCTATCGCCCACCACGGGGTCGTGCTCAGCGGACACGGGGCTGTGGTCAACTCTAAGATTCGCAGGATCTAGGGAAATCTTGATAGTACAGATTTGCTTCTGCACACGGGGGCGTGCTCAGCGGACACGGGGGTGTGGTCAACTGATGTAGACAAAATGCAATTAATGAAGACAGAGAAGGATGTGGACACGGGGCCGTGCCCAATGGACACGGGGCCGTGCCCGAGCTTCTGTTCAGCCTATAAATATGGGTGCTTGGCTCAATTGCAAACCATCCCTTGGCACACCACCTCTCTCACACTTCACCCACCACCCACCACCACCATAACACCATCATCCACCACCATCATCCATTGTCCATCATAGAGTGTGTGAGTCGTCTTGGGATCCAAGATTGATCGTAAGAGTTCTTGACAATCAAGGCCATGTTTGCCTAAGTCTCTTACATCATTTGGTGAAGACAAAGTGTCTAGTGTAATACTTTTTTATTTTAATCTTTTCGCACTTTTTACTTGGTTATGTATTAATGACTTTAATAACTAGTTTCTTATGTTGAAGGTGATTTTTCCTTATCGTTTGTCTGTGGTGTCTTGGCATTATTTTACTGTCTAAATAAAATAAAAGATTTTCACCATTCATATCTCCACGGTCTATATGGAGGTATGTTGGCTACCTGGTCGGGGGTTAAGGGAACGGTTTGGTAAAGGTCTTGCCATTGTTCAGCGTTTAGAGGTCCTGCAATGGACCTGGGTCAAATTTAGTAGGACCTCCTTCAATACTTAACGGTATTGGATGGCGGGGGTCCAAACTCTTTGATCCCCTCATATGTAAGCTACTATTAATACTTTAACCCGGCTACTTAGGACTGTATCCCTGTTGACTCAAACTACTGGGTTGAGGGTAACGTCACCTTCAAAAGAGGGGCCTACTACAATAACTAAGATAATCTCTTAAAAAGTGCAAAAGTGCGGAAATAATCAAAGGTTACACTATACACGAGTCGGAGCCAAGTGATTCATCTTGTCTATCTGTTTTTCTTTTTATTTTATTTTCAGCATTTTAGTTAGTTTTTATTTTTATAGTTTAAAACCTTTTTCTAACTTTTTGATTTGATTAGACGTTGAGGATAAACCGGTACTAAAAGCTCTTGTGTCCTTAGACGACCTCGGTATCTTACCAACACTATACTACGCTCACGATGGGTGCACTTGCCCATATGTGTGTTTAGTGTTAGTAAATATCGTGTTTTATAAATTTAAAACTTGGCTAAAAAAAAGTGTAAAAGGGCTTAAAATAAACATTAAAACCATAACACACTTCACGCACATCAAAATCCAGGGAGAAGTCTCAGAAGTAGATGATGTCTTTCATGGCCGACCAGATAGCTCGAGTCATGCCAAAGATCGTCTCTGAACTCCTGGGATCAAACACTCCTCCATCCTCTGTGGACTCCAAGGCTGAAAAGCAGAAGCCTACAAAGTTCAGCTACAAACATTTCATCTCTTGCAACCCTAAGCCTTTCACGGGCAGTGATGGGGTGTCTGCCATGCTCGAATGGTTCGACGTCATCGAAGTTACCTTCATTAACAGCGAATGCCCAGATCATTTGAAAACTAGGAGTGCAATGGGAATGTTCCAGGGCAGAGCGTTGGAGTGGTGGTCGAATGAGAGGAACATCCGATCAAATTAAGAAGCCTATGCTCTTCCATGGGCTGAGGTGCGTGAACTCATGATGCTCGAGTTCTGCCCTCCTCAGTCCTCATGAACAACTCAAACTTGAAGAAGACTTTTGGCATTTGAAGCAAGTTGGTGATGACAACTTGGCTTATACTACCCGGTTTAAGCAGCTAAGTCTTATCGTCCCTCACTTGGTTTCGACTCCTAAGCGAATGATAACTAAGTACATCAACGACCTACCTCCTGCTATGCGTGATTCCATTGAAGCAGCTCAGCTTGATACTATCGAGGAAGTCTGTCACACCCCCAAAATCCACCTGCGGAATTCTACCGCTTGGAGGCGTGACTGACCAGGATCCAGCCACCAATCATATTGAACATGCATAAAAGTCATTATAAAAATCCAACCAATACAATTGGTGTCCAAACAAAACATAGTTAAGTTGCAAGCGGAAGCATAAGTCTTAAAACCAAAACATAAGTTAAATTGTTTCAAAGTTTAACATGGCACACAGTCGTCCATGCCCCACAACGACTCTCTTCCATGCAAGCTCCAGCTAAGTACCTACAATCCTGCAAAGCATGTAGTAACGAGTCAACAACAAGTTGAGTGAGTTCACGGTTGGGTGTTCGTTTTAAGTTGTTTCGAAAACAGTTTCCTTTATCTGGTATCCTGCCGTGGGGGTTACCCCATAGTTAAAAACGTGACTTGTTTATTCCCGGTTACTCTGGCAATCCAGCCGTGGGGGCTACCCCATGTTAGTTATCTGGCATTTCGGCCGTGGGGGCTACCCCATGTATACACTAGACTCGTTACCATATCGACTGCTGACTGTAGTCATGTTTATGTGCCCTGAAAACTGTCAATGTCTATCATCATTGACGTGCCCCAGATCCATTAGTTCACGCCCGTCCTCTGCGGCACGGTGTGAGGTTTGTCAGATCTAAATAGCGCTATCTAACTAATGACCCGCTCGCCATTGGCCCGACGATTAAGTCGATATAAAAAGGAGGGACTTCGTGATAGAGTTTTGGTCTAGTACGAGTTATCTGTCCGTGAGGACGAGGAATTATATTCCTGAACCAATGCTGTCCTACCCAAGGAGGACGAGGAATCCACGTTCCTTAACCCCATTCCCAACCCAGGGAATCCCATGCTTTGTAGAGGGTGTGAACTCACCTTGGTTTGCTCGGCAGATACACAGAAAAGTCAATCAAGTTGTAAGTGGTCAACTACGTCCTAACATAGATACCATTCACGTCAGGTTCATATCCAAGTAGTGCACATATGTTCTACACGTATTGTACACAAGTAACGATCATGGCATACATGTCTAGCATGGCAGTTCATCAACAGTTCGCAACGAGTTCCACAGTAACATTTATGTAATAACCAAAGTCTAAGTGTGCGGCCCAAACAGTTGGGCTCGTAATAGCATGCAGGTCCAAAACAGTGCACGACATACACAATTAACAATACACAGAAAGTCCATACATTCGGCCCACTAACTTAGGCCCGTAACTATGCAAGTCCAATCCAGCGAGTGTGCGTACATGGTCTCGAGTCGAGACTGTGCGATCTCGAGTCGAGACTGTGCGATCTCGGTTAAAGCCTATGAGTTCTCGAGTCATGCATGAACTAGTCGAGACTAGGTGATCTCGAGTCGTAACCGGACCCGCAACCATGGTCTCGAGTCATGCTGTTTTGTGTTGATGTTGTGTGGTCTCGAGTCGAGACTAGAGGTTCTCGACTCGCAACCTGAGTCGCAAACTGCAGTCTTGAGTTATCATGTTCATGGTCTCGAGTCGAAACCAGAGGTCTCGACTGGACATCAGCTGATCCTACACAGTGTACTATCCAATAGAGTTTTGATTTCATGCAACAATGTGTACTATCCATTTAAACATGTTTTCTTGTCTAACAATTTACTAAAATGGATCAAACAAGTATTTTTCAAATATTCAAGACACCTTTATATCATATTCATGTTGTTCTTCATACATTCAAGTAGTTCATCATGATCATTCAAACTTGTTCACCATATTTTAGGGTTTTTTTAGCATTAATCACAACATAACATGAACAACAATCAAAACACTTGAACATACTCATCTAATGGTTTTAAATCATCACATAACACCTCAAACTCGGCTCTACACTAATCCGATTTCCACACACATGTAGCCGGTTTAACAAGCATACGGCTCTTAGCACAAGAGTGTACAATCCGATTAACATGGCATTATCTAATACATATATGCAAGCCTATTTCATGAACATCAATAATTAATGGTTTAAATCACATTTAGACACAAGATATCATTAGTTCTTTATGCAATATATCCGAAATCAAGATATGTTAGCCAAACATCATCATACACATCCGATACACAAGAACATCATCATTCGTACAATTATTCTAGCTACACCATGTCATTCATAACATTTAACAACAACAAACATCATAAAACACTAACCGGTTGATGGGGTGTGTGTGAAGGAGAGTAGGTTTGTTGTCCGAAAGTTTCCGAGTGAAGAACACAAGCAAATCTGAGAGCTTGGTTTGCTACTCTTGATCCGGCACAAGAGAAGAGGGTGGTGTTGCTAGGGTTTTAGTGAGAGAGAGTGAGAGTGTGTGTGTGTAGGAGAGTGTGTGTTGTTTGCCCAAAAATGACAAGTGTGGCTAACCACAATGGTTATATACTAGTGGACTAAAGAGGTGCATGGCCCAATCCGGCCCAACCGTTACTGTTCACTCGAGACCGCATGGTCTCGAGTCGTGTCCTTGTGTCTCGGTTCACATAATCACACTCATACATATAAACATAACACATAATCACATAGGATGTTCACTTATATCATTAAACCAACAAGTTAACTAATCACATAACGTTTCAAGCAAGTTACACCAAGATACAACGAAAGGTTCTAAATTTCGAGTTGTCACAAAGTCTACCGTCTAGCTGGAAGTTTGAACAACAATCGTGTGCGTGATAAGCAGTTTGCTACCCCTGCTCCTTCAAAGTCTGCTAACCAAGTTACCCAGCAGCTAAGTGGCAGCAAGAACAAGAAGAGGAAATCCCAGGGTTTGGGATGTAATGCTATTGTCCCTACTGCTAACCCTGCTGCAAAACCTGCTCCTACTCCTGCTGCTGCTAACCTTGCTGCTCCCGAAGCAAAGAAGCAATACACTGGGTCTTATCCCAAGTGTGCAACTTGCAACTTTCATCATCCTACTGCTTCTGCATGTCGTCTGTGCACCAACTGCAACCGCTATGGTCACACGACTCCCTACTGTCGCCAAGGTAATCCAGCTTAGCAAGTTCAACAACCCCCAGCTCAGGCAGCCCTACCAGCTCTCCCAGCTCCTCCGCATAATCCAAAGCCAGTCAATGCTGTTCGTGCATGCTACAAGTGTGGGGATACTACTCACCTCCGCAACCAGTGTCCTCAGCTGAACCAGGACCAGCAGCCAGCCGCTCGTGGACGAGCATTCAATCTCAATGCTAATCAGGCTCGTAAAAACAATGATGTGGTAAATGGTATGTTTCTCATTAATAACCTTTATGCTTCGATCCTATTTGATACTGGTGCCGATAAAAGCTTTGTGTCCATGGAATTTGAGTCTTTGATAAATTGTACACGCTCTAAGTTACCAGAGTCGTTCTCTGTTGAGGTCGCCAATGGTAGTCGATTCTTGTTGATTCTATTGTGCGTGATTGTTCCCTGACTCTTAACGATCACGTATTCTCTATTGATCTCATACCCATGCGTCTGGGTAGTTTTGATGTCATTATTGGTATGGATTGGTTGCGTAAGAACCATGCCGAGATTGTTTGTCATGATAAGCTTGTTCGTCTTCCTCTACCATCCAATGATATTCTAAACGTCTATGGAGACCGACCTACGAAAGGACTAAGGCTGATGTCATGCACACAAGCGAACAGAAGTTTACGTAAACGGAACCCTGCCTTTTTGGCCCACGTGGTGGAACAAAAGAGCAAGGGGAAGAACATAAATGATGTTCTGGTTGTGTGTGATTTCCCTAATGTCTTCCCCGAGGATTTACCTGGTCTTCCTCCTCCTAGATCCGTCAACTTTCGTATTGATCTCGTACCTGGTGCGACTCCTATTGCCAGGGCTCCTTATCGTCTTGCACCTTCCCAGATGCAAGAGTTATCTAGCCAACTACAGGAACTACTCGATAAGGGCTTTGTTCGTCCGAGTACCTCTCCGTGGGGTGCTGCCGTTTTATTTGTCAAGAAGAAAGATGGTTCTTTTCGTATGTGCATCAATTACCATGAACTTAACAAGCTGACCGTGAAGAATCGTTACCCTCTACCTCGTATTGATGATTTGTTTGACCAACTACAAGGCGGGTCCTGTTTCTCAAAAATCGATCTTCGATCTGGATATCACCAGTTGCGTGTTCTCGAAGATGATATTCCTAAGACTGCGTTTCGCATTCGATACGGGCACTACGAGTTCGTAGTCATGCCTTTTGGCATAACCAACGCACCTACAGTGTTCATGGACCTTATGAATTGTGTTTGTAAACCCTATTTGGATCGTTTTGTTATAGTCTTTATTGATGATATCCTTATTTATTCTAAGTCTAAGGCTGATCATGCTCGCCATCTACGTCTTATGCTCGAACTTTTACGTGGTGAATGTCTGTATGATAAATTTTCTAAGTGTGAGTTTTGGATTGATGAAGTGTAGTTTCTTGGTCATATTGTCAGTAGTCAGGGTATTCATGTTGACCCTTCTAAGATTGAGGCAGTGAAGAATTGGAGTACGCCTAAGTCTGTATCCGAAATACGTTCCTTTTTGGGATTGGCGGCTTATTACTGCCGATTCATCGCCGATTTTTCTAAAATCGTTGTTCCCCTTACTACTCTAACCGAAAAGGAGAAACCTTTTGTTTGGGGTCCCGAACAAGAGGGATCCTTTCAAACCCTTAAGACCCTTTTGTGTAACGCACCTGTACTTACTCTACCTGATGGGAATGATGATTTCGTGGTATATTGCGATGCCTCGAACCATGGATTGGGCTGTGTGCTCATGCAGCGGGACAAGGTTATTGCTTATGCTTCTCGACAACTCAAGGTGCATGAGAAAAACTATACTACTCATGATCTGAAGCTTGGTGAAGTTGTGTTTGCGTTAAAGATATGGCGACACTACTTGTATGGTACTAAGTGCGTGGTTTTCACTGACCATAGAAGTCTTCAACATATCTTCGACCAAAAAGAGCTGAACATGCGACAGATACGTTGGGTGGAATTACTTAACGACTACGACAGTGAAATTCGTTACCATCCTGGCAAAGCGAATGTAGTGGCCGATGCTCTTAGTTGAAAAACTCATGTGAATACTATTCGTATCTTTAATGATCTCCATTCTTGTATTCGTGACGCCCATTATTCATCAGCAAATGAAGGAAGTCTAGAAGAATAAATCCGCGGCGCTAGGATTGACCAGCTTGAAACAAAACTAAACGGACTGCAGTACTATTTAAATCGCATCTGGGTGCCGGATCGGGATAATCTACGTGAGCTCATTATGAATGAGGCTCACAAATCCCGTTAGTCTATTCATCCAGGCACTGATAAGATGTACCAGGATCTGCGTATGACTTATTGGTGGTCTGGCAAGAAGAGGGACATTGTTGTGTATGTTTCAAAATGCCTCACCTGTCTGAAGGTGAAAGCTGAACATCAGCATCCCTCCGAACTTTTAGAGCAACCTAAAATCGCCGTCTGGAAGTGGGATAGTCTTGCTATGGACTTTATTACTAAGTTACCCCGTACACCCGCCGGTCATGAAAGTATTTGGGTGATTATTGGCCGTTTGACTAAATCAGCCCACTTTCTTCCTATTCGCGAAGATTATAAAGTGGAGAAACTTGCTAGGGTCTATACCGATGAGATTATATGCCGTCATGGCATTCCCCTTGACATAATCTCTGACCGTGATGGTCGTTTTATTTCACGTCTATGGCAAACTTTTCAGTCCGCTATGGGCTAGCACTTGAATCTTAGCACGGCCTTTCATCCTCAGATGGATGGACAGACCGAGCGTACTATTCAAACCCTAGAGGACATGCTCCGTTCTTGTGTCATCGACTTTGGTGGTAACTGGGATGTACATTTACCATTGATAGAATTCTCGTACAATAATAGCTATCATTCCAGTATTCAGATGGCCCCTTTCGAAGCTTTGTATGGACGAAAATGCCGATCTCCTCTCAGCTGGCATGAGGTTGGGGAAAAGTAGTTCACCGGCCCTGAGATTATTCAAGAAACGACGGATAAGATTCTTCAAATCCGTGATAACTTGATCAAGGCTAGAAGCAGACAAAAGAGCTATGCTGATAAAAGGCGCAAGCCTCTGGAATTTGCTGTTGGTGACCGAGTTCTACTCAAGGTATATCCCTGGAAGGGAGTGGTTCATTTTGGTAAAAAGGGAAAGCTCGCTCCCCGCTATGTGGGTCTTTTCGTGATACTTGAGAGGATTGGCGAGGTGGCGTACAGACTCGACTTGCCACAAGAACTAAACAATGTGCACCAGGTTCCACGTGTCTAATCTTTGTAAATGCCTAGCCGACAAGGAACTGCAGGTTCCCCTTGCAGACTTGCAAATAAATGAAGCTGTCTAATATGTGGAGAAACCGGTCGAAATCATGGATCAAGCTGTCAAGCGTCTAAGGCGCAACAAAATTCCCATTGTTAAGGTTCGATGGGAAGGAAAGCGTGGTGCCGAGTTCACTTGGGAGTTGAAAAGTGATATGAAAGCCAAATACCCGCAGCTCTTCGAGCAGTCTTCGTCTAAGATTTCGGGGACGAAATCTCCTAAAGGAGGGGAGACTTTAACGCCCAGCGTCCCTAAACTTTAGGATTTTGTCAAGATTAGTCCCTGAAGTTTGTCTATTTGTCAATCTAGCCCCTAATCTATGTGGAAGTCTATGATATATACTTGAAATGCCTAAATCTACGCGTGGAATGTCTATTTCTTTGGAATGTCTATGTCTATATGTTGGGAATGCCTAAACTCTATAATTGGAAAGTCTAAATCTATGTCGGAATGCCTAAATCTATGTCGGAATGCCTAAATCTATGTTAAAATGCCTAAATCTATGTTGAAATGCCTAAATCTATGTTTGGGATGTCTAATCTATTTGGTGCTCGACTCTTTAGAATCGTGAAACTTGATTCTTGGTTAAACGAGAGACTGGAGCCTTGTCACTGGCGGAATCTATTAATCTTGAAACTTTTGACGTTTACGATATAATCTAGTTATTCTATATTACACAACGCCTAATCTATCACGCAAAAAAAATCAAATTCGAGAACGCGGCAAAGTTGGATTGGCCAAAGTGGCAATCCGATCGGATTGCCACCCTACCGGATGGCCACCCGATCAGATTACTACCCGATCGGATTGCCACCCTACCTGATGGCCACCCGAACGGATTACCACCCGATCGGATGACCACCCAAACGGGCCACCACCCTATCCATGCTACACCGCCTCAAGTCCCTTCCATACTATAAATAGGCCTGTCACATCACTTTATTCCCTGATGTGACAGCCCTGTTCGTCCAGACGCACGCATACTACATTCTCTCCATTTCTTGACGATTTCGGTACATTTCAAGCTAGATTATTGTACTTTCTTGATCTACGCTTCATTCCTTACGTGATTCACCTTTGAAATCACACTTTTCACCGTGAAATCTCTCAGATCTGAGATCTTTAGGATGATGTCATCATAGTGGTTTGTACAAACTGGCATATGAGGTCATTCTGGGTGAGATCTAGCTAAGATCTAAGGGATTCCATGTGTTTATCACTAAATCTAAGTATTTTCATGATAAAACTTAAGTTTCTTCATCTTTTCTCCAATGTTTCACTTAAAATGGTGAGATCCGGTCTTGAACGGACTATAGACTTGATTATTAGTCTAGAGTCGGCTCAAGGATGGATTTCCACCGGAGGATGATAGCCAGAATACGGAGTTTGACATAAACGTCATCAGGAACAGTAACTGACCGGACAGGGGTAGTTCCCACCCGATCAGAACGGCTGTGCAACGATGAAGATTACCGTTGTCACAACACGTACCATGCCGTCATCGTTAAACTTAGAAAAATTTTACAAAGTGGTTAAGGGAATGAGGTTCGCCCGATCGAGCGGCAACCCGATCGGATAGCCACCCGATTGAGTAACACTTGCCTTATAACCTTTGAACTTTGAAACCTTCCAACACTTAGTAACTTTTTCAGAAACTTGGAGTTTTGAAGATCTTAATCGAGTGGCAACTCGATCGGACAACCGCCCGATCGAGCAGCCACCCGATCAAGATAACCAGAACCCTTGAACTATATACTTGCCACTTGAATCGGATGGTCACCCGATCGGACAGCCATCCGATCGGACAGTCGTTCGTTTCACCCTCATAGCTAGGCCACCAGATCGGACAGTCATTCGTTTCATGCTAAGTCACCCGATCGACTGGCAATCCGATCGGACAGCCATCCGATCCAGTGACAGTTTCCAACACTTTATTCAATCTCGTTATTCTGCCCGACTCTTATCCTATTGTAATCTAATCAGGCTAATTCTAAAAAGAGCACCCTTTGATCCAATAACAGTTGCGACTGTTAAGCAATCACTGTGAGTATACTCGATCCCCTTTTTACTTTTAAACTTTGGGGTGGTATTCTATATAAACTTGAATCTTTGCAAACTAAACTCTATCCTATGTGTATGTGAAACTTGTGCATTCTAGTATTCTATTTTGTGCTACGTGACGTTTAATCCAGGGTGTGTAGTTCCGCCTTAACAATAGTAGCGTTATAGGGGGTGCACCTCTCCCATTATTCTCGGGGGGTATTGTTAGGAGGATTCTAGTTTACCTTGAGTCTTGGGTAAACACTAAAGCATCGGGATACTTGGGCTATAATTGCGTGGACTGCGACACTAGTACAGCTGAAACTATTTTTATTGCTTACATTGTGGATATGAGTTGTTTTTAATCTATTATTCTATTATCAAACTTGTATACTCGCCAATACTTTTGTATTGATATTTTAATACGTGTTACAGGCTGATAGGTTGCGATGGAACGTGGAAATCAAGCTAGGAGATGCCTAGAAACGTCACTTAGTTAATCTAGCTATTTGAACAATTTGAACAACGTTTGATATGTTTTGGATACTTGTTATTTGTGATTGATGTTTTAGACAAATGCTATGAAATCAATTTAAATTCTATTGGAATATCTAGTGTTATGGAATCTCATGAGCAATCTGAACGCTTAGTGCTCGCGCCCCGATGTTTCCGCCATCGGTTGGGGTGTGACAGTAAAAGAGTGTGGTCATGTGGGGAATACGTTCAAACCTGTGTTGACTTGAAAATGGTTTTATTCGAAGAATGTGTTTTCGATTTCTGTTGTTCCCCAAACTTCCCCACATACACCGGGAAATTTGGTAATGGGATTGTCAGTCCTATGGTACCATAACATACTACCGGTCGGCTTAGCCAAAGTTAATGAACATACTCGTGTCATGGATAACGCACCACCAAGTTTCACACATTAGTGAAAAGTACATTGTAGGATCGGTGAATCGATCAAACGAGACGTTCAGAAGAGTTCTCGATCAATACGAAAGGCGGAATCAGACGTATTGATGTTATAAAAACTTGATTTACACTTAGAATCACTTTAACTGTCGTTTGTATTGATTTCACAACGTTTCACAAACTTGCGACACTTTGGCAGAGCTTCGCTACCGGAATCAGAAGTTACAAATGAAGAATCAAGACCTCATATATATAGGGAAGCCCAGGTCGCACGAACCAGCATTGTCCAGTTCACACGAACTGGCCAGTTCGCACGAACTGGTCACTTCGTGTGAACCTGCTGGTTCAGACCTGTTTCCCGTTTCTTTCGTACTACGTGTCTTGTTCTATCTATTCTATTACATGACTCGATACAAGACGAAGTCAACAGACATATGCACTAACATACATTGTTATATATATTTCGCAAAAATGTTTGACTCGTCATTTCACCTACTATACATGATAATCAGAGAGTCTAATCGCGACGGATTAACACCTTCATTATTACGATCACGTTGCAAAGTTCATTTTGAACTT
This sequence comes from Helianthus tuberosus, assembly GCA_030545235.1. Taxonomy (NCBI): domain Eukaryota; kingdom Viridiplantae; phylum Streptophyta; class Magnoliopsida; order Asterales; family Asteraceae; genus Helianthus; species Helianthus tuberosus. The sequence goes on along the minus strand of CM060417.1, from coordinate 78,409,598 downwards.
TGACTTGACCAAAATGGTCAGAACCGGAAGTCAAAGCAAAAGTCAATTTGCTTGAATTTTGGCTCATAACTAGCTAGAAGAAATGAAATAGACTATGAGAAACACTTGTGTTTAGAAGAAGGATTAGAACTAAGGAATGGAAACCTTAAATGCAGAAGCAAACTCCAAGAGTGTGTAAGTGAGAAAGAAACAATTGTGTGAATGAGAATGAAGAACAAAGGACCTATTTATACTAATCTTGGATGAAGGAGGTGTTGCCAAGTGTGTTTTGATGTTGATTAGTGTCCTAATATGTGTCCTAACCAGAATGAAGGTGGCAAAATTCATGCAAGGTGTCAAGTTTTGATGATAGGTGGCAATGCTTGATGAACAAGCAAATTTTTAGCTTCTAGGCAATCCGTACGGACCGTATCGACTTAGGTCTTATGGTCCGTAAGGCCTTTTGAAAAATCAAAAGTTTCACTTTTGATAATTTTGGCCCCTGAACTTGTACTATCACATTTTTTCCATTTTTAACCCTTTTAACTTGTTATTTAAGCTATATGAAGGATATAAAAGCATATGTAACTTGGATTTTGTTCCAAAAATGTCGTAAATATCGTTTTGCTCGATCGTACGATTACGTATTTCGTAAATAAAATTATAAAATTTTATTAAAAGTCTCCCCTCATTTAGAAAATTTCGTCTCAAAATTTATCCGTAGGAGACTGTTGGATGAACATTCCCAAGTTCGAGAGGTAGTTCGAGTTTGTAGGCTACCTTTCCGGTCCTTTCAATGATCTTGAAAGGTCCCACATAACGAGGAGCTAATTTACTTTTCTTTCCAAATTTAACCACACCTTTCCAAAGGGATACCTTGAGAAGAACATGATCACTAATTTGGAATTCTAAAGGCTTGAGTTGTTTGTCAGCATAACTCTTTTGAAGACTTCTAGCTACCAAATGGTTATTGCGAATTTTCATAATTTTGTCTGTTGTTTCTTGAATGAGTTCTGGTCCGGTGATTTGAGCTTCACCAACTAATTTCCAACAGACAGGTGAACGGCTTTTTCAACCGTACAAAGCCTCAAAAGGAGCCATGTTAATGCTAGAGTGATAACTGTTGTTGTAGGATGATGTATTGCAAAATACATCCATTTATCATGTAAAGTTTTTTCTAATTTTCGGTTCGTTTTCGTTAAGTTCTAGTTAGAATTAGTTACTTCTGATCTGTTTATGTTTTGCAGGGCTTGGTTATTTCAAGGCAAGAACTTACTACTAGTATGACTTAATTGTCGAAAATTGTATACAATCTAACTTTAGTTTCCGTACACATACATGGGTTCAGTCTTTAGTGCTGCATTCCCAGCCCAAATCAACAGTCGGGACCCCTGCATATATCGCGCCCGAAATCTTGTTGAAGAAAGAGTACGAAAGTAACTCGGTAAGGTGAGGCTCAAATTTTTTTTTTATTTTGTGATTTATTGACATTTTTCAGTAAGCATCATATCTGACCGTGATGCTCGATTCTCATCTCACTTTTGGAAGACCATGCAATCTGCCATGGGAACCAAACTCAATTTTAGCACTACTTATCATCCTCAAATGGATGGACAATCTGAGAGAACGATACAAACACTGGAGGATATGCTTAGAGCATGTGTGATAGACTTTGGTGGTAATTGGGATTCGCATCAACCGTTGATCGAATTCTCTTACAACAATAGTTATCACGCTAGCATCAACATGGCGCCTTTCGAAGCTTTATATGGTCGAAAATGTCGTTCACCTGTCTGTTGGAATGAGGTCGGTGAAGCTCAGCTTACTGGACCTGAACTCATTCTGGAAACGACAGACAAAGTCAAGAAAATTTGTGATAACCTTCTGACAGCTAGAAGCCGTCAAAAGAGTTATGCAGACAAGCGACGCAAGCCCTTGGAATTCCAAGTCGGAGATCATGTCCTACTCAAGGTATCCCCTTGGAAAGGCATGGTTAGATTTGGAAAGAAAGGAAAACTTGCACCCCGATATGTTGGACCATTCAAGATCGTTGAGAGGATCGGAAAGGTGGCCTACCGACTTGAGCTACCTCCTAAATTGGGAATATTCTCCCAACATTCCACGTGTCCAATTTAAAGAAGTGTTTAGCCGATATAAATCTCCACATTCCCCTCGACGAAATTCACGTTGATGACACTATGCACTTTGTCAAGAAACCGGTGTAGATATTGGACCGTGAAGTCAAGAAACTCAAGCACAAACGAATACCGATAGTCAAAGTTCGCTGGGAATCCAAACGTGGCCCATAATTTACTTGGGAATGAGAGGATCAAATGAAGTAGAAATACCCACATTTGTTTTCACAAGTTTCCTCTAATTAAATTTCGGGACGAAATTTCCTAAAGTAGGGGAGACTGTGACATTTGTGTCTTTCAATCGTTGTACAACTTTGAACAATTCAATAATCAATAAAACACTTTGTTTTATTTCTAGATTGTATAATTACATATGACAATTGCACGTTTTAGTTCTTGTTCGATTTCAAACTCTTAAACCTTTTCTGGAAAGTTATACGTAAACTGTTATGTAAACGTACTCAGTTTAACGCAACGTACACTCCGGAACATGGTCATAAGCCAAACATACCCTAAATACCCTTTACATAACTTAGAAATAAGTTTTGAGGGGTTCGGTATGGCAAAAACATGCTTATTCGATATTAGGGACTATTTGCGTCAAACTGCGAAAGTCTGCCGATTCATGTATTTCTTAATACGGAACACGTACGCACATCCAAAAATTTAATTAATCATTAAATCTTGTATTTTAGTGATATGAATGCAAAAATATCATTCGTTACGCAATTTCGGTCGTTTTTGCGTTCGTTAAAGCGTTCGTCGTAATTAAGCGAAAAACGCGACCGTACAACCTAATGAACTGACATCCATAACATTTCTGGGCATAATTCAAGTCCCCTGTGCTTTAACGTCCTTATAAAGCCTAAAATTTGGGTTAACGGGGGTTAAACGCGTCAAAAACACCTTAAATCATGTGCGGGCACCTGTTTTGACAAATGCTGAAACTTGGTTGAACTGGGTGGCGAGGCGCGACGAGGAAACCCCTCCCCGGTCCCGGGGCACGAGGGAGTGATCTGGACAGAAAGTTTAATCAGCTGCACACCTTGTTTCTAACCATTGTTTTTCAATTCTTGGTGATCAAGTTGTGTAATCTCCAAGGCTTTTAACCAGATTTCAACAATTGTATTAATCTCCCAACACCCTTGTCACCTAATAGGACACATGTCATGATCTAAACACTTCCAAATTGCTATAAATAGCAAGGAATTTTGCCCAATTCATTGCCCATTCCATCTTCTCTTCTTCTTTGCTCTATTTAGAGTTGCTACCATCTTTTGGAGGCCTTATACTGAGCATTCTAGACATCCTAGAACAAAAGTAAGTGTTCTTCCTAGTCTTGTTCACTCTTTTAGCTATTTTAAGCTGAAAATCAAGCAATTTGACTTACCATTTGACTTTCGGTTTTGACCATGAATTGGTCAAGTCAAAGGTCAATTGAACTTTGCAATGTGATCGTAATCACGAAGGTTATAATCCCTTGCGATTATACCTACTGATTACCACGTAGTCGAAGTGACGAGTCAAAGTGTCGGTCAAAGATGCACATTTTGTGCATTTTACGAGGAAACCATTTTTAGGTATCAAAACACTGTTTTGATACCAAATCAGTTTTTCCAACTTAGTTAAACATGTTTTGACATGTTTAACTCGTCACTTCTAGTTTAGTGCTTATTTAGGGTCGTAAGTCGAGCGGTTTGACCACCGCTTTGACTTTCGCATCCGACCCGTTTGGTCGATCTTAGGATCCGACCAAACACATGTAGGTGACCATAGTTGTATAGGAAATAACCTCCTGATGTTATATCTTATGGTCACGTTGTTTGGTTAGTGTTATGCTAAGTCGATTGTTATATGCCTAAAAATGACCAAAATGTCCTTTTTGCGCATAAATCCGTTTTAAGCATATGTAACCAACTTTTTGACATATAAGCTGATGTTTAAACTTTATTAAACATGTTTTGGCATATAATACTTATCATAGCTCATATTTAACCATCCGAACGCGTATTTGCGCAAATGACACGTTAAAAAACTACCTTAACGGGTCATAACGGGTCGAAAGCACTTAGGATTCATTCCAAATCAGAATGTAGACTTTGTTAAACCATTTCATATGAGTTCCAACACTCATTTGGTTTACAAGACCTCATTCTATCAGATTCTCCGATTTATGTCCCGTTACACTAACATAGTATCTGACACATTAGGACACGATTGAAGCTTTGTTACTTCACTTTATCAAGGATACTTTGCAATCCTAAGTGAGTACATATTTTCCCCTATTTTATGCTTTCAATTATTTTGGGGTGACTCATATGTGCTAAACCACTTTTCAAGTTTTCAAAAACAAAGACTATGGTGTTACACAGGGGCATTGGGACATATTGTTCAAAATTGTCTGAAACATTTCACCATTTGTACCATCATTGTGACACTGGCGATGCTCCTATAGACTAGTAAGCCATAAGGCTTTGCGGTCTGTAACCGAACCTCAAGACTTAAAATTTCCATTGTTTGCGGTCCGTAAGCCTAAAGGCTATACGGTCCGCAAAGGCCACCCAGAGGCAAATAAAATTTGCATGTTGACACTTTTAGTCCATCCATATTCATACTTTCATATCTTGTCATAATTAGTCCCTCCCGGCCAACATTAGGCACATTTGGGAGTACAGACACGTGTCAATACATTACCAGACACGAATTTACGAGGTGTTACACAGGGGCATTGGGACAGATTGTTAAAAATTGTCTGAAACATTTCACCATCTGTACCATTACTCTGCCAAGTTGGAAATCAATTGGAAAACAATTATTTACACTGTGCTTGTGAGTGTTACACTACTAGTAACTATAATTAAACATTGTATGTGGTGATCGAATCCATTTTTCATAAAAAGATGGTATAACTGGGTTTTACAAACATTGTTTAAAGTTATATTGATATTGAGAAGGCTGCATATGACAAAGAAAAGAAAGATTATTCAGCTCTCCCTATGATTTTATCAAAAAATGTTTCAAGATATATAACTTTAAAGAAAATGTGAGGGTGATGAAAAGCAAAGCAAAGGTGAGTTGTTAAGAGAGTGGAAGCGCAAATGTGAGAATGAGGGGCTGTTTGTTTACCTCTTATTGAGGCTCTTAATGGTTCTGACCTCTTAGTTGTTCAGCACTTAATGGTTTAGACTGTTTGTTTCACGAGCAGATGTCTGAATGGTTCAGACGTTTGCCTCTGAATAGTTAATATTTATACAAAGTCTGAATGGTTAAGACCTCTAATCTGAATTGGCCAGACATTTGCCTCTGAATAGTTAAGCATTATACATGCTCTTAATGGTTCAAACCTCTTACTGGTTCAGTACTTAACCATTCAGATGTTGCCAAACAGCCCTGAAACAAGTAAATTCAAATTAACATTTGTGTGCTAAGTGCCTAAGTGTGGTGAAAAGATAACAGGGATAAAATGTATAGAAAAGCCCAAATGAAGGCCCAGTTCAGCCCTAAACCTATGCGTTTAAAAAATAACAATAAAGCGTGGTATCATCCATCCCTCTCTCTGCCCTTGCGAAGAGAAACCTCCAACATCGTCTTTGTGAGTAGCAAGCAAGAAGGAAGGAATGGGAGGCAGAGGGCGGTCGAGAAGAACTCAAAGAAAGCATTTTCGTGATGGCAGGGAAAACGTTTGGAAAAACAACAACAACAAATCGGAGCCTCAACAGCAAAATAAAGAGAGCAACAACTGGCAGCCCTTCGTTGCTGAGAACGCCGCCTTTAATGAGTACTACAAGGTAAGCAGCAGCTACTTGTTTGCTTGCTTGCTTGCTTGCAGTCCTTCCTAAACGATTAAAAAAAAAAAAAAAACTTGGTTGGTTATGTTGTTATGTAGGAGCAAGGGATTGTGCGTCCAGAGGAGTGGGACGCTTTCATGGAGTGTTTGAGGAACCCACTTCCTTCTGCTTTCAGGATCAATTCCAGTAGCCAGTTCTCTATGGATCTCAAATCGCAGTTAGAGGATGACTTTACCAAATCTCTTCAGCCACAGGTCCATTTCCATTTCCATTTCCATTTCTTCTTGTACATAATACCCTGCCTGAATCCATCATCCATTTCTGTCAGGGTGAAGCTGAAGGCATAAAGCCATTGCCTTGGTATCCTGATAACTTTGCTTGGCAGTCAAGTTTTTCAAGAATGCAACTCAGAAAGAACAAGAGTCTTGAGAGGTCCGTATATGCAGTCATCCTGTTACTTTTACTTGTAATCTCTTCTAATTGTTTCCTATCAAATAATAATTTAGGTTTCATGAGTTCCTAAAGCAAGAAAATGAAATTGGAAACATTACCAGACAGGAGGCTGTTAGCATGGTGTGCAACCTTGACTTTATCATTTGTTTTTTTGATGATCAATTTGTTGCTATGTATGTGCCTTATGCATGCTGTCTTGCTCAAGTAATGTATCATTTATTTGGCACACAACACAGGTACCTCCACTGTTCTTGGATGTACATCGAGATCATTTTGTTATTGACTGTAAGTAATGATCTTTGTAGCTAATGCCACTGGATCTACATTTCACACATATTAATTAATTAATTAATGCACATATATATGCTTTTGAAATGGATCATTGCCTATTTCTAAAGAATTGTTGATTCATTTACTTTTTGAAAATCATCCAGAGTGTCTTTGAATTGCTTATAGCCTCCTAACTTGTATTACTTTACAAATGTAGAATATTATTGTAATAGCTTTGGTATTCGTGATCAAACTTAATACAATGAAAATAGACAAAGAAAAAGATTGCAGGTTGATCCCACCTGACCTGTTTTGGCTTGAAGCCTACAGCCTGTTTTCGATTGAAGCTGTGTTAAATGTTTGATTTTTTTTTATGTACAGTGTGTGCAGCTCCAGGCTCAAAAACATTTCAACTACTTGAAATGATACACCAGGCATCGGAAGTGGGATCTTTACCAAGTGGAATGGTTATATTTTTCTCTCTGATGACTGATCTTTAGTACATTTAGTTTATGTAATACGTAATAATTCTGTTTTGTAGGTTGTAGCAAACGATGTTGATGTACAACGATGCAATCTTCTTATTCATCAAACAAAAAGAATGTGCACTGCCAACTTGGTTGTGACTAACCATGAAGCCCAACATTTTCCAAGTTGTCACATGAAGAAGAATCATGAGAATGTCTCTGAGTTGGGTATGACTCAGCTGTTATTTGACCGTGTCCTGTGTGATGTTCCATGCAGTGGAGATGGTACTCTTCGCAAAGCTCCCGATATCTGGAGAAAATGGTAACTACATTTTAGTAATGCAATTGATTCTTGGATTTCAAATCTTGATAATTAGGTCTTAATGTTGACATAAACATACCCATTGCAGCAGAACTTGCTTTAAAAAACAGAATGATATTACATATTTACCCTTTTGTAATCTTGTATGAGAGACTTTTCTTTTTTATTCCATGAGCTTTTTTTTACTTTATCTTGTAATAATGTTCTTTTCGATAATGTTATCTATTAGTTCTTTGAACAAAAATTACCAAACATTGAAACTAACACTATCTACCTTGAGTCCTTGACACTGATTTGCCACATTTGATTATACAATTTTTATTATTTTATATTATATAAGCACTTATAAAACAGACATCAAACACCCTATGGATTTCTCATGAATTGCAGGAGTGTGGGGATGGCTAATGGTGTTCATTGTCTACAGCTTCAGATAGCCATGCGAGGTTTGTAATATATTCACTAATGGTTAACCATTGTTTAATTTGATTGCAACTGTCCAACGTTGTTCCATTTTCCCTAACGTTCTACAGTCATGCTTTGAAAAACTGTACTTCTCAAATAAGTGTTAATGATGGGTTCTTTTGTTGTCACACCTATTGCAGGCGCACCATTATAAAGTCACAATAATTAACTTATTTTTATTACAGGTTTGGCATTGCTTAGAAGTGGTGGAAGAATGGTTTACTCAACATGCTCTATGAATCCTGTGGAAAATGAGGCTGTAGTGTCTGAGGTTATATTTTACTATATTTAAGAGTCAAGTAGCTACACAACTGTGATTTTCTTGTCACGTCATGTGTGGCACAGTGCCACTGGCACTAAATTTATATTGTTTCAGATTCTGAGGAGGTGTGGAGGCTCCGTTGAGCTTGTTGATGTATCTACCGAGCTCCCTCAGCTTATTCGTAGGCCTGGTCTCAAAAGTTGGAAGGTCTGTTTTACAGTTTTATATAAATTTTGTCAGTCATAAAATTTTGATAAATTCTATAGGTTCGAGACAAAGGTGTGTGGTTAGCTTCTCATAAAGATGCTTGCAAACATGGAAGAAGTGGGATTGTTCCCAGCATGTTTCCTTCTGGGCAAGCCCATTTAGACACATCTGATGATACCAATGAGAACCCAGGTGCAGAAATAATTGAAGATGGGAATTCTGACAACAACGGGGATGTTGATGTTTTGGTGCCTGAAGTTTCATCACTTCCATTAGAGCGTTGCATGCGTTTTGTGCCTCATGACCAAAACACCGGAGCTTTTTTTGTTGCTGTTTTCCACAAGATTTCTCAATTACCAGGTCAGTATCTTTTGAACTATGGGGAGCGTAAAGAAGTCATACTTTTTATTTACTTAAGAGGTGGTGGATTGGGTTATGGGTGGGTGACACAGGTTAGGTAACAGGTCAAATTAAGTTGGTTTCAGAATGTGCAATTTTTAGTATGGTTGACCTCAAATACCTTTGTCTTAAATTACTACATTTTTTTTATAAATAGTTAAGTGTCAAGCATGATTCATAAGTTATATTGTTTCAGTAATGATCCAAAAAAGAATTGATAAAGATTAAGTTATATTGTTTCAGTAGTGTATCTTTGTTTTAATTATTCGTAAAAAAATCTAATCCATTTATTTACCTTCAGTGAGTCTTTAACTCATCGCCAGTGGCACTCAATTTGTTTACCAATCGCACTATTTTATCTTTAAACGGGTGGGTCAAACAGCTAAAAGCATCTTAAAAGGAAACTGGTTGAAACATGTTTAAATTGTATTTTTAAAGCATGCAAGCTTCTAAATCATTTAATTCAACAAGTTGGTTTAGTTGTGAGATGATACACTTTTTGTAATCATGTTTGGACAAAAAATGTTTCGGGTTAAACCCTATCAGGACGTTCTTGAGTCTACCTATATACCCAAAGTTACCTATTTTGACAAGTTTTCAATGTGTGTGACCACCCATTTTGTGACCACCTTTAGTTTTATGCATTCAAAATTCACTTGACTTTCTTCTCTAAGCTCTAAAAATAACCTGAATCGACCCGTTTAAATTGAACGGGTCAAAGGTGCTACCTCTAATTTGCATTTGTATCTATAACAGAGCTTGTTTTGCTTCTCATTGGTGCAGTCTTACAAACAAAGTCAAACAAACATTCGCGAGAACGAGATTCTGATAGTGATGAAAAAGTGAAACAAGGAGAAGCTAAAGATGTTAATGAAACGGATGTGAATAATGCTGATGCAGGTGTACTCGATGAAAAAGTGAAACAAGGAGAAGATAAAGATGTTAATGAAGAGGCAATAGCTGATGCTGGTGTACCTGTCAAAGAGTCTGATGAAGAGTTGTTGGACTGTATTCCAAGTAAAAAGCTTAGAGTTGAGAGTCCAAATAAACCAAAATCTCGTGCCGAGAAGGCCAATGATAAGAGAAAGTTGCAGATTCAAGGCAAGTGGTTTGGAGTTGACCCTGTTGTTTTCTTCAAAGATGATGCTATTCTCACTGGTATTAAGGAGTTCTATGGCATCAAAGAATCTTTTCCGTTTAACCATCACCTTATTACACGAAATAGTGATACCAATCATGTGAAGAGAATTTACTATATTTCGGAATCTGTCAAGAACGTTGTGGAACTCAACTTCCTAGCTGGAGAGCAACTCAAAATAACTTCTATCGGTCTCAAGATGTTTGTAAGTTCTCTGTGAATGTTATTCTAGTTTATTTATTTAATAATAATAATATTAAATTTCCGGGGTTTCTGTTCCAGGAAAGGCAAACATCTAGAGAAGGCGTTTCCACAGCTTGTGTGTTCAGAATATCTTCAGAAGGTTTGCCATTGCTTCTTCCACATATGACCAAACAGATAGCTTGTGCATCACCTGCGGATTTCAAGCATTTATTGCAATACAAATCCATCAAATTTCCAGATTTAGTTGATGATGGATTTCGTGAAAAGGTTTCCACGCTTTCTTTGGGCTGTTGTGTGGTGGTTCTCAACAAAGGTTTGTTTGCTAGCCGAGCTGTTGGTCCTGTTGTATGTCAATCCTTTTCCTTAAAATCTACTTTGTTTTGTTGTATGACAGATAATGAAGGCTCATCTGATCCGCCTGTGGTGGATAGATCAACGATTGCCATTGGTTGCTGGAAAGGGCGTTCTAGTTTATCAGTGATGGTGACAGCTATCGACTGTCAGGAAATGTTGGAAAGGTTACTGGTTCGGTTTGAGACCAAAAGCGGATCTTCAGACATTAACTGCGAGGAGGCAGCAAATGTTGATGATGCGCAAGTGAAGGAGGTTTCTGAAACCGTAACGGCATCAGGTGATGTTGAAGTAAACAAAGAATAGGTATTCACAACTACTGGATTTTGTACTCTGATTGAAATGGAATCATGATACATGGGAGAATAGGACATTGAATTTGGAGGGGGCTTTCTGATTGTTGTACCCGGAAAACAATACTTTGTGACTTGTTCTATTTACCTTGCTTTTCTTGCACTATTAGCCTTTTATCATATATTCTCGAAGTGTGTCCAAAATAACTAGGCTCACCACTATGCCTTATGGCTTGCCATTGTTTTGAGCTTTCAATTTCAAAAAGTTTGCTCCAAATCTTCAAATATTGTTTTGCATTTTCATCACTAGCTTTTCAATCACTTCCCTCCCTTTACCCTTGTTTCTATATGGATCTTAAATGATGCCCTAAAACCCAATTGCTATTTTTTTCCAAAAAAAACAAACAAACCATTTTATCTATTAACACCGATTAGGGATGAGCGTGGTACCAAGACAAGTATCGAAAATACCAGTACCGAAAACTGTCAAAACTGGGCACCGGTACTGAAAATGTTCGGTACGGTAAAAATCAGTATTTTACCGGTACCGTATTGAACCAGTATGTACCGGTACCGAAAATATCAAAGGTGGGTACCGATACTGGTACCTAAAAAATTCAATACCGGTACCCAATACCAAATGCTCATCCCTAACTACGATCACGTTTTATACAAAATATGCCACAGATTCGTGGTACGTAGTGATGAACTGAGTTAATTTTAAATTTAGATCTAAAGTTGTTTTGCGGTGTATAAAATCGTCGATGAAGAAAGGAGATGGGAGACATAGAAAGTTAAGAAGGGGGAGGTAGTTGGAGCGGTGGGGGAGCGAGGACAGTCGACCGTCAGGGGGTTGATGAAGGGGGAGAGGAAGGGTTGGGGCGGTTTGGGTTTTGATTGTTCTATTTTAGTTCGAGTTAATTAAGTATGGGTATGCATATATTCATTTATTTATTTTTCTAGTTATATCATAACTTTACTAACATTTTTGGTAAAATGATTGATGGGAAGGTCAAGGGGGTTAAAGAATTTTATGAGAAGAAAACAAAGAAATCGAGTGTTGACAACTCGGAATCTCCCAAGGACCGTCAGGCTTGGGAGAATCTCTCTAACTGAAGAACCTGACTTGCCGGAGCTCCCAAGTTGGTAATCGCGGAGCATGAATCGGCATCATTCTTAAAAAAATGTTTTTGAAGAGGTTGACTTGCCGGAACTCCCAGGTTGGTAAGTGTGGGGTAGGAATCGGCATCTTGAGATTTCAACCTACAAGTGGTAATAGTTGGTAAACAAACCGACAAGTGGTTGATAGAGAGGTTTACCTACGAGTGGTTAATCAAGGTCATTAAGTTGAACTTGATTTAACTTTCATTCAAATGATTGGAAAACAAAGTGATGAATTGATCCCCTAACCTACAAGTGGTTTTATGAAATCAACAAAACTTGTTTTCCGGAAAAATCATTTTGATTAAAACAAACTTAAGTGTTTTGAAATCATAATGAGAAAATAGTTTGTTGTCAGGGGGAGTTCTGATTGTTTATGCCAAGTGGATGGCGATTTGAAGCAATTCACAACAGTTGTCACTTTATTTGTACAGTTTGTTTTCAAATTTCTTTAAATGCTTTTGCATTTTAGAGGGAGTAAGAAATTTTAGAAAATCCAAAAACATTTGAAAATTTGAAAAAGACAAAAACATGATAAAATCAAAAATGAGTTTTGTTGTGAAAAAAAGGAAATGATAGTACATCAGTAGACGATCACAGCATGCTAAAGAATTGGAAAGTTAAAAAGTGATAAACGGTCTCACTGATGATGTGCCAGTAGGTTTTTGCACATTTAGTAGATTGTGTCGAGATATAAACCTTAATTTCAAACTTACTTATCTCGTGGGGAACATCTCTCGGATATATGGGTAACCCCCGAAATCTTGTTTGAAAGGTCCCTCTTTCTGAGATACTAGATCTTTATGCTTAGTGATATTTGGGGTATTATCCCGGGACTTCTGATTTTGCAGAAGCAATGGCCTAGTCCCCGTATAATACTTTCTGCTTGCTTGAAATATAGCACCCCCTCAGCATAAAAAATGTTGAAACATTGCAAAATGCTAATCATGTGCTGTTGAAGAAAAGATTCTCTAAAGGGAACACACCAAAAGTCGAAGCCATCATCTCTCTGATTTTGCGGAAGCAATAGCCTGAGCTCTCATGGCCCTCGCAATTAACCCTTTACAGATATCATCTAGGTATACTCACATGTAAGACTGAATATTGGGATCTGGATACGGGAGTATATTCTGAGGTGGAACACGCGTATAAGTTTAAGTCTCTAAAACACTAAATCCGTATCTCGAAACAGTTGAACTTTGTGTGAGAATTTAAGTGGATCAGTATACTAACAATCTAAGTGAATCGTTTAGAACTTAAAATGTTTAAATCTTAACGGTGTTGGTGATTTGTCTCAAAAACTGATATGATCCTCTTACACAAACTCACAAAAATATTGCTTGTACATATTTCTTTACTACATTTCGTTAAAATCAAAATTTCAAAAAGATTTTCAGTATGTTTTAGCATAAAATTAAAAAAAAATACAAAAAGATTTTCGACAACTGATGTTGAAGAGCTAAGTTTCAAAATTCCGAGTGCTAAGCATGATGAACAACAGGTTTGGGAGAGTGTGTTTAAGAAAGAAAGAGATGTTATTCTTACAAGTGTTCATCTGAGATTAAATCATTTTTTTATAATTCCTGCAAAGTGGTTTCTGAATTTGCAATATTTTAAATTTGTGAAACTTATGTTTGTGGTAGAGATTGTGCAGGAATGAAGTTTGAGAAAAGCAAGGTTACAATCTTAGAACTTGTGAAAAGTGAATTCCAGACTTCGATCCCAGCTTATCGAAAGGGGGAGTCTGATGACATCAAGAAGGAGTCTGAAGATGTAAGCTGCTGATGCTGATGATCTTAAGGAATCAAGAGACCTGATCAAGAGGAGTATAGAGCCAGGTTGAGATTCTGGGAGAAAGAGATTGATTGAGGATGCTTACAATGGAGAATCTTTGGAGAGATCGAGAAGACTGATAAAGACTGAAGGATTGACAACCGAAGACTCGACACCGAAGACTTCGTCAACATCCGAGGGGGAGTCTGTTGGTGCATACGCCTGTCGACTTCGTCTTGTATCGAGTCTTGTTTTGTAATAGATAGAGCAGGGCACGCAAAACGAGATATGTGGGTGTGAAGGTATTTCGCACGGAATTATGATTTCGTGTGAGCTTGGTTTCGGTTGAGTGATTTCGTGCGAAATTACTATTTCGCATGAACCATTTCATGCGAAATTTCCTTCCCTATAAATACCTGTCGTGCCTATTCATTTGTAACGATTCTGATTCCGGTAGCGAAGCTCTGCCGAAGTGTCTACAGCATTGTAATCGATCTGATATCAATCAAAAGACAGTTTAAAGTGAATTGCAAGCTGAATTACCTCGATACGTTTGTTTCCGCCTCTCGTATTGAGCAAAAACTCTTCTAAACGACTCGTTTGGTCGGTAAAACGATCCTACATTTAGGGATATTTTGTTTGCTTGATTGCAATTTATGCCTATAGGTTTGGTGATTATTGCATGGTTTGCTCTTATAGTGCATGCCACGTACTCGTTCACAAGGATCGCCCGGCACAACAGCTTCTTCAGAGCCTGAGCGAGATCTTCACAAGCACATGTCCTAACACAAAAAGGGTTTGGTTTGGGTTTTTAAATAAGGCGCGTGGAGACTTAACACAAAAAGGGTCGTGGTCTAGTGGTTGTTGCGTGTTGCTAATTCATGTGAACCCGGTAGAGACCCGGGTTGAGTCCCGCTTCACCCGGTTTTACCTGTTTATCTTCCTTTTATTTATTTGCCTTAAATAACTTCCAAAACTTGGCAGTTCAGTCAGTCCCTGAACATTATTACTTACTTTTACTCAATAATTTAACCAAGTTAACCCATTTCCTTTATAATTTTTAACGAGACAAATGAAACTAACCCTAGATTATTTATATTATTAATGTTTCTAATAGGAAAATAATTAAGTTAATTAAATTAATATATGAAATATTAAAAATATCAAATAATTATTGCAAATTCCATTTTTATTTCACGCGGTTTGGATCCAGTTTACAAAATGAGTTGGATTTTTCTAAGACCCATTTCTCGCGGATGTTACAGAAGACGGCATCATTAGTTTCGGTGGTTTGACGGATGTACTAAGTTCATTGTCCAGATTCAAATTCCGAGCCATTGAAGTAGACGATGTAGCAAAAGCGTTATAAAATTTGTTTTCCATCTTGTCAAAATCTCGAATTTCGTGCGAACGAACCCTGAAAAACAGTCAAACAAGTCAAGTCAGTCAATTCCTTCAAATGTAACAAAAACTATACGGACAAGATTCCTTCGTGCGAATGGAATCTTTAAATGACTGACAATATTCTCTTCGTGCGAATAGGGTCTATTCGCGCGAATGGTTCCTTTGTACGAGATATCAGATTTCGTGTTTTTGCAATTTTTGCCAGTTTTTAGATGATTCTGATTGTGTTTTGAGCCAAATTTTTCAAGGGTTTGTTAAAAACGTGTTTTAAACAATCTGTGAAAAATTCAATCCATTCTATCCGTGGATTTAATCAGAAAAAGATGAAAAGTAGAAGTGAGAAGTCTAGAAAAGTCTTCAAATGCTGAAATCTTGTGTGTAGAGTCTCTGAAGTCGGCCTCCAAGCTCTGATACCACTTGTGAGGACCGTTTCGATCTCATTTACGCTCAGGCCAACTCAGTAAAGCTATTCATATCATGCGGAATCCGATTGAGTAGTAGACAGACACAAGATTTCAACGATTAACACTGATTTCATTGAATAAATGCAAGTACAGACTCTGGAATCAGTTCGGCAGCGCTTCGCCATCCGAATGCCAAAAGTTCTACAAAGGTCTCACCCTCACACCTATTTACAGGCAATTATATCCATGCGAAAGAGCTTTGGACGAATGGTCATACCCATTCGTGTGAACAGACATGGATCCCTTCGTGCGAAGGACTCCTTCATACGAAGGGACTTTTACAATACAATTCCGTTGTTCTAACACATAGACCAATTACATACATGACTCGATACACTTGCGTAGGTTGCAGACATTATGCACTAACACAACCAAAAGTCTCCTGTCATCATAGTTAGGGTAAAAATGAGGGGGGAATTATAGTGATAACCTACAGACCAAACGAATAGAGGGGAAACCAAATTGCACCAAGAATCGCTAAATGACGGTTCTACCCTCCTCCCCCTTATATCTCCATCCAAAACCAGGCCACCCTGATCCCAACACAATTCAGCAGCAAAAACAAACCCAACCCAATCCCCAAACCCACCAGAGTCCTCATCAAATCCATAATAACCCAGCCCTGCACCCACCCACCAGACAGACTGACACATGAGTAGAAAACCTGAGTGCAGGTTAACTGAATTATGGTTTTCATATGATGTGTGAATATTGTCTCTCGCTAGTAGGAATTCTAAATTCATGGATTGAAGTAAGGATTTGTAGATTGTGGATACTTGTAAAGTTGTGTAAAGATGTTCATAATCGAAAGTTGATGATTATATAAAGTTTAGACATCAAATTTCGAGGTGACCGATCACATGCTTGAAGTTCATCAATGGTGCCATCAATTTCATCATGAATTCACTTAATTGTTAAAGTCCCATTTAATGCATTAAAACCTCATACGTTACTTATGTAATCATTTGGAACGATTTAGGATATCAACCAATGTGTTATTCGCATGATCGAGTTTTGGTTCGTTTGATTCGGGTCGAGTTTCAACGGAAAAAGGGAGAGGAAGGAGTTCAGACATTGCCTAGTGTGATGTTAAAAGCTTTACGAGTACTATTTCATCACCAATCAAGGTAACAGCCCAGTGGTGATGGAGTTGTGTGCTGATGTTGTGAAGGGCGAGGTCTCCGGTTCGAAACACCCCGGGCCTCCCCTTTTGTTGCTTTTGTTTTAAGAAACTTTAGAATATGTTATATCTGATCCCCAACTTCCATTATATTACAATTCACCCCTCCTAGTTTGTCTTTCAAAATACAACCTCCAAGTCCCTCCACTTTTATATGTAGTTAGTTTGGTTACACATAATAATTAACTTAGTTAAAATTAGTAACTAACTTAGGTTATTGTTTTACTTAGAGAGTCTAACTTAGTTAATCGTTTCTCTTTTATATTTTTTACGGAACTTACGGAAGACTAACCTATATATATATATATATATATATATATATATATATAACCTTGTAACTAAATATTAATAACTGAATATTAACGCAAACAGGAAAAATAAAATTCGCATTTTATTCAAGATTCTTAGGGTCCGGTTTACATTACAACTTAGGTTTCAGGGATCCTTTTAGATGGATGTTACATGTGGAAAATGAGTTATAATTTGCCTATATGTAGAGAACATGTTGATCTTTGGTACTGACCACGACCAAGTTGATAAAACAAATAATTTTTTGTCATCTTGCTTCGACATGAAAGACATAGAGGAGACGAAAGTGATCCTTGGTCTAAGGATCAAAGAGAGAAAAATGGTATATCAATCTCTGATCTCGTTATATTGAGAAGATGTTGAAAATTTTTATTTTCATGATAGTTCTCTGGTTAGCACTCCTATGGATCCTGCTTTGAAGCTCTCACCTAATAAAGGTGTTGCTGTAAGTCAACTTGAATATTCAAGGGCTATTGGATCTCTCATGTATGTTATGATAAGCACTAGACTGGATATGGCTTATGCTGTTGGAAAGTTTAGTAGGTACACTAGCAACTTGATTTATGAGACTCCATTGTGGCTTAAACCAATATCACCAATATCTATAAGATATGATAGTGTTGTTACCTTGGCTAAGGCCTATAGCCAAGTAATGGAAAGTCTAGACACAAAGATAAAGATTTGATACGACTTAAGAGACTTCTTTCTCGGTCAAGTAGGAAAGAAAGTTGATCAAAGGTTTGCTAAACATGATTTTGATTGTTAACAAACTTATTTTGTAAAAGACTCAATACATCAATCTGATACCCTTTTCCTAGAATATTAGGCTTTGTATTTAGTATAATGTGGGAGCATTCACATTGGAGCCCTTTATATACATGCATTCTATATAATATAGAGCGGAAAAAAGAGAAAACAACAACACTACTACATTGGAATTTCTAAAATAGAGAAAAATATATAGAAACTAAAGTACACCTCTATATATAGAGGCTTACATTTAACACTCTATATGTTTATTGTGTGTAGGAAAGAGAAAAAACTAATAAAATAAGTGTTTGTGAGTATAATAGAGATAAAGATAGAGAGTTGAATGTGTGAAGTTTTTGAGAAATAATTTTTTTTTTAGAGAAAGATGTGTTTTTTAGTGTTATTATATAGATAGAGATAAAGGGTACATACTTATCTTTCATCATCTTCACTTAGATGAATTTTCATGTGTATAGAAAGATGATAGTTTAGCGATAATACAAAAGAGGATGTAGAAGTGTAACCAGAAAGTGTCAGTATTGAATTTAGAAGGTGAAAAAGTGTAATTTAAGGAATTTTCGAGAAAAATGCCCAGATAGTCCCTGTGGTTTCACCTTTTTTCACCTATAGTCCCTATCTTTCTAAAACTACTTGAATAGTCCCCAAGTTTTCAAGTTTTGTTCTCGGATAGTCCCTGGGTCTAACTTCAGTTACTTTTCTCTGTTAAAATGATGTGAAATGACAAAAATACCCTTTCCTTAAAAGGCCAAACCACAGGGACTATCCGGGCATCTTCTTCATCTTCTTCAAAACCCTAGACCCCATTAGTTTTATCTCACAATATACACACATAACCTGCATAACCAAGAGAGAGAGAGTGAGATTCGACCGAGATAGAGAGAGAGAACCGAGGGAGAGAGAGGCGAGATCGAGACGGGTGGTCTCCGGCCACCTGGTCGCGACGGCAGGGAGTTGTTGTTCATCATCTATGACAACCCTCACAAAACCAGGTATCCGTATGAATTAATTAACATTTAATTACTGCTTATTTACTGTGCTTGCTTACAGCTGTGAATAAACTGCTACTTGATTTCTGATACGTACACATACATGCATCACATTTTATACTATCACTCTATTATTTACACACAAACCTTAGTGACAACCTTGATGCACAAAAGCACAGTGAGCACACTATACGGGATACCCAGTAAACATGCTGTCATAGTCAGCATCAGACAGTTACTGTCTCTAAGGCCAGTATGAGCCGGGAATAGTTTACTACACTAGTAGGGAGTGTAGGGAGGTGAGGATTGTAGAACTGCGTCACTAGGTTATATTTATAGTGACCGGATGTGCCTAAAACGTACTTTATGTACAAAAATTCTGCACTTTAAATAAAAATTCAGCATTTATTTAACTAATAAAGTGCCAAAACATGGGAAAAATAATACTAGACACTTTCCAAAGTGTCGGTAATTCATTGTGTCACTAAAAATAATATTAACGACACTTTAAATACTTATTTAGCACATTAACGGAGTAATATCCAACCGTACAACCGGACTTAACCCGGGACATAAAAATATTGTCATGGACATTGTTTTTCTTTTTCTGAGCCAGTTAGGGTCCCCGAATACCCTAACACCCGCTATAATTACTACACACATAATACTCTAATTTAATTCCTAACTAAACTAAAAATGCCACTAACTATTAGTTGGAAATCAACCATGAACTCCCCCATGACCGAATTCGGTCCCATGAGGGGACAACCACTTACAAGTTTTGATTATAATAATCCTTCACGCTTAAAATCTTGTAGACACTTTATCCCTTGGTTAATCAAATTAAGAGGTCCATAAATAAGACCACAAGACCCTCATTCTATCAATTCACACTTCAAAAAAAAAATTGTTCTTCTCCTCCCTCTCATCACTTACGGCCGAGAACCAAGCCCCACCCACATCCATTTTTCCATTTTGATCAAGCTATTCTACATACATACTAGTGTGAAGGATCTCATACAAGGAAGCTCGGTGCACTCGGGAACACAAGGACCTCTTCACCACGCTATTAACCACCCGTTTTTCGTCTAGTTTCTTCCCTAGCCTTGAGCTAGTAGTAAGTGACTCTAAACACCCTATTGTTCATGTCTAAAGTGGTTAATAAGAAATTTGTCGGATAAAAATCATGAACACTAGAGACAAAAACTAAAAGTCTACTAAAAATAATAAACATGGTGGTTAATAAATGAATGTTAGTGTAAAACTTTTGAAACTAGTTTTTTTTATGATTATTTATTGTTGTTGATTGCTAGTGTTGGAATGGATCGTCACCAAACCACGCTAGATCATGTTCATGGAACATGAACTAGCCTTATGTTAAAGTTATTAGATGACGAACCCTTTCAAACATAAACATGAACTTGTGTAAAAACAATTTTTCGTATGAAATGGAGTTCTAAACTAGTAGATTTAAAGATCTACAAGTGGTATTTTCGAAGAACCAACTGTAAGACGAAACCATGTTTTAAAACCGGATCTTTCCTAAACTAAAGGTGTTTTTGTGAACAAACAAGTGTGTAGACACTTGTGTAACAAAAAGGTTTTAACAAAGAATTATTTTTGAGATTTTTGACAAGAAGTTGTAAACTTACACTTTCTTTAAAAATAAGATTTTTAAGAAACCGATTTCATTTATAAAAATAGAAAGATCTACTAAAAACACCGGAAGGTTACTACACACTTTTACATAACCCACAAGTTCATGTGTTTGCGACTTACGTATATTTTTTTTACTATTTTATTGTTGAAATATTGTTTGTTGATATTGGGAACATTGTTGGTTGAATTTATAAAAGAAAATGATACGCTTGAAAGCGTGGCCACCTCCAGAGTTACAGAGGAAACTCTGGCGAAATTTTTTCAGAAATATAACACTTGGAAAATATTTTTACGACAAGTGTTATGAACATATTTTTAACTTGATTTTCCAAACAAATTTCGGCATGATTTTTATTACAAAAGAACCAAGTGTCGGAGGTGGGATTTTCACAAATAAAACTTGTTAAATATATATTTAGAATATATATTTTTCATAATAGCACTTGTGTGAATTTTTTTATGATTATTTTGTGAACTATACAAATATTATTTTTAGGGTAAAAATAATATTACTAGAATACACTGAATATTCACGGCTCCAAAATAATGCGAACGCCTTCACAATAAATATTTAAGTTACACCGGTATTATTTATTACCACCCGAACCTTATAACGTAACTTACGTATTTTCAGAAAATACTCATAAGTGTGTATTTTGACAAGGATATTATTTTGGAAAATTATATGAAATGAAATATATTACATTAAGTGAGACTTAATAATATATTTCGAAGTTTTACGAACGCACATGTATTAAAACCCCCATCCTTGGGAAGGAATATATTTACAAAATAATTACGAAGTGTAATTACGAAATAGTTGCCTAACTATTTCCCAAAGACATTAAACCTTAAGCTAAGGCACGACCGTCCGTCTAATAGAAGTTAGTACGTGTAGGTCGTCGCACAACAGGTTGACCAGGAGATTTCTTGTTAGAGACGCACTTCGGTGAGTTCATGTCCCCCTTTTCTCTTAACTGTTTTCAGTTTTCTAAACTGCGGGGGTGAAATACATGTTACTATGATTACAAATACTTTTACATGGTATGGTTAGCTTAAGGAGGGTTAGGACGTACAGATCATGTGGGTGATTAGGCGCAACTTGAGGCCATTAATCATCATTGTAGGACCGAGGGTCAGTAGCGGTAGATCTATCTGGGTGTAGCGAGCCCAACCCCTGAGCCCGCTTAATGGACCAGGTGGTGACTTTGTACCCAACGCAAAATCCGCTAGGTTTGAGTCTTCCTACGGCACTTCACACATATCATTGGCTTTGCAACCCAATGGTGATCTCTTTTTCCTTATTTGCTACATACCAGGATTTTTATACTTACAAAGGTTTTACATACTCACTTACACATGAACTCGCTCAACATTTATGTTGATTTTTCAACTTACATGTATTTCAGGGAACTAAGGATCTGGCACGGTATGCTACGTTTTCACGCTGCGTTAGAGTTATGGGATCATCCAAGTTTAGGGGTTGTGGCTTTTACCTGGACGAGTCACAGTTCTTAAACCACGTCTATTTTAAGTTTATGGTTGTGTCTTTCAAACAATGTTTTTATATTATTAGGTTGAAATTTCCGTTGCATGTGTCAACGCCTTAAGACAATGTTGTGGTATTTTACTTTTCAAACTTAAATCAATGGATGATCTGCATGGTTTTATTTTCATATAGCTTTGTTGTGATTAAGCTATGGTATTAAGAAGTCACACCAAATAAACCCACGCTTCCGCAAAAGCCAGGGTGTGACAGCTTGGTATCAGAGCTCTGATCATAGCGAACTAGGATTCCTTCTCGAGTCTAGACTATGATCACTAGGGCTCTCACGAAAACATTTTTACATTGCATACCACTTAAGTCCAGATCCAGGTCATAAAACGTTTTTACAAACAAAAGTTGAGCACATGTTATTTGTTAGTTATGGCTCAGTCTGGGAGGCTGAGAGAATTA
Source organism: Helianthus tuberosus (assembly GCA_030545235.1). Lineage (NCBI taxonomy): Eukaryota > Viridiplantae > Streptophyta > Magnoliopsida > Asterales > Asteraceae > Helianthus > Helianthus tuberosus. The sequence goes on along the minus strand of CM060417.1, from coordinate 78,387,201 downwards.
TCTAGTGGGACTAGGGAGTCAGTCTGAGAGGCTGAGAGAATTATCTAGTGGGACTAGGGAGTCAGTCTGAGAGGCTGAGAGAATTGTCTAGTGGGACTAGGGAGTCAGTCTGAGAGGCTGGGAGGCTAGTGGGACTAGGAGAACTATTTGATTGCTTATTGGTGACTAATATGTTTATCTGACTATATGATTGATTATTTGTGCATATGTGTTACAGACGATATGCCCTCATCCGGCACAGGAGAGTCAGACACCACTGACCCCATGCCCATAGTATCGGACGACAGAGTGTCATCAGAGCACGAGGTGCATACTTCGGACACCACCAGCACGGATGAGGACGATTTTCTGCCATTCGCGCTGCCCGATGTCATTGCTGAGCCCGCTGATGGCCCTATCGCTGGGGATTTGCCGCTTGCGGTGATCCCTGCCCCTGTACCCCTTGCCGCGTACCCTTTTTGTTGACATGCCCCTTGACGTAGTCGCTGACGATGACGTCGACTTGTTTGACGAGGATCCATTAGAGGATGACTTTGAGGGCGAGGCCCACATAGCTGCTGGTGATCTCTTACTTCTCGCGGATGCTCCTGCAGAGGAGGCACCCATCCATTCACCCGTCCCAGACTCCTTTGAGTCTGTGGCATCTGCACCATCACACGCGCAGGGAGCGCAGCACTATTCGCATGATACAGACCCTGGTAGAGCATCGTCCGCTGCACCTATCCCTGCCCCTAGTTTTGCGATCAATCATGACATTGATGATGATTCAGACCCCGTTTTCCTACCTGGTTTTGATTCAGACCAGGAGATTGAGTTTATTCACCTAGATCAGCCCATGGAGGACCCTGTTGACCCCGTTGATCCCATGTTCGCTGATCCCGCTAATTTCGAGATGGAGTTTGATGATCTGGAGCCTGCTGTGGCCCCTGAGCCGGCTGATGCTCCTGTCCTCGCATTAGAGCATGACATTGATCATGCCGATGCACCAGTCGTTGCTCCCTTGGTTGATGACGTACCTGCCGATGATCATCATATTGTTGCTCCACTATTGGAGGATGATCATGCTATTGATGCTCCTCATATTGCTGATATACCCGCTGATCCTGTTGTCGCCCCTCTTCCTGACCCAGTGCCTGTAGAGCCTGATCATGCACCCTTTGCGACCCATGTTGACCCTCGATATGCGCACACCCGAAATGGGTGGATAGACGATGATGATGACTACCCGTCTTTTGTGGTACATGTTACACCTGCTTCAGCACCCGCTTCAGTTCCTGCTGATGCACCCTTGTTTCCTGCACACATCACTAATGCGCATCGCACAGACCTGCCTATCACATTTCTCCAAGACATACCTCCACCACGTCCTGGAGAGGGGTCATCTCGTCAGCTTTTTGGCCATGCACCTCTCATGACTGGAGGAGATCAGTTTGTACCACAGATCTCTCCTCATACTGCTGTTCCCCCTGTTGCACCGTTTGCTGTACCATCCTTTGCTCCATCTAGTGAGCCTTTTCTTTGGACTTCGCCACTCATTATGCCACCGACGGATCCATATCACCCATAACATGTGGGGTCTTCTACTGAGGATGTTCTTGTTTCTTTTATGATTCAGCAGGAGGCGCTGACTCGTCGCGTGCAGGAGCTTGAGAGAGCTCAGCGACCACCGTGCCAGTGCCCTCCTCACCCTGCGATATCACACCCTCCTCGTCCGTTATCTCTCGATTCTGCAGCTCGTTTTTGGACTCAGGAGCAGCAGATAGCGTATCTGTTGCGTTCTCATCGAGCCATGGAGGAGGATTGGCTTCACATGCGACGTTTGCTCTTTTCTCATTTTCCCCCTCCTCCGCCGCCATCAGCGTAGGGCTATTTTGTACGACACGGGTAGACTTTTGTTGAGAAGACGGCGATTGCACAGATTGCACAGCTTTTGGGAGACTGCATATTGATCCTGACTTTTGGTTGTTATGTATATTGGATATTGTTGACACTGATTTGATATTTTGGACTGGGGTGATGTAGCCCTTAGTCATTGATGTTGTATGATACAGTTGTGTACTTGTAAACTTTACATTGTGGTCTCGATTTATGGCAATGCAATCGCAGTATTCTCATCATAGGTGATGTTTGATTGATTGTTCTATAACATGAGATGTTATGTGTTTGGTTTATTTTAACATGAGATGTTATGTATTATTACTATCGTTATATACGCACACTTTACCTACCATGACCTGACTTACGTGAACACATCTTTTAGAAGATGCCACCGAAACTCGATCCGCGCATGCCTGCCAACGAGGCAGAACTTCAACAAATCATCGCTGCCGCCATAGCGTAGTACGCAGCCTCACAAGGAGGACCCAACGGAAGCAGTTCAAACAATAACGGCAACAACAATCCACCGCATGGTAATGTTAAGTCGTTGAGATGGATTACAACACATTTTATAACACGTTTGCTAATACCATCCGTATATTCTAACGTATGTGCAGGGTGCACTTATAAGCAGTTCCTAGACTGCAAGCCTGTAAACTTTGACAGCACCGGAGGTGCTGTTGCTTTTGTAAGATGGGCTGAGAAAATAGACTTTGTTCTTCGAATGAGCAAGTGCGCTCCAGACCAGCAAGTGACTTACATTTATGGGCTATTCTTGGACGGAGCCCTGTCCTGGTGGAACTTACAAGTTCAGACTCTTGGTGAAGCCGCTGCTTACGCAATGACATGGAACGAGCTGAAAGAGCTCATGCGAAGAAAGTATTGTTCGCGCGCTGAAATTCAAAGGTTGGAAATTGAGTTTTGGCATCTGAAGATGGAAGGTCTGAAAATTGCTGAGTACGTTCAGAGATTCCACGACCTATCTCATGTGGTACCTTACATGGTTACACCGGAATTCAAGCGAATCGAGCACTTCATTTGGGGTTTAGCTCCTCAAATCATAAGTATGGTGACCTCTTCAAAGCCGGCAACAATCACTGAGGCAATTGATCTGAGCGTGGCTCTTACTGAGGAGGCTATCCGCATAAACAAGTTTTCTGATGTTGAGCAAAAGAAGAAGGAGACGCACGTAGAGTCGTCCGGGGGTAACAAAAGAAAATTCTCGAACTTCAAACAAGGCACAAGCAGTGATGGCAGGAAAGGAGAACCAAGCGCACCGGTTCAAGCTACAACCGGTGGTGGGAAGAAAGGAAAGGGGTATATGGGTACCCATCCTAAGTGTAACACCTGCCAGCGTCACCATTCTGGCCGGTGTGGGCCAAAAGTATGTGAAGCATGTGGAAAGGTTGGTCACTCGAAGGAAACTTGCTGGGCCACTGTTGGCCGGGGAGGCCAAGGTGGTTTTGGAAATAGAAACAATAACCGGGGTGGAAATGGAAATCGTGCACAAGGAAATAACGGAGGGAATGGAAATCGAGGCAACAACGCGCATCAAGCTGGTGCTGTGAATCGTAACCAAAACAACAATCAAGTTGGGAATGGAGGTGGAAATGGTCAAAGGCTTGGTTGTTTTAACTGTGGTGACATTGGGCACTATAAGAGGAACTGCCCAGAATTGAACCAAGCCCGCGGAAGAGTGTTTAACATCGGCGCAAGGGAAGCGTGCCAGGATCCCAACATTGTTACTGGTACGTTCCCGGTAAATCAACACTTTGCATCTATTTTATTTGATACTGGTGCCAATTATAGCTTCGTATCGTTAGAGTTTAAGAATATGCTTGGTTTAGCCGCTAGTAAACTAGATATCCCGTACTCAATCGAATTGGCGAATGGAAAGTTAGTAGAAGCTAATGAAGTGGTCAGAGGTTGTGTAATCGAATTGGGAGAGCGTGAGTTTGCTTTGGATCTACTACGAGTCAAGTTGGGAAGCTTCGACGTGGTAGTAGGAATGGACTGGTTATCAAGTAACAAGGCAGAAATTGTCTGCCACGAGAAGATCATTCGCATCCCAACCGAAGATGGTGAAACGATTGTGGTTCATGGTGAAAAGCGTGATACGCCTTTAAGAATCATCAGCTGTCTGAAAGCGTGAAAGTGTTTACAGAAGGGATGTGTTGCATTCTTAGCACACATCGTGGATAAGAAAGCTGCTGAGCCGAAAATCGAAGACATCCCTGTCGTAATGGAGTATCCTGAAGTCTTCCCTGAGGACTTGCCAGGATTGCCACCCCAGAGGCAAGTGGAGTTCCGTATAGACTTAGTTCCAGGCGCCGCGCCTGTAGCTAGGGCACCTTATAGACTTGCACCGTCAGAGATGCAAGAACTGTCGACACAACTTCAGGAGTTGTTAGACAAAGGATTCATCAGACCAAGCTTCTCACCTTGGGGAGCTCCGGTCCTATTTGTCAAGAAGAAGGACGGTAGTTTTCGTATGTGCATTGACTACCGGGAGTTGAACAAGTTGACTATCAAGAATAGGTATCCCCTGCTGAGGATCGATGACTTATTCGATCAGCTCCAAGGTTCAAGCTTTTACTCTAAGATCGATCTTCGATCTGGGTACCATCAGCTAAGGATACAAGAAGAAAGTATTCCGAAAACAGCCTTTAGGACTCGTTATGAACATTACGAGTTCCTAGTTATGCCGTTTGGGTTGACAAACGCGCCTGCAGTTTTTATGGACTTAATGAACCGAGTTTGCAAGCCGTATTTGGACAAGTTCGTGATTGTATTCATCGATGATATTTTGATTTATTCAAAGACAAAGGCTGAACACGAACAACACTTAAGGGCTATTTTGGAGTTGCTGAAAAAGGAACAGTTGTATGCCAAATTCTCTAAGTGCGAGTTTTGGCTACGTGAAGTCCAATTCCTTGGACATGTGGTGAATGGAGATGGGATTCACGTGGATCCAACAAAGATTGAAGCGATAAAAAATTGGGAACCCCCAAAGACGCCAACCGAGATTCGACAATTCTTAGGCGTGGCTGGCTATTATCGAAGGTTCATTGAGGATTTTTCAAAAATCGCTCAACCACTGACACTCCTCACGCAGAAAGATAAGAAGTATGATTGGGGAATCAAACAGGAAGAAGCATTTCAGCTACTAAAAGACAAGCTCTGCAATGCGCCAATCTTAGCGCTACCAGAGGGAACCGATGATTTCGTGGTATACTGTGACGCCTCACGACAAGGATTGGGTTGCGTGCTGATGCAACGCCAGAAAGTTATAGCTTACGCGTCACGTCAGTTGAAAGTTCATGAAAAGAATTATACCACGCACGACTTAGAACTAGGCGCAGTGATATTTGCATTAAAGATCTGGAGACATTACCTGTATGGTACGAAGTGTACAATCTTCACAGATCATAAGAGCCTACAACACATATTTGACCAGAAAGAGCTGAATATGAGACAAAGACGTTGGGTCGAATTGTTGAACGATTACGACTGCGAGATAAAGTACCATCCAGGGAAGGCGAATGTGGTCGCCGATGCCCTAAGTCGGAAAGAAAGGATCAAGCCCATAAGGGTTAGGGCTTTGGAGATGATTGTCCAGACAGATCTCTCTCTACGTATTCGTGCCGCACAGAGAGAAGCTTTGAAAGAAAGAAATATTGAAGATGAGTATCTCCGTGGGATGGAGAAGCAAATAGTGCCAAACGAGGAAGGAACGTTATGTTTTATGAAAAGGATTTGGGTTCCTCTATTTGGTGGTTTGAGAAAAGTTATTTTTGATGAGGCACACAAATCACGGTACTCTATTCATCCCGGGGCGGATAAAATGTACCAAGATCTTAAGGATTATTATTGGTGGCCTAGAATGAAAGGCGATGTTGCTGTTTATGTTAGCAAGTGTTTAACGTGTGCCAAGGTGAAAGCTGAGTACCAGAAGCCCTCAGGACTTCTGCAACAACCTGAGATTCCCAAGTGGAAATGGGAACAGATTTCAATGGACTTTATAACGAAACTGCCCAAGATGCCCAGAGGCCATGATATGATTTGGGTAATAGTTGACCGCCTAACTAAGTCCGCACACTTCTTGCCAATCAAAGAGAAGGACAACACTAGTAAACTTGCGGAAATATGCATGCGATAAGTTGTTGCACGTCATGGAGTGCCTCTCTCGATTATATTTGATAGAGATGGGAGATTTGTATCAAGGATTTGGCAATCCTTCCAAGAAGCTTTTGGCTCACAATTGAATCTGAGCACTGCGTTTCATCCGCAAACTGATGGGCAAAGTGAAAGAACTATACAGACTTTGGAGGATATGCTGAGAGGATGTGTAATGGATTTGGGTGGTAGCTGGGATAATCATTTACCATTGGTTGAATGTTCGTACAACAACAGCTACCACACCAGCATTGGAGCCGCGCCATTTGAAGCTCTTTACGGACGCAAGTGTCGATCACCACTATGCTGGGCTGATGCAGGTGATAGACAACTCGTTGGTCCCGAAATAGTCCAAGAAACAACGGACAAGATTGCGCAAATTCGAAAACGCATCGAAGCGGCTCGCGAAAGACAGAAAGTCTACGCGGATCCAAAACGGAAACCTTTGGAATTTCAAGTTGGAGATATGGTTTTATTGAAAGTATCACCCTGGAAGGGTGTGGCACGCTTCGGGAAGCGTGGAAAATTGAATCCACGTTACATTGGCCCTTTCAGAATTCTGCAAAGGATTGGGCTTGTAGCCTACAAGTTGGACCTACCTGCTGAACTCCATGGTGTTCACGATACATTCCATGTATCAAATTTGAGAAAGAGTCCAACACAAGAAACAGTGATCATTCCTGCTGACGAAGTTCATATCGACGACACGCTCCACTTCACTGAAGAACCTGTTGAGGTCACGGATTGGAAAGTTAACAAAACTCGCAGGAGCAGTGTCAAACTCGTCAAAGTTCGATGGAATGCAAGACATGGGCCTGAATTCACGTGGGAACGTGAGGATCGCATGAAAGAGAAATACCCCCATTTATTTCCTAAGAACCCTGCATCTAGAAGCAGAGCTTAAATTTCGGGACAAAATTTCTTTAACGGGGGGAGAATGTGACAACCCTCACCAAACCAGGTATCCGTACGAATTAATTAACATTTAATTACTGCTTATTTACTGTGCTTGCTTACAGCTGTGAATAAACTGCTACTTGATTTCTGATACGTACACATACATGCATCACATTTTATACTATCACTCTATTATTTACACACAAACCTTAGTGACAACCTTGATGCACAAAAGCACAGTGAGCACACTATACGGGATACCCAGTAAACATGCTGTCATAGTCAGCATCAGACAGTTACTGTCTCTAAGGCCAGTATGAGCCGGGAATAGTTTACTACACTAGTAGGGAGTGTAGGGAGGTGAGGATTGTAGAACTGCGTCACTAGGTTATATTTATAGTGACCGGATGTGCCTAAAACGTACTTTATGTACAAAAATTCTGCACTTTAAATAAAAATTCAGCATTTATTTAACTAATAAAGTGCCAAAACATGGGAAAAATAATACTAGACACTTTCCAAAGTGTCGGTAATTCATTGTGTCACTAAAAATAATATTAACGACACTTTAAATACTTATTTAGCACATTAACGGAGTAATATCCAACCGTACAACCGGACTTAACCCGGGACATAAAAATATTGTCATGGACATTGTTTTTCTTTTTCTGAGCCAGTTAGGGTCCCCGAATACCCTAACACCCGCTATAATTACAACCACTTACAAGTTTTGATTATAATAATCCTTCATGCTTAAAATCTTGTAGACACTTTATCCCTTGGTTAATCAAATTAAGAGGTCCATAAATAAGACCACAAGACCCTCATTCTATCAATTCACACTTCAAAAAAAAATTGTTCTTCTCCTCCCTCTCATCACTTACGACCGAGAACCAAGCCCCACCCACATCCATTTTTCCATTTTGATCAAGCTATTCTACATACATACTAGTGTGAAGGATCTCATACAAGGAAGCTCGGTGCACTCGGGAACACAAGGACCTCTTCACCACGCTATTAACCACCCGTTTTTCGTCTAGTTTCTTCCCTAGCCTTGAGCTAGTAGTAAGTGACTCTAAACACCCTATTGTTCATGTCTAAAGTGGTTAATAAGAAATTTATCGGATAAAAATCATGAACACTAGAGACAAAAACTAAAAGTCTACTAAAAATAATAAACATGGTGGTTAATAAATGAATGTTAGTGTAAAACTTTTGAAACTAGTTTTTTTTATGATTATTTATTGTTGTTGATTGCTAGTGTTGGAATGGATCGTCACCAAACCACGCTAGATCATGTTCATGGAACATGAACTAGCCTTATGTTAAAGTTATTAGATGACGAACCCTTTCAAACATAAACATGAACTTGTGTAAAAACAATTTTCGTATGAAATGGAGTTCTTAACTAGTAGATTTAAAGATCTACAAGTGGTATTTTCGAAGAACCAACTGTAAGACGAAACCATGTTTTAAAACCGGATCTTTCCTAAACTAAAGGTGTTTTTGTGAACAAACAAGTGTGTAGACACTTGTGTAACAAAAGGTTTTAACAAAGAATTATTTTTGAGATTTTTGACAAGAAGTTGTAAACTTACACTTTCTTTAAAAATAAGATTTTTAAGAAACCGATTTCATTTATAAAAATAGAAAGATCTACTAAAAACACCGGAAGGTTACTACACACTTTTACATAACCCACAAGTTCATGTGTTTGCGACTTACGTATATTTTTTTTACTATTTTAGTGTTGAAATATTGTTTGTTGATATTGGGAACATTGTTGGTTGAATTTATAAAAGAAAATGATACGCTTGAAAGCGTGGCCACCTCCAGAGTTACAGAGAAAACTCTGGCGAAATTTTTTCAGAAATATAACACTTGGAAAATATTTTTACGACAAGTGTTATGAACATATTTTTAACTTGATTTTCCAAACAAATTTCGCCATGATTTTTATTACAAAAGAACCAAGTGTTGGAGGTGGGATTTTCACAAATAAAACTTGTTAAATATATATTTAGAATATATATTTTTCATAATAGCACTTGTGTGAATTTTTTTATGATTATTTTGTGAACTATACAAATATTATTTTTAGGGTAAAAATAATATTACTAGAATACACTGAATATTCACGGCTCCAAAATAATGCGAACGCCTTCACAATAAATATTTAAGTTACACCGGTATTATTTATTACCACCCGAACCTTATAACGTAACTTACGTATTTTCAGAAAATACTCATAAGTGTGTATTTTGACAAGGATATTATTTTGGAAAATTATATGAAATGAAATATATTACATTAAGTGAGACTTAATAATATATTTCGAAGTTTTACGAACGCACATGTATTAAAACCCCCATCCTTGGGAAGGAATATATTTACAAAATAATTACGAAGTGTAATTACGAAATAATTGCCTAACTATTTCCCAAAGACATTAAACCTTAAGCTAAGGCACGGCCGTCCGTCTAATAGAAGTTAGTACGTGTAGGTCGTCGCACAGCAGGTTGACCAGGAGATTTCTTGTTAAAGACGCACTTCGGTGAGTTCATGTCCCCCTTTTCTCTTAACTGTTTTCAGTTTTCTAAACTGCGGAGGTGAAATACATGTTACTATGATTACGAATACTTTTTACATGGTATGGTTAGCTTAAGGAGGGTTAGGACGTACATATCATGTGGGTGAGTAGGCGCAACTTGAGGCCATTAATCCTCATTGTAGGACCGAGGGTCAGTAGCGGTAGATCTATCTGGGTGTAGCGAGCCCAACCCCTGAGCCCGCTTAATGGACCAGGTGGTGACTTTGTACCCAACGCAAAATCCGCTAGGTTTGAGTCTTCCTACGGCACTTCACACATATCATTGGCTTTGCAACCCAATGGTGATCTCTTTTTCCTTATTTGCTACATACCAGGATTTTTATACTTACAAAGGTTTTACATACTCACTTACACATGAACTCGCTCAACATTTATGTTGATTTTTCAACTTACATGTATTTCAGGGAACTAAGGATCTGGCACGGTATGCTACGTTTTCACGCTGCGTTAGAGTTATGGGATCATCCAAGTTTAGGGGTTGTGGCTTTTACCTGGACGAGTCACAGTTCTTAAACCACGTCTATTTTAAGTTTATGGTCGTGTCTTTCAAACAATGTTTTTATGTTATTAGGTTGAAATTTCCGTTGCATGTGTCAACGCCTTAAGACAATGTTGTGGTATTTTACTTTTCAAACTTAAATCAATGGATGATCTGCATGGTTTTATTTTCATATAGCTTTGTTGTGATTAAGCTATGGTATTAAGAAGTCACACCAAATAAACCCACGCTTCCGCAAAAGCCAGGGTGTGACATCATCAGAAACTGAAGAATGGTGAAAAATCCAGTGTTCTTGTTGTTCATCTTCGTCACCTCTGTTTCACCTATTTCTTCATTCTCAAAAGATCAATATGTGAACTGTTTATCAAATCACACGCGAATTTAACAACACTAATCGAATGGATACTGATTGCGTGGTCAAAACCCTAACGATTCAGCTATTATCGCATTAATTTCTGTTTATTTGCTCGTTTGATGAAGCTTGTTCGTTCTGGTAAGTTTTCACGCAAATTCGGCTGTAAATTTCATCATTATTGCTTCGATTTTGACCTAATTTGGTGCAGTTGATGTGAAATTTGGTGCACTTCTTTCTCAAGCCTCTGTTCTTCCACAGACTTGTCATCTTCATCAACCTTATGCTTTTTAGCTTCGATTGATTGTGGAGCAGCTGTTGACGGTGGTGTTGGTGGTTTCGGTGGTGGCGAAAGTTTGTTGTTGATCAATTAAAACACTTTTAGTCAACCGATTCCGATTTATACAATTTTCAGTTCCTAAACCGTTTATCAATCTCGTTCTCTGAATTGCAAACTAATTCGATTTTGTTACGTGAAATGCGTTTATTTTGTTTTAGTTTTTGCTACGTGGATGTATTTGATTTTGATTCGACCTATAATTTTACTTCGAATGTTTCTGATCATCGTTTTTGTTATCAGTGATATCTTGATTATGCTTTAATTTATCTTAATTTTGATCTTACAATATTTCACAGGTAATTTGGATTCTTAATTACTAAGAGAAAGAAAGAGAGATGGTGGGTGACTTATTTTTATGTTGTGATTTGATAAACAGTTCACAGTGTTGTTAAATCAGCAGTGCCGCCGTCTGCGGGGCGGCGGTGACTTATTTTTCCGGCGGAGGAGGGTGATGGTGGGTGGAGGTTGAAGATGAAGTGTGGTGGTGGGGTTTTATAAATAAAAATGAAGAAGATGCCTGGATAGTCCCTATGGTTTGGCCTTTTAAGGAAAGGGTATTTTTGTCATTTCACATCATTTTAACAGAGAAAAGTAACTGAAGTTAGACCCAGGGACTATCCGAGAACAAAACTTGAAAACTTGGGGACTATTCAAGTAGTTTTAGAAAGATAGGGACTATAGGTGAAAAATGTGAAACCACAGAGACTATCCGGGCATTTTTCTCAAATTGAAATAAAAGGTCGAACAGAGAAGTTGGTGAATGGGAACACATAGATCCATCTCCTTTTCCCATCATTATGTGTAGATAGATTAATTAAAAATAAAAGAAAAGATATATGTATATATTGCAGGCAGCCATCGCAGATGACTTTACCCCAATTTGACCCTTGATATCTCCTCACCAACTCTTTATATATATATATATAAAAGCTAACTGAAGCATCTCAAAAACATTGACGGGAGAGAAGGAATGGCACTTTCACTTTCACAGTCTGCTGCTTTATCATGGAAATCCCTGATCCAACCCTCTTATTCCATTTCCCACCAACAACCCATCTCCATCCGCAAATCGAAAGCAATCGCCGCCGTTCACGGCGCCAAAGCCCCATCAACGATCCCCAGATGGAGCATTGACAGCTGGAAATCAAAGAAGGCTCTGCAGCTTCCGGAATACCCAAATGAAGCGAGTCTGGCGGCGGTCCTTAAAACCCTGGAAGACTTCCCCCCGATCGTTTTCGCGGGAGAGGCTCGGCATCTGGAGGAGCGTCTGGCGGATGCCTCTGTGGGTAAGGCCTTCTTGTTGCAGGGAGGAGATTGCGCGGAAAGTTTCAAGGAGTTCAGTGCTAACAACATCCGTGATACTTTCCGGCTTCTTCTGCAGATGAGTGTTGTTTTGATGTTTGGTGGGCAGATGCCGATTATCAAGGTAGGAAGAATGGCCGGGCAGTTTGCCAAGCCAAGATCAGATCCATTTGAAGACAAGGATGGGGTCAAACTGCCAAGTTACAAAGGAGACAACATTAACGGCGATGCTTTTAATGAGAAGTCTAGAGTTCCAGACCCTGATCGAATGATAAGAGCTTATTGTCAAGCTGCAGCCACACTTAACCTTCTCAGGGCTTTTGCCACTGGTGGTTATGCTGCAATGCAGAGAGTCACACACTGGAATCTTGATTTTCTTGCCAACAGTGAGCAGGGAGACAAGTAAGCAATTTCATCAACCTTAATTTGTCCTTTTCTTTTTTCCTCTTTTTTGTTTTGAGGGGGTATATGGTATTTAATAATAGGTATCAGGAGCTAGCTCACCGTGTAGATGAGGCTTTAGGATTTATGTCAGCAGCCGGACTCACGGTTGACCACCCAATTATGGCCACAACTGATTTCTGGACATCTCATGAATGCTTGCTGTTACCATATGAACAAGCCCTGACTAGGCTGGATACAACTTCCGGGCTTTACTATGATTGCTCCGCTCATATGGTTTGGGTTGGGGAACGTACACGCCAGCTTGACGGGGCACACGTTGAGTTTTTAAGAGGTGTTGCTAATCCTCTTGGCATCAAGGTCAGCAAACACCAAACAGACTTCTCACATTCACGTGGATACATACATGTTTAATCTTTTGAGGACATGTGTTTTGCAGGTCAGCCAGAAGATGGATCCCAATGAGTTGGTTAAGCTTGTTGACATATTGAATCCTAATAACAAGCCTGGAAGGATTACAGTGATTGTAAGAATGGGAGCTGAGAATATGAGAGTGAAGCTCTCCCCTTTGATAAAGGCAGTTAGACAAGCGGGGCAGGTTGTGACTTGGGTTTGTGATCCAATGCACGGAAACACTATAAAGGCACCCTCTGGTCTTAAAACACGTCCCTTTGATTCCATATTGGTAAGCGTTTTTTTATCAACTTTTATTCTGTCTAGTTCAGTAATATCGTTTTTGTGGAATAAGTCTTTTCAAATAATAACGTTTGGGGTACAGTTCTTGGGTTTATAAGGAGGAGTTTGATCAAAAACATTTTTATGTGTTATTCTTTTTGCAATCATAAACCCCAAAGCGGACTGTCACTGGTCGGATAGTGTGTCAGATGGGTTCGGGAAAAAAAAACGTCATCTTTTTTGTTTTGTGTCAAAAAAATAATTTTGTTTGGGAAATTTACACATTAAATATAGTTACAGAAACTATAATATTATTCGATTAATGATGTGATTTTTGTCCAATTAAAGTAATAAATGAGGTTTTGATCTTTTCAATTGAATGCATGTTAGCTGACAGCTGAAGCCTTTCAACCTGCTTTGTGTGATAGCAAACTGTTTCTTTTTTAACCATTTGACATTCTGGGTTGAAATTATATACAAAATAAATCGACACCTTTTTGCCTATGAGTTTATGACATTCTGGTCAATAAAGGAGCAACCTTTTGGTAATTTTAAGCTGTTCCTGTTTGGATCACTGAATTTGCCTATGGAATTGATTTCTTTTTTGTATAGATGAAAATCATCTCTTCGTTTTATATGCAAGGGGTAAAGTTGGTATAACTTTGCAGATGAAACATCAACTTCAATGAGAATTTAATTGTTGAAAACTCTGTGTATAGAATAGTCATTCAATAAAAGCGTACCATGAATATTGTTTCAAATGATTGTTGCTTTTAGTCAAAAAAAGGCAATTGATTATCATATCATTTGGTGGTAGTTGGCCAAGAACCAAATTTGATTTTTGCATGTTGGTTACACTCTGGCCTGTTTTGGTTGAATATAGTAAATTTAACCAAACAATTTATAAATTAAAAATTATGTAGGCGGAGGTGCGAGCTTTCTTTGATGTTCATGAGCAAGAAGGAAGTCATCCAGGAGGGATTCATTTGGAGATGACTGGGCAGAATGTGACAGAGTGCGTTGGCGGATCGCGCACCGTGACTTTTGATGATCTAAGCTCGCGTTACCACACACATTGTGACCCAAGACTCAACGCTTCTCAGTCGCTTGAGTTGTCTTTCATCATTGCCGAACGGTTGAGGAAGAGAAGAATGGGGTCTCCGCTCTCTTTAAAGTTTTAGATCTATCAAGTACTTGTTAGAACTATATTTTGTTTTTTTTTTTTTTTGTTTGTGGGATTTTGAGTTAATGTGATGTTGGACACAATAAATATTAATGTATCTTTTTAATGAAGGGGAATTCTATTCGTACACCGGCCAATCTATCAACACACTTTGACATTTCAATATGGATCGTGTAGGCCTATACGATCCGTATAGGTTAGGGTTTTGGAATATGGTCTTGTGATTGAGGCATTGTAAAGCTCTCTTTCTAAAAAAAAGAATACTTGAAACAAGTCATCGTTGAGTTATGAAAAGTAAAAGGACTATTTGATGCTGATGACTTTATTGAAGCAAACTCCTTCTAAGACTATGGGATGGGGCATGGGTTGGATACAAACGCTCAAGTCACCATCCTGGGTGGGCTTGGGTTTTGGCGTGGTCCCTTGGATGGGGGTTTCAGCCCGTGCGTTGGGCATGCTTAGCGGTCCTACGTGGCCCGGCTCTTATTGGATGGTTGGCTAGGCTATGTTTAAAATTTAAAATATAACTGTTTGGCCAAGCCAAACGGTTCAACCAAGTCGCTATAAAACCCCCAACCCCACCGGCTGTCCCCGTCGCTAACTACCGGCACAACGTGGGAAACGACTGGCACACTTTAAACGCGTGCCAACCCATGCCCCAAACCCCGCCCCACCATACCTCACGGTCTAACCACTTTTCCTTTTTAATTAGTTATCCAATTTTCTGTCATATTTAACAAATCTTCCAAATTCTTAATAGTGTTATAACTCCACCATATCAGTTTCAGTGATTTCATGTTGAATCCCTATCAAAATTCTTGGCCTCGTGGCTTTGGGGTCTTCTTTAAAATTGGCCCTTGTCATAGCCATTTCTAACTCTTGATATTACTTCATTACCTCTAGTCATGAATCTCGTGCGGTGCCTAACGTTTTGTGATTCATGAGCGTTAAGTGTTGTACGGTTGTGAACACTGAGACACTACGTGCTCGCAACACTTTCTAGTGATCATGTCAAGGTCGCACATTCCAAAGTTTATGTTTTGGAGAGAAATCTAGACCCATGTATTTATAAGTCTAAGCCCTTGTCTATATTCAATTTTTCGGAGAGAAGGATTACGCATCTTCAGGCAAAGCACGAGAGAAGTCAGGACAGTGGAGAGAGATGAGTAATCAGGAGCCTATGCTCCAAGAGGGATGTGTTGAGTATAGTTTGAGTGTAACATTCGGTCTCGCACCGCCAATATTGTCCGCTTTGCTCACTAAAAGCTCATAGATTCATTTTTTGTTGCCCAGATGGAGACTTCTTAGGAGATCACCAATCTTGTACTACTCTTATCTAAGCGCGCTAAATTGTTTTCTAATAAGATCCACAACCAATTCGCCAAAACTCGTTGCCCAGTATCTCTCCTGTGGACACAACATAACAAAACTACGTGGCGAAGTTTGCCCCAACATTGTAAACAAAAGGGAATAGAAGTGACTTTGATACCATTTGTAACATTTGGTCTCATACCACACCACGAATATTGTCCAATTTGCTAGAATGAGTTTACAGAAGAATTAGTTTGGAATGACTGAGGAGAAGAAAAAAATAAACAAACAAATTTCATTGCATGTGGACTTCTCATATTGTTATATTGTAAAGTACGGTAACTATGTTTTCCATGAATCTATCTATTCTATTGCAAAACCTCTGAGTTTAACAAAGAATATTGTAATGCTATATTAATTTAAACTTCCTTTCAAAATCCTTGTAGCAAATGCTTCCATACTATCTCATTTAACAAAATCATTTTGACAAGAACCTGAACTCAATTAATTAGCTGGTGCCTGGTGGCCTAGTGTTTGAGATCTCGTATCTATACAAATCTTCATCTTCGATAATCGGTGGTATGCACCATGTCCCGAGAGGAGGACCAACTACCTTCCCACCTGAAAAATATGACAACTCCATAATATGTTTGGGAATTGCAATACCATTAAATACATTTAACAAAGTTGGTCAAATCTATGTTCATCGAGTTGCAACCTTCTTTGGTGGCTTCTTCACATCTTCTTTTGTATTTGAGAGCGAGCTGAGGATCCAAAGCGCTTAGTAAGTAACTGTACTTCTCCTCCGCTTCGGTTATTGATTTTGCCTAATCACATGCCAGTAAAAATAAATAAATAATAACTAACCAGACTCAAGACCTTGGTATTGAGAAGATAGCAAAGTTTTGTAAATCTAACAACTCATTTCAAATTTTGTAGATAGGGTGTGAAAAAGAAGATAACTCACAAGCAATGTCGGTGCAGACGAAGCTCCATATATCCTGACAAACATGCGCAGGATATTAAAATTGTTCTCCAACACATCATCCTGCATCAGACAAGCAATCAAGGACGTGACAGGAATATAGTTTTGGTGAGAATGAGAACCTGTGACTCACCTCATAGTCAAACCTACAGAAAGTGACCAGCAAATCGAGTTATTCCCAGGTGAAAGTAAAAGTAGAAAAAGCTTTAGAAAAGGAACGGTACTAACAAGTCATCAGATATTTCAACAAGGAACTCTGATACTGATAGGAATTCCATATGTGTTTCGTTGACCTTCACGAGAAACCCAATTAGTCTAGAATGATGCGACAAATAAAGCTACTAATTCATTTACCTCTTTGCCGTTCAACTGGTACAAGAGTAGATTCAGCACCCGATAGTCAAAGGACTTCAAATGAATTGCTTTCATAACGTCCTCTACTTGAATCTATGACATTAACTTAAACCGTTACATGTAATTTTGGGACTACCATCAATACTACATATTTTACCTCTTCTTGTTTTCTTGTTAATGCACAACAGAGCTTTCTTTCTAGAGCCCAGTATTCTTCCCCACACTTTAACTCGTTTCTTATCCTGAAAGCAACAAATAAAATGACACCGTCGAACAAAATGGGAAACAGAAACGTGATTTTCTAACCTGTCTGTATACATCCCATAGCCCTCTAGAAGAGCAGCAAGTTTTCTGAATGTAAAATCACTAATAGGAAACTGCACTAGGTTCTCATTTATGGTGTCCAACTGCACATAATCGAGCGTTTAAAAAAGTTGGTGACATTTTATAAAAGGAGTTCCGTCCCTTCACTTACCTGATAAATGTAACTCTCTGTGAAGGAAAGCAGTGGTAGGTATTTGAATATAGATCCTGCACTGTTAGCATCCATTTCATGAAACATGAAGTAAGATCTGCACTGTTCAATCACATTCATCAAAAAATAGATAAAGAGTCAAATTGCAATAATCTGCAAATGGTAATTCTTACAAAATCTTCTAACGTAGAATTTGCTCGTTGCATCGAATCAAGTGCAACCATTGCCACATCTTCAGAGTCAGTTGGTAACTGTACACTCTTGTCACCATCACAACGCGAGTCAGCAGCAATGCACGCATTGCCTGCAAAAAAAAGTATACTCTCCTATAGACAGACAGACAGACCACTAATTTATGATTTTGTTATCTTCTGCAAGCTAGAAAACCACTATCTTCTTTTCAGATACTTCCTTAAGAAAAGTAAAAAGGAAATTCTCTTGAACTGGTATTTCACCAAAATATATTATTAGCAATAAAACAGCTAGCTAGATGTAGTTAGACCAGACCTTTGTCACAAAGCTGGCATAGTGCTTCCTCAAGAAATGCAGAAGAAATCTATAGATAAAATGAATCCTTTAAAGTTTAATATACAAGAAGAAATCCAAAAAGAATACTAACCTTTGGAAAGTGGTCAGAAATCAATGTGCATTTTTGGTTCATATCTAGTTCACCACATGGTTGCATCTTCAACATCACATTAATAAGGGATGAGAACTTCTTTTAGGTTAAGAGGTAAAAAAATTAAAGCCCAAAAGATAAGACTGAGAAATTCGACAATGCATTTGCAGCACAGATCATGTTGACAACATATAATAAATTATGAATGAGAAAGAATACCATGAAGAGGGTGAAATTAGCAAGGAAACGTTTTGAATCAGCACTGGGACTGGAAGAATCAATTGCGGGGGGCATCATCAACATTACATTCTGCACCTCTTCAAGCTCTTTTAGTTCGTCCATCTCTTTCTCTTTCACCGTCGGGTTTTCAGAAAAGCCCTAATCTTTGTTTCCAACACTTTATAGTTTTATATTTTATTTTACTTTTCTATTGAATTCGTCACACATTTGCCCCTAACCATTATTAGGGTGAAGGGAGTGGCTACCTATTTTGAATAGGTAAACTCCACATTCACTCTATCAAACATTGTCACGTTAATTTACCTATTTTTTTACCTAAAACTCAAAAACGTTGGTGATGGTTTACCTATCTTGGATTAGGTAAACTATTATTTTTATTAAAAAAAACACAAATAAATGAAAATAGGCGGCTTCCCCTGACAAATTGCCTTCCCCGCATCGGTGAACCTTCACCGCTACTAGTTCCTCACCGATCGGTAATCTTCATTGGCGGCGGAGTTACCGCTCGGTAAACACGTTTGCCGATGGAGTTTTCCGCCCACTCCGTTCACCCTTATGCTGATCCTCAGCATTTACCCATTCAGATGCTGTCAAACAATATCTAAATTTTGGATTTCATAAACTTTAGGTTTTGACACATTCTACTTCAGTTTTCTTGCATTTTGCCTCCCTCCATCAAAGAACCATCATATTATATTTAAAATACTTGTGAAATGACTAAATTACCCTTTTAGCTTTTCAATATGCCTCCTTATGGTCATAATAATGTTATAATCACTAAACCAATCAGTTCCCACCAAAATTGAAACCCAACATATAAGATTTTGACTTTTTGAAAGTCAAATGTTCGAAACTCACTACACGAGTTTGACTTTTTAGAAAGTCAAACTGATTGAAATCACTAACCTGTTTAGATTTTTGCACCCTATCTTATATATATATATATATATATATATATAGGAAAAGGATCCGTTAGGAACCACCCTTTATTGCGAGAACCGCGAGAACCAGTGTGAACACAAACAGTAACACCTAAAAAATCTAAAAAACACCCAAATTTTTTTTACTATTTTTTTTTTGGAAAAATCGCTATATTTCGTTTATAATAAAAATTTTTAAAAATAAATAAATTTTCGAGTAACAGTTATCCATGCACATGTGCATTTGTATCATTTCTTTGACAAATTCCGTAATTCATTACAAATATTAGACAATTGCACTTTCATTTACACTACCACGTGTAATACACTACTTTTTACGTTAACAATATTAGAAATGCACATGTGCATCTATATGTATCAACATGAAATAAGGTGTGTTGGTACACTACTTTCTCTTTCATCTATCATTTCATCCATAATACACAAACATGCACATGTGCATTTTTGTCATTTCTTTGACAAATTCCGTAATTCATTACAAATATTAGACAATTGCACTTTCATTTACACTACCATATGTAATACACTACTTTTTACATTACCAATATTAGAAATGCACATGTGCATCTATATGTATCAACATGAAATAAGGTGTTTTGGTACACTACTTTGAATACATTTTCTCTTTCATTTATCATATCATCCATAATACACTACCATTACCTTCTGCTATCCATAATACAATACCATTACCTCCTACCATCCATAATACAATACCATTACCAATATTTTCACTTTATTACATGTATATCAACACCATTTATACCATCCAATCAACATATTACATCATAAATTGATAACTATAATCAAACCATCAACCACAATATATAACTAACAAAAAAACATGTATATGGGTCTACTTCTCCATTCAAAATCATAAGCTTTTTGTACCAAAACACGTTATATCATGGTTATACATAATGATGCACATGTGCATTTTGAATATTGGTAATGTAAAAAGTAGTGTATTACGGATGGTATTGTAAATTAAAGTGCAATTGTCTATTACTGATAACGTATTACGAAATTTGTCGAAGTAATGATACATATGCACATGTGCATGGATAACTGTTACTCGAAAAAAAAAAGTTTTTTTTGTTACTCGAAAAAAAAAAGTTTTTTTTTTGCTAACTAAATATAGCGAATTTTTTTAAAAAAATATTAAAAAAAATTGAGTGCTTTTTGTTTTTTTAGATTTTATTTTGTGTTCACATTGGTTCTCGCGGTTCTCGCAATAAGGGTGGTTCTCAAATGAACCTTACCCTATATATATATATATATATATATGAATAGGATCAGGAGAGAACGCCTCAAAGTGTGGGAATGGTGAGAACGATTCTCAGCCACAAGATCTTAGTGGTTTGTGGCTGAGATTGATGCGGTGACATTTTTGTAAATAATATGGGCCTTGGAACTACCAGGAGGGGTAAAATAGGAAGATCCAAACAAATATCCACATACTAATCACATGCCATTTCCCCCCTATCATATTTATTCGACAATAACTTTTTTATACCTGATTATTTTTCAAAAAAAATTACACCATAAAACTCAGCGTTTTTTATCTTTCCAACGAGTATACTACTGATATACTTTTCGAAAAATAATTAACTGGGTTTTATGGCGTTTTTCTGAACTGGGTGTTTTATGGCGTTTTAGATTAGGTATTTTCATGGCGTTTTTCTGAACTAGGTGTTTTTATGGTGTTTTAACTAGGTATTTTCATGGCGTTTTTCTGAACTGAGTGTTTTATAGCGTTTTCAACTGAGTTTTTTCATGGCATTTTTCTGAACTGGGTGTTTTATGGCGTTTTTAACTGGGTATTTTCATGCTGTTTTTCTGAAGTGAGTGCTTTTATGGCGTTTTATTTGAACACCCATATCATGTGAGTGGGTTTTTTTGACAATATTACCCCTTAGTATAATTTAGCATCAATGCCACATGTCATCACCAAAATCGTTCTCACACTTTTCAGCGTTCTCTCTAAATCCTGACCCTATATATATATATATATATATGATAGAGATCATTTCAGAACTTCTAAATATTTGAGAACTTACAGAACTAATCAGGACCATTCAATTTGTGATATCAGTGTAATAAAATTAATGCTTCATCAACCAAAAATAAAGTTACGAAATGACCTGTATTACTAAAATTAGAGGGACTTAAAGTTGTTATGTCTTTAAGCACGACACTTGATGATGGACAGTTTCCTACACAACAAAATATGTAGTCATATAAAACATGTGAATCATAATATCTAATTTGAGAAATTGATAAACACGAAAAAAAAATCTTACCTGAATTGAACCATGAACACAATGGCATAAAAGTAAATAAATAGAAGATTGAGGAGATTAAATTGAAAGGATTTGGGTAGTACTGTAAATTTAACCTGTCTATAACCTCCCTCCCTGATATTTCTCTCAAACTATCTCTCTCTTCGTATACATGCATCCATTTTTTCATACAAAACTTAAAAATCCATAAGAATCCAAAACCGATGAGGGAGCTATTTGGAGAAAATGAAAAGATATTTGCGTTCCTCAAAATTAGTTCAAATTTAACAATATGAGATTTTATATGTAAATAATGATTTTCATTTCATGCTTTCACCAAAAAGCTTGCACAGCACCCTTAGGTGGAATTTTGTAAGTTTTCTTTTCCTCCAATTTTTTTATATACGTCTCACTTTTAATTAACTACTAACTATTTAGTTTAATTTGTTTAGAAATCATTTAATCATTTTATTTTGTTTGCCTGGTGTTTCATTCCTGAGATTTGTAACTTAGGTGTTTGATTAAATGTTAACATATATGTAAATACTTTAGTAACATATATCCAAGTAGTCGACATAAACATATGTTAAACATGGTTTACAAATAATCATTGTTCCAGATTAACTTTTTAATAGTTTAGCATTTAAACTATCTTTAGATTTCTATTTCATGTATTATTTACCATTCTAAGATACAAATTTTTAAATACTGAAGTTATTTAAAATAATCGGCAAGTTCTTAGCTTTTGATCCTATTGTTATTTACCTAGTTTTTGTTATTACATTTTATGATAGTTTTTGTGATTGTAGGTTTCTAATCCATTTGAGGCGTTCATATTGCTTCCGAAACACTTGGGAAAATCAACGGAAAAAGAAAGGGGCGAATGAAAATGCTTCTGTTGGTTAAAAAAAACTATTTAAGTTTTGAATACTTTGAATGTACACATATGTAAACATCTATTTTTGTGTTACATACTCATATGGATATCCATTGTTGGTACATTTCTGTCTATCGCCTCCGTCAATCTAGTCCGTAGCAGAAACTGAAGAAAACTTGCATTATATTGTAATATCTTGTTAGTAAAGGCAAGGTGACATAATTGTAAATAAGGAGAGTCTCTTTATATCATTTGCCTATAAATAGAACCCTTAGGGTTAGGATTTAGAACTTTTGCAACTTTTGACACTTTTGCCATTTGGAGACTTGAAGAGCTCTAGTGTTAGAGAGAGAAGCTAGAGAAAGAAAGTGCTCCACGTGATTCAGGTGCTTTGTACGATTTCAGATCTGTTAATAGAATCACCGATTATATTACGTTCTCGTGTGTTCGGTCACGTTCGTGTACGGATTCCGCACGTCACACGTTCGGTTCGCAGTCGTTTCGGAGTCAAAACCGGTCCTAACAAGTGGTATCAGAGCAGGAGCTCGATTGCACGGATCAAACGCACGAATTCGCACGGAAATTGATCAGATTCAGATCGAAATGTCATTCAGATTTGTCAAATTTCTTCACTCTTACATTTCTTCACGTTTTTAACTGAAAATCGCCAAATTAAACGAGTTTTAACGGTTCAAAATTGCTGATTTTTGAATATGTTATGCGAAAACCTTTGATCTAAAAGCCTACAAATTTTCAGATCTTAATTCAAAGCCGTTTGAAAGAAATCTAAAATTTTCTGTTCGAAAAAGTTGATAAAATGGGTACTGTTGCTGTTCATGTTTCACTTGAATGCCGACCGATCGGTTAGTTGACCGATCGGCTAGCTGTCCGAACCAAAGCATTCCTTCATAACTTTCATTTAATTGTTTGACTTTGTTGACTGCTGATCGATCGAACAGCAATCCGTTCCATTGCAACACTTTACATAGCATTTAAAATAGTTGACTTGATTGACTGCTGACCGATCGGACAGCAGTCTGATCGAACGCCTGTCCGATCCATAACATCACATTTTAAAGACTTTGACTTTGTTGACCTAACCGAACGGACAGCTGTCCGAACGGCTAGCGTCCCAACCGATCGGCTAGCATCCCAACCGAACGGTCAGCAAATCATTTCATAACATCTCACCTTTTAAGCCACTTAAGTCAACATTGCTATCTTTCTTGGTCAACTCTGTTATAATTGTCAGTCAACATTTTAGGTCTGCCTGTTAGTTCACGTGATCATAAAGATTCGATCAAGTTTGTATAATGTCAGTGGGTCATTAATTAGTGCATGTGTTCTTGTATGAGGAATTGTTGATATATGTGATGAATTAAACGGATTGTCGGCCATAATAGATTGTTGCATGTGAGAATTTATTAAAAGTCAAAGTGACAACGCCAACCGATCGATCAAGAATTTTGTCATTTTGTGACATCAAACGGACAGCATCAACGTGCCAGCCGATCGATCAAGCATCTTTTGTCTTTTGTGACATTGCTTGAAGTGCAAGCCGATCGAACAGCATATTGTTTTGTCGTGTAGTGCTGATCGATCGAACAGAGGGTCGAACGGACAACCAACCGATTCAAGATACAATCCCAGCCGATCGGACAGCTTTACCACCCGATCGGACAACAAGTTGACTTTCGTTGACTCACTTGATCGAATACCCGTTCGATCGACCGGCACACTGTCCGATCGAACAGCACCCTGTCCGATCGAACAACACTCTGTCCGATCGACCAGCATCCCGTCCGATCGACCAGCATCCTATCCAATCGACCAGCACCCGGTCCGATCGAACAGCTTTTCCGTCCGATCGACCAGAGCAGGAGCTCACTGTTGACTTTTGTTGACTCACTCGATCGGATACTCGTCCGTTTCAGTTGTTTGATATTTTTGTTGTAACTAATCATTATTATTTGATTGTCTCTTGTGTTGTGATTTACGAGGTGTGAATATCGAGGAAATAAAATCATGGCTGAAATAAAGGAGTGAAGAAACGCTAGATAATTGACTGGGATCAAATTACCTATGGGGGTTTGAATCTGCATAAAAGGGGGGTTGTTCTCTCTCGTTTGACTCGATGCTACTGACCTTCTTCTCCGGTAAACTCTGCAAAACAAAGCACCGTTAGTCTCGTCAAGGGGAGAAGAGGGGTTCTCTCCTTGACCCGACTCCGACGTGAGAATAAGTATGTGTTTATGAAGAAGAAGAAGTATTGACGAAGTGTGTGTAACTTAACTTTCATACCTGAATTGTTCTCATATTTATAGCCGGGAGTTTTGGGCGGGAAAACTCGTTGGTGAAATGTTGACGGAAGATGCTAACCCCGTGAGCGGTTACATTTCCTTCTGTTAAGCTTCTCGATCCGACTTGAGTGCACACGGATCGCTGTTTGGATCTGTGGCTGAGGGTTTGCCATGTGGAAAGTGATCAAGTGGAGGTTTCTCTCCAATTACATACCATCATCGTGATTTCAGGGATGCCTGAGGTGATGACACGTGTCCAGACGGTTGTAACCGTTTAGTGGTGCACGATTGGGTCCTTCTAGAAGGTTATTGCCATGATCTTGTGTGACACTTTATCGTGTGGCACCAATTGGGTAAATAATATCCAAGTCTGGATATTATTAGGCGGAAGTGTTTAACTTAGGATTTTCATCCTTTGCTTATGGAGGAGAGCGCAAGGATTTATGATTTCCTTTTGGCGCACAAGTATTGTCTGCTATCTGTCTCTTAAGCCTTCTTTGTAGGACCAGTGCGCGGCCGCGCAAGGTTAAAAAGGGCTGAAAGACGAGGTTGTGGTATGGTCCTAAGTACTTGTTACTGTGACAACCCGCACTAAACCAGGTATCCGTACAACTTAATTAATGATTAATTACTACTTGATTACTGTGCTTGATTGAACTAGCTGATAAACTGCTACCTGCATACTGATACATGCACTTACTTGCATCATACTTTATTTGCTGTCACTACATTGATTACATACTGAACCCTAGTGACAAACTTGATGCACAAAAAGCACAGTAGCACTAAACGGATACACAGTGAACATGCTGATATAACCAGCATCAGGCAAATACTGCCTCTAAGGCCTGTTAAGAGCCTCACATATTTTAGCTACACTGGTAGTGAGTGTAGGATATAAGGGTTGTGTTACCGCGTCTCTAGGGATAAGATACACTGATTCGGATGTGCCAAGAACGTACTTTAAGTACCAAACACAGCACTTTAATAATTTAACCAGCTTCTAGCTGACTAGTAAAGTGCCAGAAAATGAGAAAATAACACTAGACACTTTCTAAAGTGTCGGGAAAACCAATGGTGTCACTAAAAATGTATTAACGACACTTTAAAGCGTTACAAAAGACTTTAACGGATTACTATCCAACCGAACAACCGGACTATACCCGGGACATGAAAATATTAGTATTTTTACTATTATTATTTTTCTGAGCCAGTTAGGGTCCCTGATTACCCTAACACCCGTCATAACACGCTTTATATAACTAACAAGGTTAGATACTTGGTTAACTAACTTAACTAAACTAATTAACCTAACCACCTAATTAAAATCGGACCAAGGACCCCCCCCCCCCCCCAAACCGAATTGGTTACCTAGGGGGCACCACCTTGTACTTATGATCTTGGTCAATCTAAATTGTCTAGTATCTTTGTGACACTTTATCCATGGGGTAATAACACAAGATTTTATCTATAAATACCCACATAATCACTAGAGATAATCACTTCACTTATCAACACACTCCAACTCTCTCTCTTGCTCCCTTTGGTTCTCGGCCGAACACCCCACCAACCGCCACCATACTTTCGGTTCTTGCTTTCATCATTCCATCATCATTCAAGCTTCACAAGTTGCGTATTAGGAGCTTTGGTGCACTCGGAACACGAAGGACCACTCCCGTTGGCTTTTATCCACGCGTTTTTCATCAAAGATCTTCCCTAGCCCCGAGCTAGAGGTATATTGTTTAAAACTTGTTTTTACACTCATCTAAAGTGGTTAAAAGGATTATTGTCGGTTGAATCTCGTTATATTAAAAGATGATGCATTAAAGTCTAGTAAAATCACAAAAGTGGTGGTTAATAGCATATAACTTGTGTAAAAATCGTAGGACTTGAAATATGTGATTCTTGTGACCCGATCTATGATGTGGTAGCTCGGATCGCCGTTTAACCCGACTTTGTAAAATCACGTATCATCACATAAGCTCGTTTTTGAAAGATACAAGGGTTAAAGGTGAAACACTACCACATTTAGAGCATGAACTTGTGTAGAAATATTTTTCTTGTGTAAAAGTGATTTAACCGGTAAAATGGTGTTTAAAACTAGCGGATCTACGTATCCGCAAGTGGTATTTTTGAAAGACCACACTTTAAAGAAATCATGTTTTTTCTAAAGATGGATCTTACACTAATAAATATGATTTTATAAACCACAAGTGTGTAGACACTTGTGAAATGGAAAGATCCGACAAATAACTATTTTTGGGAAAATGACTAGAAGTTGTAAAGACGAATTTCTTTAAACACGGGGTTTTTACAAGATTGAAGTTACTTTATATAAGGATCCACATATATAAAGGTGATTTACATTAAAGTTGCGGAAAAACTACAAGTTCATGCGATTATGCACATTTACATACTTGTCGACTAGTTTGTTGTGTCGGAAATTGTTTGATTGAATAAAGAAGATTGTTGAATTGAATTGTTAAAAGAAAATGATACGCTTGAAAGCGTGGCCACCTCCAGTTACAGAGGAAACTCTGGCGAAATTTTCTAAAAACCTAACACTTAGACTTTTTACACAACAAGTGTTAGAACTATTTTTGGACATACTTTCGAAACATAAATTTCGCCAGCACTATATTTTACTAAATATTCGGAGGTGGGGTTTTCACAAAGATTAACGTGATAAAGATATTGTCACAACACTGTTTATGATTATTTTGTGAAATACATAAATATTATTTTAGAGTGAAAATAATATTTACAAGCGTTAATGATTCCAAAACTTTGCGAACGCTTACACAAACATATAAGTTACACCGGTAATTACATTACCACAAGATTGACAAAACGTAACTTACGCACATGTATTGTATCCCCCATCCTTGGGAAGAAGAATAACTACCAAGTGTATACGGAACATAAACACGAAATAGTTGTCTAACTATTTCCCAAAGACATAAACTATAAAGCTAAGGCACGGCCGTCCGTCTAATAGAATTAGCACTTGTAGGTCGTTGCACAGCTTACTGTATTGGAGACACTTGGTAGAGACGCGCATTCACTGTGAGTTCATGTCCCCCTTTTCTCTAACTGTTTTCAGTTTACTTAACTGCGGGGGTGAAATACATGTTACTTTGTTTACAAGTACTTTAATACACGGTATGATAACGTAAGGAGGTTTTAGATCATGTGAATGGGTAGGCGGAAACTTGAGGCTATTAATCCTCAGGGTAGGACCGAGGGACAGGAGCGGTAGATCTATCTGGGTGTAGCGAGCCCAGCCCCAGGCCAAACAGAACGGACCTCGGGGTGACTTTGTGCCCAACGCATAAATCCGCTAGGTTTGAGTCTTCCTACTTGCATTTCACAACATGCTAATGGCCTTGCAAACCATTGGTGATCACAAGTCCTCTTACACTGCTACATACCAGGAAACTTTTATACTTACAAGTGTTTTACTTACTCACTTACACATGAACTCGCTCAACATTATTGTTGATTTTTCAACTCACATGTATTTCAGGGAATTAAACGGATCTGGCACGGTATGGAACGTTTTCCGCTGCACTTGTCATGGAGTCATCAGGGTTTAGGGGATGTGTCTCTTTCCTGGACAAGACACAGCCCTTAAACCACGTTTATGTTATGTTTTAGTTTGTAATGTTGCTGAACAAGGTTATGGTTGCATGTTAAAAACAATGGTATTGTATGTTGTTTTCTAAACTTAATGGATGACTTGCATGGTTTTTAAATTCATATAGCTTGTTATGATTAAGCTATGGTATTAAGAAGTCACACCAAAATTAACCACGCTTCCGCAAAGCCAGGGTGTGACAGCTTGGTATCAGAGCTCTGATCATAGCGAACTAGGATTCTGTCTCGAGTCTAGACTATGATCACTAGGGCTCTCACGAAAACATTTTTCTGCATACCACTTAAGTCCAGATCCACAACTTTTTACAAACAAATGTTGAGCACATTTTATTAATTATAAGTTCAGCTTGGAGGGCTGAGGATCGATCTGGAGGATCGAGGTGATTAAAGTAGTTGAGCACGTTGGTTTGTTATAGGATCGATCTGGAGGATCGAGATGGTCAAGGTAGTTGAGCACGTTGGTCTGTTATAGGATCGATCTGGAGGATCGAGATGGTCAAGGTAGTTGAACACGTTGGGTTGTTATAGGATCGATCTGGAGGATCGAGGTTTGGTTTAAGTAAAGGATAGAGCAGTCTTGTAGACTGGATGGTATTGGTTAGTAAGACTAGGAGGATTATGTGATGCCTTACTTGATGACTTATGTGATTACTTGATTGATGATTGACCATTTGTGCATATTTGTGTATATGTTACAGACACATGGATTCTGCAGACACTGGTGGTTCAGGCACCACAGGCCCGAGGCCTATCGTTTCAGACGACATTGAGTCATCGGAGCACGAGGTTTACACGTCAGACTTCACCAGCACGGATGATGACGACTTTCAGCCATTCGCCTTACCCGACGGCGTTGATGAGCTCCCAGATGATCTTCCGGCTGGGGATTTACCACTCGCGGTGATCCCTGCACCTGTACCCCTTGCATATTACCCTGCTTTACCCATCGACGACGAGGAGGACGACGTCGATATGTTTGAGGAGGAGCCTTTGGAGGATGCTCAGGGCGAGGCCCTACCTGCTGTTGCTCCCTTACTGATCGCAGATGCTCCGGCTGCGGAGTCACCTGCTCATTCCCCAGTCGCGGACTCCTTTGAGTCTGTGGCTTCTGTACCCACACATGCCCATAGTGCGCAGCACTTCTCCCATGGGTCCGATTCTGACCAGGCTTTTTCTGTTGCTTCCATACCTGGACTTGTTTTTTACCACGACGACGAGGAGGATTCAGATCCTATGTCCCCACCAGGATTTGATCCTGACCGTGATTTAGAGTATGTCCCGATGGACGAGTTGATGGAGGACCCAGTAGACGTTGTTGACCCTTTTGATCCGATTGATCCTGATTTTGATTTTGACATGGCGTTTGATGACTTTGAGCCTGCCATTGCACCTGAGCAGGCAGCTGCCATTGACCCTTTACCAGAGCATGACCCTGTGCATGCTGATGTACCTTTTGAGCCCATTGCTGATGATCACCACATAGATGTTCCTGTTGATCCCATTGGTCCTTTACCCGTTGTTGCTGTACCAGTTGACCCCCCTCTCGAGCACTTGGCACCCGTTCACCCTGTTGTTGCTCCCTTATTTGATCCCGTTCCCATAGAGCCTGGACATGCACCGTTCGCGGCTCATATGGATCCACCGGACGAGTCTGCCCAGCATGGCTGGATACCGGCAGACGAGGACGTTCCCCCATTCCCTCCACAGATTCCTGTTGCACCACATACTGACTTTTCGTTTCAGGTTCCTATGTTTACACCTCCAGCAGGGCCTGGAGAGGGCTCTTCAGCACACCCTGATGGGCATGTACCGATGCCCATGCCTTTCGTGCCTCAGATTCCTTTTGTTCCACCTACTACAGCTCCTTTTGGGGTGGCACCCTTTGACCCCACACGTGAGCCACTGCTGTGGTCACCGTTTTCCCCCATGCCACCCACTGATCCATACCACAGGTTCCACGTGGGACACACCATTGAGGATGTATTGATGTCCTTTGTACACCAGCATGAGTCGCATGAGCAGCGACTACAGGAGTTGGAGAGAGCCCGTCTGCAGCCATGTCAGTGCCATGGCCGGGTACCCTCTCCGTTACAGCCGTTCCGACCATTACCCCCTGACTATGCTGCTCGTCTTACTACTTTGGAGCAGCAGATTGCTTCCATTATTCGTACACAGCAGGCGATGGAGGCGGACTGGTTACAGTTGCGCCGTTTGTTTTATACCCACTTTCCTCCTCCACCACCATCTACTTAGAGCTCATCGGTGCCACTTGGGTAGGCGAGGTGATAAGGCGGCGATTGCTTTTTGATTGCACAGCATTTTGGGGAGACTACGTTATGACTTGACTTTTGTTATGTACTTGATGTTGTATTGATACTGATGTAGCTTTTGACAGGGGTTATGTAGCCCCTAGTGATTGATGATTGTATGTATACACTTACGATGTGGTCTCATTTATATGGCAATCGCAGTTTTCTCACCATATTCTAATTCACTTGGTTACTTGCTTATACTTTATGACATGGAATGTTGTGTGATTGATATTTGTGATATGTGATAACATGAGATGTTATGTGATTATACTATTACTACCGTTATATACGTACACTATATTACGAACTGATTTACGTATTATAACCACGGAGCCTTACTATGGCCTAACCAACCTAAACCATCTTTTAGAAGATGCCGCCAAAACGCGAACCAAACATGCCAACAAACGAGGCAGAACTGCAACAGATCATTGCCGCTGCCATAGCACAGTACGCAGCATCTCAGCCAGGAGCAAGCGGAAGTGTTAATCAAGGCAATAACAATCCACCTCACGGTAATACCACGCCATTCGAACCTACCATGAACTAGTTGGAGGTTTTAGCGATGATGCTAATGCCAAACACATGTTTTAACATACGTGCAGGATGCACCTACAAGCAGTTCTTAGACTGCAAACCAGTTAACTTCGATGGCACAGGAGGTGCAGTTGCCTTTACCCGCTGGGCTGAGAAAACCGATTCTGTCTTACGCATGAGCAAGTGTGCTGAGGATCAGCAAGTCACGTACATTTCAGGGCTGTTTTTAGACGGCGCCCTATCTTGGTGGAACTTACAAGTCCAAACACTAGGCGAAGCTGCCGCCTACGCCCTGACTTGGGCCGAGTTGAAAGAACTGATGCGCAAGAAGTACTGTTCACGCGCAGAAATTCAAAGGTTGGAGACTGAATTTTGGCACTTAAAAATGGATGGTCCGAAAGTAGCAGAGTACGTTCAGAGGTTTCATGACCTATCTCAAGTGGTTCCTTACATGGTTACGCCTGAATACAAGCGAATCGAGCGCTTCATTTGGGGTTTGGCTCCCCAAATAATAAGCATGGTAACCTCCTCCAAACCAGCGACTATCACTGAAGCCATCGATTTGAGTGTGGCTCTCACCGAGGAGGGGATTCGTTTAAACAAGTTTGGTGATGTAAAGGCAAAAGAGAAAGAGACTCATGTTGAGTCGTCAGGAAGTAACAAAAGAAAGTTTTCGAACTTCAAACAAAGTGTTGGCAGTGTTGGTAAGAAAGGGGAAACGAACGCACCAGCTCAGATTACAGCTGGTAGTGGAAGGAAAGGAAGGGGATATATGGGCACCCAGCCCAAGTGTAATGCATGCCAGCGTCACCATTCTGGCCGATGTGGGTTGAGGGTATGTGATTCGTGTGGAAAACCTGGCCACTTGAAGGATTCTTGTTGGGCCACTGCCGGCCGTGGAGGCCAGGGAGGATATGGAAATAGGAATGATAACCGTGGTGGAAATGGGAATCGCCCGCAAGGAAATTTTGGAGGAAACAGAAACCGAAGCAACAATGTAAATCGGGGTGGCAACGCCAACCAGAACAACACCCCAGCTGGAAACGGGGATGGAAACGGGCAGAGACTCGGATGCTACAACTGCGGGGAAATCGGGCATTTTAAGAAAGACTGCCCAACGTTGAATCAGGCCCGTGGTAGAGTGTTCCAACTAGAAGCCAGGGAAGCACGCCAAG
The DNA here is from genome assembly GCA_030545235.1 of Helianthus tuberosus. NCBI lineage: Eukaryota > Viridiplantae > Streptophyta > Magnoliopsida > Asterales > Asteraceae > Helianthus > Helianthus tuberosus. The sequence continues at coordinate 78,354,821 of CM060417.1, read as the reverse complement.
ATCCTAATGTCGTTACGGGTACGTTCCCTATCAATCAACGCTATGCATCCGTTTTATTTGATACTGGTGCCGATTATAGCTTCGTATCGCTATAATTTAAGAATATGCTTGGGTTAGCTGCTAATAAGTTAGACATACCCTACTCGATCGAATTAGCTAATGGAAAGTTAGTTGGAGCCGACGAAGTAATCAGAGGTTGTGTGATAGAATTGGGAGAACGCGAGTTTACGTTGGATCTACTACCAGTCCAATTGGGAAGCTTCGATGTGGTGGTAGGAATGGATTGGTTATCCGGAAACAAGGCTGAGATAGTATGTCACGAGAAAGTTGTTCATATCCCTACTGATGATGGTGAGACAATTGTGGTTCACGGAGAGAAGCGTGACACACCGCTAAGGTTTATCAGCTACTTGAAAGCAAGGAAGTGTTTACAAAAAGGATGTGTTGCTTTTCTGGCACACATCGTAGACAAGAAGGCTGCCGAGCCAAGGATTGAAGACATCCCTGTCGTAAGGGAGTATCCAGAAGTCTTCCCGGAAGACTTACCCGGACTGCCACCTCAGAGGCAAGTGGAGTTTCACATCGACTTAGTTCCAGGCGCAGCACCTGTGGCTAAGGCACCTTATAGACTTGCGCCGTCAGAGATGCAGGAATTGTCGACACAGCTTCAAGAGTTGTTAGATAAGGGATTTATCCGACCAAGCTTCTCGCCTTGGGGAGCTCCGGTCTTGTTTGACAAGAAGAAAGACGGAAGTTTCCGCATGTGTATTGACTACAGAGAATTGAACAAGCTGACGATCAAGAACAGGTACCCTCTGCCAAGAATCGATGACCTGTTCGACCAACTTCAAGGTTCAAGCTGTTACTCTAAGATCGATCTTCGATCTGGATACCATCAACTGAGGATACAGGAGGAAAGCATCCCGAAAACAGCCTTCCGAACTCGTTATGGACACTACGAGTTCCTTGTTATGCCGTTTGGTTTGACAAACGCACCTGCAGTGTTTATGGACTTGATGAATAGAGTTTGCAAGCCATACTTAGACAAGTTCGTAATTGTATTCATCGACGACATCCTGATTTACTCAAAGACGAAGGCTGAACACGAACAACATCTTAGAACCATATTGGAGCTGCTAAAGCAAGAACAACTGTACGCCAAATTCTCCAAGTGCGAGTTTTGGCTACGCGAAGTCCAGTTTCTTGGACATGTGGTTAATGGGGATGGAATTCATGTTGATCCCACAAAGATCGAGGCAATCAAGAATTGGGAAACGCCTACAACGCCAACCGAGATTCGACAATTCTTGGGCTTGGCTGGCTACTATCGAAGGTTCATCGAGGATTTTTCGAAAATCGCTCAACCGTTGACACTCCTGACCCAGAAGGATAAGACGTTTGATTGGGGAATCAAACAGGACGAAGCATTTCAGATACTGAAAGATAAGCTCTGCAACGCGCCAATCTTAGCTCTACCGGAAGGTACCGACGATTTCGTGGTATACTGCGACGCATCGCGTCAGGGATTGGGTTGTGTGTTGATGCAACGCCAAAAGGTCATTGCTTACGCATCACGCCAACTGAAAGTGCACGAAAAGAATTATACCACACACGATTTAGAGCTTGGCGCAGTAGTTTTCGCTTTAAAGATCTGGAGACACTACCTGTATGGTACGAAATGCACAATCTTCACAGATCACAAAAGCCTACAAAATATATTTAACCAGAAGGAGCTGAATATGAGGCAAAGACGCTGGGTCGAATTATTGAACGATTACGACTGCGAGATAAAGTATCACCCAGGGAAGGCGAATGTAGTCGCCGATGCCCTAAGTCGTAAAGAAAGAATCAAGCCCATAAGGGTTAGAGCTTTGGAAATGATTGTACGAACCGACCTCCCCTTGCGCATTCGTGCTGCACAAAAGGAAGCTCTCAAGGAGGGAAACCTTGAGGAAGAATATCTCCGGGGAATGGAGAAGCTTTTGGTACCAAACGAGGAAGGGACGTTATGTTTTGAGAAAAGGATTTGGGTTCCTCTGTTTGGTGGATTAAGAGGAGTTATTTTCGACGAAGCGCACAAGTCACGGTACTCTATCCACCCTGGATCGGATAAGATGTACCAGGATCTCAAAGATTACTATTGGTGGCCTAGGATGAAAGGCGACGTTGCTGTTTACGTGGGCAAATGTTTAACATGCGCTAAGGTCAAGGCGGAATACCAGAAGCCTTCGGGACTTCTGCAACAACCGGAGATTCCCAAATGGAAGTGGGAACAAATCTCCATGGATTTTGTTACAAAACTGCCAAAAACGCCAAGAGGCCATGATATGATTTGGGTGATTGTTGACCGCCTAACAAAGTCCGCACACTTTCTGCCAATCAAGGAGAAAGACAGTACTAGTAAACTTGCGGAAATTTACTTGAGAGAGATCGTAGCACGACATGGAGTACCTCTCTCGATCATCTCTGAAAGAGACGGAAGATTTGTGTCAAGAATATGGAAATCTTTCCAAGAATCTTTTGGCTCACAATTGAATCTGAGCACTGCATTCCATCCGCAAACTGATGGCCAGAGCGAGCGAACGATACAAACTTTGGAAGACATGCTGAGGGCATGTGTTATGGATTTAGGCGGTAGCTGGGATAAACACTTACCTTTGGTCGAATTTTCATACAACAACAGCTACCACACCAGTATTGGTGTCGCGCCATTTGAGGCCCTATACGGACGCAAGTGCCGATCACCACTATGTTGGTCTGACGCGGGTGATAGGCAGCTTGCTGGTCCCGAAATCGTCCAAGAGACGACAGACAAGATTGCGCGAATTCTTAAACGCATCGAAGCCGCTCGCCACAGACAAAAGGCCTACGCGGATCCAAACCGGAAACATGTGGATTTTCAAGTTGGGGAAATGGTTTTACTGAAGGTATCACCCTGGAAAGGGGTGGCGCGCTTTGGAAAGCGTGGAAAGTTAAATCCTCGCTACATTGGTCCCTTCAGAATTCTGGAAAGAATTGGGACAGTAGCATACAAGTTGGACCTACCCGCTGAACTAAATGGTGTTCACGATACATTTCATGTATCCAATTTAAAGAAAAGTCCAACTCAAATTGACGTTGCCATTCCTATCGACGAGATTCATATTGACGACACGCTCCACTTTGTTGAAGAACCTGTTGAGGTCACGGATTGGAAAGTTAACAAGACCCGCCGGAGCAGTGTCAAACTCGTCAAAGTACGTTGGAATGCCAGACATGGTCCTGAATTCACATGGGAACGTGAGGACCGGATGAAAGAGAAATACCCCCACCTATTTCCTAAGAACTCTGCTTCTACAAGCAGGACTTAAATTTCGGGACGAAATTTATTTAACGGGGGGAGAATGTGACAACCCGCACTAAACCAGGTATCCGTACAACTTAATTAATGATTAATTACTACTTGATTACTGTGCTTGATTGAACTAGCTGATAAACTGCTACCTGCATACTGATACATGCACTTACTTGCATCATACTTTATTTGCTGTCACTACATTGATTACATACTGAACCCTAGTGACAAACTTGATGCACAAAAAGCACAGTAGCACTAAACAGATACACAGTGAACATGCTGATATAACCAGCATCAGGCAAATACTGCCTCTAAGGCCTGTTAAGAGCCTCACATATTTTGGCTACACTGGTAGTGAGTGTAGGATATAAGGGTTGTGTTACCGCGTCTCTAGGGATAAGATACACTGATTCGGATGTGCCAAGAACGTACTTTAAGTACCAAACACAGCACTTTAATAATTTAACCAGCTTCTAGCTGACTAGTAAAGTGCCAGAAAATGAGAAAATAACACTAGACACTTTCTAAAGTGTCGGGAAAACCAATGGTGTCACTAAAAATGTATTAACGACACTTTAAAGCGTTACAAAAGACTTTAACGGATTACTATCCAACCGAACAACCGGACTATACCCGGGACATGAAAATATTAGTATTTTTACTATTATTATTTTTCTGAGCCAGTTAGGGTCCCTGATTACCCTAACACCCGTCATAACACGCTTTATATAACTAACAAGGTTAGATACTTGGTTAACTAACTTAACTAAACTAATTAACCTAACCACCTAATTAAAATCGGACCAAGGACCCCCCCCCCCCAAACCGAATTGGTTACCTAGGGGGCACCACCTTGTACTTATGATCTTGGTCAATCTAAATTGTCTAGTATCTTTGTGACACTTTATCCATGGGGTAATAACACAAGATTTTATCTATAAATACCCACATAATCACTAGAGATAATCACTTCACTTATCAACACACTCCAACTCTCTCTCTTGCTCCCTTTGGTTCTCGGCCGAACACCCCACCAACCGCCACCATACTTTCGGTTCTTGCTTTCATCATTCCATCATCATTCAAGCTTCACAAGTTGCGTATTAGGAGCTTTGGTGCACTCGGAACACGAAGGACCACTCCCGTTGGCTTTTATCCACGCGTTTTTCATCAAAGATCTTCCCTAGCCCCGAGCTAGAGGTATATTGTTTAAAACTTGTTTTTACACTCATCTAAAGTGGTTAAAAGGATTATTGTCGGTTGAATCTCGTTATATTAAAAGATGATGCATTAAAGTCTAGTAAAATCACAAAAGTGGTGGTTAATAGCATATAACTTGTGTAAAAATCGTAGGACTTGAAATATGTGATTCTTGTGACCCGATCTATGATGTGGTAGCTCGGATCGCCGTTTAACCCGACTTTGTAAAATCACGTATCATCACATAAGCTCGTTTTTGAAAGATACAAGGGTTAAAGGTGAAACACTACCACATTTAGAGCATGAACTTGTGTAGAAATATTTTTCTTGTGTAAAAGTGATTTAACCGGTAAAATGGTGTTTAAAACTAGCGGATCTACGTATCCGCAAGTGGTATTTTTGAAAGACCACACTTTAAAGAAATCATGTTTTTTCTAAAGATGGATCTTACACTAATAAATATGATTTTATAAACCACAAGTGTGTAGACACTTGTGAAATGGAAAGATCCGACAAATAACTATTTTTGGGAAAATGACTAGAAGTTGTAAAGACGAATTTCTTTAAACACGGGGTTTTTACAAGATTGAAGTTACTTTATATAAGGATCCACATATATAAAGGTGATTTACATTAAAGTTGCGGAAAAACTACAAGTTCATGCGATTATGCACATTTACATACTTGTCGACTAGTTTGTTGTGTCGGAAATTGTTTGATTGAATAAAGAAGATTGTTGAATTGAATTGTTAAAAGAAAATGATACGCTTGAAAGCGTGGCCACCTCCAGTTACAGAGGAAACTCTGGCGAAATTTTCTAAAAACCTAACACTTAGACTTTTTACACAACAAGTGTTAGAACTATTTTTGGACATACTTTCGAAACATAAATTTCACCAGCACTATATTTTACTAAATATTCGGAGGTGGGGTTTTCACAAAGATTAACGTGATAAAGATATTGTCACAACACTGTTTATGATTATTTTGTGAAATACATAAATATTATTTTAGAGTGAAAATAATATTTACAAGCGTTAATGATTCCAAAACTTTGCGAACGCTTACACAAACATATAAGTTACACCGGTAATTACATTACCACAAGATTGACAAAACGTAACTTACGCACATGTATTGTATCCCCCATCCTTGGGAAGAAGAATAACTACCAAGTGTATACGGAACATAAACACGAAATAGTTGTCTAACTATTTCCCAAAGACATAAACTATAAAGCTAAGGCACGGCCGTCCGTCTAATAGAATTAGCACTTGTAGGTCGTTGCACAGCTTACTGTATTGGAGACACTTGGTAGAGACGCGCATTCACTGTGAGTTCATGTCCCCCTTTTCTCTAACTGTTTTCAGTTTACTTAACTGCGGGGGTGAAATACATGTTACTTTGTTTACAAGTACTTTAATACACGGTATGATAACGTAAGGAGGTTTTAGATCATGTGAATGGGTAGGCGGAAACTTGAGGCTATTAATCCTCAGGGTAGGACCGAGGGACAGGAGCGGTAGATCTATCTGGGTGTAGCGAGCCCAGCCCCAGGCCAAACAGAACGGACCTCGGGGTGACTTTGTGCCCAACGCATAAATCCGCTAGGTTTGAGTCTTCCTACTTGCATTTCACAACATGCTAATGGCCTTGCAAACCATTGGTGATCACAAGTCCTCTTACACTGCTACATACCAGGAAACTTTTATACTTACAAGTGTTTTACTTACTCACTTACACATGAACTCGCTCAACATTATTGTTGATTTTTCAACTCACATGTATTTCAGGGAATTAAACGGATCTGGCACGGTATGGAACGTTTTCCGCTGCACTTGTCATGGAGTCATCAGGGTTTAGGGGATGTGTCTCTTTCCTGGACAAGACACAGCCCTTAAACCACGTTTATGTTATGTTTTAGTTTGTAATGTTGCTGAACAAGGTTATGGTTGCATGTTAAAAACAATGGTATTGTATGTTGTTTTCTAAACTTAATGGATGACTTGCATGGTTTTTAAATTCATATAGCTTGTTATGATTAAGCTATGGTATTAAGAAGTCACACCAAAATTAACCACGCTTCCGCAAAGCCAGGGTGTGACAGTTACAAGGTTTTTGGGACCTTACCCCTTCAAGTCCCCCCAGTCTAGTGTTGCTCTTATGCAAGTAAGTGGAGCATTGGACTTATGAGAGGGAAATGATTTTTTTGGCGCGAAAGTAAGGAATCTTCTATGAGAAAATTTACTTTGCTTATTAAAAACTTTTAAGGGAAATTGTGATTTTTCCCTTTGTTGATTTGACCTTTTTTGTACTCACGATCTGACGTTTAATGTCGTCATTTGTAATAAAGAATTTATTGTTTGCGATACTTTTTCCTTCTTATCTTAGAATACGTACCGACGCCTGTTAGGCTCCATTTATGGGATCTGACATTTGTTTCAGTAGCGCCGTTTGGAAAGGACGTTTGACAGTTGATGATGATTACGTTTCCCTTTCCCGGGATAGCTTCTCTATATAAACTTTTGAGGGTTTTTATCCTTTCAACTCGTTTTGGAAATATGAAGGCGAAGCGTCTCTTTCGTACTCAGCGACTACTGGATGTTCTAAGGATTTTTGAGGCTGCCGAGGGTCTCTTGTTCCTTGCCGATTCACCCCACAGTGGTGGGTTCTGGTTCTGAAGCTTGCCGGAGATGAGAAACCGGTGTTTTCCGTTCATCCCACAGTGGTGGGTTCTGGTTCTGAAGCTTGCCGGCCGGAGGTTGTTGAAGAAGAGGCCGGTGTTTTATCTTTTGATGCCTTGATGGCACGTTTTCCGATGATTCAGCCCGGTGGATGTGAACTGGTGTATTATCGTCGGAAGAATCACCGTGTTGATCATGTGCCAGTTGTCGCTGATGGTCTTGCTGCTGATTAGGTCAGGTTTAGGGAATGATGTATCCCTTTTGTTTTGTAAGTATGTTTTCTTGCTTCTGGGATTTTTTTTGGAAGAACACTGTTCGTGTTCTTTGTAAACAGTCTTTGTTTTTGAAGTGACGTTGTGACACTTAATGATATTTTTTGATGCATTGTCATGCATGTATGTTTTGGTGGTTTGCTGACTTGTGTTTGGATTAGAATATGTTGCATATGTTTAATTGCTTTTAGTAGGTAGAGAGAATGAGAATGGTATTGTGCTCATGTGTGAACGTTTGTCTAAAAGGCGTGTGAGTTTTGCCTTTTTTGGACTGTTCATGAGGTGTACAATGTCTACCATATTGTTTTCGCGTAGACCAAAAGAATTATATGCAATTTGTAATAAACAGCAACATGCGGAAGGATGATGCTTGCATTGATAAGAGCGCAATGCCAATAATACAAAGTATAATAGAAAAATACATTGCCTGTATAGTTTCGTCTTCTTGGGATGTTTTGGCTTATATATAACACCTGCGCAGCTGTTGCGCGTTCCAGGTGCAGGGAACTAGTGTCCCATCAATTCTCTTTAGTGTGTAAGCGCCTTTGCCCAGAACTTTGTTAATGATGTATGGGCCTTCCCATCTTGGCGCTAATTTTCCTGGTTTTTTTTTGCGTTAGAAGCTTCATTGTCGCGTAAAACGAAGTCTCCCGGAACAAACGTGCACACGCGTACGCGCGCGTTATAGTATTTTTCAAGTTTGGATTTGTACCTTGCTTCTGTGATGGCGGCGTTTTCGCGCCTTTCCTCTAGAAGGTCTAAATCCATTCTTCGTTCTTGTTCGTTATTTTGTCTTTCCATGGCGAGCATGCGTGGTAATGGGAGACCAATCTCTGCTGGTATTACCGCTTCTGATCCATAGACAAGGCTGAATGGAGTTTCTCCCGTGCTAGTTTTTGGCATGGTGTGGTGTGCCCATAAGATGCTGGGGAGTTCATCGACCCATCCTCTGCGCGCTGTTCCGAGTCGTGCTTTTATGCCATCAACGATCTGTTTGTTAACACTCTCAACTTGGCCGTTGGCTTGTGGATGCGCCACAGAGGCAAAGTTGTGCTCGATCTTCATTTCTTTGAACCATTTTTGAAGATCCTCTGAGGCGAAGTTAGTGCCGTTGTCGGAGATGATGCGCAATGGTAATCCGAATCTGCAAATAATTTGTTCCCATATAAATTTGCGAATTACCATTGCCGTTGTTGAGGCTAGTGCCTTGGCTTCCACCCATTTTGTGAAATAGTCGACTGCCACAATTATGAATTTTACTGCGCCTGGCGCATCTGGGAATAGACCGACAAGATCAATGCCCCATTGCTGAAAAGGCCAAGCGGACGTAACTGGAATGAGTGGATTCTTTGGGCGAAGCGTTTTTGGCGCGTGGCACTGGCAGGCTGCGCATTTCCGTAGTAACTCGACCGCATCTACATGCATTCCTGGCCAGTAATAGCCTGCGTTCATTATTTTGGCGACTACCATGCGCGGTCCGGCGAGTATCCCACACAATCCTTCATGGATTTCCCTAACTAAGTACTGTGCGTCTGTTCTATCAATGCAGCGCAGGAGTGGTCCCATGAACGATTTCCGGTATAGAATCCCTTCCGCCATTTCATAGTTTATTGCTTTATTCTGGATTTTCCGGGCTTCTGCCTTCCCTTTCGGAAGTTTCCCATGTTGTAAGTACATAATGATCGGAGACATCCAGGATGGATTGCCGATCTCTATGACGTTTACTTGTTTGAGAGGGACGGAAAGGTTGGACAATACCTCGATGCGCACTTATTTTGCCAAGTATCTGAAGCTGGTGGCGGCCAGTTTGCTTAATGCATCTGCGTGTTTATTTTCGCTTCTGTTTATGTGATTGACCTTGAACGTTTGGAATTGGCTGATTAATATCCGCGCTTGCTCAAGGTATAACGCCATAGCTTCTCCTCTTGCATCATAGTGCCCATTAACTTGTTCGGCCACCAGTTTTGAATCGACATTAGCTTTGAGGTTTCTTGCCCCCATTTTAAGCGCTAAACGGAGACCTGCTAAGAACGCTTCATACTCCGCTTCATTGTTTGTATTTCGGAAATCCAGGCGTATGGCATAGGTAAGTTCGTGGTCATCTGGGCTGACCAGTCGAAGACCCGCACCTGCTCCGTCATCGTTGGAAGCGCCATCTGTGTGCAGAGTCCAGACCCTATCGTCGAAAACAGGAACAGGGTTCTGGATTGCCTCGCACTCTTGGACTTTGTTGATAGGAACTTCTGTGGCGAAATCTGCTAGGACTTGCCCCTTGATTGCCGGTCGCGGTCTATATAGGATATTGTATCCTCCGAGCTCAATAGCCCATTTGGCCAATCTTCCCGCGACGTCGGGTTTGGATAAGATCTGACCTAAATGGTAATTAGTGAGAACTGTGATGACATGACCCGAGAAATACCAACGTAAGCGCCGTGATGCATGTACTAGCGCTAAGACTAGTTTTTCTATCATTGAGTAACGTGTCTTTGGGCCAGTGAGCATTTTGCTTATATAGTAGATTGGAGTTTGGATGTTTTCTCGCTCTACCATTAATACTGCGCCTACCGCTACTTCCGCAACAGATAAATATAAGATCAGCGGCTCTTTTTCTTGTGGTGCTGTTAGCATCGGCAATTGAATTAAACATTCTTTCATTAGCTTGAAGGCTGCTTCCGCTTCGGGTGTCCACTGGAAGTGGGTTTTCTTGGCGCAATTTCGTAGTGTGCTGATGAATGGGTAGGATTTTGCTGCATGATTTGCCAAGAATCTATTCAAGGCTGCTAGACGTCCGGCGAGTCTTTGCATCTCTTTTATTGTTGCAGGTGATGGCATTAACTGGATGGCCTGCACTTTCTCCGGATTTACTTTAAAACCATCCCTTGTTACTATGAAACCTAGAAATTTCCCTTCTTCCATTCCGAAGGAACATTTCGTTGGGTTGAGCTTTAAGTTTACGCTGCGCAAGGAATCGAACGTGCGCTGGATATTTGCGAGCATTGTATCTTCCTCGTGGCTCATGATGACGAGGTCATCCATGTATACCTCGACTGTCTTACCGATGTCGCCTTTGAAGACCGTGTCCATTAGGAGCTGGTATGTTGCGCCTGCGTTGCGTAAGCCAAAGGGCATTTTTGTGTAACAGAAGATGCCCTTGTCTGTGTGGAATGCGGTCTTGTCTTCGTCCTCTTCTTTCATTTGGACCTGATGATAACCTTTATAACAGTCAAGAAAGCACTTCCATCAAAATGATGCTAGAGAGTCAACTTTTTTGTCTATTTCAGGAAGCGCGTAGCAATCTTTTAGGCATGCTTTATTCAGGTCTTTGAAGTCGACGTACATTCTCCATTCGCCACTGTGTTTTTGGACCATTACTGGATTCGCGACCCATGTATGGTATTGAACCTCGCGCAAGATTCCGGCATTAAGTAGCTCTGTCACTTGCTCGTCCATGGCTTTTGCTTTCTCATCGCTGAAGTTGCGCCTCCCCTGTGCGACAGGTTCTGCTGAGGGTCGGATGTTCAGACAATGTTGTGCTATATCGCGCGGAACCCCAGTCATGTCTGCTGGGCACCAGACGAATATGTCTTTATTGTTGGACAGCAGTTCTTTTAATTGTATTCGCGTTGCTGGGGAAATGGCGTGTCCTAGCAGGATGGTCTGTTCTGGATATTCATCGTTCAGAACCCATTTCTCCGGCTCATTTGATGCTGAGGGTTTGGCCACTTTTGCTGGTGGCTCATCGTCCACGTACATGACCTCTTTACTTGAGTATAGAATTGCAACTCCAGTTTCTGTTGGAAATCCGCATGCAGCATGTGGAATAGAAGTGATCATGCTGAATTCTCTTTGTGACCTTCTTCCGAGCAATACATCATGGCGTGATGTTGCCGGCATGACCATGAAATTTACTGTGACTGTGCGCGAATGCTCGCTATCAGATAGAGTCACAGGGAATACTATTTTCCCTAACGGGAATACAGCTTCATTACAAAATCCGGTAAGAGGGAAATCGACCGGCTCCAGACGTGCTTTATCTTCTGGATCGAGTTGTTTGAAGCATTTCTCGTATATGATATCCATCTAGCTTCCTGGATCTATAAATATATAGTCCGTTCGATAATGGCCGAAGATGCCAGTAATAATTACTGGTCGCTCTTCCTGGGGGCCTCCCGGAACAACAGGAAACACGACTTGCTGTTCTCGCCAATGCTGATCATGGTGTCGTTTGTTTGGCCTTCATGAAGGGCCTCCTTGTACCATGTTTATTTGTTTTGGTTTAGCTTTCTGATAGTTGATATCTCTTTATTGTTGACGTATCTCAACATAACTGTTAGATTGGATGTCCCATTGACAGGGTGTCTGTGGGTCCAACACTACAGTGTCAATTTCACCACCAGATCTGATGTTTGGGGACTCAGATCTGTTAATTTGTGTGAAAATTGTGCTTAAAGCAACCTGGCATCTGCCAAACCAGTATTCTGGAGCTCTCTGTATGAGTTGATCTGAGGGATCCTTTCCGTCTGAATGACTGCTACTTTTGTTGATTCCCATGATTCCGTCGATCTGGGTATTTTGGGTTGTAGAACCCTCGAACTCAGATCGAGGACCTGATGGGTGAGATGATGAATTCTCTGCCATGTGAAAACAGAGAATGAGGAAAACTGAATCGAAACGAGACAAAACTAAAAAACCGAGAAATCGGTGGGCGCCAATGAAGAAACGCTAGATAATTGACCGGGATCAAATTACCTAGGGGGTTTGAATCTGCATAAAAGGGGGGTTGTTCTCTCTCATTTGACTTGATGCTACTGACCTTCTTCTCCGGTAAACTCTGCAAAACAAAGCACCGTTAGTCTCGTCAAGGGGAGAAGAGGGGTTCTCTCCTTGACCCGACTCCGACGTGAGAATAAGTATGTGTTTATGAAGAAGAAGAAGTATTGACGAAGTGTGTGTAACTTAACTTTCATACCTGAATTGTTCTCATGTTTATAGCCGGGAGTTTTGGGCGGGAAAACTCGTTGGTGAAATGTTGACGGAAGATGCTAACCCCGTGAGCGGTTACATTTCCTTCCGTTAAGCTTCTCGATCCGACGTGAGTGCACATGGATCGCTGTTTGGATCTATGGCTGGGGATTTGCCACGTGGAAAGTGATCAAGTGGAGGTTTCTCTCCAATTACATACCATCATCGTGATTTCAGGGATGTCTGAGGTGATGGCACGTGTCCAGACGGTTGTAACCATTTAGTGGTGCACGATTGGGTCCTTCTAGAAGGTTATTACCATAATCTTGTGTGACTCTTTATCGTGTGGTACCAATTGGGTAAATAATATCCAAGTCTGGATATTATTAGGCGGAAGTGTTTAACTTAGGATTTTCATCCTTTGCTTATGGAGGAGAGCGCAAGGATTTATGATTTCCTTTTGGCGCGCAAGTATTGTCTGCTATCTGTCTCTTAAGCCTTCTTTGTAGGACTAGTGCGCGGCCGCGCAAGGTCAAAAAAGGGCTGAAAGACGAGGTTGTGGTATGGTCCTAAGTACTTGTTACAAGGTTTTTGGGACCTTACCCCTTCAAGGAGAAAACTCGAGAAGAAATTCTGAGTGAGAAAACATACAGAGAAAGAAACATTGCTGGAAACATAATTAATGAAATGCAAGAAGAGTATGAAAATGTTGTTAGCAATAAAAGATGGGACAAGAAGCGAGAGTGCTATGTCAACAGAGAGGGTGAACCTGTTGTTCCCAAGAAGGATATAATTTTTGATGATGTTCTTCTCATAATTCCTCGATCTGTCGAATATTATACAAATGTTGGAAAAGATAAAACATATGCAAAAAGGCTTGAAAAAGACATAAGACATGTCATGACATCAAGCTTGAGGAAGAGGGATGAAGAGAGAATGAAGAAGAATGTTGAGTGTGTGGTTGAAGAGTTGAAGAAAGAAGTTGTTAAAGAAGAGGATGTGAAGATTGCTTTGGAAGAGAAGGTAAAAGAAAAAGTTGTTATAAATGAAAAAGTTGTGAAAGAAACTGTTACTGAAAAACTACTGGATGTTGAAGGAGAAGTGAAAAATGAGATTTTGGAAAGTGATGGTGAAGTTAGTGATGAAGTTGGTGTTGAAGGAAAGAAGAAAGATGATGATCAAACTGATGCAGCAGAAAACACCGAAGTGCCAATCACTGAGGTAAATTCTTATTCTGAAATCATAATCAAAATCGTTGAACAGTGCAAGAAATGCATGGAACCATGCAGTGCTTGTACTGAAAAAGATGAAAAATTCAAAACAAGAAATCTAGAGTTTAATAAAATTGAAGAAGTTTTCAAAGAAAAATGCAAAGAAATGCTAGAAAATGAAAAGGTTTTGAAAGATAATGATGAAAAGCTTACACAAAAATGCAAGAATTTAGAAAAAGAAAATGAAATTTTGAAAGAAAAGGTTTTGAAAATGACAGAAGAGTGTTTACAAAAAGAAAATGCATGTCAAGAAATGAAGAAAGAGTATGATTCAATAAAATTGGCTTATCAGATTACAAAAGAGTCATATGAAAATGTGAAAAGTCAAATGAAACTTGTTCAATCCAGATTGAAATACTGTTCTGAAACAACTGATACGCTTAAGCGACAGTATTCAATAAAGCAACAAGTTGTCAATTCTTACATTGAAGATGTTGCTAAGCTAAAGCATCAAATAGCTGATTTAGAATAGGACAACAACAAGTTATATAGTTATCATGCATCATCATATGTGCTTGAAAGAATTTTCAATCTAAAACCGGATGGTAAAGATTCTAAGCAAAACAAGAAAGGTATTGGCTCAGAGTTTCATCAAGTTCCACCACCGAAAAAGTTCGCATTTTATGATGATGAGAAGGTCGAAAAAGCTTTCAACATGGTCGATCAATTACCAGATAACATTGACGTAACCTATTCCAAATCTGATGATTCAAGTGATTCAGAGGTGGTAGGTAAGGTCGTTGAAAGAAGAGTCGATTGAAAAAGGTAAATCTGAATCACAGGATGGAAATGAAGGTAGTTTTCATGAAGAATATCTGAAAAACTCAAAATATGAGAAAAATTTGAATGATGATTCAAAAGGATTGGTTTATACCAAGATTGGATCGGACAAATTATTCTTAGATGTTGTATTCCCGATTCAGAATGTGATTTCAGAAAAGATTGACAAAGTTTTCAAGATGGTTGAGATTGAAAAGTCTGAAATTTCGAAGTTTGCTGGAAAAGGTCACAAAACTTTTTATAACAAACCTGGTTACAAAAAGAAAAACATGAAGGCTGGGTTGGGTTATAAGAAGAAACAAAGTTGGAAAAGAAATGAAACGCCAAATTATCAGACAAAGATGAATTTTGTTCACGGAACAAGTTCCGAAGAAGAGAAAGAACTCCAATTTAGATGACAGTCTAATGAAGAGTTCTATGCTCAAAAGAAAAGGCAACAACAACAGGTGAAAGATGTGTCCAAGAGAACATGTTTCAAATGTGATCAAACTGGACATCTTGCTCGCAAGTGTCCAAATCTGAAACCCGTTGATGTTGAGACGAAAAAGAAGTCTGATGTTGTGAATCAGAAGTCAACCAAGTTTGATTCAAAGCAAACTTGGAAGCCGAAAATGTTAGAGACTGACTCACAACAAACATTAAAACTAGTGACACACAGACTTAGAACAACACAAAGTTGGAAAACAACAGTTGATGCAACAAAACCAAATCAGTTTTGGAAACCAAAAGTTGTTGTTCAGAATCAAAATGTTCAAAAAGAGTCACATTTTTACAAACGAGGTACTCCTAAAGGTCAAACATGGAGTGTTAAGAAACAAGTGACTTTGGTAGATGATGCTAAAATTGAAAAAGTTTTTGTACAAAATGACAAAGATTTTCTGAAGTTAAATGATGCATATTGTGTTGAAATGCCTAAGGTCAAACAGACCTGGGCTAAATTGTTCAAGTAATTGAGTAAGTGTGAATGTGCAGGTGCTTCCGAAGAAAATGGAATGTCAACAAGAAGAATGTCGGAGCAGCCTGGCACAAAAAGAAGAGGTTGCTGGTCCCTGCAACTGAAACAGGGAGTTTGTTTGTTTTCTGTAAATAAATAAACAATATTTTTAAATCCTAAAAACTGAAAAATTTAAAAACCAAAAATATGTTTTTATTTTGTCAAAAATTTTGAAAAATCAAAAAAATATGTTTGTTTTTAAATTTTGTCAAAATTTAAAAAAAAAATCTAAAAATTTGTTAAGTGAATATGCCGAAACCCTCACGGCGGAACAAACATGATTAATTTCACAAGATTGAAAAACGGTTTTCAAACTGTAAAAAATCAATGTGTTGTAAATCATGGGGGTATTTACTGCTTTTCATGAAATTTGGTACACATTAGCAGAAAATGGATGGCGAGACAAAGTTATCAGTGTCGGTTTGTCAAATTTTCTTTAAATGGTTTTGAATTTTAGGGGGAGTAAGAATCGTTGTTGTCAAAAAATCCAAAAACATTAGAAAATTTGAAAAAGACAAAAACATGATAAAATTCAAATGAAAATGAGTTTTTGTGTAAAAAGAGGAAATGATAGTACATCAATAGACAATCACAGTACGCTAAAGAAATGGAATATTAAATGTGATAAACGGTCTCACTGATGATATGCCAATAGGTTTTTACATGCTTAGTAGATTGTTTTCGAGATATAAACCAAAATATCAATACTTACTTATCTCGTGGGGAACATCTCTCGGATATATGGGTAACCCCCGAAATCTTGTTTGAAAGACCCCTCTTTCTGAGATACTAGGTCTTTATGCTTAGTGATATCTGGGGTATTATCCGGGGACTTCTGATTTTGCGGAAGCAATGACCTAGTCCCCGTATAATACTTTTTGCTTGCTTGAAATATAGCACCACCCTCAGCATAAAAAATGATGAAACATTGAAAAATGCTAATCATGTGCTGTTGAAGAAAAGATTCTCTAAAGGGAACACACCGAAAGACGAGCCATCATCTCTTTGCTGAACGGAAGTTCTGACCTGAGCTCTCATGGTCTCGCATTTAACCCTTTACATATATCATCTAGGTATACTCACCTGTAAGACTGAATATTGGGATCTGGATACGGGAGTATATTCTGAGGTGGGACACGCGAATAAGTTAAGTCCATTAAAACACTAATCTCGTATCTCGAATCTGTGACAACTCTAGTTTCCAAGGTCTTTCCTCCATAAGTTACTTGTTTCATACTGTGTTTTTGTGATTCGTTGCATTGTAACTTGTGCACTATAGTTGTCCATGTTTGATTCATGTATGGTGTATGTTTAAAAGGTGATCGAATTATTGTGATTATATCTGATTTATGTATGGTGAATTATTGTCCATGTTTGATTATTGTGCATTATATCAGTTATAAACTCAATTGCACAAACCCCACTTAGAAAACCATTAATAACCGACGAAAACCCTGGAGTTTCGTCACTACCCTCACGACGAAACATTGAGGTTTCGTCCCATGGAGTTTCGCCGGAGTGGGCTTCGGCCCAGGATAGGCCCAGTCACACTTGATTATATTGCACTTGGTCATATTATGTGAATCATAACCTGCGAACCCTAGTTTTCCCCTAAATCTCTCGACGGCAGACAACACTCCCCATCGAAACTTTCTATCTCTAAAGCTTTATCTCTCGTGTTCTTGCACTTGATCGGTATGTAACCCTGTTATTCCAGGTCATGATTCTTGTTTGTTGTGTGCATAGTTTGAGTGTGGCTGTAAATGATTAGAGCACATGTTTCTGAAACTTGATAGTGTAGTGATACGCTTGTTATGTATTGATGATCTTGATATGATAATGGATGTATGATGTCTATAAGATTCGAATAACGTATAAATGATTGTTTGGCAGACTAGGGTTTCATGCTAAAAAGTGTTGTTGAATGCTTGATAAACATGACGAACTGCTTATAATGTATGATGATATGAATACGTGCTTGAAGGTAAACTGGTATTCTAAGATTTCATGATTAGGATTGCTAGTTAATTGAGGTATTGGAATCGCGAATAAGAGAATGTTGTTGATCGTTCTTGATGTGCATGACGACAGTAGGGTTTCTGTAAGTGTTTGACTTTCTGGTTATGTCAACGAAACTGGGGAGCCGAAGAAACATAGGGAGTTTCGTCACATGCTGGCTCGACGAAACATATATGGTTTCGTCACTCCTATCACGACGAAACAAGGGGGATTTCGTCATAAGGGTTTTCGCCATATGAGATTTCGCTGAATGCTGTGGCACGGTAACTCTGTTAAATCTAGTAACTCTGTTAAATCTAGTAACTCAGTTAAAACTGTTAAGTCTGTTAACTTAGTTAAGCTTATCAAATCTGTTAATGAATAGCTTTGTTAGAATAAACTGAGAATATGAGAAAGTAATATAATTGCTATATGTTAATCAGTGCTCATTATTGTGCGTGCATTCTATGATTGTGAGTTATGCTAGAAACTGAGTTTTTTTATTTACTATTAATGATGGTTACATGTGATCGCATATCACGATTTAGCTTTTACACTCAGTACACTTAAATGGTAAGCATGGTTATGGAGTATACATGTAAACTTGGAATATTGTGTAGATTGATGAACTGTTTGTGTGCTACTCGATAATAATTGCCCAAGCACACCTTGTGATGTTGGATTTCATGTGAGTCGTTACAAACATAAACTGATTGTGTATACGTGTATAATATAGGATTTGACTGAATTGTTGTGCACAAGTAGTTAAGCATACCGAGCAAACCTAGGTGAGTTCACACTTTCCACAAGACATGGGATTCCCAAGGGTTGGGAATGGGTTAAAAACTAAAACGGAAACTACATATTCTCCTTGGGTAGGATATGTACAGCCGTCCTCCATGGGTAGGATGCCAAGATTTAAACCTCGCGTATTCTCCTTGGGTAGGATACATACGTTCGTCCTCCTTGGGTAGGACAACAAGATTAAACACACTGGACCAAAACTCTATCATAAGTCCTTCATTTTATATCGACTTAATCACTGAGGCCGATGGCGAGCGGGTCATTAGTTAATAGCGCTATTAGGTTTAACAAACCTCACACCGTGCCGGTAGGACGGGCGTGTACTAATGGACTAAGGCAAAGGGTAAATGATGATAGACATGGACTTAGGGCACAACTTACTTTCGTTAGTAGTCGATATGGTACGGTCTGGTAATTCACATGGGAAGCCCCCACTAATTATTGAGAAGGTTTGGGAAACAGGGATACTGATTAATACGTGGTTTACAAAACGAACTTACGATTATTGAAACGAACTCGATAACTAATCACCCAACTGTGAACTCGCTCAACTTTGTTGTTGACTCGTTGTTACATGCCTTGCAGGCCTTTAGGTGCATAACATTGGAACTTGCTGTCTAGGAAGCTGGAGTGGTCATGGGTCGAGTTATATGGAAACGCAACACATGACTAAGAGCTTTTACATGTGGTTTATAAACACTTAACGAATTAAATATGCTTCCGCTGTAAATTGTGAAATTTTGTAACGTTGTAACACTTATTGTTAATAAATGAAAGTTTTATTTAAAACATATTCATGAGTTCAATGTGATTAGTGGCTAAGATCTTGGTATGTCACACGCCCCGCGCGGTATTTCCGCATGTGGTATTTTGGGGGTGTGACAGATTGGTATCAGAGCCATTGGTTATAGTGAACTTGGTTTTATTTAAAAAGGGGAAAAACGTTTTTGTAAAACCAGACTATAACCGAACAGTTCTGAAGACGTGAATACTACCATGACACTTAGCTCCAGATTGCAAGGTTCGTCTCTCGTATACTCATTGTACTGCATAACTAGTGAACACCTACATATGATAATGCATGTGATTGCACGTTTAGCACAACAGTATGAATCCATGTACACTTGCACGTGTTATGTGACTGTTAGGGTGGTTTTTCCCTAAACCTTCAAGACTTACGCTTCGTAATACTCTTTTGTTTGCTACTCGAGTTTGAGGAACCATTTGACATAAGTTAAGAGGAGCTGAGATGAGCATGCAAATCACAATATTATTGTGGGTGCACACATAATAATAGTGTGGGGTGCATGTGAATCCCAGTGAAGCTTAACAAGTGGAAAAGGCGTTCCGGCCCGTTAAGTGATCAATGAGAAACATAACAAACCTATAGGGGTCGTAGCAGTAATTGTCCCCTACTCAAACTCAAACGTGAACTTTTCATTTATCTTTGGATCCCTTCGAAACTCGATGCTATCGAGTGTTACCTGAACACCCCTCTGAGCTTAGCGAACCGTGTAGAATGTTAGGTGCTTATACGAACGTCCATGTGTTGGATGTCACAGCGTCGAATGATTGATCAATATCTTTCTCACCTCTCCTCGCTTGCTGGAACTTAACGTATTAACGCCTCAGATTCTGAAGTGCGATTACTTCTGCAACACTCCCGCAACATACTGTGTATCACTCGAACCACTTGCAACATCGATGGACGGGAGGATGAGAGTAGCACCTTACCGACCTCAGTACTTTGACGACCCTGATTACCGGCAATGAGCACCAGCGAATTGGTTTCAAGCAAATCCTTAACCCTTGTCAGCGACCCATGGGAGTTAACTCTTACGAATCAATCGAGGCATAAGTGATGAAATTTGACCCTAGTGTGGTATGCGTAATTGCCAGCACAATGAGTAGCGCTGTAGGACGTGGCTCAGAATGTGAAAAGATGGACAATGATGGTGAAGAATCGTAGGGCTTCGTTTTGAGAAATGACATTGGGAGCAGCAGTCACAACGACAACAAGGTGCTCGTAACCCTAGCTTTGAATAAGGAAATAAAGGTGCCTACATCATGGATTGGCCGTAGTTAAGTTAAGAGGTCAACGATCAAGGGAACAATGGCAGTACTTGGAATTCTTGTAACGAAAACAACAACACCAGAAATGATGCTCTTGGAAAGGCATTTAGAATTGGCGTGGGCGACGTCAGGACTTATCGACATGGTAGCTAGTATGAGTAGCAATCTGCTTCGTCTCTGTTCCGCTCGACCCTGATGCTCTTAAGAGTTTGAACCTGTTGTGGAATCGGCCGATGACTAGATAATGGAAACCTTATATGATCATTGGGATGCAAACATGACCTTATGGGACAAGTGTTCGACATCGACCTTTCTTCTGTTATTCTTGGCAGAGGCACCCTGTGAGGAGACAATTCTACGTAACCCTCTCCCTCGTGGAGGATTGTTATCTGTTCTAACGCGCCAGAGTGGCACAACGGTTAGCGTCATTTCAGCAAGGAAAGCCAGGAGTGTCGATGGAAGGATTACTTCGCCATGATAACACTCGTTACTGATGTCAGGACTAAGGAAAGGAGGATCGAGAATCCACCAATTATTCGTGATTCTCCCTAAGTGTTACCAGAAGAACTGTCAGGTTTACCTTCACATCGTCAGGTGGAATATCAGATCCCTATCATGTCAGAAGTAGCCCTTGTTACTAGTATATCTCATTATCTTACACCAGGAAGGTTGTAGGAACTGCCTAATCAACTTCAGGAATTATTGGACTTGAGTTTCATCGGATCTAGTTTTCGCTTTGGGGAGCCTCAGTTATACCAGATAAGATAAGCCTTTTTGCATACATATTGATTATCGAGAACTCAACAAGGTGACAGTCAAGAACCGTTTGCCTCGACCACGTATTGACAACCCCGTGACCAATTGCGAGGAACAAGCTTCCATTCGAAGATTCGCTAGCAAACGAACTTTTGTCAGGAGGAAGTCCAAGAGGAGAATGCTCTTAGAACAGCACGTCGAATGCAATTCAGCCATTTCAACTTTGTACATCATGATCATTGAGTGGCTCAACACACTAGCAGCTTTAGGGATCACATGAATCGACCGTATTTATTGGTGACATTTTGGGTCATTTTCCTAGAGGAAGGGACAACATGGATAACGCCTATGTTGTATCTTAGAACACCTGGGGGAGGAGTCATTACGTGAGAAGACTTGTTAAATGTAACACTTAGATACGAGAAAAGCATTTTGATCATGTAACCAACGAAGTGGGGATACGCGTGGATCGTGCTAGGATCCATCTTGTTAGAAACTAATTGACGCCAAAGATTCCTTCGGGGGTACAACAATTTCTTGGTTTCGGTGGATGCGGTTGTAGATTCATCACAGGATTTTCACAGATCGTGCAGCTTTAATCTCTTTAGCACAATAGGGTGCTGTGCTCGTGGAAGACAAAATAGAAGGACGTCCCTTCAGCTTTCGAATTCTGACTCTGCAATGCATTGAGCATCGTTTTACCCGAGGATGCGGGTGATGCAGTAGTATATCCTTATGGTCCGAATCAGCGTCCCAGCTGCATAACGACGCAACACGAGAAAGTGTTGACATACGTGAAAGAGTCACAAAGGGGAACTGCGCGACACACTTGACTGACGGTGAAAACCATGGCTTTGGGATTATTGGATTGAAGCATCACTTGGACGGTACCAGATACGTTATTTAGACCTATCGCAAGGGCCTACCATGTACCGTTGTTCGAAAGAACTAAAGCATACAATGGCATCGCTGGATGAAACTTCTGGATGAATACGACTGCGGAACTTGAACGTGCACGAGCTCTGCAGCTCGTTATCGACTTTAACTTACCAGTATCAGACTCGCTCTGTTCAAACTGGAGAACTGAAGGAAGAGGAATCTTCAAGTCGAACCCATGCGGGTCATGGAGAAGCAACCTTTGACCAGTCGGACGATACCCGCTACTTCCTGAAACGAATGTGGGTCCCATTACACGGCAACTGTAGGGAACTCGCGTTGAGCAAGCACACCAGTTTCGATATTCTAGTCGTCTGGGTTTTGATGAGAGGCATTAGGATTTACAAACCTGGTACTGGTAATCGGACATGAAGACTCACCTAGATAGGTACGTGAATGATGGATCGACTTGTGGAAAGTCAAGGTATAGCATCAGCAACCAGCAACCCTCACATGGAAATGAGAACAGACTACCATGGAATTTGGTCGCTAGTCTACTTACAACTCGAAACGGAAACAATATCACCTAGGTGATCGTTGAATGTCTCACGTAACCGGCACACTTTCTCGCCATCAAGGAAATGGATAAGTTTTCTATACTTGCAGTCATCTACCTAAAAGGAGCAGTTGCTAGGCACGGGGTGCCAACCTTCATTACCTCTAATCGCAACCCACGATTTGTATCTGATTTGTGGCAAGCGGTGCACAAACCCTTTGGCTCACGTTCGGACATGAGCACAGTATATCACCCACAGACGGATGGGCCGACTGAGCGCACCATCCAAACCCTTGAAGACATGCTTCGAGCACGTGAAATCGACTTTGGCAACGGTCGGAGAAGACATCTCACTTTAGTAGAACTTTCGTGTAACAACAGTTACCACACCAGCATTCAGGCTGCTGTGTTCGAGGCATTCTACGGACGAAAGTGCCAATCACCTCTCTGTTGGGCAGAAGTTGGCGACAGCCAAATCACTGGCCCAAAACTTGTGGTAGACACAACTGAGAAGATTGCTCAGATACGGCAACGAATGGCGACAGCTCGTGACCGTCAGAAAAGCCACGCTGATAAGCGCAGGAAACCACTCGAGTTCCAAGTTGGGGATCGAGTACTACCTAAAGTCTCACCTTGGGAAGGTGTACTTCGTTTTGGTATACGAGACGAAACTCAAACCGCGATATGTTGAACCTTTCGAAATCACGGAGAGATTTGGCAAGGTGGCCTACAGATTGAATTGACCCGAAGAACTCAGTGGAGTTCACAACATATTCCATGGGTCGAATCTGAAGAAGTGTCTGTCAAATGAAACCCTCAGAGTTCCTTTCAAGGAACTCACCATCGATGGTCAGTTGCGATTTATCGAAGGATCAGTGGAAATTTTGGACCGGGAGGTCAAGATTCTCAAACGCACCAGGATACCTATTGTTCAAGTTCGTTGGAACTCCCGTCGTGACCCAGAGGTTACATGGGAACGAGAAAACCAAATGAAACTCACATATCCCCATTGTTCGAGAAAGGTGAAACCACTACTGAGGGTGAAGCTACTGCGGAATTTCGGGACGAAATTCCAAACCAACGGGGGGATGATGTGAAACCCCAGGAAAACTAGGAAACAACACAACACAACTAGCTTCCTCAGTAACCATGCACTAAATTTTGGGACGAAATTTCTTTCAAGTTGGAGATAATGTGACAACTCAAATTTCCAAGGTCTTTCCTCCATAAGTTACTTGTTTCATATTGTGTTTCTGTGATTCGTTGCATTGTAACTTGTGCACTATAGTTGTCCATGTTTGATTCATGTATGGTGTATGTTTAAAAGGTGATCGAATTATTGTGATTATATCTGATTTATGTATGGTGAATTATTGTCCATGTTTGATTATTGTGCATTATATCAGTTATAAACTCAATTCCACAAACCCCACTTAGAAAACCATTAATAACCGACGAAAACCCTGGAGTTTCGTCACTACCCTTACGACGAAACATTGAGGTTTCGTCCCATGGAGTTTCGCCGGAGTGGGCTTCGGCCCAGGATAGGCCCAGTCACACTTGATTATATTGCACTTGGTCATATTATGTGAATCATAACCTGAGAACCCTAGTTTTCCCCTACATCTCTCGACGGCAGACAACACTCCCCATCGGAACTTTCTATCTCTAAATCTTTATCTCTCGTGTTCTTGCACTTGATCGGTATGTAACCCTGTTATTCTAGGTCATGATTCTTGTTTGTTATGTGCATAGTTTGAGTGTGGCTGTAAATGATTAGAGCACATGTTTCTGAAACTTGATAGTGTAGTGATACGCTTGTTATGTGTTAGTGCATTTATGTCTATCGCCTCCGTCATCTCAAGTCGTAGCAGAAACTGTTAAAGTTTAGTGCTTTATGATGTAATATCTAGTCAAATAGCAAGGTGGCACTTTGGTAATTAATGAGAAGTCTCATTAATTCCAAGGGCTATAAATAGGAGGCTTATGCCTTATGTTAGGAACTTTTGCCATTTCACACTTTAGAGAGATCTAGTTCTAGAGAGAGAAACTAGAGAGAGAATCTAGAGTGAGAAAAGCAAAACGTGATTCAGGTTCCTGTAACGATTTCAGATATTTGAATAGAATCACAGTTATATTACTGTTCGTGTGTTTCGGTCTTGCTCGTACACGGATTCCGCACGTCGTACGAGTCGGTTCGCAATCGTTCGGATTCAAACCGGTCCTAACAAGTGGTATCAGAGCGGGTGCTCGGTTGCGAAGATCAAACTCACGATTTCGTTCAAGATTTGATCAGTTTCAGAGCCAAAATTATCCAGATTTGTCAAATTTCTCATATTTTCTTGTTCTTCACGTTTTTATCTGATTTTTGTTGATTTGAACAGGTTTTTACGGTCGAAAATGGCTGAATTTTGGATATGTTGAGCGAAAGAACCTGATCTACAAGCGTACAAATTTTCAGATCTAAATTCGAAGCAGTTCGTGAGATATCTTGATTTTTGTGGTTCGAAAAAGTTGTAAACTGTTGCTGTTGTTCTTGATGTCACATGCACGCATGACCTATCCGTGCGGATAAGTCATACGCACGTATTACCATCCGCGTTGACTGATTGTTGACCTATACGTGCGGATAAGTCGCCCGCACGGACAACTTATCCGGGTTGACCGTTGTTGACCTCTTAATACGTGTCACAATATTTCACTCGTTCAAGTCAACATTAGTCATAATTGTCAGCACATTAAATACAATCGGTGTGAAGTAACATGAACACATGACATTTAATTGAATATTAGGTATTGCATGTGAAAGATAACAGGATTGTCGGGCATTTTTCTCAAACTAAATCAGATCATCACGTGAATATCTCGGCTCTAGTGACTTTCTTACATCACAAACGCATGTGATTTCATATTAGAGGTCCAATGAAATTGTAGTGAGAATTCTGTCAGTGCATTTAATTGAAATATCATGTGATTTTGTCAGCCAATTTTAGTTGTAGGTGTCAAGAGCATGTGATATTGTTTGTTGGTCGAATAGGAGTTGTGTCACCCGTACGCATAAGTCATACGCACGGATAGCATCATACGCACGGATTACTTTCAGCCATCCGTGTTGACTTGTTGACTTGCCATACGCACGGACAACTTGTCCGCGCGGATAACATCCCCATCCGTGCGTATAACATCACCCGGATCCCCACCCGTGCGTATCACCACCCGTGCGTATCACCACCCGTGCGGATAACATATCCGTGTTGACCTTAGTTGACCTATCCGTGCGTATCACCCACCCGCGCGGATAGCAATACGTGTTGACTTGTTGACTTGTCGTACGCACGGACAACCCGTACGCACGGATAACAATCCGCATCACAGTAATCCGTGTTCTGTCATTTTAGTCAACATATTTCAGGTTTGTTTGTGATCATATTCGGTGAGCATGTGAAACTAGGTATAGGTGTCATCAAACGTTGCTTCATTTAATAATAATATCACGTGATTTAGTCTGCAAGCTTTAATTGAATATATCAGTTTTCACGAGAATTCATATATGGTGACAGATTGCATGTGAAGAATTAATAGTGTTGATCATTGTTTAGTGTGTATGACAGTTTGCACATGATATATCATTACTTTAATTGAGATATGCATGTGATATTATGGCTTTTACGTGATTGAAGGGTTTTTGTCTTGTTGCAAGAGAGTGTGTCGTTCATTAATTGAAGTCAAAGAAGTCAACTTCATACGCACCCGTACGCATCACCTTAATCACACGGATCCCCACCCGTGCGTACAACATCTTACGGATCCCCACCCGCGCGTATCATCACCCGTGCGTACAACATCTCACGGATTCCCATCCGAACGGATCTCCATCCGGATAGCAATCTCATCCGAACGGACAACGTTGTCACGAGATTTTCTTCACTGTTGACTTGTGTTGACTCACTTGATTGGATACCCATCCGATTCAAGTCGTTTGATAATTTTTTGAACTGATTGCTTGTTTGTTTGTTTGCAGGTGATTCGAGGTGATTCAAGATGGATAAACTGTTTGATGAACAGGAAAACGAGAAACTTAAAAATTTAAACGTTTGGACTTCTGGATCTTAGATTGATAAGAAGAATAAGAAGGACGTTTGGATTAAAAGATCCGAAAATTTCCTATGCATGAAACATGAATCATTGGAGAAGTTGGATAAACGATTTGATGAGTTGAATGATAAGTTAGATAAATACGAGATAAGGGTTTCAAATGCTGAAAAAATTTCAAAATTTGCTGATGCATTACCTTTAGAATGGGATGAATTTTTAAGTGAGCTAAAAAGGGATGCTACTTTCTCAAAGCTTCATTATAGAGAATTCATCAATAAACTTAGATCACATGAGTTTGATAAAGAAACAAGAAAAGTAGAGTTGATGAATGAAATAAAAAGGGATTTAGAAAAGATAAATTTGGAAGTGATCATTGAAATGAGAAAAAGAGTCTCTGTGTGTCTTGCTGCAAAAAATGTCATGAAATATGATATTAAGAGAGGTTGTTTTATTGATGAATATGCAAACCCTCTTGATTTTGTTAAAATTTTTTGTGCAGGAACATTCAGGATGGAAACAAAGAAAGAAGCTGATGTTGAAAAGATAAACGAAAAATGCTCAAAATGTGATAAACTTGATGCTGACAATGCCAAACTTTTGAAGGATGTGGAGAGTTTAACATTGGAAATCAAAAGCTTGAAGGATGAGAAAGAATCTGATAATAAACAGATTCTTGAAATGAGAGAAAATTGTGAGAAATTGACGTCAGAAAATGTCAAACTGTTGAGTAGTTTGGACAGTTTGACATTGGAAATTAAAATTTTGATAGAAAAAGAAAAAGATTTTCAAAATCAAATAAAGATTTTAGAAGATGAGAGAGATATTTTTGGTAAAGATAATCTTGAAAAACAAATTGAAATCAATTCTCATCTTGCTAAAATCATTCAGCTTGAAAATGAAGCTGAAAAAGCTCGGATTAAATACAAAGAGCTTGAAGAGAAATTGAAAGGTTTTGAGACTTCGTCATCAACACCAGATTATCCATGTCCAAAACCGATCAATTCTGTTCCAATAAGTGACAATGTCACAAATTTTGACAAAGTCAAAATTGAAGATTGTGATGACAAAGCTGATGATGAAATAGAAAAAGAAAAGAAAAATATTTTTAGATTTACAAGAAAAATTTAAAAATACTGTTTTGCAATCTACTGAAACAGGTGAATGTTCTAAGCAAAAACCTGTTAAGAAGAGTGTAGAACAGAAACAAAAAGTTAAAAATTTGAAAAACTTCAAAAAGGAAAATAAAAGCTCATCAGTTCAGTCATCCAATCATTATAAAAAATCACAAAAAAATGTAAATGAAAACTCACAAAATGTTGGTAATAAGTGGTGCAGGTTTGACCACAGTGCTCAAAAGACAAATCCAGCATTGAAGAGGAGAAATGACTATAACCAAGCCAAACAATGTTATGATCTGAAGGTTTGGACAGACAGAAGTGAATGGTACGATAACAGAGTGTGCTACACCTGTGGTGTTAGAGGACACATTGCTGTTAACTGCCAGAATTGGAGTTATGAGACAAGAAGATGCTATAATTGTCAAATTAGAGGTCATATTGCCAGAGATTGCCCAAGGAGATCAATGGGAAGATCGAGGGTTGAATCTCAGAGAACGGTAAAGAAACCAGTCACTGTCAAGCCCAAAGAACAGGAAGTGGAAGATAAGAAAGTAAAGCTTTCACAGGGGCAGAGAGACAGACTGAGGAAGAAGAGGAAGAAGGCGAGAGAATATTTGGAGAAGATTTTGTCTTCGGGTTCACCGGTTGGTTCGAATAAAAGTTCTGATGAATCGTTTCACTCGACTACAAAGTCAAGCAAATCGAATTCTTCAGATACAAATCTGAGGACAAATAAGAAGAAAAAGAAAGTTATTGGCGATGAATCTGGCTTATCCAAGTCAGACAAGCCAAGCTCGGGCAATGAATCTGATTCCACAAAATCAGATGAGCCACAAGTTGAGGTAAAAAAGGAAGAGACAGTTCCATTAATGAATGATGAGAACTTTCCACCATTACAAGCCGCAAACCTAAAATCAAAAGGTGTTAATGCTGGAAAAATGTTTAATAGCAATGTTAAACATATTTTTAGCAAGATGGCTGATGGAAAGGTAAAAGGGGCAAAAGAATTTTATGAAGAAAAGAGAAATATTCAAAACCCACCCAAGACTGGTCAGGCTTGGGTACATAAATTTGTTGGTTGAATTTCTGACTTGCCGGAGCTTCCAGGTTGGTAAGTGTGAAGCAGGTATCGGCATCATTCTTGAGAAATTCACAGGATGGTAACTGTGATATTTCGTCTTATAAGTGGTTAATCAAGGACATTAAGTTGTACTTGATTTTCTACAAGTGATAGTGGTGTTTGACCTAATATTGTTAAATTTTCAAAATGGTTAAAAGAGATCAAGGTGATGAGATGACCCCGAACCCACAAGTGATGGGTAAACAAACTAATTTTTTCGGAAAAACCATTCTGATTAAAACAAACTTAAGTGTTTTGAAATCATTATGGGAAAATAGTTTGTTGTAAAGGGGAGTTTTGATTGAATACGCCGAAACCCTCACGGCTGAACAAACATGATTACTTTCATCAGATTGAAA
Organism: Helianthus tuberosus; assembly: GCA_030545235.1. NCBI lineage: Eukaryota > Viridiplantae > Streptophyta > Magnoliopsida > Asterales > Asteraceae > Helianthus > Helianthus tuberosus. Next base: position 78,325,566 of record CM060417.1, on the reverse strand, counting down.
AACGGTTTTCAAACTGTTAAGATCAATGGGTTGTAAATCATGGGGGTACGTTATATTTTCTGCAAATCAGAGCACTTTTAGCAGAAAATGGATGGCGAGACAAAGCTATTAGTATTGGTTGTCAAATTTTCTTTAAATGGTTTTGCATTTTAGGGGGAGTAAAAAAAAAAAAAATTGTCAGAAAATCCAAAAACATTATAAAAGTTGAAAAAGCCAAAAACATGATAAAAATTCAAAAATTGAGTTTTTGTGTAAAAAGAGGAAATGATAGTACATCAGTAGATGGTTACAGTATGCTAAAGAAATGTAATGATTTTATAGTGTTAAACAGTCTCACTGATGATATGCCGATAGATTTTTATACATTTAGTAAACTTTTTCGGGATATAAACTTAAATTCAAACTTACTTATTTCGTGGGGAACACTACTTGGATATATAGGTAACCCCTGAAATCTCGTTTGAAGGACCCCTCTTTCTGAGATACTAGGTCTTTATACATATTGATATCTGGGGTATTATCCCGGGACTTCTGATTTTGCGGAAGCAATGGCCTAGTCCCCGGAGAATACTTTCCGCATTGCTTGAAATATAGCACAGCCCTCAACTAAAAATGATGAAACATTGAAAAATGCTATTCATGGCTGTTGTAATAAAAAGATCCTCTAAAGGGGACACACCAAAAGTCGAGCCGTCATCTCTCTGCTGAACGGAAGTTCTAACCTGAGCTCTCACGGTTTCGTACTATAATTTATTCCCCTTACAGATATCATCTAGGTATACTCACCTGTAAGACTGAATATTGGGATCTGGATACGGGAGTATATTCAAGAGGTGGGACACATGAATGAGTTTAAGTTCTTAAAACACCTAATTCGTATCCTGAATCAGTTGAAATTTGTGTGAAAATTTAAGTGGATCAGTATATCGACAATCTAAGTGAATTGTTTAATACTTAAAGTGTTATTAAGCTCAACGGTACTTGTGACTTGTCAAAAACTGATATGATCCTCTGACGCAAACTCAAACAAAAATATTGTCTGTAAATATGTTTGTACATATTTCTTTACTGCTTTATGTTTTCAGAAAATACAAAAAGATTTTGATTTCTGCTTTATTTTCGACAACCGATGTCTGGGAAGCTGAGTTTCAAAATCTAAGTATGCTGATTGTGTTTCTGAAAATAAACAAGTTCATTAATTTGAAACTTGATTTTAAAATCAAAAATCAAAAACAGTTTGTGATATCTCCAAGGTCATTAAGTTGGACTTGGATGATTAACTGTGAGGGATTTGGATGCTTATATTGTTAAAAGAGCTAGTTTCCGATCCGGTTCGTTGAAACTGCCAAATCTTAAAGATTGTTGATAGGGGGAGAAAATCATGTTTTCCTGGATATATTCATATTATTATATCTTAGTCCCAGGATCTTGATTTAGAAAGTTTTATAGAGCCAGGTTACGATACCTGGACAACCAAAAAATGCTATCATTGTAAAAATATTTTTTCATATGCTAAGAGAACCAGGTTTTCAATCCTGGAAGATCAAAATGTTGTTACTTATAAATGTTTGAGAATTGCAGATGTTGTACCAGACTACGATCCCAATAGCCGAGTCTAAGGGGGAGTCTGAAGACAAGCTCAACGCAAAGGGAAGCGTGTATTCAAGGACCCAGGATCTATTCTGGAGGAGCTTGTAATCGGAAAGCCAGGTGTCGATCCCAAAGCACGGAAGCTTGACGAAAGGGGGAGCCTGATGAAGAGAAGAGTCTACCGAAAGGGGGAGCTGAAGCTGAAAACAGATCCACCGGGATTCTGTTCGAGCAAGAGGGAGTCTAAGTTGCTGAAAACGTGTTAAAGCTTCAAGAAGACTCAGAGAGAGAGAAAGAAAGAAAAGACGCTACGAGTTTGACTAAATGTTTGAGATTGACTGCGGCAATATCCAAGGGGGAGTCTGTTAGTGCATTTATGTCTATCGCCTCCGTCATCTCAAGTCGTAGCAGAAACTGTTAAAGTTTAGTGCTTTATGATGTAATATCTAGTCAAATAGCAAGGTGGCACTTTGGTAATTAATGAGAAGTCTCATTAATTCCAAGGGCTATAAATAGGAGGCTTATGCCTTATGTTAGGAACTTTTGCCATTTCACACTTTAGAGAGATCTAGTTCTAGAGAGAGAAACTAGAGTGAGAAAAGCAAAACGTGATTCAGGTTCCTGTAACGATTTCAGATATTTGAATAGAATCACAGTTATATTACTGTTCGTGTGTTTCGGTCTTGCTCGTACACGGATTCCGCACGTCGTACGAGTCGGTTCGCAATCGTTCGGATTCAAACCGGTCCTAACATTATGTATTGATGATCTTGATATGATAATGGATGTATGATGTCTATAAGATTCGAATAACGTATAAATGATTGTTTAGCAGACTAGGGTTTCATGCTAAAAAGTGTTGTTGAATGCTTGATAAACATGACGAACTGCTTATAATGTATAATGATATGAATACGTGCTTGAAGGTAAACTGGTAATCTAAGATTTCATGATTAGGGTTGCTAGTTAATTGAGGTATTGGAATCGCGAATCTGAGAATGTTGTTGATCATTCTTGATGTGTATGACGGCAGTAGGGTTTTTGTAAGTGTTTGACTTTCTGGTTATGTCAACGAAACTGGGGAGCCGACGAAACATAGGGAGTTTCATCACATGCTGGCTCGACGAAACATATATGGTTTCGTCACTCCTATCACGACGAAACAAGGGGGATTTCGTCATAAGGGTTTTCGCCATATAAGATTTCGCTGAATGCTGTGGCATGGTAACTCTGTTAAATCTAGTAACTCGGTTAAAACTGTTAAGTCTGTTAACTCTGTTAACTTAGTTAAGCTTATCAAATCTGTTAATGAATAGCTTTGTTAGAATAAACTGAGAATATGAGAAAGTAATATAATTGCTATATGTTAATCAGTGCTCATTATTGTGCGTGCATTCTATGATTGTGAGTTATGCTAGAAACTGAGTTTTGTTATTTACTATTAATGATGGTTACATGTGATCGTATATCACGATTTAGCTTTTACACTCAGTACACTTAAATGGTAAGCATGGTTATGAGTATACATGTAAACTTGGAATCTTGTGTAGATTGATGAACTGTTTGTGTGCTACTCGATAATAATTGCCTAAGCACACCTTGTGATGTTGGATTTCATGTGAGTCATTACAAACATAAACTGATTGTGTATACGTGTATAATATAGGATTTGACTGAATTGTTGTGCACAAGTAGTTAAGCATACCGAGCAAACCGAGGTGAGTTCACACTTTCCACAAGGCATAGGATTCCCAAGGGTTGGGAATGGGTTAAAGAACTAAAACGGAAACTACATATTCTCCTTGGGTAGGATATGTACAGCCATCCTCCATGGGTAGGATGCCAAGATTTAAACCTCGCGTATTCTCCTTGGGTAGGATACGTACGTTCGTCCTCCTTGGGTAGGACAACAAGATTAAACATACTGGACCAAAACTCTATCATAAGTCCCTCATTTTATATCGACTTAATCGCCGAGGCCGATGGCGAGCGGGTCATTAGTTAATAGCGCTATTAGGTTTAACAAACCACACACCATGCCGGTAGGACGGGCGTGTACTAATGGACTAAGGCAAAGGGTCAATGATGATAGACATTGACTTAGGGCACAACTTACTTTCGTTAGTAGTCGATATGGTACGGTCTGGTAATTCACATGGGAAGCCCCCACTAATTATTGAGAAGGTTTGGGAAACAGGGATACTGATTAATACGTGGTTTACAAAACGAACTTACGATTATTGAAACGAACTCGATAACTAATCAACCAACTGTGAACTCGCTCAACTTTGTTGTTGACTCGTTTTACATGCCTTGCAGGCCTTTAGGTGCATAACATTGGAACTTGCTGTCTGGGAAGCTGGAGTGGTCATGGGTCGAGTTATATGGAAACGCAACACATGACTAAGAGCTTTTACATGTGGTTTATAAACACTTAACGAATTAAATATGCTTCCGCTGTAAATTGTGAAATTTTGTAACGTTGTAACACTTATTGTTAATAAATGAAAGTTTTATTTAAAACATATTCATGAGTTCAATGTGATTGGTGGCTAAGATCCTGGTATGTCACACGCCCCGCGCGGTATTTCCGCATGTGGTATTTTGGGGGTGTGACAGAATCAATTGAACTTTGTGTGAAAATTTAAGTGGATCAGTATACTGACAATCTAAGTGAATCGTTTAGAACTAAAAGTGTTTAATGCTTAACGGTGCTAGTGATTTGTCATAAACTGATATGATCCTCTGACACGAACTCAATCAAAAATATTGTCTGTAAATATGTATGTAAATATTTCTTTACTGCTTTATGTTTCAGAAAAATACAAAAAGATTTTGATTTCACTTTATTTTCGACAACCGATGTCTGAAAGTTGAGTTTCAAAATCTAAGTATGCTGATCTTGTTTCTGAAAATAAAACAAGTTCATTAATTTGAAACTTGAATTTTTAAAATAAAAAATCAAAAACAGTTTGTGAAGTCTCCAAGGTCATTAAATTGGACTTGGATGATTAACTATGAGGGATTTGGATTCTTAGATTGTTAAAATCTGTTGTAAAGAGTCAGTTTCCGATCTTTATTCACTAAAACTACCAAATCTTTGAAGTTTGTTGATAGAGGAAAAGAATCAAGTTAATCCTGGATATATTCATATTATTATATCTTTGAGCCGGGATCTTGATTTAGAAAGTTTAATCGAGCCAGGATACGATTCCTGGACATTCGAAAAATCTTTCACTGTTAAAATATTTAGCATATGCTGAGAGAGCCGTTTTCAATTCTGGAAGTTCAAAACATTTTCACTTATAAATGTTTGAGGATTGCAGATGCTATACCAGACTACGATCCCGATAGCCGAGTCTAAGGGGGAGTCTGAAGACGATCTCAACGCAAGGGGAAGCGTGCATAGGAGCCAGGATACTTTCCCGAAAGAGCTTGTAATCGGAAAGCCAGGTGTCGATCCCAAAGCACGGACGCTTGACGAAAGGGGGAGCCTGAAGAGTTTACCGAAAGGGGGAGCTGAAGCTGAAAACAGATCCACCGGGATTCTGTTCGAGCAAGAGGGAGTCTATGATTGCTGAAAACGTGTTAAAGCTTAAAGAAGACTTAGAGAGAGAGAAAAATAAGTCGCTACAAGTTTGACTACGGATTAACTGTGGCAATATCCAAGGGGGAGTCTGTTGGTACAATTATGTCTATCGCCTCCGTCAATCCAGTCCGTAGCAGAAACTGAAGAAAACTTGCATTATATTGTAATATCTTGTTAGTAAAGGCAAGGTGGCATAATTGTAAATAAGTAGAGTCTCCTTATATCCTTTGCCTATAAATAGAACCCTTAGGGTTAGGATTTAGAACTTTTGCAACTTTTGACACTTTTGCCATTTGGAGACTTGAAGAGCTCTAGTGTTAGAGAGAGAAAGTGCTCCACGTGATTCAGGTGCTTTGTACGATTTCAGATCTGTTAATAGAATCACCGATTATATTACGTTCTCGTGTGTTCGGTCACGTTCGTGTACGGATTCCGCACGTCACACGTTCGGTTCGCAATCATTTCGGAGTCAAAACCGGTCCTAACATCCATTAACATATGTGTAAATGTAAAATGTAGAGTTGAAGTATGTTTGAGTTATTAATATAGATTTATTACATATATATTTTTGTTATATACTCGTTAAATAAACGTGTGATAAACTAATGATTAAATATATGTATATAGATGAACGGCTCAAATAAATTGACGATCAGCTAGAAGATTTACATATATGTAAAATATTTATTTACACATATGTAGAGTCCAAAGAATGGTGATGACACGTATGTAAACAAATTAATGGTGACTGAAATTGTTGAACAATATGAAATTGTGTAAACATAAATATCTTGGATTAGTTTAATTTGTAAAATTAGAGATAGAAGAAAGAATAAATAATTAAGTAATAAGAATGATATATTTAATAAATTACTATTATGCCATTTTTATTTAGTTCTAAAATCTTAAAACTAAAAAATAATGATTGGTCTAAATTGGTTCTGCAAGTTCTACTTAAAAGTGAGGTTTCTGAAAATAACACAACCCTATATATATAAATTGGTGATAACACGTTAGGAACCACCTTTTATTACGAGAACCACGAGAACCAATGTGAACCAACCCAAAATACCTAAAAAAATCTAAAAAACACCCAATTTTTTTTACTATTTTTTTTTTGGAAAAAGCGCTATATTTCGTCAATAATAAAAAAAATTCGAGTAACAGTTATCCATGCACATGTGCACATGTATCATTTCTTTGACAAATTCCGTAATTCATTACAAATATAAGACAAATGCACTTTCATTTACACTACCATTCATAATACACTACTTTTTACATTAACAATAACAAAAATGCCATATGCATCTATATGTATGAACTTGTTAAAATATTAACAACACTAGAAATGCACATGTGCATCTATATGTATAAACATGATATAACGTGTTTTTGGTACACTACTTTGAATACACTTTCCTTTTCAACTATCATATCATCCATAATACACTACCATTACCTCTTACCATCCGTAATACAATATCATTGCTTTTTACCATCCAGAATACAATACAACACTATTACTAATATATCACTTTATTATATGTACAACAACACCCTTTATAACATCCAAACAATATATTACATCATAAAGTGACAAATATAATCAAACCATCAACCACTAGATATAACTAACCAAAACACATGTATATGGGCTTACTTCATCATTTAAAATCACAAACTTTTTGTACAAAAACACCTTATTTCATGTTGATACATATAGATGCACATGTGCATTTCTAATATTGGTAATGTAAAAAGTAGTTTATTACATATGGTAGTGTAAATAAAAGTGCATTTTTCTAATACTGGTAATATATTACGAAATTTGTCCAAGAAATGATACATATGCACACGTGCATCCATCCATAACTGTTACTCGAAAAAAAAAGTTTTTTTTTGTAACGAAATATAGCGATTTTTAGTAGAAAAATATTAAAAAAATTTGTGGGTTTTTTGGATTTTTTAGGTATTTTTTTGTGTTCAAATTGGTTTTCGTGGTTCTCACAAAAAGGTTGGTTCTCAAATGAACCTTACCCTATATATATATATATATATATATATATATATATATATATATATAAATGAAAATAATGTGGGCTGATGTGCCACTAAATGATCACCACATAAAAGCTTGCTAGATGATGATTTAAAACATGATCTAGCAAGTATGAGGATGAAACTTGAAAGATCTATGTTGATCATCCTTTATGTTAAGTGTGAACTTGAAGATGAACTTGATTTTGTGTAGGATGATGATTCCTACAAGTTGTAAGACTTAAAAATATAAGATTTCAAAAATAAAAGTTTCAAGAAAATAAACATGTTTTAGGTGTTAAAATGGAAACATTAGAGTATGGAAAACATGAAAAATACAAGAAGATGAATCTTTGTAAAATGGTGTCACAAGTTGTAAAAATTGAAATCTTGTACAAATGAGTTTTATGAAATAAAAACCATGTTTTTAGTGTTAGTATACTATGTTAAACATCATGTTAAAATACTACAAGATTTTACAAAACTTCAAGTTCATACCATCTTGTAGAAGTGTATGTAATGGCTCATGGTAAGCTGTAGGTTAATTGTTGATGATTGATGATGAATTTTTTAAAAGAAAATGATATGCTAATAAACATGGAAACCTCCATTTTCAAGGAAAACTATGGCAAAATTTTTGTAAAAATTCAACAGTTAGAAAAATATTTTTAAACAAGTGTTTACAAGTAATTTTTTATCATGGTTTCAAATATAAAATTTGCCATAATTTTTGTTATAAAAATTACAAGTATTGGAGTTTGATTTTCAATAATAAAATTACTAAGTATATATTTAGGAAAATATATATTTAGAAGTCACAAAAATTTGTGCTACATGTATACTACTTGAATTAGTTATATTAAAAATTAGGGACTTGGAAATAATATATCACAACAAAATACTAAAAATTGTAAATTGAAATATTACAAAAATCACAAGAAAATAAATAAATAATTTATACCCAAATATTGGACGATTCGGATAATGGGAACTTTGGATTATATATATATATTCCGGAAATAAATTCGTATCTTGACAAATGTGGTAAACGGTATTTTTGAAACCGAAGAAACGGCAAAGTATGGATTTTTGCAACTATTATAAAATATATCATATTTCCAATTTGACAAAAATATATTATTTTGGTGAAAACTAAAAATATATATTTTTCTAACCTTAATCTTAAAAATATGTTATTTTTAAGATATATGTGGAAGTATACATATTTTTTTCCAAATAAAATTATAAAATTTCTTCTATAAAATTCTTTTAAAATATGTATATTTTAATAATATAAAGTTGGTGATTTTTAACTAATATTCTGGAAAATTATACATAAATTAAGTATAAAATCCTTGATAAATACAAGAAAATACGTATTCCTATACGTATAAATTCATACCGACATACACTACCAACACTTGGTAAAATACACATATACAAGTATTATACATAAATATGAGAATACAAAATAACATACATGTATACCTATACTTGAAAAATATATTGTTTTTAAAAATATTTCGTATAATTGAATGGAAATAATATAAGTTAAAATATCCTTGTTTTAACTAATATATATAAATACAAATTTGGAATTATATATAATTATAAAATTATATATATACAACATGCATCAAGCGTGTGACTAAAAGTATATCAAAATTCTAAAATAAGTCTTAACAAATAACTAAGACAAAGAGTCGTTACACGACCTAAGCGCCTAATAAAACTTATGTGTAGGTTGTAGTACGGCTTGAGGATATCTACTTTGGGTACACGAGATTACGGACGCAAACTTGTGAGTTCATGTCCCCCATTTCTCTTAACTGTTTTCGGATTTATAACTTTCGGGGGTGAAATACATGTCAACTTGGGTATGATTTAGCTAAGGAACGAACTATTAGATCAAGTGAGCATAGGCTGAAACTGAAGTGCCATTAATCCTTTTAAGGACCACGGAACAATGGTTAGATCTAATGGGTACGGGCGAGCCCCACTAACGGTCCATGGGTGACCACTTAGAGTGCTGTTGTGTCCCAGTCGAGGTGATTCGACACTAGAAATCGTCTACTCGGGTTAAGTACTTCCTATGTCGTCACATATATTAATGTCCTTGCAAAACGTTAATGATTTGTTCATAGATGTAACAGCCCAGCGTAACCGCACCATGATATTGTCCACTTTGGCGGCCAGCACGCCCCCGGCGTCCGCCCCTCACGGTTTTCAAAACACGTCATGATGGTGAAGGTATCCAGCCCCTTATAAGGAAGCCTTTGTTCCCCTTCACAACCGATGTGGGATGTCACAATCCACCCCGCTTAAGGGGTCCAGCGTCCTCACAGGACCTGGCACCACCGGTCCGGCCCTGGCTCTGATACCATCTGTAACAGCCCAGCGTAACCGCACCATGATATTGTTCGCTTTGGCGGCCAGCACGCCCCCGGCGTCCGCCCCTCACGGTTTTCAAAACACGTCATGATGGTGAAGGTATCCAGCCCCTTATAAGGAAGCCTTTGTTCCCCTTCACAACCGATGTGGGATGTCACAATAGACGCTTTACATACCTACTTACAACTAAACTTTCAAATGTTTTTGAGACTCATTTGATGCGCATACACATAAAACGCATGAACTTGCTCAACTTTTGTTGATTTTTCAACTTACATGTATTTCAGGAAGATGAAGGGATCTTGGTGCGGGATTATCTACAAGTTTTTGGGTTTTCAAGTCTAGATGTCATCCATATTTTTGGAGGGTCCGGTTTGTATATCCTTTCTTCGATGAGATATAAAACACAAAGCCTCGTGAAGTTTAACTTTTGTTAGAACAAGTCCTCTTATGGAACTTTAAAACTTATGTTGGGTTGTAATCTTAACTTAATACTCGTGTTGGTTGGGAATTTGGATGATTTGTGTTTGTAATGTTTCAAACTATGTATGGATGAACATCTCTTAATTTTATGCATGTAGTTGTTTGTTATGATTGAATGCAATGAAACTGATCAAGTCACACACATACGCTTCCGCAAAAGTCAGGGTGTGACAAGTTGGTATCAGAGCTTCGATTGTAGTGAACTAGGATTCCTTCTCAAGTCTAGACTACAATCAATAGGATTCTCTCACGAAAATATTTTTACAACCAACAAAATATTTTTCATTACATTTACAAAAACGCCAAGATCCATGGAACAAACATTTTTCAAAGGAAAGATAAATGAGCAAGGACATTAGTAGATGGTATAGTCTACATGGGGTAGACTTGCCAAACTAGAAATGACCCATGTAGGAACAACGTGAACACATGTGATATGTTGCCTCTATTTGCCTATACCCATACTAAGTAATATTATAATTTATTAATATATATGCATATATGTGCCGAATTGTTTTGACAGTATACCATGTCCTCCTCTGAGAGTAGTGGATTGACAGATGTGCACGACCCCATGGCCATAGTGTCTGATGATGACATAGCTCCTATTACAGAGATCTTTACCTCTGACTTTGAGAGCGACCCGGAGATGATGTCTGACGACGAGGACGACTTTCAGCCCTTTGCTCTACTGGACTTCGGAGATGACATCCCATTTATCGATGATGTTCTCGCCTTCCCTTTACCTATCCATGAACAGCTCATCATTGGGCACCCCGATGGTGAGTATCTAGTCGAGCCTATCCCGATTGATGCTGTTCCTCTTATTACCATTCCCGCTGAGGATTGGCCTTTATTTGGCGACCTAGATGATGATCTTGCTTTTCCTGAGGTAGATCACCCTGTTAACAACCAGGGTGATGGTGAGGTGGATGACATTGCCATTTTAGACATATCTTCTCCAGTTGTATCCGTCATAGACATCTCTTCCGATTCATACCCAGACTCTGTTGCTGACTCCTTCGAGTCTGTGACCTCATCAGCCCTACTAGCTGCTGGAGTTAGGGCATATCCTACCGATGATGACAAGGATTCCATGTCAGTCGCACCATCCTCTCCCATTCGTGTTCCCACACCCCCACATTCACATGATCACATGCCCGATCCCGTTTCAGCTCCCATTGATTTACCTCCCATTGCACCACCTAGCTCACAGACCCCACCAGCTACATTTGTCACTCCTATCCCCGGGAGTTCACTCCCACCATTTGCTACCGATGCACACCGATCTGACCTCCCCACCATTTTTCCCCATGAGATACCCGCTCCTCGTCCTGGGGAGGGTACATCCGGACAACCTCCTAGCTTCGACCCTCTAGCATCTGCTGGATTCATGCCTACTCCTCATTTCTCTCTGTTCGAGGCCGACCCATATCATCAGTCTCCCACGTGGTTCCCTCCGTATTCCATGCCATTATCAGATCCCTACCACCCTTCATACCATGCTGGGTGTACTCGTAATGACCTCCTCCTTTCACTCCAGCTGCAGTTCGAGATTCTTAGTCATAGAGTACTAGAGTTAGAGTGCGAGGCGGATGCCAGACAGCCTCCACCACCTTCGTACCCTCCACCAGTTACTCCACCACCACCATCGTTTCCCCCTACAGTGTTTCCATCATCTGCTCCTGTAGTACGGCTCTTATTTTTACATTGTTGATTATATGTGCATGTCTTGCTTATATGATTACATGTTTGCTTGGTGTGATGATTATTTATGTTATGTGTATATATACATATATACCTCATAGACAATTATTTGGTGAATGATGTCTAACATACCCGATACTTCTTGCTAGAAGAAAATGCCGCCCAGACGTAGCACAAACACTAACACGTTACCGAGAACTGAGGCTGAACTCAATGAGCGCATATCCCTGGCTATAGCTCAGCATGAAGCCCTCCGCTCTGAACACAGCGGTGGCATTTCAGGAAACAATCCTCCCACTGGTAATGTTTAGTCACCCAAGACACAATACAAATCTGTTAGATATTTCCAATTGTGCTTTGTCAATGCTCGCTCGTGAATCATTGTTGTATGTGTTTCAGGCTGCACCTACAAGCAATTCCTGGACTGTAAGCCCTTGAATTTTGATGGCACATGAGGTGCCGTTGCTTTCGTCCTTTGGGTTAAGAAGACTGATTCAGTGCTGAGAATGAGTAAATGTGCACCCGAGTAGAGAGTCACCTACATTTCAGGGTTGTTCATGGACGGTGCACTCTCGTGGTGGAACCTTCAGGTTCAAACCCTTGGTGAAGCTGCTGCTTATGCGCTGAGCTGGGAGTAGCTCAAAGAATTGATGCGTAAGAAATACTACGCTAGGGCCGAAATTCAGAAGTTGGAAACTGAGTTCTAGAATTTAAAAATGGATGGGCTGAAGATTGTGGAGTATATCCAACGATTCCATGACTTATCAAGGGTTGTTCCCTATCTAGTCGAGCCTGAATTCAAGAGAATTGAGCGATTCATCTGGGGACTTGCACCTCAAATCCTGAGCATGGTTACTGCCTCAAAGCCTCCAACCATCACAGAGGTTATCGATTTGAGTGTTGCACTTACTAAAGAAGCTCTTTGTATGGGAAAGTTTTCAAAAACTGAGACAAACAAGAAACAGACTCACGTAGAGTTTTCGGGTGACAACAAAAGAAAGTTTTCAAATCTGAAGAAAGGCACTCAAAAAAGTCATGACAACTCAAATGCAAACAAAAGAAGGGAAGCAAACCCGCCTCGTGGCACGAAAGCTTATAGAGCCACCAATGAGGCCAGTGGTAAGGATTATATGGGGACTAAGCCGAGATGTGACAGATGTAAGTTTCATCATGAAGGTCGATGCCCGAGACCTAAGTGTGACAGATGTGGAAAAGAGGGACACAGCAAGGATACCTGTTGGGTAAGATATCCCAACCGAGGAGGAAATGGTAACTACAACCAAGGTGGTAACAACAATCAGGGTGGAAACCGTAACAACAATCAGGGATGCAATGGCAACAACAACAATAACAACAACAACCAAGGCGGAAATGGTAATGGTCGAGGTCAAGGTTGCTTCAACTGTGGTGACGTGGGTCACTTTAGAAAAGATTGCCCTAAGGAGAATCATGCACGAGGAAGAGTCTTCACGGTTGGAGCTCGTGAAGTGCGCCAGGACCCGAATGTTGTGACGGGTACGTTCCCTATTAACCAACACTATGCATCCATTTTATTGATACTGGCGCCGACTTTAGCTTTGTATATAAAGAATTTAAGAACCTACTTAGTCTAGAAGCAAGTAAGCTAGACACTCCCTACTTATTGAGTTAGCAAATGGGAAATTAGTCGAAGTAGATGAAGTTATCAAGGGTTGCACACTTGAACTTGGAGAGTGGGAATTTTCTATCAATCTTCTGCCAGTTGGTTTAGGCAGCTTTGATGTGGTTATCGGAATGGATTGGTTATCTGATAATCGAGCGAAAGTAGTTTGTCATGGGAAGGCCATTCGCATCCCGTTTCCGAATGGAGAAACACTTGTAGTACATGGGGAGAAATGTGAGATGCCTTACGAGTCATTAGTTGTATGAAGGCGCAGAAGTGTCTCCAAAAAGGGTGCTTAGCCTTCCTCGCACACGTCATCGACAAGGGGACTCAGGAGCCAAAGTTAGAAGACATTCCCGTTGTGAAGGAATTCCCATAAGTCTTTCCTGAAAACTCGCCTAGGTCACCTCCACAGGGACAAGTGCACTTTCGGATAGACCTAGTGCCAGGAGCGGCACCAGTGGCAAAGGCGCCATACCGGTTAGCTCCATCCGAGATGCAAGAGCTTTCGACTCAACTGCAAGAGCTGCTAGACAAGGGATTTATCATGCCAAGCTTCTCGCCCTGGGGAGCTCCAGTGTTGTTTGATAAGAAGAAGGATGGTAGTTTCCGTATGTGTATCATCTACAGGGAGTTGAATAAGTTAACCATCAAGAATCGGTATCCCTTGCCAAGGATTGATGACTTGTTCGACCAATTACGAGGTTCTAGCTACTACTCCAAGATCGACTTGAGTTCGGGATATCATCAATTGCGAATACAAGAAGAAAGTATCCCTAAAATGGCCTTTAGGACTCGCTATGGACATTACGAGTTCCTTGTCATGCCGTTTGGCTTAAAGAACGCACCGGCAGTATTCATGGACCTCATGAATCGGGTGTGTAAGCCATATCTGGATAAGTTCGTGATTGTGTTTATCGATGACATCCTTATATACTCGCAGACCAAGGAAGAACATGAGCAACATTTGCGAGCTATCTTGGAACTCTTGAAGAAGGATCGACTGTATGCGAAGCTGTTGAAGTGCGAATTTTGGATTCACGAGGTGCAATTCCTAGGTCACGTGGTAAATGAGAATGGAATTCATGTCGACCCTGCTAAGATTGAGGCAATCAAAAACTGGGAAGCCCCAAAGACGCCAACCGAGATACAATTTCTGGGGTTAGCATGTTACTACAAGAGATTCATAGAGAACTTTTCGAAGATTGCTTAACCATTAACGACCTTAACCCAGAAAGATAAGAGATTCGATTGGGGTGAAGCACAAGAAACAGCTTTCCAGACGTTGAAGGATAAGCTTTCTGACGCACCTATCTTGTCCTTACCCGACGGTACCGATGGTTTTGTGGAGTATTGTGATGCTTCTCAACAAGGTCTTGGTTGCGTGTTGATGCAACGGGACAAGGTCATCACGTACGTGTCACATCAACTAAAGGTGCATGAGAAGAACTATACAACGCACGACCTTGAACTAGGTGCTGTGATATTCATGTTGAAGATTTGGCGTCATTACTTGTATGGTACTCGTTGCACAATCTTTACTGACCATAAGAATTTGCAACACATTTTTTATCAGAAGGATTTAAACGTGAGACAGCGAAGATGGGTCGAGCTGTTGAATGATTACAATTGTGAGATAAAGTATCACCCGGGCAAGGCGAACGTTGTAGTGGATGCCTTGAGCCGCAAGGAGTGCACAAAACCTCTAAGGGTGCGAGCCCTAGAGATGACCATACAAACTGATCTCACTACTCGGATTCGTGGAGCTCAGCAAGAAGCGCTTAAACTGGATAACCTACAAGCCGAATCATTGCGTGGAATGGAAGCCCAAGTACTGCCAAAGGAATATGGAACATTGTACTTCATGGAACGAGTTTGGGTTCTGATGCGTGTGTAGTGTTATATAAATTTGGTTATATTTTAAGCCCTTTTTAACACTTTAGTCAAGTTTTAAATTTATAAAACATGATATTTTACTAACACTAAACACACATATAGGCAAGTGCACCCATCATGAGCGTAGTATAGCATTGGTAAGATACCGAGGTCGTCCAAGGTCATAAGAGCTTTTAGTACCAGTTTATCCTCAACGTCTAATCAAATCAAAAATTTAGAAAAAGTTTTAAACATGAAAATAAAAACTAAAATTGCTGAAAAATAAAATAAAAATAAAAACAGATAGACAAGATGAATCACTTGGATCCGACACGCCTTTAGTGTAACCTTTGATGATTTCCGCACGTTTGCACTTTTTAAGAGATTATCTTAGTTATAGTAGTAGGCCCCTCTTTTGAAGGTGATGTTACCCTCAACCCAGTAGTTTGAGTCAGCAAGGATACAATCCTAAAGGGTCAGAATATTGAAAGATAATTAATTAAGTTATTAATGCGTAACTCTTTTGAATGTGACGTTACCCTCGGCTAAGTGGTTTGAGTCAGCAGGGATACAATCCCAAGTAGCCGGGTTAATGTATTAATAGTAGTTTACATATGAGGGGATCAAGCCATTCGCACCCCCACCATCCAATACCAGTGGGTATTGAAGGAGGTCCTAGTAAGCTTGACCCAGGTCCTTGCAGGATCTATACACTAAACAAGGCAAGAACCTTACCAAACCATTCCCTTAACCCCCGACCAGGTAGCCAACATATCTCTATATAGACCGTAGAGATATGAATGGTGTAAATATTTTATTTTATATAGACAGTAAAATAACGCCAAGACACCACGGACAAATGATAAGGAAGTTTCACCTTCAACATAAGTTATTAAAGTCATTAATTCAAAACCAAATAAAAAGTGTGAAAAGATTAAAAATCAAAAGTATTACACTAAATGCTTGTCTTCACCAAGTAATGTAAGAGACTTAGGCAAACATGGCCTTTGATTGTCAAGAACTCTTACTATCAATCTTGGATCCCGAGACTACTACACACACTCTATGATTGATGATGGATGATGGATGATGGTGGTGGATGTGGGTTGTAGTGGTAGTGGAGTGTGGGTGAAGTGGGAGAGAGGTGGTTTGCCAAGGGATTCCTTTGAAGTGAACCAAGCACCTCTATTTATAGCCTGCACAGAAGCCCGGACACGGCCCCGTGTCCATCCACTTTCTCTTTCTTCATTAATTGCAATTTGTCTGCGTTAGCTCCACACGCTCCCGTGTCCGCTGGGCACGGCCCCGTGTGCAGAAGCGTATCTATACTATCACGATTTGCTTGGATTATGCGAATCTTAGCGTTGACCACGGCCGCGTTGAGCCGGGCACGCCCTCGTTTCGGGAAATAGAAGCTTCTATAGCTTTGTCCTTTCTGCAGACACCTGACCACGCCCCCGTGTCCACTGGGAATGGGGCCGTGGTCAGCCTTCTGTTCACTTGTCTTTGCTTGGGAAGATGCTGTTTAGGTTTCGGGCATGCCACGTTTATTCCTTTTCTTGTAATTATGTTAGATTTTGCTGCATAATTGCTCCTTTTGTTCATTTATGCCCATTTAGTCCTGAAAATACAAAAGGAAGACAAAAGCACACTTTTTCCAACATTAGTACTAAAAAGGGTTAGTTTTATGCCTCATTTGATGTAATTTATATGTTGCATTTTACACACATCAAATACCCCCACACTTGAATCTTTGCCTTTCCTCAAGCAAAACTCTTTTTAATGTGGCTTACACTCCAAATGGAATGGGTAGAAGAGAAATTTTGGGCTTGTCTTGAGTGTCAGGAATCCAAGATCTTTATTAGGCTTTTATTTTTATGTTATTTACAATCCTATTCGTTATGATTTATTTTGAACGTTTCATAAGAGAAATTACTTATTTGGGCATAACATGCCTCTTTAAAATTCCATTTATATACAAGTTCACATACCTCACGGGAGATCACTCAACACTCGGCCGAAGATGTATTTTTGTGAAACACTCTGTAGGATCGTATACGGACCTGAACGAGTCTATCAGAAGAGCTTTTACTGATTTGAACGGCGGAAACAGACAAATCAGATTCAATTCAGCAATTATACACTTTAAACTGTTGCTTCTATTGATTTGAATGACGTTTACAATTGAGTCAACACTTCGGCAGCACTTCGTGGCTCACCGGAATACAACACCTAGAACTCTTAATTGATTTCGCTCCTAGAGACTCTATTTATATGGGTTCTGATTTCGCTCCTAACTACATAACAACATTAGGAGCGGAATCAACATGTATCATCATGAGCGAAATCACCAATTACAAATATGAGCGAAATCAACATCTAAGACATAAATGCTTTTGTCTTATATGAACATTAAATCTATTTCACGTGCGTTTCATGTAATGATGTCATCATTGATGTCATTTTGATGATGTCATCAATGAATAGGATGACATCATATCTTGATCAAAACCGTAACGAAACTGAGACTCGATATAAGACGAAGACGACAGATGAATGCACCAACAGACTCCCCCTCAGATGTTAACGAGTCTTAAGTGTCGAGTCTTTATCAGTCTTTGTGCTTCACTTTTTCAATCAGCATCAACAGACTCCTCACGAACAATCTCTATTCAGATGTCTTCAGGCTCCCCCTTTCGATATGCTGGGATCGCAGTCTGGTATGTTGAAATCACACATTCATCAGGTATCAGAACCTGACTCTTCCTCAAACCTGTACATCCTCTACCACAAACATAAGTTTTCTAATATTAACCTTTAACACACTCAGACACCACTTGTAAATATCACAAAAATGATCTAACATTTATAGTCTCTGATGAACCACTTGCAAAAATATCATTTTCAAAACTTCTGATGACCACTTGTAACAATACTTAAAATTTTTTCACACACAACACTCCCAAACCAGTTCGTCAAGTTTAGCACTTGGAATTTTGAAAATCAGCTCTTCAACACCAGTTGTCGAAAATCTTTTTGTATTTTTCAAAATTTATGCTAAAACACACTGAAAATCTTTTTGAATTTTTGAATAGAATGAAATGCAGAAAAGAAATATTTACATACAATATTTTTGTGAGTTTGCGTAAGAGGATCATATCAGTTTTTGAGACAAATCACCAACACCGTTAAGCTTCATTTCATTTTAAGTTCTAAACGATTCACTTAGATTGTCAGTATACTGGTCCACTTAAATTCTCACACAAAGTTCAATTGCTTCGAGATACGAGATTAATGTCTTAGATACTTAAACTCAATCGCGTGTCCCACCTCAGAATATACCCCCGTATCCAGATCCCAATATTCAGTCTTACAGGTAAGTATGACACAAATGATATCTGTAGGGGAATAAATTATGATCGAAATCGTGAGAGCTCAGGTCAGAACTACCGTTCAGCAGAGAGATCACGAATCGACTTTTGGGTGTATCTCCTTTAGAGGATCTTTTTTACAACAACATTGCTAAGCAATTTTATTGTCTTATCATATATGTTGAGGGTGATGCTATGTTTCAAGCATTGCGGAAAGTATTATTCGAGGACTAGGTCAGAACTTCCATTCAGCAGAAGTCCAAGAATAATACCCCAGATATCACTGAGTATACAGACCTAGTATATCAGAAAAAGGAATCTTTCAAACGAGATTTCGGGGTTACCCATATATCCGAGAGATGTTTCCCCGCGATATAAGCAAGTTTGAAATTTAGGTTTATATCTCGTCACAATCTACTAAATGTGTAAAAATCTACTGGCACATCATCAGTGAGACCGTTTATCACATTTTTACTTTCCATTTCTTTAGCATGTTGTGATAGTCCACTGATGTACAATCATTTCCTCTTCTTTGACACAAAAACTCATTTTTCATTTTATCATGTTTTTGTCTTTTTCAAATTTTCAAATGTTTTTGGATTTTCTAAAATTTTACTCCCCCTAAAATGCAAACACATTTTAGGAAATTTGAAAACCAACTGTACAATAAAGTGACAACCGATATCAAATCGCTTCAATTCGCCATCCACTTGGCATAAACAATCAGAACTCCCCCTCACAACAAACTATTTTCCCATTGATTTCAAAACACTTAAGTTTGTTTTAATCAAATGGTTTTTCCGGAAAATAAGTTTTGTTGATTGATTTTACCATTTTGTAAGTTAGGGGTTCATCACTTTGTTTCCAAATATCACTTGTATGCATGGCCAATCAAGTTCAACCTAATGACCTTGATTAACCACTTGTAGGAAAAACAAGTACAACTTAATGTCCTTGAATTTTCCACTTGTAAGCATAACCCTTCTTCAACCTCTTGTAGGTTCACTCATCAACCATACCACTTGTAGAAAACTAACAATTTAAATGATATCACCTGTAATTTACCATTTTTACCACTTGTAAGATTATCAACCAAGAAAGATAGATGCCGATTCCTGCTCCACTCTTACCAACCTGGGAGCTCCGGCAAGTCCAGAGTTTTACTGTTCGTAGTATGTACCATCCCAGTCACAAACCAGGGATGGTTCAACTTTATCTTTCTTCGTCTTCTTCTCGTAAAACTCCTTAACACCTTTGACCTTCCTGTCAATCATTTTTCCAAAAATATGGTGAACTTTGGAGTTAAAAGCTTTTTCAACATCGAAAACCTTTTTGTCATCATAGAATTGGTTTGAAATCTCAACTTTACCAATTTTCTTTTTATAGTTTTCAGTCCGAAGTGATGGAAAATTTTCATCATCCACAGTCAGAACTGTTTTTTCTCCTTTTGAAACAACCTGTGGCTCATCTGATTTTGTGGAATCAGATTCATCGCCAGAATATAGCTCCTCTGATTTTGACCTATCAGAATCATCGCTAGAACTACTATCAGATTTCTTAACAGCCCATTTCTGGTTGTCAAGATTTCCTCTTTTCTTGTAAAACCTGTTTGAACTTTCACCAATTTCAAAAGTCAAATTTTTGAACAATTTGGTTCTATCAATTGGTGGTTCAAACACAACTTTCTCTTTCAGTTTACGAGAAACTCCCTGTTTTGATTGTTTTGCCTTGAAACAATTCTTGGCAATATGACCAACATTGTTGCATTGGAAACAGGTTCTCGTATCTTTCTTCTGCTCGGCTATCTTCTTCATGTCATCTTGCTTCTTTGCAAGGAACTCACTGTTTGACTGCCTCCAGAATTCTTTCTTTTCTTCTTCTTCTGAGCTAGTTCCTGAAACAAATGTCGTTTTTACTTTAAAATCACGAATATATTTTTCATTTTTCTGTTTTTCTGTTGGAGTAAAACCAAGACCTTTCTTTTTGAAATTACGGTTAGGGTTTGGTTTCTTGTGAAAACCAGAACCAGAACTGTAACCCTTTTCTTGTTTAATTTTTGTTGTACTCTTGAGGTGTATTTTTTAGGTTTATCAGTAAGATTTAAATATTTTATTTCAGAAATGTTAATTTCTGTAAGTTTGAAAACCCTTTTTATCATCTCAGTTTTTACACCTCTTATTGGAAATTCCTCATCAGAATATAATTTGTCGGAATCATTCAATGTATATGCAACTTTGAATGTTTCGTCACTCAAATTAGATTTTGATAACAGGAATTCTTTGTTGTAAACCCTTTTGCCCTGTTTGTCGGATTGACTCGGATTGCTGGACTCAGACTTTGACTCCGACATAGACTCTGACTTTGACTCCTCTGTTTCATCTTTATCCAACACCTGATCGACCACCTTTTTTATTAACTCGGGCTCATGATCAGTGTCAGATGATGTAAATGTCACATCAATATTTTCTGGCAAGTTAACTGACGACTCCAACTCCCACTGTAAATTTGTTGCCTTTTCGACTCTTTCTGAATTTGGATTTCTTGGAGAATATCCATTTTCAAGCGGGGGTGGACACTTGTTGTAACCGAAACTTTGTTTCTTACCAGAATCATTCAATTTAGTATCCTTCTTCTTTGCTTTCTTCTTTTCAGGAGTCTTTTCTTCAGAAATCTTATGTTCTTCAGTTACCTCATCTTCTTCAAATGCCTTCAATCCTTCAGCAGTTGGATAGATCCTGTCAATGACATAAGAAGTACATGAGTAACTTTTCAACAATCGGTTTACTCTTTCAGTCTCAATTCTTTGTGTCTCCAGCTTTTGTTCAAGCACAACACACTTCTCGATGTAGTTGTTCACAACTTTCTGCTTTATCATGAAAGCTCCTTGAAGTGTCTTCATTGCTGTTGCTTGTTCTTCACTTGTTTGATTGTATTGGTTCATTGCTTTGTTCAGTACATCGTAAGATTCCTTCAAACTATTCAAGTTATAGATCAGTGTACTGTTCTGCTTCTTCACAGCTTCACAGTTTTCACACTTCACTGGAATCTTCTTTGCATCAACTTCTTCATCAACTTTGAACTTTGGAACTTCAACCTTTACTTTCCTTTTGATCACTGGAATTTCTTCGTCATCACTGCTCACTGGTGTTTTTACCTTTTTCTTCTTCTTTTTAACCTTTTCATCTTCACTATCACTTTCAGCAATCAATTTCATATCAGCATCAAATTTTCTCGCCCAATACTCAGTATCATCATCACTGTCCTCTTCAACTCTAGCAACAAAAGCTTTGTGAGCTATAGCTTGATCAGGAACATAATTATCCCATGTGAAATTTTCCCAGCTAAACCCTTCAGGTAACTTTTCGTCGTCTTGGTCTATTATCAAAGCACTACCATCAGCTCTCTTTGAAGAATCTTGATTAACCACACAAGCTCTCTTTCCAGAGTCTTCAATCACATTCCTTCCATGTGCAGTTTGTGCTTGATGTTGATGTTGTTGAGATGGTTGCTGAGCAACTTGATGGTAGATGGCTTTTCGGTAGTAATCATTGTTGTTGTTAAAAGGATTCTGAGCTCCACTTGCTTCGCAATTGGTGCACTCCCTTTTGAAGTGACCCTTCTCCCTGCAACGAAAACAAGTGACTTTAGATTTGTCAAAACCTAAAGTAGAAGCACCAGCCTCACGAAGATCATCTCTTCCAGTGATTTGCTTGAATTTCTCAGCTCTCCTCAACACGCTGGCCAAGCACCATTTTATGTCCATCAGCTCCATCTCTTCAGCATCAATCTGGTCGTAATCTTCCTTTGTCAGCATTGGATTCCCGATCCGACCTGCAACAAAACTACCATAAGATTCCAATACAGTTCCCAACAAAGACATGTGACTCTTAGCAATTTCTGCTGAATAGTCTTCATCATTCTCCAAATTCAGTACAATGTTGCACTGAAGCTTCTTGCCATTCTTTGTTGTTGAAATGTTCGGATCAAAGGATGGATATGATGAAAAACTTGTGTTGCTGCTTGATCCTTTGGATGAACTTTCAGATGGACTCTTTGCATTGAATGCTGTTTGAACTTTCGGTGACAAGTTGGTGGATTTATCACTAACACCACCTTTGTAGTAAAGACCGATGTCTTGTTCACCGTCGAAATCTTTCATTCTTATAACCTTTCTCTGCTCCATCTCCTGAGCTTCAATCTTTTCGATAAACTTGCTCAGTGTCAAATCTTTAAAACCTTTCTTGTTTCTGAGCATCATGAGATAAGTACCCCACGTTTCATACGGTAATGCATCTGATAATTTTTCAATCAATTCCTCATTGTCTTTATTGATCTTCAACCTCTTCATGTTAGCAAGCAGATTGCAATATCTTTCAATGATTTGCTTAGTGCTCTCATTCTTCAACCCTCGGAACAAATCAAACTCTTTCTTCAGTAATGACTTCTTGTTCTTGACCATTTCCTCACTACCTTGAAATTTTGACTTTAATGCTTTCCATATTGAATAAGATGTTCCATTATGTTGTAATAAAACCAGGATGTCTTCTTTAACTGCTTGTTGAATAAGACTTAACATCATCTTCTCATCTTTGTATTTCTTCCGGTTTTCAGCACTCAGATCTTTAATTGGAATTTTCTCTTCATCGTCATTCATTGGTCTAATGTATTTTGTTTCGACATTCTCCCATGCATCTAGATAATTTGCATGTACCCAGTTTTCAAACTTTTCTTCCCAACTCTTGTACTCCTCGATGTTCATGAGTTTCGGAGGTTTTTGCATCGTTCCCGTTTCGTTCTCCAACATCGTGTTCTGTGCAATACTCATCGAGGTAACCGGTGTAGCGAATGCGTTGTAAAAATCTTCGTCCATGTTTCGGATTTTCAAATGAGCTGTATCACCTTGTAAATCACCTGAACGATCAAACAAACAAATTATCAGTTTAAACGAATTGAACACGTAAAAATGTGTTGATGAAATCAATCGAAGACTCGTGTCAAAGATTTGTGGACTGACTAAACTCCAAATCGTGCAAACTGAGTGAATGAGCCGATAAAAATTTTAAGACTTGTCACATAGGCTGCCTATTCAATTCACATGTGATAACAAGTTGTTTAAATGTAACCAGTAGTGGACGACAACAGTAGTTCATTTTAGAATCCAATTGGGCCGCATATGTATGAAACTCATGATAACTTGGGCTGCTTTATCTTGATCACGTGGGCTGACAAATTGACTTTAAGAACTTGCCGACAAAACTTTAATCAGATCACATGCTACTTTTTTTTTATGAACCGACAACAATTAATACAACATCACATGCAATCTAATATCCGACAAAAACTTCTCAAAGGCCAACAACTATAATGAAGATTACTGAATTCCCATACTATTCTTGGACCAAGCATTCACGTGACCTCATGACACACTTTAAAACTTTCACATGCAAATCTTGGAATTTTAAAAAGACTTTTGATTGTGATGCCTAACCAATATCACATGCAATTCTGAAGTTCACGTGTAACCCATTTACCACAAACAGACAATATCAACACCTGTTACTTGAATCTATCAATATATCATGTGATAAACAATACTCTATAACTTTCAACTGAACCAAAGATGATCACGTGTAATGATGGGCTGATATAATCACATGACAAAGCTGACAATTTAATCTTTCAAAAATTCTTTGATTGGACCGCAACTAATGTAGTGGATTGATGCAATTCAGATCACATGCAAACTGACCAACTCACATGCAAATCTAAATTGATAACACTAAAACCCTTGGGAGCGGAAACACTCGATAACTGTGCTGAGCGGAATCACTGACAACAATTAGGAGCGGAATCAAACTTTGAAACTTGGAGCGGAATTAAACAATTCTCAGGAGCGGAATCAAAGCTGATGTCATTTTTTTCCGAGAACAATTTCGAGCGGAATCTCAAAAATTACCAGTTTTAATTCGAATTTGAACTTGAAACTTCTAAGGCTTTGTTAACTATCAATTCCGAACACACTGTGAAAATTTGAACCGATTTTAACCGTGAAATGATGTTCAATTTGAAAAGAAGGTGTAGAAAAACAGAAAACGCAGCTGAATTGGCAAGAGCTCTTCTTCCTGAGCTCTGATACCACTTGTAGGATCGTATACGAACCTGAACGAGTCTATCAGAAGAGCTTTTACTGATTTGAACGGCGGAAAAAGACAAATCAGATTCAATTCAGCAATTATACACTTTAAACTGTTGCTTCTATTGATTTGAATGACGTTTACAATCGAGTCAACACTTCGGCAGCACTTCGTGGCTCACCGGAATACAACACCTAGAACTCTTAATTGATTTCGCTCCTAGAGACTCTATTTATATGGGTTCTGATTTTGCTCCTAGCTACATAACAACATTAGGAGCGGAATCAGCATGTATCATCATGAGCGAAATCACCAATTACAAATATGAGCGAAATCAACATCTAAGACATAAATGCTTTTGTCTTCTATGAACATTAAATCTATTTCACGTGCGTTTCATGTAATGATGTCATCATTGATGTCATTTTCATGATGTCGTCAATGAATAGGATGACATCATATCTTGATCAAAACCGCAACGAAACTGAGACTCGATATAAGACGAAGACGACAGATGAATGCACCAACACACTCGAGACTGGCATGGAACTTACTTCTACCATATGCTTGCCAAGCAATCAATCCTCCTCCTTTTTAACTATCCACCTTTGTAAATATCAAGAGGACTTGGGGAAGGGTTAGGCTTGGGTTAGAGGTAGGTGGTTTTGGGTTAGTGGTTAGTAAAAAGTGTGAAAAGCGTAAAAAACATCGGTCTTCATAAAACTTTTTGTTTTTGTGACTTTTATTCAAACGAAGTATTTTCAAACAAAGTTTATTTTGAGGAACTTGTTTATTTATTGCTACACTTCAATTTTTTTTATAAAGAATGTCACATGAAAACTAAGCTTTTTACCAAAATAAAGGGTTAAAAATAAAAAGGTTTTGTTGGGTAAAGGGTGTTTGTTTTGTGGGTTTAGAAACGAAAATGTTTAGGCTCAAAGGGGTTAACTAGGGGGATTTTGGGTAAGCGGTAAAAAAAATGAAAAATAATGGTGTTGAAAAGAAAAAGGGTTAGTCCTAATGACTCCATCATTTACTTACTTGGGTTTAAGTTGGTAAGGACCGGGAATGTATCGTCATGGCAAGTTCTAGAGTCGTAAGAAACCAAGCGGCTATTCACACAAGAAACGGAAAATAAGCATTTAATTTAAAGATGTGTATTTGTATGCTTAGTAAAGGCTCAATACTCACTTTTTGTGGGAATGGGTTTTTAATGTGATCAAGTATATATAATCAAATTTTAACTAGATTTGTCATGCCGTTTCATAATTTTCTTATGTTGGTTCTTTTTATCACGACGCTATCGGTTGAAAATTTGTAAATATATAACCTTTTTAGAACTTGTTATCCCCATAAAAAGTAAAAAAAATGAGAAGTTTTTGAAAAAAATTGGGGTGATTAGCGGTTCCAATAGAGTTTTGTGTAAGGCTTGTTATTAGGACTTACAAAATTCAAGGTTTTAACATCCCCCCACACTTAAATTACACATTGTCCTCAATGTGTCCCAAAAATAAGTTTTTAGGTTGACTGAATGTGTAAAAAGGTGTTAAAAGCAAAATTTTATGTTACTGGGCATCTGGACACGGGCCCGTGTTGATCCGGGCACGGCCCCGTGTTCAGATTGCCAGTGTCATAGTTTACAGAAGGCTGGCACGGGGGCGTGTTTAGTGAACACGGCCCCGTGTCCAGTTACCTATACTGGGCATTTTCTGCAGATCATTGGGCACGGGGCGTGTTGGCTGAGCACGGCCCCGTGTTGAACTTGCTGTAATGAAGAAAAAGTGTCGGGAGGCTCTGTTTTTGTGCATGGGGTGTAGGTTCAAGTTTCCCTTAGTATCCTCCATCATTCCGAGTGTGTTTTACCCATTACAACATCATCCAAACACCATTAATTAATTAAAACCATCATTCATTAAAGAGTGAATTACATTAGTTCCTAGAAAATAAAAGCATAAACTAAATCTTAGATAAGTAGGCCAGGAAACACAAGAAATCTAAAACCACAAAGAAGTCCTAGCCTATAGTTTATTTTAAGAGCAAAATTTCTGAGAAAGATAACTCTCGGTTGAATGCGGCTTGAAGACTTCTTCTCCGGGAATGGCCCCTTATACATCGTTGAGCCATTCCTCTATCTCCCGAGGGAGAAGAAAGGCGGGATCATTGGCGTCCTCGTTTTGAGGGGGTGTAACTTCCACCAGAACTTCTTGTAGATTTTCAAGAGGAGATTCCATGGGGATGTCATCCCACCCGGTGGGGTTAACGATTCCAAGTGCAAGGTTCCAATCCTCTTGGGGAAGGATTGGTTCCATGGGAGGTGTTACAAGAATGTTCAACCTCTGGTGCAAGATGTTGATTTCTTGAAAACTGTTTTCTAGCCCCACCGTGAGATAATTAATACGGTCGATTAGGACTTCCTCTACGGATGTCATTTCATCGAGAGCTTCCCGCAGTGCCATCACATAGTGCACAAGAGTTGCTTCGATGGAAGGCCTTCGTTCCCTACGACTGTTTCTTGAATGTGCTGAAGAGGTTCCACTATTCTGGCTTGACATTCTATGAAAAACAAGTCAAAATGTTCAAATTAAATGAAACACTACCTCGGACACGGCCCCGTGTTCACTTCTCTGCAGATTTTTGAAACAATGAATCTTGGAGCTTTAAATTATTTTTCTGACTTTTGAAGCATTTTTAAGCAGAAATAACTTAAAACAGTGTTGTAAAACTTATTTTTGACAAGATTCCTTGAATAAAAACCTAACAAATATCACAATAAAGCTTGAAACTATGGTGATTTCAAGCTCTAATGGAGGTTTTGAGGAGAAAATGAAGAAGAAGGCAAATGAAAAAAGTAGAAAAGACAAGATGGTTGTTGAGAACCTTCGTTAGAATATACATAGTATGGTATATGCGAAGATCCCACCAGATCTCTGTCTTTGGAATGGGTCCAAGAGTGAAGGAATCTTGCTGCATTTATATAAAACGACAGCACGCTGGACACGGCCCCGTGACGGCTGGACACTGCCCCGTGTGCAGACAAAATTCTAACACTTTTTGTCCGTATTCTGACCAAAAGTCAGACGGGAATCTTTGGGTGGACACGGGGGCGTGCTGACCTGGACACGGCCCCGTGGCTAGAAGTGTTTATGAAGTTTTGTCTATTTTTAAGGAATTTATCCGGATCGGACGGTTCTTTACTGGACGGAACAACACCAAAGTGCCTGAGATACCTAAGTTGCCCTAGTTTTAGACAAGAACGCAAGAGGTTATCAGAAAGGGTGATTCCTAAGCTAAATACCGGTGGGCAAAACCAACCTTTATTTCCCTTATCCGGGCTCTCGTTAAAGAAGGTATATGTCGAATCGCTTAGGTCTATGTATGCATCGGCGGAAACCGATGGGGAGTCCTTCACGGCACAATCGACATAGGGACGACTATCGCTCAAGTCCTCACAAGAGTTAGAGGTGATTTCGGGAGTAACGATATTCTCATAATTCGAATGCGGTCTCAATAATTCTCCTTGATTGTTGTCTTGAGATGAATTGGGTATATCCATCTCAAGTTCTTTTATCCATCGGATAATTAGTTCTTCCCATTTGAAATAATTCTTCAAAAATCATTTCATCTCGAAGGGATGATTGAGAGCATTCGAGGGAGAGATAGGGATTGTTTTTACTTTCGCCCATCTTAAGGCTACATGAAAACAATGGGTCTATATAGTGGGGATTGTAATTTAAAAAATAACATTTTAAATCTTCATGAGTTCCGCCACATAATTGACACCATGTACCATAAGAGGAGCGAAAGTAAAAATTATCAGTATCACTCATGATTGCGTTAGAAATTACCAGCCGTCGGGATCTTACGGCTCTGTTTTCAGTATCTGAAGCTTGGGCATGGGGCATGTTCAGTGGGCATGGCCCCGTGTTCAGCTACTGTCTGACTTAAAACAGGATTGCCAGTACCAAAGTTTGGGCACGGGGCATGTTCAGCGGGCACGACCCCGTGCTGAGCTCTTCAGAAGCTGAAAAATCTAGAAAAATCCTAAAAAAAACAGAAAAATAAGAAAAACGATTAGGCCGTTGATTCCTAACTTTCTTAAAATCCTTGTATTCCCGGCAACGGCGCCAAAAACTTGATGCGTGTGTAGTGTTATATATTTTTGGTTATATTTTAAGCCCTTTTTAACACTTTAGTCAAGTTTTAAATTTATAAACACGATATTTTACTAACACTAAACACACATATGGGCAAGTGCACCCATCGTGAGCGTAGTATAGCGTTGGTAAGATACCGAGGCCGTCCAAGGACATAAGAGCTTTTAGAAAAAGGTGCACCCATCTTTTAGTACCGGTTTATCCTCAACATCTAATCAAATAAAAAATTTAGAAAAAGTTTTAAACATGAAAATAAAAACTAAAAATGCTGAAAAATAAAAATAAAAACAGATAGACAAGATGAATCACTTGTATTCGACTCGCCTTTAGTGTTACCTTTGAAGATTTCCGCACTTTTGCACTTTTTAAGAGATTATCTTAGTTATAGTAGTAGGCCCCTCTTTTGAAGGTGACATTACCCTCAACCCAGTAGTTTAAGTCAGCAAGGATACAATCCTAAAGGGTCAGAATATTGAAAGATAATTAATTAAGTTATTAATGCATAATGTGGTAGGCCCCTCTTTTGAAGGTGATGTTACCCTCGGCTAAGTGGTTTGAGTCAGCAGGGATACAATCCCAAGTAGTCGGGTTAATGTATTAATAGTAGTATACATATGAGGGGATCAAGCCATTCGCACCCCCGCCATCCAATACCAGTGGGTATTGAAGGAGGTCCTAGTAAGCTTGACCCAGGTCCTTGCAGGATCTATAGACTGAACAAGGCAAGAACCTTACCAAACCATTCCCTTAACCCCCGACCAGGTAGCCAACATATCTCTATATAGACCGTAGAGATATGAATGGTGTAAATATTTTATTTTATATAGACAGTAAAATAACGCCAAGACACCACGGACAAATGATAAGGAAGTTTCACCTTCAACATAAGAAACTAGTTATTAAAGTCATTAATACAAAACCAAATAAAAAGTACGAAAAGATTAAAAATCAAAAGTATTACACTAAATGCTTGTCTTTACCAAGTGATGTAAGAGACTTAGGCAAACATGGCCTTTGATTGTCAAGAACTCTTACTATCAATCTTGGATCCCGAGACTACTACACACACTCTATGATGGATGATGGTGGTGGTGGATGTGGGTTGTAGTGGTGGTGGAGTGTGGGTGAAGTGGGAGAGAGGTGGTTTGATAAGGGATGCCTTTGAAGTGAACAAAACACCTCTATTTATAGCCTGCACAGAAGCCCGGACACGGCCCCGTGTCCATTGGGCATGGCCCCGTGTCCATCCACTTTCTCTTTCTTCATTAATTACAATTTGTCTTCATTAGCTCCATGATGTGCGTGTGGTGGTATAGGTTTTTAAGTATATTTTTCGCCCTTTTACATGTTAGTCAAGTTTTAAATTTATAAAACACGATATTTTACTAACACCAAACACACATATGGGCAAGTGCACCCATCATGAGCGTAGTATAGTGTTGGCAAGATACCGAGGTCGTCCAAGGACACAAGAGCTTTTGGTATCAGTTTATCCTCAACGTCTAATCAAATCAAAAGTTTAGAAAAAGGTTTTAAACTAGAAAATAAAAACTAAAAAATGCTGAAAATAAAAAATAAAAATAAAAACAGACAGACAAGATGTGACACCTGTGTCACTTCAACCATCAAACAAATGCCAAACCAATGAAATATTGTATTTCATACTCGGGATTTGTAAAAATATGTGTATCGTTTGCACATATCAACTCTTGTTCGATTTTAAGCTTTAAATCGCTTTCTGGAGGGTTATACGCGCTCTGATGCGTAAATATAACCAGTTTAATCCAACGAACACTCCGGAATAGTGAAATAGGCTTAACATACCTTAAATAACCTTTACATAACTTAGAAATAAGTTTTAAAGGCTTTGGTATGGCAAAAACAAGTTAATTCGCTTACAGGGACTAAACTTGACAAATTTCGAAAGTATGCCAATTTGAACTGTAACGAACATTCCGGAACATGACCATAAGTTAAACATACCATAAATATCCTCTACATAGCTTAGAAATAGGCTTTAAGGGGTTCGGTATGCTAAAATAAACTTTTGGGTCTTTCAGGGACTAAAAGTGTCAAAAAGTGCACAAGTTTGCATTTTCGCGCATAACTTACGTTCTGAATACATCCGGACATCCAAAAATTTATGTAAGCATTAAAATATTTTATTTTAGTGTTTGGCATGAGAAAAATCCATTCGTCACGCCATTTGGATCGTTTTTCGCGCTTATGCGCATTCCGTCGTAATTAACCGAACATCGAAACCGTACGGCTAAACGAACCGACATCCGAGATATTTTTGAGCACATTTTAAGTTCCCTATACTTTAACTTCATTTTAGAGCCTTGAAATGAGGTTAACGGGGTTCAAACGCATTGAAAATAGCTTAAACGGGCTGCAGGGACCAAAACTGTAATTCTGCCAAAATATTTGTTGCGCACCGCAACCAATATTTGTTACGGTGCGCAAGCAGGGGTCAGTTATGCAGAAACTCGTTTTCTCAGCAGTTAACAGCCTTTAACCCCTCCAAAGGGCCAAGGACAAGTGTCAAACTCTTGTGGTGGAGCAATATCAGTTACCACAACATTGTGACAAGTGTACGGGCTAGATCATTCCCTCTTCTCCAAGAAACGATCCTAACGGTGGACCGAAATCTATAAATACCCATCACATTTCACTTCATTTCTCACAAGAATCTGATCATTTGTGCTCTAAGTTGAAACCTTTGTTTCATACCTGAGCTATTTTGATCTAGATTAGCATTCGGGGACCCTTCGTAAGTGTTCCTTCGTTCTTTTATTGCTTTTCGAGTCCGAAAGTCAAACTTTGTTTGACTTTCTGCATTGACCAGTTTAGGGTCGATGCGAAGTTCGTTTGAACTTCATAACGTGAGCGTGATCACGATGGTTATAGTCCCTAGTGACTATACCTACTGATTACCACGTTATCTAGGCTCAGTGACGAGCCGTAGTTTCGGTCAGAATACGTATTCTTGCGTATTTTGTAACCAAACTACTCTTAGGTATCACAACCGTTTGTTGTGATACCAAACTTGTTTTCTAAACTTAGTTAAGCATGTTTTAACATGCTTAGCTCGTCACTTTTAGTTTAGTGCTTATATAGGGTCGTAAGGTAAGCGATCTAAACAATCGCTTATACTTTCGAACCCGACCCGTTTGGTCGATCATTAGGATCCGACCAAGCACATTAGATGACCATAGCATATAGGGAATAACCTTCCAAGGTTATACCTTATGGTCGCTTCGTTTAAGTAGTTGTATGATAGGTAGTTTATATGCCTTAGGTAAATTACCAAAATGCCCTTTTGACGCCAAAATTCATTTTAAGCATATGTAACATAAATTTTGACATCTAAACTGATTTGACAACCATATTAGACATGTTAAGGCATATATTACTTGTCATAGGACTAGTTAGGCGTTCCGAACGCGTTTTACGCGAATGACGCGTTAAAGTAGCATAAGCTACCTAAACGGGTCGTAATGGGTCGTAAGCACTTAGGTTAGGTTTCATTTAGCATGTAGGCTTTGTTAAACCATACTACATGAGATTCCATACTCATTTGGTTTACGAGCCCTCATTCTATCCGATCTTCCAATTTAGGTCCGGTTTATTAATGTAGTTACCTATATTAGGTGCCGTTTGATATTCCGAGATCTCTAGCATTGCTTGGTGGTTATCTTAGGACTCCTGAGCAATCTCAAGTGAGTACATAGTTCCCCTATTTTACTGTTTTCCAAACTGTTTTGGGGTGAAGCATGTGTACCTATGTGTTATTTTCATGATTTCAAAGTATAATTGATTATACATGTTATTACTTATCATTTGACAAACTAAATGACTATCTATGGTTTAAACACTGATTTCTCAAAGAACATAAAATAAAATGTTGAATTGTACTTATTTTATGTTCACCAGACCGATTGTTAGTATGATATAGCGCTATAGGATTAGACACCCCATTCCTGTTGTCATGGAATGTCTGAAACCAATTTGTTTCTCCATCCAAATAGGGATTGCCTTTGTGGTATCCCTATAGTCTCAATGGTGTATTTTGATGCACTAGGTCTGAATGAATTCTTAAATCACACTTTTAAAGTATATTTTGATATACTCCCAAAAGTATAATTTGATATACTCTCATGTGTGGTATTGTACAAAACCAACATATATTTTGTTAATCATCCAAAGCATATTTTGATATGTTATTTACAAAACCAAAACATAATTTAATATGTTATTTATAACATCCAAGGCATATTTTGATATGTTATTTATGAAACCCAAAGCATATTTTGATATGTTATTTATGGAACCAAAACATAGTTTAATATGTTATTTACAAATCCAAAAGTATACTTTTAATATGCTACTATAAGGTTATTCGTTTAACCTTACACTTATTTATACATATCATCTTGGTTATACGTTACATGACTTACATCTTGACATAAACATTTTGACATATTATTCAATACATTTGGCAATTGGTTTAAACATAGACATCTTACATTGTTGGTTTGGTTTGAGTAAGTGATTAAGTAACGAGGCGTGTGTAATATGATACAAGCATGGTGGATACGCCGCTGGTACTTCCTATATATAAGTGTTTGTATGGTATTACATATTGTAGCGTTATTTGAATCATTTCAATTTGAGACATATAACATTTTATACAAATGACATACTTTTCACAAGACATTGATTTACAAACAACTTATCTTATACAAACTCATTTTACTTGGTTATTCATTTAACCATACATTATTCTCTTACTTATACATATCATCTGATTTTATCACTTTTCAAACGATTTACAAAACAAAACAAATTTCAAGGTTCATGACTAAACATTTTCTTAAACATAAGTCATGAATCTTATTTTCACAAAACCTATGTATCTCACAGGCATTTTTATGCTGACGTACCTATTTTTACACATGTTTCAGGTACTGCTTTGCAATGCTTGTTGATACATGCTACATTTAGGATGGACTCGTGCCTTAGCAACTTTAAAACTTGGAAGATCTTAGTTGTACTTATTTGATTGTATTAAAACAATGAGTTCATTTATTCAATAAAACAGAATTTATTTATACCATGGTTATGAAACAATGATTCTGTTACAACACTCCCCGACGTTTCCGCCACGTCTGGTTGTTCTATGTGGTCGGGGTGTGACACAAGATGAATCACTTGGATCCGAATCGTATTTAGTGTAACCTTTGATTATTTTTGCACTTTTTCACTTTTTAAGAGATTATCTTAGTTATTGTAGTAGGCCCCTCTTTTGAAGGTGACGTTACCCTCAACCCAGTAGTTTGAGTCAGCAAGGATACAATCCTAAAGGGTTGGATTATTGAAAGATAATTAATTAAGTTATTAATGCGTAATGTGGTAGGCCCCTCTTTTGAAGGTGACGTTACCATCGGCTAAGTAGTTTGAGTCAGCAGGGATACAATCCTAAGTAGCCGGGTTAATGTTTTAATAGTAGCTTACATATGAGGGGGTCAAGGAGTTCGGACCCCCGCCATCCAATACCAGTGGGTATTGAAGGATGTCCTACTAAAGTTGACCCACGTCCTTGCAGGATCTATACATTGAACAAGGCAAGACTCTTACCAAACCATTCCCTTATCCCCCGACCAGGTAGCCAACATATCTCCATATAGACCGTGGAGATATGAATGGTGAAAATCTTTTATTTCATATAGACAGTAAAATAATGCCAAGACACCACGGACAAATGATAAGGAAGATTCACCTTCAACATAAGAAACTAGTTATTAAAGTCATTAATACATAACCAAATAAAAAGTGCGAAAAGATTAAAAATAAAAAGTATTACACTAGACACTTGTCTTCACCAAGTGATGTAAGAGACGTAGGCAAACATGGTCTTTGATTGTCAAGAACTCTTACGATCAATCTTGGATCCCCAAACTACTCAGACACTCTATGATGCATGATGGTGGTGGATGTGGGTTGTGATGGTGGTGGTGGGTGGGTGAAGTGTGAGAGAGGTGGTTTGCCAAGGGATGGTTTGTAAATGAGCCAAGCACCCTTATTTATAGCCTGCACAGAAGCCCGGACACGGCCCCGTGTCCATTGGGCACGACCCCGTGTCCACCCATCTTCTCTTTCTTCATTAAATGCAGTTTGTATGCATTAGTTAACCACACCCCCATGTCCGCTGGGCACGAACCCGTGTGTAGAAGTGTATCTGTACTATCAAGATTTTCCTAGATTCTGGGAATCTTAGAGTTGACCACGGCCCCGTGTCCGTTGGACACGCCCCCGTGGTGGGTGATAGAAGCTTCTACAACTTTGTCTTTTCTGCAGACACTTGGGCACGCCCCCGTGCTCATTGAGCACAGGGCGTGTTCAGCCTTCTGTTCTCTTGTTTTTGCTTGGGAAGATGCTGTCGGGGGGTCAGGCATGCCACGTTTATCCCTTTTCTTGTATTTATGTTAGATTTAGCTGCCTTTTTTGCTTCTTTTGTTCATTTGAGCTCATTTAATCCTAAAAATACAAAAGTGTTGGGATTGAACCCTATCAGAGGAACAGATAATTAAAGCCAAAACTGGATCAGAGCAGTGGATCCAGAATAAGCAGAATAATCTCTCCCCTTGAAAGTGGTTTCATATCTACTGACCTCCTATCTGCTGATCTTACTAAGTGCTGACCTACAACTGCTGCCTTGCATCTACTGCCCAATGTCAAAGACTGGTGGAAGACCAAAGCTCTGCTGATTCAATCTACTGCCTTGAGTCTAGTACTGCTGATCCGGACAAGCACTGCTGGGTTCACAGCAGTGGAAGGATGCAGCAGCTGTTTAAGTGTCTTTTATATAATGAATTGTAATAGCAGTAGTTAGTACATCAGTGTTTGTATAGATCAGAGGTTAGAGTTTGTTAGGAGGTTAGATGTCGCTTTCATGGTGACGTCAGCTGAGATACCTCAGTGGTTTGGTTTGCCTATAAATGTAACAGTACCCTGTACTGTTACATTTGATTGACTGAGCGGGTTCTTCTCCTCATGTCTAATCCTTTCATCTTGTGTGCAACCAACCTTGGGGCATCAGGCTGAGGGGGAGTTTAGTTTGTAAGCATGTCTGTAATCTTTTGCTTTGATTTGTAATCTTTTGACTCTATACAAGCAAATGCTATCAAACTATTTTCTCCATTGATTGTGTTTACAAAGTTTGTATCTATTTCCGCTTCACTTTACAAGTTTTCATATTCACTAATTGTTCAAAACATACAAACAAACATAATCGTGAAAGCCTCAGATCCTAACAATTGGTATCAGAGCTTGGACAGTCAACTTCGATCTAACAGTCAAATTGACATAACAGTTCGGCTCAAAATTCATTGATACTAAGGTTGGTTGTATTTTGTAGAAAAACAGAGTATCGAGTAAATCATGTTCAAAATGGTTAATCAAAACTCTGTAAATCAACCAAGATGTCATATGACACACAAAATTAACACAACAAGTGATTTCATTCCCAAAACACTCATGGTTTCTAGATCTGAAAACATATCTGTTAAACTGTGAGATAATTTCATATTCTTAAAATTGATTTCAACTGTTGTTTTGACATTTGTGATGTTTTTATTAAAATGCTAAAGTATGAACCTCAGATTAACAAAAACCTATGTTCATAAAACATTAGTGTTTTTGTTAACTTAAAAGGAGGGGAATTATCACTTTAGTCATTCAAATCTTATGTGTTGAAAACAGGTTGAGTTCCTCAAAAGGACAAAATCAACTATGTTAAAATACACTAAGTAAATTCACAAAAACTCAGAAGTGTGTCTATCTCAAAACTTTTGAAGACAAAAGAAAAGAGTATAAACATAAAACACTTATGAGTCAAAGTTTAGGGTAATAATGGTCATTAAGCAACTATGTGCATTCATCTGTTCAGGAAAAGGTTTTTATTCCAGTGAATGAATTCCAAAGAGGACTAGACAAATGTTCAAAAATTTATCCATGTGTTCTCATGATTGCAATCAACTGACAAAGAAAATGGTATCAAACAGTGGTCAAAATGTATTCAGAATGTTCCACAAACTGTTGTCAAACCACTGACCATTTTTAAATAACTTGTGAATGATGTGATTATATACTCTATTGAAATTATACCAGATCCTTTTTGATACTATTCTCAGAGAATCCTTTAACCATTTTTTTTGTTGCGTTCAAAGGATTTTCTCGAATAACCAGGATATATTATTCATATTTTTTTTGGAATAATATATTTGGAACTCTTGCTTGTTTTTGTTGGCAATAGTTTCAGCTCCTGTCAGGATGTAATACTTTATTTTTGGTGGTATTATTGTCCTCATAAATGGGTCAATAGGAAATGGTACATTTGCCAAGATCATGTCATACTCAGTTTTGCCCCAAAATTTTTAATCAAAGGTTGATTGCAAACTGTGCTTGAATTACTAGGGTACTCATGTTTTAATTGAATATTAAACGAAAATGAGTTGCCATAGCAAAAAGTTTTCATCATCTGGGGTACCAAACCACTGTCTTTTAAAATTGACATGTGGCAAAACCTTGAATGAAAATTTTCAAAAACTGCTGCTGAAACACCTGTCCTTCAGATCTGTACAATTTACCCTAACCACTGTTTTGTTCCAACGTCTGATCTCTAAACACTGTCTACTGCTGAAAGTTAACCACTGATGGTAAAAATCATCCACTGCTTTCATACCACTGCCTTCATCAGTCACTTTCACAAAAGTACTGTCCTGCACTTTCACCAGGGGTTGTCACGTGGGCAGTACATATTGGTCAGACCTTTTGTAACGGCTGCCACCTCAGCATTCACTTTCTTCCCTATAAAATCCCCCATTCACCACCAAAACAGGGTTTTACTGTCGAATTGAATTCTTAAAAATTCTCTTCTCAAAGCAGTTTTTCATCTCATTTCTCCACAAATTTCTTCGATCATCATCTTCAAAATGACAAAATCGAAGTCATCTTCAAAACCCTCATCCATATCTTCATCAAAAACAGCCTCTCAAAAAGCAATTTCCACAGAAATCCCACTTAAACCATCTCACAATCTCCTGGGTCTTCTTACAAAACCAGGAACCACCAATGTTTTCGATTCCATCATTGACACCATGGCAAAATCAAAGTACAAAACTTTGTTCACCGTCGATGCACCAATCTATTTGGCGACCCAAAGGGAGTTTTGGAAGAATGCAACCCTTGAAAAACAAGGAGACATTGCAATCATCATACACTCTTCTATAAAGGGTAAAGCTGTCCAAATCACGCCACAATCCATTTCAGAGGTCTTTCAACTCGATGATCAAGAAGGTAAAATTTCTTTCACTAAAAACGAGTTGCAAACTGACTTCATTGAAAGAGGGTATGAAGCCACAATGATGAAGAAACTTACCTTAGAAAAAGGTTATTTTCCTTCTGCAACCAGGTTTTTATTTCATACCCTCCTACTATGTGTTTCAAACAAAACCACTTCTTTCAATGAAATCCCTTTAAAGATTCAAAATCTGGGATATGCAATTCTTCAAGGAGAAAATTTTAACTATTCTCGGGAAATTTTTAAAGATTTGGTTAATAATGTTGAAACAAAATCATTCTTACTGTTTCCAAGGTTTTTAAGTTACTATTTTGCAAAGAAATCCAGTAAGGATGATTTAGCTGTAATAAACCAAGGTGATTCTACTCAAATAAACAGTTTAACAACTGAAACTTTTTTAAGAATGTTAGCACCTTGCAAAACACAAGCAGAGGTGCCTGAGCAGATTTTAGCAGTTACAACTGCTCCTCAGGTATCTGCTGCTGAGCCCACTGCTTAAGGTGATCAAAGCAGCAGCACAACTGCTTTGAAACCCACACCTAAAATCTCCAAAAAGACAAAAAGAAAAACTCAAAAACCCCCCAAACCAATCAAAAAGGCAGCTCTGGAGGATGAGATACCAGAGCAAATGCCTGTGACAACACAAAAGTCACAAGAAACCACTGCTGCTTCTTCCTCACAGCAGTTGGTACAAATATCTCAACCCATAACCAAAACTCCTCCTGCTTCTTCACAAAAAGAACAGGTTGTACAAATAGGGTCTCCACATCATGATGCTCTGGAAACACTCGTTTCTATCATCCACAGCTCAATACCCGGGGCAAATCCACTTTCTACACCACCCTTCACATCCACAATTCCCCCACCAACTAAACTGCTGTTGGATGCAATTGATTTGAACCAGGCATTAACCAGTCCTTCTCAATCACCTATCAATGAGAATATACCTCAACAACTGACTGGGTCTGATGTATCAATCTTTGCTAACCCACCAACACAACCTGAGGAGGTTAGACCCCTTGAGTTACAAGTAACTCTTGGTGGCAGTCCAAGTGAAGCAGCCACTACAACTGTTGAACCCATTGGTTTACAGTTGGACAGTGGTTACATTAATAAGACTTCCTTGGAGGCAATTCCTTTTATAGCACCTCTGCCAACCACCAGTGGATTTATTTATCCTACTGGCAACATCAAAAGGTTGTCAAGTGTTGAAGGAAGAAGGCCCCAGTACCAAGAAAAAGGGGCATCAGTGGTTAATGTTTGGAGTATACTCCCTACATCAACTACTGATAAAACCACTGCTAGTGGGAAATCAGATGATCCCATTAACTTGGGTGATGGTTTAAAGTACCAGAAATTGACGGATCGTATTGAAAAGCTTGATAACTCTGTTGCAGAACTCAAAGATATGCTACAACATGTGTTACAAGTACAAAAGATACAATCAACTGCTGTTCCACCTCAAGCATCTGCTCCACAAAGGGCACCTGCTACAAATGAGCTCTGGAATTTGTTTCAACCTTTTCTCCATCAACAAGCACAATTAGCAGATCAGCAACATGAAAAACATGTCCAACAGCTGAGAAATGCAATGGAGTCAAGGTTCAAGAACACTCAGGCTGATCTAAAAGTTCTCAAAACTCAGATCCTGCACACCACTGGCACTGCTCCTCCAACAGTACTTTTCATTGATCAACTCCCAGACGATAATGCCAAAAAGGGGGAGAAAATTCAGGAGTGGAAGAAGAAAGGAATAGATGACGGTCTTTACATTGAACCTGAAAAGGATGCTTTAACCAGAAAAATTCCTGTGCCAGATGGTAGTAAAAAGGTTGATGCTACTCAAGAAGCACTTGATGAAGGAGTAGCAAGTGTAAAAAGAGATAGAATGGCAAAGGATGTTTCAAGGTGGAATGAGGAGAAAAGAGCTTTCATGGAGCTGTATGAGCAGGGTTGTTCTGGTTCAAAGGATACTAAAAATCCTAAGACAAAAAGGAAGCCTAAGTCCACCTCATCCAGAATTCCAAAGCATATTCCAAAACCACCATCCAAAAGTCATCAGCATCAAACCTCCATCCAAACAGCTGTTGTAACTCCTGCTGTATCAACTACTGCTGGTACCTCAGTGGTTTCAACATCTGTTCTCTCTTCAACACACACCACTTCAACACACACCACAACCACTATTTTACCACCACTGTCACCATCAAAAACCATTTCACCACCACTTTCACCTGCTGACAAAAAGCAGAAGACAACAGATGTTATAACATCTGTTGTAATGACAACAGTGGTTGAAACACCAGTTGTTTCAACAACTGTTAGTCAATCACAAACCACTGCCATACAATCTACCACCACTGATCCACCCAAAACATCATCTGCTTCTTCTAAAACAAAAAGGAGAAGGATTTATATATCAGATGATGATTCACCTTCACCACCACCAACATCTTCAAATTCCCTATC
Organism: Helianthus tuberosus; assembly: GCA_030545235.1. Taxonomy (NCBI): domain Eukaryota; kingdom Viridiplantae; phylum Streptophyta; class Magnoliopsida; order Asterales; family Asteraceae; genus Helianthus; species Helianthus tuberosus. Next base: position 78,284,757 of record CM060417.1, on the reverse strand, counting down.
ACTTGTCACTATTCCAAAACCCATACCTCTCTCTTCAGCTCAAATTTTAAAACCACTACCTCCTGCTGGTGTCTCATTTCCTCTAGAACTCATTGCAGTTAGGGAAGAAATAAAATCCTTTTATTATGAGGATGACCCAGCCAAAAGGAGTTTGCCATCAATTGCAGGATATCCCAGGCCTAACAATATTGAAGAATACTTGAAACTCAAGGCCAAACAAGCAGAGGATATTGCAATCAAAAACAGAAAAGGGAAATCTGATAGAGAATTTCAACAAAATTATCAGTTTTTACTCTCACAGGTCAATGCTATGGAGCGTTTTGCTAAAAATGTATGTCAGCAAATTTCAGAAAGGGCAGATGAGTCCTTGAGGAAAGACTACATTGAGAACATCATGACCTACAAGAAATACAAGGGGGAGAAACACATGTACAAGAACTGGACCATTCCTGAGCTTGAAAAAGAAGCAGCCAGGATTCAAGACATGATCAAAAATAAGGTCAAGCAGACTCCTCCTGAAAAATTCAAACAATTTGAAGCTGAGAAGATGTTAGAGTTGAGGAGAATGAAAGAGGAGCTGATTGCAGCTGATTATGGGTCAAAGAATTCAGTGACAAAGTGGGGAGAAGATAGAGTCAGGGCAACCTATAAAAGCTTAGAGGAACTTAGAAAGAAAGATCCAAGAGTTCCACAAAAGCCTGACTACTCCAAAGCAGAGGTCTCAAAAAGACCACCAAAGCTGCAAATCAAAAGAACCACTGCTCCAGCTGGTGCTGCCATCTACAAAAGAAGGAGCAAAAACCAGTTGAGTATTGAAACAATTCAAGATCTATTAGCTGGAGATGCCATTGTAAAAGCAGGCACGAAAGTAATGATAAAAGAAGATCTTGAATTAGAACAATCTGCAAGTGCTGCTCAGCCAGCTATGAATAGGCCAGCCTCACCAAATACTTCTGCAAATAAACATCTCCCAAGAAACCCACCAGGCTCAAAAATACAAAAGTGGGAAACTGACAAACAGACCTGCGTATTGACTTTGCTCAGGTCTGGTGGAGAAGTGGAGAAAATATCAAGGGAACAAGCTCTTGGCCTGAGTCTTGAAGATTTGCAGGATCTCCTTGATCTTCCACTTAGCAGGGATGATGAAGACACAGATGCCCTAGACTTTGAACTACAATTCAAAGGTCAGATAAGGGAACTGTTAATGAGGCAATAAGATTTCCACAATAATGAAGAGTTTTGGCATTATCTGTTCCAGGGGGAGATTGTTGGGATTGAACCCTATCAGAGGAACAGATAATTAAAGCCAAAACTGGATCAGAGCAGTGGATCCAGAATAAGCAGAATAATCTCTCGCCTTGAAAGTGGTTTCATATCTACTGACCTCCTAACTGCTGATCTTACTAAGTGCTGACCTACAACTGTTGCCTTGCATCTACTGCCCAATGTCAAAGACTGATGGAAGACCAAAGCTCTGCTGATTCAATCTACTGCCTTGAGTCTAGTACTGCTGATCTGGACAAGCACTGCTGGGTTCACAGCAGTGGAAGGATGCAGCAGCTGTTTAAGTGTCTTTTATATAATGAATTGTAATAGCAGTAGTTAGTACATCAGTGTTTGTATAGATCAGAGGTTAGAGTTTGTTAGGAGGTTAGATGTCGCTTTCATGGTGACGTCAGCTGAGATACCTCAGTGGTTTGGTTTGCCTATAAATGTAACAGTACCCTGTACTGTTACATTTGATTGACTGAGCGGGTTCTTCTCCTCATGTCTAATCCTTTCATCTTGTGTGCAACCAACCTTGGGGCATCAGGCTGAGGGGGAGTTTAGTTTGTAAGCATGTCTGTATTCTTTTGCTTTGATTTGTAATCTTTTGACTCTATGACAAGCAAATGCTATCAAACTATTTTCTCCATTGATTGTGTTTACAAAGTTTGTATCTATTTCCGCTGCACTTTACAAGTTTTCATATTCACTAATTGTTCAAAACATACAAACAAACATAATCGTGAAAGCCTCAGATCCTAACAAAAAGGAAGACAAAATACACTTTTTCCAACATTAGTACTAAAAAAGGGTTAGTTTTATGCCACATTTGATGTAATTTATATGTTGCATTTTGCACACATCAAATACCCCCACACTTGAATCTTTGCTTGTCCTCAAGCAAAACTCTTTATAATGTGGCTTTACACTCCCAAATGGAATACGTAGAAGAGAAGGTTTTTGGGCTTGTCATAGAGTGTCAGGATTTCCAAGATTCTTTATTAGGTTTTATTTTTATTTTATCTACAATCCTATTCGTCATGATTTATTTAAAACATTACATAAGATAAATTACTTATTAGGGATAACATGCCTTTTTTAAATTTCATTTATATACAAGTTCACATACCTCACGGGGGATCACTCAACACTCGGCCGAAGATGTATTTTTGTGAAACACTCGAGAGCGGCATGGAACTTACTTCTACCATAAGCTTGCCAAGCAATCAATCCTCATCCTTTTTAACTATACACCTTTGTAAATATCAAGAGGACTTTTAGGGGTAGGGTTAGGCATTGGGTTAAAGGTAGGTGGTTGGGTTAGTGGTTAGTAGAAAAGGGCTAAAGGCGTAAAAAGTGTCGGTTTTCATAAGACTTTATTTTTATGACTTTTTATTCCAATGAAGCAATTTTTCAAACAAAGTTCTTTTTGTTGACCTTGTTTGTTTATTTCTTTTTGGCTTCATTATCATCATTTTTTTATAAGGAAGTCATAAGAAAACCGAGCTTTGTTACTAAAATAAAGGGTTTAAAATGAAAAAGGGTTTTGGTGGGTAAAAGGGTGTTTGTTTTGGTTAAGAAATGAAAATGTTTAGGCTCAAAGGGGTTAACTAGGGGGATTTTGGGTAGGTGGTAAAAAAAAGAAAAATAATGGTGTTGAAATAAAAAGGGTTAGTCCTAATGCCTCCATCATTTACTTACTTGGGTTTAAGTTGGTAAGGACCGGGATTGTATCGTCATGGCAAGTTCTAGAGTCGTAAAAACCAAGCGGCTATTCACACAAGTAACGAAAATGGGCATTTAGTTTAAAGATGTATATTTGTATGCTCAATAAAGGCTCAAAACTCACTTTTTGTGGGAATGGGTTTTTATGTGATCAAGTATATATAATCAAATTTTAACTAGATTTGCCATGCCGTTTCATAATTTTCTTATGTTGGTTCTTTTTATCACGGCGCTATCGGTTGTAAATTTGTAAAAATATAACCTTTTTAGAACTTGTAATTCCCGAATTAAACCAAGACAAGTAAAAAAAATGAAAAGTTTTTGAAAAAAATTGGGGTGTTTAGAGGTTCCAATAGAGTTTTGTGTAAGGCTTGTAATTAGGACTTGCAAGATTTAAGGTTTTAGAATCGCCCCCACACTTAAATTACACATTGTCCTCAATATGTTCCAAAAATAATTTTTAGGTTGATTGAATGTGTAAAAGTGTGTTTAAAAAACAAATTTTAATGTTAATGGGCATCTGGACACTTGCCCGTGGTGTTAGGGCACGACCTCGTGTTCAGGTTGCCAGTAACAGAAATAAGTAAAAAAGAAACAGAAGCCTGGGCACGGGGGCGTGTTCAGTGAACACGCCCCGTGTCCAGTTACCTGAACTGGGCGATTTTCTGCAGACGGTTCAGCACGGGGCCGTGTTGGCTGGACACGGCCCGTGCCGAACTTGCTGTAATGAAGAAAAATTTTCGGGAGGCCCTGTTTTTGTGCATAGGGTGCTGGTTCAAGTTTCGCTTGGTATCCTTCACCATCCCGAGTGTGTTTTATTCCTGAAAATTAAAACTAAACTAGAAAACATAAAAATTAATCTAAACTAAACTAAGGATAGTTCCGCGGAATGCCTCCGTGGTGCGCCACGTTTATAAGGGTCCTTGGCTAGACCCAAAGCCTGGTAATATGTTACCCAAGTGGGATATTTTGCATCCCATGCTGCACCGTCGGAGAGCATCATCCAAACTTGAGTCTATGACCTTCATGTAAGTGACCGGGTCATCGTCCTCTACTCTCTTTCCAATTCTGAACTTCATTTCCTTGTCTCCAATCCTCAATGTTAGTGTTCCACCATTCATGTCTACCACTGCATGGGCCGTAGCTAGGAATGGCCTCCCTAAGATGAGTGGTACTTCGGTATCTTCCTCCATATCTAGTATGACAAAATCGGTCGGGAAGACAAATTCACCGAGTTTGACCAATAGATTATCAGCGACACCTTGTGGATATTTGACGGACCTATCGGCGAGTTGTATGCTCATTTTTGTAGGGCTTGTTTTCCCTAGGCCGAGTCAGTTGAACATTGATGCGGGCATGAGGTTGATCTAGCCCCGAGGTCGGCTAGTGCGTTGCGAATGGGAGATTCCCCAATCGAACAAGGAATTGTGAAGCTTCCAGGGTCAATCTTCTTTTGCGGGAGTTTGTTGAGTAGCAAGGCGGAGCATTCTTCGCTTAAATTAACTAATTGCAATGATTTAATTTTCCTTTTGTGAGTGAGGAAGTCCCTCATAAATTTTGAATATTTAGGCATTTGGGTTAGGACTTCGATAAATGGACATTAACATGCAATTGTTTTAGCAAATTTTCAAACTTTGCGAATTGCTCATTGGTCTTTTGGCGAATTAACTGACCGGGGTACGGAACCGGAGGATTCTTGGTGGGCTCTTGACTTGGTGGAGGAGCCGTCTCTTGTTGGGGCGTTGGTGGTGTTGTGGTTTGGCTAGATCGGCTCTTTTCGGTTGGAGGTAATGGAGCCTCCTCGGGACCGACGGTACGGTTTCTCAATGTGATGAGATGTACTTGCGCCTTTGGGTTGGTTTCAGTATTACTTGATAACGCGCCTTGTGGTCTCTCGAAGAAATTTTGAGCTAGTTGATTTAATTGTTTTTCAATGTTTTGAATACTAGCTTGTTGATTTCTAAAATTCAATTCCAGTTGTTGAAATTGATCCGAGTTTTTCTTTTCGGTGTCGGAGATGAGGCGAGATACGGTATCTTTAAGCCTTTCTGGTCCCCCTTGTTGTTGAGAGAAATTTTGTGACTCTTTTCTTGGTTGTTGAAAGTTTGTTCGTTGGTTTAGATTTTGTTGGTTACTACTATTGTCGGGTTCTCTCCAACCAAGGTTAGGGTGGTTACGCCATCCTTGGTTGTAGGTACCCGTTGGAGGACCCGACAGCCTAGGTCTATTATCAATGTAGTTTACCGATTCTGTTTGATTGTCTATTTATTTCATACAACTCCAATTTTCATGTGGCCCACCACACCCCTCGCAAGCCATAACCGAAGCAGTTTTTGCCATTTCTAACTTTTTGATTTTTGAAGAAAGGGCTTCGATTTGGGCTTGCAAGGAGGTGCTTTCATCAACCTTATGTCGCCCGGGGCAATAGATTTCATGCCTCGGGGAGTGTGCCATTGAAAATTGGTTTGAGCAATTTCCTCAATTTGATTATAAATTTCATTTGGGCGGCGATTACCTAAAAGTCCCCCGGAGCTAGAATTGAGTGTTTGTCTTGTGTGTGGCAACAATCCATTATAGAAAGTGGATACTTGTTGCCATACCACAAGACCGTGATGAGGACACTTTCTTAGTAGCTCCTTGAACCTTTCCCAAGTTTCATATAAGGATTCCCCGTCCTCTTGTGAATATGTGTTAATTTCAGTCATTAATTTAGCCGTTTTAGCAGGAGGGAAATACTTATATAGAAACTTTTGGGCTAGTTCATCCCAGGTGTTTACCGAGCCAACTGGGAGGGTATTTAGCCAAGCCTTAGCTCGGTCTTTTAGTGAAAATGGAAACATTCGAAGGCGGATGGCGTCATTTGATGCTCCATTGATCCGAATGGTATTACATATTTCTAAGAAGTTAGTAATATGTAGATGGGAATCCTCGTCCGCAAGCCCATGGAAGGTTGCGGAGTTTTGAAGCATTTGTATCAAATGCGGCCGAAGTTCGAAGTTGTTGGCTTCGACATTCGGTGCATTGATAGCGGCGCCGAGATTACCTACGGTGGGATGTGTAATCTATGAGGATACGTTGGTCCGCCATTGGAAGTGGGTTCCCCGAAACTTTCTCTTCGTTTTTAGCTTTAATTCTTTTTCTTAGAAAGCGTTCGGGTTCGTTTAGAGGTTCTTTTATGTCTCTACTAGAACTGGAGCTCATACACTGCGTGGAAAGTTCAGATGTGGCGCCTGGGTTCCAAGTCCTGTAATAAAAACAAAAAGAACGTTGGTCAGAAGTTTCACCACGGCCCCGTGCTCAAATGAACACGGCCCGTGGTCGGAGATACAGTGATTGTTTTCCGGATCCCTGTTACTGGGGAGCTCAACACGGCCCCGTGTTGCACCGACACGGCCCCGTGCTCAACTCTCTGTAACTCGGAAAATAAAAATTGCCAGTAACAATGCTAGGCACGGCCCATGTCCGACCAGGCACGGCCCTTGCTGAGCTCTGCAGAAGCTAAAAAAATTATAATAATCCTAAAAAAAAGAAAAATAAGAAAAACGATTAGGCCGTTGATTCCTAACTTTCTTAAAATCCTTGTGTCCCCGACAACGGCGCCAAAAACTTGATGTACGTGTGGTGGTATAGGTTTTTATGTATATTTTTCGCCCTTTTTACACGTTAGTCAAGTTTTAAATTTATAAAACATGATATTTTACTAACACCAAACACACATATGGGCAAGTGCACCCATCGTGAGCGTAGTATAGTGTTGGCAAGATACTGAGGTCGTCCAAGGACACAAGAGCTTTTAGTACTGGTTTATCCTCAACGTCTAATCAAATCAAAAGTTTAGAAAAATGTTTTAAACTAGAAAATAAAAACTAAAAAATGCTGAAAATAAAAACAGATAGACAAGATGAATCAGTTGGATCCGACTCACATTTAGTGTAACCTTTGATTATTTTCGCACTTTTGCACTTTTTAAGAGATTATCTTAGTTATAGTAGTAGGCCCCTCTTTTGAAGGTGACATTACCCTCAACCCAGTAGTTTGAGTCAGCAAGGATACAATCCTAAAGGGTTGGATTATTGAAAGATAATTAATTAAGTTATTAATGCGTAATGTGGTAGGCCCTTCTTTTGAAGGTGACGTTACCCTCGGCTAAGTAGTTTGAGTCTGCAGGGATACAATCCTAAGTAGCCGGGTTAATGTTTTAATAGTAGCTTACATATGAGGGGTCAAGGAGTTCGGACCCCCGCCATCCAATACCAGTGGGTATTGAAGGAGGTCCTACTAAAGTTGACCCAGGTCCTTGCAGGATCTATACACTGAACAAGGCAAGACTCTTACAAAACCATTCCCTTAACCCCCGACCAGGTAGCCAACATATCTCCATATAGACCGTGGAGATATGAATGGTGAAAATCTTTTATTTTATATAGACAGTAAAATAATGCCAAGACACCACGGACAAATGATAAGGAAGATTCACCTTCAACATAAGAAATTAGTTATTTAAGTCATTAATACATAACCAAATAAAAAGTGCGAAAAGATTAAAAATAAAAAGTATAACACTAGACACTTGTCTTCACCAAGTGATGTAAGAGACTTAGGCAAACATGGTCTTTGATTGTCAAGAACTCTGACGATCAATCTTGGATCCCGAGACTACTCACACACTCTATGATGGATGATGGATGATGGATGATGGTGGTGGATGTGGGTTGTGATGGTGGTGGTGGGTGGGTGAAGTGTGAGAGAGGTGGTTTGCCAAGGGATGGGTTGCAAATGAGCCAAGCACCCCTATTTATAGCCTGCATAGAAGCCCGGACACGTCCCCGTGTCCACCCATCTTCTCTTTCTTCATTAAATGCAGTTTGTCTGCATTAGTTGACAACGCCCCCGTGTCCGCTGGGCACGACCCCGTGGGCAGAAAAGTATCTGTATTATCAAGATTTTCCTAGATTCTGCGAATCTTAGAGTTGACCACGGCCCCGTGTCCGCTGGACACGCCCCCGTGGTAGGTGATAGAAGCTTCTACAACTTTGTCTTTTCTGCAGACAATTGGGCACGCCCCAGTGCTCATTGAGCACGGGGCGTGTTCAGCTTTTTCTTGTATTTATGTTAGATTTAGCTGCCTCTTTGCTTCTTTTGTTCATTTGAGCTCATTTAATCCTGAAAATACAAAAAGGAAGACAAAAACTGTAACACCCTAGTTGCTATTTAACGGTTTTACATGTAAATACCAACAATTAGATGTGTAGTTAAGACTACACATACTATAAAAATATGGATTTATTAAAACTTTTACAAATCATAAGTTATTCGACATAACGTGATCAGATTCGTCGTTTAAATTTTATGACGAGGCAATGTGCGGAAGCAAGTATCTTTATCGTGTTCGGTTCTTCGTTGAGCTTGATCGTCTTCCGGCATCCAAAATGTACCTACATTTCATAAACATGAAATGCTTTAGTCATACGGGGTTTAAAACGTGTCTAAACGAGTCCGGGAAATGAAACTGATTAAAATACATTAAATTGCAGGGTCTACCGTAAATTACGGTGGCTACAGTCGCCCCTGAATGTTGATTCTCCCACCATAAAGCAGGGGGTTTGTGGCGTAAAGACTTTTAGGCTACCGTAAGTTACGGTAGCTACCATAACTTACGGTGGCCTCTGCAGGTCCTTCCAAGTTTGATGTTCTCTAAACGGAAACCTTCATAACTTTTAATCCGCTTGTCCGTTTGACCTACCGTTTCTTCCTACGTGACTGTAATTTGATCCTCCATCATATGGAGTTAAAATCCAACATCCGGATTTACAAAGTTTAAGACTTTCAAGTTTTCGACTTATTACCCTTTTTACCAAATTTTGACATGTTCGTAATTTTATCAAACAAACATATTGTTTGATTTTAATTTCTCATCATTCCCATGTTGCTTATCATATTAGATTCAAATCACGGGTTTATATACATTCTTAAACCCGTTTTTACTTAGAAGTTTAATTGACCCGTTAAGGGCATTTAAGCACTTTTACGCATAATTCACACTCATTTATTTCTAGCATCTTATTTCCACATTATTTATCAATGATCTTCCACCACAAGTATATTTGTGATGGGTTTAATGTGGCGATCTATATAATCCGAATTTTACCCCTCGGATTATCATTTTACGGAAAAGACTCATATAGAATCTTTTGACCAAGGATTTACATCTTTCGCTTTTATACATATTCTAAGTATTGACTTGATTATAAAACTCGTTTTCAAGCGACTTCTAAGGGTAGTTTGCTTAATTTTTCTTGCAAGGGCGTTTTGGTCATTTTTAACCCTTCTTTTACGATGAAGGGCTTGCTTAAGGCATGCATGCCCAAAATCTCACTTTTAACCAAATCTTGTTTTCAAAACACTCTGTCCAAAATTTAAATCCTTCGGTTTACCTTTTAAGGTAACCGAATGTCCCTTTTACTTTGTCTAACCCTCATAGAACTTCAAGTTCTAAATGATGAGTTGATCTATTATACATACCTGGCTCGGATCAACTTATTAACCCGGTTTTAATACCTTGCTTTATAATCGCAAGTTAAGAGCTATGCGAGTATCCATTGGATATCTATTCCTGTAAGCATATAACTCGACAAAAATCATTAGTTGATATTGTCAAAAGGTGATGTCTACACCTTTTGACCCGTTTGGCCGAATTGACCATTTATCTATGCGAGATGATATTTATTATCATCTCATCTACATGACTCGTTCCGTTTAACACCGTACGGTCATTTTACTTATAAACCGTTTATTTCCACTTTCGACTCTTTATGTCTTACGCGGAAAAGCGTCTTTTTGAAACTAACGGTTATTTTCAACGTGTGACTAAATTATTGTTTTGCCCTTATTATTTGTTTTGGCTTACCATAAAAGGTAACCATTAAAAGTTCATTTTTCCTTTCGTCATAATATGACCGAATTATCGATTTACTTCTTTTTAACCATTATTATGGTTTCTTTCATCTTTGATTATCTTGTTCCGTACGACTACACGGCGGAACATCATATTTCAATTGTTTAGTTATCTCATTCGTAATTTATATGATAAGAGAATATTCCACAATTTAAGACTAGTGTAAGCTATACTTACCTTGCATCCGAATACGCTTTTCTTCTCGTGCTTGATTCGTTTGACCGCTTCTTTCCCAAGCCTCCACCTAGCTCGTTAGGCGACAAACTATCATCATTCACAAGGTGGTTAGATAAGTCATTTCAATTCACGACTATTCCACCTTACGTATTTTCTATGTCGAAACCTCTATTCGACTTTATCATTGGTTAGTTTGACCTTTAAAAGTCAGCCACCTTTAATCATACAATAGGCACAATTAAGTTAAATCAACATTATGATTAGAACCCGTTTTAACCCATATTTCACGTAATTAGTCAAATAAGGCAATTACGTGTTTCATTCGTAATTTCAACATATAAACATTCACTTAGGCATTTTAACAAACACCTTGTGGGCATATTCTATAAAATCAACAATCTATTTTCATAACTAGTTATTTACCCAAGTTTTAACATCATTCATAAGTTCTTATGTCTAGCATGCATCACAACACCTAGACTTACTTCATGGAAATCGAATAACACCAAATTGATGATCATAAATCTAGTGTTCATCATCTTCCTACAAAACCCACTTAACACCTAAATGGGTGATTCTCAATTTCACATGCATGAACATCAATGCATCAAATTATTGATTAGGGTTCATTCCTAACCCTGAATTTATCATAATTTCATTCAAACATCAATCAACCAAGTTCAGATTTCGATTTCACAAGTTTATCAAGAATTTGAGATGAAACCAAATTGTGAATTTTGACATACCTTGTGATCCCTTCACTGAGGTGACCACTAATTTGTGCTTGAATTTCGATTTGGGTTTGATTTGCCCTTCCAATTTCTTGATTTTGTGCTTGTTAGGGTTTTTGAGCTCAAGAGTTCTTGGCTCCTGTGGATATCTCGACCAGAACACACACTTAAAGTGTGTGTTTTGGTGTTTAACTTGTGTTTTAATAAAACAAGTTTCCCACTTGCAATATTAGTCCCTCGTGTTTTATTTTGATAAAATGAAGCTATAACTCACCATTAGTCACTTAATCACATGCTACTAACTAGGTTAATTATTCCTAGTTACTTTAACAGGTTCGGGAAGTTATAACCCGTTATGTGTCATGTCCCGTTAATTTGGTCTTTTTATATATACTTTGTTTTCTCAAAGTATTTATTTTCCTTTTTAATTAATATTAGGTTTATTTATTTAAGTCCTAATATTTACCGAGTTAAATTTTACCACTAACGGTATTTTACCCGTTCATCACTATTAACGAGGTTTGATTACTAAACCCGTTTTCGGGGTGTTACAAGTCTACCCCCCTTAAAGAGGTTTCGTCCTCGAAACCTTTTCCATGTAGTGCATTCGATTTATACCTAATGCATTTGGTCTCAATAATCCTTCGAGCGTTATTTATACCTTAACCATTTGTTAGTATTACCAGAATAGTATGGTAATATCTTTTGGGTTACAAAACATATGCGTATAACCTCATGCCTTAAAGCTTTACCCTTCAATAGTGCTTTTGCTCGATGTGACTTCCGACACTTTGTTTATGTTACCTTATGATCGCCTCGTATAGGCGATTAATGCTCTTCGTTAGTAAGGCCTCCTGGACCGTCACTTTCGTTTCATACTCATTTACCTTTATTATTTTACTTGACTGTGTAGCCAATTGGCCACGTGGTCATACACGCTTATCAACTATGTTTATTTCACGCTAATCTTAATATAAATAGCGTGTTGAACACTTTCTTAATTTAAATATTGACCTTAACCGGTCTCACTGACTAGACTTATTAGTCCAGTTACTTTATACCCATCTCTCGGGCTACTATGTGATTTTATTTCACATAACTTTCCTGACCGTGATCGCGTCATGTCGTGTTTTAGGTTTATTTCCCAATCAGCTCATACTATATATGTTTGATAAAACGTTGTTTTTGACTAAAACTGAATTTTAGTTTAAAGTTTTATTTATATATATATATATATATATATATATATTATATTTATGTCAAACAAATTTGACAACTTGACATTTATCCTTTTTGCAGTCCTTGTTTTACGCGGGGATTCTTTACGGGTTCCCTCGCTTATCTAAGTAACCCGTAGGTTCTTTCACTTAGCCTCGTAGGCTATTTCTTTAGGCTTTCACCTCTTTAGGACGTTGCCTTTATGATCCTTTTCCTTTTTATTCATGACCCGTGGGTCATTTTAGTCCCGTAGACCTTTACACTGTTTATAACCCGAAGGTTATAATGATCCCGTAGATCGTCCTTTTTATGTTCAAAAACCATTTGTTTTCACATCAAAATTTCATTCACTCCAACTGTGATTCGTGACTGCAATCATTTCATATTTAATTCCAACCCATTACATGGGTTCATTAATATCTTGCGCTTTCCTTTATTCGGTTTGTGCCTATATTTATACTCAATCTTGTCCCATTACCGGGCTCATTATCCTTTCCAATATTACGTTTTACCTAACCCGTTTAATTTGTTCGTGTGAGTTTCACCACTTTTGATGGTCAACTTTATCCTCTATGCCTTAGCATTCTTAGTGGTCGGTTTGTATTTTCATTTACTTGATTATTGTCCCTTCCCTTGGGCTCGTTATACTAACGTAATACGCTTCCGTCTTCCGACTTACGTTTACATTTACTATCAAACATCTTACTTATTTGATTCATTTGGGTACCATTTAAGTTAGTCCCATTCACCCCACCCTTACTACATCGGACATAAATGTGTCCATCATAAGAAGTTCATGGTAGCACGTGTTCACTACTTACTTGGCCAGAGTAAGCGATCAACACCTGGTATACATGACCTTTTTATAATTTTCACATTACACCCCATGTAAGTAATGCCTCTATTTGTTTTTCTTGGAAACAATATCCCGGATAGGTTTTCTATTCAGGTTTTTCCAAGTTTTTAATCTACATATGCAACTTTCAATCTCTACGTATTTGTTGCATATTACCATTTATGCAATAATTTAAAACATGCACCTGATAATGCTTGCCCTAACGGGCTTTCCTTTCCATTACTTATTTGCGATCGTTACGCGATTTAGGTCCTGGATGAGTATTGTCTTCTTGTCGTACCTCGGACCGTTCCATCATCATATCCACAATTCGTTCAACTTTCGTCATCTTCAGACGCGAGTGTCCTTCAATTAAAATATTCACAAAAGTTAGTAATGTCAACTTCAATAATCGCCCGTATTATAATACAAGGCTTTTTCTACTATTCGCGTCAACGCGCGTATTTTCGTCAACTATATCAATCATTTTAATTGGGGTAACGTGTATCACACGATAGCCCTATGTGTTGTTTACAACATTTTAGCATGCTAAACTATTAACATACATGTACTTACCGGATTTGCGATCAAGCCTCGAACCGAACACCAATCTTTATCAAGAGCATAAGGTTTAAGTCCAGGCATGGTTTTCCTCACCATACTTGAATCTCTTAAATCAGGGCTCTGATACCAACTTGTAACACCCTAGTTGCTATTTAACGGTTTTACATGTAAATACCAACAATTAGATGTGTAGTTAAGACTACACATACTATAAAAATATGGATTTATTAAAACTTTTACAAATCATAAGTTATTCGACATAACGTGATCAGATTCGCCGTTTAAAATTTATGACGAGGCAATGTGCGGAAGCATGTATCTTTATCGTGTTCGGTTCTTCGTTGAGCTTGATCGTCTTCCGGCATCCAAAATGTACCTACATTTCATAAACATGAAATGCTTTAGTCATACGGGGTTTAAAATGTGTCTAAACGAGTCCGGGAAATGAAACTGATTAAAATACATTAAATTGCAGGGTCTACCGTAAATTACGGTGGCTACCGTAATTTACGGTAGCCCCTGAATGTTGATTCTCCCACCGTAAAGCAGGGGGTTTGTGGCGTAAAGACTTTTAGGCTACCGTAAGTTACGGTAGCTACCGTAACTTACGGTGGCCTCTGCAGGTCCTTCCAAGTTTGATGTTCTCTAAACGGAAACCTTCATAACTTTTAATCCGCTTGTTCGTTTGACCTACCGTTTCTTCCTACGTGACTGTAATTTGATCCTCCATCATATGGAGTTAAAATCCAACATCCGGATTAACAAAGTTTAAGACTTTCAAGTTTTCGACTTATTACCCTTTTTAACAAATTTTGACCTGTTCGTAATTTTATCAAACAAACATATTGTTTGATTCTAATTTCTCATCATTCCCATGTTGCTTATCATATTAGATTCAAATCACGGGTTTATATACATTCTTAAACCCGTTTTTACTTAGAAGTTTAATTGACCCGTTAAGGGCATTTAAGCACTTTTACGCATAATTCACACTCATTTATTTCTAGCATCTTATTTCCACATTATTAATCAATGATCTTCCACCACAAGTATATTTGTGATGGGTTTAATGTGGCGATCTATATAATCCGAATTTTACCCCTCGGATTATCATTTTACGGCAAAGACTCATATAGAGTCTTTTGACCAAGGATTTACATCTTTCGCTTTTATACATATTCTAAGTATTGACTTGATTATAAAACTCGTTTTCAAGCGACTTCTAAGGGTAGTTTGCTTAATTTTGCTTGCAAGGGCGTTTTGGTCATTTTTAACCCTTCTTTTACGATGAAGGGCTTGCTTAAGGCATGCATGCCCAAAATCTCACTTTTAACCAAATCTTGTTTTCAAAACACTCTGTCCAAAATTTAAATCCTTCGGTTTACCTTTTAAGGTAACCGAATGTCCCTTTTACTTTGTCTAACTCTCATAGAACTTCAAGTTCTAAATGATGAGTTGATCTATTATACATACCTGGCTCGGATCAACTTATTAACCCGGTTTTAATACCTTGCTTTATAATCGCAAGTTAAGAGCTATGCGAGTATCCATTGGATATCTATTCCTGTAAGCATATAACTCGACAAAAATCATTAGTTGATATTGTCAAAAGGTGATGTCTACACCTTTTGACCCGTTTGGCCGAATTGACCATTTATCTATGCGAGATGATATTTATTATCATCTCATCTACATGACTCGTTCCGTTTAACACCGTACGGTTATTTTACTTATAAACCGTTTATTTCCACTTTCGACTCTTTATGTCTTACGCGGAAAAGCGTCTTTTTGAAACTAACGGTTATTTTCAACGTGTGACTAAATTACTGTTTTGCCCTTATTATTTGTTTTGGCTTACCATAAAAGGTAACCATTAAAAGTTCATTTTTCCTTTCGTCATAATATGACCGAATTATCGATTTACTTCTTTTTAACCATTATTATGGTTTCTTTCATCTTTGATTATCTTGTTCCGTACGACTACACGGCGGAACATCATATTTCAATTGTTTAGTTATCTCATTCGTAATTTATATGATAAGAGAATATTCCACAATTTAAGACTAGTGTAAGCTATACTTACCTTGCATCCGAATACGCTTTTCTTCTCGTGCTTGATTCGTTTGACCGCTTCTTTCCCAAGCCTCCACCTAGCTCGTTAGGCGACAAACTATCATCATTCACAAGGTGGTTAGATTAGTCATTTCAATTCACGACTATTCCACCTTACGTATTTTCTATGTCGAAACCTCTATTCGACTTTATCATTGGTTAGTTTGACCTTTAAAAGTCAGCCACCTTTAATCATACAATAGGCACAATTAAGTTAAATCAACATTATGATTAGAACCCGTTTTAACCCATATTTCACGTAATTAGTCAAATAAGGCAATTACGTGTTTCATTCGTAATTTCAACATATAAACATTCACTTAGGCATTTTAACAAACACCTTGTGGGCATATTCTATAAAATCAACAATCTATTTTCATAACTAGTTATTTACCCAAGTTTTAACATCATTCATAAGTTCTTATGTCTAGCATGCATCACAACACCTAGACTTACTTCATGGAAATCGAATAACACCAAATTGATGTTCATAAATCTAGTGTTCATCATCTTCCTACAAAACCCACTTAACACCTAAATGGGTGATTCTCAATTTCACATGCATGAACATCAATGCATCAAATTATTGATTAGGGTTCATTCCTAACCCTGAATTTATCATAATTTCATTCAAACATCAATCAACCAAGTTCAGATTTCGATTTCACAAGTTTATCAAGAATTTGAGATGAAACCAAATTGTGAATTTTGATATACCTTGTGATCCCTTCACTGAGGTGATCACTAATTTGTGCTTGAATTTCGATTTGGGTTTGATTTGCCCTTCCAATTTCTTGATTTTGTGCTTGTTAGGGTTTTTGAGCTCAAGAGTTCTTGGCTCCTGTGGATATCTCGACCAGAACACACACTTAAAGTGTGTGTTTTGGTGTTTAACTTTTGTTTTAATAAAAACAAGTTTCCCACTTGCAATATTAGTCCCTCGTGTTTTATTTTGATAAAATGAAGCTATAACTCACCATTAGTCACTTAATCACATGCTACTAACTAGGTTAATTATTCCTAGTTACTTTAACGGGTTCGGGAAGTTATAACCCGTTATGTGTCATGTCCCGTTAATTTGGTCTTTTTATATATACTTTGTTTTCTCAAAGTATTTATTTTCCTTTTTAATTAATATTAGGTTTATTTATTTAAGTCCTAATATTTACCGAGTTAAATTTTACCACTAATGGTATTTTACCCGTTCATCACTATTAACGAGGTTTGATTACTAAACCCGTTTTCGGGGTGTTACAAAAACACACTTTTTCCAACATTAGTATTAAAAAAGGGTTAATTTTATGCCACATTTGATGTAATTTATATGTTGCATTTTGCACACATCAAATACCCCCACACTTGAATCTTTGCTTGTCCTCAAGCAAAACTCTTTATAATGTGGCTTTACACTCCCAAATGGAATGGGTAGAAGAGAAGGTTTTTGGGCTTGTCATAGAGTGTCGGGATTTCCAAGATTCTTTATTAGGTTTTATTTTTATTTTATCTACAATCCTATTCGTCATGATTTATTTAAAACATTACATAAGATAAATTACTTATTAGGGCATAACATGCCTTTTTAAAATTTCATTTATATACAAGTTCACATACCTCACGGGGGATCACTCAACACTCGGCCGAAGATGTATTTTTGTGAAACACTCGAGAGAGGCATGGAACTTACTTCTACCATAAGTGTTGGTGCATATGTCTATTGACTTCGTCTTGTATCGAGTCTTGTAATTCGATAGGATAAACCAGAGCTCAGTGGTCAAGAATATAGGGTTGTTTGACCTGTCCACATGAAGTGGCAAAGCCAGTCCATGTGAAGTGGCAAAGCCAGTCCATGTGAAGTGGAAAGTCAGTCCACGTGGAGTGTCCTGTCTATAAATAGGAGCTCATGTCATTTCATTTGTAACTTCTCCATTTTCCGGTGGCGAAGCTCTGCCGAGGTGTCTACAGGTCTGTAAACGTGTCATATCAATAAACAAGACGGTTAAACTACTTCTACACGCAAATCAAGTTGATTCGATACCGAAACGTCTGTTTCGCCTCTTGTTTTTGTCTAAAACTCTTCTGAACGACTCGTATAGGTCGTATCTCGATCCTACAAGTGGTATCAGAGCTCAGGAGGAAGAGTTCTTTCCGATTCAGCTAGATTTCGTCATAAAACATCTGATTTCATCTCACTTCTACTCCATTCTTCACATTTTTCAAAATTTAAACAAGATTTTCTGGATGAAATGGATTGATTTTGAAATATAACGTGCGAAACAGTGGTTTAATCAATCAGTGAAAGTTTCAGATCTTAAAACAAAGGAAATCTTGATCAATTTTTTGAAAATTCGGCCAGTTCGTTTGAAAGTTTATACATCTCGTATGAACTGAATCTTCAAACTCAGATCTACGACGATTTAGTGGACAAAATTGAACGGAAAACATCTCATTATGATCGGAATGTGTTAAAGAACAATCCTAGAGTATCATTTTTACCAAAATCTGTCCGAAAGTTCATCATATAGGTCAGATCGTATGAAGTGATTACCCAGGTCGTTTGAGATTGCCAAGTCGCGTGAAACTATTGAGCACACGTGAATTCAGATTAAGTGGTCCAATGAAATTGATTTGAAAACTATTCTTGTCGGCCAGTTGCAAAAGGGTTTGCATGAGATTCTCGTGAATTATTATAATAGGCCCAATAGAATTGAGTTGAAATTAAAAT
Source organism: Helianthus tuberosus (assembly GCA_030545235.1). NCBI lineage: Eukaryota > Viridiplantae > Streptophyta > Magnoliopsida > Asterales > Asteraceae > Helianthus > Helianthus tuberosus. The sequence continues at coordinate 78,266,452 of CM060417.1, read as the reverse complement.
GTGTCAGCCATTATTCATGTGACATCATCGGACTTTAAATGATAATTGCATGAGTTCAAGTTGTTTAGTGGAGCCCAATCACACTTCAACAGTAAATTGAAATCCTTAAACTCAGTTAGTGTGGTTAACAAATCTGATTTCAATTCACACGGAGTGAACTTCATCCAGGTCGTTTGACAGTTGATCCAGCTCATACGAGGTGAGAGGTTTCAGTTCGTTTGAGAGATCAATCCGTTTGAAATTTATTCAACTCACACGAAGTGAGTTTATCCAGTCCGCTTGATGTTTTTTTATTACGGTTCACACGAAGTGAACTCATCAGTTCGTTTGAAAAGGGATAAGGTTCATCAGTTCGTTTGAACATTAGTTCGCATCAGTCATCCACTTCGCGTGTAATTGATTCATTTCACATGGAAACCATTCACTTCGGAACAATCTAGTTCGTACAAAGTGTGATTCCAGGTGATTACATATATTTCACGAGGTGAACTAGTTCGCATCAAATCAGTTCGTTTCAAACTCAGCTCGCTTGAAAAATCAGTTATTGTGAAAAATTTGCCGAATCATGGAAGAGGAATTCTACAATGCGTTTGCGACACCGATTGCCCCTGTTACTGCTGCCGAAACATTGTACAGTGAGAATGAAACAGGAACTTACCAAAAACCACCTAAGCTAATGTTCATTGAAGACTTTAAAGGATGGCAGAATCGATTTGAGAACTGGGTGCAAGCTTATAAGTTTGACGCATGGTGTTCATTACATAAAGATTACGAAAAACCGAAAAATGAACGTGGGCTTGAAAAAGTTTTTTGTGATTTTTCAGAGAGTGATAAATTGAAGTATACAAGTGAGAAAATGATGATTAGTCTTCTACAACAAGCAGTAAAGGAAGATATCTTTGTTTTGCTTCAACATGAGGGTACTGCTAGATTGATTTGGAATGCGTTGATTCAAAAGTTCAAAGGAAGTGCAGATATGATTAAAAACAAAAAGGCTTTATTAAAGAAATCATTTGATATGTTTGTAGCTTTTGATCATGAAACAACTAAGATGACCATTGATAGATATTGTCACCTGGTATTGGAAATGGAAAGATTGGACATAAAGAAAGACGATGATGAATGGGTTGATAAACTTGCTGATGCATTACCACAGCAAAAATGGGGAACTTATTTGTTGATTCTTAAACACATGAGAAAATCTGAAAATATGAATCTGGCATAGTTTATTCAAAAGATTGAAGAGCACGAGTTGGATATTCAGAAAACGGCAATCAATAAGAATCCAAATGCTCAACAAGATGTCAGTTTATATTACAGAGGGAACAAGTTTGAGGCTACCCCCAGTCCTAGTCCAAAGATCCAAACTGGTTTTAGTGCTGATATTTCGTCTGGAACAAAGGGTAGTAATTTGACACAGAATGGTGGATCTTCATCTTCATATTCAAGCTTTGATCCGAATCATACAACATCAAGTTCTCAACAACAGAATTCTACAAATCTACAGTGCAATGTTACCTTGAACATTCAAAATGGTCAAAATCTGTCTCCGAAAATAGCAAAGCAACACATGGTATCACTCGTTGCTATGTTGGAATCATATGAAAGCTTGATTGGTGGCAAAATTGGAAACCCGATGCTTTCAAAAGAAGATTATGACCAAATTGATGCGGAGGAACTTGAGTTGATGGATGTGAAGTGGTGTTTAGCCAATGTTGTTAGAAGAGCAGAAAAATTTACACAAATCACTGGTAGAGATGATTTTCGGGGAATGAGTGAATCTCCAATAGGTTTTGACAAATCGAAAGTCACCTGTTTTCGTTGCAAAGGAAAAGGCCATTTTAAACAAGAATGCAAAAACAAAGAAACAACAGGAAGACAAGATGGAAAGAATGATTATTATCAAAAGTCAATTTTCATCAAATTGATCAACAACCACAATTTGATAAACAACCACAAACTGCTCATGCACGTACCATTCAAGATAAAAGAGCTTTATTTGGTATAATTGATCAAGATGATGAATTTGTTGCAGAGGGATTTAGCTGGGATAAATACATTCCACCAGGTTCAGGTCTTGTTGCTAGAATTATGGGTGAAGATGAGGCTAGTCAGAAAAGAATCCCGATTTTTCCAGATCTTGGAAGTGATATAGATACTGATGATGAAGAATAATACATTAATAAAACCAGAAAATGTATAGATCCTGATAGTTTTAATTTGTTTTTTTGCAGATAAAGTTGAGATGCTAAATGAGAAGAAGATTGCAAGATTGAAGAGAGAGCTGGAAGCATTAAGAAAAGCTGATGAAAAGGAAAAGATGGAAGCTGAAGAAACAAATGTTGAACCACTGACTGAAAAAGTGATAGAAAAAATTGTTGAAGTGGAGAAAGTGGTTGAGAAAATTGTTGAAGTCGAAAAAATAGTCGAAGTTGAAAAACTCGTTGAAGTTGAGAAAATCGTCGAGGTTGAAAAGATAATTGAAGTCATTAAACCTTGTCTGAAATGTTTGGAGTCTTGTGAACATTGTGAAGAAAAGGACAAGAAAATTTGTGAAATTAAAGAGCTGAAAGAAAATTTGTTGTCTGATTTGAAGTATGTGAAGGAGTCGTATGATGTTCTGAACAAAACAGTTGATTGTTTGAACAAGACAAATCGAGAAGTTGATGCTGCAATGACGATGATGAGCTCAACATTAATGACAAAGCAGAAGGTTATCAATGAATATATTGAAGATTGTGCTAAGCTGAAGCAGGATTTGGAACTTGAAAAGATTGAGAGTGAAAGAATCAAACGTTTGTTGTTGAGTTATACTACTTGTGATTATTTGATTGACCGTGTTTATCCTACTATTGCAGGTCTTGAAGCTTTCCAAGACAAAGAAAAGGAAGATACGGATACTGGTAAGAAACAAAGTGTCAAGTATAACAAGTGTCCGCCCCCGATTTGGAATAGTTATTCTTCCAGAAAGCCAAATGAGGAACGTTTAAATAAGGCTCTCAACATCAAGTTAAAGTCTGAAATAATTGATGAGTTACCAGACAATATTGATGTCACATTCACAGCGTCTAACACTGATCATGAGTCTGAATTGTTAAAGAAAGTGGTCGATCAGGTGTTGGATATGGATGAAGAGTCAAAGTCGGAGTCTAAATCTGAAAGTTCGAGTTCATCAGAAAATAGTCCGAGTTCACCGGTTAAACGAGTTTACAATAAAGAATTTATGTTATCAAAATCTAATTTGAATGATGAACCAATCAAAGTGGAATATACTTTGAATGATTCAGACAAATTATATTCTGATGAAGAATTTCCAATAAGAAGTGTTAAATCTGAAATGATCAAACAGGTTTTCAAATTAATAGAAATTAATATTTTTGAAATAAAAGATTTAAATCTTTCTGAAAGACCTAAAAAGTACACTTCAAGAGTTCAACAGAGATTGAACAAGAAAATGGGTTACGGTTCTGGTTATGGTTTTCAAAAGAAACCAAACCATAACGGTAATTACAAAAAGAAAGGTCTTGGTTTTAGTTCTTCAGAAAATTATAAAAATGAGAAAAGTTATAAACCAAAAACAACATTTGTTGCAGGAGGAAGTTCTGAAGATGAGCAGAAGAAACCATTCTGGAAACAGTCAAATCAAGAGTTTCTTGCTGAAATCAAGAAGAATGTGAAGAAATTTGCTCCAAGAGTTGACAGAAGAACATGTTTTAAATGTCAAAAAGTTGGACATATTGCTTGGAATTGCCAAGAGTCCATTTATTCAAAACAGGGAGTTTCTTCTAACTTTGAAACAAATAAGAAATGTGTTGATAAAAAGAAACAACCAACTGAGAAATCTAAAGAGTTTGAAAATTCAACTTCCGAAGAAGGTGAAAGTTCAAAACGTTTTTACAAAAGAAAAGTTGATTTGAACAAGCAAAAATGGGTTGTTAAAAGTTCAGATGAAAGTTCTGACAATGAATCTGATTCCATAAAATCAGAGGAGTCATTTGTTGAGAAAAAGAATGAGAATTCCGTTCCTGAGATGAACGATGAAAACTTTCCAAAATTGTCAAAAGAAAATTTGAAGTTAAAGGTTGGTAAAACTGAGATTTCAGGTCAGTTCTTTGCTGGAAATAAAGAATTTGATGCTGAATAGGTGTTTAATGGAAAAGTTAAACATATTTTCGGAAAGATGGTTGATGGGAAAGTGAAGGGTGCAAAAGAATTTTACAAATCAAAATGTTGGTGGGATAGATGTGTACCAGAATCTCCCAAGGCTGGTCAGGCTTGGGGGAAAGTACTTCCTAACTGAAAACCTGACTTACCGGAGCTCCCAAGTTGGTAATCGTGGAGCAGGAATCGACATCATTCTTGAATAGCTTCGGTTGGTAAATCTACAGGTGGTATCTTTATATTGTTATATTTTGGTTGATAAGTGAACCTACAAGTGGTTGAAGAAGGTTTTCACTTACAAGTGGTAAATCAAGGACATTAAGTTGTACTGGATTTTCCTACAAGTGGTATTTTGGAGAACAATGTGATGAATCCCCATACCTTCAAGTGGTTCGTAAAATCAACAAAACTTATTTTCCGTAAAAACCATTTGATTAAAACAAACTTAAGTGTTTTGAAATCACAATGGGAAAATAGTTTGTTGTAAGGGGGAATTCTGATTGTTTATGCCAAGTGGATGGCGAATTGAAGCAATTCGATATCAGTTGTCATTTTACTTGTATAGCTTGTTTTCAAATTTCCTTTAAATGATTTTGCATTTTAGGGGGAGTAAGAATTTTTCAGAAAATCCAAAAACATTTGAAAATTTGAAAAAGCACAAAAACATGATAAAATTCAAAATGAGTTTTGTTGTATAAAAGAGGAAATGATAGTACATCAGTAGACGATCACATCATGCTAAAGAATTGGAAAGTCAAAAGTGATAAACAGTCTCACTGATGATGTGCCGGTAGGTTTTTGCACATTTAGTAGATTGTGTCGAGATATAAACCTAAATTTCAAACTTACTTATATCGTGGGGAACATCTCTCGGATATATGGGTAACCCCTGAAATCTCGTTTGAAAGGTCCCTCTTTCTGAGATACTAGGTCTTTATACTCAGTGATATCTGGGGTATTATCCCGGGACTTCTGATTTTGCAGAAGCAATGGCCTAGTCCCCGTATAATACTTTTCGCTTGCTTGAAATATAGCACCCCCCTCAGCATAAAAAATGATGAAACATTGCAAAATGCTAATCATGTGCTGTTGAAGACAATATTCTCTAAAGGGAACACACCAAAAGTCGAAGCCATCATCTCTCTGATTTTGTGGAAGCAATAGCCTGAGCTCTCATGGCTCTCGCATTTAACCCTTTACAGATATCATCTAGGTATACTCACCTGTAAGACTGAATATTGGGATCTGGATACGGGAGTATATTCTGAGGTGGGACACGCGAATAAGTTTAAGTATCTAAAACATTAATCTCGTATCTCGAAACAGTTGAACTTTGTGTGAAAATTTAAATGGATCAGTATACTAACAATCTAAGTGAATCGTTTAGAACTTAAAATGTTTGAAGCTTAACGGTGTTGGTGATTTGTCTCAAAAACTGATATGATCCTCTTACACAAACTCACAAAAATATTGTCTGTAAATATTTCTTTACTGTTTTCCATTTAATCAAAAATCCAAAAAGATTGTTTTAGCATAAAATTTTGAAAAACCAACAAGATTTTTGTTCATCTTATTTTCGACAACTGATGTGGAAAGGCTGATTTTCAAAATTCCATGTGCTAAACATGATGGACAAGAGGGTTGGAAGAGTTTGTTTTGAAATGTTTTTGAAGTAATTTGAGATCAGAATTTTAAGTGTTATAAATAAAAGTGATTCATCAGAGATCGTCACTGTCATAATTGTGAATAATATCTACAAGAGGTTTCTAAATTTGTTAGATTTCAAAATTTGTGAAACTTATTTTTTGGGTAGAGTATGTGCAGATTAGAGCCAATATCGATCCAAAGACTGCAGATGGTGAATTCCAGACTGCGATCCCAGCTTATCGAAAGGGAGAGTCTGAAGACATAGAGTCAGATTCTGAAAGAAGTAAGAGAGAGGATAAAACCAGGTTGCGATCTTAGAAGAAAAAGAAGACGAGAAGAAGAGAATGATCGATAAGGATGCTTACAGTGTCAGATACTTTGGAAAGAGCGAGATGACTGATTAAGGCTGAAGACTCGACATACTGAAGACTTGTACCGAAGACTCGTCAACATCCAAGGGGGAGTTTGTTGGTGCATATGTCTGTTGACTTCGTCTTGTATCGAGTCTTGTAATTCGATAGGATAAACCAGAGCTCAGTAGTCAAGAATATAGGGTTGTATGACCAGTCCACATGAAGTGGAAAAGCCAGTCCATGTGAAGTGGCAAAGCCAGTCCATGTGAAGTGGAATGTCAGTCAATGTGGACTGGCCTGTCTATAAATTGGAGCTCATGTCATTTCATTTGTAACTTCTCCATTTTCCGGTAGCGAAGCTCTGCCGAGGTGTCTACAGGTCTGTAAACATGTCATATCAATAAACAAGACGGTTAAACTACTTCTACAAGCAAATCAAGCTGATTCGATACCGAAACGTCTGTTTCCGCCTCTCGTTTTGGTCTAAAACTCTTCTGAACGACTCGTATAGGTCGTATCTCGATCCTACAATAAGCTTGCCAAGCAATCAATCCTCCTCCTTTTTAACTATACACCTTTTTAAATATAAAGAGGACTTTTGGGGGTAGGGTTAGGCATTGGGTTAAAGGTAGGTGGTTGGGTTAGTGGTTAGTAGAAAAGGGCGAAAGGCGTAAAAGCGTCGGTTTTCGTAAGACTTTATTTTTATGAATTTTTATTCCAATGAAGCAATTTTTCAAACAAAGTTCTTTTTGATGACCTTGTTTGTTTATTTCTTTTTGGCTTCATTATCATCATTTTTTTTATAAGGAAGTCATAAGAAAACCAAGCTTTGTTACTAAAATAAAGGTTTTAAAATGAAAAAGGGTTTTGGTGGGTAAAAGGGTGTTTGTTTGGGTTAAGAAATGAAAAGGTTTAGGCTCAAGGGGGTTAACTAGGGGGATTTTGGTGAGTTGACCACGGCACCGTGTCCGCTGGACACGCCCCCTTGTTGGGTGATAGAAGCTTCTACAACTTTGTATTTTCTGCAGACACTTGGGCACGCCCCCGTGCTCATTGAGCACGGGGAGTGTTTAGCCTTCTGTTCTCTTGTTTTTGCTTGGGAAGATGCTGTCAGGGGGGTCGGGCATGCCATGTTTATCCCTTTTTCTTGTATTTATGTTAGATTTAGCTGCCTTTTTGCTTCTTTTGTTCATTTGAGCTCATTTAATCCTGAAAATACAAAAGGAAGACAAAAACACACTTTTTCCAACATTAGTACTAAAAAAGGGTTAGTTTTATGCCACATTTGATGTAATTTATATGTTGCATTTGCGCACATCACTCCACACGCCCCCGTGTCTGCTAGGCACGACCCCGTGTGCAGAAGCGTATCTGTACTATCAAGATTTGCTTGGATTCTACGAATCTTAGCATTGACCACGACCGTGTTAAGCTGGGCACGCCCCCGTGTCGGGAAATAGAAGCTTCTATAGCTTTATCCTTTCTGCAGACACCTGACCACGCCCTCGTTTCCGCTGGGCATGGGGCCGTGGTCAGCCTTCTGGTCACTTGTCTTTGTTTGGGAAGATGCTGTCGAGGGGTCGGGCATGCCATGTTTATTCCTTTTCTTGTAATTATGTTAGATTTTGCTGTATAATAGCTCCTTTTGTTCATTTATGCTCATTTAGTCCTGAAAATACAAAAGGAAGACAAAAGCACACTTTTTCCAACATTAGTACTAAAAAAGGGTTAGTTTTATGCTTCATTTGATGTAATTTATATGTTGCATTTTACACACATCAGGTTCCATTCTTCGGCGATCTGCGTACACTTATTTTGGATGAAGCTCATAAGTCAAGGTACTCTATCCATCCTGGATCCGACAAGATGTACCAAGACTTGAAGGACTTTTATTGGTGGCCCAAGATGAAGGCCAATATCGCTACATATGTGGGTAACTGTCTTACTTGTGCCAAAGTTAAGGCGGAGTACCAGAAACCATCAGGGTTCTTCCAACAACCTGAGATTCCCATATGGAAGTGGGAACATATATTGATGGATTTCATTACCAAGCTACCGAGAACCCAAAGAGGTCATGATATGATTTGGGTAATTGTTGATCGACTCACAATGTCCGCGCATTTCCTACCAATCAGCGAGAAAGATAGCACGAAGAAGTTGGCAGAGATTTATCTCAGGGAGATTGTGGCATGTCATGGAGTGCATGTTTCTAATATATCCGACCAAGATGGTCGTTTTGTGTCAAGGATTTGGCAGACATTTCAGAAGGATTTTGGATCACAGTTGAACCTTCATACTACCTTTCACACTCAGACGGACAGCCAAAGTGAATGGACGATACAAACTTTGGAAGACATGCTATGTGCTTGTGTGATGGACTTTGATGGAAGTTGGGATACTCACTTGCCTTTAGTGGAGTTTTCCTACAATAATAGTTATCACACCAGCATTCAGGCCGCCCCATTTGAAGCTTTATATGGACGTAAGTGTCGGTCCCCGTTGTGTTGGGAGGAGACCGGAGATAAATAGCTTATTGGTCCAGAGTTGGTTCAGGAAACGATAGACAAGATTGCTTAGATACGTGATCGTATCAAGTCAGCACGTGATAGACAGAAGAGTTACGCCGACAGGCGACAAAAACCATTGGAATTTGAAGTTGGAGATATGGTCTTGTTGAAAGTCTCACCTTGGAAAGGCGTGGTACGGTTTGGAAAACGTGGAAAGTTGAACCCATGGTACATTGGACCTTTCAAGATCCTGGAAAGGATCAGAACCATTACATACAAGCTGAAACTCCCAGAAGAACTTAGCAGTGTCCACGACACGTTTCACGTGTCTAATCTCAAGAAGAGTCCTACACAAGAAACATTTGTCATTCCCACAGACGAGATTCACGTCAACGAAAACCTCCAATTTACTGAAGAACTTGTTGAGGTTACGGACTGGAAGGTCCACAAAACACGGAGAAGTCGTATTAAACTTGTCAAAGTCTGTTGGAATTCACGTCATGGCCCAGAGTTTGCATGGGAATGTGAAGACCAATCAAGTCCAAGTATCCGCATTTGTTTCACAACTCCCCTGCAACCGATAATGCAACTTGAATTTCGGGACGAAATTCTTTTAACGGGGGTGAATGTGACAACTGGCACTTTTCCATGTATTCCGTACGATGTGAACGAGAATTTGTACTATATGACTGTGCATGATTGAACTTATAATATGAATGATTGCATGATTTACTTTCAAAGAAACTCACAAATACATTACTTGTGGCATGTTACTTACGATTGTTAAATGCAACTTGAAATAGTTAAATTAGTGCACAGAACGAAACTAGCACAAAAATCAGATAAAGTAGAAGTACTGACGGGAGTTTAGTACTCAGACAAACATCATGCTAGGACACAGATTGAGTCCCGGAACCAAAGTTTACACTAGAATTCTATGTAGGAAAGTAAGGGTTATAAAACTGCCTTCCGAGTGACGATTAAACACTAAAAAGTGCCCGAAACACACTCTAACTGCAGAATTCTGTAGAATTCAGCAATTTAACACCAAGATACTATGCAGAAATAAGGATTAAGTTTCCAGAATAACTTGTAAAGTGTCGGGAATGAAAACTGACATAAAAGGTATCTCATAACACACTAAACTGCGCAATTTAGCACCTTAACGAACCAGTAACCAAACGAACAACCGGACACTACTCGAAACACCAAAATTGAACTAGAAGCATTGTTTTGACATTATAAAGCTAGTTATTGGCACTAAACACCATATTACATCTTAAAATCCCTAAACACTTAAATCCTAACTTAACATCTAACTAATAGTTGAAACCAAACCAAGACCCCCCCCCCCCATGAAGACGGTCAACATAGGGGTCCCACACCCCACTAATTTCTTGATTTTTTTATTGGACATGTTATAAAGATATTGAACATTTAGACCTTTGTGTAAAAATATGTTGGAGAACACTTAATAAGAACCATTAGTCTTCACCTACATTATCATTTACTCAAAAAATCAAACTCACAACTCTCTCCTCCCTCACAAACCTCACGGCCTGTTGGTGCATGCGTCTGTCGACTTCGTCTTGTATCGAGTCTTGTATTGTAATAGATAGATCAGGGCACGTATTACGAGAAATATGTCAAATTAGGTTGAGAGATAATTTCGCACGAAATTACAAAAGTGATAATTTCGCTTGGTAATTTCGCACAGAATTGTAATTCCGTGTGAAATGTGATTTCGTTTGGACAGGTTCATGCGAAATTACTTAGACTATATATAGGTGTCACCTGATTTCGTTTGAGTGAGTTCTAGATTTCCGGTTTGAGAGCCGAAGTGCTGCCGAAGTGTCGTTTCGCTGTAAAACTTTGTCAAATCAATCAGAGAGACATTTAAAGTGAATATCTAGCTGAATCGAACTCGATATGTCTGTTTCCGCCTTTCAAATTGAGTAGAACACCTCTGAAAGACTCATTTCGGTCGGTAAAACGATCCTACATGGGGTATCAGAGCTCAGGAGGAGGAGTTCTACCATATTCACCTTGATTTCATCAGATTTTCTAACTTCTACACCTTCTTTTCAAAACTGAACAAAATTTCACGGTTAAAATGGTTTGAATTTCACACATTATATGCGAAGTTGTGTTTTAACAAAGCCTTGAGAGAATTGGACCTAAAATCGAGCTAAAACCTGTTCAATTTGACAAAAGTTTGACCGAAATGATGACATCAGCATAATTTTGCATGTAATAGCTTCATAATTTCTCACGGAATTACATTTTGAGATTAATTTCGTTTGAAATTGCTGCTAATTCCGCACGGAATTAGTATTTCGCTTGAGATATTCCATACGAAATTACTATTTCGTTTCAAAGTTGTGATTTAGTTTAAAACTGTGTGTAATTTCGTACGAAATTACATTTCGTTTGGATAGTTCGAACGAAATTAGTATTTCGCTTGAAAGTTTCTAATTTCACTTGTGTTGTTATTTCGTTTGAAACTGTTGTGCAGATTATTTTTTTTGTGATGGTAATTTCGCTTGAGAAGTTATTTCGTGTGAAAGTGTCTGATTTTGAAAATTGTTACCGAATCATGGAAGAGGAATTCTACAACGCGTTTGCTACATCCCGGACTACTCCAACTGACATTGCTAAGAATATGAACATGGAAAATGAAACTGGAACTTTGCAAAAACCCCCGAAGCTAATGGGAATTGAGGAGTATTATGGTTGGAAAGATCAGTTTGAAAACTGGGTTCAAGCTAATCATTTGAGGTCTTGGGAGTGTGTTGAGAAAAAGTATGTACTACCACGTACAGACTTGGGAATTGAAAAGAAAATTTATGAATTTACAGATAAAGAACAAGACATGTACAAAGCAGAAAAGATGATGATTAGTTTACTCCAGTAAGCTATTAAAGAAGACATATTCGTATTGCTTCAACATGATAAGACTTCACGCTCAATCTGGGAAGCACTTCGAATTAAGTTTGAGGGAAGTGAAAAGATGATCAAGCGTAAAAAGGCATTCTTATCACAACCTTTTTTCGTAGCAGAAGTATTTACGGGTTCTCCGGGATTTTTTTTTTTTTTTTTTGTTAAAGAAAGAATTTGATTTATTTTCAAGTTTGCCGGGAGAAGATACAAAGAAATTGATTGAAAGATATTGTCATTTAGTACGATCAATGTCATTGTTAAACATCAACGAAGATTGTGAGGAATGGGTTGACAAATTAGCTGATGCTTTACCTCAGAAAGAATGGGGTACATTTTTAATGATACTAAAGAATACTGGTGAATATGATGGATTAACAATTTCCCAGTTCATCGAAAAGATTGAAGGACAAGATCTTGAGCAGCAAAAGATTGCTAGGATGAACAATCCGAGTGCACAACAAGATGTGAAAATGTACTTCAAAGGGAATGTTCAAAATGTCGAAGCAAGTCCGAAAATCCAAACTGCTTTCAATGCAGAAAATTCATCTGAATCAATCAATCAAAGTTCAAACAGCAGCAGCAGTGGATTTTCTTCATATCCAAGTGTTAATCCGAAAGCTTCAAGCTCAAGTCATAAATTTCAAAGCTCAAACAGCAAAAATGGTCATGTCTTAAATTGCAACATCGCATTGCATCTTCAGAATGGTCAAAAATTTTCTGAAGAAGTTGTCAAAAGTCATATGGCATTACTTGTTACAGTATTGGAATCATATGAAGGATTGGTTACCGGAAGAATTGGAAATCCTATGTTGACGAAAGAGGATTATGATCAGATAGATGCTGAAGAAATGGAGCTGATGGATATAAAGTGGTGTTTAGCAAGTGTTCTGAGAAGAGCAGAAAAATTCAAGATGATTACTGGAAGAGATGATTTCTTGGATGCAAAAGTTTCTACTTTGGGTTTTGATAAATCTAAAGTTACTTGTTTTCGATGCAGGGAAAAAGGCCATTTCAAGAGGGAATGTACCAATCGAGAAGCAAATGGAGCACAAAATCCATTTGGAAGCAATGATTATTATCGGAAAGCCATATATCAACAAATTGCTCATCAACCGTATCAACAAAAGGAACCATAAACTACACATGCTAAAATGATCGTAGAAGCAAATAAGAAAGCTTATTATGGCATAATTGATCAAGATGATGAAAAAGTGGCAGAAGGTTTTAGCTGGGACAAATATATTCCACCTGATTCAAAAGTAGCAGCTCTCTTTGCACAAATAGTCCAAGAGCCAGATTTGATGTCAGAATGGATGAAAGCGTTTGCCAGTGATGAGAAAAGTCAAAATGAAGAGTTTGTTTCTTTAGATGATAGTTCAGAACAGACACAAGTGTTTGATCAATCATCAACTGATGACAGTGATGATGAGGAAGAAATGCATATTAATATTGCAAAAACTCATTTATCTCCTGAAAGTTTTCAATTTTATTTTGCAGATAGAGTGGAGAAGCTGAAGGAGAAACAAGCAAAGAAAAAGGTGAAAAGTGAGAGTGTTGTTCAGGAAAAGTTTTTTGAACAAAATGAAGAGAAAATGGTTGAGACTGAGCAGGTGATTGAAACTAAGATAGTCGAAATTGAAAAGATTATTGAAGTTGAAAAGATTGTTGAAGTTATCAAACCTTGTTTAAAGTGTTTGGAATCGTGTAAGCAGTGTGAAGAAAAAGATGAGAAATTGAGTGAGCAAGATAAGATGAAAGAAACATTATTGTTCAATCTCAATTATGTGAAAGAATCATATGATGTGCTGAACAGAACGGTGACTGGTCTATAAAAGACAAATTCTGAAAGAGAAGATGCGTTAACTATGATGAATGTTGTGATGATGACAAAGCAGAAGGCCATAAATCATTACATTGAAGAATGTGATAAGTTGAAGCAGGAGTTGGAAACAGAAAAGATAGAAAATGAAAGAATCAGAAGATTACTACAAAGTTTTTCAAGTTCTGATTATTTGATTGATAGAATTTATCCAACTGTTGCAGGTTTTGAAGCCTTTCAAGATAAGAAGACTGAAGAAAAGGATACTGGTAAGAAAGAAAGTGAAAATTATAATAAGTGTCCGCCTCCGATCTGGGAAGGTTATTCTCCCAGAAAACCAAATGAGGAGCAAGTAAAAAAGGCAGTCAATATAGAGTTAAAATCTGAAACAACTGATGAGTTACCAGAAAATATTAATGTCACGTTCACATCGTCTGACACTGATCATGAGTCTGAGTTAATAAAGAAAGTGGTCGATCAGGTGTTGGATAAAGACGAGGAGTCTGAGTCAAAGTCTGAGTCAGGGAGTTCAAGTTCATCATCAGTTGATAGTTCAAAATCTTCGGTTAAAAGGGTTTATAATAAAGAATTCTTGTTATCAAAATCTAATTTTAATGATGAACCAATCAAAGTGGCATATACTTTGAATGATTCAGACAAATTATATTCTGATGAGGAATTTCCAATAAGAGGTGTGAAAACTGAAATGATTATAAAGGTTTTCAAATTAACAGAAATAAATATTTCTGAAATAAAAGATGTAAATCTTACTGAAAAACCTAAAAAGTACACCTCAAGAGTTCAACAAAAAATTAAACAAGAAAAAGGGTTATAGTTTTGGTTCAGGTTATCGAAAGAAACCAAACCATAACGGTAATTTTAAAAAGAAAGGTCTTGGTTTTATTCCATCGAAAAATCATAAAAATGAGAAAACTTATAAACCAAAAACTGTATTTGTTTCAGGGACAAGTTCGGAAGAAGAACAAAAGAGCTCATTCTGGAAGCAAACAAACAAAGAGTTCTTTGCAAAGAAACAAAAGTTTGAGAAGAATGGAGCTTATCAAAGAAAGGAAACAAGAACCTGTTACAGATGTCAAGAAGTTGGACACATTGCCTGGAACTGTCCAAAGGCAACTAACATCAAACAGGAAGTTGTTTCTAAACTGAAAGAAAAGATTGTTGAGAAAAATAAACCACCAACTGAAAAATTCAAAGTTTTTAAAAACTCAACATATGAAGTTGGTGAATGTTCAAAGAAAAGATTTTACAAGAGAAGAGTGAATCTTGACAACCAGAAGTGGGTTGTTAAGAAATTAGATGTGAAATCTGGCGATGAATCTGATTCCACAAAGTCAGAGGAGCCACAAATTGAGTTAAAACTGGAAACTTCAGTTCCACCAATGGATGATGTCAATTTTCCACCATTGAGAGCAGAAAATTTCAAACGAAAAGTTGAAAATGTTGAGATTTCTAATCAATTCTATTCTGAGAAGAAAAAAATTGATGTCGAAAAGGTTTTTAATGGAAATGTGAAAAAGATTTTTGGGAAGATGGTTGAGGGAAAGGTCACAGGGGTTAAAGAGTTTTATGAAAATAAGAAGGTAACTTATACCCCGAGTGAAACTGAAGAGGTCACATCCAAGTTTGGTGAAGCTTGGATGTCTGTTTTTCATATGTGATAAGTATGACTTGCCGGAGCTTCCAGGTTGGTAAGTGTGAAGCAGGTATCGGCATCTTTCTTGAGAAAGTCACGTTTGTGATATTTAAATTTTCAAGTGGTAAATCAAGGACATTAAGTTGTACTTGATTTTCTACAAGTGGTATTTGTTGATTGAATTTAAAATTGTTAAATTTTTCAAAGTGGTTAAAGAAGAACAGTGTGATGAGATCCCCATTTTTTTTACAAATGTTAAAATCAAAAAAACTAATTTTCCGGAAAAACCATTTGATTAAAACAAACTTAAGTGTTTTGAAATCACAATGGGAAAATAGTTTGTTGTAAGGGGGAGTTCTGATTGTTTATGCCAAGTGGATGGCGATTTGAAGTGATTCGATATCAGTTGTCATTTTATTTGTACAGTTTATTTTCAAAGTTTCTTTAAATGGTTTTGAATTTTAGGGGGAGTAAGAATTTTCAGAAAATCCAAAAACATTTGAAAATTTGAAAAAGGTAAAAACATGATAAAATAAAAAAAGAGTTTTGTTGTGAAAAAGAGGAAATGATAGTACATCAGTAGACAGTTACAGTATGCTAAAGAAATGTAATGATTAAATAGCGTTAAACAGTCTCACTGATGATATGCCGATAGGTTTTTACACATTTAGTAAGCTTTTTCGGGATATAAACTTAAATTCAAACTTGCTTATTTCGTGGGGAACGCTACTTGGATATATAGGTAACCCCTGAAATTTCGTTTGAAGGATCCCTCTTTCTGAGATACTAGGTCTTTATACTCAGTGATATCTGGGGTATTATCCCGGGACTTCTGATTTTGCGGAAGCAATGGCCTAGTCCTCGTATAATACTTTACGCTTGCTTGAAATATAGCACCGCCCTCAGCATAAAAATGATGAAACATTGCAAAATGCTAATCATGTGCTGTTGAAGAAAAGATTCTCTAAAGGGAACACACCAAAAGTCAAAGCCGTTATCTCTCTGATTTTGCAGAAGCAATAGCCTGAGCTCTCACGGTCCTCGCATTTAACCCCTTACAGATATCATCTGTGGTATACTCACCTGTAAGACTGAATATTGGGAACTGGATACGGGAGTATATTCAATAGGTGGGACACATGAGTGAGTTTAAGTTCTTAATTCACCTAATTCTTATCCTGAATCAGTTGAAATTTGTGTGAGAATTTAAGTGGATCAGTATATCGACAATCTAAGTGAATTGTTTAATTCTTAATGTGTAACTAAGCTCAACGGTACTTGTGATTTGTCAGAAACTGATATGATCCTCTTACACAAACTCACAAAAATATTGTTTGTAAATATTTCTTTACTGAATGTTCATTTTAATCAAAATCCAAAAAGATTTTCAGTGTGTTTTAGAATAAATTTGAAAAATACAAAAAGATTTTCGACAACCGATGTTGGAGAGCAGATTTTCAAAGTTCCGAGTGCTAAACATGATGGACATCAAGTAAGGGGGAGTCTGTTTGAAAGAAGAATTAAAATTGAAAAACGATATTTCTACATGTGGTTTATCAGAGTTTAACAATGTTAAATCATTTTGTACGATACTTGCATATGATAGTGTGTTTATGTTTATAAATGGTAAGTAGAGTATAAATTTGTCAAATGTTAAATTTGTGAAATTTATTGTGAGGTAGAGATGTGTGCAGGTTAGCTAGATTTTTGATCCTGAGCAAAGAGCAAGCCAGGTCTCGATCTTGAACCTGTGGAAGCCAGACTGTGATCCTAAGCATAATTTTAGAGGGAGTCTGAAGATAGGAGAGCCAGGTTTCTGATCCTAAACTTAAGGAATCAAAAGATCTGATCTAGAGAATTAGAGTGAGATAAGAGCCAGGTGGAGATCATGGAGAAGAAGAGTAGACAGAGATTAAGGATGTTTTACACTGTTAGATACTTCAGAAAGAGTTCGAGAGAAGATTGATAAAGATTGAAGATGTTGAAGACTCGACACTGAAGACTCGTCAACATTCAAGGGGGAGTCTGTTGGTGCATGCGTCTGTCGACTTCGTCTTGTATCGAGTCTTGTATTGTAATAGATAGACCAGGGTACGTATTACGAGAAATATGTCAA
Source organism: Helianthus tuberosus (assembly GCA_030545235.1). NCBI lineage: Eukaryota > Viridiplantae > Streptophyta > Magnoliopsida > Asterales > Asteraceae > Helianthus > Helianthus tuberosus. The sequence goes on along the minus strand of CM060417.1, from coordinate 78,249,255 downwards.
ATTAGGTTGAGAGATAATTTCGCACGAAATTACAAAAGTGATAATTTCTCTTGGTAATTTCGCACGGAATTGTAATTCCGTGTGACATGTGATTTCGTTTGGACAGGTTCATGTGAAATTACTTGGACTATATATAGGTGTCACTTGATTTCATTTGAGTGAGTTCTAGATTTCTGGTTTGAGAGCCGAAGTGCTGCCGAAGTGTCGTTTCACTGTAAAACTTTGTCAAATCAATCAGAAAGACATTTAAAGTGAATATCTAGCTGAATCGAACTCGATATGTCTGTTTCCGCCTTTCATATTGAGTAGAACACCTCTGAAAGACTCATTTCGGTCGGTAAAACGATCCTACAACGGCCAACACCCTCTTCCTCTACACCTTCATTTCAAGTCCATTTCCAAGCAATCTAAGGTGTCTCTAAGGTGTTTCAAAGCTACTTAGGAAGGTTGTAAGCAAGGAGATTTGAAGGACCATCTTATGGAGCTATTACCCACCTCTTTTCTTCATCATCTTGCATCTTGTTCTTCCCTAGCCTTTGTGCTAGTAGTAAGCCCTCTTGATCTTGTTTTTACACTTGATTTTAGTGGATAAAGTATGTAGTAACAAGAGAATCTAAGAATCACATCAAAACAAGAACATGAACATAAACATAAAGCTTGAAATCATGAAGATCTAAGTTGTATAATGTGTGTGATGAACTTGTTTGTTGATTTCTTGAATGTATGGTGTAGATCACCACATAAAAGCTTGTTAGATGATGATTTAAAACATGATCTAGCAAGTATGAGGATGAAACTTGAAAGATCTATGTTGATCATCCTTTATGTTAAGTGTGAACTTGAAGATGAACTTGATTTTGTGTAGGATGATGATTCCTATAAGTTGTAAGACTTAAAAATATAAGATTTCAAAAATAAAAGTTTCAAGAAAATAAAGTTTACTTCATGATTTACATGACTTGGTTTTTGAAAGAAAATAAACATGTTTTAAGTGTTAAAATGGAACAGTTAGAGTATGGAAAACATGAAAAATCCAAGAAGATGAATCTTTGTAAAATGGTTTCACAAGTTGTAAAAATTGAAATCTTGTAAAAATGAGTTTTATGAAATAAAAACCATGTTTTTAGTGTTAGTATACTATGTTAAAAATCATGTTAAAATACTACAAGATTTTACAAAACTTCAAGTTCATACCAGCTTGTAGAAGTGTATGTAATGGCTCATGGTAAGTTGTAGGTTAATTGTTGATGATTGATGATGAATTTTTGAAAAGAAAATGATACGCTAATAAGCATGGAAACCTCGATTTTCAAGGGAAACTATGGCAAAATTTTTGTAAAAATTCAACACTTAGAAAAATATTTTTATACAAGTGTTTACAAGTAATTTTTTATCATGGTTTCAAATATAAATTTTGCCATAATTTTTGTTATAAAATTACAAGTATTGGAGGTTGATTTTCAATAATAAAATGACTAATTATATATTTAGGAAAATATATATTTAAAGTCACAAAATTTTGTGCTACATGTATACTACTTGTATTAGTTATATTAAAAAATTAGGGACTTGGAAATAATATATCACACCAAAATACTAAAAAATTGTAATTTGAAATATTACAAAAATCACAAGAAAATAAATAAATAACTTATACCCAAATATTGGACGATTCGGACAATGGACATTTTGGACTATATATATACTCCGAAAATAAATTCATATCTTGACAAATTTGGTAAACGGTATTTTTGAAACCGAAGAAACGGCAAAGTATGGATTTTTGCAACTATTATAAAATATATCATATTTTGATAAATTGGAAACATATTATTTTTTTGAAGTGGAAGAAAATATATATTTTCAAGAACAACAAAAAAATATATTATTTTGGTGAAAACTAAAAATATATATTTTTCTAACATTAATCTTAAGAATATGTTATTTTTAAGATATATGTGGAAGTATACATATTTTTTCAAATAAAATTATAGAAAATTTTCTATAAAATTCTCTTAAAATATGTATATTTTAAGAATATAAAGTTGGTGATTTTTAATTAATATTCCGGAAAATTATACATAAATTAAATATAAAATATTTGATAAATACAAGAAAATACGTATTCCTGTACGTATAAATACATACCGATATACACTACCAACACTTGGTAAAATACACATATACAAGTATTATACACAATATGAGAATACAAAATAACATACAAGTATACCTATACTTGAAAATATATTGTTTTTAACAATATTTCGTATAATTGAATGGAAATAATATAAGTTAAAATATCCTTGTTTTAACTAATATCTATAAATACAAATTTGGAATTATATATAATTATAAAATTATATATATACAACATGCATCAAGCGTGTGACACAAAGTATACCAAAATTCTAAAATAAGTCTTAACAAATAACTAAGACAAAGAGTCGTTACATGACCTAAGCGCCTAATAAAACTTAGCACGTGTGTAGGTAGTAGTTCGGCTTGAGGATATCTACTTTGGGTACACGAGATTACGGACGCAAACTTGTGAGTTCATGTCCCCCTTTTCTCTTAACTGTTTTCGGATTTATAACTTTCGGGGGTGAAATACATGTCAACTTGGGTATGATTTAGCTAAGGAATGAACTATTAGATCATGTGAGCATAGGCTGAAACTGAAGTGCCATTAATCCTTTTAAGGACCATGGAACGAAGGTTAGATCTAATGGGTACGGGCGAGCCCCACTCACGGTCCATGGGTGACAACTTAGAGTGCTGTTGTATCCCGGTCGAGGTGATTCGACACTAGAAATCGTCTACTCGGGTTGAGTACTTCCTATGTCATCACATATATTAATGTCCTTGCAAAACATTAATTATCTGTTCATAGACGCTTTACATACCTACTTACAACTAAATTTTCAAATGTTTTTTAGACTCATTTGATGCGCATACACATAAGACGCATGAACTCGCTCAACTTTTGTTGATTTTTCAACTTACATGTATTTCAGGAAGATGAAGGGATCTTGGTGCGACATTATCTATAAGTTTTTGGGTTTTCAAGTCAAGATGTCATCCATATTTTTGGATGGTTTGGTTTGTATATCCCATCTTCGATGAGATATAGAACGCAAAGCCTCATGAAGTTTAACTTTTGTTAGAACAAGTCCTCTTATGGAACTTTAAAACTTATGTTGGGTTGTAATCTTAACTTAATACTCGTGTTGGTTGGGAATTTGGACGATTTGTGTTTGTAATGTTTCAAACTATATATGGATGAACATCTCTTAATTTTATGCATGTAGTTGTTTGTTATGTTCGAATGCAATGAAACTGATCAAGTCACACACATACGCTTCCTCAAAAGTCAGGGTGTGACAAACTCTTCGCTGTACTATCAAGATTCTTCAAATCTGAGAGTTGACCACGCCCCATGGTGAGCCGCACCGTGGTGGGCGTAGAAGCTTCAAATATGAGAGTTGACCACGCCCCATGGATGATGGTGATGGATGTTGGTGTTGTAGTCATGGCAAGTGTGAGAGAAGTAATTTGCCAAGGGATGGATTAGAATGAAACCAAGCACCCTTATTTATAGCTGAAATCAGACGATCAACACGGCTTGTGACCGCATGGTACGGCCCCGTGGCCATCTTTCTCTCTCTTCCTCATTAACTGCAGTGTCGGGTCTTGTACTAGCACGGCCCCATGTGTCAACGGCACAGCCCGTGGCCATTGTACTTGTTGTACTATCTCAGATTCTACGAATCTTAGAGTTGACCACGCCACGTGTTGCCTTAGCATGGCCCCGTGTTGGTTGTCTGGTTCGTCCTTTGTTGTTGTCTTTTTCTTCTACAAAGAATCTTGACTGGGCACGGCCCATGCCTGGTGGGCACGGCCCTGTGCCAGATCTTTTGATCTTGCTATTTTATTGGTTTGGATGTGGATGGGGGCTTTGCAGGTTGTGCCAATCCTCCTTCATTGTATTTATGTTGGTTTTTTGTTGTTATTTTGCTCCTTTTGTGCGTTTAAGCTCTTTTGACCCTTTATGTAAAAAGGAACAAAGAAACAGTTTTTTCCAACATTAGTACCGAAAAAGGGTTGATTTTATGTCGTATTTGATATAATTTATATGTTGTATTTTACGCACATCACTGCCCGTGATTGGCAGAAGAGCTATGTAGATAAGAGGTGGAAACCTCTTAAGTTCCAATTAGGGGACACGGTTCTATTGAAAGTATCACCCTGGAAAGGGGTGATGAGATTTGTAAAGAAGGGCAGTTGAGTCCGAGATATATTGGAACATTCGAGATAATCGAATGTGTCGGTTCAGTGGCTTATAAGCTTAAGCAACCTGAGGAGCTCAGTGGAATTCACGATGTGTTCCACATTTGTAATTTGAAGAAATGTCTAGCCGATGAGTCGCTAGCAATGTCGCACCATGATATGCAAATTGATGAAAATCTGAGGTTCGTTTAGAAACCTATTTCGATCGAGGATCGACAAGTTAAAAAGCTCTGAAGGAAAATGATTCCCATTGTTGAAGGTTAAATGGGATGCCCATTGTTGCCCCAAGTATACATGGGAGGTTGAGTCCAATATGCGACAAAAGTACCCCTATCTTTTTTAACAAAATCTCGAGATTGAGATTTCTTTTAAGGGGGTGAGGATGTAACACCTCGAAAATTTGTGTAGAATTATATAATGACACGTGTCCAGTTAGCTCTCAATTATGCCACGTTGTTGGACAAGAGGGACTAATTTGGTAAAGTTATGGAAGGATGATTGTGGAGGGACCATATATGTCAACATGCCAAAGTATGGCCTCTGAGTGACACTTACATATCGTAAGCCTTTAGTGCTTATGGACCGTAAGATAGTTAATTTGTTGTTTTAGTAAAGCGGATACGGACCGTAAGGAATATAACCTTACGGACCGTAAGAGATTCAAAACTAGGGGCGGTAAAGAGGCTTATGTACCGTAAGCCTAAGGCCCTTACGGTCCGTAAGGACTGGTTCTGGCAGTTTTGTTTGGAGGCCAAGGTAGTCTGCTGTATTGCCATGTTTCACGCAAAATGCCACTCTCCTTCTGCACTTGACACCTCAAAACCCACCTGGAGATATCTTAGATCAGCCCCTAACACCTGGCATAATCTTGTAACACCTCCTCAAGTATAAATAGCATGCTTGGGCAACCAAGTTCTTTGCTCATTTTCTCATTATCTTTTCTTCTACTCTTGGAACTGCTTCCTGACTTAAGGAGGCCTCCCAACTAAGTTCTTGTTCTTCTTGGATCACTAGTAAGTGTTCCTTCTCAACTATTTCATTTTATAGGCTAAGTATTTAGTCGAAAGTAAAGCAAATTGACTTTTGCTTTGACTTTTGGCTAAGACCATTATGGTCCACCCATTGTTTGAATCGAACATGGCTACGTGATCATAATAAGGTAGGTGATAATCCCTTAAAAGGGCACCTCCTGAAGATTACATTAAGTTGTTCAAATGACGGGTCAAAGTTATGTTAATTTAAAAGTCAAAACGCAGTTTTTCGGAAAACTTATAAAATGAACTTATAAATGTTTATACACATGTGTTTGACACTATATAAGTTGGTAAATAATATTAGAACATGTCATGTGACACTTCGGGTTTTCCCGAGCGACCTCATTGTGTATTGCCGTTATATATATATATATATATATATATATATATATATATATATATATGATATTAAACAAAAACCTGTTATTTATTTCTGTGCACTATGTGATTCCTTGATGTGTTATGTGTAGTATAAATATATGTATATACTATGTATGCGTACATGTGTGAACCGGGACTGCAAGGTCTCTACTCGAGACCACCCGGTCTCGACTCAAGACCACCCGGTCTCGACTCGAGACCACCCGGTCTCGACTCGAGACCACCCGGTCTCGACTGACCCGAAACGGCTGGGCCGCACACCCATTAAGCCCATTCGGAAACCCTTTTAGGGTGAACCGCCTTTGGAAGGGTTAAAACCCCTATCCAAGCCGACATTTCCCTATTTTGGGCAACAATCATTCTCTCACAATTGCCAAACATTCCGCATATCCATACTCTCCCTCATCTCATCCTCTCTCTCTCTCTCTAGAAAACCCTAAACCAAGCATCCTTCTCTTCTCTGTTGGGTCAACCGGTGGCAACAAGGACTCTCGGATCAGCTCATTATCATCATTTGGAAGCTCCTTATTCGATCCTCCATACCCTCACACTTCGGATATCTAGCCGGTTAGTGCTTTGTTGTTTACTAGGATCTTTAGGTGAGTTTAGATGCATAATGGTGCTACTTGCTTGGAATGATTATGATGAATGATATTGTGCCAACTATTGCTGCTTTGATGTTCCTTGCCATGTTGTTATGCAATATTGTTTGATGAACAATGTACATTATGCGATTCTATATGAGTAGAAATGTTAAGATGATTAGATGATTGTTTAACAATGCTTTTCGTGAAATAACTATGATTGATCATTGTTGTGATGATGTGTATGAAGAGGTTGATCTGTTTTAGTACTAGAATAAGGGGATTTAGTCCATCTTGACAAATGATAAGCATGCTTTATGTAAATGGATGAAACAGTGAAGAACATGATGAATATGACATGAATATTTGAAAGTTGGATGTTTTGATCTGAATTGATTAGGGTAGAAAACTGGAAACATGTTAGTCCAAATTGATTGGACAGTACATGTTGATGAAATCTGATTAGATAGTACAAAAGTTGGTGAAAGTTATAGAAGACTTCCACCTGCACACGTCAGTGGTTGCGAGTCGAGACCCCTGGTTGCGACTCGAGACCTCCTCGTGACAACTCAAGACCAACCAACACACTTCAAGGACTCGAGACCAGCATGATCTCGACTCGAGACCTCCTGATCCCGACTCGAGACCCCATAGGTTGCGACTCAAAATGTGCACTACTCGAGACCTTCTGGTTGCAACCCGAGACCACATGTTCTCGAGTAAAGACAACCTGGTCTCGATTGGGCTGCTTGACTTAGTTATTGGTCCCCATTAAGGGATGATATGTTTGGGCTGTGTGTTTCCTGCTACTGTTTAACTGAACTATGTGATGCTGCTGATTAACTGTTCTTATGATAGGACAGGCCCAATAACATTAGTATGCCATGCATGCTATGTGCTTGATACGTGTACGATATATGTGACTTATCTATATTCAGACATGACCCATACTGGTAACCATATTAGGACGTGGTTGACCAGCATACTTGACCAAGTAAACTGTCTACCGAGCAACCCGAGGTAAGTTCATAACTTTTCTAAAAGCATGCGTTCCCGGTGGTTGGGAAACGGAACAAACAATGCTACCTCTTTGTGTGGGGTACAAACATACTCTCTCCCCTTGTGTGGGACGTACAGTTAATTACTATTTATATTAGATGCAACAAGCGCACTAAACGACACTCTATCACAAGTCCCTACTTTACTATACCGATTAGTCGTCGGGGCCAGGCGAACGGGATATTAGTTAAATAGCGCTATTTAGGTCTCACTAACCTCACACCGTGCCTTGAGTGGACGGGCGTGAACTAATAGTCTTCGGCAACCCTCAATGATGATAGACATTGACAAACAGGGCAACAATAACTTAAGTGCGATAGTTTCGGTATGCTTATGGAGTTTAGTAGCTTACATATTGGGTAGCTCCCCATGGCATGGTATAAATAAGTAAATTAACTACTGAAACAAGTCTTTGGAATTCAAACTGGAAAAACTCGTGAACTCACCAACATTATGTTGACACCCTACTGCATGCTTTGCAGGTACTCGGTGACTTTGGAGCTAGCAGCTTGGGGACGTGTAGTGGTCGTCTAAACCCGTGTGTTGGGTTCTTTAATAATCTTGAAACTTGAACTTTAGTTGAACTATTTTACTATGCTTCCACTACTTACTTAAAACTGTTTTTTTTTTTTTTTTTTGGAAACTTAAAGACTTTTGGACTTTAAATATGGTAAGCACTAACCCTTATGGTTGGTGAACTTGATTATTATCTTAATTGTTCAGTATGATTGGTGGCTGGATCCAGGTCAGTCACACGCCTCGCGGTAGTACTCCGCATGTGGATTTTGAGGGTGTGACATGTCACAACACGTTCAGCCCATCATTTCTAGTTTATAGCTCGGTTCAAACCGAAAGTCAAGCAGTTTGACTTCTAGTTTGACTTTCAATTCTTACCCGAATTAGCCATGTTAGCTACTAATTTGAAGTTGCATTATGATCATAATTATGTATAGGATAACCCTCTGAGGTTATACTATTTGATCATAATCAGTTGTCGGTTTATTGCAAGTTCATGTATTATGCCATAACTTTGACCAAAATGCCCTTTTGTGCATAAATTGGTTTTAAACAATAATGAACCTATAAATTGGATTACCTACTGACTTGGTAACATAATAATAATGTTTTGGCATAATGAACTTGTTAATGACTCATCCGATCACCTGATACCGCCTATGCGCGTACGGTTGGCTTATGTAACTTAGTTTACATAAGTTACCCAAAGTGGGTCAAACTCCTTCAAATCGTTATAAATTCCAGAATGTATATTTGTTTACCCATATTATACAAGTCTTAGTACTTGTGAGGGTTTAAACTACATTTTATCCGGTCACCGCTTCATCTAGCGTACCGTACCGTTTTCATTTTATTCTAGTTAACCGGTCCAAGTCTATGACTTGAATAAGACCCGTTAACATTCTAATTAGTTATTATACCATTCATTCCAGACTAGGGTGTCCAGTAAATTGCAACCATACTTGTCATTTTGTTTGAACGGTTGTGCTTATATATATATATATATATATATATATAGGGGAAGATTCAAATGAAAACCACTTTTAACGTGAAAACTCGAAAACTAACTAAAAAAAGCCTAAAAAACACACCCAATATTTTTTTTTTCAATTTTTTTATTTTTTATATGAAAAAAAAATTTCAAAAAAAAAAGTTTGTAGTACACATGTGTAGTATTACACGTGTGCACTACAAATTTCTTTTTTGTTTTTGAAATTTTTTTATATATAAAAAATGACGAAAATTGGTATTTTTTTTTGGATTTTTTAGTTAGTTTTCGAGTTTTTGGTATGTTTTACACATGTGCACTACAAAAATTTTGGTATGTTTTTTTGGCTTTTTTAGTTAGTTTTCGAGTTTTCGCGATAACTAGTGGTTTTCATTTGAACCTTCCTATATATATATATATATTGGATTGTAAAATATTAAGCCAGGTAAATACTCTTAACCTATTTTCCCTATATGGGCTTGGGATACGGTAAATTATTATCGCTTGGTCGGGTATGGGATCAATGTCAGATTGTGACTAAAAATCCGCATAACCCGTTTTAATTCATTTTGCTTGATAACTTAAACATTGGAGGTTAATGAGACCGTGTCCTGTATATTCTCGGCTCATTTAATTGCAAATGGCCACGACTTAAGCACGGGGTGTAGGAATACACCCGACATATGCTAATGCTATCATAAAACATTTTTCTTACCCATATTGGGGATACCCTTTATGGGTTAAAGTGGTGTGTCGGTTAATCATGTTATCGGTGTTTAGTACCGGGCCCCATATGTATTGACAAACATGTAAATTCTGAATACAAGAGACATATTTTATCCCAAGTTATTTATGAAAATACATGTGCCTAGTGCACTTAAAATTATTTTGAAATATTTTCAAAATGTTTCGCTTATTTGTGTTTACCAGTGAAAAGTGACGAATCTTCAAAAGACTAAGCGGAGGTTGCAATGATACGTAAATTGGCTGGAAGCTGCGTGGTAAATGCTTAAGTGGAATTTGCAACTCCATGCGTTAAAGCCTAGTAGTCTGTTTATGTAATCATTTTATTATTTCTGATCCGCTTGTGGATCCTTTATACATTTCTCTCTGTATATTCTTTTGAACATTCGGACACTTGTAATTTGTAATAGTATTTTAAATCCCAAGACTTCTGTTGTGTTATTTGTGTGTATCTATCAATTTGTCATGTACCCCAAGTCCGGGCCCACTGGGAAATTCAGGGTGTGACAGTTAGCTAACAAACCCCATTGGTGTCACTTTGGAGATTATGATCTGCAAACAATCATCACAAGTTCAGAAATCCCAAAATTTTTAACTTGTGGTTACTTGAACTAGGTACATAAAAACTAGTACTTTTTTACACTTTAATAAAACAAACCTTTTAAACTAGTTTTGTACCACACTTTTCATCGTGAAGTATCTTGGGGTGACGATTATGAAAGGATTGGACCGTCAGCTAGTGGTTGAAGCAGGTGATGATGGTGGCGAGTGATGTTGGTCGGATTTAGGTGGTGGTCAGACGGTAGTGGTGGATAAAAGGTAGTGGTGGATAAAAGGTAGAGAGAGGGGGTGAGAAAAGGAATGGTGGTTATGGTGGTGGTTGTAGTGTTATGACAAATTGGCAATGGTGGGAAGAGGATGTTAGAGAGTGAGGGTAGGGAGAGAGACAGGAAGATAGTTAAGAGAGAGCATTTAGGTGGTGAATGGATGTTGAGAGATAGACTTTAGGTTAATGTTTTGTGTATATATTGTTAACATAATATGTAAAATTACTAAACTACCCTCATGTGTATGGCGCATGCCATACTTAACTTAATTGAAAACTTTAACATGGTTAGTGCTAAAGAATGTAGAGTGTAATGAGTTTTACAAATAAAGGACTGTGATTATAATTATTGAAGTTAAAGGGCATCCATTGCAATCCAGTACAAACATAAAAGATGAAAAGTGTAATTTACAAAGATAACGAAATTATGATAATCCTCTGTATATATATTTTGTAACCTCAAAAACATTACAACGATAAGATATGTATAAACTTAAACCAGAATATGAAAACCTTGAGGATCAATACTAAATAGTACTATAGAATGTGGGGCACTACGGCGCACTACACTAGATGGTGTTGTAATACCTTCTAGTAAAAGCCCTCATTTCTCAGTATAAACCTCAGTGTTAGTTTTTTGTCCTTATAATGGTGACCGTGCCTCTCCCTTGCGTGTGAATTCTAGTAAGAGAAGCCACAGTCTTGCCGGAGAGACCAGGTCCATCTGGTGAAACCACTGATCGGTAGGCAAATTTTCCTACCGGATGTTTCACAGACCTCGTCGGTGCCATTTGTATTCTTTGATTGACGTCATTCAATGACACATCACCCTTAAACCCTCCTGGTTTTACAAATGCAAATGGGTAGACGACTCTTGTTGTATTCTTCTTCTGCTTCACCTCTTCATTTCCACCTACATATAATCAATCAAATGAATAGTTATTGGAATCATTATATATATATATATATATATATATGGTAGGGTTCATGCGAGAACCACCCTTATTGCAAGAACCACGAGAACCAATGTGAACACAACAAAATAAACCTACCCTACCACCACCCAAAAACATAAACACCGACCCCCACCCCCACCCCCACCCCCACCCCCACTCCCACTCCACCGCAACCCAAAAACCCAACCCCCCCCCCCCCCACCCCTAGGAAAAAAACTATACCTCACCAAAAATCCCCCAAAACCTAAACCTAAACCCTCCCCCCACCCTCCAAAAACCTAAAAAAACCTAAACCCCCACCCACCCCACACAAGCTAAATGTTAAAAACTAAACTCTAAAGCTAAACCCCACAACTAAATGCTAAAACAGATTTTTTTTTTTAAATCGCGACTTTAACAAAAAAAATATTATAAATAAAAAGCTACGATTTTTAACGAAAATCAAAAAAAATTTGTGTGTTTTTTAATTTTTTATTAAATAGTTTTGGTTGTGTTCACATTGTTTCTTGCAATAAAAGGTGGTTCCTAACGGATCCTTGCCCTATATATATATATATATATAGGGCAAGGATCCGTTAGGAACCACCCCTTATTGCGAGAACCAATGTGAACACATAAAATATACCTAAAAAACCCAAAAAAAAAAATTAATACCTTTTTTATAAAAATCGCTACTTTTCTTCAATAATTTTTTTTATTTACGGAAATTAGCGATTTTTTATAAAAAAATATTTAAAAAAAATTGTGTGTTTTTTAGATTTTTTTAGGTCTAGGGGTTTTACCTTTATGGTTTAGTTTTTAGCATTTAGGTTAGGTGTGTGTGTGGGGGGGGGGGGGGGGGGGGGGTATAGGTTTTTTTTTTGGGGGGGGGGGGGGGGTTAGCTTTATGGTTTAGTTTTTAGCTTTTAGCTTGGGTGGGGGTTTAGCTTTTTAGGGAGTGGGTTGTGGTTGCGTTTTTTTTAGGTTTTTGGGGGGTGGGGTGGGGTGGGTGGGGAGGGGGGTTCGGCTTTTTTAGGTTTTGGGTGGTGTAGTGGGTTTATTTTGTTGTGTTCATATTGTTTTCTTGCGGTTCTCGCAATAAAGGTGGTTCTCGAATGAACCCTACCCTATATATATATATATATATATGTGTGTGTTAAACCACCATGTATTGCGAGAAACATGAGAATTAGTGTAAGCACAACCAAACCTACTTAAAAACATTTTTAGCATTTAGTTTTTAGCATTTATCTTGGGAGGGGGTTTATGTTTTTGGGGGTGGGGTGGTGGCTTTAGGTTTTTAGTGGGGTGGGGGTTAGGATTTTTAGGTTTTTTGGGGGTGGGTGTTTAGGTGTAAAGTGGGGATATAGTTTTTTTTTTTTTTTTTTTTTTTTTTTTTTTTGTTTGGAGGGGGGGGGTGGGTAAGGGGAGGGAAGGGTGTTTAGGTTTTTGAGAGGTGGTGGGGTGGGGGGTTCATTGTTTGTTTTAGATTTATTTTGGTTATGTTCACATTGGTTCTCATAGTTCTCGCGATAAAGGGTGGTTCTCGCATGAACCCTACCCTATATATATATATATATATATATATACACACACACACATATATATGGGATAGATTATGATAAAACTAGTTTAAATGAGAAAACAAAAAACTAACTAAAAAAGCCTAAAAACATAAGAAAAAATTTTGAATTTTTTTAATACAAATCGCTATATTTAATGTATAATAAAAACTTTTTTTAGAAAAAAATAAAGTTATGCTGCACATGTGCATTAATAAGAAAGAGTCTAAACCACCTAACCGACACCCCCCAAAAACCTAAACCCCGCCCCACCCAAAAAAAACCTAACCCCCCCCCCCTCCAAAAAAAAAAAAACCTAAAACTAAACCCTAAACGTAAACTCCCCAAAAACCTAAACCCCCCACCCGCACCACCCCCTCCCTCTCCAAAAAAAACCTAAACCATCCTCCCCCCCCCCCCCCCCCACCCCACATTCAGAAACCTAATCCTAGTTCTAGAAACCTAATCCTAGTTCTAAACCATAAAAAAACCAAACACTAAAAGCTAAACTAAACTTAAAAGTTAACTCTAAGCATGTAATGCACATGTGTAGTATGACTTTTTTTCTTCGAAAAAAGGTTTTTTAATACATTAAAAGTAGCGATTTTTTTTGTAAAAAAATGGTACGTTTTTAGACTTTTTTAGTTTTCTCATTTATATGTAGTTTTTTCATGATTCTCTCCATATATATATATATATATATATAGGTATGGGTTAAAATGAGAACCACTACGAGATGTGAGAACCGTGAGAACTTTTTTTATCTCGCAGGAGTTAGGCCAAAATTTTTTTTGCACAAACGTAAATGAAAACATTATAAATACATCTGTAAAAAAAGTAAAAAAAAATTGTCGAGTCGTTAGCTTTGACTGATTCAAGTTTTTTTTACGCCCTGATAAAAAAAATAGTTATCAACTGTAAAAAAAACTTGCATCAGTCAAAACTAACGGCTCCACAATTTTTTTACTGATCTGTTTATAATGTTTTCATCTACGTTTGTGCAAAAAAAAAAACTTTGGCCTAACTCGCGCGGGATCAAAAAGTTCTCACAACTCATGGTGGTTTTCATTTGAACCCGATATATATATATAGGGTAAGGTTCATTTGAGAACCACCCTTATTTCGAGAACCGCGAGAACTAATGTGAACACAAAAAAAAATACATAAAAAATCCAAAAAACACACAATTTTTTTTAGTATTTTTCTAATAAGAATCGCTATATTTCGTTACCAAAAAAAAACTTTTTTTTCGAGTAACAGTTATGGATGCACATGTGCATATGTATAATTTCTTGGACAAATTCCGTAATATATAACTAGTAGTAGAAAAATGCACGTTCATTTACATTATAATCCGCAATACACTACTTTTTACATTACCAATATTAAGAATGCACATGTGCATCATTATGTATAACCATCATATAATGTGTTTTGGTACAAAAAAATTGTGATTTTAAATGATGAAGTAGGCCCATATACATGTGTTTTGGTTAGTTATATCTAGTGGTTGCTTATTTGATTATATTTGTCACTTTATGATGTAATATGTTGTTTGGATTGTATAAAGGGTGTTGATGTAGATGTAATAAAGTGAAATATTGGTAATAGTATTGTATTATGGATGGTAGGATGCAATGCTATTGTATTACGAATGGTAGGAGGTAATGGTAGTGTATTAAGGATGGTATGATAGATGAAAGGGAAAGTGTATTCAAAGTGGTGTACCAAAACACATTATAACATGTTCATACATATAGATGCACATGTGCATTTCTAGTGTTGTTAATGTTATAACAAGTTCATTCATATAGATTCACATGTGCATTTCTAATATTGTTAATGTAAAAAGTAGTGTATTATGAATGGTAGTGTAAATGAAAGTGCAATTCTCTGATATTAGTAATGTATTACGGAATTTATCAAAGAAATGATACATATGCACATGTGCATGGATAATTGTTACTCGATTTTTTTTTTTTTGGTTTTTTTGGGTAACGAAATATAGCGATTTTTTCATAAAAAATAGTAAAAAAAAATTTTGAGTGTTTTCTGATTTTTTTAAGTATTTTTTGGCCGTGTTCACACTTGGTTCTCGCAATAAAGGGTGGTTCCTAACGGATCCTTCTCCTATATATATATATATATATATATAGGGTAGGGATCCTAAGAGAAGAACACCCTATTTGATAAACTTGAGAAGCATTCGAACCACACATTTTCCGTAAGCAAATAATGCAAAAAAAAAAAAAAGGTAAAAAATCACAATTTTTTTTTTTTTTTTTTTTTTTTTTTTGCAAAAATGGGAGCTTTTTCTATTAGGTTTTTTTAGGGATTTATACACATATGTATATTTTAATCTTTAACCTATATATATGTGTATATTGTCAATCTTATAACTATACATATGTGTATATTAAGAAAACTATAAATCCTTAACCTAAGAAGTGTAGGAAACCGGGTCAAACGAATGTTGATTGAGCTCATTACAATGGCATTGGGACCGGCTCATTGAACAATAACGAAAACTTTCTAAACACTAAATGTAAACCCTAAACCCTAAGCTAAACCCTATGCTAAAACTTAAAAACTAAACCCTAAACCCTAATGCAAACCCTAATGCTAAACCCTAATGCAAACGCTAAAGATAAAGTTAAACCCTAATGCTAAACCCTAAAGATAAACCCCAATGCTAAACCCAAAAGTTAAACCATAATGCAAAACCCTAATACTAAACCCTAAAGTTAAACTCTAAATACTAATGCTAAATCCTAAAGATAAACCCTAAATACTAATACTAAACACTAAAACTAACCCCTAATGCTAAACTCTAAATACTAATGCTAAATCCTAAAGCTAAAACTAAATTATTCACCTCAATCAAAGATTTACAACACTTATTTTTCAATTTTAAACATGTATATATATATAGTTGAAAATTTGACAATATACACGTATGTATAGTTAAAAGATTAACAATATACACATTTGTATAAATCCCTAAAAACCTAATAGAAAAAGCTCCGATTTCCAAAAAAAATTGCGTTTTTTTACATTTTTTTGCTTAGGGAAAATGTGTGGTTCAGAATGCTTCTCAAGTTTCTCAATTAGCCTACTACTTCTCACATGATCCTAATCATATATATATATATATATAGGGTAGGTTCATGCGAGAACCACCTTTTTTGCGAAAACCGTGAGAACCAATGTGAACACTACAAAATAAACCCACTATACCACCCAAAACCTAAAACAAAACCTAACCCCCCACCCACCACACACACCAATTAAAAACACATACAAAACCCCAAACTCCATATTTAAAATATACCATTTGTCTTAGAAACACCAAAAAACCCAAACATCAAATATCTCCTAAACCAAACCGTTTATTTGAAATTCAGTTTGGTTGTCTGTAAGCTTTCGCTCAATGTAATGGACATAATCCTTAAGTGAGGATATTGTCCATTTCATTGAGTAAAATCTTATTGACTTATCCTCAACTTCCATCCAATTTATAACGGCAAAACATACAAAAACATTATTGAGGTTTGTTGTCAATAAAGTTTAGCTGTATGTGGTGGACAATATTGCCAGTTATCTTTTTTAACTGAGGATTAACAATGTTGTCCATCACCATACAGCAAAACGTTGTTGATTTTAGCATGATCAAATTTAGAGTTTTAAGATGGTTTATTTAGTGGCATTCTTTTTCTCGGTAAAACGCCAAAAAAGTTAAAAATCAAACATCATTCAATGGAAATTCAAGGATTGTTGGCTGAAAAAGGGTGTAAACTCAATAACATTTTGTTGCATGAGATGGACAAATATTATAGAAAAAGAGGCTAATTCCAGACATTGTGCTTCCACACGGTGACAAAAAAACTACTTCAAAAAAAAAAAAAAAAAATCATACGAAAGTCGAAACAGCCAGTGAAGATGCTTCAAAAGAAGAAAGAGACCGGTGACAGTGAAGATTTGGAAGATCAATATATATATTTTTTAATTTTCTTTTTCAATTGATTGTTATATAATAAAAACGTCATATCTAATAAAAACGCCATAAAGCCAAATGCTTGTCAAAAAGCCAACATTCCATAAAACGCCCCAAAAACTACCAAACCATAATAACATTACTTTGGACAAGTATTATAAAAAACCAAAAAAATAAAATAAATAAATAAAAAACAAACTTGAAAATGTAACTAGAAACAGTAACTACAAATCAGTAAAACTGAAGAAAGGGAAAATTTATTATATTAGAATCTAAAATGCCAAACTTGAAAGATGGGACGTGTTACAGACTTCAGAGATAAAGCTTATCAAAAACAATAATTACAAACAGTAACTGAAATGACGAATACTTTATTATAATAATGCACCGCCTAACTTACGCGCCAAAAAGACATCCTATAAAATGATACGTCTCAGCAACTTCCATTTGATCAAACCAAAAAAACAAACGCCAATACTAGGGCTGTAAACGAACTGAACGTTCAGCGAACAGTTCGTAAACCGTTCGGCGGGAAGTTCGTTTATGTTCGTTCGATTAACTTAACGAAAGAACATGAACAAAAAATTTCGTCCGGTTAGCTTAGCGAACGAACACGAACACAGGTCTCATTTGTTTGACTGCGTTCGTGAACGTTCGGCAATATGTTCGTTTGATTATATTAAAAAATAATAAATAATAAACCTTATATCTAAACATATTGAAAACTTGAAACCTTATTTTTTTCTAAGTTAGCTAAAATTTGGATATTCTAAGACATTTTTGGGATAATTATGTCTAAGTTAGTTAAACTTTATTCATCGTTTGGTGGTGTGGTAAACTTCTTGTGTTTTGATTTAGCATTTGATGGTTGTATTTAACTACTTATATTCAATGTTTAAGGATAACAATGTTTTCATTTTTTTCTATTTTCAAGTTAAATGTTCGTTTGCATTCATTTTTATTTGCTTGCGTTAGTTTGTGTTCGAGACCAGTGTTCACGAACTGTTCGTGAACAATTGAATTTCCTTAATGAACGAACACGGACATAAACTTATGTTCGCTATGCGTTCGTGAACAGTTCGTGAACATGTTAATTTCCTAAACGAACGAACACGAACAGGGCCTTGTTCGTGTTCGTTCGGTTCGTTTACAACCCTAGCCAATACTACTAAATACCATTCACTGTAAAACGCCAAAAAATTAAAAAAAAATCAAAGATGGCTAATATGCTTTCTTGGATATTCAATATTGTTCTTCGTTAAGTTTCACTAAATGAATTGTTAGCAGAGGGGAGTAACTCAGTAAGATTTTGCTGCATGAGATGGACAAAAATTCAAGAAAAAGATACTGATGACAGTCATATGTCATTTTGTATTCGTTGTTCTTGAAGAAGGCTTGGATGAGGAGAAGGGATCAATGACATTGAAGAGTAGGATGATTATAAAGATGAAGATCAAGATAAAGAAAAAGCGAAAAACCCACCCACACGTCATAGATCTATGTCCCCAAACATCCACAAAAAAACCACTTCAACAGACAAGCATGCAAAAATAATCAAACCGATGGGTTAGTTAAGTTTTACATAAAACGTCATATATTTGGTGACAATTCTTGTTCTATAAAAGAAGAGAGAGACTGATGACAGTGAAGATTGTGAAGAGAGATCCGATTAGGATTTTTAATTTATTTTCTTCGCTTCTATTTTTTTTCCCTGTGTTTGAAATATAATCTAACAATTGTAAAACGCCAAGATACCACAAACGCCAAAATGTATATAAAAAATAATAGAACAATGGGCCATCTTGTTTAAAACGCCTTGAAAAACGCCATTCAGATAGATTTCCTGACCCCCTGGGTTCCAATGGCATACGATTTGAATAAACACCATAAACGCCAAAATGTTAATACAATGAAACCATTAAACGCCATTAATTATTGAATTTGGTTAACGCCAAAAATCTTAAATCCCAAAAACTAAAACAATATAGGGAAAAGCGGAACCGGAAAAGCAGAAGATAAAAGGACAAAAAAGCCCCTCCGCACTTCTCTATACCGCGTGACACATGTTAGGCCAGGATGCGTTCTCACCGTTCTCACACTTTTGAGCATTTTCTCCTGATCCCGTTTCTATATATATATATATATGGTAGGGTTCATGAGTGAAAAATGATGTATTTGTGAACAAAACGAACCTATCCTGACCATTGATTTTGTAGATCTAAATTTTTTTCTATAGTGGCAAGATTGTAATTATCTTTTGTAACTTACATGTATTTTAATAGACACAAGGGTATAATTGTATTTTTTTTCTCTTCATTTAATTAGTTGATTTTTTTCTCTCTCCTGATTTTTTTTCCATTTAAAAGAATATTTAATTACATTCTCTATATTTTTTCTCTCACAAATTACCTAACTTAATATTTGATAATTTAAAAAAAAATACAAACATTATTAAATGTTGTTCCATCTAAAACACTAATAAAAATATTTATTTATATTTTCTATACATTTATGTATTAGATCAATGTTTGATGAAAAGATGAATAGTGGAAACAATATGTAATAATATACAAGTTTATAAGTCTGGTATATACCGACCTGTATACACTATGTACTTGAAAAATACACAGGTGTATACGAGTGGTATATACCGACCTGTATACACATATGTACTTGAATAATACACAGGTTTATAAATCTAGTTTATACCGATATGTGGGAACAATATGTTATAATACACAAGTGTATAAGTCTTATATATACTGACCTGTAGTGTATATGTTAAAAAAACATAATTTAATTAGGTCTAATATTTAATTTTAAAAAGAATATAAGAGTTTATTTAAAAAAGAACATTAGCTATTCAATCTCTTATACTTAAAATAATGGAGAAATAATTAAAAATGATAGAGAGAGAGAGTGTGTTAAGAGATGAGAAAATTAAGGGATTAAAAAAAATATTTGGCTAATGTTAATCTTACCCTTTTAATCTTAAAAATAATTAAGAGCCAAGATTAGTTCACTTAGTTCACTCTCAAGAATTTGTTCACAAATGAACCTAATCGTATATATATATATATATATATATATATATATATATATGAGATTAGTTTCAAAAGTGACCAAAATTGGTTCACTCAATTCACAAATACACAGGTGTTCACTTTAGAACACCACCCTATATATATATATATATATATATATATATAGGATGGTTCAAATGAAAACAACTTTTAACTCGAAAACTAACTAAAAAAGCCTAAAAAACACACCAATTTTTTCTTTTACAATTTTTTATTAAAAATCGCTAGTTTTTGTATATAAAAAAAACTTTAAAAAAAATATTGTAGTACACATACACATGTGCACTACAAATTGTTTTTTAAAAAGTTTTTTTATATAGTTTAAATAGCGAAAATTGGTAAAAAATAAATTTTGGTATGTTTTTTAGGCTTTTTTTAGTTAGTTTTCGAGTTTTCGCGTTAACTAGCGGTTTTCATTTGAACCTTCCCCTACGTATATATATGGTAGGGATCCTAAGAGAAAAACACCATATTTGAGAAAACTTGAGAAGCATTCTTAACCACACATTTTCCTTAAACAAAAAAAAAAGGTAAAAAAACGCAATTCTTTTTTTTTCGGAAAAATCGAAGCCTTTTCTATTATGTTTTTTTTAGAGATTTATACACATGTGTATATTGTTATTCTTTAAACTATACATTATTATCAATCTTATAACTATATATATGTGTATATTATGAAAATATAAATCCTTAACCTAAGAAGTGTAGGAAACCGAGTCAAACGAATGTTGATTGAGCTCATTACAGCGGCATTGGGACCAACTCATTGAACAATAACCAAAACTCTCTAAACACTAAAGCTAAACCCTAAACTCTAAGGCTAAACCCTGTGCTAAAACCTAAAAACTAAACCCTAAACCCTAAAGCTAAACCCTAATGCTAAACCTTAAAACTAAACCATAATGCTAAACCCTAATACTAAACCATAATGCTAAACCCCAAAGCTAAATCCTAACGCAAACCTTAAAGCTAAAGCTAAACCCAAAAGCTAAAGCTAAACCCTAATGCTAAACCCCAATTCTAAACCCAAAAGATAAACCATAATGCTAAACCCTAAATCTAAACCATAAATACTAATGCTAAACACTAAAGCTAAACCCTAAATACTAATACTAAACACCCAAACTAACCCCTAATGCTAAACCCTAAATGCTTATGCTAAATCATAAAGCTATAACTAAATCATTCACCTCAATCAAAGATTTATAACACATATTTTTCAATTTTAAACATGTATATACATATATGTATAGCTAAAAAGATTGACAATATACACATATGTATAGTTAAAACATTAACAATATACACATGTGTATAAATATCTAAAAAAAACCTAATAGAAAAAGCTCTGATTTTTCCCCAAAAAAAAAAAGTTTTGCGTTGTTTTACTTTTTTTTTGCATTTTTTTTCTTATAGAAAATGTGTGTTACAGAATGATTCTCAAGTTTCTCAATTAGCCTACTACTTCTCACATGATCCTCATCCTATATATATAGGATCAGGATTTAGAGAAAACGGTGGAAAGTGTGAGAACGGTGAGAACTCTTATGGATCGTCCGATCAAAACAATCTATGGACTAGATTGGCGCGGTGGCGTTTTCGTAAATAACATGAATTCTATTAAGTTGGCGCGCTTCATTAAAGGTAAAATGGTCTTTACACTTCTATACCAAGCCAAACTAATGAATAAAACGCCATTACGGGCCAAAACACATCCCTATATAAACAAAACATCTAAGACATAAAAACACAACCCCCGAACCTGAAACGCCATATTTTCTACTATATACCATTCATCTTACAAACGCCAAAATCGCCAAAACATCAAACACACCTACTCAAGAAACGCCATATTTTACTATATACCAATCATCTTAGAAAATGCCAAAACACTCAAACATCAAAGATTCCAAAAAATCGACGTTTCTTTCAGATACAATATTTCCTCAGTAAAACGCCAAAAATGGCAAATATCGTTTCTTGTATATTCAAAATTGTTCTACGCGAAGTTTCGGAGAATGCATTCTTCCCTGAGGTGCTGTGACTCAAATAACATTTTGCTGCATTAGATGGACAAATCATAAACAAAAAGATGCTGGTGTCAGACTTATGTCATTTTTTGTGTTTTGTTATTGATATATATTATAATGGCATGAAGAGACGAATGACACTGATGAGTGGTTTGAAGATACATATTCAAACAAAAAACTCATGTCATTTTGTCTTTCCAAACGGCCACAAAAACACAAGCATGACAAAGCCAAACCGCCAGTGAACATGTTTCAAAGAAGAAAGAGACTGATGACAGTGAAGTTTTGGAAGATGAATTGTTTCTATTTTTATTTTTTTAATTTTCTTTTTTTGTTGTTTGTTATGTATTTTTCCACTTAGAATAAAAAATAGATTATATTAATAAAACGTCAAAAAAGTCATAATGATTGTGAAACGCCATAATGCTGTAAAACGCAAAAAAACTCCCAAACTATAATAAAAGTAATTTGGAGAAGTATTATAAAAAGCTAAAAATGGAAAAAAAATGCCAAAAACTACTTAAAGCCATTTAAAAAATGCCAACCTTGGAAGATGGAACGTCTATGACCCTAAAAACTCATAAAAAGCTGAACAAAAACAGTAAAAATACATACAGTAACTGAAAAGACAGCTACTTTATTAATATCATTTATTATAAATAAAATCCCGCCTAAACTACGCGCCAAAAACATCCTATAAGAGAGACGTCTCTGCACAATCAACTGATCACAAACCAAAAACAACGTCATGTTTCCTAGAAACCATTCACTTTATAATGCCAAAAAAATAGTTAAAAAAGCCACAGATGCGGAACCTCGTTTCTTCTATATTGAGTATTGTTCTGAATGAAGTTTAACTGAATGGATTCTTTTCTGAGGTAGGTATCTCTATGAGCTTTTGCTGAATGAGATGGACAAATATTCATGAAAAAAAGACTGATGACACTGATATGTCATCATGTCACTTTGTTCTTGATGGATATATTGATGGCATGAAGGGATCAATACATTCGAGCAGACGTTGATATTCAACATGTCAACAAACAAGTATATATCAAACCGCAATAAAGGATGCCACAAAAAATAAGCATCTTCTAAAGACGGGCATTATGTAGGAAAATAAGGATCTATATAAGGTATTTAAAAACAGGTTCAAAAAGCCAAAAACGTTAAAGTAGAAGAGACTGATGACAGTGAAGATTTGGATGAGAAATTAGATTATAATTTTAATTTTTTTTCATTTTCTATTGTTTGTTATCTAATTCTCTACTAATAAAAAAAATTGAGTATAAAACGCCAAAAACTACAAACACCAAAACGCCTGTTAGTGTGAAAACTGTGAGAACGGATGCTAGCAAAGCACGATGTTGCTATATAAAACGCCAAACAAAGTATTACTGGAAAAAGCAACACTAATTGAATGATGAAATTGAACGAAACAGTAATTGCAAAACAGTAAAATGAAGAGACGGTAACATTATTGCCAAACATTTATTATATTAAAAGCCACTACATGGAAAATTGAATTTATTTATCTTTTAGAAACGCCATAATTGTCTGTCACATTATAGGCCTGTATCCTACATGGCACAACACTTGATAGAAAAAAAAATAAACATTAAGAAAATTACTGAACTTTTTTACATTATAGGCCTGCATCCTAATCTAAAAACAATAAAAACGCCAAACTTATTTAAAACGCCAAAATATTTACTATGATCCTGATCTAAAAACAATAAAAACGCCTCGTATTTATTAAACGCCAAAAAATGGAAAGGTGATGTGACACGCGTTTAAAAAAAGAAATATGAAAGGACAAAAAAGCCCATCCGCCCTTCTCTATGTCGCGTGACACGTGTTCGGCCAGGATGCGTTCTCACCATTATCACACTTTTGAGCATTTTCTCCTGATCCCGTTCCTATATATATATATAGGGGATGGATCATGAGAAAACTAGTTTAAATGAGAAAACCAAAAAACTAACTAAAAAAACCTAAAAAGCATACCAAAAAAATTTTGTTTTTTTACAAAATAAATGCTATTTTTATACATAAAAAAAGTTTCAAAAAAAATTATACTGCACATGCGCACTAATACGGAAAACCTAAACCACTTAACCTACCCCCCACCGACACCCTCCAAAAACCTAAACCCCCCACCCCCACCCTCCAAAAACCTAAATTCACCCTCCCACCAAAAGCCTAACCCCCCCCCCTCGACCCTCCAAAAACCTAAATTCATCTTCCCACCAAAAGCCTAAACCCCACCCCCCAAAAACCTAAGTGTGTGGATAGAAGGAAAACAAGAAAACACACTATCCCAACACTGTAAATAATTGACTAAGGCTATGCGGTATGGTAGAGGCTCATCCTCAGAGGATGATTCGTCAGGTAAGCGTCACGTAGCATGGGTGTGAGGAAAAGGCAAACTGGATGAAACTAAGGGTCTGTTTGGTATGGGGTAATGGAATGGACGGGATAATGGAATGGTCGAGGTAATGGAATGGACAAAGGAATGAAATAGATCATTCCATTCCATGGTCTTGTTTGGTTACCATGTGGGAATTGAATGAATCATTACCTTGTAGTGTTTGGTGGGCAGGAAAAGAAGAAGGAATAAAATTGGCGATGGTTGGCGGTAGTTGATGGCGGCGGTGGGTGGCAGTGGCGGTTGGTGGCAGTAGCGGTGGTAGGTTGTGGCGGCAGTGATGCTGGGGTTCGGTGGCGGAGGGTGGCAATGGTCGGAAGTGGTGCTGATGTTGTGGCGGCGGGTGGCGGTGTTAGTAGTGGTGGCCAGTGGTGGCACCGGTGTTCGGTGGCGGAGGGTGGCGACGGCGGTGGGTTGTGGTGGCGGTGGTCGGTGGTGTTTGGTGGTTGATGCCTTGATGGTGGTGTTGGTGCTAATGTTTGGTGGCGGAAAGGGTGGTTGCCATGACGGGTGGTGACGGTGGCGCCGATGTTCGGTGGTGGTGGTCGGCGGTGGCACGACGGGTGGCGGCGATGGCGGCGTAAAGTGGCGGCAGCGGGTGGTGGTGGCATTTGTGGGTGGCTAGTGGTGGAGGTGGTGGGAGGTGTTGGTGATGATGGTGGGAAAGGGAATGGAATGGAAAAAAACAAGGGGTGTGGGTGGAATGAATTTGAGGGAATGGAATGCCATATGTAATGGGTGATTCCATTACCTTGACCAACCAAACACATTTTTTTCCATTCCCTCGTAATAGTCCATTCCATTCCCTCTCTCATTCCTACATACCAATCACTACATAAGGTAATGGGGGATGAGCCTAATATATATATATATATATATATGAGTTGTATGTATATGTGTGTAAGGATGGTTTTGTCTTGTAGTGCCCATCTCCAACGTCGGGAGGACGACGCCGGTGGGGGGGGGGGGGGGATGGGGGTTGGTGCAGCGACGAACATGGACGGGCTGGGACGACCCCCACACCCTCCATCCTAATAAATTGATGCTTGCTGCTAATCGTGCTAAGAAATAGTAGTTTTTTAAGGCAAATTTTACTTCTACCTTACATTACACCAATTAACTAAATAACTTCTCTTGCCTAGATTTGAACCTTGGACGGCTAAAGGGGGTGGGGGTTATGGTTGAGACATGATTCGCCACGTAGAAACATGAATAATAGTCTATACCACCTCCTTCCCTAATCCACCAAGGTTTTCATGGATTAAACTATGACAACCATAGTCCTGTTTTCCATTTTTCAAATAATCATTTTCTTTTTTCTTTAGACAAAGATAAATTAAAATAAATAAGGGTATAGTGGTTAGGGTCATTACAACACCATTAGAATAGTGGCTTTGGATTGTGGATTAGAGGTGTGTGACATGACACTGAGGTGCAGGGTAATGGTGATCATGAGAGTCATGACCCTATTTAATTATTTTTATAAGTTGCTTAATTGCTTTTATAACTAGAGTAAATTACTCTGTAATAATTAATATAACTAATTTTATAACTAACATAATTATTTTTATAACTAATATAATTATTTTTATAATTTTTCTTTTTAAAAAAGAATATTATTAGTATAGCTAGAGTAATTGCTTTGTAAACTTACTTATTATTTTATAGACAACGTAAATACAAATAACATGAATAATAACTAGGGATGACAAAAATACCCGAGTCCAACGGGTATACCCAAAACCCGACACAAATGGGACGGGTAAACCCGATACCCGACGGGTAATGGGACGGGTATGAGATTAGTTTTAAAAATTTTAGCGGGTATGGGATTAGGTGATACCCGACCCGATTACCCGAAACCACATACCCGTTTACTCGAACTATATACCCGATCATATACCCGGATTTTTTAATTTATATTTTTATATTCTATTAATCCTTGTCTATTAGTGATTTATTTTAGCATGTTCATAATATGAAAAAATAAATTTTCTTTTAGTATATGTATTTGATAATAGTATTTATATTTTGTATGTTGTGAAGTATATACATATAAATGTATAAGTATTATAATTTTAGTATTAATTTATGATAAAACTTATATTATGTAATGTACATATATAATAGTTGTTGTATAAATTAAATGTATAATAATTATAATTGTAAAAAAATGTATTTGGAAACCCCAACATAAATATTTTAACAAATTAATGGGTATACCTATACCCGGCGGGTAATTACCCGACAAATACCCGACGGGTATTAAGTCGGGTATGGGACACGATTTTACAAGCGAGTATGTGTATGGGATTACTAATACCCGACCCAAACCCGACCCATTGCCATCCCTAATAATAACGTAATTATTGGACACTTTTTCTAAATAGAGTAATTCTTATGACACAACTTTATAGGGTTAATTGAAGTGGATACATAAATTTACATAAAGACTAAAATGGTAATATTTATTTATGATAAAACTTATACGTATGTAATGTATCATAATTTTTAACTGTTATATAAATACAAACTAAAAAGTTGTAATAGTAAAAATATGAATGTACCTGGAAATCCCAATGATATTTGTTTTTAACAAACTAAATGTATACACTCGATACACGACGGGTAATTACATGATGAATACGACCTATTGTCGTACCCTACTTACACATATGTAATTTACCACATACATAACTTAAAAAATATATATATACAAGTATTGATACTTTCCCCATATATATGTGTGGATTACATATATTCGTTTTGCATTTTGAATGGAGTTCTAACAGATTCTTTCAACTCAACTTAATTCTAAATTATATATGTTTATATGGGTGAGGTTCAAACAAAAACTCATTTATTTTGTGAGAATCACTATAACTTGTTCAAAAAGCATTCGTTTAAAAAAAAATACATACAACATCAACAAAATATACGTTTAAATTTACATTTTTTGAACATGAAAAAAAATCATGTATAAGTTTTATCAGTTGTGCATGTGTAAAATTTTTTGTTAAGGGTAATTTAGAGAGGATAAATGAATTAGTTGAAAAGAAAATTCATCTTTTTAAGTAGTAGCAATAACAGCGTAGCACTAATAATGATGATGATGATACTATTAAAAAGGAAAGAGTTTCGATTGGTTTTTTCAGGAGTTTTTATGTTTCGCCTTAATCTGTAGAGGGAAATAAATTTCGCAGAGTGATCCTTATTGTAGAATCGCAGAGTGAAATAAATTTCGCCTTAATCTGTAGAGAGAAATAAATTTACTTGTTTTTAGAAAAAAAATCAAAACATAACTTATTTTTTTATATAAAATAATTATATAAATGCTAAGAGCTGCACTATTCGACATATTTGTGGTTTTGATTGAAGTTACCTATGTGACAAAATTGTATCACCATGTGGTCCATATATGTTATTAAAAATATTTGTTTGTATTATTTATGAATTAAAGCGGGACTTTCGAAGTTGTTCAAATGAATCTTTTTCAGAGTGTTGAAATCATAACTACATGTTATCAGTGGATCTAACCCACTTATATTTATAGGTATCCTAAATTTTTCTTTTATCATTTTTTTTTTGAACGACCGACAAAATTTATTATTTATTAATTGTATCAAGAAGCTACCCGCCAAAGTATCCTAAATTAGAGGTATCCTAAATTTTTCTTTTATCATGTAATCATACAATAAAAAATGATAATCAATAAAGTAGAATAAATACCTAATAGATTTGTCATCTTTTTTTTCATAGCTTAAATCGTTTCATTACATCATCGTCTTTTGCTTTATCAAAAGTTTATTTTTCAACCGCATAAACCATAACATTGTTCAAATATTCCGGGCCAATTCGATTGCGTAAATCCCTCTTAACAAGCTTCAATTTAGAAAAAAATACATCTTTCAACGGTTGCGGATGCAACCGGTAAAACCAAAGATAGCTTCACTACCCGATAAACCAAAGGACAAAAACTATGTGTTCCGGCTTCCATCATAAAACGAGTAAGATCACTTATTCAATTATAATATTGTTTTGAGTTTTGAGCTAACTTTATCAATTATATTTAAGGCTTTCTTTCAATTCTATTATTGTTAATTCGGGCTTATTTTATCATTCGGGCTTAATTATTATACAAGTTTTCGTGTTGTAAAATGTTTGGGCTTATAAAAAATGAGAATTTAGTAATATCAAGTATCTATTTTTTAGTTAGGAATATCCTAGGAGTATCCTCGTGTTTTTTAGGGGTATCCTTTGTATAAAATCAGAAAAAACACTACGAATACGAGGTTGAGCCGTAGCTTGTGCTACGCTCCTAACATTGTGGTTTCGCCCATGATGTTATGTATGTGTCAATGTGTAAATGCATTTTAATATTCTAAAATCTTCTTATACAGCATAGATTTTGTAAGAAGTTGAAGTTTTAGTAGAAATAAAAAAGTGTTTTAATAACAATTCCAGTAACACTTAAAAATCTTAGATGGTAATATTCTTACCCTTCCATGAACTCAAACAACAATTGCTCACCCAATGATCCATGGTTTATGATTTAGGATAATCATTACCTGGGCAACATCATCATTTTGCATGCTTGCATGTGTGCTTTTTATCACTAGTTTTCATTTTTTTTCCACATCAATACATTTTGAAAATAAAAAATTATATATTATACTATCAAAGAGAAAGGTCGGTGAGACCTATCTCTTTTAACCCTCAAATTTTGACTTTTCCATTTCTTCAAGGCTTTTACACTTTTAACTTTTTTCAATTTACACCCTTAATTTTTTGACATGAAATACTATTAACCCTTATCTTTAAGTAAGTTGCACATTTACTTCTAACTTTCAGTAATTGACAACTTTGACCTTCTTAACCTTTTCTACTTAATAACTTGACACCTCCTTTGGTTTAAATGACTTTTACGACTTAACACCGCAACGTGTACAAATTATTATACTTTTTTTTTTATCTATGTTCTACTTATTTTGTGTACGTTCGTAAACTGTATTTGAAAGCAAGTCGGGTCAAATATACTACATTTTCATTCGATGGCGATGTAATTTTTTTAAGTAAAGAGTCAGGTCAAATATACAATATAAATACGAGTTACTTTAACTTTCGACGCCGCCGGAACATGTGGCGGGTCAAAATCCTAGCGGCATATTTAAAGTAAAGAAAAAAACATCTATTTAGTTTTGGTTTCCCGGTCACTACAATGATTATTTTAAATTTTTAAACATTTTGAAAATAATATTACTCATTAAATGTTGAAAGTGAAACTTACCTTGAGAAAAAGAACGGTGCGGAGAAATTGGGGTTTGCTTAACAGTATTGATGGCTTCTGTAGATGAAATATTCAGATGTCTTTCACTAATAAGCACGCCTGTAAATCAAAAATAATTTTAATTAGTACATAACAACAAATTACACATATGAAAATAAACAATGTATTCATCTAATTACCATTATTATCTGTCCGAAACTTGGGGAAACCCTTACAAGGATTGTCATACTCTTGAGAGTTGAAATTCCTGTACATCTGTTCATGCACATGTTAGTTTGATAATATATATTGTTTTGGAGGGATGGAAAAAGAAGTGAGTAATGTACATCATC
This sequence comes from Helianthus tuberosus, assembly GCA_030545235.1. Classification (NCBI taxonomy): domain Eukaryota; kingdom Viridiplantae; phylum Streptophyta; class Magnoliopsida; order Asterales; family Asteraceae; genus Helianthus; species Helianthus tuberosus. Next base: position 78,219,182 of record CM060417.1, on the reverse strand, counting down.
ATCAAATAATAGCAAACGACGTCGTTTAGAGGTGAATTTATACAGTGCATCTTCGAGATAACCTGATGATTGATCATCTGAATGCGACTGTGAATGGCCATCAAAGGAAGGAATGTTGCTCATGTCCATAGCTACACCTAATAACATGACCCATCAGCATATACATAAATACATATAACTACACACACATATATATACATATTATGTTGGTGTGTGTGTAGATATATATATTGAGAGACAGAGAGAGTTGAAGAAAGATTTACATGAGTAGGGTATAAATTGAAGGCGAATGTTTGTTTATGTTTAATGTGAAGGGCTGTATTTATTATGTTCGTATGTATGCGACACAGACGAAGGATCATTTTCCATCTTCTCACTCATCTATGATGTTATGCTTTCTTCTAGTGCCATATACGGATGCTTTAATGGACCACACCCAAATAATATTCAGTTTTCCTTTTTTGCCATATGTAGTGACTATTTGAATGTGACTAGGTATAACCCGATTTACATAACCCAAACCGGTTAAACACCTTTTTCACTATATATTACCCAGGTGTTATAGAATTTTTTATTCCATGCGAATAAATATCTTTAAACAACCAAATCTCTCGAATATTAGGAAGATCTGTATGATCTTCTATCGGGTACAATCCCAGTACAAATATTGGGAAACCCTATCACCGATCACTATAAATTCATGAGACCAAATCAAAGGTAAGATCATCTGTTCTCTCAATATATTTTTTCTCTATAATATTTTACTCTCACAAATCGTGTTCTTATTCACACGCCGCTGGTCTTGTCAACTTTTCTGGCATAACATTTTGCTATCACTACATAATACCGTCTTTTTCCCTTTTTTAGTGCGAACTCATTCATGATATTCATAACATCAGACTGAGGGGACATGACGAGGTATGATCTGGTTCGCATACCCGAACCGGTTAAACACCTTTTTGACCGAATCTCCAAACTATTAGGAAGATCTGCATGATCTCCTATTTCGTGTATGATCTAAATGCAAACAATTTCCAAATAAGGGGAAATCCTAACCGCCGATCACTACAAATACATGAGACAAACCAAAGGTAAGATCATCTATTCTCTCAATATACTTTTTCTCTCTAATATTTTACTCTCACAAACCGAGTTCTTATTCTCACGCCGGAAGGTGGTCACAAGGATAATCCCATTCTTATGGTGAGTCCTAATGGTATTTTATTTTTTAGGCCACAGCTCTGGTTATCGTCATGGAAAACCTAAGGAGATCCACCCTCATGTACACATTTCTTCACAATGAAAAATAGACATTCACTAACATATATACTTTATTATTTGGCAATTTAAACTAATTAAACACCAATTCAGATCCGTTGGGGATAGAACCTAAAGTGATGTATTTCCACCGAGGTGGGGTTATCTTCTGAATCTCTTCCATGATCGATACCGCCTTGAGTGATTTGCAAAACTAACAACACCATTAGCTTGTGAAGATGAGAAAATGGGGTTCTTCTCTTGACTAGGCTCCGACATAAGAATAAATAAATGTTTAGAGAGAGAAACCGTGTGTGTGTTTAGAGTGAAAGAGTAGAGATCGGAATCCTTAAAACTTTGATGGGAGTTGGTATTTATAGCCGAAGGGTTAGAGAAGGAGATGGGCTCATGGACCGGACGTCGCTTTCAGGGAATATCCATTTGGTCACCTTTGACACGACAGGTTGTCACACCCTGACTTTTGCGGAAGCGTATGATTTGTGACTTGCTCAATATCATTGCATTAAATTATAATAAACAACTATATGATTAAAATGATGTTCATCCATTCATAAGTTTAAAACGTTACAAACACAAGTCATTTAAGTTCCAACCAACATGACCTCTAGTTAAGTTACAGACCAACAAAACTGGATGACATATAGACTTGAAATTTACGTCTTGAAAACAACACCAGCGCCCAAGATCAATCTCATTTCCTGAAATACATGAAATTTTGAAAACATCAACAAAAGTTGAGCGAGTTCATGTGTTTCTGTATAAGTTCGAATAATCTTGTAAACAATTGTATGTATGCCTTTGTAATCCGATATGAAAACGTCTATAAACAGATCATTAATGTGTAGCTAAGACATTAACATGTGTGGTATGTAGGAAGTGCTCAAACCTAGCGAATTTCCTCCGGGCCATCCGGCGGGAACGACATAGTCACCACAAGCGGCCACACAAGGACCCATGGGTGGGGCTTGCTATACCCAGATAGATCTACCACTCATGCCCCTATGTCTATACTAGATTAATGGCACTTAGGAGAGATACTACATCATCCACGTGATCTAACAGTTCATTCCTTAGCTATATCATACCATTGAAACCTTTGAAACATGTATCTCACCCCCTGAGAGTTATAAAACTGAAAACAGTTAAAAGAAAAAGGGGACATGAACTCACTGGTTTGCGTCCGATATCCTGTGTACCCAAAGTATGTATCCTTAAGCCGTACTACCACCTACACACGTGCTAAGTTTTATTAGACGTTTAGTTCGTGTAACGACTCTTAGTCTTAGTTGTTTATTAAGACTTATTCTGGAAGTTCTTGGTATACCTTGAGTTACATCTTTGATGTACATTATATAGTTCCAAAGTATATAATTAATAGTTAAAATACTAATATTTTAACTTAAATTATATTTATTCCATTGTTTGAAATATTGTCAAAACACTATATTTTAACTTGGTTTATTATGTATTTACACATATGGATTTTCCAAAGTATGGGTATACTTATACATGGTGTATTCCGGTGTGTATTTATATTTATGAGGATACGTATTTTCTTGTATTTGTTAAGTATTTCTACTTAATTTTGTGTTAAATTTTCTGGAATATTATTTTTAGACAACAAAAAATCACCAAACTTATATTCTCAAAATATATATATTTTAAAAGAATTTTTATAGAAAAATATCTATAAATCTTTCTTGGCAAAAATAATATACCTTCATATATATCTCAAAAATAATATATATTTTTAAGATTAACTTTAGAAAATATATATATTTCTATCTTTCACCCAAAATAATATATTTTTAACTTGTTTAAGAAAATATATATTTTTCTCCATTCAAAAACAAAAATAATATATTTTCTATTTGTCAAAATATGATATATTTTGTAATACTTGTAAAAATCCATATTTTCCGTTTCTTTGGTTTCCGAAATACCGTTTGTCATACTTGTCGAGTTAAGAATTTATTTCCGGAATACATATATATTTATAATCCATATGTTCGTTTGTCCGATTGTCCATTATTCGGGTATAAATTATATATTTATTTTCTTGGAATTTTGGTAGTATTTTGTATTCCAAATTTTGGTATTTTGTTGTGTTATATTATTTTCAAGTTGTTAAAATAATATAACTAATACACATTATATACAAGTAGCACACAATTTGTGACATCTAAATATATATTTTCCTAAATATATACTTAGTCATTTTTATTATCAAAAATCAACCTCCAGTATTTGTAATTTTTGTAATAAAAATTATGGCAAATTTTTATATGAAAACTATGATAAAAATTTACTTGTAAACACTTGTTTAAAAATATTTTTCTAAGTGTTTAATTTCTACAAAAATTTTGCCATAGTTTCCCCTTAGAAATGGAGGTTTCCATGCTTAAAAGCATATCATTTTCTTTTTAAAATTCATCACCAATCATCAACAATTTAAGCAAGACTTACCATGAGCCAAAAATACGCATTTTATACTATGACATGAACTTGAAAATTTATAAAAATTTGTAGTAACTTCACATGTTTAGTAAGTTTAGTTGCCTCTAAAAACATGGTTTTTAGTTTATAAAACTCATCCTTGTGAATTTTAGTTCTTTACAACTTGTATGAAGATTTTCTAAAAATAATTCTTCTTGTATTTTTCTTGTTACCAACACCTTTCTATCTTTGATTTAGTACTTAAAACATGTTTACTTTCTTTAAAAACCAAGTTCATGTTAATCTTGTAATAAACTTTGTTTTCTTGAAAATATTATTTTTGAAACCTTTTATTTCCATGACTTATATCTTGTAGAAGTGTTCATCATACACTAAAACAATTTCATTTTCAAGTTCATGATTAACATAAAGGATGATCATTATGATTTTCTCAAGATCCATCCTTATACTTGCTAGATTATGTGTTTAATCATCATCTAGCAAGCTTCTTTTGATGATCAACATCATAATTACAAGAAATCAACAAAAAAGTTTCATACATACACTAAAACAACTTAGATTTTCATGTTATTAAGCTTTATGTTAAAGATCATCTTCATGTTTCTTTGAGATTCTTAAGATTAACAAGCTACATAACACTTTAACCACTAAAATGAGAAGTAAAAACAAGTTGTGAGGAGCTTACTACTAGCCCTAAGGATAGGGAAGAAACAAAGATGAAGATGATGATGAATGGGGTGGATAAAAGCTCTAGGAGAAGGTCCTTCCACTTCTAATGCTTCCAAACTTCCTAGATATGCTTCTTACGCCTTAGAGAACCCTTAGAAAGCTTGAGATTGAATTGAAAATGGAGATGTTTGGGAGAGTAGTGTGAGCCGAAAGTTTAGAGGGAGGATAAGGAGTGTATGTTGTGATGAAGATGGTAAATGGTTATTTGTTATGTTATTGTGGTTTAAAAAGAAAATCTCCAAGCATAAAATTATACAATGTGTATTATGTCCCAAATCCATTCTACAAATCAAATAAAATAATTAAAAGAAATCCTTTGTATGGGGCCCATGTTGGATCCGCCAATGGGGGGGGGGTATGGTTGGATTTCAAACATTAGTTAGGGATTTAGTTAAATGTTAAGTATGTTAGTTAGTGTTTTAGGTGTTATAGTGTTTAAGGATGTGTTATGATGTTCGGTGACCATAAGTAGATTTATAACACTAAAACTATGCTTCTAGTGAAAATTTGGTATTTTGGGTAGTGTCTGGTTGTTCGGTTGGTTACCGGTTCGTTAAGGTGCTAAATTGCGTAGTTTAGTGTGCTTTATGTAGGCTTTTATGACAGTTTTGATTCCCGACACTTAGGAAAGTATTATGGACCATTAAACCATAATTCTGCATTATATTTTGGAGTTAAAATGCTGATTTTTGCTGAATTATGCAGAATTCTACAGTTTTTGTGTGTTTCAGGCACTTTCCGGCACTTAAATCATCACTAGGAAGGTAGTTTTGTAATCCCTACTTTCCTACTCACTATTCTAGTGTAACTCTTGGTTCCGAGCTCATTCTGTGTCTTATCATCATGTCTATCTGAGTACTGAACTCCTGTCAGTACTTCTAGTTTGTCTGATAACGGTGCTAACTTTGTTTGTGCACTAATTGAATCTCATTGTGTTGCATGTAATAATGATAAGCAATCATGCAACATGTAATGCATTTGTATGTACATGACAGTAATCAGAAGTTCATTCATGTCATTAACTAAATCAGGCACAATCATTAAAGCACAAATTGCTGTTTAATATTGTACGGATACATGGAAAATTGCCAGTTGTCACATTCTCCCCCCGTTAAAAGAATTTCGTCCCCGAAATTCAGGTTGTTTTATCGGTTGCAGGGGAGTTGTGAAACGAATGCGGGTATTTTGATTTGATTGGGTCCTCACGCTCCCAAGTAAACTCTGGGCCATGACATGAATTCCAACGAACTTTGACAAATTCAATACGACTTCTTCGTGTCTAGTGGACTTTCCAGTCTGTAACCTTGATAGGTTATTCAGTAAATTGGAGTTTGTCGTTAACGAGAATCTCGTCTACGGGAATGACGACTGCTTCTTGTGTAGGGCTCTTCTTGAGATTAGACACGTGGAACGTGTCATGAACACTAATAAGCTCTTCCGAAAGCTTTAGTGTGTAGGGATCTTCTTGAGATTAGACACGTGGAACGTGTCATGAACACTACTAAGCTCTTCCGAAAGCTTTAGTTTGTATGCAACGGTTTCGATCCTTTCCAGGATCTCGAAAGGTCCAATATTCCATGGGTCCAACTTCCCACGCTTTCCAATTCGTACCACGCCTACCCAAGGCGAGACTTTCAGTGAAACCATATCACCAACCTCAAATTCCAACGGTTTTCGCCGCTTGTCGGCGTAACTCTTCTGTCTATTATGTACTGACTTGATACGATCACGTATCTGAGCAATCTTGTTTGCAGGTTCCTTGAACCATCTCTGGACCCATAAGCTGTTAATCCCCGGTCTCCATCTAACACAACGGGGACTGACACTTATGTCCATATAAAGCTTCAAACGGGGCGGCCTGAATGCTGGTGTGATAACTATTATTATAGGAAAACTCCACCAAGGGCAGGTGAGCATCCCAACTTCCACCAAAATCCATCACACAAGCACATAGCATATCTTCCAAATTCTGAATCGTTCGTCCACCTTGGCTGTCCGTCTGAGGGTGAAAGGCAGTTTTAAGGTTCAACTGTGATCCAAAAGCCTTTCTGAAACGTCTGCCAAATTCTTGACACAAGAAACAGGCACTCCATGACATGCCACAATCCCCTTAAGGTATATCTCTGCTGACTTCTTGGTGCTATCCTTCTCACTGATTGGTAAGAAATACGTAGGTTTTGTAAGTCGGTCAATAATTACCCAAATCATATCATGTCTTATTTGGGTTCTTGGTAACTTCGTAATGAAATCCCTTGAGATCTGTTCCCACTTTCAAACGGGAATCTCAGGTTGTTGCAGTAACCCTGACGGTTTCTGGTATTCTGCCTTAACCTTAGCACAAGTCAGACAGTTACCTACATAGGTGGCAATATCGGCTTCCATCTTGGGCCACCGATAAAAAAACCCTTTAAATCTTGGTACATCTCGTTAGATCCAGGATGGATCGTGTACCTTGACTTGTGAGCTTTGTCCAGAATAAGTGCACGTATATTATCATGAAACGGAACCCCAAGTCGTTCCATAGAGTATAATGTTCCATCTTTTCTAGACAACAATTGCACTTCCATACCGCGTAGTGCTTCGGCTCATAGGTTCTCCGGTTTAAGTGCTTCCTGTTGGCATCTCGAATCCTAACGATGAGATCGGTTTGTATTGTCATCTCTAAGTCTCGCACCCTTAGAGGCTTTGCACGTTCCTTGCGACTCAAGGCATCGACTACAACGCTCGCCTAACCCTGGTGATACTTGATCTCACAATCATAATCATTCAACAGCTCAACCTATCTACGCTGTCTCATATTCAAGTCTTTCTGATAAAAAATGTGTTGCAAACTCTTATGGTCAATAAAGATCGTTCAACGAGTACCATACAAGTATTGACGCCAATTCTTTAACGTGAAGATCACAACTCCTAACTCATGGTCGGGCGTCGTATAATAATTTTCTTGCGCCTTTAACTGATGTGACGCGTATGCGATGACTTTGTCCCGTTGCCTCAACACGCAACCGAGACCTTGTCGAGACGCATCACAGCAGACCACGGAACCGTCAGTACCGTCGGGTAAAGATAAGATAGGTGCGTCGTAGAGTTTATCCTTCAACGTCTGCAAGGCTGTTTCTTGTTTCTCTCCCCAATCAAACTTCTTATCCTTTTGTGTTAGGGACGTTAGCGGCTAAGTAATACTTGGAAGAATCCTCCATGAATCATCTGTAATAGCCTGCTAACCCCTAGAAATTTCCGTATCTCAGTTGGCGTCTTGGGGCCGCCTAGTTCTTGATTGCTTCAACCTTAGCAGGGTCAACACGAATCTCATTCTTATTCACCTCGTGACCTAAGAATTGCACCTCGTGAATCCAAAATTCTTACTTCGACTGTTTTGCATACAACTGTACCTCCTTCAAAGGTTCCAAGGTAGCTCGTAGGTATTGCTCGTGCTCCTCCTTGGTTTCCGAGTATATGGGGGTGTCACTAAAAACACTGTCACAGATTTATCCAGATACGGCTTACACACTTGGTTCATGAGATCCATTAATAATGCAGGTGCGTTCGTCAAGCCAAACGGCATGGCAAGGGACCCGTAATGATCGTAGCGAGTCCGTAAGGCCGTTTTAGGGATACTTTCTTCTTGTGTCCTCAATTAATGTTATCCTGTCCTTATGTCAATCTTGGAATAGTAGCTGGAACCTTGTAGTTGGTCAAACAAGTCATCAATTCTCGGTAAGGGGTACCGATTCTTGATGATTAGTTGTTTATCTCCCTGTAACCTTTGCACCATACTTTTTTCTCATTAGTCCTTCTGAGTTCCTCTTAGGTCAGGTTGTATGCACATACGAGAAATGTTGTCCTTCTTCCTAACAAATAACATTGGAGCTCCCCAGGGTAAGAAGCTTGGCCTGATAAGTTCCCTTATCTAGCAGCTCTTGCAGTTGATTCGAAAGTTCTTGCATCTCGGACGGAGCTCGTCAGTAAGGCGCCTTTACCACTAGTGCCACTCCCAGCACTAGATTTATCCGAAACTCCACTTGTCGCTGTGGAGGTAGCCCAGTCAAGTCTTTGGGGAAAGACTTTTGGAAATTCCGTTACAACGGGGATGTCTTCTAATCTTGACTCCTTGGTCTCCTTGTCGACAATATGACCAAGGAAGACTATGCAGCCTTTTCGGAGACACTTCTGCGCTCTCAAAGCCAAAGTGAAATGTCATAATCGTCTGCCTTATGAGGCCCAACGTCCTCGCATCAACTGTATGAAGGTCGTGTACTATAAGTGTTTCATCATTCGCAAGAGGGATGCGAACGATTTTCTTATGACAAACAACTTCAGCTCCATTCTTGGATACCCAATCCATGCCGACTACAACATCAAAACTTCCTATACCAACTGGTAGCAGGTCAATAGAAAACTTTCATTCCCCAAGCTCAAGTGTACAACCTTTAATAACTTCATCCTCTTCGACTAATTTCCCATTCGCTAATTCTATTGAATGAGGGGGGGGGTCTAGCTTACTTGTCTCTAGACCAAGTAGATTCTAAATTCTATAGATACAAGGCTAAAGTCGGCGCTAGTATCAATCAAAATGGATGCATAGTGTTGGTTTATACAGAATGCTCCCGTAGCTACGTTCAGGTCCTGGCACGCCTTGGGTGCTCCTTTCATAACAAATTCTCCCACGAACTTTATTTTTCTTCGGGCAGTCCTTCCGTTAGTGTCCTTTGTTGCCACATCCGCCACAACCTTTGCCCTTGTCATTTCCATTACTGCTCTGCTCCCTACTATCGCTCTGGTTTCTATCACTGTCCTGGCTCCTATTCCCACGCCCCGTACTAGACCAGCATTGCCTCCTTGCTATGCCCGGTCTTGCCACAACTTCCACACCTATGAGCCCTGCACGGACCGGTGTGATGATAACCACACCTGTTACACTTTGGTGGTTCTCCTTGGTAGTTTTTATCACATGGCTTAGTTGTGGTCACGGATGCCTTGACTGTCCTAGTCGTGGCGTTTTCCTTATGTTTGTCGCTTGGCTTAAAGTCTTGCTTGTAATGCGTATACTTCCTCTTATTCCTGTCCAAAGAAGACTCCACACATGTCTTCTCTTTTACTGGTCGTTTATTCGAATTCTCCATCATTATTCTACCATTGGCAGAACCTATGGCATGAGTTATCACCTGAGCGATTCCCAATATGACTCCTCTTATTCCGCCATTGTTTGCCGTGTTGCTTGCTTCGTATTGGATGATTGCTTCAGCAACTCGTTGGTTCTACAGAGCTTCAAGCTCAGCTCTTGTTGCAGGTAAAAGTTCTGATTAGACTCGGCCAACGTTTCCTTCGCTGTGGTTCCATGTGCTCCTCATGTATAAAACACATTGACGAAATTAAACATTTATTTTGGAATAAATGTTGTCGTCTATGTGTGAAAGCAAAGCTTATTCGTCGTGCACCTTAAGTATAAAGGTTGGGTAATTCCTAATGATGCTTATGCAAATCTTCCCACCATAATCATCTCATCATTGTAGCGAGGTAAAGTGAGTCGCAAGATACACCATATCAACTTGTTGCAATTAGTCTTGCGTAGCAAACCTCCTCGGAGTCACCTTACTCCGATTGATGCAAGTCATCCAGGGCTATACAAAATACAGTGAGGTCTTGCCTTCACCTTGTTCCTTGTTTATTCCTCAAGTTTCCAACTCTTCCATAGTCTTTTCTTTTACAAAAGCGGGCATACTTCCCAGAGGGGGGGGGGGTTAGTACTGAAAACGTAGAGGTAAGGTCGTGAGGGTACATGACTTCTTCCTTGGGACCGGATTGTGCCTTGTAGCAACCGTAAAGTGGTTTCCAGGGTGTGAATGCACTACTCAAATGATAGGGTGCACAACGGGATAGAAGGGTGGAAGTACTGATGGGGGTGTCGGTGGTGTAATATGGGTAGTGGGTGACAGGGTGCTTATGAGGTGAAGTACGAGAAAAAGCTTCCTGCCTGTTTCATCCATGTGCCCATATGGAGTGGGAATCTATTAAGAGGAGGAGGATTGAGTGGTTGCTTTTGTCCTTATAACATGTGTTCTATGCTTCATGGACCTTGACTGTCTGATGTAGGAAGGACCCCTTTGTCACACTGGACCGTGTGACTTTTACATTGATTTTGCTTGGCTCCAAGAGTCCCAATATGGTTGGTACGGTCTTCATGAATGACGAATAGAGTGCAGTAGGTGGGTTACACTACGGCTCGCGCCATGCTACCTCCTTGGGGTAAAACGGATGTCAAATGTTGGGGTCTATCGTAGCAACTGTTATGGATAAGTTGGGGTGTTGTAGGCTCCTTACAAGTTTAAACCCAAGAATCCTAAAGTGTTGAGAAGAATCTTTTTTGAGTGTTAACCATCTTCACTTGCTTAGATATCGGTTCCCAATTGACTCGTACCATAGGTAGAAGTGCAGGTGTGAAGCAGGCTAAGACAGACTTCCTACCTTGTAGAGCGTTACAATAACTATCTAGGTTAATGTTCTATTAGATGGAGATTTGGACAACTTAGGAATTTCAAATGGATGGTGACCATTTGCTTAACCCGTAGAGTCCATTAGGATTTCCATGCACTACAAATTGTCATTACTTGGCCCCCCGTAATAATAAATTGTCTTGCATGGTCACCCTAATTCCCTCTCGTTCAAAGCAGCTGACCAGTCAGAGAGAGGATACTACTGTCCTCATACCTTCGACATAGAAAGGACCTTAAGGTGGTCTACGTGCTAATATCTGTCGTCATTACGCGGCCGAAATGGCACAATGCTTAGGCAAGATAGGAATAAAGAGAGTTCCTAACAATAGTGGTTGGTGGGGCACCTTCAAGATGAGTACCTCATCTTCTTTGTCTAGAAGAGTGTGTCGTTAATCAGGTTTCATAAATGCCTCAGGGACCTCATCCCACTGATAAGGTTGGTGTCCAAGGTTACCTCCTCCGCCTCGCCGTCACTGTCGTAGTCAGACACCTTCGCATTCTAGAGGGAATAATAGCCATCTTCTACGGAAACAAGCTCAGGGTCACGTTTGGTAACTACGTCAGCCACAAGCTTCGCAATAAGAGCGAGGTCAATAGTCTCATTGCGAGTCAAGAACAATAATAGGGTTCGAATTCGAAGGTATCTCGTTCCCGTCAATAATTATCCCATACGTATATATGCATATATATTAATAAATAATAATGTTACTTAGTATATACTGTCACACCCCGAACGCGTAAAACAACGAAACTGCGGCGGAAACGTCGGGGAGTGGTGTGACAGAATTATTGTTTCACAACCATGGATTCAAAAAGTTTCATTTTATTGAATTATTGAATATTTACATTGTCTTCAAGTTAAAACAAACAAGTTAAACATAATTTATCATCGTTAAGTCACTAAGGCCTCGTCCAGTCCTAAGTGAATATGCATCCTATTTGCAATCGACATCATTCAACACCACCTGAAACATATGTAGAAATAAGTCAGCAAAGAAATGCCGACGAGCACATATGTTTTGTGAGAGTATCAGGTTCATGGCTCGTTTACATGTTAAAATAACACGTACAACTTCGTTAATCGATATTAGAAAACCTTGTTTTGTAAAATATTTGTATTGTAAAATGAATAACCAAGTCAAAACAGATAGGTTATAGTTTATAAAACCTCGATGCCATGAATCTTAACCCAAAGCATTTGTTTATGTAAACCAAATCGTAAACCGTTCTCGTAAAATAACTCGTATGGTTTATATCGTTTAGTAAACATCGTTGCGTGTCCTTGTTTCAAAATCGTTTGTCCAAGTGAACTAAATAACGCCACGAAATATAATATGATAAAAGCATTTATATATAAGAAGTACCAACGGCGTATCTACCATGCTTTTATCACGTTACACCCGTCCCGTTATCTAAACACTAACCAAAAACCAATCGTTCGTTCAATTTGTTTAACTTGTTTAAATCGTTCAATCGTTCAATCGTTCAAAATCGTTCAATCGTTCAAAATCATTCAATCGTTCAAAATTGTTCAATCGTTCAAATCGTTCTCGTTTTAATTGTGAAACCTAACTTTTGGTCGTCTTGTTTATAACATTCAAACCTTCGCAACTTGTCCATCGTTCAACTCGTATTAACAAACCACCAAAGGGAAAATTAACAATCAACAGGTTCAGTCTTTACCCACATAACCCCCATACATAACCATGGGTGCAGTCCGATAACGGGATTTGTCAGATCCTATGGTACCATAACCTACTACTGGTTGGCTTGGCCAAAGCTAATGAATGTTATTCGTTATGTAAATACGTCCAACAAGTTTGTTCACATTATCGAAATCATTATTGTTTAATATAAACCATAGTATTCGTTTTTGAAATCATCGTTTGAAAGCATCAAAATCATTTAACACATATGAATCACCCCAAAACAATTGAAAACAGTAAAATAGGGGAACTATGTACTCACATTGAAGTGCAAAGTATCCTCGATCTAATGAACTTAACGAAGCTCAGGCAAACCAAGGAAATCAAGTAGCACCTAGTAATTGGATCGCCTAGTTAATAAATCGACACCTAAATCGGAAGATCGGGTAGAATGAGGTCTCGTAAAACAAATGAGTTTTGGAACTCATGTGATATGGTTTAACAAAGCCTACATTATAAATCGGAACCTATCCTAAGTGCTTACGACCCGTTACGACCCATTAAGGTAGCTTATGCTACTTTAACGCGTCGTTCGCGCAAAGGGGCGTTCGAGGCGCCTAACTAGTCCTATGACAAGTATTATATGCCCTAACATGTTTAAATATGTTGCATAATTAGTTTAAGTGACAAAATTAAGTTACATATGCTTAAAATCCAATTTTGCATGAAAAGGGCATTTTGGTCATTTTCCTAAGGCATATAAACTACGTATCATACAGCTAATTAAACTATGTGACCATAAGGTATAACCTCGGAAGGTTATTCCCTATACAACTATGGTCAAAAAATATGCTTGGTCGGATCCTAACAATCGACCAAACGGGTCGGGTTCGAAAGTCTAAGCGGTTGTCAAGACCGCTTGACTTACGACCCTAAACAAGCAGTAGACTAAAAGTGACGAGTTAAACATGTTAAAACATGTTTAACTAAGTCAGAAAACAAGTTTGATATCAAAACAAAGTGTTTTGATAACCAAATATAGCTTCGTTATAAAATACGCATAAACACGTATTTTGACCGAAACATTGACTCGTCACTTCGACTAATCAACGTGGTAATCAGTATGTATTGTCACAAGGGACTATAACCATCGTGATTACACTCACGTTGCAAAGTTCAAATGAACTTTATGTTGACCAATTCATGGTCAAATCAGAAAGTCAACCACTGTTTTGACATGTGTTTTTGCAAGAATCAAGGCTTAATCTCAACCCTACACTTGTGCCCATAGTTTACCATACAAGGGGAACTCAAAAACAAGCTCATTGTATCCAAAATCTAGGGTTAAAACCACTGAATTCAGCTGCAAAGACCAAATTCAATGTTTCTGTGCTGGGTATTAGTCACGGCCCGCGAAGACAGGCACACTGGGCTTCGCACCCCGCCTAGACAACTTTGACAGATTGTCAGTTTTAGTCCCTGCATGTCCAAAACCTTGATTTTGATGCATTTGTGACGCGTTTAAGCCCTGTTAACCCAATTTCAAGGCTCCAAAATGAATTTAAAGAATAGGGAACATAAAATATGCTTGAAAACATCTCGGATGTCGGTTCGTTTGGTCGTACGGTCACGTTATTCGGTTAATTACGAAGAAAACTTGAACGGACGCAAAAACGATCTAAATTACACGACGAATGGTATTTTTGCATTCCAATCACTAAAATAAAATATTTTAATGATTACAAAACTTTTTGGATGTCCGGATATGTTCAGAACGTAAGTTATGCGCGAAAAGGCAAACTTATGCACTTTTTGACGCTTTTAGTCCCTATTGATCAAATAAGTTTATTTTCGCATACCAAACCCCTCAAAGCCTATTTCTAAGCTATGTAAAGCATATTTAAGGTATGTTTAGCTTATGATCAAGTTCTGGAATGTTCGTTACTATACGAATCGGCATAGTTTCGCAGTTTGACACAAATAGTCCCTGCGATCGAATAAACTTGTTTTCGACACACCAAACCATCCAAAACTTATTTCTAAGTTATGTAAAGGTTATTTAAGGTATGTTAAGCCTATTTCACTATTCCAGAGTGTTTGTTGCGTTAAACTGATTACGTTTACGCATCAGTTTGCGTATAACTTTCAAGAAAGCGATTTAAAGCTTGAAATCGAACTAGAATCAAATCGTAAAATCGTTAAACAAAAATACCCAAATATTAACACCAAAACACATCGTTTCATTGATAAATGATATTTTTTTACATCATACATCGTTTACAGAGCACAGTTGTCATAGTCTCCACTACTTTAGGAAATTTCGTCCCGAAATTTTTAACTAGAGGAAACTTATGAAAACAAATGTGGATATTTAGCCTTCATTTGGTCCTAACGTTCCCAAGTAAACTCTGGGCCACGTTTGGACTCCCAGCGAATCATGACTAATCGTATTCGCTTATTCTTTAATTGCTTGACTGCCCGGTCCATTATCTGCACAGGTTTCTTGACAAAGTGCATTGTTTCATCAAATTGAATTTTGTCGAGTGGAATATGAAGATCAGTATCGGCTAAACACTTTCGTAGATTGGACACGTGGAATGTTGGGTGAATATTCCCAAGTTCAGGAGGTAGCTCTAGTCGATAGGCAACCTTTCCAATTCTTTCAACAATCTTAAATGGTCCAACATATCATGGTGCAAGTTTTCCTTTCTTTCCAAATCTCACCACTTCCTTCCAAGGGGATACCTTGAGTAGGACACGGTCTCCGACTTGAAATTCCAAGGGCTTGCGTCGCATATCCGTATAACTCTTTTGACGGCTTCTAGCTGTCATAAGATTATCGCGAATTTTCTTGATTTTATCTGTCGTTTCCAGAATGAGCTCAGGTCCAGTAAGTTGAGCTTCACCGATCTCATTCCAACAGACAGGTGAACGACATTTTCGACCGTATAAAGCTTTGAATGGTGCCATATTAATGCTAGCATGATAACTATTGTTGTAAGAGAACTCGATCAACGGAAGATGAGAATCCCAATTACCACCAAAGTCTATCATGCATTCTCTAAGCATATCCTCCAATGTTTGTATCGTCATCTCGGATTGTCCATCTGTTTGGGGATGATAAGTAGTGCTTAGATTTAGTTGGGTTCCCATAGCAGATTGCATGGTTTTCCAAAAGTGAGATTAAAATTGAGCATCACGATCTGATATGATATCCAAAGGAACACCATGTCGAGATACAATCTCATCAACATAAATCTTGGCAAGTTTATCAGCAGATAGATCCTCGCGAATCGGTATAAAGTGAGCTGACTTCGTTAATCGATCAATGACAACCCAAATAGCATCGTGACCTCTAGATGTTTGCGGTAACTTAGTGATAAGATCCATCGCAATGTTCTCCCACTTCCATACCAGTATCTCTGGTTATACAAGCAAACCAGATGGTCGTTGATGTTCAGCCTTGACATTGAGACAAGTTAAGCATTTTGATACATACAAGGCAATATCCTTCTGCATACCAGGCCACCAGTACTGAGTACGAAGATCCTTGTACATTTTGTCAGCACTGTTGGATCGTCGTGTGACCCTAACGAGTCAATATGAAGAGTTCAACATCAAAAACAAAGGCGGAATCAATGAAATTGATGTAACACAGCTTGTTTCTTCTAATTATCTTCTTATTGATTGATTCTGAGCTTTTACAGATTCAAATGACAAACGAACAGCACCTCGGCTCTGAATCTATGACTTAATTCAGTTTCAAATGAACTAGACACAACCCTATTTATAGAGTGAGTGATTCCGTTTGAAGGTGGCATGGACCATTTCAAACGGAATTAACTTGGTTAATTTCGTTTGAACTTGTCAATGTTACTTTCAAACGAAATTACCCATCTAAACACAAACTAACCCTAATTTCTACCATGTTGTGTGCTAGTTTATCATATCTAGACATAAGACTCGATAAAGACGAAGTTAACAGACATTTGATGCACCAACAAACTCCCCCTTGGATGTTGACGAAGTCTTCAGCATTCAGTCTTCAGTCTTTAGTCTTTGTCTATCTTTCTCTGCCCTAAATTGTCTTGACATTGTAAAGCATCCTTCAAACTTTTATCTTCAAACTCCCCTTTGAATGTTGATCCAGAATTTTGACTCCCCCTTTCGAAGACTCCCCCTCATGATAAGCTGGGACTTGAATTCTGGTTTAAACTTTGACATTTTCTTTACCATGGGGAACTTGATTCCTGTTTCCTGCACAATCTCTACCTAAATATAAGATTTATGATTATAACAATTTCAATCCAAACTTACCATTTGACTTCATTTGTTGGTCTTGTCAGAATTTAGAAATCCACTTAAGTATTCAGGTCCAAGTTAATGACCCTGTGCACTTAATTTGTCTACCAAGTCCAACTTAATGACCTTGGTTGACCTGAGACAAATCACACTGACATTTTGTACAAACTAGTTCAAACTATTTTCTGAAATTTACAAGTTTCAAATTAATGAACTTGTTTTGACTTTTCAATTTCTCAATTATCATATTAAGCTCTCAACTCATCATCCAGCTTAGAATCTTTCTGCATCTGCTCCAACCTTCTGAATCTGAAGATCAACTCTCCACTTTGGTTTGTTGGAAAAGAAAGCAGAAATGAAAAATCTTTTTGGTTTTTAATAATGTTTCTAAACTAGAAATGAATTGCAAAAATAAAATGCAATAAAAGTAAACTATTTACAAACATATTTTTTGTGAGCGTGTTAGGGAATCATATCAGCTATCCGACAAGTCACAAGTACCGTTAAGCTTTAATTTCATACTCAGAATTAAACAATTCGCTTAGATTGTCGATATACTGATCCACTTAAATTCTCACACAAATTTCAATATGTCCAGGATACGAATTTAGTGTTTTAGAGACTTAAACTCATTCATGTGTCCCACCTCTTGAATATACTCCCGTATCCAGATCCCAATATTCAGTCTTACAGGTGAGTATACCACAGATGATATCTGTAAAGGGGTTAAATGCAAGACCGTGAGAGCTCAGGTTAGAACTTCCGTTCAGCAGAGAGATGACGGTTCGACTTTAGGTGGGTCCCCTTTAGAGGATCTTTTTTACAACAGCAATGATTAGCATTTTTAATGTTTCATCATTTTTGTGCTGAGGGCAAGCTTTTATTTCAAGCAGCAGTAAAGTATTCTCCGGGGACTAGGCCATTGCTTTCGCAGAATCAGAAGTCCCGGGATAATACCCCAGATATCACTGAGTATAAAGACCTAGTATCTCAGAAAGAGGGATCTTTCAAACGAGATTTCAGGGGTTACCTATATATCCAAGTAGTGTTCCCCACGAAATAAGCAAGTTTGAATTTAGGTTTATATCCCGAACAAACCTACTAAATGTGTAAAAACCTATCGGCATATCATCAGCGAGACTGTTTAACTCTTTTTAAACTCTACATATCTTTAGCATACTGTAACTGTCAAGCCGATGTACTATCATTTTCCCTTTTTACACAAGCTCTTTTATGGTTTTCTATTGCTTTTGGATTTTGAAAATATCTCATGTTTTTGGATTTTTGAAATTTTTTACTGTTTTTGTATTTTTCTGAAAATATTACCCTATACCTATACTCCCCCTAAATACCAAAACAAGTAAAAAATTGACAAACCATTGCAGATTGTTTCTCAACATCATCATCTACAATGTTATCCTCATCAACGCCAATAATCCCATCCGACACCGATAAAAGCTTCATACCATTTAGTTTTAAAAGATATTTAAAACGAGTTTTATCAAATGCTTTGGTATGTAAATCAGCTTTTTGTTCGTCAGTGTGGATTTTCTCAATTCGTATCAACTTCTTCTCAAAACAATCTCGGATGAAGTGATGACGAATTTCAATGTGTTTCGTTTTAGCGTGATGAACAGGATTTTTTGTAATATTTATCGCTGCCTCATTATCAACAAAGATAGGGGTGTTAAGAAATTGCAAACCGTAGTCGCGCATCTGTTGCTGGATCCACAAGATCTGAGAGCAGCAACTGCTAGCAGATACATACTCATCTTCACATGTGGATAGAGCCACAGAGGTCTGCTTCTTACACTGCCAGGTGACCAAACGTGGTCCAAAGAACTCCCGCAGTTGTTGATTTTGCGTTAACTTTGCAGCTTCCGAAGTCGGAATAAGAATACCCTTCGAGCGTGAAATCGCCTGTTTTTGGATACCACAACCCCAATGATGGAGTTCCTTTCAGGTAGCGTAATATCCGTTTCACAATCACCATGTGCGAAGCTCTTGGGCTTGACTGAAACCGTGCTGCGAGGCACGTTGGATACATGATATTGGGTCTTAAAGCAGTTAAGTACATCAACGATCCGATCATGGAACGATACATCGTTTCATCTACACTGTCTCCGGTGAGATCTGGGTTTATCCCATGATTCGTCGCTAGAAGGGTTGAAGCTGGAGTAGATCCTGACATCCCAAATTTCTCTAAGATATCATGAACATACTTCGTCTGGTGTATGAAAATTCCCTCAGGTAGTTGATCAACTTGAAGTCCCAAGAAGAATTTCATCTCCCCCATTGATGACATTTCAAACTTTTTCTTCATAACTTTTTCAAAGTCTTTGCACAAACTTTCATTCGTTAACCCAAATATGATATCGTCCACGTATATCTGAACTATCAGAAGATGTCCGTCGACCTCTTTAGTGAAGAGAGTGGCATCCACTTTTCCACGGATAAAGCTGTTGGCTAGCAGGTGTTGAGACAATGTCTCGTACCAAGCTCTCGGGGCCTGGTGTAAACCATACAGTGCTTTGTCCAGCAAATAAACATTGTCTTTGTGGATTGGGTCGGTAAAGCCCGGTGGCTGTCCGACATATACCTCCTATTTTACCTTCCCGTAGAGAAACGCCGATTTCACATCTAACTGAAAAACTTTAAATCCCTTCCACGATGCAAATGCCAGAAAGATCCTAATTGCTTCTAGTCGAGCCACGGGAGCATATACTTCGGTGAAATCTATACCCTCCTGCTGACTAAAACCCTGGACTACGAGTCGAGCTTTGTTTCGAATAATAATCCCTCGATCATCTCTCTTGCATTTAAACACCCATTTTGTGTTAATTTTCCTGTAACCATCAGGCAAATCTACTAACTTCCACACTCCTAACTTCTCGAACTGGTTCAGTTCCTCCTGCATCGCATTGACCCAAGAATCTTCAGTAAGCGCCTCCTTATAAGTCCTCGGTTCAATCTGCGAGATAAAACAACTAAGTGAAAACTCAGTTTGTAACGGAGCAACTGTAGAATAAAACAAGTAAGCCCTTGATCAATTTGTCATCTAGTGCGGACGCCTGATTGTAATTCTCCAATGATCAATTCTTCTGGATGGTACGAAAAAGTTATCGGCATCACCTCGCCTGGAACATCTACCTCGCCTTCCAAATTTGTGACATTCTGATTTGCACCTTGTTCACTGACTGGAACTGTTTGACTTGAAATCTGATACCACTTGTTGGATCGTCGTGTGAGCCTAACGAGTCAATATGAAGAGTTCAACATCAAAAACAAAGGCGGAATCAATGAAATTGATGTAACACAGCTTGTTTTCTTCTAATTATCTTCTTATTGATTGATTCTGATCTTTTACAGATTCAAATGACAAACGGACAGCACCTCGACTCTGAATCTATGGCTTAATTCAGTTTCAAATGAACTAGACACAACCCTATTTATAGAGTGAGTGATTCCGTTTGAAGGTGGCATGGACCATTTCAAACGGAATTAACTTGGTTAATTTCATTTGAAATTGTCAATGTTACTTTCAAACGAAATTACCCATCTAAACACAAACTAACCTTAATTTCTACCCTGTTGTGTGCTAGTTTATCATATCTAGACATAAGACTCGATAAAGACGAAGTTAACAGACATTTGATGCACCAACAAGCACCAGGATGGATAGAATATCGGGACTTATGAGATTCGTCCATCACTAAAGTGCGAAGATCGTCTTGTTTCGGAATCCACAAATGATTCTTGAAATAAAGCAACCCATCGTCCTTCGTTTCAAGTTTGATCTCAAGTTGAAGTGGTAGCTCATATTTCAATAAGCCTTTGGTTACACAAGATCGTTGTGCTTGAAAGACACGAGTTTGAATATCGGATAAAGTGCGAACAAAATTAAGCCTGACTCGTTCCTTTCGATTTAGCGCATCGGTTACGACATTCGCCTTACCAGGATGGTAGCGAATTTCGCAATCGTAATCGTTCAAGAGTTCAACTCAGCATCCTTGCCTCATGTTCAGCTCCTTCTAATTGAGAATGTATTGGAGACTTTTGTGGTCGGTGAAAACCACACATTTCGTTCCATAAAGATAATGTCTCCAAATTTTGAGTGCAAAAACCACAGCTCCCAACTCAAGATCATGAGTGGTGTAGTTCTTCTCGTGGATTTTCAATTGTCTCAACGCATATGCTATAACTTTACCTCGTTGCATGAGAACACAACCAAGGCCTAGATTCGACGCTTCACAATAGACAACAAAATCATCGTTTCCCTCGGGCAAAGATAAAACAGGAGCATCACAGAGTTTTTGTTTCAGCGTTTGGAATGCTTCTTCTTGTTTAGGTCCCCACTCAAAAGGCTTATTCTTCTGAGTCAAAGCAGTGAGAGGAACCTTTATCTTCGAGAAGTTCGAGATAAACGGTCGATAATAACCAGCAAGACCAAGAAAAGAACGAACTTCTGTGGGTGTCGTAGGTGTATTCCAATCCTTAATAGCAACTATTTTGGAAGGATCCACATGAATACCCTGCTCGTTAACAATATGACCCAAAAATTGAACTTCTTTAAGCCAGAATTCGCACTTGGAGAATTTGGCGAAAAGTTGTTCCTTCTTTAGTAGTTCCATCGTTAGACGAAGGCGTTGTTCGTGATCGGCTCGAGACTTCGAATAAATGAGAATGTCGTCAATAAACACAATGATGAACTTGTCTAAATAAGGTTTACAAACCCTATTCATTAAATCCATGAAAATAGCTGGGGCATTTGTCAAACCAAAAGGCATGACAGTGAACTTGTAGTGTCCATATCTCGTGCGGAACACAGTCTTGGGAATATCTTCTTCTAGTACACGTAGCTGATGATACCCAGAACGCAAATCGATTTTGGAAAAACATGTAGCACCTTGCAGCTGGTCAAAAAGATCATCTATTCGTGGTAAGGGATATCGATTCTTGATGGTAAGCTTATTAAGCTCACGATAATCGATACACATTCAGAAAGATCCATCTTTCTTTTTCACAAACAGGACTGGAGCGCCCCAAGGTGAATACCTCAGACGGATGAATCCTTTGCCAGATAACTCTTGAAGTTGTTTCGATAACTCTTGCATCTCAGATGGTGCAAGATGATAAGGTGCTTTCGCAATCGGCTTGGCATTGGGTACAAGATCAATATGAATTTCGACTTGACAAACTGGAGGCAAACCAGGCAGTTCATCAGGAAACACCTCTGGATAATCTTGAACAATCGGAATATCTTGAATACACTTGTTCTTGCCTTTCGCCTCTGTGACATGTGCCAGGAAGGACACATATCCTTTTCGTAAATATCTTTGGGCTTTCGTGCACGACATGCGTTTTAAACCTTTCGAAGGTTTCTCGCCACAAACCTCTAAAATATCGCCAGATGAAAGAGGAATGCGAACAATCTTATCGAAACAAACCACCTCAGCATGATGCTTAGTTAACCAATCCATCCCTACGATAATATCGAAACTCCCAAGTTGCATCGGTGTGAGGTCAATAGGAAAAAAGATGGTTATCGAGGCTCAATTGACAATCGGGGATAACAGAATCAAGTACAAGAGGTTTACAGTAGCAACTTCAACAGATAAGGGTTTCCTCAGTTTAGTTCTAGGTATCGCAAGCAATGGCTCAAATGATAACGAAACAAAACTTCTATCGGCGCCAGAATTGAAAAGAACAGATGCAGGTTGATGGTTAACAAGGAACGTACCATTAACAACCTCATTGTCAGCATGCGCCTTGTTAGCGTTCAGATTGTATGCTCGTCTACAAGCGGGATTGACGTTCGCATTGGCATTCGGATTTGCAAACCTCGGACAATTGTTGCGGAAATGACCCATCTCTCCGCAGTTATAACACGAACCAGGTGGGAATCTAGCAGCATTCCCCTGAACTGGAGCTTGATTCTGACCCAGACGACAAATGTTGGCTAAGTTCCTGAGTTTACCACAAGTGGTACAATGTTTACAAACTTGCTGAGCCGCATGATGACCATTGCACCGATTGCAGTGAGGTGCGGTACCCGCATACTGTTTCTTTGCAGGAGGTTGAGCTGGTGGGTTCTGAGCATTTTGTGAAGTGACAGCAAAGTTTTGGGAAGCCTTGCGCTTCCTTGACCTCCTAGAAGACTCGCCTTTCTTACCCTTTCCCTTGTCTTGTGTGGAATCGGTCGACTGCTTCTTGTCACCCTTGCTGGTCAGTTTACCTTTTCTGACTTGAGGCTCAGTCAGGGTTGCAGCCAGTTTGATTGCTTGATGAACAGTGGTAGGATTACTACCAGTCACAATGTCTTGCACAGAATCAGGCAGATCATCGATATACATCTCAATCGTTTTCTCCAACGGGGTAACCATAGTAGGACACAACAAACTCAGTTCCTCATAACGATCCGTGTACACACAGTGTTCTCCCCCATCTTGTTTTAGATCATCGAATTCTCGTTCCAAAGCCCTTATCTCATGACAGGGACATAACTCTTTCATCATGAGAGCTCGAAGGTCTTCCCAAGTTTGTGCCATTACCACATCGGCACCCCTATCACGCATCACACCGTTCCACCATGTAAGAGCACGCTTATAAAAAACACTAGATGCAAACTCAACCTTTCGTTCATTCGAACACTGAACTTGTCTAAATGTGCTCTCCAGACTCTCGAACCATTGTAGGAGCGCAATTGCTCCTTGAGACCCAGAAAACTTTAGTGGTTTAGCCGAATTAAAAGTTTTAAAACTGCACTGAGCATTGTTGTTATTGTTGTTGTTCGCTTGATTAATTTGAGTTATTAGGTTCGGAATCACAGCAGCCATTTGTTGAGTGATAAGGGTTGCGATTTCGGCGTTCGTTTGAGGTTGTGCATCTCGTCGAGGAGGCATATTCTAAAAAGAACAAGGAAACATGAGAAACGAGTGAGATCGACAATTGGATAAACAAAAGAGGTATTGAAAACATTGACAAAACAAAAGGGAGGCGATCATTCGTTCGTTACCTCGAAAAAACAAACGACACACAGTGACTAATCAAAGTAAATGGGTCGAAATAATGTATCGTGAAGACATGCTTTAGCCTATAAGTGGACACTCACCCCAAGAGTTCCCAGGTAAGAGTGACTGGTCCGATTATGTGGATTTGTACGAACACTCTAGCCTTAGACAGAAAACCCTAGGTACAGACATCCACTCTTCCAGATTGCACGTGTTCACATTATAAGGCCCAAACTTTGACGAGATTTTGAAAACTTTGAAGGTTCAAAACCTCATAATAAATCATCTATGAAGAGATGATTGGTTTTCAAAGCGGATTTGATATTGTGTTCTCGTTGTGGTTATCACCTAAAGATAGGTGACGGTATTGTTTTAAAAATCTAAACGCAAGAAACTCGCGTTAGGGTCCTAGAAAAGTTATAGTCTAGGTCAAAGCATTACTAATGACCTAATTCTCTATAACCATTGGCTCTGATACCAACTTTTCTATCACACCCCGACCGCGTAAAACAACGAAACCATGGCGGAAACGTCGGGGAGTGGAGCGACAGAATTATTGTTTCACAACCATGGATTCAAAAAGTTTCGTTTTATTGAATTATTGAATATTTACATTGTCTTCAAGTTAAAACAAACAAGTTAAACATAATTTATCATCGTTATTAAGTCACTAAGGCCTCGTCCAGTCCTAAGTGAGCATGCATCCTATTCACAATCGACATCATTCAACACCACCTGAAACATATGTAAAAATAAGTCAGCAAAGAAATGCCGGCGAGCACATAGGTTTTGTGAGAGTATCAGGTTCATGGGTCGTTTACATGTTGAAATAACTCGTACAACTTCGTTAATCGATATTAGAAAACCTTGTGTTGTAAAATATTTGTATTGTAAAATGAATAACCAAGTCAAAACAGATTGGTTATAGTTTATAAAACCTCGAAGCCATGAATCTTAACCCAAAACATTTGTTTATATAAACCAAATCGTAAATCGTTCTCGTAAAATAACTCTTATGGTTTATATCGTTTAGTAAACATTGTTGCGTGTCCATGTTTCAAAATCGTTCGTCCAAGTGAACTAAATAACGCCACGGAATGTAATATGTTAAAAGCATTTATATATAAGAAGTACCAGCGGCGTATCTACCATGCTTTTATCACGTTACACCCGTCCCGTTATCTAAACACTAACCAAAAACCAATCGTTCGTTCAATTTGTTTAAGTCGTTCAAATCGTTTAAATCGTTCAATCGTTCAATATCGTTCAATCATTCAAAATCGTTTAATCGTTCAAAATCGTTCAATCGTTCAAAATCGTTCAGTCGTTCAATCGTTCAAATCGTTCTCGTTTTAATTGTGAAAACTAACTTTTGGTCGTCTCGTTTATAACATTCAAACCTTCGCAACTTGTCCATCGTTCAACTCGTATTAACAAACCACCAAACGGTAAGTTTACAATCAACAGGTTCAGTTGTTACCAACATAACCCCCATACATAACCATGGGTGCAGTCTGATAACGGGATTTGTCAGATCCTATGGTACCATAACCTAATACTGGTAGGCTTGGCCAAAGCTAATGAATGTCATTCGTTATGTAAATACGTCCAACAATTCCGTTCACATTATCGAAATCATTATTGTTTAATATAAACCATAGTATTCGTTTTTGAAATCGTCGTTTGAAAGCATCGAAATCGTTTAACACATATGAATCACCCCAAAACAATTGAAAACAGTAAAATAGGGGAACTATGTACTCACATTGAAGTGCTAAGTATCCTCAATCAAATGAACTTAACGAAGCTCAGGCAAACCAAGGAAATCAAGTAGCACCTAGTAATTGGATCGCCTAGTTAATAAATCGACACCTAAATTGGAAGATCGGGTAGAATGAGGTCTCGTAAACCAAATGAGTATTGGAACTCATTTGATATGGTTTAACAAAGCCTACATTCTAAATCGGAACCTATCCTAAGTGCTTACGACCCGTTACGACCCATTAAGGTAGCTTACACTACTTTAAAGCGTCGTTCGCGCAAATGCGTGTTTGAGGCGCCTAACCAGTCCTATGACAAGTATTATATGCCCTAACATGTTTAAATATGTTGCATAATCAGTTTAAGTGACAAAAATTAAGTTACATATGCTTAAAATCCAATTATGCATGAAAAGGGCATTTTGGTCATTTTCCTAAGGCATATAAACTACCTATCATACAACTAATTAAACTAAGTGACCATAAGGTATAACCTCGGAAGGTTATTCCGTATACAACTATGGTCACCAAATATGCTTGGTCGGATCCTAACGATCGACCAAACGGGTAGGGTTCGAAAGTCTAAGCGGTTGTCAAGACCGCTTGACTTACGACCCTAAACAAGCACTAGACTAAAAGTGACGAGTTAAACAAGTTAAAACATGTTTAACTAAGTTAGAAAACAAGTTTGATATCAAAACAAAGTGTTTTGATACCCAAAAATAGCTTCGTTGCAAAATACGCATAAACACGTATTTTGACCGAAACATTGACTAGTCACTTCGACTAATTAACGTGGTAATCAGTAGGTATTGTCACAAGGGACTATAACCATCGTGATTACGCTCACGTTGCAAAGTTCAAACGAACTTTGTGTTGACCAATTCATGGTCAAAGCAGAAAGTCAAACACTGTTTGACTTTCACGCTTGAAAAGCATAAAAAGCATGAAAGAAGGTTACAAAAGGTCCAAGCAAGGAAGATTTGATTCAAAATACTCAGGTATGAAGTGTTAAACTTCAACTTAGAGCAGAATTGAATCAAATGTGTGAGGAATGTGAATGAAGCAAGTGGGTATTTATAGAAAGTATTGAGTTAACAAGATTTTGACAAGTGTTTTTGCAAGAATCAAGGCTCAATCTCAACCCTATACTTGTGCCCATAGTTTACAATACAAGGGGAACTCAATAACAAGCTCATTGTATCCAAAATCTAGGGTTAAAACCACTGAATTCAGCTGCAAAGACCAAATTCAATGTTTCTGTGCTGGGTATCAGTCGCGGCCCGCGAAAACAGGTAGTCTGGGCTTCGCCCCCCGCCTAGACAACTTTGACAGATTGTTAGTTTTAGTCCCTGCATGTCCAAAACCTTGATTTTGATGCATTTTTGACGCGTTTAAGCCCCGTTAACCCAATTTCAAGGCTCCACAATGAAGTTAAAGCATAGGGAACATAAAATACGCTTGAAAACATCTCGGATGTCGGTTCGTTTGGTCGTACGGTCACGTTATTCGGTTAATTACGACGAAAACTCGAACGGACGCAAAAACGATCCAAATTACACGACGAATGGTATTTTTGCATTCCAATCACTAGAATAAAATATTTTAATGATTTCAAAAATTTTTGGATGTCCGGATATGTTAAGAACGTAAGTTATGCGCGAAAATGCAAACTTATGCACTTTTTGACGCTTTTAGTCCCTATTGATCAAATAAGTTTATTTTCGCATACCAAACCCCTCAAAGTCTATTTCTAAGCTATGTAAAGGATATTTAAGGTATGTTTAGCTTATGATCAACTTCTGGAATGTTCGTTACTATACGAATCGGCATAGTTTCGCAGTTTGACACAAATAGTCCATGCGATCGAATAAACTTGTTTTCGACACACCAAACGATCTAAAACTTATTTCTAAGTTATGTAAAGGTTATTTAAGGTATGTTAAGCCTATTTCACTATTCCGAAGTGTTTTTCGTGTTAAACTGATTACGTTTACGCATCAGTTTGCGTATAACTTTCAAGAAAGCGATTTAAAGCTTGAAATCGAACTAGAATCAAATCGTAAAATCGTCAAACACAAATACCCAAATATTAACACCAAAACACATCGTTTCATTGATAAACGATATTGTTTTACATCGTACATCATTCACAGAGCACAGTTATCACATATACAAGCAAGTAAATGCAACATGTCACATATATCTCATGTTTGTTCTTCCGTGGTATCAGAGCTCAGGAGGAGGAGTTCTGCAGATTTCAGCCTGATTTCATCTCATTTTCTTACTTCTACACCTTCTTTTATCAATTGAACAAGTTTTAACGGTTAAAATGGCCTGAATTTTTCACAACATAAGCAAAACAGTGTTTTAACAAACCCTTGAGAATATTAGATCAAAATTAAAAGTAAAACTGATAAAAATGGACTAAAAACTTAATTTCGCTTGAATGAACCTTTTGATTCCGCTTGAAAAGTTGAAGTAATTTCAAGCGAAATAAGTGATTCCGCTTGAAAACATATTTTCTTTTGGTGATTTCGCTTCAAATTGCTTATTTTGCTTTTGAAAATTTCTGATTTCGCTTGAAAGCTGTGTGTAGGTGATTTCACTTGAAGTTCATATTCCGCTTGAGAGTATCTGTTTTTGTGAAAAAGTTTAGCGAATCATGGAAGAAGAGTTTTATAATGCATTTGCTACATCTTCAACTAGTCCAGCTACCATTGCTCATAACATGAACTTGGAAAACGAAACTGGAACTTTACAAAACCCCCCCGAAACTTATGGGAATTGAAGAGTACCATGGTTGGAAAAATCGTTTTGAGAATTGGGTTCAGACAAACCATCTGAGAGCTTGGGAAAGCATTGAAACAAAATATGTTAGACCACAGACTGCTTTGAAAGTTGATAAAATCATTTCAGAATTCACAGACAATGAGAGAGACAATTATAAAGGAGAGAAAATGATGATTAGTCTTTTACAACAAGCTGTCAAAGAAGACATCTTTATTTTGCTTCAGCATGATGGTAGTGCATTTTGTATTTGGGAGGCACTTGAGAAGAAGTTTGAAGGAAGTACTGAAATGCTCAAGAGTAAAGCATCTCTACTGAAAAAGGAGTTTGAGTTGTTTACAAGTATGCCAGGGGAGACTACAAAGACTCTTATTGAGAGATATTGTCATCTTGTGCGTACCATGTCTCAGTTGAAAATTACTAAAACTCCAGCAGAATGGGTTGAAAAGTTAGCTGACGCATTACCACAGAAAGAATGGGGTACTTATCTCATGATATTAAAGAATTCTGGAGAATTTAGCAAATTGTCAATTGGACAGTTTATTGAAAAGCTTGAGGCACAGGATCTTGAACAACAAAAGATTGCCAGAATGAACAGCTCAAGCAATCAACAAGACATCAAATTGTACTATAAAGGAAATGTTCAAACTGTTGAAGCAAGTCCAAAGATCCAAACCGCTTTTAGTGTAGGAAATTCATCAGGACCAGTCAGTCAAAGTTCAATCAACACCAGTGGATTTTCAAATGTCAATCCTCCAAGTGTTCAAAGTGAAAATGTTGGTAATGGACATATGATTCAGTGCAATGTTGCATTGCATCTTCAAAATGGTCAAAATTTTTCTGAAGAAGTTGTTAAAAGTCATATGGCATTATTGGTTACTGCTTTGGAATCTTATGAAGGATTGATTGCTGGAAGAATTGGTAATCCTATGCTAACAAAGGAAGAT
Organism: Helianthus tuberosus; assembly: GCA_030545235.1. Lineage (NCBI taxonomy): Eukaryota > Viridiplantae > Streptophyta > Magnoliopsida > Asterales > Asteraceae > Helianthus > Helianthus tuberosus. The sequence continues at coordinate 78,189,769 of CM060417.1, read as the reverse complement.
TACGATCAGATCGATGCAGAAGAATTGGAGCTCATGGACATCAAATGGTGTCTAGCTAGTGTCTTGAGAAGAGCTGAAAAGTTCAAAATGATTACAGGAAGAAATGACTTTTTGGATGCTCATGTTTCAGCTTTGGGTTTTGATAAATCTAAAGTTACTTGTTTTCGATGCAGGGAGAAAGGTCATTTCAAGAGAGAGTGCAAAAATCAGGATACTAGTGGAGCAAAGAATTCTTTTGGAAAAGATGATTACTATCGAAAAGCAATATATCAACAAATCACTCATCAACCGCATCAACAAAAAGAATCACAAACTGCACATGGGAAGATGATTGAAGATACAAATAAGAAAGCTTATTTTGGTATCATTGATCAAGATGATGAGAAAATGGCTCCAGGATTTAGCTGGGATAAGTTTGTGAATGAGAATGGAGAGTTTAAAGCTTTCATTGCTCAAATTGTTCAAAAGCCAGAATTGATCAAAGAATGGATAGCAGTGTTATCTGATGAAGAGAAAAGTCAAGATGAAGAATCTGTTTCTTTTGAAAACAGTTCAACAGATTCTAGTGATGATGATGAAGATATTGAACAGATAAACATTGGAAAAACTCATTTATCTTCTGACAGTTTTGAATTTTATTTTGCAGATAAATTGAAGATACTTAAAGAGAGAAAAATTGCAAAAGAAATAAAAGAAGTAAAGGTTGTTGAAAAGATTGTTGAGGTAGAAAAGTTAGTTGAAGTAGAGAAGATTGTGGAGATTGAAAAGATTGTTGAAATCACAAAACCTTGTCTTACATGTTTGAAATCTTGCAAACAATGTGAAGATAAAGATGAAAGGTTTAGTGAGCTTGAAAAGTTGAAAGAGAAGTTGTTTTTTGATGTCAAGAATGTGAAAGAGTCTTACGATGTTTTGAACAAAACTGTGAATAGTTTGCAGAAGACAAACTCTGAACGAGAAGATGCTTTGAAAATGGTGAATGCAACAATGATGTCCAAACAAAAGGAGATCAATCACTACATTGAAGAGTGTGCTAAGTTGAAGCATGAGTTGGAAACCGAGAAAGCTGAAAATGAAAGAATCAGACGATTACTAAGAAGTTATTCGAGTTCTGATTACTTAATTGACAGAATTTATCCAACTGTTGCAGGTTTTGAAGTGTTTGAAGATAAGAAGTCGAAGAAAAAGGATACTGGTAAGAAACAAAGTGTCAGTTATAACAAGTGTCCACCTCCAATTTGGGAAGGGTATTCGTCTAGAAAACCAAATGAGGAACAAGTAAAAAAGGCAGTCAATATAAAGTTGGAGTCTGAGATAACCGATCTTTTACCAGACAATATTGACATCACGTTCACAGCGTCCGACACAGATCATGAGTCTGAGTTAATAAAAAAGATGGTCGATCAGGTGTTGGATAAGGATGAGGAGTCAGAGTCAAAGTCCGAGTCCGAAAGTTCATGTTTGTCAGTCAGGAGATCGAGTTCGTCTGAAAAGAGTTCAAAGTCGTCGGGAAAACGGGTTTATAGTAAAGAATTTTTGTTGTCAAAATCTAATTTGAATGACGAAACATTTGAAGTTGCATATACTTTGAATGATTCTGACAAATTATATTTTGATAAAGAATTTCCAATAAGAGGTGTCAAACCTGACATGATCAAAAAGGTTTTCAAATTGACAGAAATTAATATTTCTGAAATAAAAGATGTAAATCTTAATGATAAACCTAAAAAATACACCTCAATAGTTCAACAACGTTTAAACAAGAAAAAGGGTTACAATTCTGGTTCTGGTTTTCAAAAGAAACCAAACCATAATGGTAATTTCAAAAGAAAAGGACTTGGTTTTATTCCACCTGAAAATTATAAAGTTGATAAAACTTTTAAAACAAATACCAAATTTGTTTCAGGGACAAATTGTGAAGAAGAAGAAGCAAATAGCTCATTCTGGAGACAGTCAAATCAGGAATTTCTTGCTGAAAAGAAGAAAACTGAAGCTCATCAGAGAAAAGAGAGTAGAACCTGTTACAGATGCAATGAAGTTGGTCATATTGCATGGAACTGTCCTAAGGCAACCAACACAAAATAGGGAGTTTCAGAAAAACTTAAAGAAATAGTTGTTGATAAAACCGAACCACCAACTGAAAGGTTTAAAGTGTTTAAAAACTCTACATATGAAGTTGGTGAGTGTTCGATAAGGTTTTACAAGAAAAGGGGAAATCTTGACAATAAAAAATGGATTGTTAAGAAATCAGATGTAAAATCTGGCGATGAATCTGATTCCACAAAATCAGAGGAGCCACATGTTGTTAAAAATGGTGAAAACTCAGTTCCTCCATTGGATGATGTTCATTTTCCACCATTGAGGGCTGAGAATTTAAAATCAAAAATTAGAAAAGTTGAGATCTCAAATCAATTTTATTCTGAAAAGAATGAATTTAATATTGAGAAAGCGTTTAATGGAAATGTTAAAAGGATTTTTGGGAAAATGGTCGAGGGAAAAGTCAAAGGGGTAAAGGATTTTTACGAATCTAAGAAAGCAACTTACAGTCCAACCCCAGGTGAAGTTGAGAAGGTCACATCCAAGTTTAGTCAGGCTTGGATGGCAGTTTTTCACAAGTAAAAACCTGACTTGCCGGAGCTCCCAAGTTTGTAATAGTGGAGCAGGAATCGGCATCATTTTCGATAAAATTTATTTTTGTGAATGAATCTAAAAAATTGTTAAATTTTACAGGTTGTGAACAGTGCCGGAACTCTCAGGTTGGTAAGTGAGGAGTAGGTATCGGCATATTTCCTGAGAATTTTATTAATGAGATCTTTGAATTTTCAAGATTAATCAGGGACATTAAATTGTACTTGATTTATCTTTCATACATATGGTTGAGGAACAATATGATGAACCCCTAATCTACAAGTGGTAAAATCAGCAAAACTTATTATCCGGAAAAATCATTTTGGTTAAAACAAACTTAAGTGTTTTGAAATCATAATGAGAAAATAGTTTGTTGAAAGGGGGAGTTCTGATTGTTTATGCCAAGTGGATGGCAAATTGAAGTGATTCGATATAAGTTGTCACATTACTTGTACAGTTTGTTTTCAAATTTCCTTAAATGATTTTGAATTTTAGGGGGAGTAAGAATTTTTCAGAAAATCCAAAAACATTTGAAAATTTGAAAGAGACAAAAACATGATAAAATACAAAATGAGTTTTGGTGTCAAAAAGAGGAAATGATAGTACATCAGTAGACAGTTACAGTATGCTAAAGAAATGTAATGTTTAAATAGCGTTACAGTATATTCAAGAAGTGGGACACATAAATGAGTTTAAGTCCTTAATACACCTAATTCATATCCTGAATTAGTTGAAATTTGTGTGAAAATTTAAGTGGATCAGTATATCGGCAATCTAAGTGAATTGTTTAATTCTAGATGTGTAACTAAGCTCAACGGTACTTGTGACTCGTCATAAACTGATATGATCCTCTTACACAAACTCGCAAAAATATTGTTTGTAAATATTTCTTTATTGCATTTCATTTCTTTTCAAAAATAAAAAAAAATTTTAAGTGTGTTTTAGCATAAATTTTGAAAAATCCAAAAAGATTTTTGACAACTGGTGTTAAAGAGCCGATTTTCAAAATTCCAAGTGCTAAACATGATGAGCATGTGGTGAGGGGGAGCTTGTGTTTAAATGAGAAAAGGTTTTGAATATTTAATTACAAGTGGTTCATCAATTATTAACATTGTTATATCATTCTGGATAAATTTGAGGAGGAGTTTGGTTATATAAATTTGTCAAAAGTTAAATTTGTGAAATTTATTGTGAGGTAGAGGATGTGCAGGATAGCCTGGATTCTGAAGTCTGAGTATAGAGCCAGGACACGATCCTGATCCTGTGATAGACAAATTATGATCAACATCCGAAGGTAGATTGTTCGAGGAGAGTCTGTTGATGCTAAAGAGGAAAAGAGATACTTTGAAGAGAAGCCTGAAGACTGATAAAGACTGAAGACGTTGAAGACTCGACACTTAAGACTCGTCAACATCCGGGGGGGAGTCTGTTGGTGCATACGTCTGTCGACTTCATCTTGTATCGAGTCTTGCATTATTCATGGCACGAAGTTCAAGAAATCAAGTCAAACTGCTTATTTCGCTTGAACTTGTAATTTAACTTGAACTGATGATTTCGCTTGAGTGCTGATTTCGCTTGTAATGTGATTTCGCTTGAGTCTTGTTCAAGCGAAATCAGGTGTCTATAAATAGATGATAGGTTCATTTCATTTGAAGGAAAATTAGGAAGAGTGTTTCCGACGGCGAAGCTCTGTCGATGTGTCTTCAGAATTGTAATAGTATCAGAATCGATATAAAAGACAGTATTAAGTGATATCTAGCTGAATCAAACTCATCATGTCTGTTTCCACCTTTCATTTTGAGTAGAACACCTCTGATCGACTCATTTCGGGTCCAATAACGATCCTACATACGACAAAAAACCTCGTAGACCGGTAGTTTTAGTGCGGGGGGCTCGGACGCACGATGCCAAATTAATACAAACGACGAGCCCGAATTTGACAAAGAAGAGTACGCGGTTCGAGAGGAGGAACGTCCCCCGGGCAGGGACAAATCAAAAAAGGAGGTGGCTGCAAAAAAAAAAAAGCCGCAACGGGGGGCGGTTCCAAAATGGACGAGTTTATGGCCTAGTTCAAAGCGTACACTGAGGTCACGGCCCAAAAGGCAAAAGCGAAGGAACGCGAGGTGGAAGAACGGGTTCGGTTGAAACAAGAAAAGAACGAACTAAAAGAATCGAAGATAATGACAACCGATACAGACAATTATCCCGAAGAAAAGCTAGCGGTTTTAAAAAAATGCAAGAAAAGATCATGAAAAAGTGGGGTAGTTCTTAGGATTTTGAGTTAAATGCCATTTAGTCCTTGTGGTTTGGGCCATTTTGGCAGTTTAGTCCAAATGTTTCATTTTTCGTCTGTGGGTCCAAAAAAGGTTTCACCGTTGTCATTTTACTCCACTGGGTTAACTTCATCCATTATTTCTGTTAACAAGAAAGACAATTTGGTCATTTTATATGGTCGAATTGCCCTTCTAGTTCACATAATTACATATAAAATGACCGAGTTGCCATTCTCGTTAACAGAAAAAATATTTGAAGTTAACCCAGTGGACTAAAATGGCAAACATTTTTGGACCCACAGACGAAAAATGAAACATTTGGACTAAACTGGTAAAATGGCCCAAACCATAGGGACTAAAATGGCATTTAACTCTTTATTTTTTTAGGTTATGTTTTTTTTAAACTTATGTAATGTTTGGTTTTTAATATTATGTAATGTTTGGTTTTTAATATTAATGATTTTATTTTTATATCTTTTTTAATAAATGTTAAAAAAGTAGATGAAATTAAACAAATAAATAAATTAACTTGGTGGGGTAGACTCATCATCAATTTCCTTAGTTTCATCCTTGGAGAGGCATCCTCCAAAAACTATGACGTGTCGCTTTATGTGGAGGGTAATCATCCAAAGATGAGCCTCAACCATACTGAGTAGCCTTAGAGAAAAAGGATCAATCCATTGATTGTATTTGATTTATTATATTGCTACTACTTTACCATTTTATTCATACATGAAGTTGGGTGAGAATGAAATTTTGGTTTTTTTTTATCATACTGTTTTACAAATGGTTATGCTTGATCATATATTTATCCTATAGGGATATTTGAGCATTTAGCGAGCCGATCTCAAATAGCTTACGAACGGCTTGAATCGTTTACAACCTTACTCCAAGCTACAAACTTGTTCGTTTACAAGAAAATAAGTAGTTTTGTTCCATTTAAAGAGTTTATTAACTATATATGAATTTAGAAGGCTGATGAATAGCGAATGCATGTGATTGGTCGGTTGGATTCGGTAGGCCACATGGCAAAAAGCAGTTAGACTACTACAAAATTATATTTTTTTCCAGAGATATTAAAATGTGTATTTGGGATTTGATTCAAGGATTAAAAAAATGGTTGGTCTAGTGGTTGAAGAGCTCACCTACTTGCTCACCTACCCATGTATAATCCTTGAGATGTTTTCTTATTCCGGAATTGTTTTTTAGTATTTTTCTCCCCAAAATACAACGAATTGTAAAACTTCAAATGTGTTTTCTCCAGCCGTGAAACGTAGGTAATAAATCTAGTTTTACATCAAATCTTAAATTAATAAAGTTTATCTAAATTACACACATGTATATATACATGTAAAGTTATTATAAACCACTAGATTATTATAAGAACAAAAAGAGTAAATCTAAGTTAGTTTATTTCATTTTTTATCAATAGTTTATATTTTTTTTTTAATATTTTGTGTTTCTTACATACAAATAGTTAGGGTGGAGGGTATAATAAGCGGGGAGTTGAGCGGGGAGTATAAGTCACCGATCGGTGACTATACCGAGTGATTGAGGGTGTTCGGTGAGTTGGAGAGGGGTGGGGAATTCGGTGAGTGTTTACCGAAAAGAGGGGAGAGTGATTGATGTGATTTTTTGACCGTTTTCCCATTTTTTGAACATTATTTTTTGACCGTTTGATTTTTTTATATAAAACCCATATTTTCAATCAATTTAAAACACACAACTCTTCTCGAGATCAAGTGAAATGTCACGAAAACCTTATGAGAGATTATTTTGTCGAGGAGCCCGTATTCAACGAAGAGGTTTTTCGTCAAAGGTTTCGTATGTCCAAAAGGTTGTTTTTAAAAATTTTGAGTGGCGTGCAAGAGAATAACTCGTGGTTTCAAGACGCCGCGAATGCTAGTGGTAGGAAGAGTTTTACATTGATTCAAAAAGTTACTTCGGCGATTAAGCAACTAGCAACCGGTAACGCTCCAGACGAGTTCGATGAGTATTTAAATATGTTCACAAGGACTTCCCGAGAAAGTCTAGAATATTTTTGCGAAACGGTATATAATTTATACGCTTCCGAGTTTTTACGTAGACCTACTAGCCACGACGTTGCGCTCTTGTACCAAACTCATGAGGAGAAACATCACCTTCCTGGGATGTTGGGTAGTCGTGATTGTACACATTTTGTTTAGAGAATGTGTCCAACGGAGTTGCGGGGTCAATATATGAGGGGGGATCACAGTCACCCGACAGTTATGCTCGAGGCGGTGGCCTCTCAGGATTTATGGATTTGGCATGCTTTTTGTGGTCCAGCAGGTTCACAAAACGACATCAACGTGCTCCAACAATCCCCGTTATTTCTTACTGAGCGAAATGGAACTGCACCAAAATGCCCATTTTACGTGAACAACCATTTGTACAAGCGTGGATACTATCTTACCGATGGAATCTACCCTACTTGGTCCGTGTTTGTAAAATCATTTCCGTATCCTCATATTGTGAAAGAAAAGAAGTTCAAGAGGCAACACGAGGCGGCAAGAAAAGACGTGGAGTGGACTTTTGGTGTTTTAAAGGCAAAATGGCATATACTTCATCGCCCGATGCGTGCTACGAGTGTTAAAAAAATTAGGATGGTCGTATATGCGTGCATTATTATGCATAATATGATTCTAAAAGACGACGGAAACACGATTGCACCGGTACATATTCGGGATCCTCCAGTCGAGCCCGTTTTCGAAGACACTGCTTATAACGAGCTCATTGATGAAGATACGCATTATAGACTAAAATATGATCTTGTGGAGCATCTTGGAGAACAAGATTTACCCCACCTTTTAGTGGATTCCGGCGACGAATAGTTAAATTAGTTTTTTTATAAATTTATTTTTATATTTTAAATTAGGTTTTTTTTTTTAAATTTATTTTTATATTTCAAGTTAGGTTTTTTTTATGTAATGCGTTTTTTAATTAAAAGTACCTTTATTTACATTAAAATATGTTTTATTTATTTATGAATAATTTCTAGAAAATAAAAAATATATAACTCAAACACCCTAGGGTGATTGACTATACCATCTGATTGAGTGCAAAATGGGGAGTGGAATGAGGAGTTGACATTACATAATATTATTGGATAGAATTTCACTCAAACACCCTAGGGTGATTGACTATACCCTCCACCCTTAATTATGTACATACAAAACTATCAAACTAATTTGTTCATATATGTTTTAGTTTTATTCCGTTTATCATACGTAGGTTATCTATACTATATATAATGTATAAAACAAGAGTATTTTAAAATACCCATAAGTAGGGGTGTGCAAAAAACCGAATTAACCGAACCATAACCGAATTAACCGACAAAACCGAACCAAATAAAAAACCGGTGGGTCGGTTAATGGTTTTTTCGAAAACCGAAAGTAGCGGGTCGGTTATGGTTATCATTTTTTCCATACCCACCATAACCGAACCGAACCGACATGTAATAAATCTTTGAAGGATTTAGGATTTTTCACCATATTTTTAATATCTGATGTTTTTGACTGAAGATTTTTAGTAATTTTGGGTTTTTCATATCATTTTGTGGTTTTGTTTGAATGTTTATTTGAATTTATAGAATGTATTATATCACTTTATATGAATATTCGATAATAATTGGTATTAATATTATAGATTATATGTATTTTTAATACAATATAATATACGAATATATACAAACATGCAATAACAATATATTCCATTTTAAAAAAAATTAAACTATTTTTAGCTAAGCTAAATACACGGTTAACCACCCATAACCGACCCGCTATAACCATCAAAATCGAATAACCATAACCACCATAACCGATCGGTTATGGTTATGGTTATCTAATAACCGACATCGCGGTTATGGTTATGGTTTTTGGTCAAAACCGACCCAAACCGACCCATGCACACCCCTACCCATAAGTTAAGAAATTTTTTGTTTAATGCATAAGGTATAAACACTAATTACATTTTAATCTCTCATCTTAATTACATTTTATTGCCCTCATCTTTACCAAAATTATAGATAATTAGTTAGTAGTTACACTTTATCCCTTTATAAAAACTAACTACCACCACGATTTTTAAACCATCATAATTTCTTGCACGATAATATTTATCGAGTATAGTATTGCTATAGTTTTTCTAATAAAAAAATGATATGTTATGTGATTGACAATGTCTAAGGATGAGCAATAACGGAATTGTTAACCAAAACCGATCCGACAATAGACGAAACCGAACTGAAATTAACCAAAAAACTGAACTAACTGAAAACCGACTAACAGAAACCCAAAGTAACCAAAACCGGTTATCGATTCTTTTATACCCTCAGTTTACCAAAATTAACCCAACCGAACCGAACCATTCATATTTTCATATATTTTTGCTTTTATACCTCTATTTCATGTATTTTATATTTTATACCTTCATTTTATGTATTAATCTTTCCATTTCATGTATTTCTAAACAAAAGTTTTAACCCGAATTTGGATTTGGCTAACCGTTAAACTAACCGAATAAACTGAACTGATTAACCGAGAATCGATTGTTAATAGAATAGACTAACTGATGACTTCGGTTTCGGTTGATGATAAGAACCGCATCAACCGAACAATGCACATCCTGACAGTGTCTGTGTTTCCCGTCGCATCGTGCAGGCACCTTTCTAGTATACATAAATGAACAACAAATAACATACAACTCACTCTGGAGCCGAGTTCGGGCTTGGAAAATTATTAACGAGTTGAGCGACTCTTAATTAGACGAGTGATTTGGACGAGCTTGGGCTTGGTCCTAAACAAGACCCGCAAATTAAACAATGGTACAAAATGACAACAAACCATACAGTTCTTTCATATATTGAACTTAAAGATATGTTTGACTTGAAAAGTCAGGATATTGTTTCCGGGATCAAATAAACAAAAATTATCATATATAACCGGAATTTGAAACAATTCTTTTCCCCATTATATTTGAACAAAATCAAGATCAAAACAACCCTGGCAAACCAAATTATCATATAAACAACAGTCTTGATTCTTGAATCTTGAATACGGTCAAAGTCAAATTGGGTCAATGTCAAATCGAGGCTTGAACGAAAACATTACTTACAGCTTTATAAAGTTTTTGAAACAATACGTACCCAAAAGAAACCATCCAACAAGAACAAATGCAAAGAATGCCAAAAAAGTAAGAAAATGAACACCTCCAAAAGTGATTCCCGCAAACAATATGATCACAAACGGGGCATAAGCTTGAATCATGGATGCCGTTCTTACCCATCGTCCTTTCAGCAGAATCAATACTGCGATATTAACCACGTTCCAACCACCCCCCTCAAACTCCATCCGGTTCAGATTATTAGCCACAAACGAGTGACAATTGCAAGTCAAAATGTTATACGTTCGGTGTTGATATTCTTGTGTACTCTTTCTCAATGCAGAATCCCACGTGCTTAAGTTCTGGTTCTGGTTCTGGTTTTGGTTTCTTCCGGATTCTACAAGATTGTATTCTTCTTCATTTTTGTTCATGGAGAACTGTAAACGAACACAAACAAACAAACACATATTGAAGGCATAATGTGAAACGTCTTCAAAACCGTTCAGTAACGAAAGAAAGTACCTTTTCTTTGTTTATTTGGACGTAACGAGCCACGGATCCAAAAGTGAAGTTATCAACACACACGAAATTTGGTCCTGCAAAGTCAAGGATAACTCCGTCCTCTCGGGATATACCAATATGACCGACAAAAGGAAGGAGCCATGAAACAACAGGAAGTGGGGTCCATACAATGCAGCATGGAAAACGAGCTCTCGACGGGTCAATTTGCATGTTAAGCGTTGGAATGTTTTGTTCAATCATCATTGTATGGTCAAGTTTTGTATCTGATTCCATTGCAGGATCTGCACACAATTAACAATCTGAAAGATGGATAATGCATCAACCATGCAACTTTAATACTTTCTTATTAAATGCTATAACAGTAAGTAAATTAACCTAAATATTAAAGAGATACAGACAGTGAGATATTTGTTGAAATTCTTGCAGGAGATTCACAAACAAACCTGAACGGGGCATGTTTGTGCTCGTTCATTTAACTCTAACCGTACATGAACAATTAAACACACAGATCTTCTTGTTCATGTTTGTTCGTTAAGAAAATGAACATGTTTGTGTTCGTTAACATTCTAAGCGAACAGTTCATGAATACAAAGGAACAAATATAAGTTAACTTTTGTATTAATGTTTAAATGAATGTTCACCAACATAAATGAACGAATGAAGCAGTCTGTTCATTTATCAAATAAATGAACATAAACGAACCTCCAACCGAACAGCTGGCTGAACGTTCGGTTCATTTACACGCCTATCTATCTAATTTGTCGTTCTCAATCTCACTTAAATTGATGAAATAAAGCATTCTAATCACTTATATCAACATTACCAGTTGTATTATCCGTAAGAACATCAATAACTGCCGTAATTTTATACTTTACTAATCAATGAAATACAATTTGTTCGATTCCAAATCTTCACCGCTTACAAAACATTTGAAATACAAACCAAACATTCGCTGATTTTACTGAAATTTGCAATTGAACAGATATAACATGACGAAACATATTGAATTTGAGACAAGAAACATGAAGAAATGATTTATGTGAGTACCTTTGTTAGGCTCTGCAAACCCTAGAACGGAAGTTATGAAGATGCCCAAATCCAGGAATTGAGGTACGTTAAAAAGTCAAGATCATGCTTTGACCAAGTAACATCATTCCTTTTGGTAATGTTAGACGACGCGTAGTGGAAAACACCTCATTTTTTGGTGTTTTGCGTTATTTGGTGGTTCAGTAAGTAATGGGGTATTATGAGACGTTTTTCTAAAACGAGTGTAGTGGGGATGTGAGCATCGTGGGGCATTATGTTAAAAGAGATGTAAAAAATTAAATAAAAAAACCATCAAAAGAGGGTATTGGACAACCAAAAAAAAGAAAAGTTGCCATTGCCCAAAGAAAAGAGTGGGGGGCGTGGAAAAAAGGACGCTTCTTGGAATTTTGTTTTTGGAAAAAACGTCCAAGGGGGTGGTTTGGGGGCGTGGATGGGGGTGGTTTTGACATAAAACGCCCAAAATTTTCCCCACTACAGGTGGTCTTATTAAATTCCAACCCCACATTTTCATCAGCGTAAAGGTTACTTTTCTTATACAGTGGATAATGTGATTGGACGTGAAGTGGCAAAGATCACGTCTTATAATGCCCCGTACATCGTCTCTTGGACGTGATCTTTAGAAAATTGTTGTTGACGTGATTGTGAAAACGCTAGTGAAGAAAATTGAGGGGCTTGATCTTTAGGGCCGGTCCAAGCTTTTTGGATGCCCAAAGCGAAACTAAAATTTGAGGCCCTTTTCCGAATGTCGTTATAACACCTTAATTTAGAAAGGAAACATAATTTCTCAAGAAGCCAATTCATAACTGTTGTCATTTGTTGACTTTTGAGTTCAAAATGCTAAAAAAGCTTGTTTGTAGAGAACTGTGTTTGCAAATTAATTTACTAAAAAACTCTCGTGCAACATATAGCTCACTCTTTTTTTTATTGAATACAAACAAAATCATTAGGGGTTAATTAACAACATAAAAAACATAACAGTAAACTATAGAATCAAATTTGACCCAAATAACAATCTTAGTAACTGATCAACAATATAGGAAAATTAAATAAGGATAAATTACACTTTTCGTCCTTTACGTTTATACCGGATTGCAATGGATGACCTTTAACTTTAATAATTACAGTCACAGTCCTTTATTTGGAAAACTCGTTACACATTTCGTCCTTTAGTACTAACCAGGTTAAAAATTTAAGTTAAGTCAGGTCATGTGCACCTCATGTGAGGGCAATTCTGTCTTTTCACACTTTGTTTCTTCTCCTTTATGAAATTGTAACACCCTTTTTATTTGAACGGAATATAATTAATAATTATATTGATTAAGGTACAAATCAGAGTTTGTTAAAACTTTTACATGTTTTAAGGACCATACATACTTGTTGTAATACCAAAACATTGTACAATAGTGCATAACAAGTTAAAAGTTAACCCTTGTAGTAAACTAACCACTAGTTTAAGGGATTTAAAACATGATTAACAAAAGCATTTACAACATAATAAAGTTCTAGACATAGTTATATTTAGTGCGGAAGCTTCAAAATGCGTGTTCGGTTCTTGACAACAAACTTGATCACCATCCGGGAGAACCTCATCATACCTAGGGTCAAACACTAAAACATTAGTTTTGACATCAATACATTACGTATAAACGAATTCTAACATCGCAAAATAACAAACAAAATACAAGTTTTTCTGGGTTCCACCGTAACTTACGGTGTCACCGTAAGTTACGGTAGACCCTGAACAATCCTGGTCTGCCGTAACACAGGAAGTATTCATCGTAAGACTTTAGACTTCCACCGTAAATTACGGTGGGACCGTAATTTACGGCGGGCTCTGCATTCTTGCCATTTAACCATTTTTCAACTTTAAAAGATCATAACTTTCTACTCGTTAGTCCGTTTTAACCGATTCTTTTTCCTACGGGTCCGTAATAAAATTTCGGACCCGACCACGTAAATTTCTCATTACGGAAACCGAGGTACCGACAATCGGTTCACAATTTCCTCATTTCAAATTATCCAACCCATTAGTGTGAGTGCATAGCACCTCTTTTCCATTCTTAAAACCTTTTAGACATATTTACCCAATTTCCCGGGCTCACATACTTGGTGTATTCGCACCATTCCATGGCTTTGCGTTCCCTTAGGCTAAATACTTGTTTCTTCGGAATTCAAGCATTCCGTTTCAAACGACACTTTCGTAGAGCTTCTATTGTTTGACCCGATTTCCCGGGTTCTTAGACTTAAATTAATATAACCAATTCAATAGCGTGGTATAATCCACCACTTAACGAAATATGAGACTTTCAAGTCTCTATTCTCATGATTCTTTTAAAAACATCTTTTGACCCGTTTGGCTATTTAGTGAAAACTATCACTTTGTTGACATGCCAAACTAAATTCCAAGTCCTTATTTTGACCCGTTTAATGGTCGAGTGTACTTCGCCACTTTAACGACACATCAAACGCATCCTTTATTCTACAACATCATTTACATATCAAACCAAAGCATTTAAGCATAATTTAACGGGACTAAAGCCACGTACCTTTAAAGCACACCTTTTCCTCGAGTATCACCTCCGGCGTGTCCACTTGACGTTCCGGATTCCTTGCCTAAAGAGTTCAATTCATAACAAGATTAGAACTCTTTCATAAGCTTTAACGCATTAATTCATAACATATACAAATCTGCGTTTTTAGCAATCTTTAACATTTTAACCCTCATTTAGGCGTTTTATCAAACACCTTGCGGGTCAGATTTCTACATGATCTAAACCAAGTTCATAACTTGAAATTATCACTCAAATTAACTTCAATTAGACAATATACACATATTTTAACATCAACAATTTCAGAGATTAGCTCAACATTTCAGTTTACACTAGAACAAGAATCTTAATCCTAGTGTTTATCAAGTTCTACTAACTTACTAATCACCCACTATAGTGATTTTGATCCTTACAACTAACATGCAAGATTTTGACAAGAAATCATCTAGGGTTTGTCCCTAGACTCCACATTACTTCCAATTTCATGTTTTACAACACATAATCAAGCTCAACCTTCGATTTCAATCACATGCAAGAATTTGAGTTGTATCAAAACAACCTAATTTGACATACCTTATGACCCCTTTGACGAGGAGATCACGATTCTATGTTCAGATTTCGATTACGACATGATTTGAGCCTTCAATTTGAGAGTTTAGTAGAAGTTAGGTTTGTGGAAGTGTGGGTGTCGCCCCCCTGTGTTTCTTGATCGACCAGACCCCCTTCTAATGGGGTGTTTGGTTTGTTTTAAATCAAAACTAATAACACTAGTTTCAATTTTAACAATATTGGCCCTTCTACTTTTATTTAACTTATAGTTTGGTTATTCTAACCTTAATTCCAGTTATTCATAGACTCATAGTTAACTAGGTTATAATTTCCTAGTTAGATAAATTCTTGTTTATTTAAACTCTATAATTTTAATATAAAGTTTTGTATTTTCGGGATGTTACAAGTCCACCCCCCTTAAAAAGGGGTTTCGTCCCCGAAACCGTAATACGTACCAAATAGTTTAGGGTAGAGCCGTTGCATCTCTTCTTCGGACTCCCATGTGGTATCCGCACCCTTCCTGTGTTCCCATTTAACCTTCACTTGGTTAATTACCTTGCTCCTCAAACTCTTCTCCTTACGATCTAATATCGCAATTGGCTTAACTGCACAGTTGAGGCTGTTATCCACCTCGATATCATCATAGTGAATGCGAGCGGTTTCATCTGCTAAACATTTTCGGAGATGTGACACGTGGAATGTGCTATGAATCCCACTCAACTCATCGGGTAGTTCAAGACGATATGCAACTTTACCAACCCGTTCGGTGATTCTGAACGGCCCAATAAATCTTGGGCTCAATTTCCCTCTTTTTCTAAACCGTATGATTCCTTTCCACGGAGATACTTTCAGCATTACTTTATCGCCCACTTGAAACTCAATTGGCCTATTTCGCTTATCCGCATACGACTTTTGTCGATCCTGAGCTGCGTTTAGGTGAGTTCGGACCATGTCGATTTTCTCATTCATAGCTCGGATTATATCGGTAGGTGCTAGTCCTCGTGGTCCCACTTCTCCCCAACATACCGGGGTTCGACACTTTCTACCATATAACATCTCATACGGGGCCATTTTAATGCTCGATTGATAGCTATTGTTATATGAAAATTCGACCAAGGGTAGATGGACATCCCAACTACCCCCGAAGTCGATGATGCAAGCCCGCAACATATCTTCCAACGTTTGTATCGTTCTCTCACTTTGCCCATCAGTTTGCGGATGATAAGCGGTGCTAATGAACAGTTTAGTTCCCATTTGTTCTTGGAATTCGCGCCAGAATTTAGAGGTAAACCGAGTATCTCTGTCTGACACAATGGATATCGGCACTCTGTGACGTGCTATGATCTCATTGGTGTACACCTCCGACATCTTCTCGGATGTATAAGTCTCACGAATCGGAATGAAGTGAGCACTTTTTGTCAATCTATCCACGACTACCCATATAGCATCAAATCCGTGATTGGTTTTGGGCAATTTGGTTAACAAATCCATCGTGATTTGTTCCCATTTCCAAACTGGGATATCCAGCTG
Source organism: Helianthus tuberosus (assembly GCA_030545235.1). NCBI lineage: Eukaryota > Viridiplantae > Streptophyta > Magnoliopsida > Asterales > Asteraceae > Helianthus > Helianthus tuberosus. The sequence goes on along the minus strand of CM060417.1, from coordinate 78,173,547 downwards.
TTGCAACTTACCATATGGCTTTTGGTGCTCCGCTTTGACTTGTAAACAAGTCAGACACTTCTCCACATATTTCACAATATCTCTTTTCATTCCGGGCCACCAATAGTTTTGTTTTAAGTCATTATACATTTTGGTCGACCCCGGATGAATTGAATAATGAGATTTATGGGCCTCGTCGAGTAGACGCACCTTGGCCCCACACGTATTTGGAACCCAAATTCTCCCAAATCGAGTTTTCAATCCTTGGTTATCATCCTCCAGGTCTTTTAGCTGCCCAACTATCCTTTCCTTCTTCACATTTTCTTCCTTGATTGCTTCAATTTGAGATTTTCGGATTTGTTCAAGCAAACCCGATGTCACAATTAGTTGCATCGATCGTACTCGAATAGGCATATAATCTGTCTTTCGGCTCAACGCGTCTGCCACTACATTAGCCTTCCCGGGGTGGTAATGTATTTCACAATCAAAGTCTTTGACAGTTTCTAACCACCGCCTCTGCCTCATATTTAATTCCTTCTGATTGAAGAAATACTTTAAGCTTTTATGGTCGGTAAAGATAGTGCACTTTACTCCATACAAATAATGCCTCCATATCTTCAAGGCGAACACCACTGCTGCCAACTCGAGGTCATGGGTAGGATATCTCTTCCCATGAGTCTTTAGCTGCCTCGAGGCATATGCTATAACCTTGCCCGCTGCATCAAAACGCAGCCAAGTCCCGAATGCGATGCATCCGAGTAAACTACCATATCCTCCGTTCCGTCCGGTAATGACAATACCGGTGCATGGGTCAATTTCTCCTTGAGCGTTTGGAACGCCCTTTCTTGATCCTCGGCCCAAATAAACTTTTCATCCTTTCGGGTTAGTTTGGTCAACGGCATAGCAATTTTGGAGAAATCTTGTATGAATCTCCGATAATAACCCGCAAGCCCCAAGAAGCTTCTGATTTCCGAAGGATTCTTTGGTGGAGTCCATCTTGACACAGCTTCTATCTTTGACGGATCTACTAACACCCCGTTTGCACTAATGATGTGCCCAAGAAATTGCACCTCTCGTAACCAGAAGGCACATTTTGAGAATTTTGCATACAATTTCTTTTTCCTGAGCGTCTCCAACACTTCACGCAAATGACTTGCGTGTTCCGCTTCATTCTTGGAGTATATCAAGATGTCATCAATGAACACTATTACTGACTTGTCTAGCATGGGTTTGCAAACCCGGTTCATGAGATCCATGAAAGCCGCGGGTGCATTAGTTAACCCAAAGGACATCACGAGAAACTCGTAATGTCCATACCGTGTACGAAAAGCCGTTTTCGGTACATCCTCCTCTTTGACTTTCAACTGATGATACCCCGATCTGAGGTCGATTTTTGAGAACCAACTTGCACCTTGTAATTGGTCAAATAGGTAATCAATTCTTGGAAGTGGATATCGATTCTTTACCGTGAGTTTATTCAACTCCCGGTAATCAATGCACATACGCATGCTCCCGTCCTTCTTTCTCACGAATAATACCGGTGCGCCCCATGGAGACACACTTGGCCGAATAAATCCCTTGTCGAGCAATTCTTGGATTTGTGACATCAATTCTTGCAATTTTGATGGCGCTAACCGATACGGTGCCTTAGCCACAGGTTTCGCGCCCGGAATCAATTCAATTCCGAACTCTACCTCTCGTTCTGGCGGTATTCCCGGTAAATCTCCCGGAAATACATCAGCGTATTCACGTACCACTGGTACATCTTCAATCTTCGGCGTCTCTTTATCAGGTTCGTTTGCGTATATCATAAATGCTTTACATCCGCGCTTCATAAGTTTATGGGCTTTTAGTATTGAGCACATAACGGGACTGCCCCCTTTTTCGCCATAGATGGTGACTTGCTTTCCGCTTGGAGATGCCAATTTTATCTCCTTGCGGAAACATATCACTTCTGCATGATGTCGAGATAACCAATCCATCCCGACCACTACTTGGAATTCTCCCATTGACATAGGGATCAAATCTATTAAATATTCCTCATCATCAATGTTTATTTTGCAGTCTCGACATACATCACATACAAGGAAACTTTTGTTATCACCTATTTCTACCTCTAATGGCATAGGCAATTTTGTTAGTACAAAAGAAGGATGTCGAATAAATCCATGTGAAACAAAGGATTTATTCGCACCCGTATCAAATAACACATGTGCGGGAATCGAGTTTATAGCAAATATACCTGAAACCACATCGGGTTCCACCTTTGCCTCGGCTGCCGTTAACTGGAAGGATCTTGCCTTTGCTCTTGGTGTCTCGGTACGTGTATCCTTGTCATCTTTCTTCCCGATCAATTCTGGACACTCCGATTTCTTGTGACCCAGCTGATAACATTTGTAACACACCGACACCTTCCCCGAGCACAACGCAGCCGTGTGCCCGGTTTTCCCACAAATAGGACACGACTTGTCCTTAAACCGGCACTCACCCTTGTGCCCTTTCCCGCATATCTTGCAGCTTGATGACCCGCTTTTTCCTTCTTGTTTCTTTGAGGATTCGTTCGGACGTGCCTTTTTCGTCGGGCTTGGGTTGACTACCTGTGCCCTTCTTTCGCCCCTTTCTATTTGTTTCTTCAACTCTATCTCCCGTTCCCGAGCAACGTTTATAATCTCGGTGAGGGTCTCATACTTCGAAGGAGTCATAAACTCCCTATACTCGGCGCTCAGCATATTATAATAATAATATATTTTCTGCTCTTCATTCGTTATGAGATCATCACAAAACTTCATTTTATCCATGAACGTTCCCGTGATTTTATCGATAGATTCACCCTTGTGTCAAAGCTGCATAAATTCTTCCTTGATTTTGTTAATGATTGCCTTGGGACTATGATGTTTAAGAAACGGCGTCTTAAACTCGTCCCATGTCATAGCCTTAGCCGCTTCACTTCCGATCTCTTTCTTTTTGTTATCCCACCAATCTTTCGCCTGACCCCTTAACTGACCCGTGCCATAAGCCACGAAGTCATCCTCATCGCAATGGGTCCTTTCAAATACTCCCTCCATATCACTTAGCCACCGTTGGCATATTATCGGGTCAACCTCCCCATTGTAGATTGGCGGTTTACACGCCATGAACTCTTTATAAGAACAAGATTTTCGTCCTCCCGACTTCTCCTTTGCTAAATTGGTATTATCCTCCAATTTCTTGATTCTTTCTTCCACCACTGAAAATACCGTGGTTTGGATTTTGTCGATGAAACCCGACAAGCTGTTTTCGATTGCTTTTCCTACCTCCTCAGCAATCACTTCTCTCGTTTGCTCGGTGACTCTTAGCACCGCATCATCATTACCTTTATCCGTCATCTTTAACTGAAATGTTTACATTAAGCGTTAAACATTTCATCTATGACGTATGATTTATTTACTTAGGTTTATTCAAGTTCATAACTTGTTTTCACCATTCTTATTTAATGCACTTTCCGGGTTTGAGTGTGTTAACACGCTCTTCCCATGCATTTCCATTCATTACCTCCCTTTTTATACTTAGTAACTCTACTTTAGAACAATTAACTCTTACCGGATGTTTGATCAAGCTTGAACCGAACACACTTGTTAACAACCTTGAGCTCTGATTACCAACTTGTAACACCCTTTTTATTTGAACGGAATATAATTAATAATTATATTGATTAAGGTACAAATCAGAGTTTGTTAAAACTTTTACATGTTTTAAGGACCATACATACTTGTTGTAATACCAAAACATTGTTCTACTAACTTACTAATCACCCACTATAGTGATTTTGATCCTTACAACTAACATGCAAGATTTTGACAAGAAATCATCTAGGGTTTGTCCCTAGACTTCACATTACTTCCAATTTCATGTTTTATAACACATAATCAAGCTCAACCTTCGATTTCAATCACATGCAAGAATTTGAGTTGTATCAAAACAACCTAATTTGACATACCTTATGACCCCTTTGACGAGGAGATCACGATTCTATGTTCAGATTTCGATTACGACATGATTTGAGCCTTCAATTTGAGAGTTTAGTAGAAGTTAGGTTTGTGGAAGTGTGGGTGTCGCCCCCCTGTGTTTCTTGATCGACCAGACCCCCTTCTAATGGGGTGTTTGGTTTGTTTTAAATCAAAACTAATAACACTAGTTTCAATTTTAACAATATTGGCCCTTCTAATTTTATTTAACTTATAGTTTGGTTATTCTAACCTTAATTCCAGTTATTCATAGACTCATAGTTAACTAGGTTATAATTTCCTTGTTAGATAAATTCTTGTTTATTTAAACTCTATAATTTTAATATAAAGTTTTGTATTTTCGGGATGTTACAGAAATTCCTTTGTCTTTTTCAAACTCAACTCCTCAACTCAGACTTCTATCTCTTTCTCAAAACCACCCTCACATAACTATTACCGGCGGTCCATACACCACTTCCATCCCCACCCTCACACAACTAGCACTAGCACCGGCGGTGCACACCACCACTTCCATCCCCACCCTCACACAACTAGCACCCTACATCAGATCGAGCCCTAAACACTACCATCTGCAAAATCCCTAAACCCGAATCTGAATTATGAACACCAAATCGAGCCCATGTTTAACCTAAATCAGAACCATAACGTCAAATATGAGTCGCCTGAGAGCCTAAACCGGACTGAAGTCGTCGGACAGATACCAAATCGAGCCCATGTTTAACCTAAATCGGAACCATAACTACCAAATCGAGCCCATGATCTCGTTAGATACCCTAGATCATTGAAGTGGACTAAAGTCTCCGGATCTTGTTATCGCCGGATCCGGACTGAAGTCGCCGTATTTTGGAGTGTTCGTTGCCGGAAAAACGGTGTGCGGCAGTGGTGGGCTCTTTCAAGGATCTAATGGGCGCTGAAGGCTGAAGGAGGTTGGAGACGACCGGTGTTGGTCTTGGTTACTGACTCATGTGTGCGTTTGTCTGTTTCAAGGTGAAAGGGGGTTGCCGGAAAAGGTTGCAGGTCACCTGTGATGAGAGAGAGATAATGAAAGCTTTTAGTGAGGGGTGAGTGATTTAGATTCGAAACAAAAGTGATGGTTGGTAGGGGCGATTCGAAACAAAAGGGGGTTGCCGGAAAAGGTTGCAGGTCACCGCCATCATCTCCTGCCACCACCTCTAGCCGTCGTCACCTCCTGTCACCACCACCAGCCACCGTCATCACCCCACCCCTGTTTTTTTTTGCTGCAGACAATAAAGAGAGAGAGGGAATGAAAGAGAGAGAGAGAGTGTGAAAAAGAAAAAAAGGTATTTATATTTGATTTTATTTTTTTATTTATACTATAAATAATTAAGTAGAAAGACTAAACTGCCCTTAAGGAAATAAATATAACTGAAAATTTTAACCAAGTTAGTGCTAAAGGACGAAAGATGTAACAGGTTTTCAAAATAAAGGACTGTGGCTGTAATTATTAAAGGTAACGGTCATCCATTGCAACTAGGTACAAACATAAAGGACGAAAAGTGTAATTTTTCCATTAAATAATCAAAAAACAACAAAAAATAGAATAACAAAATTTAGAATAAAAAACAGATTAACAAATGATGGCCGAAAACAAATTAGAAATCAAGAAAAAAAACCACCTTCAAGCTTCAACCATTGACGAATGAATTTCTGCAATGTGTAGTCCCTTCGACTATTTCAGAACCAACAAAAATCTATTATTCAAAACTAATCAATGATGAATGATACTCCGTGTGAATTCCTGCAATTAACAATGATTATCTTAAATGATGTTCAAATTTCAGTCCATATTGATGTTTGATATGGGGAAGGCCAAAGCCAAAGCCAATTGCCGAATATCCAGAGTAGTTAGCTCCATTTTAGATCGTGATGGCCGCTCTAGAAGTCATACAGTTTTAAGGAGTCCAGTAATTAAAAAATATCAAGGCCCAATTTCAATTTTAATACATACAATTTTTTTTTAGAAAAATGGAGGCCCTAAGCCCAAACCTTACCTTGGTACTCTATTGGGCGGCCCTGTTGATCTTAGGGAATGTCTTTACGTCATATGTCACATAACCCCCATAGGAGGGACATTATACACATGGTCTTAATTTCAGATCATCATGTTTAATTCACCTTTAATATTTTTGGTGCTTAACATTCCAAGATTTAACATTTGTCCTTACACCTAACACTCATTAACTTCTCTGTTAATTACTCTCCACATGTCCATCACGTGAGGGGCTATTTTGTTCTTTCAAGCTTCTTCTTCATGTGTCCCGTATTAAAAGCCGTTGGTCACCGTGTCACCACCTCCGATCACCACCACACCCTAGATGTAGGGATGAGCAAATAGTACCCCGTATCGGTTCGGAACTGGTACCGGTACTGAATTTCCCGAACCGACTTGATTTTTGGTATCGGTTTGGTACCGACATTTAGCGTTTTCGGTACCGGTTCGGTATCAGTTTTTACCTTCTAATACCGGTCCGTACCAGTATCAAACCATACTAGATATTTTTGGTACCAATACCCATTTCTTAAGATTTTCCGTACGTACCGACGTCATCCCTACCTAGATGTTCCCGCACGCCATCGTCACCAAGGGCGGCCCGGAGGGGGTGCGGGGTAGGCGACGGCTCAGGGCCCAAACCCTCCGGGGCCCAATTTTTTTAAGTTACGCTGTAGAACTTAAAATATATAAGTACTGAATTGGAAAATGACAAGATGAGGCCCTTGATCTGGTGGTTCCAATGTCACTCTATTAGCAAGTTGGCATTGGGTTCTAATCTTGATAGCTTCATTTTTAGTTGATTTTTTTTTCTTTATGTTTGTTACATATTCATTAAATGCAGATGACATTAATTGACTAATTTTATGTTATTAAAATGGGAATCGTAATTATTTCTCAAATGTAGTTTAAAAATGCTTATTTATGTTAATTTCTTAAAATATTATTCAATCTACAATTAGTTTTGTGTGTTCCAATTTTTTATGAAAAAAAGTCTTATTTTGTTTTTTTTTTTTTTTCTATTTCAACTCTATGTATTTTTTTGAAATAAATTTGGATAGGTTACGATGGTTTTACATGATCGTAAATAACAATTTTTAAAGTTACGACGTAACCATTCCCCATTTTTTTAATTTACTCTTACAACGTGTTTTCTTTCTACGTTTTGTCATCCAAATGCGCGTGTGATGTGTTTTTTAATCTACGTTTTCATGTAAAAAAGCAGCCCGCCGCAACATGCGGGTGATTCCACAAATTTTTAATTCATTTTCATATATTTAAAACTTTTTTGTATATTCTTTTTAAGAAGTTTATATTTTAGGGGCCCGTATTTTATCTTCGCACAGGGCCTACATATTTTCGAAGATTTTCGAAGACGACCCTGATCGTGATCATTGTGCATCACCACCATCACAATCACTCCACCCCTCACCAATGACTCCATCACCAAATCAGACCCACTTCACCATCCCCTTTCCTCTTTCCTATATATTGATTTCTAGTTACAAAACCACCCACCCATTACACCAATGATCGAAACCCTCACCCTTTTCTCTTTCTGGTTACTAGCTACATCGAGATGGGCTTCTGATAATTGTTGGTCAAAGGAAGGGCAGTGACAGGCTGGACGAACAGGAGGTAGTTGTGATAATGATCTTTGATTTCAACCCCACATATTCTTCAGTGGTGTTGCCGAAAAAACGATAGATTACCTATGGGGATATTATAACAACCCTCATAAAACTCCCGAAATATACCTCGAATACATGTAAATGGACCCGATTAACCCTAATATCATCAAAAATCAAATAAAATAAAAAATCTATGTGACGATCACGGGCCGCGACCAAGTTCACCAGGTGGCTCGCGGGGCGCGAGAGCCTTTGCTTGACGTCCACACAATTTTGATGCGTGTCCAGATGTAACACCCTTATTATTATTTAACGATTTTCGTATAATTTACGAAAATAAACGGGTAATTAGAATTTCAATACATTGAAAATACGGGTTTCATTAAACTTTATTTACAGAATTAAAACTATACAAAATAACATGTTTGAGTTCGTCATTTAACAAAACAACGATACATAGTGCGGAAGCTTATTTCTTGATCGTGTTCGGTTCTTCGTTGTGCTTGATCGTCCGCCGGTGCTAAAATAATACCTGAAACTCATAAAACATGAGTTGGATTAGTCATACGTAACTTAGAACGTATTTAAACGAGTCCGGGAAGCGAAACTGATTAAAATAAAAAAATTTCGCCAAAACAGGGCTCCGTCGCGCCACGTGACGGCGCCACGCGGGGGAGACCAGTTTCCAGCAGACTGCAGCTCAGTTCAGCTATGCCAGTTTTTACGGAAACGACCATAACTTCTTCGTTATTGATCCGTTTTACCCGATTCTTTTTCCTACGCGTCCGTAATTTAATCCTCCATCTTATGGAGTTAAAATCCTACATCCAACATAAGAAATTTTGAGACTTCTAAGCCTTTGACTCGTTACCTTTTTACCGAATTTTAACCCGTTTATGCATTTTATCAAACAAACGTATTTGTTTGATTCCTATATCACATACACTTCTTCAAATTAATGTTACCTACCATATTAGGTTCTAATCATAGGTTTATTACACAATTTAAACCCGTTTTCGCTCGTATGCTTATTTTGACCCGTTAAGGGTATTTAAGCACTTTAAAGCTTGAAATCGCTTTCATTCATTTCTAGCATCTTATTCCTTCATTTCTTATCAAGTAATCTTCCATTACAACTATAAGTGTGTTGGATCTAATGTGGATATCTATATGTTCCGAGTTTTACCCCTCGGATTATTATTTTACGGCAAGACTCAAATAGAGCCATTTGACTAATCGTATTACATCTTTCAACTTCTACACTTATTCTAAGTATTTATCTAATCATGAAACTCGTTTCCAAACAACCTTTAAGGGTTGTTTGTTCAATTTAGCCTACAAGGGCGTTTTGGTCAATTTTGGTCCTTCTTTTACGACAAAGGACTTTCAGATACTTGTTTGACCCAAAAATCCGGTCTTCTAACTATGACCTTGTTTAGAAACCATTATGTTTCTAAAACACTACATTTATAACTTGAATTATTCGGTTTATCTTTAAGATAACCAAATATCCAATTTGACCTTATTTAACTCTTAGAGAACCTCAAATTCTATATGATGAGTTGAATCATTATGCAAACCTGGCTCGAATCAATGTATTGACCCGTTACGATACCTTGCCTTAGTGGCGCTAAGTAATAGCGATGTCATCATTCAATCGATATTTATTCCTGTAATCATGCAACTCGACAAAACATTAGCCGATATTGTCAAAGGGTGATATTTTCACCTTTTGACCCGTTTGGTCTATATGACCGTTTAACTATGCGAGATGATATTTATCATCATCTCATATACATGACTCGTTGCGTTTAATACCGTACGGTCATTTTACTTATAAACCGTTTATTACCACTTTCGACTCTTTATGTCTTACGCGGAAAAGCGTCTTTTTGAAACCAACGGTTATTGTCAACGTGTGACCATATTACCGTTTTACCCTTATTAATTGTATTGATTTACCTTACAAGGTAATCATTCAAAACTCGTTATTTATTAGTCATTGCATGACTAAATGATCTTATTAGCTCTTTTTAATCATTCAACATGGTTTATCGTTATTGTCTTTTGTTCCGAACCGCACATGTCGGGTCGAAACATCATAAGTCAAATATGACTTTAGATTATTCATAATCTATAAATCCAATAGATATTAATAAAAGGTGTAAGCTTTAACTTACCTAGCATCCAAGCAACGTTTTCTTTTCGTACTTGCTCCGTTTGACCCGCTCCCTCCTCCAAGCTTTCACATAGCTTGTTACGCGTCAAACTATTGTCAGTCATTTACAAGGCGGTTAAATTAGTCATTAACAATCACGACTATTCCACCTCACTTATTTTCTATGTCAAAGCTACTGTTCGACTTCATGCTTAGTTAACTTAGTTTATCAAAGTTAACTACTTTCAATCACATGGTTTACATCATTAAGTCTAAATCAACATAGTATTTAGAACCCTTTTTTTATAAGCTTTAACGCATAATTCTTTATAATAATCAAATCTGCGTTTTTACCCAACTTTTAGCATTTTAATCCTCACTTAGGCGTTTTATCAAACACCTAGCGGGTCAGATTTTTATATCATCAAAACCAAGTTTATGACTTGTAATTATCATCTAAATTAACTTCGATTAGACAATTCTACACATGTCTTAGCATCCATATTTCTGAAATTTACTCTTAAATTCAGATTATGCTAGAACAAGATCATAGTTCTAGGGTTTATCAAGTTTTCTTCAAGTTCACTAATCACCTACAATGGTGATTATGAACTCTATAATTAACATGAAATCTTTTAACAAGATTTCACCTAGGGTTTATCCCTAGACACCATATCCCTTCTAATTTCATTCATGCATGACACAATCAAGCTCAATTTCGATTTTTCATAATTAACCTAGAATTTAAGATGAATCAAAACATCAAATTTTTGCATACCTTATGATCTTTTCAGCGAGGTGATCACTAATCCATGCTTGGATTTCGATTTGGGACTGATTTGGCCTCTCAATTTCTTGGATTTAGACAAGTTAGGGTTGAACAAAGGAGTTCCTTTGCTCCTGTGGGAAATATCGACCAGAACACACACTTAGAGTGTGTGTTTTGGTGTTAATGTTTTATTAAATAAAATTGGTTTCCATCTTCTCACCTTTAGTCCCTCTACTTCACACAAGTTTGCATAAAAGGGTGTTTTAACCCTGCTTTTTTTTATTATTCCAAGACTTATTACTAACTAGGTTATTTATTTCCTAGTTACTTTATCTTGTTCTCAACCCGTTTTATTTTAAGTCCCGTTAAATCTCGGGCCTTTTATATACTTTGCTTTTCTCAAAGTATTTCTCATCCTTTTAAATAAATATTAAATTTATTTATTTAATTCCTAAAGTTTACCGGGTAAGTTTTACCACTAACTGTATTTTACCCGTCCTGTAGTATTAACGTGGTTTGATTTCCAAACCCGTTTTCGGGGTGTTGCAAGTCTACCCCCCTTAAAGAGGTTTCGTCCTCGAAACCTTTTCTTACATAATTCATTGAGTTTAAACTCAATGTATTCGATCCGAGAAATATTTTAAACATTACTTATACTTTTTAACCAATCGTTAGTATTACCCGAAAAGTACGGTAACATCTTTTTGGTTACTAATTTTCTACATATCTCATACGACATAGTGTAACTTCGAAATAACGTAATCTCGTTATTTCCACTAGTTTAGTTACTTAGCGATATTCATCACTTTCATATACTATCGAATCCTTTATGGATCCGTTACTTTGACCCGTTTAAAGGTCTTTAGTGAAATCTTTTACTTTTAGCAACAATTTATTTTGTTTTCAAATTCATTTATTCGGTTCAGTTATACCGAATCCACCGCTTACAAACAACCAAATTTACTTAAATGACCTTAACCGGTCTCACTAACTAGACTTATTAGCCCAGTTGCTTTTTACCGCTCGCTTGGTGATAATGTGATTCCACTTCACATTGCATTTCTTGACCGTGATCGTGTCACGTCATGTTTAATTTATATCAACCTTTCATTTTCGAAAATACCACTTTTTCGAATATATCGTCTTGCACCTATCGATGTTAAGACCCATACTCTTTGATATTTGTTATTTCCAAATTCGTCTTATAGTATTCATATTTGTTAAAACGTTGTTTCTTACTAAAACTGAATTTTAGTTTAACGTTTTTCCTTTTAACTATGTCAATTACTCATATTAAGGAAATTGACAACCCATAATTTATTCTTTTCCGTTCTCATTTTACGCGGGGAATCATAACTAGTTCCCTTGCTTTACACTATTGACCCGTAGGTTCTTTCACTTAGCCTCATAGGCTATTTCTTTAAATTTTTCACCTTTTTAAGGTGAGACATTAACAACTCGTTTCCTTCTTTTTATGACCCGAGGGTCTTTTTGGTCCCGTAGACCTTAACACTGTGTTTAATCCCGTAGGTTATGATGATCCCGTAGATCATCTTTTATTCTTGTCTATATTCAAATGTATATATACATATATAGCTTCAAGGCATCTCTTATTATATTTGGAATCGTTTATTTTCGCTCTTGAACTTCAATTGACCTTGACCGTAGTCTAAGCCTTCATTTGTTTACTTCCGGACTAATCCTCCGACTTTATGACTTCTGACGTTAATTACGCGTCAGTTTGTTCTACGCTTACCGTTTCCCGGTTCATACTTATACTTCTATACAACCCATTACCCGGGTTCTTTTATCTTAACGTTCTTAACGCCCATAACCCTTTACATAGGTTAGTTAACATCTCACACTTTTACTTATTCAGTCCGCGCCTACTTACATTAGCAAGCGTCATCATTTATTTAATTCGTTTGACTTGTTCGTGTGAAATTTCATTCTTTGTTCGACCCGTTCGACTTTTAACTAGTCGAACGTAATTTTTTTATCAAAATTTATGTTTGCGAAAATTCTTGTCATCTTTTAGTCATGACTCATATTCCGAGTCTTTTGACTTTCTATTTCGCGTTCTTGTTTCCCAGTCTACGCATGCGTTTAAATCCTTACCCACCAACCGGGTGTTTTACCGAAGTCGTTATTATTGCAACCCTTACGGTATGCATTATGACTTCGTTTCGCTTTTATATTCCTACTTTGTTCTCAAATTTGGTGTTTTACAAAATCGGCCCGTTAAGAGTCATATTTGCATTCTCCAGGTTCGAGTGTAAGCACACCCCTCCCAATTGCATACCTTAATCCTTTTACATTAATCTTTGTCCCTTCACTCGGGCTCATCATCCTAATGTAATACGCTTTCGTCACCCGGCTGTGCGTTTACATTATTATCAAATATTTTGCTCATTTGATTCATTTGGGTACTTTTAAGTTAGTCCCATTCACCCCGCCCTTACTACATCGGATGTAAACGTGTCCTCCATAAGAAGTTCATGGTATCATATGCCACTACTTACTTGGCCAGAGTAAGCGATTAACACATGACACACATGACCTTTTTATAGTTTTCACATCACGCCCTATGTAAGTAACGCCTCTATTTGTTTCTCTTGGAAACAATATCCCGAATACATTTTCTATTCGGGTTTTTCCAAGTTTTTAATCTACATATGCAACTTTCAATTTCTATTTATTTGTTGCATATTACTATTTGTGCGATTATTTAAAATGTGCACCTGGTAATGCTTGCCTTAACGGGCTTTCTTGCCATTACTTATTTGCGATCGTTACGCGATTTAGGTCCTTGATGAGTATGCTCTTCTTGTCATATCTCGGACCGTTCCATCATCATATCCACAATTCGTTTGACTCTCGTCGTCTTCAAACGCGAGTGTCCTTCAATTAAAACATTCACAAAAGTTAGTAACGTCAACTTCAATAATCGGCCGTATTATAATACAAGGCTTTTTCTACTATACGCGTCAACGCGCGTATTTTCGTCAACTATATCAAACATTTTAATTGGGGTAACGTGTATCACACGATAGCCCTATGTGTTGTTTACAACACTTTAGCATGCTAAACTATTAACATACATGTACTTACCGGATTTGCGATCAAGCCTCGAACCGAACACATTTGTCAACAACCTTGAGCTCTGATTACCAACTTGTAACACCCTTATTATTATTTAACGATTTTCGTATAATTTACGAAAATAAACGGGTAATTAGAATTTCAATACATTGAAAATACGGGTTTCATTAAACTTTATTTACAGAATTAAAACTATACAAAATAACATGTTTGAGTTCGTCATTTAACAAAACAACGATACATAGTGCGGAAGCTTATTTCTTGATCGTGTTCGGTTCTTCGTTGTGCTTGATCGTCCGCCGGTGCTAAAATAATACCTGAAACTCATAAAACATGAGTTGGATTAGTCATACGTAACTTAGAACGTATTTAAACGAGTCCGGGAAGCGAAACTGATTAAAATAAAAAAATTTCGCCAAAACAGGGCTCCGTCGCGCCACGCGACGGCGCCACGTTGCTCCCTCGCGCCACGCGGGGGAGACCAGTTTCCAGCAGACTGCAGCTCAGTTCAGCTATGCCAGTTTTTACGGAAACGACCATAACTTCTTCGTTATTGATCCGTTTTACCCGATTCTTTTTCCTACGCGTCCGTAATTTAATCCTCCATCTTATGGAGTTAAAATCCTACATCCAACATAAGAAATTTTGAGACTTCTAAGCCTTTGACTCGTTACCTTTTTACCGAATTTTAACCCGTTTATGCATTTTATCAAACAAACGTATTTGTTTGATTCCTATATCACATACACTTCTTCAAATTAATGTTACCTACCATATTAGGTTCTAATCATAGGTTTATTACACAATTTAAACCCGTTTTCGCTCGTATGCTTATTTTGACCCGTTAAGGGTATTTAAGCACTTTAAAGCTTGAAATCGCTTTCATTCATTTCTAGCATCTTATTCCTTCATTTCTTATCAAGTAATCTTCCATTACAACTATAAGTGTGTTGGATCTAATGTGGATATCTATATGTTCCGAGTTTTACCCCTCGGATTATTATTTTACGGCAAGACTCAAATAGAGCCATTTGACTAATCGTATTACATCTTTCAACTTCTACACTTATTCTAAGTATTTATCTAATCATGAAACTCGTTTCCAAACAACCTTTAAGGGTTGTTTGTTCAATTTAGCCTACAAGGGCGTTTTGGTCAATTTTGGTCCTTCTTTTACGACAAAGGACTTTCAGATACTTGTTTGACCCAAAAATCCGGTCTTCTAACTATGACCTTGTTTAGAAACCATTATGTTTCTAAAACACTACATTTATAACTTGAATTATTCGGTTTATCTTTAAGATAACCAAATATCCAATTTGACCTTATTTAACTCTTAGAGAACCTCAAATTCTATATGATGAGTTGAATCATTATGCAAACCTGGCTCGAATCAATGTATTGACCCGTTACGATACCTTGCCTTAGTGGCGCTAAGTAATAGCGATGTCATCATTCAATCGATATTTATTCCTGTAATCATGCAACTCGACAAAACATTAGCCGATATTGTCAAAGGGTGATATTTTCACCTTTTGACCCGTTTGGTCTATATGACCGTTTAACTATGCGAGATGATATTTATCATCATCTCATATACATGACTCGTTGCGTTTAATACCGTACGGTCATTTTACTTATAAACCGTTTATTACCACTTTCGACTCTTTATGTCTTACGCGGAAAAGCGTCTTTTTGAAACCAACGGTTATTGTCAACGTGTGACCATATTACCGTTTTACCCTTATTAATTGTATTGATTTACCTTACAAGGTAATCATTCAAAACTCGTTATTTATTAGTCATTGCATGACTAAATGATCTTATTAGCTCTTTTTAATCATTCAACATGGTTTATCGTTATTGTCTTTTGTTCCGAACCGCACATGTCGGGTCGAAACATCATAAGTCAAATATGACTTTAGATTATTCATAATCTATAAATCCAATAGATATTAATAAAAGGTGTAAGCTTTAACTTACCTAGCATCCAAGCAACGTTTTCTTTTCGTACTTGCTCCGTTTGACCCGCTCCCTCCTCCAAGCTTTCACATAGCTTGTTACGCGTCAAACTATTGTCAGTCATTTACAAGGCGGTTAAATTAGTCATTAACAATCACGACTATTCCACCTCACTTATTTTCTATGTCAAAGCTACTGTTCGACTTCATGCTTAGTTAACTTAGTTTATCAAAGTTAACTACTTTCAATCACATGGTTTACATCATTAAGTCTAAATCAACATAGTATTTAGAACCCTTTTTTTATAAGCTTTAACGCATAATTCTTTATAATAATCAAATCTGCGTTTTTACCCAACTTTTAGCATTTTAATCCTCACTTAGGCGTTTTATCAAACACCTAGCGGGTCAGATTTTTATATCATCAAAACCAAGTTTATGACTTGTAATTATCATCTAAATTAACTTCGATTAGACAATTCTACACATGTCTTAGCATCCATATTTCTGAAATTTACTCTTAAATTCAGATTATGCTAGAACAAGATCATAGTTCTAGGGTTTATCAAGTTTTCTTCAAGTTCACTAATCACCTACAATGGTGATTATGAACTCTATAATTAACATGAAATCTTTTAACAAGATTTCACCTAGGGTTTATCCCTAGACACCATATCCCTTCTAATTTCATTCATGCATGACACAATCAAGCTCAATTTCGATTTTTCATAATTAACCTAGAATTTAAGATGAATCAAAACATCAAATTTTTGCATACCTTATGATCTTTTCAGCGAGGTGATCACTAATCCATGCTTGGATTTCGATTTGGGACTGATTTGGCCTCTCAATTTCTTGGATTTAGACAAGTTAGGGTTGAACAAAGGAGTTCCTTTGCTCCTGTGGGAAATATCGACCAGAACACACACTTAGAGTGTGTGTTTTGGTGTTAATGTTTTATTAAATAAAATTGGTTTCCATCTTCTCACCTTTAGTCCCTCTACTTCACACAAGTTTGCATAAAAGGGTGTTTTAACCCTGCTTTTTTTTATTATTCCAAGACTTATTACTAACTAGGTTATTTATTTCCTAGTTACTTTATCTTGTTCTCAACCCGTTTTATTTTAAGTCCCGTTAAATCTCGGGCCTTTTATATACTTTGCTTTTCTCAAAGTATTTCTCATCCTTTTAAATAAATATTAAATTTATTTATTTAATTCCTAAAGTTTACCGGGTAAGTTTTACCACTAACTGTATTTTACCCGTCCTGTAGTATTAACGTGGTTTGATTTCCAAACCCGTTTTCGGGGTGTTGCAAGTCTACCCCCCTTAAAGAGGTTTCGTCCTCGAAACCTTTTCTTACATAATTCATTGAGTTTAAACTCAATGTATTCGATCCGAGAAATATTTTAAACATTACTTATACTTTTTAACCAATCGTTAGTATTACCCGAAAAGTACGGTAACATCTTTTTGGTTACTAATTTTCTACATATCTCATACGACATAGTGTAACTTCGAAATAACGTAATCTCGTTATTTCCACTAGTTTAGTTACTTAGCGATATTCATCACTTTCATATACTATCGAATCCTTTATGGATCCGTTACTTTGACCCGTTTAAAGGTCTTTAGTGAAATCTTTTACTTTTAGCAACAATTTATTTTGTTTTCAAATTCATTTATTCGGTTCAGTTATACCGAATCCACCGCTTACAAACAACCAAATTTACTTAAATGACCTTAACCGGTCTCACTAACTAGACTTATTAGCCCAGTTGCTTTTTACCGCTCGCTTGGTGATAATGTGATTCCACTTCACATTGCATTTCTTGACCGTGATCGTGTCACGTCATGTTTAATTTATATCAACCTTTCATTTTCGAAAATACCACTTTTTCGAATATATCGTCTTGCACCTATCGATGTTAAGACCCATACTCTTTGATATTTGTTATTTCCAAATTCGTCTTATAGTATTCATATTTGTTAAAACGTTGTTTCTTACTAAAACTGAATTTTAGTTTAACGTTTTTCCTTTTAACTATGTCAATTACTCATATTAAGGAAATTGACAACCCATAATTTATTCTTTTCCGTTCTCATTTTACGCGGGGAATCATAACTAGTTCCCTTGCTTTACACTATTGACCCGTAGGTTCTTTCACTTAGCCTCATAGGCTATTTCTTTAAATTTTTCACCTTTTTAAGGTGAGACATTAACAACTCGTTTCCTTCTTTTTATGACCCGAGGGTCTTTTTGGTCCCGTAGACCTTAACACTGTGTTTAATCCCGTAGGTTATGATGATCCCGTAGATCATCTTTTATTCTTGTCTATATTCAAATGTATATATACATATATAGCTTCAAGGCATCTCTTATTATATTTGGAATCGTTTATTTTCGCTCTTGAACTTCAATTGACCTTGACCGTAGTCTAAGCCTTCATTTGTTTACTTCCGGACTAATCCTCCGACTTTATGACTTCTGACGTTAATTACGCGTCAGTTTGTTCTACGCTTACCGTTTCCCGGTTCATACTTATACTTCTATACAACCCATTACCCGGGTTCTTTTATCTTAACGTTCTTAACGCCCATAACCCTTTACATAGGTTAGTTAACATCTCACACTTTTACTTATTCAGTCCGCGCCTACTTACATTAGCAAGCGTCATCATTTATTTAATTCGTTTGACTTGTTCGTGTGAAATTTCATTCTTTGTTCGACCCGTTCGACTTTTAACTAGTCGAACGTAATTTTTTTATCAAAATTTATGTTTGCGAAAATTCTTGTCATCTTTTAGTCATGACTCATATTCCGAGTCTTTTGACTTTCTATTTCGCGTTCTTGTTTCCCAGTCTACGCATGCGTTTAAATCCTTACCCACCAACCGGGTGTTTTACCGAAGTCGTTATTATTGCAACCCTTACGGTATGCATTATGACTTCGTTTCGCTTTTATATTCCTACTTTGTTCTCAAATTTGGTGTTTTACAAAATCGGCCCGTTAAGAGTCATATTTGCATTCTCCAGGTTCGAGTGTAAGCACACCCCTCCCAATTGCATACCTTAATCCTTTTACATTAATCTTTGTCCCTTCACTCGGGCTCATCATCCTAATGTAATACGCTTCCGTCACCCGGCTGTGCGTTTACATTATTATCAAATATTTTGCTCATTTGATTCATTTGGGTACTTTTAAGTTAGTCCCATTCACCCCGCCCTTACTACATCGGATGTAAACGTGTCCTCCATAAGAAGTTCATGGTATCATATGCCACTACTTACTTGGCCAGAGTAAGCGATTAACACATGACACACATGACCTTTTTATAGTTTTCACATCACGCCCTATGTAAGTAACGCCTCTATTTGTTTCTCTTGGAAACAATATCCCGAATACATTTTCTATTCGGGTTTTTCCAAGTTTTTAATCTACATATGCAACTTTCAATTTCTACTTATTTGTTGCATATTACTATTTGTGCGATTATTTAAAATGTGCACCTGGTAATGCTTGCCTTAACGGGCTTTCTTGCCATTACTTATTTGCGATCGTTACGCGATTTAGGTCCTTGATGAGTATGCTCTTCTTGTCATATCTCGGACCGTTCCATCATCATATCCACAATTCGTTTGACTCTCGTCGTCTTCAAACGCGAGTGTCCTTCAATTAAAACATTCACAAAAGTTAGTAACGTCAACTTCAATAATCGGCCGTATTATAATACAAGGCTTTTTCTACTATACGCGTCAACGCGCGTATTTTCGTCAACTATATCAAACATTTTAATTGGGGTAACGTGTATCACACGATAGCCCTATGTGTTGTTTACAACACTTTAGCATGCTAAACTATTAACATACATGTACTTACCGGATTTGCGATCAAGCCTCGAACCGAACACATTTGTCAACAACCTTGAGCTCTGATTACCAACTTGTAACACCCTTATTATTATTTAACGATTTTCGTATAATTTACGAAAATAAACGGGTAATTAGAATTTCAATACATTGAAAATACGGGTTTCATTAAACTTTATTTACAGAATTAAAACTATACAAAATAACATGTTTGAGTTCGTCATTTAACAAAACAACGATACATAGTGCGGAAGCTTATTTCTTGATCGTGTTCGGTTCTTCGTTGTGCTTGATCGTCCGCCGGTGCTAAAATAATACCTGAAACTCATAAAACATGAGTTGGATTAGTCATACGTAACTTAGAACGTATTTAAACGAGTCCGGGAAGCGAAACTGATTAAAATAAAAAAATTTCGCCAAAACAGGGCTCCGTCGCGCCACGCGACGGCGCCACGTTGCTCCCTCGCGCCACGCGGGGGAGACCAGTTTCCAGCAGACTGCAGCTCAGTTCAGCTATGCCAGTTTTTACGGAAACGACCATAACTTCTTCGTTATTGATCCGTTTTACCCGATTCTTTTTCCTACGCGTCCGTAATTTAATCCTCCATCTTATGGAGTTAAAATCCTACATCCAACATAAGAAATTTTGAGACTTCTAAGCCTTTGACTCGTTACCTTTTTACCGAATTTTAACCCGTTTATGCATTTTATCAAACAAACGTATTTGTTTGATTCCTATATCACATACACTTCTTCAAATTAATGTTACCTACCATATTAGGTTCTAATCATAGGTTTATTACACAATTTAAACCCGTTTTCGCTCGTATGCTTATTTTGACCCGTTAAGGGTATTTAAGCACTTTAAAGCTTGAAATCGCTTTCATTCATTTCTAGCATCTTATTCCTTCATTTCTTATCAAGTAATCTTCCATTACAACTATAAGTGTGTTGGATCTAATGTGGATATCTATATGTTCCGAGTTTTACCCCTCGGATTATTATTTTACGGCAAGACTCAAATAGAGCCATTTGACTAATCGTATTACATCTTTCAACTTCTACACTTATTCTAAGTATTTATCTAATCATGAAACTCGTTTCCAAACAACCTTTAAGGGTTGTTTGTTCAATTTAGCCTACAAGGGCGTTTTGGTCAATTTTGGTCCTTCTTTTACGACAAAGGACTTTCAGATACTTGTTTGACCCAAAAATCCGGTCTTCTAACTATGACCTTGTTTAGAAACCATTATGTTTCTAAAACACTACATTTATAACTTGAATTATTCGGTTTATCTTTAAGATAACCAAATATCCAATTTGACCTTATTTAACTCTTAGAGAACCTCAAATTCTATATGATGAGTTGAATCATTATGCAAACCTGGCTCGAATCAATGTATTGACCCGTTACGATACCTTGCCTTAGTGGCGCTAAGTAATAGCGATGTCATCATTCAATCGATATTTATTCCTGTAATCATGCAACTCGACAAAACATTAGCCGATATTGTCAAAGGGTGATATTTTCACCTTTTGACCCGTTTGGTCTATATGACCGTTTAACTATGCGAGATGATATTTATCATCATCTCATATACATGACTCGTTGCGTTTAATACCGTACGGTCATTTTACTTATAAACCGTTTATTACCACTTTCGACTCTTTATGTCTTACGCGGAAAAGCGTCTTTTTGAAACCAACGGTTATTGTCAACGTGTGACCATATTACCGTTTTACCCTTATTAATTGTATTGATTTACCTTACAAGGTAATCATTCAAAACTCATTATTTATTAGTCATTGCATGACTAAATGATCTTATTAGCTCTTTTTAATCATTCAACATGGTTTATCGTTACTGTCTTTTGTTCCGAACCGCACATGTCGGGTCGAAACATCATAAGTCAAATATGACTTTAGATTATTCATAATCTATAAATCCAATAGATATTAATAAAAGGTGTAAGCTTTAACTTACCTAGCATCCAAGCAACGTTTTCTTTTCGTACTTGCTCCGTTTGACCCGCTCCCTCCTCCAAGCTTTCACATAGCTTGTTACGCGTCAAACTATTGTCAGTCATTTACAAGGCGGTTAAATTAGTCATTAACAATAACGACTATTCCACCTCACTTATTTTCTATGTCAAAGCTACTGTTCGACTTCATGCTTAGTTAACTTAGTTTATCAAAGTTAACTACTTTCAATCACATGGTTAACATCATTAAGTCTAAATCAACATAGTATTTAGAACCTTTTTTTATAAGCTTTAACGCATAATTCTTTATAATAATCAAATCTGCGTTTTTACCCAACTTTTAGCATTTTAATCCTCACTTAGGCGTTTCATCAAACACCTAGCGGGTCAGATTTTTATATCATCAAAACCAAGTTTATGACTTGTAATTATCATCTAAATTAACTTCGATTAGACAATTCTACACATGTCTTAGCATCCATATTTCTGAAATTTACTCTTAAATTCAGATTATGCTAGAACAAGATCATAGTTCTAGGGTTTATCAAGTTTTCTTCAAGTTCACTAATCACCTACAATGGTGATTATGAACTCTATAATTAACATGAAATCTTTTAACAAGATTTCACCTAGGGTTTATCCCTAGACACCATATCCCTTCTAATTTCATTCATGCATGACACAATCAAGCTCAATTTCGATTTTTCATCATTAACCTAGAATTTAAGATGAATCAAAACATTAAATTTTTGCATACCTTATGATCTTTTCAGCGAGGTGATCACTAATCCATGCTTGGATTTCGATTTGGGACTGATTTGGCCTCTCAATTTCTTGGATTTAGACAAGTTAGGGTTGAACAAAGGAGTTCCTTTGCTCCTGTGGGAAATATCGACCAGAACACACACTTAGAGTGTGTGTTTTGGTGTTAATGTTTTATTAAATAAAATTGGTTTCCATCTTCTCACCTTTAGTCCCTCTACTTCACACAAGTTTGCATAAAAGGGTGTTTTAACCCTGCTTTTTTTTATTATTCCAAGACTTATTACTAACTAGGTTATTTATTTCCTAGTTACTTTATCTTGTTCTCAACCCGTTTTATTTTAAGTCCCGTTAAATCTCGGGCCTTTTATATACTTTTCTTTTCTCAAAGTATTTCTCATCCTTTTAAATAAATATTAAATTTATTTATTTAATTCCTAAAGTTTACCGGGTAAGTTTTACCACTAACTGTATTTTACCCGTCCTGTAGTATTAACGTGGTTTGATTTCCAAACCCGTTTTCGGGGTGTTGCAAGTCTACCCCCCTTAAAGAGGTTTCGTCCTCGAAACCTTTTCTTACATAATTCATTGAGTTTAAACTCAATGTTTTCGATCCGAGAAATATTTTAAACATTACTTATACTTTTTAACCAATCGTTAGTATTACCCGAAAAGTACGGTAACATCTTTTTGGTTACTAATTGTCTACATATCTCATACGACATAGTGTAACTTCGAAATAACGTAATCTCGTTATTTCCACTAGTTTAGTTACTTAGCGATATTCATCACTTTCATATACTATCGAATCCTTTATGGATCCGTTACTATGACCCGTTTAAAGGTCTTTAGTGAAATCTTTTACTTTTAGCAACAATTTATTTTGTTTTCAAATTCATTTATTCGGTTCAGTTATACCGAATCCACCGCTTACAAACAACCAAATTTACTTAAATGACCTTAACCGGTCTCACTAACTAGACTTATTAGTCCAGTTGCTTTTTACCGCTCGCTTGGTGATAATGTGATTCCACTTCACATTGCATTTCTTGACCGTGATCGTGTCACGTCATGTTTAATTTATATCAACCTTTCATTTTCGAAAATACCACTTTTTCGAATATATCGTCTTGCACCTATCGATGTTAAGACCCATACTCTTTGATATTGTTATTTCCAAATTCGTCTTATAGTATTCATATTTGTTAAAACGTTGTTTCTTACTAAAACTGAATTTTAGTTTAACGTTTTTCCTTTTAACTATGTCAATTACTCATATTAAGGAAATTGACAACCCATAATTTATTCTTTCCGTTCTCATTTTAACGCGGGGAATCATAACTAGTTCCCTTGCTTTACCACTATTGACCCGTAGGTTCTTTCACTTAGCCTCATAGGCTATTTCTTTAAATTTTTCACCTTTTTAAGGTGAGGACATTAACAACTCGTTTCCTTCTTTTTATGACCCGAGGGTCTTTTTGGTCCCGTAGACCTTAACACTGTGTTTAATCCCGTAGGTTTATGATGATCCCGTAGATCATCTTTTATTCTTGTCTATATTCAAATATATATATACATATATAGCTTCAAGGCATCTCTTATTATATTTGGAATCGTTTATTTCGCTCTTGAACTTCAATTGACCTTGACCGTAGTCTAAGGCTTCATTTGTTTACTTCCGGACTAATCCTCCGACTTTATGACTTCTGACGTTAATTACGCGTCAGTTTGTTCTACGCTTACCGTTTCCCGGTTCATACTTATACTTCTATACAACCCATTACCCGGGTTCTTTTATCTTAACGTTCTTAACGCCATAACCCTTTACATAGGTTAGTTAACATCTCACACTTTTACTTATTCAGTCCGCGCCTACTTACATTAGCAAGCGTCATCATTTATTTAATTCGTTTGACTTGTTCGTGTGAAATTTCATTCTTTGTTCGACCCGTTCGACTTTTAACTAGTCGAACGTAATTTTTTTATCAAAATTTATGTTTGCGAAAATTCTTGTCATCTTTTAGTCATGACTCATATTCCGAGTCTTTTGACTTTCTAATTTCGCGTTCTTGTTTCCCAGTCTACGCATGCGTTTTAATCCTTACCCACCAACCGGGGTGTTTTACCGAAGTCGTTATTATTGCAACCCTTACCGGTATGCATTATGACTTCGTTTCGCTTTTATATTCCTACTTTGTTCTCAAATTTGGTGTTTTACAAAATCGGCCCGTTAAGAGTCATATTTGCATTCTCCAGGTTCGAGTGTAAGCACACCCCTCCCAATTGCATACCTTAATCCTTTTACATTAATCTTTGTCCCTTCACTCGGGCTCATCATCCTAATGTATACGCTTCCGTCACCCGGCTGTGCGTTTACATTATTATCAAATATTTTGCTCATTTGATTCATTTGGGTACTTTTAAGTTAGTCCCATTCACCCCGCCCTTACTACATCGGATGTAAACGTGTCCTCCATAAGAAGTTCATGGTATCATATGCCACTACTTACTTGGCCAGAGTAAGCGATTAACACATGACACACATGACCTTTTTATAGTTTTCACATCACGCCCTATGTAAGTAACGCCTCTATTTGTTTCTCTTGGAAACAATATCCCGAATACATTTTCTATTCGGGTTTTTCCAAGTTTTTAATCTACATATGCAACTTTCAATTTCTACTTATTTGTTGCATATTACTATTTGTGCGATTATTTAAAATGTGCACCTGGTAATGCTTGCCTTAACGGGCTTTCTTGCCATTACTTATTTGCGATCGTTACGCGATTTAGGTCCTTGATGAGTATGCTCTTCTTGTCATATCTCGGACCGTTCCATCATCATATCCACAATTCGTTTGACTCTCGTCGTCTTCAAACGCGAGTGTCCTTCAATTAAAACATTCACAAAAGTTAGTAACGTCAACTTCAATAATCGGCCGTATTATAATACAAGGCTTTTTCTACTATACGCGTCAACGCGCGTATTTTCGTCAACTATATCAAACATTTTAATTGGGGTAACGTGTATCACACGATAGCCCTATGTGTTGTTTACAACACTTTAGCATGCTAAACTATTAACATACATGTACTTACCGGATTTGCGATCAAGCCTCGAACCGAACACATTTGTCAACAACCTTGAGCTCTGATTACCAACTTGTAACACCCTTATTATTATTTAACGATTTTCGTATAATTTACGAAAATAAACGGGTAATTAGAATTTCAATACATTGAAAATACGGGTTTCATTAAACTTTATTTACAGAATTAAAACTATACAAAATAACATGTTTGAGTTCGTCATTTAACAAAACAACGATACATAGTGCGGAAGCTTATTTCTTGATCGTGTTCGGTTCTTCGTTGTGCTTGATCGTCCGCCGGTGCTAAAATAATACCTGAAACTCATAAAACATGAGTTGGATTAGTCATACGTAACTTAGAACGTATTTAAACGAGTCCGGGAAGCGAAACTGATTAAAATAAAAAAATTTCGCCAAAACAGGGCTCCGTCGCGCCACGCGACGGCGCCACGTTGCTCCCTCGCGCCACGCGGGGGAGACCAGTTTCCAGCAGACTGCAGCTCAGTTCAGCTATGCCAGTTTTTACGGAAACGACCATAACTTCTTCGTTATTGATCCGTTTTACCCGATTCTTTTTCCTACGCGTCCGTAATTTAATCCTCCATCTTATGGAGTTAAAATCCTACATCCAACATAAGAAATTTTGAGACTTCTAAGCCTTTGACTCGTTACCTTTTTACCGAATTTTAACCCGTTTATGCATTTTATCAAACAAACGTATTTGTTTGATTCCTATATCACATACACTTCTTCAAATTAATGTTACCTACCATATTAGGTTCTAATCATAGGTTTATTACACAATTTAAACCCGTTTTCGCTCGTATGCTTATTTTGACCCGTTAAGGGTATTTAAGCACTTTAAAGCTTGAAATCGCTTTCATTCATTTCTAGCATCTTATTCCTTCATTTCTTATCAAGTAATCTTCCATTACAACTATAAGTGTGTTGGATCTAATGTGGATATCTATATGTTCCGAGTTTTACCCCTCGGATTATTATTTTACGGCAAGACTCAAATAGAGCCATTTGACTAATCGTATTACATCTTTCAACTTCTACACTTATTCTAAGTATTTATCTAATCATGAAACTCGTTTCCAAACAACCTTTAAGGGTTGTTTGTTCAATTTAGCCTACAAGGGCGTTTTGGTCAATTTTGGTCCTTCTTTTACGACAAAGGACTTTCAGATACTTGTTTGACCCAAAAATCCGGTCTTCTAACTATGACCTTGTTTAGAAACCATTATGTTTCTAAAACACTACATTTATAACTTGAATTATTCGGTTTATCTTTAAGATAACCAAATATCCAATTTGACCTTATTTAACTCTTAGAGAACCTCAAATTCTATATGATGAGTTGAATCATTATGCAAACCTGGCTCGAATCAATGTATTGACCCGTTACGATACCTTGCCTTAGTGGCGCTAAGTAATAGCGATGTCATCATTCAATCGATATTTATTCCTGTAATCATGCAACTCGACAAAACATTAGCCGATATTGTCAAAGGGTGATATTTTCACCTTTTGACCCGTTTGGTCTATATGACCGTTTAACTATGCGAGATGATATTTATCATCATCTCATATACATGACTCGTTGCGTTTAATACCGTACGGTCATTTTACTTATAAACCGTTTATTACCACTTTCGACTCTTTATGTCTTACGCGGAAAAGCGTCTTTTTGAAACCAACGGTTATTGTCAACGTGTGACCATATTACCGTTTTACCCTTATTAATTGTATTGATTTACCTTACAAGGTAATCATTCAAAACTCATTATTTATTAGTCATTGCATGACTAAATGATCTTATTAGCTCTTTTTAATAATTCAACATGGTTTATCGTTACTGTCTTTTGTTCCGAACCGCACATGTCGGGTCGAAACATCATAAGTCAAATATGACTTTAGATTATTCATAATCTATAAATCCAATAGATATTAATAAAAGGTGTAAGCTTTAACTTACCTAGCATCCAAGCAACGTTTTCTTTTCGTACTTGCTCCGTTTGACCCACTCCCTCCTCCAAGCTTTCACATAGCTTGTTACGCGTCAAACTATTGTCAGTCATTTACAAGGCGGTTAAATTAGTCATTAACAATAACGACTATTCCACCTCACTTATTTTCTATGTCAAAGCTACTGTTCGACTTCATGCTTAGTTAACTTAGTTTATCAAAGTTAACTACTTTCAATCACATGGTTAACATCATTAAGTCTAAATCAACATAGTATTTAGAACCTTTTTTTATAAGCTTTAACGCATAATTCTTTATAATAATCAAATCTGCGTTTTTACCCAACTTTTAGCATTTTAATCCTCACTTAGGCGTTTCATCAAACACCTAGCGGGTCAGATTTTTATATCATCAAAACCAAGTTTATGACTTGTAATTATCATCTAAATTAACTTCGATTAGACAATTCTACACATGTCTTAGCATCCATATTTCTGAAATTTACTCTTAAATTCAGATTATGCTAGAACAAGATCATAGTTCTAGGGTTTATCAAGTTTTCTTCAAGTTCACTAATCACCTACAATGGTGATTATGAACTCTATAATTAACATGAAATCTTTTAACAAGATTTCACCTAGGGTTTATCCCTAGACACCATATCCCTTCTAATTTCATTCATGCATGACACAATCAAGCTCAATTTCGATTTTTCATCATTAACCTAGAATTTAAGATGAATCAAAACATCAAATTTTTGCATACCTTATGATCTTTTCAGCGAGGTGATCACTAATCCATGCTTGGATTTCGATTTGGGACTGATTTGGCCTCTCAATTTCTTGGATTTAGACAAGTTAGGGTTGAACAAAGGAGTTCCTTTGCTCCTGTGGGAAATATCGACCAGAACACACACTTAGATTGTGTGTTTTGGTGTTAATGTTTTATTAAATAAAACTGGTTTCCATCTTCTCACCTTTAGTCCCTCTACTTCACACAAGTTTGCATAAAAGGGTGTTTTAACCCTGCTTTTCTTATTATTCCAAGACTTATTACTAACTAGGTTATTTATTTCCTAGTTACTTTATCTTGTTCTCAACCCGTTTTATTTTAAGTCCCGTTAAATCTCGGGCCTTTTATATACTTTGCTTTTCTCAAAGTATTTCTCATCCTTTTAAATAAATATTAAATTTATTTATTTAATTCCTAAAGTTTACCGGGTAAGTTTTACCACTAACTATATTTTACCCGTCCTGTAGTATTAACGTGGTTTGATTTCCAAACCCGTTTTCGGGGTGTTACACCAGACACGTGTCGAGTCTATATCTCATGACTTACCAACCCTAAGCCTTAGCTATGGCCCTCGCGGGCCGAGAGAGGAAGCAAGGCTTGTCGCGGGGCGCGAGGGAGGCACGTTTCAGCTATAAAAGGGGCAGACCTTTGCCTTTTATTCTCGTTCAATTCTTTCTTCTCTCAAGCCCCTATTATAGCAATATAGTAGCTCGATATTATACCCCCTAAAACATGAACCTCTGCCACGTTATAAGTATTTTAACCCTCGATCACTAATTCGTTACCCTACCCAATTGATCTAGGAGCCCGTAACGCATGTCTAGGCTCTGCCTGACTCAATTCGTTGGGGTTCGGTCTCGTGTTGTATGGCTAATGTGATTTGGGTTATCTTACTAACACGTGTGCGTTGTATGTTTTTACTAGAAACTCAAGATTATAATAAAGAAATATTACCATGAAGCCCGTAGAAATACCTAAGCCTACAATGTGAGCCATTCTCTTTTTCTCACAGTTTGTGAGCCATTATATTAAAAATGATTTGCAAAACCCTAAATGTTTATCAATTATAATAACAGTGATTAAGTCTTTGTATTCTACAATTGCTACCATTATTATGGGTTTTGTATACAGTACTTGATAACCTTCACAATTGGGTACGAGTATCCAATGTGTGATATGACCATAGTCACAGATCCGTCGAGTGACAAGTACTGAACGAGTAATTGGGTAGAATAAATATTGTAATCGCCCTTAATACTGTAATATTTTAACAATCAATGTTTTTATAAATTGGAATGTACTCGTCAGTATTTCTTGCTGATAAAATATTTTTAAAACGCGTTTCAGGTAACTTAATGCGAAGCTATAAGAAGCCAGCTATGGAGCACTAAAGGCTTAAAGAAAGTGGCTATAAAGTTACCTAAATAAAAGTTTATGATTTCAGCAATTAGAGTTTATCCCTACAAATACATTATAAATGGAATATGGATTTTAATCCATTTGTTTAAATATATGAAAAGACATTATTAATAAAATATGGGATTTATTCCCTTTTTTTATGTCACACCCCGATATTTTAACCACAAACCGGTGGGCCCGGCGTGGAGTATCGTGATGTAGTTGATATCATCATGGTCAAATATACATAGTTTATAGCACCGCGGAAGTCTAGGTAGAAATTACTATTACAAACCGAGAGTGTAAAGTACGATAAAGAATATACAGATGGTTGTAAAGAAAGGATCCATAGGCGGATCTAAATATAATACAAGAAAAATATGTTCAACAGACTTAAGGCATTACGAACTTGCAAGATTCTCTATTTAACGCCCGGTAGCTCCTAGCCTATTACGTGTAGTACATGTCACTAGTCTTTTGAAGATACGTCAGTTTTTACTGGTAAATACAATTAACTGACTCTTTTGAAAATATTTATGAAAATTGGTTTAGATGCACAAAGCACGAAAATCTTTTATAACTTGGGATAATTATATAAATAATCTTGTATACAGATTTACATGTTTGTCATACATTTAGGGCCCGGGATAGAAGCCGAGACATGATTAACTGACACACCACTGATATAAACTCACAAGGAGTTATTCCCAACAATGTGGGTATACCTTTTTACATACGCAACTGTCAGGTATATGCCTACACCCCATGCTTAAGTCGTGGCCATTTGCAATTAAATGAGCCGAGGATATCTAGGACACGGTTGCATTAACCCCCAATGTTTATGTTATCAAACACAACAGATTAAAACGAGTTATGTAATTTATTAATCACAATCAGAATAAATGATTCCATACCCGACCAAGCGGTATTATTTTGCTGTATCCCAAGCCCGTATAAGGGAAAATAAGTTAAAAGTATTTACCTGAGCTTCTAAATGCGTGATTTATCTACTCAACCGTATAATGTACTCAAACTAGTGCAAGTAGCTTTTACTGGAGCTCCTAATCTGGAACGAAGGTTTTATTAACCTATTAGATTTCTAACGGTTCTTATTTAAGTTGTAAACTTAGACCGGTTAGTTTAAAGAATGATTTACGGTATAAAACGCTAGATTAAGCGATGACCGGATTGGAATGTAATTTAGACCCAACAAGTATGGAGACTTTTATATTATTGATAAACTAAATACATTCTAGAATTTGAAGTTAAATTGATAAGGTTAAACCCGTTTCGGTTAATTTATGTAAACTAGTTACATAAACCGAACTGAACGCGTATAGGCGTAAACGAGTTACCGGATGAGTCATATACAAGTTCCATATGTTATTATGCTTAGAACATTTCATGATATCAGTAAGACATCAGCAACTATGCCCGAAAAGATTTTTAAAACCGAATTTAGCCCCATAAGGGCATTTTGATCATTTTAAGGTTTATAAAAAGGGTTTGCATGCAAACTAAGGTTTTGGTTATAAACATTCTGTAAAAATATTTTATTTAAGGTATTATATCATTAGGATATCAAACATATGTGTGATTTATGGCCAAACTATGCACCGTAGGGGCATTTTGGTCATTTCACACATAGTTTTAAGGACTTAATTGGGTTTCTGAGTTTATGACTTATACCTACAGTAAAAATATTACAAATGGTTTATAAAATCAGTAGGGGATAAGTTTTGGGTGCTAAGTATGATTTAATACCATACTATGCACCTAGACGTCATAAAAGTCGATAAATGACGATAATTCTTGTGTTTAAGGAAATCTGAGATTATGACCAACTTTGAATGGTCAAAACACTTTATTTATCATAACATATCAGTAGCAAAAAGGTTTTGCATGTTTATTATGCTTGAAACTCAATTTTTGGTAAAAAGGGTATTATCGTCACTTATTAACCTTATACAACAACGTGGGCGTAAACTCAGCAAGTAACCAGATTTGACATCCCAAAAAATCCTAAAGATGATATAATATCAGTAGGTAATGAGTTTTTATGCTAAGTTATGTTTAAAACTCGTTTTATGTGGAAAAGGGTAATTTAGTCCTTTTAAATGCTTATATTTCGATTGATTAAGCAAACTCAGTTTATGAGTGGTTTATAAATGTCAAAATATGCTAATCATGATAACATATCAGCATATAATTCATTTGCATGCTTATCATGTTTAAAGTCTCATTTTCATGCAAAAAGGGCATAATAGTCAACTTAAAGCAAAATAACGGAAACTAGTAAACAAATTCGGATTACTATGTGACCATGTAATATAATCTCAGAGGGTTGTACTACTATATAATATGGTTATGAGGGAACCCTAAATCAGTAACCTACTACTCTAATTCGGTTCATAATCGAAAGTCAAAGCAGAAGTCAAACTTCGCGACTTTCGGTTACGAACCGACCCTAAAACTGGAATTGACGAGCCGAACATGTTTACACATGTTCTTATAATTATCACCAAGTTATTTAAATGTTAAAACATATTCTAAAACATTTTTAAACTCAGTTTATGATTATTTAAAAAACTGACCCGTTTGACTTTTAAAATACGAACATGTTGACTCGTCAAATGACCAAGCAAACGTGATTCTTAGGAGGTGCCATTTTGAGGGATTAACACCTACCTAATTACGATCACGTAGCCATATTCGTTCCGAACAATGGTTGGACCAATAAGGTCTAAGCCGAAAGTCAAAGCCTTTTAGCGGAACTTTGACTTTTTGGCTTTTAAAGCTTAAAAACTGAAAGGAGAAGGTAGGAATACTTACTAAAAGGTCTTAGCTTCAAAATAACTGAAGGGGGTATCCTTTTATGATCAGGAATCTCCAAGAGAGGAAGATAAGAAGAATTTTAAATGGTGCAAGTTCAAAGTGTGAGACATTGCACCTATTTATACCAAATCATGAGTTCTTGAGATGAAGCCAAGTGTTATGGATCATTTCTGATCTTCACAAGTGTCTTAGTGGTTTTTAAAAACCATTAACATGCTCCTAGTATCGAAATCCAGCTGCAAAATGGTTTGATTGGGGCTCAAGTCTGCATAACCTGTACCTGCCATTAACTTCTGCCCAGATAGGGCTCTCGTGGCCCACGAACGAGTCAGGGGTAGGCTGTCGCGCCCAACGACTCTCCTCCTGATTCGGTAAAACAAGTTTAGGACTTGGCAATTTCAGTCCCTGGATCCTTAAACTTATAATATGTTTCATTTTAAGCATGTTTAGCCCCTATAGTTAGTTTGTAAGTGATCTTGGAAGTATAACTAAACACCGTTAGGCTCTGGGTTTGTTAAAAGTCACCTGAATAAACTAGTTTTTCTCGTTGACGCTTTTAACTCTTTCTTCTCGAAAGTTTGCACAATTAATAAACAACGATGCCGAAACCTTATGTAATTATCATTTAGCATTCTCGGAATTATAATTGGACATTACGAAGCTCCGAGTTTGTTAAAAGGTCACTCAGAGGTAAGAATTAACATGTTGACACATTTAACCCCTTCGTCTTATAACTTTCACTTGTTTTTCACAAATGGCTTCTTACGCCCAATAATTCATTCGTTTTATAATACGAACATCGTGTAAGGTTATTCAGAGGAATATTTTTAGTATTTTGTCACTCCTAGTCCCACTGCATACATCTTTTTACTGTTTGTCAACTTTAGTCCCTCGAAGTCAACTTTTTACACGTTTAGGGTTTATGACACGTGTCTTCACTTTATTGGGCATGATTTTGCGAGGTGTTACATCCTCACCCCCTTAAAAGAAATCTCAACCTCGAGATTTATTGAAATAAATGAGGGTCTTCTGTCGGATAGTGGATTCAACCTCCCACGTATATTCAGGGCCTCTTCGGGCATCCCATTTTACCTTCACAATTGGCACATGCTTCCTTTGAAGCTTTTTTAACCTGTCGATCTTCAATCTATATAGGTTTCTTGACAAATCTCAGGCTTTCATCTTTCTGCACGTCTTTATGAGACATTGCTAGTGATTAATCAGCTAGACATTTCTTTAAGTTGCAAATGTGGAACACATTGTGAATTCCACTAAGCTCTTCAGGTAAATTCAGCTTATAGGCCACACTCCCGACACATTCAATGATCTCGAATGGTCCGATGTATCTTGGGCTTAACTTGCCCCTTTTACCAAATCTCATTACTCCTTTCCAGGGCAAAACCTTGAGTAACACTTTATCTCCTATCTCAAATTTTAGAGGTTTGCGCCTCTTATCTGCGTAGCTCTTCTGCCTATCTCTGGCAGCTTTTAGACGGTCACAGATTTGAACAATCTTATCCATCGTCTCAAGGACTATCTTAGGTCCTGATAGCTGAGTTTCCCCAACTTCTACCCAACAAACGGGCGTTCTGCATTTCCTTCCATATAAGGCCTCAAAAGGCGCAACTTTAATGCTCGAATGGTAACTATTATTGTAGGAGAACTCTATAAAAGGAAGATGATCATCCCAACTTCCGCCCAAATCAATGACGCATGCCCAAAGCATGTCTTCGAGTGTTTGAATCGTACGCTCACTTTGCCCATCCGTCTGAGAATGATAAGCAGTACTGAAATTCAAACGAGTGCCTAGAGATTGTTGGAAACTTTTCCAAAAGTGAGATGTGTATCTAGTATCCCTATCAGATATAATAGATACTGGCACTCCGTGGAGAGATACAATCTCGTCCACATATAGTTGGGCTAATTTATTGGAGCTATGCGTCTCTTTGATGGGTAAGAAATGAGCTGACTTAGTCGATCTGCCAACTATAACCCATATTGTATCATTCCCATGTCTCGTTTTGGGTAACTTGGTGATGCAATCCATAGTTACCATCTCCCATTTCCATGTGGGAAGTTTCGGTTGTTGCAGTAAACCTGACGGCTTTTGATGCTCGGCTTTAACTTGTGAGCATGTTAGGCATTTAGCTACGTGTGTGGCTATGGATTTCTTCAAACCCATCCACCAGTAATTTGCTTTTAAATCTTGATACATTTTGTCATTTCCTAGGTGAACTGAATACTTGGAATTATGAGCTTCTTGCAGGATTATATCTCTAAATCCTCCATGAATTGGAACCCAAATTCGACCATTCAATCTAATGATTCCATCTTTCCCTGGTGTCAACTGATCAAAAGCCGCACCCAGTTTTTCACTTGGAAAGTTAGCTTCTAATACTGCTTCTTTCTGTGTTGTCAACAACTTCTCGTTTAAACTATTCTTCAGTTCAATACTCTTAGCATTGATCCGTATAGGTTTGATTCTTTCCTTCTTGCTTAAAGCATCAGCGACCACATTCGCTTTGCCAGGATGGTAGCGAATTTCACAATCTTAATCATTCAATGTTTCCATCCAACGACGTTGTCTCATGTTGAGATCCTTCTTGTTAAACAAGTGTTGTAGACTTTTGTGGTCTGAGCATATCACACACTTGGTTCCATATAGGTAATGCCTCCATAGCTTAAGTGCAAATACAACGGAACCCAATTCCAAGTCATGTGTGGTGAAATTCTTTTCGTGTACCTTTAGTTGTCCTGATGCGTAGGCAATCACTTTGTCTCTTTGTATAAGCACACATCCCATGCCTGTGTGAGATGCATCACAATAGACAACGAATTCTTCTATCCCTTCAGGCAATGTCAACACAGGAGCATTGCTCAACTTTTGTTTGAGAATCTCGAAAGACTCTTGCTGTTTGGGGCCCCAATCAAATTTCACATTCTTGTGGGTTAAAGTAGTTAGAGGTGCAGCTATCCTTGAAAAGTTTTCGATAAATCGCCTGTAGTAACCTGCCAAATCTAAGAAGCTGCGAATTTCAGTAGGTGTCTTAGGTGCTTCCCAATTCATGAGTGCTTCTATTTTAGCGGGATCCACCTGGATACCACGCTCACTTACCAGATGTCTAAGAAATTGGAATTCACGAAGCCAGAATTCGCATTTGGAAAATTTTGCGTAGAGTTTCTCCTGTTGAAGAAGTTTGAGAATGCGTCAAAGATATTTCTCGTGATTGGCCTGATTCTTGGAATAAATAAGTATGTTATCAATGAAAATAATGACAAACTTTGCAGACTCAATTCATGAGATCCATGAATGTTGCATGTGCGTTAGTGAGCCCGATAGGCATCACTAAGAACTCATAGTGGCCATACTTTGTTCTAAACGCAGTTTTGTGTACGTCTTCAGTCCTGACCTTCAGTTGATGATATCCTGACCTTAGATCGATTTTTGAAAAGAAACTTTCTCCCTGTAGCTGATCAAACAGATCGTCGATCCTGGGCAATGGATAGCGATTTTTAATTGTTACCTTGTTTAGCTCACGATAATCAATGCATAGATGCATTGAACCATCCTTCTTCTTTACAAATAAGATGGGCGCTCTCCAAGGTGACGAGCTTGGCTGGATAAAGCCTTTATCCAATAATTCATCTAACTGGGTTCTTAATTCCTTCATTTTGGTCGGTGCTAAATGATAAGGAGCTCGTGCAACTGGTGCAGCTCCTGGTATAATATCAATTCTGAACTCCACTTGCCTCTTAGGAGGTAAACCAGGTAATTCTTCAGGAAAGACGTCTGGGTACTCTGAAATAACAGGAATATCTTCTATCTTGGGCTTTGGCACATCTACAGTCACTTGTGCCATGTAAATGACACAACCGTTTTTCAAACATTTGGATGCCTTAAGCATAGACACTTGATTAGGCAATCCATGGTGCGTATCTCCTTGAATTGTGATTGATTCACCAGAAGGGGTTTTAATGATAACTTGTTTCTTAGCACAGGAAATTTGGGCTTGGTTAAATGATAACCAATCCATACCTATAACTATATCAAACCCTGCCAATTTCATTGGCAACAAGGATAACGGAAAAGAATGATTCCTAATGGATATGAAACATCCATCTAGAATTGTCGAAGCAGTTTCTAAGGTACCATCAACCAATTCTACCTCATATTTTATGTCTAGAGTTTTAATAGGCTGATTCAACAGTTTACTAAATTTTATGTCTACAAAGGACTTATCTGCACCAGAATCAAATAAAACTCTAGCATATATATCATTTATGAGGAAAGTACCTGTTATAACGTTATCATCCTGCACTGCCTCCCTGGCATTCATTTGGAACACTATGGCATTTGTCTTTTTAGCCTCTTCGGGCTTCTTTGCGTTTTTTCGGGCAGTTGGTCTTGATGTGCCCTTTCTCATTGCAAACATAACAGGTTGCATTCTTTAGGTCCTTGCATTCCAATGTTTTGTGACCCTTCTTTTTGCAGATTCCACAGGGTTTAGCCTGCGGATCGATTGTGCATTTCCCGAAGTGGTTTCTCTTGCAATTCTTGCACAGGGGCTTTTCTCCCGACTGGTTTGTGTTTTTCTTAAACCCAGAATTACCTTTCTTTTTCTTATCAGAACGATGCGAGCTGTCATCTTCTCTCTTTCTTTTTCCTTCATCCGTAGGCTTTACATACTTATTCCTGACAATATCCAGCATCAAGGATAGAGACAGATCCACTGCTGACCTATAAGTAGCGGGCTTTGAAGCCTTCACATGTCCCTTTACCTCTGGAGCAAAACCACCAATAAAGCGTGCTATACGCTTGGGTTCTGGAGTCACCGAATACGGTACCAATCTAGACATGGAGTTGAAGCTAGTAACATATGCTTGACAATCTGAATTCTTTATAACCAGAGTTAAGAAGTTAGCTTCAACTTTCTCTACTTCGTGTTGTGGGCAGAAAGTTTCTCTTATTAGATCAACAAATTTATACCATGATAGATTGTAAAGTGGAATTTTCCCCGAGGCCTGAATTAGTGCCCTCCACCAAACTAAGGCATCACCCTTAAAGGACTGAGATACAAACTTTACAACATCCTGCTCAGCACACCCACTAATGTCAACAACTGTCTCCATCTCGTCTAGCCATTTCATACAATCAATGGCACCTTTTTCACCAGTGAAGTCTTGGAACGTGGTTCCTGGTCAAGCTCTATCTTCTTAGATGGTTGACTTTTCTGATTTGACGAATGTTGAGAGTCGTCTTTCTTAGATGTATGTGTTTTGGAAGGGGGCTTAGAATGAGCTACTGAATGAGTCTTGGTGCGAGTAGCACTCGACTCTCTGGATACTCTGCCAACAACTTTAGTTACAGCATTGTTTATCATACCTTGCAGATCAGCACCCGTTACGTTTAATCTTGTGTTCTCATTCCTTTCATTAGGATGACTATTAACTTCATCCGAGTCAACCATGGCGAAGCTTGAATGCTATATAACAAATGACAACAACTTATCAGTGGTCTATATTGAATCATCATATTCGGTGATTCATTATCCATGGTTTAATTAGACCATATTGGTTTATTTGTTTGACTAGTTTTGAAGATTTAAATTTCGTATTATGGTTCACCTAGGTTATATGAACCATTATGAGCATTAGAGTGGCACAAAAGCCTTGTCACGAGGACTATTTTCTTAATTTATTGGGCACAATCTTATAGGATCAAGGCATCAAAATTTCAACAGAGAATCATATTAGAGTGGCACAAAAGCCTTGTCACAAGGACTATTTTCTCAATTTATTGGCCACAATCTTATAGGATCAAGGCATCAAAATTTCGACAGAGAATCATAGACTACTTACTGTCATTATTATAAATGGTATATTTGGCGCGAAAGACGGATCAATAACATCACTAATGGATGTTTTAATATATTCATCTTATTTAATGATATCAGCCATGATTTATCGATCATTCAGGGTGTAAAAGAATTTTGGAATAATCCAAGTATTAAGATGGCTAGTGTGATTTTATCGAACCACGTTTACCAGGAGTGCTAACATGTTCTTAGATGTTAACAAGGATTTTGTATCTTAAAAGGGCTCACTATCATAGCCAAGTCTATATTGACTTATGAGCTAGGTTATACCTTTAAGACAATCTTTTGAAGTTTATCGGCAGATCAATTATAAATTTAAAATGATAGGTTAGTCAATTATATAACTCATACATGCATATAATAACAATTGAAATTTTAAAAGAAGAATTTCTCATTAGAAGTACTAAGACTACATAAACTGCCCTAAACGGGTCTTTAAATAAATAAAATTATCCACGCAGGGACGGATACATAAAGGAAATGAAATATAACAAAAGGAGTTTCTTCAATTCCTTTTTATTTCTGATAGTTTTCTCCTTGGTTCACTATGTGCAGTATAGGTACTGAAGGTTTTGGTGTATAGTCGAAATCTTCCAAATTAGGAACCTTAGCAAAGGTAGAATCCAAGGATCCTATGGTTAATAAATAATATGGATCACGAATAGGGTTAGGACTGTTATAATCCAAGTTTGGGATTCCAAGACTTGGATGTAAGAAATGTGGATCATTTGCGTCCACAGGTATCATCTTTGGAGTGGAAGCCTTAGGGACATTTGGTATGGACTCCTCTGATGAAGATTTTTCATTTGAAGTTTTGAGAGTCTCGAGTACGGAATCTGAGGCCTGGTTAATGGTTCAACTGGTTTGATTTTGGGAACAAGTCCAAAAAGGTCCTTTCTCCACACTGGTCGTACGCTTATTCGAGCTGTAGTACGAAGCTTAACATTTCTGAGCTTCGGATTTGGAGAGTTTCCATCATTAGCGGCTCTACTTGGCGACATGTTCTTGAAATACATAAATATCGAAAACAATGATTACTTAACAGTGATGAGATTATTCCTAGTTCAAGTCTAGACTCAGAAGTCTAAGGAATGTGCTACTGTGTCATTGAGATTAAACACAAAAGAGTAGTGTGTAATTCACTCAACGTTGGCTCTGATACCAACCTGTCACACCCCGATATTTTAACCACAAACCGGTGGGCCCGGTGGGGAGTATCGTGACGTAGTTGATATCATCATGGTCAAATATACACAGTTTATAGCTCAGCGGAAGTCTTGGTAGAAATTACTATTACAAACCGAAAGTGTAAAGTACGATAAAAGAATATACAGACGGTTGTAAAGAAAGGATCCACAGGCGGATCTAAATATAATACAAGAAAAATATGTTCAACAGATTTAAGGCATTACAAACTTGCAAGATTCTCTATTTAACGCTCGGTAGCTCCCAGCCTATTACGTGTAGTACCTGTCACCAGTCTTTTGAAAATACGTCAGTTTTTACTGGTAAATACAATTAACTGACTCTTTTGAAAATATTTATGAAAATTGGTTTAGATGCACAAAGCACGAAAATCTTTTATAACTTGGGATAATTATATAAATAATCTTATATACAGATTTACATGTTTGTCATACATTTAGGGCCCGGGATAGAAGCCGAGACATGATTAACCGACACACCACTGATATAAACTCACAAGGAGTTATCCCCAATAATGTGGGTATACCTTTTTACATAAGCAACTGTCAGGTGTATGCCTACACCCTGTGCTTAAGTCGTGGCCATTTGCAATTAAATGAGCCGAGGATATCCAGGACACGGTCGCATTAACCCCCAATGTTTATGTTATCAAACAAAATAGATTAAAACGGGTTATGTAATTTATTAATCACAATCCGATTAAATGATCCCATACCCGACCAAGCGGTATTATTTTGCCGTATCCCAAGCCCGTATAAGGGAAAATAAGTTAAAAGTATTTACCTGAGCTTCTAAATGCGTGATTTATCTACTCAGCCGTATAATGTACTCAAACTAGTGCAAGTAGCTTTTACTGGGGCTCCTAATCTGGAACGAAGGTTTTATTAACCTATTAGATTTCTAACGGGTCTTATTTAAGTTGTAAACTTAGACCGGTTAGTTTAAAGAAGGATTTACGGTATAAAACGCTAGATTAAGCGATGACCGGATTGGAATGCATTTTAGACCCAACAAGTATGGAGACTTGTATATTATGGGTAAGCTAAATACATTCTGGAATTTGAAGTTAAATTGATAAGGTTAAACCCGTTTCGGTTAATTTATGTAAACTAGTTACATAAACCGAACTGAACGCGTATAGGCGTAAACGGGTTACCGGATGAGTCATATACAAGTTTCATATGTTATTATGCTTAGAACATGTCATGATATCTGTCACACCCCAAAAATACCACAAGCGGAAACTCCCACAAGGCGTGTGACGTACTAGGATCTAGCTACTAATCATATTGAACCATAAACAAAATAAACTTTCCATTAAAAGAAATTGTATAATTCAAACACCAGAGTAGGAAATTAAACATGTTCAGCGGAAGCATAACAAATTGTTCAATAAGTTTAAATGAAAATGTTCAGAGCAATGCATCAGTGAGAAGCGTCTCCAAACGTCACGACCCATGACCACTCCAGCTTTCCAGACAGCAAGTTCCATGACAGTGTACCTAAGGACATGCAAGCTTGCAAAAAAGTGTAACGAACAACACTGGTCAGTTCACAGTTTGATTAACCGTTTGTTACCAAGTAGTGACTTATGATATGTTATGTTGATAATAACTCGATACCGCAGACGGCCCTTTTTGCCCTTCTCCAATGCTTTATCAAACATTGGTCATGATTTTAAAGTTATTAGTTCACGCCTGTCCTATCCAGGTACGTCGTGAGGGTGCCAAACCTAATAGCGCTATCAACTAAAAACCCCGTTGCCTTACAAGCAGCTAACCCGGTAGTATGATGGGACTTAAGTGATAGAAAGTGAGTGTATTATCCAACATCAACATTTACTAAAAACTGTTTCATATCCCCTGCAAGGATATGGGTTTCTGAAATCCCCCTCACATCCCCTACAAGGATGTGGGTTTATGAAAATCCGTTTATTTGTTTGTCAGTTTGATTGTCCCCATGCTTGTATTTGAAAGAAGTGAACTCACCTTGGTTTGCTAGGTATGACTAGTTACTTGTTCACACTTAATCAGTCAAAGCCTATAGTGTTCATTGTACACGTAATCCGTTTACATTCATGTTGTTCACGTATAATCATAGTGTGCATTCATAGCATAGATCATCCCATGACAGATAGAAATCATTCAATTCTCATGCACATTATTAGCTGTATAATTCACCAAAACTGTTCTATTTGTTCACTAACAACATCTCCACGAAGAGTCCATTCTTCGTGGGGTGCCCTACGACGAAGAATCAAAAGTTGGCGAAGAACCTCTCTTGGCGAAAAATCAATCTTCGTCAAGAGTGATAGCGACGAAGTTCCTGGGTTGTTCCTCACAGGCTGGTCGACGAAGGATCAATTCTTCGTCGACATGGATACTTCTTGGGGGGAAAATCTTCGTCACTGAACAGTTTCAAGATTTCCTTTTAACTGTTCTCCATAATTTCAGCAAACACACCCACAATTCCAAAACGGATCAAACCATATAATTTAATCAGTTATCATTCATGATCAAACAAATTTCATAACAGCAACAGTTTCCCCAATTTTCATAGTCACCAATCATAAGCAAGCTTAATCATCCGATAACCATTTACAACAGATAACATAATTAAATTCAATAATCAGAATTATCGAACCGTGTAGTGAACATGAACGAATGCAAGCCATTGAATTCTCATCATGCATGTTCTTATTTCTTTGATTAAATAATGAAACATCAAAACCCTAATCAACACAATATGAGAGTATGGTTTCTAACAAGACCCTATATCCACAGTAGATCAGAAGCATCATAAAACAATCATCAAACAACAGTGAAGTGTGGTGGGATGCTAACCAAATGATGAGATGATCAAGAAAGTGCAAAAAGGGCTTCGAGGGAGATGAAGGGTGCTGTCGCCGTTCACAAATGAGGAGAAGAGCTTAGGGTTAGACAGGTTTGTGTTTAAATAGTGCGAACAGGGCTGAGCCACAACTGGGTTTCATTTGGGCCGAAAGCCCGTCTCGGCAAAGAACACACTCAACGAAGAGTTATACTTCGTCGAGCCCTTGATGACGAATAACCATACTTCTTCGAGTAGAGGTTGTGACAAAGGTCCTATACTTCGTCAAGTATGAGGGTGACGAAGAACTGTCTTCGTCAAGGAGAGTTTCGTCCAGAAGTGGAGTTGCGAAGGACCTTGGTTATGAAGTTATCAAACATAAACTAGTCTTAAGTTTTCATTAAACCATCAAACATAACAATACATTAATCATATATCAAACATGCACATGTTACAACGCAAAACGAATTATAAAAACAGAGTTGTGAAACAAGTAATGCGTAGAGGAAAGATCTTGAAATCTCGGGTTGTCAGAACACCAGTAAGACATCAGCAAGTATGCCCGAAAAGATTTTTAAAATCGAATTTAGCCCTATAAGGGCATTTTGGTCATTTTAAGGTTTATAAAAAGGGTTTGCATGAAAACTAAGGTTTTGGTTATAAACATTCTGTAAAAATATTTTATCTAAGGTATTATATTAGTAGGATATCAAACATATGTGTGATTTATGCTTTATGGCCAAACTATTCACCGTAGGGGCATTTTGGTCATTTCACCCATAGTTTTAAGGACTTAATTGGGATTCTGAGTTTATGACTTATACCTACTGTAAAAATATTATAATTGGTTTATAAAATCAGTAGGTGATAAGTTTTGGGTGCTAAGTATGATTTAATACCATACTATGCACCTAGACGTCGTAAAAGTCGATAAATGACGATAATTCTTGTGTTTAAGGAAATCTGAGATTATGACCAGCTTGGAATGCTCAAAACACTTTATTTATCATAACATATCAGTAGCAAAAAGGTTTTGCATGTTTATTATGTTTGAAACTCAATTTTTGGTAAAAAGGGTATTATCGTCATTTATTAACCTTATACAAGAACGTGGGCGTAAACTCAGCAAGTAATCAGATTTGACATCCCAACAAATCCTAAACATGATATAATATCAGTAGGTAATGAGTTTTTATTCTAATTTATGTTTAAACTCGTTTTATGTGGAAAAGGGTAATTTAGTCCTTTTAAATGCTTATATTTCGATTAATTAAGCAAACTCAGTTTATGAGTGGTTTATAAATGTCAAAATATGCTAATCATGATAACATATCAGCATATAATTCATTTGCATTCTTATCATGTTTAAAGTCTCATTTTCATGCAAAAAGGGCATAATAGTCAACTTAAAGCAAAATAACGGAAACTAGTAAACAAACTCGGATTACTATGTGACCATGTAATATAATCTCAGAGGGTTGTACTACTATATAATATGGTCACGAGGGAACCCTAAATTAGTCACCTACT
Source organism: Helianthus tuberosus (assembly GCA_030545235.1). Taxonomy (NCBI): domain Eukaryota; kingdom Viridiplantae; phylum Streptophyta; class Magnoliopsida; order Asterales; family Asteraceae; genus Helianthus; species Helianthus tuberosus. The sequence continues at coordinate 78,129,789 of CM060417.1, read as the reverse complement.
AGTCTAATTCGGTTCATAATCGAAAGTCAAAGCAGAAGTCAAACTTCGCGACTTTCGGTTACGAACCGACCCTAAAACTGGAATTGACGAGCCGAACATGTTTACACATGTTCTTATAATTATCAACAAGTTATTTAAATGTTAAAACATATTCTAAAACATTTTTAAACTCAATTTATGATTATTTCAAAAACTGAACCGTTTGACTTTTAAAATACGAACATGTTGACTCGTCAAAAGACCAAGCAAACGTGATTCTTAGGAGGTGCCCTTTTGTGGGATTAACACCCATCTAATTACGATCACGTAGCCATGTTCGTTGCAAATAATGGTTGGACCAATAAGGTCTAAGCCGAAAGTCAAATCCTTTTAGCGGAACTTTGACTTTTCGGCTTTTAAAGCTTAAAAACTGAAGGGGGTCTCCTTTATGATCAGGAATCTCCAAGAGAGGAAGATAAGAAGAATTTTGAATGGTGCAAGTTCAAAGTGTGAGACATTGCACCAATTTATACTAAATCACGAGTTCTTGAGATGAAGCCAAGTGTTATGGATCATTTCTGATCATCACAAGTGTCTTAGTGGTTTTTAAAAACCATTAACATGCTCCTAGTATCGAAATCCAGCTGCAAAATGGTTTGATTGGGGCTCAAGTCTGCATAACCTGCTGCTGCCATTAACTTCTGCCCAGATAGGGCTCTCGCGGCCCGCGAAAGAGTCTGGGGTAAGCTGTCGCGCCCCGCGACTCTCTTCCTGATTCGGTAAAACAAGTTTGGGACTTGGCAGTTTCAGTCCCAGGATCCTTAAACTTATAAATGTTTCATTTTAAGCATGTTTAGCCCCTATAGTTAGTTTGTAAGTGATCTTGGAAGTATAACCAAACACCGTTAGGCTCCGGGTTTGTTAAAAGTCACCCGAATAAACTAGTTTCTCTCGTTGATACTTTTAACCCGTTCTTCTCGAAAGTTTGCACGATTAATAAACAGCGATGCTGAAACCTTATGTAATTATCATTTAGCATTCTCGGAATTATAATTGGACATTATGAAGCTCCGGGTTTGTTAAAAAAGTCACTCAGAGGTAAGAATTAGCATGTTGACACATTTAACCCCTTCGTCTTATAACTTTCACTTGTTTTTCACAAATGGCTTCTTACGCCCAATAATCCATTCGTTTTAGAATACGAACATCGTGTAAGGTTATTCAGAGGCATAGTTTTAGTATGTTGTCACTCCATTCATTTTAGAATACGAACATCGTGTAAGCTCTGAGAATGTAGCTGAACTGAGACAAAATGGAGAGAAACTATTGTCAGCAGGACACTGAGTCCGTAATATAGAAGAAAAGCTCACCTACAAGTACGACGAGAGGGAGTGGCATATAATATATATTTATGTGTATACACTTTCCTTAAATTTTGATAATATATATATAATGAGAATAAATGATAATATATACCATGTATATATATATATCGACGCATGAAAACTAAAATACTGATAGGTATGATTATAGTTATATTAATGCAATATGAATAACAAAATGTGTTTAAATAATTGTTCCATTATGTGATATTAATATCTGAAAATTTTGCTATTCAGATGTCAAAGAAAATATCACGTAATCAAGAAATTCATGCTAGTAACGGAAATTCTTTGGATAAAAATGCTATAGAAAATATAATAGCTCAAGGAATATCTAATGCCATCCCTTCGATCATTGAAGCTATAAAAATTTCAGTGCCTAAAAACAAGAATACTACTATAAGTTGTAAGCACACTCATTACTTCAATCCTAGCCCTAGTATCAATGGGGGCAATGATATTCTTGTCAAAACTCCAATTTCCAAACGAAAGAAAACCATAACCTATGGTTATTATTATAAGGAATTCCGCTCTGACAAATCCTATAAGAATAAAGGAATTGGACCATCAATCGCGCAACCTACCTACAGAAACTATAACGAAAAGCATTCAGGAAAATGTCATTTTAGGAAGACACACTACTGTAACTTCTGCAAGAAGACTGGGCATACAGAGGAAGAATGTAGAAGAAAAACTAACATCTGTTTCAACTACGAAGAACCAGGTCATATTCGTCCCTACTGCCCAAAACTATCTAACGCACCCGACAACAAGGCTAAGACAACAGATGAAGCTAAGGAAAATGCATAAATATTTACGACGCTGGAGGCCACTGATGCGTGTGAAGTGTCGTTAGTTTTTAATGTATATGTTAAGCCATTTTTAACACTTTTTAGCCAAGTTTTAAATTTATAAAACACGATATTTACTAACACTAAACACACATATGGGCAAGTGCACCCATCGTGAGCGTAGTATAGTGTTGGTAAGATACCGAGGTCGTTCAAGGACACAAGAGCTTTTAGTACCGGTTTATCCTCAACGTCTAATCAAATCAAAAGTTTAGATAAATGTTTTAAACTAAGAAAATAAAAACTAACTAAAATGCTGAAAAATAAAAATAAAAATAAAAGAAAAACAGATAGACAAGATGAATCACTTGGTTCCGACTCGTGTTTAGTGTAACCTTTGATTATTTCCGCACTTTTGCACTTTATTAAGAGATTATCTTAGTTATTGTAGTAGGCCCCTCTTTTGGAGGTGACGTTACCCTCAACCCAGTAGTTTGAGTCAGCAGGGATACAATCCTAAAGAGTTGGATTATTGAAAGATAATTAATTAAGTTATTAATGCATATTGTGGTAGGCCCCTTTTTTTAAGGCGACGTTACCCTCGGCTAAGTAGTCTGAGTCAGCAGGGATACAGTCCTAAGTAGCCGGGTTAAAGTTTTAATAGTAGTTTAACTTATGAGGGGATCAAAGAGTTTGGACCCCCACCATCCAATACCGTTAAGTATTGAAGTAGGTCCTACTAAATTTGACCCAGGTCCTTTGCAGGATCTATACACTGAACAATGGCAAGACTCTTACCAAACCGTTCCCTTAACCCCCGACCAGGTAGCCAACATACCTCCATATAGACCGTGGAGATATGAATGGTGAAAATCTTTTATTTTATATAGACAGTAAAATAATGCCAAGACACCATGGACAAACGATAAGGAAGAATCACCTTCAACATAAGAAACTAGTTATTAAAGTCATTAATACATAACCAATTAAAAAGTGCGAAAAGATTAAAAATAAAAAGTATTACACTAGACACTTTGTCTTCACCAAGTGATGTAAGAGACTTAGGCAAACATGGTCTTGATTGTCAAGAACTCTTACGATCAATCTTGGATCCCGAGACGACTCACACACTCTATGATGGACAATGGATGATGATGGTGGATGATGGTGTTATGGTGATGGTGGGTGGTGGGTGAAGTGTGAGAGAGGTGGTGTGCCAAGGGATGGTTTGAGCTTGAGCCAAGCCCTCCTATTTATAGGCTGAACAGAAGCTCGGGCACGGCCCCGTGTCCGTTGGGCACGGCCCCGTGTCCATCCTCTTCTCTGTCTTCATTAATTGCTTTTGTCTGCATTAGTTGACCACGGCCCCGTGTCCGTTGGGCACGACCCTGTGTGCAGAAGCATATCTGTACTATCAAGATTTTCCTGGATTCTGCGAATCTTATAGTTGACCACGGCCCCTTGTCCACTGAGCACGGCCCCGTGGTGGGCGATGGAAGCATCTACAACTTTGTCTTTTATGCTGACACTTGGGCACGCCCCCGTGTTCACTGAGCACGGGGCTTGTTCAGCCTTCTGTTCTTTTGTTTTGCTTGGGAAGATGCTTTCGGGGAGGTCGGGCATGCCACGTTTGTTCCTTTTCTTGTATTTATGTTAGATTTAGCTGCCTTTTTGCTTCTTTTGTTAATTTGAGCTCATTTAATCCTGAAAATACAAAAGGAAGACAAAAACACACTTTTTCCAACATTAGTACTAAAAAAGGGTTAGTTTTATGCCATAATTGATGTAATTTATATGTTGCATTTTGCACACATCAAATACCCCCACACTTGAATCTTTGTTTGTCCTCAAGCAAAACTCTTTATAATGTGGCTTTACACTCCCAAATGGAATGGGTAGAAGAAAAGGTTTTTGGGCTTGTCATAGAGTGTCGGGATTTCCAAGATTCTTTATTACGTTTTATTTTTATTTATTTACAACCCTATTCGTCATGATTTATTTAAAACTTTTCATAAGATAAATTACTTATTAGGTCATAACATGCCTCTTTAAAATTCCATTTATATACAAGTTCACATACCTCACGGGGGATCACTCAACACTCGGCCGAAGATGTATTTTAGTGAATCACTCGAGAGCGGCATGGAACTTACTCCTACCATAGGCTTGCCAAGCAATCAATCCTTCTACTTTTTAACTATATACCTTTGTAAATATCAAAAGGACTTTTTGGGTGAAGGGTTAGGCTTGGGTTAAAGGTAGGTGGTTGGGTTAGTGGTTAGTGAAAGGGTGAAAAGCGCAACAAGCGTCGGTTTTCGTAAGACTTTCTCTATTTTTTTTCAACTTTTTATTTTGTTGAAGCCATAATTCAAACAAAGTTATTTTTGATGAACTTGCTTGTTTATTTCTTTTGCTTCATCATCAACATTTTTTTTTGAAAGTCATACGAAAAACCGAGCTTGTTACTAAAACAAAGGGTTAAAAATAAAAAAGGTTTTGGTGGGTGAAAGGGTGTTTGGTTTGGGTTAAGAAATGAAAAGGTTTAGGCTCAAAGGGGTAACTAGGGGATTTTGGGTAGGTGGTAAAAAAAAAGAAAAATAATGGTGTAGAAATAAAAAGGGTTAGTCCTAATGCCTCCATCATTTACTTACTCGGGTTTAAGTTGGTAAGGACCGGGAATGTATCGTTGTGGCAAGTTCTAGAGTTGTAAGAACCAAGCGGCTATTCACACAAGAAACGAAAAATGAGCATTTAATTTAAAGATATGTATTTGTATGCTCAATAAAGGCTCAAAACTCACTTTTGTGGGAATGGGTTTTTATGTGATCAAGTATATATAATTAAATTTTAACTAAGCTTGTCATGCATTTTCATAATTTTCTTATGTTGGTTCTTTTTATCACGACGCTATCGGTTGTAAATTTGTAAAAATATAACCTTTTTAGAATTTTGAAATTCCCAAATTAAACCTAGACAAGTAAAAAAAAATGAAAATTTTTGAAAAAAAAAATTTGGGGTGATTAGCGGTTCCAATAGAGTTTTGTGTAAGGCTTGTATTTAGGACTTGCAAGATTCAAGGTTTTAGCATCCCCCCACACTTAAATTACACATTGTCCTCAATGTGTCCCAAAAATAAGTTTTTAGGTTGATTGAATGTGTAAAAGGTGTGAAAAAGCAAAAATTTGTGTTACTGGGCGCCTGGACACGACCCCGTGTTGTCCGGGCACGTCCCCGTGTTCAGGTGCCAGTAACAAAAGTTAAACAAAAGAAACAGAAGCCTGGACACGGGGGCGTGTTGGATGAACACGGCCCGTGTCCAGTTTACCTGAACTGGGTCATTTCTGCAGACTGTGCAGCACGGGGCCGTGTTGGGCGGACACGGCCCGTGCTGAACCTACTGTAATGAAGAAAGTTCGTCGGATGGCCCTCTTTTTGTGCATGGGGTGCTGGTCCAAGTTTCCCTTGTATCCTTTGCCATCCAAAGTGTGTTTTATTCATTTCAACACCATCCAAACACCAAATTAACTAAAACCATCATTCATTAAGTCATAGAGAATTACATAATAGTCTAAAAGTTAAAATACTAGATAGTTAGGTCAAAGAAACACAAGAAATCTAAACCAAGAAGTTATAGCCTACTACTTATTCTATTAGCAAAATTTCCGAAAAGGTAAATCCCTCGGTTAAATGTGGCTTGAAAAACTTCTTTCTCCGGGCATGGGTTCCTCATACGTCGGCGAGCCATTCTTCTATCTCCCTAGGGAGAAGAAAAGCGGGCTCATTGGCATTGGTTTGAGGAGGTGCAACCTCCACCGGGACTTCTTGTAGATCTTCAAGAGGAGGTTCCGCTGGAATGTCGTCCCAACCGGTAGGATTGTGGATTCCAAGGGCTAGGTTCCAATCCTCTTGAGGGAGGGTTGGTTCCATGGGATGTGTTACAAGAATGTTTAACCTTTGGTGTAAGAGGTTAATTTCTTAAAAACTGTTTTCCAGCCCTACCGTAAGATAATTTATACGGTCTATTAGGACCTCCTCTACCGAAGTCATCTCGTCAAGAGCTTCACGTAACGCCATTACGTATCATACGAGAGTTGCTTCAATTGATGGCCTTCTTTCCCTTTGACTGTTTATGGAGTGCGCAGAAGAGGTTCCACTGTTTTGGCTAGACATTCTACGAAAACAAACCAAAAACAGTTCATTTTAATGAAACAGTACCACGGACACGGCCCCGTGTTCAATGAGCACGGCCCCGTGTTCACCTTTCTGCAGTTTTTTAGAACAAGGAATCTTGGAGTTTCAAATTATTTTCCCAACTTATAAAGCATTTTTGAACAGAAATAACTTAAAACAATGTTGTGTAACTTATTTTTAACAAGATTCCTTGAACAAAAGTTTAACAAACATCACAATAAAGCTTGGAATTAAGCTTCAATGGAGGTGTTGTTGCAAGAAATATGAAGAAGAAGGTAATGGATAAAAGAGGAAAGGACAAGATGTTTGTTAGAACCTTCTTTTAGAACATACCTAGGATGGTAAGTTAGAAAATCCTTTCAAATCTCTGTCCCTGGATGGTCCAAATGTGCAGGATTCTTGGCTGCATTTATAGAAAACGACAGCATGCTGGACACGGCCTCGTGTCGGCTGGACACGGCCTCGTGTGTAGGAAAGATCCTGACACGTTTTGTCCGTATTCTGACAAAAAGTCAGAAGGGAATCTTTTGGTGGACACGGGGGCGTGTTGACCTGGGCACGGCCCCGTGTCGAAAGGCTGTTTATGAAGTTTTGTCTATTTTCAAGGAACTTTTTCCGGATCGGGCGGTTCCTTACTGGATGGAACAACCCCAAAGTGCCTAAGATACCTTAATTGTTCTAGATTAAGACGAGAACGCAAGAGGTTGTCGGTGAGGGTGATTCCTATGCTATATGTAGGTGGACAAGTCCAACCCTTTTCCGGGCTCTCGTTAAAGAAGGTGTATGTCGAATCGCTCAGGTCTATGTATGCATCGAACGAAGTCGATGGGGAGTCCTTCACGGCACAATCGACACAGGGACGACTATCGCTCAAGTCCTCACTAGAGTTAGAAGTATCGTTGGGAACAACGAAGTTGTTTGAATGCGATCCCAACACTTCTTCTTGGTTATCGTCTTGAGATAAATTATTGAAATCTATCCTAAGTTGTTTTAACCAATTAAGAATTAGATCTTCTAATTGAAATAGTTCATCAAGAAGCATTTCTCCTAGAAAATCTGGTTGGGAGCATTCGAGGGAGAGATAGGGAGTATTTTTACTTTCGCCCCTCTTAAGGATATAAGGGAAGTATCGTTGGGAACAACGAAGTTGTTTGAATGCGATCCCAACACTTCTTCTTGGTTATCGTCTTGAGATAAATTATTGAAATCTATCCTAAGTTGTTTTAACCAATTAAGAATTAGATCTTCTAATTGAAATAGTTCATCAAGAAGCATTTCTCCTAGAAAATCTGGTTGGGAGCATTCGAGGGAGAGATAGGGATTATTTTTACTTTCGCCCCTCTTAAGGATATAAGGAAACGATGGGTCTATATAGTGGGGCTTATAATTTAGAAAATAGCATTCTAATTCCTTATGGGAACCACCACATATTTGACACCACGTACCATAAGAGTGCCGAAAGTAAAAAATATCAGTATCACTCATGTTTGTGTTAGAAATTACCAACCGTCGGGATCTCACGGTTTTGTTTTCAGTAACTGAATCTTTGGCATGGGGCGTGTTGAGTGGGCCCGGCCCCGTGTTCAGCTTACTATCTGACTTAAAACAGGATTGCCAGTTCCAATGATTGGGCACGGGGCGTGTTCAGCGGGCACGGGCTGTGCTGAGTTCTGCAGAAGCTGAAAAACTAAGAAAAACCTAGAAAAAAATAGAAAAAAAATAAGAAAAACGATTAGGCCGTTGATTCCTAACTTTCTTAAAATCCTTGTGTCCGGCAACGGCGCCAAAAACTTGATGCGTGTGAAGTGTCGTTAGTTTTTAATGTATATGTTAAGCCATTTTTAACACTTTTTAGCCAAGTTTTAAATTTATAAAACACGATATTTACTAACACTAAACACACATATGGGCAAGTGCACCCATCGTGAGCGTAGTATAGTGTTGGTAAGATACCGAGGTCGTCCAAGGACACAAGAGCTTTTAGTACCGGTTTATCCTCAACGTCTAATCAAATCAAAAGTTTAGAAAAATGTTTTAAACTAAGAAAATAAAAACTAACTAAAATGATGAAAAATAAAAATAAAAGAAAAACAGATAGACAAGATGAATCACTTGGTTCCGACTCGTGTTTAGTGTAACCTTTGATTATTTCCGCACTTTTGCACTTTATTAAGGGATTATCTTAGTTATTGTAGTAGGCCCCTCTTTTAGAGGTGACGTTACCCTCAACCCAGTAGTTTGAGTCAGCAGGGATACAATCCTAAAGGGTTGGATTATTGAAAGATAATTAATTAAGTTATTAATGCATATTGTGGTAGGCCCCTCTTTTGAAGGAGACGTTACCCTCGGCTAAGTAGTCTGAGTCAGCAGGGATACAGTCCTAAGTAGCCGGGTTAAAGTTTTAATAGTAGTTTAACTTATGAGGGGATCAAAGAGTTTGGACCCCCGCCATCCAATACCGTTAAGTATTGAAGGAGGTCCTACTAAATTTGACCCAGGTCCTTTGCAAGATCTATACACTGAACAATGGCAAGACTCTTACCAAACCGTTCCCTTAACCCCCGACCAGGTAGTCAACATACCTCCATATAGACCGTGGAGATATGAATGGTGAAAATCTTTTATTTTATATAGACAGTAAAATAATGCCAAGACACCACGGACAAACGATAAGGAAGAATCACCTTCAACATAAGAAACTAGTTATTAAAGTCATTAATACATAACCAATTAAAAAGTGCGAAAAGATTAAAAATAAAAAGTATTACACTAGACACTTTGTCTTCACCAAGTGATGTAAGAGACTTAGGCAAACATGGCCTTGATTGTCAAGAACTCTTACGATCAATCTTGGATCCCGAGACGACTCACACACTCTATGATGGACAATGGATGATGGTGTTATGGTGATGGTGGGTGGTGGGTGAAGTGTGAGAGAGGTGGTGTGCCAATGGATGGTTTGAGCTTGAGCCAAGCACTCCTATTTATAGGCTGAACAGAAGCTCGGGCACGGCCCCGTGTCCGTTGGGCACGGCCCCGTGTCCATCCTCTTCTCTGTCTTCATTAATTGCTTTTGTCTGCATTAGTTGACCACGGCCCTGTGTCCGCTGGGCACGACCCCGTGTGCAGAAGCATATCTGTACTATCAAGATTTTCCTGGATTCTGCGAATCTTATAGTTGACCACGGCCCCTTGTCCGCTGAGCACGGCCCCGTGGTGGGCGATGGAAGCTTCTACAACTTTGTCTTTTATGCTGACACTTGGGAACGCCCCCGTGTTCACTGAGCACGAGGCGTGTTCAGCCTTCTGTTCTCTTGTTTTGCTTGGGAAGATGCTTTCGGGGAGGTTGGGCTTGCCACGTTTGTTCCTTTTCTTGTATTTATGTTAGATTTAGCTGCCTTTTTGCTTCTTTTGTTAATTTGAGCTCATTTAATCCTGAAAAATACAAAAGGAAGACAAAAACACACTTTTTCCAACATTAGTACTAAAAAAGGGTTAGTTTTATGCCATAATTGATGTAATTTATATGTTGCATTTTGCACACATCAACCACAACAAATTCCAAATATATGCACCTGTACATTTGGTTTATACTAAAGTATTAGTTGATTTTTGGTTTCAATCAAAAGTTTAATAAATTAATGGTCATTATATCACAAGAATTTCTTTCATAAAGCAAACACTCATTTGTCTCATCTCTTGACAAATTCATATGTTGCACATGCATGCTTGTTACGCATGTGATTTCACTTCAAAAGATTATTTTATCAAGAGTTCGAATATTATTTTGTTATACTCAATCTAGACATCTTGATTTTTGATAACCTACATTATTGCAAAAACGTTGACTTTTTGATATCGAGTCGATAGATTTCTTGCAAAACTCATTTTCTTTTCAAAGTTACTTACCGGATTTTTCATTACAACCATGTCAAAATTTCTTGTCAATACATATATCCATTGTTGGAATATGCCTATGATGAATTCAAGGTCCCATATGATGAATTGAAATCATCATATTCAAAGTAATCTCAACAAACACTTCGTTGTTTTGAATCATAGTAGACTTGTTTAGTCTTCACCTCCATTAAATCATTTGTTAGTTACGACATTTTGTGGTGGCATTTTCATTTACTTAAAAATTTAGTTAACCTTATTTACACACCTGATGAACCAATTTGTTTATTAGTTCATTTCTTAAATCTACATATTAAGATAAGGGTACATAAATTCATATTATATTCCATGTACCCCTAACATTTCTTTCATCTTTGATCAATTCTATGATATTCATTTGTTCTTTCATTATCAAAATTGAAAATCCTATATTTATTTATGAATATTCAGATTCACTTCATTAAAACTTTCAGTTAATTTTGAAAACAGATGAATTTGTTCGTAAGCGCGATTATTGAACTATTACAATCATTACGACACCTTGCAGTGTCGGTATAAATTTGTAGCCTGAGCTAATCATAACCCTAATCATACAAATTCATGCAAAACCAAATACGTCTTTCGTTTGACTCATCATTTGAAGTACTCTTGATACAATTATGTAATAGGAAAATGATACACTAAACTCTATTGTATTTTCGGTGTATCCTTGCAATTCAAATAAATGTCACTACACTGATTTTTCTCATATCATAACTTGATCATTGACAAATCATTTTCATGCTTCTACTTCATTTTGAGCTTATTGATTCTAAGTCCTCCTCAAAGTAAGTTTCCTTTTGACAGTAAATTCTATTGTTTCTAAAAGTCATTTACATTCGATTTATATGTCTATTAAATCCTTCTTTTGATTTTGTAAAACTTAGTCACCTTGATGACCGTATCATTTCATCTCGTTCATTTAACATCGATTCCTGAAACTAATTACACTGAACCATTGAGGTCCCAGTGTTGTATGATATCCTTATATTCATGTCTTGATTCTGCCTCAGATACCTTGATACTGTTTTTACAAAGTAAAAGACCTGACATAATCCCAAGGAGATATCGTAGCCCAAATCTCGAGGACGAGATTTAAAACAAGGTGGGGAGGATATAACAACCCTCATAAAACGCCCGAAATATACCCCGAATACACGTAAACGGACCCGATTAACCTTAATATAATCAAAAATCAAATAAAATAAAAATCTATGTGTCGCTCGCCGGCCGCGACCAAGTTCACCAGGTGGCTCGCTGTAACGCCTGGCTCTTTTGTACTTTCCATTTATAGAAAGTTTTGTTCGTATTTCTGTATTTGGAAACTTTGTATTCTTGTAATCGTTCTTTCTTTGTAATCATTGTAAAACCGAGACTTGGATCATTAATGAAACTCGTATTTTGTTACAAATATGTTATACACACTCTATATATGCTCGTATGTTCGATTTTGTGAATCAATTGATGCTTAAACGATATTCTCGGAAACTATGTGTTAAACTTGTAAATAAACTAAACTTATGCATGAAACGTGTTTTGAACGTAAACGATATCTAATTATGACACTTATACGCTCAAATATACTTTAGTTATGATCACCATACTTGGTTACACCTTATACTATGCTTTTATGGCCAAACAAGTCCCTAAACTATCAAAAAGGCATCGAAAGGGACTCAAACATAAACTACAGGGACTAAAGTGTAACAAAACGAAACTTGTCACACATGAGGCGCCGCGTGACGCCAAGCCCCCTCGCGTCACGCTAGGCCCCTGTTTCGACAGACTTGTGTTTTCTTCAACTGGTTGCACGAAATCCTAAGTTCTAACCTCCCCCAATCCCCTTTAATCCACCTCTAATCACCTCCAATCAACTCTAATCTCTTCCATTATAAATACACACCCTCTCCAACCCATTTTACACTTTCACAACTCATTACACTTCGCAAATTCACTCCAGATCTGCAGCAAATCTGAGTTTTTGGACAGATTAATATACTCCTACAAAAGTGAGTGTAACTTGCTCGTTTCTCAACCAAATCACTTGGTTCTTCTTCCTATTGCTTTGTTATGTCCTTGGGTTCGATTCCTTGGTTTCTCCATGGAGAAATCAGACTTGGAATTGCCCTAAAAATGACCTAAACTTTCTGTTTTGCTTGATGTTATTCAAAAACTTATCATTCTTGTGTCTAACACATCTCAAACTTATGTAACAATGCCTACAACCTTTCCTATGGTTATTGAGGTGTAATAACATGATTGAGACATGTAAAATCAGAGGATAAACCTCAAATATTTTCTGTTTTGTTTAGGGTAATTCACCCACAAGTCATGTTCAAGCTTAGATCTTGATGTAGAGTGATTGTGGAACAACTTGGGTTGTTCCAACATAGAATCCTCACATGAGTTGGTGATTTCTCTTTAATTAGGTTGTTTATATTATTGTACTAATCCTAGTTCTTGACCCTCCTAGGTTGTTTTTACATCAAGTGAAGCGGTGAACGTTCAAGGGGTTCCTAAATGGAACCTTGTTCTTCCTACCCCATACATGACATCCATGATAACTCGAGGTGCCTAAATGAAGATCCTAATCTTCTACCTCCTACATGAATTATTGGACTAAATAATATGTAACCTAGATATATATATATACTCATTCGAACCTTTAATGTTGAACTTGTCATTATATGTTAAAGTAGTAGAATATCATCTAAGACTTTAAAACCTTGATATGATTCTAATGGGTGTACTACCCATGAAATACAATATAACCCTAGTGGTTACATAGTGTCATATAAGTGTTATAAGTTAAAGATGATTATTTTTAATATCATACTTTTGTTATGTTAAATCCGAATTTATAATCTCCCGTTAAACGCCAAACTCACACACCTATGTTTCCTCGTGTAGAAGGACTAGGTGCTCCAAACTAATCCATCCTCCAACTCACTCGCGGGAATTCCAAGTAGGAAAGCTTGCAACCACCGTGAGTATACCCGATCCCTTTTTCCCCTTTACACTTTGGGATGCAACATGTATATCTATGCAAACAACTTTTAAACTCAATTAAACTTACTCTATCCATGATTAAACATGAAACTATTGTGATTTACTTGTTATTCTCGTATGCTATGTGAACGCTTTGGAACGTTATATGCCCATTAACTTTGCTCGCCCACCTTAACAATTATAGCGCTATAGGATTAACGCCCCGCCCGTTATACTTTTGGGTATTGTTAAGTTAAACATTACCACCCCGCTAAACTTTTGGGATTAGGCTCTTTTATGCGTTGTATTCTCGGGTTTGATCATATTGTACGCCAAAATTGCATACTAGTAATCACATATTATGAATCATGTTGGACTTGAGTTTTTATTCTATTATGCTATGTAGTTAAACTTGTATACTCGCCTTTGCTTTTGCATTGAAACTCTATTTTAATACATGTTGCAGGTTGATTAATGAAGTATGGATGAATGATGAAACGAGTTTAGGGTGGACTAGATACACACCTTTAATTCATTTATCTTTTGATGTTATGTTGAAATTTGAACAATGTTGTTATTTCTATTTTAAATGTTGTATGACAATTTAGCACTTGCAATGAAATTTGAATTTAATTAAATATTGTCACATAGTGTTATGAAGTCTCTAGCAATCTATACACACTTCGTCTCATCCCGATGTTTCCGCCATCGGTTGGGGTGTGACAGATTGGTATCAGAGCCATAACTATAGGGAATTAGGAAAATTGCCATGCTTTTTCCCTAATCTATAGTTTTGGGAATTTTGCCTCTTATGTGTTGTTTAAAACTTTTGTACTCTACCATGCATGCTTCCTAGCTATACTTCTTGTTGATTAAATTTATATGCCTTTCCTAAGGTTAACATGAATACACTTTTGTTTATTTGTATACTCTTGTAACATAAACGAGACAACTTTACCAAAATAGGCGTGAAACCCACAATTTGGTAAACGACTCTCATTCTACCTTAAACTATTTTTGCACGAAATTACACCATTAAGCTAGGAGTCAAATCCACAACTTAATGGAAATTTCCATTTCAACTCTAGTGGACCCTCGTCAAAGTGTCAAAATTTTATTTTGACCCGACAAGTACCAACCACATTTAGGGTACGAAATCGTCAAGTTAGGGGTGAAACCCGCATCTCGTCGATTAAGTCCCATTCCTCGATTTTCAATCTCGCCAAAGTCCCGATTGTTTCAATCAATTAGAGATGTGTAGTAACCGGAAGGGTAAGATACCGTTAATCGCTTCTCGACGAGAGTATCTTACCTATAGGCCAAAGCATGTTTTCTCTAATTTGAAAGAACTTTCGACCCACTTTGGAATAGTCGACGTTTCTCTACCCGAAACAATCCTATGTTTTATTGAGCCTCTCTTTTATGTATCTCAATTTATATGTGATTTTATACTTGAACGTTCGTTCTTTTCAAATTTTGGTTTACTCTTTTCGCACGTTGATCGCAATCACAAACAATAATAATCCCTCGTGAACAAACTAAATTTACAATGCTTTCATTTATCCATGTTATGCTATGTTGGACTCATGACTATGCTTTATGTGACGTTTAAACTCTTTACGCTATGTGAATTAATTTGAACCCTTTATGCTATGTGACACTTTATGCTATGTGAATCAATTTATGCACACAATTTTCTTAAACAAACATTATGATCAAGTCTCACCTATTCGTTCTTTTGAATCTTAGATGTCTTCTCGTCACTCCAACTCGTCTAAGAAGTCAAAGTCCCATGCTACGAAGAAGATGATGGCTTTCATAGCTGATCAATTTGCGCGCGTCGTTCCAAAGGTCATTACTGAGATTCGAGCTTCTGAAACTCCTCACTCTTCCGTCGACTCTAAGGTCGAAGTACGCAAGCCCGCTTCGTTCAACTTCAAGCACTTTTCATCGTGCAATCCCAAGCCATTCACCGGCAATGATGGGGTGACCGCCATGCTCGAGTGGTTTGATGGCATGGAGGTCACGTTCATCAATAGTGATTGCCCCGATGAGCTCAGAACGCATAGTGCGACTGGGGTATTCCAAGCCCGAGCTCTCGAATGGTGGACGAACGAAAGGAACATCCGCTAGAACGAACTGGCCTATGCGTTGACCTGGGAAGAAGTTAAGGCCCTAATGATGGACGAGTTTTGCCCTCCGCATGAGCAACAAAGGCTAGAGGAAGAATTTTGGGCGCTAAAGCAAGTGGGAGATGAGAACCTAGCCTATACCACCCGTTTCAAACAACTTAGCTTCATTGTTCCTCACCTCGTTATGACCACCGACCGCAAGATAAGGAAGTACATCAATGGGCTACCCTCTGCTATGCGGGATACGATCGAGGCTGCCAAACTCGACAATATCGAAGCTGTTTACCGTTTGGCCGCTTCCCTGAACAACAACCGTATACGCGATAAACAAGCCGCAAACCCCGCTTCATTCAAGCCAGCCAATCAAATTACCCAACAGTCGAGTAGCAATAGGGGGAAGAAGCGAAAGCAATCGAACCCCGTTTGCAATGCGATTGTACCACCCGTTAACCCAAATCCTGTTGCTCCTGATAACACCCAAAAGTCGTACACTGGGATTCACCCCAAGTGTGCCACTTGTAACTATCACCATCCCGCCAATGCCAGGTGTCGTCGTTGTACCACTTGTAACCGTTATGGACATGACACCGCCTTTTGTCGCAATTATCAACAGCAAGCACCACAAGCTCAGCAAGCACAACAAGCTCCCCATGCTCCTGAAAACACAAGACCAGCTAGGGCTTGTTTCAAATGTGGGGATACTAATCATCTTCGTCCTCAATGACCACAATGGAATCAAGAGCAACAAGAACCTCCTTGTGGACGCGCTTTCAACCTGAACGCAAATCAAGCGCGCAACAACAATGATGTCGTTAACGGTACGTTTCTTGTTAACCATCTTTATGCTTTGATACTGTTTGATACTGGGGCGAACAAAAGCTTTGTGTCCTTAGAATTCGAATCGTTGTTAAATTGCACACGCTCTAAGCAACCTAAGTCATTTTCCGTTGAAGTCGCAAATGGCAAATCCATCTTAGTCGATTCCGTTCTTCGAGATTGTCGTCTTACTCTTAACGAACACGTTTTCCCTATCGACCTCATACCCATGCAACTGGGTAGTTTCGACGTCATCATAGGCATGGATTGGCTTCAAAAGAACCATGCTGAAATCGCTTGTCACGAGAAATACGTTCGTTTATCCCTTCCATCTGGCGATGTTTTGCACGTCTATGGAGACCGACCTTCAAAGGGACTGAAGTTGATGTCCTGCACACAAGCGAACAAATACTTACGCAAACAGTACCTTGCCTTTTTAGCCCACGTTGTGGAAGAAAAGGGCAAGGGAAAGAGTTTAAGCGATGTTCCAGTGGTGCGCGACTTCCCTGACGTCTTTCCTGAAGATTTACCTGGTCCTCCTCCACCTCGATCTGTTGACTTTCGTATTGACCTCGTACCTGGTGCGACTCCTGTTGCTAAAGCTCCTTATCGTCTTGCACGTTCTGAGATGCAAGAATTATCTACGCAACTTCAAGAACTCCTCGATAAGGGTTTCATTCGTCCAAGTACCTCACCTTGGGGTGCTCCTGTGCTCTTCGTCAAAAAGAAGGATGGCTCTTTCCGCATGTGCATCGATTATCGTGAGCTTAACAAACTCACCGTAAAAAATCGTTACCCCCTTCCGCGTATCGATGATCTATTTGATCAACTTCAAGGCGCTACCTGTTTCTCCAAGATCGATCTTCGTTCTGGTTATCACCAACTTCGTGTTCTCGATGAGGACATCCCTAAAACCGCTTTTCGCACTCGCTATGGGCACTACGAGTTCGTGGTTATGCCTTTTGGCTTGACCAACGCACCCGCTGTGTTCATGGATCTTATGAATCGTGTTTGTAAGCCCTACTTGGATCGCTTTGTAATAGTCTTCATTGATGATATTCTCATTTATTCTAAATCTCAAGCTGATCATGAACGTCACCTTCGTCTTATACTCGAGCTCTTACGTATTGAACACTTATACGCTAAGTTCTCCAAATGCGAGTTTTGGATTAAAGAAGTCCAATTCCTTGGACACGTTGTTAGTGAAAAAGGAATCCACGTTGATCCCTCCAAAATCGAAGCGGTGAAGAATTGGACCGCGCCTAAATCTCCCTCTGAAATCCGTTCCTTCTTAGGATTGGCGGGTTATTACGCCTATTCATCTCGAATTTTTCAAAGATCGCCGTCCCTCTCACTTCGCTGACTCAAAAAGAGAAACCTTTCACTTGGGGTCCTGAGCAAGAGAAATCTTTTCAGACTCTCAAGGACATGCTTTGCAACGCTCCTATTCTCGCTCTTCCTGAGGGGAATGATGATTTCGTGGTGTATTGTGATGCCTCGAATCGTGGTCTTGGTTGTGTTCTCATGCAACGATACAAAGTCATCGCTTATGCCTCTCGCCAACTCAAAATACATGAGAAAAATTATACTACCCACGACCTCGAGCTTGGCGCAGTTGTTTTTGCGTTAAAGATTTGGCGACACTACCTATACGGTACAAAGTGTGTGGTTTTCACTGACCATAAGAGCCTGCAACACATCTTTGACCAGAAAGAGCTTAATATGCGTCAGCGACGTTGGGTGGAATTACTTAACGACTATGACTGTGAGATTCGCTACCACCCTGGTAAAGCGAATATCGTGGCCGATGCACTTAGTCGTAAGACTCATGTAGATTACATTCGTTGTTTTCACATCTCGAGCGATCTTCACAATTGCATTCGTGAAGCGCAATATTCGTCTATCAACGAAGGTTCCATGCCTGTAGAAATACGTGGAGCTTCTGAAGACCTACTCACTTCAAAATCTGATGGTCTGCTCTACTGTCGTGATCGCATCTGGGTACCAGATCGCGACAATCTTCGTGATCTCATTATGAACGAGGCACACAAATCCAAGTACTCAATTCACCCTGGTGCCGACAAAATGTACCATAGCCTACGTACATCCTATTGGTGGCCCGGTATGAAGAGAGACATTGCCTTATACGTTTCGAAGTGTCTTACCTGTTCGAAAGTCAAAGCCGAGCATCAACGACCTTCAGGTCTACTTGAACAACCTGGAATCCCCGTTTGGAAATGGGATAGCATTGCGATGGACTTCATAACTAAACTCCCTCGTAGACCCTCTGGTCACGATAGCATTTGGGTGATCATCGATCGTTTGACCAAGTCCGCTCAATTCATTCCTATTCGTGAAGATTTCAAGGTTGAACGACTTGCTCGCATCTATACTGACGAAGTCATACGCCATCATGGTATTCCTCTCGACATCATTTCTGATCGCGATGGTCGATTTACTTCGCGTCTCTGGCAAACTTTTCAGTCCGCTATGGGTACTCATTTGAATCTCAGTACGGCCTTTCATCCTCAAACGGATGGACAGACTGAATGTACTATCCAAACCCTAGAGGACATGCTCCGTTCTTGTGTCATCGACTTTGGTGGTAGTTGGGATGTGCATTTACCTTTGGTCGAGTTCTCGTACAACAATAGCTACCACTCCAGTATTAAAATGGCTCCATTCGAGGCATTGTATGGTCGCAGATGCCGATCTCATTTAAGCTGGCACGAGATTGGTGACAAACATTTTACTGGCCCTGAGATCATACAAGAAGCAACGGATAAGATTCTCCAAATCCGTGATAATCTACTCAAGGCCCGCAATCGTCAAAAGATCTATGCTGATGAGGGACGCAAACCGATGGAATTCAACGTTGGGGACCATGTCCTACTCAAAGTATCTCCTTGGAAAGGAGTGGTTCGTTTTGGTAAAAAGGGAAAACTTGCCCCTCGCTACGTTGGTCCTTTCAAGATACTCGAAAGGATTGGTAAGGTGGCTTATCGACTCGATTTACCTCAAGAGCTCAACAACGTTCATCCGACGTTTCATGTCTCCAATCTAAAGAAATGTGTCGCTGATGAAGGACTTCATGTTCCTCTCGAAGATCTCCAAGTAAACGACACCTTGCATTTTGTGGAGAAACCCGTCGAAATCATGGATCAAGGGGTCAAGTTATTGAGGCGCAGTAAAATTCCTATCGTCAAGGTTCGATGGGAAGGTAAACGTGGCGCTGAATTCACTTGGGAACTCAAGAGCGATATGAAGAAGAAGTACCCTCATCTTTTCCCTACATCTTCCTAAATTTCGGGACGAAATTTCCTAAAGGAGGGGAGACTGTAACGCCCGGCTCTTTTGTACTTTCCATTTATAGAAAGTTTTGTTCGTATTTCTATTTTTGGAAACTTTGTATTCTTGTAATCGTTCTTTCTTTGTAATCATTGTAAAACCGAGACTTGGATCATTAATGAAACTCGTATTTTGTTACAAATATGTTATACACACTCTATATATGCTCGTATGTTCGATTTTGTGAATCAATTGATGCTTAAACGATATTCTCGAAAACTATGTGTTAAACTTGTAATTAAACTAAACTTATGCATGAAACGTGTTTTGAACGAAAACGATATCTGATTATGACACTTATACGCTCAAATATACTTTAGTTATGATCGCTATACTTGGTCACACCTTATACTATGCTTTTATGGCCAAACAAGTCCCTAAACTATCAAAAAGGCATCAAAAGGGACTCAAACATAAACTACAGGGACTAAAGTGTAACAAAACGAAACTTGTCACACATGAGGCGCCGCGTGACGCCAAGCCCCCTCGCGTCACGCTAGGCCCCTGTTTCGACAGACTTGTGTTTTCTTCAACTGGTTGCACGAAATCCTAAGTTCTAACCTCCCCCAATCCCCTTTAATCCACCTCTAATCACCTCCAATCAACTCTAATCTCTTCCATTATAAATACACACCCTCTCCAACCCATTTTACACTTTCACAACTCATTACACTTCACAAATTCACTCCAGATCTGCAGCAAATCTGAGTTTTTGGACAGATTCATACACTCCTACAAAAGTGAGTGTAACTTGCTCATTTCTCAACCAAATCACTTGGTTCTTCTTCCTATTGCTTTGTTATGTCCTTGGGTTTGATTCCTTGATTTCTCCATGGAGAAATCAGACTTGGAATTGCCCTAAAAAGGACCTAAACTTTCTATTTTGTTTGATGTTATTCAAAAACTTATCATTCTTGTGTCTAACACATCTCAAACTTATGTAACAATGCCTACAACCTTTCCTATGGTTATTGAGGTGTAATAACATGATTGAGACATGTAAAATCAGAGGATAAACCTCAAATATTTTCTGTTTTGTTTAGGGTAATTCACCCACAAGTCATGTTCAAGCTTAGATCTTGATGTAGAGTGATTATGGAACAACTTGGGTTGTTCCAACATAGAATCCTCACATGAGTTGGTGATTTCTCTTTAATTAGGTTGTTTATATTATTGTACTAATCCTAGTTCTTGACCCTCCTTGGTTGTTTTTACATCAAGTGAAGTGGTGAACGTTCAAGGGGTTCCTAAATGGAAGCTTATTCTTCTTACCCCATACATGACATCCATGATAACTCGAGGTGCCTAAATGAAGATCCTAATCTTCTATCTCCTACATGAATTATTGGACTAAATAATATGTAACCTAGATATATATATACTCATTCGAACCTTTAATGTTGAACTTGTGTTTATATGTTAAAGTAGTAGAATATCATCTAAGACTTTAAAACCTTGATATGATTCTAATGGGTGTACTACCCATGAAATACAATATAACCCTAGTGGTTACATAGTGTCATATAAGTGTTATAAGTTAAAGATGATTATTTTTAATATCATACTTTTGTTATGTTAAATCCGAATTTATAATCTCCCGTTAAACGCCAAACTCACACACCTATGTTTCCTCGTGTAGAAGGACTAGGTGCTCCAAACTAATCCATCCTCCAACTCACTCGCGGGAATTCCAAGTAGGAAAGCTTGCAACCACCGTGAGTATTCTCGATCCCTTTTTCCCCTTTACACTTTGGGATGCAACATGTATATCTATGCAAACAACTTTTAAACTCAATTAAACGTACTCTATCCATGATTAAACATGAAACTATTGTGATTTACTTGTTATTCTCATATGCTATGTGAACGCTTTGGAACGTTATATGCTCATTAACTTTGCTCGCCCACCTTAACAATTATAGCGCTATAGGATTAACGCCCCGCCTTTCATTCTCGTTCAATTCTTTCTTCTCTCAAGCCCCTATTATAGCAATATAGCAGCTCAATATTATACCCTCTAAAACACGAAGCTCTGCCTCGTTGTAAGTATTTTAACCCTCGATCACTAATTCATTACCCTACCCGATTGATCTAGGACCCTGTAACGCATGTCTAGGCTCTGCCTGACTCAGTTCGTTGGGGTTCTGTCTCGTGTTGTATGGCTAATGTGATTTGGGTTATCTTACTAACACGTGTGCATTAGATGTTTTTATTAGAAACTCAAGATTATAATCAAGATTTATTACCAGGAAGCCCGTAGAAATACCTAAGCCTACAATGTGAGTCATTCTCTTTTTCTCACAGTTTGTGAGCCATTATATTTAAAATGCTTTGCAAAACCCTAAATGTTTATCAGTTATAATTATAGTGATTAAGTCTTTGTATTCTACAATTGCTGCCAGTATTATGGGTTTTGTATACAATACTTGATAACCTTCACAATTGGGCACGGATATCCAATGTGTGATATGACCATAGTCACAGATCCGTCGAGTGACAAGTACTGAACTAGTAATTGGGTAGAATAAACATTGTAATCGCCCTTAATACTGTAATATTATAACAATTAATGTTTTTATAAATTGGAACGTACTCGCCAGTATTTCTTGCTGATAAAATACTTTTAAAACGCGTTTAAGGTAACTTAATGCGAAGCTATAAGAAGCCAGCTATGGAGCACTAAATGCTTAAAGAAAGTGGCTATAAAGTTACCTAAATAGAAGTTTATGATTACAACAGCAATTAGGGTTTATCCCTACAAATACATTATAAATGGAATATGAATTTTAATCCATTTGTTTAAATATATGAAAAGACATTATAAATAAAATATGGGTTTTTATCCTCTTTGTTTATTATAAAAGTTTGGTGTTTTAAAACTCTGAATTTATTTCCTAACTACGATCCCGATGAAAAAATTTTCGCTACGTATTTAATAAACACCGATACTATCTGACTGGTTCACGGCTCCCGCTCCTAGGGTGGGGTCGGGGGTTGTGACAGATATCGCAGACGAAATGAATGCTTGTAAGTTAATGATGTAAAAAAGACAAATTTACCCCTCACACTACAAGAAAAAACCCCTATTGGAACAAATTGCAAGTACTTTTAAAAGAAAGGAGCAAGTTATAAATAGACAATTTCGACTTCTACCTGGTAATCGTGGTGATAGTAGTGGTAGGCGTGATTATAGGGGTGATAGTAGTGGTAGTCGTGATGGTAGTGGTAGTCGTGATGGAAGTGGTGATGATGAAGATGATGGTTAGCTACTTAGTTTAGTTTGTGTTATGTTGGTATGTGATTTAGATTACTTTGTTTTGTAATGTATGTTTAGTTTATGATATTTAGTTGTGTAGTTGTGTTTAACATGTGTTAACAGG
This sequence comes from Helianthus tuberosus, assembly GCA_030545235.1. NCBI lineage: Eukaryota > Viridiplantae > Streptophyta > Magnoliopsida > Asterales > Asteraceae > Helianthus > Helianthus tuberosus. Next base: position 78,106,846 of record CM060417.1, on the reverse strand, counting down.
TTTAAATTTGTTTAATTATTGGTATTTTTTTTAAAAACCTAGAAAAACAAAATTTTTAATATTTTATTTTTTTATTTTTTAAGACTTATAGAGAGGACATCTCGTCTCAATAGATAAAAACAATATTTGATATTTTTTTCAAAGAAAATCTTATAGAGATGACATGTTGTCTCTATAAGTGAAAATTTTAAATTATTTTATTTAAAAGAATATCCTATTGAAACGAAAAGTCGTCTCTATAGATGAAATGATTAAATTGTTTTATTTGAAAGGAAATACTAAAGAAACGACGAGTCGTTTTTATTGGTGAAAAACGTGAAATTATTTATCTATACTAAAATCCTATAGAGACAACAAGTCGTCTCTATAGGTGAAAATCTGTTTTTTTTATAAAGAAAAACCTATAGAAAGGATAAGTCGTCTCTATATGGCTTATATTATTTTATTTTTATTTTTTAAAGATAACCTATAGAGACAACAGGTGAAAATATTTTTTATTTTTTTATAAAGAAAAACCTATAGAGACGACAGGGCTTAAATGTTTTTTTTTTAGTTTTTTAAAGAGAATATCGTCTCTATAGGGTTAAAAAAATATTAGAATAAACATTTCTTTTATTTAGTAAATATTAAGTTTGATTTTTAAATTTTTTTTGCACAAACTTGTAGGGACGACATGTCGTCTCTACAAACTATTCTATAGCAACGACACCTATAGAGACGACTTTTGTAGCCTATAGAGACGAGGCTGTAGAGACAAATTTTATAGAGACGATATGTGAAAAAAGGTCTATAGAGAAAACATGTCCTTTCTATAAGCTGAAAAAATGTCGTCTCTATAAGGTTTTTTTCTTGTAGTGTGATCATGTGATGGGCACATGGGGTAATTAACTAAGAAGTTAATAGGTGTTACTTCTAGGGACGAAACAAGTTAAATCTTAAAACGTTAGACAACAAGAATGTTAAAGGTGGATAAAACCTAATGTTAAACTTTAAGGATGAAGAATGCAATTATTAACTTTATATTAAAATATTTGTAAACGCATCGTATAAAATTCTACAATAAGGAAAGCTTAAATAATATATTTTCAACAGAATAATTTTTTGTTTAGTTAAACAAAAAAAATAAAGTAAACTCCTAAATAGTAGTTATATGATTCACATAAAATTTAAGAAGTTAACATATGTAAAAGAACTTATATTAAAAACATGAATTCAGATATGAAATTTGTGAAAGGAACCGAAAACCGAAGAAATTTGAATTTCTCAAAAGAATTAAAATATGTGATACATTAGGTTTACAAAAATAATCGCTTTGTTTCTAAATTTGTTTTTTTTTTTTTGGAAATAGAAACCAAGACGACAAAAAAAAAAAAAAAAAAAAAAAAACTAGCAAGGCATGTATTGAAAAAAAAAATGGATGACAATTATATGTTACAAGACATGTCTTGCTTGATAGGCTAAGGTTCATACAAATAAGCTAAAATGAAGGAATGCTATAATATATGTTTAGGTGACAACAAGTCTCCTTGCATTTTGGATCTTGAAACATTTTAGAATCAATGTTTCCCTCATCTTCACACCTTTCCTTTTCTTGATCACATGTTTCTCATCCTCGTTCAACAGCTATGCCTATCGGAAAATCGCGCGCTAGCAAGAGACCGTCCGGTGGTTCATCTTCATCTTCATCAACAGCAACACTGCTGGTGTTAATATTTATGTCCGTTTTCGGTGTTTGGATGTTAACCTCTAGCTCCATTGTTACACCACCTAGACAAAAGTCCATTGTTCATAAAGAAACTTCAGATTTTGATAGCATTCATCATAACCCAAATCTACCACAAAAGATCCCTTCTGATCAAACCGCTACTGTTTTTGAAGACATTCCAGGTGATCTACCCGCTGATGCCTTAAAAGAGGAAGATGAACACGATAAAGACGAGAGAGACACCATACCATTTAAACAACATACCGAGAAATTGATAACAGCGAAGAATGATACCGAAAAAGAAGGAGGAAAACAAGCAAAAGATAATGTTGACATGTACAAATGGGAGTTATGCAATGTTACCACTGGGATGGACTACATCCCTTGTTTAGATAACGAGATCGCGATTAGTAAATTACGAAGTAAGGGCCATTACGAGCATCGAGAACGACATTGTCCCGACGAAGGTCCAACATGTCTTGTTCCTCTTCCAGAGGGTTACAAGAAGCCTATTCCATGGCCTGCAAGCAGAAATAAGGTACAAAAAATTATAATTCAGTAGTATTTTTTTTTACTTGGAATGCAAGGTGTATATATGTATTACATACATAAATAGTCTCAAATGCTTAATAAATTTTTAAGGTGCAAAACACAGATATGGTTCCATAATGTACCACACAAGGACTTAGCAAAAGTAAAAGGGCACCAAAATTGGGTGAAAGCAACTGGTGAGTTCCTCACTTTCCCTGGAGGTGGAACTCAGTTTATCCATGGTGCTCTTCATTATATTGATTTTGTGCAACAGGTAAATAACTAACTACTTGACAGTTATTATCATTATTATTATTATCATTATCATCATCATTATTATTATTATTATTTATTTATTTATTATTTTTTTTTTTTTTTGTAAAAGCACTTTAAAACTGAATTTGTATATTTCTTATGGGGTTTAGATGGTGCCTGAAATCGCGTGGGGAAAGCATACTCGAGTAATACTTGATGTAGGTTGTGGAGTAGCGAGTTTTGGAGGGTTTTTGTTCGATAAAAATGTACTTACAATGTCATTTGCACCAAAAGATGAACATGAAGCTCAAGTTCAGTTTGCTCTAGAAAGAGGAATTCCTGCGATTTCTGCGGTTATGGGCACGCAACGCCTTCCATTTCCATACAATGTGTTTGATCTTGTCCATTGTGCTCGTTGTCGAGTACCATGGCACATAGAAGGTTATGATCATTCATATTTCATACCTACATGTTACATGTTGACAAACAACTAGAATCAACTTAATTGCTAGTGATCTCTTTGTGAAGGTGGGAAGCTTCTTTTGGAACTCAATCGCGTGCTTCGTCCAGGAGGTTATTTTGTTTGGTCAGCTACACCTGTTTACAGGAAAGAAAAAGAGGATGTCCAAATATGGAAAGGTATCACTGATGAATGTTTTCAACTGTCTCTGACTTATATATATATATATATATATTAGTTTCATGAAATAACTAACATAAGATCTATCTTTTAGAGATGTCTGCATTGACTGTGGCAATGTGTTGGAAGCTTATCAGTATCAAGAAGGATAAGCTGAATCTAATTGGTGTTGCGGTATACCAAAAACCAAATTCAAACGAATGTTATAGTGAAAGAAAAAAACAAGACCCGCCAATGTGTAAACTGGACGATGACCCAAATGCTTCGTGGTAAGTGAGTTTAATGTAATTGGGCAAACTTAACTATGGGCTAAGATCAATCTTTAATCTTATAAATGATGGCCTACAGGCAAATGTATCCATCATATTTATTTCAAAGTGAAATGATTAGGGAATATTTTGGCAGGTATGTACCTTTGCAGATATGTATGCATAAAGTTCCAAGTAAAGAGACAGAAAGAGGTTCACAATGGGCCGAAGTATGGCCTGAGCGAGTTCTAAAGCCGCCATACTGGTTAAACAAAAACCCTTTAGGGATTTATGGGAAACCTACACCAAAGGATTTTGAAGCAGATTACGAATATTGGAAAAGGGTAGTTAGCAACACCTATATGCACGGCTTAGGAGTTAACTGGTCTAATGTAAGAAATGTGATGGACATGAGAGCAGTCTATGGGGGGTAAGTGTTAAATCAAGTATTCTTCGCCAATTTAGTGATTCAAATTTTGTCTAGAAACTAAGCAAATTTCAATCCAAGTAGGTTTGCTGCAGCTTTGAAGGATTTGAAACTATGGGTGATGAATGTTGTGAACATAGATTCCCCTGATACACTTCCGCTGATATACGAAAGGGGTCTTTTTGGGATCTACCATGACTGGTGTGAATCTTTTAGCACATATCCTCGAACGTACGATCTTCTTCATGCGGATCATTTGTTTTCTAAGTTAAAAAAGAGGTGATTCTAGTAAAGAAACTCTTTGTATACATATACACAAAGTTGACATGAAATAGTGATTGTGATTCTATGTTTGATATATATTATGCATGCAGATGCAAGACCATAGTTGTGATCACAGAGGTAGATAGAATTGTGAGGCCAGGAGGGAAGCTGATTATAAGAGATAAATCCAACATGATAGAGGAAATCAAGAACTTGTTGAAGTCGCTTCACTGGGAGATTCTATTAACTTTTTCGAAAAATGAAGAACAAATACTCAGCGCCCAAAAATCAACCTGGCGACCGAAGACATACACAACGCCTTCCTAATCTTGATCACTTGCAGAGTAGATATAGGATTTAGGATGTTAAATTGAGTTCCCACCAGTTTGATTACTTGATATGTGATAGCATTTGGTATGAAAGCACAAGATTGTACAAATTGGTACTTTGCAAGTCTTAACCATGTAAGTTTTGTAATTCGTAAAGGGTATGGATTTGTCTCTGAATCGTGTAACAAGTAGTTTTAGATGAAGATATTTCAATGGTAATCTCCAAAACTCAAACAAGAAAAATTACATGATTTTCTCTTTTGAAAAAACATGTCCTAGAAATGACTAAAAAATTGTTATTTATAGTTGGGGAACCATCACAATTGATAGCAGCGGGTTCGGGTCACTCGAAACGGGTGGGCCAATGACCATGGGTTACGGTTGCAGCAAAATGGAGCCATGTTTTACTTTCTATTTTGGTTCCAATTTATTTTCTTTAATTCCCCATCTTTATGTAGTTTATTTTCAGTTTTATTTCCTAGATTAAAGCTACGTGGGATAGTGCATGGACCCTATATATATTGTATTTGAGAATTATTCAAGGCAGTTAGTTTATGATTAAAAGTTGTTTCTGTGTTTTCTCTTTTTTCGTGAGCAAACAGATTTATCCATTGCTAGCACAAAATTGGCTCTTTGTGTGGTGTTCTTTGGAATCTAATCACAAGTTTAGGTGGTGATTTCTGTATCCTATATTCGTATTAGAGCGCCCTACGGATTGATCGAGTGGTGTATCTGTATCTCGAGTGACCCGTAGTCTATCCGTTTCTTTAGAATTTTTAAATATCCTACCCGTTTCTGACTCCGATTCCTATCATTTGGTATCAGAGCCGAAGCGATCTGTTTCGAATTCTACTCTTTCTACATTCAACAAAAAAACCTCTTGATTTGATTCATTCCATATATCACCAATTCTGTTACCCTCCGTGTCCAAAAAAACCATGTTCCGAAGTGCAGTCGTCCACTTTGAATTACAAGAGTTCAAGACCTCTGATGAAATCAATTCTGCATTACATGATGATGCACCTCGTTACGATGACGATGGAACCATCACCGATGAAGAAGAATGTTTATTTGTGCGTAGGGCTCTCGGTACCTTGGAGAATCCTAATTTAACAACTGTGACAAAAGAACATTTTGATGAATGTGTGCATATAAAAAATGTTGCTGATAGAAACTTTGAATCAGTTGATGTAGCAAATCCATATTTAGATGATGGAGAAACTATAATTGAAGTTGTCCTTGAAAAGTTAAGATCAAAGGATGTTGCAGATATGCATTCTAATGAGGGTGCAATGGTAACTAATTTTGCTATTAAAGGTGACGACTCAAAAGCTTTTGCCTCAACAGTGGAGAGTGTTCTCAAGGTGCTCGTTTCCAAATTCAAAAAGAGTATAGCTAGTGAAGTCGGCTTGCTAGTGGAACAACGGTTCATCATTGGAGGCAAAGTCCACACCACGGTTGACAAGGATCGCCGAGATATTCTGTCACACCCCGGATTTCCACGTGTCACCGGTGGGCCCGGTGGGGAGTATCGTGACGTAGCTGATATCATCATAGTCAAACAACACAATATATAAATGCACAGCGGAAGCAAAAGATGAATATATTACAATCCGAATATAAAGTAATATCAAGTATTACAACGGAAAGTAAAGGATCCACAGGCGGATCTTAAAACATAAATATTGTTCAACAGACTTTAGACGCCTAGAACTTGCAAGATTCCTTATTAACGTCCTGAGCAGCTTCCAGCCTATTACGTACTTGTACCTGTCACTTAGACTTTTGAAAATACGTCAGTTTTCACTGGTAAATACACTCAACTGACTCATTTGAAAAGAGTTTAAGAAAATTGGTTTGAATGCACTTCGGCACAAAATATGTAGACACATTGATTAAAATGCACAAGGCAAAATTAATCTTTTATACTTTGATTTAGATGCACAGAGGCAAAATAAATCTTTTATACTTGGGGCAAACTATATCTCATGTTATCAGTTTTACATAACTTGCTCTACATACGGGGCCCGGTTCTATGCCGGTTCATGATTAACCGACACACCACTATTCCCTTATTGGGAATCCCTTATTGGGTATAATTAATTAATTAGCATATAGCATTTGTCAGGTGTATGCCTACACCCCGTGCTTAAGTCGTGGCCATTGCATTTAATGAGTCAAGGATATCCAGGACACGGTCGCATTAATCCCCAATGTTTCAGTCAAGCAATACGAATTAAAACAGGTTATTTGGACTTCCCGACTCATTGGTCTTTGAATCCCATACCTGACCATGCGGTATTTATTACCGTATCCCAAGCCCGTAATAGGGAAAATAAGTTAAGAGTATTTACCTGAGCTAGCTCCTGTCTTAAATAGCAAGAATTATAATAACTCAGCCGTATTCACTTAAGTAAGCGTAGGTACAATTTACCGGAAGGCTCTAGTCTGGAATGATGGTATAAATAACCAATTAGAATGCTAACGGGTCTTTAATTAAGCCTAAGCTTAGACCGGTTAATTATACGGTTCAAACGCACGATTAGGCGAAGACCGGAATAGAATGTGATTTAGACCCAACAAGTTTGGAGACTTGCTTAATATGGGTATTTCATACACATCTGGATTTTGAGATAAAACCGATAAGGTTTGACCCGTTTAGGCTAATTTATGTAAACTAGTTATATAAACCGAACCGAACGCGTAAAAAGCGTAACGGGTATACATATGAGCCATTTACAGGTTTCCTAAGTTAATATGCTTCATATATGTTGTGACATCAGAAAGATGTCTTTTATTATGCCCGAAACGAAATTAAACTCAAACTATGCCCCGTAGGGGTAGTTTGGTCATTTAAAAGGTTATAAAAGAGTTTAAGTATTTACCTGAGTTACAGGTCTGATGTAATCAGAAAAAAATACTTATTTTACTAAGTTATAATAGTAGGGTGAATTATATATGTGAAATTTATCAATTATAACCAAACTATGCACCGTAGGGGCATTTTGGTAATTTCACATAAGCCGTAAAGCTCAAAACCGAAGTATGAGTTAAACAACTTTTGCTTACTGTTAAAATATTATAATTTTCCTCAAATATCAGTAGGTATAAACCCTTGTATGTTTAAAATAGTCTAAGTACATACTATGCGTTAAAAACGCTTAAAACGGCGATTAGAAGCCATTTCCGGGTTCGATACAAGAAGCTGATATTTTTACTATTCCAGAAGGCTTATAATAATTTATTTATCATATGTGATCAGTAGCAAAAGGTTTGAAGTCAATTAGATGTGTAAAACTCATTTTATAGCCCGTAAGGGCAAAACCGACAATTACCGGATTAAGCCTACGACTATAAGTTATGCTCAGCCTAAAATTTATTAAAAATCTTCAAAAATCCCAAAATAATATATTACATCAGTGGGTAATAAGTTTGATATCAAAAGGTAGGCTTAACTAGGCTATACGCTAATTACGCCGTTTAATTAACATAAAGCTTTCATTTTACGCTAACGAGCATAACTCTTAATCTACACCTCAAACTGATGTCAAACTTTGGGTACAAGTCTATATATCAGTGATTAAGGTTTCTAATCTTTTACATTTTCAAAAATCACGTTTTAAGGTGAAAAGGGCATAATGGTCAACATATGAGCAATTAACGGAATCATGCGTATTAATTGGTTAACTAATGAACCATGGTGTATAATCACAGAGGGTTATACTAGCATGTAACCTGGTCTAAATAGAGCTCTGAGGCATTTCTAAAATATGCTTTAACGGGTCAGAACTGAAGTCAAAGCAAAAGTCAAAGCTTTGCGACTTTTGGTCCCGAACCGGGTCTAAACATTAAATTGTCGGGTTGAACATGTTTAGACATGTTCTTACACTAATTACCAAGTTATATTAATGATCAAACAGGTTGTAGGTGTTCTACATTGCTAATTATGCACAAATTAGAATTTAAACATTCTGTTGACTTTTTACTAACAAGTTTGACCCGACATTTGACCTAGTTAGAGTGGGAATCAGGGGGAACCCTTTTAAGGGTTTATTACCCACATAATTACCAACTTATAACTACTTTCAATTCGACTAATCACTGGACCATTAGTGATTAATCGCTAAGTTAACCGTTACTTACGACGGTTTGACTTTTAAGCTAATTACTAAGCAAAACTTAATCAAGGAAGGTCAAGGGTGCTTACCAAAGTCCTAATCATGATTAGGGATGCTTGGTGTCTGCTCTTGAGCTCCAGAAAGGCTCCAGAATTGCACAAGAAGTGAATGATCAAATGGTTGCAACTTCATGGCCTTATATAGTGAATTTTGATCCACAAAATGTTGACATGTAAGTCTACCAATGACCACAACTCTTCAACAAGTGTCCCTAAGGGCTAAAAATCAGTTTAGGCAACTCATGGAAGTGTTAAAGGGGCAAGACTTGACGTTTGAAAGGCTGAACAGGCAACAGAAAACGAGTTGCTGCATCTGGTAGTTGCTTGCGCACCGTAACAACCACAGTGTTGAGGTGCGCAAGGCTTTAGCCAGCAATCAGAAACTTTCAAATCTTGACAGCTTTGACCCCTGCACCTTTAAATGTCATTTCCGACACATCCAAGGCCCGTTAAACCATTTTTAAGGCTCTACAATGATGCCTAAGTGTGGGGAACATGAAACATGCTAAAAAATATGCCGGATGTCGGTTCGTTTGGTCGTACGGTCACGTTGTTCGGTTAATTACGACGAAACACGGACGAACGCGAAAAACAATCCAAACGACGCAACGAATGGAATTTTATCAAGCCAAACACTAAAATAAAATATTTTAGTGCTTACATAAATTTTTGGGTGTCCGGGAATATTCAGAATGTGAGATATGCGCGTAAACGCAAACTTGTGCGCTTTTTGACACTTTTAGTCCCTACATGACTTAAAAGTTTATTTTTGCGCACCAAACACCTCTAAGCCTATATCTAAGCTATATAAAGGGTAAATATGGTATGTTTAACTCATGGTCATATTCCGGAAGGTCCGATAACATACGAATCGGTATACTTTAGCAGTTTGACGCTTTAGGTCCTTCTAATGCGCAAACTTGCGTAACTTATCATTTAATAGCATTGAAGCCTTATCTAATTCATATTAGGCATTATTGAAAGTATTATTAAACATCATAATGCTTTGGGCTCTATAAAAGGTCATTCAGAGGTATAATTAAACATATTGACACTTCTAGTCCCTTATACTTGCAAAGTTGCGCGTAACTTCACTTTTAGGCATAAAAGCCTTGGATTGCCAATGATTGGCATTCCCGAGAGTATAATAAAATATCATGAGGCTCTCGGTTTGTTAAAAGATCACTCAGAGGTAAGAATTAACATGTTGACGCTTTTAACCCTTTTCTGCGCAACTTTCAATTAATTACATAAACGGCTACACTTGATTAACGAGTGGATCATTTGTGAATATAAAACCGTAAAAGGTTATTTAGAAACTTATTTTAGGTATGTTAATACTTCCAGTTCTTTCATAATTAATGTTTTTCGATTTTTCAAAAAATTAGGCCCTTGAATTCAATGTTTGACTTCATTAGGGTTTATTACACGTGTCAATACTTCATTGGACGTGATTTTACGAGGTGTTACATCCTCACCCTCTTAAAAGAAATCTCGACCTCGAGATTTGCTAGAATGATGGGAGTATTTTTTGAAGTAGCATGGACTTACTTTCATAGTATATTTGGGCCTCTAAGGGTATCCCAGTTGACCTATACAATAGGTACATACTCTCCTTCGGAGCTTCTTAACCTGTCGATTCTTAGTCTATACAGGTTTATTGTCTAATCATAAAGTTTCATTAGTCTGCCTATCATTACGTGATGATGTTTTGCGGTTATTGGTGAAACACATCCTTTGGTTACTAGTGTGTAATGTATTGCGAGCTCCGCCAAGCTCCTTAAATAGGTTTTAGCTTATAAGCTACTTGATCTTGATACATTCGATTTCCTTCGAATGATTCTATATATTCAGAGCTTAACTAGCCTGATAATTTAACAAATTTGGCACACAGAGATGCCAGAGATGTCCGTACTCTCAGGCTTTGGTTCATCTATCGAAGTCGGTGTCAGATAATGACACATTCTTTTTACAAATGCAAGGATGCCCTTAAGTAGAGATATTTATAAGGACATTTTATATTGGATATCTTCTTTGAATACTATTAGTCGACTTTAGCAAAATATGACCATTGGGATATCTCAGGGGTTCCATGCATTAAACCTCCATACTGATCAGGCATGGAAGCAATCTATGGGACACACTAGGATACGCCAATCCTCATATGGCACTCTTATCAAACATAATTTGGCATTCGCAGGCGATATAAAATAATGAGGAAATAATAGAATAAAATAATATATATTGTCGTACTCTTTCTGGGGAAGAGTACTCCAGATTCTTATGAAAGGATTTATCTCCGAGGATGGGAGAGAGGGTCATTAAAGATTCCGTCGGTAAATTATACTCTATTTTTAATATCTGAAGTTCCTATGAATGTAATTAAAAGTTTGCTAAGCTTATGTTTTACTAAAGGTTTATTATCCATTGCATTAACGTAAGATACTTAGCAGAAACTATCAATGCTAAATGGTACGGGACGTACCTGATGCTATTATTGATATGTACTGTCTCTGTCATTCATCTGTTAGTTCAGGCGTTTCCTTTCTTATCCTTCCCAGAATTAGCTGCTCCTTCCTCGGCGGCCTCAGGACAGTTAGTACTGATGTGGCCCTTTTCGCCACAGCTGAAACAGTTTGCATTCTTTATGTCCCTACATTCGTGGGACTGGTGGCCAGTTCTTTTGTAGATGCCACATTGCGTTATCTTCTGGTTTGATCGACACTGTCCCCAGTGTCTTCTGTTGCAGGTTTTGCATGTAGGCTTCTTGTTGGAATCCTGTTGGTTATTGTTGAGCTCGGATTTGCTCTTCTTAGGATTCTGGGAGTTATCCTCCTCCCTTTTACGCTTCCCATCTTCAGAGGCTTTGGCAGCCTTGTTTCTGACCACATCGAGTGTGAGAGATAGCGACAGATCTGCTGCCGACCTGAATGTAGTAGGTCTCGATGCTTTCACACTGGCCTTTATTTCTGGGGCTAAACCCCCAATAAAGCGAGCTATTCGCTTTGGTTTTGGTGTGATCAAATAAGGAACCAATCGAGACTTGGTATTGAAACTTGTAAGGTATGCTTGACAATCTAAGTTCTCCATGACTAATGTCAAGAATTCAGTCTCGATCTTCTCGACTTCATGTTGAGGACAGTAATTTTCTTTGATAAGAGCAACGAACTGATCCCAAGTCATGTTGTACAAAGGGATCTTCCCGGTGGCTTGAATCAACGATCTCCACCAGGCTAAGGCCTCACCCTTAAATGATTGCGACACAAACTTGACCACATCCCACTCAGCGCATCCGCTGATATCCACAACTGTATCCATCTCATCTAACCACGTCATACAATCTACAGCTCCTTCCTCCCCGGTGAAATCCCGGGGTTTACATGAAACAAAGTACTTGTAGGAGCAACCCTTATCACGGGGTCCTTGATTCAGTATGATCTGTTGAGACAGATCACTGTGATGATTAGAAGGGTGACGCTCGTCATCTTCCTTCTTGGGTTCATCCTTCTTAGGAGGTGGCTTTGCATGCGGTGTTCATAGGGTCCTACTTCGAGTCCCACTATACTCTTCATATTGCCGTTCTAAGGCTTTTGTAACGGCGTCGTCTACTAACGCCTTTAACTCAGCACCCGTTAGATTAATTCGGGCGTTGTCAATATTCTCCTTTGGGTGACTGTTTATTTCATCTGAGTCAGCCATTTTTAAATTTGAACTGTTGCATAAAACAATAGTTTATTTAGGAGTTTATTTTGGAATTGTCTTTTATGGAAATTCATTAACCATGGTAAACATAGACCATATTTGGTTAATTTATCATTCACATTTATTTAGGATTTATATCATAACTTATCCTAATTATAAAAACAATAACAGTTTTACTAGTGGCACGAAAGGCCTAGTCACATGGACATTTATAAATTATAAGCTATGATTTCAGAGAATCAAAGCATTGAGGTTTGAATCATAGTTCATTACCTATTTCGGTCAGGGAGTCATCGCTACCCCTGTCCTTTGGCTCATGTAGAAATGAGCAAGGCCCGTAGGCACAATATTACCAATGCATGGTCAAAATATGATCATCTCAATTGATGATTTAAACCCATGATGCAGAGATCATTAAGTTGGGTTAGGAATCTTTTGAAGAATCCTTATATAAGAATGACGTGTGCGATTTTAATGAATCACGTCTGCCCGGAGTGTTAACATATTTTCAGATGTTAACAGGTATACGAATCTTTTAAACAGGTCTTACCATCTTGGCCAGGTCTTTATAATGACACTCAGGCTAGGTTTCACTCTTAAGATTCTTATTCATATGTATACTGGCAGGGAAGGAAGGATATTTATTTTATTCCGGATTTTTATTATAAATCCTAATTTACAAGTTAATAATAGCACCAATGGCCTAGTCGCGTAGACAAGTTTAATTTATAAGCCATGATTTCAGAGAATCGAGGCATTAAGGTTTGAATCAAAGTTCATTACATTTTCTTGACAGGGAGTTGTAGGCTACCACTGTCTCTAGTCTCAGAGGACATTAACTATAGCCCGTAGGCATTTCCCTTCTAAGGGATGTTTATAATATGATCATCTTATAGGATGATATTAGCCATGATTTCAGAGAATCGAGGCATTAAGGTTCGAATCAAAGTTCATTACCCTTTTTCTGGACAGAGAGGCAAAGGCTACTACTGTCTTTAGTCCCTTAGGACAATAAGTATGGCCCGTAGGCATTTCATCACTAATGGATGATTATTTCAAATGAGGGAATTTAGATTAACCCCCTTTTTAAAAGATGGCCTGTGTGACTTTAACGATTCACAATTTACCAAAAATGTTAACGTACTTACAGATGTTAACAGGGATTGGAATCCTTTGGATAGGTTTTACCGTCTTGGCCATGCCTGCAATGACATTTAGGCTAGGTTTTACCATCTTGGCTATGTCTGCATTGACATTTAGGCTAGGTTTTACCATCTTGGCCATGTCTGCATTGACATTTAGGCTAGGTTTTACCTTTAAGATTCCTTTAATATTTAACGCAGAACAATCCTAAATTGAAATGTTAACAAGGGTCTGAATCTAATTGTGGAACTACCGTCTTGGCCCTGTCTTAAAATGACACATGAGCTAGGTCTTGTCCTTTTTAGATTTTTCCATTTTATTATAATGGTAGATTTTATAATATAGGAATGATATTTTTAATAAAATCGTTCCTTTAAATTTAAACAAGTACATGGTTGCCCTAAACGGGACTTCTACAAAAATGACTTGCCCATGCAAGAGCTAATCAGAAAATAACAAAGGAACCAAATAAGGACAAATAAAACAAATTAGAATTTGTCCTATGTTCTTGTCTAGACTCAAGAATGTGCAACTGTGTAACTGAGATTAAACACAAAAAGGCTAGTGTTTAATTCGCTCAGTGTTGGCTCTGATACCAACCTGTCACACCCCGGATTTCCACGTGTCACCGGTGGGGAGTATCGTGACGTAGTTGATATCATCATAGTCAAACAACACAATATATAAATGCACAGCGGAAGCAAAAGATGAATATATTACAATCCGAATATAAAGTAATATCAAGTATTACAATGGAAAGTAAAGGATCCACAGGCGGATCTTAAAACATAAATATTGTTCAATAGACTTTAGACGCCTAGAACTTGCAAGATTCCTTATTAACGTCCTGAGCAGCTTCCAGCCTATTACGTACTTGTACCTGTCACTTAGACTTTTGAAAATACGTCAGTTTTCACTGGTAAATACACTCAACTGACTCATTTGAAAAGAGTTTAAGAAAATTGGTTTGAATGCACTTCGGCACAAAATATGTAGACACATTGATTAAAATGCACAAGGCAAAATTAATCTTTTATACTTTGATTTAGATGCACAGAGGCAAAATAAATCTTTTATACTTGGGGCAAACTATATCTCATGTTATCAGTTTTACATAACTTGCTCTACATACGGGGCCCGGTTCTATGCCGGTTCATGATTAACCGACACACCACTATTCCCTTATTGGGAATCCCTTATTGGGTATAATTAATTAATTAGCATATAGCATTTGTCAGGTGTATGCCTACACCCCGTGCTTAAGTCGTGGCCATTGCATTTAATGAGTCAAGGATATCCAGGACACGGTCGCATTAATCCCCAATGTTTCAGTCAAGCAATACGAATTAAAACAGGTTATTTGGACTTCCCGACTCATTGGTCTTTGAATCCCATACCTGACCATGCGGTATTTATTACCGTATCCCAAGCCCGTAATAGGGAAAATAAGTTAAGAGTATTTACCTGAGCTAGCTCCTGTCTTAAATAGCAAGAATTATAATAACTCAGCCGTATTCACTTAAGTAAGCGTAGGTACAATTTACCGGAAGGCTCTAGTCTGGAATGATGGTATAAATAACCAATTAGAATGCTAACGGGTCTTTAATTAAGCCTAAGCTTAGACCGGTTAATTATACGGTTCAAACGCACGATTAGGCGAAGACCGGAATAGAATGTGATTTAGACCCAAAAAGTTTGGAGACTTGCTTAATATGGGTATTTCATACACATTCTGGATTTTGAGATAAAACCGATAAGGTTTGACCCGTTTAGGCTAATTTATGTAAACTAGTTACATAAACCGATCCGAACGCGTAAAAAGTGTAACGGGTATACATATTAGCCATTTATAGGTTTCCTAAGTTAATATGCTTCATATATATTGTGACATCAGTAAGATGTCTTTTATTATGCCCGAAACGAAATTAAACTCAAACTATGCCCCGTAGGGGTAGTTTGGTCATTTAAAAGGTTATAAAAGAGTTTAAGTATTTACCTGAGTTACAGGTCTGATGTAATCAGCAAAAATACTTATTTTACTAAGTTATAACAGTAGGGTGAATTATATATGTGAAATTTATCAATTATAACCAAACTATGCACCGTAGGGGCATTTTGGTAATTTCACATAAGCCGTAAAGCTCAAAACCGAAGTCTGAGTTAAACAACTTTTGCTTACTGTTAAAATATTATAATTTTCCTCAAATATCAGTAGGTATAAACCCTTGTATGTTTAAAATAGTCTTAGTACATACTATGCGTTAAAAACGCTTAAAAAGGCGATTAGAAGCCATTTCCGGGTTCCATACAAGAAGCTGATATTTTTACTATTCCAGAAGGCTTAAAATAATTTATTTATCATATGTGATCAGTAGCAAAAGGTTTGAAGTCAATTAGATGTGTAAAACTCATTTTATAGCCCGTAAGGGCAAAACCGACAATTACCGGATTAAGCCTACGACTATAAGTTATGCTCAGCCTAAAATTTATTAAAAATCTTCAAAAATCCCAAAATAATATATTGCATCAGTGGGTAATAAGTTTGATATCAAAAAGTAGGCTTAACTAGGCTATACGCTAATTACGCCGTTTAATTAACATAAAGCTTTCATTTTACGCTAACGAGCATAACTCTTAATCTACACCTCAAACTGATGTCAAACTTTGGGTACAAGTCTATATATTAGTGATTAAGGTTTCTACTCTTTTACATTTTCAAAAATCACGCTTTAAGGTGAAAAGGGCATAATGGTCAACATATGAGCAATTAACGGAATCATGCGTATTAATTGGTTAACTAATGAACCATGGTGTATAATCACAGAGGGTTATACTAGCATGTAACCTGGTCTAAATAGAGCTCTGAGGCATTTCTAAAACATGCTTAAACGGGTCAGAACTGAAGTCAAAGCAAAAGTCAAAGCTTTGCGACTTTTGGTCCCGAACCGGGTCTAAACATTAAATTGTCGGGTTGAACATGTTTAGACATGTTCTTACACTAATTACCAAGTTATATTAATGATCAAACAGGTTGTAGGTGTTCTACATTGCTAATTATGCATAAATTAGAATTTAAACATTCTGTTGACTTTTTACTTACAAGTTTGACCCGACATTTGACCTAGTTAGAGTGGGAATCAGGGGGAACCCTTTTAAGGGTTTATTACCCACATAATTACCACCTTATAACTACTTTCAATTCGACTAATCACTGGACCATTAGTGATTAATCGCTAAGTCAACCGTTACTTACGACGGTTTGACTTTTAAGCTAATTACTAAGCAAAACTTAATCAAGGAAGGTCAAGGGTGCTTACCAAAGTCCTAATCATGATTAGGGATGCTTGGTGTCTGCTCTTGAGCTCCAGAAAGGCTCCAGAATTGCACAAGAAGTGAATGATCAAATGGTTGCAACTTCATGGCCTTATATAGTGAATTTTGATCCACAAAATGTTGACATGTAAGTCTACCAATGACCACAACTCTTCAACAAGTGTCCCTAAGGGCTAAAAATCAGTTTAGGCAACTCATGGAAGTGTTAAAGGGCAAGACTTGACGTTTGAAAGGCTGAATAGGCATCAGAAAACGAGTTGCTGCATCTGGTAGTTGCTTGCGCACCGTAACAACCACAGTGTTGAGGTGCGCAAGGCTTTAGCCAGCAATCAGAAACTTTCAAATGTTGATAGCTTTGACCCCTGCACCTTTAAATGTCATTTCCAACACATCCAAGGCCCGTTAAACCATTTTTAAGGCTCTACAATGATGCCTAAGTGTGGGGAACATGAAACATGCTCAAAAATATGCCGGATGTCGGTTCGTTTGGTCGTACGGTCACGCAAACTTGTGCGCTTTTTGACACTTTTAGTCCCTGCATGACTTAAAAGTTTATTTTTGCGCACCAAACACCTCTAAGCCTATATCTAAGCTATATAAAGGGTAAATATGGTATGTTTAACTCATGGTCATATTCCGGAAGGTCCGATAACGTACGAATCGGTATACTTTAGCAGTTTGACGCTTTAGGTCCTTCTAATGCGCAAACTTGCGTAACTTATCATTTAATAGCATTGAAGCCTTATCTAATTCATATTAGGCATTCTTGAAAGTATTATTAAACATCATAATGCTTCGGGCTCGATAAAAGGTCATTCAGAGGTATAATTAAACATATTGACACTTCTAGTCCCTTATACTTGCAAAGTTGCGCGTAACTTCACTTTTAGGCATAAAAGCCTTGGATTGCCAATGATTGGCATTCCCAAGAGTATAATAAAATATCATGAGGCTCTCGGTTTGTTAAAAGATCACTCAGAGGTAAGAATTAACATGTTGACGCTTTTAACCCTTTTCTGCGCAACTTTCAATTAATTACATAAACGACTACACTTGATTAACGAGTGGATCATTTGTGAATATAAAACCGTAAAAGGTTATTTAGAAACTTATTTTAGGTATGTTAATACTTCCAGTTCTTTCATAATTAATGTTTTTCGATTTTTCGAAAAATTAGTCCCTTGAATTCAATGTTTGACTTCATTAGGGTTTATTACACGTGTCAATACTTCATTGGACGTGATTTTACGAGGTGTTACATATTCCTTTTGACCCTGGCGACTTGGACTGGATTCATTTCTGTAACGGATACGTGGTCGATGCCATGTTCAACATCTCCGCTCTGCACCCATACTTTGATCCGAACGAGATCATCCCAAGTTTGAGGACAAACATTTTCGAAGATGGAGGGGATGATAGCAGCGGGTTCGGGTCACTCGAAACGGGTGGGCCAATGACCATGGGTTACGGTTGCAGCAAAATGGAGCCATGTTTTACTTTCTATTTTGGTTCCAATTTATTTTCTTTAATTCCCATGTTTATGTAGTTTATTTTCAGTTTTATTTCCTAGATTAAAGCTACGTGGGATAGTGCATGGACCCTATATGTATTGTATTTGAGAATTATTCAAGGCAGTTAGTTTATGATTAAAAATTTGTTGGGATTGAACCCTATCAGAGGAACAGATAATTAAAGCCAAAACTGGATCAGGACAGTGGATCCAAAATAAGCAGATGTTGTGTTACAAGTCTCTCCCCTTGAAAGTGGTTTCAACATCTGCTGACCTCCTATCTACTGATCGTTACAACTGCTGGCCTACAACCGCTGATCAAGTCAAAGACTAAAGACCTGTTGTTCGATCTACTGCTTTGGGTCAAGCACTGTTGGTAGTTATCAAGTACTGCTGAAGTCACAACAGTGGAAGGACCAGCAGTAGTTTAGTTTAATTATGTAATGTATTGTATAGCAGTTGTTAGCTTAAGCAATGTTTGTATAGATCAGTTGTTAGAAGTTGTTAGGAGGTTAGATGTCACTTTCATGGTGACGTTAGCATTGATGCCTCAGTGGTTTGTCCGTGCCTATAAATAGAACAGTACCATGCACTGTTCTATTAGCTCTTCACAAAATCTTCTTCCCGCACGAACAAACACTGTGAGCTCAGGTTGAGGGGGAGTTTGTATTCATACATGCATTGTAATCGTTATTGAAATAAATTCAATCTTTCAGTTATTTGTTGAAAATGTTTGATTAAAGCAATTCTCCTGTTTGATTGTGTGCAAAGTTTGTTTCCATCTTAAATTCCGCTGCACTACTCATCCATCTTCATTTTATTTCAAACGTAAAACACAATCAAAACCAAACTCAGATCCTAACAATTGGTATCAGAGAGCTGGACAGTCAAATTTGATTTAACAATCATTTTGACATAAATAGTTCTGCTCATAATCGTTGATATTGATAGTTTGTTCGTTTTGTTGAAAAACAAAGCAAGGTTTAATCACCATCAAAGTTGATTAATCAGTGCCTGTAAAACAACCAGGATGACGTCACTATCACAAGATGATAAGAATAACATTGGCTCTCTTTTCAAACCACCCATACTTAAACGTAATGAATACAACATCTGGGAGAGAAGGATGGGTCATATCCTTGCTCAACAAAATACCGGATGTTGGAGATCAGTTGTTTTTGGTCCCCATGTTCCAATGGTGCCAAGTGCTGAGGATCCAAAGAAATTCGAACCTAAAAGTTATGAAAACTATACTGAAACTGATTTTCAAAAGTTCGAACTGGATGCCAAAGCATTTAGCATCATTGCATCTGCATTACCAAATGAAATCTATGCTGGGCTGTTACATTGTAACACTGCCAAAGAATTATGGGATGCACTTAAGGAACAATTTGGGGGAACCGAAGAAGTAATTGAAAACAATAGGGAAATTCTGAATCAGCAGTATGAAACCTTTTGTCACATTAAGGGTGAATCATTGACCCAACAGTTTGAACGTTTCAGTTGTCTCATTAGTGAGCTAAGACTTGTTAAAGTTGAATTTCCAAAATCAACACAAAATAGTAGGTTTCTTAGATCACTACCTGAAAAATGGGACACAATTGCTTTTGTGACTAGAAATTCTGCAGAGTTCAAAGACCTGACACTGACCCAACTTCATGGTAGACTCCTGACCTATGAAAGGGAGTTAAACCAGAAAAAGAAGTTGCAAGAGTCTGGCAAAGTTACAGATGACTATTCATTTGGTAACACAACTCTTCTGGGTCAAGAAGAGTCTGGCAGCAGTAAGGATCAGAGTTATGATCATTTTATTGACATAACTGCTGGAGGTAATTTCAACTCTGATCCTCACTCATCCAACTTTGCTTTCACAACAAATGGAGAAAGCCAGAACTCAGATAACTTGTGCTTTGAACTCAATGACTTACAGCACTTTGATCCCACTGACTTAGAAGAAATGGACATTTTGCATCAGTTGGCTTTTCTTAGTGTAAGAACAAGTAAATTCTATAAAAGAACAGGGAGAAAATTCCTAGGGTTACATGGGAATTTGAGGGTGGGGTTGGATAAATCAAAAATCAAGTGTTATAAGTGCAATAGACTAGGTCATTTTGCTAGGGAGTGTAGGAGTCAAACCACTGGTCCTATTATAACTCATCCCAGCTCAAATCCAAGACCACAACACCAAAACACTGTCCACTATACCCAATATACCCCTGCAGCTCATGTTAACACTGCTCACTATGCTGCAACCTCTATGCCTATGCATTATGTTCAAACCACTGTTCCACAAATTCAGTATGTTCAAACCCCTGTCCCTCAGGCACAAGTGCAACCTGTTGCATCTCAACCAGCTGCTTCGACAGTAACACAACCAGATCAGCAAAGCTTTTTCACTCAAGGCTTTGTTGACTGGAGCAGTATGCCTGATGAGCTTAGTGATGAAAATTTTGCAATCAATGCTTTTAATGATCCTACTAATGATGAATTTTGTTTGATGGCATTAGAGTCTATACCAGAAGGGGTAGAAACTGAAGGTGGACAGCTAAGTGCTGAAACAGTGGATGAAGTGACTGAAGCAGTGGTTACTGCAGTTGCTGGTGAACTACTGCTAGGAGAAAATTCAGAAACCCTAATTGAACCACTGATTGATCCTTGGTCCAAAGAAGACAAGGAAGAAAAAGAAGAGGAGAAAGAGGGTGAGAAAGAAGAAAGAGCTGATGAAGAAAATAATCATCAATGTGATTGTGCTATGATGGCAGCTGCCAAGGTATCACCTCAGGTTCTTAAAAATCTGTGTTCAGACAAATGCATTATTGCATTTGCTAGCATCAAAGAGGTGAATGAAAACCTTCGGAATAGGGTCTTAACTGATGAAGTCAAATTTGAAAAGTCATTAAAAGAACTCAAAATCAAGTTGGCTGAAAAGGATAAAGAAATTAGCTGTCTAAAAAAAGAGCAAAGCATTACCAAAACCCAACTCTAAACAATGATAGAAAAATACCATGTTTGTAAAAAGGAGTTGGAATCCACCCAAATCACATGTGAAAAGTGGGTGGAATCCTGCAAAGGGTATGAAGTAATGCTTGAAAAACATATTAAAAGCAATGTGAAATTTGGTGTTGGTTATAGAAAACATGATGATGAAAACACTGCTTTTGAAAAGTCTGTTCAAACCACTGATGTAACCACTAAATTCATTCCCACAAACAAGAATGGCCAAGAAGTGAAAATCACTGATAAACTTGGTAACAAAATCACACTTGAAAGACCAGTGGGATCCTCTACTTTTGAGGAAATTGAGAAATACCAATTTAAACCCTCATGGTCTGACGAGTGTGACATTCTTGAAAATTTTAAACCCATGGATTTCACAACCACTGATGGTGTTAAAGCTCCAAAAGCAAAAGTCATCCCTCTCAAGGACATCCCAACAGAGGTTAAAAACTCTGTTGCAAAGGAGTCTGAAAAGAGAAAGAAGAGAGAAAAGATCAAAAACCTGTTTTGTGAATTTTGTGAAAAAAGGAATCATCTAACAAAAGACTGTTTCCATTTAAAAGCATATGATTTAAACAAAACAATTATCATTGTACCTGCTGAAAGCTGCACCATCTGTGGTAAAACAAACCACAAAACTCAAGCATGTGTGTATCTCAAAAACTTTGATGTTAAAAAGAATGAGTACACTGCTAAAACATCCTTGAGTCAATCAACATCATCTGTCAAATTCACTAAGAATCAACCACTGTTTGTGCCAGTCCAAACAGCTGAATCAAACATCTTTCCAAAGAGATGTTCAAGTGACTGATGCACCCCCTTCCAACCAATTCAGAAGAGGCAAGGGACAATCATCTTACCAAAGGATTCCACACGTTTATGAGACCTACAAAAGGCCCCCTAAACCAAGAGTGAACAGGCATCCTTTTGGTTATCAGCAGGTGATTGGTCAAAACCCACAACAGTGGTTAGAGAGAAATAGTCCTAAAATTGTCCAATCCCCTGACCTAACCACTGCCCATGCATCTGAACTCATCCCAGACACTGTTGAGACCCCATCCAAAGCCTTATTGGCTTTGGAGACCCTAATGAACTAATCCTTTTACTTCATGTGCAGGGAGCTTTTGCATGCTTAGATAGTCTTTGGTATGTAGATAGTGGAGGCTCCAGGCACATGACAGGATGTAAAGCCCTTCTCAAAGATTTCAAAATCCATGGAGGGGGTGATATATCCTTTGGTAATAATAGTAAAGGGAAAGTTCTGGGGTCTGGTACAGTACAGTCTGGTAATGTAAAATTTGAAAATGTCAATCTGATAGACAATCTAAAATTCAACCTCCTGAGTGTTTCACAAATGAGTGAGAAGGGGTATGGGTCATTCTTCACAACGGAGTGTTGTAGGATTTTTGGACCAGAAATGGTTGAAAAGATTGAAGCAATAATAAAAACTGGAAAAACCGAACTTGTTGCTCAAAGAAGTGGCAATGTTTACGTGGTGGATATGTCAAAAGAGAGCCCCAGAACTGATGCCTGTCTGTACTCAGCTGCATCAAACAAAGAGACAGAACTATGGCACAAAAGATTGGGGCAGTAAAATCTCAAGACAATCACTGCCATTTCAAAACAGGGGTTAGTAAGAGGTTTACTGATGTGTCTAGAATTATACACATTTTACATATCGAATTCTCTACATTTTGATGGATTTGTATGTGGTTTTCCCGCGATTTTGGTACTGACTTGACTATATGTTGTATTTACAGGAATTCGTGAAGAACCTGTTGATTTAGCGGTGAAAACGAAGGAAATTAATTGCAGCGAAAGGAGCACGGAAAGACGTGTCGGAAAACAAGGAAAAAGAAATAAAAGTTGCTGAACAGGAGGCCTTACGGACCGTAAGAATTGGTCTTTACGGTCCGCAAGGAGGTGGCGCGCGCATAATTTTCTAACAGCCTTACAGACCGCAAAGGATCACCCATACGGTCCGCAAGCATGTCGGTTTTCGCAAAAAAATGTTATAAATATAATACAACCGATTAGGGTTAGATATCTCGCATACCAGACGGCATTGGAGCATTCTTGGACAAATTTGGGGCATCTTGGAGCTGTGCAAAGGTCTTGGAAGCTTTCGGTTCGAGTTTTGAGCAATTCGGGATCGTTAAACATTAGTTTTTCGGTTTCTTTACGCTTTGAACCATGTTTTCAGTTGTTTTCAGACCTTGTTCAGTTGTGTTATTGAATATTATGAGTAGCTAAACATATAAACTACATGGGTTGAGATGAACTTGATGATTGTAATGCGTATTTGACATGATTTCGGTTATTTGATGTGATTTACATAACCTTGCCTTGTAATTGATATTGATATTGCATGTTGGTGTGATTTGATTGATTATTAGTCGATGAATTCAGCGGTTTAGGCACGAAGAAATTCCCCCTAGACTTAGGATTTAATTTAATTAAGTTATCTTAGAATTTTCGGGTTGAATCTTGTGTTGAGAAATTGACCAGGTATACTAATAATTAAAATCACTATATTAAAACTTGCATCCTCATCTTGTGACTCGAAAGACGATTAGGGTGAGCTAGGTTATTAGCTAATTATTGGTGGGTAGATTGGGTGACCGATAGCTCAGTCTCGTTTATTGCATCGTAATTAAGGTTTCCTAGGATTTCAATTTTCAAGGTTGAGTTTGCTTTGCGATTTGAGGGTTTTGGGGGTAAAGTTGCTTTCATTGCTTGATCTTCGTAGGATTTGGTATCGATAGCTTGAGCCGGTTCGTTCTAGCACTTCACATTTAGTCTTGCTCTTTCGTTTGGGACATCTCTAGCAGGGGGTCAATCGAGGGAAATAGATATTTAACCATTATCATTGTCATATTAGAATTGCATGATTCTAGGGATTCGACACCTAGGTAGTCCTTATCTCATCTATATTTGATCACAATTTGCTCTCGTGTTTGCCTCATTTTGTTTGTTTTGTTTTCTACGCTTTCTTAATTAATTTAGTTATTACTTAAATATCAAAAAAACAACTTAAAACAAACTTAAAATTTGACTTAATATTCGATAGAGGTTCATTATCTAGAGTTTGCATATAGTGTCCATGGATTGATATCCGGTCTTGCCATCTACACTACACTGCGACCGGTGCACTTGCCGATTATGTGTGGTTTAGTTTGCGATTCCATTTTAAAACTTGTTCGAAATTAATAGTCACATTTTCACACATCAAGTTTTTGGCGCCGTTGCCGGGGATACTGGCACTTTAGAGAACGACCCGAGTCGTCTATTTAGTTGTTTACTTGCTTTCGTAGATTTCCATTGCCTTTAGGTGCCTGTTGCTTGCATTTTGTGCCTTTAGGGTTAGATTTGCTTTAGTACTTAGATTAGTAATCTTCTCATTGTATGCACCATACTCGTTCACAGGGGCCACCCTCGTTTGCTGCTTCGTCTGAGCCAGAGCGAGATTTCCACGAGCGCCTTCGCACTTTCCGAGCTAGTCAGGTACACACTTCATTTTCTGCTTTTACTATGGGTGACAACGAAGCCCCTGCTAGGAGAGTCGTCGCAGACTACGCCAGACCGAACGCGGCCAATGCTCATTCCAACATTACCCGACCCGCTATCAGAGTTAATCGCTGGCAGATTCCACCCCAGATCATCACGATGGTTACGAACACCATCCAATTCTATAGACTACCTTCTGAGGACCCGAACGTCCATCTCTCGCGCTTTTCAGCTATTTGCGACACATTTCAGGAGCTAGGTGTTACCGAGGACGCCTGCAAGCTGCGTCTATTCCCATTCTCACTTGCTGATCGTGCTCATGCTTGGTTGGAATCCCTTCCTGCGGGATCCATCACTACCTGGGCCGGTATGAAAGAAAAATTCTTAGGCAAGTACTTTCCCCCTTCCAAAACCGCTCGTCTGAGGAGCATGATCCAAGAGTTTCACCAAAAGTAGGGAGAGTCATTCTACGAGACATGGGAGCATTTCAAGGAGTTACTACTTAAGTGTCCTTATCACGGATTCGAGGATTGGGCTTTAGTTGAGAAGTTCTATCATGGAGTGACGCCCACTACGAGGAATATGCTGAATACTACTGCTGGTGGCAATCTGATGACTGCCAAGACACCTGAGGAGTGCATGGATATGTTCGAGGATATAGCGATGAGTAGCTACGAGTTTCCTGAATCTAGAGATTCATTCGCTACACATAGAGGAGTACACAAGGTCGATGAAGTCACCAGGATGCAAGCACAGATTGACGCTCTGCAAAAGCAGGTGGGTGATATGAAGATACAGAAGGAGCAGTTATGCGAAATATGTACTGGGAAGCATGACACGACCGCGTGTCCTATTGCTCCTACCGAGTCACCAGAGCAGGTAGAGTTTGTGGGTAATCGAAATCAAGGAAATTTCGGGGAGCGTTACAATTCGAATTGGAAGAATCACCCGAATTTCAGCTGGAAGAACAACAACCCACCGGGGTTTCAGCCGCGTCAGAGTTTGTTTCAGGACGCCTGAGCAGGAGCGAGTTCAGGTGCGAACAACTCGACATTAGAGGAGATGCTAAGGAAGAACCAGGAGACGTTAGCTCAGCAGACTCAGCTGCTTACACAGTTCATCACGCAGGGGGACGCTCGACATCGGGAGACACAAGCAAGGTTCTTGGAGCACGAGACTTTCATGAAAAATCAGAGCGCAACATTCCAAAACCTTGAGAGGACTGTAGGTGCGATGTCAGAGAAGTTGAATCAGAGACCTCCTGGTGGTCTCCCCAGTAGCACTGTTGAGAACCCGAATGCCACTGCGAAAGCCGTTACTACGAGAAGTGGTCGAGGAGGTGTAGAGGTCGAGCCGGTAGTCGATGAGAACCTGGAGGTCGACAAGGAGATTGAGATGGAGACACCATCTGGCAAAGTGCACCCTAGGCTGCGCCCAGCAAGTACAGCACAGTCCAGCGGGTCTCCAGGAGAGAAGGAGCCGATGAGGGTGTATAAGCCGACACTCCCTTACCCTGGTAGGTTAGTGAAGGGTAAGGACGCATAGCAGTATGGTCGTTTCATGGAGATGCTGAAGAAGCTGCATGTGAACATCCCGTTCGTCGAGGCTTTGGTGAAGATTCCAAAGTATGCGAAGTTTTTGAAGGATCTTCTTACGAATAAGAAGAAATTAGAGGATCTTTAGACTGTCACCCTGAGCGAGGAGTGTTTTGCTGTCGTGCAGAACAAGCTGCCAAAGAAAATGACTGATCCTGGTAGCTTTACCATCCCATGTCTGATTGGGAATCTTACTGTCAGCAATGCGCTTGCTGACCTACGTGCTAGCATAAATCTCATGCCCTATTCCATATTCGCTAAGCTTGACCTAGGAGAGCCTTCCCCTATGCGCATGAGTATTCAGCTCGCCGATCGATCGGTGAAGTATCCGAGGGGAATCGTGGAGAACATGTTGGTGAAAGTCGACAAGTTCGTATTTCCAGTTGACTTTGTCATTCTTGACATGGATGAGGATGCTGAGGTCCCGTTGATCTTAGGCCGTCCATTCCTTGCCACTGCACGAGCAGTCATTGACATATATGATGGCAAGTTGACTCTTCGTGTCGATAAGGATGAGGTCACTTTTGATATCCAACATTCTATGAGGCACACCCGTCAGCATGATGACACTCTTTACTTTATTGATACTCTCATGTCACATGTGGGTGGCCTTCTCAACGAGATTTGTGGGAAAGATGCGTCTGAGACTCATGATGTGAGTATGGATGATCAGGGGAGTGGGGTCACTGAGTTCGATGTTGAGCGGGACCCTCTACCGCAGGCTACCGATCCTTCCCCTACATTCGAGGTGTTTGAGGTCATCGAGGAAGAGGAGATTCCGAAGGAGAGACCATCTGTTGAGGTACCCCCGCCCTTGGAGTTGAAGGAGTTGCCATCTCATCTGGAGTACGCATTCTTGGGCGAGGGATCCCAGTTACCCGTCATCATTTCTGCTGGATTGACGGAGGAGGAGAAGAAGAAGCTAATGAGTGTCCTCAGAGATCATAGGCAGGCGATCGCGTGGAAGCTGATGGATATCAAGGGTATTAACCCTTCGTTTTTTACGCACAAGATCTTGATGGAAGAAGAGTTCAAGCCGGTGGTTCAGCCTCAGAGAAGGCTAAACCCTAATATGCAGGACGTTGTGAAGAAAGAGGTGATTAAGTTGCTGGATGCATGACTGATTTACCCGATTTCGGACTCTGCATGGGTGAGTCCCGTCCAGGTGGTCCCCAAGAAGGGGGGTATGACAGTGGTCGTCAATGATAAGAATGAGTTGATACCCACCCAGACTAACACCGGCTGGCGAGTTTGCATAGATTATCGCAGACTCAACGATGCCATGCGCAAGGATCACTTTCCTTTGCCATTTATTGATCAGATGCTGGAGCGACTGTCAGGACAGCAGTTCTATTGCTTTCTTGATGGATTCTCAGGTTATTTCCCGATCCCTATTGCACCGGAGGATCAGGAAAAGACCACATTCACATGCCCTTTTGGCACCTTCGCGTATCGACGCATGCCATTTAGGTTGTGTAACGCTCCAGCCACATTTCAGCGCTGTATGGTGGCGATCTTTCATGAGTTGATCGAGGACTCCATGGAGGTGTTTATGGATGACTTTTCTGTGTTTGGGAGTTCCTTCGATCACTGTCTACGTAATCTCGAGCGTGTGCTTACTCGATGTGAGGAGACGAACCTGATGCTTAAATGGGAGAAGTGTCATTTTATGGTTTGAGAGGGGATTGTGCTAGGGTACAAGATTTCACAGGCGGGACTTGAGGTTGATCAAGCCAAGGTTGATGTTATTTCCAAGCTCCCGCCGCCTACTTCTGTGAAATCGATTCGGAGTTTCTTGGGTCATGCGGGATTCTACCGCCGTTTCATCCGCGACTTCTCCAAGATTGCTCGCCTGATGACCCAGCTGCTAGAGACGGATAGGCCATTCGTGTTCGATCATGAGTGTTTGAGGGCCTTCGAGTTGATTAGGGAGAGGTTAGTGAGTGCTCCCATTCTGATTGCTCCCGATTGGAGCCTCCCGTTCGAGATCATGTGCGATGCCAGTGACTTCGCTGTTGGGGCCGTTCTAGGGCAGCGTAGGGAGAAACACTTTCATCCCATCTACTACGCTAGCAAGACCCTAAACGACGCCCAGGAGAACTACACCACGACAGAGAAGGAGTTGCTAGCAGTCGTATTCGCATGCGACAAATTCTGTTCTTATCTTGTACTGTCGAAGACTGTTATTTTCACGGATCATGCGGCTCTTTGGTACTTGTTTGCGAAGAAGGATGCGAAGCCTAGGCTTATTCGATGGATTTTGCTGCTTCAGGAGTTTGATCTGGAGATTAGGGACAAGAAGGGGGCTGAGAACGTAGCTGCTGATCATCTGTCGAGATTAGAGAGCCCCGAGATAGAGAAAACTCGGGAGGATAGGATTGGGGATGAATTCCCCCATGAGGTGTTGATGTTCTTGAAAACCCACGAGGAAAGCTTTCCATGGTTCGCTGATCTGGCAAATTACTTGTCTACAGGTGACCTTGTGGAGGGCATGACGTACCAGCAAAAGAAGAAATTCTTTGCGGATGTCAAGCACTACATTTGGGAGGACCCGTACTTGTTTAGGATCGGTGCGGACCAGGTTATTAGGAGATGTGTGTTTAAGTCCGAGTCTCGTTGTATTCTGCGACATTGTCATGAGGGACCGACTGGTGGCCATTATGGTGCAGCTTATACCGCCAAACGAGTGTTTGACGCGGGTTTTTATTGGCCGACCATATTTAGGGACGCACATGAGTTTGTGCGAAGCTGTCATGCATGTCAGAGGACAGGAAATATCTCATCCCGTAATGAGATTCCTCAGAACCCCATCCAGGTGGTTGAGATCTTTGATATTTGGGGTATCGATTTTATGGGTCCGTTCCCTATGTCGAGGGGGAACCGATACATCCTAGTCGCGGTGGACTACGTTTCTAAGTGGGTGGAGGCAGAGGCCTTGCCTACGAACGATGCTAGGGTTGTTGTGAGATTCTTGAGGAGATTGTTTGCTAGGTTCGGGACACCGAAGTCTTTGATTTCAGATCGAGGCACCCACTTCTGTAATTCACAGATGGAGAAAGTCTTGAAACGCTATGGGGTCACCCATCGGCTTTCAATGGCTTATCTCCCTCGGACTAGTGGGCAGGTGGAAAACTCGAACAGAGGGATAAAGAAGATATTGGAGAAAACTGTCAGAAACAGTCGTATTGATTGGTCCGAGAAGTTGGATGACGCTCTGTGGGCTTTCCGCACTGCTTATCGGACGCCTATTGGGACCACACCCTTTAGGTTAGTTTATGGGAAAGCGTGTCATCTACCGGTGGAGCTAGAGTATCGTGCATACTGGGCACTAAAGGCAGCAAATCTTGACTTGCCAACTGCGGGTAAAAACCGGTTTCTTCAACTTCACGAGTTAGAGGAGTTACGCAAAGAGGCGTATGAAAAGTTATGGGCATATAAAGAGCGTACTAAGGCGTTGCACGACAAACACTTGAAACATGTGAAAGAGTTCAAGTGTGGGGAAAAGGTGTTGCTATACAATTCCCGGTTGAAGCTGTTCCCGGGAAAGTTGAAATCGCGTTGGCATGGACCGTATGTGGTTACACAGGTGTTCCCGTACGGAACGGTAGAGGTTGAGAATGAGGACGGTCAGAAGTTTAAGGTTAATGGGCATCGGTTGAAACATTTTGTCGAGGGACTGACCGAGGAGAGAGAGGAGGAGGTGATTGACCTCCCTGTTATGAGCACGTGAGAGTTTGTTTTACACACTCGGGGTTTCCCGAGTTGTATAGTTTGTACCGTTTTTTGTATTTTTCATTTTGTGTATTTTAAGTCTGTTAGTGTCTGATTTGTATCGAACGTACTGATCTGTTTATCGAGGTGTGTAGTTCAGAGGTGGAGAAAACCGAACCGAGGCGAGCAGGTGAAACTTCGAAAATGAGGTAAGTTTAGGGGTTTAATAATAATAATAAACATAATAATAATAACAATAATAAATAAATAAATAAATAAAAAATTATTAAAATTCTGCTTTAGCATCCTTTACAGACCGCAAAGATAGACACATACGGTCCGTAAGACTTTCAGGGGTTCAAAAAAATATAAAAGCCCCAATTAGGGGTCGTCTTCCCCATTTTAACCACAAACCACCACCGCCTCCTGCTACCAACCACCACTGACCACCGCCCTCCATCGTCACCCACCTTTCTCCCCCCACCAGCCACCGCTCACCACTCACCAACCTCCATTACCGTCTCCACCAGCCATCGTCCCCGCCGCACCGCTTCAACCACCACCTCACATCATCCACATATTCACCCACCGTCCACCATCGACAACTGCCACTTCCATACCCACCGACAGCCACCAGCCACCACTGTTCACTTTGATTTACGCGCTTGATTGACTTGCCGGTATGTTCTTGTATACTTTTCTTGAATCAGTTAGTTTTTATCACTTGGATTTTAGTCAGTAGTTATGTTTCAGTGTCGAGTCAGTATCTCGTGTCGGGTTCAGTCGTGTGGGGTCTCTGTCGTGTCGGTTTAACTTTAAGTGAGTTAATGTGCATTATTATGTTTGAGTTTGAGTTGTTTCGCGTCGAGTAGTGATCAGTCTTAAATTGTGGTTAATCGAGTCTAGTGTCGAGTCGCATTAGTTAATTGTTTTCAGTTGATTTTTGTGTTGAGTCGATTAGATTATGCGTCGTTCTTGTAATGCTGCTTTTGTTATTGTTGTTGTGATAATATCCTGTATTGTGTCGAGTCATAATTCAGGCGTAATGTGTATGATGTACCATTCATTTCGGATGCCTATAGTATGATGACGTTGAGCTTTGAATTGATATATGTCTAGTGTCAAGTTGCGTTTTATTTGCAGGACTGTGACCGTCTCGCCCGTACTCAATCTCCATTCGGGCGAGGACGGTTGGTTTCTTGTAAATGCGTCGGGGGCATGCCGAAATTTTTAATTTTTGTTGTAATATTTATTCGTTGCGGCCGCGAACGAAATGCTATACGGCCGCAACCACCACCCCCAGCACACCAAAAATATGTCTTTATGTTTTCCGTTTAGTTTAATTATAAAAAAAATAAAATAAAAAAAATTGAAAATGCATCGTAAAACGTGTTTGGGGGCGGTGACTTGTATTGTTACTTTGTAGTTCTCACTGTTGTAAATTAGTGCAGGTATGGCATCTTCGTCCCAGTTGGGCAGAAAGCAGCCAACACCACAACCGCCGTCCGAGCGTCCTGCTCGGGTGATCCGATATTCGGAGGATGCACGGATGCCTGATCCGCTAGCAGCACTACGATTACCAGCTGACCTTCCACCGGAGGAGGAGCACACATTGCTGTAGTTTCACCCAGATTCAGACGAGTATACAGCCTTGCAGAGGTATCCCGGTTTACGATATCATCGAGCTAGGGTTCTGGATTGGGATTTGATGGGGCGCATGGGCATACGTGCTAGGCTTGAGGGATTGATCACACCTCGCTGAAGGAGGTTGTTAGACGAGAGGCAAGCATATCATCATGAGCTTGTACTGGAGTTTCATTCTACTTTTAGGCTTCATCATGCTCGTTTCACTGAGCCAGCTGCAATCAGTTTTGCTCTCGGACGGCGGACACATATACTGTCCCTTGCTCAGTTCGCCGTCCACGCAGGGTTGTATACGTTGGAGGAGACTACGCAGCCGATATTCACTAAGAGTTTGATGGGTTGGACGGATGAGGCATTACCTCAGTGTGTCACCACGACACAGCTGACAGCATTTTGGTCCACCATAGGAGATGGTGCGTGGGTTTCAGGTATTCCAGCCACACAGATCAGAGATCCAGTTATCCGTTTTCTTCATCGGATTTTAGCATGCACCATTCTTTCTCGACACATGAGTCTCGAGAAAGTGACATATCATGATCTGTTTGCCTTATACTGTATGGTGGAGGGCCAGGAGGCTAATGTGGCAGTGTTTTTACTTCACGCGTTTGACAGGGTTCGATGACGCGGTACAGACTCTAGGATTTGTATGGGATCATATGTTAGTGTACTCGCAAAGAGCTTGGATGTTTATTAGGATTTTCTGTCAGCATGGTTGCACGAGGAGCCTGCCGGGTCAGCGTACAGACTTAGGGCCTGTTTGGTTGGCTCTGAATGAAACCATTCAGAGGTGCACCTCTGATTCGGTCAGAGGTGTAGTTGTTTGGTTCACAAAACATTCACCTCTTAACTGAACCATTCAGCTCTGAATGA
This sequence comes from Helianthus tuberosus, assembly GCA_030545235.1. NCBI lineage: Eukaryota > Viridiplantae > Streptophyta > Magnoliopsida > Asterales > Asteraceae > Helianthus > Helianthus tuberosus. The sequence continues at coordinate 78,074,258 of CM060417.1, read as the reverse complement.
TTCAGCTACTTTTGTATGCTGAATGAAATATTTGCCACTCATGCCCCTTGCCCTCACAAAAGAAACAACTGCTCTTCGCGACACCATCATCTCCTCCCCTCCCCTCTCCTCTCCTCTCCTCCACCACTCTGCCGAACCAAAATCAAACCGGAGCCGAACCAAAATCAAACCGGTGGCGAGCTGAGACTCGACCATGGCTGCTGTCGCCGTCAACACCATCGAAAACCATCACCACCACCGCCGTAGTGGTGGCGCCGTCACCACCGGAGCTCTCTCTCCTCTGTCGATCTTTCGCTTTCTTCGATCGATGTGGTGGGTGTGGCTACCAGAGATTTCTGTAACCGGGGGGGGGGGGGGGCGTAGGTGATTCAGCGGGATTTACAACCGGCACCGGCCGACACTTCGGCTCCGGTCACCGGTCGAGCAAACGAGAGAGACAAAGGATGTTGTTGTTGTCTGTGTGTGTAAGATACATATAAAGAAAAAAAAAGGAAAGTTTGGTGGAATGAGATTTTTTTTTGTTTGAACGGTGGAGGTGGAATGAGGTGAGGATGGAGAAAGTAACATTTATATATATTTAATAATAAAATGGTTTTTTTAATTAAAAGGGGTAAAATTGTCATTTTACACCGTCATTCAGATGTGCAACCAAACAGCACTTTACTGGTTCAGCACTTATTGGTTCAGAGCCTCTTACCCATTCAGACCTCTTATTCATTCAGCACTTATTGATTCAGATGTTGCCAAACAGCCCCTTAGTGACACGAGGCAGATGATACAGCTGCTGGCTGTAGGTGATCCACCTAGGTTTCTTTAGCCGAGGGCAGTTCAGTTAGTTCCTGGGGCCGAGGGAGCGGCACAGGAGGATGCCCCAGTGGTTGCGCCACGTCATCAGCATGGCGGTAGGCAGAGAGCTCAGGTTAGGGGAGCTGGAGCTCCTAGGGCAGCGAGGTCAGTGGACGAGAGGCTGGATAGTTTGGAGCAGGCTGTAGAGGAGGTTAGGGATACACATGTAGAGATCAGGACGATGCTTCAGCGCCTCATGGATCATCTTCACATTCCTCTACACGGTCAGCAGCCGCCACCAGGCCTGCAGTAGTCATCAACAGCAGGGATTTTGGGTTACCTTTGTACTTTTCCCTTTATTTTTGTTTTTATGATCATGGTCTGTACTTGATACATATATTTAGGGGAATTGAAAGGGTAACCGGTTGGGTCTTTTGTTTTACTTGTACTTTGTATATTTATTGTATATTATGGTTGTGTTTGATATATTACTTCTAGCCGTGCAGTTTCATTATACAGGTTATATTATGATGCTGAGTCGCGTAAGCTGAACGGTTTAATCATCTACGAGCATGTTCATCGAGTATATCAGGGGAGTTCCCGTTTCACCTCTCCTGTTTGTTGTTGTTGTTGTTGTGTATTTTTGTTTTTGTTTATTTCCTTTTCGTTCACATTGGGGACAATGTGTCTTTCAAGTGTGGGGATGGGGGATTTTTGTAAATTGAGTCTGTAAATACCATAAATAAAAAAAATCAAAAAAAAAAAAAAAGAAAAAATAGTTGGTTTTGCGAGTCCCGGTCCCTTAGCGCATAGAAAACGAGAACCTTTTCAAAACGTCGGTAAAAAACGGTTTAATTGTCGAATTTACGAGTCGGAGAGCACACGTTTCTTTAAGTTGCGGGATAGTAGGTTGATTGATTCTGTTTTTGGAAAGTAAAAGGTTTTGGGATGCCTAGGATAGTGGATTGAGCCGGAGAGTTGATTGATTGTGCATTGTCGATATCGGTAGCCCTTATTTACCACATGATAGTGAGATTTGAGCCTTTACATGTTTCATATTTATATGTTCACTACTTTCGTTTCATGTGTGTTTACCGACTTTGTTGCATTACTTTAGAACTTGTGCGTTTTGATACAGTTTGAGACCTTCGGTTAGGATTTGGCATGGATATGATAGAGGCATTAGGATCACCTTTTGTTTAGCCTTGTGTTTTGACCCGTTTCACCATTACCCTTAGTTACACCACTTTGAGCCTGTCCATTCGTTTGTTACCCATTTGTGATTTGATAGCCGGATCGTATTACGTGATGTTTATATTTGATTGAAAAAAAAGAGAGAGAAAAAATATATGAAAAAAAAACAAAAAAAAAAGAATAAAGTTGTAGGTCAAAATGACCAAAATGTTAATATGTGTTTAGTGCTTATCCGGTTTTTCGTGTGTTTACGTGTTTAGCCATATATTCCCAAAATGAAAATGAAAAAAAAAATAACCTACCTTTAGCCCTTGCCTACCCAATAAAGTCCTTTTGATCCGTGCCGAGTTTTAACAAATAGGTGGAAATCTGATTGACGTACAAGCTTATGATAGTGTTGCTTCAAAGCTTGTTTTTGAGAGTTCACTTGAATTATCATATATATTAGCCGAGTGTCGAGTGAAATTGTGAGGGGTATTGACATTGCATGATTGGTTGCTTGAAGGTGAGAAAAACTTAATTAGGTAGGCCCGTTTTTGAGAAATATTTTGAATGATCAACCTTTTGAACGATGTAAGTCTTGTGAAACCCCTGTGTTTGATGATTTCGTGGTTCACGTTATAACTTGTTGGAGATTTGCGTTGTTGTTGGGCGTTTAAGTTGGACATGTTGCTTAGGATTTTGCTTAAGGACAAGCAAAAGGTTAAGTGTGGGGATGTTTGATGTGTCTAGAATTATACACATTTTACATATCGAATTCTCTACATTTTGATGGGTTTGTATGTGGTTTTCCCGCGATTTTGGTACTGATTTGACTATATGTTGTATTTACAGGAATTCGTGAAGAACCTGTTGATTTAGTGGTGAAAACGAAGGAAAGTAATTGCAGCGAAAGGAGCACGGAAAGACGTGTCGGAAAACAAGGAAAAAGAAATAAAAGTTGCTGAACAGGAGGCCTTACGGACCGTAAGAATTGGTCTTTACGGTCCGCAAGGAGGTGGCGCGCGCATAATTTTCTAACAGCTTTACGGACCGCAAAGGATCACCCATACAGTCCGTAAGCATGTCGGTTTTCACAAAAAAAATGTTATAAATACAATACAGACGATTAGGGTTAGATATCTCGCATACCAGACGGCATTGGAGCATTCTTGGACGAATTTGAGGCATCTTGGAGCTGTGCAAAGGTCTTGGAAGCTTTCGGTTCGAGTTTTGAGCAATTCGGGTTCGTTAAACATTAGTTTTTCGGTTTCTTTACGCTTTGAACCATGTTTTCAGTTGTTTTCAGACCTTGTTCAGTTGTGTTATTAAATATTATGAGTAGCTAAACATATAAACTATGTGGGTTGAGATGAACTTGATGATTGTAATGCGTATTTCACATGATTTCGGTTATTTGATGTGATTTACATAACCTTGCCTTGTAATTGATCTTGATATTGCATGTTGGTGTGTTTTGATTGATTATTAGTCGACGAATTCAGCGGTTTAGGCACGCAGAATTCCCCCCTAGACTTAGGATTTAATTTAATTTGGTTATCTTAGGATTTTCGGGTTGAATCTTGTGTTGAGAAATTGACCAAGTTGACTAATAATTAAAATCACTATATTAAAACTTGCATCCTCATCTTGTGACTCGAAAGACGATTAGGGTGAGCTAGGTTATTAGCTAATTATTGGTGGGTAGATTGGGTAACCGATAGCTCGGGCTCGTTTATTGCATCGTAATTAAGGTTTCCTAGGATTTCAATTATCAAGGTTGAGTTTGCTTTGCGATTTGAGGGTTTTGGGGGTAAAGTTGCTTTCATTGCTTGATCTTCGTAGGATTTGGTATCGATAGCTCGAGCCGGTTCGTTCTAGCACTTCACATTTAGTCTTGCTCTTTCGTTTGGGACATCTCTAGCGGGGGGTCAATCGAGGGAAATAGATATTTAACCATTATCATTGTCATATTAGCATTGCATGATTCTAGGGATTCGACACCTAGGTAGTCCTTATCTCATCTATATTTGATCACAATTTTCTCTCGTGTTTGCTTCATTTTGCTTGTTTTGTTTTCTACGCTTTCTTAATTAATTTAGTTATTACTTAAATATCAAAAAATCAACTTAAAACAAACTTAAAATTTGAATTTATATTCGATAGAGGTTCATTATCTAGAGTTTGCATATAGTGTCCACGGATTGATATCCAGTCTTGCCATCTACACTACACTGCGACCGGTGCACTTGCCGATTGTGTGTGGTTTAGTTTGCGATTCCATTTTAAAACTTGTTCGAAATTAATAGTCACATTTTCACACATCATTTACCTCAAAAACTGTTCACCTGTCCTGAGCATTGTGTTTCCTGCCTAAAAGGAAAACAACATAAAAGCTCCTACAAATCCATTGATGAGTCCAAAACAACCAAATGTTTGCAAATGCTTCATATGGATTTGTTTGGCCCAGTTAAAGTCATGAGTCTTAAGAAAAGGAGGTATTGCTTGGTTATTGTTGATGACGTTTCTAGGTTTACATGTACTTACTTTTTACACTCAAAAGATGAGACTGCAGGCATTCTGCAAGACTTTGTAAAATAGGTTGAAAAGCAGTTTGACCTTCCAGTAAAAATCTTCAGAAGTGACAATGGCACAGAGTTCAGGAACAAGGAGTTGGATGATTTCTGTGTGTCAAAAGGAATTGTGAGGCAATACAGCATTCCAAGAACACCAGAACAAAATGGAGTTGTTGAAAGAAAGAACAGAACTTTGATTGAGGCTGCCAGAACCATGCTTGCTGATTCAGGTTTGCCATTAACTTTTTGGGAAAAGGCAGTAAACATTGCTTGCTATGTCCAAAACAGAGTTTTAATCAACCCCAGGCATCAAAAGACTGCCTATGAACTGCTGTATAAAATAAAGCCATTGATTTCATATTTCAAAGTTTTTGGTTGCCCATGCTTCATTTTAAACTTAAAAGATTCCATTTCTAAGTTTGCAGCCAAAATTGATTGTGGTTATCATCTGGGATACTCTACCACTGCTAAGGCCTACAAAGTGTTTAACACAAGGACCAAAACAGTGGAAGAGACTTTGAATGTAAAGTTTAATGAACTTTCCTCAATGAAAATCCCAGCAAACCCTGCTGAATTGTTTGATCTTGATAAATTTACTTTTGAAAATACTGCTGTCAAGACACTGCAGGCCCATCAGAGGATTCATCTCCAGACTATGGGTATGAGATCATCATTCCTCAGCAAAAGTCTGTCATATTGGGAAGAGCAGCGGATGTTCAAAACAGCTGTCAAAGCTCAACCACTGCTACCTCAACAGTTGTTGACCAAAGTAGCCCCTTAACCACTGCTTCCACATCATCAAGCACTGTTGATAAAAGTCCTCAAACAGTGGATCAAAGTCAACATGTGTCCACACCTTTACCACCTATTCCACCACCTTTTGAAGCCACTGCTGGATCATCAAAGTCACCAGCAGTGGTTAGCTCAGATGATACACATCTGCAGCCTTCACCAAAAAATGCCAATATACCATACCAAGGAGATTTAATCTTCTTGAGATCTCATCCACCTGACCAAATCATTGGCAACATCAATGAAGGGGTGCTCACAAGAAGCCAAACCCAAAACATTTGTCTTTTTGCTGGTTTTCTATCACTCCATCAGCCAGTCAAGTACCAAGAGGCACTGAAAGACAACAACTGGGTAGAAGCCATGCAAGAGGAGCTCCAACAGTTTAAAAGACAACAAGTATGGGAGCTTGTACCACTGCCAAAAGATGTAAGCCCCATCGGCACAAAGTGGGTCTTCAAAAACAAAACTGATGAAAGGGGCATTGTTGTCAAGAATAAAGCCAGGCTTGTGGTTCAAGGTTACAGACAGGAAGAGGGGATAGACTACGATGAAACTTTTGCCCCTGTAGCAAGATTGGAAGCTATAAGACTGTTCCTGGCCTTTGCTGTCAACCACAACATGAAGGTGTTCCAAATGGATATCAAAAGTGCTTTCCTCTATGGTACAATTCAAGAAGAGGTGTATGTTTGTCAACCTCTAGGTTTTGAGGATCCATTTTATCCAGATCATGTCTACAGGCTAAACAAAGCCTTGTATGGCCTGAAACAAGCACCTAGAGCCTGGTATGAAACTCTTTCCACCTTTCTACTCTTAAATGGTTTCAAAAGAGGTACCAATGATAAAACACTGTTTCTAAAATGGAGAGGAAAGGATTTAATGATTGTCCAAATTTATGTGGATGACATTATTTTTGGAAGCACATGTAATAAAATGTGTGAAGAGTTTAGGCAACTCATGACAGCTGAGTTTGAAATGAGTGCAATGGGTGAGCTGCAATGCTTTCTTGGTCTCCAAGTTCAGCAAATGAAAAATGGAACTTTCATTCATCAAAGCAAATATGCTAAAGAACTTTTAAATAAATTTGATATGAATGATTGTAAACCATGCAGCACACCCATGGCAACCAATAAGATAGTCATGTTTGATGAAAAGGATGAGCTGATCGAGTAAACACTTTATAGAAGCATGATTGGGTCTTTATTGTACCTAACTACATCTAGACCAGACATCATGTTTGCAACATGTGTCTGTGCAAGAAGTCAATCAGCTCCTAGAAAATCTAACCTCATTGCTGTAAAAAGGATCTTAAGATACATAAAAGGTGCTCCCACACTTGGTATTTGGTATCCAGCTAATGGGAATATCCAGCTTTCAGGCTTTTCAGACAGTGACTTTGCCGGATGTAACACCACAAGGAAGTCCACTTTAGGAGGGTTCCAGTTTCTAGGCAATAGCTTGGTTTCATGGCAAAGCAAAAAGCAAGCAGCAGTTTCAACATCCACTGCTGAAGCTGAATACATTGCTGCTGCAAGCTGTACAGCCCAACTCCTGTGGCTTCAAAACCAGTAGCTGAATTTTGGTATCACTGCCTTAAAGACACCACTCATGTTGGATAGCCAGGCAACAGAAAATATCATCAAAAATCTAGTTTCCCATTCAACCACCAAGCACATCGACATCAGACATCACTTTGTGAGGGATTGCTATGAAAAAGGTTTGATTTCTCTGCATCATGTTCCAACTAAAGACCAGCTGGCAGATGTGCTCACAAAAGCATTAGATACATCCACCTTTGAAAGCTTGGTCTCTAGGATTGGCATGCTAAACATGGAATAACAAGCAAAATCTTGTTTTTCTATGAATAAAAGCATTAAAATGTTTTCAGAAAATCAAAAATCCATCCTTAAAAATAGCTAAAAATTAAATTTTCATTAAATCCTTAAAAGTCTGCCATAACCACTGATTGGTGCAAACATCTGTTTGTTATTTGCTATCCACTGCTGAAAGTCAACCTCTGTTTCTTCATTTTCCTTGGTAAACACTGATGTCACACTTCAGTGTTTTAAAACCACTGACACAAGCTGTCCACTGATAGTAAAAGTCACCCACTATTTTCATTTTCTTTGTGAACCACTGGTATTGCTTCATTAATGGTTTCTCAAACAACTGTCCTCCATTATTTCATCCCTTCATTAGAGGTTGACACGTGGTCAGTATTTATCTGGCAGATCTTTGTAACCACTGCCACGTCAGCATTCACCTTTTCATCATATAAAACCCTGCCCTAAACCCTCAAATAGGGTTTTCACTGTCGAATCGAATTCAAAATTCTTTTCTCAAAACAATTTTCCACAAAACTCTCCCACAATCTTCATCATCCTCACTTCATTTCTCTCATTCTCTGTTTCAATCATGGTGAAAAAGGAAAGCAAATCCAAAACAAAGGAGCCTACCGAGGTTGAAATTCCATACAAATGGTCTCACAATTACTTGGGTATTCTTGAAAAACCCAGTGACACAAAGACCTTCGATTCCATCATAGACACATTATCCTACACAAAGTACAAAACTTTGCTCACTTACAATGCAACCGTCTATCTTGCTACTCAACGAGAATTTTGGAAAAATGTTACTCTTGAGAAGATGGACAAAAAGGTTGTTGCCATCAATTCCACAATAAAAGGTGTAAAAATCTCAATCACACCTCAAGCTATATCTGAAGTATTTGAGCTCAATCATCTGAAAGGTAAAAATTCTTTTCCGAAAACAGAGTACCAAGGAGATTTCATTAAAAGAGGGTATGGAGAAAAAATGAAAATAGATACTTTACAAAAGGGCAGTTTTCCATCTGCTATAAGGTTTTTATTTCATACCCTCCTTATGTGTGTTTCTAACAAAACCACTGCTTTCAATGAAATCCCATTGAAGATACAATACCTGGGTTATGCTATACTTAAAGGTGAAAATTTTAATTATTCCCAGGTAATCTTCTATAATTTGGTCAAAAATGTTGAGAAAAAGGCTTTTCTATTATTTCCAAGATTTTTGAGTTACTATTTTGATAAAAAATTTTCAGAAAATAATGCCCATGTACTTGTACAGGGTCCTCCTTTTCAAATAAACAGCTTAACTGCTGAAACATTCACAAGAATGTTAAAACCTACAAAAACACAAGCAGAGGTGACTGAGCAGAATTTAGCAGCTACCACTGCTCCTCAGGTATCTGCTGCTGAGCCCACTGCTCCAGGTGATCAAGGCAGCATTACCACTGTTTTGAAACCCACACCTGCCCTTACCAAAAAGACCAAAAAGAAATCATCCAGAAAACCCCCCAAACCCATCAAAAAGGCAACTCTGGAAGATGAGATCCCAGAGCAACTGCCAGTGACAACACAAAAGTCACCAATAACCACTGCTGCTACTTCCTCATAACAGTTGGTAGAAAGATCTCCACCTTTGCCTAAAACTCCTCCTGCATCCTCACAAAAGGATCAGGTTGTAAGCACAGGGACCCCACATTATGAAGCTCTGGGTCCAATTGGATCCATCTTCCTCAGTCCTGATCCCAAGGACATGTCTCTTTCTATACCAATACCTTCACCCCTCATCTTACCACAATCCATGCTACCTTTGTTGCATGCAGTTGATATAGCTCAGACACAAACCAGTTCCTCTCAACCACCTATCAATGAGAGTACACTCCCACAAGTGACTGGGTCTGATGCCTATACCTCTGCAATCCCAGCAACAATTGAGGATGTTACACTGCAGGAGTTACAAGTAACTCCTGCCTGTAGTTCAAGTGGAGCAGCAACTACTAGTGTTGGACCCACTGGTCTACATTGGGTCAGTTGTTCTATCAATAAGACCCCCTTGAAGGCAATTTCTTCAAAGACAACTAGGGCAACCACTGGTGAGTCTTCTTTAACCACTGGTGAGCTGTTCAAAGTGTCCAAAAATGAGGAAAGAAGTCCCCAGTACCAAGAACAAGGGGCATCAATGGATGACTTTTGGGATACATTCCCTAAGTCTACCATTGATACAACCACTGCTGGTGGGAAATCAGATGATCCCATTCATTTGGGTGATGGTTTAAAATATAAAGAATTGACGAAGAGAGTGGACATAGTTGAATCATCTATTGCAGACATCAAAACAATGCTGCAGCAGGTGTTAAATTCTCAAAAGTCTACATCCACTGCTGCCCCACCCCCAACAGCTGCTCCATTATCTAATGAGCTGTGGAGTTTATTTCAACCATTGCTCCAACATCAAAGAGAATTAGCTGATCAGCAACATGAGATCCAAATTCAAAAGATCAGAACTCTCACGGAAGCAAGGTTTAAAGATACTCAAGCTGACATCAAGGCTTTAAAAGCCCACATTTTGAAAACCACTGGCACTGCTCCTCCCACTGTTCTCTTCTTTGATAACCCTCCTTCAGATAATGCCAAAAAGGGGGAGAAAATCAAACAGTGGATAAAGAAGGGAATTGAAGATGGTATTTATATTGAACCAGAAAAGGAAAACATGACTAAAAACATTCCCTTGCCAGATGGTAGTAAAAAGATTGATGTTACTGAAAATGCACTAGCTGAAGCAAAAACAAGTGTAAAAAGGGATAGAGAGGCTAAGGATAAAGCCAGGTGGGAACAGGAGAAGAGAGCTTTCATGAAGCTAAATGCACAAGGTCCTTCTGAACCTATGGATGATAAAAATCCCAAGGAAGAAAAGAAGAAGCCCACTAGACAAGTGAGGCAACCTAAAAAGCATGCTTCCAAACCACCTACTAAAGGCTCCAAACCTCAAACTACCACTTCAACACACACCACAACCACTGCCTTACCACCACTACCAAAAATCACTCCATCAATAAAACCACCAAAAACAACCTCACCACCATCACCTCCTGCCAAAAAGCAAAAGACACCAGATGTTACAACATCTGTTGTAATGGCAACAGTGGTTGAAACACCAGTTGTTTCAACAACTGTTAGTCAGCCACCATCCACCACGCAAAATACCACCACTGATCCACCCAAGACATCATTAGCCTCTCCTTCAATAAAAAGGAGAAGGATTTTCATACCTGATGATGATTCTCCATCACCACCCCCAACATCTTCACAATCACTTGCACTTATTCCAAACCCTGTTCCTCTCTCATCAGCTCTAGTACAACAACCAATCCCTGTCATTACTCCTACAGGTGTCCAATTTCCTCTAGAACTTGAAGCAGTTAGAGAAGAGATCAAATCCTTCTACTATGAGGATGGCCCTGCTAAAAGGAAGTTGCCATCAGTTGAAGGATATCCAAGGCCTAACAACATTGAAGAATATTTGAAAGTTATGGCTAAACAGGCAGAGGATATTTCCAAAAGAAACTCTCAAGGAAAAACTGATAAAGAAATTCAAAGGCATTACCAGTTTCTATTCACTCAAGTCAGATCCTTAGAGCAATTTGCAAAAAATGTTTGTCAACAAATCTCAGAAAGAGCAGATGAAACTTTGAGAAAAGACTACATTGAAAGCATCATGGCAACCAAGAAGTACAAGGGAGAAAAGCATATGTACAAGGAGTGGACCATTCCTGAGCTTGAACAAGAAGCAGACAGGATTCAAGAAATGATAAAGAATAAGGTCAAACACACTCCTCCAAATTGGTCAAAGTACAAAAAGAATGTGCTTGAGAAGACATTAGAGCTGAAGAGAATGAAAGAGGAATTAGTTGCTGCTGACTATGGGTCCAAAAATCAAGTGGCAAGATGGAAAGAAGACACAATCAGGTCCACCTACAAAAGGTTGGAGGAATTAAGGAATAAAGATCCTAAAGTTCCACAAAAACCTGACTACCCTGAAGCAGTGGTTTCAACAAAACCACCAAAGCTGCAAATCAGGAGAGCCACTGCTCCAGCTGGTGCAGTCATCTTTAAAAGAAGGCAACAAAAACAGTTGGATACTGAAACAGTGGTAGAACTAATGGCAGGAGATGAGCTTGTAAAGGAAGGTATTAAAAAGATGATAGCTGAAACTCTTAGCCTTAATCAACCTGCAAGCACTGCTCAAACAGTCATCACAAGGCCTGCATCACCAAACACCTCATCCAATAAAAATCTCCCAAGAAACCCACCAGGCTCAAAAGTACTAAAGTGGGAAACTGACAAACAGACCCATGTACTGACTGTGTTCAAGTCTAGTTGAGAAGTGAAGAAAATAACAAGGGAACAAGTACTTGGCCTAAGTCTTGAAGATATGCAGGATCTCCTTGATCTTCCACTTTGTAGGGATGAAGATGACACAGATGCCTTAGACTTTGAGTTGCAACTTAAAGGTCAGATAAGGGAACTGTTAATGAGGCAATAAAGTTCCACAATAATGAAGGGTTTTGGCATTACCTGTTCCAGGGGGGAGATTGTTGGGATTGAACCCTATCAGAGGAACAGATAATTAAAGCCAAAACTGGATCAGGACAGTGGATCCAAAATAAGCAGATGTTGTGTTACAAGTCTCTCCTCTTGAAAGTGGTTTCAACATCTGCTGACCTCCTATCTACTGATCGTTACAACTGCTGGCCTACAACCGCTGATCAAGTCAAAGACTAAAGACCTGCTGTTCGATCTACTGCTTTGGGTCAAGCACTGCTGGTAGTTATCAAGTACTGATGAAGTCACAACAGTGGAAGGACCAGTAGTAGTTTAGTTTAATTATGTAATGTATTGTATAGCAGTTGTTAGCTTAAGCAATGTTTGTATAGATCAGTTGTTAGAAGTTGTTAGGAGGTTAGAAGTCACTTTCATGGTGACGTCAGCATTGATGCCTCAGTGGTTTGTCCGTGCCTATAAATAGAACAGTACCATGCACTGTTCTATTAGCTCTTCACAAAATCTTCTTCCTGCACGAACAAACACTATGAGCTCAGGTTGAGGGGGAGTTTGTATTCATACATGCATTGTAATCGTTATTGAAATAAATTCAATCTTTCGGTTCTTTGTTGAAAATGTTTGATTAAAGCAATTCTCCTGTTTGATTGTGTGCAAAGTTTGTTTCCATCTTAAATTGCGCTGCACTACTCATCCATCTTCATCTTATTTCAAACATAAAACACAATCAAAACCAAACTCAGATCCTAACAAAATTGTTTATGTGTTTTCTCTTTTTTCGTGAGCAAACAGATTTATCCATTGCTAGCACAAATTGGCTCTTTGTGTGGTGTTCTTTGGAATCTAATCACAAGTTTAGGTGGTGATTTCTGTATCCTAAATTCGTATTAGAGCGCCCTACGGATTGATCGAGTGGTGTATCTCCCCCTTTGAAAGGAAAATGAGTCGAAAACGAATCGTGTCTTCGGCTCTGATACCAAATGATAGGAATCAGAGTAGGTAATGGATATGAAGTATGAAATCGAATAACAACGGATCGATTAAGATACAGAAACACCACTCAATCGAATTCGTTGGGCAAACCTAAAACTGAACCAGGATACAGAAACACCACCTAGTTCACTATTAGGGTCCAAAGAACACCACCCAAGTTGCCAAACTTAGATTAGTAAAGGAATCTGGTTACTCACATACAAGGAGAAACACAGAGAATAATCACCATTCAAACATGCCAAGTTTGAACTAGCAAGGAATAATATTAACTCACACTCATAATCCAATGAGTAAAATTAACATAGATATTTTCACAAAACAAAAACCACCTCCCTCTTTTGCCATTTGCTCGTACATATAGAAAATAAAAAAAAAAGAAACTGACCCACTACCTAAAAACATGCAAACTGACTTTGACCACTACCACAAACTTTGAACTAAAATGCAGGAAAAATTAAAAGAAGGAAACATGGGAATTAAATTGCATAAATGGGAAATAAAACAAGGCTCTAATTTGCTGCAGATGGGTCGGATCATGGCGGGTCTTCGGGTTCGGGTGCGGGTAAAAATATGACCCAATTAATCCATTTTAGAAACTGAACCTGATGTATATCATCCTCCCCTTCTTTAACGAAGTTTGTCCTCAAACTTGAATGCTCATTCCCGCGATCATCAACATTTGTGCATTTCTGGTTTCAAGGGTCGAACTGGGCGAATTGCTCTTGTTCGTTCCAACATACCAGTCGCTCGGTCTTCGTGTTTGGTGTTTCTGTCCAAGGGGGTTTGGGTCCTGGTGGAGGGAGATATAACTTGGGTGGATACGGGTGATTGTCCATCTTTGGAGATGTGAGGCACCAACTGAACGAGTGCCCACTAACAAATGGCTCAACGAAACTGTAAATTACCATCAGGTCCTTTTCTGTTCTATTGTGATTAACAACAACAGGCTCAACTTCTTTGATTTTCATATCTTGTATTTCATTTTGGAAACTCATCACAGCCATAGAAGTTGTGTTTGACATGCATTTAACCATGTTAGTGGATGTGGTACCCATAGTCTGCTCTACAATGGTTTTGTTCTTTTCTACCAGTTGTGGTTCTGGTTCATCATGAACAACTGATTTCGTCTCTTGATTGGTAATATTGTAAAGAGCTTGTCTCATGAACATGCACTCATCTTCGGCTGGCTCGATCCCGTATTCATCGTACCAGGGCTCCTTATCATATTGGGCAGAAATGAACTCTTCGGAGGCTCTCAACTCATAATACTCAGATTTGATGATAAAAGTAAGAAACATTTTTATTTATTTTTGTGGTCTGTAAGACAGGAAACAGAAAAATAGAGTCTACGATGAATCGTTCAGCTCTGATACCAAATGATGGCAATCGGTTCGGTAACGGCTATAAAAATAAAGCTCTAAATAAAAACTGATAGATCTAATGGTCTCTTGTGATACAGACACACCACACAAGAAATCGATTAGGGAAAACTAAACGAGAATCAAGATACAGATACACCACTTGACTCTAATCTAGGCTCCAAGAACACCATTCAAACATGCCAAGTTTGAACTAGCAAGGAATAATATTAACTCACACTCATAATCCAATGAGTAAAATTAACATAGATATTTTCACAAAACAAAAACCACCTCCCTCTTTTGCCATTTGCTCGTACATATTGAAAATAAAAAAAAAAGAAACTGACCCACTACCTAAAAACATGCAAACTGACTTTGACCACTACCACAAACTTTGAACTAAAATGCAGGAAAAATAAAAAAGAAGGAAACATGGGAATTAAGTTGCATAAATGAGAAATAAAACAAGGCTCTAATTTGCTGCAGATGGGTCGGATCATGGCGGGTCTTCAGGTTCGGGTGCGGGTAAAAATATGACCCAATTAATCCATTTTAGAAACTGAACCTGATGTATATCAACAATGTTTATGTTATAACGTCGGCATCCATTTAGTTACATAAACGTGTCCTAGAAATGACTAAAAATTTGCTATTTATAGTTGAGGAATCATCACAGTGTTTATGTTATAACATCAACATCCATTTAGTTACATTAATAGTAAAATCATCAACTAGAACTCTTTCAAAAGTAAAGTAACTGAAAACTATTTTTTTAAATCTTTCACTATTAGAGAGTGGGGGCGGTCAGTTATTCCACCGTGATAGGCTCCAACAACGCGTGGAAAAATCAAAACATCCACCGCCACCAAAACTTCAACGCGTGATAGGCAAGAGTCCGTGATCTTTTCAACGCGTTATAGGATTTTAGTGATGGAGCATGTGAGGGGGTGTGAGGGTTTATTGTGAGTGTTGTGAGTGATGACCAATGCCAATAAAAAGGTTGTGAGTGATGGAAAAATGGTTGATGACATGGCGGAACTTGATTGGGTGCTTGTGAGTGATAGAATTTTATCACTAGTGACCATCCTCACCCCCTTAAAAGAACTGTTGTTAGTCAAATTAGATTAACACATAAAGGCGTAATTAAAATTTAGAGTAAACTGCCATTTTGGTCCCTGTGGTTTGGCCAGTTTTGCCACTTTAGTCCAAATCTCAAACTTATTACATCTGGGTCCCTGTGGTTTGCATTTTGTTGCCATTTTAGTCCAAATCTCAAATCAGGTTAGATTCCCCACTAATGACCCTGCTATTTTGTCTTTACCCTCAGGGGCATTTTAGTCATTTTGGTTCAAAATAATGTTTGAAGATAAATAATCAGTTGATTTGCCCAGCTTATCTTCTTCCTTCAACTATCCCCCACCTCTTCCATCTCTCTCTTCAATCAACCTCCGCCACCACCACCACCGTATCCCAGCCACCACCACCACTGCCGTATCCGGCCACTACAAACCCAATATCACCATTCATCAACCACCTCCCATCCATTTCAGGTAACAGACCACCGCCACTAGCACGTCATCACCACCCCTCTCCTTCTGCTAACAGACCTGAGACCACCACCACCGCCAACACGTCATTACAACACATCCCCTTCTACCGCCGGACCTCACCGACCACCGCTGCTACTACACAACCTCAACCACCACCACTGGAAAAAAGCCCTAACCCCTAATCCCCTTAAGTTCCCCAAAATCTTATCAACACCACTACACTACCAGATCCACAACAAACCCACAAATCTAACAACACATGGTAAACCGATTTGTGTGGAGGTGCTCACCGGATTAACTTGCAGGTTCACCGGATTGTGTTGCAGGTTCACCAGATCCACAACAAACCCACAAATCTAACAACACATGGTAAACCGATTTGGGTGGAGGTGCTCACCGGATTGAGTTGCAGGTTCACCGGATTGTGTTGCAGGTTCACCGACGGGGGACTGATGTAAGAGACAAAGAGGGCCGGTGGTTGCAGGTGGTGGTGCTTGGCGGCGAGAGGGTGGTGGCAGGTGGTGTTCACACCCTCAGATGTAGAAAGAGCTTTATGGAGTTCTTCCATTGGAGCCAAGGTTGAAGAATCATCAAACACTGATGCTAAATCCAGCAAAAAGAAGAGGAAGCGGTGATTATGATTATGGAAATCTAGCAACTAGTATGGTAAGGTTATTGGTAGTTTAACCTTTGATTAATGTACTAGTTAGATCGAACATTTCATGTTCTCGTTTGTATGAGAAATGATATTTTTGTGTGGTTTATGACCCAAAACCAACAAATTAACCTTTGAAAGTTTTTAGCTGAGAGCCCTCCCTACCAAACCCGCATTGAGCTTATTTGACCTTCAAAATTTTTGGCATGGGTTGGGTTATCCTCCACTTTAAACAGAGAAAAAAATGGTGCTTGGTGGTGCTTGGCGGTGGTTGCAGGTGGTGGTGCTTGGCGGCGAGAGGGTGGTGGCAGGTGGTGGTGCTTGGCGGCGAGAGGGTGGTGGAGAGATGAAGATGAGGATTGTTGAAGATAAGAGAGAGAGAGAGATGAGGGATGAAGATGAGGATTGTTGAAGATGAATGTGTGTGGTTTAATTAAAAATGTGTTATAATAATTCCAGAATGACCAAAATGCCCCTGAGGGTAAAGACAAAATAGCAGGGTCATTAGTGGGGAATCTGACCTGATTTGAGATTTGGACTAAAATGGCAACAAAATGCAAACCACAGGGACCCAGATGTAATAAGTTTGAGATTTGGACTAAAGTGGCAAAACTGGCCAAACCACAGGGACCAAAATGGCAGTTTACTCTAAAATTTAAATAGCTACTTTTTTATTTTTACCCGTGTATATAAAGACAAAAACGCCCTTACATTTGACGGATCAATTCAACTAGGTTAGTGTCAAGAGCTTAATTGAGAAGAAATGAAACCACAATGAGTGAAAAATTCAAATTAGAACTAAATGGAATGAAAGAGTTAATTTCAACTCATGGACTAAAACCCAATTCACTCAAATATTTATAAACTTATTTTCAAAAAATAAAAAAAGAAAGAAAGAAATCATTTTTGAATATAGTTTAAAACTTAAAGTTATTGCCATGTCAGCATATAATGCCATATTGGTAAAAAAGAAAAATTATAGGTTAAAGTTTTGATTATCTTGGTCTAGAAGGTTGTTATGTGATTGGCACTAAATTAAACTTCTTAGACCATCTGTAGTGGATATTTTTGAAAAAAAAAAAGCCTAAAATCGTATGTGAGAGAGGAGACAATGCATGTGTAAGAGAGGAGGGCTTGGTCCTTGGCAACATAACCATTTTTTGAAGAGTAAGAAAGACAGGTGAGAGAGGAGGAAAGAGAATGTGGAGGGATCTATAACTTCTACATAGAGAATGTGATGGTTTTTAGTGGTACCATTAGAGCATGTTGTTGTAAAAGGGTCCATGAGTTCCCCCGATTGTTGAGGTTATCGCAAAGAGTAATGTTAACTAGAATTCTTATGAATCTATACATAAAAGAGTGAGCATTGACTAGAGTACATGTCATATGGTTCAAGAAACAATGGATTAAATCAAAGGCTTAACCTTGATGGTTTTAACTAGTCGATTGTTCTCAAGAACCCAATAAGATCTCGATAACAATGTTTAATACTCAAAATTAAAAATTAGTATAACCAAGAACCCTAAATTCCAACTTATAGGGTGGGAATCATAATCTAATTAGGAAACAAAATAAAAGATCAAAGAAACAGAAATTCAAACAAATAATAAAAGTTACCCTTGATCTTTCCCCGCTAAAGTGTCCCTTCTAACCAACTCGAACAGGCTTTCCTACAGGCATGAATTCGATGCGGGCCTCGAATCTGAATAGGGTCGGAAGCTTTTGCATCATCATCTCTGCCTTAGAAGCCTTCTACATATGAGACACCTCCAACAACGAAGCCCATAATACCATTCCTCTCAACGAAGTTCAAGCCCACATTAATTACTTCCACAGTTCATTGAAAGATCGATTCCAACTAATACTCGGTCACATTTCCCTACCTCCTCTACGCTGCATGATCAAACTCCAATATGTACCATATATTTCATGCCCTTAATTGATATTTCCCACCAATAAAAGCGAGGGAATCCCATGCACATTCAAATAGGGATGAGCAAAATGGACCCGGTACCGGTACCGATCCGGTACGGTACCGGTATTTACCGGTTTTTACACTCAAATACCGGTACCGTACCGGTACCGAACCATACCGTACCGGGTATATTCGGTACCGGTACCCACTTTTGAGAATTTTCGGTACCGGTACTTTCGGTTCCGGTACCGGTTCGGTACCGGTCGGTACCGAGCTCATCCCTATATTCAAATTAGTAAATATCAAGTTCACTAGCATTAACCCATATTCCACATTTTTTCTTCAAATATTTCTAAATCAACAACCTTCACACCATAGACAAAAGTAGAAAAGAACATGTATTTTTTTTTTGTCTTAATCCGTTTATCCAT
Organism: Helianthus tuberosus; assembly: GCA_030545235.1. Taxonomy (NCBI): domain Eukaryota; kingdom Viridiplantae; phylum Streptophyta; class Magnoliopsida; order Asterales; family Asteraceae; genus Helianthus; species Helianthus tuberosus. The sequence continues at coordinate 78,055,646 of CM060417.1, read as the reverse complement.
CTTCATCATATAATTATTAAAGAACTTTACTAATACCTTTTCAACTCGACCCTCAATTTCATCGGCTTCCTTGGAGTCCTTAAAATATATCAAACTAAACAATAGTTAACATAAAACTTTTCATTTCAGAGGGATGGAGATGATCTTAAATACTTTACAACATTTCTAATCCTGCTTATGGAATAGACGTGAAGAGGTATGGTCCCAATTCCACATCTATATGGCAGGGACCACACCACTTCTCCGTCTACATGGCGCCTACATCAGCAAATAAATCCAGAAGTTTCTAGAAGCTTCTGGAAGACGTCAAGGTGGTACCAAAGATGCTCCTTCTGACAGAAATGACGATACGTGTCACCAGTAACCGAGCGCCATATAGACCTGCAACAGATCCTAAGAGCAGACCGACAAGAGTTGCACGATTTCTCCAGCATGGACGAATATAGGCACGCCACGTGTACCACCATCCTGACCACGACAGAGGGGACCAAGAGGATATTCCCCTTAGTCGGACAGCTGGCGCCCTATAGCAGCTGGCAAGGTCGGTCCTCCCTCTTTCACTCTCCGACTATAAATAGGACCCTTCATCATTCAGGTTATTCTATTCGATTCTCCACACTCTCACTCTTAACACACACTATTTTCTTCCTCTGAGCAGTACTTATTCTCACGCCAGAGCCTGGTTAAGAGGAAACCCCCATATTCCCCTCTTAACGAGCTAACGGTGTTGCTGTTTTGCAGGACCTTAGTCATTTGGCGAGTAAAGAAGGAGATTGAACCCACAGAAGAGACAACCCAGCTAGTTAACCATTGGTGTTAACTAGTGTTTCATCATTGGCGCCATCCGCATCTTTTGCAAACCAATCTCATCTTCTTTTTTGTTCAAAAACTCACTAGAATGAGTGAACCACACCCTTCCCTTCAGGTAGATGGAGAAGTCTCTTCCTTTGAACTGATTTCGAACAATGCTCACGTTCAAAGAGTCCAAGGGAACGAGACCATCCGAGAAGGGCGAGGAAACAATGATTTTCCTGACATCTTTGGAAGCACTTCCAGAGTGGTCAATCAGACCACAAATGGAGCTACCTTTCAACCTCCACCCGGGGTAGTTAACCAAACACCCCCAGAAGTTCCAACACCTAACCATGGAGCTGGTCCCTCAGCTCCATCGGGGCAAACACAGCTGAACTTCTCGGCACTTCTAGGGCTACCCGAAGGAAAAACTCTGGCTTCCTGGTATGCCGAACAAATGGCCTCTTTAAACCTCGTTTATGCGCAACTCAACGCACAGTAAGTCGTGCTCCAAGCTCAAGCAAACTAGTCCGCTTTTCTCACTCCACCGCAAAGGCCCCCAAACACCCACATGCCTCAGCAGGCCAATGCGTGGAACTTAAATCATGAGAAAGCACCCATTGTCAGAAGGCAAAGCGCGCATGATACGCGCGATACTTATGGTGAAACGGAAAGTAACTATGTGCAATACTCCCAACAACAGAGAAAGCCGGTACAAAGTCGTTTAGGCCCGCGCAACATAAACGACGAATGGGATAGCTATATTGAAGAAGATGACCCGACGTACAGGAAAGAAAGCACGGTATTCAACAGGTTACCACCAGAACACGAGGCGTACGTACCCCGCAAGCGCGCAGGGTACAATCCAAAAGCAGAACATGATTACTCATTGAGCTATCGCCCGGATGGCATGGCTGAAAACTCCAAGTTCATCAGAGAGATTGCAACAGCCGATATTTACAAGACAAAACTGCCACACAATGTAGGCAAATACAATGGTTTAACAGATCCCGACGACCACCTCCAAGTCTTCAATGGCGCAGGAGTAACAGGTGGTTGGAACTTACCAACTTGGTGTCATCTCTTCGCGCAAACCTTTGTCAGCGCGGCGCGCGTCTAGTTTGACAGCCTGCCAGGAGGAAGAATTAAGTCATGGATCGATTTTCGTGACAAATTCCTCGTGCACTTCTCTCAACAGTGCAGGCACACTAGAGATCCAGCTGATTGTTTGAATATATGGAGGAAAGATCACGAAAGCATCGAAGATTTCATCACCAGGTATAACAAAGAATGTCTGGAAATCGGAGACGTAGGCGAGAAGATGATGCGCACGCACTTTATGAGGGCAGTAAAGTGTGACGACCTGGTCAAACGATTGAAAGGAAGAGATGGAGGCCCCAAAGATTGGGAAACCTTCATCGAGGCAGCGAAAATAATTGCGCGCACTGACAAACAATTGACCGGTGACGACAACCGTCAATACATTTACAACCACAACGATCGGCGCAACAAGAAAGGCAAAGGCCAATCATGGAAAACATCTGGTTACAGAGAAAGAAGCCTAGTAAGAGAGGACGCGCGCAATACAATCAACCAGATTGCTCATCGCAATGAGGTCAAAAGGGAAAACAGAGAAAAATAGTGGACACCCCTAACAAAGACCCCTTCCGAGGTCTTGTCAACCGAAAACCACCAGTTCAAACCTCCTCTACAAATGCGGAACAAAAGGGGTCAAGACCCAAATCTTTTCTGTGAATTCCACAAAGACACAGGTCACATGACCGATGACTGCTTTAGCTTAAAGCAAGAGATAGAAAGAGCCCTGAGAGATGGAAGGCTCACTCACCTGGTGAAAGGCGGAAAGCAAGATAACCGTCAAATTCAACGAAGGGAAGAAGGGCCAGACAACAAGAAACTTCGAAAATTAGAAACTCACATGGTTCAAGGGGGTCCACGAAGACCGCGAAAGAACTATAACAAGCGCACACAAGACGACTCTTGGCGCGAGAGACAAGTTGTTTTCCCCATAGTGAGAGGAGGTCCAAGAGAAAGAAGGCCCATAGTCATATCTGGTGTAATCGGTCACTACCAAACCGACTACATTTTCATTGACCCAGGGAGCACTGCAGATATCATCTACAAACAATGCTTCAATCAATTTGACCAAGAGGACAAAGCACGCTTGGAACTAGTAGATTACCCACGAACTGGTTTTTGCAACGAAGCCATTTTTCTCTCGGCCAGATATCGTTCCCGGTGCTGCTCTCAGACGGAAGAAATTCAAGAACGGAGGAAGTCACGTTCATGGTACTACCCGCACATTCAAGACATGATATCCTGTTGGGAAGAGAATCCCAAGGAGATTTTAGTATGATTTGCTCTGGACCACATTTAGCTGTTGAGTTCCCAACAGAGATAGGGGTGGCAATAATTTACGCAAGCAAAGAAGTCATGGCAACAGATGAAATCAGGCCAGCAAAAGCAAGCAAATCTGTAGCATGCACATAAGCTGAAAAATGGGTACTGAACAGCAAATACCCAGAGCAAACGGTCACCTTGGGCCCGGCGATGTCTGACCTCACGTGCGCGGCGTTGAAAAGTTGTTATTTGAAAACATGGATGTGTTCGCCTGGACACCAGCTGACATGGTGGGTGTTCCACGGTACATAGTAGAGCACAGGCTAAACGTCTCAGAGAGTGCAAAACCTGTGGTACATGCCAAGCGTCATCTAGGAGACATAAAGCACGACACTATGCAAGAACAAGTCACAGAGCTGTTAAATGCTGGCATCATCAGAGAAGTCGGATATCAAACTTGGGTGGCGAGCCTAGTAATGGTCCAAAAAGGAAACGGCAGTTGGAGAATGTGTGTGGATTACAAGGATCTAAACAAAGCATGCCCACGCGACTGTTATGCTTTACCAGATATTGACGAGAAGATCGATTCGCTGGCAACGTTCAGATGGAAATGTTTTCTTAACTGTTATAAGGGATACCATCAGGTGCAGATGGCCATCCAAGACGAGGACAAGACTGCATTCCACACACCAACAGGGCTATACTGCTACACAAAAATGCCCTTCGGTTTAAAGAACGCAGGAGCGACTTATCAGAGACTGATGAATGAAACTTTCAGCAATGCTATCGACAAATACATCGAAGTGTACATGGATGACCTGGTCATCATGAGCAGAGAAGAAAGTATGAAGCTGGCAAATATTCAAAAAATGTTCGACACACTGCACGGAGTGAGTATCAAGCTAAATCCAGCGAAATGTTCCTTTGGTATGGAAGAAGGAAAGTTCATGGGTTTCATCGTCACAAAGGATGGCTTTAAAGTCAATCCTGAAAAGGTGCAAGCAATCGAACGGATGCCTTCACCGTCGACGATCAAGGAAATGCAGAAGTTGGCCAGACGGTTAGCAGCACTCAACCGTTTCCTAGCCAATCATGCAGCTAAATCTTTTCCATTTATCAAAGCACTCCGCAACTGCATGAAGAAAAGTCAGTTCCAGTGGACTCCGGAAGCCGAACATTCGTTCCGAGAAATGAAGGATTGCCTCAAAAGATTACCAACACTGACAGCACCGGTGAAAGGAGAACCTCTAGTGATGTACCTGTCAGCATCAGATAAAGCAGTTGGAGCAATTCTGCTCGTAGACCGACAAGGCATGCAGACACCATTTTATTATGTGTCTCGCACTCTGAACGATCCGGAAACAAGGTATGCCATAATGGAGAAACTGGTGCTGGCAGTGATTCACGCATCGAGACGACTGCGCATGTACTTCGCCAATCACGTCATTCACGTTTTAACAAATTACAACATTGGCAACATCCTCGCAAGGCCTGAGATATCTGGAAGACTAGCGAAATGGGCTATAGAATTGGGAGGCCACAATGTGGGTTTTAGACCAAGGCTAGCAATTAAAGGCCAAGTGTTGGCTGATTTCATGACCGAAGTGCCTGATGATAAGGACAGAGAATGCAAGGCAATGGAAAGAGCTGAAAGGCAACAGTCGGAAGAACCATGGCTACTATAGACAGATGGCGCGTCCAACGAAGATGGCGCAGGCGCAGGACTTAGGCTGGTAAGTCCAGAAAACACGAATTCACGTACGCCATCCGGTTAGAGTTCAAGAGCACGAACAATGAAGCCGATTACGAAGCCTTTCTTGCCGGTCTGAGGTTGGCAATCAAGATGGGAGTCAAACATATCGAGGCGCATGTGGACTCCATGTTAGTAGCAGGGCAGATCAACGGCCAGTACGATGCCAAATGAGACGTAATGGCAATATACCTAGACCAAGAGAAAGCATTGCCGCAGAACTTCAGTTCTTACAAGGTGCACTATATCAACCGAAGCGAGAATAAACCAGCATATGCATTAAGTAAACTTGCATCCACCAGTTTCTAGCACCTGGCCAAGGATGTGCGCATTGAAGTTCTGAGCAACCCGTCGGTACCGCTAAGGCAAATGAGTGTTATTCAGCTGGGAACGACGTCTTGGATGACTCCCATAATCATGTACCTCCAGTCTAGAATACTACCCGAAAACAAAGCCGAATCAAGGAAAGTACAGTACAAGTCCGAACACTACCAGATGGTCAATGGAATTCTGTACCGTAAATCATACCTTGGGCCGTTATTGAGATGCGTCGACTCAGAAGATGCAAACTACCTGATCCGGGAAGTACATGAGGGAATCTGCGGCATTTATGCCGGCCCAAGAATGGTAGTAGCGAAAGTGATGAACGCCGGGTACTACTGGCCTGGAATGCATCTAGACGCAATAAAGGTCTTGAGAAAATGCAGCGGGTGTCAGAGACATGCTCCGAAAACGATGCGCCCCAAAAATGAACAAGTCCCTGTAACAACGGCGTGGCCGTTCCAGCAATGGGGGATAGATATGGTTGGTCCTTTTCCAGAAGCCCCGGGAGTAGTGAAGTGTGACAACTGTCACTTTTCCGTACATTCCGTACACAATTTGAACAATAATCTGTGCATGATCTAGCTTACAAGACAAATGAAATTCTGATTACTGTTATATACATACAATGGCATTTCATGTTGCAAGAATTTTATCATTATCATTACTACATGCAACACGATATAGTTCTAATAATGCACTGAACAGAATTGGCACCATTATTAGACAAACTAAAAGCACTGACGGGAGTTCAGTACATAGACAGACAGTGTTTTGACGCCCAGTATGAGCCAGAGACTACGTACTACACTAGTATAGTGTGTAGGGAAGTAAGGACCACAAAACTGCTTTTCTAGGTGATAGATAAAGTGCCTAAAACCCACATAAAGTGGAAAATTCTGCATAAATCAGCAAAATTCAGCATTTTAACTAGTTTGTTACATGCAAAAATATGACTAAATGGTCCTGAATGATTTTCTAAGTGTCGGGAATTAAAAGTGTCACAAAAGGGTACATAAAGATCACTAAACGGAATAGTTTGACACTTTAACGAACCGGTATCTAACCGAACAACCGGACACTACCCGAAACACCAAAATTATACTAGAAGCATTGTTTTTATGTTTCTGAGCTAGTTATGATCCCCGAACACCCTAACACACTATATAACATAACATACACATAAACACTAATCTATGCACTTGAAATCTAACTTAATCACTTAACTACCCATTAAACACTAACCAAGACCCCCCCCCCCCCCTCATATGGACGGTCACCTTGTGGCCCACCATCAAGATTTACATAATCTTGCTAGATTTGATTGAATCTTATAAGATTGTGGGAAGATTATGCCATGTACTATTGAAACACAATAACCATTGGACAAAACTATTAGATGGTTATAAGTAAACCATCACCCTCATTCTCATCACCACACTTCACCCTCCATCTTTCCCCCTCTCCTCCCCCCACTCTCGGCCGACCCACATCCACCACACCACCATCATCTTCAACTAATTCCATCTATTTCCAAGTCTATCCTAAGGTGCAAGAAGGTGTTTGAGGTGGTTTGGAGCTTGTGGATCTTGAAGGACCTTCATCATTTGCTATTATCCTCCACATTTGTCATCTATAACATCTTGTGTTCATACCTAGCCTTTGTTCTAGTAGTAAGGCCCTCATAACCCTTTGTTACTTCATATTTTGATGAATAAAAGATGATGAACATTGTTAAACTTGATGAACACTAAAGAACTTGATCATGAAACTTTAACATTAGCTATTTAACATATGAATACTTGTTGATTTGTGATGATTTGTTTCTTGATGATTGATGATTAGTGTTAGTGATGTTAGACATCATAAGGAACCTACTAGATTGTGATTAAACACATGATCTAGTAAGTTAAGGTGGTGATCTTATGAAAGACCAAGATCATCATGCTTATAGTTTTCATGAACTTGAAAAAAAAAATGAAAATGATTTTTGTGAATGATGTAGTATGTAACATGTTTACTAGACATAAATGTGGATGATTACAAAAATAGTTTTCCAAAGAAACCAAGTTAAATCACAAAGATTTACATGAACATTGTTTTAAAAGAAACTAATCATGTTTCTAATGGTGAAACAAGTATAAGAATACATTGTTTACAAGAAAAATTCAAAAGAATGATTTTTGGAAAAAAAATCATCTAATAAGTTGTAAACAGCTAAATCCTTTAAGAATGAGATTTTTAAAGAAATAAACACACTTTAAAGGGTAACTAAACCAACTACCAAATTACTACAAGTTTTTATGAAAGTTCAAGTTCATGATTATTATGTAGATAGCTTTGTTTGAGCACTTGGTAAGTGTAGATTGATTGTTGATTGTTTGTGATGATTTTGAAAAGAAAATGATATGCTTTGATAGCATAGACACCTCCATTTTTAGGGGAAACTATGGCAAAATTTTCTAAAAATATAAACACTTAGAAAAATATTTTCTAAACAAATACTTACAAGTGTGTTTTAACCATGGTTTTCAATATAAACTTTGCCATAGATTTTGTTACAAAAATACAAGTATTGGAGGTTGGTTTTTGTAAATAAAAATAACTAAATATGTATTTGAAATATATATATTTAGAAGACACATTGTGTGTGATTATTTGTGTATTAGTTATATTATTTTAGGATTTAAAGTAATATAACTTAACAAAATACCAAGAATTTACAATCCAAAATAATACCAAAAATCACAAGGAATAAATATATAAGTTACACACTTAATATTGTGAAACCGAACGCAAGAACGTAACTTACAAAATATTCCAGAGAATACCGTCGTAAATATATTTTTGGTAAATAATATTTTGGATACAAGAAATGAGAATATGATTTTTGTAAATATTACAAAAGTTATATTATATTTTCGACAAGGAGAAAATACATTATTTTTGGAAGTAAAAATATATTTTCTTGAATATTTAGAAGGTATGTGATTTTTGGGAAAAATATATATATTCTTGAAATACATTATTTTTGGACAAAATAAGTTCATATATATTTTCTAAGTGAGACTTGAAAATATATTGTTTTGGAAATATATATTGGGAATATATTGGCATATTTTATTTGGAATGATACACCGGAATACGACGCCAATACATGGCAAGATGTACAAATACAAGAATGCGAATATACATGTATAAGATACCCCCATATTTGGGAAGGAAATACGAAAATAAATACTTGAGAAGTATTGTTACAAAAATACTGCTTAAACTATTATTCCAAAATTAAATATAATTTAAAGTTAAAATAATCATTATTTTAACAAGAAATTATAACTTGGGATAATATTAAGAGAAACGTAACTCAAAAACGTAAATACTAAGGCAAGGCACGACCCGTTCGGCTAATAGACATTAGCACATTGTAGGTAGTCGTGTTTGCTGACGAGATTTGAGTTACGAGTATCGAAGACGCAAAACTATGAGTTCATGTCCCCCTTTTCTCTTAACTGTTTTTGGTTTTATAACTCTCGGGGTGGAATACATGTTACGAATGCTTAAACAGTATGAATTGGTAATGAAATGAACTATTAGATCATGTGAGCATGGATCAAAATTGAAATGCCATTAATACTTAATTAGGGACGAATGTTAGATCTAACGGGTACGGCCGAACCCCACTCATGGTACTTGTTACCACTTGAGTGCTTCGGTGTCCCAGTCGAGGTAAATCAACAATAGTCAAGGTGAATTAACATAGTCAAGGTGAATTGACATAGTCGAAGGGAAATTCGACATAGTCGAGGGAAATCGACATAGTCGACGGAAATCAACAAGGGTATAAGCCTACTCATTTCGATTGCTCCCTATGTCCTCACTTGCTTTAATGTCCTTGTAAAACATTCATTTGGTATGTTCCTACACACTTTTCATACCTGTTTTCAAAGGAGTATCTCAAAGGTTTACAAGTTTACTAGTACTCACACAAAACGCATGAACTCGCTCAACTTTTGTTGATGTTTTCCAAAATTACATGTATTTCAGGTAACAAGTTAGATCTTGAGCGTGGGTGTTGTTTCTAGAAGTAAATTCGAAGTTTAAGATGTCATCCACTTTTGTTGAATTATATCTTAGTCGAAGATTGTGTTGTTTGAAACTTAAATAACTGGTATTTGTAATACTTTCACTTAATGAATGGATGAACATCGTTTTGATCATGTAGTTGTTTATTATGATTGAATGCAATGATATTAAACCAGTCACACATCATACGCTTCCGCAAAAGTCAGGGTGTGACAGTTTGGTATCAGAGCTTCGATTGTAGTGAACTAGGATTCCTTCACGAGTCTAGACTACAATTACTAGAATTCTCTCACAAAAACATTTTACAAAAAAGAATTTCATTGCATTCACGTAAGCGTCAAGATCCATGATTCAAACATTTTTCAAAGGAAAGACAAGGCAAGGACATTAGTAGGGAGGAGAATACCCCAAACTAAGGTGCCAATTAAGGCATAGTTTATGTGGGATAGACTTGCCAAAGACAAAATGACCCCCCAAAGGATAAACGAGAGTTATATGTGATATGATGCATCGAATTGCCTGTTTATGCTAAGTAACATATTTGTTTATCGATATATACATACGAATAAGTGTACAAAATAATTATTGACGTGAATAAGATACCTTCGACTCCGAATCCTATTATTGTTCTTACTCGCACGATGAAGCTATCGACCTAGCGTTCATTGCAAAGCTCATGGCTGGAGTAATTACCAAACGAGATTCTGAGCTTGCTTCCGTAGGAGATGGCTGCTCTTCCCTCTCCATCGTGAAGGTGCTTGACTACGGTAGTGACAGCGAGGCAGAGGCGGCAACCTTGAACAACTTCTTAATCAGCGGGACGAGGTCCCTGCGGCTTTTATGAAGCGAGATTGACGACACACGTAACCAGACAAGGAAGATGAAGTATTCGTCTTGAAGGTGCCCCTCCAACTACTAGGAATTCTTCTTATTCCTATTTCGTTTAATCATCGTGCCTATTCGCACGTAACGATAACGGATATTAGCGCGTCGACCACCGCAATGGTCTTCTCCATGTCAGAGGTATAAGGACAGTAGTGTCCCCTCCTTGGTTGATCATCTGCTTGGACCAGGGAAAATTGGGGTAACTGTGCAAGACAATTTATTATTACGGGGGCCCACGTAATAACAACTTGTAGTGCATGGAAATCCTGGTGGACTCTGCGGGTCAGGTTAATGATCACCATCCCTCCAAAAATAATCTATAGTTGTTCACACCTTCATCCGGTAGAACAATACATAGACCATTGCTTTAGCACATTATAAAGTAGGAAACCTGTCTTTGCCTACTTCGTGTCTGACCCTTCTACCCGTGTACGAGACGTTTGAGAACCGATATTTAAGCAAGTGAAGATGGATAACATTCGGAAAGATTCAGTGACGTTACACTCTCGATCACCCCTACATGAACAACCCCCATCTCAAGGAAAGTATACCCGTCTTGTAAAGCTATTTAGAAGGGAGACAACTACCACTTCATGAAACGTGTATGACCGAGGCGAGGTAGCCTCGAGTTCATTTTATTTTTCCCATTACAAATAATAAGCCAAGTTGCCAAGCCTATGTGAAGGCTCAGTAATTGTTTCCTCGCTCATACAATGTTGAGTATATATGCATGTGATATTGGGTGATTACATGTTGGCTTATGGTGCTATGTACCTCATAGAAAATTATGGAATGTTGTCTAACCTATCTCATACCTTTTGACAGAAGAGAATGTCGCCAGACGAGACATAGACACCAGTATGTTACCAAGGACAGAAGCCGAGCTTCAAGAACACATCTCACAGGCAATTGCATGACATGAAGCCCTCCGCTCTAAACACAGCGGTGGCACTTCCGGAAACAACCCTCTAACTGGCTGCACCTATAAACAGTTCCTGGACTGCAAGCCATTGAATTTTGATGGCACAGGAGGTGCCGTTGCGTTTGTTCGTTGGGCAGAAAAGACTGACTCCGTTCTAAGAATGAGTAACTGTTCGCCCTAGCGGAGTGTTACCTTTATTTCAGGGTTGTTTTTAGATGGCGCACTCTCCTGGTGGAACCTTCAGGTTCAGACCCTTGGTGAAGATGCTGCTTATGCACTGAGCTGGGACGAGCTCAAGAAAATGATGGAGAAGAAATACTGTTCTAGGGCTGAAATCCAGAAGCTTGAGGTGGAGTTCTGGAATTTGAAAATGAACGGGCCGAAGATTTCTGAGTACGTCCAGCGATTTCACGACTTGTCTAGGGTCGTTCCCTACTTAGTCAAGCCAGAATTCAAGAGGATTGAGCGATTCATTTGGGGACTTGCACCTCAAATTAGGAGCATGGTTACTACCTCAAAGCCCCCAACCATCGCAGAGGCTATCGATTTGAGTGTCACTCTCACTGAAGAAGCTCTACGCATGGGAAAATTTTCGGAATCTGAGGATAACAAGAAAGAGACTCATGTGGAGTCATCAGGCAACAAGAAAAGGAAATCTTCAAACCTAAAGATAGGCACCCAAGTCAGCTATGGAAGCCCTAAAGCAAACAAAAGAAAGGAAGTAAACCCACCGCGTGGCAGGAAAGCTTATGGAGCCACTAATAGGGCTGGTGGTAAGGTTTACTTGGGGACTAAGCCGAGGTACGAGGAATGCAATTTTTACCATGAAGGTCAATGTCTGAGGCCTAAGTGTGGAAAGGAAGGGCAAAGCAAGGATGCGTGTTGGGGGAAGGATCCAGACGGAAGAGATAATGGTAGAGTACCAGGTTGCTACAGATGTGGTGAAGTAGGGCACTTTAGGAAAGATTGCCCTAGAAAGAACCAAGCGAAGAAGGGTCTTCACGATTGGAGTTCGTGAAGCACGCCAGGATCCAGATGCGGTTACGGGTACGTTCCCTATTAACCAACCTTATGCATCTATTTTTGATTAATACTGGCACCAACTTTAACCTTGTATGCTTAGAACTTAAGAAACTGCTTGGCCTAGTTTCGAGTAGAATAGATGTCCCGTATTCTTTAGAAATGGGCATATAGAAGGCTAGTTTAAGCAGACAAAGCGATTAAGGATTATATTTTGGGGACTCAGAAGGCCGGAACCTTCTGTTACCATTGACTTGGGGAGTCATGATATGATAGTCAGCATGGATTGGATATCCAAGTATAGAGCAGAAGTCGTTCGATATAAGGAAAATCAGTCTCACCCCTCTTGCGAATGATGAAACATTTATAGTACACAACTTTCTTGCAATAGGTGCAAGGGTACTAGACCGTGGGTCTGCGACATCTCACATTGGTCGAAGGGACACAGAAGCGCCTCCGAGTAGACTGCATTGCTTTCCCTGCTCATGTTGCCGATAAAGAGACCAAGAAGCCTTTCCTGAAGACTTGCCAGGAATACCCCCCCCCCCTCAACGACAAGAGAAATTTAGGATGAACCTCATGCCAGGAGCGGCACTAGTGACAAGATAACGCCTTACCAACTAGTTTCATCCGAGATACAAGAGCCTCTGATGCAGCTGTAAGAGCTGCTAAATAGAGGAAATCAACCAGGCCGACTTTCTCACACTGGGAAGCCCCAGTGTTATTCGTTAGGAAACAGGACAACAGTTTTTACACGCATACATAGCCAAATCTGAGAGGAACTCAGAGGGAATAATGAGGGAGAAGAGTATTACGCATGGGTTACAGGAAGATAAACAACTAACCAACAAGAATCGGTACCCCTTACTGAGAACCGATGACTTGTCAACCAACTACAAGATCCCAGCTACTACTCCAAGATGGAATTAAGGACACGGTGTCCTTAGTGAAGGACACAAGAAGAAAGTTGACAGTTTCCACTTTGCATCAATTCCAGAGAAGTAGATATCAAGGATCGGTATCCTTTGCCCAGGATTGATGACATGAACAGACCAATCGTCAGGTTCTAGCTACCACTCAAAGATTGACTTGAGGACAGGATGTCCTCAACTGCGAATACAAGAAGGAAATATCCTTAAAACGAACTTTAGGACTCGCTTCGAGCATTACGAGTTCCTTTTCGTACCATTTGGCTTAACACATGCATCGACAGTATTCATGGACCTCATGAATCGAATGTGTAAGCCATACCTGGCTAGATCATGATTATATTTATTGACTACATTTTTAACGACCAAGGAAGGTCGTGACCAACATCTGCAATTTACCTTGCGACTCTTAGAGAAAGAACAGTTATGTGCTAGGATGTCGAAGGGCGGATTTCGAATTCGCAAGGTAAGAACTTTAGGATACATGGTGGATAAGAATGAGATTCATTCCAACCCTGCAATCAAGAGCTAAGGAGTTAGAATTGCAATTATGTGACGCTTCTCGACAAAGTCTCGAGTACGCGTCGATGCAACAAGACCACGGCATTGCATACGCGTCACGTTGATTAAGGGATAATGAGAAGAAACCTTGATCTAGATACAGAAATTGCGCTCCGCAAATTTGACGTCATTACCTGTAAGAAAATTCTACACGACCTTTACTGATTACAAGGGTTGCAGCACACCGTTGATCGTAAGAACTTAAATATTAACGAAGATAAACTGAGCTATTGAACGGCAGACTGGATGGACATGTTACGTGCTTGTGTGATAAACTTTGATGAAAAGTTGGAACACTCACTTGCCCTTAGTGTAGTTTTCCTACAACAGTATTTATCACACCATTGTTAAACCGCTTCATGTGAAGCTTTAGATGGAACATAATAAATCGATCCCCGTTGTGTTGAACGGAGACCGGAGATAAAAAATCTACTGGCCTGAGTTGGTTCAGGAAAAATTAGAGGCAAGATCGCTCAGATATGTGATCATATCAAGACAGCCCGTGGAATACAGTAAGATTGCGTCGACGAGCGGCAGAAATCGTAGGAATTTGAGGTAAGAAGTATGGCTTTAATGGGAGCCTCGCCCTGGGAAGGCGTGGTGCGATTTGGAAAACGTGGAAGGTTGGACCCCCGGTATATTAGACCTTTCGAGATCCTGGTAGGGATCGGGACCTTTGCTCACAAGCTGAAACTTCCAGAAAAGATCAGTAGTGATCGCGACACATTCCACGTGTCTAGTCTTTAGAGGAGTCTGACTCAAGGAACAGTCATTATTCCCACAAACAAGATTCACGTCAACGACAAACTCTAATTTACAATAGAACCTGTTAAGGTTGCGGACTAAGAGTCCACAAAACACGGAGAAGACATTGTTGACTTACTTGAGTACGTTAGAATTCATATCATGGCCCAGAGTTACATGGGAACATGAAGACAAATTTTAAACCTAAGTGACGACATTTGATTCACAACTCCCCTGCGACCGATGGCATCGCTTGAATTTCGGGACAAAATTCTTTTAACGGGGGGAGAATGTGACAACTGTCACTTTTCCGTACATTCCGTACACAATTTGAACAGTAATCTGTGCATGATCTAGCTTACAAGACAAATGAAATTCTGATTACTGTTATATACATACAATGGCATTTCATGTTGCAAGACTTTTATCATTACTACATGCAACACGATATAGTTCTAATAATGCACAGAACAGAATTGGCACCATTATCAGACAAACTAAAAGCACTGACGGGAGTTCAGTACATAGACAAATAGGGTTTTGAGGTCCAGTATGAGCCAGAGACTACGTACTACACTAGTATAATGTGTAGGGATGTAAGGACCACAAAACTGCTTTTCTAGGTGATAGATAAAGTGCCGGAAAGTGCCTAAAACCCACATAAAGTGCAGAATTCTGGATAAATCAGCAAAATTCAGCATTTTAACTAGTTTGTTACATGCAAAAATATGACTAAATGGTCCTGAATGCTTTTCTAAGTGTCGGGAATTAAAAGTGTCACAAAAGGGTACATAAAGATCACTAAACGGAATAGTTTGACACTTTAACGAACCGGTATCTAACCGAACAACCGGACACTACCCAAAACACCAAAATTATACTAGAAGCATTGTTTTTATGTTTCTGAGCTAGTTATGATCCCCGAACACCCTAACACACTATATAACATAACATACACATAAACACTAATCTATGCACTTGAAATCTAACTTAATCACTTAACTACCCATTAAACACTAACCAAGACCCCCCCCCCCCCCTCATATGGACGGTCACTTTGTGGCCCACCATCAAGATTTACATAATCTTGCTAGATTTGATTGAATCTTATAAGATTGTGGGAAGATTATGCCATGTACTATTGAAACACAAGAACCATTGGACAAAACTATTAGATGGTTATAAGTAAACCATCACCCTCATTCTCATCACCACACTTCACCCTCCATCTTTCCCCCTCTCCTCCCCCCACTCTCGGCCGACCCACATCCACCACACCACCATCATCTTCAACTAATTCCATCTATTTCCAAGTCTATCCTAAGGTGCAAGAAGGTGTTTGAGGTGGTTTGGAGCTTGTGGATCTTGAAGGACCTTCATCATTTGCTATTATCCTCCACATTTGTCATCTATAACATCTTGTGTTCATACCTAGCCTTTGTTCTAGTAGTAAGGCCCTCATAACCCTTTGTTACTTCATATTTTGATGAATAAAAGATGATGAACATTGTTAAACTTGATGAACACTAAAGAACTTGATCATGAAACTTTAACATAAGCTATTTAACATATGAATACTTGTTGATTTGTGATGATTTGTTTCTTGATGATTGATGATTAGTGTTAGTGATGTTAGACATCATAAGGAACCTACTAGATTGTGATTAAACACATGATCTAGTAAGTTAAGGTGGTGATCTTGTGAAAGACCAAGATCATCATGCTTATAGTTTTCATGAACTTGAAAAAAAAATGAAAATGATTTTTGTGAATGATGTAGTATGTAACATGTTTACTAGACAAATGTGGATGATTACAAAAATAGTTTTCCAAAGAAACCAAGTTAAATCACAAATATTTACATGAACATTGTTTTAAAAGAAACTAATCATGTTTTTAGTGGTGAAACAAGTATAAGAATACATTGTTTACAAGAAAAATTCAAAAGAATGATTTGTGGAAAAATCATCTAGTAAGTTGTAAACAGCTAAATCCTTTAAGAATGAGATTTTTAAAGAAATAAACACACTTTAAAGGGTAACTAAACCTACTAAACCCACTACCAAATTACTACAAGTTTTTATGAAAGTTCAAGTTCATGATTATTATGTAGATAGCTTTGTTTTAGCACTTGGTAAGTGTAGATTGATTGTTGATTGTTTGTGATGATTTTGAAAAGAAAATGATATGATTTGATAGCATGGACACCTCCATTTTTAGGGTAAACTATGGCAAAATTTTCTAAAAATATAAACACTTTGAAAAATATTTTCTAAACAAATACTTACAAGTGTGTTTTAACCATGGTTTTCAATATAAACTTTGCCATAGATTTTGTTACAAAAATACAAATATTGGAGGTTGGTTTTTGTAAATAAAAATAACTAAATATCTATTTGAAAGATATATATTTAGAAGACACATTGTGTGTGATTATTTGTGTATTAGTTATATTATTTTAGGATTTAAAGTAATATAACTTAACAAAATACCAAGAATTTACAATCCAAAATAATACCAAAAATCACAAGGAATAAATATATAAGTTACACACTTAATATTGTGAAACCGAACGCAAGAACGTTACTTACAAAATATTCCGGAGGATACCGTCGTAAATATATTTTTGGTAAATAATATTTTGTATACAAGAAATGAGAATATGATTTTTGTAAATATTACAAAAGTTATATTATATTTTCGACAAGGAGAAAATATATTATTTTTGGAAGTAAAAATATATTTTCTTGAATATTTAGAAGGTATGTGATTTTTGAGAAAAATATATATATTCTTGAAATACATTATTTTTGGACAAAATAAGTTCATATACATTTTCTAAGTGAAACTTGAAAATATATTGTTTTGGAAATATATATTGGGAATATATTGGCATATTTTATTTGGAATGATACACCGGAATACGACGCCAATACATGGCAAGATGTACAAATACAAGAATGTGAATATACATGTATAAGATACCATCATCCTTGGGAAGGAAATACGAAAATAAATACTTGAGAAGTATTGTTACAAAAATACTGCTTAAACTATTATTCCAAAATTAAATATAATTTAAAGTTAAAATAATCTTTATTTTAACAAGAAATTATAACTTGGGATAATATTAAGAGAAACGTAACTCAAAAACGTAAATACTAAGGCAAGGCACGGCCCGTTCGGCTAATAGACATTAACACATTGTAGGTAGTCGTGTTTGCTGACGAGATTTGAGTTACGAGTACCGAAGACGCAAAACTGTGAGTTCATGTCCCCCTTTTCTCTTAACTGTTTTTGGTTTTATAACTCTCGGGGGTGGAATACATGTTACGAATGCTTAAACGGTATGAATTGGTTATGAAATGAACTATTAGATCATGTGAGCATAGATCAAAATTGAAATGCCATTAATACTTAATTAGGGACGAAGGTTAGATCTAACGGGTACGGCCGAACCCCACTCATGGTACTTGTGACCACTTGAGTGCTTCGGTGTCCCAGTCGAGGTAAATCGACAATAGTTAAGGTGAATTGACACAGTCAAGGTGAATTGACATAGTCGAAGGGAAATTCGACATAGTCAAGGGAAATCGACATAGTCGAGGGAAATCAACAAGGGTATAAGCCTACTCATTTCGAGTGCTCCCTATGTCCTCACATGCTTTAATGTCCTTGTAAAACATTCATTTGGTATGTTCCTACACACTTTTCATACCTGTTTTCAAAGGAGTCTCTCAAAGGTTTACAAGTTTACCAGTACTCACACAAAACGCATGAACTCGCTCAACTTTTGTTGATGTTTTCCAAAATTACATGTATTTCAGGTAACTAGTTGGATCTTGAGCGCGGGTGTTGTTTCTAGAAGTAAATTCCAAGTTTAAGATGTCATCCACTTTTGTTGAATTATATCTTAGTCGAAGATTGTGTTGTTTGAAACTTAAATAACTGGTATTTGTAATACTTTCACTTAATGAATGGATGAACATCGTTTTGATCATGTAGTTGTTTATTATGATTGAATGCAATGATATTAAACCAGTCACACATCATACGCTTCCGCAAAAGTCAGGGTGTGACATGAAGTTCATCATAGTCGCGGTAGACTATTTCACAAAATGGGTGGAGGCAAAGGCGCTGGCATCAACCACATCTACATTAGTGCGAAGGTTCATCTGGGAATAAATAATATGTCAGTTCGGGCTGCCCCTGAGAATCATCACCAATAACGGAACGAATTTTGCTGCTGATGATCTCCAATATTGGTTCAAGGAGCTGCACATAGAGCATACCTTTTCCTCGGTTGCGCACCCGTAGGGGAATGGTCAGGTTGAAGTCGTGAATAAGAGCATTGTAGACGACATCAAAGCACGGTTGGGAACGCAAAGAAGAGGCTTGGTTGACGAGCTACCCAGCATACTATGGGCCCATAGGACGATGCCAAAGACAAGTAACGGGGAAACACCGTTCAGCTTAGTCTATGGGTCCGAAGCCGTGATACCAGCAGAAATTGGCCTTCCATCTCCAAGAATGCTCTCCATGAACATGATCAACAATGAAGAAGAAAGAAGGCTGGATTTAGACCTCCTAGAGGAGCGAAGGGAAATGGCGACAATTAACGAGGCAAAATACAAGACCAAGTTGGAAAAAATACTACAACAGTAAGGTCCGAATTTGCACGTTCAACCCCGGTGACTACGTCTTGAGGGACAATGAGGCGTCCAACGCCGAGAAACCGGGAAAATTAGCTCCCAAGTGGGAAGGGCCTTATATCGTGGATGAAGTTCTTGGGAAGGGAGCGTATAAGCTACGAACACTCGAAAATAAATAAGTCCCAAGAACCTGGAATGCCCAGCAACTAAGAAAGTGCTACATGTAGACAGTCGAAGTTTTTATCTTACTTGTAATGGCCGCGCGCCAACACATTTAACTCTAATACAAGAAGTGTTGGCTATCTTATCTCATGCGAATTTTTGTTACAACTGTATATCTTACTTCGGGCATACACGAAAACATCAATGGCTCTACAATAGGAAACGTTGTAGACCTCCAAGGCTCATCACAACTAAGTGCGCAGCCGGGTCAAAAACACAACTAAAGCCTAATCACGCCAAATAATACTTCGTGCCCACATAAACACGAAAGCATCGAAAGCATGGTAAAATAAACATTGTAGGACCCCCAAAGCTGAACACAGCTGGGTCAACACAATAACCTGTAAATCGATCACTTCGTACACACGAATCAACACACGCGCTTAACGACAGAACAAACGTTGTAGAGTTTTCTTAAAGCATAGCACAAAACTGTGTAACGCTAAGATAACTAACACAGCAGAACTTGTCTGCGCCCTCATTCATTCGTGATACCAAATCAAAGTAATTACACATGCACATATTGTAACGATAACAAAATTCACAAGAAGCAAAGCCAAATGTTAACATGAAATATGTCAAATTTAACAAAATGATAACAGATACGTCAACCATGAGCAAATTGTTCACAAAGCATAAAGCTAAATTGTTTACGAAATTGTCAGATGGTTACAAGGCTATCAAAGCCCACACACGGCGCGCAGGCCGGGAACCTTCATCCCTGGTGGCTAGTGCCAGCACCCCCGGCCTCACGATCTTCTTCACCAAGTGCCCTTTTTAACAACGCGACCCCGTCAGGTTTCCGGGATAACTTCCCAGCGGCTTTAACAATGGCAAATTCGAGAGGCTCGAATTCTTGCCGCTTTTCAGCATAGCGGGCAACACATTCAGTCTTGTATAATTCAAAGTTCTTCAATGGCTCTTTTGACTCAGCAGCTGCCTGTCCCTCAGCATAACCTTCCTTACGTCCAAGAGCATGCGTGGCTTCACCAAGTTCATACATGTACTTGGCCAGCTCTTCAGACCCTGCGATGCGTTCAGCAATCTGCGAAGATAATACATATATGAGGGAAACGACAACAAATAGCAAAAACAAACAAACAACGATTATTACAAGAGGCACTGCACGGGCAAGTAACCACTTGCAGTCGGCAGTAACTTCTTCAACTAGGATCTCAGAAGCTTTGTTTTCAACAATTTTTTCCTCAACAAACTTTTCCAACTTAGTTATGCGCTCGACATACTCCTGCTCTCTTTTTTGGTGCGCAGCGCCCTCTTCTTCAGCTTCATCACTAATTTTGCGCTTCTCCCCAGACATCCTAACAATCGCAATCTACGAAGTTAACCTGTTTCTCCTGTGCAAGCTCTTGCTCCGCATTATACACCCTCCATAACAAACCCTTCCTCTCGGCATTGAACTTCTCCCTCTCTTCAGCAAATGCTTTCTTCGCATTTTCAAATTCAAGAGTATCCTCCCCCATCAGCTTCCATTCTCGAACAATCTCTTGGGAGGTAGCAAAAACGTTGACCCCGACATGAATATGATCATCCAAGAGATCAAACCGGTTGCGCCTTTTTTGAAATAACCTCTCAGCAGGGGGGAGGGACAAGGAGAAGAACTCTCGGCAGTTATCATGATCACTCATCCGGGAGCCTTGAGTCAATTTCCACCGAGGAGCATGCGGTAGATCATCACATGCTGGGTTATGGGTATCCCAGGACCCAGCTTGGTTATTTTCAAACTCAGGACTCCGGGGTACCCCCGAAGTAGCACCACCACCAGAACCCGGTGGACGTCTGGTATAGATGGTCTGGTGAGGTGTAGCCTCACTCGACTCTGCCTCGGTATCAACACCCGTGCCTCGACCATCACCACCAGCACCACCTGCATCACCAGCACCACCTTCTCCGACTTGTTCAACTTCCACATAACCTTGTTTCTCCTTCTCACCCAGATCCTCATGGGGAGGGGACATACCAAAAGTCCTAGAAGGTGGAGAGGTAGGAGGAGTAATCTTTGAAATGTCAATCTTACAGGGAGCTTTACCCGATTTAACACCTGTCGCCAAGCAGCTATAACAGTCAAAAACAAGAACGAAAGACAAAGGACAATACTTACAAGTGAAAAGTCTTTACCTTGAGAACCAGAAGCAACATATATATTCTCCAAGAGATTACCACGCTTCGCGCAAAAGACACCCATGTCAATCTCAGACTCTGAGGGTGCAGGAGGAGTTTCCTTCTGAAGCTTAGATTTCTTGGCAGCAAGAGCAGCAGCAACTTGTTCATCAAGATCTTTCTTCTTGTCTTCAAGAGTTTTTCTCTTCTTCATGATCTCGGTCAAAGTTTCATCGTCCTCAGGGCCACGCTCAGTACGCTTACCCCCTGTGCCTAAACCACATAGCATATCAGAAACGACAACATAATCCAGGAAAGGAAAGGTAGAATGTCACTTACGAGGAGCCTCAGTAACATTCTCGTCAACCTTCTTCTCCTTCTTCTCAGACCTATCCAACCTTTTCTTCTTCCTGGTTTCTAACTGCTCAGCAGTTTCAACCGGAGGATCAACATCAACATCAACAGGCTCATTCATGGGTTCGTTCACAGCCCCTTGCACCAAACCTGCACGCGAGGAACGAGGAATTAGGCCTTCATGTGATCTGTCAGAACCCTCACTCGAGAGGACGATAACTTCCTCTCGGGTAGGGTCAAAAGTACCATCAAGCCCATCACCATCATCTTCACCTAAGATAGTGTTGGCATAAGCAGCAAAACTATCATCGGTATGATGCAAGAAACGGTCACGGATTTGATCCAACCACACAGGCCTGTCATCAGGCAGTACCACTTCGATCATGGCACCAGCAGCCTTCAGATCAAGCACATTCAACAAACTATACCCAACTGCATAACACAAGAACATGAGGAGGAGCATAACAAAATCAAGGAGAAAGGCAAACGAAAATGAGTAAAACTAATACCTTTACCCTGATAGCCGTAAACAGGAATACCCTTAGGGTTCTTCGGGACCCACAGCATGCTTATACCAGCCCCCACCAATGCTCTCTCCTCAAGTTGGGAAATAGGAGTGGCTTTCCGCGTCAACGTCTTGTACCACTCTTCCTCAACAAAATTAATAGAGATATCTATCTTGGGAATCCCTTCACCCTCTGCCCGGTAATGCATATTGACCGGAATAACTCCACGACGAATATAGAAAAACTTCTGCTTCCAATCATGCAGACACTTCGAAGGGTTGGAACTGCAAGGACTAACGCCACTAGGGCGTTGGTTGAAGGAGTAGAAACCACCGGTGTAACTTACGTTGTAAAAAACGTTGAACATCTCAAAGGTTGGCTCAATACGGTTGGCCGTGCATATAAATTCGAAATGTGTAAGACGAGGAAGCCCCAAGGCGTTGATCTGAGAAATATGCAGCCCATAATTTGACAAAACTTCAGCAGTAAACTTCGTCATAGGGAGACGGAAATTGCCTTCCCGGAAGAAGGCCGCTATAACGCTATATAACCAGGGGGAACGTCCAAAGCAGTGGAATTGGGGGTTGGAAACTGTGCACCCCACTCAGGACGAAAACCCATCTCCCTAACCAGATTCTGAAACTCTTCTTCCTTCCAATTAATCTCAGATCGATCAGGACCGGGAGGATTCCTAGGTTTGTTTTTCCTCTTCTTAGTGGAAAGATTCGCCACAGACGACATGATCACAAGAGGATGAAGTTGGAAAAAGAAGCGATAGGAAGAAGAATATGAGAAGAAAAGAGTGTTTGAATTTTGAAAAAAAGTAAAGAAAACGGGGAAACCGCCATCTATTTATACCCATCGCATTTAATGCAATGGGTAGTGGGCCGTCAAGAATACAGGTGGACAACCAACAGGGGAAGGACACATCATAGGGGAGAGAAGTCGTCACCTCTTTTTTTGGAAAAGTAGACGACGCACAACTGACAAGATGGAGGAAAAGCGGCTGACACATCTGAAAAGGCGCCTGTTCATCTCCGACAAGACAGGGACACCAGATAGTCACTTCAGTTATCTTCATTCCAAGAAAGGAAACTTCTTTCAGAGGGACCCACCATAGGCCATACGCCACGCGTCTAGTTGGCTCAACCTTGTAAGGTTACCACCACGCCATGCGTCACGCGTCCAGTTGGCTCAACTTTGTAAGGTTGCTAACACGCCGTACGCCACGCATCCAGTTGGATCAAATTTGTAAGGTTTCCACAACACCATGAGTCGTGCATCCAGTAGGCTCAACTTTGCAAGGTTACCATCACGCCATGCGCCACACGTCCAGGCGGCGCAACTTTGCAGAGTCACCATTGTACGCCATGCACCACGCGACCACTTGGCTCAACCGCGCAAAGTAACCAACATGCGTTAAACAACAACAACCACCACCCTTATAAGTCCAGAATCCCTCCTAGACGATCAACTCAACTAGAAGGCACACTGGACTGGGGGGACTTGAAGAGGTATGGTCCTAATTCCATATCTACATGGCAAGGACCACACCACTTCTCCGTCTACATGGAGCCTACATCAGCAAATAAATCCAGAAGCTTCTAGAAGCTTCTGGAAGACGTCAAGGTGGCACCAAAGATGCTCCTTCCGACAGAAAGGACGACACGTGTCACCAGTAACCGAGCGCCATATAGACCTACAACAGATCCTGGGAGCAGACCGACAAGAGTTGCACGATTTCTCCAGCATGGACGAATATAGGCGCGCCACGTGTACCACCATCCTGACCACGGCAGAGGGGACCAAGAGGATATTCCCTTGGTCGGACAGCTCTGGCGCCCTATAGCAGCTGGCAAGGTCGCTCCTCCCTCTTTCACTCTCCGGCTAAATGAGACCTATACGGGGCGTATATGACCCCTCGTATAGGTCTCATATATGACCCATGCCCCATATATGCCATGTATAGGCCTATATAGGGCGTATATAAGGTTTTTTTTTAACAAACATTTTATACAATATTAATCGTTTTAGCAAACTTTCATACAAAAACATGTTTTCTATTTTAAATAAATAAAAATAACAAGTACATGATATGATACAACACCTGTATAGGCCTATTCGAGACCTACACAACACCTATAGTCCTATGCGAGACCTATACTACACCTACAGGCCTATACGAGTTATTATAATTAATATGAGTTTTTTTTATAATTAATATTAGAGTTATTATAATTAATATGAGTTTTTTTATAATTAATATTAGTGTTATTGATATTAATATGAGTTTTTTATAATTAATATTAGTGTTATTATAATTAATATAAGTTTTACATAATTAATATTAGTGTTATTGATATTAATATGAGTTTTTTATAATTCATATGAGTGTTATTATAATTAATATGAGTTTTTCATAATTAACATTAGTGTTAATTATTGATATTAATATGAGTTTTTTATAATTAATATGAGTGTTATTATAATTAATATGAGTTTTTCATAATTAATATTAGTGTTATTGATCTTAATATGAGTTTTTATAGTTAATATTAGTGTCATTGATATTATAATTAATATGAGTTTTTCATAATTTATATTAGTGTTATTGATCTTAATATGAGTTTTTATAGTTAATATTAGTGCCAACTAGCGACAGGTAACCCTCCCGATTAATATGATGAATACCTAGCTATGGCGTCCAGAACTTCCCGTGAATGTCTGCAATTTTTTTGCAACGCGGTCATTAAGTTGAATGGTAAAGAGTTTTTATGTAAACCGACGAGCCACGACATCTCACATATTTACGCCGCACATGAGACTAGATGGCATTTTCTAGGGATGCTCGGTAGCATCGATTGTACACATATCGAGTGGAAAAATTGTCCAAGAGAGTTGCAAGGGGCGTATGTTAGGAGTGACATCAAAAGACCAACCATCATACTAGAAGCGGTGGCATCGAATGATTTATGGATTTGGCATTCATATTTCGGTGTTCCAGGTTCAAACAACGACACTAATGTGTTGCACACGTCGCCGTTGTTTCAAACCGTAACGGATGGTACCACACCCTTCTCTCCATTCTATGTTAACGGGCGATATTACAGACGAGGCTTCTTTCTTATGGATGGTATCTACCCATCATGGTCTGTTTTTGTGAAAGCTCCTTCATTTCCTGTCGAGGCTAAAGAAATCGTGTTAAAAAAATTGCAAGAATCGGCAAGAAAAGATGTTGAGAGGGCTTTTGGTGTTTTAAAGGGTAGATGGGGTATACTACACCGACCAGTTCGTGCGATGAACAAGAAAGCCATACATAGCATAGTATATGCATGTATCATACTGCACAATATGATAATCAAAGAAGACGGACGTGCAATATCTCCGGATTGGGTGCCGGATCCTCCTACACAAGTTCAAGTTCCACAAAATATCCAACAAGACTTGCGTGATGAAGAAACTCACTTTTGGTTGAGATACGATTTAATCGAACTAGTAGGTTCTTTAGGTTTGGAGTTTCATGAGTCGGACGAGGAATAGAGTTTTTATAGTATATTTTTTTTTAAATTGTAGCCTAAAATATTTCTAGTATGTTAAATTGAACTAGTATGTTTTAATTTTAATGAAATTTATAATTTTAGTGTTTTATTGTTAATTTCTAATTTTAAAATAAAAAATAAAAAATAAAAAATATGTGAGTGATGGAATTCCGTCACTAGTGATGACCACCGCCACTACAAAATGCTTGTGAGTGATAGAATTGTGGCTGATGACATGGCAGGAGTTGATTGGATGCTTGTGAGTGATGGAATTCTATCACAAGTGACCACCCCCACTCCCCTTAAAGCCATATTTTGCCCCCAGTCTAGGCCTAACTCAGGGGTAAAATGGTAATTTGCATTATATACATACGTCTCATACAGGCCTATACTAGGCATATAAGAGAGGCAAAAAAGATCAATTTACCCCCAGTCTAGGCCTAACTCCGGGGTAAAATGATCTTTTTCGTCTATACGCCCCATATAGACCTATACAAGGCATATAAGACAAAATATGACATAATCAGAGATTCTCTTGGAAATTGAAAAAGGTTATACGCGACGTATTGACCTATACGAGGAGTATACGAGGGTGTGTAAATAGGGACTATGGTGTGTGAATATGTAGACCCATTAATAAATAAGTTTTCAACATAAACAGCTCATAATCTAATTATATACTTCTTATACTTTGAGATAAGATGTAAAATGAATTCTACGCTTATACGTTCATATTTAGGGTCACAATATACTCATCTATCAAAGTCATGTTCTATCACTGTTCGTTGTTTATGAACAATGCTACATCCCCTTTTATCTTGTTTAAACATAAAAACAAGTATCATCTCTTTTTTACCTGTTTTCTCTCTTCATGAATCCGAATTCTGGTGAGTTTAGGCCTGCTTTTGGCCTTAAGGTCACAGAAAGCCATTTTGACTAGAATCTTTCCGGAAAAGCGCATTTTGGGTAGAGGTAAGGTTGTCTACATCTTACCCTTATCAGACCCTACATTTGTTCTGCTATTGGTGAGATTTACTGAGTATGATGATGATGTGTATACAAACATTAATAATTCTTAATTATGTAATTCAAATTAGAAAACAAACGAGATGTTATTTATAAGGGCAGGCGGGGCGGTGCGGTGCACATTTTGCTCGTGATGGAATTTCTTCACGCGTGGAACAAGACTAAACACCACCGCTACCCCTCATATTCAATGCGTTAACTTTAAAATGCGTTATATGAATGACGCGTTATAAATTGCAAAATCCGACTGTTTGCATGTTTTAACCGTTTTTTTGAACGTTATGTTTAATTAAAAAAAACCTTTAAACAATCTATATATACTTCACAATGTTTATACAGTTTCACCCACACCAAAACACAAACACATATCACATATTCTACATATTTCACAAATGGATTTTCCTACGGATTCGACGTTTCCGATGGACAGCGATAGCCAATCGTCTTCCAACAATGAGACGCTTAAATTTTTCATGTCGGTGTATAACGATCTTGAAGGAAGTTCGAACCGCCCAAAGAAGAAAATGGTGGATCGTGATCGGTTACATACCAACAAAGTGTTAATGAACGATTATTTTGTGGAGAATTCGGTCCAAAATGCCTAAACGTTTAGAGATCGGTTTCGTTTACCAAAAGAATTATTTTTAAAGATTGTTGGAGACATCGAAGCAACTGAAGAATGGTTTCAAGAAGGTTACGACGCGAGGGGCAAACCAAGTTTCACACCGATACAAAAATGCACGTCCGCCATTCACCAACTAGCGACAGGTAATTAACCCTCCCGATCAATTTGATGAATACCTAGCTATGTCGGACAGAACTTCGCGTGAATGTCTACAATTTTTTGTAACGCGGTCATTAAATTGTATGGTAAAGAGTTTTTACGTAAACCGGCGAGACACGACATCTCACGTATATACGCCGCACATGAGGCTAGGTGTCATTTTCCAGGGATGCTCGGTAGCATCGATTATACACATATCGAGTGGAGAAATTGTCCAAGAGAGTTGCGCGGGGCGTATGTTAGGGGTGACGTCAAAAGACCAACCATCATACTTGAAACGGTGGGTCGAATGATTTATGGTTTTGGCATTCATATTTTGGTGTTCCAGGTTCAAACAACGACATCAATGTTTTGCACACGTCGCCGTTGTTCCAAACCGTAACGGATGGTACCGCACCCTTCTGTCCATTCTATGTTAATGGACGATATTACAGACGAGGCTTTCTTCTTGTGGATCGTATCTACCCATCATGGTCTGTTTTTGTGAAATCTCCTTCGTTTCCTGTCGAGGCTAAAGAAAAGGCGTTCAAAAAGTTGCAAGAATCGGCAAGAAAAGATGTTGAAAGAGCTTTTGGTGTTTTAAAGGGTAGATGGGGCATTCTAAGCTGACCGGTTCGTGCGATGAATAAGAAATCAATACATAGCATAGTATATGCATGTATCATATTGCACAATATGTTAATCAAACAAGACGGACATGCAATATCTCCAGATTGGGTGCCGGATCCTCCTACACAAGTTCACGTTCCCGAAAATATCCAACAAGAGTTGCGTGATGAAGAAACTCACATTCGGTTGAGATACAATTTAATCGAACTAGTAGGTTCTTTAGGTTTGGAATTTCCTAATTCGGACGAGGAGTAGAGTTTCTTTATCTAAGTTTTTTTTAATTGTAGTCTAAAATATTTTTCGTGTGTTTAATTGAACTAGTATGTTTTAATTTAAATGAAATTTATAATTTATAATTTTAGTGTTTTATTGTTAATTTATAATTTAAAAAAAACAAAATAGGTTGTGAGTGATGGAATTCCATCACAATTGATGACCATTTCCACTAAAAAAAGTTGTGAGTGATGGAATAATAGTCGATGACATGACGGAACTTGATTGGATGTTGTGAGTGATGAAATTTGTACAAGTGATGACAACCCTTACCTAGAGGTGTACAAAAAAAACCGGTTTTAGAACCGAAACCGGTTTTTTTTAACCGGTTTTTTTATAACCGAACTGCCGGTTATAGATCGGTTAGGATTCTTGGTATTAAAAACCGGTTAATAACCGAAACCGGTTTAAAAAAACCGATTTAACCGGTTAAAAACCGATCCCAACCGGTTACTCCGGTTATTGTTTTGGACTTGAAAAACCGGTTAGTAACCGAAATCGGTTATTAAAAAAACCGGTTTTCATTTTGAATGAAAAAAAAAACGGTTCGGTTAATAACCGAAACCGGTTTTTGAAAAAAACTGTTTTGTACACCTCTACCCCTACCCCCTTAAGGGGGAAATTTGACAATTTTCGAAGTGGTCTTTTCAAGACCACTTCGAAAATGCTGACAACAAGTAACAAGAGTGGATACTTTAGCCCACCCCTTTTAAAATGCTGAAATTCAATGCCTGTTTTCCTAATTTGTTTGCTCAACCTGCTTATTCTCCTAAATTTCATTTTTTTTCTCAATTAAAACTATCGCAAAATCAATTGTGTTTTTACTAAGATTCTATGTCGATTTGACCATCACAATGATCTTTAATTTGTTGTAGTGGTAGATGTGATGTTTTAGATTAGGAACTTGTTGGACTACTTTTAAAAACATTGGAGCATGACAAGCGTTCAAGAAAAAGGAAAACAACTTCAAAGACCTTAACTTAAAAACATAAAGTTATTTTTTTTAACGGCCAACAAAATCAATCACGAGCACTTTCGGGGCACTCACTGGACCAAACGGAGTACTTCAAAAGTAACCCGACCACCAATTCCGAGTGTTATACAAAATATACAAAAGTCTTTTAAGCCAAACTTTGGGGTTTTCATTACCGGGAAATTTTATTTATATACTCTCTATGGGACTTGAACCCATGATCTCTCCGGTTTAGGTGCTCATAATAGCTTAGGGTTATGAGTTTAAAGCTATTTTTTTCTGAACTTCGATTTTACAATAATGTCATTTTATCAGTTATATCGCATGAAATGAGTTACTTATACGTTACATGTTGCATAATGTAATGCTTCTCAATTATTTATAATTCATTTTCATATTTATTTTTTATTCCTAAAAGTAGAACCACTCTTGTGAGGCCCCCCCTTAGTAATATTGAGGATGTAACAATACAAAATTCCCTCAAAACATGTTCTCATACTACGTGTATTTTGCTTCTATTCTACGTCAAATAGCCTATAACAGCACTTGTATGAAATTCATTTATTTATTAAACTAAATGCTTATATGTTGAAGAGTCAATATTACCAAGATTTTGAGAATCTTCTCTTGAAGTAGAAGCAAGATCAATGAATATGATACATATGATTGGTAACCATATATAACAATGAAAGCATATTATTGAGGAGGATGCATTGGATAGTTAAGTGAAATATGAAAAAGGAAATGAAGAATAGACACTTCATGTTACTTGAAAAGAGCCAACCCCATTCAAGAGAAAGCACTTTCATCAAAATAGCAAAAACACTTCTACTTACTCAACCTTCTTCCCACTTCCCCTACCTTTTCATATTTAGTAACCTTCTTTATGTACTCATCCTTTCTGCATGTACTATATGTCCCAACTTAGTTTCAATTTTCACACATCTACCTTGTGGTGGATCTTGTAATTCTCCTCATTGGGAGCAAAAAGATGGTTAATTAGACTATCTCTAATGCATCTATTGGAGGGATGCCCCTGAAGGCCCTTACAAGCCTTTAGCATTGTGAGATTTTGTCCATAAATGCCCTTAACATCTAAGCCCTTCCACAAGGGCTTTGTTTATGTAAGTGAGTGGGCCCAAAGTAAAAAACAAAATGTTTTATTTTAATATTGTGTGTAGTGGGTAAATAATGAGGTGGAAATTAAGAAGGGTAAGGATATTTGAAGGGTTGGAGATGAAATAAGGGGTTTTAAGGATTTGTAAGGATACGACGTGGCACATGACGTGGCAGCTAAGGGTAAGCCAGCTGGAGATAGTCTTAGGGGAGCTAGAAGGGGTACCACAGGTAAGCCAGCGGGTACCCACTACATGTTATAGAATACCGTCGCCGGTCTTTAGGGTAGTACCCTGCAGGTAGGGGGAGGGTTAAGTGGTTGCCGAAGAGAGAGTGTTGTGTGTGGGTATGTGAGAGATAGAGAGAGATAGAGAGAATTGTGTGTATGGAGAGAGAGAGAGAGAGAAAGGGGTAAAATGGTGGGGTTCATGTTTTAGAGTAGTGATGCTGATAAATTGGATAGGAGAAGGTAGTGATGGTCTAAGTGACATAGCGCGACGGGATTGGCGGGACTCAGCTTAGAGGAGTTTGCCCCCCACCTATATTTGAACCGGACGGGTGAAACAAGTAACATTACATTGTATCAAGATTTGAACCCAAGATTATTACATATATAATGGTTATAAATAGATTTATAAATCCATACTTCCATGATACGACTAGTTTAATAGGTAACTAAAGCACAATAACAAATATTATAATTGTATGCAAGTACGAGGGTCAAAAGGTCTAAACTCACAAGTCGTAGTCCCCTTGAAGACAACATAAAATACATTTTGGTGACTATTCGGCCTACTTGTCTTCTATCTAGAAATTTTATTTTAGGCGATAATTGTTAACAGAGAGGAAAACAATTTTTATATCACATCAATAAATCTAAACTACGTCTTTACTCAAATTTGAATATGAAAACTCATCTTTATCGGACACCTGCCTCTACCAAGTTGGTTAGCTCCACATAGGAAAAAAATTAATCTTTTTTGAACGGCAAACTTTATTAAAAAACGCTAACAACACGCTAGAGCAAACAACAAACAAAAAGGTGGAAAACAAGTTAATTATAGTTCTTTTTTCTAGTAACGAGTATTCTTAAAGTTAAGGGGCCTATTATATAAATGTTGAAAATAAATTTGTCCATGCATCTAGCATTGATTATTGGCTATAAAAAGAGTTCAAAATTCTGAGTACTCAACCCCCATCTTTCTTTTGATTATTTCTTACGTATATTTCATAGGAGAAATTCTAGAGAGAGAAAGCTAGAGAGAGAGAGATGGGGAGGGGGAGGATAGAGATAAAGAAAATAGAAAACAATACAAACAGGCAGGTGACATACTCAAAGAGAAGAAATGGGATATTCAAGAAGGCTCATGAGCTCACTGTTCTTTGTGATGCCAAGGTTTCTCTTATTATGTTCTCCAACACTGGAAAGTTCCATGAGTACATCAGCCCTTCTACAACGTACGTATACACATGTATTTGTATTTGTATCTATATCTCTTTTACCACCTTCTGGTTTCTCTCAAGAAATAACTTAATATTATCTCTAACAATAATCTTGAATTTTCTGGATTTTATACAGGACTAAGAAGATTTATGATATGTATCAGACTACTCTAGGGTTTGATCTCTGGAGCTCCCATTATGAGGTCCTCTCTCTCCTTTGTTATAAATCAAAACATATGCTGGTAGCATACATTAGGATAAAAAAAAAGATCAAGAATGAACTATGACCACAGACTTTTACTTTTTTACTGTATGAAAAAGAAAATGTTGCATATCCCTTTTATGGATGTGTCCATTAAAGAATTTTCTGGTTTAGCATGTTGTTTAAGAACGAAATTGATATTTTTAGGTGTTATTTAGAATTTCTTATGCTTCTCTGTCATTCTCGTCCACAAGCGAACTCCGCTAGGGTGGTAAGCGAAGTCCATAGAGTACTGGTGAGAAACCAAGTGAAAAACCTCTATGGTGGGTACCGAATCACCAAGAAGTATATTAAGTTCAAAAAAAGTCGCCTTCAAGCACTGGTTCCTAAACAATTTACTTCCACAAAATATGTGTCCATTAAACCACTAGTCTCTTCAGACGATGGTCTTTAGTTTGTGGGTTTAACTAGGGCACAAGGGTACGTTTAATGTTTTAATTATTGATTCTTGTGTAACATGGTGCGAATATACGAAATTTGGTATATAAACCCTACTGGACCGAAACCCGTCTAAACAATTAGGTGTGGTAAAAGAATGGACAACTAAACAAGCATCATGGTTGACACATTATTCAGACACCACTAATGTGTCATATAGGCTATATATGTAATCTATATGGGTCGTATGACTTGGAAAAAATGGTCATATAAGTCGTATGACATGCCATAAATGCATTGTATGATGACTAAATTATGAAACTGGTCGTATGATGTTTTGAATAACAAACAAATGACTAGTGTGACTGCTTACAAAACTATATGATGATGTAAGAGATGGGGTGGTGGTGTCTGATGGGGATGGTGAATCTCTAACAACACCCTAATACAAACTAATCTACATTATCTAACATTATACAAATGTGTGTAGAGGATGCAAGAAACATTGAAGAAGCTTAAAGATAGCAACAATAAACTTAGGAGAGAGATCAGGTGAGTCTAATACAAGAAAGTTTAACTTTTTGTTTA
This sequence comes from Helianthus tuberosus, assembly GCA_030545235.1. NCBI lineage: Eukaryota > Viridiplantae > Streptophyta > Magnoliopsida > Asterales > Asteraceae > Helianthus > Helianthus tuberosus. The sequence continues at coordinate 78,022,435 of CM060417.1, read as the reverse complement.
ATTTATTGGTTGACTGTAAAGTTTTAAGAAATTGGGAAATTTGGATTGGGTTTGCAGGCAAAGAGTGCTTGGTGAAGATTTAGATGGTTTGGACTTGAATGATCTAACCATACTCGAGCAACATATGCAAGATTCACTCACGGTTGTGCGAGAACGCAAGGTAATTTTGTTACACTCTTTCTGTGTTTAGATAAGGCAAAGTTCGATTTGTGCTTTTTACAAGAGTAAATTACGATTTTGGCCCCTGTGGTTATATCACTTTTATCCTATTAGCACAAAATAGAATTTTTTAACATCTGTGCCCCAATGGTCTCTATAACTAACTATTTTGATCTCTGAGTCTAACTCAACCCATTACGATTTTGGCCCCTGCGGTTAGACTCAGGGTAATGGGTTAAGTTAGACTCGGGGGAGAAAATAGTTAGTTATGGAGACCATGAGGGAACAGATGTTAAAAAAATCTATTTTGGGCTAATAGAGTAAAGTGATATAACCACAGAGGTCAAAATCATAATTTACTTTTTTAAAGTTATCATAACTCAATAAGTAAATGAATTAATCTACACTTGGGAATAGTCGGATGGTTTTGGTAAATTAGATAGAATTTAGATGGTAAGAGGTTAGGGATTCAATCCACATGTTGTAAAAGTTTTGTCATTCAAAAAAAAAAAACAATAAAAGTAAAATACGTGCAAGTTTAGTCATTCAAAAAATAATAAAAATAAAATGCCACTCCTCAAGGTTTGGTATTTTTTTATCACTTCTGTCCAAAAATGAAACTTTTTTTAACTGAACCCTTAAGGTTTCATTTTGTTATCATTTCCATCAAAATCATTAACTCAATTAAAATGTATTATTAACTCTCCTGAATGATTTTGGCAATTCCTAAACCCCAGGAGCGATTTTGGCACTTTCCCATTTATTTTATAATTCTATAAATTTTATTTTTCTCTTTAAATAAAAAAAATAAAATAATTATAAATAAAATGTAGAGTAAATTACAAGTTTTGTCCTTTATGTATGTCCCAAATCGCAGGCGCTGTCATTTGTCTTTAAAATTGATGAGTTTTGTCCTTAATGTTTGCAAATCTTGCACGTTATGTCCTTTAGGCCAAACCCAGTTAGATTTTTTGGTTAAAACTGGGTCATCCAAGGGTATTTTAGACTTTTTACCCCATTTATTTAATGGTATTTAAAAAATAAAACAAAATAACTTAAAATATTATTATTATTTTAACTATATATATATATAACCTCCATCACCACCACCCTTCACCGCCACCAGCACCCTCCACCGCCACCATCACCGCCACCAGCACCCTCCACCAGCACCCTCCACCGCCACCTGCACTGCTACTTGCATCAAAAACCCCCAAAAATCAAAAACCTAAATTCCAAATCAAAAACCCCCAAAAATCCCCAAAACCAAAAATATAAAAAACCCCGAACAAGGATGCAATGAGCGTAGTCGAAATCCATAGCTGATCTGTTCGGTATGAACCGATCTAACTGCAAGTAATCAATCAAACACGAACAAAAGGGTAGTGCCGTCTGCATCAAATTAACCGATTCATCAAATTAACCATAGTTGATCTGTTCGGTAACCGATTCATCAAATTAACCACTGCAAGTAATCCATAGCTGATCTGTTCGGTAACCGATTCATCAAATTAACCAAGAATCACGGCGGGAGATCAGAGGGAACAGAGAGAGAAAGAGAGAGAGAGAGAGAAGACGGAGAAGGGTAGTGCCGTCTGCAGCGGCGGAGGAGCACGGCGGCGGCGGTGATTGTGGCGGTGATGGTGGTGGTGTGTCTCCGACGAGCTCCGTTAGATTTGGTGGTGATGATTGTGGCAGTGATGTTGGTGGAGGTGGAGTTGAAGGGGATGGCGGCGGTTGTGGTGGGGAGTGGTGACAGTGGCTGTGAAGGTGGAGGTGAAGGGTATGGCAGTGATGACGGAGATGTCGCCCAAATCAGCAGACGGAGATGTCGCCGGAGAAGACGGAGATGTTGTTGATACATATTATGTGGACGCGACTTGGTTCGGTTCGACTTGGTTCGGTTCGACCCGATTAGGTTCGGCTCAAGCGCGACGTCACGACATTCCTCCGTCGTGCGTCCCAGAGTTCGACACGCGAAGCACGGAGAGCCGAGGGCGTTTCCCGCTTGACACATCATCATGACATCATCATGATGATGTCACAAAGTTGACTAAACTTAGCAATTATGAAATTGTGAATTCTTGTACGTGAATGGTCTAAACCGTATGCAACTTTGGGCCATTGTCACTTTGGGCTTTGACCAACCTTGGGCCGGACATAAGGGACCCAATCGCACAACAAACATATATACCGAAATCTCTTTTGTTTTCGGTAGACAAGACAAGAACAAGACATAAGGGTGGACAAGGCAGCGAACACAAGTGTGAGAGGACATACGAGAGAGAGAGAGTTTACAGAATTATTTTGTAAACCTTGTGCTGTAACCGACTTTCATAGTATTAATACAGAGGTGTTAATCGTTGAGTCTTGTGTGTCGTTTATTTACGTGTTCTTGTCGTGTTCGATCTCGGTTTGCATCTCCGGTTGGATTCCGCACAACCGGACGTGTTTGTACACAAGGATTAGGCGACTAGATCCTCCCCTAGCCGGACCTACAAGTGGTATCAGAGCCTTGGCTCTTCTCCTTGTTAAAACCGAGTTGTTTTTGGGTGTGTTTCGAGTTTTTGAAGTTTATATTTTTCTTGAAAAAAATCTGTTTAAAAGCTTCGAAAATCATCGTATTTTGCTGAAAGTTGTTATAAAAACCTTTTTATTCTTCATTTTCACATGCTAAACATTGGTTTTTAGTGAAGTTTCGGCCAAATTCGTGTTCGGAAAATCTTCAGTTCACCAGAAAACTTATATTTCTGGGTTTGTTCTTCATATCTTCAAACCAATATTCAAGGTGTTCTTGATAATTTTCTAAGTCTATTCTTTGAAATTTGAATATTGAAAGTTGTTGTGCTTTGAAAATTGTAAAAAGGACATCATCATGGTTGGTGATTTGGGATAGAGTGAGCCGAAAGGTATCTGTTTGTGTCAGGAGGATTAAAAGTCAACTTTTTGTATCACACAATTTGTTTTGTCACACAAGTGTTTCAGCTTGCATAACATATCAATCGCACAAGCATAAATCAGCGTATTTGAGGCCGGATATTTCAGTTACCAGCGAACTTGCTTGACCCGGCGAACTCAAATCCAAAGGCGACTTTGGTAATCGTTTAATCGTCCTCAGCGAGATTATTACGGTTTTTCGGCGATTTTACTGATCGTCGTAATAGCGAGAATAGGCAGCGAAATTCAGCAGCATATCCAGCGAATTTAAACATACCAGCGAAATTAACAGGAAAGCCAGCGAAATTAAGTGAGACCAGCGAATTAACAGGGTGAAATTTCTGATAGTCGCACAAGAATACTGGGCTCGCACAACAGAATCGGGCTTCTCTTTGGGCTTACCGAAATCACTTCAGAATCACTGTTGTTGCCGAAAACCAAATTGCTTAGGCCGAAATCACTTGTATTTGTTTATTTGGGCCAGCTACGTCAATTTAAAAGCTGAAAACAGCTTTCCTGTTTCGCCGGACATTGGGCTTCTATTTGTTGTTGGGCCCATTTCTTCGATCATTATATAATTTTAAAATCTGTTTCGTCAAGTTTAAGATTTAAAATCTGTTTCGTAAAAGATAACAAAAAAAAAAAAAAAAATTTCAGTTTCGTGGAAACGTGTTTCGTCAAAGACATTTTTTTTAAACAGAAGGTTTGTCAAAGTGATTTAACTGTTTGTTTGAGGTGTGATTTTCAGGTATTCATTTTTCTTGATAAAAAATGAATCCGATTTGGGGTACTCCGGTAAATACAGATATGTATTATGGTACTCCTGCTCCGGATAGCGGAAAGTATACAAATACGAGTTTGTCTCCTTCGTGGGCCGAATCTCCCGCACCGAAACGATCTATCAGAGCAACTGATATGTTCGGAAATCCAATACCTGTTCGATCTACCGGACCAACAGATCTGTACGGAAATCCGCTTCAACCAGGTCCTCAACCAGTGCCTCAACAGCAAACCCAAAGGCCTCCTGTGACAACTGATCTATATGGCAATCCGATACAAGTTCCAGTAAAACCAGCCCCACAACAGCAAGTCTATCGGCCATCTACTGTAACCGCTTGTTTTGCTGAAATTGTCAAAGATGCCAGCAATGGTGAATCCTCGGGAAATAATGACAGTTCTGAACATGACAGTAGTTCAGATGAGGATGTTTCAACTTCAGTTGAAGATGTTACAACCTCAAGTTCAAGTTCAAGCGAGGATGGATCTGAATGTGAATCATCAAGGGAGGTTGTTGATTCTGATGCAGAAAGGCCAACATCTGAGAGTAATTCCAGTCAGGTATGTGTCGATGAACCCACTGCTGTTAATTGTGATAATTGTGCTAGATTAAGCGTTAAATGTGTTGGATTAGATGCTAATATGTCTGAGTTGCAAAGCAAACATGATGTTTTAAAAGCTAAATTGTTTGACTTGCAAGACAAACATGTTTCGCTAAATTCTAAGTGGTGTGAGTTGCAAAGCAAACACGAGGCTTTGCAAGACAAGTATGATGTGACATTCATCCACAATCAAAAGTTGACCGTGGATCTTTCTAAGTGCACAGAAGCCAACATGTTTTATGAAAACCATGAAAAGGAATTTAAAACGATGATTGAAACTTTAAGAAAAGATAAGACTGAGCTAACGAAAATGGTTTCAAGAAAACAAACGGAAATAAACCTTTACATCAGTAGGCTTGAGATAATGCAAAAAGAGATGGCTTGTGTTAAAACTGAAAGTGAGGCGATCCGACTCAAGTTAGACAGCTATTTAAGCTCTAGCTATGTGTTGGATCACATCATTGACGTTCAGAAAGAGAAACGGGATGTCACATGCATAGGTTACAAGAAATGTCCACCACCCGTGAGAAACAATTATGATGCCATGCCTGATGAGGAGGATAGAACTTTCTTTGAACCATCTGTCCCTTTAGACATCAAGGAATTTGCAACAGGACTCGGATACAAGAAAGAAGTATCATCCGATTCAGATGTGTCAGCAGATACATTTGTAACTGCTGAACAGCATCAGGATCCTCCAGTTGTGATTGAGGATGCTGATTCTTCTGATGATGAATCTGATGATACTGATTCAGTAAAGTCTGATGCGGTAATCAAAGAAGAGGACATACCTCTTGAGAATCATATTCTATGTGATCCTCCCGTAAAACCTGCTAAGACTGTTCCGACCGAGTCCACGTCTGCAAAAGAGTCGGAAAGTGTGGATTTGCTGTACACTCTTGTTGGTGATGATAAAATTTATTCTGACAAAGATTTTCCGATTAAGAATGTAAATCAATCTTTAATCAGTAAAGTTTTTGAAAATTCGACAAGTAAGTTTTTGGGAAAGACAGGATCACATGTTACAGTAACATAGTGCCCACCTATTCCAAAGGCCGAAGTTCGAAAACAATATGGCAATAAAAAATTACCAACAGTGAAACGGCAGCAAAATCATAACAAACCAAAAGAAAAGACACCGACTCAAAGTCAAAGGAAGCCGAATCAGAAGAAGAACAAGAATGTGAACTTTGTGAAATCAAAGGGAACGGACAAAATTGAAACGTTTGAAAACAAATCTAACTTAGATTTTGTTAAACAAGCAACAATGTTGAAAAGAAATGAACCAAACTGTTCGAAACCTAGTACCTCGAGATCACAAAGTTCATCATCATCGGCAAGACGATCACATGATACTTCGGGGTTTGTTGAACGAAGATCATGTTTTGAATGTGGTACAATTGGACATATAATTCGAAATTGTCCGTATCTTCATAAGTTGAAAGCAAAGGTTGATGATCCCCGTGAACGCAATTACCATAAAAGATCTGTTTCACCAAAACAGGACCCTCGTCTTGTTAAACAACGAGAAGTGAAACAGAAAAAGAAACAACGAAAAGAAGTTGAAAAGGCGTTAAAACCGGAGGTTTCCCAAACAAAATATGTTAAATCGGATGTTAAACATGAAAAACAAAAACAGATTTGGAAACCAAAATCGGTAACTGTTTCAGGGGGAGCTACAGCAATTCCGAATCATCGGGAAATGGATGTCACAATTCTCGATGATGACGGACGACCCAAGTCTGTGAAGGCTTGGGTCCCCCTCTCCAACTAATCTCTGAATGAGTGTGCAGGATGTTCCAGGAGGAACTATTGATAGTCTTAGGATTGTTGATAGTGGAGCGTCCATGCACAAGATCGGCGACATAAGGCTCCGAAATATTGTTACATCTAGGAGAATGTTGTTGCCTTTGATGGAGAGAGGAGAAAAGAAGACAAAAATGTCTGATGAAGGAATGTGGTTGAATGAAGTTGAAAAATTCGACCAGATGAAATATGTTCCAAAATTTTGGTTGTTATGGTTTTTGATCGGGTCAACATGATAGATTCCAATGAAATGTACACGCATGCAGCACGTCTGAAGCTTTTTGAAGATTCATGGATTTTTCTTCCACAAGAAGTTCAAAATTAACAAGATGAACGTGTAGGGTACTTTTCTCCACGGTGTGTTTGAAGAAAATGTGTTTGTTGAACGAACCAACCGGGTGTGCGGATGCCTTGGCGTGGATTGAACAACCGCACACTACTTCTCATGAGAAAGATAAAGACCTTCGCTGGTGCAATGTGGAAGACCAGCCGGACCCAAAGGTTTATGATCTTGTTGCTGTGAAGAGATTTCTCAGTAGCTACAAAATCGACTTTGAAATCCACACCTGGTGGATATCCAGTTTGGGAGAGCGCTCAGATTCATTGCAATGCACGAAGCAGTTGCAGGATACGGTTTTAAATTTCTAATCTCTCCTATACTTGTCGATATTTAAGCTGCTTTATGAATTATTATCATCTCGTACAGCACTCTTTGACCAGACACGTTGATCTCGAATATCACCTCACACGTGATTGTTTCAATATGAAACTCGTCAATGTTGTCATGGTCCACACCGATTACCGACGTGCCAATTCATTTTCTCCAAAATTCGATAAATCATTTCTGATTAACTTAGTTTTGGTAAAGGGCACTGAGGTAAAACATGAGTTAAAACCAACATCGGAAAATCATGTTTGTAAATATCTTTGTGTTTTAATTTTTAACTTAGTTTGTTGATTTTAGGGGGAGTAAATCCAAATTTGAAAATCCAAAAACATCGAAAAATTTCAAAAACACAAAAACAATAGAAAAACAAAAATGAGTTTCCTGGCGAGCAAAAGAGAAAATGATAGTACATCAGTGGTCTGTCCAAACCTCTTTAAACTGAAACCTTAAATGAAAAATACGATAAGCAGCTCTATATAAGATGTATCGGTAGGCTCACAATCATTTTAAAGTGTGCAGGGTGATATAATCTTAAATCGACTGAAGACCAGGTGGGAACCATTCATTGGCATATGGTCTTAGTACCGAAATTTCGTTTGATAGATTGCCGAGGTTCTGAGATATTCGGTCTTTATGCTGCTTATCATCTGGGTATCATGGTTGATTCTTTTACCGTAAAAATAACGGAGACGAAGTCTAGATCTTCCATGATACCATACATACGTGTACATATCGCATTCGACCTCAATAAGTGATCAACAATCACATGTCCCTCAAAATAAGTGATAATATATCACATTTATCCGGGAGTCAAGCTCGTCTCTCTGCTGTACGAAAGTACTGACCTGTTCACGGACTTGCTCCTGTGCCCTCATGCATATGAAAATCAAGTTCCTCATCAATAAGTGATTCTATCACATAGGGCTTGTTTTCAATCAAAATAAGTGAGTTTCTCACATCATATACGGTCAAACAGATGATAATCGGTATACTCACCGGTAAGATGAACCCTCGTGCATACCTTGATACGGGAATGTGTCGTGATGTGGATGAACACCGGTCGGTAAGTATAAATCATACCTTAACGTATCCCCTCGCCATGATTACCAATGATAAGTTGAGCTTATGTGGATAACAATACCGATAATCGTTATAGGATGCTTATCTAAATGTTAACTAAAAGAACAACAAGAGCGTTTTGGCGTGACCGTACACTGATATGATTCTCTTACCCTCGAAACTCGCAAAAAGATTGTCTGTAAATATTTATTTACTGCTTTTAGTTTCTGTATCTTTGTATATATTTATTTATTGCTTTCCGTCTTTACATTTGAAAAATTGAAAAATTCCAAAAAGATTTTAGGTGTGTTTTAATTTAAACTTTATAAAAGCCAAAAAGATTTTGCTTCTAGTTTATTTTTGATTGACTGATGTTGGAACTCGAGTCTATCCTACCCAAAATCCTGATCGTAAGCCGGAAAACAATTGCATCTTCATAAACAGTCGAAGTTAACAAGTTTTGAAAGTTAATGGACTAAAATTGAACATTTTGTTAAACTTTCAAACTGTTGTCGGTCGGTGTTTGATTGAGATTTGATCTCATATGTGTCATTTGTTTAAATGTTAACTATATTCCAAGCGGTTGTTCTCATTATGCGTTTAGCTTTCTTGCATGTGCAGATGCTAAAGGCGAGGAGAACATGCTCGATGACAAGCTTTGGAATGAAGACACAAAGTGGTGGCACTCAAAAGATAAAGATGATCGAGTTGCCGCTGACCATCATCAACACCAGAAGGATCTCAAGTACTGAAGATCAAGTCATTCGCAAGCATAACCTAAGGGGGAGTTTATTGACACATTACCTAAATGAAAAGGGAGTTTGTTGATACACTTTCTACTTACGACGCGTGAAGACTTTGAAGATCCTCCGACATGGAAGATATGGAAGTTGAACCTCACGAGTAGCGTCCAAGGGGGAGTTTGTTGATACATATTATGTGGACGCGACTTGGTTCGGTTCGACTTGGTTCGGTTCGACCCGATTAGGTTCGGCTCAAGCGCGACGTCACGACATTCCTCCGTCGTGCGTCCCAGAGTTCGACACGCGAAGCACGGAGAGCCGAGGGCGTTTCCCGCTTGACACATCATCATGACATCATCATGATGATGTCACAAAGTTGACTAAACTTAGCAATTATGAAATTGTGAATTCTTGTACGTGAATGGTCTAAACCGTATGCAACTTTGGGCCATTGTCACTTTGGGCTTTGACCAACCTTGGGCCGGACATAAGGGACCCAATCGCACAACAAACATATATACCGAAATCTCTTTTGTTTTCGGTAGACAAGACAAGAACAAGACATAAGGGTGGACAAGGCAGCGAACACAAGTGTGAGAGGACATACGAGAGAGAGAGTTTACAGAATTCTTTTGTAAACCTTGTGCTGTAACCGACTTTCATAGTATTAATACAGAGGTGTTAATCGTTGAGTCTTGTGTGTCGTTTATTTACGTGTTCTTGTCGTGTTCGATCTCGGTTTGCATCTCCGGTTGGATTCCGCACAACCGGACGTGTTTGTACACAAGGATTAGGCGACTAGATCCTCCCCTAGCCGGACCTACAGATGTTGCCGGAGAAGACAGAGGAGCAGATCGCCGGGATGGTGGTGGTGTGGGAGGTGGCGGCAGGCGTGAGAGAGGGGGAGAGAAGAGAGAGAGTGACGGTGTGGAGGTTGGTTAGAGAGAGAAGGCAGGTGGTTTATATATATATATATATATATATTTTTTTTTAGAGTAAATATCTTTTCTGTAGTTACACAATAGTCCTTGAAGACAAGTTCTTTTACACAATGGTCCCTGATGAGATGAAATGACAACAATGCCTTCATGTGCAAGGCACATGATCAGATTTAACCAAAAAATCTAACTGGGTTTGGCCTAAAGGATATAACGTGCAAGATTTGCAAACATAAAGGACAAAACTCATCAATTTTGAAGACAAAGGACAGCGCCTGCAATTTGGGACACACATAAAGGACAAAACTTGTAATTTACTCTAAAATGTATATACATATACGCACATTTACATATTTACACACTTATATTTTTCTAATTTCTTTTACTTAAAAAAATAATAAATTAATGATGTTGGTTACGTCGGGAGAGACGGGTTGTACTGATGTTTGGTACAACGGGTCGACAAGAGAAGATCGGGTACGAGTACCGAGATAGACGGGGTGGTTAGGCTACAGGGTGTTGGATAAAGCCTCTAGAGGCTTTATCACGTCAAGTCAGCGTCACGTCAGATCCACGTCTGCCAGGGGGCTTTATCACGCCTTCCCTTAACTTGCAGTGTGTGGGATAAAGCCCCCGTCATCATTACCTAATTATTATTTTTTATTTAAATTTAAACATTATTTAAATAATAAAAATAAAATGTGATAATTTAAATAAAAAATAAAATGTCATAATTAAAATAAAAAAAAAATACAATGTCATAATTAAAATAAAAAAAAATACAAAGTCACTCGTCGTCTTCGTCGTCTCCTCCTTGTTCACGATAAAAGCCTAGGTGCTCGATCAGATCAGCTCGAAGGTGATGGTGTGTGTTCCTGTCACGTATCTTCGATCAGATAACTTCTTTTTCAGCGTATGTTAGTAGTGGGTTCGTCAGTTGGTTACTTTCATCATAACTTTCTCCACAAAACGCCTTACCCGAGTCCTCCAATATCATGTTATGCAAAATGATGCACGTATACATGACGTTTCTTATTTTACTTTTTTCAAGTATCATCGATGGCTGGGCGATGATAGACCATCTCTTTTTTAACACACAAAAAGCCCGCTCGATATCTTTTCTTGCTGACTCTTGTTTTTTCTTGAAACACAATATTTTTTCGTCGTCTGAACACGAAAGAGTTTATACCAACGTCGCCCACTCGGGATAAATACCGTCTATGAGATAGTACCCATACTTATACTCCACGTCGTTTGCATAGAATGAAGTATCTGGTGCAACACCATCTATGACATCGTCGAAAAGATTCGAAGACATTAAAACTACAGTGTCTCTTGCGTAATTGCGATAATCATATCGTTCAAGAGCCGGTTGTCTGGTACGTGATGTAGAGGATTTGGCTTCTTCTCGCAAATAATTAATCGTCTCCTGCATAATTGCGATAATCATATCGTCAAGAACACCGTCGGATGAAGAGCTCGAAGAATCGGATGACATTCTTAAAAAAGATTGGGTAGAATTTATGTGTTTTTTTTGTGACTGGTGTGTGTTTTAGTTGTGATTAGTGTGTGTTTTAGTTTGGGATAAGTTTGTATTTATATTTGAATTAAAAGAAACATTTTTTTTATTTTAAATTTGAACATTGGCCAACGGTAACAATTGACCAACTTACCTTGATCGTCCCAATTCCTATTCGTTACCATGCTGGCGATGCCACCATGGCGCCCCCTTTAAAGTTGACGGTATGGACGGTGGCGCCCCTCCGGCGCTATCGGAGGTGAGGTGGCAGGAGTGACACTCTCCACACCCTCCGGCCTTATGGTGGAGGTAGTGGTGATGGTGGTGGAGATGGAGGTAGAGATGGAGAAAAGAAAAGGATAGAAGAGAGAGTGTGTATGGTGTGTGTATACAGTGACATAGTTTGAACGAAAACTCAGTGGGGTCGAATTCTCAAAATCAAAATTGGTGGAGACCGGACTATTAAAAATATAATATTTTACAAAAAGTTTCGTATATATAAAATTATAAATGTGTGTGTATATGTATATATATTATGGTTAATTTATTATTTTTATTTTAAAGGTAAAAAAGAAATTAAAAAATAAGTGCGTGTATACAAATGTGTGTATGTATTTATATTATATTTATAATTATTTTTTTATTTAAAGATAAAAAACAAAATTAAAAAATAAAAGAATAAATGGGTAAATTGTCAAAATCGTCCATAAGGTTTGGGAATTGTCAAAATCGTACACGAGTTAACGATACCTTTTAACTGAGTTAATGATTTTAATAAAATATTAACAAAAATGAAGCCTTAATGGTCCAGGCAAAAAAAAAAAAACCAAACCTCAAGAATGATTTTAGCATTTTACTCAAATAATAAAAATAGTAATTAATCTATGATATGAATTCAATAATATCATTTATTACCAATTTTATAGAATTCTTGATGCTTCATAAATGATTTGTAATTGTTGACAGTATCACGTGATCAAAACTCAAACCAACACCTGCAGGAAGTGGGTGAGTAACCTTTCTTTTAGTGTTTAAATTAAATGTTTTAGCTTGTTTCTTTTAAATCTCCATATAGCTTGTTTCTTTTATATTTTTGGACCTCTGATAATTCCTAACAAATAATAAAATTCCATATGATAACTTTCATCATATCATACTCACAGTCATGGTTGCAAAAGTCGCTAGGCGCTCCCTAGTCGGTCGACCGGGGAGTTGAGAGTACTCGGCATAGGCGGAGAGTACTCGGGGAGTACTCGGACATGTTAAATTATAAAGAAATTAGTTTTCGGAAATTAAATATATGTCTAATAACATAAATTTACTAATATTTATAACAAAATACGTGAAAATAATATTCATTATTTAATATGATAGTCATATAAATTATGTTTTATTATTTTTTTAAGTCAAACTCGGCCCGAATTGACGTACTAGATCCGATTTTGGATGAGTTTGACCGCGTTTGATCGATTCCGAGTAATTAGGCGGAGTTAGAGAAAGTCGGCTCGGCAACCTGCCTTGTAGCGACTACTCGGGGACTACTCGGCCTTGGAAACCTTGTTTTACAACCATGCTCACAGTACATCTCATCAATAACAAAGTTAAAGTAAGGTCTAAGTAGAGTAAGATGTAGATAACCTTACCTCTATCCCCAGGGCCGGCTCTTGGGCCGGCCAACCCGTGCCGTCGCTCGAGGCCCAAATTTTTAAAGAGCCCGAAAGGTTTCTATGAGCTTTTATGTATATGCTTAATTATATATTTAATATATGCATCTACTCATTATGTAAAAAAACGTTGGTGGTGGAGTGGAAAAACCATCTCAAGATAATGTAAAGGTCTCAAGTTCAAGTCTCAAGTCTTGACTCCAGCACCAAGGGTTTGTTTTTTTAATTCATTTCCCCAACCACAATTTTGGGCCCAATTTTTTTTTTGTTACCCGAGGCCTAAATTTTTTTGAGAGTTCTTGGGGAGGGCTCTGTCTATCCCTTAGTAATAGAGAGATTGATTTCAGTGAGACCCCAGCTCGATAGTAGTTTTGCATCAAGCCTTGGACATAAGGCACATAACACTTAGTAATTAGGACAAATGCCGATTAGTGCATGTAACCCCTTGTCTTTCGGCTATCAACTCCACCACATGATGCATGATTAACCATCCACCGCTTTTAACAATATTTTCACAAAACTAGTAAAATAACGTTAAAATTGATGCAATTTCAATTTTGCCCCAAATAAACCACACATATATACTTGGTGAAATAACACATGCATGCAATGATAACTTTATCAATTCAAATATTATATATATTTTGGTCATACATACAAAATATGATAAAAATATATGTTAATCATTACAACATATTTTCCCTAAAAACAGTTTTACGTATCTTAACCGTTTGTATTATTTATTAAGCTTTCTATTTGGGAAAATGGCAGGTGAAGAATTTGGAGCAAAGAAATTGTAATCTTCGGCTAGACTATGTAAGCACCTGTTACATAACTATTGAGGTTGTAAACATGGCCGGCCCTGAGGGTGGGCGGGGAGGACCACCGGCTAGGGCCTGATATTTCGAAGGACATGTTATTTTAAAAAAAAAATCTGATATGTATATGTAAAAAAGTAAATTAATAGAGTATACTCATACAAACACGATCATAGGCCCACTTACAAAACTATTTTTATGGTTTAGATTAATCATTAGCCCATTGGCATTAGGTTTACACCTTTAGTGAGCTCAATACCCAAATTCATTAAGGCATAAGGCCACGTTTTTTCGAGTTCGAACAGGGTACACGAATTCTCAGTGCTGGCCCTGGTTGTAAAGATACGAAAACAAAATAATAAAAGATTAAAAATACAAAAATAGAAAATACAATAAAAATTAATAAAAAAGTTAAAAATTTACAGTGGTTGTTCGGCAATAAATTGACAACTTTAATGGTTTACAATGCAAAATATTGCCATCTGTACCTTTTTATTATGTCACTGTTACCATTTGTGGTTCTTAGCCTGAAATAACACATGCATGCAATGGTTAAAATATCCAATATATATATTTTCTAAACACCAAGGTAATTAAAAACAGTTTATGTGTTGCTAATGTGTATTGCTATTTGCAACAAACTTCTCTTGCTTTATATGTTGGTTGCTAAAACGACTTCTTTTTTTCATAATTGCAAAATTTAGGACACAATACACCAGTTGGAGAAGAAATATGGCATGGTAGAGAATGAAGTAGGCTACGAGTCCACGATTGCATATTCAAATCTCTACGGCTTTTGTGAGAATCCGAATAACAACATTACCCATGGTTCGGGTTACGAGCCTCATGGTCTTTGCCTCGATTGAGTTTTTAATTGGCGTGATGTCATATACACTAGCTATTGGTGGTTAAAGTGGTCATTAGAAGTATGTTAACTAAGTAGCTAGCTAGTTAGCTGATCAGTGCTGACATAATGTGACTGTTTATCTATAACTCTTTATTTATGGATATTGAGAAAACTTTTTTCTATATATGCAATAGCTGAAGATAAATAGTTTAGGATCACAAAGAGATCTAAAATGCTACCAGAAATGAAGATTGCAAAATGAGTTCATCTTGTTGGAATTCTATGGAACTCTACCACTTAAATTGAATAATATAGTATCTAACTAAATAACAAACAAAAGAGACATCAAGACCTCCCCTTCCCAACCTTGGTGTTTTAAAGGTTTTGCCTTTGTCAATGGACCACCACCCCATTGGTCAGTAACAATGATAGGTGTAATTTCTAATTTATAGATTTGGGTCATTTCTTTTTTAATCTTGCTCCTTTTGTGATAATACCCGAATTTGTTTTGGCATGTATTAATCTTTTTATAAGGTTAGGCAACTGAATAGTTCTTCAACGTCATTGCTTAAAGGTTCTCAAAGAATTCAATATATTTTTTTTTTTAAATTGTCGGATCTTCTTCTGTATACCGAGTGATTATAATCTATGATCCAATTCAAAATACGGTATGAGTGAAATCTTGGTTAGTCATGAAGTAGAGAAGTTTGGTAACTTGTATATAGCAGGTTACACATTTGTTTCAGGGTGAGGGTATTGATACATCCCCACTTTTTATGTGAACATCCCTCCCCAGAGGCCGCGTATAGGGCAATAAGGGGAGTATACAGTAAGGTTGTGGTAGTTGGAGCATTAAACCCTATACGCCTCTCATTGAACTATATGCGGCTTACCGGCACGACTTTTGATGAATTTAAGGTATAATTACTGACATGCAGGGAGTTCAGTCTGAAAAGCGTGAAAAGGTGACCCATACGCGCTTATTGACCTATACGCCCCTTATCGACCGAGAATGTTTATTTAACCAAGCACACGGTAACTATTTCATTCAAATCTTCAAAACTCACAAAATACCGATGATGAAAATTCTCAAATAAAAACGTTGGTTGAGACCGTGAAGCATAAAGATGTCATTTTGGGACATTGGTAATTTTATTGGCGAAGATTCGAACCAGTCGTACGTCTCCGAAAGCAATGTTTTTAAAACCGGACCGGAGGTCGACACGGTTGCCTTACGGGGTCAAAGGTCGGACCGGTCCGACCTATTCGACCAGTTTAAGACCCGGATTACATCATAAATTATAAAAAATATATATATAAATAATCAAAACTAAACATAACAAAAATTAAGTTTATAAACACTTTGGTATACTTTACATGTTTAATAAAGAGTTTAATTAAGTTTATATAACCTTGTGAGAGGTTTATCATCAATCATTCTATAATCAAGGGACTAAAAGTGTAACATTTTAATTTCAATCTTTCATCTACCCTACTAAAAGTGTAATATTTTCTTTTCAATATTTAACCTGCTAGCCTCTTCAATGGTTTTAGAGGGAGAAACTAGAGGATAAGGACAGGAACCTCCATTAATGGTTTCTTTTCTTTCATCATGTAAATCATATCCTCCATTAATGGTTTCTTTCATCATGTAAATCAAATCCTTCAAGTAGCACGGGTACGTACATCATTTTCCCCAATCATTTCACCAAATCTAGGTTAACATTTGCCTTCTTATTTGTTCTGAATCTAACCCTTATTATTATTATTATTATTGAAGATGGATGTGTGTTTAAAAAAAATAAAAATAAAAAAAATTAACCGGCCCGACCCTTTCGGTGATGACCCGCCGGCCCGGCTCCCGGCCCGACCTTTGGGTCAATGTTCGAAAGCGTTTGGTTATTCGGCGTTGATCGAGGTGAGGAGGAGGTTGTGTCTGTGACTCGTTGTGATGACGGGGGTGTGCGTCCCGTGTTACCTGATTTGAACCAGGTGTTTGTAGATGAGGCAGAACCATCTTACATTGCCCAAAGTTATCCGCGACACGAATACGGGACTTACCATTCGTATACGGAAAACCAACACAAGTTAGAGTATGAAGAAGGTGCTAAGGACTTTGAGGAAAATGATAACGAAGTTGAAGAAGGTGCTAACGACTTTGAGGAAAATGATAACGAAGTTGAGGAACGTGCTAAGGACTTTGAGGAAAATGATAACGAAATCGAGGAAGGTGTAATGCACTTTGAGGAGGGTGTTGACAAAGACGAAGGTGCTAACGAGGAAGGTATTGACACGGAAGAGGAATTAGTGTTTCAAAGTAAGGATGACAAAAATACCCGACTATATACCCGATCATATACCCGATTTTTTTAATTTATATTTTTATACCCGGGTATGGGTATGGGATTACCAATACCCGACCCGAACCCGACCCATTGCCATCCCTATTTCAAAGTGTTAAAAACATGGCTTAAAAACATACCATACTGTGGCACGTGTAAAATTGACGTCCGGGATTAGCTTCAGTCTAAGATGTTCTTAGTGCAGCCGTCCTACCACATTTGCAAACAACCATTGTGAATTTGTGATTGTGAAGATAGTGTATATTTCATTTGCAACTTCTGATACGTATACAAGCTTTAAAAAACAACTCGATAAGCCGCTCATTTGCAACTTCTGATACGTATACAAGCTTTAAAAAAACAACTTCTGCAACTTCTGGTACGGAATCTGACAACTTTTCCGGTTATACGCTTCGTGTAGCCCGATGAGCCCCGTATACACATACTTTTTCTGAAAAGTTGGCAGAAACATGTAACAACCCGACTTTTTGAAGTCAAAGTACAAGTCCAAGTCAAAGTCAAAGGAAGAAAAGATGGCTAAATGCGATCTGTCACTCCTTGCTTAATTATTGATTGTACTCCTTGACTTGTAATTGATACTCTAATTTAAGTTACTTTAGTTTTATTATGTGGAGTACATGCTAATCAATCACAGTTTAATCGCTATCGCATCGCAACTCGAATTACAGGTTATGGATATTGTTTTACGTGTGTGTGTGCTATCATGTGTTACTTGTGCATGTTTATGTTTATTTTGGGATGTTAATCGCAAACACAATCGCAACTCTATCGCAACACAATCTCATCGCGAACTCGAGATTTAAGGATTTCTTTTATGTTAGTTAGTAGTTAAGTTATTTGTGTAATTAATGGGTAATACTATTGCACCGCTTACTCGCAACGCATCGCAACGCTCAACGCACGAAACGTCGAAAACCAACTCACCAAACCCATCCGATCGAATGACCATTCGATCGAATGGTCATCCGTCTGGATGACCTGGATGACCATCCGATCGAATGGCCATCCGATCGAACCGCCTCCGATCCATTACTGCACACCGCCTCTTCTCCTCTCTTGCCTATAAATAACACCTGTCACATCACTGTTCATGTGATGTGACAGCTCTCGTTCGACCAACACATTCTAGCCCTATTTCCACTCAATTTCTCGTGATTCTTGTAAGTTTCTACCCCAAATCTTATACTTCTATCATCTACGCACACTTCTTCATCATTTTCACCATCAAATCTTAAATTTTCACCATGAAATCGACTGATTTGGACTGTTCTAGGGTTTTGTCATCATGGGTTCTCATGAACTTCAAAGTGTGACCTCATTCCACTAAGAACAACTCAGATCTAAAAGATTTCAACATGTTTAAACACTGATTTCACCTAAATCTAAACATTTTCAAACCAATTCAAGCTTCTTTCAACTCTTTTACACTCTTGCTCACAAGACCGATAGAATCCGAGCACGTTCAGACCTTCTAGACATACTCTTGTGAAGTGTCGGTTTAAGAATGGATTTCTATCAAAGAGACAACTGATTCACGGGTTGAACATGAATAACCGTCAAGAACAGCTAACTAAACGGACGGGGTGATTCCCATCCGATCGGGTGACTTGGATTTGATGGGGTTCCGTTGTTTAACACGTTGTCATACCGTCTCGGTACAACCTTAAGACTTTCCAAACTTAGCAACTTTTTACAAGTTTCTGAACGAACAGGTTGCTGAACGGACTACCGTCCGATCGGATTGCCATCCGATCGAACGACAATCTGCTCGGATGACTTGTGACACTCAGTGCTTGTGATATTTTTCCAACACTTAAACAATTTTCACAAAGTTTCAAAGGAGTTGATTTCAAACAAATCGCCATCCGAACGGACAGCCATCTGTCTAGATGACCATCCGGCCGGATGACCTGATTGGTAGAAACACTTCTTGTGTTATAAAATGTTACAATGAAAACTTCAAAGTCACATCATACACAAACACATCCATCCCAAACGAATGACGATCCGACCGAATGGCCATCCGACCGGATGACCATCCATCCGGATTGTCATCCGATCGGATGACCCTCCGTCACTTTATTCACTAGCATCGTTTTATGTACTGTTCATCGCTTACACTATCGTTCTGTAATCAGGCTAACTTTCCAGTCCTCCCTTCAATCCAAGAGAGTGTTTATTTACTAAACACAATCTGTGAGTATACTCGATCCCTTTTTGCTTTAAGCACTTTTGGGTGTTACATACGTTATCTATATTCAAATCACAATCGACACACAACGCAAACACTTTTATACGCTAACCACTCTGCATGTTATAAGTGTTACTCGATGAATGCTAGTATGTTATGTTTACACAGTGATTGTTGCCTGACACCTTAGCTGTAACGCCCTGCGTCCCTAAACTTTTAGCTATTGTTAATTTTAGCCCTTATATTGTGTGACTCTTGACACTTATGAGACTTGTGAATCTTGATGCTATGAAACTCGAATCTTATTAATACTTGATACTTGATTCTATGAAACTAGATTCTTGATACTTAACTCTAGACACTTGATTCTTGATACTTAATGCTATTCTAGATTCTAGATTCTTGATTCTTGATACTTGATTCTTGAGGTTTGATACTTGATTCTTGAGGCTTGATTCTTGATACTTGGTGCTTGACTCTTGAGACTCATGAAACTTGAGACTTGGTTGAACGAGAGACTGGAGACTTGACACTTATGTGAACTTGGAAACTTGGAAACTTTGGTGTTAATGATATAATCTTGTTATGTGATAATATTACACAATAATATGCAACGCAATGTTTAATCTAACTCTCAAAACGAACCAAAGATGGAAAAGTTGCAAAACGGATTGGACTATCCGAATGGACATCCGATCAGATGACCATCCGATTGGAGGGCCATTCGATCGAACAGCCATCCGATCCATTTGCCACACCGCCTTACGTCCTCTCTGACACTATAAATAGGACCTGTCACATCACTTCTCACTGATGTGACTGAGCCCTCCGATCCAGACGCACGCACTCCCATTCTTAAGCACTTTTCTTCCATTTCCCGGCGATTTTGGTATGTTTTACACCTGATTCTTGTACAACTTCAATCTACACACTATTCTCTACAAAATTCTTATTTGAAATCAGACCTTTCACCATGAAATCTCTAAGATTTGAGCTCTTGAGGATGACGTCATCATGGCGGTTTATACAAACAGCTGTGTGATGTCATTCCAGTCAAGATTATAGCTCAGATCTAAGGAATTTCATGTGTTTTTGCACCGAATCTTTACCAAATCAAGGTTTTTCAATCGATTTCATGTTTACCTTAAACTTTTACTTAAAAACGGTGGAATCCAGATCCAAATGGGCTGTAGACTTGATGGTTAGTCTGGAGTCGGCTTGGAAATTGAATATCACCAGAGAAAGTGACCGGAATGCGGATTCGGACATGAACATCGTCAAGAACAGAACCTGATTGGTCGGGGTTATTCCCATATGATCAGACAGGCTGAGCTTTGATGTGTTTCTCCATTGTCTCAATACGTGCCATGTCGTCATCAAACTCGAAACTTAGAAACTTTACAAGGTTGAGAAAGGAACAAGATCATTGCAGTCGAATGGCGATCCGATCGAACTGCCGTCCGATCGAACGGCCATCCGATCAAGCGACATGTGCCTTACAACCTTCAACACTTTAACTATTTCGAATCAGAAACTTTGAACTTTGAAACTCACACTTGATGGGTCATTCGACCGAACGGCCATCCTATCGAATGACTTGGTATCTTGCTACAATGAACACTTCAAAAGATAACATCTTGGAAATACACAATGTAGGAACGAATGACCATTCGATCGAATGGCCATCCGTCCGGATGACCATTTGATCGGATGGCGGTCCGTCATAACTCACAAGTCATCCGACCGGATGGCCATCCATCCTATCGAATGACTTGGTATCTTGCTACAATGAACACTTCAAAAGATAACATCTTGGAAATACACAATGTAGGAACGAATGACCATTCGATCGAATGGCCATCCGTCCGGATGACCATTTGATCGGATGGCGGTCCGTCATAACTCACAAGTCATCCGACCGGATGACCATCCGTTCGGATGGCCATCCGATCAGGTAACTGGTCCGACACGATGCTTATCTGTTAATATATAAACAGGCTAGTTCAGAGATCCCTTTGATCCAATCTATAGGTGCCGATAGTTAGCACCCACTGTGAGTATATACTCGATCCCTTTTGTTTTAAACTTTTGGGATGCAACATGTATTCTATGAAACTTGAAACTATTTGAAATCTAACTCTATCCTCGGTAAATGTGAAACTTGATACTTTTGGATTCTTGATTCTTTATGCTATGTGAACGTTTAATCCTTGTGTGTAGTTCCGCCTTAACAATAGTAGCGCTATAGGATGATGCACCTCCCATTATTCTCGGGGGTATTGTTTGGAGGATTCTATTTGCTTTCTTTGATTCTTAGGAAAGTGGTTAAAGCATCGGGACACTTGGGCTATCACTTGGACTGCGAATACTAGCATGGCTGAAACTATTTTATTGTTTACATGATGGATATGAGTCTTTTTAAACTATTATGCCATATACTCAAACTTGTATACTCGCCAGTACATTTTTGTACTGACTTTATTTTAATACATGTTGCAGGCTGATAGGATGCTATGATCAAGAAACGTGCTAGGATTGCTGCTAGAAACTCATCCTAGTTCATCTTAGAAACTTTGAAATAATGTTGGTGAATTTGTATTTGATACTTATGTTTCGGTTGGTGTTTGATTTTAGACAATGTTACCATGAAAACTTGATTAATCTATATCGAAATTATTAGTGTTATGGAAACTCATGAGCAATCTGAACGCTTAGTGCCGCGCCCCGATGTTTCCGCCATCAGTTGGGGTGTGACAGATTGGTATCAGAGCCATAACTATAGGGAATTCAGAAAAGTAGGAATGCTTTGCCTAGTCTATAGCTCTAGGAAACTTGACTCTTATCTGTTGTTTAAGACTTATGCATTCTACCGTATCTGCTTCCTAGCAACACATTTCCTGTTAAACTTACATGCCTTTCCTAAGGCTGACACAATACACACCTGGATACTTTGAAAACGCTGCTATGCGGTGTTTGTATTTTTGCACGAGATTTGCCCTCAAGTCAGGAGTGACATCCGAACCTTGATGGGAAATTTTCGTATTATGTTCTAGTGGGTCTTGTCTTTTGATAAGCACTGACACTATTAGCGTACGATGTTGTCAAGATAGAGGTGAAACTCATACCTTGGTGACTAGTCCCATTCTCATTGATTTTTATGTCTCGCCAAAGTCTCGAAATTCCCAATCAATTAGGAACGTGAAATGACCAAAAAGGGCGAATATCATAGGCCTAACATCGATGATGTATTTGTCTAAGTAAGTCAAGACACGTTGTCTCAATTCGAAAGGGGTTCGATTCACTTTGGTTAGTCACCGTTCCTCTACCCGGAAAAATCCTATGTTTTATGAGCCTATCTTTTATGTTATCACGAATTTCATGTGTGGTTTAACTTGATTCTTCGTTATTTTAAGACTTTTTACACAAATCGCACGTATGTCCGCAATCTAAAACTCTAATCATAATCTCTTAGATCAAACTAAATTTACGAAGCTTTATTCATCATGTTAATCTACATGGGAATCTTGATCGACTATGATACTATGTGAAGTTATCTGAGGAATCTATGTGTTATTCTGGTTGTGAAGCACCAAATGTAACATGGCCCTCAAATACGAGACAGAAGTGACATGTCTGAAACATGGTGGATACGTTGCTGGTACTTCCTATATATAAGTGTTTCCGACATGTTACCAACTTTCGTACCACGTGCCATGTGAAACTTAGTACTTTGTAGACCGGTGATGAGAATGTTGAACTCTAAGCTATGAGAAACTACTTGTGTAATCTATGTGAAATCTATGTGTGATCTACTTGTACTCTAGTGTGAATATGTTGTTTTGGGAACAAAATACGAAACGTAGCCTAGCGCAGAAGACGAGGCGGTCGTGGCATGTCCGAAACATGGTGGATACGCCGCTGGAACTTCCTATATATAAGTGTTTCTGGCACGTTACCGAACCTTCGTACCACGCGCTAGGTGAAGTTCGTAGTTTTGCGGACTCCAGTTGAAGTTGTTAAAGCTATTTGGTTAATCTATGTGAAAGCCTTGTGAGAATAATTGAAGTTAATGTTATGGTTGGCAAAGCATGACACCGATGACGAGACGGACGTGGCATGATTGAAGCATGGTGGATACGCCGCTGGTACTTCCTATATATAAGTGCTTCCATCATGTTGCTGAACTTTCGTAGCACGTGCCGTGTTCGTTGTTTTGTGGATTATGGCGAGATGGTTGAACAATAATCTTCGTGAATCTATTTGGGTTAATATACGTATGTATGATGATGATGATGAGTGTGTTATTATGCTTGGCAATTGCGACACATAACATGACATCGAATACGAGGGGGAAGCAATGTGCCCGAAGCATGGTGGATACGCCGCTGGTACTTCCTATATATAAGTGTTTCTGACATGTTGCCAAACTTCGTACAACGTGCCATACGAAGGTCGTGGGTTTACGGTGTTGAATCTATTGAAATCTATTTGAAACTAAAACTCAAATCTTTAAACTACCTGAAACTTGTTGAATCTTGAGTCTTAATCTATCATGTGTGAATCTATATACTGTGAGACTTTGAGATCTAGACTTATACGATCCTCTTATTGGATCTTTAGATGTCTTCTCGTAAGCTATCCGACATTCTCAAGAGGTACATGGAGAAGTCTCAGAAAAAGATGATGTCCTTCATGGCCGCCTAGATCGCTCAAGTCGTGCCAAAGATCGTCTCTGAGATCCAGGGATCGAACACTCCACCCTCTTCTGTTAACTCTAAGACAGAGAAAGTAAAGTCTATGAAGTTCAACTACAAACACTTTGTCTCTTGCAACCCTAAGCCTTTCACGGGCAGTTATGGGGTGACTGCTATACTGGAATGGTTTGACAGCATCGAGGTTACCTTCATTAACAGCGAGTGCTCAGAGCATCTAAAGACAAGGAGTGCAACGGGAATGTTTCAAGGCAGAGCTCTAGAGTGGTGGTCGAATGAGAGAAACATCCATTCTAATGAAGAAGCCTATGCTCTTCCATGGGCTGAGGTGTGAGAATTGGTGATGCTTGAATTCTGCCCTCCCATGAACAACTGAAGCTTGAAGAAGAGTTCTGGCATTTGAAGCAGATTGGTGATGACAATCTGGCTTATACTACCCGTTTTAAACAACTCAGCCAAATTGGGCCTCACTTGGTTTCTACTCCTAAATGCATGATAACCAAGTACATCAATGGATTACCTCCTGCTATGCGAGATTCGATTCAAGCAGCTCGGCTCGAGACAATTGAAGAAGTTTATCGCTGGCAGCAAGTTTGAACACCAATCGAGTACGTGATAAACAGTTCGGAAACTCTGCCCCTTCGTAAACAGCGAATCAAGTTACCCAGCAGCCTAGTGGCAGTAGAAACATGAAGAGGAAGTCTCAAGGTTTAGGGTGCAATGCGATTGTCCCTGTTGCAAACCCTACTGCTACGCCCGCTCCTGTTGCTGCTGTTCCAAACCCTCCTGCTCCTGAAATCAAAAAGTAGTACACTGGGCCTCATCCTAAGTGTGTAACTTGCAACTTTCATCACCCTGCTACTTATACTTATGCTTGTCGTTTGTGTACCAACTGCAATCGCTACGGTCACACGACTCCTTATTGCCGTCAAGTTAACCCGGCCCAACCAGCTCGGCAAGCCCCAGTTCAGGCAACTCTACCAGCCCTCCCGGCTCCTCAACAGAACCCAAGGCCAGTTAATACTGTTCGTGCATGCTACAAGTGTGGAGATAGTACTCAGCTCCGTAATCAGTGTCCTCAGCTGAACCAGGACCAACAGCCAGCCGCTCGTGGACGAGCGTTCAATCTTAATTCTAATCAGGCGCGCAACGACAATGACGTCGTCAATGGTACGTTCCTCGTCAATAATCTTTACGCTTTAATACTATTTGATACTGGTGCCGACAGAAGCTTTGTGTCCATAGAATTTGAATCTTTTTTAAATTGTGCATGCTCGAAACTACCTAAGTCATTCTCTGTTGAGGTTTCTAATGGCAAGTCTATTCTAGTTGATTCTATTCTCAGTGGTTGTTCCTTGACCCTTAACGACCAAGTTTTTGCTATTGATCTCATACCCATGCAATTGGGTAGCTTTGACGT
Source organism: Helianthus tuberosus (assembly GCA_030545235.1). Classification (NCBI taxonomy): domain Eukaryota; kingdom Viridiplantae; phylum Streptophyta; class Magnoliopsida; order Asterales; family Asteraceae; genus Helianthus; species Helianthus tuberosus. The sequence continues at coordinate 77,997,213 of CM060417.1, read as the reverse complement.
CATAATCGGCATGGATTGGTTGTGTAAGAATCATGCTGAGATTGTTTGTCACGAGAAGTTTGTTCGTCTACCTCTTCCGTCCGGTGATATCTTACACGTCTATGGAGACCGACCTTCTAAAGGATTGAAGTTGATGTCATGCACTCAAGCTAACAGATGCTTGCGTAAACAGAACCTTGCCTTCGTGGCCTACGTGGTGGAACAAAAGGGCAAGGGAAAGAACATAAGCGACGTTCCAGTAGTGTGTGATTTCCCTGACGTCTTTCCTGAAGATCTACCTGGTCTTCCTCCTCCTAGATCTGTTGATTTTCGTATTGATCTCATACCTGGCGCGACTCATGTCGCCAAGGCCCCTTACCGACTTCCACCTTCCGAGATGCAAGAGCTATCTAGTCAATTGCAAGAATTGCTCGACAAAGGATTTTATTCATCCAAGTACCTCTCCGTGGGGTGTTCCTGTGCTATTCGTCAAGAAGAAAGATGGTTAATTTCGTATGTGTATCGACTACCGTTGTCACACCCCAACCGATGACGGAAACATCGGGGCGTGGCACTGAGCGAAACAGATTGTCCAGAAGTTTCCATAACAACTATGATTACCAATTATTTGAAGCATCACGTCCCATACCAGCACGTACACAGTGTGAAATGAAACACGTTAGTTATCGACATGAACCTATCGATACCAATGACTGCGGGTTGACTGCCCAAGGCAGTTCGTAATACACACTCACCACTGTGAGCCATGTAACAAATTGTCCTTAACAACCACTGAGTGAACAGGTGCTGAGTCCAAACTATAGTACTATCGTTGCTAAGGCAGGTAAACAGCATTCCATGTGTAAACATAACAAACAAGCATTCATTAAGTCACGTATAACATGCGGTAACGGTTAGCGTTAAAGTATTGCATAGTGTGTTTGATGTGATTTAGACTAAGTAACGTATGTAACACCCAAAAGTGCGTAAAGCAAAAAGGGTTCGAGTATACTCACAGCGATGATGGATTGAAGGGAGCGCTAGAGAGTAAGATTGGCTTAATCAGAACGATAGCACAAAAGATAAGCAGCGCGTAAAATAGTGCAAGGTGTCAGTGGATCGGACGGTAATCCGATCGGGTGGCATGTCGATCAGATGACAATCCGTTCGGGTGGTTGCCCGATCGGGTGGCCACTCGATTGGATTGTCATCTCGTTTGGGATGGATGTGTTTGTGTATGATGGCTTGTCTTTTGAAGTTTTCGTTGTAGTATTTTGAAAACAGAGAAGTATCTCTATCTTTCAGGTCGGCCGATCGAACGGCTGTTCGATCGGACAGCAATCCGATTGGCGAGGCTTCTCAGGTTGAGAACAAGTTCACTGAAGGACGGTCACTTGATCAGATGGCTATCCGATCGGGTGGCAATCTGTTCGGATTGAACATGTTGAAAAATTGTTTAAGTGTTTGAAGTCAAACATCACATGGTAGGGAGGTAATCCGATCGGGTGGCAATCCGATCTGACGGCAATCCGTTCAATGTTCAAAACCTCAAATGTTGAAAAAAAAGTTAAGTGTGGGACCCAAGGTGCACTCCGATCGGGTGGCAGTCCGGTCGGACGGTAATCCGATCGGACGGCAATTCGTCCCAGTTGACCTGATCATCTTCTTCCTTGGTTGTTTTGACAGTTTGAAGTTTTCTCGAGACTGTTTGATAACGTGCTAAACAATAGAAACCTCGTCAAGACTTAGTCACCCGATCGGACAGGAATCACCCAAGTCCGACCAGTTAACTGTTTGAGACGGTGTTTCATGTTTAACCTGAAATTAGTAACCTTGTGGATAGAATCCAGATCTTGAACCAACGCATCCACAAGACAGAGTAGAAGATTAGAACAAGCTCCGATTCCATCGGTTTTGAGTGAATTGAGTGTAAAAGAGTTGAAAGAAGGTCGGAAAACCATCTTTCAATCCTTTTCATCATGAATATGTTCAGATCTATGAAAGATCTTTGTTTATTTATGTGGAAATCATTCAGATCTAAGTTGTTCTTGGTGGATTGAAGCCAAAACACGAAGTTCATAAGAACACCATGATGACATCATCCTAGAACACCTCAAATCTAGTGATTTCACGGTTAAAAGTTAAGATTCAAAAGATAGAAAGGTGTAGGAGTGCGTGTAGATTAAGAAAGTACAAGGTTTAGGTGGAAAACTTACAAGAATCGTGAGAAATCTAAAGAAATAGCGGCTGGAGCGAGTGGAGAGGGAGAGAGCTGTCAACATCAAGTGATGTTGACATATGAGGGTATTTATAGGGTTTCCATAAAAGGAAAGGGGAGCAAGTGGCTGGTCGATCGAGTGGCAGCTCGATCGGGTGGCAGCTCGATCGAGTGGCAACTCCATCGGGTGGCAGCCCAATCGGGTGGCAACTCGGTCGGCTGGCCACTCGATTCGAGTGCTTGGTGCGATGAGTTTTGCGATTTCGATTCGCGTGTTGAGCGTCGCGGTGCGATAGAGTTTCCTATTCAAAATACTTTTAATCCCAACTACTATATCAACATATAATCATCCTAATTTAACGTTCGATTAGCGTTTGGGATTTAGTTTCGATTGCGTTTCGATTAATCGCCACAACAACAACATAAATAAACATGCACAAGTAACACATAAGGCACACACACACGTAAGAACAATAACCAGAACACGTAATTCGTGTTGCGAGTGCGATTGTGATAAGCGATAAAGCGATTAAACATGTGATAAATATCGATAAATAGCGTTTAAACCTCGATTATTAACAAATACTCCACATAATACAACTAACGTAAAAGCATAAAAAGACTATCTACAAGTAAAAGAAGTCAAAACAGGAATTGAGCAAGGAGTGACAGATCGCAATTAGCAATTTTGTCTCCCTTTAACTTCAATCTTGACTTTGACTTTGACTTTCGAAACACGGGGTGTTACAGCCTCCCCTAGTTGAGGGAATTTCGTCCCGAAATTAGGCCGAAGCCGTAACAAACAACTGTGGGTACTTCGCCTTCATGTCGCTTTCGAGTTCCCAAGTGAACTCTGCTCCTCGTTTGCCTTCCCATCGAACCTTCACAATGGGAATGCGCGAGCGTCTGAGCTGCTTGGTTTGGCGGTCCATGATCTCGACAGGCTTCTCCATGAAGTGTAGTGTTTCGTTTACTTGGAGATCTTCTAGAGGTACAAACAAATCATGCTCAGCCAGGAACTTTCTAAGGTTTGAAACATGGAAAGTCGGGTGGACGTTGCTAAATTCCTCCGGTAGTTCGAGTCTGTAGGCCACTTTTCCGATCCTTTCCAAAATCTTAAAAGGTCCAACACATCGAGGCGCTAGTTTCCCTTTCTTGCCGAATCTGACCACACCCTTCCAAGGTGATACCTTTAGGAGTACGTAGTCGCCAACGTCAAATTCAAGGGGCTTGCGTCGTCTATCGGCGTAACTTTTCTGACGACTCTGAGCTTTCCGCAGATTGTGTCGAATTTGGAGGATTTTGTCAGTCGTTTCTTGCAATAGCTCAGGACCGGTTAATTACGAGTGACCGATCTCGTGCCATACAATAGGTGATCAACATTTTCTTTCATATAAAGCCTCAAACGGTGCCATTTGAATGCTGGAATTATAACTGTTATTATACAAGAATTCGACTAACGACAGGAAAGCGTCCCAATTACCACCGAAATCTATGACACACGAACGGAGCATGTCTTCAAGGGTACGAATCGTTCTCTCAGTCTGACCATCGGTTTGGGGATGAAATGCAGTACATAGATTAAGGGTAGTACCGAGTGCAGTTTGGAACGTTTCCCATAGACGCGAGGTAAACCGAGCATCACGGTCAGAGATGATGTCGCGAGGCATCCCATGTCGACAAATGATCTCATCGGTGTAGATCCGGGCTAATCTTTCTACCTTGTAGTCTTCTCGTATTGGCAGAAAATGAGCAGATTTGGTCAAACGGTCAATGACAACCCAGATGCTGTCGTGACTTGATGGCGTGCGCGGAAGCTTCGTTATGAAGTCCATAGCTATACTTTCCCACTTCCACATAGGGATCGGGGGTTGTTCGAGTAAGCCAGAGGGTCTTTGGTGTTAAGCCTTGACTTTCGAGCAAGTCAGGCACTTCCCAACATAGAGAGCGATATCCCTTTTCATGCCCGGCCACCAGTACTTTTAGCGAAGGTCCTGGTACATTTTATCGGCACCGGGATGAATAGAATACCGAGATTTGTGGGCTTCGTCCATCAAAATCTGTCATAAATTGGTCCGTTTAGGGATCCAAATTCGGTCCAGATAATGGAATATCCCATTCGACTTATTCACTAGCTGGGCTCCATTGTGATAGATCCTTTCTTTCTTCAAGGTGCGTTCATTAAAACAGGTATGTTGGGCTTCGCGGATGAGGGATTCGAGATCGTATTGGGCTTGAATATTACGGGCACTGTGCAAATAACTTCGTCGGCTTAGAGCATCGACAACGACATTTGCTTTGCCTGGGTGATAACGAATCTCACAGTCGTAATCATTGAGAAGTTCTACCCATCGGCGTTGACGCATATTAAGTTCCTTCTGGTCAAAGATATGTTGTATACTTCGTCGGCGTTGACGCATAACGAATCTCCTATGATCGGTGAAGATCGTACACTTGGTACCATACAGGTAGTGTCCCTAAATCTTTAACGCAAAAACAACTGCGCCTAGCTCGATGTCATGGGTTGTATAGTTCTTCTCGTGGATCTTGAGCTGACGAGATGCGTAAGCGATAACCTTGTCTCATTGCATGAGAACACAACCAAGACCAAGGTTCGAGGCATCACAATAGATGATAAAGTCGTCGTTTCCGTCGGGTAAAGTGAGGACGGGAGCATTGCAAAGCATATGCTTAAGGGTTTGGAAAGCAGACTCTTGTTTGGTTCCCCAAACAAAAGGCTTGTCTTTATGCGTGTGGGAGGTAAGCGGCACAGCGATTTTGGAGAACCCTTCGATAAATCGACGATAATAGCCCGCTAGTCCGAGAAAAGAACGGACTTCAGACGGGTTCTTCGGCGTAACCCAACTCTTAACTGCTTCAATCTTCGCGGGATCGACGTGAATACCTTGACTATTGACAATGTGACCGAGGAATTGAACGTCCTCCAGCCAAAATTCGCACTTGGAGAACTTGGCATGGAGTCGATTCCCTTGGAGTAGCTCGAGAACCAAACGTAGATGTTGCGCGTGTTCGGCTTTCGATTTTGAATAGATCAGGATATCATCGATGAACACGATGATGAAGCGGTCAAGAAATGGTTTACACACGCGATTCATCAGATCCATGAAAACCGCGGGTGTGTTGGTTAAACCAAAAGGCATAACAACGAACTCATAATGGCTGTAATGAGTGCGGAATGCGGTTTTGGGTATATCCTCCTCTTGAATGCGTAGCTGGTGATAGCCTGAGCGTAGATCGATCTTTGAGAAACACGTCGCACCTTGTAGCTGGTCAAACAAATCATCAATTCGAGGTAGGGGATAGTGATTCTTGATAGTCAACTTATTCAATTCCCGATAGTCGATGCACATCCTGAACGACCCATCCTTCTTTTTGACGAAGAGGACTGGTGCACCCCATGGAGAGGTGCTCGGGCGAATGAAGCCTTTATCAAGCAGTTCTTGGAGCTGACTCGAGAGTTCACGCATTTCGGACGGAGCGAGTCGATAAGGAGCTCTAGCAATAGGGTTGGCTCCAGGAATGAGGTCAATACGAAAGTCGATATCACGACTGGGCGGAAGGCCAGGAAGATCATCAGGAAATACATCAAGAAATTCACGAACCACAAGAACGTCTTTCACTTCCGTCTTTCCTTTCTTTTCCTTCTCCGCTACTACGATGTTAGCCAAGAAAGCTCTGTATTCCTTGCAGAGATACTTGCTAACTTGGACACATGATATGAGTTTAAGACCGTTCGAAGCAGTTTCACCATAAACATATAATACATCACCATTCGCAAGCGAGAATCGAATCATCTTATCAAAGCACACAACTTCAGCATGGTTTTCACGAAGAAAGTCCATGCCTACTATGATGTCAAAACTTCCGAGCTGCATCGGAATGAGATCAATCGGAAAGATGTGATTGTTGAGTTCAAGAGTACAATCACGAAGAATAGAATTGACGACGACAGTTCTTCCGGTGGCAACTTCGACATCGAACATCGAACATCGAACATCGAGGGGAGATGGGAGCGCTTACGATTAAGGAGCTTCTCGAATTCAAACGGCACAAAACAGTTATCGGCTCCAGTATCAAACAAACACGAAGCATAAATACCATTCACAAGGAACGTACCATTAACCACGTTGTTTTCGGCCTGGGCTTGGTGCGCATTGATGTTGAAAGTTCTGGTACGGGAGGCTTATTGCTGTTGCTAATGAGGCTGTTGTTGCTGCTGCTGTTGCTGAGGCTGCTGCTGCTGGGGCTCTTGTTTCACAACCCTGTTCGGGCACATGTTCGGGAAGTGGTTTGGATCACCACACGCGAAGCAGACTCTGGCGTTGACCACGGGTGCCTGAGCCGCTTGTTGGCCTTGGGGAGCTGGAAGTAGAGCTTGATGAGTAGTAGCTTGAGCTGGTGCTTGTCGAGGACCAGTACGACAATTAGCGGTAAAATGGCCGTACATGTTGCAATGAACACAAAATCTGCACGCGATCCCCACTGGGTGATGATAGGTGCAAGTTAGGAAAGCAGGATGAGGACCAGTGTAAGCACGCTTTACCGGCGGTGCTTGAGTTACTGGTGCTGGAGCTGATCGGTGCTGAGGTTGCTGCTGAGCCGGTACAGCTTGAAGTGGGGCAGCATTGGTAGTGACAACATAGTTCTTGTTGCTGGAGTTGCTGTTTTTCTTCCTCTTGCGACGAGAGGCCTTTGAAGACTGAGGGGTGGGGGCGGTTTCAGCGGTTGGTGCGGTGGTAGTAGCTTGATTCAAGTTTTTCGAAGCTTTATCCCAAAAACTAGCTTTGACTCGCTTGTCGTTGATTTCAGCGGCAAGCAGGTAGGTTTCCTCGATTGTTGCTAGCTTTGAGGCATGCACAAAATCTGCAACACAATCCGGCAGAGCTCGGATATACTTCTTGATCGTCAAGTCAGCAGTCTTGACTTGATCAGGACAGATAATACTAAGCTGCTTGAAGCGAGCACTTAGAGCAGCGTTGTCACCATCTTTCTGTTTGATATGCCAGAATTCGTCCTCCAACTTTTGGCGCTCATAGGGAGGGCAGAACTCTTCGAGCATAACGTTCTTCAACTCATCCCATGACAGACCATAAGCTGCGTCGTTTCCGCGCTTGTTCCTCTCGGCCGTCCACCAGTCTAAAGCGCAGGACTGGAAAATGCCGGTAGCATTCAGAGTGTGGAGATTGTTAGGACATCCACTCTGACGCAGGGTGACCTCAATCGAATCGAACCATTGAAATAAAGTCGTAGGGCCATCTTCGCCAGTGAATTCTTTCGGTCCGCAAGCTTTAAACTGCTTGACGCTGAAAGCAGCTTTGGGGGTTTTAGTCCTGGACTCTTCGGACGATTTGCTCATATTCTCGTATAGTTCACTAACGATCTGAGGAACAGCCTTTGCCATTTGCTTGGCGACGAGAGCAGCAAGGCGTTTGTCTTTCTGGTTTTGGCGAGCAGCGCGCGAGTGACGGGATCTAGATGACGACATTGTCGGCATCAGACATCGCCATAGGACTCAAACACAGTATAATCGAATCTCACCTCACACGCCTAGCATTACTAAATCTCAGGAACACGTATAATCACATTACCACATAGTTACGTAATCACAGATTTACATAAGGACAGAAGCGCATAAGCACGTAAGGCACAGAAGCATATAAGCACGTAATTCACCTAGAAGCACACAGAGGCAGTCAGAATATAGAAACCTATCATTCAAAGTCCATGCACATTCGAAAAAATGCGATAGAGATTAGCGAATACATAGCGAGCAACATGGCGTACGGTGGTTCCACAAATAGTACCGATTTGTTAGCGTATTGAGATAGATGTGCAGTGCGAGTCATGCATGTCGATTAAAGCGATAAGTGAATAAATCATCAAAAATCATAACACATAAACAGATAAAATCACATAAAACATATAAAATCCACATAAAATTGACAAATATCAGAGTCGACAGTAGCGATCTCATAATCGAAACACATAAAAATCGAGAAATATATTGTCTTGGTTAGATAGACGTCGACTACCCAAAGTGGTTCAACTATTCCCAAGGACCATTGGTACACACTTTGACCTTCAAGACTATGCTCTCACCTCGATTGTGGGCGAATGTCACGCATTCTTCCAGTTTTAGTGTGAATTCAAGTCGTTGGAGTCCGTCAAGACTTTGCTGAGAGTTTTGTAAAACCAAACTAGAGATCAGAATAAGTCGTCAAGGTTCGGGTTTCACCCCTGACTTAACAACTTTGTTCCTGTTTTTGATAAAATAAGGAGGAGTTATGCGTCAAAGTATGGATTTCACTCCTGATTCAAAGCAAATTCTCCTGTTTATAGGTAAAAATACGGGTCGAACAAGCAACTTAGACGAGAGTTTGCGGTTTTCACACCTAATCTCGACCTAATCGCTCGTTCATCTTTGAAAATTAGAGTGCAGTGATAGTGTAGCAAAAGCGAGAATAGCGAGATATAGCAAGTAAGCTCGTGCAAAACCCCTACAGGGTGTGCACAAGTCGGTCTGTTGGTTCCAAACTATAGACTAGGTCGTTTCTAAGACATTGACCCGGACTAGGTCGAGTCTTGCCTAATTCCCTATAGTTATGGCTCCGATACCAATCTGTCACACCCCAACCGATGGCGGAAACATCGGGGCATGGCACTGAGCGAAACAGATTGTCCAGAAGTTTCCATAACAACTATGATTACCAATTATTTGAAGCATCACGTCCCATACCATGACATAAAAAGTAATATAATTATTACAGACAAAATCTAGTCGAATTGTTCTATTCCGACAACTCAGATTTTAAATACAGACAATTCTTTTATTTGTTTCTAGACCTTTCCTAGCCTCAATTTCACAGCAAGCCAAGCATTTAAACATCTTAAGCACCTGTCACATACGTTAAAGTAAAAGTCAATACACATCATGTAAAGGTGAGCATACAAGTTTAATAGATATAATAGAGTTCGAAATCGATCACGCATAACCAGCACGTACACAGTGTGAAATGAAGCAAGTTAGTTATCGACATGAACCTATCGATACCAATGACTGCGGGTTGACTGCCCAAGGCAGTTCGTAATACACACTCACCACTGTGAGCCATGTAACAAATTGTCCTTAACAACCCCTGAGTGAACAGGTGCTGAGTCCAAACTATAGTACTATCGTTGCTAAGGCAGGTAGACAGCATCCCATGTGTAAACATAACAAACAAGCATCCATTAAGTCACGTATAACATGCGGTAACGGTTAGCGTTAAAGTATTGCGTAGTGTGTTTGATAAGATTTAGAATAAGTAACGTATGTAACACCCAAAAGTGCGTAAAGCAAAAAGGGTTCGAGTATACTCACAACGATGATGGATTGAAGGGAGCGCTAGAGAGTAAGATTGGCCTGATCAGAACGATAGCACAAAAGATAAGCGGCGCATAAAATAGTGCAAGATCGGGTGGCCACTCGATTGGATTGTCATCTCGTTTGGGATGGATGTGTTTGTGTATAATGGCTTGTCTTTTGAAGTTTTCGTTGTTGCATTTTGAAAACAGAGAAGAATCTCTACCTTTCAGGTCGGTCGATCGAACGGCTGTTCGATCGGACAGCAATTCGATTGGCGAGGCTTCTCAGGTTGAGAACAAGTTCACTGCAGGACGGTCACTCAATCGGATGGCTATCCGATCGGGTCGCAATCCGTTCGGATTGAACATGTTGAAAAATTGTTTAAGTGTTTGAAGTCAAACATCACATGGTCGGGCGGTAATCCGATCGGGTGGCAATCCGATCGGACGGCAATCCGTTCAATGTTCAAAACCTCAAATGTTGAAATAAAAGTTAAGTGTGGGACCCAAGGTGCAATCCGATCGGGTGGCAGTCTGGTCAGGACAGCAATCCGATCGGACGACAATCCATCCCAGTTGACCTGATCTACTTCTTCCTTGGTTGTTTTGACAGTTTGAAGTTTTCTCGAGACTGTTTGATAACGTGCTAAACAACAGAAACCTCGTCAAGACTTAGTGAGCCGATCGGACAGGAATCACCCTAGTCCGACCAGTTAACTGTTCGAGACGGTGTTTCATGTTTAACCCGAAATCAGTAACCTCATGGACAGAATCCAAATATTGAACCAACACATCCACAAGACAGAGTAGAAGATTAGAACAAGCTCCGATTCCATCGGTTTTGAGTGCATTGAGTGTAAAGGAGTTGAAAGAAGTTCGGAAAACCATCTTTCAATCCTTTTCATCATGAATATGTTCAGATCTATGAAAGATCTTTGTTTATTTGTGTGGAAATCGTTCAGATGTAAGTTGTTCTTGGTGGATTGAAGCCAAAACACGAAGTTCATAAGAACACCATGATGACATCATCCTAGAACACCTCAAATCTAGTGATTTCATGGTTAAAAGTTAATATTCAAAAGATAGAAAGGTGTAGGAGTGCGTGTAGATTAAGAAAGTACAAGCTTTAGGTGGAAAACTTACAAGAATCACGAGAAATCTGAAGAAATAGCGGCTGGAGCGAGTGGAGAGGGAGAGAGCTGTCAACATCAAGTGATGTTGACATATGAGGGTATTTATAGGGTTTCCATAAAAGGAAAGGGGAGCAAGTGGCTGGTCGATCGAGTTGCAGCTCGATCGGGTGGCAGCTCGATCGAGTGGCAGTTCGATCGAGTGGCAACTCGAACGGGTGGCAGCCCGATCTGGTGGCAACTCGGTCCGCTGGCCACTCGATTCGAGTGCTTGGCGCGATGAGTTTTGCGATTTCGATTCGCGTGTTGAGCGTCGCGATGCGATAGAGTTTCCTATTCAAATTACTTTTAATCCCAACTACTATATCAACATATAATCATCCTAATTTAACGTTCGTTTAGCGTTTGCGATTCGATTGCGATTGAGTTTCGATTACGTTTCGATTAATCACCACAATAACAACATAAATAAACATGAACAAGTACACATAAGGCACACACACACGTAAGAACAATAACCAGAATGCATAATTCGAGTTGCGAGTGCGATTGCGATAAGCGATAAAGCGATTAAACATGCGGTAAATATCGATAAATAGCATTTAAACCTCGATCATTAGCAAATACTCCACATAATACAACTAGCGTAAAAGAATAAAAAGACTATCTACAAGTCAAAGAAGTCAAAACAGGAATTGAGCAAGGAGTGACAGATCGCAATTAGCAATCTTGTCTCCCTTTGACTTCAATATTGACTTTGACTTTCGAAACATGGGGTGTTACAACCGTGAACTTAATAAGCTTACCGTTAAGAATCATTATCCTCTCCCTCGTATTGATGATCTATTTGACGAACTACAAGGCGCGTCCTGTTTCTCGAAAATCAACTTTCGATCTGGCTATCATCAGCTCCGTGTTCTCAAAGATGATGTTCCCAAAACCGCATTTCATACTCGTTATGGGCACTACGAGTTCGTGGTCATGCCTTTTGGCCTGACCAACGCACCCGCCGTTTTCATGGATCTTGTGAATCGTGTTTGTAAACCTTATCTGGATCGTTTTGTGATAGTCTTTATTGATGATTTTCTCATTTATTCTAAAACTAAGGCTGATCATGCTCGTCATTTACGTCTTATGCTCAATCTTCTACGTGGTGAACGCTTATATGCTAAATTTTCTAAGTGTGAGTTTTGGATTAATGAAGTGCAATTTCTGGGTCACGTTGTTAGTAAGCATGGTATCCATGTTGACCCTTCTAAAATCGAAGTTGTGAAGAACTGGAGTATGCCTAAATTTGCATCTGAGATTCGTTCTTTCCAAGGATTGGCGGGTTATTACCGTCGATTTATATCGGACTTTTCTAAGATCGCCGTTCCTCTTACTTCGTTGACTCAAAAAGAGAAACCTTTTGCTTGGGGTCCCGAGCAAGAGGAATCTTTTCAGACTCTTGAGACCCTTTTGTGTAACGCTCCTGTTCTTACCCTCCCTGATGGGAATGATGACTTCCTGGTATATTGCGATGCCTCGAACTGTGGCTTGGGCTGTGTGCTCATGTAATGGGACAAGGTTATTGCTTATGCCTCTCGTCAACTCAAGATACATGAGAAAAACTATACTACTCACGATCTCGAGCTTGGTACAGTTGTGTTTGTGTTAAAGATTTGGCGACACTATCTGTATGGAACTATGTGTGTGGTTTTCACTGACCATAAGAGCCTTCAACATATCTTTAACCAGAAGGAACTGAACATGCGACAGAGACGTTGGGTGGAATTGCTTAACGACTGCAACTGCAAAATTCGCTATCATCCGGGCAAGGCGAATGTAGTGGCCGATGCTCTTAGTCGTAAGACTCATATAAATACTATTCGTTGTTATCATAACTCTAGTGAACTTCATACTTGTATTCGTGAAGCTCAATATTCGTCAGCAAATGAAGGAAGTCTGGAAGTGGAAATACAAGGCGCTAAAATTGATCAACTTGAAACAAAGTCGGATGGACTTCAATACTACATCAATCGCATCTGGGTACCGGATCGCGATAACCATCGTGAGCTCATTATGAATGAGGCCCACCAGTCTCAATACTCTATCCATCCTGGTGCCGATAAGTTGTACCATGATTTGTGTACGACCTATTGGTGGCCTGGCATGAAGAAGGATATCGCTGCCTATGTCTCGAAGTGCCTCACCTATTTAAAAGTGAAGGCTGAACATCAACGTCCTTCAGGTCTCCTTGAACAACCTGAAATCCCTGTTTCGAAATGGGATAGCCTCGCTATGGACTTTATAACTAAACTACCCCGTACATCTGCCGGTCATGATAGTATATGGGTAATCATTGACCGTTTGACCAAATCAGCCCACTTTCTTCGACACGTGAAGACTTCAAAGTGGAGAAACTTGCTCGAATCTATACCGATGAAATCATATGTCGTCATGGTATACCCATTGACATTATCTCCGACCGCGATGGTCGATTCACTTCACGTCTTTGGCAAACTTTCCAGTCTGCAATGGGTTCTATTTTGAATCTTAGCATAGCATTTCATCCTCAAACGGATGGACAGACTGAGCGCACTATACAAACCCTAGAGGATATGCTCCGCTCTTGTGTTACCGAATTTGGTGGTAATTGGGATGTACATTTACCATTGATTGAGTTCTCGTACAACAACAACTATCATTCCAGTATTTAGATGGTTCCTTTCAAAGCTTTATATGGTCGCAAGTGCCGATCTCCTCTCAGTTGGCATGAGATTGGTGACAAGCAACTTACTGGCCATGAGATCATTCAAGAGACGACGGATAAGATTCTTCAAATCCACGAAAACTTGATCAAGGGTAGGAGCAGACAAAAGAGCTACGCTGATAAAAGGCGTAAGCCCCTGGAATTTGGTGTTGGGGATTGAATACTGCTCAAGGTATCTCCCTGGAAGGGAGTGGTTCGTTTTGGTAAGAAGGGAAAGCTCGCCCCTCGCTATGTGGGTCCTTTCACGATACTCGAAAGGATTGGTAAGGTGGCGTACCGACTCGACCTGCCACAAGAACTTAAAAGTGTACATCCGGTATTCCACGTATCTAATCTCAGAAAGTGTTTAGCCAATGAGGAACTTCAGGTTCCCATCAAAGACTTGCAAGTAAACCAAACCTTACATTTTGTGGAGAAACTAGTCGAAATTATGGACCAAGGTGTCAAGCGATTGAGGCGCAACAAAATTCCCATAGTTAAGGTACGATGGGAAGGCAAGCGTGGCGCTGAATTCACTTGGGAACTCAAGAGTGAAATGAAGACCAAATATCCGTAGCTCTTCGAGAAGTCTTCCTCTTAGATTTCGGGGACGAAATCTCCTAAAGGAGGGGAGACTGTAACGCCCTGCGTCCCTAAACTTTTAGCTATTGTCAATTTTAGCCCTTATACTGTGTGACTCTTGACACTTATGAGACTTGTGAATCTTGATGCTATGAAACTCGAATCTTATTAATACTTGATACTTAATTCTATGAAACTAGATTCTTGATACTGAACTCTAGACACTTGATTCTTGATACTTAATGCTATTGTAGATTCTAGATTCTTGATACTTGATTCTTAAGGTTTGATACTTGATTCTTGAGGCTTGATTCTTGATACTTGGTACTTGACTCATGAGACTCGTGAAACTTGAGACTTGGTTGAACGAGAGACTGGAGACTTGACACTTATGTAAACTCGAAAACTTGGAAACTTTGGTGTTAATGATATAATCTTGTTATGTGATAATATTACACAATATTACGCAATGCAACGCTTAATCTAACTCACAAAACGAACCAAAGACTGAAAAGTTGCAAAATGGATTGGACTGTCTGAATGGACATCCGATCGGATGACCATCCGATCGGAGGGCCATTCGATCGAACAACCATCCGATCCATTTGCCACACCGCCTTACCTCCTCTCTGACACTATAAATAGGACCTGTCACATCACTTCTCACTGATGTGACTGTCACACCCCCAAAATATCACATGCGGAAACCCCCGCGAGGCGTGTGATGTACCAGGATCTAGCCACCAATCACATTGAACTTATAAAGATAAAATAAAACTTTCATTAATTTAAAATAAGTGTTACAATACAAGAGTTATTATCCAGCGGAAGCATATTACAATTTGTTATGAGTTTCATAAAACAGGTGTATAAAAACCACCAGACTTGTCTTGTGATTCCTTGTAACTTGACCCATGACCACTCCAGCATCCTAGACAGCAAGTTCCAACAACATGTACCTAAAAGCCTGCAAGGCAAGTAACAACGAGTCAACAACAAAGTTGAGCGAGTTCACAGTTGGTGTTCATTTTAGAGTTGTTCCAAAAACCATAAGTTCATTCGTAAACCATGAGTTAACCAATTCCTTGTTTCCCAAAACATAACCATAACCAGTGGGGGCTACCCCATGTTAACCACTAGACCCATTACCATATCGACTACTGACTAAAATAAGTCAGTGCCCTAGCGTCAATGTCTATCATCATTAACGTGCCCAGATCCATTAGTTCACGCCCGTCCTCTGCGGCACGGTGTGAGGCTTGTCAAAGCTAAATAGCGCTATCAAACTAATGACCCGCTCGCCATTGGCCCAGAGATTAAGTCGATATAAAAATGAGGGACTTCATGATAAAGATTTTTGGTCTAGTATCAATGTTATCAACCTTCAATAAAGAGGATGAGGTACGTGTCCCCAAACCAGGAGATCACGCAGGTTCCGATTAAATCCTTTACCCATTCCCAACCACCGGGAATCCCATGCCTTGTAGAAAGTGTGAACTCACCTCGGTTTGCTCGGCAGATACACAAAGAGGTCAATCAAGCTGCTAGTGGTCAACCACGTCCTAACATGGTTACACTACAAGTCAGGTGTAGGTTCAAGTAGTGCACGTAGGTTTACACATAAGCTAACAAGTTACAACACATAGCGAACATGGCAAACACATCGATCATATTAACAGTAACATACAGTTCACATAGACATAACCCAAACTTGTGGGACTTCGAGTGATTGGGCTATTATGGTTGTGCAAGCCCGATCCTCTTGTGCGATCCAAAAGATGAAGCCCAAAAGATAATCGGCCCAACCTGTTGTGCGTCCAGCACAATCTTGTGCGACTCACAACGGGTTAAGCGACTCAGAAACATACCCGGCCCAAAACGTGCAACCCAATACTCATTCAGCCCAACAGTAAAACAAACACTTAATCTTGTGCGGTCCAAATGAACTTGTGCGACTCAGACAACCTGTGTGACTGGTGTTTTGGGCTGCACGGCCCACTAACGTAAGAACATTTAATATATTGTGCGGCCCAATATATTGTACGATCAGCACCATCTTGTGCGATCCACAGTATATTGTGCGGTCATGCAAGACTAGATTGTACTCTGTGCTTTATCAGTTGTACTTTAGGGAATCCTAGCTTGTGCGATTATAACTTGTGTTATCCAAGGGCTTGTGCGTTCAGCTCTTGTGTGATCAGATCATGTACGATCTGATCTTGTGCGATCGAGAGGCTTGTGCGATTAGTTACATGTTTCCTAAACTTATGCGAATCAGTTATTCATTCCATAATTACCCGATTTACAATCAATCAATTCTAACAGTTTCTGCTTACAAATGGTCGATTAAATCAAGGTTTTATCTATTAATTCTTATGAACTTGCACTAACATACAGTCATGAACAATCATTATTAAATCGAATCATCAACTAATGTGTTCCTGTGCTAACACATAACTTATCACGCCAAGCAATTTAAACATACGAATGGAATCACATAGCAGCCGTTTTACATATATATTCAGTTCTTGGTCTACATCAACATCATACTATCATCACCCTATATTGTCCCATTCATACCACACATGTGAACCGATTTACAATTCTCGTATTCTTCTCGATGCTTATATGTTAATCTATAAACAGGCTAGCTCAGAGCTCCCTTTGATCCAATCTATAGGTGCCGATACTTAGCACCCACTGTGAGTATACTCGATCCCTTTTGTTTTAAACTTTTGGGATGTAACATGTAGTCTATGAAGCTTGAGACTTGAAACTATTTGAAATCTAACTCTATCCTCGGTAAATGTGAAACTTGATACTTTTGGATTCTTGATTGTTGATTCTTTATGCTATGTGAACGTTTAATCCTTGTGTGTAGTTCCGCCTTAACAATAGTTGTGCTATAGGGTGATGCACCTCCCCATTTTTCTCGGGGGTATTGTTAGGAGGATTCTATTTGCTTTCCTTGATTCTTGGGAAAGTGGTTAAAGCATCGGAACACTTGGGCTATCACTTGGACTGCAAACACTAGCATGGCTGAAACTATTTTACTGTTTACATGATGGATATGAGTCTTTTTAAACTATTATGCGATATACTCAAACTTGTATACTCGCCAGTACATTTTTGTACTGACTTTATTTTAGTACATGTTGCAGGCTGATAGGATGCTATGATCAAGAAACGTGCTAGGACTGCTGCTAGAAACTCATCCTAGTTAATCTTAGAAACGTTGAAATAATGTTGGTGAATTTGTATTTGATACTTATGTTTCTGTTGGTGTTTGATTTTAGACAATGCTATCATGAAACTTGATTAATCTATATCGAAATTATTAGTGTTATGGAACTCATGAGCAATCTGAACGCTTAGTGCCGCGCCGCGATGTTTCCACCATCGGTTGGGGTGTGACATTAGCAACGATAGGACTATAGTTTGGACTCAGCACCTGCCGTGGACAGGGGTTGTTAAGGGTTTTTCTACACGTATCACAGTGGTGATATGTGTTGCGCATTCTATAACTCGCAGTCATGTCTGTGCATATTTCATTGTCGATAACCTACCTGCTACACATTATACATGTTACATGCTGGTTATGCGTAAACTGCTTTCGCTACTATTATACTATTAAACTTGTATGCTCACCTTTACACTATGTGTATTGACCTCTATTTTAACGTATGTGGCAGGTGTTTAGGATGCTGTGGTATGCTTGCTATGTGGAATCGAGCTTAGGAGAGTCTAGAAACAAACAATTTAAATTCTGAGTTGTCGAAACAATTTATTTGCCTTGAGATACTATGTCTGCAATAATTGAATTATTTGATATGTTACGGTATGGGACGTAAAGTTAAGTATCCGGTAATTTTAGTTGTTATGGATTTCTTTTGGACAATCTGTTTCGCTCAGTGCCATGCCCCGATGTTTCCGCCATCGGTTGGGGTGTGACAAAACATTTACTACACTTCACTTCTATACGTGTCTCATCGACCCATACACGGCATATTAAATTTCAGTTTCTTTTTAAAGTTAAAACGAACATACCTGGTCACAAGTACATATGTAAAGCGTTTTTTTGGACTGAGCTCTGGACCACACGATGACAATCCGGAAGGGGACACACACGCATGGATTCTTTGTCTCTCGTATAGTTTCAACTCTCGTATCGCTCTATACGGTCGGAATACTCAAGGTTTATTTTTTGTGGTTTTATTTTGACCGTTTGTCATGGTGTTGGTGTTGGGGTTGTGGTTGTGGTTGTGGTGGGTCGACTGTGGTAGTGGTGGTGTTGTTGGTGGGCCGGCTAGGGTAGTTGTGGTGGTGGTGGTGGTGGGTCGGCTGGGGTGGTGGTGGTGGTGGGTCGGCTGGGGTGGTGGTGGTGGGTCGGCTGTGGTGGTGGTGGGTCGGATGGGGTGGTGGTGGTGGGTCGGCTGTGGTGGTGGTGGTGGGTCGGCTGTTGTAGTGGTGGTAGTGGGTCGGCTGGGGTGGTGGTGGTGGTGGGTCGGCTGTGGAGGTTGTGGTGGTGGTGGTGGTGGGTCGGCTGAGGAGGTAGACGAGGTGGTTAAGGGTGGTGGTGGGCTATGGTGGTGCCGTGGTGGGTGGTGGTTGTGGTGGTGCTTGAATTTGTTTTTTTACAATATATTTTCGAATGCCGAGTCTAATGCTAAATTGTATTTTTTATTAACAGGATATTGAAAGTCGGTGTTTCGACGGTGGTGGTAGTGTAATCCATATGAAGAAACTATGTTCGTATTTCAGATTCATGCACTAGAACGCCGATCTAGGATTACGTGTTATCGGAGTAGCCTGTTTCCTCGTCAGCTCCCAGTGATGCTAGCCAACGCGGTCCGCCCCGTAACATGTCCTTCTAAGAGAGGCGTTCATTAGTGTTCTCAAGAGCCTTCCACCAACGAGAATGCCACTACACTCACCATCCCGAGGGGACGCGGAAGACTGGACGGTGGTTGATAAACGAAATGCCGACTCCACTGCTCCAACCTCCTGATCCCTTTTGCCATTGAAATGTGGTAGATGTGAAGCAGAAATCCCGTTGGAAGGTAGGGTTCGGTACACAATTTCAAGACAGTCGGCCTGTCTTTAAATTGTGTATGCTACACCCATCGTTTTCCTTTGCAGGAATTCAAGAATATGTAACAATTAGCGATTTAGGGTTTAGGGTTTAGTCGTAACGTTTTGTATGAAAGTTACATGCTTTGTGTATTAATATAAAACGATGTTTAATTACATTTGAATTACGTTTCTTGTTGCGTTATGGTTAATAAACGACAAGTGAAAAACAATTAAAGACATAAAAATTTGACATTTTATAACATACACATTGCGTTATGGTTAAAAAATGACAAGTGAAAAACAATTAAACACATAATAATAATTGATAAATAAAAAAGTTGACATTTAATAAAACGTTATAATATTCCCATTTAATAAAATTTGACATTGGGTAATCATTGGCTGACACCCAATGATTGGCATTAATTAGATGGTAGGGACCATTTTCAAACGTATAGAGCTATGAGGGGCGTATGGGGGGAGTCATTTTGAGGCGTATTGGGCAATGAGGGGCGTATAGGATTAGGGGATGTGTAGATACTTTTGGTGGGATGTGCGGATACCTCCTCCGTTGTTTTATCGATTGGTGTTTTTTCCTAAAGAAAATAAAACTGGACTTAATAAGTCATATACTGGACTTAATATGTCATATAAGAATAGTGCGTTACTTTATAACATTTTACATGCTATTTTATTTGCTAATATGAAGTTTTTAAATAAGATTTGTGGAATATGATGCTTAATTGCCTTTTCAATTAGTTTTTTTTAGGTTTATATTCTTCAATTAGTTTTTTTAGGTTTATATGTGTGGGCGCTCGGGGGGCAAAAGTGAAAGTGCATTAATTTTAACGTTATTTTACTAATTTCCTGAAAATAACGTTGAAAAAGGGGGATGGTTAATCATGCATCATGTGGTGACGTTGATAGCCCGAAAGACAAGGGGGTACATGCACTAATCGACAATTGTCTCAATTGCTGAGTGTTATGTAACTTATGTCCAAGGCTTGATGCAAAACTACTATCGAGCCAGGGGAGACGAATAGAAGAGCCGGTTGTTTTAAATTGGAAAGATAAACGGTTTGTGGTTTAGGCGTCAGAATTACCGAAGTAGTGGAAGCCGGATTTTGATTATGTTAGATCAGTAGATGTGTCGGGTGGGATTTGATTGATGATGATGATGATCAGATGATGGATGATATCGAAGAAGGAGAAATTAGGTTGGATCTGACATTAGGTGGTGATCAGAGTTCATCAGGTAAAGAGGAGTGGTCGGA
The DNA here is from genome assembly GCA_030545235.1 of Helianthus tuberosus. Taxonomy (NCBI): domain Eukaryota; kingdom Viridiplantae; phylum Streptophyta; class Magnoliopsida; order Asterales; family Asteraceae; genus Helianthus; species Helianthus tuberosus. The sequence goes on along the minus strand of CM060417.1, from coordinate 77,976,861 downwards.
TAATGAAGGGACGCCACCTTTAGAACAACCCCATGTCATGCAGAAGGTGCATGAAAAAGTGATTACAGTGGCTCTAGTTCCTAGGACTGTTAATGCAGGAGAGAGACCCACGGATGCTTCTTAGAACCTTGTGTTGAGTGAGCCGAGTTTTTTTTTAAAAGGAAGCCAGCCTAAGCCCGATATTCCTTATGAAGACTTGGTCCCTACTCCAAATTTTAGGCTTAGAAAACGTAATAGGGTTGTTCAAACTCGTATACACAAGGAAAAATACTCGTCCGTCAATGAAATCAACTTATATGACTAGTTGCAGCGTGGTGACGAAAGTCAACTCGAGTCTAAACCTAATGGGATTCATCACTATCCGACTATATTTGGGTTCCAAGCCGTGACAACTTTCATGCCCTTTTGATGAACGAAGCGCATAAGCCACAGTATTCCATTCATCCTGGTGCGAACAAAATGTATCAAGACCTCTGTCCTACCTATTGGTGGCCGGGCATGAAGAAGGACATTGTTCTCTTCGTAGCGAAGTGCCTCACTTGCTCCAAGGTAAAGGTGGGCCACCAACGTCCTTTGGGTTTACTCGTACAACCAAAAATCCCAACATGGAAATGGGAAAGTATTGCTATGAATTTCAATACCAAGCTCCCACAAACATTTTCCAGGCATGATAGTATTTGGTAATCATCGATCGATTGACCAAATCATCCCATTTTCTCACCAATCATGAAGAGTATCGAGTTTAGAAATTAGCTTGTATCTAAACCGCAGAAATCATTAGTCGTCACGGTGTACATCTCGACATCATCTCCGATCGCGATTGTCGATCCACCTCTCATTTTTGGGAATCGTTTCAAGCAGCTTTGGGCGCACAACTAAATCATAGTACGGTTTTCCATCCTCAAACGGACGGTCAGGTAGAACGTACTATCCAAACTCTCAAGAATATGCTTCAATATTGTGTTATCGATTTCGGTGGCAATTGGGATGTACATCTACCTTTGGTTGAATTTTCGTATAACAACAACTACCACTCTAGTATAAAAATGGCACCTTTTAAAGCTCTTTTTGGTCGCAAATGTCGTTCACCTATTTTTTGGCACAAGATCGGTGAGGCACAAATCACTGGTCCCAAGCTTATACAAGAGACGACGGATAAAATCTTACAAATCCGCGACAACTTACTTGCCGCAAGAAGCTGTCAAAGGAGTTATCCCGAAAAACGATGCAAGCCCTTGGAATTTTATTTCGGTGATCTCGTACTCCTCAAGATATCTACTTGGAAAGGAGTGGTACGCTTTGGTAAGAATGGAAACTTGCTCCTCGATACGTAGGTCCTTTCAAGATTTTCGAAAAGATTGATAGAGTGGCTTATCGACTCGACCTACCACAAGAACTTAGCAACGCTCATCTGCATTTCACGTCTCACATATCAAGAAGTACCTAGCTAAAGAAGGCCTTCAAATTCCACTTGATGACATACGCATCGATGAGACTATACACTTTATCGAAAAGCTTGTTGAAATCATGGATCGTGAAGTCGAGCAGCTCAGGCGTAGTCGAACTCCTATAGTCAAGGAACGTTGGGAAGGAAAGCGTGGTGCCGAATTTACTTGGGAACGTGAAGACGAAATAAAGACCAAGTACCCGCATTTGTGTCTTCCTCCTAAATAAATTTCAGGACGAAATTTCCAAAAGTAGGGGAGACTTTAATATTCTGTATTTTTCATTCTTTTCCACTTTTCATGTAATTCATATTTTCCAATTCAATATCTTGTAATCCGAGACTTGTTTATAATGGAAATCCTTTTTTATATTATTTTTGCCTAGTTATTCTTGCATGATACATAAACTATCACGAATACGCGTTTTTAATTTAGAATCGAGTCATACATCGAGATTATATTTTCTTTGAAATGTTATTCAAACGTATTTTAACATAATACATGCTTACAAACACCTTAAAACCCTAAAGACATGCTTAACTATACGTTTATTGCACTAAATAACCAACCTAACAACTCCAAGGACCAAAATGGAACTTTTGGACATTTTGAGAGTCATTGCGGACCGTATGGACCCCTTTGCAGTCCGCGATTTGGGGTGGGGGGTGTATGACGGCAGAAAACGCAAACAACTTGTTGTTTTAAACGTTCCCTCCTTTTAACTCCCAACCACCTTTATCAAAACCCCAAATGTTTATCCTCCTTATAAATACACACCCCTAACACCTTCTAAACATTTTCACCACCTCCAAATCACTCTCTAAACACTCTCTAATCTTCCACTTTTATAACTTTGGACAGAAAGTTCAAGAACCAAAATAGTGAATTTTGGTCTTTCTCCTTGCATTTTTTTTTCTTGTTTTACTTCTTCCCTACACTTGGAAAAAATCTAGGAGTATTACCACATGTTTATCAAGGTAAACAAAGATGATAAACCACCAATTTGAGGTCCAAGTTAGGATTTTTAGTGAACCTTTTAATACTTGTTTTATCTTTACTTGTTTTTTGGAACATCTTCATACCAAACCAAGTCACCAACAAATTTCTATGTTGATTGACTTGTGTTAAGGTTTAATTCCAGAAACTTGAGGTTCTTACGCCTCCCTTTTATGTTCTTGTAAGTCTCTAAGTAACCCATAAACAATAACGTGAATGAAACCTCACCAAGTCTCCAATTACGCAATGTTGGAAGCACTCGTCTAGGTTATGAAAGGTGTTGTTGAGGACCTATGACCATCTGAACCATCAACTATGTTGGTGATTTTGTGCAATAGTGAAACTCTTGAGGTAAGTGGATTTCCCAACCTCTAATGCTTGACAAATAATTGACTATAAATATAATAAATCACATATAATACCTATTCCAAAAACCAAACCATAATACTAACCAATCCATGGTTGAATAAAATGTGTTAAGGTGGGAAATGACTTAGTCTTAGATTCCTTATTTTGGGCTTCAAATGGGTGTATAACACACATGAAAAACACAAACTAATAATAGTGTCCAGCTAACTATCTAAGCAAGATATATTTTATGTATTTTCATACCAGTAAATTCCATTTACTTTCCAATCTCCAAGCCCTCATACTCATACACTTTTGTTCACCTTTTAGGGCGACTTTGGTGATTCCATCCTTCAAAACTGCTCACCCGCATTTTGTGAAAATTCTTCACAAACTGTGAGTTCATACTAGAACCTTTTATGTTTAAGGCACTATTTAGGTTGCAACATGTATCCATACTAAACGCACTTACACACACATACAATCAAACTAATACAAACACTTAATCCTTAAACATGGTTATTTGTTATGCTAATTGTAAATACATGCTAGAATATTCTTATGCTTAGCTATATATCATTAACCTTTCATGCCTCCCTTAACCTTTATAGCATTATAGGATTAGCACACCGCCCCTTTTGTGGGTCATTGTTAAGTTATTCTTTATGGCCTTACTTACTTCAGTGATAAGGTTACACCAGTGCCAAACTTTGGATTGATACTTAGTCTATCGCATGCTAGTATGTTACATGATTTAGTATGCTATAAATATGTGGATTTGAAACTTATTCTTACTTATGCTATGTAACCAAACTATATGCTCACCGACATATTTTTTTTACGGATATTTTATACATGTAGTAGGAAATGTTTGAGATGCTACTATAAGAAAACCACTTAGGGTGGATTTAGAAACTCACCTAATTTATCCATGAAATTATGTTATTTTCGTGGTATATTTCCATTTGATGCATTTCCTTTATGAGAATGAAATTTTGAATCTTAATATATTATTGAAAATTTTAGTGTTGTGACGTCTTTGAACAATCTATTATGTCTCCCCTCGATGTTTCCGCCATCAGTTGGGGTGTGACTCCTAGGTTGTTTTGTCAAACCACTGACGTAGGGGATGAGGTATTTGACTTAAACACCCAAACTTCAGAAAATCTCCCATGACCATTCTAGTGCTGATCAGGGATTGGCAAATTCTTCCATTTTGCAGAGGTCATAGTTTGGTGTATCGCAAGTCTCGCCGATGGGTCCTGCGCATATTTCAAATGGCGCAACTAGTTAATTAGTGGTGCCTGAATCTGGGAAAACACCTGTTCAAACTAAGTATATCCAGAAAGAAGTTGAATCTGTTACATCTGTTGGTTTAAAAGTGGGCATAAATCTGAACGGATACTTTGAAATTGACACCAGTAACCTGGTGGAAGGTGAGGGTGTTAAAATTGGTTATCAATGTACTATTTATTTATATATTTGAGGGGGGTTAGGGATTCTCGCAAGGTGGATTGGGTTCGGGGAATAAAAACCAGTTACAATATTCAATTCCTAGCAATTCAAGAAACCAAGCTGGGGGACTCCTGTAGTTTTCAATTTAAATGTTTTTGGTTACGTCAATTTTTGAAATGGTAGTGGTTGATTCTCGTGGCTGGTCTGGGGGATTAACATGTTTATGGTGCCCCTTGGTATTTTCCTGTGACAACGTAATTAAGAATCACTATTTTCTTGTTGTATCTGGGACTTCAGTGCAATCTGGGTGTCGTATGAAGATGGTTAATCTTTATGCTCCTAATGATGCGGTGGTTCGTAGAGCAGTTTGGGCGGATATCCTTGTTATCATAAATTCACTGCAGGGATTATGGGTTTTGATGAGGGATTTTAATGAGAGTAGAAATGAACCGGAAAAATGAACTCATAATTTGTCGAGTCTAATGTGGAATGTTTTAATCACTTCACCTTGTCGGCCGAGCTTCAAGAATATAATATGGGGTGGTAAATATATGTGTATATTAGATAAGGGAGACAAATTAAGCAAATTGGATCTATTTTTGGATTGTCTTCGCTTTAAGGAAAAGTGGCTAGTAGCATCCTTAACCTTAACGAACATGAATTCCCAATCGAACTCATACCCATGCAATTAGCTAGCTTTGTTATCATAGAAGGCATGCATTAGCTTGCCAAGTTTCGTGTCAAAGTCGTTTGCTTAGAGAAATTTATTCGCATTATGCTTCCTTCTGGTGACATCTTGCAAATCTATGGTGAGAAACCCTCAAAAGGACTTAAACTCATGTCCTACACTTAGGATCGAAAGTACTTACGTAAAGAATACTTTGCATATTTAGCCCACATTATGGGAAAGAAGGGCAAAGAAAAGAGTGTGAAAGACATTCTAATCATTCATGATTTCCCCGAAGTTTTTCCCGAGACTTACCCGGTCTTCCTCCCGCTCGTTCTGTTGACTTTCGAATTGACCTCACACCCGGTGCTACACCTGTCACAAAATCTCCTTACCGTCTCGCACATTCAGAGATGCAAGAGCTAGCTAGTCAACTTCAAGAGTTGCTTACTAAAGGCTTCATACTATAACAAGTCTCCCAATTTACTTATAACACCCCTATACGCCCTAAAATACACCCCGTATACGAAAAGTGGGCCTGAAATACCTTAAAACAAATAAAAATCAAATAAAAACAATATTATAAGTCTATGTTTGATCCGTCGCGGGGCGCGACAGCTGGGACACCAGGCCGCACCAGATCGTGCCATGTGTCTGACATGTGTTGAAGCTAGCGAGTTGACTCGGCAACCATATATGAGACACGTAGTCTCTCGCGGGCCGCGTAAGCCCTGGCTTCATCTGTCGCGGGGCGTGACAGAGTGCCGAGCAGGCACTAATGTAAATATTAGGTTATTATACTAACGCGTGTACATTGTTTAATTTATTAGATTATATCTAGGAAATCACAAGGAAAAACCTAAATTAGCAATGTGAGTAATCCTTTCTTTTCTAAACTGTTTTTACAAAACCTCAATTATATTACATGATGATTAACAATGATTGAGTATTTGTAATTGATGTGTGTAAAATGCAACATATAAATTACATCAAATGAGGTATAAAACTAACCATTTTTTAGTACTAATGTTGGAAAAAGTATGCTTTTGTCTTCCTTTTGTATTTTCAGGGTTAAAAGAGCTTAAATGAACAAAAGAAGCAAAAATGCAGCTAAATCCAACATAAATACAAAGAAAAGGAAGAAACGTGGCATGCCCGACCCCTCGACAACATCTCCCAAAAAAAACAAGAAGAAAGCTGAGCATGGGGCTGTGCCCAGCTGAGCATGGGGATGTGCTCAGCTCAACACGGGGCGTGCCCAGCTCAACATGGGCCGTGCTCAGCGAACACGGGGCCGTGTCCAGGATGGTCAGCCCTGGCACAAAAGAAAAACCTGTAGAAGCTTCTATTTCCCAACACGGGGGCGTGTCCAGCGGACACGGGGCCATGGTTAACGCAAAGATTCGCAGAATCTGAGCAAATCTTGATAGTACAGATACGCTTCTGCACACGGGGCCGTGCCCAGCGGACACGGGGGCGTGTGGAGCTAATGCAGACAAATTGTATTAATGAAGAAAGAGAAAAGGGTGGACACGGGGTCGTGTCCAGCGGACACGGGGCGTGTGGAGCTAATGCAGACAAATTGTACTAAAAGCTCTTGTGTCCTTGGACGACCTCGGTATCTTACCAACACTATAGTACGCTCACGATGGGTGCACTTGCCCATATGTGTGTTTAGTGTTAGTGAATATCATGTTTTATAAATTTAAAACTTGGCTAAAAAGTGTTAAAAAGGGCTTAACATATACATTAAAAACTAATAACACTCACGCACATCAGTAATTCTACAAATATCGTCGGTATGTTGGGGTTTTGTATACAAAAATTGTTACTACACTGTGAGTAGTAAACATTTCCACAAGTCAGGATTGACAGTGCCGTGGGTGGTAATTAAAGTAGATGTAAACAAATGTAATTGCTGGATTGCCCTCAATACTATACAATGATAAAACTTGTTTTGATTAAACTGGGATTCACTCACCAGTATTTCCCACTGAAAAATATTTTTAAAACGCGTTTCAGGTAACAAAATGTGAAAGCTAAATAGAAGCCAGTTGGAGAGCACTGAAAGCTTGGAAAAGTGGCTATAAAAGTTACCTAAATAAAAAAGAAGTTTTATTTCAATAAATTAGGGTTTATCCCTACAAACTGATTATGAATGGAAACTTGGGTTTTACCCTTGTGTTTATTATTTATAAAATTAGGTGTTTTACTCTAATAAAATATTTCCTAACTACAGTCCTGATGTAAATTCCGCTGCCAAATTAAATAAACATCGATACCACCGAATGTGCAAAGCTCGTGGCCGCCTGCCTCCCGGGGCAAGGGGTCGGGGGTTGCGACAGGAGGTGGTATCAGAGCTACAGCCACTGACTTCAGCCACAGAAGTGTTCTGCTGACATTGAAATTGTCAATTCTGTTAGGAAATAATCTATGCGACTATGTGCATACGTGTATGTTATTATTTTGTGTTATTTGACAATCTGTTAGTTTACAGTACGAGTGATCAAGGACCGTCGGACGCTTATCGTCAATTGTCTAGTTCTCCTAAAAATGAAGGAACTTCCTCCCAGCCTACTCCTCCGGGGTACTCAGCTGACACCGAAGAGGGGATATTCATCTTTAAAGTGCAATCCGAAGAGCCATTACCTACCAAAAAGAGAGGATGGTTCAGTCGGGGAGCCCATGAGCGTAGGAAAAGAATGAGGAATTAAAGCAACATAGGGCTTTAGCTGCAGCAAATAGGGAGATGAACGTCCAGACCCAAGACATAATCAATAGACGATTAGCCAACTTTCACATATTAGCTACCACTGCCGCAGACCCAAACTTAGAATAAGTCATTGCACCACAGCCACTACCACTGTTTCCCACTCAACCCTACCACTGTTTCCCACTCAACCCATGGAAATAGAAACTAACCAAGAAGCACCAGTTCCCATACCAGCTTTTAACCTAGATGAGATACCCATAGTTCCAGCACCCAATCCCTTAGCATACGATCCATGGAATGATGACCATAGGGAGTACCGAGAACTCTACCCACAAGAGGAACCCATACCAAACCCTGTAGCACCATACCTAAACCTTGACCCTCTAGGTCCATACTGGGATGCTGACTAGTATGTTAGGGAAATCCTAGAAAACCCATACCCGTATGGAGACCTTTTACCACCATACCCTGAACCAATACCCGCACCGCCACCACCCATAAGTACCGAAAACGTGCAGGAACTCGACACTTTTGGTGAGGAGTTAGTTGATGAAGGAGAGAGGATCAGGCAAATATGGGAAAAGCTCGTTTGGAAGTATGACGAGCGAAACATGCAATATTGGATGACCCCTAGAAATAATAGTAGTAATATATATATAAACGCGAGTAGTTTGAAAAATAATCAACTAAAATAGATAAACTAATACTTACTGATGCATAACTAGTAGTATGTTATAAATTCCAGTTATAGTTGTAATAGATGCATATATATAAAATAGAGTAAATGTCGCAATGATCGACGGTTTTGACCAATGTGTTTGTTGTGCAATTATTGGCATTAAATCTTATTATGCAATATCAATACCTGATAATTGTTTGTAAATCCAGATGAACAACGAAGAAAATCAGGAAAACCAAAATAATGATAATCAAATAAATAACAGTGCCATTCGACACATAGTAACCCAAGGAATTAGAGATGCTATGCCATATATCATCCAAACTGTTAAAGAAGCGGAAAATAATAAAAGTAATAGTGGAAGTAAGCGATCACATACTGAACCCAGTCACAGCGTAAACAATGGACCGTTACTTCAATTGCCTATTCCAAAAAGAAGAAGAACCATGTCTTATGGTTGTTCTTACAAAGAATTCTGGTCTTGCAAACCGATAGAATTCTCTGGCATTGAAGGAGCCATTGCAGCTCTACGCTGGATAGAAAAGACGGAAGTTGTCTTAAAAATAAGCAAGTGTACAGAGGAAGACAAAATCATGTTTGCTTCCAATCTTTTTATGAATGCAGCCTTAGAATGGTGGAATGCTATTCTCAAGTCTAGGGGAAGTGATAGAGTCTATAATATGCAATGGACTGAGTTTAAGAACGTGGTCGAAAGAAAATTCTGTCCTCCCATTGAAAAAGAACAAATTGCTAACAAGTTCTTAAACCTTAGAATGACTGGAGTTGACTGTAAGGGTTACACTACCATATTCTTCGAATATGCTAGAATAGTGCCAACTCTAGCCTCACCAGAACCAGTCTTAATCTCTCGTTACCTCTGGGGATTAATCAGTGAGATTAAACATGTAGTCAAGGTAGCTAAACCACAAACCATAGAAGAAGCTGTAGAACTAGCAAATACCTTGATTGATGAATTGGTACGTACACAAGAAGAGAACTAGAGGAAGAACCTAGTACAGAAACTTAACCAGGAATTTCGCTATGGTAATTCCAACCGTGGGAAGAATGTAGGTTCTACTTCTGCACCCTACTGCAAGTCTTGTAAGAAGAAACATTCGGGAAAATGTTCTACCTACTGCAACTTCTGCAAGATACCAGGACACAGGAAAGAAGACTGCAGGAAGAAACCCAGTAATGGAGTGTGCGTCAATTGTGGAGAAAAAGGGCATATTAAACCGAACTGTCTGAAACTAGCTCCAGCCATGAACAACAAGACTACTAAGAATGCTAGAGCTTTTGTTCTGACAGCAGAGGAAGCCAAGATGATTCCGGATGTGATTTCCGGTACGTTTTTAGTTAATGATGTTTTTGCTAAAGTTTTATTTGACTCTGGTGCAAACCAAAGTCTTATTAATACTTCATTTTGCAAAATTCTTAATCAACCATTAACTAAACTTCAACAAGAATGTCTAGTGGAGACAACAAATGAAGAATCCATTAAGATCATTGATATCTTGCAGGGAGCAAGGATAGAAATTCTAAACCACAAGTTTATTGCTAACCTTTACCTAATGAACCTAGCCGGATTTGATATTGTATTAGGAATGGATTGGTTGGTAGCCAATAAATCAAGTATTTTATGTGATCAAAAGTCAATACAAGTAAATTCACCAAAAGGTGAAAAGATCACAATTAAAGGAGATAAGCCAACTAGATCTACGAAATTCATCTATGTTATGAAAACCGCAAGTTATGCAAGAAAAGGGTCACTATTGTATATGATTTCCATAATCATTAACACTAAAGGAAAAGAATTGAAAGATATTCCCGTAGTATCTCAATTCTCATGTGTTTTTCCTGAAGAGCTACCTGGACTACTGCCAGGTAGGGAAGTTGAATTCAGAATTCACTTACTACTAGGAACAACACCGATTGCCAAAGCACCCTACAGTTTGGCACCAGCAGAGATGCAGGAATTGAAGAAACAGTTGGACGAACTTTTGGAGAAAGGTTTCATACAACAAAGCTCATCACCTTGGGGAGCACCAATCTTGTTTGTCAAGAAGAAGGACGGATCAATGCGTATGTGCATTGATTACCAAGAATTGAACAAAGTCACGATTAAGAATCAGTATCTATTACCGAGAATCGATGATCTGTTTGATCAACTGCAAGGAGCTCGATTCTTTTCTAATATCAATTTATGCTCAGGATATCATCAACTGAAAGTACAAGAAGAGGACATTCCTAAAACTGCCTTCAAAACAAGGTATGGTCATTATGAATTTACAGTCATGCCATTTGGTCTAACCAATGCCCCAGCCGCATTTATGGACATGATGAACAGAATATGTAAACCATATCTGGATAAATTCATAATTGTCTTTATAGATGATATTCTCATTTACTCTAAGAGTAAAGAGGAACATGCAGCGAATCTGCATGCACTTCTTACATTATTGAGAAAGGAAAAGCTTTATGCTAAATTCTCAAAATGTGAATTTTGGTTACAAGAAGTACAATTTCTTGGACATTTAGTTAATCATGAAGGAATTCATGTGGATCCCACAAAGATCGAGGCGATTACTAAATGGAAAGTCCCTGAATCACCAACGGAGATGAGAAGTTTTCTTGGACTGGCAGGTTATTATAGACGGTTTATCCAAGATTTCTCTAGGATAGCCATTCCTTTAACAAAACTGACATGTAAATCAATTAAGTTTGAATGGGGACCAAAACAGGAAGAAGCCTTTAGAATCCTTAAGCAAAGATTAACCAACGCACCCATACTAGCGTTACCAGAAGGAACTGAGGACTTTGTAGTCTATTGTGACGATTCTAAGTTAGGTTATGGATGTGTGTTGATGCAACGTCAAAAGGCTATAGCCTATGCCTCTAGACAACTTAAGAATCATGAAGAGAATTATACAACCCATGATTTAGAGTTAGGAGCCATAATTTTTGCCCTTAAAATTTGGAGACATTACCTTTCTGGTAGTAAGTTTACCATTTTCACCAATCATAAGAGTTTAAGATATGTTTTTGGGCAAAAGAGTTAAATATGAGATAGAGACGCTGGATGGAAATTCTTAGCGATTATGATTGTAGTATCCAGTATCATGCAGGAAAGGCTAATGTAGTAGTTGATGCTTTAAGTCGAAAGTATCACGAAAAACCAAGAAAAGTGTGTTCTCTCAAATTAAATCTGCAGGTAGATTTAAATAAGCAAGTTAGAGAAGTATAAGAATCAGTAATCAAGGACGATACTGAAAAATTAAAGGGAATGATTAAGGAATTAGAACAAAGAACAGATGGAATTTGGAGATTCCATAAGAAAAGAATTTGGATACCTAAACAAGGAAACCTACGCCACCGAATATTAGAAGAAGCCAATAAATCTAATTATATGATACATCCCGGTAGTGATAAGATGTATCAAGACTTAAGAAATAATTTCTGGTGGATAGGAATGAAAAAGGATATAGCAGCTTATGTTGCCAAGTGTTTAACCTGTTCACAAGTAAAAGCTAAACATCAGAAACCCTCAGGTTTATTGCAACAACTAGAAATGCCTGTATGGAAATGGGAATTGATAACAATGGATTCTGTTATCAAATTACCCAAGACAAGAAAAGGTAATGATACAATCTGGGTGATTGTAGACAGATTAACCAAGTCTGCTCATTTCTTACCGATGAAGGAAACTTTTAGTATGGAACAATTAGCCAAGCTATATGTGAATGAAATAGTTTCATTACATGGAATTCCTTTATCTATTGTATCTGATAGAGATAGTCATTTTACTTCTCATTTTTTGACTAATTTCCAAAAAGCAATGGGAACCAAGTTAAATATAAGCACCGCTTATCATCCTCAAATGGATGGACAAAGTGAAAGGACAATTCAGATAATGGAAGATATTCTTAGAGCTTGTGTAATTGATTTTGGTGGAAATTGGGACGATCATTTACCATTAATAGAATTTTCTTATAATAACAGCTATAATACCAGTATCAATGCTGCACCATTTGAAGCACTTTATGGACGAAAGTGCCGGACACCCGTCTGTTGGACAGAAATTGAAGAAAAGCAACTGTCTGGACCAGAAATAGTGCAAGAAACAACGGACAAAATTATTCAAGTCAAGGAAAGATTAAAAGCAGCACGCGATCGTCAAAAGAGCTATGCTGATAACCGACGAAAACCATTAGAGTTTCAAGTAGGAGACAAGGTATTATTAAAAGTTTCTCCATGGAAAGGGATAGTTAGATTCATCAAGAGGGGAAAGCTAAGCCCCATGTATGTTGGACCTTTTGAGATTATTAGAAGAATAGGACTAGTAGCCTACCAGCTACAACTGCCAGAGGAGATGGCAAGAATACATGATGTATTTCATGTATGTAATCTCAAGAAGTGCTTGATGAATCATTAGTGGTACCTCAAAAGGATATAGAGGTAAATAAGAAGCTTAAGTTTGTAGAGAAACCGCTACAGATTGAAGACAGAAAGGTCAAGAATCTCAAACACAAGAGATTAGTTCTAGTCAAAGTGAAATGGAATTCCAAGAGAGGACCCGAGTACACTTGGGAGCTTAAATCAGAAATGCAGAGGAAATATCCACACCTATTCCAGTAGACCTCGAGCACGAGTTCTAAAACAAGGTGGGGAGGATATAACAACTCTCCCAATATACTTATAACACCCCTGTACGCCCTAAAATACACCCCGGTATACGAAAAGTGGGCCCGAAATACCTTAAAATTAATAAAAATCAAATAAAAACAATATTATAAGTCTGTCGCGGGGCGCGACAGCCTATGTTTGTCCGTCGCGGGGCGCGAAAGCTGGGACACAGGCCGCACCAGATCGTGCCACGTGTCCGACACGTGTGGAAGCTAGAGAGTTGACTCTACAACGCTATATGAGACACGTAGTCTCTAGCGGGCCGCGTAAGCCCTGGTTTCGTCTGTCGCGGGGCGCGACAGAGTGCCGTGCAGGCATTATAAATAGAGGGGATCGGATTCAGTTGAGAATTCCTTCAAAACTTTGATCTCTCTCTAAATTTCTTAATATTAGAAGTAGTATCGGGCATAATACCCCCCTAATTAGCGAATCTTGTAAGGACCTGCAAAAATGCCCCCAAATGACCCGTAAGTGAAAACCCGGACCCCTGAAACCCTAAAGTGCATGAAAAACCAAGAAAACAAGAATTCTGAGTTTCAGGCGGGCCGCGTAAAACGTAAGCTTAGGCTTACGCGGGCCGCCTCAACTTAAAGTTGACCGGATAAGCATTCTGGGCCACGTGGCAGACCTACTGATGACACGCTAGCCCTAGTTGTCGACTAGGTGGCCCTCGCGGGCCGCTTAAGAGTCAAGAAAGGGTTTACGCGGGCCGCGTAAAACCCAAAAACCAGCTATAAATTGATCAGTTCATGAGCTTTGCATCTGTGAATGTAAAACTTTCTAAAACACGAAGAAAACTGCTCAAATTCGAATTTCCAAGTAGTGAAACGCTGCTACGACTACAGGGTATTAACTCGATCACTGCTACGATATAATGTCTGATCGATTGAAACCGATCCAATGGATGTTTACGTGCTGTCCGTAATTGGGCTATACTTTGTCATTCGTCGTGAGGGTTTTGATTTCATGAGTTATCGTAAATGTTGTAATAAGTTACTGACCTAGTTTCGTATGCATTGCTGTTTAAATTAGGTTATCAGGCTTATCAGTAGGCTAAACTTTGCCCAACTAAACTTGCAATGTGAGTCATTCTCTTTTTATCAACTATTTTAATCAAATCTCAAAGTATTTTCAAAAGTTATAATTACAGGGATTAAGTCGTGGTTATCTTGAATCGCTGGCTAGTGGGGTATTGTGCACATTACTTATCTCTCACGGTTAGGTTAACAAACCTAACAGTGATAATCATCACTACTTGGGTGAAAGGACCCAATAGTGGTATGACCATCGTCCCCTGGGTGTGACACGGCGCCAGATAAAAATAAGATAGTAGCCATTGTAATCGCTCTTATGTTGTAATTTATAACTATGTGTCATTTTATTGAAATCGAGTGACTCGCCAGTATTTCCCCGCTGATAAAATATTTTTAAAACATGTTTTAGGTGACCTACTGTGAATCAAGGAAAAGTGCTACGGAGCACTAACAAGCTTGAAGTGATGGCTCAGTAAAATAAATAAACATGTTTTGTAAAATAAGGAATTCCTCGTGAAATTCCCTTTACTGTAAATTACGGGGTTTTGTCCCAATTTATGAAATAAAATAATTGGGCAGTTTTAAGTTTTAAAAGATCCTGTTAAACTTCCGTTGTCAACTCAAATAATAAATACCACGGGTTTCTGTCCCGCGGCTCCTGGACCGGGTCACAACGGGACGGGGGCCGTGACAGAAAAAGGTGGTATCAGAGCCACTGATTTAAGCCAATTAAGTATTTAGAAATACTTAATTCCTCAAATTGCCATTCTGTGATTCTGTGAAAATTTAACTTGCAATTTTGTGTTTTCTCTATATCTGCTAAACAGCATGAATGAGTTGTCTGAAGCTCTTCAGAATCTCAATATCCATTCTGTTGGTATGGAAGTTTCCAGAGAGTTTTCCGATTATCTGGCCGACACTGAAGAACCTATGGAATTCCAGGCTCAAGCCCAGGAGAGACCCAAGACGAGGAAGAGAAGAAGAATCGTAGGCTGGAGACGTGTACGGAGGAAGAAGCCAGCCGCGCAGAGGGGTTAAAAAGACTGAGAACCCAAATGATAAGGGCAAAGGAAAGGAGATCGGGGAAAGTTCAGGGCAAGCCCAGGAAATGCCACCATGGGAGGAGCTTGATCGCAAACTGGCAAATTGTGACCTCATTGGACCTGCCAATGAATACCTCTTCAATTACCCAATTGAATCACAACTTCCAGTTAATTTGGAACCTGCTATCCAAGATCCCATAGTCAACCACCAACTTCTACCCGGAGAGCTGGAGGAATGGTGGACAAGTGATTGGCAATTTCAGAACCTCTTGAATCACCCTAATACCTTTTTCCCTCAGTTTGACCCAGAGCCTGCACCAAACCCACCTATGAGCACTGAGAACTTGGCTGAACTCCGCCACTATGGCGAGGAGCTGGTGGACGCAGGAAACAGAATCCGGGAAGTGGGGGAAAGGATATAATTGGTGTGTACGGATGCCTACTAATATATAAAAATATCAACGTCGGAAAGTCGACAATTTTGGTTATACGTGTTAACATGATTATGTGTGATTGTTTTATTGTGACTAATTATTAATTATTTTGTGCCAATAAACATTTAAATATTGAAAATTATTAGATGGAACCCGCTGTCAATGAGCCAGTTAATGAAGTTAACCAATCTGAGCAAAACAATGAAGATCAATTTCTTAATAGGCAATATATAGAAAACATTGTTGCTCAAGGAATAGCCAATGCTATTCCAGCAATCCTCGCTGCTGCCCGAAATCCAGTTGAACTTCAACCAATTATTCCCAGCAAACGTACTCACAACGACAATTTCAGTAATAGTGTGAATGGAGGCGGCAACAATAATAATAATGATAATGATGGGATGCAAGCCCCATTCCTTAAGAAAATGAAAGCTGCAACGCCTGGTTGCACTTACAAGGAATTTCTTGCCTGTAAACCAGTTGAATTTGCAGGCAATGAAGGGGCAACTACTGCACTGCGTTGGTTAGAGAAAACCAAAGCAGTAATTGAAATAAGTAAATGTGCCGAGGAAGACAAGGTCATGTACGCGTCGCATCTTTTTTAAGAAGGGGCACTCGAATGGTGGAACACCGTACTACAAGCTAAGGGAAGTGATGTGACGTATGCCATGAATTGGGCAGAATTTAAGAGTCTAGTAAAAAGAAAATTCTGTCCCGAATATGAAAAGGAACAAATGAAAAATAAGTTCCTGAACCACCGGATGGTGGATGTAGACTGTCGAGGATATACTTCGACATTCTTCGAGTATGCTAGAGTTGTACCAACCCTGGCTTCGCCAGAATCGGTACTTATTTCTCGCTATATTTGGGGTTTGATTGGCGAAATCCGTGATATCGTTAAAACTGCGAGAGCGCGCACAATTGACGATGCAGTGGAATTAGCCAACACTTTGATAGATGGACTGGTGCGTACGCGAGAAGAAAATAGAAAGAAGGAAGTGGCCCAAAAGATTACCCAAGGATTTCGAGTGGGAAATAGTAGTAATTTTAAGAAAAAAGGGAACCGGGCAATCTTCCACTGCTACATTTTGCAGTACCTGTAAAAGAAAACATTTTGGAAGATGCAAGGGGTATTGCAATTTCTGCAAAATTCCAGGGCATCAAGAAGAAGACTGCAGAAGGAAGAAATCCACAATTTGCTTCAACTGTGGAGAAGCTGGACATTTTAGACCAGACTGCCCTAAATTGGTCAAACCAGGTAACAACAAAGCCAAACCTGTAGAAGGAACTACCAAGAAGAATGCAAGAGCATTCCAGTTGACTACCCAAGAAGAAGAACTCATCCTAGATGTGATAGCTGGTACGTTCCTAGTTCACGACGTTTATGCGAAAGTATTATTTGACTCTGGTGCAAACCAAATTTTTACAAAAACTTCATTCTGCCAAGCTCTTAACTTACCCTTAACCAATCTTAGACAAATTTTTACGGTAGAAATGGCAGATGGGAATTCTGTTAACATGGATAAGATTTTGCAAGAAGGAAAGATAGAAATATTAGGCCATAAATTTTCTGCAAACCTGTTACCTATGAATTTAGCTGGATTCGATATCGTATTAGGAATTGATTGGTTAGTAGCCAACCATGCTCGAATCCTCTGTGATAAGAATTCCATAGAAATTCATACACCCACAGGATAAATAGTAGTGATTACAGGAGATAAGCCACGTAAGCCACTGAAATTCATTTCAGTAATGAAAGTGGCCAGTTATTCAAGAAAACAAGGACCAGTGTATATGATTTCGGTAATCATTAACACTAAGGGTAAGGAACTTAAGGAAATTCCAGTAGTATCAGAATACCCGGATGTATTCCCAGAAGAACTATCTGGATTACCACCCGATAGGGAAGTAGAATTTAGAATTCATCTAATTCCTGGAACTACACCAATAGCCAAGGTACCTTATCGGTTAGCACCCACCGAAATGCTAGAATTGAAAAAGCAGTTAGATGAATTGTTAAGCAAAGGATTTATACAACCTAGTTCTTCCCCTTGGGGAGCTCCAGTGTTTGTGAAAAAAGAAAGATGGCGATGCGAATGTGTATCGATTATAGGGAGTTGAATAAAGTTACAATTAAGAATCGATACCATTACCTAGGATTGATGATCTTTTTGATCAACTTCAAGGAGCTAGATATTTTTCTAAGATAGATTTACGCTCTGGATATCATCAATTGAAAGTACAAGAAGAAGACATACCTAAAACTGCTTTTAGAACTAGGTATGGTTATTACGAGTTTACAGTCATGCCCTTTGGATTAACAAATGCTCCTGCAGCATTTATGAAAATGATTAATAGGATCTGTAAACCGTATTTGGATAAATTTGTAATTGTCTTTATCGACGATATACTTATTTATTCCAAAAGTCAGGACGAGCATTGTGAGCACCTACGAGCACTCTTAACTTTGTTAAGAAAAGAGAAGCTTTATGCCAAATTCTCGAAGTGTGAATTTTGGCTACAAGAAGTACAATTTTTAGGACACGTGGTGAATCACGAAGGTATTCACGTAGATCCCTTCAAATTAGAATCAATCACCAAGTGGAAGGTCCCGCAATCAGCTATGGAAGTTAGAAGTTTTCTAGGGTTAGCCGGATACTATAGACGATTCATTAAGGATTTTTCTAAAATAGTCGTGCCATTAACTAAGCTAACCTGTAAAGCGATGAAGTTTGAATGGGGATCTAGACAAGAAGAGGCTTTTAAGATTTTAAAGAAAAGGTTAACAAACACCCCAATTCTTGCCTTACCAGAAGGGACAGAAGATTTCGAAGTTTATTGTGATGCTTCTAAACTAGGATTAGGATGTGTGCTGATGCAATGCAAGAAGGTAATTGTGTATGCCTCAAGGCAATTGAAAAAGCACGAGGAAAATTATACGACTCATGACTTAGAATTAGAAGCCATAATTTTTGCCCTTTAGATTTGGAGACATTATCTGTATGGAAGTAAGTTTACTGTCTATACAGATCATAAGAGTTTAAAATATATATTTGGGCAAAAGGAATTAAACATGAGGCAAAGAAGATGGATGGAAATTCTAAGTGACTACGACTGTGATATTCAATATCACAAAGGAAAGGCAAATGTAGTAGCAGATGCCCTAAGTCGTAAGTATCATGAGAAACAACGACGAGTTCGTGCTCTTAGATTAAGTTTACAATTAGACTTAATGGAATAACTGAGGAATGTTCAGAAAACAGCAATCGAGGATGATGCTGAAAGAATGAAAGGAAGAATAAAGGAATTAGAGCAGGGAAGTGATGGAATTTGGAGATTCCACAAGAAAAGGATTTGGGTACCTAAGCAAGGAGACTTAAGAAATAAGATTTTAGAAGAAGCCCATAAATCTAGGTATACCATGCATCCTGGTAATAATAAAATGTACCATGATTTAAGAAATAACTTCTGGTGGATAGGAATGAAGAAAGACATAGCCAGATATGTTTCTAAGTGCCTAACTTGTTCACAAGTTAAGGCAGAACACCAGAAACCCTCAGGTCCACTACAACAACTAGAAATGCCTGTTTGGAAATGGGAACTAATAACCATGGACTTTGTGACTAAGTTGCCCAAAACCAGAAAAGGTAACGACGCAATCTGGGTGATTGTGGATCGATTAACCAAATCAGCTCATTTTCTACCCATGAAATAAACCTTTAGCATGGAAAGGTTAGCAAAGTTGTACGTAGACGAAGTAGTATCACTACATGGAGTCCCACTCTCCATTGTATCGGATAGGGATAGTCGTTTCACTTCACATTTCTGGACAAGTTTCCAAGAAGCCATGGGGACACGATTAAATTTAAGTACAACCTACTGTCCCCAAACAGACGGACAAAGTGAAAGGACGATCCAAACCTTGGAAGACATGCTTAGAGCATGTGTCATAGATTTTGGGGGAAATTGGGACGACCATTTACCCTTAATCGAGTTCTCCTATAACAATAGTTATCATGCAAGCATCGAGGCTGCCCCATTTGAAGCACTGTATGGACGAAAGTGTAGAACTCCAGTTTGTTGGGCAGAAATATGAGAAAGTCAATTATCAGGTCCTGAAATTGTGCAAGAAACCACCGACAAGATCACCCAAATCAAGGAAAGACTGAAAATGGCTCGAGATCGCCAGAAGTGTTATGCAGACAATCGACGCAAGCCACTAGAATTTCAAGTTGGAGACAAGGTACTCTTGAAAGTCTCTCCTTGGAAAGGAGTAGTTCGGTTCGGTAAGAAGGGAAAGCTAAGTCCAAGGTACATAGGACCATTCCCAGTAATCCAGCGAATAGGACCGGTTGCCTATCGCTTACAACTACCAGAAGAGTTAGCCGGAATACATGATGTATTTCATGTATCCAACCTTAAGAAATGTTTATCTAACGAATCCCTGGTAGTCCCTCTTCAAGATATACAGGTGAATGAAAAATTGAAGTTCGTGGAGAAACCACTTCAAATAGAAGATAGAAAGATTAAGTTTCTCAAACACAAAAGATTGGTACTGGTCAAAGTCAAGTGGGATTCAAAAAGAGGACCCGAATAGACCTAAGAGCTGGAATCGGAGATGAAGCGAAAGTATCCTCACTTATTTCAATAAATCTCGAGGACGAGATTTTAAATAAGGTGGGGAGGATGTAAGGACCTGCAAAAATGCCCCAAAATGACCCGTAAGTGAAAACACGGACCCCTGAAACCCTAATGTGCATGAAAAACCAAGAAAACAAGAATTCTGAGTTTCAGGCGGGCCGCGTAAAACGTAAGCTTAGGCTTACGCTAGCCGCATCAACTTAAAGTTGACCGGATAAGCATTCCGGGCCACGTGTCGCACACGTGGCGGACCTACAGATGACACGCTAGCCCTAGTTGTAGACTAGGTGGCCCTCGCGGGCCGCGTAAGAGTCAAGCAAGGGTCTACGCGGGCCGCGTAAAACCCAAAAACCAGCTATAAATTGATCAGTTCATGAGCTTTGCATCTGTGAACGTAAAACTTTCTAAAACACGAAGAAAACTGCTTAAATTCGAATTTCCAAGTAGTGAAACGCTGCTACGACTATAGGGTATTAACTCGATCACTGCTACAATATAATGTCCGATCGATTGAAACCAATCCAATGGATGTTTTAGTGCTGCCCGTAATTGGGCTATACTTTGTCATTCGTCGTGAGGGTTTTGATTTCGTGAGTTATCGTAAATGTTGTATTAAGTTACTGACCTAGTTTCGTATGCATTGCTGTTTAAATTAGGTTATCAGGCTTATCAGTAGGCTAAACTCTGCCCAACTAAACATGCAATGTGAGTCATTCTCTTTTTATCAACTATTTTAATCAAATCTCAAAGTATTTTCAAAAGTTATAATTACAGGGATTAAGTCGTGGTTATCTTAAATCAC
This sequence comes from Helianthus tuberosus, assembly GCA_030545235.1. Classification (NCBI taxonomy): domain Eukaryota; kingdom Viridiplantae; phylum Streptophyta; class Magnoliopsida; order Asterales; family Asteraceae; genus Helianthus; species Helianthus tuberosus. The sequence goes on along the minus strand of CM060417.1, from coordinate 77,955,921 downwards.
TGGCTAGTGGGGTATTGTGCACATTACTAATCTCTCACGGTTAGGTTAACAAACCTAACAGTGATAATCATCACTACTTGGGTGAAAGGACCCAATAGTGGTATGACCATCGTCACCAGGGTGTGACACGGCGCCAGATAAAAATAAGATAGTAGCCATTGCAATCGCTCTTATGCTGTAATTTATAACAATGTGTCATTTTATTGAAATCGAGTGACTCGCCAGTATTTCCCCGCTGATAAAATATTTTTAAAACATGTTTTAGGTGACCTACTGTGAATCAAGGAAAAGTGCTACGGAGCACTAACAAGCTTGAAGTGATGGCTCAGTAAAATAAATAAACATGTTTTGTAAAATAAGGAATTCCTCGTGAAATTCCCTTTACTGTAAATTACGGGGTTTTGTCCCAATTTATGAAATAAAATAATTGGGCAGTTTTAAGTTTTAAAAGATCTTGTTAAACTTCCGCTGTCAACTCAAATAATAAATACCATGGGTTTCTGTCCCGCAGCTCCTGGACCGGGTCACACCGGGACGGGGGCCGTGACAAATCTCTGCCTCGTTGTATGTATCATAACCCCCGACTACGTATTAGATACGCTGCCCGATTGATGTAGTGCTCCGTAACGCATGCTAAGGCTCTGACTGACTTAGTCGTTGGAGTTCTGTCTCGGGGAGGGTATAACTAATGTAAATATTGGGTTATTATACTAACGCGTGTGAATTGTTTAATTTATTAGATTATAACCAGGAAATCACAAGGAAAACCCTAAATTAGCAATGTGAGTAATCCTTTCTTTTTGTAAACTGTTTTTACAAAACCTCAATTATATTACATGATGATTAACAGTGATTGAGTATTTGTAATTATACAATTATCATCGGTATGTTGGGGTTTTGTATACAAAATTTGTTACTACACTGTGAGTAGTAAACATTTCCACAAGTCAGGATTGACAGTGTCATGAGTGGTAATTAAAGTAGATGTAAACAAATATAATTGCTGGATTGCCCTCAATACTGTACAATGATAAAACCTGTTTTGATTAAACTGGGATTCACTCACCAGTATTTCCCATTGACAAATGTTTTTAAAACGCGTTTCAGATAACAAACTGTGAAAGCCAAATAGAAGCCAGCTGGAGAGCACTGAAGGCTTGGAAAAGTGGCTATTAAAGTTACCTAAACAAAGAAGAAGTTTTATTTCAATAAATTAGGGTTTATCCCTACAAACTGATTATGAATGGAAACTTGGGTTTTACCCATGTGTTTATTATTTATAAAATGAGGTGTTTTACTCTGATAAAATATTTCCTAACTACGTTCCTGATGTAAATTCCGCTGCCAAATTAAGTAAATACCAATACCACCGAATGTGCAAAGCTCGCGGCCGCCCGCCTCCCGGGGTAAGGGGTCGGGGGTTGCGACACATACGCCTTAGCTCATCCCCTTGGGGTGCTCCGGTCCTTTTCGTTAAAAAGAAAGATAGTTCCTTTCACATGTGTATCGATTATCTTAAGCTCAATAAACTCACCATCGAAAATCGTTATCCTTTTTCCTCGCATAGATGACCTCTTTGATCAACCCCAAGGAGTGACTTGTTTCTTGAAAATCAAACTTCTTTCCGGTTATCAACAACTTCATGTCCATGAAGAAGATATCCCAAAGACCGCCTTTCATACAAGATATGGTCATTACGAATTCATGGTTATGCCATTCGGTTTGACCAACACACCCGCGGTTTTCATGGACTTGATGAATTGTGTGTGTAAACCCTACTTGGATCGCTTCGTAATTGTGTTCATTAACAATATCTTTATCTATTCTAAATCAAAAACTCCTTCGAGCTGAACGAATGTACGCTAAATTCTCCAAATGTGAGTTTTGGCAGAAAGAAGTTCAATTTCTTAGTAACATTGTAAATGAGAATGGTATTCATGTTGATCCGACCAAAATCGAAGCCGTAAAAAATTGGATCACTCTGAAATCCCCAATCAAGGTTCGTTCTTTTCTTGGATTGGCGGGTTATTATCATTGTTTCATCTCCAACTTTTCCAAAATCATTGTACCTCTCACTTCTTTGACCTAAAAACATAAACCTTTTGTTTGGGTCCCAAACAAGAGTAATTTATCCAAACTCTCAAGTGTATGCTTTATGATGCTCCTATCCTAGCCCTTCCTGGCGGAAACAATGATTTCGTTGTTTCCTGTGATGGTTCAAATCAAGGTCTTGGTTGCGTCCTTATGCAATGTGGCAAAGTCATTGCCTATGCATCGAGGCAACTCAAAATCCACAAAAATAACTACACCACTCATGATCTTGAACTCGGTGTGGTTGTTACCGACCATAAAAGTGCCCAACGCATCTTTAACCAAAAGGAACTCAACATGCTCAGAGACGATGGGTTGAATTATTGAATGACTACGACTGTGAGATTCGCTATCATCTGGGCAAAGCGAACGTCATGGCCGGTGCTCATAGTTGAAACGTTCACGTGAAGGCTCTTAGCATCCATGTGATCAAACGCCTTTGGCTCTTAGCATTCTTGTGACTGATGCTTGTTCAACTGGAAATAGTTTGCCCTATTTTGTCAATCATTTCTGATTCGGAGGCCGAAATTCTAGTAGCTCCATATTCTAGCATCGAAATACATGATGTTGTTTGGGATTGCGTCAAAGACCGAGCCCCGGGCCCGGATAGTTTCAACTTCAAATTCATCAAACGGTGCTAAGCGGGTTTTAAAAATGATTTCTTTAGACTCTTTGATAGATTCTATGTTGAGGATTCCTAAAATATATGTTGCATATCTTCTTTCATTGCCTTGGTCCCAAAGGTAAAAGATCTGATTAATCCTTCAGATTTTTTCGACCCAATATTTTAATTGGTGAGATAAACAAAGTGATATCAAAATTCTTGGTGAACCACCTCAAGGGTGTGATTAGAAAGTTAATCTCGGAAGAACAATCATTATTTTTTTGGCTGGGAGGAGTATTATGGATGGCCCACTTATGCTTAATAAGCTTATGGGTTGTTGAAAAGATTAAAAAAGAAAGGAATTTTTGCAAGCTAGACATTAATAAAGCTTATGACTCAGTAAATTGGGTGTTTCTTAAATCAATTATGTTACAAATGAGTTTTCTAAGTCATTGGAGAAAGTGGATTATGAAAACTCTGTATTCGACAAGGGCTTCGATTTTAGTATACGGGTCCCCTACTATGCAATTTGAGTTTACACGAGGACTTCGACAAGGAGACCTTCTTTCTCCTTTTCTTTTTGTAATCGCCATGGAAGATCTCACGGGGATTATAAAAAAGTTGTTTCAATTGGTCTATTTAAAGGTATCCAATGAATGATGGGCCGTATCTATTACACTTCATATATGCAGATGACATGATATTCGTTGGTGAATGGTTGACTAACAATTGTTTCGAATCTCCGTAGAATCCTTAGATGTTTTTATTTAACATCTGGTCTAAAGGCAAACCTTTCAGATTGTAGTGTGTATGGTATTGGGCTAATCAATATGGAAATGCAAAATATGGCGGTGTTTCTAAATTTCAAACAAGGGTTATTCCCCTTCAAACACCTAGGCCTTCTTGTTGGGGCCAACATGAATCTCGTGAGGAATTGGAATCCAATAATGGATATTTTGAAAAATCGTCTCTCAATCTGGAAGGCACAAATGGAGGTAGAATCACTCTTCTCAAATCGGTGCTAAATACTCTCCATACATACTATTTTTCATTATTTAAAGCTCCAGTTCAAGTCTTGGAATCACTTTAGAGGCTTCGAAGGGTTTTCTTTTGGGGTGGGTTAGAAGCAAGGCGATAATGAATTAGGTTGCATGGGATAAGACAATTACTCCTATTGAATACAACGGGCTCGGTTTTGGATCCTTGAAAGATGCTTACTCAGCAATGTTAGAGAAATGGTGGTGGATATTCAAAACAGAAAGAGGCGGCATGTGGTGAAAAGTACTATGGGCAATACAACATAATTCATGTTCGTGGAATTCAATTCTGGTTAAAATATTTCCCCCCGGGCCGTGGAAGCAAATTCCAACCATCCACTCTTATTTATTAAAATATGGAGTATTAATTAAAATACGGAATGAACCTAAAAACGACAATAAAAATTGTTTTGTCTGATGCTTTTGGACATTGTTTTAGTTAGACGGTTGGCTTGGGGATAGCCCGTTCCATATCAGGTTCCCTCATCTATTTTCACTCAAAAAAATGAAGCTTTGTTCGGTGGCTACCTGTATGAACTCGAGCAGTTCCGGTCCGTGTTTCATGTGGGATTAGGCCAGGCCTGTCATGTCTAATGGCGAGCACCCTTGTGATTCTCTTAGATGTTGTAAGATTATCCTCGGGTAATGATCGGAGCTTATGGGATCTCGATTCATCTCGTATATATACTATTTCGAGCATAAAATGTATTCTAAGCCCTTTTAATAGATCACGACCAAGTCATGTGTTCCTGTGGAATAATTGGGTCCCGAAAAACGCGGGGATTGTGGCGTGGAGAGCGGAATTGGAAAGATTACCTACACGGGCTACATTGGTGATCGGATTATCAATGTCACGAACTCTTCGTGCTTATTTTGTGGAGACGAGTGGCCATATTTTTGTATCATGTCATTTCGCCCAAACTGTATGGCAAAGTGTCGCATCCTAGTGCAAGATTCCACATATAATGGATTTCGATTTTAAAGATATTTTGGAGCTTCATAGTTCCTGTCCACGTTCAAGAAAGAAAAGGAAAGCGATTCATGTTGTTCTTCTTGTAGTAATTGGGTGTATTTGGCGAACGCGGAATGAAGCTATGTTTAATAATATCCAACCGAGGATTACAAAAGTGGTGGAAGAAGTTAAATCAGTGGGGTATCACTGGATTAGAAATCGCTCTAAAGAAGCAGCACTAAATTGGGTCGACTAGAGGAGTTTTCATTGTTTTGTTTTATTTGTGTAAGTGCCCCCCAGTTTTATTTTATTGGGGTATTAAGGCAGGTATGAAACGTCTGTATGTGTTTGTTTGTAATGTTGGTGCCTAACGCCTTTCTAGTATGAATAATGATCTTCTGTTGGCCGTTAAAAAAAGATTAACCATGACGTCCTTTTTTATTATTAGAATAATTAATTTATTTTTCATACAATGACCATTCGGTGTTAATATATTAAACTTATAATGTAAATTCATACAATGACCATTCGGTGTTGATATATTAAACTTATAATGTAAACTAGGGTTTTTTAGCTAAAGGACTTTTAAAGGTTGTAATTATTTGAGTGTCTGAATTACACATAATTTTATGTATAATTGTCTAAATGGGCAAGTATTGTGAATATTTGGATCACGGCACCAGTATTAATAAAAGAGGTAATTTGTTCACATGAGCGGCTAAGCTAATTACTTGTGTTTTTAAACTAAACTTTATTTCAAACTTTTTAGAACCTTCAAATAGAATAAAGTGTAGCAATGAATCAATATGAATATGTTTTCTTATTATTATATTTAAAATCAGTTTATTTTCTTTGGTCATTTTCGATTATGCTTTTACTACCAAGTCTCTTTAGTTTAACAAGTTATAAAGGCTTTATTAGAATGATTCTTTTACATCATCTAGTGTGTTTAACAAAGTGGTGTCACTGTCCATTTACTTTACTACTCTTGATCACATTCATTTATCTATTTGCAATTTAGTATTAGCAATTATAACTAGTTTGGATTTTATGAATTTAAACATGGATATATTATAGTAATATCAACATGACAATCAACATTTATAAATCAAGGGTTGTCCTAATTTCTCAATAGTTTTGAATGTGCTCAATCGATGCTTTACCATGGCGATTGGGACTCCTACCAAATTTGAATGTTGACATGCGAATACTTCCATTTTCCGACAGAGTAACTGTCACACCCCCAAAATCCACACGCGGAGTATCACCGCTTGGAGGCGTGACATGACCAGGATCAAGCCACCAATCATATTGAACAAGCATGTAAGTAATATATAAAATCCAACACAATACAATTGGTGTCTAAACAAAACGTAGTTTAAGTTGTAAGCGGAAGCATAATGTTTAAAACCAAGTCATAAGTTTAAACGTTTCAAATGTTTAACATGGCACACAGCTGTCCATGTCCCACAACGACTCTTCCCACTCCAATGCAAGCTCCATGAGTACCTAACGACCTGCAAGGCATGTAACAACGAGTCAACAACAAAGTTGAGCGAGTTCACAGTTGGTTGTTTAGTCATAGTGTTCGTAAATCATATGTTTATTTCGTAAACCATGTATTGTATTAATCTGTATCGCGGTTTCCCAAACATGTTTGCGATGATTAGTGGGGGCTTCCCATGTGTATCGTATGAATCCGTATCGCGGTTTCCCAAACATGTGTGCGATGATTAGTGGGGGCTTCCCATGTGTATAGCTGACTAGTCGTATCTGTACGTGCCTTTCTTGATCCAAGGACCGTAGCGAGTATGAGTGTACGTAGGTTTTATGTACGTGCCCTTCAATCCGAGGACAGTAGTAAGTATGAGTGTACGTAGGTTTTACGCACGTGCCCTTCAATCCGAGGACAGTAGCAAGTAGTCTAGTAGTGTTGATAGTATAAGTAGTTATTCAATCCCATTCCCAACCCACCGGGAATCCCATGCCTTAGGAGTGTGAACTCACCTTGGTTTGCTCGGCAGATACACGAAAAGGTTACTTGAGCTATATGTGGTCAACCACGTCCTAACATGGTTACCATACAAGTCAGGTTTTGGTTTCAAGTAGTGCACATAAGTTTCACACAAGCTAACAGGTTACGAGCACATAATGGTCATGGCACATGTTAACAGTTAAGTACATAACATATTCATACTTGTGCGATTCAAATGGAAGCCCAATAATATCCGGCCCAAATAACGTAAGCAGTCCAACATGTATATACGGCCCAAACAATAACAGAAATTAACTTGTGCGGTCCAGTTCAGCTTGTGCGACTGGACAAAACTTGTGCGATTGGGATTGGGCTTTGAGGCCCAATAATATGTTAAGTCCAATCACTATGTAAGGCCCAAGACTTGTGCGATCGACACTGTCTTGTGCGATCCACATGTCTTGTGCGATCATGCATTGCTGTGTTGTACACTGTGTTCTAACTAATTGTACATCAGTCTATCTTGTGCGACTGTCTTGTGCGATCAGATCAGATCTTGCATGATCTGGTCTTGTGCGATCAGGGAGTCTTGTGCGATTAGTTTTAATCATTCCATGATTCATGCAAATCAGTTACTCTATTATTGATAATTTCCATATTTGCAGTTTATCAATCAACAGTTTCTAACCAAACCATATATCGATCAAACAAAGGTTTTATCATCAAATCTCTATGAACCCTAATCATGTTTCAAGCATAAACAACATCTTAAAACATTCAAACTATCAGATTTAAAGCTTTCAACATCATCAAGCAAACAATCCGAAGCACAGGAACATAACAGCCGATTAACATCTATCCGGTTCTAGATCAATAATATGCAGATCCGATTAATATGAACATTATCAATTACACACATGTGAGCTGATTTCATGAGCACTAAGATTCAACAGTTTATATCATGTTCAATCACAAGATATCACTAAATCATCACATAGATCATAACATCATCAAACATACAACCGATAATTACAAACACTAACCGATTAGAAGGATGGAACGAGGATTGATCTGAATAGAAAGTCTTCGATGGAGAAGGGGTGTGGCTGCCGTCGAGTTCGTGAGGGAGAGAGAGAGTTATTAGGGTTTGGTGTGTGTTCTTGTTTTGTAACAAATGAGAAACAACCCCACACATGGGTGCTTGTATTCGCACAAAAGGGAGTGGGCCGAACCCTTAACATGGGCTGCCCATTCGGTTCGAGTACAATAAGTGTGGCCCGATTGGGCTTGTGCGATCGGGTTGTGTTGTGCGATCGGTTCGTTAATATACAATTCGTTACACATAAACACATAACATAACATTCAATTAATCAACCAAGTTCATATAATCACATAACGTTCTCACTGGTTACATCAAGGTACAAAGAGAGGTTTGAAATACGAGTTGTCACATTATCCCCAAGTTGAAAGAAATTTCGTCCCGAAATTTGGTACGTACTCACCGAGGAAGCTAGTTAAGTTGTATGGTTTCCTGGTTTTCCTGGGGTGTCACATCCTTCCCCCGTTGGTTTGGAATTTCGTCCCGAACAATTCGCGTTCCCAGGTGAACTCTGGGCCACGACGGGAGTTCCAACGAACTCGAACAAGAGGTATTCTAGTGCGCTTGGGAATCTTAACATCTCGGTCAGTAATCTCTACTGGTTCCTTGACGAATCGCAGCTGATTGTCGATAGTGAGCTCCTTCAAAGGAACTATGAGGGTCTCATCTGACAGACACTTCTTCAGATTCGACAAGTGGAAAACGTTGTGAACTCCACTGAGTTCTGTTGGTAGGTTCAGTTTGTAGGCCACTTTGCTTATTTTCTCAATGATTTCAAAAGGTCCAACGTATCGTGGGTTAAGGTTGCCTCGTTTGCCAAAACGAACAACACCTTTCCAAGGTGAGACTTTGAGTAGCACTCGATCCCCAACCTGGAACTCGAGTGGTTTCCTGCGCTTGTCTGCGTAGGCTTTCTGACGGTCGCGAGCTGCCGCCATGCGTTGTCGTATCTGAGCAATCCTTTCTGTAGTATCAACTACGAGTTCTGGGCCAGTGATTTGGTTGTCGCCAACTTCTGCCCAACAAAGAGGTGATCGGCACTTACCCCCGTACAGTGCCTCAAACGGAGCGGCTTGAATGCTAGTGTGGTAACTGTTATTATACGAAAACTCCACTAGAGGGAGTTGTTTTTCCCAACCGTTGCCAAAATCGATTACACATGCACGAAGCATGTCTTCAAGAGTTTGGATGGTGCGTTCAGACTGCCCATCCGTTTGCGGGTGATAAGTTGTGCTCATGTCTAATCGAGAGCCAAAAGATTTGTGCATCGCTTGCCACAGTTCAGAAGTGAAACGTGCATCACGATCAGAGATAATGGAGGTTGGCACCCCGTGCCTCGAGACAACTTCCTTAAGGTAAACATCTGCTAAGGTGGAGAATTTATCCGTTTCCTTGATAGCCAAGAAGTGTGCAGACTTTGTGAGTCGATCCACGATCACCCAAATAGTATCATTTCCACGTTGAGATCTAGGCAGGCCAATAACGAAATCCATGGAAATTTGCTCCCATTTTCATTGTGGTATCTCTAGTTGTTGGAGTAGGCCCGATGGTTTCTGATATTCAATCTTGACTCTCGCACAAGTCAAACATTTGCTAACGTAAGTTGCTATGTGAGCTTTCATGCTAGGCCACCAATACGTAGATCTGAGATCGTGGTACATCTTATCCGAACCAGGATGTACTGAGTAGCGAGACTTATGTGCTTCATCCATTACAAGTTCTCGTAAATTGCCATAGAGTGGGACCCAAATGCGTCCTGTTACGTAGTAGGCGCCGTCTTCCTTTTGTTCTAACCGTTGCCTTGAGCCGCGTAGGGCTTCAGCCCTGACGATTTCTGGTTTCAATGCTTCTACCTGAGCATCTCGTATCTGTGTAGGACGACTAGATTGGATGGTAAGTTGTAACGCTCGCACGCGCTTAGGTGTAGTATCCTTTCGACTGAGGGTGTCGGCCACAACATTGGCTTTGCCCGGATGGTACTTGATCGCGCATTCGTAATCATTCAATAGTTCTACCCATCGGCGTTGTCGCATGTTCAACTCCTTCTGTTTGAAGATATGCTCGAGACTCCTGTGATCGGTGTAAATGGTGCACTTGGTACCGTACAGGTAATGTCTCCATATCTTGAGTGTGAAAACAACAACTCCCAGCTCCAAATCGTGTGTAGTGTAATTCCTTTCGTGAATCTTAAGTTGACGTGACGCGTAAGCAATGACCTTGTCACGTTGCATCAACACGCAACCAAGTCCTTGGATGGACGCGTCGCAATAAACTACGAAATCGTCTGTGCCTTCAGGCAATGAGAGGATAGGTGCGCTACAAAGTCTATCCTTTAAGTGCTGTAATGCTGATCCCTGTGCATTACCCCAACGATAGATAACGCCTTTCTGAGTTAGCGAAGTGAGAGGTTGGGCGATCTTGGAGAAATCCTTGATAAACCTTCTGTAGTAACCTGCCAATCCCAAGAATTGGCGAATTTCTATTCGTGTACGGGGTGCAGGCCAATCCTTGATTGAGTCTACCTTGGATGGATCAACATGAATCCCATCTCTGTTCACCACGTGGCCTAGGAAATGGACTTCGCGAAGCCAGAAGTCGCATTTCGAGAACTTTGCATACAGTTGCTCTGTTCGAAGGAGTTCCAAAATAAGTCGTAGATGCTGCTCGTGTTCCTCCTGACTCTTAGAATAGATCAGGATGTCATCGATGAAAACTATAACGAACTTATCCAGGTAGGGTTTGCACACTCTGTTCATAAGGTCCATGAAGACCGCAGGTGCGTTTGTTAGTCCGAAAGGCATAACCAGGAACTCGTAATGTCCATACCGAGTCCTGAACGCTGTCTTAGAGATGTCCTCGTCTCGGACTCTCAGTTGATGGTAGCCTGACCTCAAGTCAATCTTCGAATAGTAGCTCGACCCTTGCAATTGGTCGAACAAGTCGTCAATGCGTGGAAGAGGATAGCGATTCTTCACGGTCACCTTGTTGAGTTCGCGATAGTCAATACACATTCTGAAGGTACCATCTTTCTTCTTCACGAATAGCACTGGAGCTCCCCAGGGCGAAGAGCTAGGACGAATAAAACCCTTATCCAAGAGTTCTTGCTATTGCTTGGACAGTTCTTCTAGTTTGGTTGGAGCTAAGCGATAAGGTGCTCGAGCTATTGGTGCTGCTCTAGGAGCCAGCTCAATTTGAAATTCAACCTGACGATGAGGCGGAAGACCAGGTAAATCCTCAGGAAACACTTGAGGAAAGTCGCGTACAACTGGAATATCCTCTATCTTCTTCTCCTTCGTTGATGCGTCAGTAATGAGTTCTAAAATAGTAGTGTGGCCCTTTCGCAAACACTTTTGGGCCTTAAGAAAGGAGATGATGCCCACAACAGCACCACTCTTGTCGCCTTGAATCACGAGAGGTTCTTTACCAGAACGGGGAATACGAATAATCTTCTCCTTGCACAGGATCTCTGCTTACTGTTGGGATAACCAATCCATCCCAATGACGATGTCGAAACTACCCAAAACTATAGGAATGAGATCGATAGAGAAAGTCTGACCAGCTAGGACGAGATTACAACCCTTAACTATGTGTGTGGCTTCTAGGCTTTTACCGTTTGCTAACTCTACAGCATGCTTGGTGTTCAAAAGTGTTGGTGTACGTTTAAGCATTTGACTAACTTTTAGAGACACATAACTGGTATCGTCACCCGAATCAAATAAAACAGTAACATAAAAGTCGTCGAGAAGAAACTTACCCATCACCACGTTAGGATCATTCCTTGCGTCACCCTGACCGATCACGAACGCTCGACCCCTGGCACCATTGCCGTCGTTATTTCCCCCATTGTTATTCCCATTGCCCTGATTATTGTTGTTGTTGTTCTGATTCGGGTTTAACTAGGGGCAGTTCCGTTTGAAGTGACCTTCAGCACCACACTGAAAACATCCCCTGTTGCCTCGCTGTTGCTGCTGCTGGTTCTGTGGAGCTGGTGGTTGTTGTTGATGATTCCGATTCGCAGGTCGTGAGCTCGTGCAATCCTTAGCTTCATGACCCACCTTGAGACACCTCTGACAACGAACCTTGTTGCACTGACCATTGTGATGTCTGTTACATTGGTTGCACTTCAGGAGGTTTCCTCGATATCCACCCTGCCCTTGACTTCCAGAAGATTGCTGACCAGGGCTCTGATAGTCATCAATTTTTCGCTGCTGTGCCTGGGACTGAACTGTAGTCGAACCCTTGCTAGAGGCTCCATCCCATTTTCTCTTGTTGTCACTAGGAGTAGCAGAAGTAGTAGTAGCAGTAGCACCTATACGCTTAGGCAGCTTGTTCTGTTCCACTGCATGGTCTGTGAGACGATGAGCAAGACGAGTAACATCCTGGATGGTAGCAAGATTAGCAGAAGTCACATGGCTTTGAATCTCTGGTACTAAGCCTTTGAGGTACAGCTCGATACGTTTGATAGGAGGGTCCACCATAGTAGGACACAAAATTGCCAACTCGTTTGATCTTTTTGCGCACGCGGCACATTAATTAAGGAATCACGAGAAGAGATCTTGATATAGATACAGTGATTGCGCGCCGCAACTGGACGTCATTACCTGAAAGAAAACGTTGCACGATCTTTATTGATCACAAGGGTTGCAACACACCGATGATCGTAAGAACTCGAATATGAACTGAGCTGCTGAACAATGCAGACTGTATGAACACAATATGTTCTTGTGTGATAAACCTTGATGAAAAGTCGGAACACTCACTTGCCCTTAGTGGAGTTTTCCTACAACGGTATCTATCACACCGACGTCTAAACCGCTTCGTGTAAAGCTTTAGACGGAACATAATGAGTAAATTCCCGTCATGTTGAACGGAGACGAGAAATAAACAATCAACTGGCTCGAGATGGCCCAGGAAAACTAGAGGCCAGATCCTTCAGGTATGTAATCATATCAGGACAGCCCGTAGAATACAAAAAGATTACGCCGATGAGCGGCAGAAATCGTAAGAATATGAGACAAGAAGTATGACTTAAATGAGAGCCTCGCCTAGAGAAGGCGTAGTGTGAGTTGAAAAACGAAAAGGTTGAATCCCCGGTGTAGGGATCAGAACCGTTGTTCACAAGATGAAACTCCCAGAAAAAGATCAGTAGTGATCGCGACACATTCATGTGTCAAATCGTTAGAGGAGTCTGACTTAAGGAACAGTCGTTGTTCCCACAAATAAAATTCACGTCAATGACAAACGACAAGAATTACTATAGAAACCTGTTGAGGTTTTGGACCAAGAGTCCGTATTACTATAGAAACCTGTTGAGGTTTTGGACCAAGAGTCCGTATTACTATAGAAACCTGTTGAGGTTTTGGACCAAGAGTCCGTATTACTATAGAAACCTGTTGAGGTTATGGACCAAGAGTCCACAAGATACAGTAAAGTCGTGATCGACTTACTTGAGTATGATAGAATTCATGACATGACCCAGAGATTTCATGGGAACATGAAGACAAATCATGAATCTAAGTGACCATATTGGTTTCACAACTCCCCTGCGACCGATGGCATCGCTTGAATTTCGGGACGAAATTCTTTTAACGGGGGGAGACTGTGACAACCGTCACTTTTCCGTACATTCCGTACACTAGATGAACAGTAATTTGTGCTTTAATGACTGTACATGATCTAGTTTACCAGAAAAATAAATTTCTGAATTCCATACAAGTGAATTCATGCATGATATATGCTGCAAGAATTACGTTATGATAGCGTTGCGTCAAAAATATTAGTAAACTCACCGGTAAGACACATCGTGTCAACAGAACTGCAGAAAGCAGTCAGACATTAGAATTGAGGCCTAGGTGTAGGTTCGACGAAAAAAGTACATTAAAACCCAAGAGTACATGTAAGGGTTTAATTTATAGACATTGCGAAAGCAAAAATAAGCACTAAAAAGCACCCGAAACGCACTTTAAGTGCATAATTTTGTATAATTCAGCTCAATTCAGCATTTAAATATATGAATATTATGCAGAAATTTCGTTTTATCATCCAGAATATTTCCCTAAGCGTTGGGAATTGAAAGGGTACAAGAAGGGTACTTAAAAGACACTAAAAAGTGTAATTTAGCACTTTAACGAACCAATGTCTAACCGAACAACCGGATAATACCCGGAACACCAAAATAATGCTAGAAGCATTGTTTTTATTTTTCTAAGCTAGTTAGGGTCCCCGAATACCCTAACACCCTTTATATTACACTACACACACAAGTATCCTAACTAAGCACCATTACTTTCCAACTAAGCTTGTAACTAATTCTTGGAATGGAACTAGACACCCCCCCCCCCTTTTACGGTTACCAACATAAAAGATCCACCATGATTTTATTTGGATTGTTTATTAGATGGTGTCTTGTACTTAGAAGACATGAAATCTAATGGGTAAACATTTGTTGGATGAAAGCTTATATAACCCACTAGTCCTTCATTCTTCTTATCACCTTCATCATTCAACACCAACAAAAACTCTCTCATCTTACCCCCTCTAGCTCACGGCCACAAGGGTCCCTCAAGCTACCACCATTTTCGATCCATATCCATCCATTCCAAAGTGATATTAAGGTGTAAGAAGGTCACTAACGAAGCTCGGTGCAAGCGGATCTTGAAGGACCTTCACCATTTGCTTTTATCCACTTCATTTGCCCTCTTGAACTTCCCTAGCCTTGAGCTAGTAGTAAGTGTTCTAAAACACCTCCTTGATCTTGTCTAGAGTGGTTAATAAGAGATTTGTCGGTTGAAAATCATGAACATACTAAATCACCAACTAAAAGTCTACATAAATGATGAACATGTTGGTTAAAAGCATAAGAGTTGTGTAAAACTTGTAAGACTTGTTTTGTGGTGATTATTTAGTGCCGATCTATGTTGTGGTAGCTCGGATCATCATCTAACCCGGATTAGTCATGTTCATGAAACATGACATAGAATATGTTAAGAATGAAAAGGGTTAAATGATGAAACTCTACTACACACTAAACATGAACTTGTGTAAAATCGATTTTTCTTACGAAATGAAGTTCTAAACTAGTAGATCTAAAGATCTACAAGTGGTATTTTCAAAAGACCAACTGTAAGACAAAACCATGTTTTAAAACCGGATCTTTCATAAAGTAGAGGTGTTTTTATGAACAAACAAGTGTGTGGACACTTGTGTAACAAAAGTTTTAACAAAGAAATAATTTTCGTAAAAACCGACTAGAAGTTGTGAAACTTCATATTCTTTAAAGATAAAGTTTTTAAGAAATTAAACTTATTTTTAAAGATAACAAGGCTTACTAAATGTGCTAGTAAATTACTACACATTTTTGTAAATATTCAAGTTCATGAAATGGAGAAATTAGTGATTGTTGATTGATGATTATTGTTGATAATTGTTGTTGATGATTATTGACGATTTAAAAGAAAATAAACACATGTTTTGAAAACATGGGAAACCTCCATTTTTAGGGGAAACTCTATCAAAATTTTTATAAATTTTGACACTTAGAAAAATATAAGTTTTTGAGAAACTTATTCCCTAAAAATGTATTTAAAAGTATTACCAAGGTTTCCCTAATTTTTGGTGATAAGAAATGAGGATTTCTTCAAGAATAAAAATGGATATAAGTATGTATATTTTTGAGAGAAAAATATATATTATTTTATCACCAACTTTTGTGCTAAGTGTATATGGTATGTGTTATACGTGCTAGTGTATTAGGACTTAAAAATACACTAAACACTCATGAGGAGTATAAACATAAAAAATACACATGCAACATACAAGATACATAATTCGGGTGCAAAGTGCAAAACATGAGATACTTATATTAATTGTTGAGAAAATAATATAAGTAAAACACTTAGTTAAAAATATAGAATATTTTTAACACAAGAATATATACAAAAGAAAGTGACTGTACTTGTGCGACGCAAGTCTAGTGACTAACGTTAAGAAAACGCGTATAGGTTACGACGTTAATTAAGCAAATCCGGTGAAGTTTACGACGCACAGGAACGCAAAGTTGTGAGTTCATGCTCCCCCTTTTCTTTAACTGTTTTTGGTTTTATAACTCTCGGGGGTGAAATACATGTTACAAATATTATAATTTTTACAAAGGGTAAAAATACAAGAAGCACTCTTGGTGAGAACGAGAACCGAGTGCAATATGATTTGAGAATACGAGAAGCACTCGTGGTGAGTGCAATATGATGAGCTTTAAGAAAAGCCTAGAAAATACTAGATCATGTGAGCATAGACTAATACAAAAGATGCCATAAAGTCTTGGTGAATACTAGTACCAAGCCATTAAAAACATTCATTAATTAGGGACGAGGGTTAGATCTAACGGGTACGGCCGAGCCCCACTCATGGTCCTTATGTGACCACTTGAGTGCTTCGGTGTCCCAGTCGAGGGAAATCGACGCAGTCGAGGGTAATCGACACAGTCAAGGGTAATCGACACAGTCAAGGGAAATTGACACAGTCGAGGTTAATCGACAGAGTCGAGGGAAATCGACATAGTTAGAGGGAGAATATACTAATGCTCCATATGCTCACATGCCTTAAAGGAGCCAACACTAATGCTCCATATGTCCTCACGTGCCTTAATGTCCTTGTATAAACAATCATTTAAAACGTGGGATACACAAGAAAACTTGAATGATACTTGAGTACGTGGGGTACTCCAGAAAGCGGGAATTGTACTTGAGTACGTGGGGTACTCAAGAAAGACTTGAATTATACATGACACCTACTATGTTTTCATACAAAGTATAAAAACGTGAAATACAAAAATGCATGAACTCGCTCAACTTTATGTTGATGTTTTCCAAAATTACATGTATTTCAGGTGACAGGATGGATCTTGGGCGCAAGTGTCGTAACTAGAAGTAGACTACAAGTTTAGATGTCATCCACTTTTGTTGAATTGAAACCTTGTCAAAGGTCGTGTTTTGAAAACTTAAATCACAAGTATTTGTAATACTTAAACTTTCATAAATGGATGAACATCGTTTTGATCATGTAGTTGTTTATTACGATTGAATGCAATGATAACAAGCTAGTCACACATCATACGCTTCCGCAAAAGACAGGGTGTGACACAAACTATCAGATTTAAAGCTTTCAACATCATCAAGCAAACAATCCGAAGCACAGGAAGATAACAGCCGATTAACATCTATCCGGTTCTAGATAAATAATATGCAGATCCGATTAATATGAACATTATCAATTACACACATGTGAGCTGGTTTTATGAGCACTAAGATTCAATAGTTTATATCATGTTCAATCACAAGATATCACTAAATCATCACATAGATCACAACATCATCAAACATACAACCGATAATTACAAACACTAACCGATTAGAAGGATGGAACGAGGATTAATCTGAATAGAAAGTCTTCGATGGAGAAGGGATGTGGCTGCTGTCGAGTTCGTGAGGGAGAGAGAGAGTTATTAGGGTTTGGTGTGTGTTCTTGTTTTGTAACAAATGAGAAACAACCCCACACATGGGTGCTTGTATTCGCACAAAAGGGAGTGGGCCGAACCCTTAACATGGGCTGCCCATTCGGTTCGAGTACAATAAGTGTGGCCCGATTGGGCTTGTGCGATCGGGTTGTGTTGTGCGATCGGTTCGTTAATATACAATACAATTCGTTACACATAAACACATAACATAACATTCAATTAATCAACCAAGTTCATATAATCACATAACGTTCTCACTGGTTACATCAAGGTACAAAGAGAGGTTTGAAATACGAGTTGTCACAGTAACTACTTCAAATGATGTCTTACATTTCCCGATAGGGAGCAACCTAATGTCATCGTATGGTTCGGGAACCTAAGAGCGTCATGCTTGATTGTTCTTTGGCGAGTACATACCCCTAATATTACCAGAAAGGAAACCACTCCCGATGGTTTGACCGTCTCTCCCAGGAATCCCATCAAAGATATGTCCACCATTTCCAGCCTAAACTAATTCTAAATGTCAGATGAACATTGACAATCAACAAAGACCCATTTGATGCAGTAATCTCTAATCAATGTCGTGTATTAAATGGATAATACAAAATTCTTCTCCTCCAACGATGGGGAATGTTTTGTCATGCTCGATCCATGCCTCAATGCATACGTCATGTCTTTTAAGCTTTTGTTGCACTCCTCTAACCCCACCCTGGATCATGCATACATCCCGGGGTATTTTTTGGTCAACTATTTCTTTTGGTGCTTCAACAACGGCATGCCCTTTCTAAGGTCCTTCACAAGGTGTGCTAGTTTTCCCATTTTCATTGTTTTCTCTATCTAGCTCCTCAATTGTCAACAACTATATATGTTATTACTTCTATCCTTATGAAATTCACAATGCCTTTTCCGGTCCCATGATATGTTTTGATTCGGTTACGGTGAGATATCAAATTTGATATTTTAGTGGCTAGAATTTCACTAGCATCTTAGTTAATGGTATGTTGCCCAACTATGGGCTTCCCTTGCGATACACCTCTTTCTGTCTTAAGAAATCGATGGTAAGGGTTCTTATTATTCTGTGTATTTTGATTGATACAATACATGACCAAAACGATGGAATAAATACAAGAATAGGAATGCAAAATAAAGAAAGTTGCTGAACATAAGGACTAAATAAAAGGATTGATATGGAGGAAATAATGCCGAGAATATCTCAATTCCAATATTCCCCTCAAGATGGAGCGTGTAGGTCCTTAACGCCCATCTTGTCAAGTAATGATCTGAGCGTGTAGGTCCTTAACGCCTATCTTGGATCAGCAACAAATTGGCTTAGAATATTAACAAAGTAAGCGATGTCAGGTCTCGTAGCCTGCAAGTATAATAATCTTCCCACTAGACGACGGTAACGGCTGGCATCCACTTTTGGTTCGAAACTATCCTTTTCCAACTTCAGATTCTGCTCCATAGGAAAGGCACTCGGTCTGCATCCTTGAAAACCACAATCTTCTAGTATGTCTATGGTATATTTTTGTTGAATTCAATATCGAGGAAGTATTTTAGATTCCCCAAATCCTTGATGCTGAATTCTTTATTGAGTTTGTCTTTGGTATCACTGATCTTTTGAGGGTCATTGCCTGCTACAATAACGTCGTCCACATATATCAAGGCAACCATGAAGTTGTTCCCTTCTTTAAAAATGAATAGGGAGTGATTGGCCTTGGATTGTTGAAAACCGAGAGTAAGAAGAAAGGCGGTGAACCTTTGGTACCAATTACGGGAGGCTTGCTTTAACCCATAGAGGGACTTTCTCAATCTACATACCATTGTTTCTCCTTCCCTTGAAAACCCCTTTGGTATCTTCATATAGACCTCCTCGTGAAGATCTCCCTGAAGAAAGGCGTTATTAACGTCAAGTTGGTGAATCATCCAATTCCTTTTGACCGCAATGGCAAGGAGTGTTCTAACCGTGACAATTTTGGAAATCGGAGCGAAGGTGTCATGGTAGTCCACCCCTTCCATTTGTGTGAAACCTTTGGCCACGAGACGTGCCTTGTATCGTTCCACTTATCCATTTGGCTTATACTTAACTTTATAAATCCATTTCGAATCAATGGTTCGCTTTCCTTCTGGTAGGTCTTCAAGAGTCCACATACCATTCTTTTCAAGGGCTTGAATTTCTTTTATCATGGCTTCCTTCCATCTGTCATCCTGAACAGCTTGTCCAAAATTTCTTGGCTCATTATTGGAGTCAATGGCCGCTAGAAAAGCTTTGTGAGTTTTAGAAAATTTTGAATAAGAAATAAAGTTGGACAAAGAATGTACCGTTGAGGATTCTTGAGTAGATGCGGGATTGGCATGGTCTACCGATGGAGGGAGATTGACATGTAATCATTGAGATGAGTGGGTTCAGATCGGTTCCTCTTGGGCCTAGACGATTCAGGCCTAGACTGATTAGGTGGCTGGCCTTCGGCTTGGGCTTCAAAGGGAGGATCAATGTGGGTCTCACTATTCTGATCTACAACAGTGGCCTCGTTGAGTAAGATTCGGTCCGGTTCATCAAGTGTGCTCTCTTCTTTATTTGGCCCAATGTCCTTTTTACTTTCTTCATTTGGACCCTCTTGGTTTTCTTCACAGCAAGGTTTATATGGCCACTCAAAAACATCTACTTCATCCTTTTCCTTTTCAAGTTCACTAAAAGGGAATTTGTCTTCAAAGAACTACACATCTCTAGAGACAATAATTTTTCTTGTTTTGATGTCAAGAAATTTGTATCCTTTCGTACCATGTGGATATCCTAGAAGCACGCCGGGCTTCCCCCTTAATTCGAGCTTGTCTCCTTTTTTATCGGTGTTCCAATAGTATGTGAGACAACCAAAAACTCTCATAAGGTCATAGTCGGGTTGTTGATTGTATAGAAGCTCATAGGGAGTTTTGCTGTTGGTTACTTTAGAGGGAAGCCTGTTGATGATGTATGCGGCTGTCAACACGCACTCACCCCAAAATCTTTTTGAAAGACTGGCTTCGAACCTTAAAGCTCGAGTGATTTCGAGTAAGTGTCTATGCTTCCGCTCCACCACCCCATTTTATTGAGGGGTGTGGGGGCAACTGGTTTCAAGTAATATTCCTTGTTCCTTGTAAAACAAGTACATGTATTTGCAAGTGAACTCACCCCCGTTGTCACTCCTAATCTGCTTGATCGTTTTCCCAAATTGTGTTTTAACCATATTACAGAAAAATTTTAAACTATCATTTGCTTGATATTTATGTTTTAAAAGGAATACCCAAACACTTCTATTATAATCATCAACCAAGGTTAAGGAATAAGGTGCTCCTGTAAAAGAAGGTGTACGTTACCTTTCCCAAATGTCGCAATGCAATAATTCCAAACATTCATTGGTCTTTGAAACACTAGTTGGAAAAGGGTATCTAGTAAGTTTTGCCTTAGAACAAGAGTCACAAAATTAATTAAAAGAAATATGATCAATAAAATCAATCCCATTGAGTTTTTCAGTAGAGGCATGACCCAACCTTTTATGCCAAACGTCTCCGGTTGTCATCATAGCTCGTCTTTTATTGTCAATCATCTCCATTCGGTATAGAACACCATTCCGCTTACCCGCACCAATCAAGACCCTCGTTTTGAGCTTCTGCATGATACAAAGGTTAGGGAAAATAGTCACAGAGCACTGGAGGTCGCCAGTTAACCGGCCAACTGAAAGAAGATTACAATTAAAATTAGGAACATAGAGAACACCTTTTATTTTAACCCCATCTTGTAAGATGCAATCACCCTTTCCCTTTACAGGTATGGTCTCCCCATTGGGAATATAGACAGGTTCTTCTTTTCTATTTACTGTTTTGTTTTCAAGGATTTCAATTTTATGGGTAAAGTGTTCAGTGGCGCCCGAGTCCACTACCCATTTACCGTTTCGATAAAACTTACCTGCCATATTGGCTACACGAGGGGTGTTGTCTTTAGTGCGATCACTGTCATCAGAAAAGTGGTTCAAAAGAATCTGGTACTGGTTGTTTGTCAAACCTGGCATGGGGCTGGAATCGGTCACGACGCATGACGCCTTCGCTTTAGCTTCTTCTCGTTTCCCTTTGTTACCTGGCCACCAATCCGGGTACCCAATCTTCTTGAAACATCCATTCTTGTTGTGCCCATCTTTATTGCAAATGTCAGAGTGCTCAACAACTTCTCAATGTTTCAGTTCCTTGGAAGCAGTCTTATCCTTCCGATTCGTGTCATGTCGGTTGGGCGTGTAGGCCTTGAGAGCGATGGCTTCAGGTCCCGCCCTTTTTTTTCTACAGATATGGTTCTTTGTCGTTCATCCTCAGCAACCAGATGGTAGGCACTTCCCATATTTGGTGTGGGTTTTAGAGTAAGGATTTACGTTTTTATGACAGAAAATTCACTGTCCAAGCCCATCAGAAACTAATAAATCTTTTCTTTCTCAAAGTGTTCACTCAACTTCTTCCCAACTTCACATCTACAACTGTTGCAGGAGCACCGAGGAATGGGTAATACAGATTGTATTTCATCCCATATGCTACATAATCATGTGTAGTATGAGGAGACAGAAGAACCATCTTTTTTCACACTAGCAAGCGTCTGTTTCAATTCATATGCCCTAGGGACACTTTCTTTCCCAAATCTCTCAATGAGATCATTCCAAATCTCAGCACTGGTACTAGCATACTTCACACTACTTTTGATATCTTTCTCCATGGCCGTGGTTAACCAGCACCGCGGAGTCTGCTCGCATCCAGGCCATGTAGTCTGAGGTTGTCTTATCGGGTTTCTTCAGGGTACCGTGAATGAGTCCTACTTTGGTTTTGGCAAAGAGGAAGTTGAGCATTTCCTGGGACCAGTCGCCGTAGTTGCTGTCAGTGAGGTTCTCATTGACATGGAGTTGTTTCGGTAGTCAGACAGATGGATGTATAGAGGCAAACTCACATCCAAACCGACTTCGGTTTTAGGGTTGGCTTCATTCTTGTCTCCTGCCATGATGAGGAGGTGCTGGTCGGGATAGGTTTAGTACCGCTCTGATACCATCAAGAAATCGATGGTAAGGGTTCTTATTATTCCGTGTATTTTGATTGATACAATACATGACCAAAACGATGGAATAAATACAAGAATAGGAATGCAAAATAAAGAAAGTTGTTGAACATAAGGACTAAATAAAAGGAATGATATGGAGGAAATAATGCCGAGAATATCTCAATTCCAATACTATCAGGATGAATGGTGTCGACTAGGGGTGTTCATCGAATCGAATATTGAACTTTCAAATTGCTCTAATCAATTTTTGTCACACCCCCAAAATACCACACGCGGAATCACCGCGGGGCATGTGACGTACCAGGATCTAGCCACCAATCACATTGAACTCATAGGTATATTTAAATAAAACTTTCATTTATTAACATTAAGTGATACAATGTTAAAAATAATTCACAGTATACAGCGGAAGCATAATTCATTCGTTAAGAGTTTATAAACCACATGTAAAAACCATTAGTCTTGTGTTGCGATTCCATGTATCTCGACCCATGACCACTCCAGCCTCCCAGACAGCAAGTTCCAACGATATGCACCTAAAGGCCTGCAAGGCATGTAACAACGAATCAACAACAAAGTTGAACAAATTCACAGTTGGTTGTCCATTTTAAAGTTGTTCCAAAAACCATAACTTCTTTCGAAAACCATGTGTTAACCAATTCCTTTTTTCCCAAACCATATCCAGTGGGGGCTACCCCATGTAACCATTAGACCCGTAACCATATCGACTACTGACTGAAGTAAGTTGGTGCCCTAATGTCAATGTCTATCATCATTGACGTGCCCAGATCCATTAGTTCACACCCGTCCTCTGCGGCACAGTGTGAGGCTTGTCAAACCTAAATAGCGCTATCTAACTAATGACCCGCTCGCCATTGGCCCGGCGATTAAGTCAATATAAAAATGAGGGACTTCATGATAGAGATTTTGGTCTAGTATCAATGTTATCACCCTTCAATAAAGAGGATGTGGTACGTGTCCCCAAACCAGGAGATCACGCAGGTTCCGATTAAATCCTTAGTACATGTTATCACCCTTCAATAAAGAGGATGTAGTACGTGTTCCAAACCAAGAGGTCACGCAGTTTCCAATTAAATCCTTTACCCATTCCCAACCACTGGGAATCCCATGCCTTGTAGAAAGTATGAACTCACCTTGGTTTGCTCGGTATGACTAGTTACTTGTTTAACAGTCGATCAAACATGTCCTAGTATAGTTACCGATAACATTCAGTCTCAGGTACACATAAAACTACCTCTTTCACGTATGGTTAATTCACGTATTCCTTATTCACATAATGCACATTTATTGTACATGTAACGCACACAGGTAGTTCAAGTCATGACAGTTAATCCATTCATCTAGTACCATCAGGAAATCACTTGACATGTAATAGCTCAAACATACTACATACATACATACATGATTCACTCGCATACACTACAAGCCCAATTATTAAAGATGTGCGGCCCAATGTTTTAAACAAGGTCAATCTACAATTCTCTAATTATCATCAAACAATTACCCATGCAATTATGTAACCAGCTCAAATAATCAGGTTATTTGTAGAGCTCGAGGCTTTCACCATTATATATAAGTAGTACAGCATATTAACATGTTATCTAACCCTAGATCATTGATTCAAACAATACCAATCATTAGCATACTAATCGGCCATCAACATATTCATCATAATAAAAATCCTTCAATTTTACGTATCATTCCATTACATAATCATCATCATCATCATACAGTTCGAAGTCACGCAACCAACATTCACATCACATACGGGTTTGCATAAATAATACATGTTTCACAAACACGAGTATATAACACATAAATCACATAACCGTTTACCCAGGCCATTTGGCGAAAGACTGTGCATGGCGAAAGGCCCACGTGACTAAACTCCCAATGTTTCGTCAAATTACCCATGTGACGAAACTCCCATGGTTTCGTCAAAGCCACTTGGTGACGAAACACCAGTGTTTCGTCAAGTGAGGGTGTTGGCGAAAGTCCCATGTGTTAAGTTTACAACTTAAACAGTTAACCATTTCATTATTTCACCAAACACCATATATATATATATATCAAACATGTACAAGGTTATATTGCAGACGAATTATGAAAGAATTTTGCGAAACAAGTAACGTGTCACGGAAAGACCTTGAAAGTTCGGGTTGTCACATCATCCCCAACTTGAAAGAAATTTCATCCCGAAATTTAGCACCTAGTTACTGAGGAAGCTAGTTGGGTTGCGTGGTTTCCTGGTTTTTTCTGGGGTGTCATCCCCCCGTTGGTTTGGAATTTCGTCCTGAAATTCCACAGTAGCTTCAGCCTCAGTAGTGGCTTCATTGTTCTCGAATAACTAGGGATATTTGTGTTTCATTTGGTCTTCTCATTCCCAGGCAAACTCTGGGCCACGACGGGAGTTCCAACGAACTCGTACAATAGGTATCCTGGTGCGTTTAAGAATCTTGACCTCCCAGTCCAAGATTTCCATTGGTTCTTCGATAAATCGCAACTGATCGTCGATGGTGAGCTCCTTGAAAGGAACTATGAGGGTTTCATCAGATAGACACTTCTTCAGATTCGACACATGCAATACGTTGTGAACTCCACTGAGTTCTTCGGGTAGATTCAATCTGTAGGCCACCCTGCCAATTCCCACCGTGATTTCGAAAAGCCCAACATATCACGGGTTGAGTTTGCCTCGTTTACCAAAACGAACTACACCTTTCCAAGGTGAGACTTTAAGTAGTACTCGATTCCTAACCTGGAACTCGAGTGTTTTCATGCGCTTAACAGCGTAGCTTTTCTAGCGGTCATGAGCTGCTGCCATTCGTTGTCGTATCTGAGCAATCTTTTCTGTTGTTTCTACGACGAGTTCTGGGCCAGTGATTTGGTTGTCGCCAACTTCTGCCCAACCAAGAGGTGATCAGGACTTCTGTCTGCACCATGCATCGAACGGAGCAGCCTGGATGCTGGTGGGGTAATTGTTGATATACGAAAACTCCACTAAAGGTAGATACCGCTCCCAGCCGTTACAAAAGTCGATTAAACATGCTCGAAGCATGTCTTCAAGAGTTTGGATGGTGCATTCAGTTTGTCCATCCGTCTGTGGATGATATGCTGTGCTCATGTCTAGACGTGAGCCAAAGGATTTGTGCATCGCTTGCCACAAATTAGATGCAAATCGTGGGTCGCGATCAGAGATAATGGAGGTTGGCACCCTGTGCCTAGTAACTACTTCTTTCAGGTAGATGACTACAAGTGTAGAAAACTTATCTGTTTCCTTGATGGCTAGAAAGTGTGCTGGTTACGTGAAACACTCAACGATCATCCAGGTGATATTGTTTCCGTTTCGAGTTGTAAGTAGACTAACGACCAAATCCATGGCAGTCTGCTCTCGTTCCCATATTGGTATTTCTGGTTGCTAACATTTCACCTTGACTTTCCCATAAGTCAAACATCATTCCCATACCTAGTTAGGTGGGCCTTCATGCCCGGTTACCAGTACAAGGTTTATAAACCCTAATGCATCTCATCAAAACCCAGACGGCTAGAATATTGAAGCCGGTGTGCTTTGCTCAACACGAGTTCCCTACAGTTGCCGTATAATGAGACCCACATTCGTTCCATGAGGTAACGAGTATCGTCCGACCTGTCAAAGGTTGCTTCTCCATGCCCCGCATGGGTTCAACTTGAAAATCCTCTTCTTTCAGTTCTCCAGTTTGAATAGAGCGAGTCTGATCAGGTAAGTTAGAGTCGATAGTGAGCTGCAAAGCTCGTGCACGTTCAAGTTTCATAGTTGTAATCATCCTAAAGTTCTCTCCAGCGATGTCATTAACTGATTTAGCTCTATCGAAGTCAAGGTACATGGGAGGCCCTTGTGATCGGTCTAAATAACTCATCTGGTACCGTCCACGTGATGCCTCCGTCTAAAATCCCAAGGCCACGGTTTTCACCGCCAGTTGTGAGTCGTGCAGTTCCTCTTTGTAACTCCATCACGTAAGTCATCACTCTCTTGTGTTGCGTCAGTGTGTAACTGGGACTCTGATTCGGACCATCATGGTATACCACTAAATCACCCGTACCCTCGGGTATAGACGATGCTCAGTGCATTGTAGTGTTGGGATTCGAAAGCTTAAAAGACGTCCTCCTGTTTTGTCTCCCACGAACATAGCACCCTGCAGTGCTTAAGGGAGTTAAGTTGCGCGATCTTCAAAAACCCTGTGGGTAAGCTGCGATGGTATCTAGCGAAAACAAGTAATTGCTGCATCCCCGAAGGAATCTTTGGTGTCGATCAGTTTCTATCTCAGCGAGGTCCACGTGTATTCCCACTCCGTTGGTTACGTGATCAAAATGCATCTCTCGAATCTAGATGTGACATTTAACAAGACTTCGTACATAATGGCTCCTCCCACAGAAGCGCTGAGATAGGATGCATATGCCACCCATGGTGTTCCTTTCTCCTGGTCATGATTCAGAACGTTGTCAACAATACGGTCGATTCATGTGATCCCTGAGGTTGCTGGTGTGTTGATCAACTCAATGATCATGGTGTACAAAGTTGAAATGGCCGCATTGCGTTCGACGTGCTGTTATAAGAGCATTCTCCTCTTGGACTTCCATCTGATGATAGTTCGTTCGCTAGCCAATCTCCGAATGAAAGCTTGTTCCTCGCAACTGGTCGACAGGTGGCCAATACATGGTCGAGACAAGCGGTTCCTAAATGTCACCTTGTTACGTTCTCAATAATCGGTACACATATGAAAAGGCTTATCTTCACTGGTATTACTGGGCTCCCCAAAGTGAAAAACTAGATCCGATGAAACTCCTGTCCAATAGTTCCTGAAGTTGATTAGGCAGTTCCTGCAACCTTCCTGGTGTAAGACAATAAGGAATACTAGTAGCAAGGGCTGCTTCTGACATGATACTGGTCTGATATTCCACCTGACTATGTGAAGGTAAACCTGATAGTTCTTCTGGTAGCACTTAGGGTGAAATTACGAACAATTGGTGGATCCTCGATCCCCTTTTCCTTAGCCTTGACATCAGTAACGGGGCCTATCATGGCGGGGTAATCCTTCCGTGGACATTTCTGGCCTTTACTGCTGAATTGATGCTAACCTCTGCACCACTCGGATATTTTATGACAGACGACAACTTTTCCCCTCACAGGGTATAACTGCGCGATGTCTGGTTAACCAACTCATACTGACTACTACATCAACACCATCGTGGATAGTAGAAGGAAGATCGATGTCGAAAACTTGTCCCTCACGGTTGAATTTGCATCCCTACAAACATATGATGCTTCGATTGACTTGCCATCAGCCTTTCTAGAAGCATCAGGGTTAAACAGAACAGAGACGAAGCGATTAGCTACCCGTACAAGCTTCCAAATTGCCACCATCCTGGCGTCGCCCACGTCAACCCTAAATGCCCTTCCATGAGCATCATTTCCAGTATTGTTGTTTTCATTACAAGGATTTCGAGTATTGTCATTGTTCCTTTGGTCGTTGTCCTCTTAACTTAACCACGGCCAATCCATGTTGTAGGCACCTTTATTTCCATACTGTCGACTAGGGTTATGAATACCTTGTTGTTGCTGTGACTGCTGCTCCCAATGTCGTTGCTCGAAATGAAGCCCTACGACTCTTCACCATCAAAGTCCATCTTTTCGCATTCTGAGCCACGTCCTAAAGCGCTACTCACTGTGCTGGCAGTTACACATTCCACGTTATAGTCGATTGTCATTGCTTATGTCCCGATTGATTCGTAAGAGTTGACTCCCATGAGTCGCTGACAAGGGTTAAGGATTCGATTGAAGCCAATTCGCTGGTGCTCGTTGCCGGTAATCAGGGTCGTCAAAGTACTGAGGTCGGTAAAGTACTACGCTCATCCTCCTGTCCATCGATGTTGCAAGTTGTTTGAGTAATACATGGTCTGTTACGAGAGTATTGCAGAAGTTATCACACTTCAGGATCTAAGACGTCAATACATGAGTTCCGGCAAACGAAGAGGAGTAAGAAAGGTATCGGTCAATCATTCGACGTTGCGACATCCAACTCAGGGACGTTCGTATAAGCACCTAACATTCTACACGGTTCGCTAGGTGTTCAGATGGGTGTTCAGGTAATACTCGATAGCATCGTGATTCGAAAGGATCCAGAAATGAATGAAAAGTTCACGTTCGAGTAGGGGACAATCACTGCTATGACCCCTATAGGTTTGTTATGTTTCACATCAATCAAATAACGGAACGGAACCCCTTTTCCACTTGTTAAGGCTCACTGGGACTCGCATGCACCCCACATTATTATTATGTGTGCACCCACAATAATATTGCGATTTGCATGCTCATCTCAGCTCCTCTTAACTCATGTCAAATGGTTCCTCAAACTCGAGTAGCAATCAAAGAGCATCACGAAGCGTAAGTCATGAATGTTTAGGGAAATACCATCCTAACAGTCATATAACACATGCAAGTAATACATGAATTCATACTGTTGTGCTAAACGTGCAGTCACATGCAATATCGTATGTAAGTGTTCACTAGTTATGCAGTACAATGAGTATACGAGAGACAAACCTTGCAATCTGGAGCTGAGTGTCATGGTCGTATTCACGTTTTCAGAACTGTTCGGTTATAGTCTGGTTTTACAAAAACATTTTTCCCCTTTTTAAAACCAAGTTCACTATAACCAATGGCTCTGATACCAATCTATCACACCCCCAAAATACCACATTGAATTCATAGGTATATTTAAATAAAACTTTCATTTATTAACATTAAGTGATACAACGTTACAAATAATTCACAGTATACAGCAGAAGCATAATTCATTCGTTAAGAGTTTATAAACCACATGTAAAAACCATTAGTCTTGTGTTGCGATTCCATGTATCTCGACCCATGACCACTCCAGCCTCCCAGATAGCAAGTTCCAACGATATGCACCTAAAGGCATGCAAGGCATATAACAACGAATCAACAACAAAGTTGAGCGAGTTCACAGTTGGTTGTCCATTTTAAAGTTGTTCCAAAAACCATAAGTTCTTTCGAAAACCATGTGTTAACCAAAAGTTGTTCCAAAAACCATAAGTTATTTTGAAAACCATGTGTTAACCAATTCCTTGTTTCCCAAACCATATCCAGTGGGGGCTACCCCATGTAACCACTAGACCCGTTACCATATCGACTACTGACTGAAGTAAGTTGGTGCCCTAGCGTCAATGTCTATCATCATTGACGTGCCCAGATCCATTAGTTCACGCCCATCCTCTGCGGCACGGTGTGAGGCTTGTCAAACCTAAATAGCGCTATCTAACTAATGACCCGCTCGCCATTGGCCCGGCGATTAAGTCGATATAAAAATGAGGGACTTCATGATAGAGATTTTGGTCTAGTATCAATGTTATCACCCTTCAATAAAGAGGATGTGGTACGTGTCCCCAAACCAGGAGATCACGCAGGTTGCGATTAAATCCTTAGTACATGTTATCACCCTTCAATAAAGAGGATGTAGTACGTGTTCTAAACCAGGAGGCCACGTAGTTTCCAATTAAATCCTTTACCCATTCCCAACCACTGGGAATCCCATGCCTTGTAGAAAGTGTGAACTCACCTTAGTTTGCTCGGTATGACTAGTTACTTGTTTAACAGTCGATCAAACATGTCCTAGCATAGTTACCGATAACAGCCAGTCTCAGGTACACATAAAACTACCTCTTTCACGTACGGTTAATTCACGTATTTCTTATTCACATAATGCACATTTATTGTACATGTAACGCACACAGGTAGTTCAAGTCATGACAGTTAATCCATTCATCTAGTGCCATCAGGAAATCACTTGACATGTAATAGCTCAAACATACTACATACATACATACATGATTTACTCGCATACACTTCAAGCCCAATTATTAAACATGTGCGGCCCAATGTTTTAAACAAGGTCAATCTACAATTCTCTAATTATCATCAAACAATTACTCATTGCAATTATGTAACCAGCTCAAACAATCAGGTTATTTGTAGAGCTCAAGGCTTTCACCATTATATATAAGCAGTACACCCTATTAACATGTTATCCAACCCTAGATCATTGATTCAAACAATACCAATCATTAGCATACTAATTGGCCATCAAAATATTCATCATAATAACAATCCTTCAATTTCACGTATCATTCCATTACATAATCATCATCATACAGTTCGAAGTCACGCAACCAACATTCACATCACACACGGGTTTGCATAAATAATACATGTTTCACAAACACTAGTGTATAACACATAAATCACATAACCGTTTTACCCCGACCATTTGGCGAAAGACTGTGCATGGAGAAAGGCCCACGTGACGAAACTCCCAATGTTTCGTCGAATTACCCATGTGAATAAACTCCCAAGGTTTCGTCGAAGCCACTTGGTGACGAAATACCAGTGTTTCGTCATGACCAGTTTGGGATGAAATCCCACTGTTTCGTCGTGGAGATTAAGCCTGAAAATCCTAACAGTTACATCGTATCATCATTATCATTATCCACAACTGTTATCCAATCTACCCAAACATACCGATCATCACGAAGCCGTTGATCCAGGTTAACATCTAATCTACCCACTTAAATCAGACCCGACGATTAACCACATAACATCAATTAAGCACAGTCATCTAGTTGAGTAATTAAATTGCACAAGAACCCTAACCGATTCCATCCAATCCAATCAGGTTTAACAAGTTATGCACATATAGGCCATTAACACATTGCACATAATCAAATACAACTAATAGACTCAAAACGAACCATAAAATTACTAACCGAAAGGTGAAGAGTGGTGTTCATGTCGCCGATCGCCGTGAAAGTAAGAGGGGGCGCTTAGGGTTTCTGTGTGTACTTCCTCTAGTTGCAACAGTTATATCCACAATATAATTGTGAGAGTTGGGCCGTGTGCACACTGGGCCGAAGCCCATGTTCGGTGAAACATAACTTTCCTCGAGCCCACACACTTTCGTCGTGATGCATGTGACGAAACACAAGTGCTTCGTCAAGTGAGGGTGTTGGCGAAAGTCCCATGTGTTAAGTTTACAACTTAAACAGTTAACCATTTCATTATTTCACCAAACACCATATATATATATATATATATATATATATATCAAACATGTACAAGGTTATATTGCAGACGAATTATGAAAGCATTTTGCAAAACAAGTAACGTGTCACGGAAAGACCTTGAAAGTTCGGGTTATCACAATTTTTTCGAATAATTTATCTTTTTGTTTGAATTTGAATTCGATTAAGAACCAGCCAATTCGATCCGAATTCGTATTTGTATCTGAATTAAAATCCCAATTCAAATTCGATTAAAAATTTGAATTTGGATAAATTCGTTTTGATTCAAATTCAGTTAAAATATGTAATAAATTCATTTAAGTTATGGTCATTGTAATGGGTTTGGTAATAGGTTGTTTTAATACTTAGAATAAATTTAGAAATTAATTTATACTATAGACCGATAAAAATTATATGTATTATATATTAAAATAACAAAATAAATATGTATACATTTGATTCAAATTTTGAATCGAGTTTAAAATCATAAATTTGTATTTGATTCGTACTGGTCTCGAATTGAATCCAATTCAAATTCTTGATAATCGAAACGAATTCTTTATAATCGAATCAAATTAAACCGAATTTCAATTTTTTTGAATTCTAAACTAATTCTAAACATCCCCACAATCGACCGTGGACTAACGTATTGTGACTTGGTCCATCGAGAGGATTCCGACTTCCTTTGTTGTTAGAATACTTCTGCATCTCTTTGTTCGAAATCTACTTGTCTAATTCATGGGTTACAACCACATATTTTTCCACTATGATGAATACTTTAGCCGTAACTATAAGGGCTTACATTGTTAGTGGCATGCCGTCATTCCCATGTAGTCGTTTGATAAGCTCATCATCCTAGACATCTCGAACAAACGTTGTGGCCAGGAGGTCTTCACCCACACCATATATCTAGAAACTTTCTTTCTTAGACGTTGTGATGAAGTCTTCTACATATTTGCTATCCCGACGGCGGATGTAAAGAATGTCTATCTTATCTCTTGTGTATCTCCTTTACTGGCTAAGCTTTTGAAGAACTTCTTGACTAATATTCAAAACCATAGATGTAACACTTCGTATTTCTGTACTTTCTTATTTAGAAAGTGTAGTCATACTTCTATTTTTAGAAACTTATTGTCACACCCCGATATTTCCACGTATTACCGGTGGGCCCGGTGGGGAGTATCGTGACGTAGTTGATATCATCATAGTCAAACAACACATTTTTAATATGCACAGCGGAAGCAAAAGATAGATTTATTTCAACCGAATAAATTGTAATATTAAGTATCACAAATAGTTGAAATAGATCCACAGGCGGATCAAATAAAAAAGGAAACATAGTTCATCAGACTTAAAATGCATCCAAGCTTGCGAGACGCTTATTGATGCTAAGGAGAGGCCAACCTATTTCGAGTAGTACCTGCACTTAGCCTTTTTGGGAAAATACGTCAGTTTACACTGGTAAATACAATTAACTGACTCATTTTGAAAAGGTTTAGAAAATTGATTTGAATGCACATGGCACAAAACATTTTATAACTTGGGATAATTATTTATATATAATCTTGTAAAAGAATTACATGTTCGTTATACGTTCAGTAGCCCGGATTGACGCCGGGTTAAAGATTAATAGACACACCACATGATATAGTCCCGCGGCGGGTTATTCCCGTAACCGGCGGTTATACCATATTATTTATATATGCACTGTCGGGTGTACGCCTACACCCCGTGCTTAGGTCATGGCCATTTCTTAAAATGATGCCAAGGATATCCGGGACATGGTCATTAACCCCCCAAAGGCTTTAAGCAAACAAAAAAATTTAAACGGGACATTTCAATAAATTAATCTTCATACAATTAAAAATTCAATGCCTGACCAAGCGGTATTTTATATACCGTGCCCCAAGCCCGTATAGGGAAAATAAGTTAAAAGTATTTACCTTTGCAAGTAATAATAACAAATAGCAAATGAAAGTAGCTTTTACCGAGTCTCCTAATCTGGAACAAAGGTTTTTAATAACCTATTAAATTCCTAATGGGTCTTTAATTAAGCATAAACTTGGACCGGTTAGTTTTAAAAGAAGGTACGGTTCAAACGCACGATTAAGCGAAGACCGGAATAGAATGTGATTTAGACCCGACAAGTTTGGAGACTTGTGTAATATGGGTAAACTAAACACATTCTGGATTTTGAGATAAAAATGATAAGGTTTGACCCGTTTCGGTAAATTTATGCAAACTAGTTACATAAACCGAACCGAATGCGAGAGAGGCGTAACGGGTAACCATAAGAGTCATATACAGGTTTCCTAAGTTAATATGCCTTAAATATGTTGTGACATCAGTAAGATATCTTCTATTATGCCCGAAATGGATTTAAACCCAAATTATGCCTTGTAGGGGTATTTTGGTCATTTAAAAGGTTATAAAAGAGATTTAATATGATTCTGAGTTTCAGATCTGATATAAACAGTAAATATACTTAAATTAATAGGTTAAATCAGTAGGGTATTACATATATGAGAAATTTACCATTTATAACTAAACTAAGCACCGAAGGGGCATTTTGGTAATTTCACTTAAGCCTAAAAGGTCAAAACTGGAAACCTGAGTTTAAAAATGTAACACCCCAAATTTCGTATGACATGTTATAATGTTTAATTGCAATGCTTTAGCGAAAAGAATTGGTAAACATGAAATTTTACCATTTATAAGATTTGTAGCATTTTATAAAAAAAATTCTAAAATCCTATAATTAGGCATGAAAGATTAATAAGTTAGTAAATAATAATGAGAAAGGTGTCATGTTGTAATAGTTAAGGGCTTAAAGTGAAAAGTGTAATTAAAACATAAAAAAAAAAAAGAAGCCAGGAGTTCCCTGGCATTATGTTCGATCGAGAGAGAGAGAGGACCAAGGAGAGAGTCAAGAAACCCTAAGTCTCTAAAATCTCATCAATTGAAGGCTAAATTAGTGAAGAAACGAATGCATGAGCTAAGAATTCAGATCGTCTAAGTATTCTTGATCTCAAGTAAGTGAAATTTCTTGATTTGGTGATGTTTGATTTTGTGGGTTTTGTGTGATTCGTGAATGTAATACAAAATTCAGTATGATTAATGGTTGCTACGAAGGTCTAGACATCATTAGATGCTAAATTTCGAATATGAACATGATCAGGGCAAAACCCACTTGCATGTCAAGTAATGTGTGAAGTTTCGTATGTTAATTTGATTGTTGATTTATGAAATTGTTATGAATAATTGATTTAGAACTATGTGCTCATGATTTGAATGGTAGATTTCAAAATAGTAGGATGTTTATGTAAATCAATGGGAAGAACTATGGAAATTGTGCTTAGGATGCTTGTACATTGTGCTAAACTAGTGGTACGCACACAATGTGTTCGACGAAATGCCTAAGTGAGTTTAGTTATGGTTTTTACATGAATGCTTGTTAAGATTGATGCAACTTCTTTATGATAATGATGTATGTGAATAGTAGACGCCATAACGTATTAAAAGGATTGTGAAAGTATTGTTTATGAAAGCTAAAGTATGAGATTATGACATATAGGCACGAAAAAGGAAGAAGGTGCAAGTCACTCGAAGGCACAAGCATCTCAAGATCGCGGTAAGTTCATATGAACTTTATGTACTCTATTTGTAGCTTTATGTATAAAAATATTTAGTACTAAGAGTTTGGTGTAAGTTTACATTATGATTCATAATTGACTAGATGTAATGAGTTTTATAATGAGGATTGTTTTTAAGGATAAAATGATGTGATAGTGAATATGGAATGACCCGTCTAAATGGGTTAAAAGGATAAGTAGAATGGTTGTTGGAATGTGTAGAAATTGACTTGTTTATAACGGGTCAATTAATGTAAGTATATCGAAAGATATGGTATGTAGCGATTCATTACAAATGAATCGGGAAGTGGTATGATGAATGTTTCCGAATGGAAGTGATAATGTTATTAAAGTAATATGTTATGTTAAGGGGTCGAACAATGACATGGAATTAAAAGAATTCAAATGTTATGTACTATGAACTAACATGTGTTTTGTTGTTATGAATGATAGGTAAATCACATGGTTAATTGCGGCGCGCTCGGACCGAACACACACAACATTGACCTTTATACGCTTCCGGTTCAAGTTGTTTCTTTTGAATGGGTCGAAACGTCCTTTTGTGTAGTAAATGTTAAACTAGTTACTAGGATGATGGTAGTAGTTTGAAGTTAAACTTTGTTTTGAATGGTTCGGGTTTAATGTTTTGGGTGAAAAGCGTAAGGTTTAAAATTTAACATCTTTTGTAAATGTCGTTGAATGTATTTTGATTGATTTTGTATAAAAACAGGGAATCGTCTTCTTTACGAATGGGTCATGTCAAAATTTTGAAAATCCGGAAAAAAAAATTGTAAGAAGTTTATGTTAATTATTGATTATCGGAAAGTGGGCGTTTCAAGTTGGTATCAGAGCCTAGGTTTGAGGGATTTAAGCATTAAGTGCTTGAACTCAAACTGAAAGCTCGTGAGAAGTGTGTGTTCGTTCCGCGGTGCAAGGCAAGTAAGTATTTTAAAAGTTGAAATTTTTGCATTACAAATAATTTAGTTACGGAATGTTATCGAATGGTTACGGGATGTTATGGAAAGATGTGGGATGAATCGGATCAGTTTGGGGGTTAGAACGGGTCAAATGAAATGGGAGCTAAACATTAGACTATATCAGATCTGGCACCGCACACAGTTGTGTCGTTAAGTGACACAGCTGTGTGGACCGTTGATGCTTGTTGCAGAGATCAGGGTGTGTGGCAAGGCTGACACAGCTGTGTGACATTGTACTCAGATAACCAACACAGCTGTGTCTGGGCAAAATTTCCACGAACTTCATATTTTCTTGAGTTTTCCGCAACGAATCACCAACAATGTGACAACTCGAATTTTCAAGATTTTTATCTTCGCATTTATTGTGCGTTAAATGTTTAAGTTGTTTGTTAATACGACTTGTTTGTTTCACAACTGTGCACGTTTGTAGTATGTTAATCGTAATGTGATTGATATGTTGTATACGGTATGCTTTATAAGTGTGTATTGATGTACGTCTTAATTTTAATTTATGTGTTGTATAATTTACACAAGACATCTGTTAGGCCCAAACACCCTCACCCACATCAATGAAATCACCCTAATGGTGAAAACACCTTGTGTTTTCGTCCACTAGAGGACCAACGAAAACAGCATTTGGGCTTTAGGCCCAGTAGTGATTAAGTTATAATGTTGTTCCTTATCTTTACCCAAAACGGTAATCGGCAGAAACCCTAGCCACCTATCGCGTTCTTTCTCTCTCTCGTTCTTCTTGAAACCGAACAGCAGCCGTGAGCCACTCGAGCCTCATTCATCGATCGATTCATTGTATCTTCGGCTTGGGTTAGTGATTTACATGTTTAAATTCTTGATTTCGATGTGCTTGAGTTAATCTGTATGATAAAGATACTTATAATCTGATGTTATGGTTGATTTTATTGTGCCTGTTCATGAAGGATATGAAAGATCGGATGATTGATTGTTAGTCTTGATATCACAATGATTTAGTAATCTGTTTTAGATGATTTGGGGATATAATCTGTTTTAGATGATTTGGTACTTATGGTGTTTATTGTTTGGGTCGGTTGATAGTTGCTGAAACGGTCGTGATGATTGGTATCGATTTGGGGATTTTCTATGCTTAAGTATCTGCTGTTGTTGATGATGATAATACTAACGAAAACACCCCCAACCCAACGAAATCCCCCAACAACGAAATCACTTTAGGTGATTTCGGCCCAAGTGATTCCGGCCCAAATAGGGGATTTCGGCCCAGTGAGGGTTTTCGCCACTTAAGGGATTTCGGCCAAGGGGATTTCGAATATATATAGTGTTTTCGGCTCCTGTATTCTGTGTTGTAATTAATCTGTTAGTTTATTAATTCAGTTAGTTTTTGATGCAGTTAGTTGTCAACTCTGTTAAGCTAGTAAGTTGTTAACTCTATTTATTTAATTTACATTGTTAGTTATTAAACTTGTCTGTGTGTAACTCTGTTTGTTCTTAACTACATTAGGTTGTTAAACCATGTTAAATATGTTAACTCTGTTAGTTCTGATCCAACCATGTTATGGCTCATTAACTATGCTAAGTCAGTAACTGTATTAAGTATGTTATTGGTTAATATGCTATAATAAACTGTGAAAGACTGTTATATGAAACATGAATTATGCACATGTGATTAACTGTTATGTGATGTATGATTAACTGCCAAACACACTATGTGATATTACTGTGATGATAGTTACATGTGAAATATTACGAACGTGAACTGATTGAGTATACGTGCATTATAGGACTTGACTGATTTATTGTGAGCACTTAACTTAGCATACCGAGCAAACCAAGGTGAGTTCACACTAGCCAAGGCATGGGATTCCCGGTGGGTTGGGAATGGGATTGATTAACTACTCGTGCAACCATTATTATTAAACTACTTAATACTGTCCTCGGATTGAAGGGCACGTACGTAAAACCTACGTGCAGTTATACTTATTACTGTCCTCGGATTGAAGGGCACGTACGTAAAACCTACGTACAGTTATACTTATTACGGTCCTCGGATTGAAGGGCACGTACGTAAAACCTACGTACACGACTATAAGACCATCAACTCTATCAAATGAAGTCCCTCATTTATCGACTTAATCGCCGAGGCCTATGGCGAGCGGGTCATTAGTTAATAGCGTTATTAGGTTTAACAAACCTCACACCGTGCCAGTCGGACGGGCGTGTACTAATGGACTATGGGCAAAGGGTCAATGCTGATAGACATTGACTTAGGGCACCTCTTACATTTTCGTAGCAGTCGATAGGCGTGGTCTAGTAACACATGGGAAGCCCCCACTAATCATCGCACAGATGCCTGGATTGGCCGCGATAAGGATTAATACGATACATGGTTTATAAAACGAACATACGATTTATGAAATGAATACTATAACCAAACAACAAACTGTGAACTCGCTCAACTTTGTTGTTGATTCGTTGCTACATGCCTTGCAGGTCATTAGGTACACATAGAGCTTGCACAGGGAGGAACGGTCGTTGTGGGACATGGCGATGTGTGCCATGCTTTAAACATTACTTTATTTCATGCTTAATACTTGCTATGGGTTTTACAATTATGCTTCCGCTAAACACTTAACTATGCTTTGTTTTTTTTTTTTGGACACCTTGCATATTGTTGGTTAAATTATGTTTACTTATATGCTTGTTCAATATGATTGGTGGCTTGATCCTGGTCAGTCACGCCTCCAAGCGGTGATACTCCGCGTGTGGGTTTTGGGGGTGTGACAGATTGGTATCAGAGCCATTGGTTATAGAGAACTAGGTTTTAATAAGGGAAAACTTTTTGTTAAAACCAGACTATAACCAGTACAGTGCTCAACGATCCACAACGACGCCTCGCTCCACGTGCAAGACTCAAAATCCTTGGTAATAAGGTTTATGTTTATTGCCTACATGCTAGAATTACATAGAACTTTGCTCGTGATATGCTTAGATTACATTGTCTACTATTCGTTATTACTCGAGAACACTTGTGTGCTTACTCTCTTCTGTCACCGCACTATTCGCGAACCCCTCTCACTTATGTTGCATTTGCTATGAAGATCATGGCCGGACGTATCAACTTGACTCAAGCCCAGTTGACGGCTCTCATTAACGAACGAGTTGCTGCGGCACTCGCAGCCATACAAGCAGGAGGTCAACACGCTCAGCCACCTGTTTACACCTTCAAAAATCTCAAGGATTGCCGACCTAGTACCTTTAGCGGTACTAAGGGAGTTGTAGGCCTCCTCCATTGGTTCGAGAGGCTCGAAACCGACTTTGAGGTGCGTGATTGCCCTGAGTCTCGTAGAGTAAAGTTTGCTACTGGAACACTCGAAGGTGCTGCATTAACCTGGTGGGAAGCACAGGTTCAAATGTTAGGGCTGGCAGCTGCTAATGCCACCCCCTGGAACGAGTTCAAGGACCTAGTTAAGGAAGAGTTTTGCAGTCGGGAAGACATCCACAAACTAGAGGTGGAGTTCCTCAACTTACAAATGACGGGGTCTGAAATTGAGGCTTATACGAAGAGATCAAATGAATTAGCCACATTTTGTCCCACTATGGTAGACCCTCCCACCAAACGCATCGAGCTGTATCTCAAGGGTCTGGTGCCCGAAATTCAGAGTCATGTGACCGCAGCTAATCTTGGCACTATCCAGCAAGTCACTCGGCTTGCTCATCGTCTCACAGACCAGGCAGTAGAACAAAACAAACTACCGAAACGTGTTAAAGCTGCTACTACATGTGCTTCTAGTGACAACAAACGCAAGTGGGATGGAAACCTGAGCAAGGGATTAATTCCGGTTCAGCCTCTGACGCAGCAGCAAAAGATAGATGACTACCAGAGTCCCAGTCAGCAATTTTCTGGTAGTCGTGGGTAGAGTGGATATCGAGGAAATCATCCAAAGTGTAACAGATGCAATAGGCACCACAGCGGTCAGTGCAACAAGGGTCGTTGTCAGAGGTGTCTCAAGATAGGTCATGAAGCTAAGGATTGTCGAAACTCGCGTCCTGTAACTCAAGAACAGCAACGACCGCCTCAATCTCCACAGAATCAGCAGCAACAACAGAGTTTTAAAGGATGTTTTCAGTATGATGCTAAAGATCACTACAAGAGACATTGTTCGCAAATAAACCAGGACCAGACTCAGAACCACAACCATGGAGACAGGGACGACCATGGGGATAACATTGGGGCAAACAATGGAAACAATGACGCCAAGGCCGCGTGAACGTGATTGGTCAGGGTGACGCAAGGAATGATCCCAACGTAGTTATGGGTAAGTTTCTTCTCGACGACTTTTATGTTACTGTCTTGTTTGATTCGGGTGTGGATACCAGTTATATGTCCTTGGAAGTTAGTCAAATGTTAAAACATGCACCAACTCCCTTGAACACCAAACCTGTCGTAGTGTTAGCTAATGGTAGAAGTCTAGAGGCCACTCATAGTTCAGGGTTGTAATCTTATCCTTGCTGGTCAGACGTTCTCTATCGACCTCATTCCTATAGTTCTGGGCAGCACCTATAGCTCGCGCACCGTATCGTCTAGCTCCATCAGAATTGGAAGAACTATCGAAGCAACTGCAAGAGCTCTTGGATAAGGGCTTTATTCGTCCTAGCTCTTCGCCTTGGGGAGCCCCAATATTATTTGTGAAGAAGAAGGACGGTACCTTCCGCATGTGTATAGACTACCGCGAACTGAACAAGGTGACTGTGAAGAATCGCTATCCACTTCCACGCATCGACGACTTATTCGACCAGTTGCAAGGGTCGAGCTATTACTCGAAGATTGACCTGAGGTCAGGGTATCATCAACTGAGAGTCCGGGATGAGGACGTCTCCAAAACAGCATTTAGAACACGCTACGGTCACTACGAATTTCTGGTCATGCCATTCGGATTAACGAACGCGCCTGCAGTTTTCATGGATCTTATGAACAGGGTATGCAAACCTTATCTTGACAAGTTTGTTATTGTTTTCATTGACGACATCCTGATCTATTCGAAGAGTCAGGAGGAACACGAGCATCATTTATGACTTATTCTGGAACTTCTTCGAATGAAACAACTGTACGCCAAGTTTTCAAAATGCGACTTCTGGCTTTGTGAAGTCCACTTCCTAGGCCACGTGGTAAACAAGGGTGGGATTCATGTCGATCCATCCAAGGTAGATTCGATCAAGAACTGGCCTGCACCTCGCACGCCAACCGAAATACGCCAATTCTTGGGTTTGGCAGGTTATTACAGACGGTTCATTAAAGACTTCTCAAAGATTGCACAGCCGCTTACACTACTGACACAGAAAGGTGTTGCTTACCGTTGGGGTAATACACAGGAAACAGCGTTTCAGCACTTAAAGGATAGACTCTGTAGCGCACCTATCCTCTCATTGCCTGAAGGCACAGACGGTTTTGTAGTCTACTGCGACGCATCTATCCAGGGTCTTGGATGTGTGTTGATGCAGCGGGATAAATTCATTGCTTATGCTTCGCGCCAACTTAAGATTCACGAACGGAATTACACTACACATGATTTAGAGCTTGGAGCTGTTGTTTTTGTGCTCAAGATATGGCGACATTACCTGTATGGCACTAAATGCACCATCTACACTGATCACAGGAGTCTCGAGCATATTTTCAAGCAGAAAGAATTGAACATGCGACAATGTAGATGGGTCGAGCTACTGAACGATTACGAGTGTGCCATAAAGTACCATCCGGGAAAAGCCAATGTGGTGGCCGACGCCCTCAGTCGAAAGGATACTACACCTAGGCGTGTACGAGCATTGCAACTCACTATTCAGTCTAGTCTTCCTTCTCAGATACGAGATGCCCAGATAGAAGCATTGAAACCAGAAAACGTCAGGGCTGAAGCCCTACGCGGTTCAAGGCAACGGTTAGAACAAAAGGCAGACGGCGCCTACTATGTAACAGGACGCATTTTGGGTCCCATACTACGGCAACCTACGCGAGCTTGTAATGGAAGAAGCTCATAAGTCTCGCTACTCAGTACATCCTGGTTCGGATCAGATGTACCACGACCTTAGAACTACATACTGGTGGCCTAGCGTGAAAGCTAACATAGCCACTAACGTTAGCAAGTGCTTGACTTGTGCGAGAGTTAAAGCGGAATATCAGAAACCATCAGGCCAACTCCAACAACCTGAGATACCACAATGGAAATGGGAACAAATTTCCATGGATTTTGTTACTGGTCTACCTAGATCTCAGCGCGGAAATGATACTATTTGGGGGATCGTGGATCGACTCACAAAGTCTGCTCACTTCTTGGCTATCAAGGAAACGGATAAGTTCTCCACTCTCGCAGACGTATACCTTAAGGAAGTTGTCTCGAGGCACGGGGTGCCCACCTCTATTATCTCTGATCGCGATGCACGTTTTACTTCAGAACTGTGGCAAGCAATGCACAAATCTTTTGGCTCTCGTTTAGACATGAACACAGCTTATCACCCTCAGACGGATGGGCAGTCAGAGCACACTATTCAAGCTCTAGAAGACATGCTTCGTGCATGTGTAATTGACTTTAGCAACGGCTGGGAAAAGCATCTGCCACTTGTGGAATTTTCGTACAATAACAGCTACCACACCAGCATTAAAGCTGCTCCATTCGAGGCATGGTACGGACGTAAATGCCGGTTACCTCTCTGTTGGGCAGAGGTGGGGGATAGTTAAATCACAGGTCCAGAACTTGTAGTTGAAACTAAAGAAAAGATTGCTCAAATACGACAACGCATGGCGGCAGCTCGTGACCGTCAGAGAGCATACGCCGATAAAGACAGGAAACTACTCGAGTTCCAGGTTGGGGATCGAGCGCTACTCAAAGTATCACCCTGGAAGGGTGTTGTTCGTTTTGGCAAAAGGGGCAAACTCAATCCACGATACGTTGGACCATTTGAAGTCATTGAGAAAATAGGCAAAGTGGCCTACAGACTGAACTTACCAGCTGAACTCAGTGCAGTTCACAACGTCTTTCACGTGTCGAATCTGAAGAAGTGTCTGTCAGATGAGACCTTCATAGTTCCTTTGAAGGAGCTCACTATCGACGAATAGTTGCATTTCGTCGAGGAACCAGTTGAAATCACGGACCGGGATGTTAAGGTCCTCAAGAACACCAGAATATCTCTTGTTCGAGTTCGTTGGAACTCCCGTCGCGGCCCAGAGTTTACCTGGGAACGAGAAGACCAAATGGAACTCAAATATCCCCAGTTGTTCGAAAACAATGCAACTACTACTGAGGCTGAAGCTACTACAGAAATTCCAAATCAACGGGGGGATGATGTGACACCCCAGGAAAACCCGTGAACATCTAGCTTCCTCAGTAACCGCATGCTAAATTTCGGGACGAAATTTCTTTCAAGTTGGGGATAATGTGACAACTCGAATTTTCAAGATTTTTATCTTCGCATTTATTGCGCGTTAAATGTTTAAGTTGTTTGTTAATACGACTTGTTTGTTTCACAACTGTGCACGTTTGTAGTATGTTAATCGTAATGTGATTGATATGTTGTATACGGTATGCTTTATAAGTGTGTATTGATGTACGTCTTAATTTTAATTTATGTGTTGTATAATTTACACAAGACATCTGTTAGGCCCAAACACCCTCACCCGCATCAATGAAATCACCCTAGTGGTGAAAACACCTTGTGTTTTCGTCCACTAGAGGACCAACGAAAACAGCATTTGGGCTTTAGGCCCAGTAGTGATTAAGTTATAATGTTGTTCCTTATCTTTACCCAAAACGGTAATCGGCAGAAACCCTAGCCACCTATCACGTTCTTTCTCTCTCTCGTTCTTCTTGAAACCGAACAGCAGCCGTGAACCACTCGAGCCTCATTCATCGATCGATTCATTGTATCTTCGGCTTGGGTTAGTGATTTACATGTTTAAATTCTTGATTTCGATGTGCTTGAGTTAATCTGTATGATAAAGATACTTATAATCTGATGTTATGGTTGATTTTATTGTGCCTGTTCATGAAGGATATGAAAGATCGGATGATTGATTGTTAGTCTTGATATCACAATGATTTAGTAATCTGTTTTAGATGATTTGGGGATATAATCTCTTTTAGATGATTTGGTACTTATGGTGTTTATTGTTTGGGTCGGTTGATAGTTGCTGAAACGGTCGTGATGATTGGTATCGATTTGGGGATTTTCTGTGTTTAAGTATCTGCTGTTGTTGATGATGATAATACTAACGAAAACACCCCCAACCCAACGAAATCCCCAAACAACGAAATCACTTTAGGTGATTTCGGCCCAAGTGATTCCGGCCCAAATAGGGGATTTCGGCCCAGTGAGGGTTTTCGCCACTTAAGGGATTTCGGCCAAGGGGATTTCGAATATATATAGTGTTTTCGGCTCCTGTAT
Organism: Helianthus tuberosus; assembly: GCA_030545235.1. Lineage (NCBI taxonomy): Eukaryota > Viridiplantae > Streptophyta > Magnoliopsida > Asterales > Asteraceae > Helianthus > Helianthus tuberosus. The sequence goes on along the minus strand of CM060417.1, from coordinate 77,911,422 downwards.
TCTGTGTTGTAATTAATCTGTTAGTTTATTAATTCAGTTAGTTTTTGATGCAGTTAGTTGTCAACTCTGTTAAGCTAGTAAGTTGTTAACTCTATTTATTTAATTTACACTGTTAGTTATTAAACTTGTCTGTATGTAACTCTGTTTGTTCTTAACTACATTAGGTTGTTAAACCATGTTAAATATGTTAACTCTGTTAGTTCTGATCCAACCATGTTATGGCTCATTAACTATGCTAAGTCAGTAACTGTATTAAGTATGTTATTGGTTAATATGCTATAATAAACTGTGAAAGACTGTTATGTGAAACACGAATTATGCACATGTGATTAACTGTTATGTGATGTATGATTAACTGCCAAACACACTATGTGATATTACTGTGATGATAGTTACATGTGAAATATTACGAACGTTAACTGATTGAGTATACGTGCATTATAGGACTTGACTGATTTATTGTGAGCAGTTAACTTAGCATACCGAGCAAACCAAGGTGAGTTCACACTAGCCAAGGCATGGGATTCCCGGTGGGTTGGGAATGGGATTGATTAACTACTCGTGCAACCATTACTATTAAACTACTTAATACTGTCCTCGGATTGAAGGGCACGTACGTAAAACCTACGTGCAGTTATACTTATTACTGTCCTCGGATTGAAGGGCACGTACGTAAAACCTACGTACAGTTATACTTATTACGGTCCTCGGATTGAAGGGCACGTACGTAAAACCTACGTACACGACTATAAGACCATCAACTCTATCAAATGAAGTCCCTCATTTATCGACTTAATCGCCGAGGCCTATGGCGAGCGGGTCATTAGTTAATAGCGCTATTAGGTTTAACAAACCTCACACCGTGCCAGTCGGACGGGCGTGTACTAATGGACTGTGGGCAAAGGGTCAATGCTGATAGACATTGACTTAGGGCACCTCTTACATTTTCGTAGCAGTCGATACGCGTGGTCTAGTAACACATGGGAAGCCCCCACTAATCATCGCACAGATGCCTGGATTGGCCGCGATAAGGATTAATACGATACATGGTTTATAAAAAGAACATACGATTTATGAAATGAATACTATAACCAAACAACCAACTGTGAACTCGCTCAACTTTGTTGTTGATTCGTTGCTACATGCCTTGCAGGTCATTAGGTACACATGGAGCTTGCACAGGGAGGAACGGTCGTTGTGGGACATGGCGATGTGTGCCATGCTTTAAACATTACTTTATTTCATGCTTAATACTTGCTATGGGTTTTACAATTATGCTTCCGCTAAACACTTAACTATGCTTTGGTTTTTTTTTTTTGGACACCTTGCATATTGTTGGTTAAATTATGTTTACTTATATGCTTGTTCAATATGATTGGTGGCTTGATCCTGGTCAGTCACGCCTCCAAGCGGTGATACTCCGCGTGTGGGTTTTGGGGGTGTGACAAACAAGCTTTCCAAAACTACAATATTCAAATAAAACACAATTAAATGTCGATTCAATCGAATTTGTAACCAGAAATATATAAAATAGGGGATAAAAAGAATAAAAAAAAAGTGATACCAAGGTATATGGGATAAAGAATACTATGATGTTGGTTGTCGGAAACGTTGAGTTTCCAAAGAAAGTTTAAGTATGATTTAGTCGCGAGTAATTTCTTTTACGTATTAGAAAGAATGAGAGCTACGTATCACTAGCATGGTTATATGATAGAAAGGATGAATGAATGTCTAAAATAAAGAATGATAGGATACGAGCGTCGATGACGATAAGGCATGAAGTATGAATGATGAATGGAATGTGTCATGATAAAATGATGTTAAAACATGATGGTGGGAAATATGAAATGAAATCTAATGAATGTAATAAATGTTTTATGTAGATGGCTGATGTGGTAAATGTAAATGATGACGATGAAGCACGCCGAAATGAAATGAGAACAATGATTGTGGAAGAGGTAGAGAAAGCGATTGAAGCTAGCATTCCTCGACTAGCTCAAGAGGTGGAAGGTCAAGTATTGGGTGTAGTCGATACTCTAGAGTCCAAGGTGGAGGAACTAAAGGAGATGATTGATGAACTACAAACCAAGAAAAGTACTCGAAGGTGCACGTACAAGGAATTCATGGCGTGTAATCCCTTGCCGTACAAAGGGGAAATTGACCCGATAGCTTGTCAAAGGTGGATTTCAAGCACTGAGGCGGTGTTTGTGAGAAGTAGATGTGAAGTGGAAGACCAAGTAATGTTTGCAACGGGTCTCCTACAACTCCAAGCAAAGGATTGGTGGGGCGCACATTCGAAGGAATTGGGGGATGACAAAGTACAAACTTTAACATGGCAAGAGTTCAAGGAACCATTTCTGAAATATCATAGCCCACAATCCGCACTTGATAAGATTCAAGAAGACTTCTTACGTCTTCGACAAAAGGATGAAACGATTGATGAAATAATAAATAAGTTCCTCGAGAAGGTGAAATTTTGTGGGGAGATAGCGGGGACTGAGAGGTTGAAAATCATACGTTACCATGCTATGTTAAAGGCTGAATATCGGGAGTTCGTAAATCCCTCCAAGTGTGCAACGTTGAATGAATTAATCGACTGGGCAAGAGATAGGGAGATTGAGATAAAAAGACAGGTTGAAAGGGGAGAGAAAAGGGTGGCGGAGAAGTCTACCAACACAAACCCATCGAAAAAGGCAAGATTTCAAGACCAAAACAGGAAAGGGAAAACGAGTAGTGGAATTCCAACTTGCAAGACATGTGGAAAGCATCATTCGGGTGAATGCTTGTTGGGAAAGAAAGGATGCTATAAATGTGGGCAAGAGGGACATCCGTATTATAGATGCCCCGAAAACTCTAAAGCGTGTTACAATTGTAACCAAACGGGGCACATTAAAGCGGAATGTCCGAAACTCCAACAAGGGGCAAAGAAAGATGGAAAGAAGGATGAGTCTTCCAAGGCTCGTGGGAGGATGTTCCAGTTAACCTCGGATGAAGCTAAGACTAGCCCGGATGTGGTCTCAGGTATATTCTTGGTTAATTTTATGCCAATGAATGTATTATTTGATTCCGGGGCTAGTAGATCATTTATTTCTAATGAATTGTTAGTTCATCCATCTTTTAAGCTTGAAAAGATGATAGTACCCTTAGAAGTGGAAGTTGCTGATAGTAAAAGCTATTTGTTACATGATATTTGTAGAAACTGTAAGATCTTAATCGAAGATGAGGAATTTAGCATAGATCTTGTCCCGATGTACATGGGGGAATTTAAAGTAGTTGTAGGAATGGATTGGCTTGCCCAAAACCACGCTGAAATTCAATGTGAAAAGAAAGTCATTCATGTAGTAACCTCGGGGGGGAAACAGGTAAGTGTTCAAGGAGATAGAGTCATCAAGTCAAAATTGTGTTCTATAATCAAAGCTGTCAAACATGTGAGGAACGGGGGTAGAGCTTATCTATCTTATGTGATTGACACCAATCGAGGTGTCCCAAAGCATGAAGATGTGAACGTGGTGAATGAATATCCGGATGTGTTTCCGGAAGACCTACCAGGGCTTCCGCCTGAACGAGAAGTAGAATTCAAAATAGATCTTAACCCGGGTGCAAAACCGGTAGCTAAAGCTCCTTATCGGTTGGCCCCAACTGAAATGAAAGAATTGATGACGCAACTTCAAGAGTTGCTCGATAAGGGTTTTAATAAACCAAGTGTTTCACCATGGGGAGCACCCGTATTATTCGTGAAGAAGAAAGATGGTTCGATGCGAATGTGCATCGACTATCGAGAGTTGAACAAGTTAACGGTGAAGAATCGATACCCGTTGCCCAGAATTGATGACCTATTTGATCAGTTACAAGGGGCAAGTTGGTTTTCGAAAATCGATCTGCGGTCGGGTTATCACCAACTGCGCGTACGAGAAGAGGATGTGCCGAAGACTGCGTTTCGAACGCGGTACGGACATTACGAGTTTTTAGTAATGTCCTTTGGACTAACGAACGCCTCAGCTGCTTTTATGGATTTAATGAATCGGGTGTGCCGACCTATGCTTGATAAGTATGTAATCGTTTTTATCGACGATATTCTAATATACTCCCGCAGTGAAGCAGAGCATGCTTCCCATTTACGTGATGTATTTGAAACGCTTCGCAAGGAAAAGTTATATGCAAAGTTCTCAAAGTGTGCCTTTTGGCTTAGAGAGGTACAATTTTTGGGTCATGTGATCGATGCGGATGGTGTCCATGTGGATCCGTCCAAGGTAGATGCGGTAATGAATTGGGTACCCCCGAAGAATCCAAGCGAAATAAAAAGTTTTCTAGGCTTGGCTGGGTACTACAGGAGATTTATCCAAGATAGCCTCTCCTATTTCGAAGTTAACAAAGAAGAGTGAAAAGTTTATATGGGGCGAAGAACAAGAAAAAGCGTTTCAGACTTTAAAAGAAAAGATCTCAAATTCTCCGGTGTTGACATTACCGGATGGAACGGATGATTTGGTAGTATATACTGACGCCACCCACCAATGTTTAGGTTGTGTATTAATGCAAAAGGGTAAAGTCGTTTCTTATGCCTCAAGACAACTCAAGCAGCATGAAAACAATTACCCAACTCATGATCTAGAATTGGCGGCAGTCGTGTTTGCCTTGAAGATATGGAGGCACTACCTATATGGGGTGAAATGTACTATTTACTCGGATCATAAAAGCCTCAAATATTTCTTCGAGCAGAAAGATCTTAATATGAGGCAGTGAAGATGGTTGGAACTCATTAAGGATTATGATTGTGACATCCATTACCATCCCAGGAAGGCTAATGTAGTGGCGGATGCTCTAAGTCGAAAGGAGTACCCTCCCCCGATTCGGGTAAAATCTATGAAGATGGTAGTCACACCTAAACTCCTTGATGAAATTCGGGAAGCTCAAACAAAATCTTTAAATGCCGGTGACTCAAAGAAAGAAAGGACGAAAGGATTTATTCACGAATTGGAAGAGAATGCAAGTGGTTTGAAAACGAGGTATGACCGAATCTGGATACCTCGGGAATGTGATGTGAAAGAATTACTATTAAATGAGGCTCACAAGTCTCGATACTCCGTTCATCCAGGAGCCACAAAGATGTATCGAGACTTGAGAATGAATTATTGGTGGCAGGGAATGAAAAGAGACATTGTCAAGTATGTTGCTAAATGTTTGACATGTTCTCAAGTGAAGGTCGAACACCAAAGACCGTATGGAAAGATGCAGCCATTGGAGATACCGGTGTGGAAGTGGGAGCATGTAACGATGGATTTGGTGACTAAACTTCCTAAGACAAGGAAGGGGCACGATGCAATTTGGGTAGTCGTTGACCGACTAACCAAAAGTGCACATTTCTTACCCATCCAGGAAACCTATAATTCATAAAAGATGGCAGAAGTTTATACGAATGAGATTATATCTCGACATGGGGTTCCGGTGTCTATAGTGTCCGACCGGGATACCCGGTTCACATCTCGCTATTGGAGGAAATTTCACGAAGAATTAGGGACCCAGTTACATATAAGCACCGCCTACCATCCGCAAACCGATGGTCAGTCGGAACGAACTATCCAAACGTTGGTAGATATGTTAAGGGCGTGTGTTATGGATCTCGGAGGAAGCTGGGATGATCATCTACCTTTGGTAGAGTTTTCATATAATAATAACTATCATAATAGTATAAAAATGGCCCCTTATGAAATGCTCTATGGAAGGAAATGTAGGACTCCGGTTTGTTGGGGGGAAGTGGGTCAACGCGAACTCGCGCAACAGGATGTCGTAGCCGAAACAAATGAGAAGATTGATATGATTAGATTAAGACTAAAGGCAGCGCAAGATAGACAAAAGTCTTATGCGGATCTGCGAAGGCGACCAATCGAGTTCCAATTGGGAGATTATGTCTTACTAAAGGTCTCTCCATGGAAAGGGATAATTCGTTTTCGTAAACGCGGAAAGCTAGGCCCTCGATACAATGGACCATTCAAAATACTCGCTCGGGTCGGAGCAGTGGCATACCAGTTAGAATTACCTTCCGCGTTGGATGGAATTCATAACACTTTTCATGTATCGCAATTGTGGAAGTGCCTAGCAGACGAGACGGCATACGTGCCTATGGATGATATTGAAGTGGATGAGAAGTTGAATTATGTTGAGAAGCCCGTCGCAATAAAAGATTTCAAGGTGAAGCAACTCCGCAACTAATCCGTTCGACAAGTGTTGGTTCAGTGGCAACACCGGAAGGGATCGGATCTTACGTGGGAAGCGGAGGATGATATGCGAAAGCTATACCCAGAGTTATTCGGTATGTATTCTGGTTTCGGGGACGAAACCTTCTTTAAGTGGGGTAGACTTGTAACACCCCAAATTTCGTATGACATGTTATAATGTTTAATCGCAATGCTTTAGCGAAAAGAATTGGTAAACATGAAATTTTACCATTTATAAGATTTGTAGCATTTTATAAAAAAATCTAAAATCCTATAATTAGGCATTAAAGATTAATAAGTTAGTAAATAATAATGAGAAAGGTGTCATGTTGTAATAGTTAAGGGGTTAAAGTGAAAAGTGTAATTAAAACATAAAAAAAAGAAGCCAGGAGTTCCCTGGCATTATGTCCGATCGAGAGAGAGAGAGGACCAAGGAGAGAGTCAAGAAACCCTAAGTCTCTAAAATCTCATCAATTGAAGGCTAAATTAGTGAAGAATCGAATGCATGAGCAAAGAATTCAGATTGTCTAAGTATTCTTGATCTCAAGTAAGTGAAATTTCTTGATTTGGTGATGTTTGATTTTGTGGGTTTTGTGTGATTCGTGAATGTAATACAAAATTCAGTATGATTAATGGTTACTACGAAGGTCTAGACACCATTAGATGCTAAATTTCGAATATGAACATGATTAGGGCAAAACCCACTTGCATGTCAAGTAATGTGTGAAGTTTCGTATGTTAATTTGATTGTTGATTTATGAAATTGTTATGAATAATTGATTTAGAACTATGTGCTCATGATTTGAATGGTAGATTTCAAAAAGTAGGATTTTATGTAAATCAATGGGAAGAACTATGGAAATTGTGCTTAGGATGCTTGTACATTGTGCTAAACTAGTGGTACGCACACAATGTGTTCGACGAAATGCCTAAGTGAGTTTAGTTATGGTTTTTACATGAATGCTTGTTAAGATTGATGCAACTTCTTTATGATAATGATTTATGTGGGATTGTGAAAGTATTGTTTATGAAAGCTAAAGTATGAGATTATGACATACAGGCACGAAAAAAGAAGAAGGTGCAAGTCACTCGAAGGCACAAGCATCTCAAGATCGCGGTAAGTTCATATGAACTTTATGTACTCTATTTGTAGCTGTATGTATAAAAATATTTAGTACTAAGAGTTTGGTGTAAGTTTACATTATGATTCATAATTGACTAGATGTAATGAGTTTTATAATGAGGATTGTTTTTAAGGATAAAATGATGTGATAGTGAATATGGAATGACCCATCTAAATGGGTTAAAAGGATAAGTAGAATGGTTGTTGGAATGTGTAGAAATTGACTTGTTTATAACGGGTCAATTGATGTAAGTATATCGAAAGATATGGTGTGTAGCGATTCATTACAAATGAATCGGGAAGTGGTATGATGAATGTTTCCGAATGGAAGTGATAATGTTATTAAAGTAATATGTTATGTTAACGGGTCGAAGAATGACATGGAATTAAAAGAATTCAAATGTTATGTACTATGAACTAACATGTGTTTTGTTGTTATGAATGATAGGTAAATCACATGGTTAATTGCGGCGCGCTCGGACCGAACACACACAACGTTGACCTTTATACGCTTCCGGTTCAAGTTGTTTCTTTTGAATGGGTCGAAACGTCCTTTTCTGTAGTAAATGTTAAACTAGTTACTAGGATGATGGTAGTAGTTTGAAGTTAAACTTTGTTTTGAATGGTTCGGGTTTAATGTTTTGGGTGAAAAGCGTAAGGTTTAAAATTTAACATCTTTTGCAAATGTCGTTGAATGTATTTTGATTGATTTTGTATAAAAACAGGGAATCGTCTTCTTTACGAATGGGTCATGTCAAAATTTTGAAAATCCGAAAAAAAAAATTGTAAGAATTTATGTTAATTATTGATTATCGGAAAGTGGGCGTTTCAAAAAACTTTTACATACTATTAGAATATAAAAATTTACTTAATATATCAGTAGGCATCAAACCTTATATGTTTAAAATAGTTTTAACACATACTATGCGTTAAAATTGCTTAAAAAGGCGATTTTGAGCTATTTCCGGGTTTTTAAAGGAAAGCTGATATTTTTATTATTCCAGAAGGCTCAGAATGTTTTATTTATCATATTAGATCAGTAGAAAAAGGTTTGGTATCAAAATAATGTGTAAAACTCATTTTATAGGCCAAAAGGGCAAAACCGGCAATTACCGAATCAAGCTTAGAACTCTATGTTATGCTCAGCCTAAAATTAAATAAAAATCTTCAAAATCCCAAAATATTATTTTATATCAGTAGGTAAAAAGTTTGGTATCAAAAATTGGGTTTAGATAGGCTATATACTAATTACGTCGTTTTAATTTATAAAAAGCTTTCTAATTACGCTAATGAGCATAACTCCTAATCTAGACCCTAAACTGATGTCAAATTTTAGGGACAAGTCTAATATTCAGTAACTAAGGTTTCTATTATTTTATATTTTCAAAAATCATATTTTAAGGTCATATGGGCATAATAGTCAACATTTAAGCATTTAACGGAAAGATGCATATGAATCGGATAACTAAAGAACCAAGTTGTATAATCTCAGAGGGTTATACTAACATGAAACCTGGTCCTAATAAGGCTCTAAGGCATTTCTAAAACATGTTACATTGGGTCAGAACTGAAAGTCAAAGCAAAAATCAAATTATGCGACTTTCGGTTCCGAACCAAGCCTAAACTGAAAATTGTCAGGTTGAACATGTTTAGACATGTTCTTACATTAATTACCAAGTTATATTAATGATAAAACAGGTTGCATGGCTCCTACATTGCTAATTATGCATTAATTTGAAAATAAGCTTTCTGTTGACTTTTTAAGATTAACTTTGACCCGACAATTGACCTAGTTAGAGTGGGAATCAGAGGGTGCCCTTTTAAGGGTTTATTGCCCACATAATTACCAACTCATAGGTACTTTCAATTTGAAAATTGACTGAACAAATTATGATTAATTACGAAGTCAAACTCTAATTACGACGGTTTGACTTTAAGCTAAATAACTAAGCTAAACTGAATTAAGGAAAATTAAGGACACTTACAATAGTCCTAAGCACGACTAGTGACTCCTAGGAAGAGTGCTTGAGCTCTAAAATTCTCCAGAAGTGAAGTTGTGAGAGTTTCAAGTGAGTGTGCACAAGAGTTGCAACATTGGAGCTCCTTATATACCCATTTTGGTCATCTAGGATCATGCCAAGGAAGTCTACAGGTGATATGAGATGCTTACAAGTGCCCCCTATGCATGAAATACCATTGGGGCAGCCCCTGGTATGTAAAACAAGCGTTTGAAGTCGGTTAACAGGCCTGAACTGGCACCTGTGCGAACTTTCTGATGTTGGCAGTCCCAGGCGGCCAGCGTAAGGGTCCTGCCTGATCTTACGCGGCCCGTGTGAGGTTCAGTTCCAGGACAAACAAGTTTCAGCAATTGCATTTTTGGTCCCTGGTCCTTGTATACGTGGTTTTAACTTCATTTCTTGCATTTTCAACCCTCTAACTTGACTTTTAAGGGCTCCAAGACATAACCAAACACCGTTAAGTCCTTGGTTAACTTTGTGATCACTCGTAAAGCCTTAAATTTCAAAGTTGACGCTTTTGACCCCTCGTATACTAATATTATCATAACTTTCTCATACTTTATCGAAACCTTGTGAAATTTTTATCACATATTCTAGTGAGTATAATTTATTGTTACGAAGCTTCGGGTTTGCTAAAAGGTCACTCAAAGGTATACTTTCAACATGTTGACACATTTAACTCCTGTAGTTTGCAATTTCTCACTATCTTCCACAATTAGCTTCGTATGATCCATAATTCATTCGTTTAAGGGTATAAACGTCGTGTAGGGTTATTGTAAGGTATATTTATCCATTGTTGACACTTTGAACCCTTATATGCACATACTTTCTTTGTTTGTCAACTTGTTTAAAGCTCATGACACGTGTCGATACATTATTGGACATAAATTTACGAGGTGTTACATCCTCACCCCCTTAAAAGAAATCTTGACCTCGAGATTTACTGAAATAAATGAGGGTATTTTTCTTTCATTGTGGACTCTACCTCCCACGTATACTCGGGACCTCTGCGGGCATCGCATTTATCCTTGACAATTGGCACATGCTTCCTTCGAAGCTTCTTAACCTGTTGATCCTCGATCGACAAGGTTTTTCCACAAATTTCAAGCTCTCATCTATGTGCACATCCTTATGTGACATGACTAGTGACTCATCAGCTAGACATTTCTTCAGATTGCAGATGTGGAATACGTTATGAATACCACTGAGCTCTTCACGCAAGTTTAACTTATAGGCCACGGATCCGACACATTCGATGATCTCAAATGGTCCTATATACCTTGGGCTTAACTTACCTTTCTTACCAAATCGCATCACTCCCTTCTAGGGTGATACTTTAAGCAACACTTTGTCACCAACCTCGAACTTTAGAGGTTTACGCCATAAGTCTGCGTAGCTTTTCTGCCTATCTCTGGCAGCTTTGAGACGATCTCTTATCTGAACAATCTTGCCTGTCGTCTCCAGGACTATATCGGGTCCTGTTAGTTGGACATCACCAACTTCTGCCCAACAAACGGGCGTTCTGCACTTCCTTCCATACAAAGCTTCAAATGGTGCAGCTTGAATGCTTGAGTGATAGCTATTATTGTACGAAAATTCAATCAGTGGAAGATGTTCATCCCAACTTCCACCTAGGCCAATAACACAAGCCCTTAAGATATCTTCCAGTGTTTGAATCGTTCGCTCACTTTGACCATCCGTTTGGGGATGATAAGCAGTGCTGAAGTTCAGTCGAGTGCCTAGGGATTGCTGAAAACTTTTCCAGAAGTTCGATGTATACCTTGTATCCCTATCAGAAATGATAGACATTGGCACTCCGTGGAGAGATACAATCTCGTCCACGTACAGCTGAGCTAATTTATCCGAGCTATGTGTTTCCTTAATAGGTAGGAAGTGAGCTGACTTAGTCAATCTATCCACTATCACCCAAATAGTATCATTTCCTTTCTTTGTCTTTGATAACTTGGTGATAAAATCCATTGTCACCATTTCCCACTTCCAGGTGGGAAGTTCAGGCTGTTGTAGCAAACCTGATGGCTTTTGGTGTTCAGCTTTAACTTGCGCGCACGTCAAACATTTGGCTACATAGGTAGTTATAGATTTCTTTAAGCCTATCCACCAAAAATTTGTCTTCAGATCCTGGTACATCTTATCAGCTCCAGGATGAACGGAGTATTTAGAACTGTGGGCTTCCTAGAGGATCACATCCCTAAGTCCTCCATAAATTGGGACCCATATTCGTCCATTTAATCTCAGGATTCTGTCTTTGCCATAGGATAAGTGTTCAGCAGTTACTCCTAGCTTCTCTTCCGAATAGTTAGCTTCTAGTACAGCTTCTTTCTGTGCAGCTAACACTCTTTCATTCAAACTATTCTTTAATTCAATGCTCTTGGCATTGATACTTATGGGCTTCACCCTTTCCTTTCTACTTAAGGCATCGGCAACCACATTTGCATTGCCTGGATGGTATCTTATCTCACAGTCATAATCATTCAAGGTTTCCATCCAACGTCGCTGCCTCATGTTCAAATCCTTCTGATTGAACAGATGTTGAAGGCTCTTGTGATCCGAATAGATCACGCACTTGGTTCCATACAAGTAATGTCTCCACAGTTTTAGTGCAAATACAACGGCACCCAATTCCAAGTCATGGGTGGTGTAATTCTTCTCATGCACTTTTAATTTTCGTGAAGCATAGGCAATAACCTTGCCTTTCTGCATAAGCACACATCCCATACCTGTGTGCGATGCATCACAATAAACTACAAATTCATCAATTCCATCTAGCAACGTCAGTACTGGAGCGTTTCTCAACTTCTGCTTCAAAGTATCGAAAGATTCTTGCTGCTTAGGCCCCCAGTCAAACTTTCTATTCTTTCGAGAGAGAAGAGTCAGGGGTGCTACAATTCTTGAGAAGTTTTCAATAAATCGCCTGTAGTATCCTGCCAAACCTAGAAAGCTACGAATCTCAGTAGGCGTCTTTGGCTCTTGTCAATTCATGACAGCTTCAACTTTAGCGGAATCTACTTGGATACCACTCTCACTAACAACATGTCCAAGAAATTGGACTTCACGAAGCCAGAATTCACACTTTGAAAACTTGGCATAGAGCTCTTCTTGTTGAAGCAGCTTAAGAATACAGCGAAGATGCTTCTCATGGTCAGCTTGACTTTTCGAGTAAATGAGAATGTCGTCGATGAAGACGATGACGAATTTATCTAGGTAGGGCTTACAGACGCGATTCATGAGATCCATAAATGCGGCAGGTGCATTAGTGAGCCCAAAAGGCATCACTAAGAACTCGTAATGACCATAACGAGTCCTAAATGCAGTCTTGTGTACATCTTCATCTTTAACCTTCAGCTGATGATAGCCTGACCTCAAATCGATCTTGGAGAAATAACTCGCCCCTTGAAGTTGATCGAACAGATCGTCGATCCTGGGCAATGGATATCTATTCTTGATAGTAACCTGGTTAAGCTCGCGATAATCGATGCATAGGCGCATCGATCCATCCTTCTTCTTCACAAACAGGATTGGTGCTCCCCAAGGAGATGAACTAGGACGAATGAATCCTTTTGCCAATAAATCATCTAGCTGAGTCTTCAATTCTTTCATCTTTGTTGGTGCCAACCAGTAAGGTGCCCTTGCAACAGGTGCTGCTCCTGGAATAATGTCAATTCTGAATTCTACTTGCCTATCTGGCGGCAAACCAGGTAGTTCTTCAGGGAATACTTTGGAATATTCAGAAATTACGGGGATATCTTAAATCTTAGGCTTCGGCTCATCAATAGTTACTTGTTCCATGTAGATGACACAACCCTTCTTCATACACCTTGATGCCTTGAGCATAGACACTTGCTCAAGCAGTCCATACTGTGTATCTCCTTGAATGGTAAGTGGCTCACCATACGGAGTCTTGATCACTACTTGCTTCTTGTCACACACAATCTTCGCTTGGTTATGGGATAACCAATCCATGCTTATTACTATGTCAAATCCAGCTAACTTCAAAGGAAGTAAGGACAATGGAAAAGAGTGGTTCCTAATGGATATGAAACATCCATCTAACACGGTTGATGTGGTTTCTATGGTGCCATCAGCTAATTCGACCTCATATTTTATGCTTAGGGTTCTAACAGGTAGGTTTAACAACTTACAAAACTTATCATCAACAAATGACTTATCTGCTCCAGAATCAAATAACACTCTTGCATATACATCATTAATAAGGAAGGTACCTGTTATGACATTATCATTCTGGATCGCCTCCTACGCGTTCATCTGGAAGACCCTAGCATTGGTCTTTTTCCCATCCTCAGCCTTCTTTGTAAACTTTGGGAAGTTGGACTTGATATGCCCTTTTTCATTGCAGCTATAGCACGTCGCATCCTTGATTTTCTTACAGTCCAATGTCTTGTGCTCAGAAGATTTACAAATCCCACAAGGCCTTGGCTGCGATTGGGATTTTGAATCGTATCTGCACCTCCCGAAATGGTGCTTCTTACAGATTTTACACTTGGGCTTATCGCCCGACTGATGACCATCCTTCTTAGTTCCAGAACTCTTTTTGTGGTCATTGTTTCCCTTATGCTTCTTGTCTGACCGTCGTGAGTTGTCATCCTCACGCTTTCTCTTCTCAGCATCGGTGTTTCTAAGTGATCTTTTCCTGACTGCGTCCAAAGTAAGTGACAATGAAATATCAGCTGCATACCTAAAAGTAGCTGGTCTGGAGGCCTTCACACTGGCCTTGATTTCTGGGGCCAAACCCCCAATGAAACGAGCTATCCTTTTGGGTTCCGGAGTTACCAGATACGGAACCAGTCTTGACATAGTGTTGAAGCTCGTAAGGTAGGCTTGACAATCTAGGTTTTTCATAACCAACGACTAGAAATCAGCTTCAATCTTTTCAACCTCATGCTGAGGGCAGTAATTCTCCTTAATCAATGTCACAAACTGCTCCCAAGACAGATTGTACAATGGGATTTTCCCTGTGGCTTGGATCAAAGACCTCCACCAGGCTAGTGCCTCACCTTTGAACGACTGAGATACAAACTTTACCACATCCTTATTAGCGCAACCACTAATATCTACCACAATGTCCATCTCGTCTAACCATGACATGCAATCAACTGCTCCTTTTTCCCCGGTGAAATCCCTGGGTTTGCAGGAGACAAAGTATTTATAAGTGCAACCTTTAGCACGTGGTTCTTGGTTTAACATGACTCTCTTAGATGGAACACTCCTCTGGTTTGATGAGTGATGAGAATCACTTTTGTGAGCAGTAAGAGTTCTTGAGGGTGGCTTCGTATGTGGTGCAGATTGGGTCCTTACATGGGTACCACTGGATTCATTGAATTGCCTATCCAAAGCTCTTGTAACAGCATTGTCTATCAATGCCTGTAATTTTGTTCCTGCTACGTTGACCCTGGAGGTGTCATGATTTTCTCTGGGGTGACTGTTGGCTTCGTCTGACCCGGCCATGTAGCTTGTTTGCTACATAAAATAATGATTTTAATTCATTCAGAGGTCTATAACAGTTTTATCATTCCAGATGATTTATTAATCATGGTATTTAAGAAACCACTTTGATTAATTAAGCATATAATTATTCAGGATTTTCATTATATAAATCATTTGTTATAATTAAAGTATATTAACGGCAAAAAGGCCTAGTCCTAAGGACAATTTTAAATCTTTAATCATGTTCTTATAGGGTCATGGTATTGAGGTTTTAATTATAATTCATTACCTCTTCTTAACAGGGGGTCGAAGACCACAACTGTCTTTTGTCTTATATGACAATGAGTATAGCCCGTATGCGTTATATCCCTAATGGATGTTTTAATTGATTAAAAGTAATTGGGGGAATCCAATATAAGGATGACTTAGGCGATTTTATTGAATCACATTTTGTCAAGAGTGTTAACATGTTTTCAGATGTTAACAAGGATTGGAACCTTTTGAATAGGTTTTACCATCTTGGTCATGTCTGCAACGACATATAGACTAGGTTTTACCTTTAAGATTCTTTTTAATATTTAACGCAGAACAATCCTAAATTGAGGTGTTAATAAGGACCTGAATCTAATTTGAGGAATTACCATCTTGGCCCTGTCTTATAATGACACATGGCTAGGTTTTGTCCCTTTTTAGATTTTTATTATTTTATTATAATGGTAGGTCTCATAAGAGGAATGTTATATTTTCATTTATTTCACATATTATATTTATGCATATAATTTAAAAATAAAAATTTAAATTAAACCATTCCACTACAAAAATTTAAACAAGTACAAGTTTGCCCTAAACGGGACTTTTACAAGAAATAACATGCCGACGCAGGGGCTAAACTAACAAACATACCCACACAGGGGTCAACAGAAAGACATGCCCACGCAGGGGCAGAATACAAAAAGACATGCCACGCAGGGGCAGAATACAGGAACAAATGTCCACGCAGGGACATGATTACAACACTAAAATCAAACAAACAAACAAATAAAGTATTCAATGATCCTTTTTGCTTTTTCCTTTAATTAAGTTTGCCAGACTCTTGAACATTCCTCGGTTTTGTCTACGGTCTTCCCACACTTCATGTCGCACCTCATTAATCCTTTGCAGAATCTCCTGATGCTGCAGTGGCGACATCACTGGCGGCTGCGGGGGTTGCTGATATAGTGGAGGTTGAGGAGGTGGCGGTTGATGATACCCATAAGGTGGGTACCCATAGTGTTGGTATCCGGCTTGATATGGGATCCCAAAGGATCCTTCCGGATGATAGGCATTGTAGTTTGCTGCTGCTACCAGGTAAGGGTCGGCCTCTGCATAGTTGTAGTTGGTGTGGATCGGGTGCTCAAAGTGATTATACGCCGCTGTACCGGTGTATGTTGGTATAGGGTCACCAAAGCCCAACGGTGGTTGCGCGACAGGCGCAGAGTTTACTTCCGAGACGGGGTTTGAAGGCCCACCCATCTGCGAGTCTTTATGGAGTGGCGGGTAGCGGCTGCCACTTGAAGGTTGAGGGGTGCTGATACGCACTCCTCCTCGCACGGACATCCATGCGTTCGATCTTCTTCGCCTCGGTGGCTCCGGAGGCTGTTGCTGAACTGGTGGTGATGGCGGAGTGACCGCTATAAAACGGGAATCCTCGGAGGGATCTTGCTGTGGCTGTTGCGGGTGTGGTGAGTTGTGATAACTGGGAGTAAACACCCAGTCGATCTGTCTGAACCTCTCCTCATAGTTGTCGGGACCATTAGAAGGTGATCCCACAAAAGGTGACCCATCCGAAATTTCGATGGGGTGGTTAGGGGTCCCAGTTGGAGGCTCGGCGGGATCCGTGTCTTCGTCCATGTCCATCGCATGGTCGCCCGAGAAGTGGTCTTCAGGTCCTAGCGGGTTAAAACCCACTGGTTCTTCAATGTAGTTTGCCGGGTTGAACCGGCTTTGGAAGACAGGTGTCGGGTCGTCGAAGGAATAGTGAGGGCTGGATCCTTGGAGGGGAATAAAATATGGCTGCGGGTTATGGGGCTCATTTTCAGAATGAGGCCCGTAGGAGTGGTGATAGGATGATGACGAACTTAGCGAGACGGATTGCCTCGTTGGCTCTATATACGTCCTCCAATGCTCCTGAGGACTCGTACTCATCGAGGCTGGTGGGGTTCGTCTGTGTGAGGGCCCGGCCTCATGGTCGTGGCCTGTGATTGGTGCCTTTCCTCTTCCCCTGTTGAACCTTGGTGGCATGATTGAGCCTGTCAACATAGACAAAGATAACAGCAAGGAAATATATATAAAAGACCAAATAAAACAAATCGGGATTTGTCCTAAGTTCTTTGTCTAGAAATTTAGGAATGTGCAACTGTGTAACTGAGATTAAACACAAAAGGCTAGTGTTTAATTCACTCAGTGTTGGCTCTGATACCAACCTGTCACACCCCGATATTTCCACGTATTACAGGTGGGCCCGGTGGGGAGTATCATGACGTAGTTGATATCATCATAGTCAAACAACACATTTTTAATATGCACAGCGGAAGCAAAAGATAGATTTATTTCAACCGAATAAATTGTAATATTAAGTATCACAAATAGTTGAAACAGATCCACAGGCGGATCAAATAAAAAAGGAAACATAGTTCATCAGACTTAAAATGCATCCAAGCTTGCGAGACTCTTATTGACGCTAAGGAGAGGCCAGCCTATTTCGAGTAGTACCTGCACTTAGCCTTTTTGGGAAAATACGTCAGTTTACACTGGTAAATACAATTAACTGACTCATTTTGAAAAGGTTTAGAAAATTGATTTGAATGCACATGGCACAAAACATTTTATAACTTGGGATAATTATTTATATATAATCTTGTAAAAGAATTACATGTTCGTTATACGTTCAGTAGCCCGGATTGACGTCGGGTTAAAGATTAATAGACACACCACATGATATAGTCCCGCGGCGGGTTATTCCCGTAACCGGCGGTTATACCTTATTATTTATATATGCACTGTCGGGTGTACGCCTACACCCCATGCTTAGGTCGTGGCCATTTCTTAAAATGATGCCAAGGATATCCTGGACATGGTCATTAACCCCCCAAAGGCTTTAAGCAAACAAAACACTTTAAACGGGACATTTCAACAAATTAATCTTCATACAATTAAAAAATCAATGCCCGACCAAGCGGTATTTTATATACCGTACCCCAAGCCCGTAAAGGGAAAATAAGTTAAAAGTATTTACCTTTGCAAGTAATAATCACAAATAGCAAATGAAAGTAGCTTTTACTAGGTCTCCTAATCTGGAACAAAGGTTTTTAATAACCTATTAGATTCCTAACGGGTCTTTAATTAAGCCTAAACTTAGACCGGATAGTTTTAAAAGAAGGTACGGTTCAAACGCACGATTAAGCGAAGACCGGAATAGAATGTGATTTAGACCCGACAAGTTTGGAGACTTGTGTAATATGGGTAAACTAAACACATTCTGGATTTTGAGATAAAAATGATAAGGTTTTACCCGTTTCGGTAAATTTATGCAAACTAGTTACAAAAACCGAACCGAACGCGAGAGAGGCGTAACGGGTAACCATAAGAGTCATATACAGGTTTCCTAAGTTAATATGCCTTAAATATGTTGTGACATCAGTAAGATATCTTCTATTATGCCCGAAATGGATTTAAACCCAAATTATGCCCCGTAGAGGTATTTTGGTCATTTAAAAGGTTATAAAAGAGATTTAATATGATTCTGGGTTTCAGATCTGATATAAACAGTAAATATACATAAATTAATAGGTTATATCAGTAGGGTATTACATATATGTGAAATTTACCATTTATAACTAAACAATGCACCGAAGGGGCATTTTGGTAATTTCACTTAAGCCTAAAAGGTCAAAACTGGAAACCTGAGTTTAAAAAATTTTACTTACTGTTAGAATATAAAAATTTACTTAATATATCCTTAGGCATCAAACCTTATATGTTTAAAATAGTTTTAATACATACTATGCGTTAAAAATGCTTAAAAAGGCAATTTTGAGCTATTTCCGGGTTTTTAAAGGAAAGCTGATATTTTTATTATTCCAGAAGGATCAAAATGTTTTATTTATCATATTAGATCAGTAGAAAAAGGTTTGGTATCAAAATAATGTGTAAAACTCATTTTATAGGCCAAAAGGGCAAAACCGGCAATTACCGAATCAAGCTTAGAACTCTATGTTATGCTTAGCCTAAAATTAAATAAAAATCAAAAAATATTATTTATATCAGTAGGTAAAAAGTTTGGTATCAAAAATTGGGTTTAGATAGGCTATATGCTAATTACGTCGTTTAATTTATAAAAAGCTTTCTAATTACGCTAATGAGCATAACTCCTAATCTAGACCCCAAACTGATGTCAAATTTTAGGGACAAGTCTAATAATCAGTAACTAAGGTTTCTATTCTTTTATATTTTCAAAAATCACATTTTAAGGTCATGTGGGCATAATAGTCAACATTTAAGCATTTAACGGAAACATGCATATGAATCGGATAACTAAAGAACCAAGTTGTATAATCTCATAGGGTTATACTAACATGAAACCTGGTCCTAATAAGGCTCTAAGGCATTTCTAAAACATGCAACATTGGGTCAGAACTGAAAGTCAAAGCAAAAGTCAAATTATGCGACTTTCGGTTCCGAACCAAGCCTAAACTGAAAATTGTCAGGTTGAACATGTTTAGACATGTTCTTACATTAATTACCAAGTTATATTAATGATAAAACAGGTTGCATGCTCCTACATTGCTAATTATGCATTAATTTGAAAATAAGCTTTCTGTTGACTTTTTAAGATTAACTTTGACCCGACAATTGACCTAGTTAGAGTGGGAATCAGATGGTGCCCTTTTAAGGGTTTATTGCCCACATAATTACCAACTCATAGGTACTTTCAATTTGAAAATTGACTGAACAAATTACGATTAATTACGAAGTCAAACTCTAATTACGACGGTTTGACTTTAAGCTAAATAACTACGCTAAACTGAATTAAGGAAAATTAAGGACACTTACAATAGTCCTAAGCACGACTAGTGACTCCTAGGAAGAGTGCTTGAGCTCCAAAATTCTCCAGAAGTGAAGTTGTGAGAGTTTCAAGTGAGTGTGCACAAGAGTTGCAACATTGGAGCTCCTTATATACCCATTTTGATCATCTAGGATCATGCCAAGGAAGTCTACAGGTGATATGAGATGCTTACAAGTGCCCCCTATGCATGAAATACCATTGGGGCAGCCCCTGGTATGTAAAACAAGCGTTTGAAGTCGGTTAACAGGCCTGAACTGGCACCTGTGCGAACTTTCTGATGCTGGCAGTCCCAGGCGGCCCGCGTAAGGGTCCTGCCTGATCTTACGCGGCCCGTGTGAGGTTCAGTTCCAGGACAAACAAGTTTCAACAATTGCATTTTTGGTCCCTGGTCCTTGTATACGTGGTTTTAACTTCATTTCTTGCATTTTCAACCCTCTAACTTGACTTTTAAGGGCTCCAAGACATAACCAAACACCGTTAAGTCCTTGGTTAACTTTGTGATCACTCGTAAAGCCTTAAATTTCAAAGTTGACACTTTTAACGCATCGTATACGAATATTATCATAACTTTCTCATACTTTATCGAAACCTTGTGAAATTTTTATCACATATTCTAGTGAGTATAATTTATTGTTACAAAGCTTCGGGTTTGCTAAAAGGTCACTCAGAGGTATACTTTCAACATGTTAACACATTTAACCCCTGTTGTTTGCAATTTCTCACTATCTTCCACAATTAGCTTCGTATGATCCATAATTCATTCGTTAAAGGGTATAAACGTCGTGTAGGGTTATTGTAAGGTATATTTATCCATTGTTGACACTTTGAACCCTTATATTCACATACTTTCTTTGTTTGTCAACTTTAGTCCTTCATAGGTGATCTTTTACACGTTTAAAGCTCATGACACGTGTCGATACATTATTGGACATAAATTTACGAGGTGTTACACTTATATTCGTATCCGTTCCCAACTTTGTAATCCAAGACTTTGATCGTAATAAAATTCATAATTTGTACATACGCGTTTTACATACAACCAATCATTAAATACATGCAAATACTCATTCATACCTTCACGATACTCAAATTATACTTACATACGCGTTTCATGCTAAAAAACATGTGAAATGCTAAGTTCTAGCATAAAATGACAACAAAATGGAAGTTCAGGGTCCAAAATGTAAATAAAACAAACTCGCTGGACCAAAGGGGCGCCGCGTCACGCGGCCCCCTCCGCTCTTTGCGTCATGCGACGCCACGGGCCTGAATCCGCAGCGAGTTGTTTCTTGAATGCAGATTGGCCAACTTTTTCCACCTCTCTTCTTCCCCAATCAACTTACAACCTTCTCTAACACCAAACCCTACTCCACCATTATAAAACCAAGCCTCCATCACCCTATTTTCACTTTCACAACTCCTTTACACTCTCAAAAACACTCTTAATCTGTTTTAATTGTGAGTTCTTGGCAGAATTATCTAAGTTCTAAAAGTGAGCTTCTACCTCACTTTCTTCATCTTTTCTTCCACTACAAGGCTTGGAACACCTCTAGGAGTGTTTCCACAAGTTTACCATGGTAAACTAAGGTGGAACATCACCGTTTTGAGGTCTAAACTTTCTGTTTTAGAATTTATATGTTGTAAACTTTTATAAACTTAACTTTCTTTCATGAATCTTATGCCTAACATGTTCCTAAACTCATCGATGGTTATGGGACCTGTTTAGGATTGATTCTTATGAGTTTAAAGGTGCAAACACCCTCTAAACTTTATGTTTTGACAAGGTTTTAGATGAGCTACAAGTGATGAAACCATCCAAGCTCACCATCTTCAATATGGTGAGTCTTATGTTTTGGAAAATGTGTGAAACATGGAAGCCTTGGCTATCCAAACTCATTCCACCACCTCACTTGATGTTTTATCATGATTTAACTAAGTAGTTTCCTAGTCCTAAAGTAAGTTAACCCTGTCTCACCTCCAACATTTGCCATGTTAGGTATGAAACTCCCGGGTTGTTCTTATTTGGCTACTTAGTATGTTAGTAGATTAGTTTATGTTCTTATCATTCATAAATGTTGGTAAACTTTAAACTTTAGTGAATCATACAATGAGGTATTTCATACCTCCATGCTTGACTTACACGAATTCTACGATGTTATATGATGGACTATTAATATATAAAATTATATATATATATATAGCCGAATTCGTGATACTAAACGAGTTATGGCTAAGTGTTATGACCTTAGGCTATTCTATCTTCGTTCCAAATTCCTCGTTTATGATTCTAGTGGGCAAGTTAGGACCCATGAAATCACATAAAACTTAGTGTCAAAACAAGTGTTTAAGACAAGATATATTTTCGCATACATATAGTTTATCATACTTAAAATCCGAATCCTTTGCCAAATCCAACTACTCACACACCTCCGTTTCCCCTTGTAGGGTAACTTCAGTGTTCCAAACTCAAACGCTCGTCAAACTCTCGGTTGCTAGGAACGCTTTGCAAAAGAGTGAGTATACATGACCCCCTTGTTCCGTTTTATCACTTTTGGGTGCAATATATATATTATAACAAAACTCACATAAACACTTATACGTAAATACTTTATTCATGCAATCGAATCCATATACATGCTTAAACAGTTACACTTAAGAATACTTGCATGCTAGAAACTGTACGTGCATAGTACTTTGTCATTAACTTCGTAGAAGCCTCCCTTAACATGTATAGCGCTATAGGAGTAATGCACCGCCCGTATTCTTGAGGTCATGTTAAGTTAATCATAACGGTCTTGTCGTTGCTACGACAAGATTATGCTAGTGAAAATCTTTGGGTTGACAAGTATCTGTTGCATGCTAGATTATATATGTTATGCCTTAGTATACGTTATTGCCATGTGGATTTCGTTAAACTCTTTTATACTTATGCTAGTACACCTAAACTTGTATACTCGCCAATACTTTATGTGTTGACGTGCTACTTTACTATATATTGTAGGATTGCGATTGTGACGCATTGAAAAGAATCTAGTAGGAAGAACTAGAAATGCACCAAACTTTAATTCATGTTTGTAGATTAATCATACGTTATTTTTGTATTTTGTTTCCAATCCATGTACTTGAACCGTTAGCAATGAAATGAAATTGTACTTTCTAAATATTTGTCACATTTAGTCGTTATGAAGTCTCTTGCAATTTTGTTTTCGTCTTACTCCGATGTTTCCGCCATCGGTTGGGGTTTTGACAATAGATAACGCGTACTAGTAGGTTATCATTTCAAATTCGTGCTGGACAAGTTAAAGTTTGTACAAAACATGTAACACTGTATTGTTAACGACGACCGCCGCACATCTCCTACATTTATAAATACATTCAATTGATCACTCGGGTCCGTGTATTTTTCTACCGTCTTTGGCATCTTCTTTGTTTTGCTAGGAATTAAGTTTATCTATCCTTTTTTGTGAAATCATAGTGTGAGATCAGAGCTTTTAGTCGGTACAGATTACTCAAATCTTAAGTCTCTTACGTCGCCAAGTCATGAATGTAGGAGGTATACACCCGTATGTACAACCATGACCCATGCTACCCATTCTGGGTTATTTTCTCAAGCTCTTAGGATATTAACCGTCCTTATCACTTGATTTGGGTGATGTATGTCGCATCTTTATATGTCAACTGAGTTTGCAACTCCGCCAAGCGAGCCTCTCTTGCATATTACTCATACATCCTCACGTATCTATGATGTTTTGTTATCCATGCCTCAAACAATATCATTTGCATCATGGATCCCAGGGGTATATATCCATCGAGTGGAAGGGGCAAAATTGATGGTATCCTTTTTAGGAACGAATAGAATCACAAATCACCACATCCTATAGTCGCGACAGTGATACTGCTATTTGGTGTGATTATAGTGTTATTCTCCATAGTACTTACAGGAACTAAAATGTAAGTTCATTCGGAAACAAGGATGGTACCAATGAAGAAGTAAGTACCCACCAATGATCAATCCAAGCACGTACTTCAACTTGAATGAACTCTAAGCACCAACGAATCAAACCAATCTAGAACTCTACAAAACAGTATGTTGTGAGCCTCACCACAGGAAGAAAATTTCCCTTATTGCCACCATTTGGTGTAATAATAATTATCAAAATATCATTGAAGTAATAAGTATGTAAGAGAAGAGTGGGGGGTGACTAGATTTACATTGCATCACATGTATTACATGATGCAAGTGTATTGATATTCACATTGACATTTGAAATTTGATTGGTGCCCACATAGTCATGTACTTTACGCAGCTTGCCTTATGGGCGAAGCACCGTGGGTGTACCCAACCATATTGCCAAAATCAACCCTTGGTCATATAGTCATGCAGTTCATACAGCTAGACCACTAGGTTATGGATACGTTTCTTTTGGATTATGTCAATACACCAACCAAACTTCCAAAATAAGTTGTTTTCGCCAACACTAATTTATTCCTTTTGGTTAGTGACCGGCAAAAAGGGCATTCGGTTATCCGCTGAATTTACATGATGCCCCTAAGAAGAATACGTTTGATGATTTTTCATATTTCTAATCATATTTTTATGGTAATTCTTCATTAAGTTACTAACCAAAACTACTTTCCTATAAAAATATTTATTTATCATTGCATCTTTATCGTACAAATCATCAACTTAGAAAAATTATCATTTTTTTATTCAGATAAACATATAAGTTTTAAATCAATGATTAAGAAATCCGAGTGTGTTTACTATTGTTTAATTTTTGAGTTAAATGTCATTTTAGTCTCTGTGGCTTGGGCTCTTTTGCCAGTTTAATCTAAAAGTTTCATTTTCGCCTGTGAGTCCAAAAAGGTTTCACTATTGTCATTTTAGTCCATTAGGTTAACTTCATCCGTTATTTCTGTTAACGAGAAGTGCAATTCGGTCATTTTATATGTAATTTTGTTAACTAGAAGGGCAATTCGGCCATATAAAATGACCGAATTGCCTTTCTCGTTAACAGAAATAATGGATGAAATTAACCCAGTAGACTAAAATGACAATGGTGAAACATTTTTAAACCCACAAGCTAAAAATGAAACATTTGAACTAAACTGTCAAAATTATCAAAACCACATAGACTAAAATGGCATTTAACTCTTAATTTTTCAACTAACAAATTAATAATGATCTCTAACATACTTGGTCAAGATATCCAATTTCTAATAAAACTAAATAAATGGATAATAACTTCCTCGACAGCTACATTCATATGTCACCTTTTGCATGCTCAATTCGTATGTTGGCAGCTTTTTGGGGGTTTTGTAGCGATAATAAACCATTCAAAATTACTGTTGCCGTAAAAAAGAAAAATGTTTCTTTCTTTTTGTTTTTCTTATGTAGAGAATAGAACAAGCATATGTTTGTTTATACCACATTTCATGAAGTTCATAGTTATGTGCATGGTGGTTCAATCTATTGGTGGCTTTTAAAAAATCATTCATAATACATATAAACGGGGAATATGGTTATATTTATAAATAGATAAGTCAGTCGGTAAATACTTAAAGTTTAGCGTATAAAAAATATGAAAATATACGATTTATTAATCTTTGTGAACGAAATAACATTTGCATTCAAGCACGTTATTTCTCCACAAAATACTGTTTTAACTCAATAGTGGTTTCAAACATGTTCTTTCTCCACAAAACACTGTTTTAACCCAACGGTGGTTTAAAACCACCGTTTTAACCCAACAGTGTTTTCAACCACTGTTTTCTCCACGGAACTCTGTTTTAACCCAACAGTGCTTTCAAACATCTGTTTTTATCCATCTGTTGACCAAAGTCAACATATGTATCAACCACTCTTTTATTTTCAAACATCTGTTCACAACAAACAGATGTTTCAAAACATAAACAGACCTTTGCCACTATTACAAGTTTTTAAACTCTCAACCCTAAATATTTATTTAACTAATTTAAATAACAAAGATAGTTAATAATTTTAACACAACTAATTATATAAAATATGAAAGTGTCAAACAGAGCTAACTATATAAAATATGTCTAAATCCTACCTTTCATTGTAGATGTGAGTCATTCTAAAGCTATTTGATTCGTCACAAAATTAGTATAAAAATACTATATAATAAAGAAAGTTCGAAAAACAAAACACCATTCAGTAAAATACAGCATAATAATTTCTAATCGATAGACGAAACAGTAGTCTCGATAAATAATGCTCCTTTCGGACGATTGTAGTTGTCATCATGTTGGAGGTATTTCAAAACTTTATTGCTCAGATCAACTTCAACTATATCCCCCCAAATGCTTGTTATCAGCCACTTGTTGTTTTGAATTATATTGGTCCTTTGGCGCCTATCTACATAATCAACTACACGAAGATTATTGAAAGCAAACACCTTGATCCAGCCTTCTTCTTCATATTTGAGCAAATCAGCAGTTAGCTTATCAGACTTTCCAATAACAATCAAATGCAGCTTCTTTGCTATGGTCAAAAAATGCCCTTGGCAAGGATTGACTTGCATACTCTCGGGAAAATGAATTATTCTGAAATTCTCAGAAAGAACATCGAAAGCAACTATGTTCCTCTCACCTAGTGGATACCAATAATTTGAAACCATGAAATATATGGTTTTGCCGGAGTAAATTCCGGGAGACCATGATAACTGCTTGAACCATAATTATTTACGCTCAAGAAATTTATTGTTCTCCATGAGTCACGACGTCGTGAGTAAACACGACCAATAACTACACTACGGAAACATCTGATGTGAAGCACTTTCAGATCATTGGATTCATCAAAATACATTCCACCTGTATCAGAGTTTCGATCGTGACTATTATTAAAGTAGTCATCGGACAAAAACTTATAGCGTCTGGTTGTTGGATTCCACAGGATCAGCTCACAGCAAATCCGTTCATTGCAAACTAACAACAACCCATTAAATGACGATAGAATACGTAAGAAGGTAGGGTGGACATTGGTAGGAAAACTTATGGCTTTGCTTGTAACAACATCCAAATTCCCACCTAGTATGTTGTCAACGACAATTGACGTGTCTTTAAAGGAGAGTAGTTTCTTTTGTAGTGAATTTCCAATTCGGTGAGAATGCATCATCTCAAATGCATGACTTGACAGTTCCCTATGAAAATTTTTGGAAACACATTTGAAACGACCAATATCTTTTGCAGGGAGCCTTGTGAAAATTTCATCAACGATCATTTGAAACCCAATGTTCTCCATTTTATGATCTTTATGTTCTGCAATAAAAAATATAACAAATAAAATATAATTGTATATGTAAATGTTTATAAATAAGAAATAAGCATGTTACTATATATAAATATACCAAAAAATTTAAAAAACAAACATCATATTTGTAACTACAAAACCGATCATAATTTTGATGAATAGAGTAACTACAATGATATTTAAAACGAAGAATCTTCGGATTAGACTAAATGCATTGTTGTGGAAGTAAAATTTTAATCAATATTCTTGATTAACTTTACGATTAATAATTTTATTGCAAAATCTCCAGAGAATCATAAAAAAGAGGCATTTTAACAAATGTCAAGTGAGACTAACTTACTGTTAAAGAATATGATGCGATGATGGTTCGGTTTGTGTCTTGATTTTGCGGTGACCAAATGAGTGTTTGAAATCCTAAGAGACTGTAATAATATTGATAAACAAAAAACTTTGAAGATGATTGAGTAGATGGATGAAGGCGGTAATAATGAAAGCAGTTTCCAATGTAAGGAAAATAAATTTATTTTATATACCCTATGAAGACGGTAATGATTGAGTAGATGGTGAGACTAACTAACTGTTAAAGAATATGATACGACGATGGTTCGGCTTTTAACGCAAAACATTTCAAAAATAAATTTTCATGGGAAAATTATAAAATTAAATATCAAGAAACTCAAAGGACAAATTTTAAACCTTAAAAAAAACAGGTTATCATAATTATAATTAAACTCTTCATTTACCATAAGACGCATTTTAAACACTATAAACGATCATTTACCATAAAACGCATTTCAAAACTTCAACAATTGTCTTTTAAAATATCCACATCTGTTGACTTACGAAACATCTGTTCAGGCACAATTCAACATCCACATAATCTAAATCAAACTCTAACACAATGAGAAGAATGCTTTCATCATGATGCTTTTATAAAGATTGCAGTTACATCTAATAGCCTAACAAACTCCCTACATCTGCTATTAGCCTAAGCACTATTACATTGAAAACCTTTGTTGAGCAGCATCTATTGAATATCATCTGTTGTTCTTTAGCATCTGTTGACCGATAGCAGACCTTTGCTTCTTCAAACTTTCTTCAGACTTTGTCTTCATCAGCAGAGGATCACTTCAAACAGATGTTCTCTTTGGGCAGACTTTACCTTTGACAGACATTTAGTGTCACACCCCCAAAATACCACAAGCGGAAACCCCCGCGAGGTGTGTGACGTACCAGGATCTAGCCTCCAATCATATTGAACTCATAGGTATATTTAATTAAAACTTTCATTTATTAACATTAAGTGTTACAACGTTACAAATAAATTACAGTGTACAGCGGAAGCATAATTCATTCGTTAAGTGTTTATAAACCACATGTAAAATCCATTAGTCTTGTGTTGCGATTCCATGTATCTGGACCCACGACCACTCTAGCTTCCCAGACAGCAAGTTCCAATAATAAGCACCTAAAGGCCTGCAAGGCATGTAACAACGAATCAACAACAAAGTTGGGCGAGTTCACAGTTGGGTGTTCGTTTTAAGTTGTTTCAAAAACATAGTGTTTCTTTAGCTGGCTTACTTGCCGTGGGGGTTACCCCATAGTTGAAAATATGATTAACCAATTCCTTCTTTCCCAAACCATAACCAGTGGGGGCTTCCCCATGTGAACCACCAGACCCGTTACCATATCGACTACTGACTGAAGTAAGTTGGTGCCCTAGCGTCAATGTCTATCATCATTGACGTGCCCAGATCCATTAGTTCACGCCCGTCCTCTGCGGCACGGTGTGAGGCTTGTCAAACCTAAATAGCGCTATCTAAGTAATGACCCGCTCGCCATTGGCCCGGCGATTAAGTCGATACAAAATGAGAGACTTCATGATAGAGATTTTTGGTCTAGTATCCGTGTTGTCACCCTTCAATAAAGAGGGAGTGTACGTAATCCCCAAACTAGGAGATTACGCAGGTTCCAATCAAATCCTTATCGCATGTTGTCACCCTTCAATAAATAGGGTGTGTACGTGTTCCAAACCAGGAGATCACGCAGTTTTAGTTTAAATCCTTTACTCATTCCCAACCCTTGGGAATCCCCTGCCTTGTGAAAAGTGTGAACTCACCTTAGGTTTGCTCGGTAAGATTGTTTACTCGATTAACAGTTGAACAAACACATCCTAAAAGGGTTACCGATATCAGTCAGTTTACATGCACTTTGCGTACAACTAATTCACGTATTCAAAGTTCACATTACACAAGTCGCGTTCATGAAATATACACATCATTACATATGTTGCATCAGTTAATTATGCCATTATCAACATATATTCACATAGCAGTTTATCGTGCCCCATACAAGATTACACTAAAAGTCCGAGTTTCATTTAAACACTTAGCAGCTCATAACAATCATCCTAGGTGTGTGCGGTTCTCCCTTAACTGTGCAACTGGCTCATAATAAAAAGTTTGTCTTCAGTGTTAGAGCCCGGCGACTAGTGCATGGCCCCATGGCACACTCGGCCCATTAAAGAATTTTGTTACTTTGAAAAGAGATTTGATTGGTATATCAAATTGGTATATCAAAGTGGTATATCATCAAAGCTACTTTGTACATCAAAGCTACTTTGTAAATCATTACATAATTAATACATACAGACTATACACTAAATAAAGTAACACACGAAAGCATACTTGATGACGTAACAAGTTATCTTCGTCTTTATTATGTTATCAATATTAAATAACTTTAACCAAAATAAAAGTATGAATATGTTAATTATTTTTGAAAACTAATATAATAAGAAAAGGGAAAGGAAGCGGCCCAATTACAAACAAATTTCATTCAGAGATAATTACTGCACTTTGATAATTGCATGAGGTATTTCGGTCCCATACTCAAAATTCATAAGTGTTGGATAAACATCCATGTTAAGAGGTCCAATAGTGATTAAGCTAGTTGTGGGATTGTCAGACAATTGCATGTGCATTTGTTCCTAATATTCTTGATTGCGTTTAAGGTTCATCTAAACTCTATGTCACTTAACATCACAATCATTACACCATCAATTAAAGAGAACACTTTAGCAGACTATACCTCATCTAATTACTCATGCGAAACTTTAACAATTGCACACATATAGTCAATCACATGTTCTCTGACGATACACATTCACATATGAACACAATGGCGCACATCATAAGGTGATTCTTATCCACTTGGCTGCACATTCTAGGCATAAATAAAACAATAAAGATATTACTAATTTTGATCATAGTTATTGTTATCAAGAATTCATGAAATCAAGTCAATCTGATCATAAACAACTTCATGTTATCACAAAACTTCTATCACATAACTAAGATCATGAAATTGATATTCCATATTCTAACCATCCATCGATTCTACTGTGTGGATGAAACATCCCAACTTTCACATATATTCATAATTAACAACATTACAATTTATAGATAGGCTAATATATAATACTAATCAACAAGCATGTCCTCGGCCAGGTAATGTCAAGACATCAACTCGAAGCAACAGGTTATACCAATTCGATTACACTTATACGATTCATAGCATAACTTTATGCCTTCTTAATACACACACCATTACTTCTGTTCGTCAAGATCACACATAACCATATCATCAATATAGAACCCGTAGCATGCCTCGCAATCATACATAAATCGTCTACAATTCTAAGCATCGATCATCATGTAAACAAATAACATATTAGTGATAGCATACAACATAATCAGTAATCAAGGTCACAAATCAGTACAACTAGGCATGCGATACAAAGAGATCTGATTCAATACATGAAGAGATTATACTAACCAAAAGAGTTTGGGTATAATGAATCCGAAGTAAGACGTCACGAGGGGGGGTCTGCTTTGCCGTGCTTGCTCTAGAGAGAGGAGAGTAGGGTTTGCTATGTGATTTAGAAATTAATAATAAACTTACGTACATGTGCTACAATTGAGTTTATAATGGTAACAATTAAACCCAATGGGCCGATCCACCTATTTACCTCGGCTATTCATTGGGCCGAGTTAATCAACACAACCAAAGAACATATTTTGGGCTCAAGAGATCCCTTTTGGGCTGAGATGGTGCTACTTGTAAGGTATA
Organism: Helianthus tuberosus; assembly: GCA_030545235.1. NCBI lineage: Eukaryota > Viridiplantae > Streptophyta > Magnoliopsida > Asterales > Asteraceae > Helianthus > Helianthus tuberosus. The sequence continues at coordinate 77,880,098 of CM060417.1, read as the reverse complement.
ATTATAAAAACCCAAAATATACGCGGCCCAACAAATTCCACTAAGTTATGTAATCGAGTTATCAAACGTTTATGTTTAACGGTGTTAGGATCGCAAGATTACACGTCACTAACCTTGAAAGTTCGGGTTGTCACATCATCCCCAACTTGAAAGAAATTTCATCCCAAAATTTAGCACGTAGTTACTGTGGGAGCTAGTTAAGTTACGTGGTTTCCTGGTTTTCCTGGGGTGTCACATCATCCCCCCGTTGGTTTGGAATTTCGTCCCGAAATTCCGTAGTAGCTTCAGCCTCAGTAGTGGTTTCATTGTTCTCAAACAACTGGGGATATTTGTGTTTCACTTGGTCTTCTCGTTCCCAGATAAACTCTGGGCCTCGACGGGAGTTCCAACAAACTCGAACAATAGGTATCCTGGTGCGTTTGAGAATCTTGACCTCCCGGTCCAAGATTTCCACTGATTCTTCAAAAAATCGCAACTGATCGACGATGCTGAGCTCCTTGAAAGGAACTATGAGGGTTTCATCCGACATATACTTCTTCGGATTCGACACATGGAATACGTTGTGAACTCCACTGAGTTCTTCGGGTAGATTCAATATGTAGGCCACCTTGCCAAATCTCTCGGTGATTTCGAAAGGTCCAACACATCGCTTGTTGAGTTTGCCTCGTTTACCGAGATGAACCACACCTTTCTAAGGTAAGACTTTAAGTAGCACTCGATCCCCAACCTGGAACTCGAGTGGTTTCCTGTGCTTATCAGTGTAGCTTTTCTGACGGTCACGAGTTGCCGCCATTTGTTGTCGTATCTGAGCAATCTTCTCTGTTGTGTCTACGACAAGTTCTGGGCCAATGACTTGGCTGTCTCCAACTTCTGCCCACAAAGAGGTGGTCGGCACTTCTGCCCGTACAATGCTTCGAACAGAGCATCCTGGATGCTGATGTGGTAACTGTTGTCATACGAAAATTCCACCAAAAGTAGGTGCCGCTCCCGGCCGTTACCAGAGTCGATTACACATGCCCAAAGCATGTCTTCAAGGGGTTTGGATGTTGCGTTCAGTCTGCCCATCCGTCCGTGGATGACATGCTGTGCTCATGTCTAGACGTGAGCCGAAGGATTTGTGCATCGCTTGCCACAAATCAGATGCAAATCGTGGGTCGCGATCAGAGATAATGGAGGTTAGCACCTCGTGCGTAGCAACCATTTCTTTCAGGTAGATGACTGCGAGTGTAGAAGACTTATTCGTTTCCTTCATGGCTAAAAAGTGTGCTGGTCACGTGAGACAATCAACAATCATCTAGGTGATATTGTTTCCATTTCGAGTTGTAAGTAGACTAGCGACCAAATCCATGGTAGTCTGATTTCGCTTTCTATATAGGTGTTTCTGGTTGCTAGCACTTCACCTTGACTTTCCTATAAGTCAAATATCATTCCCATACCTAGCTAGGTGGGCCTTTATGCCCGATTACCAGTACAAGGTTTATAAATCCTAATGCCTCTCATCAAAACCCAGACGACAAGAATGTCGAAGCCGATGTGCTTTGCTCAACACAAGTTCCCTACCGTTGCCGTATAATGAGACCCACATTCGTTTAATAAGTATCGTCCGACCTGTCAAAGGTTGTTTCTCCATGCCCCACATGGATTCAACTTGAAAATCCTCTTCCTTCAGTTCTCCAGTTTGAACAGAGCGAGTCTGATTAGGCAAGTTAGAGTCGATAGCGAGCTACAAAGCTCGTGCACGTTCGAATTTCATAGTTGTAATCATCCTAAAGTTCTCTCCAGCCATGTCATTAAGTGATTTAGCTCTGTCGATGTCGAGGTACACGGGAGGCCCTTGTGATCGGTTTAAGTAACGCATCTGGTACCGTCCAAGTAACGCCTCTATCTAAAATCCCAAGGCCACGGTTTTCAGCGCCAGATGTGTGTCGTGCAGTTTCTCTTTGTAACTCCATCACGTAAGTCATCACTCTCTCGTGTTGCGTTGGTGTGTAACTGGGACTCCAATTCGGACCATCATGGTATACCACTAAATCACTCGCACCCTCAGGTAAAGACGATGCTCAGTGCTTTGCAGAGTTGGAATTTGAAAGCTGAAAAGACGTTCTCCTGTTTCGTCTTTCACGAACACAACACCCTACTGTGCTAAAGAGAATTAAGCTGTGCGACCTTCGAAAATCCTGTGGGTAAGCTGCGATAGCATCTAACGAGACCAAGGAATTGTTGTATCCCTGTAAAAAATCTTTGATGTCGATCAGTTTCTAATCAGAACGGACCTTAGCGAGAACCATATGTATTCCTTCTTCGTTGACTATAAAGCCAAAAAGGTACCCCTCGAATCCAGAAGTTACTCTCAACAAGACTTCGCGCGAAGCGACTCTTCCCTCAGGAGTTCTAAAATAAGATACAAATGTCGCCCAAGATATTTCTTCCTCCTGGAGATGATCCAAAACGTCATTACTAAACACGGGCGATTCTGGGGATCCATAAAGCTGCTGATGTGTTGATCAACTCAATGATCATGGCGTACAAAGTCTAAACGGCCGCATTGCGTTAGATATGCTGGTGTAGGAACATTCTCCTCCTGGACTTCCATCTGATAATAGCTCACTCGTTAGTCAATCCTCGAATGGGGCTTGATCTTTGCAGCTGGTCACTAGATTGTCAATACATGGTCGAGGCAAGCGGTTCTTAACTGTCACCTTGCTAAGTTCTCGATAATCAGTACACATACGAAAAGGCTTCTCTTCATGGGTGTAGTGGGGGCTCCTTAAAGCGAAAACTCATGTCCGACAGTTCCTAAAGTTGGTTAAACAGCTCCTGCAACCCTCCTGGTGCAAGACGGTAAAGAGTACGAGTTGTTAGAACTGCCTCTGGCGCAAGGTCAAACTGAGTTCCTACCTAACAGTTGTAGAGATGATCCTGACAGTTCCTCGGGTAGCACATGGAGGGTAATTACGAACAACTAGTGGATCCTCGATCCCCTTTTTCCTATCCTTACGTCCATAACAGTTGCTAACATAGCGGGGTAATTTCTCCGTAGACACTCCTGGCTTTCATTGCTGAAATGACCCTAACCGTTGCGCCACTCTGACGCGTTAGAACAAATGACAATCCTCCACGAAGGGGAGGAATACGCAGAATCGTCACCTCACTATGTACATCTATCAAGAACAACAGAAGAAAGGTCGATGTCGAACACTTGTCCCACAAGATCGATTTTGCATCCCAACAATCATATAAGGTTTCCATTGTCTTGCCATCAGCCGACTCCACAACAGGTTGGGTTTCAAGAAGCATCAGGGTTAAAGAGAATAGAGAGGAAGTGATTCGTTACCCAGAGCGTGTATACCACCATGTTATTACAATCCTGGCGTCGCCCACGCCAATCCTAAATGCCCCTCCATGAGCATCATTTCCCGTGTGGTTGTACTTGTTGCAAGAATTTCCAGTACGACTGTCGTTTCCTTGGTTGTTGTCGTTTTGATTTAGCGACAGTCACTCCATGTCGTAGGCACCTTCATTTCTGTACTGTTGGTTGCTATTTCAATTTCCTTGATGTTGCCGACAGGGCTCATCTTTTCATATTCCGTGCCACGTTCTAAGGCGCTACTCACTGTGTTGGCAGTTACCCACTCCACGCTTAGTCGATTGCCATTGCTTATGTCCCGATTGATTCGTAAGAGTTGACTCCCATGAGTCGCTGACAAGGGTAAGGATTCGATTAGAGCCAATTCGCTGGTGCTCGTTGTCGGTAACCAGGGTCGTCAAAGTACTGAGATCGGTAAAATACTTTGCTCACCCCCCTTTCCATCGATGTTGCAAGTTGTTTGAGTAATACACGGTCTGTTGCGATGGTATTGCAGAAGTGATCACACTTTGGGATCTAAGTTGTCAATACATGAGTTCCATCAAGCGAAGACGAGTGAGAAAGGTTTTGATTAATAAGGGGGATGTTTAACCCTCTGCAGACCTTAAAAGATCTAGAAGTGGCTGTGACAAGTTTGAACCAATAATAGCTCGCACAGACATTTTTTAATGAAACGTATTCGGAAAAACAAAATAACAATGTATGTGCGTGGTTTACGCGGCGCAGCTAGCAAATCCATTTTTAGAAAAAACAACCACCACTTTAGTATCTTCAATCTAAACTTTCTATAACAGGAGAAATCCCGATGACATAAGAAAAGCTGATGTGGCAGCCAGAGAGACTGTCCAACAATGCTTTTCTTATATTATTACTGCATCATAAATCCTAATATATAAAATCATTTTAAAATCTATATAAAACTCTGCCATCCAAAACCTCTTCCCATATCTATACTTTAAAGCCAACAGAGGTTGAAGGTTCAAGGGATGCGTATATATCAGCAGATGTTTTGTTGCCGGTAATTTCAAATTCAAAATGCCTGGGAATATGTAATTTGCAATTAATGCGTGTCACTTACTCACTTCTGTCAATCATCTTCTTATATAATGGTTTTTTTCTCATTTCCCTCTTCATATTTACACTCTTGTGTTTTCTGCTGATGTATTTTCAAACCACACTTTCAATGTATCTCTCCCTCAAATCCCCTCTTCTCAATACTCGACATTTGTTCATAAAGGAAAAGATAAAACCAGTGCTCTCTCTGACTCACTTTCAGAACAAATTTTGGGGATATGTCGTTTGCCTTGATGATGGTAATGTAATATATAATTATGTTTGTTTTTGTTTTTGATTTTTCGTTACTGCTTTTTATCTGAGTTATGACTAAATGATGATTGTGAATGATTTGAGCAGATGATGATGATTGTTCTACAGTTGTTCCTACAAAATGCAAGAAACTCTCTGCTTCTGCTGTTAGATAAGATTTTATTTAATATTTTATTTAAGATTTTCATATTCAGTCGGTTAATCTCCGATTACAGATCTTTGTGCTTCACATAATTGTTCCAGCATTGTTGTTCCAACATCGTTGAAAGTATGTTTTTTTTGTAATTTTGAATTTTAAATTTTGAACTGATCTACTCTAATTCTCGCTTTATATTTCAGCCTAATCACAGTTGTTTGAAATTCATACAATCGTCTGCGGGTTATTTTAGGTTTGTGGATTTTTTTTAAACTGTTGATAATATCTATTTTAAAGTGTTGATATATTTCAGCTCTGTTTTCTTCGAGCGGCCAGTGGTAGAAGCATTTGTAGAGCCAGAATGGTTTTAGAATATGTTAATACGGATATTGATAGTATTAAATTAAATACAAAGAAAGATTAAACACTTAATATTAATTTATGCTTGTTTATATTAAATGTACACGTTTTTTCCTCCTAGATTATTAAATGTACAGTAAAATTAATCTGGGTTATGACTAAATGATAATTATGAATGATTTGTGTAGATGATGATGACGAATGTTCTACAGCTGTTCCTACTAAACGCAACAAACTCTCTGCTTCTGCTATAAGATAAGATTTTATTTAATAAGCGGTTCTTAACTGTCACCTTGCTAAGTTCTCGATAATCAGTACACATACGGAAAGGCTTCTCTTCATGGGTGTAGCAGGGGCTCCTTAAATAGAAAACTCCTGTCCGACAGTTCCTGAAGTTGGTTAAACAGCTCCTGCAACCCTCCTGGTGCAAGACGGTAAAGAGTACGAGTTGTTAGAACTGCCTCTGGCGCGAGGTCAAACTGAGTTCCTACCTAACAGTTGTAGAGATGATCCTTGCAGTTCCTCGGGTAGCACATGGAGGGTAATTACGAACAACTAGTGGATCCTCGATCCCCTTTTTCCTATCCTTACGTCCATAACAATTGCTAACATAGCGGGGTAATTTCTCCGTAGACACTCCTGGCTTTCATTGCTGAAATGACCCTAACCGTTGCGCCACTCTGACGCGTTAGAACAGATGACAATCCTCCACGAAAGGGAGGAATACGCAGAATCGTCACCTCACTATGTACATCTATCAAGAACAACAGAAGAAAGGTCGATGTCGAACACTTGTCCCACAAGATCGAGTTTGCATCCCAACAATCATATAAGGTTTCCATTGTCTTGCCATCAGCCAACTCCACAACAGGTTGGGTTTCAAGAAGCATCAGGGTTAAAGAGTATAGAGAGGAAGTGATTCGTTACCCAGAGCGTGTATGCCACCATGTTATTACAATCCTGGCGTCGCCCACGCCAATCCTAAATGCCCCTCCATGAGCATCATTTCCCGTGTGGTTGTACTTGTTGCAAGAATTTCCAGTACGACTGTCGTTTCCTTGGTTGTTGTCGTTTTGATTTAGCGACAGCCACTCCATGTCGTAGGCACCTTCATTTCTGTACTGTTGGTTGCTATTTCAATTTCCTTGATGTTGCCGACAGGGCTCATCTTTTCATATTCCGTGCCACGTTCTAAGGCGCTACTCACTGTGTTGGCAGTTACCCACTCCACGCATAGTCGATTGCCATTGCTTATGTCCCGATTGATTCGTAAGAGTTGACTCCCATGAGTCGCTGACAAGGGTAAGGATTCGATTAGAGCCACTCCGCGTAAACCACGCACATGCATTAATTGCAAATTACATATTCCCAGGCATTTTGAATTTGAAATTACCGGCAACAAAACATCTGCTGATATATACGCATCCCTTGAACCTTCTACCTCTGTTGGCTTTAAAGTATAGATATGGGCAGAGGTTTTTGATGGCAGAGTTTTATATAGATTTTAAAATGATTTTATATATTAGGCTTTATAATGCAGTAATAATATAAGAAAAGCATTGTTGGACAGTTTCTCTGGCTGCCACATCAGCTTTTCTTATGTCATCGGGATTTCTCCTGTTATAGAAAGTTTAGATTGAAGATACTAAAGTGGTGGTTGTTTTTTCTAAAAATGGATTTGCTGTCTGCGCCGCGTAAACCACGCACATACATTGTTATTTTATTTTTCCGAATACGTTTCATTAAAAAATGTATGTGCGAGCTATTCTTGGTTCAAACTTGTCACAGCCACTTCTAGATCTTTTAAGGTCTGCAGAGCATTAAACATCCCCCTTATTAACGCAACAAATTATATTAAACAATCTAGCAGGAAAAAAGTGTACATCTAAATAAACATGTGAAATTGTATTTAAAAACAGCAGCTTTTAATGCAAAACATGTAATAGCCTAACAAACTCCCTACATCTGCTATTAGCCTAATCACTATTACATTGAAAATCACTGTTGAGCACCATCTATTGAATATAATCTGTTGTTCTTTAAGATATGTTGACGAATAGCAGACCTTTGCTTTTTTAAACTTTCTTCAGACTTTGTCTTCATCAGCAGAGGATCACTTCAAACAGATGTTCTCTTTGGGCAGACTTTACGTTTGACAGACATTTAGAGTAGCAGATGTTGAGGATTTGTAATTAAGAGGAGGAAATTTTTCAAATAAACTATTGACTTACCAAATAATAAAAAAAATTATAAAATTTCAAACTTCTGTCATTAAAAATATAATAAAAAAATCTCTTCATTTAAACACCAACAATACTCTACATGGCAAACACATGCTTCTACCACTTCGTTGGACACAGATGCTGGGAACCTCTATTGGGCAACAACAGATGTTGGCAATAGTGGCAAGTCAACAGTCGTTAGACTAAACAGAATTTATGAGAACAGAAAATACCCTTCAGCAGTGGATGACTTTTCATATCTACATAATCTTAATCAAACTCAGAGACAATTTCACATCTACATCTACATCAATATCGATCTGCAATACACAGATGATATTAAAAACTATATAATAATACTTATGCATGCTAAAATTAGTAAAAATAAAATGCTCCACAAATTTTAAAGGGATTAAAATTTATTATTAAAAGATCAACAATTACATCAAGTAGTGAACAACGAAACCTTAAAATCTAACATATACACCAAGAAATTTAAGAATCTAACAGCAAGAATTAAGAAATTGTAGTTTCAACTCCATCGAGTACTGAACCTCTCGATGTATATCTTTGAGCATCGTCATGAACTCCGCGTCTCTATCACCGCACCCTATATTACTGACAACATAAAGGTCATAAACGGAAGTTGAAGGCATCGTCATCGGGTTTTTTTGGAAACCTGGTCTCTCGTGAACAGACCAAGATGCAGTCCATCAAAACACCTCTTCAGCTCTTGAAGAGTAGCCCTGTCCTCATATACTTGATCCTTAACTTGCTTGATAAAGCGCTGCTTCAAATCATCAGAGTCTATAGAAGTGTATGCATTTTATATGTATACATTCTATACATCAAAATTCTAAACTTTATGCATCTTTTAATACACAAAAGGCAGCAAAAAACAAACTGAAGCTACTTATATATCTTATTAAATAAAATCTTATCTTACAGCAGAAGCAGAGAGTTTGTTGTGTTTAGTAGGAACAGCTGTAGAACATTCGGCATCATCATCTACACAAATCATTCATAATTATCATTTAGTCATAACCCAGATTAATTTTACTGTACCTTTAATAATCTAGGAGGGAAAAACGTGTACATTTAATATAAACAAGCATAAATTAATATTAAGTGTTTAATCTTTCTTTGTATTTAATTTAATACTATCAATATCCATATTAACATATTCTAAAACTATTCTGGTTCTACAAATGCTTCTACCACTGGCCGCTCGAAGAAAACAGAGCTGAAATATATCAACACTTTAAAATAGATATTATCAGCAGTTTAAAAAAAATCCACAAACCTAAAATAACCCGCAGACGATTGTGTGAATTTCAAACAATTGTGATTAGGCTGAAATATAAAGCGAGAATTAGAGTAGATCAGTTCAAAATTTAAAATTCAAAATTACAAAAAAAAAACCATACTTTCAACGATGTTGGAACAACAATGCTGGAACAATTATGTGAAGCACAAAGATCTGTAATCGGAGATTAACCGACTGAATATGAAAATCTTAAATAAAATCTTATCTAACAGCAGAAGCAGAGAGTTTCTTGCATTTTGTAGGAACAACTGTAGAACAATCATCATCATCTGCTCAAATCATTCACAATCATCATTTAGTCATAACTCAGATAAAAAACAGTAACGAAAAATCAAAAACAAAACAAACATAATTATATATTACATTACCATCATCAAGGCAAACGACATATCCCCAAAATTTGTTCTGAAAGTGAGTCAGAGAGAGCATTGGTTTTATCTTTTCCTTTATGAACAAATGTCGAGTATTGAGAAGAGGGGATTTGAGGGAGAGATACATTGAAAGTGTGGTTTGAAAATACATCAGCAGAAAACACAAGAGTGTAAATATGAAGAGGGAAATGAGAAAAAAACCATTATATAAGAAGATGATTGACAGAAGTGAGTAAGTGACACGCATTAATTGCAAATTACATATTCCCAGGCATTTTGAATTTGAAATTACCGGCAACAAAACATCTGCTGATATATACGCATCCCTTGAACCTTCAACCTCTGTTGGCTTTAAAGTATAGATATGCAGAGGTTTTGGATGGCAGAGTTTTATATAGATTTTAAAATGATTTTATATATTAGGCTTTATGATGCAGTAATAATATAAGAAAAGCATTGTTGGACAGTCTCTCTGGCTGCCACATCAGCTTTTCTTATGTCATCGGGATTTCTCCTGTCATAGAAAGTTTAGATTGAAGATACTAAAGTGGTGGTTGTTTTTTCTAAAAATGGATTTGTTGTCTGCGCCGCGTAAACCACGCACATACATTGTTATTTTGTTTTTCCGAATTTGTTTCATTAAAAAATGTCTGTGCGAGCTATTCTTGGTTCAAACTTGTCACAGCCACTTCTAGATCTTTTAAGGTCTGCAGAGGGTTAAACATCCCCCTTATTAGCACGAAAATGCTTTAAATTTGTTATATTCAAGTTTTGAAATAACATATAAAGTAAAGAAAAAACAACAATTGAAACTAAAATTTATTGCTTCGACACTGGTAATCCCTATCATTAAAAGAATTTCGCCTCCAACTTTCTATAAAACAATGTACTTTCACTGCCAAGGAGTGACAACCGGGGTTATAATTTTTTCGGTTTTCTGCTTTATCAATAGGGATTTTAACCTGATGTAGTCACCTAAAGTTTTTTTTTTACCAGATCAAGCCTCGTCACCAAAAAAAACTCACCCTCTTTAGAGCCGATGAGAAATATTTTGTGATTTTGACTGTTGATTTTGGGTTTTGATTTGATTCGTATGCTCATAAGCGTTTGTATAAATCTAACAAGTTAACACTTAGACCACCCTAGTGGGGTTTTTTTTGGGCATGAATTGGGCCAAAAACGTCCCAAAACACCCGGTCCACCGCCCCATGGGCGATTGATTTCATTTTTTTCTTGGGTGTGGCCATTAAAACGCTGGATGAAAAATTGGTGGGACATTATACCACTACACTCCCTTTTACCTTCACCTCTCATGATGCCACATGTTACTTAATGCCCAAAAGAGGGGCATTATGATAATCTCCCGCCAATGATCTCTAGATCAAGTGGTGGAGGGCTTGCACTTCTCTTGAGAGATGCAGGTTCAACTCCCATTTGGTGCAGAGTGAGGCATTGGTGGGCAATGATAGGAGACCTAGGGAAACCTGGGTTGGATTCTTGAGCCAAACGGGTTTTACCGGTAATTTCACCATCGTGCCTACGGGTGGGTGGATTACCAGGTTTTCGTCGGAACTGGTGGTGGACTCGGATTACTCTCGAAGTACTCTGTTTATCCAGTGGGTGCCCCAATAGTGCTCGGAATTGATTCTGTTGGTTGTTCAAAAAAAATTATGATAATGTCCCACTACATATACTCTTAAATTATATTGGTATTCTAATCAATGTTTTAAAAACCGGTTTTAAAATCATATTGGGTAGGGCTCTGAAAAAGGTTCAACCGGTTGAACCGAGTTGTACCAGGTGGTTGAACCGGGTTAGTAGTTAACCCTATAATTACATAAAATACAAACTCATCTCAAAAATAATCTGATCTCAATTAGTATTTATATAACTGATTATAGTTTTATCTAGATTAAATTTCCAAAATTGTCTTTGAGGTTTAGACGTGTTTGCCTGTTTCATATAAAACAATTTTTGTTGTATCATATTGCCCTTCACTTTTGAGATTTTTTTGCCATTTTCATCCAAACGTCTAACTTTTTTTGCCAAAATAGTCCCTGAGAATTGAGATTTTTTTTGTTATTTTCATCCAAATGTCTGACAAACAAACAAAAAAATTAGACGTTTGGATGAAAATGACAAAAAGTCTCAAAAGTGAAGGGCCATATGATACAAAAAAGTTGTTTTGGATAAAACTGGCAAACATGCACAAACCTAAGGAATGATTTTGGCAATTTACTCATTTATCTAAAAAACAATTATTTTATTGTAAAATATTATGCATTTTTATTACTTATAAACAATATTGTATTGTACGATGTGAAAATTGTTTCAACGGTGATAGAATACTGGAATGGAAGACCCTATGTTAATTACGGTACATATGGAAGGTCAATATTACCTTACTTTCGTATTTTATTAAAACTAAAAAAAATCAAATTCCAAGATAATGCAAACCGGTTCAACGGTTTGAACCGGTAAAACCGGATTTATCGCTGTTAAATAAGACATATCGTATTTGGGTTTTACCGGCCTTTATAATACCGGACTCATGTCTGATATCTAGTTTAACCAGTATAACCAGCCGATTCATACCGGTATTTAAAATATTGATTCTAATCCCTAAGTCTATCATCCAGAAACTAAACACTCGTATATTTTCAGAGATTCATTGAGTAGTCTCTAGAATTCATTGAATTGTCATTAGTCAACATTGTTTATCAAATTGTTAGGTGTGAAGTGTGAACCACGATACAAAATCCCTAACAAATCAAACCCGAAAATAATAATAATAATAATAATAATAACAACAACGACATGCGGGCTACGGCTTTGTGAGGGGCGATGGTCAGAAAAAGTTAAACTGATATATGGGTTGAGATCCTGTACAAACAGTGCTAACTGTAAGAACCGTAAGAACAGATCTGAACCATTGATCATTTAAATCAAGGGTTGGGGTTGATTATAAATAAAACCCTTATAATTAAAAATTAGTACTAATAAGTTAGGGGTAATTTCATAAAATTGCTAGTCATTTGACCATTTTCGATTAAATACAAATTCCACCAAGGTTTTTTAAACTAAAATAACTTTTATATATTTCATTATTTTAAAAAGAAAAATATATATATATATATATATATAGGGTGGGAGTTGGCTACAAAGTCCATTTTTCCTACAAAGTGTAAAAAGTTATAAAACACCATGATATCAACCATAAAACACACTCAAAACCCACAAATAACATAGTGAAGATTACTAAAACACCATATTTGTGGGTTTTGTGATGTGTTTTGGATGATAAGGCTTTGATTATCGAATGACTAACATTAGTGTGTTTTATGTTGATTATCGTGTTGTGTTTTATATTCATAGTTGTACGATTGTGTGTTTGAAGTTTTTAAGGACTATTAGGGTTTGGATATTATGTTTTAGTGATATTCACTATGTTATTTGTGGGTTTGAGTGTGTTTTATGGCTAAAATTGTGGTGTTTTATTACTTTGTACACTTTGTAGGAAAAATGGACTTTGTAGCCGAACCCCACCCTATATATATATATATATATATACCATAAAATCAAGTATTTTTTTATCTTTAATATGAGTACCATATTACTATACCTTTTTTTATTTATAAAATTAACTTTTAAAAAAGTTACCCAAAGTTGTTTTATAAATGTGCTGGTAATGTGTTGATTATGTGTTAATTACAATATAATACAAACAAACACCAAAAGTAGATATAATCAGCACACCTGATGTGCTGATAATGGAGAACGATTGAGGATGTTGTGCTAATGTGTAGGATCGTATTCTGACCCGAACGAGTCTATCAGAGGAGTCTCGATTAGTTACAGGTGCGGAAAACAAGTAACCAACATAGAAACAGCTAGATCTTCACTTAAATCACCTTGTTGATTGATATAACAACGTTTACATTCAATTGGAAGACCGGCAGCACCTCGGTATCCAAGTACACAACTGATGTACTGATTTCGCTCAAGTGTCCTATATATAGTGTTGGTGATTTCGCTTATGTGAACATGTACACAAAAGCGAAATCACTCACTGACAAATAAGTGGAATCACCTACTGACGAATAAGTAGAATCACCTACTGACGAATAAGTGGAATCACCTACTGACGAATAAGTGGAATCACCTACTGACGAATACGTGGAATCACCTATCTATGACCATATGAGCGAAATCAGTCTCTTGGACACATACATTCTCCTATTTACTCGTAAAACGTACCCTAATCTAACATTCTAAGACTAAGACTTGATACAAGACGAAGTCGACAGATGTAGTGCACCAACAGACTCCCCCTCAGATGTTGACGAGTTGCAGTGTCGAGTCTTTGACAATATCATGTCCTTACTTCTTCAGTCTTGATCAGTCTTTGGGCTTCACTCTCTCAATCTATTCTTGCAGATCTTCAGACTCCCCCTTGTGATATGATGGCATTTCTTCAGTTCATCAGCATCATCAGCTTTAGAATCATTGACTGGATTTCCATCTCACAGCTTTTTAGGATCAATCAGCCTTGCTAAACCTGCATATTCTTAACCCAGAAATAAATTTTCTAAATTTAACAATTTGTATGCACCAACATGCTGATATAAACAGATGACTCCCTCTCATAAACATATGCATCAACACCAAATCTTCCTTAGATCATACACACAAGACGAACCACTTATTGATTTAAAAACATATTTTGACAATTAAGACACACTCCCCCTCACAACAATGTCATCATGTTTAGCACTTGGAATTTTGAAAATCAGCTCTCCAACACCAGTTGTCGAAAATCTTTTTGACTTTTTCAAAAGTTTATGCTAAAACACACTCAAAATCTTTTTGGATTTTTGAAAGTAAAGAAATGCAGTAAAGAAATATTTACAGATAATATTTTTGTGAGTTTGTGTAAGAGGATCATATCAGTTTATAACAAGTCACGAGTACCGTTGAGCTTAGTTACACATTAAGAATTAAACAATTCACTTACATTGCCGATATACTGATCCACTTAAATTTTCACACAAATTTCAACTAATTCAGGATATGAGTTAGGTGTTTTAAAGACTTAAATTCATTCAAGTGTCCCACCTCTTGAATATACTCCCGTATCCAGATCCCAATATTCAGTCTTACAGGTGAGTATACCACAGATGATATCTGTAAGGGGTTAAATTGCGAGGGCCGTGAGAGCTCAGGTCGATCTTTCGATACGCAGAGAGATGAGGGCTTCGACTTTGGTGGGTCCCCTTTAGAGGATCTTTTGATTACAACAGCAATGACTATCAATTTTATTGTTTCATCAATTTGCTGAGGGCGGCGCTATATTTCAAGCATACGGAAAGTATTCTCCGGGGACTAGGTCAGAAATTTCTTTCAGCAGAAGTCCCGGGATAATACCCCAGATATCACTGAGCATAAAGACCTAGTATCTCAGAAAGAGGGACCTTTCAAACGAGATTTTAGGGGTTACCTATATATCCAAGTAGTGTTCCCCACGAAATAAGCAAGTTTGAAATTTTGTTTATATCCCGAAAAAGCTTACTAAATGTGTAAAAACCTATCGGCATATCATTAGTGAGACTGTTTAATGCTATTTAAACATTACATTTCTTTAGCATACTGTGACTGTCTACTGATGTACTATCATTTCCTCTTCTTTGACACCAACACTCATTTTTGTATTTATCATGTTTTTGTCTTTTTCAAATTTTCAAATGTTTTTGGATTTTCTGAAAACTTCTACTCCCCCTAAAATGCAAACACATTTTAGGAAATTTGAAAAACTACTAGACTCTTGACCCACTTGAAACATAACATGAACTGTACAAAAACTTGACAACTGACATCGAATCACTTCAAATCGCCATTCACTATGCATAAACAATCAGAACTCCCCCTATCACAAACCATTTTCTCATTTAGATCTCAAAACACTTAAGTTTGTTTTAATCAAAATGATTTTTCCGGAAAATGAGTTTGTTTTTACCACTTGTAGATTTACCACTTGTAAAGTATGGGGATATGGTTCATCATCTTGTCAGTTTTTATCAAAAGTAGTAAATCAAGTACAATTTAATGTCCCTGATTTACCGTTTGCAATTAAGCAACCTCTAAACCATTTGTAAGAATAACCACTTGTAAATATAACCAATCAATACCAATTGTAGGAATGAGTCATCTACATTTTACCCATCAAAGTGCCGATTCCTGCTTCGCACTTACCAACCAGGAAGCTCCGGCGTAGTCATTCAACCTGTAAAATTTTAACAATTTCAAGCATTTTCAAGACAACCTAATTAAACATGAAAGATGCCGATTCCTGATCCACAATTACAAACTTGGGATCTCCGGCAAGTCAGGTTTTTCAATGAAAGAAAATATCCACCCAAGCCTGACCAGCCTTGGGTGTTTTCAATTCAGAAGCAGTTGGGGTGTAAGTTGCTTTCTTTGTAACATAAAACTCTTTTACCCCTTTAACCTTCCCATCGATCATTTTTCCAAAAATTTTCTTTACATTCCCATTAAACGCTTTTTCAACATCAAATTCATTCTTTTCAGAATAGAATTGATTTGAAATTTCAACCTTTGATTTAAAATTCTCAGCCCTCAATGGTGGAAAGTTCTCATCATCCATTGAAGGAACTGAGTTTTCATCACTCTCATCAAACTGTAGCTCCTCTGATTTTGTGGAATCAGATTCATCACCAGATTTTACACTTGACTTAACAACCCACTTCTGGTTGTCAAGCTTCACACTTCGCTTGTAAAATCTCTTCGAACATTCACCAACTTCAAATGTTGAATTTTTGAAAACTTTAAATTTTTCAGTTGGTGGTTCGGTTTTATCAACAACAACTTGTTTCAGTTTTCCAGAAACTCCCTGTTTTGTGTTTGTTGCTTTCGGACAGTTCCATGCAATGTGACCAGCTTCATTGCATCGGAAACAGGTTCTGGTCTCTTTCTTCACATAAGCTTCATTCTTTCTCTTCTCGGCAAGAAATTCTTGGTTAGATTGTTTCCAGAATGGGCTTTTTGCTTCCTCTTCATGACTAGTTCCTGCAACATATGTCATTTTTGATTTATAATCTCGAACATATTTTTCATTTTTATAGTTTTCAGGTGGAATAAAACCAAGTCCTTTCTTTTTGTAGCTACGATTGTGGTTTGGTTTCTTTTGAAAACCAGAACCAGAATTGTAACCCTTTTTCTTGTTCAAACGTTGTTGTACTCTTGAGGTGTAAGGTTTAGGTTTACCATTAAGATTTAAATCTTTTATTTCAGAAATATTAATTTCTGTTATTTTGAAAACCTTTTTGATCAATTCAGTTTTGACACCTCTTATTGGAAATTCTTTATCAAAATATAATTTGTTAGAATCATTCAAAGTATATGCAACTTCAAATGTTTCATCATTCAAATTAGATTTTGACAACAAAAACTCTTTACTGTAAACCCGTTTTCCCGACGATTTTGAACTCTTTTCGGACGAACTTGAACTCCCGACTGACTGACATGAACTTTCGGACTCGGACTTTGACTCTGACTCCTCATCCTTATCCAACACCTGATCGACCACTCGTTTTATCAGTTCGGACTCATGATCTGTGTCGGACGCTATGAACGTGACGTCAATGTTGTCTGGTAATACATCGGTTAACTCAGACTCTAACTTAATATTGACTGCCTGTTTTAGTTCTTCCTCATTAGGTTTTCTAGGCGAGTACCCTTCCCAAATCGGAGGCGGACACTTATTATAACAGACACCCTGTTTCTTACCAGTATCCTTTTTCTTCTTTGGATTTGTTTCTTCACCTTTAAACGCTTCAAATCCTTCAACTGTTGGATAAATTCTATCAATTATGTAGTCACAACCTTTGTAACTTTGCAGCAATCTTCTGATTCTTTCATTCTCAGTTGTTTCACTATCCAACTCTTTCTTCCACTTTGCACATTCTTCTATGTACAAGTTGATCTCTTTCTGCTTTGTCATCATGGTAGCATTCATCATCTTCAAAGCTTTTTCTCTTTCAGAGTTAGTCTTCTCCAGACTATTCACATGTCTGTTCAATACATCATACGACTTTTTCAAATTCTTTACATCAAACAACAACTGTTCTTTCAACTTTTCTAACTCACTAAACCTCTCATCTTTTTCTATACATTGTTTACAAGACTCTAAACATGTAAGACAAGGTTTTGTGATTTCAACGATCTTCTCTACTTCAACTATCTTTTCAACTTCCACAATCTTCTCAACCACTTTGACTTTTTTCAAATCTTTTGCAGCTTTCTCCTCTTTCAGTTTCTTCAATTTTTCTGCAAAATAAAATTCAAAACTATCAGAAGATAAGTGAGTTTTTCCAATATTAATCTGTTCAATTTCTTCATCACTATCACTTGTTTCTGATGAACTGTTTTCTGATGAAACAGATTCTTCATTTTCACTTTTCTCTTCATCAGATAACACTTCCATCCATTCCTTCAACATTTCCGGCTTTCGAATAATATGAGAAATAAACGCTCCAACATTTGAATCTGCTGGAATGTACTTGTCCCAGCTAAATCCTTCAACCATTTTCTCATCATCTTGATCAACGATGCCATAATAAGCTTTCCTGTTTGCATCCTCGATCATTCTTCCATGTGCCGTTTGAGGTTCTTTTTGTTGATGTGGTTGATGAGTGATTTGCTGATAAATGGTTTTCCTATAATAATCATCTTTCCCAGACGACTCCTTTGCTCCTCTCGGCTCCTGATTCTTGCATTCTCTTTTAAAGTGGCCTTTCTCCCTGCAACGAAAACAGACAACTTTAGATTTATCAAATCCTAGATTAGAAAGGTTTGCATCCAAGAAATCATTTCTTCCTGTAACCAATCTAAACTTTTCTGCTCTCCTCAAAACACTAGCTAATGCCCATTTAATATCCATCAATTCCAACTCCTCTGCATCGATTTGGTCATAATCTTCTTTTGTGAGCATCGGATTACCAATTCTTCCGGCAATCAACCCTTCATAAGACTCTAATGCAGTGACCAATAATCCCATATGATGCTTTACAACTTCTTCAGAATAATTTTGACCGTTTTGAAGATGTAGAGCTACATTGCACTGAATCGAAAGCCCATTTCCAGCAGATGCACTTTGAACACTTGGAGGATTCACCGTTGAGAACCCACTAGTGTTGACTGATCCTTGACTGCTAGGTGTAGACTGATTTCCAGCACTAAATGCAGTTTGTATCTTTGGACTGACTTCAGCAGTTTGAACATTTCCTTTATAATACAATTTAATATCTTGTTGATGAGTTGAACTGTTCATTCTAGCAATTTTCTGCTGCTCCAGATCCTGTGCCTCCAACTTCTCTATAAACTGTGCAATTGATAACCTTTTAAACTGTCCGGAATTTTTCAATATCATCATATATGTACCCCATTCCTGTTGCGGTAACGCATCAGCAAGCTTTTCAACCCATTCTGCTGGAGTTTTTGTAATCTTCAACTGTGACATGGTGCGTACAAGATGACAATATCTTTCAATAAGACTCTTTGTTGTTTCACCAGGCATGCACGTAAACAATTCAAACTCTTTTTTCAACAAAGCTGCTTTACTTTGTAACATTTCAGTGCTTCCCTCAAACTTCTTTTGAAGAGCTTCCCAGATAGAATAAGAATTTTCATCATGTTGAAGCAACACAAATATATCTTCTTTTACCGCTTGTTGTAACAAATTGATCATCATTTTCTCTCCTTTATAACTTTCCCTCTCTTGTTCAGTAAATTCAGAAATGATTTTATCAGCTCCCATTGTATTCTTTGGCCTTTCATATTCAGTTTCAATGCTCTCCCAAGCTTTTAGATGATTCGACTGAACCCAATTCTCAAACCGTTTCTTCCACCCGTGATAATCCTCAATTCCTATAAGTTTCGGGGGTTTTTGCATTGTTCCGGTTTCATTCTCCATTGTCATATTCTTAGCAATGTCAGATGGATTAGTCAGGGTCGTAGCAAAAGCGTTGTAGAACTCAGTATCCATTTTTTTAATTCTCTTTGTTCAAACACAGGTACTTATAAGCGAAATCAGATTCTGTTGGATGACCTAAAAAGCGAAATAAGCAATGTCTGAATAAGTGGAATTATCAGTGTACGAATAAGTGGAACTACAATGTACGAATGAGTGGAACTACAATGTACGAATGAGTGGAATCACAATGTACGAATGAGTGGAATCACAATGTACGAATGAGTGGAATCACAATGTACGAATGAGTGGAATCACAATGTACGAATAAGCGGAATCACAATGTACGAATGAGTGGAATCACAATGTACGAATAAGCGGAATCAGAATGATCTATGAGCGAAATCCCTCAACTTATGTACATATGAGCGAAATTAGGTTAATGGGTTGACACAAAAGCGAAATCAGTATCTTATGTTGACACAAAAGCGGAATCAGGATCTTAAGTTGACACAAAAGCGGAATCAGGAGTCTCTGATGTTCACAAAAGCGAAATTAGATGGTCATTGGGGCGAAATCAGAGGATGTCCAAATAAGCGGAATCAACTCGAAGATCCATTTTGTCCATTTTTACTTTGAATTTGAAGCTCAAACTTTCAGGGATGTGTCTATGATCAATTTCCTGTAGTCTGTGAAATTTTGAGCCAATTCCGACCGTTAAATCTCGTTCTGATGAAGAAAGAAAGTGTAGAAGTAAGAATTTATGATGAAATCCAGCAAATCTCTGTAGAACTCCTCCTCCTGAAGCTCTGATACCACTTGTAGGATCGTATTCTGACCCGAACGAGTCTATCAGAGGAGTCTCGATTAGTTACAGGTGCGGAAAACAAGTAACCAACATAGAAACAGCTAGATCTTCACTTAAATCACCTTGTTGATTGAAATAACAACGTTTACATTCAATTGGAAGACAGGCAGCACCTCAGTATCCAAGTACACAACTGATGTACTGATTTCGCTCAAGTGTCCTATATATAGTGTTGGTGATTTCGCTTATGTGAACATGTACACAAAAGCGAAATCACTCACTGACAAATAAGTGGAATCACCTACTGACGAATAAGTGGAATCACCTACTGACGAATAAGTGGAATCACCTATCTATGACCATATGAGCGAAATCAGTCTCTTAGACACATACATTCTCCAATTTACTCGTAAAACGTACCCTAATCTAACATTCTAAGACTAAGACTTGATACAAGACGAAGTCGACAGATGTAGTGCACCAACATAATGTCGTTTATGTTGATAATGGAGAACGATTGAGGACGATGTGCTGATAATGGAGAACGATTAAGGATGTTATGCTAATTATATAGTGTTGTGCTGATTATATTTTTTTGTGGTGGTTCCTACAGGTTGGTTCGATCATGGAGAGTTACTAGATCATGGATATGTTAAAAAAATTCAAACTTTGATTTGAATTAAACTTGCATGGATTTAGGGATGTTTTAATAATTATTTTTTAATTAGTTATAAATAAATATGGTGAAAAGGTCTAAATTACCCCTAAACTAATTTTTTATTGAGGGACACTTGTCAATTATGTGTTGGTTCTTACAAACATAAGTGTTTGTATTTGATCTCATTCTGATATATATATATATATATATATATATATATCTATACTATATTACTAGTAGGGTGCCCGCGCGATGCGGCGGGGGCGACACTTTGCATTGCGGTACTCATTTTATGTTAGTTTATCAGTTCTCACGTGATATATTGCATAGTATGTTTGCTCATTGATCGACTTTGACTGGACCCCATTCATCACTCTAAGCACTCCAACCCCCCATTTTAACGATCGCGTCCTTGAATCTGACCACCACTATTGACTTGTGCTAAAATCCTTTACCATAGCGGACTGTTGTCGCTTTCCATCGGCGATAGTCATCAGTTTTTTGTAGGAAAATCAACAACACTACTACTTTTGCTAATGCTCAGAGGTCTTGGTTTTCTCGAATGAACTAATTTTGTCCGAAGAACATTGAACGAATTAGAGATGCATAATACATCAAAATTGTGATTTTTCCATGCATGTTTGGGCACTTGCCAAAGGATTAGATATAAAATAACATGTAGAAACATTGTTATATTGTTAAAAAGATCTTCACATTAGTGGCTATAGCCACAAATTGTTTAAAAACAAATTTTAACCAAGGCCGTTGTTGGTCCTTCCTTTAGTAGCATTGCTAAAGGGAATGCAAATAGATTATGATTGTGATGATCGCTTTCATATAGTTTGGTTAAACTAATATTGACAATGGCTTTGACTTTCTTAAAGGTCAAAGTTTTCATATTTAAACAAACATAAAACATAACTAAGATAACTCGAGCAAACAAACATACAAAAGTAGTATAGTGATAGTTGCATACTAACATTAAAAACACACTTTTATCAAATTCCAAATAAAAATCATAACTCCAACTGATCCTACTCCAGAACAAAAGATCATTACACACCCACTTGTTTCCACCACCAACGGAAGATTTGGTTGTACTTTAGACCACTCCATGCCTCTCACAAATATGCTATAAAAACACAAATCATAAAGTAATAACATAGTTCAGTTGAAATGTTTTGACTATTAATCAAGTGTGTGTTATGTCATTTAATAGAAGAATTGGAACATTTTTCATTTTTTGGGATGAGTATTGAAGGTTGCGGACTGTCCTTTTTTAGGAATATTATCAGTTCCATGTTCATATATCCTAATTGTCAAAGAAAAAAAAAGACAAGCCAGGAAATGCGTCAAGACAGATTCAAGTGGAGATGGTCAATCAGCAAGTTAAATGCGTCATTTGGTTGATTCAGGCAGGTTTGACCCAATGGTCAAACACATCTTTTAATGGAAGACATATAAGTGTATCATATCGTTCTAGAAAGAATAACAAAAAATTAATTAAGAAGTTTAGGATGTTCATAAATTTAATGGAAAAGTTTAATACCTTTAAACTACCATCTAAGCCACAAAAAAGAGTTCTTTCATACGGAGGAAAGGTAATTGTTCGTACGCCAATTCCTGAAATATTAGAAGAGAAAACACATAAATCTAGAATACTTAGAATAAATAATGGGAACTTACCTTCCAAAGGATGGCATATATAAAAGTTGTTAATGAACAAATACAAGGAAAGAATGAAATAACTGGCACCTTTGATCGAGTTGATCCAATCAATTCAAACGTCTCCAAGTCCCAAGATTTAACACTTTTGTCTGAAGAACATAAAACAACTGAACAAAATATGGATTACTTAAGAAAAGTTCTCATTGTGGTTTTTCTCGCTTCTTTATTTGTTATAGAAACAAGGTTCACACTAAAAGTATTAACAGGCAGAAAAACAAATAAAATAAAACATACATGTTGCTAGAAGAAACTTAAAAGGATGAAAATCCATTGATTGAATATGCCCTTCCAGAAACTAATACTCATGTAAAAGCTTTCCAGCCGTTAAGTCCCATATTTGTCCAAGAAAGCACAAGTTAAAACTTAACCAGCATGATGATTCTGGATATGCCGACATAAGCTAACAATTCATACCTTTACAACATTTTTATGTCCCCCCTTTGTGTAAAAATATCCTTTTTTATAATATCCCAGAGCTTTCGATTAGTGTCCATGGAACTGGTGCAAAAAATTCACCAAAAGGATGAGATTCATGAGCAGTGCAATAGGATTGGTGTTCGTTAAGTGTACGAACCACTGTATTGCAAGAAAGCGAACAAGAATATGAATAGAAATTTTGATACAACTCTCTTTTCGTAAATCTTAATCTATACTGTAATATTATGCATAATTGCGTACCTATTCAATAGAGTTCTATTACTACATGGGAACTTCGATATATGTTTCAAGGAGGCTAATAAACTAACTTAGATTAATTACCTAAGCAACCTTATATTATGGATAAAGAGTGAGATAAGGGTTATCCCAGTCAGCGCAACTCCAAATACCAAGCAACTTTTATTGCAGTTGTTCCTTTGAAATACCAAGCAACTTGACAGAATCCTGTTTAACAATGGTTTGGTTAGTATTTATAAACTTTTTTATATATTGATTAACAAGGCTATAAAGGGGTCCATGTGTCATTTTAATAGTTACAAAACATACTTTTCTATTTCACATGAACAAGGCGCGATGAGGTGGGGGAAAGGGCACATGATTTATCCATTTAAGTTGCGTCTTAATTATACAAATACACAATGATACAAAGACTTACACGGTTTTATGTTGCTTCATTCTCGACACTCACAATCTCAAATGGACCCAATATAGGAGACCCATGTGCAAATCAACACAAGACGTATGTCGGTCCCACATGTCGGTCCAGCCACAATATGCTAACTTAGGGAAAACTTAGCACCAAATAAATATCTAGTGGACAAATATAGAAGTCAAGAATCACACAAGAAGAAAAGAATTGGTGACACAACTGCTGGAAGAAAACCTAAACTTTCATCAATTTCTTGCCTGAAATCCAAAAAAGAAGTGCCCCTTTACCACGTTTATTATAGGTTATGTCGTATTTCTAATAGGTAATATTCAAATAAAATTGCTTTAAAAGAGATGGGTCAAATGATCAAACGGGTCAACAACCGTCCAACAAGCACTTGTTATAAACTCCAACCAACTCTCTAAAAATTGAAATATATATGGACATGGATGACATAAAACAGTAATACCTGGGGGTTTTGTAAGTTGAATATATTAAGATTTCTATCAGCAGTGGCAACAACCATTAAGGGGTGTATCACTGAAAGTGAATAACTTGTTAATCATTTTCAAATAGAGATAGAGATGAAAAGCGAATTACCAACAACTCACTTGGGATAGATTCAAGCCTGCAAAAGAAAGTTCCAGATAACTGGAAGCAGGGACTGTTGTTGGCTACTTTATAAATTAGAAAACATGAGCTAAGTATGATAAGTTTAAATTATAAGAACCATAGATACAATTTTTAAGGCATACCTCAAGTCCGTTGTATTGTCGTATCCAACATAGTCTCCTCAGCATCCATCTATAAGATGAGTTGCATAATGTGTTTTTATTCACCACATATGTATACTTCAAATTTGCTAACCACAGTTTAACAGCAAAAAATTCCAAACCCCTATTTATCCAAGTGTACATGAAATTATGTTTATAACTTTCATATGCACACTGTTAAATAATTATTAATCTAGTAAATACTTATAAATCCAATCCGGTTTGTCCAAAGAAACGAAGTACATGTAATATGTGTGAGTCATTGTCCTGTCGCAAAAAAAAACAACACAAATATGCAATTGCTTTATATAAATGTTATGATTATGCTGTATTTTTTTTAAATGGGTTCCTCCATCATTATAATTAAGCTTCTTTTTATATTATTCCTGTCACGTATAGAGAACGTAGTGTATTTTCTGTCGTTTGTACATCAAGATATAGAGCAAGTTCTCCTGATGTAACAAAGCCACCAATTGTTTTAATATACTGACCAATATGCAATAATAAGATAACTTATTATAAGATTATCGGTATAAAAATAGGAATACGAAATCATATTACAGATGCAAAGCACACCCTAGACATACATATATAGCAAAATAAACATTGAAAGTAACTTACCACTAAATTAGTTACATGTATTTAGGGCAAAATCATGAATCAACAATTGAAAGAAAAGAGCAACCAGTTTTGTATAATAAAATCCATTTGTCTAGTCCATAACACAAACCTGCTTTGTACAATTAAATATATTTAGGGCTAGCTATACTACGAATCAACAATTGAACATGTAAGCACATTACTTTCTCAAATAATGCATAAGAGATTTAATTAATTTCATATAGATTTAGTCAGCTTTATTGATTTACTAGGTTAATGCCAGCGTGATGCCCGGCTTCATCCAAAACCATGTTATTTACTTTGAAATATAATATTTTGTACAAACACATACATTGGA
Source organism: Helianthus tuberosus (assembly GCA_030545235.1). Lineage (NCBI taxonomy): Eukaryota > Viridiplantae > Streptophyta > Magnoliopsida > Asterales > Asteraceae > Helianthus > Helianthus tuberosus. Next base: position 77,854,992 of record CM060417.1, on the reverse strand, counting down.
AGAAAAAAACAAAAAACTATTCAAATGCCGGAAAAAACTTCCTTGTAGACTACATTTGTTGTTTTACTCGTTACATTCCCATCTTTGTCTAGTATAAGCAACTTCACACCGCCTCTGCTTTTAACTCTTGATAACGCAACATAAAGCTGACCATGTGAGGAAACTGGATATTTCAAATACAATCCAACCGTTGATAGAGATTGTCCTTGACTTTTATTTATAGTCATTGCAAAACATACATTTATAGGGAATTGTCGTCGTTGAAACTTGATAGGAATTCTTTTATCCGACAGTGTCAAACTGATTCGTGGAATAAACGTTATGGTCCCTATGTTTCCTCCGGATATAATCTCTGCCTCTATAACATGTTTATAAAGTTTAGTAATCCGTAGTCTCGTACCGTTGCATAAACCATTTTGTTGATCGATATTACGAAGCAACATTACAGGTACACCAACTTTAAGGACTAATCGATGATTAGGCAGACCAGAAATTTTTAAACCATTTAAAACATCGGGAGAATATAGTCTCGTATTTGCTTCATTCTTTCCTTGATCAGTTTGACAAATACTATCAGAACTCAGATACTCCACTTCATCGCCAAGAAACGAAGCAAGCAATTTTTCATTAATTTCTTGAACAACCTCGTTTGTTGGTGCCAATATAGCTCTTTCAACAAAATAATCTTTATCTTTGTACAGTTGAAGAAGCGAAGGATATACAAAGTCGATCAGATCTGACATAGGATCCTCAGAGCACTTGATTAACAAATCTTCAGGAATATCTATAACCACCTCACAATCATCACTGTCACCAATCTTTCCCTCGCCCAAGTCAAGCAACCAATCCGCAAAAGCTTTAATCTCCTCTATATCAAATGTGTTGGCTCCTACAGTTAACCTCATGTTTTTTGTTAACGTAAGGACCTTGCAAGTACTCCAAATATACGACGACGTGATTGAAGCATTAACGATATCTCGCCTACTGCCATTTGGTACAACCGGAAGTATTTGTCTAAAGTCACCACCGAACACCATAACTTTTCCACCAAATGTCATCTCACATTTGAAGATATCTTTCATTGTTCGGTCAAGTGCTTCAAACGCATGTTTATGATTCATCGGTGCTTCATCCCAAATGATCAATTTCGTTTTCTTCAATAAATCAGCAACGTCATCATCCGGTTTAATAAAACACATCGAGGTTTCTGTTAAATTTAAAGGTATATGAAACCTTGAATGTGCAGTACGTCCACCAGGTAACAAAAGAGATGCGATTCCACTTGATGCAACATTTAGTACAATATCGCCTTTACATCTAATGGATGCAGATAATGTCTTCCAAAGAAATGTCTTACCAGTACCTCTGTAGCCATAGACGAAGAACAAACCACCCGCATTACTATTAACTGCTTTAATTATCTCATCAAACACTAAACGCTGCTCATCGGTTAGGCTGCTTAAATTATTATCAAATTCAATGGCAGTAGCGCTTACATCGTACCTAAGCTCGTCAGCAATTAAACGGTTGTCTGTTGAATATATTGATTCACTGTCGGGTTGAGGCATAGACGGAAACCGACTTAAACTTGAGTTGTTACGTAATAAGTAACGCTCAATTTCCAGCAACGTTAGGTTCCTTATTTGTTCTTCTGGAAGAGACAAACCTAGTAAATTTATGTAAATAAATTATTAAAATTCTTGTAAATAAAAAATGAAATTAATAAACACTAATCTATAAGACATAACTGTCAAAATATTAAATAACAATTTGCGTACCTTCGATCCTCAAAAGCTTTTGCCGATTGTATAAAATACCATCCGCAAGGTACTCCCATGTGTTTTCCCAAACATGTTCAGGCTTTGATAATGTATTAGACGCCAACATTGTAGCAAACAGATTACGAAGATAGTAACCTGAACCTGTGTAGTACGCCTTTTTTATAGCTTCTATATACTCCTTGTCGTCTTCTAAAAGGCCTCTAGCGTAGCACGCATCTCTAAATGTTGGGAAGACTTGTCCATTCACAATACGAATGTCTTCAAAAGACTTAGGACCTACTACCTTATTAAGAAGGATTCTTAAAAAGTATGCCTCGCCCATAGAAGGATTCACACATTGAATACGACCAATGGTTTTGCCTATTATGCGTTTATCCCATATCCTTTCGTCCTTCTTCCAAACAAATTTAGTTGGGAACTCAACGTAAGTAAGGGTGTGCGCCAACGGATCTTTTTCGTTCTTTTCCATCCACCCCAAAAACATCGTAGAAGAAACAGATGGTTTTTGTAGAACACTATCAAGTTCGTCGTCAGGGCCGTATACAACGTTTTATTTATCAGGTAGATGAAACGGAAGCTTGATTACGGATGGATAGCGGTAATGAACATCAAATGAAAATATGCGCCATGAAGCTTCGCATGCCGAGAGATATCTACAATCGTAATACTCTTTGATTTCATCTTTTCCATCTTCAAGCTGACCTTCATCGGCATTTACTACAAAACCAAATTCTGCCCTATCTGGTCCTTTGTTAATGTATTTAAACAAATACTTAATGGACGCAGCCTGGTTACACCATTCGACGTTAATGTGTGCTTGATAACGTCTCAATAGGGTTTTGCTATACGGAACCACGCTTCTGTTATCAAGCTGAATACCAGATTTCTCAACAAAAAAACCTGAATCGGCTCGTCTATAGACAGGATAACCATTCGAATCCTAGAGAAGTCTTATCACAGAACTTCTTAGGAAATTTCTTCGAACAGTTACCGTCGACCATACACGGACAATTTGGTTTTGCAACACCACAAGGTCCGTGAATCATATAGTCGCTGACAAGAGTATATAGATCTGGTTCTAAGTTTTTGTCAGGTATCTCGGAAAAAATGAACTTGTCAACATGCTCAACCGAAGGAAGCTTACTTTCGTCATTTAAGATCAGATAGATATGCGCATGCGGTAGACCTCGTTTCTGAAACTCTATGGTATAGACAACTGCAATAGGATAGTTAATATTAAAATACTTGTTTTCGAAGTTATGGTTATGAACGTAGCAGACCAAAAAAATATATATAATAAAGTAACTGATTTAAATGGATGCTTACCTGCCGATGCATTGCCGAATAAAGATTTCTCTCGCAAGTCTTTCATGATTGCGTCAAGCTTAATTTTGAACAATCGGCATAAAATGTCCGGTCTATCCTCGGGATTAATCTTCGTGTCCTTCAGAAATCTTTTAATCTCCGGCCATTTAGGATTACACGTGATCGTAATGAAAAAATCAGGGTAGCCAAACCATTTACAAATGGCCATCACATCATAATAATTCTACCTCATATAACGCGATCCACCGGTAAACGAAGACGGTAGTAGTACGCGTGTTCCAAAGTTTGACATATCTGGATTACCATTTTGTCTAAGCTTTTTAAGGTTATCATATGTCTCAGATCTCAGTTTTTTTTTGCTGCAGACGTATGAATAGTAATCGTTCACTTTCAATCATCGTATATACGTCAACCAAGAACTGTTGCAAAAGTCTTCAAGCATTGAGAATCAAAGAGAAATGATTCACTCTATCTTGAACATGGTAAGCAAAATACTATCTCATTGTACATTTTGACTCTTTCTTCTTCGTTGATGCCCTTCCTTCTCTAAGAATATCAACCCGGTAACCATCTTCACCAAAAGGGAAAAGCAATGGATACTGAAGCGCGAGATACGAAGGATGAAGCTCGCTGATACGTTGTAGACCATCTTTCTTTGACTCAACAACTACATCACGATTATCAAGAGCTTCCTCAATGTTTCCAACAATAAGCGCAGCAACTTCGGACGACGTCGGTAGGTTTTATGTACGACCATTTTAGACCTATTTGCCTTAAGCCATAATTTTAAGTCAACATGAGGATTATCAAAAAACCGATCTCGTACACGTCTATATGTTTTCACCAGCTGATTATTTGAATCTAAAATCACCTTAAGGTACTCTATGAGTTCAGTGTCAAGCAAATCAGAAGTTGCGGAAGCTGGTTTGTTTGAGTTACTGTAAAGCAATTGTAAGACAAAAGCGAAAGTATCAGTAAGTGTTTATATATCATAAAACCAAAAATAAATAAATAAAGAACTGGTTTCCAGGGATACCTAAATACTGTTTTGCGATTACAGACTTCATTATCTGTGTCGTATATGTAAAGCTGTGCAAACTTTGGTTCACCACCTTCTTTAGGAAGAAGACTTCCCAATGTATGATAATTCTCGCCACTAATTCGGTATACATACGGAGCATTTCCTCTATTGATTTTCGAATCAACTTTACCACCCATTGAAGTGAACGAAAACATAGAATTAAAACGATGAATATTCAGTAAGAAATGCTTGCTCTTGTCGTCTAAACTCTTAAAAAGACTTTGATATTCCAGACACGTCTCTTTAAAATTAGGAAGATGTACTTTTCCATAAGCACAACAAAGCATATAAGTTGTTCTTCCTGAGTAAACCTTTCCTTTTCCGGCCTCAACTTTCCACAACTTAGCATTACATATGTCGCATACAACTACTTGATCACCATGATCCAAATAATCTATTATTGAAAATAAAAAAAATATATCATTTTGTGCTATTGGTTATGAAATTAATATAATGACGTTCTTCAAGTGGAACTTAAAGTAGTGAGTGTGTAAGGTACTTACTGTTAGAAACTCCTTTATATGGATCTTCAGCTAATTGTTGAGGAATAATATGATCGTCGGAAGATAAGTCAACCACTGGAATAGGATATACGTTTCTACCCTGATTAGTAGAAAACATTTGTTTCCTCTTTACACCTATATGTTGATACCAACGAAAAATAATAAAAATGTCAAAATCAAAATAAAGAAATGTGAAATACATAAATACATACCACCAACCTGAAGTAGATGCTTCAGACTGAGTTGTTAAAGGTGTGGTTGCGCAAAAACGTGGATCGATGGTATTGATATAAGACAATGAACGCATTGGTGTTACGATCCGACATTCATTTGTATTGGATGCTAAAACATTGAATGACCGAGTAACGTCTTTTGAAATGGAAGATTGGTTACTCACATTATTTCTCTTATTATCCAAATGTAATTTCCTATATTTTCTTCGTTCAGCTGATTGTTGATGCTCAACATCATTAGAAGCAACTGAAAAAAATATATGGATATCAATAAAATATCAAATTATACAATAAAATTTGTATTTTTGTCTAAAAAACCAAAGAATTTACCATTTGTAATGTTACACAAATCATAAATGAAAAAATGTATTCATGTGTAAAAAATTATAGAATTTACCATTTGTAATATTACCCAATGGACTTCTTCCAGTTTCAACTGCAACAAAAAAAGTCTAAGTTACCGTATGAAACATGTTTATGTATTACATATTTTTTTATTTAAAAAAAACTCATAATCATAATAAATAAAATTTAAATATGTAAGTAAATAACACCAACCTGATGTATACACCTCGTACGGATTTGTTAAAGGTGTGGTTGGCAAGATACGTCGATCATTGGTATTGATATAAGAGGATAAACGAATTGGTGTTACAACACGGCAATCATTTGTATCGGATACTGAAACATTGGATGATTGAATTACGTTTTGTCTTGTGTTTAATTTGTTAGTCACATTATGTCTCTTATTATCTTCACGTAGTTTCTTTAATCTTCTTCGTTCAGCTGATTTTTGATGCTCAACATCATTATAAGCAACTGAAAAAAATGGATATCCATAAATTATCAAATTATACATTAACAAACGAATTCCTTTCTAAAAAACCAAATAATTTACCATTTGTAATGTTAAACAAATTTTAAATGAAACATTATATTCATGTGTACAAAAATAAAAAATTTACCATTTGTAATATTAGCCAATGGACTTCTTCCAGCTTCAACTGCAACAAATAAAGTCCAATTTACCAATCAAATATGTTTATGTATTACATAATTTTTTATTTAAAAAGAAAAAAAACAAACACATAATCATAGTAAACAAACACAAAACTGACTTACACGCCACGTAGGGATTTGTTAAAGGTGTGGTTGGCAAAATACGTTCATCCGTATTGATATAAGAGGATGAACGAATTGGTGTTACGACACAGCAAACATTTGTATCGGATAGTGAAACGTTGGATGAACGAATGACGTTTTGTGAAGTGGAAGATTTATTATTTGCATTTCTTCTTTTATTATCCAAATACAGTTTCCTTAACTTTCTGCGTTCAGCATAGTCTTAATGCTCAACTTGATTATGATCAACTGAAGAATAAAATGCATATAGGATTTTTTTAACTATTTATAAAAAAAATCAATTCATATCTAAAAAATTACAAACATTACCATTCGTAATGTTAGACAAAGAACTTCTACCAACACCACCTGCAAAAATTTAAGTAAAATTAACATTACGTAACATACTTACATATTATATTATTTTTATTGTATTTGTAAACAGAAATAAAAATAAAGTACATACTATTGGAAGGTTGAACACCAATAGGAAGTGGAAATGAAAGTAAAGTTTGACGTTTTGCACGTTTAGGCATATCCTAAAATTGTATCATATATAACATACCAATGTATTAAAATAAGTATTAGAATAACTTAAACGTATAAGTATAATGCAAAAAGATAAAACTTACGTGTATGAGAAATGACCAAACGTCAAAACTTCAAAAATGATTAATGTGGTAAGAGAGTTTTCTGATTAGACTTGTAGAACCTTTAGTATAAAACATTGAGTGTGTATTATGAATAAGAGTAGAGGTTCTTATAGTATTTGAAGTGATTATAAAAAAGGAAACTATAAATTTTTTTAAAAAAAAATTCGATTATAAATGTAAAAAGGGAAAAAATTTAAATTAAAATTAATTGGAGGTAAATCTATAAAATTTAATGGCGGATTTTTTTTTTAAATTTCATATTGTCGGTTATACAATTTAAAAAAGGAAACAAATTCATACAAATTTTTATCTTTAGATAAACTTAACAAAAGTGGAGGTTTATTATAAAATTTTATATTATAAGTTTTAAAATATTGGGGATTGTTAAAAATATAATTATAGTAATTACATAATGATTACAACAAATTTATTTACATAAATTCGGTTACTAAAATCTTTATTTACAATTTAAATATTAAAAAAATATTAATAGTTTTAAAAATTATACTTTGTAAAAAAAATATAAAGTAACAAAATGTAAAGTTTAAAGAAGTATAAGTAATAGGAAACATTCCAAACCAACCATATGTCTCAAATAAAAAACCAACCATGTGTCTCAAATAAAGAACCAACAAACCATGTCTCAAATGAAAAACCAACCAACCATATGTTTCAAAAAAAAAACCAACATACCATATGTTTCAATCCAAAATAAAACAAACAAACCAACCATGACAAATCAATCCAAACCAATGTAACACGCAAACGAAACCAAAGCAGCAATATTCGGAAAAAAAATAAATTGTTTTTGTTAAAACTACTTCAACCATGAACTACTTCTCCAACTTTGGAACCAGCAGAATCGTTTCATCATCAACTTGAACATCCGAGACACCAGCCTTTTTAACCTTTGTTGATGATAGAGAGGTGCTTTCTTCAACTTCATACACGTCAGCAAGGTTACATTTCAATTCCGAAGACGAAGTCTTAGAACAATCTTTAGATGTGCAATCGGGTGTGAAACTATCACCAATAGAATCCACAGCATCCTGAATGATATATTCAAAATTAGAAAGTATACAAAATGTTTAAAACATTTGGTATTTTGTAACATTAACTTAAAATACATACCTTTAGAGCAAAAGGGTTTTGAGTTGACATATCACTAAGTGAAACATCAGCAGCCGCCTCGTCCACACCCTACAATTCAAAAAATAATAAGGCTAGGCACAACAAAAATAATAAATCTCGTAACATAACTTTAATTCAAAGGTTTGTATGTGTTAACCTGATCAGCTGGAATTCGGCTCTCCAAGGACTCAATGATTACTGCATCATTCACCAACTTATGAACAGCATAACCATCAATATGGTTGTCAATATTGAATTGACTAATTTGAATCTTGAAGGCAAACTTTTTATCATTCAAAGATTTAAACTGATAGGGAATGGTTTTCTCTTCCAAAGATGCCTAATATACATGAATCAAAATTTATTGAAAAGAACATAGAAATAAGATTTAAACATTAATAATATGTAACTTGTATAAGAATTTAAAAAAAGACTGATGTGAAAAACGTTACCTGATCCACTTTAGACTTCTCAAGCAATTGAATTTCTGTCATACCCAACATTTTTCTAGCTTCACGGTCGAACAAAGTCAAAGAGGCAATAGCTGCATAATCTTGTACTCTTATCGGAATCCTAAAACTAAATGCACAAAAAGTAATTCACAAAATAAATACATTTTACATTTCTAAAGTAAAATAAAATAATCATAAATATAATATAATTACAAAAAATATAAGTAACTTACATCGGTGTCGCAGTCACAACCTCTTTCGGACATTCAGGATATGAGCAAACTAAAACTTATTTAAACTTCGGTTCCTCAGCACCGTCTTCAGCCTCCTCGATGACCAAAGTTGTCTCCACCTTTCGATTGCACTCCACAACCAAGGTAGTACCAATCATCTTTATCATCCACACCCATGATCGTACCAAGAACTATGACCTCACAAGGCTGAAATTATATGTAAGAAATTAGAGTTATAAAAATGAATTTGTGAAACAATTTTGTTTAATGTATTTATTTAAAATATTAAAAAGTAGAGACAAACCTTATCCAAGAGCGTAATATCACGGAAATTGGAAAACGGATGCTTCACTAAAAAGTCATCCGCAACGCTTATGCTTCCAGATGAACCAATTGATTTCTGACCATTAGAAGATGTTTTACATATCTTCTCAACAAACCTGTTTACAATAATGGAAGAAAAAAAAGTTAACAACATCAATAAGTAGTTCATGTTATTTTATAAATTGTTTACTTTGTTCTAAATGAACGAATCTCCTCTATGTCAGCATTGATAAACAGCCTTGTTATATGGAAAGCATTAGATAGCGTTGTCTTCCCTGTGTAAAAAAATTAATATCAGATATTAGGATATTCAAGTTCGTAAATCATAAAAAAATTATATAAATTTAAAAAAGTATTTAATGAGTTAATACCTTTATACTTGTTGAAACTACCAAACTGCACAAGCAGAACAACATGAACTTCTTCTTTATGGCTCTGAATGTAACCAAACATCTCATCGCAGTACTCATCCCATAAAGTGCAGTTTAACTTGATACCCCTACATAAATAGAAATTAAGCATATCAGAGGATATCATGTAATAAAAAAATATATAACACTAAAGTTACAATGAAATTAAATTAGAATTTAATTAACAGACTCTTCATCCAACAATTGCAAGTTCATGTATTTGCTATCTTTTCCCATCTTCGTTTTGGTCATCTCTGGTTCAGACCACTCATCTACATATCCAATAAAATCTGACAAAAAAAAAATTTTGATTAATAAAAAATGTAATCAGCACAAAAAACAAAAATTAAAAAAATAATCTATATTTATATATTTCTTAATTTAGGATGTTGTTGTTATATATGATGAAGTACAAACCAACTCGATACTTGACATCGACTTCACCGGCTTTAATGGACTCAAAAGATGCTAATCGAATACTATATAAACTTCCATCAAAGTTCTCACACTTTTTAACAGGTGTATCAAAGTTTAAGCTAATAGCATGTTCCTTATCAAAGTGTTTGAAATTTGACTTAATGACAGAAAGTTGAGATTTATAAATGTAATAAGACTCGTTTTCATTAAGCAAAATTTCATGTTTTTTCATAAACTTGCTCCAAACAGTTGCCTGCATCATGGTACCCTAATAAAAACACAAAAAAAATGGTAAGTATAGACAACAATATAAAAATTAAGCTACATTTTAAAAAGCAAATGACATTCAAACCAACCTGCTCATCCATGACCACCATTTCAATACCAAGGGTTTCTCCTTCTCTCTTTGGATTCACACGAATCCAAAGTCTTAACACCTTGATTTTGATGGTAAACAACTTGGATCTCCAATCAAGATTGTTTAAGAAAGTAACATTATTTTCATCCATTTGTATGAGATATGAGCCGAACTGAGATGATTAATGTTAGAAAATAATTCGTAATTGAATCAAATGAATGAATTAACTAAATATATATATACAAATTTCGTTTACTTATTTTTGTAAAGTTGAAAAAAAACGTTTATTAGTATACAAAATTGTGACCGAAATTAAAGACATTAGTATTTTTAGAAATGGATTTACATTTCTAAAAAAACTACATATCACAAAAAGATTTTTTGATTCTTACTTATATTACTTAAAAAATAAAACAATAATCATTTACTTAAATCAACAAATCACAATACAATAAAATGCAATAAGTACACTCTATAGCAATGCATGCAAACAACACAAAGTAAGGTTTGTCACCAAAAGACTAAGAATAACCAATAACTTGAAATTATAATAAATTTGTAGTTTATTTTATAATTTGACAAAAATTAATTAATCGATGTAGTTTACATTGGATATTTTCGGAATTTTTTTGTAATAGGTTGTAGTTAACTTTGGAATTTATTTATTAAAGTTAATTGATTAATTAAATATGGCATGATTGTAATGGTTTAGAAAACTTCCATAAAAATGTTTAAAAACCGATTTTTACTTTCCAAAATTAAAAACAAAACTTAAGAATGTTTTATTAAAAACTAAATAAAACGGCCAGATATAATTTAGAATTTAAAAACTGAAAAATTAAAAATAAAAAAATAATTTGATACACAAATTTATTTATTTTTAATGTATATCAAAAATTTTAATTATTTCATTGTTTAAGCTATTAATAATGTATATTTCCAAATTTCAAAGACAAGTTGAATAAATTCTATATTTTAATTTCAAACCTTTAAATTTCAATAACCAACATTTTTTTATTTATACAAAAGTAGCATATTCAACCTAAATTTTTCAATTGTAGATATTTAACCATTCAATGAAGGTTACAAAAACTTTAAATTGATTTAAATGGAAAGTATTTTTAAGTTTATATACTTAAATAAGATGGTAAATCTATGCGTGTAAAAAAGGAAACAACATAAATTCAAACAAATTAGAGGTAAACCTATAGAATCTGGTTGATTTTTTTTAAATATATATTTTCGGTTACACAATTAAAATAGGAAACAAAATCTTACGAAATTTTATTTTTAGATCAATTTTTTTTTAAAGTGGCGGTTTATCATTTTTTTCAAACAAAAACAAATTACATTAATGGAGTTTAATATGATCAATACTTTTCTTCATTATCAAACTAAGACACATAAAATTTCAAGAAATGTTGATTTCACAAAAACATAGGATACTAAGCACAAACATGTAGCAAAAAACAGAAACAACGTCTAGTCATAAGCATTATAAAACTAAGTACTTCGGCCACAAATATAAAAGGCCCAAAAAAAGTATCAACAACATCTACCATGACATCAGTTCAACGTAACAACCACACCAAAAACATACCACTAAATGTATTCTAACCATCAACAGTTTGTGCAAAAAAATACTACCAAAACATACCATGTACCTTCACCAAGTCAGTTATAAAGCAACATTCCTTTACTTTTAACAAATACCATCTGAAACGAAGAACCAAATACCAACCGTTTGTCTCTAACAAACTCTCTCATACCGGTGACATTGAATCGCGAACAGCCTTGCGAGAACTCCTTACCAATAGCCACATTCCAAGTTTGACCAGCGCTGTCCTTGATGGTCAAATCCATCTTTCGATCCAAGCCATGAGTTTGTGCCCACTTCTTCTTCAAACACTACAAATCAGAATATAAAATTTAATAATACATACCATTAAAACTGGTTTTCCTACAACTAATGAGTTCAACTGGATTCACGAAACATACATTAATGGTATGAAGAAGTAAATAATACAAACTTACATAATGATTGTCAGCAACAAAAGTAACCGGTACTTCGTCATCAACACTCTGTTCAAATATAGGTGCAACAACCGCATTAGGCACCTCATCATCAGACACTTCAATTAAGTCATCAGTTGGTTCTTTTTTTATAACACAAAGTTCAGGCGGGTAAGTTAGAAGGGCAGGCTTACAGCTAAAAACACTCAAATCAAACGTCTTAAAATCAACCATTTCAAAAACCAACAAATGATCATCCGTTATCGGCATCTCCTCCTTGATTCGACTCCAACCTGTGGTAATATAAAGCTCATGGTCTAAAACTTCCATCCGAACAACCCATTTACGATTTCCAGCATAACGAACCAAAACCGGATCTGAAGGACAGGTATTCAGCATCAAGTGATGAACAAACAACATGTTCACATACTACACAAAGAACAAAACAATATCAGGATCGATGGTATACACGAAATACAAAAAAATGTATGAATGCAAGGATAAAATAATTTAAAAATGTTTATGTTCAAGTACCATGCAGTCGTCTCGGTCTTTAAAATCATTTTTAGGTTTGTAGTAGAAGTAGTTAGAAGGCGCAAGAGAAATGTCTTGATAAAAGTGGAACAGCCGGAACGAAGATAAAGCTTCTTCATACTGACAAACAACCCACGAATTGTCTGGTAATTTCAATGACGTGACGACATCCAACCAGCCATTGTAAAAAAAATAGTCGCCTGCAAAGTTGAACACTTTGACTTGAAAGGTCCTCCCATCGAGGGTCCTGATGACTGCATTCTTTTCTAGATAACCAAACGTCTTAATCCAATCACCATAACCAGCAGGAAGTTTCTGCAACGGAAAAGATAACTATCGTTAAATGCAATTATAATATCAGTAATCACAAAGTCTTATATTAAAAACATCTAAATTCTTTTTTTAAATGATTATAATATCAACACTCACCAATGATTTTTTGTCGTTCTTCCACACACGGGCAGCGAATCCGTACACCATCTCGCTTCCAAAGTTGTCGTCTTTCACAACCCCAAATTGTATATCAAAACAGGTACGTGTAACAAATATAGGTAACAAACGACAGTCAATTATTACAACCAAATATAGGTAACAATCTTTACCATGTAACAAAACTACATCAAATAAGATATCAAACCATATCAAAAAAGTATTCAGTTATTACATATTTAAATCAAGTAACAAACAAACATAGGTATTAAATAAAATAAGAGCGGCTGATTATAACATAAGATTTGCCAAAATATAAACCATCAAAAAGCTTCACCGGACTTTCGAATACAGATTCACACTTAAATGTCAATAAACTAAACAAAACAGCACCGTTACAACTAACCGCCTCAACATCTAGTACTCCTAATTTAGCACTAACAGAACTCAACATTACATACACTCCATCAACAACTCATTGATATGAACAACAGTAACATCTGCCTAATGTACTCGGTAACATATATCCGTCGAACCTCAAAATCGAAATCGACTATTACAGACCCTATAAAAGAAACTGAACAAAGAAATTAAACCCCTAATCGGCTATGAACAACAGTAACATCAACAAATCAGAATACATGCACAAAGAAATTAAAACCCTAAAACACAAAAAAAAAAAACAAACCGTCGAACATCAAAATCGACTATTACATACCCTAAAAAGAAACTATACAAAGGAATTAAGACCCTAATCGGCTATGAACAACAGTAACAACAACAAATCACAATACATGAACAAAGAATTTAAAACCCAAAAACACAAAAAAAAACGTCCAACATCAAAATCGACTATTAGAGACCCTGAAAAAGAAACTGTACAAATGAATTAAAACCCTAATCGGCTATGAACAACAGTAACATCAACAAATCACAATACATGAAAAAAAAATTAAGCCCTAAAACACAAAAAAAAAACGTCCAACATCAATTGCCTATGCTAATCTAACAAACAAACAATCTAACAAAACTATTGAATCTGAAAATCGGATCAAAGAAAACGAAATCGTATGTAAAAGATGGGGTTATCGGAATCAAGCATGAATACCGTTGATGAAGACTATTATCTAATGAAGATTGGTTATACCTCTTCACTAAATCGCCGATTTGATCCGTGTTGATTTGATTTCCTGCAAAATTAGCCGTATTAAAACCTATAATTGATCATGAAATACTCTAATTAGAGAGTACCGTAGATGATTTTTCTTCAAATCCGTTGAATCTTGATCAATATTATTGGATCGATGTTAGTCGTCGTGTTCGTCGTGTTCGTCAGAGAGGAAAAGAGAGAGAAATCGATTTAGGGTTTTGAGAGAAGAGAGAGGGTGATTAGCGTAAATGAGATGCTTTGTTCAATCCTCAACTATGAGATGTGCCAAGTGGATGATGACATGGCTGATTATTTGGCGTCAACCATTGGGTGACATGTGTCCCCCAATGGTTTGCTTTATTAGATATATAGATGCTTGTGTAATGCATATAGTAGCAGGTAGTACTTGTAAGCTAGAAATAGCTTGGCTTCAATTCCCCTTCTTTGCTAGAAAAAAAAAACTCAAACCCCTCTAGCAAGTGAAAGACACGATTAAGACTTTTTAGGCCTTTGTATGTAAGAAAAGTAGTTCATCGGTAACATATGATGGTTTCATAGAAAATTGCATAATCACAATAAGCAAATTTTCAGACAAACTAATCCTTTGAGCATTAAATACAATTAAAAATCCACCAACTGTATGCATAATTTCTCCGCAAGCACATAAATGAATAAATTGGGTTACAATTTACCAAAAAGACAACAGCATAAACCAATTAGGAGCACAAGTAGGTCACCGGAGGACCAGATGCGTATGTAAACTGATTTTCGAACATCAGAAGACCAATTAAGGATGCGACTGAGAAAGATTGTGAAGCCCTAGAAATGCAATTGATTTTTGAATAGGTTTAAAATTTAACAAAACCATGATTGAAGCCCTAGAAATGCAATTGATTTTGATCTAGGATCCCCAAATCAAGTCGCAATTACCAATAAAAATCGGGAACGATGTTTACCTTATTTACTTGGTGATGATCCGAGTCAGAGGCGAAGCAGAGAGACACGCCATGGAGGAGATACATCTCTTTCTCTCTAGATTTGAAGTGTGGTTGTGTGAAATGAAGGATGGGAGGATAGTTAGGGATGAGGAAACTGAAATCATAGTGTCAGGATTCAAAAAGTTTTAAATTGTGTTCTCCCGCTCCACCATGGTATGCATTGGGAACTTGTACACTAAGCTTGATAGGTTATATTTTAGTAAAACTTTTAATAGATGAGGGGATTAAAGTGTAATTAGAGTGTAAAAAAATTCTTATTTTTTTTGGATATCTTAAAATGTCTTTCAATCATGCATTATCTTATAGTATAGAAGTGTTGATTTTCTTCTTTAATCACTTGTACATTAAAGCATTATCGACTTGTACCTTTTAATCCGTGCGTCGATATTGAACAAGACAACTACCGAAACGTCGACAAATATGTGTAGGTCGTCATGCTATCTTTGGATTTTTTTAAACAGTATAGTTTATAAGATATGTCAAGAATACGAAAAAAAATTATAAGTTTGTTGTGTAGGGGTGAATTGTAACTAATTATCTATAATTTTGTTAAAACCTCAGGGATTTAAGTGTAATAAGTTTAGGGGCTAAAAAATAAATAATGTTTAAAAGACCAAACTACCCTCATTTTAGGGGTCTTTCTATAAATAAAGGAAGGAAAATTTCTTATTTTTTAGGTATCTTAAAATACTCCTCTCTCATGCATTATAATATAGTATAGATAATGCATGAGTGAGGGGTATTTTATGATACCCAAAAAATAAGAACTTTTCCCCCTTTATTTATAGAAAGACCCCTAAAATGAGGGTAGTTTGGTCCTTTAAACACTTTTTATTTTTTAGCCCCCAAATTTATTACACTTAAATTCTTAAGATTTTAACAAAATTATAGATAATTAGTTACAATTCACCCCTCCACAACAAACTTCTAATTTTTTTACGTATTCTTGACATATCTTATAACCTATACTGTTTAAAAAAATCCAAATATAGCATGACGACCTACACATTTTTGTCGACGTTTCGGTAGTTGTCTTGTTCAATATCGACACTCGGATTAAAAGGTACAAGTCGATAATGCTTTAATGTACAAGTAATAAACAATTGTGATCTAATGCGCCTAATCTACAAAGATGTGCTCCATCTATGCAAACAAAAACAAAAATAATTTAAAAGTATTGTAACATAAAATGAAGATATTATGTGTCACATTTTATTTTATTAAAACTGCCTAATATCTATACTTAGATATATCTTATAAAAACATAAAATTAACCACAACAAACTTCCCAAATAAAGGGGTGGCAAATCTAAAATTAAACCTTAATGCACTTCTATAGTTACTACTATAAATACATAGCAGGACACCCTATATCTATTGTTAAACAAAGTTAAAAAATGGATCCGGTTCTAAATTCAATTGTTGCGAAAAACCAAGCATGCGAGATTGAAAATTCTAAGGTCAGTTCTGTTATATCGCAGCAGTGAATAACTGTTTTATTTTATTTACTTTTATGTGAATGTTAACTTATTTGATTTTTCAGATTCAGTTGCATGATGAACATGCCAATTTAAACAACCTAGTTGTCGAACAAGCTTCTAAGGTGTTGATTTTGCTGGTTTTTAAGTATTATTTTTGCGTATATCTTTCATATTAACATGTTCGTTATGTTATTATATGTGTGTTTTATTGCAGAACGATGGTGATAAAAATGTTGAAATTATTTCTTATGGTGCAATGTTTAGTCCATACAAGTCTAATCTTCAATGTGAATTTAGTGAAGAGATAATTTTAAGGTTTATTTAATCTTTTTTAACTTTTGTATTCTATTTTTGTCCTTTTTAAGGATCGCAAGTTTGAGACTCAAACGAAGAGATCCAAGAGACTCTCTGAATGGAAATGGAGTGAGGTTATTAATTTAGACGATTCTGAGGACAATGACAAAGAAGAGGAATTAGAATATACTGCCGATTCAAGCACAAACCATAAAATCCGATTAAAAATACATCGAGTGTCAATTAAGAAGCATAACAGATTTCATATAGTCTAATATGAAATCAATCAAGTGTTTTTATGTTTTTTTTTTTCATTTTCAGTTGTTATGTTTGATCTAAACATGAATAAAGTTTATTTTATATTTGAACTTTATTTTTGGTGTTAATATAATGTAGTTATTGACCATATTAATAAAGTTCAAAATAAAGTTAGTATCCTAAATTTATAAGTCAACTAAACGTATATAAGTTAATATCCTAAAGTTGCAATAAATAGATATTGCAGTTAGATATAGTTAAGCCGAAATTATAAAATATTGCAGTTATTCTTGAATGTTAATCTAATAATTTGTATTTCTTAATTTAAAAATAATAAAGTAATAAACTTTAAAGCTAAACTAAAAACTGAACTTACTATGATATAAAGTTAATAAAGATATAAACTCTTAACATTCTATTTTTTTATATATATATATAAAAGCAAAATTTAACAATTAAAGTTAAAGGTGTAAAACGTACTTACGAGTCAATTATTATTTTTTATTTTTTATTTTTATGAAAACAAAAATTTTAAACTTAAAGTTTATTGGATGAGTATCACGTGGATATTTAAAAAAGGTTATGAACTTTAAAGAATAAAATTATAAACTTTATTATTTGACCAACAAAATAAACTTACTTTACAACTATAACAACTTATCTTTTATTTTTTGTCATTTTATTATTATTTTTATTAAAAAACCAAACGTTACATGTGTAAAACATTTTTTTTACTTTATTTAGAAACAAAACATTTTTTTATAAAAAAATAATTCTTTTATAAACATTTTCGTAACAAGCAATATAAATAAAATACTCCAGAAATTTACAATTTTTACTAGATAAATACTAAATTCTGTTGCAAATTTTTAGGAATTATAAGTTCAACATACCTAGAAGGACAATCAACATGCTCGATTGGATATTATAAAACTGATTAATACATCTGGACATCTAGTGATATGTAAAAACAATTTAAAGTATTTAGAAATGCAACTAACACATGATGAGAATTACAATTTTTTAATCAACAATTTTCTTCTAGATGTTGAAATGTGAAAAAGTCATTCTATAATTTCACTACGAAGATAAAATGTAAAGAATGGGAAGCAAAATCATGGCAAGTCCTTGTGTTATCATAACATATAACATGTACCATCCTTTTTCCACGCCACTTACGCTTTAGGTAATTATTGTCATTTCGTTTTATTTTTTTTAGGGAGCCTTAATCATTTTTTCAATTTAAATTTGAAGAGACCCTCGGTTTTTTTAAACAACAAACTAATCTACTCTTGACCAACTCCTATTAACCCATAAATTATACTACGCTGCGTACGAGATGCAGTATCAACATACAATTTTTTTTGAACATAAGATTTTGGTTATTTTTCAGCAACATGCGAATTTTTTTTAACATGCGATCTTTGGTTTTTTTCAGCATGCGAAATTTCCTTTCTGGGGTTATAACATGCGAACTTGCCATAGCGTACGCTTCGTACGTTAAGGCATTTTGTACAATACACTTTACATACATATATATATATATATATATATATAGGAACGAGATCAGGAAAAATGGTGAAAAGTGTGAGAACGGTGAGAACAGATCCTGGCCCAACACGTGGTAGGGGGCGCTAAATGATATGCAGGGGTACGATTGTCCTTTTATACGTTCCCTCCTTATTCGCGTTATAAATCTCTTTCAAATTAAAACTCCAAAGATTTCTTGTTAGCTGTTACCTCCTTTGCAAGCTTTCTCAGATCTTTGGCGTCTAACGTGGATTCTGTTCGACAAAGTAAAATTCGTTGACGTTTTCTATTTTTGTCAAGCAAATCATGCAACAGATATGGTGTTTTGTTTTTTTATGCTTGTTTCATTTTTTTTCTTTTATATTAGTATTTTATAATGTGTTGTATGATTTCAATGGCGTTATTCAATTATGCAATTTAATCGCGTTTTAATTGGTAGTTAAACAATTACTAAGAACTGATAATTTGAGTTTTCAATATTAATTTTAATTGTCGTTTAGGATCTAGTATATTTCTTATGTTTTTACGATCATTGGCGTTTTACATCTATTTGGTTAGTTTTGAATGTTATTTAGTAGTATTTGTAAACATCAGTTATTACTATTTGTTAATTTGTGTAAATATTAGTTTTGTTAACTATGACATTTTCATTATGATGTTATATTTTTGTTAATTGTTTATGTTATTAAGTGTTTTTAATTACTCATCTCATGGCGTTTTCATCATGGCGTTTTTAAATTATGTGTTTATTATGTCTTGTTTATTATTCAATTAATGGCGTTTTAATCTATAATGTTATTACGAGACATTTTCTATTTTTAATGGCATTTTTCTGATTTTTCTGTTCCTCACTGTGTTTTCTCAGACGAAGTTGCTTCCTCGAGTCAAAGGCTTTGCCCCAAAACTGGATTACCATTTATCATTCCTGACGTTAGTGAAGAAATAGAGCCCACAATGGACATGGTATTCTCAAGCCTCGATGATTGTTATTCAATGTATTTTAAGTATACAAAGGAGTCTGGGTTTTCAATCAGGAAAATGACTACAAAGACAAACTCTAAAGGTGTCTTATATATTAAATATTACTTGTGTACGAGATCTGAGTTATACAAGGACAAGAAGGTTGATACGTTGGACCCCAATCAAAAGGAGCGATTAGTGCAATCCAACTTTTCAAAGAGGACTGATTGTGGTGCACTGTTAGGTGTAATTTTTTAGGCTGGATCATGGAAGGTGTATATGTTTGTCGAAGGGCACAACCATGATCTTGTTGAACGTCCTGATAAGCATTTTCTTCCAACTCAACGACACCTCACTCAGCTCCAGAAGCATGTTATACACAACATGTCTAAGTTGAATTTGGGTCCCGTCAAGACGTTTAATGTTATGAAGACTTGTTTTGGCGGTTTTGAAGACGTGGGTGTAAGTAAAGTTGAATTTAAGAACTATAAGAGGCAAATTAACTTGTTTATAGGGGAATATGATGTTGATATGGTTGTGAGGAATTTGAATGAAAAAAAACATTCCCAGCCTAATTTCTCGTACGATTACTTCACAGACGAAGAGAATCGTTTGAAGGAACTTTTTTGGTGTGACGATTGATGTGTTCAAAATGTAACATATAAATTTCATCAAATGAGGCATAAAACTAACCCTTTTTTAGTACTAATGTTGGAAAAAGTGTGCTTTTGTCTTCCTTTTGTATTTTCAGGATTAAATGAGCTCAAATTAACAAAAGAAGCAAAAAGACATCAAAATCTAACATAAATACAAGAAAAGGAACAAGACGTGGCATGCCCGACCCCACAACAACATCTTCCCAAGCAAAACAAGAGATCAGAAGCCTGAACACGCCCCGTGCTCAGCCAGCACGGGGGCGTGCCCAAGTGTCAGCAGAAAAGACAAAGTGGTAGAAGCTTCTATTGCCCACCACGGGGCCGTGCTCAGCGGACACGGGGCCGTGGTCAACTATAAGATTCGCACAATCCAGGCAAATCTTCATAGTACAAAGATTCTTCTGCACACGGGGTCGTGCTCAGCGGACACGGGGGCGTGGTCAACTAATAAGACAAAGCTGCATTTAATGAAGAAAGAGAGGATGTGGACACGGGGCCGTGCCCACTGGACACGGGGCCGTGCCCGAGCCTCTGTTCAGCCTATAAATAGAAGTGCTTGGCTCAAGCTCAAACCATCCCTTGGCACACCACCTCTCTCACACTTCACCCACCACCACCATAACACCATCATCCACCACCATCATCCATTGTCCATCGTAGAGTGTGTGAGTCGTCTCGGGATCCAAGATTGATCGTAAGAGTTCTTGACAATCAAGGCCATGTTTGCCTAAGTCTCTTACATCACTTGGTGAAGACAAAGTGTCTAGTGTAATACTTTTTATTTCTAATCTTTTGCACTTTTTATTTGGTTTTGTATTAATGACTTTAATAACTAGTTGCTTATGTTGAAGGTGATCTTTCCTTATCGTTTGTCCGTGGTGTCTTGGCATTATTTTACTGTCTATATAAAATAAAAGATTTTCACCATTCATATCTCTACGGTCTATATGGAGGTATGTTGGCTACCTGGTCGGGGGTTAAGGGAACGGTTTGGTAAAGGTCTTGCCATTGTTCAGCGTTTAGAGATCCTGCAATGGACCTGGGTCAAATTTAGTAGGACCTCCTTCAATACTTCACGGTATTGGATGGCGGGGGTCCAAACTCTTTGATCCCCTCATAAGTTAACTACTATTAATACTATAACCCGGCTATTTAGGACTGTATCCCTGCTGACTCAGACTACTTAGCCGAGGGTAACGTCACCTCCAAAAGAGGGGCCTACCATAATATTGCATTAATAACTTATTTAATTATCTTCCAATAATCCACCCTTTTAGGATTGTATCCTTGCTGACTCAAACTACTGGGGTGGAGGGTAACGTCACCTTCAAAAGAGGGGCCTACTACAATAACTAAGATAATCTCTTAATTATGTGCAAAAGTGCGGAAATAATCAAAGGTTACACTAGATACGAGTCGGAACCAAGTGATTCATCTTGTCTATCTGTTTTTCTTTTTATTTTATTTTCAGCATTTTAGTTAGTTTTTATTTTTTTCTTAGTTAAAAACATTTTTCTAAACTTTTTATTTTGATTAGACGTTGAGGATAAACCGGTACTAAAAGCTCGTGTGTCCTTGGACGACCTCGGTATCTTACCAACGCTATACTACGCTCACGATGGGTGCACTTGCCCATATGTGTGTTTAGTGTTAGTAAAATATCGTGTTTTATAAATTTAAAACTTGGCTAAAAATAAGTGTTAAAGGGGCTTAAAATATACACATAATATATATAACACTTCACACGCATCAAGTTTTTGGCGCCGCTGCCGGGGACACAAGGATTTTAAGAAAGTTAGGAATCAACGGCCTAATCGTTTTTCTTGTTTTTCATTTGTTTTAGGATTTTTTTTTTAGTTTTTTTGTTTCTGCAGAGCTCAGCACGGGCCGTGCCTGGTCGGACACGGGCCGTGCCTAGCATCATCACTGACAGTTTTTATTTTCTGAGTTACAGAGAGCTGAGCACGGGGCCGTGTCGGTGCAACACGGGGCCGTGTCCAACTCCCAGTAACAAGGATCCGGAAAACAATTACTGTACCTCTGACCACGGGCCGTGTTCACTGAGCACGGGGCCATGGTGAACATTCTGACCAACGTTCTTTTCTTTTTTTATTGCAGGACTTGGAACCTAGGTGCCACATTTGACCCTCCTACGTAGTGCATGAGCTCCAGTTCTAGTAGAGACATAAAAGAACCTCTAGAAGAACCCGAACGCTTTCCCAGAAAAAGACTTAAAGCTAAAAATCAAGAGAAAGTTTCGGGGGACCCACTTCCAATGGCGGACCAACGTACCCTCATGGATTACCTACGGCCCACCGTAGGCAATCTCGGCGCCGCTATCAATGCACCGAATGTCGAAGCCAACAACTTCGAACTTCGGCCGCATTTGATACAAATTCTCCAAAACTCCGCAACCTTCCATGGGCTTGCGGACGAGGATCCCCATCTACATATTACTAATTTCTTGGAAATATGTGATACTTTTCGGATCAATGGAGCATCAAACGACGCCATTCGCCTTAGGATGTTTCCATTTTCACTAAAAGACCGAGCTAAAGCTTGGCTTAACACCCTCCCAGTTGGCTCGGTAAACACCTGGGATGAACTAGCCCAAAAGTTTCTATATAAGTATTTCCCTCCTGCTAAAACGGCTAAACTAATGACTGAAATTAATACATACTCACAAGAGGATGGGGAATCCTTATATGAAACTTGGGAAAGGTTCAAGGAGCTTCTAAGAAAGTGTCCTCATCACGGTCTAGCGGTATGGCAACAAGTATCCACTTTCTACAATGGGTTGTTGCCACACACAAGACAAACACTTGATTCAAGCTCCGGGGGACTTTTAGGTAATCGTCGCCCAAATGAAATATATAATCAAATTGAGGAAATTGCTCAAACCAATTTTCAATGGCACACTCCCCGAGGTAATAAATCTATTGCCCCGGGCGCCCATAAGGTTGATGAAAGCACTTCTTTACAAGCCCAAATCGAGGCCCTCTCTTCAAAAATCAAAAAGTTGGAAATGACAAAAACGGCCTCGGTTATGGCTTGTGAAGGGTGTGGTGGGTCACATGAAAATTGGAGTTGTATGAAAGAATTAGATGAACAAGCAGAAATGGTAAACTACATTGATAATAGACCTAGGCCGTCGGGTCCTCCAACGGGTACCTACAACCAAGGATGGCGTAATCACCCAAATCTTGGTTGGAGAGATCCCGGCAATAGTAGTAACCAACAAAACCAACGATCTAATTTTCAACAACCACAAAATTTCTCTCAACAACAAGGTGGAAGAGAAAGGCTTGAAGATACCATATCTCGCCTCATCTCCGACACCGAAAAGAAAAACTCGGATCGATTTCAACAATTGGAATCGAATTTTAGAAATCAACAAGCTAGCATTCAAAACGTTGAAAAACAATTAAATCAACTAGCTCAAAATTTCTCCGAGAGACCACAAGGCGCGTTACCAAGTAATACCGAAACCAACCCAAAGGCGCAAGTACACCTCATCACATTGAGAAACCGAACCGTGGGTCCCGAGGATGCTCCATCACCGCCAGTTGAAGGAGGTCAACGCCAAAGCACGACTTCACCTACACCTCAACTAGAAAAGGCTTCCTCACCAAATCAAGAGCCCCCCAAGACTCCTCAAATTCCGTACCCCGGTAGGTTAACTCGTCAAAAGACCGATGAGCAATTCGCAAAGTTCGAAAGTTTACTAAAACAATTGCATGTCAATATTCCTTTTATTGAGGTCCTAACCCAAATGCCTAAATATGAAAAATTCATGAGGGATTTCCTCACTCACAAAAGGAAAATTAAATCATTGCAATTAGTTAACTTAGGCGAAGAATGCTCAGCTTTAGTACTCAACAAACTTCCACAAAAGAAAATGGACCCCGGGAGCTTCACAATTCCTTGCTCGATTGGGAAGTCCCCCGTCCGTAATGCTTTAGCCGATCTTGGGGCTAGCATTAACCTCATGCCCACGTCAATGTTCAAGCGACTCGGCCTAGGAACAACAAGCCCTACAAAGATGAGCATACAACTCGCCGACAGGTCCATCAAATTTCCACAAGGTGTCGCTGAAAATCTGCTGGTCAAGGTTGACAATTTCGTCTTTCCAACCGACTTTGTCATCCTAGACATGGAAGAAGACACCGATGTCCCTCTCATCCTCGGGAGGCCATTTCTAGCCATCGCCCAAGCAGTGGTGGATATGAATGACGGAACTTTAACATTGAAGTTTGGGGATGAGGAAGTAAAATTTGAATGTGGAAAGAAAGTAGAGGAAGAAGATCTGGTCAACTATATGAAGGTCATAGACTCAAGCTTGGATGACGCTCTCCGACGGTGTAGCATGGGATGCAATACATCCCACTTGGGTAACATATGACCAGGCTTTGGGTCTAGCCAAGGACCCTTATAAACGTGGCGCACCACGGAGGCATTCCGCAGAACTATCCGTAGTTTAGATTAACCTTTATGTTTTCTAGTTTAGTTTTTAATTTTCAGGAATAAAACACACTCGGGATGGTGAAGGATGATAAGGGAAGCTTGAACCAACACCCCATACACAAAAACAGAGCCTTCCGACGATTTTTCTTCATTACAGCAAGTTCAGCACGGGGCCGTGCTCACCCCAACACACCCCGTGCCCGAGGTTCTGTAGAAAATGCCCAGTTCAGGTACCTGGACACGGGGCCGTGCTCACTGGACACGCCCCCGTGCCCAGCCTTCTGATTACTTTTGGTACTGGAAGTCTGGACACTGGGTCGTGCTCAGCCAACACCACCCCGTGTTCAGCTACCCAGTACATAAATCTTGTTTTTAACCCACTTTTACACATTTTAATCAACCGAAAAACTTATTTTTGGGTCACATTGAGGACAATGTGTAATTTAAGTGTGGGGGGACGCTAAAACCTTGAATCTTGCAAGTCCTAATTACAAGCCTTACACAAGACTCTATTGGAACCGTTAATCACCCCAAATTTTTTCAAAAATTTTCATTTTTTTTTTACTTGTCTTGCAGGATCTATACACTGAACAAGGCAAGAACCTTACTAAACCATTCCCTTAACCCCTGACCAAGTAGCCAACATATCTCTATATAGACCGTAGAGATATGAATGGTGAAAATCTTTTACTTTATATAGACAGTAAAGTAATGCCAAGACACCACGAACAAATGATAAAGAAGTTTCACCTTCAACATAAGAAACTAGTTATTAAAGTCATTAATACAAAACCAAATAAAAGTGCGAAAAGATAAAAAATAATACATTAAAGACTTGTTTTCACCAAGTGATGTAAGAGACTTAGCCAAACATGGCCTTTGATTGACAAGAACTCTTACGATCAATCTTGGATCCTGAGACCACTACACACACTCTAAGCTGGATGATGGATGATGGTGGTAGATGTGGGTGTTGTAGTGGTGGTGGAGTGGTGGCAAAGTGAGAGAGAGGTGGTTTGCCAAAAGATGCCTTTGAAGTGAGCCAAACACTTTTATTTATAGCCTGAACAGAAGCCCAGCCACGGCCCCGTGTCCACTGGACACGCCCCCATGGCCAACCCTTTTCTCTTTCTTCATTAATTGCAATTGTCTGCATTAGGCTCCACACGGCCCCGTGTTCGCTGGGCACGGCCCCGTGTTCGCTGGGCACGGCCCCGTGTGCAGAAGCGTATCTATACTACCAAGATTTGCAAGATTCTACGAATCTTAGGGTTGACCACGCCCCGTGCTGAGCTGGGCACGCCCCTGTAGTGGGCATAGAAGCTTCTACAGCTTTGTCCCTTTCTGCAGCCATCTGACCACGCCCCCGTGTCCAGTGGGCACGGGCCGTGGTCAGCCTTCTGTTTCTTGTTTTTGCTTGTGGAGATGCTGTCGAGGGATCGGGCATGCCACGTTTATTCATTTTCTTTGTATTTATGTTAGTTTTTGCTGCATATTTGTTCCTTTTGTTCATTTAAGCTTATTTGGTCCTGAAAATACAAAAGGAAGACAAAAGCACACTTTTTCCAACATTAGTACTAAAAAAGGGTTAGTTTTATGAGTCATTTGATGTAATTTATATGTTGCATTTTACACACATCAAATACCCCCACACTTGCATCTTTTTTTGTCCTCAAGCAAAACTCTTTATTATGTGGCTTACACACCCAAATGGAATGGGTAGAAGAGAAGTTTTTGGGCTTGTCTTCAGTGTCGGGAATCCAAGATCTTTATTGGGTTTTATTTTTATACTATTTACAATCCTATTCGTTATGATTTATTTAGAACGTTTCATAAGAGAAATTACTTATTTGGGCATAACATGCCTCTTTAAAATTCCATTTATATACAAGTTCACATACCTCACGGGAGATCACTCAACACTTGGCCGAAAATGTATTTTTGTGAAACACTCGAGACCGGCATGGAACTTACTTCTACCATAAGCTTGCCAAGCAATCAATCCTCCTCCTTTTTAACAATAAACCTTTGTAAATATCAAGAGGACTTGGGGAAAGGGTTAGGCTTGGGCTAAGGGTAGGTGGTTTTGGTTAGTGGTTAGTAAAAAGGGCTAAAAGCGTAAAAAGCATCAGTCGTCGTAAAACTTTTTGTTTTTGTGACTTTTATTCAAACTAAGCATTTTCAAACAAAGTTTCTTTGAGGACTTTGTTTGTTTATTGCTAAACCTTCATTTTTTTATAAAGAAATGTCACAAGAAAACCGAGCTTTTTACTAAAATAAAGGGTTGAAAAGAAAAAGGTTTTTTTTTGTGGGTAAAGGGTGTTTGTTTTGTGGGTTTAGAAATGAAAAGGTTTAGGCTCAAAGGGGTTAACTAGGGGGTTTTGGGTAGGTGATAAAGAAAATGAAAAATAATGGTATTGAAAGGAGAATGGGTTATTCCTAATGCCTCCTTCATTTACTTACTTGGTTTTAAGTTGGTAAGGACCGGGAATGTATCGTCGTGGCAAGTTCTAGAGTCGTAAGAACCAACCGGCTATTCACACAAGAAATGAAAAATGAGCATTTAGTTTAAAGATGTATGCTTGTATGCTCAATAAAGGCTCAGAACTCACTTATTGAGGGAATGGGTTTATAATGTGATCAAGTATATATAATCAAATTTTAACTAGATTTGTCATGTCGTTTCATAATTTTCTTATGTTGGTTCTTTTTATCACGACGCTATCGGTTGTAAATTTGTATAAATATAACCTTTTTAGAACTTGTTATTCCTAAATTAAACCAAGACAAGTAAAAAAATGAAAAGTTTTTGAAAAAATTTGGGGTGATTAGCAGTTCCAATAGAGTTTTGTGTAAGGTTTGTTATTAGGACTTGCAAAATTCAAGGTTTTAGCATCCCCCCCCCCCCCCACACACACACACTTAAATTACATAATGTCCTCAATGTGTCCCAAAAATAAGTTTTTAGGTTGATTTAATCTGTAAAAAGATGTTTAAAAACAAAATTTTATGTTATTGGGCGTCTGGCCATGGGCCCGTGTTGGTCCGGGCACGACCTCGTGGTCAGATTGCCAGTATCATATTAAACAGAAGGCTGGGCACACGGGCGTGTTCAGTGAGCACTACCCCGTGTCCAGTTATCTGTATTGGGCGTTTTCTGCAGAACCTTGGTCACGGGGGCGTGTTGGGCTGAGCACGGCCCCGTGCTGAACTTGCTGTAATGAAGGAAAATTGTCGAGAGGCTCTGTTTTTGTGCATGGGGTGTGGTTTTAAAGTTCCCCTGGTAACCTCCACCTTTTCGAATGTGTTTTATTCCTGAAAAGTAAATCTAAACTAGGAAACATAAAAGTTAATCTAAATTAAAACTAAGGATAGTTCCGCGTAATGCCTCCGTGGTGCGCCACGTTTATAATGGTCTTTAGCTAGACCCAAAGTTAGTCATATGTTACTCAAGTGGGATGTCTTGCATCCCATGTTGCACCGTCGGAGAGCAGCATCCAAGCTTGAGTCTATGACGTCCATGTAGTTCACCGAGTCGTCGTATTCTACTTTTTTCCCAACCTTGAACTCCATCTCTTTGTCTCTGATCCTTAATGTTAACTTCCCTCCACTCATATCTACCATTGCGTGAGCAGTGGCTAGAAATGGTCTTCCTAGAATGAGTGGTACTTCGGTGTCTTCCTCCATATCGAGTATGATAAAGTCGGCTAGGAAGACAAAGTCTCCGACTTTTACCAATAGATTTTCGGTGACACCTTGTGGATATTTGATAGACCTATCGGCGAGTTGTATGCTCATCTTTGTGGGGCTTGTTTTACCTAGTCCGAGTCGGTCAAAAATTAATGCGGGCATGAGATTCATGCTAGCCCCAAAATCGGCTAGCGCATTACGTATAGGTGATCCCCCAATGGAACAAGGGATGGTGAAGCTTTCGGGGTCGATTTTCTTTTGTGGGAGTTTGTTGAGTAGCACAGCGGAGCATTCTTCACTTAAATTAACTAATTGCAATGTTTCAATTTTCCTTTTGTGAGTGAGAAAGTCTCTCATGAATTTAGAATATTTAGGCATTTGAGTTAGAACTTCCACAAATGGAAGATTGATGTGCAATTGTTTTAATAATTTTATGAATTTTGTGAATTGCTCATCGGTCTTTTGGCGAAGTAACCGACCGGGTCAAGGTACCGAGGGATTTTTGGTAGGTTCATGATTTGGCGGAGGAGTTGTTTCTTTTTGGGGTATTGGGGTCGTGGTTTGAATAGGTGGACTTTTGTTGGATGGAGGTAGCGGAACCTACTCGGGACCTACGGTACGGTTTCTCAACGTTATGAGATGTACTTGCGCCTTTGGGTTGGTCTCGGTATTGCTGGGTAACGCGCCTTGAGGTCTCTTGGAGAAATTTTGAGCTAGTTGATTTAGTTGTTTTTCAATGTTTTGAATGCTAGCTTGTTGATTTCTAAAGCTCAATTCCATTTGTTGGAATCGATCCGAGTTTTTCTTTTCGGTGTCGGAGATGAGGCGTGAGATAGCATCTTCAAGCCTCTCTCGTCCCCCTTGTTATAGGTTGTTGAAAGTTTGTTCGTTGGTTTTGATTTTGTTGATTACTACTATTGTCGGGTTCTCTCCAACCAAGGTTAGGGTGGTTACGTCATCCTTGGTTATAGGTACCCGTTGGAGAAACCAACGTCCTAGGTCTATTATCAATGTAGTTAATGATTTCTGTTGGATTATCTATTTCTTTCATACAACTCCAATTTTCATGTGGCCCACAACACCCTTCACAAACCATAACCGAGGCCGTTTTTTCCATTTCTAACTTTTTTATTTTTAAAGAGAGAGCCTCAATTTGGGCATGTAAAGAAGTGCTTTCATCTATCTTATGGGCGCCCGGGGCAACAGATTTTGTGCCTCGGGGAGTGTGCCATTGAAAATTGGTTTGAGCAATTTCCTCAATTTGATTATAAATTTCATTTGGGCGACGAGTACCTAGAAGTCCCCCGGAGCTAGAGTCGAGTGTTCTTGTGTGTGGCAACAACCCATTATAGAAAGTGGATACTTGTTGCCACACTGCAAGACCATGATGAGGACATTTTCTTAATAGCTCATTGAACATTTCTCAAGTTTCATATAAGGATTCCCCATCCTCTTGTGACAATGTATTAATTTCAGTCATTAATTTAGCCGTTTTAGAAGGAGGGAAATACTTATATAGAAACTTTTGGGCTAGTTCATCCCAAGTGTTTACCGAACCACTTGGGAGGGTGTTAAGCCAAGGCTTAGCTCGGTCATTTAGTGAAAATGAGAACATTCGGAGGCGGATGGCGTCGTTTGATGCCCCGTTGATCCGAAAGGTATCACATATTTCCAAAAAGTTGTTAATATGTAAATGGTGATCTTCGTCCGCAAGCCCAAGGAAAGTTGCAGAGTTTTGGAACATTTTTATTAAATGCGGCAGAAGTTTGAAGTTGTTGGCATCGACATTCGGTGCATTGATAGCGGCGCCGAGATTACCTACCGTGCCCGTAGGTAATCCATTAGGGTACGCTGATCCGCCATTGGAAGTAGGTCCCCCGAAACTTTCTCTTGGATTTTAGCTTTAAGTCTTTTTCTTAGAAAGCGTTCGGGTTCGTCTAGAGGTTCTTTTATGCCTTTATTAGAACTGGAGCTCATGCACTGCGTAGGAAGTTCAGGTGCTGCACCTGAGTTCCAAGTCCTACGATAAAAACAAAAAAGATTGTTGGTCAGAAGTCTCACCACGACCCCGTGGTCGCTGACCACGGCCCGTGGTCGTGGTTACAGTGATTGTTATCTGGATTCCCAGTTACTTGAGGGTTCAACACGGCCTCATGCTGCACCGCCACGACCCCGTGGTCACCCTTCTGTAACTCAGAAAACAAAAACTGCCTGTAAGGATGCTGAGCACTGCTCGTGTCCAACCAAGCATGGCCCCGTGCTGAAGTCTGTAGAAGCTGAAAAATTAAGAAAAATCCTAAAAAAAATAGAAAAACAAGAAAAAATGATTAGGCCATTGATTCCTAACTTTCTTAAAATCCTTATGTCCCCGGCAACGGCGTCAAAAACCTTGTGTTTGTCGGGTGTATTATGTTTATATTGATATTTTAAGCCCATTTTACACATTAGTCAAGTTTTAAATTTATAAAAAACAATATTCTACTAACACTAAACACACACATGGGCAAGTGCACCCATCGTGAGCGTAGTATAGCGTTGGTAAGATATCGAAGTCGTCTAAGGACACAAGAGCTTTTAGCCTGAACAGAAGCCCGGCCATGGCCCCGTGTCCGCTGGACATGCCCCCGTGGCCAACCCTTTTCTCTTTCTTCATTAATTGCAATTGTCTACATTAGGCTCCACACTGCCCCGTGTTCGCTGGGCACGGCCCCGTGTGCAGAAGCGTATCTGTACTACCAAGATTTGCAAGATTTTGCGAATCTTAGCGTTGACCACGCCCCGTGTTGAGCTGGGCACGCCCCCGTGGTGGGCATAGAAGCTTCTATAGCTTTGTCTCTTTCTGCAGATACCTGACCACGCCCCCGTGTCCAGTGGGCACGGGCCGTGGTCAGCCTTCTGTTTCTTGTTTATTCTTATGGAGATGTTGTCTAGGGGTCGGGCATGCAACGTTTATTCCTTTTCTTTGTATTTATGTTAGTTTTTGCTGCATATTTGTTCCTTTTGTTCATTTAAGCTTATTTAGTCCTGAAAATACAAAAGGAAGACAAAAGCACACTTTTTCCAACATTAGTACTAAAAAAGGGTTTGTTTTATACCTCATTTGATGTAATTTATATGTTGCATTTTACACACATCAGGCTTCCGCAAACTGCTCTCCTGAATACTCAATTAGTCGTGAATATATGACCGAGCTTGATCCCGATGTGCAAAGTATGATGCAAGATATTATTTTTTCAACAGAATATACTTTGAACCGTTTATCTGGTAATAAAGAGGAGTTATCCTTATACAAGGATAATGTTCAATCTTATATGAAGAAGGTTCAAGATATGCAGATTGTTGCTCCTCCTGCTAGTACTAGGGATATATTTGCCGAGATAGCCGGTCAATATAAAAACGACAATAATCTGATAAGAGTCCATGTTGGGTATAAATCCAAAGATTCTGGTTCTCGGAAGCGCCTGAAATCTAAACAGGAGATAGCAATCGAGAAAAAGAAATCAAAGTCGAAACCCGTGGCCAAAGAAAGACAGTGTCAGAACTGCAAGGCTATGGACACTACACATCGACATGCAAACAGACCGTAATTAAAAGAAGATCGACAAGCTCTTCGAGAGCTAGAGAAGAGTAGTTTGGCGTTTTGTATTTTTCATTTTTACGGAACACACACAGATGGTCTTCGAGAGCCAGTGTAGGGTAGTTTGGCGTTTCGTATATTTCATTCCTATAGAACACAGGCAGATCTCAGTTCGGCGTTTTGCTTCATTATTTATACATCATTTTTTTCCATCTTTTTTTTCGACCTATTTGTTCATAACATGCTACTTCGAAGTTACATAACAAACAATATAAGATTGGACAAGCAAATCAAACGCCAAAAAAAAACAATGCCACTAAATAAAATTACCATAAACCTCTAATTTTGGTCATGCTAAACTCAATAATGTTTTGCTAAACAAGATGGACAACATTGTTAATCCTCAGTCAAGAAAGATGTCTAACAATGTTGTCCATCCTGTTGAGTTAAACTTTATTGAGAACAAAACTGAATCTCCATGAAATGACGTTTTTGAATTTTTGTTGTTTTTGTATGTTTTGGCGTTTTATATTGAGGACCTTGCCCATTACATCGAGCGAAAGTTTACTGAAAAAATTGTGTATCTCAAAGAAACATGCAACATTTCCATTTTTATGCATTAAAATAAAATATATGAAACTTATGAGTAGGTAACGAGTAAGATGATGTAACGCCCCAAAAATCTGAATGTTAATATTTATCGTATGTTCTTATGTGACACGTCATGAAATAAATAACTAGGCTATTTAACCTAGTTAAGGGTATGGTCAAAAGTATTAAATGATGAGGGTAGTGTTAGTTATGTTTTAAAGGTAAACCCGAGGGGCTAAAGTGGAACAAATGAAGGTTAAGTTATAAAATAACTAGACACACACAAACACACACATACGTGTGTGTTCGAGAAAGATCAGGAGGCTCCCATGGAGCCTCCAACCCTAAATCTTCTTTATGCTCAAATCGGAAGGCAAGATGAAGCTTAAATCCATAACCGAGCATGGATTAATGATCACCGACACGAGGGGATCATAAGGTATGTCTTAAATCTAAGATTGGTGATCACGGGTGAAGTGGGTTATGTTCTAATCCGTGAGTTAATATGAAATTGATCATGTACAAGGGTTAGAATCCTCGTATAGAACATGGGTTATGTATGGTTTGCGTTAATTTGATGATTAGAGGTAAAACACGTTAGTTAGGGTGAAGATGATGACTAGAATCACCTCCCATGTTCGAGTCTTGTTGAAAGATTTATGTATTATGTGGGTATGATGAATACTTGTTAGAAGAATTAGGAGAAATGTGATGATGATATGTTTGATGTTATTTGGGAATGATACATGATGATTAGTAGTAGGTTTTGATGGGTTATGTATGAGTTTAGAAGATTTGTGCATGAAATAGTTGTACGTTATGCTTAAAAGGTAGTACTCACATCAAGTGTATGATGAAATGTATATAGTGTCGTCCGTATAGTCGGTTATGATGTTACGAGTATATGATGATAAGTCGATGGTTAAATATGGTATATAGTTGACTTTCAAAAGTCAACTAAGCCTAAGAAACATAAATTGACACGTTGTCGTAAAGGCAGGATTATAGGAAGTCGTATGGTACATGTTATGTCAATATGCGTTATTTGTAAATATATGATGAATTACATGAGTTTAAACGGATATGAATATAATCATATGAGTTATGTATGTTAGAAATGACTAATGACAGTTAAGGGTGAAATATGCGATTGATATGATTATTAACATGTACGAATGCATATGCTAATAGGAGCGTGATCTTGATGAAAAGAGAGTATAGGAATCCTGTCAAGACGGACTCAAGCATGAAAGGATAACGGGTCAAGAAAAGGCGAGGAATCGGATACGAGCACGGACGCATAAGGTAAGTGATTTCCGTAATCACTTCTTAGTTCGATTAAGTAATAAGGTGTTTTAATTAATTAAACATGATGTTTGAGGTCAAAAATGTGTTAAAGTCCTTCGTCGTAAATGATGGGATTAAAGTTGACCAAAATGCCCTTGATGGGTATTTTGGGGCAAACGATCTTAAAAGTAGCTTAGAAATAAGTTATTCGATTAGTGTAATGTTTTGGACAAGTATGGAAGTGGGGATTATGGTTTGGTTAGTCGTAGACCAATTAATGCGCGAATACCCTTAACGGGTCAAAATAAGCATATGAACGATAAGGTGTTAAGAGGATGCAAGACATCCAAGAATTTAGTAATTTATGATAGACATCACTGATATTATTATGTTTATAAGAGGTTATGGTAAAACGAACAAGTTATGTTGATGTATGCATGAACGGGTCAAAATTTGGTAAGAGGGTAATAAGCCGAAGAGTTAAAAGTCTGAAATTTTATTAAGTCGGATGTTGGATTTTAGTTCCATTAGGTGGAGAATTAAATTACGGACGCGTAGGAAAAAGAATCGGGTAAAACGGATCAAAAACGAGAGAGTTATGCTCGTTTCCGTAAAACGGGATCGTGCTGGGAATGTGCAGCATTGTGCTGCACCCGTTCTGTGAAAACAGGGGCCTAGCCTTGGCGTCACGCGAGGCCCCCCTGGTTGGCGAAAGTTGCTCGTTTGCTCCGTTTTGTCTTGGGAACTCGTTTAAACGCGTTTCAAGTTACGTTTGACTAATTTAACTTACGTTTTTATGAGCATAAATGTATGCATCTATGTAGATAGGCAAGTATGTATGTTTGTATGTATCTAACACGTATGTAGAAGCGTATGTAAGCATGTATGTGCAAACGTATGTAAGATTATAAGTGTGTGAGCAAGTACAT
This sequence comes from Helianthus tuberosus, assembly GCA_030545235.1. Classification (NCBI taxonomy): domain Eukaryota; kingdom Viridiplantae; phylum Streptophyta; class Magnoliopsida; order Asterales; family Asteraceae; genus Helianthus; species Helianthus tuberosus. The sequence goes on along the minus strand of CM060417.1, from coordinate 77,820,127 downwards.
GTGGATATATGAAGACGTATATGAGTAGGTAAGTATGAGTTGGGTATGTTGAAATAGGTGATTATAAATATATATGTAAGTAAGTATGTAGGCATATACGTATGTATGTTTTATAAATCTAAGTGTATGTATGTAGGTGTGTATGTAGATAGTATGTATATGTACGCAAGTGAGTATGTACGAATGTATGCACGTATGTAGGTTTGTGTAAAGGCATGTAATAAGTATGTATGGATGTATGTATGTATGTATGTATGTATGTATGTATGTATGTATGTATGTATGTATGTATGTATGTATGGATGTATTTAGGTATGCACGTACGTGAGTACGTACGTATGTATGTAGATACGTATATATGTAAGTTGTTATGTGGGATCGTAGGCATATGTATAAGTTTGTATGAAAGTATGTAAGCATGCATTCAATGAAATTGAGTACTAACGATAATAATAGCGTGTCTGGTGAATGAAGTGTAACGCAGGTATACCAAAGAAGTCTCACCACGGATCGTATGATCAGACGGAAAGCCAGGATGTAAAGAGTTAATGGAATGAAAAATAAACATGAATAAATCTTATATGCTTATGATACGTACTAACGTTATGAATTTTATGTGGTGAGCGCAGGTAGTACAAGCCATGAGGATTACTAAGGAAAAGAGATCGAAGATCGAGTCACTAGAGAGATTGTACGGGAACGTTGATGTGTATATTGAAGTAGACATAAGCTCTGTTTTTAATTAGTAAATAAGAGGATGACGGATTTATGAGAAAGAGCTATGTTAAAGTTAAATATTAAATAAGTTGAGGTATTTATAATGAAAGAAATTTTATGGTTCGTGTTTCCGCTGCAACTTTTGTCATGTACGAACTAGGGTCTTACAAGTTGGTATCAGAGCCCTGGTTTGAGGGAATCAAGTACGAAAAGGTAAGTACTTGAACTCAAACTTGTGTGCTCTTGAGATAAGAAATCCGTACAATCTAAGACTCGATCAAGATCCAAAGGTAAAGGCTAATGTAAGTATGTACTTCTGTATACGTATAAAGAAACTGACGGTTTGGTATGTGCAAGGTAAGCATATGTGTTGGAAGAGGATTATATGTGAATGCAGTCTAGGATGAATACTAAGGCAGGCAAAGAGGTAATAAGACAAATAGGCAAATGAGCCCAGGTACGTAAATTTAATGTGTGGGTGTAAGTAATGGTAAAACTCATTAAGGGAAGGAAAATTTTAAATGAAAGACAATGATTGTATAGTAATGAAGTACTGGAAGTGATACACGCGCCGAAACCTATGTCTACGGACATAAGGTGACAATTACAAGTAGGCACGAAACTACTATGTGGATTGTGTACCTGGCCAGTACACGAGAAACGTATGACGTTCGTGAGATCATGATAATTGTTACAGGTATGTCCGGTAGAGTTAGGTAGCAGGCGGGCGTGTGGGTGAAATGGGAAGTAAGACTCTCGGGAAATTGAGAGTACTATGAAAGTATGAAAAACATGCCTGATAAGGATGAAGAATGTGGAATCCGTAATTAAGTACGGATCAACAAGATATGAATGATATGTTTGAATCCGTGAGACGGATTCAAGGATGAAAGGCATGAATGATATGTTTGAATCCGTGAGACGGATGAAAGGCATGAATGATATGTTTGAACCTGTGAGACGGATTCAAGGATGAAAGGCATGAATGATATGTTTGAATCCGTGAGACGGATTCAAGGATGAAAGGCATGAATGTAATGTTTGAATCCGTAAAGCGGATTCAATGAATGAAAAAGCATGAATGATGTGTCTGAATCCGTGAGACGGATTCAAAAATATAAAAAGATGAAATTAATCTGCCTAAGAGGATGTCGACAGTTTTGACCATGATTGAGTCGAACGGGTCATAGAAATAAGTATAAAGTAAAAAGTGATAGTATAATAGACGAAGTTTTGTATAAGTTACGTGTTAGATGTGTTAGTAATTGACTCTTAGAAGTCAGAATGATGACGGGCTGTGACCCGGACAATAACTTGAGTATGGGCGGGAATGGTAAGCTTAGTAAGAAATATTGAAACGATGTAATAAGGTCTTTGCAAGTAAGCATGAATGGAAGGAAGTACGAGCGTGTACTTCAGTTGGCGAAATGATTAATTGAATGAAAAGATTGCATGTAAGAAATAGAATGTGCGGTACGTTATAGTAGGTACGTAGGAAATTGTAGAAGAGTTAAAGGTGGGTAATCACCTAGTGTAATGAATGTTTAAATGACATATGCTAACCGCCGATGTTGTTGATGATAATGTTAGAACTATTTATGTGATGAAACCAATCGTATTGGTGAAAGGAGGTGCACGAGCGAAAGCTCATTTCAGGGATGAATGAAACCTGGCCTGTTACGGCTAGTACTCGAGGAGAATGATGATCGATCTGGGTTGCGGATCGTGGTTTGGGAAATGAAAGCGAGGTTAGTAAAATGTTTATCTCATGTTGGAGAGATATGAATTATTTATATACGTAAATTAAGTAATGCATGAAGTGAAAGCAATAGTAATGTGAAATGAACGAAATGATTTAAAGGTAACATAAAGGTATGCAAGGTATACGTAACTGTAGAAAATGTAGAATAAGGTTAACGTTAAAGTTAAACATATATGAGTATGTATAGATTTCAAATTCAAAGTAAGGTCGTTTAGTCGACGGAAACGATATGAATGTGCAAATAAACAGAAAGAATGTTAATAATGAAATGTTGGAATTATTTAAGTAAACAAAAGGATATATTGCACATGATGAAGGAATATTTGAACGAGGAATAAACCACTAGCTATGAAGGTTGTTAGAAATGAGCGCTACTAGTGAAAGCGATACTAATAAGAACTCCGGAACGGGTTCTTGGAGCTAGAAGATTCTCATTAGGATGGGCTAGTGGTCGTATGGATGGAATGGAAGAAAAGATAATGTGTGTTCTATGAATGTGAGAAAGGTTTCGGGGACGAAACCTCGTTTAAGGGTGGTAGACTTGTAACGCCCCAAAAATCTGAATGTTAATATGTGTCGTATGTTCTTATGTGACACGTCATGAAATAAATAACTAGGCTATTTAACCTAGTTAAGGGTATGGTCAAAAGTATTAAATGATGAGGGTAGTGTTAGTTATGTTTTAAAGGTAAACCCGAGGGGCTAAAGTGGAACAAATGAAGGTTAAGTTATAAAATAACTAGACACACACAAACACACACATACGTGTGTGTTCGAGAAAGATCAGGAGGCTCCCATGGAGCCTCAAACCCTAAATCTTCTTTATGCTCAAATCGGAAGGCAAGATGAAGCTTAAATCCATAACCGAGCATGGATTAATGATCACTGACACGAGGGGATCATAAGGTATGTCTTAAATCTAAGATTGGTGATCACGGGTGAAGTGGGTTATGTTCTAATCCGTGAGTTAATATGAAATTGATCATGTACAAAGGTTAGAATCCTCGTATAGAACATGGGTTATGTATGGTTTGCGTTAATTTGATGATTAGAGGTAAAACACGTTAGTTAGGGTGAAGATGATGACTAGAATCACCTCCCATGTTCGAGTCTTGTTGAAAGATTTATGTATTATGTGGGTATGATGAATACTTGTTAGAAGAATTAGGAGAAATGTGATGATGATATGTTTGATGTTATTTGGGAATGATACATGATGATTAGTAGTAGGTTTTGATGGGTTATGTATGAGTTTAGAAGATTTGTGCATGAAATAGTTGTACGTTATGCTTAAAAGGTAGTACTCACATCAAGTGTATGATGAAATGTATATAGTGTCGTCCGTATAGTCGGTTATGATGTTACGAGTATATGATGATAAGTCGATGGTTAAATATGGTATATAGTTGACTTTCAAAAGTCAACTAAGCCTAAGAAACATAAATTGACACGTTGTCGTAAAGGCAGGATTATAGGAAGTCGTATGGTACATGTTATGTCAATATGCGTTATTTGTAAATATATGATGAATTACATGAGTTTAAACGGATATGAATATAATCATATGAGTTATGTATGTTAGAAATGACTAATGACAGTTAAGGGTGAAATATGCGATTGATATGATTATTAACATGTACGAATGCATATGCTAATAGGAGCGTGATCTTGATGAAAAGAGAGTATAGGAATCCTGTCAAGACGGACTCAAGCATGAAAGGATAACGGGTCAAGAAAAGGCGAGGAATCGGATACGAGCACGGACGCATAAGGTAAGTGATTTCCGTAATCACTTCTTAGTTCGATTAAGTAATAAGGTGTTTTAATTAATTAAACATGATGTTTGAGGTCAAAAATGTGTTAAAGTCCTTCGTCGTAAATGATGGGATTAAAGTTGACCAAAATGCCCTTGATGGGTATTTTGGGGCAAACGATCTTAAAAGTAGCTTAGAAATAAGTTATTCGATTAGTGTAATGTTTTGGACAAGTATGGAAGTGGGGATTATGGTTTGGTTAGTCGTAGACCAATTAATGCGCGAATACCCTTAACGGGTCAAAATAAGCATATGAACGATAAGGTGTTAAGAGGATGCAAGACATCCAAGAATTTAGTAATTTATGATAGACATCACTGATATTATTATGTTTATAAGAGGTTATGGTAAAACGAACAAGTTATGTTGATGTATGCATGAACGGGTCAAAATTTGGTAAGAGGGTAATAAGCCGAAGAGTTAAAAGTCTGAAATTTTATTAAGTCGGATGTTGGATTTTAGTTCCATTAGGTGGAGAATTAAATTACGGACGCGTAGGAAAAAGAATCGGGTAAAACGGATCAAAAACGAGAGAGTTATGCTCGTTTCCGTAAAACGGGATCGTGCTGGGAATGTGCAGCATTGTGCTGCACCCGTTCTGTGAAAACAGGGGCCTAGCCTTGGCGTCACGCGAGGCCCCCCTGGTTGGCGAAAGTTGCTCGTTTGCTCCGTTTTGTCTTGGGAACTCGTTTAAACGCGTTTCAAGTTACGTTTGACTAATTTAACTTACGTTTTTATGAGCATAAATGTATGCATCTATGTAGATAGGCAAGTATGTATGTTTGTATGTATCTAACACGTATGTAGAAGCGTATGTAAGCATGTATGTGCAAACGTATGTAAGATTATAAGTGTGTGAGCAAGTACATGTGGATATATGAAGACGTATATGAGTAGGTAAGTATGAGTTGGGTATGTTGAAATAGGTGATTATAAATATATATGTAAGTAAGTATGTAGGCATATACGTATGTATGTTTTATAAATCTAAGTGTATGTATGTAGGTGTGTATGTAGATAGTATGTATATGTACGCAAGTGAGTATGTACGAATGTATGCACGTATGTAGGTTTGTGTGAAGGCATGTAATAAGTATGTATGGATGTATGTATGTATGTATGTATGTATGTATGTATGTATGTATGTATGTATGTATGTATGAATGTATGTATGAATGGATGTATTTAGGTATGCACGTACGTGAGTACGTACGTATGTATGTAGATACGTATATATGTAAGTTGTTATGTGGGATCGTAGGCATATGTATAAGTTTGTATGAAAGTATGTAAGCATGCATTCAATGAAATTGAGTACTAACGATAATAATAGCGTGTCTGGTGAATGAAGTGTAACGCAGGTATACCAAAGAAGTCTCACCACGGATCGTATGATCAGACGGAAAGCCGGGATGTAAAGAGTTAATGGAATGAAAAATAAACATGAATAAATCTTATATGCTTATGATACGTACTAACGTTATGAATTTTATGTGGTGAGCGCAGGTAGTACAAGCCATGAGGATTACTAAGGAATAGAGATCGAAGATCGAGTCACTAGAGAGATTGTACGGGAACGTTGATGTGTATATTGAAGTTGACATAAGCTCTGTTTTTAATTAGTAAATAAGAGGATGACGGATTTATGAGAAAGAGCTATGTTAAAGTTAAATATTAAATAAGTTGAGGTATTTATAATGAAAGAAATTTTATGGTTCGTGTTTCCGCTGCAACTTTTGTCATGTACGAACTAGGGTCTTACAAGTTGGTATCAGAGCCCTGGTTTGAGGGTATCAAGTACGAAAAGGTAAGTACTTGAACTCAAACTTGTGTGCTCTTGAGATAAGAAATCCGTACAATCTAAGACTCGATCAAGATCCAAAGGTAAAGGCTAATGTAAGTATGTACTTCTGTATACGTATAAAGAAACTGACGGTTTGGTATGTGCAAGGTAAGCATAAGTGTTGGAAGAGGATGATCTGTGAATGCAGTCTAGGATGAATACTAAGGCAGGCAAAGAGGTAATAAGACAAATAGGCAAATGAGCCCAGGTACGTAAATTTAATGTGTGGGTGTAAGTAATGGTAAAACTCATTAAGGGAAGGAAAATTTTAAATGAAAGACAATGATTGTATAGTAATGAAGTATTGGAAGTGATACACGCGCCGAAACCTAAGTCTACGGACATAAGGTGACAATTACATGAAGGCACGAAACTACTATGTGGATTGTGTACCTGGCCAGTACACGAGAAACGTATGACGTTCGTGAGATCATGATAATTGTTACAGGTATGTCCGGTAGAGTTAGGTAGCAGGCGGGCGTGTGGGTGAAATGGGAAGTAAGACTCTCGGGAAATTGAGAGTACTATGAAAGTATGAAAAACATGCCTGATAAGGATGAAGAATGTGGAATCCGTAATTAAGTACGGATCAACAAGATATGAATGATATGTTTGAATCCGTGAGACGGATTCAAGGATGAAAGGCATGAATGATATGTTTGAACCCGTGAGACGGATTCAAGGATGAAAGGCATGAATGATATGTTTGAACCCGTGAGACGGATTCAAGGATGAAAGGCATGAATGATATGTTTGAATCCGTGAGACGGATTCAAGGATGAAAGGCATGAATGTAATGTTTGAATCCGTAAAGCGGATTCATTGAATGAAAAAGCATGAATGATGTGTCTGAATCCATGAGACGGATTCAAAAATATAAAAAGATGAAATTAATCCGCCTAAGAGGATGTCGACAGTTTTGACCATGATTGAGTCTAACGGGTCATAGAAATAAGTATAAAGTAAAAAGTGATAGTATAATAGACGAAGTTTTGTATAAGTTACGTGTTAGATGTGTTAGTAATTGACTCTTAGAAGTCAGAATGATGACGGGCTGTGACCCGGACAATAACTTGAGTATGGGCGGGAATGGTAAGCTTAGTAAGAAATATTGAAACGATGTAATAAGGTCTTTGCAAGTAAGCATGAATGGAAGGTGGTATCAGAGCCACTGAGTTAAGCCACCTGTAAGAAATATTCAAAATAACCACCGGTACCAGTTGACTGCTCGCGGCTCCCGTCCAGGGTGTGGTCGGGGGTCGTGACAGAAGGTGGTATCAGAGCCACTGAGTTAAGCCAATATGTGTTGTGATAATAATACCTAAGCTTAACCAAAAGAGTTAGGAAATTGCTATTAACTGATAGCACACTTGATAATATTTAGACTTGAACCTAAGAAAAATTGCCTTAGTATAAGCTTTGAGATAAGCTAAGTACTTGCATGGTTAAAGTATAATGGGTGTTGGTATGTCGTGAGGATGATAACTAGAACATTGCAAGTATGGTAAATAAGCAATAACACTTGGCCACTGTTATTTCTTATTTATTGGTACTACTTGGTTCAGGAATATGATCCGTCATGGGAATACTAACTTCCTTGATCTCTGATGAAAGCTCTAATAAAAGGTTCATTTTAAATCATGATTTAAGAAAGATATATTTATGGGAAATTCAAATTACCTCTCCGGCAAGACTGGGTATGGTGTAGCAGACTCTCCAGCTTGTCCGGGTAAGATGAGGTTACCTCTCCGGCAAGAACCAGATATATGATATGTCAAACAAGTGACGGAATTCCCTAAATAGTATCATGACCTGATGTCTGACTTGTTTTTTTTAATATGAATCTGTTAAATACATTGACCTTATGAATGATATGTATATTACAGTATGTGAAATATATGATTATATAGATATCTATAAGGAAATCCAAAAACCATAAGGATTGACAAATTAGAAGAAAGCACAAGCATAAGTGTCAATGATAATTATAGATTTCTTTAATCTCTCGTATACATCTATAATTCCGATATCAAACATTATTTCGTTTGATCATCTATCTCGTAACTCGTGCGACAATATAAACGACGGGAACCCTTGTAGTTGGGACGCCATCGAAAGTATAAAAAAATTCCCTATGTGTTACCTTAGATTATTAACACAGTAGGAAATCTGTAACGAAAAGTCATGCTAGGCACAAGACGTTTAAAAACTTACACTAATAAGAGTAATTCTACTTTCTTTAAAAACTCTTGCAAAGATAAAAGTAACCACGACTAGGTGCACTTACCAAGACTCTCTTCACCGATAATCCTACTAAGCTTACCAGTAATAAAGAAGCTGTTACGAAATACACAGGCTACAAGGGACTAAATTGTCCAACCCATTAGTATATATGTCAAAAAGAATGAAGTAATGTATGCTTCAAAATTTAGACATTAAGATAGTGTGACCGAGCCTCGAAACACATGGTCAAGACATAGGCCATAAAGAATGAAAAAGATTGACAGAAAGGAAATTTTGTCTGCTTCATAAAAAGGAACAAATGGAAATGAAGATTCCGGAGGTGATTGCTTAATTAGATTGAGATTTGCAAGCCAACCAGGGAAGTGACCACAAGGAAGACAAGTGATCGGTGCATTTCAGGTAGACTCTAGTTCATATTAATTATAATTAAAATGCATTGATATTTGCTAAAATTATGGTTATTTGATGTGGTTTTATTATCATACGGGTTAAGGTGAAAACAAGTTAAAATAGTGCTACTAAATGAAAAGGAGATGAAACATTTTAGTGATTAACAATGGGGACTAATGTTGTTTTCATATATTATTGTTATGAAGCTAATTGAGTTTAAGTTTTGAGATTGATAAAAAGTAATACTGAAAGTTGTGTTTCGTTGGTTTTGTATTACAGGAGCAATTTAATTAATTAAGTAAAAGGATGGAAAATATGAATCATTTATGAAAACGTAGTCATTGTGAAAGACTTAATGGGCTGATGATTAAAGTAGATTGGGCTGCTACACTTTGGGTTCTATAGGCATATTAGTTATCGATTGGAAAAAAGGAAAAAAAGAAGTGGGCCAAGTGAAAGTCGGTGGTGGATTTTTGATCAAAAGAGACGCAATGTTTGGAGGCAACTTGGGGGGAAAAGAATTTTTGGCATACGGCAGTTTTGAGAGGAGCAGTGACGCACGGAGAAGGCAGCCGCCTTCGGGTGGCTGTACACGGTTCAAGGCATGATCGATTAGGTGGTTTTCTCCAAGCGTACGGTTCATAGGGTTTGATACTTTTCTTAATTTTATTCATGATTGGATTTGTTTTTGACATTGACAACGTTGTTAAACAATTTGATGTGTTGGTTTCTTTGAACTATTTTTATGTGTTTTGAGTTCTTACTTTACAACTTGCTCGGTTGATGACAAAACTTTGTAGCTCGTTGGGTGACATAGAGTAGGTTGACTCACACTAGTAAATAGGGTAATTGAACTGTAAAAGATCTGATGACAAAGACCTATTTTTGATTACCACTTAAATTAACCGACTTTTCAGCATCATGTCTATGTGGTGTCCAATTAATGATTAAATTGAGTTTTGTGTAAACCTAGAACCTGAAACTTGTAGGACGTTACCTTTATCTTTTTGCTTGTGGCTTCTGCCCGGATGAACGATTACTTTGTTTTTCATTAAACATTGTTCACGGATTCTTTTTAACTGGTAAAGCTTGACCACTTGTGTTGAATTCTTGGTAAACGTTTTTTTATATTTGAATTATTTGTCGTTTATCAAGCGTATTGGCGATATACTTGCATCGTTAGCGGGTTGGTAAATTGGTGGGTAGTTGATATAAATAAATGGATTATTAGGTTGTATGGTGAATCTTAAAAACTATCCCTAATAATTAATCAAATTCATTAATTCCGAGGCCATGTCTATGTGGTGTTATGAATCGGTAAACGGGTTTTTGTGTTAAACTTGCAATCGGGATTCTGGGTGGGAGTTGCTTTTCTTTAATATATAATAATTCTCTAGTTAAACACTAACCACATATTCCCCGTGGATACGATACCCTACTTACGCTATCTACGTAGTTTAATTAGGTTTTTGATTGACTCTGACGACAGTCATCAACAAGACAGACCAGCCGACAAAGTTCGTCTCTGTGATGAAAACTACGAGTTATGCACGGGGGGTAAGACATAGCATATATGATCTCGGAGTTCATTAACACTAGAAGCATGGAACTGAAAGATATTCCGACCCACATGTTCCCAGAAGAGCTACTTGGACGATCACCCGATCGTGAGGAGAAGCTCAGAATTCATCTGAAACTAGGAACAACCCCGATTGTTATATCACAAAGTTAAGACTAATATAGTAGTTAATGCTTTAAGTCATAAGTTTCATAGGAAGACGAATCAAGTACGTGCTCTTAGATTAAATTGCGGATAGATTTAATGAAATAATTAAAGAGTACCCAAGAAACAGCAATCAAGGATGATGCTTAAGGATTATAAAGGAATAATGAAGGAATCAGAAAAAGGAACTAATGGAAGTTAGGGATTCCATAAAGAATTCGGGTACCAATTCAAGGAAACCTGCAAGAAAGGATTCTCTAAGAAGCCCATAGAACTAAGTATTTGATACATCGTGTAAGTAATATGAGGTATCAAGGTTTGAATTACTGATAAATAGAAATGAAAAAGGATGTAGCAAGTTATGTCTATAAGTATTTAATCGATTAGCAAGTTAAAGCTGAGCATTAGAACCCTTTAGGTTTACCTCAACGACATCAGTATGGAAATGAGATTGAAAACAATGGATATTGTTACCAAATTACCCAAAACAAGAAACGACACAATCTGGGTGATTGTGGATCAACTAACCAAGTCTGCTCAATCCCTACCAATGAAGGAAACCCTTTAGTATAAGACACTTAGTTAAGTTGTGTGTAGACAAAATAGTCTCATTACAAAGAATCCTGTTATCTATCAAGATAGTCATTTCCCTTCTCATTTCTAGGAAAATTTTAACCCGACCTATTTTGATGTAGTGTGAAGGAACACTACAAAACATAAAAGATGTGCTAAGTACATGTGCAATAAATAGTGGTGAAAGTGGGATTATCACCCATAGGATTTTTCAATAATTAACCTTCAAGTATTAGTGTTGCCCATTTGAAAGACTTTATGGAATGAAGGCACCATCCATTCTGTCAAGCAAAAATAAGAGAAAATCAACTATAAATATAAAACATAATATCCAAACCCTAACAGTCAATAAAAACTTCAAACACACCATCGTAGAACTATAAATATAAAACACAATATGATAATCAACAAAAAACACACTAATGTTTAGTCATTCGATAATCAAAACCTTATTAGCCAAAATGCAACACAAAACCCACAAATATAGCGTTTTAGTAATCTTCATTTTGTTATTTGTGGGTTTTGAGTGTGTTTTATGGTTAACATTATGGTGTTTTGTGACTTTTTACACTTTGTAGGAAAAATAGACTTTGTAGCCAACTCTCACCCTCTCTCTCTCTCTCTCTATATATATATATATATATATATAAGGGAAGGCTACGTAATGTCACACCCCCAAAATCCACCCGCGGAGTACCACCGCTTGGAGGCGTGACATGACCAGGATCAAGCCACCAATCATATCAAACATAGTATTTAAGTGTAAAAGTAGGAAAAGGTAATTCATCTTGACATGACTGATGTTCATAACCAAACATTGTTTAAGTAGCGGAAGCATAATAATGAAAACCCAAAATAAGTTATAAGTTCAAATATCGTCTACGATCCGTATCCCACAACGACCTGCTCCTTCCTGTGCAAGCTCCATATGTACCTAAGGTCCTGCAAGGCATGTAACAGAGAATCAACAACTAGTTGAGCGAGTTCACAGTAAATAAGTTCGTAATTGTAAGTTTGTTTCGTAACATGTGGCGCTACTAGGCCGATCGTATATTCTATTAGTGGGGGCTTCCCATGTTGCATATACACTAGACTATTTGCAACCATAAGTGTTCTTCACAACCGAGAACAGTAGTACGTACATAGTTTACGTAGGCTTTACGTAAGTGTCCTTCACAACCGAGGACAGTATTGAGTATAAGTTCACGTAGGTTTTACGTGAGTATCCTTCACAACCGAGGATAGTATTGAGTATAAGTTCACGTAGGTTTTACGTGAGTATCCTTCACAACCGAGGATAGTATTGAGTATAAGTTCACGTAGGTTTTACGTGAGTATCCTTCACAACCGAGGATAGTATTGAGTATAAGTTCACGTAGGTTTTACGTGAGTATCCTTCACAACCGAGGATAGCGAGTAGCATAAGTATACGTAGGTTTTACGTATGTGTCCTTCACAACCGAGGACAATGGTATGGTAGTCTAGTATCAGTGTATGTACGAATCTATTCAACCTTATTCCTTCCATCCCATTCCCCAAACCCTGGGAATCCCATGCCTTAGTAAGGGTGTGAACTCACCTTGGTTTGCTCGGTATGCTAAGTATATGCTCACAAGTAATCAATCGCGTCCTAAAGTAGGCACGTATGTGAAATCAGTTTGTGTTCAATTTGTTCACGTATAAACATGTAGCACGTAATCACAATCATATACAAGATGGTTACCCTTAACAGCAGTTAAATATTCCAGTTAATGCTTAACAGAATTAACCCAAGTTACTGCACAGATCAGCTATTCGGCGAAACACGCATGTTGGCGAAACACAGATAGTGGCGAAACACATATAGTGACGAAACACATTCTGTTTCGTCGAGGTGTCCCCTGGCGAAACAGAACTTCTGATTCGTCGACTACTCTTGGCGAAACACATTCTGTTTCGCCGAGAGTTCTGTTTCGTCGAACAGTTCAGTTTCGCCGACATCAGTTACAGCAGATGCGAAAAACACATAAACCCAACAGCCGTAAAACAGCAATTTCTCATCATACAGTAATCATTCAACACAGAAATCATTCAATCCTCGCTCAATATAATGAGTCTTATGTTACCAACCATTAATCTATGCATCACAACCGAAACATCAATGAACCAGGAATCATATCATTGAACCCTATCAAGATGCTAACTTATATTCAGAATCAGAACATAATAATAACAATATCCAGAACCGAGCATTCGATTGTATTAGGTTTCGTATAAAATGATTTATATCCAACTACACCATACATACCACAATCTATAACATCAACATATTCTTATAATCACAGCAGTAACATACATCAACTATAAGCACAAGCATGGATCGAGATATCACAGAAACATGAACCGATTAACGAACACATACTAACCGAGATATGAGAAAACACAATCGATCGCTAGGGATATCTCCGAGAAGCTCCTACTGCCGTCACAAAGGAGAGGATGGCTCTAGGGTTTCGGCTGTTATGATAAAATGTGTGAAACTGAGGCTGTTACACGTTTTAAAACCCGAAATAACAAGCTGGGCCCGAACTGGGCTTCGTGAATTACTGGGCCGGCGAAACAGACTTCTGTTTCGTCGGAGTGTTCATGGCGAAACAGCCTGTTTCGTCGGAATGGGTTATGGCGAAACAGGCTTGTGTTTCGTCGGGTTCTTAACAGTTTAAGTTCTACAAACAGTACACATGATATACAATCACACATAACCATGCAAACACACTAGGTTTTATCATATCACAACTAAATAGTCAAAGTCAACGTGCATTAAATGCGAATAAAGAAAGTCGGAAATTCGAGTTGTCACATTATCCCCAACTTAAAAGAAATTTCGTCCCGAAATTTAGCATGCAGTTACTGAGGAAGCTAGTAGTGTGACGTTGTTTACCTGTATCGTATCGCGGCTCCCCGAGCAGGTTTGCGAAGATTACTGGTTTTCTTGGGGTGTCACATTATCCCCCCGTTGATTTGGAATTTCGTCCCGAAATTCTGTATTGGTAGCTTCAGCCTCAGTAGTAGTTGCATTGGTTTCCGTATAACTGGGGATATTTGAGTTCCATTTGATCTTTACGCTCCCAGGTGAACTCTGGGCCGCGGCGGGAGTTCCAACGAACTCGTACAAGAGGGATTCTCGTGTTCTTGAGGACCTTAACATCCCGGTCCGTGATTTCAACAGGTTCCTCGACGAAGTGCAACCGCTCGTCGATAGTGAGTTCCTTTAAGGGAACTATGTGGGTCTCATCTGACGTACACTTCTTCAGATTCGACACGTGAAAGACGTTGTGAACTGCACTGAGTTCAGCTGGTAAGTTCAGTCTGTAGGCCACTTTGCCTATTTTCTCAATAACCTCGAAAGGTCCAACACATCGTGGATTTAGTTTGCCGCGTTTGCCAAAACGAACCACACCCTTCCAGGGTGAAACTTTAAGTAGCGCTCGATCCCCAACCTGGAATTCGAGTAGTTTCCTGTCTTTATCAGCGTATACTTTCTGACGGTCGCGTGCTGCCGCCATGCGTTGTCGTATTTGTGCAATCTTTTCTGTAGTATCGACTACCATTTCTGGACCTGTGATTTGACTATCTCCCACCTCTGCCCAACAGAGAGGTGACCGGCATTTACGCCCGTACAATGCCTCGAATGGTGCAGCCTTAATGCTGGTGTGGTAGCTGTTATTGTATGAAAATTCCACGAGTGGCAGATGTTTCTCCCAACCATTGCCAAGGTCAATTACGCACGCCCGAAGCATGTCTTCTAGAGTTTGAATAGTGCGCTCAGACTGCCCATCTGTCTGAGGGTGATAAGCTGTGCTCATGTCTAAACGAGAGCCAAAAGATTTATGCATTGCTTGCCACAGTTCTGAAGTAAAACGTGCGTCACAATCAGAGATGATGGAGGTGGGCACCCCGTGCCTCGAGACCACTTCTTCTAAGTAGATGTCTGCTAAGGTAGAGAACTTGTCTGTTTCTTTGATTGCTAAGAAGTGAGCAGACTTTGTGAGTCGATCCACGATCACCCAAATAGTATCATTTCCGCGCTGAGATCTAGGTAGGCCAGTAACAAAATCCATGGAAATTTGCTCCCATTTCCATTGTGGTATCTCAGGTTGTTGGAGTGGTCCTGACGGTTTCTGATATTCTGCCTTGACTCTCGCACAAGTCAAGCATTTGCTAACGTATGTGGCTATGTGGGCCTTCATGCTAGGCCACCAGTATGTAGTCTTAATATCGTGGTACATCTTATCCGAACCAGGGTGTACCGAGTAGCGAGACTTGTGAGCTTCATCCATTACAAGCTCGCGTAGGTTGCCGTACAGTAGGACCCAAATGCGTCCTGTGACGTAGTAAGCACCATCTTCCTTCTGTTCTAAGCGTTGCCTTGAGCCGCATAGGGCTTCAGCCCTGACGTTGTCTGGTTTCAATGCTTCTACCTGAGCATTTCGTATCTGGGAAGGAAGACTAGACTGTATAGTGAGTTGTAAAGCTCGCACGCGCTTAGGCGCGGTGTCCTTTCGACTGAGGGCGTCAGCCACAACATTGGCTTTGCCTGGGTGGTACCTGATTGAGCATTCGTAGTCGTTTAACAGTTCAACCCATCGTCGCTGTCGCATATTCAGTTCTTTCTGTTTGAATATATGTTCGAGGCTTCTGTGGTCAGTGTAGATAGCACATTTGGTACCATACAAATAGTGTCGCCATATCTTAAGTGCAAAGACAACAGCTCCCAGCTCTAAATCATGCATAGTGTAATTCCGTTCGTGAACCTTAAGTTGGCGCGAAGCATAAGCAATAACTTTATCCCGCTGCATCAACACACATCCAAGACCCTGGATAGATGCGTCGCAGTAGACTACAAAATCGTCCGTGCCTTCAGGCAATGAGAGGATAGGTGCGCTACAGAGTCTATCCTTTAAGTGTTGAAATGTTGTTTCCTGTGCATTACTCCATCGGTAAACAACACCTTTCTGTGTCAGTAGTGTAAGCGGCTGAGCAATTTTTGAGAAGTCTTTGATGAACCTTACGTAATAACCCGCCAAACCCAAGAATTGGCGTATTTCTGTTGGTGTGTGAGGTGCAGGCCAGTTCTTGATCGAATCTACCTTGGATGGATCGACATGGATCCCATCTCTGTTTACCACGTGGCCTAAGAAGTGGACTTCACGAAGCCAGAAGTCACATTTAGAAAACTTAGCGTATAGCTGTTCCGTTCGTAGAAGTTCCAAAATAAGCCGTAAGTGCTGCTCGTGTTCCCCCTGACTTTTTGAATAAATCAGGATGTCGTCGATGAAAATAATGACGAACTTGTCGAGATAGGGTCTGCACACCCTGTTCATAAGATCCATAAATACGGCAGGCGTGTTCGTTAGCCCGAATGGCATGACCATAAACTCGTAGTGGCCGTAGCGAGTTCTAAATGTTGTTTTAGAGACGTCCTCATCACGGACTCTCCGCTGATGATATCCTGACCTTAAGTCTATTTTGGAGTAGTAGCTCGACCCTTGCAGCTGATCGAATAAATCATCTATGCGCGGAAGAGGATAACGATTCTTGATCGTCACCTTGTTGAGTTCACGGTAGTCTATACACATCCTGAACGTACCGTCTTTCTTCTTTACGAATAACACTGGAGCTCCCCAGGGCGAAGAGCTAGGACGTATAAAACCCTTTTCCAAGAGTTCTTGTAGCTGCTTTGACAGTTCTTCCAATTCAGTTGGAGCTAAGCGATAAGGTGTTCGAGCTATAAGTGCTGCTCCTGGAGCAATCTCAATTTGAAATTCGACCTGACGATGAGGCGGTAACCCAGGTAACTCTTCAGGAAACACCTGAGGAAAGTCGCGTACTACAGGAATATCCCCAATCTTTTTCTCTGTCGTCAATGCATCTGTAACGAGTGCTAATATAGCTGTGTGGTCCTTTCGCAAACACTGATAACATCCTTTGTTACCCTGCTGTTGCTGCTGATTCTGTGGAGCTTGTGGCTGCTGTTGTCGGTTCTTGTTTGCAGGGCGTGAGCTTCTACAATCTTTGGCTTCATGACCAAGCCTGTTACATCTCTAACAACGATCTTTGTTGTGCGGCCCGCTGTGGTGCAAATTACATCGATTGCACTTAGGGTGATTTCCTTGATATCGATCTTTCGATGCTGTGCCTGGGACTGAACCGTAGTCGAACCCTTGCTAGAGATTCCATCCCACTTTCGTTTGTTGTTACTGGGAATAGCAGAAGTAGTGATAGTAGTAGTAGTAGTACCAATACGTTTAGGCAGCCTGTTCTGTTTCGCTGTCTTGTCTGTGAGACGATGTGCAAGACGAGTAACATCCTGAATGGTAGCAAGATTGGCAGAAGTCACATGGCTCTGAATTTCTGGTACTAAGCCTTTGAGGTACAGCTCAAAGCTCTTTATGGGAGGATCCACCATAGTTGGACACAAAATTGTCAGTTTGTTGGATCGTTATCGTGCACGCTTCTATCTCTGACCCCGTCATCTTCATGTTAAAGGACTCCACTTCCAACTTGTGGATGGCATCATAACTATTGTATTCACGTTTGATAGGTTCCTTAAAATCATTCCATGGGGTGGCATAGCAGCCGCCAGCCCCAGTGTCGTAACTTGCGCGTTCCACCAAGTTTGCGCAGTGCCTTCGAGAATATCAGTGGCATATTTCGCCTTACGAGCCTCGGGTCATTCACACACTCGAAGACCAATTCGAGTTCCTCAAACTAATGGAGGAGTCCAACAGCTCCTTCAGTGTTGCTGAAAGTAGTAGGACGACAGTCCATAAAAGTCCTGTATGTGCATACAGGTGGCTGAGCGTGTTGACTTGTCGTGTGCGTAAGAGTAATCAAAATTAAGCACAAGTGTTGAGTTACGAGAGTAGGATCTAAGGATCCTAGAGTAAGTGGTGATGGCAGGTTACACCTCCTGCCTGGGCAGCTGCGAGTGCTGCAGTAACTTGTTCAGTGATCGAAGCCACCAACTGGGCTTGAGTTAGGTTAACGCGTCCACTCATGATCTTGACATCAAGGAGAACATGTGGGTGAGAGGTTCGCGAATAGTGCGAAGAGAGTGAGCACACAAGTATTCTCGAGCAATAACATATAGTAGGTTCTGTACTCTAGGCATACCACGAGCAAAGTTCTATGTAATTCTATCAAGTATGTAAGGTAATAAACATAAACCTTATTACCTAGGATGTCGAGTCTTGCACGTGGAGCGAGGCGTCGTTGTGGATCGTTGAGAGCACTGTTCTGGTTATAGTCTGGTTTTAATAAAAAATCGTTTTCCCCATATTAAAACCGAGTTCTCTATAACCAATGGCTCTGATACCAATCTGTCACACCCCCAAAATCCACCCGCGGAGTACCACCGCTTGGAGGCGTGACATGACCAGGATCAAGCCACCAATCATATCAAACATAGTATTTAAGTGTAAAAGTAGGAAAAGGTAATTCATCTTGACATGACTGATGTTCATAACCAAACATTGTTTAAGTAGCGGAAGCATAATAATGAAAACCCAAAATAAGTTATAAGTTCAAATATCGTCTACGATCCGTATCCCACAACGACCTGCTCCTTCCTGTGCAAGCTCCATATGTACCTAAGGTCCTGCAAGGCATGTAACAGAGAATCAACAACTAGTTGAGCGAGTTCACAGTAAATAAGTTCGTAATTGTAAGTTTGTTTCGTAACATGTGGCGCTACTAGGCCGATCGTATATTCTATTAGTGGGGGCTTCCCATGTTGCATATACACTAGACTATTTGCAACCATAAGTGTTCTTCACAACCGAGAACAGTAGTACGTACATAGTTTACGTAGGCTTTACGTAAGTGTCCTTCACAACCGAGGACAGTATTGAGTATAAGTTCACGTAGGTTTTACGTGAGTATCCTTCACAACCGAGGATAGTATTGAGTATAAGTTCACGTAGGTTTTACGTGAGTATCCTTCACAACCGAGGATAGTATTGAGTATAAGTTCACGTAGGTTTTACGTGAGTATCCTTCACAACCGAGGATAGTATTGAGTATAAGTTCACGTAGGTTTTACGTGAGTATCCTTCACAACCGAGGATAGCGAGTAGCATAAGTATACGTAGGTTTTACGTATGTGTCCTTCACAACCGAGGACAATGGTATGGTAGTCTAGTATCAGTGTATGTACGAATCTATTCAACCTTATTCCTTCCATCCCATTCCCCAAACCCTGGGAATCCCATGCCTTAGTAAGGGTGTGAACTCACCTTGGTTTGCTCGGTATGCTAAGTATATGCTCACAAGTAATCAATCGCGTCCTAAAGTAGGCACGTATGTGAAATCAGTTTGTGTTCAATTTGTTCACGTATAAACATGTAGCACGTAATCACAATCATATACAAGATGGTTACCCTTAACAGCAGTTAAATATTCCAGTTAATGCTTAACAGAATTAACCCAAGTTACTGCACAGATCAGCTATTCGGCGAAACACGCATGTTGGCGAAACACAGATAGTGGCGAAACACATATAGTGACGAAACACATTCTGTTTCGTCGAGGTGTCCCCTGGCGAAACAGAACTTCTGATTCGTCGACTACTCTTGGCGAAACACATTCTGTTTCGCCGAGAGTTCTGTTTCGTCGAACAGTTCAGTTTCGCCGACATCAGTTACAGCAGATGCGAAAAACACATAAACCCAACAGCCGTAAAACAGCAATTTCTCATCATACAGTAATCATTCAACACAGAAATCATTCAATCCTCGCTCAATATAATGAGTCTTATGTTACCAACCATTAATCTATGCATCACAACCGAAACATCAATGAACCAGGAATCATATCATTGAACCCTATCAAGATGCTAACTTATATTCAGAATCAGAACATAATAATAACAATATCCAGAACCGAGCATTCGATTGTATTAGGTTTCGTATAAAATGATTTATATCCAACTACACCATACATACCACAATCTATAACATCAACATATTCTTATAATCACAGCAGTAACATACATCAACTATAAGCACAAGCATGGATCGAGATATCACAGAAACATGAACCGATTAACGAACACATACTAACCGAGATATGAGAAAACACAATCGATCGCTAGGGATATCTCCGAGAAGCTCCTACTGCCGTCACAAAGGAGAGGATGGCTCTAGGGTTTCGGCTGTTATGATAAAATGTGTGAAACTGAGGCTGTTACACGTTTTAAAACCCGAAATAACAAGCTGGGCCCGAACTGGGCTTCGTGAATTACTGGGCCGGCGAAACAGACTTCTGTTTCGTCGGAGTGTTCATGGCGAAACAGCCTGTTTCGTCGGAATGGGTTATGGCGAAACAGGCTTGTGTTTCGTCGGGTTCTTAACAGTTTAAGTTCTACAAACAGTACACATGATATACAATCACACATAACCATGCAAACACACTAGGTTTTATCATATCACAACTAAATAGTCAAAGTCAACGTGCATTAAATGCGAATAAAGAAAGTCGGAAATTCGAGTTGTCACACGTAAGAACCCCAAGTAAGGGTGAAAATCTTGAAAACTCTTATGTAACAATGTTCTTTTTTTAGAAAAAATTAACACATGTCTTATACATGTTTTTAAGCGTTTTTCAAAAAAAATCAAAAAAGCGCTAAGAGTATTTCTTTTTTTTTAAATCCAAAATTTCTGCGTAGTATTTAGCTAAAGATATGAAATATTTTTTTTGAAAATAAATTAATACACATAATATACGTGTTTTTAAGGGTTTTGCAAAAAAAAATACACCGGGCCTAAAAAAATCCTCTCGGTGCGGGTTTTTTTTTTTTTTTTTTGAGTGAATTGCAAGAATTGTCCTTTATCTTTATGTCTCTTTGCAGGCGGTGTCCTTTATGTTTAAAATTGACGAGTTTTGTCCTTTATGTTTAAAAATCTTGCACGTTTTGTCCTTTGGGCCTAACCCAGTTAATTTTTTATGTTAAATCTAGTCATGTGCCTTGCACATGAGGGCTTTTTTGTCAATTATGTAAATAACATAAATATCTAACCATTTATTAAAAAAATACTTAAAAAAGGTTTCAAGAAATATTCAACCATTTGCAGGTTCTACTATCTCTCTATTTCTCATAGCTCTATCTCTCTCAACCCAAACCACCACCATCCGACGCACCACTCCACCACCCACCCCTTCGTTCTCATTCTCAAAACTTAGCCTTCAACCACATATAATAACATCTCTCTGAATATTGCAAGCAGTAGCAACAACAAGATCTACAAAAAGAAGAAATTTTCTTTAATCCTCATTTCAATGGCTTCTTTTTAATTTCATCCCCTTTTCATCACCTACAACAAACAACATATCGCTACTCCGGTAACCGGCGTAGCGCCATAACCCGCCACTCCTCTACCGTCGCAGCGCCACCGCCACCACCATCACTCCTCTCCCATCTTTCTATCCCAGCCACCACACACACATCTCCACCCGCCACCATTCCTCCACCCGCTACCGCCCCACCACCTGCCGTCACCACCACCGTTGCAACCCCACCATCATCTCCCACAACTCCTGCAACCCCACCATAACCACCCACTCACCACCGATGCAACCCTAACACATCAAATTTACAACATTTTAGATGTAAAATTCAATCACAAAAATTCAAAACATCATTTATGAATTTTCCCTCTAGATTTAACACTCAAAACCCTCTATGTCTTCGACAAAACCACCTGATTCGTTCCTCTGTCGTGTTTCTTCAATGTTTGGATGGTGAAATGATGAGATGATGAAGATGATTGTGATAGTCGGTTTTCAACATTCACAGTTCTGAAGAGTTTAGAAAGAGGGGAGTTTGGAGAGAGAGAGAGAGTAAAGTTTTTCTTGTGTGTATATATATAATTTTTTTTTCTAAACATTTTTTAAGTTATTTACACAGTTAGTCTCTACTTCGTTAAAATGACAAAATTGCCCTCATGTGCAAGGCACATGACAAGATTTAACGAAAAAACTAACTGGGTTAGGCCCAAAGGGTAAAACGTGCTTGATTTTTAAACATAAAGGACAAAACTCGTCAATTTTAAACATAAAGGACACATCCTGCAAAGAGCCATAAAGATAAAGGACAATTCAGGCAATTCACTCTTTTTTTTTTTTTGCTTAAAACGCTTAAAACATGTATATTACATGTGTTAACTTTTTTTTTGAGTTAATTGCCAAAATCGTCCCTGAGGTTTGGGCAGGTTTGCCATTTTCGTCCAAAATGACACTTTCGTACCAAATTGTTCCCAACGTTTGTAACTTTTTGTCATTTTCATCCAAACCACTAACTTAGTTTATTTTTTCTGTTAAGTTGAGGTTATTTGGATGAAACTGACAAATATAAAACCACAGGGACGATTTTAGCAATTTACTCAATCTCTTTTAAATTTTTTTATTTAATTAGTTTCGTTACAAATATAATAAAAAATATACATGCAATTTTTATATGAAAAAATGGTTATGAAAGTAAAACCACAGGGACTGAAATCGCAATTTTTAAACTAATGGACTGAAATAGTGATTTTTGACAAATCAAATGGACGAAAACAGTAATTAACTCTTTTTTTTTTAAGAAAATTATTACACATGAGATTCCCTAACTTAGCTTTCTTATGTTTAAAAAAAGCACTCAATTTAGTAAATTCAATAACTAAAAACACAGAAAATTTTCACTATAAATTTAATATATATAAGAGGTTAATTACACAAACGGGCCCTGTGGTTTATAGGTAGTTTCGTCTTTGGGTACTAACTTTTTTTAACAAGTTCAGGTTTCATGGTTTCAATTTCGTAACACCTTTGGGTACTAACACTAAACTTAGTTAATTTTTAAGTTAAATTAGTAAAATGACTAAAATATCCTTCCATTGTTTTAAGGACTATTTATGTCATTACTCTATTTTTAATTCCAAAGACCATTTATGATTACTTTATTTTTATTTTTTATATAAGGAAATAATATAAATCAGATTATATAACCCCACCACCATCACCTCCACCTCCACAACACCATAACTATCACCTCCACTTCCAGAAAAATAAAACAAAGGGGCCAAAGGTGTAAAATTGAAAAAAAAAACTTTGAAGATGCTGAAACCCGTTTCCTTCTCCGACATTAATGTCAGGCGAAACCAAAAGTTCCAGCGACTTTTATTCAGTTACTTTTGACCAAATTATTAAAATTTAACATTACTAATTGCTATTAATCATATTATGTTCTTAACCGATTAACATTACTAATTGAACTTGGACTACATTAGTTGGTAGAAACTAGGGGTGGCAATAAAAACTCAACCATGATATTTTGGGTTATTTTGGGCCTTTTTAAAATATGAAATAAGTTAGAACTAGAATTGAGACCCGCCGCAATGCGGCGAGGATTCTTTAGTTATGACTAAGTCGATCTAGGACCCGTACGTTATGTTAAACCTGTCAAACAGGGAAAAATAGACAATATAAAAACGTTCACCCACACACGCACGTTGCGTCATGTTAACTCGCAAAATTTAGAACGAAACGTAAGAAAGTTAAACAAAAGACGCACGTTGCGATGTGTTAAGTCGTTAAATTTAGAACCAAGCATAAAGCGAAAAATTTGCGGAAAATGAAAACTATAAAGAACCAAAGTTGAAAAAAAAAATGTTGTGAGAATAGCTTGCAAAAGATAAAAAATTTTGGGTCAAAAGTAAAAAAACAAATAGTTTTGGGTTAAAAGTAATTTATGAAATACTTTTGTCTGAAAAGTAAAAAAAATCAATTTTTTTTGGAAACCCCCAAAGCCAAGCTTACGACAACCATATGCATAACTATTTTTTCTTTGGAAAACCCCCAAAGCACACGCCGCGTTGCGGCGGGGCGTAAAAAGGTGTCAAATAGTACTAATGTCACACAACTGTTATTGACCACCAACACTGACTCGACCTAGGATCTGCGTGTTGCGACAAACTTGTCAAACATGAAAAAATAGAGGTAAAAACGTTGAACCACACATGTACGTTGCGTCGTATTAACTTGCAAAATTTGAAACAAAACTTAAAAAAGTTGAACCACATTTGTACGTTGCGTCGTATTAACTCGAAAAATTAAGAACTATACGTAAACCGAAAATTTGCCAAAGATGAAAAGTATTAGTGACAAAAGTTATGAAGTTAAATTGCAAATAATGAAAAGTTTTGGGTTAAAGTTAAAAAAACAAATTGTGTAAGGTTAAAATTGCAAAAAGTAAAAACCTTTGGGTTAAAAGTAATGAAAAGTTTGGGTTAAAGTTAAAAAAAACAAATTATGTAAGGTTAAAATTGCAAAAGGTAAAAACCTTTGGGTTAAAATTAAAAAATCAAGTTTTTTTTTTTTGAAAAACTCTCAAAGCACAAATTACAAGTAGTTATGCACAAAAAGTTTGCTTATTTATATATGGAATAATGGGCTGAGGATTTAATCTAGATGGGTTAGAATGGGTTTTAAAATACCTATCTAAGTTTTAACATGGGCCAAATGGGTTTTTACTCTCTAAGCCTAAAACACGCATACTTGTGTCAAACCTCATCGATCTGAGATTTTGATCCCTAAATCTGTAAATCACCATCATCAACTGATTTCAATCAGATCCTAAATCACCATCATCGTGGATTCAACCCTAAATCACCATCATCATCGTGGATTCTTCCTGTTTTCACCACTAATTTGCCTACACCTTCAGCATCAGATCCCTCTATTTGGTACGTACTAAAAATAATGAGTTTTTTATGTTATTGTTTGCAAATATTGTTGGGTTTCTGTGCTTTTATAGATTATAATGATGTGTTAATTGTTGGGTTTCTGTGCTGTTTGGTATGATGTTTATGTAGTGTGTTGAATGAATGCCTACCAGGTGTTCTATGAAATGCTTGAGTGAACTAATTAGGGCTTAATAAGCTTTGAAACTTGAATTTTGTTTGTTTCATTATTCGATTTTATCATGTTGATGCTCAGCTGTACGCCTGTACCTTTATTTATGGATTTTTATCGTGTTGTAATGTTTGTTGATTGTTGTTAAGTTGTTATTGAATATCTGTTGCATTCATAAAATGACTTCCTGAATAAAGTTTGCATATACAAGATTACAAGGTGGCATTTGTTTTGAATGTAAGTTGAAGGCTGCAATGTTCTGTTTGGATGAATTGTTTTGTTACTGTTGTGGTGATAGATATTGGCATTATTTTTTAAATCGATTTAGGTGAACAATCGATGAGCATTCTTCCCTATTTAAATTAATTGTATTAAGGCCTTTGTGTTGCTTGTTGTTAGGGCTCGGCTCGATTATAAACCGAGCTGGCTCGGCTCGATTATAAACCGAGCTGGCTCGGCTCGGCTCGGATTTGAAACCGAGCTGAAAATCTAAGCTCGGGCTCGGCTTGGTTTTAAACCGAGCTAGCTCGGCTCGGCTTGGTTTTAAACCGATCCTAGTAAACATTATGTGTACTTCGTAAGTGATATGAATATAGCTATGAAAATCAAAGGCAACATGATAGAAAAAATCAAAAAGCTATTTCCAACAAAGCAACATATCCATGACCTCCCAAGTCCCACCACCTTCTCTTTTACGATGGTGCAGGATGACTACCAGAACCATTGAACCAATCACACCACTCAAGTTCCCTCCATCGCCTTTGTTGGTGTTTGCATTAGTTTCTTTGTTATACGTTTAGAAACCTAAAATTTTCCATGGGTCGTGATTATAGAAATATATTTTGCATTAGTTTCTTTGTTATACGTTTAGAAGATTCAAGTTGCCAAATGATAACAAGTTACTATTAGACTAGTGGGTATGGTGATGGTCCTCCAAGGGAGGATGATCCGCCACGTAGGCGTCACGTCATAGTCCTCCCAAGGATGGTCCATCCCCAAAAGTAGAGGGTATAGGAGGATAGTCCTAGTCATAGTCCTCCCCACCACTTTTATGTTTTTTTTTTAATCTTCTACTTTTTTTTTAATCTTCTACCTTTTTTTAACATTTAACAAATAAACTAACCAAAAAATTATCATTAATATTAAGTGGAAGTGAAAATGGAATGGAAATTTTGGGGTTAAATAAACTAACCAAAAAATTATCATTAATATTAAGATTTATAAAAATTATGTGAGAGAGATGAAATTTTGAGGTTAAATTTGTGAATGGAAGTGAAAATGGAATGGAAATATATATATTTTAAAATTTTGACCGTTTGTTTGTATTTGTAAAATGGAAATTAAATTTTTTTTTAATAACGGTAACTTTTGGAGATGGGCCCCACTTTTTGGACCGTCGCAAACGGCGAGAAAAGGACGAAGAGGACGGGACGGCAGGGGGCGGTTTGGTGTAGCTCCCGTCGCCGGAGCAGGACGGGTGGGTCGACGGACCCATACCGTGTAGCCTTACAGCCGGCTATCTAGTTATGGTATGTCATTCAAAAAAATTGGAATGTTTAGTAAGCATCTAATGAACTTGCACCTTTGATACTTACGAAAAATTTAGTCATCTTCTTCTATTTAAATCACATCATAGACTCAAAGTAACAACGACTCTCTGCCATCTCTCTTGGATTCCTTTTCCTTTGGATTGATTGTTTTCTCATCAATAAATGTATCGTCTCTCTATACAAACAAATACGAAGGCATTAAGGCTGTGCGGTATGGGGTACGTCCCCATACGCATCGAGGACCGGCGCCGCCAACACACCATCCCCCCCCCCCGTCCCGTCTTCAACGTCGAGCACAAGACGTTGGAGCCAGTCCATGTGAAGACAAAAAAACGTGAGGACCGAGGCTCTTTTTGACCGTTAAATAAATTCAAAAAAAAAAAAAAAAAAACGGTCACCATCTACCAATATATAAAATTCAAACTTTTTTTCACCTCCATTCACCATTTTTAACTCCTTTTCTCATCTCTCTCCCTTTATTTTTTTATAAAACATCTTCCACTTTTATAAACTTATATTCTACCATGGATCCCTTCAACAACCCGAACAATCCGAACGTCCCCAACAACCCGAACAATCCCAACAACCCGACCCAACCGAATGTTTTCTCGGTTCCGGGATATTATCCGACGATCGAACCGAACCAATTCTCTCAACATTCGTCAAACGCCTTTGCCGCAATTCAACACTCACCGAACCAATTCTCTCAAAATCAAGCCCTTCAACAATTGATGATGCGGGGTGCTTTTAATCTCCAACCGAACCCGACGCAACCACTTCAACCCCAACCGGACCCGACGCAACCCGAACCCGACGAGGATGTGGAAGTTGTTCCCGAAACCCAACCGCAAAAAGAAAAAGACAAACGAAGAAAAGGCAAGCAAGTGGTGGGTGAGCAACCGTCCAAACCAAAGACGAAACCGTGGACGCCAATCGAAGAAGAAGCCTTAGCTAAGGCTTACATAGGCACGTCTACACACCCGACAAAAGGTTGGTAAAACTAACTTTTTTTTTAAGTTTATATTTTTTAGAATTAGTTTTTTATTTTTTGTAACATATTTTATAGGTAATAATCAAACGGGTGACGGGTTTTGGAATGCGGTTTTGGCGAAGTTCCTTGGGCTAATGGACCAAAGCCCGTATCGAGATATCGACTCGGTGTCATCAAAGTGACGAAAAATGAACGAGTTCGTCAATAAGTTTTGCGATAAATATAATAAAATATATTCAAGTGGGCGTCGTAGCGGCATGAGCGACGATGATGTGTTTAAAAAGACGTTGGAGATGTACAATGCGAACATTGGTAATACCTCGTTCGCACACGTTCGCGCGTGGGAAGTTTTGCGAACGCACAAAAAATGGGCGCCGATTCCCAACGAGGTGGAGATGGCGAAGCGGCAAAGGACATCGGAAGCGGGTAGTTTTAGCGTCGGTGGATCGGACGCGAGGTGTCACATAAACTTAAACAATGACGCCGAGTCCGACGAAGAAGAATACGCCGTGCATGAAGCGGAGCGTCCCACGGGTCGGGACAAATCGAAGAAGGAGCGGGTGAAGGAGAAAGAAAAGCAAAAGGTGGACCCAAAGATGGACGTGTTTATGACACAATTTAAAACGTACACCGAGGTCACGGCCCAAAAGGCGAAGGAGCGGGCCATCGAAGAAAAGTCTCGTGTGGCGGGAGAAAAGTTACGCAAAAAGGTCCGATTGTCCGATGAAAAGATTCAGCTCAAGGAATGAGAAATATTAACGATGGATGTCGATAATTATCCCGAGTCGAAACGTTCGACTTTGAAAAAACTACAAACCTACATCATGAAGAAGCATCAAATTATTTAAGTCTATGTTTTTCTTTAAGTTTATGTTTTTTTTAAGTCTATGTTTTTTTTTAAGTTTATGTTTTGCTTTTTTAAGTTTATGTAATGTTTTTTAATATTAATGAAAATATTTTGTTAAATGTTAAAAAAAAGTAGAAGATTAAAAAAATAAAAAATATAAAAGTGGTGGGGTAGGATCATATAGGACTATCCTCCCATTTCCACTAGTTTTGTGGGATGGACCATCATTGGGAGGACTATGATGTGGCGCCTACATGACGGATCATCCTACAAGGAATGATGAGCACCATACCATGTAGCCTAACAATCTTAATTAAAACAATAACCGAAAAGTTATAATAAAAAATCAAACAAATGAACTTAATGTAGCTGACTCTATGTAATTTATCAAAATTAAATGCAGAAAATGATTTTAATTTATCAAAAATAAACTTGTGAAGGAGCCCTCTGATGGTATATTACTATATTTGACCTTTTGTATTTCTAGGGTTTTTATTTTTAAGTCTTTATTTTCATATCGTGTTGTTTTTTTTATCCTTACGTATCTCTTTGTGTTTATGCATAAGTGCATAACTACTCTAGAGTGTTGAAAACCCAAGCCACTCAGAAAGTTTTTAAGTATAAATTAGAGAGAAAGATAGAGAGAGCCCATGAAGATAGTTTCATCTCGCTTTCGACAATGATCACTAGATAATCTCTTTTATGTAACACCAAAACTAACAAGACTAAAGAGTGAATGGGATTTCTTAATTACCGTTTTGTAGCACTATTTCCGATCCGCAGTGTTCTTGGAATGCCGATCAACCGTTCATGGAATGCCTGTTGATTTGGGAGCGATTGTAATGGAATGGCGATTAGGGTTAGGGATTGATTGTTTTGTTATTGCCTATGAAACCGATACCGACACAAAATGGATACTAATATGAAAATACCAAAATGAAACCAGTACCGACACCAGTATTTACTGAAAATAAGAAATTTAATAGTGGTACAGATTTTGTTGAGGCGGTACAACACCGGTACGGTATCCATGATCGGGGAAAATTTCTCATCCCTAAGTTGCACCAACTAGGGTTGTAAACGAACCGAATGGTCAGCAAACAGTTCGTGAACCGTTTTGCGGGAAGTTCATTTATGTCCGTTCGTTTGTTAAATGAACGAACACGAAAAAGAAATTCCGTTCGTTAAGCTAAATGAACAAACATGAACAGATGATGTGTCCGTTCGTTTAGGTTCCGTATTGTGTTCATTTATGTTCACTCGTTTATGTTTGTTTTCTTAAATGTTTTTATATGTTATATTTTTATTTTATTGGTATTATTTTTTTTAAATTGAAACCCTAGTTTTACTTTAAGCCCCCGCAAACATCCCTCATTTGATTATTTCAATTTAAGTTTGTGTTAAAACTTGAAAACTTCTTTGTCTTTGTGTTAGTTATATTTATGACAATTATGTCAACTACGTTTCGATAATTATGTTAAGTATTTGTTTATTTTGGGTGGATTCTTTGTAATGTTTGTGATGAGTATATTCTAAAATGAATATATGTTCGTTTGTATGTGTTTGTGGTCATGAACGTTCGTTTGTGTTCATGTATATTGATGTGCTTAAAATACAACATATAAATTATATAAAATACGGCGTAAAATCAACCCCTTTTTAGTACTAATGTTGGAAAAAACTTATTTTCTATTCCTTTTTAATTTTCAGGGTTAAAAGAGTTTAAATGTGCAAAAGGAGCAAAAAGACAACAAAAACCAACATAAATACAAGGAGGAATTAATGCAACTCGCCAAGCCCCGATTCACATCAAAACCGCCAAATAGCAAGATCAAAAGACTTGACACGGGGTCGTA
The DNA here is from genome assembly GCA_030545235.1 of Helianthus tuberosus. Classification (NCBI taxonomy): domain Eukaryota; kingdom Viridiplantae; phylum Streptophyta; class Magnoliopsida; order Asterales; family Asteraceae; genus Helianthus; species Helianthus tuberosus. The sequence goes on along the minus strand of CM060417.1, from coordinate 77,789,885 downwards.
TCCATCATACACGGGCCGTGCCCAGAGGTGGATGCTGTGCAGAAGAAAAGACAACAGTGAAGGACAAAACTGGCAGCCGACACAGGGCCGTGCCAAGCCAACACGGGGCGTGGTCAACTCAAATATTTTCAGAATCTGCGATAGTACAGCAAGTACTTTGGCCACGGGCCATGCCATTGACACATGGGGCCATGTTAGTACAAGATCCGACAAGCAGTTAATGAGGAAGAGAGAGAGAGATGGCCACGGGGCCGTGCCAGCCGGGCACGGGCCGTGCTGAAGCTTCTGAAGACAACTATAAATAGAAGTGATTGGTTCCACTTCAAACCATCCCTTAACAACCACTTCTCTCTCACTTGCCACCACTCCACAACCACTACAACACCATCATCCACCACCATCATCCATTTTCCATCCTTTAGAGTGTGTGTAGCTTCGGGATTCAAGATTGATCGTAAGAATCTTTGTCAAACAAACGCCATGCTTGGCTAAATTCTTACATCACTTGGTGAAGACATATCTTTTATGCATTTTCTTTTATGATTTCTATTCTTTGGCAACTTTTTAATTGAGTATGTATTAATGACTTTAATAAATAGTTTTTTATATTGAAGGCGAATCTACTTAACCATTCTTCATATGTCGTTTATTCACATATTCGTGTCTTTACGGTCTATATAAAGCACGTTAACTACTTGGAAGGGGGTTAGAAGGGTGGTTGGGTAATTCTATGTCTCGTTCAGTGTATAGATCCTACGGGAACCTGGTTCAAGTTTGGTACTACTCCATGGATTGGCCGGGAATGACTGGCCCGACTGAGAGTAAGAAACCGCTTGAACCCCTTATTTACAAACTACTATTAAAACTTTAAACCAACCCCTTGAGTACTGTATCTCTGCTGACTCAGATCAACGGGTTGAGGGTGACCGCTGCCTGGAAGGGGGTCCACCACATTTTGCATTAATAACTTACTTAATTATCTTTCAATATTCCGACCTAGTGGGATTGTATCCTTGCTGACTCAAACCACTAGGTTGAGGGTAACGTCGCCTTCAAAAGAGGGGCCTACTAGTATAACTAAGATAATCTCTTAAAATGCCCAAAGTGCGGAAATCATCAAAAGGGTACATGAAAGATAAGTCGAATCCAAGTGATTCTTTCTTGTCTATCTATTTTTTTTTTATTTTTTTTTCTGTTTTTACCTTTTTATTAGTTTAAAAATCTTTTCTCAAAGTTTAGTTCGATTAGACGTTGACGACAAGCCGGTATTAAAAACTCTTGTGTCCTTGGACGACCTCGGTATCTTGCCATCACTATACTACGCCCGTGATGGGTGCACTTGCCCTAACGTGTGTAGAGTGATAGTAAAATATCGTGTTTTATAAATTTAAAACTTGAAATCGGCGAGTTCAAAAAGAGCTAAAAATATAACTAAAAATACACTCACACCGACACACGTCAAGTTTTTTGCATCGTTGCCGGGGACACAAGAATTTTAAGATAGCTTAAAATTAACGGCCTAATCATTTTCTATTCTTTTCTTTTTATTTTTCCTCTTTTGCCCTAAAAATTCTGCTTTCTGCAGATTTAACACGGGGCCGTGTGGGATTAACACGGGCCGTGTTAAATCTGCAGTATCTGGGAGAAAATGTTTTCTTATTGCTGGAACTTAGACACGGGGCCGTGTTACAGGAGCACGGGGCCATGTCGAACTTCCAGTATCTGGGAACTTGAAAACAGAAAGTTTTCATGGACAGCACGGGTCGTGCCAGCCATAGCACGGGGCCGTGTTAATCTTCCGATCAGGCTTTCTTTTTGTCTTTGTTCACAGAAAATCACACAATTCTGTATAATTCGTAGGAATACAGTTTGGTGCATGACCTCCACCTATGATAAAGACATAAAAGTATCGCTTGATGAACCTGAGCGCTTTTTAAGAAAAAGACTTAAAGCTAAAAACCAAAAAAAACCTCAAACCAAAACCCCCCAATGGCGGATCAACACACTCTCATGGATTACCTACGGCCTACGGTCGGTAATCTTGGAGCCGCTATTAACCCTCCTAATGTCGATGTTAATAACTTTGAGTTTCGACCACACCTTATCCAAATGTTCCAAAATTCCGCCACCTTCCATGGCCTGGCCAATAAAGATCCCTATTTATATATTACCAACTTTTTGAAAATATGTAACACCTTCCGGATCAACGGAGCCTTTAGCAATGTCGTTCGGCTCCATATGTTCCTCTTTTCCCTCAAAGACCGAGCGAAAACTTAGTTAAACACCCTCCTAAGTGGGTCCGTACACACTTGAGATGAACTTGCCCAAAAATTTCTCTACAAATATTTCCATCCCGCTAAAACCGCAAAACTCATGACTGATATTAACACCTACTCTCAAGAAGACGGGGAATCCTTGTACGAGACATGGGAAAGGTTCAAGGAGCTATTAAGGAAGTGCCAACATCACGGTCTTGAACGTTGGCAACAAGTGTCCACCTTTTACAACGGACTCTTGCCGCACACAAGGCAAATCCTTAATTCCGGTTCCGGGAAACTCCTTGGGAATCGGCGATCCGAGGAGATTTATAATCAAATTGAAGAACCTGCTCAAAACAGTTTTCAATAGCACACTTCTAAGGGCTCAAAATCTATAGCCCCGAGCGCCCACAAAGTGGATGAATCCACTTCTTTGCAAGCCCAAATCGAAGCCTTAACTAATAAAATAAAGAAACTTGAATTGAACAAAACGGTTTCGGTTATGACTTGCAAAAGATGCGGCGGCCCCCACGAAAACTAGAGCTGTATGAAAGATATAAAAAATCAAACAGAAGTGGTAAATTACCTAAATAACAAGCCACGACCACCGAGAGTTCAAAGTAACACATTCACTCCCGAGTGGCATAATCATCCCAACTTTAGCTGGAGGGAATCGGGGGGTAATAACCAACAAAATCAAAGTCAACGATCTAACTTTCAACACCAACCACAAATGGGCAACAAAGTTTTCAACCACAACTACAAGGAGGAAGAGAAAGGCTTGAGGATATCATCACTCTCCTCTTCTCCGAATCCAATAAAAGATATTCGGAAAGGTTCTCACAAACTTAAGCAGAAATTAGAAATCAAAGGGCTAGTATCCAAAATATGGAAAAACAATTTAGTCAAATATCCCAACATTTCGCCGAAATACCACAAGTAGCCTTACCGAGTAACACCGAAACAAACCCGAAAGCCCAAGTAAATGTAATCAACTTAAGAAGCCGGAAGGTAGGACTCGAGAGTGAGCCAACACCACAATAACCCGACCCAATCCTCACTAAAACATCCACCGACATTAACAAAAAAAAAATACTCAACCCCAAAATACCGACACAGCCAAACCACCCCCGGTCCCTTACCCCGGTCGTTTACTTCAGCAAAAGACCGACGAACAATTCACTAAGTTTGTGAGCTTGCTTAAACAACTTCACATCAATATTCCTTTTGTGGAAGTTCTCACTCAAATGCCAAAGTATTCAAAGTTCATGAGAGACTTCCTCACTCACAACAGAAATATTGAAACCATTCAACAAGTCACCCTTAGTGAAGAATACTTAGCGGCACTCCTCAACAAGCTCCCCCAAAAGAAGATTGATACCGGAAGCTTCACCATTCCTTGCTCTATTGGCGGATCGCCAATAAGCAATGCACTAGCCGACTTGGGGGCTAGCATTAATTTAATGTCGGCATCTATGTTCAACCGACTAGGATTGGGAAAACCACGTCCTACAAAGATGCGCATACAACTTGCGGATAGGTCGGTAAAATACCATCAAGGAGTCATAGAAAACTTATTGGTAAAGGTTTGAGAATTTGTTTTTTCGGCCGACTTTGTTATCCTAGACATGGAAGAAGACACCAAAATCCCGCTCATAATAGAACGACCCTTCCTTACCACCGCGCGAGCTATGGTGGACATGAGTGACGGAAAGCTAACGTTGAGGGTTGGTGAAAAAGAGATCAAGTTTGAAGTCGGGCAACGAGCGAAGGATGATCTGGTCAAATACCTTAACGCGATTGACTCAAGCTTAGAAGATGCATTGCAACGGTACAACTCGGGGTGTGAGTCATCCCACGCGGGTAACATTTGATTGGCTTTGGGTCTAGCCAAGGACCATTATAAACGTAGCGCACCATAGATGCATTCCATGGACTATCCATTAGTTTAGTAGTTTAATCTTAGTTTAATTTTAGTTTAATCTTAGTTTAATATGTAGCTTAATATTTTCTTTTGAGTATTTAGCTTTGTAGGAGTAAGGCACGCTCAACAGAGGAAGATGGATGATGAAAAATGGAACCCATGCACGTAAATCAGAGTCCTCCCGACTCATAAAATGCAGAACAGTTGCTGCAGCACGGGGCCGTGCTCACCCAGCACACCCTCGTGCCCAACTTACTGTTGTCAAATATTTTTTGTCCAGAAGGTGGCACGGGTCGTGCTCACCCGGCACGCCCCCGTGGCCACCCCACTGTAAGTTTTATGATTTCATTTTTGTCACTGGCACTTTGGACACGGGGCCGTGTCCCCAAAGCACGCCCCGTGCTGCAAGTGACAGTAACAAATTTTTTTTGCTATTTTCATAATTTTTACACATTTTACCAAAATAAATCCTATTTGAGACACATCGAGGACAATGTGTAATTTAAGTGTGGTGGGGAGGATAATAAAACCTTGAATCGTTTGTCCTAAATCAAGCCTTACACAAAACTCGCCTTGGAACCGCTAATCACTCCAAACTTTTTCAAAATTTTCTTTTATTTTTTTTACTTATCTTGGTTTAGCTGGGTAAAGCAAGTTCTAAAAAAATATGTTTTTACGAATTTACAATTGATAGCGTCGTGATAAAAAGAATAAATTTAGAAAAAGTTACGAAAACGGGCATGACAAATCTTTGAAAAATTTGATTATATATACATTTTTACACTACAACCATTTTCTCACAAAAGTGAGTTTTGAGCCATTACCGAGCATACAAAAATACATCTATACTAATTGCTCAAATTTTCGTTTTTTGTGTGAATAGCCCATTTGGTTCTCACGAATCTAGAACTTGACAATACGATGCGTTCTAAGTCCTTACCTACAAATATTCAAGTAAGTAAATGATAGAGGCATTAGGAACAACCCATTTTTCAAAAACAAACCTTTATTTTTCTTTGCTTTATCCAAAAACATCCCCCTAGTTAAACCATTTGAACCTTAAAACCTTTTCGTTTCCAAACCCACAAAAACAAACCTTTTCCTTTTTCATCCTTCATTTTTGTAAACTCATCGGTTATGAAATTACGATTACGGCGCAGTTTCAACTTTGGCAGTAAAATAAAAATTAGAAAAAGGCTCAACCTATTCAGACACCTTATCTGCCTATTTAGACACCCTTTGCCTCGTATAGGCCTCGTATAGGCGCCTCGTATAGGCCTATACCCCCGTATAGGCCTATACTGGGCGTATAGGCCTATACTGGGCGTATAGGGCCCCTCGTATAGGTATCATATATGACCATTTGCCCCTTATATACCTCGTATAGGCCTATACTGGGCGTATATAAGGTTTTTTTTTTTAACAAACATTTTATACAATATTAATCGTTTTAGCAAACTTTTATACAAAAACAAGTTTTTTATTTTAAATAATTAATATTAGGACCCCTCATTGGTGTTTTTTTGAGTTGAAAAATGGTTGTTTTGGTAGGGTAATTTGATTGTTTTTGGTGGGTGATGTTTTTTCGACATTGTTATTAACATATAGTGTAGTATAGGTCTCGTATAGGTCCCTTATAGGTCTTGTATAGGCATTGTATGGGCCTATGGATGTAGTATTGTATCCTATAGTATCGTGTTGTATCGCATCGTATCGTATAGTGTAGTATAAGTCTCGTATAGGTCTTGTATAAGCCTATCGTGTTGTATCGTATCGTATAGTATAAGTCTTGTATAGGCATCGTATAACTAATATTAGTGTTATTATAATTAATATGAGTTTTTTATAATTAATATTAGTGTTATTGATATTAATATGAGTTTTTTATAGTTAATATTAGTGTTATTGATATTTAAAAAGAGAAAACAAAAAAAATAAAAATAGACGCCCAGTATAGGGCTATACTGGGCGTCTATGTGGACCAAAAGACCATTATACCCCTGAATTAGGCCCATACTGGGGGCCAAACAGGGTTATAATGGTCTTTTGGACCCCTCGTATAGCCCTAGTATAGCCCTATACTGGGCGTCTATTTTTATTTTTTTTGTTTTCTCTTTTTAAATATTAAAAAAAGAAAACAAAAAAAAAATAAAAATAGACGCCCAGTATAGGGCTATACTAGGGCTATACGAGGGGTCTAAAAGACCATTATAGCCCTGTTTTGCCCCCAGTATAGGCCTAATTCAGGGCTATAATGGTATTTTGGTCCACATAGACGCCCAGTATAGCCCTATACTGGCCCTATACTGGGCGTATATTTTTTTTCTCTTTTTAAATATCAATGACACTAATATTAACTATAAAAACTCATATTAATATCAATAACACTAATATTAATTATAAAAAAACTCATATTAATTATAATAACACTAATATTAATTATACGAGACCTATACGAGACTTATACTATACGATACGATACAACACGATAGGCCTATACAAGACCTATACGAGACTTATACTACACTATACGATACGATGCGATACAACACGATACTATAGGATACGATACTACATCCATAGGCCCATACAATGCCTATACGAGACCTCTACGAGACTTATACTACACTATACTATACGATACAATACAATACGATACGAAACTATATGATAAGATACAACACTCGTATAGGCATGTAGGTGTAGTATATGTCTCGTATAGGCCTATAGGCGTATACAAGACCTATATGGGACCTATACGAGACTTATACTATACACTGTACGATACAATACAATACGATACCATACTATACGATACAATACGATACAATACAATACTATCGTATCATATAGTGTAGTATAGGTCCCTTATAGGTCTTGTATAGGCCTATCGACGTACACGGGTGTTGTATCTTATCATATAGTCTCGTATCGTATTGTATCGTATCGTATAGTATAGTGTAGTATAAGTCTCGTATAGGCATTGTATGGGCCTATGGATATAGTATCGTATCCTATAGTATCGTGTTGTATCGCATCGTATCGTATCGTATAGTGTAGTATAAGTCTCGTATAGGTCTTGTATAGGCCTATCGTGTTGTATCGTATCGTATAGTATAGGCATCGTATAACTAATATTAGTGTTTTTATAATTAATATGAGTTTTTTATAATTAATATTAGTGTTATTGATATTAATATGAGTTTTTTATAGTTAATATTAGTGTTATTGATATTTAAAAAGAGAAAAAAAAATAGACGCCCAGTATAGGGCTATACTGGGCGTCTATGTGGAATAAAGACCATTATACCCCTGAATTAGGCCTATACTGGGGGCAAAACAGGGCTATAATGGTCTTTTGGACACCAGTATACGCCCAGTATAGGTCTATACTGGGCCTATACGAGGGGTCCAAAAGACCATTATAGCCCTGTTTTGCCCCTAGTATAGGCCTAACTCATGGGTAAAATGGTAATTTGAATTATATACATACGCCTCATATAGGCCTATACTAGGCATATATGAGAGGCAAAAAAGACCAATTTACCCCCAGTATAGGCCTAAATCAGGGGTTAAATGGTCTTTTTTCGCCTAGACGCCCAGTATAGGCCTATACGAGGCAAATAAGACAAAATATGACATAATCAGAGATTCTCTTGGAAATTGAAAAAGGTAATACGCCTCGTATAGGTCTATACAAGGCGTCTTGAAGGGTGTGGAAATAGGGAGTTGGGTGTGTGAATATGTAGACCCTAGAAAAATCAGAAAAATAGGTCAGAGTATTTTTTGCTAAGCCACAAAGCAATGGAAAAACCGATATTTTACACTTTTTGTCCTTTTCCAATAAAACATACCAAACCCAAACCACCATCTACACTTTAAAGCCCTTTTGATATTTATAAGGATTTAACGTTAGAAGGAGGAGATTTGATCAATTGTCAAGCCTATGGTAGGAGTAAGTTCCAAAAACGGGCACGAGTGTTTTCACTTAATACATCATCGGCCGAGTGTTGAGTAACCACTTGTGAGGTGTGTAAATTTGTATATAACTAAATTGAATTTTATAAAAGACATGTTTTGCCCAAAGTAAATAATTTTTCTTAACTAGTGTTTTAAATAAATCATGGTGAATAAGATTGTAAATAAAATAAAACCAAAATAAATTTGAAACTTGGATTCCCGACACTCTAAAGATAGGACAAAAACCTTCTCTTCTACCTATTCCGTTTGGTAGAAGAGAAGGTTTTTGTCTTATAAATTTATCGTGTTTTATAAATTTAAAACTTCAAATCGACGAGTTAAAAAAGAGCTAAAAATATAACTAAAAATACACTTACACCGACACACATCATATGTTCCTGAACATTTGTTTGTGTTCTTTTGTTCATTTACATACGGTAAATGTTTGTAAACAATTCATGAACAGTTAATGAATATATTAATTCCTTAATAAACAAACACAAACAAAATCTTATTCATGTTCATTTGGTTCATTTGCATAACTAACAACTATCACAACACACAAAACTTGCCATGGATACTACTTTTATAATCCATGGATATTCAGTTTGGTGGGCGATTAAAAGAGAATAAGAAGGATGCCAGGGCAATGATATCAAAGCACGTTCTCTGTTTCATTGTTGTTGGCTAGTTGAACACGTAATACAAAATCCAAAAAAAAAAAAAAAATGATATGAGAAAAATTTTCTTCATTCGTTCACACTATAGAGTATAAATGGTTCAACAAAAATATGTTATTGTGGCCTCAATGTTAATTATCGCTTTCGGTCCCAAAATATGTGACATATCTTAGGACAAAAAGAAGATATTATTGATACGTCAAAGAATGGAAGTTTAGTAATATGAAAAGAATAGAATGAGGTAGTGGTGGAGTGGTTGGGGAAAGACTTGGTGTTAATTGTGACCGAGGTTCGACTCTCACTCTTCCATTATTTTCTGCGGCATCCAAGTGAAGGACGAATACGGGTGGCGCCGGTTCTTCTTGAATGAGAGGCGAGGTTTTACCGATTATTCCACTGCCGTGTCTTCGGGCGGTGGAGGTTGGGTTTCCGCGCATCTGGGAGAGCCAAGCAATGGCGTAGCTTTAAAGGGTCCGGGGGGTGCACCCGCTCCCCGAATGTTTTGTTAGAACTGTAATATTTCCGTTTTTTCATCCGAAAATTTTATAGTTATATAGGTCTACACCCCCCCCCCCTCCCCCCCAATTATTTTGCCTAAAATTCCACTGCTCCTACCAAGTTTATTGTGAAAAATAATTATACATATTTTTGTATTGAGTTAAAAAAAATTGTGAACGGGCTAAACTTTAAGTAAATTTTGTTACTACTTTATATATAAATCAAAGTTGAGAATTCTTTTCTATCTTAAAGGTCTTAAAGTTACTTACCATTATTTTAAAGATCGTTGGGCTGAGTTGTAATTTTTCGTCCAGGTACTTAACATTTATCTCGCATCATTATAAATATTTGGTCTTTATTTTTGTTAAACAATATATAACATTTTTTATGAGTAAAAGCGTCTCATTTGAATGAATGAATATTATGTCTTTTTATTTGGAGTTATTATTATTTGATCGGACCCGAATCGAATATCGGACCTGAATCGAATATCGGACCCGAACATATAACCCGAAATGTAGCGATAGGAAAAAAAAATTTGGTCCCATGACTTTCCACCCCCCGCAACTTTTGGTCAATCTCCGCCACTAGAGCCAAGGGGCTGGCGGCGGTCGAGTAGTCGATCTTGACCATAGCGCCAGGTGTCACGGTGTTTGACACGTCGTTCCTTAGCGTTAAAAAAAGTAATATGAAAAGACAGACTAGCTCTTTTCTATCTTTGTAGTTTACTTCATTCGGTGTCGTTATCTGAACGAAAGGACAAGTGGATATGGATGGGGGTTGGGGCGGATGGGTATTCGGTTGGGTCAGTTAAACGGATGTTGGAGTTGAGCTCTGATTTTAGCTCTCGTTATGTCGTGGATTGGTGTAAATGGTTGCCTAAGAAATGCAATTTGTTTGCGTGGAGAGCTGAATTGGATAGGATTCCGACTAGGGCGACGCTTCAAAGGAGGAATATTTTGGTTGGAGATAACAGTTGTCCTTTATGTAATATGGGGACTGAGTCGGTTGAGCACTTGTTTACATCTTGTTGGGTTTCGTCGGTAATATGACAGAGAATTCAAGCTTGGTGCAAGACGCCAAATTTTGTATTTTTCTCGTTTCGGGATGTCTTGGAGGCGAAGAGATGGTGTGGGCTAGTCGGGCAGAAGAAGGAGGTTTTCTATGGTATCGTCATTCTTGCGTGTTGGAGTATTTGGAAAGCTATGAATGATTTGGTGTTTTCGGGAAAGTATGTGAATATTAATAATATTTTTAGCGAGATTAGATCTTTAGGTTTTGTTTGGTATAAAAATAGATCGAAGGATAAGAATGTTTCATGGGAGTCGTGGTGTAATTTTGTGAATATGTAATTGGGGTTGGCCGCTCGGTTTCGAGTTGGTGCCGTTTTTTAATGAAGTTTTCTTTAAAATAAAATTATATTGTCTAAAATTAGAAAAACCTAAAAATACATTATTCTTGTATGTTTGTTATGCGAAACAAAATATCAATTATATTCATATATTGTCTAAAATTAGAAATACCTAAAAAAACATTATTCTTGTATGTTTGTTATGCGAAACAAAATATCAATTATATTCATAGAAAACCTTCATTTGAAATCTCTTATACCATACATCATCATCTACAATCCTATACAAATATAAGATATCAATTGTATTTATTGCCGTTCAAAAAAAAAAAAAAAGAACTGTATTTATATAGTTCACGATTTTATTTTTATTTTTATTTTATTTTTTTTGTATTTTCAATACATACAATTTCAAGATGATGACGTCATCAGGTAATAGGTCCGCCACCCAATTGGGTGAAATGGGCGGCAGACTCAACAGTGCCAGACACCTGCCTGGCACTCCCTTATTGGCCAAGGAAATTTACGATTTTGTCCAGTCTTAAAATTACGACTTTGTCATCAGTATAAAATTATGTTTTTGCCCCCACTTAAAAATAAATTTGCGCTTTTACTCTTAGCTAAAAATTTCGATTTCGCCCTCGGTTAAAAATTACGATTTTGCCCCGTTTAATTTTACACTTTTGTCATTAGTTTTTTCCCTTAAAATTACGATTTTGCCATCAGTTCAAAATTATGTTCTTACCCCCACTTAAAAAAATTTTCCCTTTTACTCCCAGCTAAAAATTTTGATTTTGCCCTCGGTTCAAAATTACGATTTTGCACCGTATAAATTTATAGTTTTACCATTAGTTTTTTTTTCTCACAGCCAAGTTACGATTTTACCCGCAACTTAACTTTACATTTTCCAAATCGTTTTTGTTTGTTTTCCTCGTGACATTACAATTTTGTCCCCAGTGTAAAATTACAGTCGTGCCGGCAACTTCCTGGCACTCCCCCGTTGGTCCATTTAGTTTACAATTTATCCCCGAATTAAATTTATGATTTGACCCTGAGTTAAAAATTACATTTTTTCCCATCGTTTTAGTTTTTTTTACCAAAACTATAAAGGTTTTTTTGTTTTAATTGGTTTACTACGGTCTTATCATCGTTTTTGTTTTTTTTTCCTAGAAAAATTATAGTAGTCTTTTTTTAATTGGTTGAGAATTATTCGGCTCTCGCCCCACAACGCGGGCAGGGCATCTACTAGTTTTCTATGTTTATCATTTATTCAAAAGTCAAACATTTCTTCCTAAAAGTAGCCAATACTTCTACATAAAGTTACCAGTAAATAAATATTAAATAAAATCCAACCATTCCCACTAAACACTCCCCATGTTCTTCTTCTTCTTCTTCTTCTTCTTCAGTTCATTTCATTCCAACTCTTTGACACCATTCCATGGAGATCTACACTCTCTCTCTCCTCTTCCTCTCTCTCATACTTCCATCACAAGCATGCCATCACATTGACCATCAATCACTACTTGACTTCAAACACAAAATCACATTTGACCCATCAAACCTCCTTCAATCATGGACACCTCAAACTGATTGCTGCAAATCATGGAATGGCATTGCTTGCAACTCCGCCGGTAGAGTCATCAATCTAACCCGCTCCGGTCTCCTTTCCGGCGACGACTTCATCCTTGACACCTCCATGTCCGGTACTCTCTCTCCTTCTCTCTCTAACCTCACATTTCTCCAACTTCTTGACCTCAGTAACCTTAAAGATTTATCCGGTCCGATCCCGCCTCAGTTTGGAAAACTTTCACGTCTTACCCATTTGTTTCTTGATTCCAATAAGTTTTCCGGTTCAATTCCGGTCACTTTCCGATCACTTTCGCGGTTAGAAAAGCTTTATCTTAGTAATAATATGTTCAATGGGGAGATCCCATCGGTGGTTTTCAAATCTTTTAAATCTTTATCAGAGATCGGTCTTTCCGGTAACCAGTTTTCCGGCGATATTCCGGCGTCGATTGGGGAGATGATTTCGATTACGAAACTTGATTTTCATGAGAATAACTTAACCGGAGTGATACCGGATACTATTGGAAGGTTGAAGAATGTTAAGTTTCTTGACTTGTCGGAAAATCAGATCACCGGAAGTATACCGGAATCTTTGGGATCGTTGTCGGAATTGCAGCTTTTGTACCTTAATCAAAACCAACTTTCCGGCGCCATTCCGGGTTCGATCGGGGGCTTGGATTCCATACAATTCTTTCGTTTGTCGGAAAATAAGTTGACCGGAGTTATACCGACGTCCATCGGAAAGCTTCCGAAGATTCAACGATTGATATTTGAAAATAATATGCTCACCGGACGACTTCCGGCGACCATCGGTCATTTGGTTACTCTCACCGATATATACTTCTCTGGTAACCAATTCACCGGAAGTGTTCCGGCAAGTTTTGGTAACTTACAGAATCTTCAAACACTCGATTTATCGAGAAACAAATTGTCTAGACGGATACCGTCTAAAAGGGCAAACCCGGTGCATGAGACTACAACATGTGTGGGGTTAAGGGCATGTCAAGCCAACTTGGGCCTGAAGGGCGCACCCGGCCCAATACCTTCTGAACTTGCTAAATTGCAAAATTTACAAACTCTTGATTTGTCATTTAATCCTTTAAACCTAACCACATTACCCAATTGGTTTTCTAAACTGAAACTCTTTCGGCTAAAGATGGCGAAAACCGGACTCCGAGGGCGGCTTCCGGGATTTCTCTCGTTGTCGTCAACGATATCCGAATTAGATCTATCGAGCAATGCACTAACCGGTGAATTACCACATTGGATCGGGAACATGACGAATCTTTCATTACTAAACTTATCAAACAACCGATTTAGGAACCAGATCCTGCCGGAATTCAAGAACCTTTCGCTACTAATGGACCTTGATCTCCATTCCAACAACCTCTCCGGTGACATAAACACGATTTTCAAGAAAAATGTAGAAGGCCCACTTGGTCATTACAACTCAATTGATGTATCATATAACTCTTTTTCGGGGCCCATACACATTGGCGACGAGCCCGCGATGGATTCGATTGTTTCTTTGGTGTTATCGCACAATCCGATTGGCGGGATCATACCAGAAACATTGAGCAATGGCAATGGATTGGTGAAAATCTTGATTTCTAACAATAATTTCATTGGCAAGATACCTAAGGAGTTGTTGAATTTGAAGAATTTGAAGGAATTTGATGTGTCTAGAAATAGACTAATTGGGGAAATTCCCAAACATAATGTTAGTATTCCTGCTTCTGCATTTTTGGGTAATCCTGGATTGTGTGGGACCCCACTTCCGCCATGTAAGCAATCTTTTTGACAGCGTGTCATTTTGTTGTAATTTTTTTGTTTTCAAAAATTGTTGTGAAGGAAAATGAAAATATTCTGGTATTATTATTCTTTATTGTCATGGTCTTATCTAAAGGGCAAAAATAGACCGGGTGGGCCGGTTTAGATAAGGTTTCAATATTGTGTAAAAGTAGAGGGGAGGTTGTATTTATTTTAGACAAAAATAGATGAAGTATTTTCGTTTTTATTTTAAACAATTTTTTTTTTGTGTAAAAATGTGTATACACATGTGAACATATATAAATAACCTTACATGAGATGATGAATAGAAAAAACAACCACCCATGATTTTACAGGTCATATAATCAGTAGCGGATCCAGAAATTTTTTCCAAGGGGTTCACTTTTTTAAATGATCTAATACCATATGTCCGAACATAAAAAATTCGGGTCGATTCGACGGTTCAGGTCAAGTAAGGTTTATCACGTAATAAAAATACGATACAAAATAATGGAAAAAACATCATCATGATAAATTTACAAACAAGTAACATAAATAAGATGGTTTTTACGAATTAAAAAAAATCCCATAACAATGTGACTACAGCACCAGTTATGGTTTAAGTCTTAGTTATCAATTTGATAGCCTCTTTTAATATTGTGGAATGTATAGAACATTGAGTTTATAAAAAGTTAAAAAAGAACCAGCTTTAAAGGGGATGGCATACCAAAATGGGAGAATGAGAAGAATATCTCGGCCAAAATTCTTGTTTTTTTTACATCCCAAGAAACATAATGTAGTTACCCAGTCAAGTCTGTTAGTATTTTAAGAAATTTCTTCGATTTTTCTTTTAACATTATAATTGTATCACTCCAATAAGGGAAACAATCCAATCAAATTGTTTGCTGGTGTTAATAAAGCTTGTTCTTGTTTCTCTCTGGGCGTTAAAATTTTTACCCGTTTTGAACCTCAAATGAAATTGCAGCAGTTCTTTTCTGTTTTAGATTTATAAATTTTTATAATCTAAACTCCATCATAGTTTAACGAACATGAATTAAAAAAGAAAGAAGCTTACTTTACTACCATTGAAATCAACAATATGGGGTTTAAACGAACCTTAAGGGCTGAAGAGAGTGACTAAGGGAAGGCGAAGGGGCTGCATGACTGAGTCGTGGAGGCTGGAGTGGCTCCGCAGACGCCGTGTGGTGGGCTGGTGGCTGGAGAGTGGAGACATCAGGCATGTTTGTGTTTGGGTTTGAGAATAAACAACAAGAAAGGGGGAAGGGCAGCAAGTAAACCCTAATTCTAATTCGATTTTGAGTTAAAATTTGAAAGATAAGGAAAACGCTAAAAAACAAGGAAAAAGGGGGCTGGACCTAACTCGAACACGAGTCCTCAGTATAATTAGCGCACATACTTACCAACAGGCCAGATTATCAATTTGTTTACAAGGTTCCCTTACAAAATATTAACAGGTTCCTTCAGAATTTTCTATAGATCTTAACACTATTAATTGTAAACCGAACAGGTTCCTAGGAACCTCCTAAATAGCTCTAAATCCTCCCATGCATATAATCATGGTGTATGACTAAGAAATCTATACCAACTCCAAACGTGTCATAAGCCTTATTCAACCAAATAACATGGATGGATAAAAAACAAAAATCCTATATTTTTGGTCTTAAAGGCTCACTTAACTCCTATCCTTTCTTCAGTTCCTACATATCGTTCTTCTTAGTGGATTGAATTTCTTGATCCATGAAATTTTCTCCATTTATCATCTATTACGGCTTATATAAACATATAGGATTTTCTTAGTGAAGAGAACTAGATATGTCAGGTTAGATCGTTTCTCATCCATTGTATCTTGCCCACGTTCATAGTTACTCATCTAGAGCGGTTGCCCCCAAAATCGCACTTTGTGTGACATGCCAGACAGTGGCGAAGCTTGAGATTTCCAACCGGGGGGAGGGGGGGTCGAAAACGTATATACCCAAAAATTTTATAGAACCAGGGGGTCGAAAACGTATAAATCCAAAAATTTCTATACGAAAACCACATATATTACACTACTGAGCGAAAAGTTCGGGGGTCGGGCGCCTCACGGCCCCTTCTAACCTGCGCCAATGATGCCAGGTTCTTCATTGACTACAGTTCTTCCATCTTCATTTCTGGTGACTTCAAACACATATGCTTCACCCCATCGCTTACGACTTCAGTTTCTTTATCCGACTCCACTCAAGATAATGCTCTATGGGGTGTTTGGGATTGTTTATGAAAATCAACTTATTGACTTTTGCACCTCCTTATCTCCTTTTTAAAAAAGTCACTATCTCGTAACTTTTCCGTTTCTCTTTTTCAAAGCCTAAAACCTCCTTTTCAACCCATTACCCAAACATCATCGTCAGTCGATCGCTATATCTCGACTCATAGTTATCCTATTTGAAAGAGTGCCAAACAACCGATAAACCTTGGATACGTCACATAACCCCAACGCTATGCTTTTGAGACATTTTGCATTGATTTTTACTTGTTTGTTGTTAGATCCATGAACGTGAGAGATGCTATTAAATACTCAAAATTTATCCATCAATGGTTGATGGTTACTGACAAGCTGTCAACAACATTATAGCGTAAAATGCTAAAATGTTCCGTGAGTTTTGATCACTTTTGCCAATTCAGTCTAAAAATGAAACTTTTTGTATCTGTGTCCATGAGGTTTCATTTTTGTTGCTAGTTTAATCCAATTAGCAAACTAGGTCAGATATTTTCTGTTAACGTATCTTTTTTTTTTGTCATTTTCCTCATTTAATTAAAATATATTATTACATAAAATAAGGATTATACCCATCATTTAAATGAGGAAAACGTCAAAATTGGAAGAAGTTAACTGAAAATTGTAAAGCAGTTTGCCAATTTGATGAAAATGACAATAAAAATGAAACCTCAACGACCTAGATACAAAAGGTTTCAGTTTTGGACTAAAGTGACAAAAATTACCTAAACTCAGAGACCACTTTGACATTTTACTATATATTATAGAGTAAACTGCCAAAATAGTTCCAGATGTTTGGTTACTTTAGTCCAAAATGCAATTCTTTTGAATATGGGTTCTTATGGTTTCAATTTTATTGCCATTTTCATCCAAAAGCAAAATATGTTCAGATTTTTCAGTTAACATCCAGCTTTTTTGTCCTTTTCCTCCCCTTTAATGAAGGGCAAAATGGTCTTTTAACGTTTTATTATAACAAATTAAAAAAAATCTGACTATTTTGTCTTTCATTAAAAGGGAGGAAAAAGACAGAAAAGCTAGATGTAGGGGTGTGCATGGGTCAGTTTGGTTCGGTTTTTACTATTAACCATAACCATAACCATAACCATAACCGCTAGTTCGGTTATGGAGTTTTGGTAACAATAATCATAACCAAACTTCGGTTACGGTTAATCGGTTATGAAGTAGGTTATGGTTCGGTTTTGGTTAATTTTGGTTAAGTAACCAAGCAAGGTTTGAAATAAATAGGGTTGTGCACGATTTGAACTTAGCTTGAGCCTATTTTGTAAGATAACAGAGACTGAACTTTTTGGTTAAACTACCGATTTAGGGTTCTTTTTAATAAGGTAATTCTTAAACAAAAACAATTATAGCCATAACACCTTAGTTCTTTATCAAAATAAATGACATCTACATCAAGATCATTTTGTTACTAACATATTTTTATCTTACTAAAAACCCTCTATATGGTTTTGTAAAACACAAATCCATTATGTAAAGTTAACATCACAAGTTCGGTTTGGTTTCGGTTATATCGGTTAACCAAAGCTTCATAACCATAACCATAACCGATTGAGCAGCTATACAAAGTTTCATAACCATTGGTTATATTGGTTATCGGTTATTAGTGGTTCGGTTATGTCGGTTATGGTTCGGTTGTCGGTTATGGTAGTTAATTTGCTCACCCCTAGCTAGATGTTAACTGAAAAACCTGACCAGATTTTGATTTTGAATGAAAATGACAACAAAATTAAAACCATTGAGATCCAGATTCAAAAAATTTAAGTTTTGACTAAAATGTTAAAAGTGATCAAACTTTTTATACTAAACTATTCAAAGAATTGAGATAGTGGTAAGTGAGGGCATAAGCTAAATAATTGGTAACACTATGAGTGAAATAATCTAGTTATAGGTTTAGACAAATTGCTTTGATTTGTTTATCAACAACAATAATAATAGTAGCAGTGGTAACTTAGGCTCTAGCCTAGTGGTTAAGAGGAATAATCTCTTATATGCAAAGACTAAGATACAATACTTGAGAGGTATAAATATTTAAGAGAAAAAGTTAATCGTTAAAAAAACATATATAATTTCCTACATATACATTTACCAAATGGGGGAATAGTGCCAGTCAGCTGTCCGACACTCTCCTATTGGACCAACCAGTTTATTGTTTTATATCCATTTTAAAATTACGTTTTATTACCGTTTTGCCGCACAGCTCAAAATAAAATTACGTTTTTTCCCCATCTCAAAATTACGATTTTGCCTGGCACTCCCGCATTGGACCAACCAGTTTATTATTTTATATCCATTTTAAAATTACGTTTTTGCCCCTCTTTAAAATTATGGTTTTGCCCCCAGCTCAAAATAAAATTACGCTTTTGTCCCTAGCTCAAAATTACGATTTTCCCTCGATTCAAAATAAAATTGTGGTTTTGCCCTCAGCTTAGAATTACCTTTTCGCCCCCAGTTCAAAATAAAATTCTGTTTTTGCCCCCAACTAAAAATTACGATTTTGCCATCTGTTCAAAAATGTGATTTTTCCCCGTTTAAAAAATTATGATTTCGCCCTCAGTTCAAAATTACGTTTTTTCCCCGGTTCAAAATAAAATTATGCTTTTGCCCCCAACTCAAAATTACGATTTTGCCATTGGTTCAAAATAAAATTATGGTTTTGCCTCCAGCTTAAATTTACGTTTGTGCCCTTAGTTCAATTTTATATTACACTGTTACCCCAAGTTAAAAATTACGAATTTGCCCCTGTGAAAATTTACAATTTTGCCCCTGGTTCAAATTTACAGTACTGCCATCACTTTAGCTTTTAGCAAATTACGATTTTACCCCAGTCAAAAAATACAACTTTCACTCAGTTAAAAATTACAATATTGCCATTGTTTTAGTTTTTTTTATCAAAACTATAAAAGTGTTTTGTTTTAATTGGTTGACTCGATTTAATTGTTTTTCGTGTCAATAACCTGCCTAACACTCGCTCATTATTCGGCCATCGCCCCGCAACGCGGGCGGGGCATCAACTAGTAATAATATAAAAGAAGAAAAGTTTAATAGTTTCTATGTGCTAAAATGCACCTAGCCAATCAGAGAATGCTAAGTGACATCCATTAACCTTTTTACTGTTTTTCTAGATTATTTTACATGGGTTGGACATCGTAATATATTATCACTAGGGGTGTGATAAATACACCCAACATATGGATTAATATACCAAATTAGTCAAATTTGGTAATGATTAAGTAATTTAATACATTATTTTATTCTAAAGTCAAAAATAATAATTATGTTTTTATATTATTTTATTTTATATGACTTTTGTTACTTTTTTATATGTTGTTATACTATTATTAGTATTAGTATTAATATCAATATTAATAAATAAATAATGAAGACACTTTATTATAAACATGAAAGTGAAAAGATTTATTATAAATAAATAAATAATGAGTCTCTAATAAAAAAGTAAACGTGCAAACATTAAAACAATTAATCACTTAGATCGACAAAATCGCTTTCACGACGATAAAGTTGGGTATATAATTATAGACGCCACCCATGCATTATCTCTCATCCAGCCGCAGACATACTAATGTTGCTTCATATATGTTTTATAATTAATAAAGACATTTACCTTATTTTTTTTCAAAGCACCATATCTTTATAAATGTTATTTATAATTGTTTTTTGCTGATATGAAGCTCTATAGCTTTATATATTAACCATCTTAAATTAAAAAACTAAAACATTTATATGATAAACTGTTGTCTTTTAATATTTTTACACATTTCAAACCACTTTTTATTCAAATTGATTGGTTTAAAAGTTAAATAATTTATTCAAAAACATTTGTAAAGTATGTGTGTTATAACAAAGATTAAGAAAACTCATTACATAAAAGTTTGATTGTATAGAAAATACTTTATGTTCACTTAAAAAACAATATAAAAGCTAAAAACTAATGATTGTATTAATAACTAAAAAATAAAATAGAAATATTAGGTAATTAATGCTTTGGATAATTAATGCCAACCCTTTTCTCTGTCATGTTCACCCTTCTCTGAAACGTTGACTTTTGGTAATATTTAACAACACCCTTATCACTAATATCTTTGTGAGTAAATTACAAGTTTTGTCCTTTATCTTTACATCAAATTTTAGGCGTTGTCCTTTAGGCAAAAAGTTTATAGGCGGTGTCCTTTACGTTTCAAAATCTTGCAAGTTTTGTCCTTTAAGCCAAACCAGGTTAGATTTTTTGGTTAAATCTGATCACCCAAGGGTAATTTTGTCTTTTTACCTATATATTTAATATTGTTATTAAAAAAATCATACATATGATTCTCCTCTCTCTCTCTCTCTCTCTGTAACACTCTCTAGCTCTCTACCACTTCCCCTCTCTACCACCATCAACCACCGCCTCAACCACCATCCCCACCGGCCACCCGTGCAACCACCATCGAACACCCCACTCTATCTCTGTCTCTATACCCAACCACCATAGGCGCCACAAGTCACCACCGCCCCCACCCCACCTACCACCGCCACAGTCAACACCACCATCTATCACCGCCCCTACTCTCTCTCACTTCTCTCTCTTTCTCTAACAGACGCTCAATGACAACGGATCTCCTCCACAAAAAATCAGATCTGAGATGATGGTGTTAACTTAGTAGGGTCTGCTTCTATTTCGCCGGAAAAATTAGATCTGAGATGGAAAGGTAGAAAGAAATTGTAAAATTGTTTTGTTTGTGGTCTCTTCGTTGGAATCATCGTCATCGTCACTAGGAAGAAAAAAATCGTAAAATTGTTTTGTTTGTTCTGGAGCTGGGCAAAACCTAAGAAGAAATAAAGGCACGTTTGGACTTTTTCTTGGGTTTAGAGTTGCTAGCCCAAAGGTAAAATTCAGGAAGCAACAACATAAATCGTAAAATTGTTTGTTTTGTTTGTTTGAGAATCACGTGAACAACAAGAAAAGGTAAAAAAAAATTGGCTTGCGGTTTCAGTGATGGGTTTTGAATGGTAGGTTGGGGGGGGGGGGGGGGGGCGGTGGTGGCTGGGTTGTGAGAGGGGTGATGAACTATTAACATATATAATATAAGTTTGGACAAAATAGTCCCTGATTAAAATTTCTTTACAAAATAGCCCCTGAAAAGATGAAATGACAAGAATGCCCTCATGTGCAATGCACATGATCAGATTTAACCTGGTTTGGCTTAAAGGACAAAACTTGCAAGATTTTGAAACATAAAGGATACCGCCTATAAACTTTTTGCCTAAAGGACAGCGCCTGAAATTTGATGTAAAGATAAAGGACAAAACTTGTAATTTACTCTATCTTTGTAAATATAGGTTTTAAATGAACCTACATACAACATTAAAGAAAATAAAATACAATAGTAATTACAATTAAAACTTACAAATCTAAAAAATGCAAAAATAATTCATAAATCATTAAATATTTTTCTGGATATAAGATTTGTGAATTACCTCCTTTTCATTGATCACTTGAATCTGTGTGCTATTTATTATTGATAAAAATCATGTTTATATAAAAATCGAATTGGATTCCTTTTTTATTTACGTATTATTTATGAAAGGAAATAATAAACATAGCACAAGAACAAGCCATGAGGCGAAATATTATATCATCAAATATTACTTAAAACTTAAGAGGGTAGTGGAAAACAAGACAAGTATATCTTCATTTATAAGTATTGAGAATATACATATATGTTTCTGATCTTAGAAATATCAAAAACGTCTTTATGGTGAGTCGATAGTGCACTTACAAATATCCGGTTTGCATGGATTAAACCATGGCAACCATAGTCTTTTTTTTCCATTTTCGAAGATTTCCTTTCTGTATTCTTTTGACAAAAAAAAAATTAAATTAAATAAGGGGATAGTGGTTTGGATCATGACCAGGGGTGAAGTATAGAAGGGGCGGAGAGGGGCGCTCGACCTCCGAACTTTTTGCTCAATAGTGTTATATATGTAGTTTTCATATAGAAATTTTTGGGTATATACGTTTTCGACCTCCCCCCCCCCCCCCGGGTTCTATAGAAATTTTTGGGTATATACGTTTTCGATCCCCTGTCATTCGGGTCAAGCTTCGCCACTGGTCATGATCACACCCTTAGAGTAGTGATTTTGGATAGTAACCCCCACTTTGTATGATGTTTTTTAAGTATATATCTTCTCTTAACCTAAAACTTTAGTGGTGTTCTTAAGCTTATCCTCAAAACCGTCAAGTGTATCGGTGTTTAAGTATTCTTATCAGAATCCATTTAAGACTTAACTACCTAACTTATAAGTTTGCTTCCTTTGCTTCAATATAATCACACCTTGGCATGTAAAATATATAGTTTAATGCATTTTATGAGTTTGTGCCCACTCCATGCCTCTTAGGGTGTTTTTGCTCTTCATAGCAATTTAGCCCATCAGTTGAGAACATGCATGTCGAGTTTACCGTTTTAAGCCATATACTTTGGGGAACATACTTTTTTGATAGCGTGGTTTGTACCAGAGTCATGCCTCTTAAGGTGTTTAGGCCATCACTTGAGAACATGCACCGTCCAGTTTACCCTTGTAAGTCGTATACAGATAATACAGTATACTTTTGGGAACATGCTTTGTCGATAGCCTGCTTTGTACCATATTCATGATTGTTCATTTTTTCAGTTCACGAAAATGTTCTATTGACGTGAGTAGCTAGGCAGCAGTCAACTATCGATGGATTTTGTGCTCATTAATAAAAGGTGATGAAATCTTGTAAAGTGAACTCTCACCACGATCTATTATCACGCTTCGTATGTAAGCTTAGGTTTCCTTCTAAATATTTGATCGACACCCACTTGCGTTTATATCCGTCTCGTGTCCTTGAATACTGTAGAAACATTACCTAGTAGCACGTCCCTATGCAAGATGATCCGATTGTAAATGGCAAGAAACAGAACACCGTTAGAACTCGTTACAGAAATGATGTTATTCTTGTAACCACCCTTCGACATGAGAATAAGTAATCGTAAATGGGAGTAAAAGTGTTTGAGAGAGATTGAATGAATTTACCTTGCGATTTCATCCTTTATTTATACTTTCTGGTGAATTAGGGTTTCCCCTTAAACCGGAGACTTGGTTACGCAACATCTCCTATTTTCTCGGAGATCATGCGAATCTTCTATTTCTATGGGGATATTTTTATATCATTTTTTATTAATATTCTTTATTTAATGATGGTTTGCCCAACTCGGGATGACCGAGCCGGTTCATTCCTCCACATGTCCCCCCCCCCCCCCCAGTCCGATGTTATAGGAATTTGGCATGGGGTCGGACTTAAGAAAACAATGAACCACCAAAAGATAAAAATAAAAATAGACAATTATAAAAAATAAAAACAGAAAAAATCATTGTCATTTGTCAAGGTACCTCTGAGAACTCGATTCGCGACGCTAGCTGTCATATGACAGGACCTTCGTATGAGTGTCAGGGAATACACGTGTCCGTTTGGGCTCCAACTTTTCAATTTCAACAAAGTGGACAGGATAGTATAAATAGGGGTATAACCCTATGATAGGAGAACTTTTCCCCCAAAAATTCCAACCGTCGTTTTTATTCCTCCTCATTTTCCGATGGCACCAAAAATATCCAATCAATCTCCACGCGATAACTCGCTGTACTTCAAATAGAATAAAGCATCGTTCGATTCTTTGCTGCAAACCTATTGTATTAGGCTGGAATGGCACCTTGTAGTGCCCTCGGAGAAAGATGTTGCCTTTCCCCTATGAAATGGCCAAATTACTCTTTTTGCCGACTTCTTTAAGTTCTGCAACTTCCGGCTTCTGATTACCAAATTCTGCAAGGAAATGCTCTATGAGTATGATGTACATATATCACAGATGCACCCGTTTAGCCTTTCTAAACTTCCCTACTTCGAATATGCCTCCTTGAGTTTGGGGTTTCTACCGGAGCCTTTGGTATTCCGTGCTTTATACACTTTAGCTTGGAAAGCACCCTTCTTTACCTTCGATCGCCGGAGCACCAACGAGGCATGTCTGCGATTGATACCCTCCAGCTCCCAAGAAAAGGATTGGAAGAGGAAATTCTTCTTCATTGATGCTGGTGTCATCCATGGGGGGATGCATTGGAAAACGATGGCGTCGAAAGAGAAAGTGAAAGATGTTGGCCCGGCCAAGGCGGAGTACCAAGAAAATGCGTTGTTCAAATCCTTGACCGCTCACCCCTCAGAGTGCATGGTTATTCCTGAGGGTGCGCTGGCGTTGGTTGGGATGAGCCTGTGTTGGCCTAACATCCAAACCTATTCAACTTTCAAGACCACTGATGGTGGTAAGCTTTCTAAACGCTGTGAGTTTCCCACTGTTCTAACTAATGCGTATAACAAAAAAAACCTTTTGCAGCCGCCTACGCCTTGGCGTATTTCTTGTACCCGGAGAAATCTTCATTTATCCTGACCGTGGACCGTCCCCTTTAGCCTAGGGAAGAAAGCATCCTACGGATGCACATGGGGAATTTCTTGGCTTCAGGTCCTCATCTCGATGCTGTTCTCCAAGGTTTTTCCGCTATTGGAACGATAGGGTGATAATGGGACAGTTATGATTGCCCCTAAAAAACTATTTGCATCCGAAAAACTGGAGCGGAGAGCAGCGTCAAAGGTCAAACTTCCAAGGGCAGCACCATTGCGATGCCACCAGTGGCTACCGGGGTAGCCAATGTGCCGGTTACGGGTTCCGTGGTGACCACGGCAACAGCAATTCCGGAGCCGCCACTGAAAAGAACAAAAACCACCCCTTTGCTAGCCCAAGTCGACGCCAAGAGGCGCGCCGTGCTAGTGGGTCTTGGTGAGTGACTCAGATTTTCCCACTTTTACACTTTATTCTTCTTGCGCCTTATCCCTATGTCGCTTCTGTAGGTCCTATTCCCCGAGTGTCGCCAAACCCTACATGTGACAACCCCCAACTTCAGGTTAATACTTTAACCTAACCACGTTCAACTTAGACATACATTCATAGCACTGCATTTAACTAAGGTTAGTTAAATGAGTCTATGTTGGTAATTCGGGGAATTACCGAAACGCAATACATTGGTAATTCGGGGAATTACCGGAACTCATACATGTTAGCTCTCGAACGTTGGCGACTAACACAGATAATAATTATAAACAAACGGTTTATACAAAACTTGTGTTGCATGAAAAATACGTGAATTACATGCTTTTATTGTAAATTACTATATGTTGTGTGTTTTATATGAAAATTAGATAATTAAGGGTGTGTTATGAATACTTGTGAAGTTATATTAAAGCACAAAACCCTAAACATCCATCACAAATCACTATACGGCAGTTTCTAGTAATTCTCTGAGCATCTCCAAACATTCCTGGCTTTCACATACAATCACCAATCCTTGATCTTTCAATCGATCAGTAACAAACATTATATTGAATCTGAGGTAAGTGTTTATTTCATATGTTGATTGATATTCTTGCAAATCCTAACAATCCAAACAATGGCCTTGTGTTTACTTGTTCATGCTTGAACGATTGAATGTGTATTTGTGAATGAATGTGTAACTGGTTGTCAATATTAGGATGCCAAAGATGTGATAGAATTGCTAAACTGATGTTTTGATTTGTAACATTGTTGATGAGGGTTTTGATCTCGTATTGTGACTGTTACATTGAAAAGAAAACTGTGATTTGTGTTTCATTCTGTGCGGCTAAGGTTTGGTCAGACTTTGTGAAGTCACAAAGTCTGAGTTATCATGTCCGAGTTTCCCCTCATATATGCCCGTATATAACAGTTCAGGGTTTGTAAAGTGTCAGGGTTTGCTAGAGTTAACATGTCCGAATTTATGCATGGTCAGGGTTTACAAGGTGCACAAGTGTCCGAGTTTAGTAGAACAACTCATAGGGTCCGGGTTCTTTTTAAAGAAAACACATAAAGGTTCCGAGTTAATAGTGTAAAAGGGTTGTCCGTATATATTTATGATATGGTCCGAGTATATGTTGACTACACATGATTCGTATTTACAAAAAATTATAAAAGAAAAGAGTGGGAGCTTTTAATGTGTCCAGATATAAAGGACCATAATGGAGTCAGAGTTTTGATAAAGAGAATTCAGGGTTTAACTCCGTGAGGGGTCCGAATTTAGTTTTGTGCGGGCTTGGGTGGTTGGTTGGTGAGTCCGATTTATTAAATAAAGGGAGTCAGGTTTTATTCCTTTCATACAGTCCGAGTTTGAACAAAGAGGGGTGTCCGAACTTCATCACAAATATAATGGTCAGACCTTATGTACATTCAGGGTTTAAAATGGGTGTCCATGGTTATATATGAACACATTGGGGGTCCGAACAAATGAGTTATATATTAAGAAGAAACGTTGCATCTCTCGCGCTAGCGGGGACACGAATGTTTCACTCACTTTCAATAAGTATATCTTACTTAAAGTCGTTAACACACACACACCTCTTGTTAACTCATAGCTTATTTTAGTTAACTTCCCATCAATGGGTTTGTTTCTCCCAAACACCCACAAGAACCTTAGCCAAGAATGCTCATATTACATCAAACTTGAAAAGATTAGATTAATCATTAAAAGGTTGATTACACTAATGATTGTTCTTAACTTTTACCTAATGTTTACAATGATTAGAGAATGTGGGTAGAAGAAGAGTGTGTTGTGGAGAAGTAGAGAGAATTAAGCAAGTGAAAATGGTGCCTAAGTTCCTTTATTTATACCTATTGGAGGTTAAGGAACGGGGCATGCCTAGATGGCACGGCCTGTGTCTGATAATTTTTTACTAGCACAACACTAGCAGCCAGGCATGGGGCGTGCCTTCATGCCACGACCCGTGGTTAAGTTTGCAGTGCCCACTGGATCTTTGAAATCATCAGAATATTTATTTTGTCTTTTGTGGTCGAGGCACGACTCGTACCTTCACAGCACGAGGCATATCTGGATTTGAAAGACTAACTTTAGAAGATGTTGTTGTACTTTGGGTTGAGAAACGGGGCGTGCCGAGGGCACGAGGCGTGTCAGGATCATTTGTTAGCAAATGTTTTGTTTTTTTGCCTAGAATTGCTCTGTTTGTTCGATTTGGGTTCGCTTTGTCCTGAAAATAAAAAATATACCTAATTATGTCTATTTCATATATATATTTTGAACAGAACCAATAAAAAGTGGGTTTAATTTGATATTAAAAACATATATATTTTTGCTCATATCAAATTATACACAAATCGGTGTATTTGGTAATAAAGTTAGTTAAATTGGTCAATAAATTGATTGGTATTGACTTGTGAGACTAGTTAGACTTATTGTTTTAACTCAAAGGTGTTTAAGAGCACTCACAGAATGCTTCTTATCTCCAACCTTATAATTTTACTAGATATCACTTTTTCTAAATTTAACTCTTATTTTGTAAAAACCTCTCACATCTTATTCATATGTTTATATTTTTGTTGGTGCATACGTCTGTCGACTTCGTCTTGTATCGAGTCTTGTAATAGAATTGTTAGATCAGGGCACGTTGTAAGAGAAAACTAGGGTTTGTGTGTGAGAGTCTAATTTCGCATGAAATGGCTTTTAGCTAATTTCGTACGAAATAGCATTTTGCTATTTCGCACGAAATAGCAACTGACATTTCCGTGCGAAATTACCTCCACTATATATACCCTTGATGCTAGTTCATTTTAAACGATCATGTTTCCGGTACCGAAGTGCTGCCGACGTGTCTACTGATCTGTAAACGTGTTATATCAATAAAACAAGACAATTAGAAGTAAATCAAGCTGTTTACAAAGTCTAATCAATGAATTCCGCCTCTGATTAGACCGAGAACTCTTCTGATAGACTCGTTTGGGTCACAGAACGATCCTACAAGTGGTATCAGAGCTCAGAAAGAAGAGTTCTTACCAATTCAGCTTAAAAATCTGTTTTCTACACCTTCTTTTCAAAATTAAACAGATTTTTACGGTCAAAATGATTTGAATTTCACATATAATAAACGAACAGTGTTTTAACGAATCCTTGAAAGAATTGGACCTTAATTCAATCTAAAACTGATAAAATTTGTAATTTCGCTTGAAAAACAGATCAGTCATGATGATGTCAGCAGTATTTCGCACGAAATAAGCAATTGATTTCGCTTGAAAGTTACATTGATTTCACACGAAATTACCTAATTTCGCTCGAAAAGGATAATTTCGCATCAGTTTGTAATTTCGTTTGAGAGTTTCACACGAAATTACATATTTTCGTTTGAAAGTGTGCTATTTCACACGAAATCAGATATTTCACACCAAAGTGGTTATTTCGCTTTAAAGGGTGTTTTCGTTTGAAAGCTGATTTCGTTTGAAAGGCTATTTCGCACCAAATCGTTATTCCGCACCAAACTGATTTCGTTTCAGTGTATCATTTTTTTTGAAATCTTATTTCGTGTGAAATCTCATTGTTGTTTGAACTTTTTTGACTTTGTGATACAGATTACTGAATCATGGAAGAAGAATTCTACAATGCTTTTGCTACACCAGTTACTCCTGTTACAGCTGCTGAAACTGTCTATAATGAGAATGAGACAGGAACTTACCAGAAACCACCAAAACTTATGTACATTGAAGATTTTAAAGGAAGGCAAAATCGATTTGAGAACTGGGTGCAAGCTTATAAGTTTGACGCGTGGTGTTCATTAGAGAAAGATTACGAGAAACTGAAAAATGAACGTGGACTTGAAAAAGCTTTTTGTGACTTTTCAGAGAATGATAAATTGAAGTATACAAGTGAAAAAATGATGATCAATATTCTTCAACAAGCGATTAAAGAAGATATCTTTGTTTTGCTTCAACATGAGGGTACTGTTAGATCAATTTGGACGGCATTGATTCAAAAGTTTAAAGGAAGTGTAGATATGATCAAGAACAAAAAGGCATTATTGAAGAAATCATTTGACATGTTTGTAGCTTTTGACCATGAAACAACAAAAATGACCGTTGATAGATATTGTCATTTAGTCTTGGAAATGGGAAGATTGGACATAAAGAAAGACGACGATGAATGGGTTGACAAACTAGCTGATGCATTACCACAGCAGAAGTGGGGAACTTATTTGTTGATCCTAAAACACATGAGAAAATCTGAAAATGTGAATATGGCACAGTTTATTCAGAAGATTGAAGAGTATGAGTTGGATATCCAGAAAACGACAATCATGAAGAATCCAAATGCTCAACAAGATGTCAGTTTATACTACAGAGGAAACAAGTTTGAAGTTACTCCAAGCCCAATGATTCAAACTGGTTTCAGTGCTAATAGTTCATCTGGAACGAAGGGTAGTACTGTAACTCAGAGTGGTGAACATTCATCTTCATATTCAAGTTTTGATCCAAATTTAACAACACCAAGTCCTCAACGACAGAATTCTACAAATCTGCAGTGCAACGTTACCTTGAACATTCAAAATGGTCAAAATCTTTCTCCAGAAATAGCTAAGCAACACATGGCATCACTTGTTGCTATGTTGGAATCATATGAAAGTTTGATTGCTGGCAAAATTGGAAATCCAATGCTTACCAAAGAAGATTATGACCAAATTCATGCTGAGGAACTGGAGTTGATGGACGTCAAGTGGTGTCTAGCCAGTGCAGTTAGAAGAGCAGAAAAATTTCAACAAATCACCGGAAGAGATGAGTTTAGTGAGATGTCTAAATCTCCGATAGGGTTTGACAAATCAAAGGTTACGTGTTTTCGTTGTCGAGAAAAAGGTCATTTTAAGCGTGAGTGCAAAAACAAAGAAGCAAATGGAAGACAAGATCAGTCTGGAAAAAACAATTATTATCAAAAATCAATTTTTCATCAGATTGCTCAACAACCACAAACTGCACATGCACGTGCCATTGAAGAAAAAGAGAAAAGAGCTTGTTATGGTATAATTGACCAAGATGATGAAAAGGTTGCAAAGGGATTTAGCTGGGATAAATACATTCCACCTGGTTCAGGTCTTGTTGCTAGAATTCTGGAAGAAGATGAAGTCAAAATTAGTCCGAAAAGAATACCGATTTTCCAGATTTAGGAAGTGATATTGATACTGATGATGAAGAAGAATATCTTAATAAAGATAGAAAAGGTATAGATCCTGATAGTTTTAATTTGTTTTTTGCAGATAAAGTTGAGATGCTGAATGAGAAGAAGATTGCCAGATTAAAGAGAGAGCTAGAAGCAAGAATAATAGCTGATGAGAAGGCAAAGATGGAAGCTGGAGAAGCAAATGTTAAACCAGTAATGGAGAAAGTGGTAGAGAAGATTGTTGAGGTTGAAAAAATAG
This sequence comes from Helianthus tuberosus, assembly GCA_030545235.1. Taxonomy (NCBI): domain Eukaryota; kingdom Viridiplantae; phylum Streptophyta; class Magnoliopsida; order Asterales; family Asteraceae; genus Helianthus; species Helianthus tuberosus. Next base: position 77,759,259 of record CM060417.1, on the reverse strand, counting down.
TCGAAGTTGAAAAACTCGTCGAAGTTGAGAAAGTAGTCGAGGTAGAAAAAATTGTTGAAGTTGAGAAGATTGTCGAGGTTGAAAAGATAGTTGAGGTCATTAAACCTTGTCTAAAATGTCTGGAATTATGCAAAGATTGTAAGGAGAAGGACAAGAAGATTCTTGAACTGGAAGAGATGAAAGAGAATTTGTTGTCTGATGTGAAGTATGTGAAAGAATCATACGATGTTTTGAACAGAACAGTTGATGGTCTGAAAAAGACAAATTTAGAAGTTGATGCTGCTATGACAATGATGAGTTCCACTTTAATGATAAAGCAGAAACTTATCAATGAGTATATTAAAGACTGTGCAAAGCTAAAGCAGGATTTAGAACTTGAAAAGATTGAGAGTGAAAGAATCAAACATTTGTTGTTGAGTTATACAACATGTGATTATTTGATTGATAGAGTTTATCCTACTATTGCAGGTCTTGAAGCATTTCAAGATAAAAAGACAGAAGATACGGATACTGGTAAGAAACAAAGTGTCAAGTATAACAAGTGTCCGCCCCCGATTTGGAATAGTTATTCTCCCAGAAAGCCAAATGAGGAACGTTTAAATAAGGCTCTCAACATCAAGTTAAAGTCTGAAACCATTGATGAGTTACCAGATAATATTGATGTCACATTCACAGCGTCTGACACTGATCATGAGTCTGAGTTGTTAAAGAAAGTGGTCGATTAGGTGTTGGATATGGATGAAGAGTCAAAGTCGGAGTCTAAGTCTGAAAGTTCGAGTTCATCAGAAAAGAGTTCGAGTTCATCCGTCAAGCGGGTTTACAATAAAGAATTCCTGTTATCAAAATCTAATTTGAATGACGAATCAATCAAAGTGGCATATACTTTGAATAACTCAGACAAATTATATTCTGGTGAAGAATTTCCAATAAGAAGTGTCAAAACTAAAATGAACAAACAGGTTTTCAAATTAACAGGAATTAATATTTCTGAAATAAAAGATTTAAATCTTCATGAAAAACTTAAAAAGTACACTTCAAGAGTTCAACAGAGACTGAACAAGAAAAAGGGTTACGGTTCTGGTTCAGGTTATCGAAAGAAACCAAACCATAACGGTAATTTCAAAAAGCAGGGATTAGGTTTTATTTCCCAAGAAAATTATAAAAATGAGAAAACTTATAAATCAAAAACAAAATTTGTTGCAGGAGGTAGTTCTGAAGAAGAGCAGAAGAAACCATTCTGGAAACAGTCAAACCGAGAGTTTCTTGCTGAAAAGAAAAAGAATATGATGATGAGAACTGAGCAAAGAGTTGAAAGAAGAACGTGTTTCAAATGTCACAAGATTGGACATATTGTTTGGAATTGCCAACAGTCCAACAACACAAAACAGGGAGTTTCTTTTAATTCAAAATTGAAAGAAAAACATGTTGATGAAAAGAAACAACCAACGGAGAAATATAAAGTGTTTGAAAATTTGACTTTTGAAACTGGTGATGTTTCAAAACATTTTTACAAAAGAAAAGTCGATTTAAACAAACAAAGATGGGTTGTAAAATCTGAGAGTAGTTCTGACAATGAATCTGATTCCATAAAATCAGAGGAGTCATCTGTTGAGAAAAAGAATGTGAATTCCGCCTCTGATTAGACCGAGAACTCTTCTGATAGACTCATTTGGGTCACAGAACGATCCTACAAGTGGTATCAGAGATACTATAAATTTATAAATTTCTTCCAATTACAATCTATAAATTTCAATACGTCATTATGTCCTATTTATTTTTCTCTACGTTTTGATATGAAGCTTATAAAAGTTAATTCGTTTTTTTAAATATTGGTACAAACCCTATACGACTTTTTTATATAAATTTTATATCGAAGAAGAGAAAGAAATAAAGCATTACAAGTGTATATTTGAATTTATATAGTGACAATGTGTATGTGTGTATATATAGGGTTGGGTTCAATTGGGAACATTAAAAAGAGGGGAATCGGGGAACCATACGTTTAACATGTTAAATATATTATAAAAAATCAATTTAACATGTAAAAAAATATTTTTCCCAAAAAACAAAATAAGAGTTTTTGCATATAAATATATGTAGAAACCTTTTTAATAAAAATAAAAAAATACTTAAAAACAATTAAAAAGGTAAAATAAATTAACAAAAATGTTTTCTTTATTAGAATGGCTTCTAGACATCTTTATATGAAAATTCATTGAAATTGTTTTTGAAAAAGAATAGCTTTTTAAATGTTAAATTGTATTTTTTTTATGAATGGTTCTCTACTTTTTAGGGTTCTCTATTAAACCTCACACTATACATACACACATGTATATATATAATGAAAAACTAAAACAATAATAAAATATAACATTAAGTGTGATGTATTGCAAAATACATTATTTATCTTGTACACTTTGTTCGGTTTTTAGTTAGGTTTAGTATCGTTTTAGTTAGAATTTGCATACATTTGATTTGTTTATGTTTTACAGGGCTTGGTTGATTAAAGTAGATGAAAAGAGTGGAGAATGAGCTAAAACATGCTAAAACCAAGTGTCGGGACGTGAACAAATGATCGATAGTTGAAAAAGAATAAAAAAATCATGTTTTGAAGGTGTCGGCGTCACGAGAGGATATGCTGAAGTTGTCGCGTGTCACGGGGAGTTGCAGTTGATGGTTTGACTTGTTTCTTAGCGCCGCGGGGCGCGATGGTATATGCTTGGAGTCTCGCGGGCCGCCAAGGGCCTTTATATCATTAGATTACGTAAAAATTAGGGTTTGGGCCTTTAAACAAGTATTTAAACAATGTTATGAATAAAACTTAAATCCGAATTGACTAGAGACCTATTTGGACAAGACCTATTTGGCAAGGATTTAAGTTCTGAAATCATCCGTGAGAAGCTAGGAGATTAAAGTTGGAAGCTTTACGGGTTCTACTTTCCCAGTTCTTCTTATTTTCTAGTCTCTTTGTTTTCATTCGATGAATTCTGTATTTAGACTTTGTTTTACTGTTTTAGGTTGTGATGAACTCTTGATAAATTATGGATTTTTATGAGATGTGAATGTGTTTTATGGATTTATCTTGAAAAGTAGCAAACTTTGGATCATTGATTTAATGTGTATCCGTATTTTATCTTGTTAAAGTTTCATCACATGTTTCACTTGCGTTTTTGTGGATGTCTTCTATGTATGAATGCTAGTTAGGTCATAGACTGTGTGTTAGTGACTAGTTTACGGTTAATTCTGCAGGATTTCCATAGGAACCGTGATTGAGGTTTTGAATAGGGTTTAATGTTCTACCAATCTTAATAACCGTAAGGTGAAAGATTGTCGGTTCGTCTTTATTGTTAGATTGCTAGGGTTAGATACGTCGTAAGAAGACCTCCTTAGTTTACCTTTCATTATTTGCTTACCGAGTTAAATCAAGTTCCTTTGTTGCCTTAGACTTTCCACTATGAGGTAGTTAGTCACATTAAGATACTTTTCTAGATAATTAGATTACCGTAGGGGAGTATACTCAACCGGTTGTCTTAATAGCCTTTTATAGTTCCATAGGTGTCTTCCCGAGAAGGGTCGGGGGTCCTGTTCGGTTTCTCTTAGGGTTTAGTATTTAAAGATTACGGTTCCGTAACACATTAGCTTCCGATAGAAACCTTACGATATCGATTGGGAGTCTAACCTAGGTAGTTATTCGTCATTACTAAATTAAAACCTCATTTAAGTCGCGTCTTAGTTGTTTACTTTATTTTATTTTAATTGAAAATTTACGATTCTAGAAACCCCCCTTCAAATATAAAATCAATTTAGTGGTGTCAGTCTGTCAAGTCTATAGAGTCTAGTAAACATAATTAAAGAGTCCTGTGGGTTCGATACTTGGACTTACTTAAGTTATACAACATTGACCGGTACACTTGCTGTCACACCCCAACCGATGGCGGAATCATCGGGGCATGGCACTGAGCGAAACAGATTGTCCAGAAGTTTCCATAACAACTATCATTACCATTCAATTTAAATAATACATCCCATACCGTATCTCAAACAGTAAAATAATTATTACAGACAAAAACTAGGCAAATATTCTGTTTCGACAACTCAGATTTAAACATAAATAGTTTATTTATTGGTTTCTAGGACCTCCTTTCCTAGCTTTGATTTCATCACAGCACAGAGAGCATCCTAGACCTTTCCTAGCCTCAAGTTCATAGCATGCTAAGCATGTAAACTTCCTAAGCACCTGTCACATACGTTAAAATAAAGTCAATACATAAAATGTAAAGGTGAGCATACAAGTTTGATAGTAGCATATAGAGTTCGAATTCGTTTACGCATAACCAGCACATACACATAGTGAAATGAAGCACGTTAGTTATCGACATAGATCCATCGATACCAATGACTGCGGGTTGACTGCCTGAGGCAGTTCGCAATACATGATTACCACCGTAATCCATGCATGTAAAAGATCCTTAACAACCCCTCGTGTGAACGGGTGCTGAGTCCAAACTATAGTACTATTGTTGCTAAGGCAGGTAGACAGCATTCCATGTGTAAACATAACAAACAAGCATTCATAAGCCACGTATAACATGCATTAACGGTTAGCGTTCAAATAGTATTGAGTAGTGTGATTGTTGTAGTTTGAATATTCATAACGTATGTAACACCCAAAAGTGCTAAAAGCAAAAAGGGATCGAGTATACTCACAGCGATTAATGGATTGAAGGGAGCGCTTAACGAGTATGGTTAGCCTGAATAGATTCGGTAGCATAACGATAAGTGAAACGTAAAACGGAGAACAATGTTGGAGAGTCGGATAGCTGGTCGATCGGACGGTAGTTCGATTGGACGGCTGACCGTTCGGTTGACAGTACGCTCGGACAGCTGTCCGGTCGGTCGGCAGGCCGATCGGATGGCTATTCGAGTGGATTGTTTCTTCCTTTAAAAAGGATGTGTTTGTGTATGATGGTTTGACTTTTGAAGTTTTCGTTGTAGCATTTGAAAACATTGAAGTACCTTTGCCTTTCAGGTTGGTCGATCAGACGTCAGTTCGATCGGCCGGCAACCCGATCGGTTAGGCATTCAAATGAATTGCAATGTTCAGTCTTTGGATCGGACAGGTGTTCGATCGGACAGGTCAACGAGTCAAAGACTTTAATTGGAAATGAAAAGTGCAGTGGATTGGATAGTTGATCGATCGAATAACATAATTGCTGTTCGATCGGACAACAGGGTGTCACCTGATCGGACGGCTGTTCGATCGGGTGGCACTTCTAGTGCATTGAACATGTTGAAAATCGATTAAGTATTGAAGCATAGTATCTCATGATCCGAAGAGTAATTCGATCGGAAAGTAGTTCGATCGAACAACAGCTCGCTCAATACTAGTCTTCAAAATGAATTGATTGTGTGGGACCATGTGTTAGCCGATCGGCTGGCCAGTCGATCGGCTGACTATCCGATCGGCTGGCTGTCCGTTCGGTCAACATCCTGACCTGATCAGCCTTTGCGTCTAACACATGGTTGTTCTGTTTGTTTATCGTTTTATCGAGGTATTTTGACAACGAGTAGAACCATCGATGCCTCGTCCTTACTTGGTTCCTTGGGTCAGACAGGAATCACCCAAATCCGGTCGGTGGTCTGTTCGGAACGAAGTTTAACATTTAACCCGAAGTCGATTAACCTCGTGGATAGAATCCGGATATTGAGCCATACAACCACCGAAGTGATTTGTAAATCGGCTCAGGTTCCGTCTCTACCGGTTTGAAGTTATTGAGTGACAAAGAGTTGAAGGAAAGTTGGAAAATCCATCTTTCAATCCTTGTCGCCGTGTATATGTTTAGATCTATGAAAGATCCTTGTTTGTTTATGTGGAAATCGGCTAGATCCAAGCTATTCTTGGTGGATGGAGGCCAAAACATGAAGTTCTTCAAGAACCCATGATGACATCATCCTAGAACGCTTGAATCTTGATGATTTCACGGTTAAAAGTTAAGATTTGAAAGATAGAAAGGTGTAGGAGTGTGTATAGATCAAGAAAGTACAATATTTAGGATGAAATCTTACCGGAATCGAGAGAAATCTGCGAAAAGGTGAGCTGGGCGTGCTGGTCGAACAGAGGTTTCCAAAAGTGGAAAAGGATGACAATGACAGGGGTATTTATAGGATGACAAAAGAGGAAAGGGCTGGCCGATCGGCCAGGCAGCTCGATCGGACAGCCTGTCCGATCGGACAGCAGTCCGTTCGGCTGGCTGTTCGATCGGCTGGGAGTCTGATCAATCAGTCGCACCTTTCGAGTGTTTCGCGCGACGATTTTTGATATTCCGATTTTGATTGCGAGCGGTTCGATTCGATAGGATTTCTTAGTCAAATTACTTTTAGTCCCAAACACTCGTATCTCGCATAATCTATTTTCCACCAATTATCATAGTTCGTTCACGATTCGAGTTCGATTGCACTTCGAGTTAGATTTCGAGTTTCGATTGAGTTCGCTTGATTATCACAACATAACATAAATAAACATGCACAGGTAACACATAAGGCACACACACACGTATAATAACAAGTAAAAGTACGTAGCTCGAGTTGCGATCTGATGTCGATTCGAATAACATAGCTTGATTATTAGTTGATTAACTTTATGGCATTGTTACTTCCTATAGTTCACAGTCGTAGGTCGATTGAGTAACGATTAACACACATCGATTATTGTCATTAACAACACTTACTCCACATAATACGAATTAAATAAAGAAATTCCTGTAAGTCAAGTTGCGCGAAATCGGCCGTTGACTTCGACCTTGACTTTGACTTGTGAAAACACGGGGTGTTACTGCCTCCCCTTGTTTAGGGAATTTCATCCCAAAATTAAGCTGAAAGCTGTTCAACCGCCATGATTCACGTTTGAGAACTTTCTCTTTCTAGACTTTCTCTTCGAATAACTGCGGGTACTTAGCCCTCATGTCGCTTTCGAGTTCCCAATTGAACTCTGCGCCTCGTTTGCCTTCCCATCGGACTTTCACGATAGGAATGCGTGAGCGCCTGAGCTGCTTGGTTTGGCGATCCATGATTTCGACAGGCTTTTCCACAAAGTGTAATGTTTCGTTCACTTGCAGATCGTCGAGAGAAACATGTAAGTCGTGGTCGGCTATGCACTTTCGGAGGTTTGACACGTGGAAAGTCGGGTGGACGTTACTAAGTTCCTCCGGTAGTTCGAGTCTGTAGGCAACTTTTCCGATCCTTTCCAGAATCTTAAAAGGTCCAACATATCGAGGCGCGAGTTTCCCTTTCTTGCCGAATCGGACTACACCCTTCCAAGGTGATTCCTTTAGGAGTACGTAGTCACCAACGCCAAATTCACGGGGCTTGCGTTTCTTATCGGCGTAACTTTTCTGTCGATCCCGAGCTTTCACCAGGTTTTCTCGAATTTGGAAAATTTTGTCTGTCGTTTCTTGTAATAGCTCCGGACCGGTTAGTTGCGAATGACCGATCTCGTGCCACACAAAAGGCGACCTACATCTTCTTCCGTATAATGCCTCGAAAGGTGCCATTTGGATGCTAGAATGATAGCTGTTATTATACGAGAATTCGACCAATGGCAGGTATTTATCCCAATTACCACCGAAGTCTAAGACACACGAACGGAGCATGTCTTCAAGAGTACGAATCGTTCTTTCAGTCTGACCGTCGGTTTGAGGGTGGAAAGCGGTACTTAGATTAAGCGTTGTACCGAGTGCCGTTTGAAACATTTCCCACAGTCGCGAGGTAAACCGAGCATCATGATCAGAGATGATGTCACGAGGCGTCCCATGATTACAAATGATCTCGTCGGTGTAGATTCGGGCTAATCGTTCTACCTTGTAGTCTTCTCGTATCGGTAGAAAGTGAGCTGATTTAGTCAAACGGTCAACAACAACCCATATGCTGTCGTGACCTGATGACGTGTGTGGTAGCTTGGTTACGAAATCCATAGCTATACTTTCCCACTTCCACATGGGAATTGGTGGTTGTTCGAGTAAGCCAGAGGGTCTTTGGTGTTCGGCCTTGACTCTAGCACAAGTTAGGCATTTTCCGACGTAGAGAGCGATTTCCCTTTTCATACCCGGCCACCAGTACTTATAGCGAAGATCCTGGTACATTTTGTCGGCACCTGGATGAATAGAATACCGGGATTTGTGGGCTTCGTCCATCAGAATTTGCCGCAAATTGGTTCGCTTGGGAATCCAAATTCGGTCTAAGAAGTGAAATATCCCGTACGATTTGCTCACAAGCTGGGCTCCATCGTGGTAGATTCTTTCTTTCTTCAGGGTGCGTTCGTTAAAACATGCGTGCTGAGCGTCGCGGATGAGAGTTTCGAGATTGTGTTGGGCTTGAACATTTCGAGTGCTAAGCAGATAGCTCCGTCTGCTGAGTGCGTCGGCGACAACGTTTGCCTTGCCTGGGTGATAACGAATCTCACAGTCGTAATCGTTGAGAAGTTCTACCCATCGGCGTTGACGCATATTGAGTTCTTTCTGATTAAAGATATGTTGCAGGCTCCTATGATCGGTGAAGATCGTACACTTGGTACCATACAGGTAGTGTCGCCAAATCTTTAACACAAAAACAACTGCGCCTAGCTCGAGATCATGGGTTGTATAGTTCTTCTCGTGGATTTTGAGCTGACGAGATGCGTAAGCTATGACCTTGTCTCGTTGCATAAGAACACAGCCAAGACCAAGGTTGGAAGCATCACAATAGACAATGAAATCATTGTTTCCGTCGGGCAATGTGAGAACAGGAGCATTGCAGAGCATGTGCTTGAGGGTTCGAAAGACAGACTCTTGTTTAGTTCCCCAAACAAAAGGCTTGTCTTTATGCGTGAGAGAGGTAAGCGGTACAACGATCTTTGAGAATCCCTCGATAAATCGTCGATAATAGCCCGCGAGTCCGAGAAAAGAACGGACTTCGGACGGGTTCTTAGGCGTAACCCAGCTCTTGACGGCTTCAATCTTCGCAGGGTCGACGTGAATGCCTTGACTATTTACAATGTGACCCAGAAACTGAACTTCCTCCAACCAAAATTCACACTTGGAGAACTTGGCATAGAGTTGGTTTCCCTGGAGTAACTCGAGAACCAAACGTAGATGTTGCGCGTGTTCGGCTTTCGATTTGGAATAGATCAAGACGTCTTCAATGAATACGATGACGAAACGGTCGAGATATGGTTTACACACACGATTCATCAGGTCCATGAAAACCCCTGGTGCGTTGGTTAAACCAAAAGGCATGACGACGAATTCGTAATGACTGTAACGAGTATGAAACGCGGTTTTGGGTATATCCTCTTCTTGAATACGCAGCTGGTGATATCCCTAACGTAGGTCGATCTTTGAGAAACACGTAGCGCCTTGTAGTTGATCAAACAAATCGTCGATGCGAGGTAAGGGATATCGGTTCTTGATAGTTAACTTATTCAATTCCCGATAGTCGATGCACATCCGGAATGACCCATCCTTCTTTTTGACGAAAAGGACTGGCGCGCCCCAAGGAGAGGTGCTCGGGCGAATGAAGCCTTTCTCAAGTAATTCCTGGAGTTGGGTTGAGAGTTCGCGCATTTCGGACGGTGCGAGTCGATAAGGAGCTCTGGCAATAGGATTGGCTCCAGGAATGAGGTCGATACGAAAGTCGATATCACGACTTGGCGGTAGTCCGGGAAGATCCTCTGGAAAAACATGAGGAAACTCATGAACCACAGGAACGTCTTTCACTTCCTTCTTCTCTTTCTTTTCCTTCTCCGCTACTACAATGTTAGCCAAGAAAGCTCTGTATTCCTTGCAGAGATACTTGCTGGCTTGCACGCATGACATAAGCTTGAGCCCCTTTGAAGTAGTATCGCCATAAACACACAATAAGTCACCATTCGCGAGCGAAAAACGAATCATCTTGTTGAAGCACACAACTTCAGCATGGTTTTCTCGAAGAAAGTCCATGCCTATGATGACGTCAAAGCTTCCGAGTTGCATTGGAATAAGGTCGATTGGGAAGACGTGATTGTTGAGCTCAAGAGTACAATCACGGATAACGGAATTAACGGCGACGGTTCTTCTGGTAGCGACTTCAACATCGAACGTCGAGGAGAGTTGGGAACGTTTACGACTAAGGAGTTTCTCGAATTCGAATGACACAAAGCAATTATCCGCTCCAGTATCAAACAAACATGAAGCATAAATACCATTCACAAGGAACGTACCATTGAGCACATTGTTGTCGGCCTGGGCTTGAAGCACGTTGAGGTTGAAAGTTCTGGCACGTGCGGCCTGTTGTTGTTGCTGCTGCTGCTGTGGCTGCGGTGGCTGCTGTTGCTGAGGCTCTTGTTTCACAGCCCTGTTCGGGCACATGTTGGCGAAATGGTTCGGGTCGCCACATGCGAAGCAGGCTCTGGCTTTGACTGCGGGTGCCGGAGGAGCTTGTTGACCCTGTGGGGCAGTGAGTAGAGCTTGATGAGCAGGAGCTTATCGTATACGGCAGTTGGCAGTAAAATGGCCGTATACATTGTAATGAGCACAAAAACGACAATCAATGGCAGTTGGGTGGTGGTAGGTGCAAGTAGGGCAGAGCGGGTGTGGTCCAGTGTATGCACGCTTTGTAGGCGGTGCATTGGCCACAGGCGCCGCTACTTGACGCTGTTGAGCGGGTACAGCTTGAATCGGTGCAGCAGTGATCGCACAGTTCTTGTTGCTGGAGTTGTTCTTTCTCTTGTTCTTTCTCTTGTTGCTCGATGAGGTGGGTTCAGCAGTTGCTGCGGTAGCGGAAGCTTGATGTAGATGCTTCGAAGTCTTGTCCCAGACACCAGCCTTAACCCGCTTGTCGTTGATCTCAGCGGCCAGTAGATAAGTTTTCTCGATCGTCGTAGTCTTAGCCGCTTGCACGAAATCAGCAACGCAGTCGGGCAGGGCCCGGATGTACTTCTTGATTATCATGTCGGGAGTCTTGACTTGATCGGGACAGATAATGCTGAGCTGTTTGAAACAAGCAGTAAGACCAGCATTGTCACCATCCTTTTGCTGTATGTGCCAAAATTCATCTTCTAGCTTTTGACGTTCGTGAGGAGGGCAGAATTCCTCTAGCATAACTTCCTTGAGCTCGTCCCACGACAGACCGTAGGCTGCATCGTTCCCTCGCTTGTTCCTCTCCGCCGTCCACCAGTCTAATGCATGAGACTGGAAAACGCCGGTAGCATTCAGAGTTCGAAGGTCATCAGGGCAACCACTCTGTCGCAGAGTAACCTCGATGGAATCAAACCAGTGAAATAGTGCAGTGGGACCTCCTTCGCCACTGAATTCTTTTGGCCCACACGACTTGAATTGTTTGAAGCTGAAGGGTCTTGCGGTAGCTTTAGGAGCTTCGGTCCTCGATTCCTCAGACGATTTGCTAGCATTCTCATAAACATCACTCATGGCCTTTGCCACACTTTTAGCGATAATGGAAGCAAGGCGTTTGTCCCTCTTTTCTTGATGAGAAAGTGCGTGACGGGATCCAGACGACATTGTCTGCAATAGACATCGCCACGGAACTCAACATAGTGTATTCGAATCTCACCTCACACGTTTACTACTTACTAAAGATCAGTAACACGTACATTCACGTAAACACATAACACATAGAGCACAAATCACATAAGCACGTAGAGCACATAATCACATAATTCCTAAGCACGTAGAGCAAAGAAGCATTTTCACACAAGAGGCAGTCAGATTACAGAAACCTATTATTCAAAGTCCGCGAGCGTTCAAATATAGCGTAGTGTAAGCGTATATCGTAGCATAAGGTTGTCCACAATTCAACGATTTGAGATAGAAATGCAGTGCGAGTCGTGCGTGTCGATCGAAGTGAAAGCAAAAATCGAGTAGATCTCCAAATTTAAACACATAAACAGGTAAACACATATAAACCCATAAAAATCGACGAATTATCAGAGTCAGCAGTTGCGGCTCAAAGTCGAAACACATAAAATTCGAGAAATGGATTGTCTGCGGCTAGTAGAATTCGACTAACCAAAGTAATTCAACTATTCACAAGGACCCGCTGTACACGTTCGACTTTCAGGAGTATGCCCTCGCCTCGATTCTTGGGCGTTGGCACGCATCCCGTTGGTCTTTATTGTGACTTCAGGTCGTTGGAGTCCGTCGAACCTTGGTGAGAGTTTTGTAAAATGTGCGGAACAAGTCGTCAAGGTTAGGGTTTCACCCCTAGCTTAACAACTTCGTTCCTGTTTTTAATAAAATAGAGGAGATTATTCATAAAAAATATGGGTTTCACCCCTAATTTGGCATAATTCCCCTCGTTTGTAGTTAAAATGCGGGTGGATGAAGCAACTTTAGTCGAGAGTTCGCGGTTTTCACACCTATTCTCGACTTTTATTGTCCATTCACAATTGAAAATTCGAGTGTGGTGATAGTGTAGAATAAGCGAGAATAGCGAGTGATAGTAGCGAGCTTATGCGTATTCCCTAACGGATACGCACAAGTTGGTCTGTTGGTTCTTAACTATAGTCTAGGTTTCTAAGACTTCGACCCGGACTAGGTCGAGTCTTGCCTAATTCCCTATAGTTATGGCTCTGATACCAATCTGTGACACCCCAACCGATGGCGGAATCATCGGGGCATGGCACTGAGCGAAACAGATTGTCCAGAAGTTTCCATAACAACTATCATTACCATTCAATTTAAATAATACGTCCCATACCGTATCTCAAACAGTAAAATAATTATTAAAGACAAAAACTAGGCAAATATTCTGTTTCGACAACTAAGATTTAAACATAAATAGTTTATTTATTGGTTTCTAGGACCTCCTTTCCTAGCTTCGATTTCATCACAGCACAGAGAGCATCCTAGACCTTTCCTAGCCTCAAGTTCACAGCATGCTAAGCATGTAAACTTCCTAAGCACCTGTCACATACGTTAAAATAAAGTCAACACATAAAATGTAAAGGTGAGCATACAAGTTTGATAGTAGCATATAGAGTTCGAATTCGTTTACGCATAACCAGCACGTACACATAGTGAAATGAAACACGTTAGTTATCGACATAGATCCATCGATACCAATGACTGCGGGTTGACTGCCTGAGGAAGTTCGCAATACATGATTACCACCGTAATCCATGCAAGTAAAAGATCCTTAACAACCCCTGTGTGAACGGGTGCTGAGTCCAAACTATAGTACTATCGTTGCTAAGGCAGGTAGACATCATTCCATGTGTAAACATAACAAACAAGCATTCATAAGTCACGTATAACATGCATTAACGGTTAGCGTTCAAATAGTACTGAGTAGTGTGATTGTTGTAGTTTGAATATTCGTAACGTATGTAACACCCAAAAGTGCTAAAAGCAAAAAGGGATCGAGTATACTCACAGCGATTAATGGATTGAAGGGAGCGCTTAGCGAGTATGGTTAGCCTGAATAGATTCGGTAGCATAACGATAAGTGAAACGTAAAACGGAGAACAATGTTGGAGAGTCGGATAGCTGGTCGATCGGACGGCTGACCGTTCGGTTGACAGTACGCTCGGACAGCTTTCCGGTCGGTCGGCAGGCCGATCGGATGGCTGTTCGAGTGGATTGTTTCTTCCTTTAAAAAGGATGTGTTTGTGTATGATGGTTTGACTTTTGAAGTTTTCATTGTAGCATTTGAAAACATTGAAGTACCTTTGCTTTCAGGTCGGTCGATCGGACGGCAGTTCGATCGGCCGGCAACCCGATCGGTTAGGCATTCAAATGAATTGCAATGTTCAGTCTTTGGATCGGACATGTGTTCGATCGGACAGGTGTTTGATCGGAGAGGTCAACTAGTCAAAGACTTTAATTGGAAATGTAAAGTGCAGTGGATTGGATAGTTGATCGATCGAATAACATAATTGCTGTTCGATCGGACAACATGGTGTCACCTGATCGGACGGCTGTTCGATCGGGTGGCACTTCTAGTGCATTGAACATGTTGAAAATCGATTAAGTATTGAAGCATAGTATCTCATGATCCGAAGAGTAATTCGATCGGACAGTAGTTCGATTGAACAACAGCTCGCTCAATACTAGTCTTCAAAATGAATTGATTGTGTGGGACCATGTGTTAGCCGATCGGCTGGCCAGTCGGTCGGCTGACTATCCGATCGGCTGGCTGTCCGTTCGGACAGCAGTCCGATCGGTCAGCATCCTGACCTGATCAGCCTTTGCGTCTAACACTTGGTTGTTCTGTTTGTTTGTCGTTTTATCGAGGTATTTTGACAACGAGTAGAACCATCGATGCCTCGTCCTTACTTGGTTCCCTGGGTCGGACAGGAATCACCAAATCCGGTCGGTGGTCTGTTCGGAACGAAGTTTAACATTTAACCCGAAGTCGATTAACCTCGTGGATAGAATCCGGATATTGAGCCATACAACCACCGAAGTGATTTGTAAATCGGCTCAGGCTCCGTCTCTACCGGTTTGAAGTTATTGAGTGACAAAGAGTTGAAGGAAAGTTGGAAAATCCATCTTTCAATCCTTGTCGCCGTGTATATGTTTAGATCTATGAAAGATCCTTGTTTGTTTATGTGGAAATCGGCTAGATCCAAGCTATTCTTGGTGGATGGAGGCCAAAACATGAAGTTCTTCAAGAACCCATGATGACATCATCCTAGAACGCTTGAATCTTGATAATTTCACAGTTAAAAGTTAAGATTTGAAAGATAGAAAGGTGTAGGAGTGTGTATAGATCAAGAAAGTACAAGATTTTGGATGAAATCTTACCGGAATCGAGAGAAATCTGCGAAAAGGTGAGCTGGGTGTGCTGGTCGAACAGAGGTTTCCAAAAGTGGAAAAGGATGACAATGACATGGGTATTTATAGGATGACAAAAGAGGAAAGGGCTGGCCGATTGGCCAGGCAGCTCGATCGGACAGCCTGTCCGATCGGACAGCAGTCCGTTCGGCTGGCTGTTCGATCGGCTGGGAGTCTGATCGATCAGTTGCACCTTTCGAGTGTTTCGCGCGACGATTTTTGATATTCCGATTTCGATTGCGAGCGGTTTGATTCGATAGGATTTCCTAGTCAAATTACTTTTAGTCCCAAACACTCGTATCTCGCATAATCTATTTTCCACCAATTATCATAGTTCGTTCACGATTCGAGTTCGATTGCACTTCGAGTTAGATTTCGAGTTTCGATTGAGTTCGCTTGATTATCACAACATAACATAAATAAACATGCACAGGTAACACATAAGGCACACACACACGTATAATAACAAGTAAAAGTACGTAGCTCAAGTTGCGATCTGATGTCGATTCGATTAACATAGCTTGATTATTAGTTGATTAACTTTATGGCATTGTTACTTCCTATAGTTCACAGTCGTAGGTCGATTGAGTAACGATTAACACACATCGATTATTGTCATTAACAACACTTACTCCACATAATACGAATTAAATAAAGAAATTCCTGTAAGTCAAGTTGCACGAAATCGGCCGTTGACTTCGACCTTGACTTTGACTTGTGAAAGCACGGGGTGTTACACTTGCCGGTTGTGTGGTCTAGGTTAGAGAGTCTTAGTTTTATAAATTTAAAACTTAGCGTGTCTAATTTAGGGTTTAATTTAGTTAATTTATTTTGACCACTTTTAGCACATCAAGTTTTTGGCGTCGTTATCGAGGACTCTTGGCGATTGTGTTCATTAGTTTCAATTAGACTTGCTTGAATTACGTGCTATTTGTGTTTTATTTTTAAGTCGTGAGAGTCTAATTAAGTAGTGTCTTTGTTTGCTTGTTTAGAGTCGTTTGTTTGAGTCCTTTTACCATTTCTTTGTCGGTTTTGCAGTGGATGCCCCATACGCGTTCACAAAGACCGCCACTGAAGCCAACCTTCTCCTCTTCCAACCCAAAGGTTAGTACATCTACTTCTTCATCTTCAACCCTTTCTGACTCTACCATCCAATCTAAACCACTAGCATTTGACTTCACACTGAAGTCATCACCGCACAATTCACCACCACCTTCCCGCCCTCCTAGTCCACCCATCGCACCAAACATGAACCAACATCAAACCATTCACCAGCAGTCCACCGTAAACTTGCCCATTTCCCTTCCCGTCATTAATAAAGACAAATCTTGGTAGATCACGTCTTATATCATGGCTGCTATCACCAACTCATGCCAATTCCACGGTCGTGATGACGAGGATGCCCCCCACCCACATTAACCGGCTGATCCGCATTTGTGGCATTTTCTCGATCGAAGGTGCTGGGAGTGACACTCGGTTTCTTCAGGTTTTCTCGTTCTCACTTGCCGGTCGGGCCGCCACTTGGCTCGATTCACAGGCGCCAGGTACTTTCACCACTTGGGCCGCCCTTCGAGATGCTTTCCTAGCTAAGTATTTTCCACCCGCAAAAGCATCTCGCCTTTGAGATCAGATCTATTCATTCTGAATGGAGGCTAATGAGCCCTACTACCTTGCATGGGAAAGTTCTAAAATCTCTTGTCCCGATGTTCGCAGCATGGCCTCTCCGATTGGGCCCTTGTACAGAAGTTCTACAATGGGCTCAATTATAACACCAAGGCCCGTTTCGATACCTCTGCATGGCCTATCCGATTGGGCTCGTTTCGATACCTCTGCAACAGCAACAGCAACAACAACAACAGCAACAATAACAACAACAACAATTGTAGCAACAACACCAGAACCAACAACAACAGGACAACCACCATCACCACCACCACCACCACCACCAACAACAACAATAACAACAAGAGCAACAACACCATCAACAACAACAACAACATCAACAACAACAATAGCAGCAACGCCAACAACAACATCAACAACAACAAAAAAACAACAGTAGCAACAACATCAACAACAACACCAACACCAACAACAGCAAAACCACCACCACCACCACCACCACCAATAACAACACTAGCACCACCACCACCACCACCAACAGTAACAACAACACCAGCAGGTGCAAAAACAACAACAACACTAGCAGAAATAACAACAACACCAACAACACTAACACCACCACCACCACCACCACCACCACCAACAACAACAACAACACACAAAAGCAACAACACCACCACCAAAATCAACACTAACACCAAAACAAACACCAACACCAGCAACAATAGCAATAGCAATAACAACAACGACAACCACAACAGTAGTGGTGGTGGTGGTGGTGGTGGTGGTGGAAGTAGTAGTGCCAAAAAACAACAACAACAACATGATCACCACCACCAACAACAACTACAATAGCAACAACACCATCAAAAACAACAACGTCAGCAGAAACAACAACAACAACATCATCATTAATAGCAGCAACAACAACAACAATAATTACAACATCAACAACACCACCAATAACAACGGCAACAACAATATCATCATCAAGTGCCATCATGTAGCTGTTAATTTCTTTAGACTCCACTCGTTCACACATAAAATAACATCCATTTCAACTTGTTTTGTCTGTTCATGATTATTAACAATATGATGCGGCCTGATTGTCACAAAATAAAGGTGTGGCCCCTTATGGCTAACATTAAGTTCATTCAATAACCATCTTATTCATAATACTTCACTAATTGCGAAGACCATAGACTGATATTCTCCTTTGGCTAACGATTGAGACCCGATTATCACACCCTGACTTTTGCAGAAGCGTGATTATGTGTGACTTGCTTAATATCATTGCATTCAACCATGACAACCACTATATGATAAAACTAACGATGATCATCCATTAAATAAGTTTAGAAACATAACAACATTGTTTTGATACGTAGACTCCAAATTCGAATTACAAACCATACGAATTGTTTAAAGTTCCACAAGGACTAAACAACAGACTTTAGATAAAACCCAGATTCGGAAGAGGTATCTTGTCCAGGATAGGACACCCTAACCAAACCCCAAGACTATGGATGACATCTGATGTGTGCGAGTGTGTATATATTTTTTAATATATTTTAAGCCCTTTTTACACGTTAGTCAAGTTTTAAATTTATAAAACACGATATTTTACTAACACTAAACACACATATGGGCAAGTGCACCCATCGTGAGCGTAGTATAGTGTTGGCAAGATACCGAGGTCGTACAAGGACACAAGAGCTTTTAGTACCGGTTTATCCTCAACGTCTAATCAAATCAAAAGTTTAGAAAAAGGTTTTAAACTAGAAAAATAAAATCTAACTAAAATGCTGAAAAATAAAATAAAAATAAAAACAGATAGACAAGATGAATCACTTGGCTCCGACTCGTGTATAGTGTAACCTTTGATTATTTCCGCACTTTTGCACTTTTTAAGAGATTATCTTAGTTATTGTAGTAGGCCCCTCTTTTGAAGGTGACGTTACCCTCAACCCAGTAGTTTGAGTCAGCAAGGATACAATCCTAAAGCTTCGGATTATTGAAAGATAATTAATTAAGTTATTAATTCATATTATGGTAGGCCCCTCTTTTAAAGGTGACGTTACCCTCGGCTAAGTAGTCTGAGTCAGCAGGGATACAGTCCTAAGTAGCCGGTTAAAGTATTAATAGTAGCTTACATATGAGGGGATCAAAGAGTTTGGGCCCCCGCCATCCAATACCGGTAAGTATTGAAGGAGGTCCTACTAAATTTGACCCAGGTCCTTGCAGGATCTATACACTGAACAAGGCAAGACTCTTACCAAACCGTTCCCTTAACCCCCCGACCAGGTAGCCAACATACCTCCATATAGACCGTGGAGATATGAATGGTGAAAATCTTTTACTTTATATAGACGGTAAAATAATGCCAAGTCACCACGGACAAACGATAAGGAAGAATCACATTCAACATAAGAAACTAGTTATTAAAGTCATTAATACATAACCAAGTAAAAAGTGCGAAAAGATTAAAAATAAAAAGTATTACACTAGACACTTGTCTTCACCAAGTGATGTAAGAGACTTAGGCAAACATGGCCTTTGATTGTCAAGAACTCTTACAATCAATCTTGGATCCCGAGATGACTCACACACTCTATGATGGACAATGGATGATGGTGGTGGATGATGGTGTTGTGATGGTGGTGGGTGGTGGGTGAAGTGTGAGAGAGGTGGTGTGCCAAGGGATAGTTTGCAATTGAGTTAAGCACCCCTATTTATAGGCTGAACAGATGCTCGGGCACGGCCCCGTATCCATTGGGCACGGCCCCGTGTCCATCATCCTTCTCTGTTTTCATTAATTGCTCTTGTCTGCATTAGTTGACCACGTCCCCGTGTCCGCTGGGCACGCCCCCGTGTGCAGAAGTATATCCGTACTATCAAGATTTGCCTGGATTATGCGAATCTTATAGTTGACCACGGCCCCGTGTCCACTGAGCACGGCCTCGTGGTGGGCGATAGAAGCTTCTACAGCTTTGTCTTTTAGGCTGACACTTGGGTACGCCCCCGTGTTCACTGAGCACGGGGTGTGTTCAGCCTTCTGTTTTCTTGTTTTGCTTGGGAAGATGCTGTCGAGGAGGTCTGGCATGCCATGTTTGTTCCTTTTCTTGTATTTATGTTAGAATTAGCTGCCCTTTTGCTTCTTTTGTTAATTTGAGCTCATTTAATCCTGAAAATACAAAAGGAAGACAAAAACACACTTTTGCCAATATTAGTACTAAAAAAGGGTTAGTTTTATGCCACAATTGATGTAATTTATATGTTGCATTTTGTGCACATCAAATACCCCCACACTTGAATCTTTGCTTGTCCTCAAGCAAAACTCTTTATAATGTGGCTTTACACTCCCAAATGGAATGGGTAGAAGAGAAGGTTTTTTGGGCTTGTCATAGAGTGTCGGGATTTCCAAGATTCTTTATTAAGTTTTATTTTTATTTATTTACAATCCTATTCGTCATGATTTATTTAAAACTTTTCATAAGATAAATTACTTATTAGGGCATAACATGCCTCTTTTAAAATTCTATTTATATACAAGTTCACATACCTCACGGGGGATCACTCAACACTCGGCCGAAGATGTTTTTTAGTGAATCACTCGAGAGCGGCATGGAACTTACTCCTACCATAGGCTTGCCAAGCAATCAATCCTCCTCCTTTTTAACTATATACCTTTGTAAATATCAAGAGGACTTTTTAGGTGAAGGGTTAGGCTTGGGTTAAAGGTAGGTGGTTGGGTTAGTGGTTAGTAAAAGGGCGAAAGGCGTAAAAGGCGTCGGTTTCGTAAGACTTTTTATTTTTGCACTTTTTATTTTGATGAAGCTATTTTTTCAAACAAAGTTATTTTTGATGAACTTGCTTGTTTATTTCTTTTGCTTCATCATCATTTTGATGAACTTGCTTGTTACTAAAACAAAGGGTTAAAAATAAAAAGGTTTTGGTGGGTGAAAGGGTGTTTGGTTTTTGGGTTAAGAAATGAAAAGTTTTAGGCTCAAAGCGGTTAACTACGGGGATTTTGGGTAGGTGGTAAAAAAAGAAAAATAATGGTGTAGAAATAAAAAGGGTTAGTCCTAATGCCTCCATCATTTACTTACTCGGGTTTAAGTTGGTAAGGACCGGGAATGTATCGCCGTGGCAAGTTCTAGAGTCGTAAGAACCAAGCGGCTATTCACACAAGAAACGAAAAATGAGCATTTAGTTTAAAGATATATATTTGTATGCTCAATAAAGGCTCAAAACTCACTTTTATGGGAATGGTTTTTATGTGATCAAGTATATATAATCAAATTTTAACTAAGCTTGTCATGTCGTTTCATAATTTTCTTATGTTGGTTCTTTTTTATGACGACGCTATCGGTTGTAAATTTGTAAAAATATAACATTTTTAGAACTTGAAACTCCCAAGTTAAACCTAGACAAGTAAAAAAAAAAATTTGAATTTTTTTTTTTGGGGTGATTAGCGGTTCCAATAGAGTTTTGTGTAAGGCTTGTTATTAGGACTTGCAAGATTCAAGGTTTTAGCACCCCCCCCCCACACTTAAATTACACATTTGTCCTCAATTTGTCCCAAAAATAAGTTTTTAGGTTGATTGAATGTGTAAAAATGTGTTAAAAACAAAATTTTATGTTACTGGACGTCTGGACACGGCCCCGTGGTGTCCGGGCACGACCCCGTGTTCAGTTGCCACTAACAAAAAGTTGTAAAAAGAAACAGAAGCCTGGACACGGGGGCGTGTTGGGTGAACACGGCCCGTGTCCAGTTTACCTGAACTGGGCATTTTCTGCAGACTGTGCAGCACGGGGCCGTGTTGGGCGGACACGACTGTGACAACCCGAGTTTTCAAGGTCTCTATTCGACTTAATCTTGTACTTATTGTGAAGTGTGTTTTATATATATATGTGGTGTGCATTATATTTGAGGTGTAGGTTACTAATAGATTTAGTATTAATATTATGTTTGTTTAATTAAAACTTGGAACTTTGCCAAACACCCACACACGAAATCACCTCATGTCTGAAAACACCCATGTGGTGAAAACATAAGTGTTTTCCTCCACTATGTGGTCGACGAAATCACATGGGCTTTAGGCCCAGTAGTGAATCAGTTATATTATTTCCCAATCTTTGCGTAATAGTTTAATCGCCAAACCCTAGAGCTCTTTTCTTTGTGCGACGGCAACTGCAAGTTTTCAAGCTTTTCTTTCTGATCAAACTAGTGACCCTTTCATCTTGGTTAGTAATAACTGTTGTTTGATTCTTGCATGATCACATG
Source organism: Helianthus tuberosus (assembly GCA_030545235.1). Classification (NCBI taxonomy): domain Eukaryota; kingdom Viridiplantae; phylum Streptophyta; class Magnoliopsida; order Asterales; family Asteraceae; genus Helianthus; species Helianthus tuberosus. Next base: position 77,737,545 of record CM060417.1, on the reverse strand, counting down.
TCTGTATGTGTATGTTTAATTGAATACTGATGTTGTGTTATGCCTCCCTATGAATGCCCTGATGATTTTATACGATTAGTTTTGAATGATATGATTGTGATCCGGAATCTGTAAACATGTTAACTTGCTATGGTGCTCGATTAGATGTTATGTTAATTGATTTGTTTATGATCATAATTGTGATCTATTTAGGATTGTAATACTGAATGATGAATTGATCAGTAACTAGATCTTCATGTATTGCATGTTATGTTGATATTAATTTCGATGGATATGTGATCAGATATTACTTGAGTAGATGTGTAATAGTTCTGTTATGATAAACAATGATTCCAACTGGTATGAATGAGCGACTTGTTTGATTGAAACCGTTGAGATTGTTAGCGATGATTAGGTTTGTGTTGTTGAATGAAACTGTTGTTGATGATTGTTGGACCTGACGAAAACCTCCACCCAACGAAAACCCTACCTCCAACGAAAACACCTTGGGGTTTTCGGCCCAAGTGTTTTCGGCCTAAGGGATTTCGGCCCAAAGGGTTTTCGCCACTTAGGCGATTTCGTCACATTGTATACTGTTAGCTATTAACGCTATTAAATATGTGATTCAATTAAGTTAATTACTTGATTAACTCTGTTAGTTTACTAAACCTGTTGGTTGTTAACTCTAGTAATTTATTAACTCTGTTAAGTAAGATTGGTTAACTCTGTTAAGCTTATCAACCTTGTTAGTTATCAATTCTGTTAAGACTAGTAACTTTGTTTAGTATGTTGGTTCTGCATAGATTATTAATTCAGTTAAAAGATGTTAACTCTGTTAATCATGTAACATTGTTAGTGTGTAAATCCTGTTAAGTGTGTTAACTTTGTGAAGTATGTGGACTGACTGTTAATCTTGTCAAGCATGAATTTCATGGCTCTGATTAACTGCTTATATGATACGTGATAATTGCTTAAACACACTTTGTGACATAGAGGGCATGTGAATCTATATGAACTTAACTGATTGAGTATACGTGTATAACTATAGGTCTTGACTGATTTCTTGTGAGCACATAGTTTAGCATACCGAGCAAACCAAGGTGAGTTCACACTCTTACCAAGGCATGGGATTCCCCGGTGGGTTGGGAATGGGATTGAATGATTACTTGTACTTACATCACTACTAGACTAGTTACCACGGTCCTCGGATTGGGAAGGATGCCTGTGCCAAACTCTACGTAAAGCCTACGTACTGTCCTCGGTTTGGGAAGGACACTAGTGTTAAAACCTACGTAAATCCTACGTACCGTTGTCCTCGGATGGGGAAGGACACCAACGCTAAACCTACGTACTCGCTACGTACTGTCCTCGGTTGGGAAGGGCACTTACGTAAAACCTACGTAAACTTATACTTATACTATCCTCGGGTTGGGAAGGATACTTACAGATACAATTAGTCTAGTAACTTATAGTATGGGAAGCCCCCACTAATTGAACTTACAACATGGGAAGCCCCCACTAGATGAACATACAAATGGCGTAGTGATACACGGCATGGTTATAAACGAACTTACGATTTATTAAACGAACTTATTACTGTGAACTCGCTCAACTGTGAACTCGCTCAACTTTGAACAACCAACTGTGAACTCACTCAACTTTGTTGTTGACTTTCTGTTACATGCCTTGCAGGTCGTTAGGTATCTATGGATCTTGCATGGGAGTGGAGAGGAGTCGTTGTGGGACATGGACAGCTGTGTGCCATGCTAAACATTTGAAACATTTAAACTTATGTTGGGTTTACATATTTATGCTTCCGCTAAACGCTTAACTATGTTATGGTTTTGAACACCTTTCGTATTGATGAATGACTTTTATTTATTACTTACAATGTTCAATATGATTGGTGGCTTGATCCTGGTCATGTCACGCCTCCAAGTGGCGATACTCCACGTGTGGATTTTGGGGGTGTGACAGATTGGTATCAGAGCCATTGGTTATAGTGAACTTGGTTTTAATAAGGGAAAAAGTTTTGTTAAAACCAGACTATAACCTGAACAGTGCTCAACGATCCACAACGACGCTTCGCTCCACGTGCAAGACTCGACACAATAGGTGATATGGTTTATGTTTATATTACCTACTTGCTAAATACATAATTACATTGCTCATAGTATGCTTAGATGAACGTAACAACTACTACTTGAAATCTTGTATGCTCACACTCTTCTGTCATTCCACACCTGCGTATTGATATGACGCACTTCTCACTTGTGTTCTCTTACTTGTGAAGATCATGAGTGGACGCGTTAACCTGACACAAGCCCAGCTGACGGCTTTGATCAACCAACAAGTTGCTGCGGCACTTGCAGCCGCTCAAGCAGGAGGTATACCCTGCAGTCATAACTTACTCTAGGATCTTTAGATCCTACTCTCTCAAACCAACTCTTGTGTTTAATTCTTATTCCCTCTTGTTTACACAACAGGCCAGTTTGCTCAGCAGCCTGCATGCACGTTCAAAACTTTCATGGACTGTCGTCCTAGTACTTTCAGTGGCACTGAAGGGGCAGTTGGACTCCTCCACTGGTTCGAGAAGCTCGAGTCAGTCTTCGAAATGTGTGAATGCCCTGAGGCTCGTAGGGTGAAGTATGCCACTGGTACTTTAGAAGGCGTTGCGTTGACTTGGTGGAACGCACAAGTGCAAATGTTAGGGTTGGCAGCTGCCAATGCCACCCCGTGGAACGAATTTAAGGAACTGATCAAACGGGAATACTCTAGTCGTGATGACATCCACAAGCTGGAAGTGGAGTTCTTTAACCTAACAATGACGGGGTCAGAGATAGAAGCATATACAAAGCGATCCAATGAACTGGCAATGTTATGCCCAACTATGGTAGATCCTCCAATTAAGCCCATCGAGCAGTATCTCAAGGGTCTTGTACTAGAAATTCAAAGCCATGTGACTTCGGAAAATCTTGCTACCATTCAAGATGTTACTCGTCTAGCTCATCGTCTCACAGACCAGGCAGTGGAACAGAACAGGCTGCCTAAACGTATCAGTGCTACTACTACTGCTATCACTACTGCTACTCCCAGTGAGAACAAGCGAAAATGGGATGGAACCTCCAGCAAGGGTTCAACTTCGGTTCAGTCCCAGGCACAGCAGCGAAAGACAGATAATAACCAGAGCCCCAGTCAGCAGTCTTCTGGTAGTCAAGGGCAGGGTGGATATCGAGGAAATCACCCAAAGTGCAACAGATGCAACAGACACCACAGTGGTCAGTGCAACAAGGTTCGTTGTCAGAGATGTCTCAAGATGGGTCATGAAGCCAAATATTGCAGGAGCTCACAACCTGCACATCAGAATCGTCAGCAGCAACAGCAAACACCGCAGAACCAGCAACAGCAACAGGGTAACAAGGGATGCTTTCAGTGCGGAGCTGAAGGTCACTACAAGAGACACTGCCCTCAGTTAAATCAGAATCAGAACAATAACAACAATAATCAGGGCAATGGGAACAACAACAGGGGAAACAATGATGGAAACAATGGTGCCAGGGGTCGAGCGTTCGTGATCGGTCAGGGTGACGCAAGGAATGATCCTAATGTAGTGATGGGTAAGTTCCTTCTCGACGACTTTTATGTTACTGTTTTATTTGATTCGGGTGCCGACACCAGTTATGTGTCTCTAAAAGTTAGTCAAATGCTTAAACGCGCACCAACACTTTTGAACACCAAACATGTTGTAGAGATAGCAAATGGTAAAAGCTTAGAAGCCACACACATAGTTAAGGGTTGTAATCTCGTCTTGGCTGGTCAGACATTCTCTATCGATCTCATTCCTATAGTTATGGGTAGTTTCGACATCGTCATTGGGATGGATTGGTTATCCCAACAGCAAGCAGAGATCCTATGCAAAGAGAAGATTGTTCGTATTCCCCGCTCTTGCAAAGAACCTCTCGAAATTCAAGGCGACAAGAGAGGTGCTGTGGTAGGCATCATTTCCTTTCTCAAGGCCTAGAAGTGTTTGCGAAAGGGCCATACGGCTATGTTAGCCCTCGTTACTGATACATCAACGAAAGAGAAGAAGATCGAGGATATCCCAGTAGTACGCGATTTTCCTCAGGTGTTTCCTGAAGATTTACCTGGGCTACCGCCTCATCACCAGGTCGAATTTCATATCGAGCTAGCTCCTGGAGCAGCACCCATAGCTCGAGCACCTTATCGCTGGAAGAACTGTCCAAGCAATTGCAAGAACTCTTGGAAAAGGGTTTCATTCGTCCTAGCTCTTCGCCCTGGGGAGCTCCCGTGTTGTTTGTGAAAAAGAAAGACGGTACCTTCAGGATGTGCATAGATTACCGCGAACTGAACAAGGTGACCGTGAAGAATCGCTATCCTCTCCCACGCATCGACGACTTGTTCGACCAGCTGCAAGGGTCGAGCTACTATTCAAAGATTGATCTGAGGTCAGGCTACCATCAACTGAGAGTCCGAGATGAGGACGTCTCCAAAACAGCATTCAGAACACGCTACGGCCATTACGAGTTTCTGGTCATGCCATTCGGATTAACAAACGCACCGGCAGTCTTCATGGACCTTATGAACAGAGTGTGCAAACCTTATCTTGACAAGTTCGTTATTGTTTTCATCGACGACATCCTGATCTATTTGAAGAGTCAGGAGGAACACGAGCAGCATTTACGACTCATTTTGGAACTCCTTCGAGCAGAACAGCTGTACGCCAAGTTTTCAAAATGCGACTTCTGGCTTCGTGAATTCCACTTTCTAGGCCACGTGGTAAACAAGGATGGGATTCATGTTGATCCATCCAAGGTTGATTCGATCAGGAACTGGCCTGCACCTCGTACACCAACAGAAATCCGCCAGTTCTTGGGTTTGGCGGGCTATTATAGAAGGTTCATCAAAGACTTCTCCAAGATTGCACAACCCCTCACCTCACTAACTCAGAAAGGCGTTATCTACCGTTGGGGTAATACACAGGAATCAGCATTCCAGCACTTAAAGGATATACTTTGTAGCGCACCTATTCTTTCATTGCCAGAGGGCACAGACGATTTTGTGGTCTATTGTGACGCATCCATTCAGGGTCTTGGATGTGTGTTGATGCAACGAGATAAAGTCATTGCTTATGCTTCGCGCCAACTTAAGATTCATGAACGGAATTACACTACACACGATTTAGAGCTGGGAGCTGTTGTTTTTGCGCTCAAGATATGGAGACATTACCTGTACGGTACCAAGTGCACCATTTACACCGATCACAGGAGTCTCGAGCATATCTTCAAACAGAAGGAGTTGAACATGCGACAACGCCGATAGGTCGAGCTACTAAATGATTACGAATGTGCCATTAAGTACCATCCGGGCAAAGCCAATGTTGTGGCCGACGCCCTCAGTCGAAAGGATACCACACCTAGGCGTGTGCGAGCACTACAACTCACTATCCAATCTAGTCTTCCTTCACAGATACGAGATGCTCAGGTAGAAGCATTGAAACCAGAAAATGTCAGGGCTGAAGCTCTGCGCGGCTCAAGGCAACGGTTAGAACAAAAGGAAGACGGAGCCTACTATGTAACGGGACGCATCTGGGTCCCACTCTATGGCAACTTACACGGGCTTGTAATGGATGAAGCTCATAAGTCTCGCTACTCAGTACATCCTGGTTCGGATAAGATGTACCATGACTTGAAAACTACATATTGGTGGCCTAGCATGAAAGCTCATATAGCAACTTACGTTAGCAAGTGTTGGACTTGTGCGAGAGTCAAAACGGAATATCAGAAACCATCGGGCCTACTCCAACAACCAGAGATACCACAATGGAAATGGGAGGAAATTTCCATGGATTTCGTTACTAGCCTACCTAGATCTCAACGCGGTAACGATACTATTTGGGTGATCATGGACCGACTCACAAAGTCTGCACACTTTTTGGCTATTAAGGAAACGGATAAGTTCTCCACTCTAGCAGACGTCTACCTTAAGGAAGTTGTCTCGAGGCACGGGGTGCCAACATCTATTATCTCAGATCGTGATGCCGTTTCACTTCAGAACTGTGGCAAGCAATGCACAAATATTTTGGCTCTCGTTTAGACATGAGCACAGCTTATCACCCTCAGATAGATGGGCAGTCTGAGCGCACTATTCAAACTCTAGAAGACATGCTTCGGGCGTGTGTAATTGACTTTGGCAACGGCTGGGAAAAACATCTGCCACTTGTGGAATTTTCGTACAATAACAGCTACCACACCAGCATTAAAGCTGCTCCGTTTGAGGCATTGTACGGGCGTAAATGCCGATCACCTCTTTGTTGGGCAGAGGTGGGGGATAGTCAGATCACTGGCCCAGAACTTGTGGTAGACACAACATAAATGATTGCTCAAATACGACAACGAATGGCGGCAGCTCGTGACCGTCAGAAAAGCTACGCCGATAAGGGTAGGAAACCTCTAGAATTCCAGGTCGGGGATCGGGTTCTACTCAAAGTCTCACCCTGGAAGGGTGTGGTTCGTTTTGGAAAAAGGGGCAAACTTATTCCGCGATACGTCGGACCATTTGAAATCATTGAGAAAATAGGCAAGGTGGCCTACAAACTAAACCTACCAACAGAACTCAGTGCAGTTCACAACGTCTTTCACGTGTCGAATCTGAAGAAGTGTCTTTCAGATGAGACTCTCATAGTTCCTTTGAAGGAGCTCACTATCGACGATCAGTTACGATTCATCGAGGAACCAGTTGAAATCACGGACCGAGACGTTAAGGTCCTCAAGCACACCAGAAAACCCCTTGTTCGAGTTCGTTGGAACTCCCGTCGTGGCCCAGAGTTTACCTGGGAACGAGAAGATCAAATGAAACTCAAGTATCCCCAGTTATTCAGAAACAGTACAACCACTACTGAGGCTGAAGCTACTACAGAATTTCGGGATGAAATTCTAAATCAACGGGGGGATGATGTGACACCCCAGGAAAACCAGTAAACAACGCAACACAACTAGATTCCTCAGTAACCACGTGCTAAATTTCGGGACGAAATTTCTTTCAAGTTGGGGATAATGTGACAACCCGAGTTTTCAAGGTCTCTATTCGACTTAATCTTGTACTTATTGTGAAGTGTGTTTTATATATATATATGTGGTGTGTATTATATTTGAGGTGTAGGTTACTAATAGATTTAGTATTAATAGTATGTTTGTTTAATTAAAACTTGGAACTTTGCCAAACACCCACACACGAAATCACCTCATGTCGGAAAACACCCATGTGGTGAAAACATAAGTGTTTTCGTCCACTATGTGGTCGACGAAATCACATGGGCTTTAGGCCCAGTAGTGAATCAGTTATATTATTTCCCAATCTTTGCGTAATAGTTTAATCGCCAAACCCTAGAGCTCTTTTCTTTGTGCGACGGCAACTGCAAGTTTTCAAGCTTTTCTTTCTGATCAAACTAGTGACCCTTTCATCTTGGTTAGTAATCACTATTGTTTGATTCTTGCATGATCACATGTCTGTATGTGTATGTTTAATTGAATACTGATGTTGTGTTATGCCTCCCTATGAATGCCCTGATGATTTTATACGATTAGTTTTGAATGATATGATTGTGATCCGGAATCTGTAAACATGTTAACTTGCTATGGTGCTCGATTAGATGTTATGTTAATTGATTTGTTTATGATCACAATTGTGATCTATTTAGGATTGTAATACTGAATGATGAATTGATCAGTAACTAGATCTTCATGTATTGCATGTTATGTTGAGATTAATTTCGATGGATATGTGAGCAGATATTACTTGAGTAGATGTGTAATAGTTCTGTTAAGATAAACAATGATTCCAACTGGTATAAGTGAGCGATTTGTTTGATTGAAATCGTTGAGATTGTTAGCGATGATTAGGTTTGTGTTGTTGAATGAAACTGTTGTTGATGATTGTTGGACCTGACGAAAACCTCCACCCAACGAAAACCCTACCTCCAACGAAAACACCTTGGGGTTTTCGGCCCAAGTGTTTTCGGCCTAAGGGATTTCGGCCCAAAGGGTTTTCGCCACTTAGGCGATTTTGTCACATTGTATACTGTTAGCTATTAACGCTATTAAATATGTGATTCAATTAAGTTAATTACTTGATTAACTCTGTTAGTTTACTAAACCTGTTGGTTGTTAACTCTAGTAATTTATTAACTCTGTTAAGTAAGATTGGTTAACTCTGTTAAGCTTATCAACCTTGTTAGTTATCAATTCTGTTAAGACTAGCAACTTTGTTTAGTATGTTGGTTCTGCATAGATTATTAATTCAGTTAAAAGATGTTAACTCTGTTAATCATGTAACATTGTTAGTGTGTAAATCCTGTTAAGTGTGTTAACTTTGTGAAGTATGTGGACTGACTGTTAATCTTGTCAAGCATGAATTTCATGGCTCTGATTAACTGCTTATATGATACGTGATAATTGCTTAAACACACTTTGTGACATAGAGGGCATGTGAATCTATATGAACTTAACTGATTGAGTATACGTGTATAACTATAGGGCTTGACTGATTTCTTGTGAGCACATAGTTTAGCATACCGATGGGGAAGGACACCAACGCTAAACCTACGTACTCGCTACGTACTGTCCTCGGTTGGGAAGGGCACTTACGTAAAACCTACGTAAACTTATACTTACTACTATCCTCGGGTTGGGAAGGATACTTACGGATACAATTAGTCTAGTAACTTACAGTATGGGAAGCCCCCACTAATTGAACTTACAACATGGGAAGCCCCCACTAGATGAACATACAAATGGCCTAGTGATACACGACTTGGTTATAAACGAACTTACGATTTATTAAACGAACTTATTACTGAACAACCAACTGTGAACTCGCTCAACTTTGTTGTTGACTTTCTGTAACATGCCTTGCAGGTCGTTAGGTATCTATGGAGCTTGCATGGGAGTGGAGAGTAGTCGTTGTGGGACATGGACAGCTGTGTGCCATGCTAAACATTTGAAACATTTAAACTTATGTTGGGTTTACATATTTATGCTTTCGCTAAACGCTTTACTATGTTATGGTTTTGAACACCTTTCGTATTGATGAATGACTTTTATTTAGTACTTACAATGTTCAATATGATTGGTGGCTTGATCCTGGTCATGTCACGCCTCCAAGCGGTGATACTCCGCGTGTGGATTTTGGGGGTGTGACAACGACCCGTGCTGAACTTGCTGTAATGAAGAAAATTTCGTCAGATGGCCCTGTTTTTGTGCATGGGGTGCTGGTTCAAGTTTCCCTTGTTATTCTTCACCATCCCGAGTGTGTTTTATTCCTGAAAATTAAAACTAAACTAGAAAACATAAAAATTAAGCTAAACTAAACTAAGGATAGTTCCGCGGAATGCCTCCGTGGTGCGCCACATTTATAAGGGTCCTTGGCTAGACCCAAAGCCTGGTCATATGTTACCCAAGTTGGATGTTTTGCATCCCATGCTACACCGTCAGAGAGCGTCATCCAAGCTTGAGTCTATGACCTTCATGTAGTTGACCGGGTCTTCGTCTTCTACTCTTTTTCCGACTCCAAACTTCACTTCCTCGTCCCCAAACTTCAATGTTAGTGTTCCGTCATTCATGTCTACCACTGCTTGGGCAGTGGCTAGAAATGGCCTCCCTAGGATGTGAGGGACTTCGGTGTCTTCTTCCATGTCTAGTATGACAAAGTCGGCCGGGAAGACGAAATTGTCGACTTTGACCAATAGATTTTCAGCGACACCTTGTGGATATTTGACGGATCTGTCGGCAAGTTGTATGCTCATCTTTGTAGGGCTCATTTTTCCTAGGCCGAGTCGTTTGAACATTGATGCGGGCATGAGGTTAATGCTAGCCCCAAGATCGGCTAGTGCATTGCGAATGGGGGATTCCCCAATTGAGCAAGGAATCGTGAAGCTTCCAGGATCAATCTTCTTTTTAGGGAGTTTGTTGAGTAGTAAGGCGGAGCATTCTTCGCCTAAGTTAACTAATTGCAATGATTCAATTTTCCTTTTATGACAGAGGAAGTCCCTCATAAATTTTGAATATTTAGGCATTTGGGTTAGGACTTCGATAAATGGAATATTAGCATGCAATTGTTTGAGTAAATTTTCGAACTTTGCGAATTGCTCATCGGTCTTTTGATGAATTAACCGACCGGGGTATGGAACCGGAGGAGTCTTAGTAGGCTCTTGAACTGGTGAAGAAGCCTTCTCTTGTTGGGGCGCGGGTGGAGTTGTGGTTCAGCTAGATTGGTTTCTTTCAGTTGGTGGAAGTGAAGCCTCTTCGGGACCCACTGTACGGTTTCTCAATATTATGAGATGTACTTGCGCCTTTGGGTTGGTCTCGGTATTACTTGGTAACGCGCCTTGTGGTCTCTCGGAGAAATTTTGAGCTATTTGATTTAATTGTTTTTCAATGTTTTGAATGCTAGCTTGTTGATTTCTAAAATTCGATTCCAATTGCTGAAATCGATCCGAGTTTTTCTTTTCGGTGTCGGAGAGGAGGCGAGATACAGTATCTTCAAGCCTTTCTCGTCCACCTTGTTGTTGAGAAAAATTTTGTGGTTGTTGAAAGTTAGTTCGTTGGTTTTGTTGGTTACTACTGTTGCCGGGATCTCTCCAACCAAGATTGGGGTGGTTACGCCATCCTTGGTTGTAGGTACCCGTTGGAGGACCCGACGGCCTAGGTCTATTGTCAATGTAGTTTACCGTTTCCGTTTGATCATCAACTTCTTTCATACAACTCCAATTTTCATGTGGCCCACTACACCCTTCGCAAGCCATGACCGAGGCCGTTTTTGCCATTTCTAACTTTTTGATTTTTGAAGAAAGGGCCTCGATTTGGGCTTGTAAAGAAGTGCTTTCATCAACCTTATGGGCGCCCGGGGCAATAGATTTATTTCCTCGGGGAGTGTGCTACTGAAAATTTGTTTGAGCAATTTCTTCAATTTGGTTATATATTTCATTTGGGCGACGATTACCTAGAAGTCCCCCGGAGCTAGAATCAAGTGTTTGTCTTGTGTGTGGCAACCACCCATTGTAGAAAGTGGATACTTGTTGCCATACCGCAAGACCATGATGAGGACACTTTCTTAGTAGCTCCTTGAACCTTTCCCAAGTTTCATATAAGGATTCCCCATCCTCTTGTGAATATGTATTAATTTCAGTCATTAATTTAGCCGTTTTAGCAGGAGGGAAATACTTATATAGAAACTTTTGGGCTAGTTCATCCCAGGTGTTTACCGAGCCAACTGGGAGGGTATTAAGCCAAGCCTTAGCTCGGTCTTTTAGTGAAAATGGAAACATCCGAAGGCGGATGGCGTCGTTTGATGCTCCATTGATCCGAAAGGTATCACATATTTCTAAGAAATTAGTAATATGTAGACGGGGATCCTCGTCCACAAGCCCATGGAAGGTTGCGGAGTTTTGAAGCATTTGTATCAAATGTGGCCGAAGTTCGAAGTTATTGGCTTCGACATTCAGTGCATTGATAGCGGCGCCGAGATTACCTATAGTGGGTCGTAGGTAATCCATGAGGGTACGTTGGTCCGCCATTGGAAGTGGGTCCCCTGAAACTTTCTCTTGGTTTTTAGCTTTAAGTCTTTTTCTGAGAAAGCTTTCGGGTTCTTCTAGAGGTTCTTTTATGTCTCTACTAGAACTGGAGCTCATACACTACGTAGGAAGTTTGTAGGATCGTGTATTGACCCAAACGAGTCGAGCAGAAGAGTGCTTCACCAATACAAGTGGCGGAAACAAATGTATCAGTGTTATTTCAGCTGGAAAACACAAGAAATCACTTTAACTTGTCTTTTGATTGATATTAGATCGTTTACAACGCTGTAGACACTTCGACAGAGCTTCGCCGTCGGAACTAATCTCGTTACAAATGAACTAGACATACAGGTATTTATAGGCCACTGATTCCGCATGAACTGATCCAAACGAAACTTAATTCCGTGTGGAATTAGCCCAAACGAAATCATGAGATCAAACGGAATTACATTCCGTGCCGAATTACCATAGGGTAATTTCGTGCGGAATTACCTCTATATCACATATCTCGTTTTGCGTGCCCTGATCTATCTATTACATTACAAGACTCGATACAAGACGAAGTCGACAGACGTATGCACCAACAGACTCCCCCTCAGATGTTGACGAGTCTTCAGTGTCGAGTCTTCGGTTCTCAAACCTTCAGTCTTTATCAGTCTGCTCGCTCTCTCCTAAGATTCTCCATTGTAATCATCCTCAATCAATCTCTATATCTTCTATCTACCATCTTCAGAATCTCGATCTGACTTTCTACATCTTCAAACTCCCTCTCGATGTCTTCAGACTCCCCCTCTCAATCTGCTGGGATCTTGGTCTGGAATTCAGCATCTTCAGGTCCTCAATTCGTAACCTGGCTAACAATCTGCTCAGGTATCAGAACCTGGTTTTTCCTGCACAAACTCTACCATACACATAAGTTTCTCAAAGTTTAAAAATTAAAATTTAGAAACCTTTTGCAGGAATTATTCAAAAAGATTTAAACTCATTCAAAATGTTTTAATCGATGATAAACCATTTGTAAGAACAATATTCTTTTATGCACACTCTCCCAAACCAGTTCATCAAGTTTAGCACTTGAAATTTTGAAAATCAGCTTTTCTTCAACAGTTGTCGAAAATCTTTTTTAATTTTTCAAAATTTATGCTAAAACACTCCGAAAATCTTTTTGGATTTTTGAATGAACTAAGATGCAGTAAAGAAATATTTACAAACAATATATTTTTGTGAGTTTGTGTTAGAGGATCATATCAGTTTTTGAGACAAATCACCAACACCGTTAAGCTTTAAACATTTTAAGTTCTAAACAATTCACCTAGATTGACGATATTGTTGTCCACTTAAACTCAATCTAAAAACTTTTAAAATGCTTACCGATACGTTAAGGTATATTAATTTTGCACTAAGTTCTTATGGACCCCACGATCTCAGCATATCTCCTCATCATGCAATACACTAACTCAAGTAATGCCTTTAAACTTTTATCAACTGTGATTTGTGCAAAAACAAAGCATAATGTTTAAACATTAACAATCAGGTCGATACTTCCGTATATGCAGAGAAAGTCCAATGTTTAAACAAAATAAGAAAAATAAAATAAGTTGAAGTTGTTTAGGCTTTAACCACCAGGTCGATACTTCCGTATACGCAGAGGTGATCCAAAGCTTAAACGAAACACCAAAGAAAATAAAGCAGAACGTTTATGCAATAAGATCCAGGTCGATACTCTCGTATACGCAGAGGATGTCCAATGCTTAAACAAAATAAAGAAATAAGACAAGTTTAAATCTTTGCAAAATGAAATGCACAATCACAGCGACTTTTCAGCAAAGTTGTGAAAGTTCACAAACTTAACTAGTTTTATGTCTTTCGACAATCAGCAATTACTGAGTAGGCACACAATCAAGAAGGACAAAACTGAGTACTATGCTTTCAACCATGTGTTTCCACTAGAACTAGGCTTTTTTTATTTAAGTTTGTATCGTTATCGCAAATATACTAGTCTAGCTGAGCCGACCGTCACATCTTTAGTGAGACCGTTTATCACATTTTATCATTCCATTTCTTTAGCATGTTGTGATAGCCCACTGATGTACTATCATTTCCTCTATTTCACAACAAAACTCATTTTTGATTTTATCATGTTTTTGGCTTTTTCAAATTTTCTAATGTTTTTGGATTTTCTGAAATTCTTACTCCCCCTAAAATTCAGAAACATTTAAAGAAAATTGAAAAAAACTATACAAGAAACATGACAACTGATATCGAATCGCCTCAATTCTCCATCCACTTTGCATAAACAATCAGGACTCCCCCTCACAACAAACTATTTTCCCATTTAGATCTCAAAACACTTAAGTTTGTTTTAATCAAAATGGTTTTTCCGGAAAATAAGTTCTGTTGATTTTACCACTTGTAAAAATGGGTTTCAATTCATCATATTGTTTTTTTTTCAATCTTTTGAATGATAGTTAAATCAAGTTCAACTTAATGACCTTGATCAACCACTTGTAAGAATAACTACCAATCTTCTAACAAATAAAACTTATCTTTCAACCATGCGTCGGTTTGCTTACCAACACTTACCACTTGTGGGTTGAAATCTCAGAATGCCGATTCCTACTCCACACTACCAACCTGGGAGTTTCGGCAAGTCACACTTAACCATTATATAAAACCATTTTAATAAAGATGCTGATTCATGCTCCACTCTTACCAACCTGGGAGCTCCGGCAAGTCAGGTTTTTATTTTTTGAAAAATATATCCACCCAAGCCTGACCATCCTTGGGTGTAACAACCTCTTCTGCCATGTTACTTTCAACAGAACTGTGAACACTCTTTTTGGAAGCATAAAATTCTTTGACACCTTTGCCCTTACCATTGACCATTTTTCCAAAAATGTGTTTCACATTTCCATTGAAAGCCTTTTCAACATCAAACTTATTCTTTTCAGAATAAAATTGTTTTGAAATTTCCACTTTCCCAACTTTCTTTTTAAAATTTTCAGCCCTTAATAATGGAAAGTTTTCATCATCCATAGTCGGGACAAATTTCTCACATTTTACAACAATCTGTGACTCCTCTGTCTTTGTGGAGACAGATTCATCGCCAGTAGATAGCTCCTCTGATCTTGATAAATCAGATTCATCGCTAGAACTACTTCCTGAACCCTTAACCACCCACTTCTGATTTTTCAGATTTTCTTTTCTTTTCAAAACATTCCTTGAACATTCACCAACCTCAAACTTTGAATTTTCAAAACCTGTAAATTTTCTGGTTGTAAGTTCAGTTTTTTCAACAATCTTTTCTTTCAGTTTACCAGAGACTCCCTGTTTTGTCTGTATTGCCTTTGAACAATTTCTGGCAATATGACCCACTGTTTTACATTTAAAACAGGTTCTCGTCTCTGTCTTCTTCTGAGCAACACTTTTCTTCATCTCTTCTTGCTTCTTCGCAAGGAATTCTTTGTTCGTCTGCTTCCAAAATGAACTCTTCTGTTCTTTCTCAGCACTTGTCCCTGAAACAAAAACAGTTTTTGGTTTATAAATTTTCTCATTTTTATAGTTTTTCGGTGGAATAAAACCAAATCCATTCTTTTTGAAATTACGATTATGGTTTGGTTTTTTTCGATAACCATAACCAGAACTGTAACCCATTTTCTTGTTTAAACGTTGTTGAACTCTTGAGGTGTAAGGTTTAGGTTTTGCAAAAAGATTTTCATCTTTTATTTCAGAAATATCAATTTCTGTTAGTTTGAAAACCTTTTTTATCATATCCGGTTTAACACCTCTTATTGGAAAAAACTCATCAGAATATAATTTGTCAGAATCTATCAAAGTATATGCTACTTTGACCGGTTCATCATTCAAGTTAGATTTTGATAACAAAAACTCTTTATTATACACCCGTTTTCCCTGTTTGACTTTTTGACTTGACATGTCAGACTTTGACTTGGACTCTGATTTTGACTCCGACATTGACTCCTCTGATTCATCCTTATCCAACACCTGATCGACCACCTTTTTTATTAACTCAGACTCATGATCAGTATCGGACGACGTGAAAATGACATCTATACTTTCTGGCAAATTATCTGACGACTTAGACTCCCACTGTAAGTTCGTAGCCTTTTTGACTCTTTCAGAATTAGCATTTCGCGGAGAATATGCATTTTCAACAGGGGGCGGACATTTGTTATAAACCACACTTGATTTCTTACCAGATGTATTCACTTCATCATCTTCTTTTGTCATAGACTTTTCCTCTTCCGAAGTCTTCTCTTCTTCAAATGTCTTCAATTTTTCCACTATGGGGTAAATCCTGTCAACAACAAAAGTAGAACATGAGTAACTTTTTAATAAATTGTTAACTCTTTCAGTTTCAATTCTTTGTGTTGCCAACTTCAATTCAAGCTCAGCACACTTCTCTGTGTAGTAGTTGACATTTTCAAGCTGTCTCATGTAAGCTCCTTTGAGTGTATTCATTGCTACAGCTTGTTCACTGTTTGACTCGTTGTACTTATTCATCTCTCTGTTCAAAGTATCATATGATTCTTTCAGCCTTTTTATATTGTGCAGCAATTCATTGTTCTGCATTATCAGAGAGTCACAATTCATACACTTCTCAGCAACCTTGACTACCTCATCATCTGTTTTGATTTCAAATTCTGGAATTTCTTTAACTACTCTCACTTGAACTTCTTCTACAACTTCTTTCTTTTTCTCAACTTCACCATTTAAACGTTTTCTGACTTTTTCTGCCCAATAGTCATCAATATAATCATTGATAACATGAGCAACAAATCCTTTAGCCAGGAATTCTTTGTCTGGGCAATAATTGTCCCAACTAAAACCTTCTGCCAATTTTTCATCTTCTTGATTTGCCACACATACTTTACTATCTTTTGGAATGTATTTATCCCAACTGAAACCACTTCCTTTATCTTGATTAACAAGACATGCTCTCTTTGAATCTTCAATTTCTTTCCTACCATGAGCTGTTTGTGGCTGTTGTTGTTGATGTGGCTGTTGAGCAACTTGATGATATAACGCTTTTCGATAGTAATCATTGTTTCCAAAGGGATTTTGAGCTCCACTTCCTTCACGATTTGTGCACTCCCTCTTGAAATGCCCCTTTTCCCTGCATCGAAAACAAGTAACTTTAGACTTATCAAATCCTAAAGTTGAAACATTTGCATCGCGAAAATCATCTCTGCCTGTAATTTGTTTAAACTTTTCAGCTCGTCTCAATACACTAGCCATGCACCATTTTATATCCATCAATTCCATCTCATCAGCATCAATTTGATCGTAATCCTCTTTTGTTAGCATTGGATTTCCAATCCTTCCTTCAACTAAAACTCCATAGGATTCAAGCACAGTTACCAACAAAGACATGTGGCTTTTAGCAACTTCCTCAGTATAATTCTAATCATTTTCAAGGTTTAAAGCAATGTTGCATTGAAGTACTTTGCCACTCTTTGTTGTAGAAAAGTGTGGATCAAATGATGGAAATGAAGAAAATCCCATCTTGTTACTTGATCCTTGAGATGGCTTTTCAGAAGATCCCGTTGTATTGAAAGCAGTTTCAACTTTTGGCGAAAAATTTGTTTTGTCACTAACACCACTTTTGTAGTACAAACCAATGTCTTGCTCTCCATCATAGTTCTTCATTCTCGCTATCTTTCGTTGCTCCATCTCTTGAGCTTCAAGCTGTTTAATAAAATCACTCAATGTTAGATCATTAAAACCCGGTTTGTTTTTCAACATCATAAGATACGTGCCCCACTCATCATGTGGTAACGCATCAGCTAACTTTTCAATCAACTCATCTTTATCCTTTCTGATACTCAATTTGTTCATGTTTTTCAATAAATTGCAGTATCTTTCAATGATCTGCTTGGTGCTTTCATTTCTTAAACCTCGAAACAAATCGAATTCCTTCTTCATCAACGACTTTTTGTTCTTAAGCATGTCATCACTACCAAGAAACTTTGCTTCTAATTCAGTCCATATCGAATGTGCACTTCCATTATGTTGAAGTAAAATCAAGATGTCTTCTTTAATCGCCTGCTGCAACAAACTAACCATCAACTTCTCATCTTTGTATTTCTTTTTCTCCTCAGCACTCAAATCTCTAATTGGTATTTTCTCTCGATCACTACCAACTGGTCTAAAATATTGAACTTCGGTATGTTCCCATGCATCTAAATGATAAGCTTCAACCCAGTTACCAAAGCGTTCAGCCCATCCACTAAAATCATCAATGTCCAAAAGCTTAGGCGGTTTTTGTGTTGTTCCAGTTTCATTTTCAAGCATCGTGTTCTGAGTAATTTTCATCGGACCAACAAAAGCATTGTAAAACTCGTTGTCCATGATTCGGTTTTCAAAAGTTCATAACCAGTCAATTTCAAACGGAATTATCTCTTCACACTGAATTACTTCTCAAACGGAAAACCTTATTTAAACGAAATCACCTTCCGAACGGAATCACCTTGTAGTTTCACACGGATTCTCACACGGAATTACTCAGAAACGAAATCACCTACAAACGAAATTACTAATTTCGTTCGAAATTGTCAAATGGAATCTAATTTCATACGAAATTAGACTTTCTTTCAAACGGAATTAGTGAACTTGAAACATAATCTAATTCCGTATGAGAGTTTCACACGGAATCAACAAATTCAAGCGAAATTACAGCAACTGTTCGAACGATATTATATCAATCTCAAATGGAATTAAGTTTTCGAACCAATTTAAGCCGTATTTTTGTCTGAAACTCTCAAGGGTTTGTTAAAACACTATTGCGCACAACATATTTGAAACTCAAACCATTTTAACCGTGAAATCAAGTTTAATTGAGAAAAGAAAGTGTAGAAATCAAAAATCGCAGCTGAAAAGGTAAGAACTCTTCCTCCTGAGCTCTGATACCACTTGTAGGATCGTGTATTGACCCAAACGAGTCGATCAGAAGAGTGCTTCACCAATACAAGTGGCGGAAACAAATGTATCAGTGTTATTTCAGCTGGAAAACACAAGAAATCACTTTAACTTGTCTTTTGATTGATATTAGATCGTTTACAACGCTGTAGACACTTCGACAGAGCTTCGCCGTCGGAACTAATCTCGTTACAAATGAACTAGACACACAGGTATTTATAGGCCACTGATTCCGTATGAACTGATCCAAGCGAAACTTAATTCCATGCGGAATTAGCCCAAACGAAATCATGAGATCAAACGGAATTACATTCCGTGCGGAATTACCATAGGGTAATTTCTTACAGAATTACCTCTATATCACATATCTCGTTTTGCGTGCCCTGATCTATCTATTACATTACAAGACTCGATACAAGACGAAGTCGACAGACGTATGCACCAACAAAGTTCAAATGTGGCGCCTGGGTTCCAAGTCCTGCAATAAAAAACATAAAAGAACGTTGGTCAGAAGCTTCACCACGGCCCCGTGCTCAGGTGAACATGGCCCGAAGTCGGAGATACAGTGATTGTTTTCCGGATCCCTGTTACTGGGGAGCTGGACATGGCCCCGTGTTGCACCGACACGGCCCCGTGCTCAACCCTCTGTAACTCAGAAAATAAAAACTGCCAGTGACAATGCTGGGCGCGACCCGTGTCCGACCAGGCACGACCCGTGCTGAGCTCTGCAGAAACCGAAAAATTTAAGAAAATCCTAAAAAAAACAGAAAAATAAGAAAAACGATTAGGCCGTTGATTCCTAACTTTCTTAAAATCCTTGTGTCCCCGGCAGCGGCGCCAAAAACATGATGTGTGCGAGTGTGTATATGTTTTTTTTAAATATATTTTAAGCCCTTTTTACACGTTAGTCAAGTTTTAAATTTATAAAACACGATATTTTACTAACACTAAACACACATATGGGCAAGTGCACCCATCGTGAGCGTAGTATAGTGTTGGCAAGATACCGAGGTCGTCCAAGGACACAAGAGCTTTTAGTACCGGTTTATCCTCAACGTCTAATCAAATCAAAAGTTTAGAAAAAGGTTTTACACTAGAAAAATAAAAACTAACTAAAATGCTGAAAAATAAAATAAAAACAGATAGACAAGATGAATCACTTGGCTCCGACTCGTGTATAGTGTAACCTTTGATTATTTCCGCACTTTTGCACTTTTTAAGAGATTATCTTAGTTATTGTAGTAGGCCCCTCTTTTGAAGGTGATGTTACCCTCAACCCAGTAGTTTGAGTCAGCAAGGATACAATCCTAAAGGGTCGGATTATTGAAAGATAATTAATTAAGTTATTAATGCATATTATGGTAGGCCCCTCTTTTGAAGGTGACGTTACCCTCGGCTAAGTAGTCTGAGTCAGCAGGGATACAGTCCTAAGTAGCCGGGTTAAAGTATTAATTGTAGCTTACATATGAGGGGATCAAAGAGTTTGGACCCCCGCCATCCAATACCGGTAAGTATTGAAGGAGGTCCTACTAAATTTGACCCAGGTCCTTGCAGGATCTATACACTGAACAAGGCAAGACTCTTACCAAACCGTTCTCTGAACCCCCGACCAGGTAGCCAACATACCTCCATATAGACCGTGGAGATATGAATGGTGAAAATCTTTTATTTTATATAGACAGTAAAATAATGTCAAGACACCACGGACAAACGATAAGGAAGAATCACCTTCAACATAAGAAACTAGTTATTAAAGTCATTAATACATAACCAAGTAAAAAGTGCGAAAAGATTAAAAATAAAAAGTATTACACTAGACACTTGTCTTCACCAAGTGATGTAAGAGAATTAGGCAAACATGGCCTTTCATTGTCAAGAACTCTTACGATCAATCTTGGATCCTGAGACGACTCACACACTCTATGATGGACAATGGATGATGGTGGTGGATGATGGTGTTGTGATGGTGGTGGGTGAAGTGTGAGAGAGGTGGTGTGCCAAGGGATGGTTTGCAATTGAGCCAAGCACCCCTATTTATAGGTTGAACAGAAGCTCAGGCACGGCCCCGTGTCCATTGGGCACGACCCCGTGTCCTTCATCCTTCTCTGTCTTCATTAATTGTTCTTGTCTGCATTAGTTGACCACGTCCCCGTGTCCGCTGGGCACGCCCCCGTGTGCAGAAGCATATCTGTACTATCAAGATTTGCCTGGATTCTGCGAATCTTATAGTTGACCACGGCCCCATGTCCCCTGAGCACGACCCTGTGGTGGGTGATAGAAGCTTCTACAACTTTGTCTTTTATGCTGACACTTGGGCACGCCCCCGTGTTCACTGAGCACGGGGCGTATTCAGCCTTCTATTTTCTTGTTTTGCTTGGGAAAATGCTGTCGAGTAGGTCGGGCATGCCACATTTGTTCCTTTTCTTGTATTTATGTTAGAATTAGCTGCCTTTTTGCTTCTTTTGTTAATTTGAGCTCATTTAATCCTTAAAATACAAAAGGAAGACAAAAACACATTTTTTCCAAGATTAGTACTAAAAAAGGGTTAGTTTTATGCCACAATTGATGTAATTTATATGTTTCATTTTGTGCACATCAACATCTTTTATTCTTAACAACACTTGAAACTTCCGAACGCCCGCTAGATCCACATTTTTAATTCCCTGAAATACATGTAGTTTGAAAACGTCAACAAAAGTTGAGCGAGTTCATGTGTTTGTTTGTGTGTATGAGTAAACCTCTGTAATCATTGAAAATATGTATGTATGTTTGTAAGTGAATATGAACAGATCAATTAATGGTTTGCAAGGACATTAACATGTGTGCAACGGTGTAGGAAGGCTCAATCCTTCGCGTATTTCATACCGGGCCTCCCGGCTGGAACGACATAGTCACTACATGCGGTCAACTCGCGGACCCATGGGTGGGGCTCGCAACACCCAAATAGATATATCACTCATGCCCCTCGGTCCTTATAACGGATTAATGGTCTCAAGTTAACGCCTACCCATTCACTTGATCTAACAGTTCATTTCATTTGTAATCGTAATCATTTGTAACACGTATTTCACCCCCGAAGTTATAAAACGAAAACAGTTAAACAAAAGGGGGACATGAACTCACAGTCTTGCGTTCTTCATAAGCACCGTAACTCATAGCTTCTTCGGATATACATGACTACCTACAATCGTACTAATGTCTATTAGACGAGCGGGTCGTGCCTTGACTTAGTATGGATTAGTGTCTTTGGGTTACTTTCTTGTGTCTTCAATATTATTACAGGTTATAATTTTTTGTTAAATATTAAATATTTTAACTTAAATTATACTTATTAAATTTTGGAATAGTAGTTAAAACAATATATTTTAACTTAATACTTCCCAAGTATTTATACTTGTATATCCTTCCCAAGGATGGGTGTATTTGTATTCGTATTCTTATACTTGTATATTTTTGCCATGTATTAGGGTCGTATTCCGGTGTGTATTTATACGTATGAGAATACGTATTTTTATTGTATTCATTAAGTATTCTTATACTTAATTTCGTATTAATTTTTCCGGAATATTATCTTTAATAAAAGTTCACCAATATATACTTCTAAATATATATACTTTAAGAAACACTACTTAGAAAAAATATTTATAATTTTTACTTTGGCAAAAATATTTGTATTTTCATATAAGTTTCAAAAAATAATAATAATAATAATAATAATAATAATATATTTTCAAGTCTATATATATATATATATATATATATATATATGCTTATTTTTCTCCAAAATAATATATTCCGTTTTTGTTTGAAAAAAATTTATATTCCTTTCAAAATAATATATCTTCTAATATTTCTAAGAAAATACATATTTTTATTAACCCAAAAATAATATATTTTCTTTTTGTCAAAAATATTATATAACCTTGTAATAATTGTAAAAATCATATTTTCATCCACTTGGTGTCCAAAATATTATTTACCAAAATATACTTGTGAATATTATTTCCGGAATAGTTTGTAAGTTATATTCCTTAGCTCGGTTTCACCAATATTTTGTGTATAACTTGTATATTCATATTCTTGGTATTTGGGTAATATTTTGGATTGTAATTTTTGGTATTTTGATGAGTTATATTATTTCAAGTCCTAAAATAATATAACTAATACACATAATATACAAATAATCACATACATGGTGTCATCTAAATATATTCCCTAAATACATATTTAGTCACTTTTATTTATAAAAACCAACCTCCAATATTTGTAATTTTTGTAACAAAAATTATGGCAAAGTTTATGTAAAGATTTTTGGTTTGAAATACACTTGTAATTATTTGTTTAGAAATATTTTTCTAAGTGTTTAATTTTTAGAAAATTTTTGCCATTAGTTTCCCCTAAAAATGGAGGTTTCCATACCTTGAAGGTATATCATTTTCTTTTGTAAAATCAACACACTCAATTCACCATCAATAATAAACAATCTACACTTACTGATTTTACCAAAATCAAGCATAAACTACCACTTCATGAACTTGAAAATTTGTAAAAATTTGTAGTAACTTACTGGTGTATTTAGTAAGTCTTGTTACCCTTTAAAGTGTGATTGATTCTTTAAAAACTTCATTCTTAAAGAATATGGATCTTCACAACTTATAATCATATTTTTCAAAAATGTTTCTTCTTAAACTTTTCTTTTTACATAAGTGTTTCTACACTTGTTTAACCTTTAAAAATGTGGTTTATTTATGTAAGAACCAAGATTGAGTAAAACTTATATTTTTAACTTGGTTTCTTGAGAAATCACTCTTGAAATTTTAGATCTACATGATTAACAACTCACTTTGATCATTATTTTACAAGAAAACCACATATTCTTTCAAGTTCATGCTTCTCATGAGGATGATCCATTAACTTCTATCATGTTCATCCTCTCATCTTGCTAGATTATGTTTTTAATCATGATCTAGCAAGATCATATGATGATCAACATCATTTTCACAAGAAAATAATGATCAACAAGTATATTAACACATAAACAACTTAGTTTCTTCATTATTCAAGCTTATGTTCAAGTTTACTTCTTGTGATTCTTAGTGTTCTTCATGATTAACATTATGTAATATCTTTTAACCACTTTAAATAGAAGTAAAATGGAAAGATCAAGGTTCTTACCACTAGCTCAAGGCTAGGGATGATCAAGAGAAGAAAACAAGTGGATAAAAGCAAATGAACAAGGTCCTTGAACTTCCGTAAGCTCCTAGCTCCTTTATGTAACCTCTAACACACTTGTATATGCTTGGATTATATGATGGATGATCGAAAATGGTGAGTGTGTGTGTTGATGTTCGGCCGAGAGCACAAGGGGAAGAAGAGAAGGAGATGTGTTGAAGTGATGATAGATATAATGAGCTTATGTCTTCCAAGTTTACTTATAATCCATTTTCACCTTTTAACTCATGTATAATATGCTCTTAATAGGAAAACACAATCTAGTATTTAATTGAAACAAATTCAACAAAGTGGGGGCCATGTTGGCCGATTACTAGGTGGGGGGGGGGGGTATGTAGACTAGGTTTGTAAACATTAGTTAGTTTAGGGTAAAAACGTAAGTATCTAGTTAATTACTTTAGTTACTAGATATTTATGATGTGTTATGATGTTCGGGGACCATAACTAGCTTGGTAATGTTAAAACAGTGCTTCTAGTGTAAATTTGATGTTTCGGGTAGCGTCCGGTTGCTCGGTTGGTTACTGGTTCGTTAAGGTGTTAAACTTTGCAGTTTAGTGTGCTTTATGTACCCTTTTGTGACACTTTTAATTCCCGACACTTAGGAAAGCATTCAGGACCATTTAACCATATTTCTGCATGATATTAGATTGTTTAAATGTTGAAAATTGCTGATTTATGCTGAATTCAGCACTTTATGTGAGTTTTAGGCACTTTCCGGCACTTAAACTATTGTTAGGAAGACAGTTTTGTGATCCTTACTTTCCTACACACTATACTAGTGTCATACTTGGTTTCTGGCTCATACTGTGTCTCAACACACTGCCTGTCTATGTACTGAGTTCTGTCAGCATTTTCCTGATTTGTCTGATAACTGTGCTAACTGTGTTCCGTGTATCATTTGAGTCAATACAACTCTCATGCAATAATGACATGTCATTTGAAATATGTGATGCACATGCTGGTATAAAGTAGTAATCAGAAAGCATTTCAAGCCATTAGTCACCAATAAGAAATCAAATAGTTCTCTTAGTCCCACTAGCCTCCCAGCCTCCCAGACTGACTCCCTAGTCCCACTAGCCTCCCAGCCTCCCAGACTGCTCTCCCTAGTCCCACTAGCTTCCCAGCCTCCCAGACTGCTCTCCCTAGTCCCACTAGCTTCCCAGCCTCCCAGACTGCTCTCCCTAGTCCCACTAGCCTCCCAGCCTCCCAGACTGACTCCCTAGTCCCACTAGACAACTACCTCAGCCTCCCAGACCGAGCCTCAGCCTCCCAGACTGAGCCTATAATTAACAAATAAAATGTGCTCAACATTTGTTTGTAAAAACATTTTGGATCTGGACTTAAGTGGTATGCAGTGTAAAAATGTTTTCGTGAGAGCCCTAGTGATCATAGTCTAGACACGAGAAGGAATCCTAGTTCGCTATGATCAGAGCTCTGATACCAAGCTGTCACACCCTGGCTTTGCGGAAGCGTGGGTTTATTTGGTGTGACTTCTTAATACCATAGCTTAATCACAACAAAGCTATATGAAAATAATATCATGCAGATCATCCATTGATTTAAGTAAAATAACACAACATTGTCTTAAAGCGTTGTCCCATGCAACGGAAATTACAACTTAACAACATAAAAACTTTGTTCTTAAAACACAACCCCAAATATAACATAAACACTTGTTTAAGACTTGCGACTCGTCCAGGTAAAAGTCGCAATCCCTAAACGTGGATGATCCTGTAATTCTAACACAGCGGGAAAACGTAGCATACCGGGCCAGATCCTTAGTTCCCTGAAATACATGTAAGTTGGAAAAATCAACATAATGTTGAGCGAGTTCATGTGTAAGTGAGTATGTAAAACACTTGTAAGTATAAAATCCCTGGTATGTAGCAAATAAGGAAAAAGAGATCACCAATGGTTTGCAAGGCCATTGATATGTGTGAAGTGCAAGTAGGAAGACTCAAACCTAGCAAATTTATGCGTCGGGCACAAAGTCACCCTCCAGGTCCGTTCTGTTTGGCCTGGGGGCTGGGCTCGCTACACCCAGATAGATCTACCGCTCCTGTCCCTCGGTCCTACAATGAGGATTAATGATCCCAAGTTGCGCCTACCCACTCACATGATCTAAGTAGTAACCCTCCTTATGCTAAACATACCATGTGTAAAAGTACTCGTAATCACAGTAACATGTATTTCACCCCCGCAGTTTAGAAAACTGAAAACAATTAAGAGAAAAGGGGGACATGAACTCACAGTAATGCGTCCTCGAATAACAGCAAACCAACTCAATCTGCAGCACGACAACCTACAACGTGCTAATGTCTATTAGATGAACAGCCGTGCCTTAGCTTAGAGTTTTAACGTTCTAGGGGAAATAGTTAGACAACTATTTCGTGTTTATATTTCTTGGTTAACGTATAAATAGATTCCTTCCCAAGGATGGGGTATTCGTACAAGTATTATGTATGTGGTGACTTTAAGTATTGACAAGATACATTTTCAAGTCTCATAACCAACACTTTAAAGGTTTTTGTCAAAACTCAAGGCGAGGTTAAATTCCAAGAAATAAAGTTAAACATACTTGTTAGAAAAATAATTTTTCTAAGTCTTGGTATTTTTAGAAAAAAATTCGCCAGAACTTCCCCTAAAAACGGGAGTATCCGTGCTAATACGCACATCATTTTCTTTTCGAAATCAAACCAAGATCATCAACAATCAACCCTTACGTTTTAACACGCAAAATACTACTCTTGTCGTTTCAGTTTCAATTTGTGAAAACTGGACTGTTTTCGGACGTGCAAATAAATTACTTAACTTATTCCAAAAAAATTCCCAAATTTTTGTGGAACGTCATAACCGACCCACAAATTATTGTGTAAAAATTTCGGGGTCTAATTCATTACCAACAATTTATAGAAATTCGTTTACCGAACTGTGATCAGATTTGTTACATTCTGATCACAGTTTACGGAAAAATTCGTCAAAAATTCCTCGTGAGTCCGTTTATCGAAATTCTAGTTCGGGGGTCACAAATACATCTGTGACCAACTTTGATAAAAGTTTCAGGGGCTGGTTCGGTTTAGGTTTTAAGTTGTGACTGAAAACGTACAGCCCAATTTACTGCAGTAACGATCAGCCTTAGCTGCTGTCACGAAAACAAATTTTTAAAATAGTAACTGACTTCAGAAAAATACGATTCCAGCGCCATTTTCTTCGTTTTTCAAAATGACACGATTTAGGCTTTTGAAATTCCGTTTTTCGAGTTTTTAAAGTCCGTTTACAGCCTGTTGAAGGCGGCTGAAACAGTGACTCAGCATGCTGTTTCGTGATTTAGATGTTATTAAATCGTGTTACAAGTGTCCGATTAACGGGTTTAACAAGAAAACAACTTCTAAACATCAAGTATGTGTTAACCAACCCTTAAACCCACAAGATTCCACTTCATAAATCACACACAAGTAAACTTTTATGTAGATTTTATGTTCATAACTTATGTTTCAAATTTCTAATATTCTTGTAATCTAGTGATTTAAACAACAATACTACATGTTAAAAGCCATAATTTTCGAACAAGATGAGATCAAGTATGAAGAAACTTACTACTAGCCTCTAGCTAGGGAAGAATCTTGTGTAAAAATGATAAGAAAAAGATGTAGAACCAAGCAAGAACAATGCTCCCTTGCAATCCCTTCAAGTTGCACCTTCCATGGATGATTTCTAGGCTTTAAATGGACAATGAAAGGAAGAAGATGATGATGTTTAGGGTGGTGATGGGGTGCTCGGTTGTGGGCAGCCGATCAAGAGAGAGGAGAGAGTGAAAATGGGTTGTATAATCTTGTGAAGTGATATACAATATAAGGGACCTTACTTATCTTTATTGTCACATATTTTGGATAGATAGGCAAGCAAAACAATTAATACAAGAGCATTGTATCAAGCAAGAAGATTGGAAGTATGGAAATATGACATGTGGGGTCCCACTTGGGAAGTAAATTCGTTGGGGGGGGGGGGGGGGGTATAATGTAAATATTGTGACTAAAGTGGCTAAGTGTAAGTAAGGTGATATAAGTTGGTTGATTTATTTTAGGCGGGTGTTATGGCATACGGGGATCATGACTAGCCATAAATAATAAAATAAAGTATTTGACAAAAATTTAGTATCCCGGGTAATGTCCGGTTATACGATTAAATACCGTTCCGTTAAAATGTTTAATTAGTCCGAAAAGTCCTTTATGTATATATTTTGTAACATAAATTATTCCCGGTACTTAGGAAAATATACGGGACCATTCTGAAATGTTTTTGCACTTTATTAGTAATTTAAAATGCTGAGTTTTATATTAAAGCGCAGAATTTTGTACTTAAAGTACGTTTTAGGCACATCCGGTCACTATAAACTCCACCTAGTGACGCAGTTCTACAATCCTCACCTCCCTACACTCACTACTAGTGTAGTAATCTATTCCCGGCTCGTACTGGCCTTAGAGGCAGTGTCTGCCTGATGCTGGTTACGTCAGCATGTTTAATGGGTATTCCGTAGTGTGCTCACTGTGCTTGTTGTGCATCAAGGTTGTCACTGATGTTGGTGTATAAATAATAGAGTGACAGTATAAAATGTGATGCATGAGCATGTATGTATCAGAAATCAGTAAGCAGTTTAGGCACAGTTTCAAGTAGCATAGTAATTAAGCAGCAATTTAATATTAATTAATTTGTACGGATACCTGGTTTGGTGAGGGTTGTCACATTCTCCCCCCGTTAAAGAAATTTCGTCCCGAAATTTAAGTTCTGCTACGAGATGCAGGGTTCTTAGGAAACAAATGGGGGTATTTCTCTTTCATTCGATCCTCACGTTCCCACCTGAATTCAGGTCCATGCCTAGCATTCCAATGAACTTTGACGAGTTTGACGCTGCTCCTGCGAGTTTTATTAACTTTCCAATCTGTGACCTCAACAGGTTCTTCAGTAAAGTGGAGCGTGTTGTCGATATGAACTTCGTCAGCAGGAATGATCACTGTATCTTGTGTTGGACTTTTTCTCAAATTGGATACATGAAATGTATCGTGAACACCATGGAGTTCAGCAGGTAGGTCCAACTTGTAGGCTACAAGCCCAATCCTTTGCAGAATTCTGAAAGGGCCAATGTAACGTGGATTCAACTTCCCACGCTTTCCGAAGTGTGCCACCCCTTCCAGGGTGAAACTTTCAATACAACCATATCTCCAACTTGGAATTCCCAATGTTTCCGGTTTGGATCTGCATAGGCTTTCTGTCTTTCGCGAGCCGCTTCGATGCGTTTTCGAATCTGCGAAATCTTATCTGTCGTCTCTTGGACGATTTCGGGACCAACAAGCTGTCTATCACCTGCGTCAGCCCAACATAGTGGTGATCGACACTTGCGTCCGTAAAGAGCTTCAAATGGTGCGGCTCCAATACTGGTGTGGTAGCTGTTGTTGTATGAGAATTCGGCCAGTGGTAAATGCTTATCCCAGCTACCACCAAGATCCATTACACATGCTCTCAGCATATCCTCCAATGTCTGAATAGTTCTTTCACTTTGGCCATCAGTTTGCGGATGGAATGCAGTACTCAAATTCAATTGTGAGCCAAAAGCTTCTTGGAAGGATTGCCAAATCCTTGATACAAATCTCCCATCTCTATCAGAGATGATCGAGAGTGGCACTCCATGACGTGCAACGATTTCTCTCATGTAAATTTCCGCAAGTTTACTCGTATTGTCTTTCTCTTTGATTGGCAAGAAATGTGCGGACTTTGTTAGGCGGTCAACTATCACCCAAATAGTATCATGACCCCTGGGCGTCTTGGGCAGTTTCGTTATAAAATCCATTGAAATCTGTTCCCATTTCCACTTGGGAATTTCAGGTTGCTGCAGAAGTCCCGAAGGTTTCTGGTATACAGCTTTAACCTTGGCGCACGTTAAACACTTGCTCACATAAACAGCAGCGTCGCCTTTCATTCTAGGCCACCAATAATAATCTTTAAGGTCCTGGTACATCTTATCCGCACCGGGATGAATAGAGTACCGTGATTTGTGTGCCTCATCAAAAATAACTTTTCTCAACCCACCAAACAGAGGAACCCAAATCCTTTTCATAAAACATAACGTTCCTTCCCTGTTTGGTACCAATTGCTTCTCCATCCCACGGAGATATTCTTCTTCAAGGTTTCTTTCCTTAAGAGCTTCTTTTTGCGCGGCACGAATGCGCAGGGAAAGATTTGTCTGGATAATCATCTCCAAAGCCCTAACCCTTATGGGCTTGATCCTTTCTTTACGACTTAGGGCATCGGCGACCACATTCTCCTTCCCTGGATGATACTTTATCTCGCAGTCGTAATCGTTCAACAATTCGACCCAACGTCTTTGTCTCATGTTCAGCTCTTTCTGGTTGAATATGTGTTGTAAACTCTTGTGGTCTGTGAAGATTGTACACTTCGTACCATATAGGTAGTGTCTCCAGATCTTTAATGCGAATATCACTGCGCCTAGTTCCAAATCGTGAGTGGTATAGTTCTTTTCATGTACTTTCAACTGGCGTGACGCGTAAGCTATAACTTTCTGGCGTTGCATCAACACGTAACCCAATCCTTGACGTGAGGCGTCACAGTATACCACGAAATCATCTGTACCTTCCGGTAGTGCTAAGATCGGCGCGTTGCAGAGCTTATCCTTTAACAACTGAAATGCTTCTTCCTGTTTGATTCCCCAATCAAACTTCTTATCCTTCTGTGTGAGTAGTGTCAGTGATTGAGCGACTTTTGAAAAATCCTCAATGAACCTTCGATAATAACCAGCCAAGCCTAAGAATTGTCGAATCTCGGTTGGCGTCTTTGGAGTTTCCCAATTTTTGATCGCTTCAATCTTGGTGGGATCGACATGGATTCCATTTCCATTAACCACGTGTCCAAGGAATTGGACTTCACGTAGCCAAAACTCGCACTTAGAGAATTTGGCATACAACTGTTCCTTTTTCAACAACTCCAGAATAGCTCTTAAGTGCTGTTCATGTTCAGCCTTTGTCTTCGAATAAATCAAAATATCGTCGATGAATACAATCACGAACTTATCTAGATACGGCTTGCAGACTCGGTTCATTAGGTCCATAAAAACAGCAGGCGCGTTTGTCAACCCAAACGGCATAACTAGGAACTCGTAGTGTCCATAACGAGTTCTGAAGGCTGTCTTCGGGATGCTTTCTTCTTGTATTCTTAGCTGATGGTACCCAGATCGAAGATCGATCTTAGAGTAAAAGCTTGAACCCTGGAGTTGATCGAATAGATCATCGATTCTTGGCAGAGGGTATCTATTCTTGATCGTCAGCTTATTCAACTCCCGGTAGTCAATACACATACGAAAACTGCCGTCTTTCTTTTTAACAAATAAAACTGGAGCTCCCCAAGGTGAGAAGCTTGGTCGGATGAATCCCTTGTCAAGTAACTCCTGGAGTTGTGTCGACAACTCCTGCATCTCTGACGGTGCAAGTCTATAAGGTGCCCTAGCTACAGGCGCGGCGCCTGAAACTAAGTCAATGTGAAATTCCACTTGCCTTTGGGGTGGCAATCCTGGCAAGTCCTCTGGAAAGACTTCCGGATATTCCCTTACGACAGGGATGTCTTCGATTTTCGGCTCAGCAGCTTTCTTATCCACGACGTGTGCCAGGAAGGCAGCACATCCCTTTTGTAAACACTTACGAGCTTTCAGGCAACTGATAATTCTTAAAGGCGTATCCCGCTTCTCCCCATGAACCACAATTGTTTCTCCATCTTTAGTTGGGATACGAACTACCTTTTCGTGACAAACAATCTCAGCCTTGTTGTTGGATAACCAATCCATTCCCACTACCACGTCGAAGCTCCCCAGCTGGACCGGTAGTAGATCCAAAGCAAATTCACGCTCTCCCAATTCGATTACACAACCTCTGACCACTTCATTGGCTTCTACCAGCTTCCCGTTTGCTAATTCGATTGAGTAAGGAATATCTAATTTACTAGCGGCTAAACCAAGCATATTCTTAAACTCTAACGATACGAAGCTATAATCGGCACCAGTATCAAATAAAACGGATGCAAAGCGTTGGTTTACAGGGAACGTACCAGTAACAACGTTGGGATCCTGGCGCGCTTCCCTTGCTTCGATATTGAAAACCCTTCCACGTGCTTGGTTCAATTCTGGGTAGTTCCTCTTAAAATGCCCCATATCACCACAGTTAAAGCAACCTGGTCTTTGCCCGTTTCCACCTCCATTCCCAGCTTGATTATTATAGTTTCGGTTCGCATTACTGGCTTGATTCACATTGTTGCCTCGATTCCCGTTTCCTCCATTGTTCCCTTGTGGGCGATTTCCAATACCACCACGATTATTGTTTCTATTCCCAAATCCTTCTTGGCCTCCCCGGCCAGCATTAGCCCAGCAAGAATCCTTCAAGTGACCAGTCTTTCCACAAGCTTCGCATACTTTTAAACCACACCGGCCTGAGTGGTGACGCTGGCAAGCGTTGCACTTAGGATGTGTACCCACATATCCCCTTCCTTTCCTTCCAGTACCAGTCGTCGCTCGGTTCGGCGTGCTTGACTCTCCTTTTCGGCCATCACTGCTTGTGCCTTGTTTGAAATTCGAGAATTTTCTTTTGTTATCCCCGGACGACTCTACATGAGTCTCCTTCTTCCTTTGCTCAACATCAGAAAACTTGTTTAGGCGGATCGCCTCCTCAGTGAGAGCTACGCTTAGATCAATCGCCTCAGTGATTGTTGCCGGTTTTGAAGAGGTCACCATACTAATGATTTGAGGAGCCAAACCCCAAATGAAGCGCTCAATCCGCTTGTATTCTGGCGTGACCATATAAGGTACTACCTGGGATAGGTCGTGAAACCTCTGAACATATTCCGCAATTTTCGGTCCTTCCATCTTCAGATGCCAAAACTCAGTTTCCAACTTTTGAATTTCAGCGCGAGAGCAATACTTTTTGCGCATGAGCTCTTTCAGCTCGTTCCACGTCAATGCGTAGGCTGCGGCTTCACCAAGTGTTTGGACTTGTAAATTCCACCATGACAGGGCTCCGTTTAAGAATAGCCCAGAGATGTAAGTAACCTGCTGATCAGGAGCGCATTTGCTCATGCGGAGAACTGATTCTGTCTTTTCTGCCCAACGAACAAAAGCAACAGCACCTCCGGTGCCATCAAAGTTTACAGGTTTGCAGTCTAAGAACTGCTTGTAGGTGCACCCTGCACATACGTTACAATATATGAATGGCATTAGCAACTTGCTATAGATATCCAATGTATCATGGTATGCCTTAATAACTTAGTATTACCATGAGGCGGATTATTGTTGCCGTTATTGTATGAGCTGCCTCCGCTAGGTCCTCCTTGAGAGGCGGCGTATTGTGCGATGGCGGCAGCGATGATCTGTTGAAGTTCTGCCTCGTTGGCAGGCATGCGTGGATCACGTCTCGGTGGCATCTTCTAAAAGATGGTTTACGCGAGTCAGGTCATGGTAGGTAAAAATGTACTTTTATAATGATAGTAATAATACATAACATCTCATGTTAAAATAACCCAACACATAACATCTCATGTTATAAACAATCAATCACACAACATCCCATGTTATAATAAATCAGCCATGCATGTAATTAGAACACTGCGATTAAGCTTTTATATAACCAAGACCACGATTACAATGTTTACAAGTTCCACAAATGTAACATACATCCAAAAAAAAAAGGGACCAAGGGTCACAACGCCCTTGCTCGAAACATCTAATCATATACAAATACCAAACATCAAAAGTCATAATCGTCAGGTGGTCTTCAAAAGCTATGTAGCCGACTTAATCGCCATCTTCTCATCAAAAGTGGTGGTACCTGCATCAAACCAAAAGAGCCCTCATGCTGCTGGTGGTGGAGGAGGAGGGAAATGAAAGTAGAACAAACCGCGCATGAGGAGCCAGTCCGCCTCCATGGCGTGGTGAGAACGTGACAGATGCTCTATCCGCTGCTCCAAGGTCTGAACACGACGCGTCAGCGCGTCATGCTGTAGCATGAATGATACGAGGACATCCTCATAAGAAGGCCCGACATAATAGGCATGATATGGATCTGTCGGCGGCACGACGGATGATGATGTCCAAAGGAATGGCTAGCTGGATGGAGTAAAAGGTGGTACAGCGAACGGTGGAACAGGGGGAACGACAGTATGGTGAGGGATCTGTGGTGCAAACTGATCCCCTCCGGTCGGAAAAGGTGCACGGCCAAATGGCTGATGAGATGGGCCCTCTCCAGGGCGCGGTGGAGGGATCTCATGAAGAAACGTGACGGGCAGATCCGCGCGATGCGCATCAGCCGTGTGTGTGGGGAACATGGGTGCACCGGTGGTATGTGGGGGAAAAGGTGGGATATCAGTAGGGGCAAAAATGGGTGCCAAGACGGGGGCTACAGGTGCCACAAACGGTGGGAGCTCATCATCAGCCTCTATCCACCCATGGTGGGCGTCATCATCCTGAGGGTCGGCCTGAGCCGCAAAGAGTGCATGGTCGGGCTCTAGAGGTACCGGGTCAGGAATAGGAGCAACAACATCAGGCTCAGCGGGCATAACAGCATGAACAGGTGGTGGAACAAAGGAAGCTACCGACTCAAGAGAGTCAGGAATCGACGAATCAGAATGGGCCTGCTCAACAGGGATCCCAACTAATGGCAGAGCGACCTCGTCTGCAATTGGGGCCCCACCCTCATGGTGGCCCTCCGGGGGACCCGCGAATAGGTCGAGGTCGTCATCAAACTCAAAATCGTGAGGCAAATCCTCAGCAGCAAAAGCAACGTGTGGAACAGGAGCAGGGATCTCCACAAGAGGTAGATCCCCGGCAGGAACACCACCAGCATGTGGTATATCATCCCCAAAATCGGGTATAGCAAAAGGCTGGAATGCATCCTCGTCAGTGCTATCTGTATCTGACGTATGAACCTCTGAATCAGTGTACATCGGGTCGTCAGAGTCCACTGCCACTGGGTCTGAAACCCCGCTCGATGAAGACATAGTGTCTGTAATACATCCAAAGATATGCACATATATCAATCATATAATCAAGTAAACACATTAGTCACCAATAAGAAATCAAATAGTTCTCTTAGTCCCACTAGCCTCCCAGCCTCCCAGACTGACTCCCTAGTCCCACTAGCCTCCCAGCCTCCCAGACTGCTCTCCCTAGTCCCACTAGCTTCCTAGCCTCCCAGACTGCTCTCCCTAGTCCCACTAGCTTCCCAGCCTCCCAGACTGCTCTCCCTAGTCCCACTAGCCTCCCAGCCTCCCAGACTGACTCCCTAGTCCCACTAGACAACTACCTCAGCCTCCCAGACCGAGCCTCAGCCTCCCAGACTGAGCCTATAATTAACAAATAAAATGTGCTCAACATTTGTTTGTAAAAACATTTTGGATCTGGACTTAAGTGGTATGCAGTGTAAAAATGTTTTCGTGAGAGCCCTAGTGATCATAGTCTAGACACGAGAAGGAATCCTAGTTCGCTATGATCAGAGCTCTGATACCAAGCTGTCACACCCTGGCTTTGCGGAAGCGTGGGTTTATTTGGTGTGACTTCTTAATACCATAGCTTAATCACAACAAAGCTATATGAAAATAATATCATGCAGATCATCCATTGATTTAAGTAAAATAACACAACATTGTCTTAAAGCGTTGTCCCATGCAACGGAAATTACAACTTAACAACATAAAAACTTTGTTCTTAAAACACAACCCCAAATATAACATAAACACTTGTTTAAGACTTGCGACTCGTCCAGGTAAAAGTCGCAATCCCTAAACGTGGATGATCCTGTAATTCTAACACAGCGGGAAAACGTAGCATACCGGGCCAGATCCTTAGTTCCCTGAAATACATGTAAGTTGGAAAAATCAACATAATGTTGAGCGAGTTCATGTGTAAGTGAGTATGTAAAACACTTGTAAGTATAAAATCCCTGGTATGTAGCAAATAAGGAAAAAGAGATCACCAATGGTTTGCAAGGCCATTGATATGTGTGAAGTGCAAGTAGGAAGACTCAAACCTAGCAAATTTATGCGTCGGGCACAAAGTCACCCTCCAGGTCCGTTCTGTTTGGCCTGGGGGCTGGGCTCGCTACACCCAGATAGATCTACCGCTCCTGTCCCTCGGTCCTACAATGAGGATTAATGATCCCAAGTTGCGCCTACCCACTCACATGATCTAAGTAGTAACCCTCCTTATGCTAAACATACCATGTGTAAAAGTACTCGTAATCACAGTAACATGTATTTCACCCCCGCAGTTTAGAAAACTGAAAACAATTAAGAGAAAAGGGGGACATGAACTCACAGTAATGCGTCCTCGAATAACAGCAAACCAACTCAGTCTGCAGCACGACAACCTACAACGTGCTAATGTCTATTAGATGAACGGCCGTGCCTTAGCTTAGAGTTTTAACGTTCTAGGGGAAATAGTTAGACAACTATTTCGTGTTTATATTTCTTGGTTAACGTATAAATAGATTCCTTCCCAAGGATGGGGTATTCGTACAAGTATTATGTATGTGGTGACTTTAAGTATTGACAAGATACATTTTCAAGTCTCATAACCAACACTTTAAAGGTTTTTGTCAAAACTCAAGGCGAGGTTAAATTCCAAGAAATAAAGTTAAACATACTTGTTAGAAAAATAATTTTTCTAAGTCTTGGTATTTTTAGAAAAAAATTCGCCAGAACTTCCCCTAAAAACGGGAGTATCCGTGCTAATACGCACATCATTTTCTTTTCGAAATCAAACCAAGATCATCAACAATCAACCCTTACGTTTTAACACGCAAAATACTACTCTTGTCGTTTCAGTTTCAATTTGTGAAAACTGGACTGTTTTCGGACGTGCAAATAAATTACTTAACTTATTCCAAAAAAATTCCCAAATTTTTGTGGAACGTCATAACCGACCCACAAATTATTGTGTAAAAATTTCGGGGTCTAATTCATTACCAACAATTTATAGAAATTCGTTTACCGAACTGTGATCAGATTTGTTACATTCTGATCACAGTTTACGGAAAAATTCGTCAAAAATTCCTCGTGAGTCCGTTTATCGAAATTCTAGTTCGGGGGTCACAAATACATCTGTGACCAACTTTGATAAAAGTTTCAGGGGCTGGTTCGGTTTAGGTTTTAAGTTGTGACTAAAAACGTACAGCCCAATTTACTGCAGTAACGATCAGCCTTAGCTGCTGTCACGAAAACAAATTTTTAAAATAGTAACCGACTTCAGAAAAATACGATTCCAGCGCCATTTTCTTCGTTTTTCAAAATGACACGATTTAGGCTTTTGAAATTCCGTTTTTCGAGTTTTTAAAGTCCGTTTACAGCCTGTTGAAGGCGGCTGAAACAGTGACTCAGCATGCTGTTTCGTGATTTAGATGTTATTAAATCGTGTTACAAGTGTCCGATTAACGGGTTTAACAAGAAAACAACTTCTAAACATCAAGTATGTGTTAACCAACCCTTAAACCCACAAGATTCCACTTCATAAATCACACACAAGTAAACTTTTATGTAGATTTTATGTTCATAACTTATGTTTCAAATTTCTAATATTCTTGTAATCTAGTGATTTAAACAACAATACTACATGTTAAAAGCCATAATTTTCGAACAAGATGAGATCAAGTATGAAGAAACTTACTACTAGCCTCTAGCTAGGGAAGAATCTTGTGTAAAAATGATAAGAAAAAGATGTAGAACCAAGCAAGAACAATGCTCCCTTGCAATCCCTTCAAGTTGCACCTTCCATGGATGATTTCTAGGCTTTAAATGGACAATGAAAGGAAGAAGATGATGATGTTTAGGGTGGTGATGGGGTGCTCGGTTGTGGGCAGCCGATCAAGAGAGAGGAGAGAGTGAAAATGGGTTGTATAATCTTGTGAAGTGATATACAATATAAGGGACCTTACTTATCTTTATTGTCACATATTTTGGATAGATAGGCAAGCAAAACAATTAATACAAGAGCATTGTATCAAGCAAGAAGATTGGAAGTATGGAAATATGACATGTGGGGTCCCACTTGGGAAGTAAATTTGTTGGGGGGGGGGGGTATAATGTAAATATTGTGACTAAAGTGGCTAAGTGTAAGTAAGGTGATATAAGTTAGTTGATTTATTTTAGACGGGTGTTATGGCATACGGGGATCATGACTAGCCATAAATAATAAAATAAAGTATTTGACAAAAATTTAGTATCCTGGGTAATGTCCGGTTATACGATTAAATACCGTTCCGTTAAAATGTTTAATTAGTCCGAAAAGTCCTTTATGTATATATTTTGTAACATAAATTATTCCCGGTACTTAGGAAAATATACGGGACCATTCTGAAATGTTTTTGCACTTTATTAGTAATTTAAAATGCTGAGTTTTATATTAAAGCGCAGAATTTTGTACTTAAAGTACGTTTTAGGCACATCCGGTCACTATAAACTCCACCTAGTGACGCAGTTCTACAATCCTCACCTCCCTACACTCACTACTAGTGTAGTAATCTATTCCCGGCTCGTACTGGCCTTAGAGGCAGTGTCTGCCTGATGCTGGTTACGTCAGCATGTTTAATGGGTATTCCGTAGTGTGCTCACTGTGCTTGTTGTGCATCAAGGTTGTCACTGATGTTGGTGTATAAATAATAGAGTGACAGTATAAAATGTGATGCATGAGCATGTATGTATCAGAAATCAGTAAGCAGTTTAGGCACAGTTTCAAGTAGCACAGTAATTAAGCAGCAATTTAATATTAATTAATTTGTACGGATACCTGGTTTGGTGAGGGTTGTCACATGTATCATGAACACCATTAAGTTCCGCTGGTAGCTCCAACTTGTATGCTACAGGGCCAATCCTTTCCAGGATTTTGAATGGTTCGATAAATCGTGGGTTTAACTTACCACGCTTCCCAAAGCGTGCCACACCTTTCCAAGGTGAAACTTTCAACAAAACCATATCACCCACTTCAAATTCCAAGGGTTTCCTTCTTTGGTCCGCATAGCTCTTTTGTCGATCACGAGCCGCCTTGATGCACTCTCGGATCTGCATGATCTTATATGTCGTTTCTTGGACCAATTCGGGACCAACCAACTGTCTATCACCCGTATCTGCCCAGCATAACGGTGATCGACACTTTCGTCCGTAGAGAGCCTAGAACGATGCAGCTTGAATGCTTGTATGGTAGCTGTTGTTATAGGAAAACTCGACCAAAGGTAGGTGAGTGTCCCAACTGGCACCCAAGTCCATTACGCAAGCTCGTAACATATCTTCAAGTGTCTGAATCGTTCTCTCACTTTGACCGTCCATCTGTGGATGAAATGCGTTGCTCAGATTTAACTGAGAACCAAACGCTTCTTGAAATGATTGCCAAATCCTTGACACAAATCTTCCGTCTCTGTCAAATATAATCGAGATAGGCACTCCATGACATGTAACTATCTCCCTTAGGTATAGCTCAGCTAGCTTACCTGTGTTATCCTTTTCTTTGATTGGCAGAAAGTGCGCTGATTTTGTTAACCGGTCCACGATTACCCAAATCGTATCATGACCTCTGGGTGTCTTTGGCAACTTTGTTACGAAATCCATTGAGATATGTTCCCACTTCCACATGGGTATCTCAGGTTGCTGTAGAAGACCTGAAGGCTTCTGATACTCGGCCTTCACTTTGGCACAAGTTAAACATTTTCCAACATAAGTTGCAACATCACCCTTCAGTCTTGGCCACCAGTAGAAATCCTTCAAATCTTGGTTCATCTTATCTGATCCCGGGTGGATCGAGTACCTCGATTTATGAGCTTCATCAAATATAACATCTCTAAGACCACCAAAAAGCGGAACCCAAATTCGTCCCATATAACACAAGGTTCCTTCCTCATTGGGTACCAACTTTTTCGCCATCCCGCGGAGATATTCATCCTTAAGGTTCTCCTTCTTAAGAGCTTCTCATTGTGCAGCACGAATCCGCAAAGATAGGTCTGTCTGTATGATCATCTCCAAAGCCCTAACCCTTATGGGCTTAATCCTTTCTTTCCGACTTAAGGCGTCTGCCACCACATTCGCCTTTCCTGGGTGATATTTGATTTCGCAATCATAATCATTTAACAGCTATACCCAACGTCGCTGTCTCATATTAAGCCCTTTTTGATCGAATATGTGTTGTAGGCTCTTGTGATCTATAAAGATCGTGCATCGGGTGCCATACAAATAATGCCGCCAAATCTTCAAAGCAAACACCACTGCGCCTAATTCCAAATCATGTGTGGTGTAATTCTTCTCATGAACCTTTAATTGGCACGAAGCATAAGCGATAACCTTCTGTCGCTGCATCAGCACGCAGCCCAATCCCTGACGCGAGGCGTTACAGTATACCACGAAGTCATCGGTGCCTTCGGGTAGGGATAAAATAGGTGTATCGCAAAGCTTATTCTTTAGCAGCTGAAAAGCTTCCTCTTGTTTATCTCCCCATTCATACTTCTTATCCTTTTGAGTAAGGGAGGTCAGCAGTTGAGCGATTTTAGAAAAATCCTCAATGAATCGGCGATAATACCCAGCTAAACCTAGAAACTGACGGATCTCGGTTGGCGTCTTTGGAGTTTCCCAATTCTTAATCGTCTCGATCTTGGTGGGATCCACATGGATTCCATCTTCGTTCACTACATCACCAAGGAATTGTACTTCACGCAACCAGAACTCGCACTTTGAGAACTTAGCATACAGTTTCTCCTTCTTGAGCAGCTCTAAGATGGCTCTGAGGTGTTGCTCATGCTCTTCATTTGTCCGCGAATAAATCAAAATATCGTCGATAAATACAATCACGAATTTATCGAGATATGGCTTGCAAAGTTGGTTCATCAAATCCACAAATACTGCTGCTGCATTTGTCAAA
Source organism: Helianthus tuberosus (assembly GCA_030545235.1). Lineage (NCBI taxonomy): Eukaryota > Viridiplantae > Streptophyta > Magnoliopsida > Asterales > Asteraceae > Helianthus > Helianthus tuberosus. The sequence continues at coordinate 77,696,866 of CM060417.1, read as the reverse complement.
CCAAATGGCATTACTAGAAACTCATAATGTCCATAACGAGTTCTAAAAGCAGTCTTTGGTATGCTCTATTCTTGAATCCGCAGCTGGTGATAACCAGATCGAAGATCGATCTTGGAGTAGTAACTCGAACCTTGAAGTTGATCGAATAGATCATCAATCCTCAGCAAAGGATACCGATTCTTGATGGTCAACTTGTTTAGCTCTAGGCAGTCAATGCATATACGGAAACTACCGTCCTTCTTCTTGATAAATAGAACTAGAGCTCCCCAAGGCGAGAAGCTTGGTCTAATAAATCCCTTATCCAATAGCTCTTGAAGTTGCGTCGACAACTCTTGCATCTCTGAAGGCGCAAGTCGATAAGGTGCCTTGGCTACAGGCGCGACGCCTGGAACCAAGTCAATATGGAATTCGACTTGTCGTTGGGGCGGTAATCCTGGCAAGTCTTCGGGGAAGACTTCAGGATATTCCCATACCACAAGGATATCTTCCAGCTTCGGCTTCTTTATCAACAACGTGAGCCAAAAAGGCAACACATCCTTTCCGTAACATCCTTCGTGCTTTCAAGCAACTGACAATCCATAGAGGCATATCATGCTTTTCTCCGTGAACTACAATCGTCTCTCCATTCGTTTTCGGAATTCGAATAATCTTCTCATGACATACGATCTCAGCTCGGTTGCTCGACAACAAATCCATTCCATCTACCATGTCAAAGCTTCCCAACTCAACTGGTAGAAGATCGAGCGTAAACTCATGCTCTCCAAGTTCTATTACACAATCTCTAATCACTTCATTTGCCTATACTAGCTTTCCATTATCTAGTTCTATCGAGTACGGAATATCTAGCTTACTGGCAACTAACCCAAGTATATTCTTAAATTCTAGGGACATGAAGCTATAATGGGCACCAGTATCAAATAGCACAGATGCAAGGTGTTAATTAATAGGGAATGTACCAGTGACTACGTTTGGATCTTGACGAGCTTCCCTAGCTCCAATATTGACAACTCTTCCCTGAGCTTGGTTGTTCTTCGGGTAATCCCGCTTGAAATGCCCAACATCTCCACAGGCAAAACAACCTTGGCCGCGACCATTTCCGTTTCCATTTCCACCCTGGTTGTTGTTTGCTCCACGTTTTTCATTTCCAGCTTGATTTCCAGAACCACCACAATTTCCATTTCCACCGAAATTTCCATTTCCTCCTTGATTTCGGTTCCCAGTCTGATTCCCATTACCGTTTCCACCACGGTTTCCGTTACCATTTCCACCAGATCCTCCATTCCTTCGTCTAGTACCGTACCAGCACGCCTCCCTGGAATGCCCTACCTTGCCACAGTTCTCAAATTTCCCATACCTACATCACCCTGTGTGATGATGCTGACAAATATCACACATGGGCAGGGTGCCCATGTAACCTTTCCCTTTGTTCTCAGAACTTGCAGCACCAGTTCTAACCTCGGCTGGTGGGTTATCATCTCTTTTCTTGTTACCACTGTTGTTTCCTTGGGTACCCTTCTTGAAATTTGAGAACTTCCTCTTGTTCTCTCCGGACGACTCGACATGAGTCTCCTTCTTCTTTCCCTCAGAGATTGAAAAATTATTCAATCTGATCGCTTCTTCGGTCAGTGCCACGCTCAAATCAATGGCCTCGGTGATCTTTGGGGGCTTTGAAGTAGTCACCATGCTTATTATTTGGGGTGCCAATCCCCAAATGAAACGTTCAATATGCTTGAGTTCTGGTTCTACCATGTAGGGGACCACACGAGACAGGTCATGGAATCTTTGTACGTACTCAACAATCTTAGGTCCATCCGTTTTAAGATTCCAAAACTCGGTTTCCAACTTCTGAATTTCATCCCTTGAACAGTACTTTTTGCGCATCAACTCTTTCATTTCATCCCATGTCATACCATACGCTGCAGCCTCACCTAGAGACTGAACCTGAAGGTTCCACCATGACAGAGCTCCGTCTAGGAATAGTCCAGAAATATAAGTGACCTGGTGCTCTGGCACGAACTTGCTCATTCGTAGCACAAAATCTGTTTTCTCAGCCCATCTTACAAAAGCCACAACACCTCCTGTGCCGTCAAAGTTCAGAGGCTTGAGTCAAGGAACTACTTGTAAGTACAACCTGTACAAGCAACATCATTCATAGAAAGCATTAGCAAACACACATGGAATGTCCAAACGTATCATAATGTGTCTTAAGTGACTTAAACATTACCGTGAGGTGGGTTATTTCCTGAGGTACCTCCGCAGTGTTCAGAGCGTAGGGCCTCATGTTATGCGATTTCTTGTGAAATCCGTTCATGCAGTTCTTCCTCTGTTGTGGGAAACTGAGTGTTCCTTCGAGGAGGCATCTTCTATAAAGAAGATTGTATAGGTCAGGTCTTATTAAAGATTCAATCATATAAGCATCTATTATACGAATAAGACCTAGGAGCGTATATACATAGGTATATAAGTAATCATCATAACAAGCAATCCTATCGCAATCATAGCACAAACATGAAATTCAACAATGTAGTTAATGAGAACATTACAATTGAGCTTTCATTAATCATCGACCACCAATATTGTTACATGGTTTACAAAAGTATCATATCAAAAGAACACAGGGTCACACTACCCTTGTCCAAAAGGTCTATCAGTCTACAGAGTCATACAATCAAAAAGGTGATCTCCAAAAGGCTTCACTAGCTCAGCCCAATAGCGGTGCTCTCATCAAAAGCAAGCTACCTACATAAAACCAAAAACCGGCTATGCTGATGGTGGTGGAGGAGGAGGTGGAGGAACATAAAGCAAGCTGCGCACATGCGCAAGCTCCTCCTCAAGATCATAAATATGACTCAACAGATAACTGATCTGCTGCTCCATGGTAAGAAATCGAGCATCAAACTCAGGAAATGGAGTAAGCGGTGCAGGAGGATGTGAAAATGGAGATAGTGATGAACGAGGAACAAATGCAGGCTGACACGGACATGGCAAAGGGCGCGGTATCATCTCAAGCTCTAAAATCCTGCGACTGATAATCTCGTACTAGAGCTGCAATGATAGAAGTAACTCATCCCGTGTATAACCAGTAAAGTGCGAGGGATGGTAGGGATCAGAAATCGGCATGGTGTACGGTGGGAACCATCTTAGTGGTTCATCAAGTGGTGAAGAAGTAAAATGAGCAAAAGGTGCTGACTGAGGTATCTGGGGAAAAACTGCTAAAACATGAGGGTCATGGCTAGGCTGCTTGTGACAACTCGAGTTTCCAAGATTCCATCTTCACATTAATTGCACATTAATTGTTTACGTTATTTGTTTCACAACAGTATTTGCAAAACTTGTTTGCTTTGTAATTGTACATGCTGGATTATGCTTGAGTTATGGTGTTTCTGTTTGATTAATGAATGTTAGAAATTTATTAACTGTTTGAACTCATAAACCCACAATCTATGAAAGCTTGTGAGCCACACACACACCACGACGAAACGTATGGAGTTTCATCAACACCCTCACGAAACTAGAGAGTTTCGTCATTCATCTTTCGACGAAACTAGAGAGTTTCGCCATAGTGGGCTTCGGCCCAAGTAAAGCCCAATCGAGATGACAGTTACGCTATATTATGCACACACCACCATTCGTGAAACCCTAGGCTTCTCTCTCGAAAACAACTTGACGGCAACTATCCTCTCTCTCTCTAGAAGTTCTTGTGTGTTCCCTCTCACTACCGGTTAGTCATGATAACCCGATTCGATTTGTTTACTACGATGTGTGTGTAAATATTGTTTGTCGTAAATGAAAATCATGGGGTTAGGGTTGTATGATTTCCTGTTAGTTTCGTGATTAGTTGTTATTATGAAAATCATGATGATGATAATGGTTTGCTCATCCTAATTGATTTATGATAACTGTATGTGAGACGAAAATGGATGGATTGACTGATGATACATTGATGTATTTGTTAGGATTAGCATGATGATTAACTGACTTGATGATGGTGAATCTTTCCTGAGATAATGAATGATTAGGGTTTCATGTTGATGATTGAAATTACTGTGTTATCGATTTGAACAGGAGGTTGTAGACTGTTCATTGATGATTTAGGTTGTTAGTAATGATGAATTAGATGAAATGACTATCATATGTTTTAGATTGATTTGATGGAATGATTTGTAACACCTCGAAAATTCACGTCCTATAATGTGTTGACACGTGTCATATGTTTAAAACGTGTGAAAGAATATTATAGAAGGACTAAAGTTGACAAACATGGAAAGTATGTGAATATACGTATTCTAAGTGTCAACTGTGAATAAATATAATGTACATTAACCCTACATGATGCTCATGCCTTCAAACGAATAAATCATGGATCATACGAAGCTAAAGGTGAGAGATTACAAACTACAGGGGCTAAATGTGTCGACAAGTTTAATTTATACCTCTGAGTGACCTTTTGACAAACCCGAAGCTTTGTAAATGTTAATTATGCTCACTAGAATGCTTGATAAAAATTTCATAAAGTTTCGTTATCGTATGAGAAAGTTATGATCAAATTCGTGTGCGAGGGGTTAAAGTGCAAACATTGGAAGTTAAGACTTTTCGGGTTAACCGGAAGTGTTCGGGGACTTGGCAAAGTGGGTATAAGTCCTAAAGCCCTTGTGGGTAAATATAAGGGGGTCAAAATGTAAGAAATAACCTTGGTTGCCCTTTCGTGAAGCCAAAGGTCAAGTTGCAAACAATAGAAAAATGAAAAATCTGTAACTCAGGCCCAGGCGGCCCGCGTTAGAATTGTTAAAACGCGAGGCGGGCCGCGTCAGGCGCCCAGAACCGGAAAAAGGCAGCAGCTGCCTGCAAACGTGGAAAACCGATCCTTTTTCGACATTAATGCAATGTGGGCGACCCCTAAACAGTCCTAGACACTAGGAACACCTGTTGGATGGTTGTGGTCAGCTGATAGACTTGTGTGTCCAAGAATTGTGGTGCTTAAATCCATTATATAAGGCCATGATGTGCAAACAAATTCTTCACACTTCCTTCTTGCAATCTGATCAATTCTGGAGCTCCCAAGCAGGTCCAACTGATCATATCTCGTGCATAGGACTCTTGTAAGTCTGCTAGTCCTTCTTTAATTGTGTTTAGCTTGGTTAATTAGCTAAAAGTCAAACCGTCGTAATTACGGTTTGACTTCCAGATTAATGATTAATAGCTCAGTCATTTCTCGAATCAAAAGTAGTTATAGGTTGGTATTTATGTGGGTAATAAAACCTCAAAAGGGTTTCCCCTGATCATCACCCTAACCAGGTCAAAAGTCGGGTCAAACCTATATTTAAAAAGTCAACAGGAAGTCTAAAATGCCATTTACGCATAATTAACATTGTAGATCATATACAACCTGTTGGAACATTGTTATAACTTGGTAATAAGTGTAAGAACATGTCTAAACATGTTCAACCCGACAAATTCCTGTTTAGACCCGGTTCGGAACCGAAAGTCACATAGTTTGACTTTCGCTTTGACTTTCAGTTCTGACCCGTTTAGGCATGTTTTAGAAATTCCTCAGAGCTTAAATTGGACTAGGTTACATGTTATAACAACCCTCTGTGATTATACACCTTAGTTCATTAGTTATCCAATTAATATGCGTGTTTCCGTTAATTGCTCATATGTTGACCATTATGCCCTTATTGCTTTAAAACGTGATTTATGAAAATGTAAAAGTGTAGAAACCTTAAATACTGATATATATACTTGTATGCAAAGTTTGACATCAGTTTGACTTGTAGATTAAGAGTTATGCTCGTTATCGCAAAATTAATACTTTATGTTAATAAAACGGCGTAATTAGCATATAGCCTAGTTAAGCCTACTTTTTGGTATCAAACCTAATACCCACTGATGTAATAAATTATTTTGGGATTTTTAAAGATTTTTAATAAATTTTAGGCTGAGCATAACTAGTAGTCGTAGGCTTAATCCGGTAATTGTCGGTTTTGCCCTTACGGGCCATAAAATGAGTTTTACACATCTAAACGACTCCAAACCTTTTGCTACTGATCACATATGATAAATAAATTATTTTAAGCCTTCTGGAAATATAAAATTATCAGATTTAAGTATCAAACCCGGAAATGGCCTTTAATCGCCTTATTAAGCGTTTTTAGCGCAAAGTATGTATTAAAATTATATTGGACATACCCGGGTTGATACCTACTGATATATGAGGCAAATTATGATATTTTAACAGTAAGCAAAGGTTGATAAACTCAGACTTCAGTTTTGAGCTTTTCAGCTTATGTGAAATTACCAAAATACCCCTACGGGGCATAGTTTGGTTAAAAATGATAAGTTTCACATATATGCTTTAACTTGCTGATATAACTTAGCAAGTTGAGTATATTTACTGATTACATCAGACCTGTAACTCAGTTAAACACTTAAACGCTTTTATAAACTTTTAAATGACCAAACTACCCCTACGGGGCCTAGTTTGTGTTTAAACACGTTTCGGGCATAATGAAAGACATCTTACTGATGTCACAACATATTTGAGGCATAATTAACTTAGGGAACCTGTATATAGCTCTCATGATTACCCGTCACGCTTATTACGCGTACGGTTCGGTTTATGTAACAAGTTTACATAAATTAGCCGAAACGGTTCAAACCTTAACGGTTTTATCTCAAAATCCAGAATGTGAATAATAAACCCATATTAAACAAGCCTTCAAACTTGTCGGGTCTAAATCACATTCTATCCGGTCTTCGCTTAATCGTGCGTACGAACCGTATCTTGAAACTAGCCGGTCTAAGCTTGAGCTTAATAAAAGGCCCGTTAGAATTCTAATAGGTTATTATAAACCTTCGTTCCAGATTAGGAGGACCAGTAAAAGCTACGTGCATTTTGCTTATTGTGATTAATACTTACTCAGGTAAATACTTTTAACTTATTTTCCCTATACGGGCTTGGGTTACGGTATATAGCATACCGCTTGATCGAGCATCAAATCTCCACAGTTGAGTGGGTAGTTGACTAATTTGATCGGCTCGTTTAAACAGTCTTGATTACTTAAAGCCTTTGGGGGGTTAATGACCATGTCCCGGATATCCTTGGCATCATCTTACGAGATGGCCACGACCTGAGCACGGGGTGTAGGCGTACACCCGTCAGTGTATAACTCTATGATGTGGTGTGTCTATTGATCTTTAACCCGGACAAGATCCGATCTACTGAACGCACAAGTAACATGTAATTCGTTCATAAGATTATAATATTAAATAATTCTCCCAAGTTATAAAAATGTTTATGCCATGTGCATCCAAACCAATTTTAAATCATTTTTCAAAATGAATCAGTTGATTGTATTTACCAGTGTAAACTGACGTATTTTCCCAAAAAGACTGAATACAGGTACTAAACGAAATTGGCTGGATTGTCTCCTTAGCATCAATAAAAAGTCTCGCAAGCTTAGGATGCCTGAATTCTGTTGAACCATTGTTTCTATTTTATTTCGATCCGTTCTGTGGATAAACAATCGAACGTTGTGATACTCGATATTACAATAATTAAATTCGGTTGTATCATATCTTTTTAAATTTGCTTCCGCTGTCCATATTGATATTGTGTTGTTTGACTATTATGTTGCCAACCACGTCACGATACTCCCCCACCGGGCCCACCGGTGACACGTGGAAATCAGGGTGTGACAGGTTGGTATCAGAGCCAACACTGGGTGAATTAAACACTAGCCTTTTGTGTTTGATCTCAGTTACACAATTGCACATATCTAAACCTTCGAGTCTAGACATATAACATAGGACAAATTCCACCTTATTCGGTTTTTGTTTTGTCTTTTAAATTTTATATTTGTTATTGTTATCTCATGCTATAATGACAGGATTAACAAGATGCCTCCAAGATTTTTCCGTAGAAGAGGACGAGGAAAGAGGCCGATCACCGCCCCCAACGACAATGAGGTGGGACCTTCAAATGTCCGAGCTCCGTCTACCACGGAGAGTGACGATCCACGCCAAAACAGAAGAAATCTATTTGAGCCGGCTAGACGGTCGGTCTCACATAGCTCGACCCCTCCGATCCAAAACCCGTTTGGGCCACAGCCAGACTATGAGCCCAACAACCCTCAACCGTCCTTTATACCGTTACAAAGATCTCTGTCTCATCATTCGTACGGAGATCCAACACCAGTGTTCAGGGGTCGGTTTGATCCGACCAACTATATCCAAGAACCCGTGGGTTTTAACCCACTAGGTCCAGATGACCATTTCTCAGGCGACCACGCTGACGACATGGACGAGGATACTGACCCCGTCGAACCTGCAAGTGGCACTCCAAACCATCCGATCGAGATCTCCGACGGATCGGCTTTCCACGGATCACCCTATGGTGGTCCAGACAGCTTCTAAGCCATGTTCACTCGGCACGAGTGGTACTACACACCTTCTCACCACTCGTCGCCTCATGAGCAGCAGCCGCAGCAGCAGCAGCATCATCAAGATTCCTTTGAGGATCACCGATTTGTGGCAGTTACGCCACCACCTCCACCGCCACCAGTTCAGCCGGCACCTCCTCAACCGCCAAGGCGTAGGAGAACCGGTGCCCGCATGTCGGCACGAGCAGGGGACTTCCATTTCAGTTCCCCACGTCAATCCAGTGGCAGCCACTATCCGCCACATCAGGAGGACCCACAAATGGGTGGACCTTCACAACCAGCGGTACCACAGCCACCGCCAATGGGTTTTGACAACCCAATTCCGGCATATACGGGTTCCATGGCATACAACCCGTTTGAACCAACTCACCACAACTATGGTTACGCGGAGGCCGATCCTTACATGGTAGCGGCTAACTACAACCCCCAAGGACCCTATGGAGACCCATGGGGAGTAGGTTACCCGACTCAGGGGTACCCGATACCTCCTAGGCCTATTATCCGGACGCAATCGCAGCCGCCTCGGTTTTCTCCCCCAGAACGGGAGGAAATTCTTCAGAGGCTGGATCAGGTTGAGCGGGAAAATCGCCGCGACCGCCAGGAGAGACAAAGCTTTTTCCAAGGATTGGCAAGCTTGATCAAGGGGAAGAACAAGAAGGATCGTTGAATCCTTCCATTATTGTTGTAACCTCCTTTTATCAGTTTAGCCCCTGCGTGGGCATGTATTTGGTTGTTAAGCCCCTACGTGGGTATGTATGTTTGTTTATTTGCTTTAAGCCCCTGCGTGGGCCTGTCATTCTATAAACCCCTACGAGGGTATATTATTGTTTAAAGTCCCTGCGTGGACTATTATGTGTGTTATTAAGCCCCTGCGAGGGTAAGTATTTATTTAAACCCCTGCGAGGGTAAGTTGTTATTTGAAAAGACCCGTTTAGGGCAGCGTGTAATATTATGTATAATTAATGGAATGTTGGTTTTATAAATTTCATGTTTGCCTTATGTGCATAAATAATTTATATATGAAATAAATAAATCAAAATCATTCCTTTTGAAAATAATCTGCCTATGTAAATTTTTAAAATAAGAATCTTAAGTGTGAAACCTAGTCTGAGTGTCCTTGTAAAGACCTGACCATGATGGTAAGACCTGTTTAAAAGATTCAAATCCCTGTTAACATCTGAAAACATGTTAACGCTCCCGGCAGATGTGATGCATTTAAAATCACACGCATTATTATTATGTAAGGATCTTTCTAAAGATTCCAAACCCAACTTAATGATCTCTGAATCATGGGTTAAATCATCAATTAAGATGATCATGTTTTACCATACGTGGTAATATGATGCCTACGGGCCCTGCTCACTTCCATATGAGCCAAAAGACAGTGGTAGCTATGACTCCCTGTCTGATAAGGGTAATGAACTAGGTTCAAACCTTAAAAGTCTTGATTCTCCGAAATCATAGCTTATAATTTAAATTGTCCATGTGACTAAGCCTTATGTGCTAATATATATTGTTATTGTTTATAATTAGGATAAATTTTAATTGAAATCCTAAATTAATACGATTAATAAGTTAACCAAATATGGTCTCTGTTTACCATGGTTAACGAGTTACCCTAAGGGGTAATTCCTTAATAAACTCCCAAATAAAATATTGTCCTTGTTTTCTGCAACAGTTCAATTCAGATGGCTGACTCAAATGAAATAAATAGCCATCCAGTGGAGCAAAATGAGAACGCCCAGATTACGTTAACGGGTGCTGAATTAAAAGCGATCATAGACGGCGCTGTTACACAGGCTTTGGAAAGGCAGTATGAAGAGTACAGCGGGACTCGTAGTAGGACCCAATCTACACAGCCTTCAAAGCCACCACCCAAGAAGGACGACCCGAAGAAAAACGATGATCGACGCTCCTCGAACCACAGTGCTCCATCTCAGCAGGTTATACGAAATCAAGGGCCCCGTGACAAGGGTTGCTCGTATAAATATTTTGTTTCTTGCAAGCCCCGGGATTTCACTGGGGAGAAGGGAGCCATTGACTGTATGACATGGCTGGATGAGATGGATACGGTTGTAGACATCAGCGGATGTACGGAGAGAGACGTGGTCAAGTTTGTGTCGGAGTCCTTTAAGGGTGAAGCGTTAGCATGGTGGAGATCTCTGATTGAGGCCACCGGAAAAATCCCATTGTATAATATGTCCTGGGATCAATTTGTTGCCCTAATCAAGGAAAATTACTGCCCTCAACATGAGGTGGAGAAGATAGAGTCTGACTTTCTATCCTTGGTGATGACAAACCTCGACTGTCAAGCTTACCTGACGAGCTTCAACACTATGTCTCGGTTGGTTCCATATTTGGTAACCCCGGAACCAAAGCGAATAGCTCGTTTTATCAGTGGTTTAGCCCCCGAGATCAAGGCAAGCGTAAAAGCTTCTCGGCCAGCTACTTTTAGATCAGTAGCTGACATTTCCTTATCCCTCACACTGGATGCGGTCAGGCAGAGATCGCTGAAGAATAGGGAGGCTGAGAAGAGAAAGCGTGAAGATGATGGTTCACGAAAGTCGAGCAAGAAGCACCGTGGGAACGGTGAAAACAAGAAAGGATCGGAGTCGAGGAAAGACGGGCATAATTCTGGTGAAAAGCCCAAATGCAAAATTTACAAGAAGCAGCACTATGGAAAGTGCAGACTTGAGTCGAACTCACAGACTCAGTCAAAATCTTATGCTTGTGGCATTTGCAAGTCCACGGATCACAAAACCTTGGATTGCAAGAAGATAAAAGACGCAACGTGCTACCGTTGCAATGAAAAGGGCCACATTAAAACCAACTGCCCTAAGTACAACAAGAAGCCTGAAGAGGCTAAGAAGACTAATGCTAGAGTCTTCCGGATGGACGCCAAAGAAGCAGTGCTAGACGACAACGTTATTACAGGTACTTTCCTTGTAAATGACGTCTTTGCTAGAGTACTTTTTGATTCAGGCACTGATAAGTCTTTCGTTGATAAAAAGTTTTGTGAATTGCTGAAATTACCTGTCAAAACCTTAAATGTGAATTATGAGGTGGAGTTAGCAGATGGCACCCTAGAAACCGTCTCTAATGTGTTAGATGGATGTGTCATATCCATTAAGAACCATTCTTTTCCTCTGTCTCTACTTCCCTTTAAGTTGGCCGGTTTTGACATAGTTCTGGGTATGGACTGGTTATCTCATAACCAGGCCCAAATCGTCTGCAACAGAAAACAAGTGGTAATAAAGACTCCGTCTGGTGAATCACTTACCATTCGGGGAGATACCCAGTATGGGCTGCCTGAGCAAGCGACTATGCTCAAGGCTTCAAAGTGTTTAAAGAGGGGTTGTGTCATCTACATGGCACAAGTGATTATTGATGAGACCAAACCAAAGATAGAAGACATCCCTGTCATCTCTGAATTTCCAGAAGTTTTTCCGGAAGAACTACCTGGTTTGCCACCAAATAGGCAAGTGGAATTCAGGATTGATATTATCCCCGGAGCAGCACCAGTTGCCAGAGCACCCTATAGGTTGGCTCCAACAGAGATGAAAGAATTGAGGACACAGGTAGACGAATTGCTAGCCAAGGGTTTCATAAAACCTAGTTCGTCTCCTTGGGGAGCACCAGTCCTGTTTGTCAAGAAGAAGGACGGATCGATGCGTCTGTGCATCGATTATCGTGAGCTTAATAAGGTCACGATCAAGAATAGGTATCCTTTGCCTCGGATTGACGATTTGTTCGATCAATTGCAAGGAGCAAGTTATTTCTCAAAGATAGATTTGAGGTCAGGTTACCATCAACTGAAGGTTAGAGATGAAGACGTGCATAAAACAGCATTTAGGACTCGTTATGGTCATTACGAGTTCCTAGTGATGCCTTTTGGGCTCACTAATGCACCGGCCGCGTTCATGGATCTCATGAATCGCGTTTGCAAGCCATACTTGGATAAATTCGTCATCGTCTTCATCGATGACATCCTTATTTATTCGAAGAACCAAGCTGACCACGAGAAACACCTTCGTTGTATTCTCAAACTTTTACATCACGAGAAACTCTATGCCAAATTCTCCAAATGTGAATTTTGGCTACGAGAAGTCCAATTTCTTGGACATGTGGTCAGAGAACGTGGTATCCAAGTGGATCCCGCTAAAGTTGAAGCTGTTATGAATTGGCAAGAGCCAAAGACGCCTACGGAGATTCGTAGCTTCCTGGGATTGGCAGGATATTACAGGCGTTTCATTGAGAATTTTTCAAGGATTGCTGCACCCCTAACTTCCTTGACCAAGAAGAAAGTAAAGTTCATTTGGGGCCCTAAGCAGCAAGAATCCTTTGATATCCTGAAGCAAAAGCTGAGCAACGCCCCAGTACTGACATTGCCAGATGGAATAGAAGAATTTGTGGTTTATTGCGATGCTTCACACACTGGCATGGGGTGTGTGCTTATGCAGAAAGGCAAGGTGATTGCCTATGCTTCAAGACAGTTAAAGGTGCATGAAAAGAATTACACCACCCACGACTTGGAGTTGGGTGCCGTTGTATTCGCACTAAAACTGTGGAGGCATTATCTTTATGGAATCAAATGTGTGATCTATTCTGATCACAAGAGCCTCCAGCACCTGTTTAATCAGAAAGAGTTAAACATGAGGCAACGCCATTGGATGGAGACTTTGAATGATTATGATTGTGAAATCAAGTACCATCCCGGCAAAGCGAATGTAGTCGCCGATGCCTTGAGTCGAAAGGAGAGGGTGAAACCCATCCGAATCAATGCCAAGCGCATGGAAATAAAGAATAATTTGATTGAAAGGTTGTTAGCTGCACAGAAGGAAGCTGTGTTAGAAGCTAACTATCCTAATGAAAAGTTAGGAGTAACTGAGGAGCAGTTAACTCTTAGCAAGGACGGAATTCTAAGATTGAATGGACGAATATGGGTTCCAATTTATGGAGGACTTCGAGATGTCATCCTCCAGGAAGCCCATAGTTCCAAATACTCCGTTCATCCTGGAGCTGATAAGATATACCAGGATCTAAAGGCAAATTATTGGTGGATAGGCTTGAAAAAGTCTGTGGCCACCCATGTAGCTAAATGCTTGACATGTGCGCAAGTCAAAGCCGAGCATCAAAAGCCGTCAGGCTTGCTACAACAACCTGAACTTCCTACGTGGAAGTGGGAAATGGTAACTATGGATTTTATTACCAAGTTACCCAAGACAAGGAAAGGAAATGATACAATATGGGTTATAGTTGATAGACTGACTAAGTCAGCACATTTCTTACCCATCAAGGAGACTTATAGCTCCGACATGTTAGCCCAGTTATACGTGGATAAGATTGTAGCCTTACATGGCATACCTGTAGCTATTATCTCTGATAGAGATACTAGGTACACGTCGCATTTTTGGAAGAGTTTCCAACAATCTTTGGGCACACGTTTGAACTTTAGTACGGCTTACCATCCTCAGACAGACGGCCAGAGTGAGCGTACTATTCAAATGTTGGAAGACATGCTACGTGCATGTGCGATCGATTTAGGTGGTAGTTGGGATAAGAACCTACCGTTAATCGAATTCTCCTACAACAATAGCTACCACACCAGCATCAAGGCTGCGCCTTTTGAGGCATTATACGGTAGAAAGTGTAGAACGCCAGTTTGTTGGGCGGAAGTTGGAGATGTCCAGTTATCAGGACCAGAGATCGTGTTCGAAACGACGGACAAGATTGTCCAGATTCGTGACCGTCTCAAAGCTGCCCGGGATAGGCAGAAGAGTTACGCTGATCCTAAGCGTAAGGATTTTCACTTCGATGTAGGTGACAAAGTCCTACTTAAAGTGTCACCCTGGAAGGGAGTGATGCGGTTTGGTAAGAAAGGCAAGCTAAGCCCGAGATACATAGGACCTTTCGAGGTTATCGAACATGTCGGGTCAGTTGCCTATAAGTTAAACTTACCAGAAGAGCTCAGTGGAATTCACAATGTGTTCCACATCTGCAATCTGAAGAAGTGTTTCGCTGATGAATCACTGGTTATACCGCATACAGATGTGCATATAGACGAGAGCTTGAAATTTGTTGAAAAACCTTTGTCGATTGAAGATCGATAGGTGAAGAAGCTTCGCAGGAAGCATGTACCTATTGTAAAGGTCAAATGGGATGCCCGTAGAGGTCCCGAATACACGTGGGAGGTCGAATCCACAATGAAAGAAAAGTACCCTTATTTATTTCAGTAAATCTCGGGTCGAGATTTATTTTAAGGGGGTGAGGATGTAACACCTCGAAAATTCACGTCCTATAATGTGTTGACACGTGTCATATGTTTAAAACGTGTGAAAGAATATTATAGAAGGACTAAAGTTGACAAACATGGAAAGTATGTGAATATACGTATTCTAAGTGTCAACTATGAATAAATATAATGTACATTAACCCTACATGATGCTCATGCCTTCAAACGAATAAATCATGGATCATACGAAGCTAAAGGTGAGAGATTACAAACTACAGGGGCTAAATGTGTCGACATGTTTAATTTATACCTCTGAATGACCTTTTGACAAACCCGAAGCTTTGTAAATGTTAATTATGCTCACTAGAATGCTTGATAAAAATTTCATAAATTTTCGTTATCGTATGAGAAAGTTATGATCAAATTCGTGTGCGAGGGGTTAAAGTGCAAACATTGAAAGTTAAGACTTTTCGGGTTAACCGGAAGTGTTCGGGGACTTGGCAAAGTGGGTATAAGTCCTAAAGCCCTTGTGGGTAAATATAAGGGGGTCAAAATGCAAGAAATAACCTTGGTTGCCCTTTCGTGAAGCCAAAGGTCAAGTTGCAAACAATAGAAAAATGAAAAATCTGTAACTCAAGCCCAGGCGGGCCGCGTCAGGCGTCCAGAACCGGAAAAAGGCAGCAGCTACCTGCAAACGCGGAAAACCGATCCTTTTTCGAAATTAATGCAATGTGGGTGGCCCCTAAACAGTCCTAGACACTAGGAACACCTGTTGGATGGTTGTGGTCAGCTGATAGACTTGTGTGTCCAAGAATTGTGGTGCTTAAATCCATTATATAAGGCCATGATGTGCAAACAAGTTCTTCACACTTCCTTCTTGCAATCTGATCAATTCTGGAGCTCTCAAGCAGGTCCAACTGATCATATCTCGTGCATAGGACTCTTGTAAGTCTGCTAGTCCTTCTTTAATTGTGTTTAGCTTGGTTAATTAGCTAAAACTCAAACCGTCGTAATTACGGTTTGACTTCCAGATTAATGATTAATAGCTCAGTCATTTCTCGAATCAAAAGTAGTTATAGGTTGGTATTTATGTGGGTAACAAAACCTCAAAAGGGTTTCCCCTGATCATCACCCTAACCAGGTCAAAAGTCGGGTCAAACCTATATTTAAAAAGTCAACAGGAAGTCTAAAATGCCATTTACGCATAATTAACATTGTAGATCATATACAACCTATTGGAACATTGTTATAACTTGGTAATAAGTGTAAGAACATGTCTAAACATGTTCAACCCGACAAATTCCTGTTTAGACCCGGTTCGGAACCGAAAGTCACATTGTTTGACTTTCGCTTTGACTTTCAGTTCTGACCCGTTTAGGCATGTTTTAGAAATGCCTCAGAGCTTAAATTGTACTAGGTTACATGTTAGAACAACCCTCTGTGATTATACACCTTGGTTCATTATTTATCCAATTAATATGCGTGTTTCCGTTAATTGCTCATATGTTGACCATTATGCCCTTATTACTTTAAAACGTGATTTATGAAAATGTAAAAGTGTAGAAACCTTAAATACTGATATATAAACTTGTATGCAAAGTTTGACATCAGTTTGACTTGTAGATTAAGAGTTATGCTCATTATCGCAAAATTAATACTTTATGTTAATAAAACGGCGTAATTAGCATATAGCCTAGTTAAGCCTACTTTTTGGTATCAAACCTAATACCCACTGATGTAATATATTATTTTGGGATTTTTAAAGATTTTTAATAAATTTTAGGCTGAGCATAACTAGTAGTCGTAGGCTTAATCCGGTAATTGTCGGTTTTGCCCTTACGGGCCATAAAATGAGTTTTACACATCTAAACGACTCCAAACCTTTTGCTACTGATCACATATGATAAATAAATTATTTTAAGCTTTCTGGAAATATAAAATTATCAGATTTAAGTATCAAACCCGGAAATGGCCTTTAATCGCCTTATTAAGCGTTTTTAGCGCAAAGTATGTATGAAAATTATATTGGACATACCCGGGTTGATACCTACTGATATATGAGGCAAATTATGATATTTTAACAGTAAGCAAAGGTTGATAAACTCAGACTTCAGTTTTGAGCTTTTTGGCTTATGTGAAATTACCAAAATACCCCTACGGGGCATAGTTTGGTTAAAAATGACAAGTTTCACATATATGCTTTAACTTGCTGATATAACTTAGCAAGTTGAGTATATTTACTGATTACATCCGACCTGTAACTCAGTTAAACACTTAAACGCTTTTATAAACTTTTAAATGACCAAACTACCCCTACGGGGCCTAGTTTGTGTTTAAACACGTTTCGGGCATAATGAAAGACATATTACTGATGTCACAACATATTTGAGGCATAATTAACTTAGGGAACCTGTATATAGCTCTCATGATTACCCGTCACGCTTATTACGCGTACAGTTCGGTTTATGTAACAAGTTTACATAAATTAGCCGAAACGGGTCAAACCTTAACGGTTTTATCTCAAAATCCAGAATGTGAATAATAAACCCATATTAAACAAGCCTTCATACTTGTCGGGTCTAAATCACATTCTATTCGGTCTTCGCTTAATCGTGCGTACGAACCGTATCTTGAAACTAGCCGGTCTAAGCTTGAGCTTAATAAAAGGCCCGTTAGAATTCTAATAGGTTATTATAAACCTTCGTTCCAGATTAGGAGGACCAGTAAAAGCTACGTGCATTTTGCTTATTGTGATTAATACTTACTCAGGTAAATACTTTTAACTTATTTTCCCTATACGGGCTTGGGTTACGGTATATAGCATACCGCTTGATCGAGCATCAAATCTCCACAGTTGAGTGGGTAGTTGACTAATTTGATCGGCTCGTTTAAACAGTCTTGATTACTTAAAGCCTTTGGGGGGTTAATGACCATGTCCCGGATATCCTTGGCATCATCTTATGAGATGGCCACGACCTGAGCACGGGGTGTAGGCGTACACCCGTCAGTGTATAACTCTATGATGTGGTGTGTCTATTGATCTTTAACCCGGACAAGATCCGGGCTACTGAACGCACAAGTAACATGTAATTCGTTCACAAGATTATAATATTAAATAATTCTCCCAAGTTATAAAAATGTTTATGCCATGTGCATCCAAACCAATTTTAAATCATTTTTCAAAATGAGTCAGTTGATTGTATTTACCAGTGTAAACTGACGTATTTTCCCAAAAAGACTGAATGCAGGTACTAAACGAAATTGGCTGGATTGTCTCCTTAGCATCAATAAAAAGTCTCGCAAGCTTAGGATGCCTGAAGTCTGTTGAACCATTGTTTCTATTTTATTTCGATCCGTTCTGTGGATAAACAATCGAACGTTGTGATACTCGATATTAGAATAATTAAATTCGGTTGTATCATATCTTTTTAAATTTGCTTCCGCTGTGCATATTGATATTGTGTTGTTTGACTATTATGTTGCCAACCACGTCACGATACTCCCCCACCGGGCCCACCGGTGACACGTGGAAATCGGGGTGTGACATGATTGGTTCATGATTGTTCTGTTGACGGCAGCTAGGGTTCTTGGGTGATTGTCTGACAATAACGACGAAAGTGAGGAGCCGATGAAAGTGACAACTCGACGAAACACTAAGTGTTTCGTCATAAGGAGTTTCTTCGAGCACCCCTTTTCGTCGAAAGGTTTTGGTTGAACAGTAGGTTGAGATGTCTTCACTGATTTCATGTATTATGACTGTATGAGTTACTTTGGTATGCTACGAACTGTTATTGTCTGTTGTGGCCTATGCATGGGTAGTATGAACTTGAATAACTGTTAGGATGTTTCAATACACTATATGATAGCATTACAAACATGAATCTTGCGAAAGATAACTAATATTGTATGTATTCATACACTAGGCTTTGTCTGATAAACTGTGATCAAGTAGAGTAGCAAACCGAGCAAACCAAGGTGAGTTCACACTTCTAAGGCATGGGATTCCCGGTGGGTTGGGAATGGGATTGAATAACTACGACAGAACTCGTACATTCACCACTACTAGACTACTAACCACCGTCCTCGGATTGGGAAGGACGCCAGCGCTAAACCTACGTACTCGCTATGTACCACCGTCCTCGGATTGGGAAGGACGCCTGCGCAAAACCTACGTACCTCTGTCCTCGGATTGAGAAGGACGCCTACGCAAAACCTACGTATTCTCTTACGTACCTCTGTCCTCGGATTGGGAAGGACACCTTTAGATATAACCAGTCTAGTGAATTACAACATGGGAAGCCCCCACTAAATATTGTGAAAAAGGTTTGGGAAACAAGGATACCGGTTAACACATGGTTATGAAACAAACTTACGATTTCTGAAACGTACTCAATAACTGAACAATCAATTGTGAACTCGCTCAACTTTGTTGTTGACTCGTCGTTACATGCCTTGCAGGTCGTTAGATACTCATGGAGCTTGCACAGGGAGGCGCGACCGTTGTGGGACAAGGACAGTGTGTGCCATGTTAAAAACATTATATCATTTCGAACTTAATACTTATGTTGGGTTTTTACATTGTTGGACCGTTCTATGACCTGAAAATGTCAGTTAAGGCAGTTCACCATTACGTATAAAGGCGGAATCAGTATACGCAACGTAACAACAGCTTTTCCTTTTCAATTCTTTCTCTTTTACTGCTTTCTGGAATGATTTTGACAGAGTTCTGTTACAAAGTACATGACCTAGTCTCGCTCATACGTACATAATGAAGTCACTTGTGAGGGTATTTATACTTGTTTTGATTTCGCTTATATGTCAGTGACACAAAAGCGGAATCACTAAGTGACATATAAGCGAAATCACTAAGTGACATATAAGCGAAATCCCTAGTGTACATAAAAGCGAAATTACTCCATAAAACCTAATTTTGACTTTCAAGCACTAATCTTGTCCATCTTGATCTAAGACTTGATTCACACGAAGTCAACAGACATTCTATGCACCAACAGACTCCCCCTTGGATGTTGACGAAGTCTTCAGCTCCGAGTCTTCAGTCTTGGTCTTTTCTCCATCTCTGTCTTTTCATCGTAAGCATTCTATCTTCACAGGTTCACAATCTTGTCCTAGCTCCATCTTCAGACTTCCCTTTGACCGTTGATTCAGACTTCCCCTTTCACAGACTCCCCCTCTCGATATGCTAGAATTTGAGGTATCTGGTTCAAGCTTTGACAAATAACTTCCGTTGGGAATAAAAAAAAAACCAAACCTGTTACTCAACCAATAACATTACAATTCTATCTTTTCAATAATAAATCACTAGCACAATCAGCTTTAGAAATCCACTCAAGTATTCAGGTCCAAATTAATGACCCTGATTACTCAATTAATCTACCAAGTTCAATTTAATGACCTTGGTTGATCATTTGACGAATCAAACTGATTTTGAAAACAACAATTTCACAATTTCTGAAAATAACAAGTATTAAGTTAATGAACTTGTTTTTGACTTACCAATAAAACAAACTTCATCAAAGATAAGCTCTCCTCATTCTTCAGTCCAGAATCTCCTGCATCTGCTTCAAACATCTGAGAATCCAACAATCAACTCTCCACTTTGGTTTGTCAGAAAATAAAGCAGAACTAAAATCTTTTTGGATTTTATTAAAGTGTTCTAAACTAAGAAATGAAATACAGAAAACTTAAATTGCAAAAAGTAAACAAAGTAAACTATTTACAAACATATTTTTGGCTGAGCGTGTTAGGGAATCATATCAGCTATCCGACAAATCACAAGTACCGTTAAGCTGTGATTACATACTTAGAATTAAACAATACGCGTAGATTGTCGAAATACTGATCCACTTAAATTCTCACACAAATTTCAATCTGTCCAGGATACGGATTTAGTGTTTTAGAGACTTAAACTTATACGTGTGTCCCACCTCTTGAATATACTCCCGTATCCAGATCCCGATATTCAGTCTTACAGGTAATTATAACACAAATGATATCTGTAGGGGTTAATAAATTATGAAGAATCATGAGAGCTCAGGTCAGAACCATCGTTCAGCAGAGAGATCATGACTCAACTTGTGGGTGTGTTCCCTTTAGAGGATCTTTTTTACAACAACATTGCTAAGCAATTTTATTGTCTTATCATATATGCTGAGGGTGATGCTATGTTTCAAGCATTGCGGAAAGTATTATTCGAGGACTAGGTCAGAACTTCCATTCAGCAAAAGTCCCAGAATAATACCCCAGATATCACTGAGTATAAAGCCTAGTATATCAGAAAAAGGAATCTTTCAAACGAGATTTCAGGGGTTACCTATATATCCAAGTAGTGTTCCCCACGAAATAAGCAAGTAAAATTTAGGTTTATATCCCGAACAAACCTACTAAATGTGCGAAAACCTATCGGCACATCATCAGCGAGACTGTTTAACACATTTAAACATTCCATTTCTTTAGCATACCGTGACTATCAAGCCGATGTACTATCATTTTCCCTTTATACACAAACTCTTTTTCAGATTTTATCATGTTTTTGTATTTTTGCATTTTTTTTACTGTTTTTGTATTTTCTGAAAATATATCTATATACAAATATATCTACTCCCCCTAAATACCAGAACAAGTAAAAAATTGACAAACCATTGCAAATTGTTTCTCGTCTTCATCCGCAACAGTATTCTCATCAATGCCCACAATTCCATCCAACACCGAAAGAAGCTTCATACCGTTCAGTTTTAACAAATATTGAAACCGATTTTTATCAAAAGCTTTGGTATGTAAATCAGCTTTCTGTTCGTCAGTGTGGATTTTCTCAATTCGTATCAACTTTTTCTCAAAACAATCACGAATAAAGTGATGACGAATTTCTATGTGTTTAGTTTTAGCGTGATGTACTGGATTCTTTGTTATATTTATTGCGGCCTCATTATCAACAAAAAGAGGTGTGTTAAGAAACTGCAAACCGTAGTCGCGCATCTGTTGCTGTATCCACAAGATCTGAGAGTAGCAACTGCTAGCAGAAACGTACTCCGCTTCACATGTAGATAGCGCCACAGACGTTTGTTTCTTACACTGTCAGGTAACCAATCTAGGACCAAAGAACTGGCATCCTGCAGTTGTTGATTTTGAATTGACTTTGCAGCATCCGAAATCCGAATCGGAATACCCTTTGAGCGTAAAGTCGCCTTTCCTAGGATACCACAACCCCAATGAAGGAGTTCCTTTCAGGTAGCGCAATATCCTCTTCACAATGATCATATGCGAAGCTCTCGGGTTAGATTGATATCTTGCTGCGAGGCACGTTGGGTACATTATATCAGGACGTGAAGCTGTTAAGTACATCAAAGAACCTATCATGGAACGGTAAAAAGTTTCATCAGCCCTGTCTCCGGTGAGATCTGGGTGAATCCCATGATTTGTTTCAAGTGGGGTAGTAGCTGGAGTAGAACCTGACATCCCAAATTTCTCCAAGATATCATGAACGTACTTTGATTGATGAATGAAAATTCCCTCAGGAAGTTGTTCAACTTGTAATCCCAGAAAGAATTTCATCTCCCCCATTGACGACATTTCGAATTTTTGCTTCATCACTGATTCAAAGTCTTTGCACAGACTCTCATTTGTTGACCCAAAAATTATATCGTCCACATAAATCTGAGCTATCAGAAGATGACCGTCGACCTCTTTAGTGAAGAGAGTGGCATCCACTTTTCCACGAATGAACTTGTTGGCTAGTAGGTGTTGAGACAAAGTCTCGTACCAAGATCTCGGGGCCTGGTGTAAACCATACAGTGCTTTGTCCAATAAGTAGACCTTGTTTTTGTGGATTGGGTCGGTGAAGCCCGGTGGCTGTCCGACATAAACCTCCTCTTTGACCTTCCCATAAAGAAACGCCGATTTTACATCTAGCTGATATACTTTGAAGTTCTTCCAAGACGCAAATGCAAGGAAAATTCTGATTGCTTCTAGACGTGCCACAGGAGCATAGACTTCTGTAAAATCAATCCCCTCCTGTTGACTAAATCCCTGAACAACGAGTCGAGCTTTGTTCCTTACAACAACTCCTCTGTCGTCTCTCTTACACTTAAATACCCATTTCGTATAGATTTTCCTATGACCATCCGGCAAATCCACTAGCTTCCACACTCCCAACTTTTCAAACTGACTTAACTCTTCTTGCATAGCAATGACCCAAGAGTCTTCAGTAAGCGCCTCTTTGTAAGTTCGCGGTTCGATCTGCGAAATGAAACAACTTAGTGAAAATTCAGTTTGTAAAGGTGCTACTGTAGAATAAAAACATGTAAGGCCCTGGTCAATTTGACGTCTCGTGCGAACGCCTGTTTGCAATTCTCCTATGATCAACTCCTCTGGATGATATGAAAGAGTTCGCGGCATCATTTCGCTTGGAACATCTACATTGCCCTCCAGATTAGTAACATTC
Source organism: Helianthus tuberosus (assembly GCA_030545235.1). Lineage (NCBI taxonomy): Eukaryota > Viridiplantae > Streptophyta > Magnoliopsida > Asterales > Asteraceae > Helianthus > Helianthus tuberosus. The sequence goes on along the minus strand of CM060417.1, from coordinate 77,673,735 downwards.
TGTTCTGCATCTTGTTCACTGACTTGGTTTGTTTGACTTGAAATCTGAATTTGCTCCCCCTCAGAATCTGAATCACCACGATCAAATACTGGCATGTTTTCAGCTTCTTGATTATCATTCTGAGCCGACTGATTATCCTGAGCAACTTCATTCTGTTGGACATCATCATGTTCACCAGCATTACTCGGACCTGCTTCATCGTCATTTGAAGTTTCCCGTGATCTTCTAGAATACTCAGCTGGGAACCTTAGCTGTGACTCGTATTCACGCAAAATATCCAACTCATCAAAGAAATCTTCATCATCCTCTGATTCTTCTCTCATGTCAAACGAATCCCACAGTTTGTCATAATGATAACGCCATGAATCTCCTGGACTTTGTGGCAGCATAGTATAACCTTGACATTCAACATTTGCAGCTTCAATAATCCGCTTCTCACTTGGAACGAGGACACGTCGCATCGGATTTGCATAACTAACAAATATTCCCTCAATGCACTTCGGACCAAACTTTCCAAAAGGCTCTATAACAGTACAGGGTGACCCGAATGGTTCTAGATACTTCAAATTCGGTTTGCGGTTATTGATTAGCTCAAAGCATGTTTTGTTGAACTTCTTGACAGTGAGAACCCTGTTGAGCGTATAGCATGCGGCGGAAACAGCTTCAGCCCAAAAATTTATCGGTAACTTTGAATCTGCGAGCATAGTTCTAGCTGTCTCGATTAGTGTCCGGTTTTTGCGTTCTGCGACCCCATTCTGCTGCGGAGTGTACGGAGCACTAAACTCATGCAAAATACCTCTTTCATCACAAAATTCTTCCATCTTACTGTTCTTAAATTCAGTACCATTATCACTACGAATTCTTCTGATACGCCGTTGGTACAAATTTTCAATCTTCCTGAACAGCCCCATCAAACTGTCAAATGTTTCGTCTTTCGTCTTCAAGAAAGAAACCCACGAAAATCTGGAATAATCATCAGTAACGACCAGACAGTAGTAATCTCCTGTAATACTTTTGACATTCACAGGACCAAACAAATCCATGTGAAGTCTTTCCAGAGGTCTCGAAACTGAATTGACTTGTTTTGTAGGGTGTGACTTTTTCTTCTGCTTGCCTTTGATGCAGCTAATGCACTCCCCTTCCATATGAAAACCTTTGATATTAACACCCAAAACTAGATCATTGTGCACCAAGTGATTCATTTTTCTAATGTGAATATGCCCCATCTTTCGGTGCCACAATCTCGATTCTTTCTCAGTTGCTCTAGACACAAAACAATGTGCTTGACCAGTAGTTGTAGTTGCTACACTCATATCTAACACATATAAATCATTCACTCTAGGTGCCCGCATGATAATCCATTCTTCAGGGATAACAAATCCAGGTTTCAAAATCAAGCATTCTTTGTCTGTGAAGTGAGTGGTATACATATTGTCACAAATCTGCGAGATACTCAGCAGATTGTTCTCCAGCTCAGTAATGTAGTTAACTCTCTCAAACGTTACAATCCCATTGGATAACGTTCCTTCACCAATAATTCTACCACCTTCATGACCAGCAAATCCCACATAACCACCATTGATATTCTTAACGTCATACAACAATGCAGTCTTTCCTGTCATATGTCGAGACGCTCCACTATCCTTGAGCCATCTTGAAATAGCTTTCGGAAGATCCTGCACATAACAAACTTTGACTTAAACAACTTCAATAAAGATGCCGATTCATGCTTCGCGATCAAGGAAGCTCCGGCAATTCAAACTGCTTATTCGAACATGGTGTCCACCCAGGCCTCATCAGCCTTAGGTGTAACCTTGATTCTCGCAATTTGAATTTTGAAATTTTCAGCCTTCAAAGGTGGAAAATTTGCATCATAATCAACCGAAATTGATTCCTCAGCCTTTTTCACTTCAGAAGTTGAAATTTTCATTTCTGTTTTTGGTTTCCAAACTTGTTGAGATAATGCAACCCGCTTATAAAATTTTTCATTTTTAGTTACCACTTTATTTACAGGTTCATTTTTCACTTTGATGTTGTCATTTTTCACATTCTTTTTCTCAACAATGATTGGTGCTTTACCCTTCTCGTCAACTTTCTTCTTTTGAATCTTCACAATTTCAGTCTTAGGCTTCACATTGGTACACTTTCGTTCAATGTGACCAACTTGATTACATCTGAAACATGTTCGAGTATCGACAACTCGACTTGTGCCTTCAGACTGATACTGTGAAGCTCTTTTCTCAAAGAACTCTTCATTCGATTTTGAAAAAATTTCATTTTCCTCATCAGAAAGTGAACTTGAGCCGTTCACAAACACCTTATTTTTAGCAAACCTTTTGTTTTGAAGACTCCTTTTCTGATAATTCTTACCACCCCGATAACCACCCGACCAATTGTTTCGATTGTTATTATAAAACCGTGGTGGAACAACAGGCTTTTTGTAATAAGCTTTATCTTTCTCAAAATTCATTTGCCTTTTTGTTTGTTTCAAACTATTCACTTTTGACAACTCAACTTCAACCAATTTGAAAACATTTGTCAACTTTTTCACATTAACATTCTCAATGGGAAACTCATAATCCGAATACAACTTATCAGATCCAGCCATCTTGTACATCACAAGACCCGGTTCATCATTTAAGTTGTTTTTGGATTTTGGTTTCTGAATGTATTTGTCCAAGAAACACCCATCTTCCTCAGTAGTGTCACTATCCGTTTTTAGCACGTTTTCAACAACACCTTTTACAATATCATTCTGGACACTATCATCATTGGAAGATGTGAACGTGACATCAATGTTCTCCGGAAGTTTAACTTCACTTTCTTCCTCAATTTCAACCAAACCAGATTGCTTTTTCGAGAACATGTAGTTATCAAGAACATGTGGTGGAACTTGATGAAAACCCACCCCAGTTCCATCACAGTACACATCTTCGCCTGCTTTGTCTTTCCCAATGGGTTTGGGAATAATGTGTTGCAAAACAAAACTTGCGGAGCTATAACTGTTAAGCTTCAAATGGATTCGCTCGTTTTCAATTTCAGCCTCTTGAAATTTAAGTTTCAGTTTAGCGATTTCATCCAGTTTTTGGTTGATTGATTCCTCTTTTACTCTAAGCACTGCTTTTAGATGTTCATTTTCTTTAAAAGTTTTACCATTTCGATCATCACTATCTTTCATTGTACTTTTTAGTTTTTCAAACTTTTCAGAAATCTGACGGTTTTCAAGAATCAACTTTTCATTTTCTTGTTTAATTTTGTCATGATCAATTTTATCATTTTCAATTTGGCTAGTTAATTCTCTTATCCGTTCAGTTGAAGCTTTAACTGTTTTGTCACGATCAAGAATCTGATTCTCAACGCTTCTGACCTTTGCTGTCAGATCATCAACTTTCTTTCCGTTGAGATACGTGACTGTGCTACAAAATTTGCACTCTTTGTTGCAATTTTTGCAATCAGCATTTCCATCAATTTTCTTACCTGACGCATTTGTTGACAAGTTTGAACTGACCTGGCTTTTTGACTCAGACACGGAGTTAGAGTCTACCTCAAGTGCCTTAGCAGCCAGCACTTTGTCAGCCATTTTTTCCAGATTCTCTGCAGTCAACTCCTGCGTTGTGTCAATAACTCCAGTATCAACTTTCTTTGATTTTTCTTGCTCTTCTTTCTTCTTTCTCTCTTTCTCTTTCTCGTCTCCAGTTCCCCACCATTTATTCTGCCAGTACTTATCCTCTTCTTTGTACTGCTGTATTATGGCCTCGATATCAAGCGTTTTGTCATCGATCGCAATATTTCCATATTCATCAAGATAACACTCCCTGTCCGGATCCCATCTATTTGCTCTCCTTGCTTCCAGAAAGATACGAGATATTCTAATTATTTTTTTTTCAGCAATCATTTTTCTGTATTGATATTTCTGCTCTTCAGTTCTATCGTCTTTCCACGGAATAGGTTCGTCATTTTTCGCCATGAATGCATAACCAACCGCATCTTCTTCCGGTTGAACCTCTTGACTCCAATCATACCCTTCATCATCGTAAATCACCGCAAGAGCTCTAGATTTCTCTCTATTGTCTTCAACCTGCTTCAATCTAGGCGGCTCAGATTTATTCTGGTGATAAATCGCCTTCTTGTAGTAATCATCTCTGAAAGGGTTCTCCGACTCATCAGCATAAGCGTTTCTGCATTCTCGTTTGAAGTGACCTTTCTGCTTACACTTGAAGCACGTCACCTTGGATTTATCGAACCCCAATTTGGTAGATGGACCACCAATTGTCTTCCTGCCAGTAATTTCCATGAAACGCTGTGCTCGACGAACAGCACTTGCCATAGCCCAACGAATATCGATCAGCTCCATTTCTTCAGGATCTATCTGATCATAATCTTCCTTCGTTAAGTTTGTGTTGCCTATCTTCCCAGCTACTAACCCTTCATCCGATTCCAACACCGATGCTAGGAAGATCATCTGCTGTTTGGCCGACTCCTCATCAAAATTCTGAGCATTCTTCAAGTCTATTGCAATGTTGCATTGAAAACGATTTTTTGCATCAGAATGACTTGTAGATGATGAAGATCCACTGTGATAACCACTGTGATTTCCACTGCTTTGACCACTTTGACTTTCTTTGCTTGCTGTGGACACATTTTCAACAGAAAACGCAGTCTTTGGAGAAGTTGCTTTTGGCATCATGCTCTTTGGATAGTACAAATCCAAATTCTGCTGATAAGATGAGTGATTAACTTTGTACGTCTTCTTCAATTCGAACTCGTGACTCTCGAGTTTCTCAATCAGCACATGTGGAGTAAGATCTTTCGGCAAGATAGTGTTTTTAAGCATGAGAGCATAATATCTCCACTCCATCTCGTCTGGCAACGAATCGAACAACTTGTCTACTTGCTCATCATCAGGATATTTAATTCCATGTCTATCTAATTCCAGCTTTAGGTGCCCAAACCTCTCGATCATTTTTGATACTGATTCATTCTTTAAACACCCAAACATATCAAACTCTTTTCTAAGAAGTTTCTTTTGTTTTTCACAATTTCAGTACTTCCTAAACATTTCTTTTCTAACTTTGCCTAAAGATCTTTTGCATTTGAATAATCGATCAATGAAATTATGTCTTCTCGAACGGATTGAAATAACAATGCCACACACTTTTGTTCAGCTACAGACGAATCAATCTCCTCAGCTGCTCTTAAAGTTTCACCATTTTTGTTTCCATTGGCATAACCGTTTTTCAGACTTTTCCAGCTGGGAAATGCAAATGCCATCAACTAGTCTTCAAACTTTCTTGACCACCGACTGTATTCCTCGATAGCCATTAGCTTTGGAGGTTTATTGAACGTTCCAAAGGCGCTTTCAGATTCCCAAGCTTCCTTTTTCTTCTCTTTTGGCGAGTTATCATTGTTGTTGCTTGTAGATGTATCGTCTCCCGAATTTCCAGCAAATGCGTACATGTCGCTAAACGGGTTCAAGAAAATATCATCCATCTTGAGTGTACCTACAAGAATCAGCCAACACTTAGTAAAATTTTCGAAGTTTTTGAAAATTGTGACAAATGAGCGAAATCAATTGTGATTGACACAAAAGCGAAATCAGTTGTGTGACTGATAAGCGAAATCACAATATTGATGACAAATAAGCGAAATCACTTTGTCACAAAAGCGAAATCACTTTGTTCCAAATGAGCGAAATAGGCTTTGTCCGTATAAGCGAAATCAAGTGTCTGAATAAGCGAAATCAGGTATGTTCAAATAAGCGAAATCAGACTTGTCCGAATGAGCGAAATCAGGTATTAACTAGTTTTCACCATGTTTTAGTCCGTATTTTAACCTAAAACTTTCAAGGATTGTTCTACACAGAATTCCGATCACAATGATATGTATAATGTTCAATTTAGTCCACTAATTTGTTGTAGATCTGAGATTGTAGTTCCGGTTCGTATATACAAACGATCTGAACAGATTTTGTTAAAATTGATTGAGTATTCCTTTGTTTTATGATCTAATACTTTATAGGGTTTATTAATACTGAATTTTACACGTTATATTCGAATTTCAGCCCATTTTAACCATAGGAACCAGTTTAAATCAAAAAAATATGAGAGAAAGTGAGTAGAAGTGAGAGATTTTTGTAGATTCAGCTGTAGTAGTATGAACTCCTCGTCCTCGAGCTCTGATACCACTTGTTGGACCGTTCTATGACCTGAAAATGTCAGTTAAGGCAGTTCACCCTTACGTATAAAGGCGGAATCAGTATACGCAACGTAACAACAGCTTTTCCTTTTCAATTCCTTCTCTTTTACTGCTTTCTGGAATGATTTTGACAGAGTTCTGTTACAAAGTACATGACCTAGTCTCGCTCATACGTACATAATGAAGTCACTTGTGAGGGTATTTATACTTGTTCTGATTTCGCTTATATGTCAGTGACACAAAAGCGGAATCACTAAGTGACATATAAGCGAAATCACTAAGTGACATATAAGCGAAATCCCTAGTGTACATAAAAGCGAAATTACTCCATAAAACCTAATTTTGACTTTCAAGCCCTAATCTTGTCCATCTTGATCTAAGACTTGATTCACACGAAGTCAACATACATTCTATGCACCAACATACATTTATGCTTCCGCTAAACATTTAACTATGCTTTGTTTGAACACCTTTCATATTGTGTGGTTGAATTTTATTTATTACTTACAATGTTCAATATGATTGGTGGCTCGATCCTGGTCAGTCACGCCTCCAAGCGGTGATACTCCGCGTGTGGATTTTGGGGGTGTGACACTGCTGGCTAGAAGTGCCTTCCCCTGGACGGGGTGCGGGTATATCCTGCAAGAAAACAATAGGTAGGTCGACACGGTGTACATCAGACTCCCGAAGTGCCCTCCCCAGTGGAGTCTCTGGGTGAAAAGGAGCAACATCGGCGGGTGCAGGTGCAATTGGAGGAGTGACTGGCTCAATAACAAGAGGGTCAACGGGTGCAGGAACCGGATCTGGTATGAGTGGTGCAATGTCAGGTATGCCAAATGGAATGTGGTCATGATCAGGCAAAGGCTCAGGAGCAGGTATCGGCTCAGGATCAGCAGGTGCATCAACAGGTTGATCCATAGGGATAAAGTCTAGCTCAAGATCAGGCTCAAAGTCATGTGGAGGGTATGGTGCAGCTGACATGGCTATATCATCATCAGTATCAGTGGCGTAACATCGCAAACCAACTGCCTGCAAGGCGGAAGATGTCACAGACTCAAAGGAATCTGAGACAGAGTGTAAGCTAGAATCGAAAGAAATCTCAATAATGGGAATCCCCATAAGTGGAACATCAATAACGTCATCATCGAGCTCTCCATCACCATGAGCGTCATCGGGAGGACCATCAACAAACAGATCAAAATCATCGTCAAACAGATCATCGAATGGCCAATCCTCAGGAGGGATGACCACTAGTGGAACGGGAGCGAGGATCGGCAACACAATATGCTCACCATCAGGATGATCGATGATAAGATGATCGTGGACAGGAATGGGAATAACAAAAGGATCCTCGTCTGGGATACCATCAGCATGCGGTAAATCGTCTGCGAAATCGGGCAGCGCAAATGGCTGAAAATCATCGTCATCGTCGGACATCATCTCTGGGTCACTCTTGATATCGGATGTGATGATCTCTTGCTCAGGGACGATCTCATCGTCAGAAACATTAGCCATGGGGTCGTCAGTGTCGGACAATCCGCTCTCGGATGATGACATGGTGTCTGAAACATAACAATCACAACATGTGCACATATATTAACCACTAACATTTAACATGCAATTAAAGGCAATGTATCATGGAATTATGTATCCTCATGATTCCTCACGAACCCTTTCTATCCTTTCTAATCTCCCAGACTAGACCACCTAGTCTCTCAGACTAAACCACCTAGTCTCCCAGACTGAACCACCCAGTCTCTCAGACTGAACCACCCAGTCTCTCAGACTGAACCACCCAGTCTCTCAGACTAAACCATAATCATAAACCTTGAAATGTGTTTCGTGTCTTTTTGTTTGTAAAAATGTTTGTTTTCCTGAATCTGGGCGTTTTTGTGTATGGAATGAAAACATGTTGTAAAAACATTTTCGTGAGAGCCCTAATGATTGTAGTCTATACTCGAAAAAGAATACTAGTTTGCTACAATCGAAGCTCTGATACCAAACTGTCACACCCTGACTTTTGCGGAAGCGTGATTATGTGTGACTTGCTTAATATCATTGCATTCAACCATAACAACCACTATATGTTAAAACTAATGATGATCATCCATTAAATAAGTTTAGAAACATAACAACATTGTTTTGATACGTAGACTCCAAATTCGAATTACAAACCATATGAATTGTTTAAAGTTCCATAAGGACTTAACAACAGACTTTAGACAAAACCCAGATTCGGAAGAGGTGTCTTGTCCAGGATAGGACACCCTAATCAAACCCCAAGACTATGGATGACATCTTTTATTCTTAACAATACTTGAAACTTCCGAACGCCCGCCCGATCCACATTTTTAATTCCCTGAAATACATGTAGTTTGAAAACATCAACAAAAGTTGAGCGAGTTCATGTGTTTGTTTATGTGTATGAGTAAACCTCTGTAATCATTGAAAATATGTATGTATGTTTGTAAGTGAATATGAACAGATCAATTAATGGTTTGCAAGGCCATCAACATATGCGCAACGGTGTAGGAAGGCTCAATCCTTTGCGTATTTCGTACCGGTCCTCCCGGCTAGAACGACATAGTCACCACATGCGGTCAACTCGCGGACCCATGGGTGGGGCTCGCAAAACCCAAATAGATCTATCACTCATGCCCCTCGGTCCTTATAAAGGATTAACGGTCTCAAGTTAACGCCTACCCATTCACATGATCTAACAGTTCATTTCATTTGTAATCGTAATCATTTGTAACACGTATTTCACCCCCAAAGTTATAAAACGAAAACAGTTAAATAAAAGGGGGACATGAACTCACAGTCTTGCGTTCTTCGTAAGCACCGTAACTCAAAGCTTCTTCGGATATACACGACTACCTACAATCGTACTAATGTCTATTAGACGAGCGGGTCGTGCCTTGACTTAGTATGGATTAGTGTCTTTGAGTTACTTTCTTGTGTCTTCAATATTATTCCAGGTTATAATTATTTGTTAAAATAATAAATATTTTAACTTAAATTATACTTATTAAATTTTGGAATAGTAGTTAAAACAGTATATTTTAACTTAATACTTCCCAAGTATTTATACTTGTATATCCTTCCTAAGGATGGGTGTATTTGTATTCGTATTCTTAAACTTGTATATTTTTGCCATGTATTGGGGTTGTATTCCGGTGTGTATTTATACGTATGAGAATAAGTATTTTTATTGTTTTAATTAAGTATTCTTATACTTAATTTCGTATTAATTTTTCTGGAATATTATCTTTAATAAAAGTTCACCAATATATACTTCCAAATATATATACTTTAAGAAACACTACTTAGAAAAATTATTTATAATTTTTCCTTTGGCAAAAATATTTGTATTTTCATATAAGTTTCAAAAATAATAATAATAATAATATATTTTCAAGTCTAACTTGGAATATATATATATATATATACATATATATATATATGCTTATTTTTCTCTAAAATAATATATTCTGTTTTTTTTTTGAGAAAATATATATATTCCTTTCAAAATAATATATCTTCTAATATTTCTAAAAAAATACATATTTTTATTAACCTTGTAATAATTGTAAAAATCATATTTTCATCCATTTGGTGTCCAAAATATTATTGACCAAAATATACTTGTGAATATTATTTCTGGAATATTTTATAAGTTATATTCCTTAGCTTGGTTTCACCAATATTTTGTGTATAACTTGTATATTCATATTCTTGGTACTTTGGTAATATTTTGGATTGTAATTTTTGGTATTTTGATGAGTTATATTATTTCAAGTTCTAAAATAATATAACTAATACACATAATATACAAATAATCACACACATTGTGTCATCTAAATATATATTCTCTAAATACATATTTAGTCATTTTTATTTATAAAAACCAACCTCCAATATTCGCAATTTTTGTAACAAAAATTATTGCAAAGTTTATGTAAAGATTTATGGTTTGAAATACACTTGTAATTATTTGTTTAGAAATATTTTTCTAAGTGTTTAATTTTTAGAAAAATTTTGCCATAGTTTCCCCTAAAAATGGAGGTTTTCATACCTTGAAGGTATATCATTTTCTTTTGTAAAATCAACACAATTAATTCACCATCAATAATAAACAATCTACACTTACCGATTTTGCCAAAATCAAGGATAAACTACCACTTCATGAAATTGAAAATTTGTAGTAACTTACTAGTGTATTTATTAAGTCTTGTTACCCTTTAAAGTGTGATTGATTCTTTAAAAACTTCATTCTTAAAGAATATGGATTTTCACAACTTATAATCATATTTTTCAAAAATGTTTCTTCTTAAACTTTTCTTGTTACATAAGTGTTTCTACACTTGTTTAACCTTTAAAAATGTGGTTTATTTATGTAAGAACCAACATTGAGTAAAACTTATATTTTTAACTTGGTTTCTTGAGAAATCACTCTTGAATTTTAGATCTACATGATTAACAACTCACTTTGATCATTATTTTACAAGAAAACCACTTATTCTTTCAAGTTCATGCTTCTCATGAGGATGATCCATTAACTTCTATCATGTTCATCCTCTCATCTTGCTAGATTATGTTTTTAATCATGATCTAGCAAGATCATATGATGATCAACATCATTTTCACAAGCAAACAATGATCAACAAGTATATCAACAAATAAACAACTTAGTTTCTTCATTATTCAAGCTTATGTTCAAGTTTACTTCTTGTGATTCTTAGTGTTCTTCATGATTAACATTATGTAATATCTTTTAACCACTTAAAATAAAAGTAAAATGGAAAGATCAAGGTTCTTACCACTAGCTCAAGGGTAGGGATGATCAAGAGAAGAAAACAAGTGGATAAAAGCAAATGAACAAGGTCCTTGAACTTCCGTAAGCTCCTAGCTCCTTTATGTAACCTCTAACACACTTGTATATGCTTGGATTGTATGAGGGATGATCGAAAATGGTGAGTGTGTGTGTGTTGATGTTCGACCGAGAGCACAAGGGGAATAAGAGAAGGAGATGTGTTGAAGTGATGAAAGATAGAATGAGCTTATGTCTTCCAAGTTTACTTATAATCCATTTTCACCATTTAACTCATGTATAATAGGCTCTTAATAGAGAAACACAATCTATTATTTAATTGAAACAAAATCAACAAAGTGGGGGCCATGTTGGCCGATTACTAGGTGGGGGGGGGGGGTATGTAGACTAGGTTTGTAAACATTATTTAGTTTAGGGTAAAAATGTAAGTATCTAGTTAATTACTTTAGTTACTAGATATTTATGATGTGTTATGATGTTCGGGGACCATAACTAGCTTGGTAATGTTAAAACAGTGCTTGTATTGTAAATTTGATGTTTCGGGTAGTGTCCGTTTGTTCAGTTGGTTAACGGTTCGTTAAGGTGCTAAACTTTGCAGTTTAGTGTGCTTTATGTACCATTTTGTGACACTTTTAATTCCCGACACTTAGGAAACCATTCAGGACCATTTAACCATATTTCTGCATGATATTAGATTGTTTAAATGTTGAAAATTGCTGATTTTTGCTGAATTCAGCACTTTATGTGAGTTTTAGGCACTTTCCGGCACTTAAACTATCGTTAGGAAGGCAGTTTTGTGATCCTTACTTTCCTACACACTATACTAGTGTCATACTTGGTTTCTGGCTCATACTGTGTCTCAACACACTGCCTGTCTATGTACTGAGTTCTGTCAGCATTTTCCTGATTTGTCTGATAACTGTGCTAACTGTGTTCCGTGCATCATTTGAGTCAATAAAACTCTCATGCAATAATGACATGTCATTTGAAATATGTGATGCACATGCAGGTATAAAGCAGTAATCAGAAAGCAATTCAAGTCATAAATTGTAATTAAGCATAGTCATTAAGTACTAATCATGGTTTAATAGTCGTACGGATACCTAAAATTTTGGCAATTATCACAACGATCGACTATCTCTTTGCCTTCCAGGAAACTGACATTCCTTTAAATAGCAATAACTATCCTATTCAAAACTTTGAGGAAGCGCAAAACACAGTTCGCTACCTCCAAATGAGCTCTTCGAGGATCAACCATAAACTTGGTGAAAATATTAAAGAAAAAATTTGATGTCAGGCTGGGTGACTTTAAGGTAAAGAAGACTACTTACAAGCCTCCAATATTGGCTACCGTTATACCCAGTTTTTTCCCTACACTTTCATCTTAACCGTTTATTTAAAAAATGAAAAATGAAAGATTAAGATTTTTTCTTGTTCTAATTAGGCAAAATCAACTTTTTATTTGATTTTACCCCAGCTAACATAAATATGATGAATAGAAAGCGTAAATCACGGGATCCTTTAGAGCACTTTTGTGTATTATTTTTTAGTGGTAGAAGGTCATAATGTTATATATACTACTAAATGTTAATGGATTGGGTATGGTTTAAAACGATATATTGTTTGTTTAGGTGGTGATAACATTGAGTTTCAAATTTTTGTAGGTATTTTGCTTTAGATTTGGATTTATATTGTTGTTGGTAGATTTTTTTTTGAAAGGAAAACTTCATTAGAACTCAGCCAACCCGAAGAAAAAGAAACGGGCGACCAAACCGGCAACAAAAAATTATACAAATTTACACCAATCTACCCAAGACACATCTTTATACTTCGACCTACTCTTAAACCAAAGAAATCCTATCGATTTGATAGCACTAAAAACCTCCTCCGCCTTCGGTGTCTTATCTGAGAAAACTAGCTCGTTCCTGGCCTTCCAAATTTGCCAACATGTGATAAGAGCAATACCTTTGTAAGCTAACAACGCCTTTCCTTTTAACCCGATGTAAATATGTCCCTCCAAGATGTCCCTAAACGAAAACGCCACTGGAAACGGAACCTTACACCACCGGCTCACCTTCGACCAGACCGATGTAAAACGATACATTGTTGTTGGTAGATGGTAACGAATTTTGTTTGAAGATATTTTAAGATTTGAATAATCTCAAAAGAATACGTTTGGTTGTTTGGCTATCCTTTAAATTACCAAAAGAAACATGTGTTTTTGCGAATAATTAACCACATTGATAAAATATAGGTGGTTTATGAAAACGATGATTATAAAAGAATTTAGACTGCGGGAAGTGGGGCCTTCGTTTGGGGCATTGAGCGACAAGTGGCAGCTAGTAGGGTCACATGGTATGGTGCGGCGTTGTGGGGTTGTCGGCTGAGTGTGGGTTGGCGTGGCCAGCCATGTGTCATTTGAAAGTTTTTTTTAAACTAATTAAAATTTCTTTTAACTAAAATAGAATACTAAATATAATTTTTAAAAATCTAAAAAAAACTACATAAGATAAAAAAAGATTAAATACTTCAAGATTGGCCCATATCATATTTCTCCAAGATTTTTCTTGTTTCATTTTCAACGTCAATGTCGCAACCCCCGACCCCTAACCCCAGGAGCGGGTGCCGTGAGTTCAGATCCAGTGATATCGGAGTTTATTAATTTGGCAGCGGAATACATCAGGATCGTAGTTAGGAAATATTTTTATTAGAGTTAAACACCAAACTTTTATAACAACAAATGGGATAAAACCCAAGTTATATTTGAGAGTACATTTGTAGGGGTAAACCCTAATTATTAAAAACATAAACTCCTTTTTTTCTTATTTGGTAACTTTTATAGCCACAACTTTAAGCCTTCAGTGCTCTCCAGCTGGCTTCTATTGGCTTCACATTAAGTCACCTGAAACACGTTTTAAAAATATTTTATCAGCACTGGCGAGTACATTCCAATTTCCAAAAAAACATCAGTTGTTACACATTACAGTATTAAGGGCGATTACAATGTTTATATCTACACAATTACTCGTTCAGTACATGTCACTCGATGGATCTGTGACTATGGTCATATCACACATTGGATACCCATGCCCAATTGTGAAGGTTATCAAGTACTGTATACAAACCCCATAATACTGGCAGCAATTGTAAAATTACAAAGACTTAATCACTATAATTGTAATTGAAAACATTTTAGGTTTTGGTAAAACAATTTGGTAGAAAAATAGAATGACTCACAAAAAGAGTTTATAAAAGGGGAATGACTCACATTGTTGTCTTAGGTGATACTACTATAGCTTTCTGGTGATTCTCCTAGTTATTATATATTAAAATTAAACAATGCACACGTGTTAGTAAGATAACCCAAATCACATTAACTGTACAAATCGAGACAGAACTCCAATGACTGAGTCAGGTAGAGCCTTGACATGCATTATGGTGTCCTAGATCAATCGGGTGTAACACGAGACAGAACTCCAACGACTGAGTCAGGCAGAGCCTTGACATGCGTTACGGAGCCCTAGATCAATCGGGTAGGGTAACAGATACGTGATCAGGGGTTATAATACTTACAACGTGGCATAGATTCGCCTTTTAGGGGTATAATACCCGGGAGATTTGACTATTAAAGAATTTGAGAGAGAGAAGAAAATGAACGTTGAACAAATGAGCCTTGACCCCCTTTATAGGCTGGAAACGGACTCCGCCGTGCCCCAAGGCCTGCCCGTTGCGGGCAGCCAGCCGCCATAGCTAGGGCGTAGGTTTGTCGAGTCAAGGGGTAGAGTTGCCACGAGCTGGGACACGTGGCGTACTTGTGTGTCGGGCAGGTAAGGGACGTCGCACCCTATTTATTTATTTTATTTTTTATAAATATTAAAGGTATCTTAGGCTCGTTTCTCGTATACGGGGTATAATAGGAACGTTTAGGGTGATGTTAAGGGGTTTTAGGAGGGTTGTTATATCCTCCCCACCTTGATTTAAATCTCGTCCTCGAGATCTACTAGAACAGGTGTGGATATTTCCTTTGCATTTCTGATTCGAGCTCCCAAGTGTATTTTGGTCCTCTCTTAGAATTCCATTTCACTTTGACCAGAACTAGTCTTTTGTGTTTGAGATTCTTGATCTTTCTATCTTCAATCTGAAGGGGTTTCTCTATAAACTTAAGTTTCTCATTTACGTCTATGTCCTTAAGAGGTATTACTAACGATTCGTCTACTAAGCACTTTTTTAGATTACAAACATGAAACACATCATGTATTCCTGCCATTTCCTCTGGTAGTTGTAGCTGATAAGCTACAGGTCCTATTCTTATAATAATCTCAAAAGGTCCGACATACCTGGGGCTTAGCTTTCCTCTTTTAATGAATCTGACTACTCCTTTCCATGTAGAGACTTTTAATAATACCCTACCTCCAACTTGAAATTCCAAAGGTTTTCATCGGTTATCAGCATAACTCTTTTGACGATCTCGTGCTGCTTTCGGTCTTTCCTTGACTTGAATAATCTTGTCCGTTGTTTGTTGTACTATCTCTGGTACAGATAGTTGCTTTTCTCCAATCTCTGCCCAACAGACTGGAGTTCGGCACTTTCGTCTATAAAGTGCTTCAAACGGTGCAGCATTAATGCTAGTATGATAGCTGTTATTGTGACAATTGCCACTTTTTGGTAACTTTCGTACACTTAAATTACTCATTTCTAGCTACACTTTTATGTGTTTTGAACATCTGAACTGCATATTTCAGGACATACACTTAGAATACTCATGGAATACTTATTTTTGATGCACATGATTTATTTTTATTGAATACATTTGAAACAGTTTAAACAATGCATCGAAACAACTAGAATAGTAACTAGTAAACTAGTGTTCTGACAAAAATGCATGATCCACAGAAACCATCTTAATGACATCTTTAGGATCCAAACGAAAGTCCAACATCTATTAAACCCTAACTAGGAATGCAAGGGTTTGGTTTAAAACCTTCCCGAAGTCCGATAACACTAAAAACTGCCCGAAAAGCACTAAAAGCGACAATTTCAACACCTTTCCGCAGAAATTCTACAGAAATCAGCAATTTAATCCTTTTGCAACATATAAAAGTGCTATTTAACATAAAATTCATATGAGGATACATTCGGGTATCATCCGAACCAATAACTACATCAATTCACACAACTTACACAAGCTTAGCGTTCAAATAACGACTAACGGAAACAACGCCAAACGAATATCCGAACGATATCTAATCTTTTTTTAGTGACCAACTAACATTATTTGGATCATTTTGGTCTAGTAATAGTCACTTAACACCTTGAAACACTTAAATCCCTTAAACATCTAAAGCTTCCTAACATTTTTTCTAAGAAATCTAACACTTGAAACAATTCACAACATACACCCCATGTGGGACCCACCCCCTTGCCCACTTGTTAAAAAATCTTGATATTTACCTCTTGTTGCAAGTTGGTTAACAAGTGGATCAAGTGGTGAAAGATGGTGAAAAGTTATAACATCTAGTTACCAAAAATCACTAAGCACATTCCATAACTTTCCACCTTTCATAACACACACATAAGAAAACTCTCTCAACTATCATACTTTAGCCAAGAATACCATCAAAAACCTTTCACATTTTAGCCATTCTTTGATGATCAAGATGGAGCTTGATGGTACTTAGGATGAACTAAAGCAACAAGTTGGAGAAGTGATTTTCATCCATTCAAAAGCTTTCAAACACCAAGATCAACATTTTTTTTATCATCATCTAGATCATCCCTAGCCACAAGTGCTAGAAGTAAGCCATCTAAAATCCCTTTTTCATACTTATTTATGTATATGTTGTTAAAAGAACAAGTATTAACTAAAACAATCATACAAAATAAGATGAAAATACAAAGAAGCATAATAAAAATCATGATATATAAGTTGGTATATGTTGTGATTTAAAGCTTATTACTTGCATATTTATTCTAGTATTGATGAATATCATATGAATAACTTGTTAGAGGATGTTTAAAAACATGATCTAACAAGTGTACATGAAAATGTTAAAAGGGTTTTATTAAACATAATGTTTAAATGGATGATCATAATCTTTGATATTATTAAAGTGAATAAGGTTTTTCACTAAAAATAATACTTTTACAAAGTTATAAAAAGAAACATACAAGATGGGTTTTTGTAAAAAGTTTGATAAAACTAGAAGTAAAGCATAGTTTTTGAACTAGTAAACATATGTGATGATCATACCAAAACCCTACATGTTTATGATTTCATCTTGTTAAGATTTTGATATAAATCTCATATGTTTTTATTAAGAATGATATGAGAAAATTGTTGGTGATTATTTTATAAAAAAAAAGATATGTTTTGTTAAACATGGCTAAGTATATATTTCAAAGGAACTATGGCCATTTTTCTTAAAAATCGTGTGTTATAAAAACTATCATTTTTGACAAAATCTTTATTAGAATAAAAAGATTTTAAAGAATAGTTTTTATAAAAGCAAAACTAGATATAAATATATATTTTTGAGAAAATATACATTTAGTTATCTTAACAACTTATGTATAATGTGTTATTTGGTTGTATTAGTTATATGTATGAAAACTAGGAACTTGAATACAATGGTACAAATAAACACAAGACACATTACAACTACAGTCTTACAAGACTACATATAAAGACACCTTAAAAACAACTTACGGACGATCCGAGCCTTCGGACACAACTTATGGACAAATCAGACTTACGGACAAATATACAGACTATATAAGTATTACGTACTCTAATACACAATATATCGACGACTTGGTAAACTACGTTTTCTAAACCGAATAAGTAACTATATATTTTATACAATATACAAAATATATTACTTATAGTTTATATTAAAAAGTTATTGTTTTTGAGATATATAAACATACATATATATTTCTTACCATCTAAAATATATTGTTTTAGTAAATGACTAAAATTATATTTTTAGAACTAATCTTAAAAATAGATTATTTTTTAAGATATTTTCTATACCTTTTTACCAAGTATAACATATATATTTTTATGAAATATATCTTAGAATATATAAGTATATATATTCTAAGAATACAAGATCACATATAACAAACACGCGGACATACGTATTTCTATACGTGCAACGATATGCACATTCACATTCACCTAACACTTGGTGAAAACACATTTATACAACTACGATACATCTCACGAGATACAAGAATATATATATTCGGCGAAATATATATACTAAACAGTTAACAGTTAATACATCTAAAACACGGTTCAACGAATAACAAAGACATACAAGTCTTAACACATATTCAAGAAAAAAGACTTGTACTCAAGTCGTTAGAAAGGCTGAAGTGTCTAACAAATATAGAACGTTTGCAGGTCGTGACACTATTCAGGACGACCGCATGTGAGATCACAGTTATCTACTATTCACGGACGCAATTTTGTGAGTTCATGTCCCCTGTTCATTTTAAATGCTTTAAAACTTTACAACTATCGGGGAAAATACATGTTCAATTGTATGTTAAGTCATGGAATGAAACACCTTAGATCATGTGCGATTAGGGTCATATATCTAAGCACCATTAACCGAGTTTGGACCTAGGTACAGAGGGTTAGATCATATGGGTTTTGGCAAGCCCCACTCTTGGTAGTGGACCCATATAAAAGAGTGCGTTTGTGTCCCAGTCGATGGTAGTCGACACGAAATCGTCTAGGTTTGGATTGCTTCCTAATTCGTCACACATATCAATGTCCTTGCTAAACATTATTGATCAACGATTTCATTGACGCTTTACATACTACATCTTTACATACTGGTTTTCATCTTATACAACTCACATTTTACAGATACATTTTATACAACTCACATCTTACAGATACATTTTATACAACTCACATCTTACAGATACATTTTATACAACTCACATTTTACAGATATATCTTATACAACTAAACTGCATGAACTCGCCAACTTTTGTTGATGTTTTCAACTTAACAAGTATTTCATGTAATTAGTGGACCATGCAGATATTTCAGTTCAAGAAAGCAAGTATCAAGACTCCATGCCAACTTTTGAAGAGTTTTCCCGTTATATACCGCCTCCTTGCGGTGATATAGTGGTCAAAGCCTTGACATTTTAAGACTTACATTTTGATGTATGAAACAATGAAAACTTATTTTCATTTGATGGTTTGTAACCAATACATTTAACTTATGTTGAGTTCTTTTGAAACAATTATGGCAATGGCATTGGGATATGTTTTATTCATTTAGTATGTTCACTTATATTGTTATGCAATGAGAACCGATCAGATTACACCTCGCGCTTCCGCTACGAGCGGGTGTAACAGATTGGTATCAGAGCATCGATTGTAGTGAACCAGGATTCTTTCTCGAGTCTAGTCAACAATCACTAGGGACCTCTCACGAAAACAATTTATACAAGAACAAGAGGTTTTCATTGCATAAACATTTTTCAAAGGTCCACTACAACAAAAATTCACTTCACATAAATCAAGCGAGGACATTTCCATGGGTGAAGTCTATGAGAAATAGACACATTACATTAACATACTATGTGCCTGCAATACTTTACATTATCAGTTTACACATTATAAACAGTTTACAAGTTCAGCTTATACTAGATAGAAATACTTGATTGATAGGATCTTACATGATTATATATATATAAGTTATTCATATATGTGTTGTACGAAATATCTTGGCAAGAACGAAATGCCTTCGACTTCGAATTCCATTGTCATTCTTGACACACATAACATGGTTAAGACACGACATCTTTTACACAAGACATAATTTCAAAACATAACATGTTTTATACAATACATCTTCCATGAGAATATCGACCTCACGTCTATTGCGGAGCTTATGGCGAACGTGGTTCCTAAGTGAGACCAAAAAGCATTGATCCCGTGGAAGATGGTTGCTTTCTCGCGGATGCTAAGATGCCTGACTTCAGTAGTGACGATGAGGTGGAGGTGGTAGCTTTGGACAACAACTCCATTTGTAATGCCTGCGTCCCTACACTTTTAGCTATTTTCAATTTTAGTCCCTAGACTATGTGATTCTTGATGCTTTTGATACTTTGAATCTAAATTCTATGAGGCATGATTCTTAATACTATGAGACTTGATCCTTAACTCTAGACACTTGATTCTTAATACTTGGAAACTATGATTCTTGATACTTGATTCTTGGAAGCTAGATTCTTGATTCTTGATACTTGATTCTTGTAACACCTCGGAAATTCACGTCCTGTAATATGTTGACACGTGTCATAATGTATAAACGTGTGAAAGAAATATTATAAAAGGACTAAAGCTGACGAACATGGAAAGTATGTGAATATACGTATTCTAAGTGTCAACTGTGAATAAATATAATGTATATTAACCCTACGTGATGCTCATACCTTCAAACGAATAAATCATGGATCATACGAAGCTGAAAGTGAGAGATTACAAACTACAGGGGTTAAACGTGTCAACATGTTTAAATTATACCTCTGAGTGACCTTTTGACATACCCGAAGCTTTGTAACGATAAATTATGCTCACTGGAATGCACGGTTAAAATTTCATAAAGTTTCGTCAACGTATGAGAAAGTTGTGATCAAATTCGTGTGCGAGGGTTTAAAGCGTAAACGTTGAAAATTAGACCTTTTCGGGTAACAATTTAGTTACCCGAGGGCTTAACAAAGTGGGTATATGTTTTAAAGCCCCTATATATCAACTACGAGGGCTCAAAATGCAATAATCGAGTGTCTGTACAAGAATTGAAGAGCCAAGGATCAATCAGCAATTAAATAGAAATTTTTGGCTGAAGTACACATGCTCGCGTAGCGCGAGCATGATGCCTAGAGGCGTCGCGCTACGCGACTGCTTGATCTGGACAGAATGTTTATTTCTTTGGTCCCTTGTCTGCCACAGCCTTGGTGCATGCACTTTGATCGATCATTCATCACCCCTTGGCCCCTAAAACACCCCTAGAACACTAGGGCATGTGTCAAACAATTGTGGAAGGGTGCTAGACTTGTTTGTCCATCATCTATGGTGTCTAAACCCACTATATAAAGGGCCTTCATGCCACAATCATTCCTCACATCATTTTCAAACAATCTGATCACTTGGGAAGCTTGCAAGCAGATCAAAGGCATTCCTAGTCCTTCTTTAATCACCTTGTAAGTTGCCTAAACTCTCTTAATTATGTTTAGTTTAGTTTTTAGCTTAGAAGTCAACATATCGTACTTAACGTTTGACTTCCAGTTTAATTAAAGTTGACTCAGTCGTAACCCGAAATAAAAGTACCGTTAGGTTGGTAATTATGTAGGTAATAAGACCCTAAAAGGGTTCCCCCTGATTCCAGACCTAACTAGGTCGTTTGTCGGGTCAAACGTTGACCGAAAAAGTCAACAGAAATACAAAATGCGATTTAATGCACAATTAATGATCCGAAAGGTGTGTAACCTGTTCTGACCTTAATATAACTTAATAATAAGTATAAAAACTTGTTTACGCTTGTCCGACTCGACAAATTTCTGTTTAAACCCGGTTCGGAACCGAAAGGCGCAAAACCTTGACTTTTGCTTTGACTTCGGTTCTGACCCGTTTTAGTTTGATTCGAAGATGCCTTAGTGCTTCATTAGAGTAGGGTTGCATGATAGTATAAGTCTCTGTACTTATTTCGTTGATTATCCGATGCATGCACACGTTTCCGTTAATCGCTTAAATCGGACCATAATGCCCTTATGACCATACAACGAGAATTTTGAGAATGTGGAAGTACAATAATCTTAGTTACTGATTATTAAACATGTACGTAAATTTTCACGTCAATCGGAGGTCTAGATTAGGAGATATGCGCATTAGCGTAAATAATAAACTTTTTATTAATTAAACGGCGCGATCAGCGCATAGCCTATCTAAACCCGATTTTCGGTACCAAAACTTTTACCCACTGATGTTAAATAATATTTTGGGATTTTTGAAGATTTTTAATTATTTTTAAACTGATCTTAAGCTAGGCTTATCGCATTGATTCGGTTAATACCGAATATGCCCTTTTAGGCCATAAAACGAGTTTTACGAATCCGTTTGATACCAATCCAATTGCCACTGATTTAAAATAATAAATAGAGTGTTTTGAGCCTGTTTTTCTGATCAGAAAACTCAGAATGGTATTCTAAACCGTACGTCGCTTAAAACGGCTTCATACGCGTATTAAACGCATAATTTGGGTTTAAAACCGTTTTGAGAAATGAGACTCTTCACCTACTGTTGTGGTCTGTTAAAATTAATAATTTTGCTGATTAAATCAGACCCGTATCTCAGAAGTATTATAAATCTCTTTTATAACCCTTAAAATGACCGAAATACCCCTACGGGGCATATTTAGGGATTAAACTCGTTATGGGCATTATGGAAGATATCATAATGATATCACAACATATTTAAAGCGTATTAACTTAGGAAACCTGTTCGCGACCCTTTCGGTTACCCGTTATGCATTATACGCGTTCGGTTCGGTTTATGTAACTAGTTTGCATAAACTAGCCGAAACGGGTCAAACGATATCATTTTTATCTCAAAATCCAGAATGTGAATAGTAAACCCATATTAAACAAGTCCTCAAACTTGTCGGGTCTAAATCACATTCTATCCGGTCTTCGCTTAATCGTGCGTACAAACCGTATCGTTAAAACTGACCGGTCTAAGCTTAAGCTTAATTAAAGACCCGTTAGTATTCTAATAGGTTATATAAAACCTTCGTTCCAGATTAGGAGCCCAGTAAAAGCTATCTGTACTTGCTGAATTGATATACGGCTGGGATTGAATTTATATTTAGCTCAGGTAAATACTTTTAACTTATTTTCCCTATACGGGCTTGGGTTACGGTACATAGCGTACCGCTTGATCGAGCATCAAATCTCCACGCTTAGTGGGTAGTTGAATAATTTGATCGGCTCGTTTTAAACAGATGTGTTTACTTTACAGCCTTTGGGGGGTTAATGACCATGTCCCGGATATCCTCGGCATTATCTTACGAGATGGCCACGACCTGAGCACGGGGTGTAGGCGTACACCTGTCAGTGTATAACTCTAGAATTGTGGTGTATCTATTGATCTTTAACCCGGATACGTCCGGGCTACTGAACGCATAAGTAACATGTAAATCGTTCTCAAGATTATAATATTAAATAATTCTCCCAAGTTAAAAAGATTAATTTTGCCTCTGTGCATTTAATCAATGTGTCAAGATATTTTGTGCCACGTGCATTCAAAACAATTTACAAACTCTTTTTCCAAAATGAGTCAGTTGAATGTATTTACCAGTGTAAACTGACGTATTTTCCAAAGAGGCTAAATGCAGGTACTATACGAAATTGGCTGGATATGTCTCCTTAGCATCAATAGAAGTCTCGCAAGCTTAAGATGCCTAAAAGTCTGTTGAACTATTGTTTCCATTTTATGTTCGATCCTTCTGTGGATAAACTTCCGAATATTGTGATAATTGATATTACAATAATAAATTCGGTTGTATTATATTTTCAATTGCTTCCGCTGTGCTTAATAATATTGTGTTGTTTGACTATTATGTTGCCAACCATGACGTCACGATACTCCCCACCGGGCCCACCGGTAACACGTGGAAATCGGGGTGTGACAGGTTGGTATCAGAGCCAACACTGAGTGAATTAAACACTAGCCTTAGTGTTTAATCTCAGTTACACAATTGCACATATCTAAACCTTCTGAGTCTAGACTTAACTTAGGAATATTCTCAATCCTAATTTTAAAATTTCCGCTTCCAAATTTTTATATATTGGATACGTCGCCAAGCGAAGAAGCTGTAATAAGAATTCTCCACATCTGGAGCCTTGAAATGCTGAGTTTCGTACCGCGACCAAGATGAAACGTGCGACCAAGGAGAAAGCATTCAGGAATTGAATGAAGAAGAAACTCCTTTGCTGAAGATCGTTTCCTTAATAGTCCTTATAAGGACATAATTATCTTTCAGTCCCTCCGAGGACACATTATTCCTTTTAAGTCCCGCTTAGGGCAACTTTATACTTTTATTTTTATATAATGGAATGATTAAGTATAAACTTTCATTCTAAATAAGAAATATTAAATAAATGGAAAAAATATTATTTCCTTTTTGCAAGATCTACCATTATAATAAAATGGCAAAATCTAAAAGGGCAAGACCTAGCTTCGGGTCATATTAAGACCGGCCAAGATGGCAGTTCCGCAAGTTAGATTCAGATCCATATTTACACCTCAATTTAAATTTGTTCTGCGTTAATTATAAATTAAGAATCTTAAGTGTGAAACCTAGCCTCGGGTCAATTATAAGACCGGGCCAAGATGGTAAGACCTGTTAAAAAGATTCAAATCATTAATTAAGAATCTTAAGTGTGAAACCTAGCCTTGGGTCAAATATAAGACCAGGCCAAGATGGTAAGACCTATTTAAAAAGATTCAATTCCCTGTTAACATCTTAAAACATGTTAACACTCCTGGCAGATGTGATTCATTTAAAATCACCCACGTCATTTTTATATAGGATTCTTCAAAAGATCCCTAACCCAGTTTAATGATCCCTGAATCCTGGGTTTACGTCATCAATTAAGATGATCACATTTTAACCATACGTGGTAATATAGTGCCTACGGGCCTTGCTCGTTTCTACATGAGCCAAAATACAGTGGTAGCTATGACTCCCTGTCAGATAAAGGTAATGAACTAGGTTCAAACCTCAAATGCTTTGATTCTCTGAAATCCTAGCATATAATTTAAAATTGTCCTTGTGACTAGGCCTATTGTGCCAATATACTTTCATGCTTTGATTCTCTGAAATCATAAGCTTATAATTTATAAATGTCCATGTGACCAGGCCATTGGGTGCCACTAATAAAACTGTTAATGTTTTATAATTAGGATAAATTATAATAGAAATCCTAAATAAATATGATTAATAAATTAACCAAATATGGTCTCTGTTTACCATGGTTAATGAATTTCCCTAAGGGGTAATTCCGTAATAAACATCTCTTATAAGGGAAGTGCCTACGGGCTATAGTTAATGTCATCTGAGACTAAAGACAGTGGTAGCCTACAGCTCCCTGTCAGGAAAAGGTAATGAACATTGATTCAAACCTTAATGCCACGATTCTCTGAAATCATGGCTTATAAATTTAACTTGTCTACACGACTAGGCCATTGGTGCTATTATTAACTTATGAATTAGGATTTATGATAAAAATTCTGAATAAAATAAATATCCTTCCTTCTCTGTCAGTATGCAATTGATGGGAATTTTAAAGGTGAAACCTAGCCTACGCGGCCAAGATGGTGAAACCTACTCAAGGGATTCACATCCTTGTTAACACCTAGGAATGTGTTAGCACTCTTGGCAAATGTGATTCGAGAAAATCACAACAGTCATCCTTATATTGGATTCTTCCAATTCTCAAATCTAGCCTAGTAATCTAGGAATCATGGCTTATATCATCCTATAAGATGATCATATTATAAACATACGTTAGTAATGAAGCACCTACGGACTAAACTTGTTATCCGATAAGACAACGACAGTGGTGGTCTTTGACCTCCTGTCTAAAATGTTGGACTTTGTCCAAACATAATAGTCTATATGATCAATGCGATCATGACTAATATCATCTAGTACGATGATTATATTATTTAACATCCTTTAAGGATATCTTGCCTACGGGCTATAATATATTGTCCATTTGAGACATTGACATTGATATCTTAATGATTCCTTGTCTAAAGTGGTGAGCCATGCTCAAGCCAAATAGTCAATATGATTAATGTAATCATGACTTATAGCATCTAATAGGATGAACCAATTATAAACATCCATGAGTGATGTTTTCGCCTATGGGCCAAAATTATACTGTCCATGTGTGACAAAGACATTGTGATCTTTACGATTCCTTGTCCAAGGTGGTGAGCTATGCTCAAGCCTAATAGTTCATACGATCAATACGATCATGACAAAAATCATCAATACGATGATTAAAATTTTTAACATCCGTAACAATGTTTTTGCCTAAGGGCTATATTATATGGTCCAACTGAGAAAAGGCAATTGTAATCTTTTGTGATTCTTTGCCAAGGGGGTGAGTTATACTCAATTCCCATAGTCTATACTATCAGTGCGATCCTGACTAGTATCCTCAGTATGATAATCATAATATTAACACCCATCGTGATGAAATGCCTACGGGCTAAACTTTATTCTAGTGTCGGTTAGACAAAGATAGTAGTGATCTTTATGATCCCCTGTTCAAAATGGTGTGATTATACCCAAACATAATAGTCAATATGATCGATGTGATCATGACTAATATCATTAGATACAATGGTTATATATAAACATCCATTAGTGATGTTGATTGGCTTACTTTTCTGCCAAATGAATCGTCCTTCCAGACGATAACAGTTGTAGTCTATGACTCCCTGTCCAAAGGTGAGGAACTATGTTCAAACCTTAAGACTCTTGATCTAATAAGATTGCAGCCTATGAATTGATGTCCTTGTGATAAATCCACAAGTTATATTCAAGTCACCCATAACAAGCCTCCGTGCTAAAATTCGTCGTTCGTGACAAGTTAACATACTAAATGTTAACATCCCTGGTGACAGGCCTTAGTGCCATATCCTATAACGTCCTAGAGTCAAGGCCATTTGTGTCGTATCTAAATGTCATCACGACAAGGCCTTCGCGCCATATGATTACTTATGTCCTTCATGACTGGGCTTTATGCCATAGCTTTCTACATCCCTCGCGACAGGTTTCTATGCCGTGTTTGTATATATATAATCAAAGTCATGTAAGGCTAGCCTTTGAGCTATTTATAATCGTCTTTGTGACAAAGACAGTTGTGACATTATGGTCCCCTGTCAAGCAGGTATTGGACTCGCTCCAAACCTAGCATGCCATTGACGGTCCCGTTGTGACCTAGGCTAAATATAATGGAAATACGTTCAAATAACATTCACTATGAATGTTCGGAACAAAATAGCCCATACGGTTTATGAATTCCGTGGTTAACCTAAGTCTGGTCATCAGGATGATGACTAATAATGGTTAAATCTTGGTGATTGGTACCAAGTTTCGAGTATGGAAAACTCGGTTGAGGTAGACGAAAGTCGCAATGCTAATAAGGCAACGAAAGTTAATAAAACTACAAACGTAAACCTCAATATTAATGGAGTTAATCTCCAAGCTGTGGTTGACGCAGCAGTTGGAAGGACCAAAGCAGTGTGACGTCTGCAAAGGAACGGGTCATCATTTTCCCATGAATGTAGGGACATAAAGAATGCAGTCTATCACGACTGTGGTGGGTAAGGCCGCATCAGAACTAGATACCATAAAGCTGCCAAAGAAGGTGCAGCTAAGCCTGGAAAGGCTAAGAAAGGAAACGCCTGAACTCACCTGATGAATGCCAAGAGGCAGTTCACGATGTCATCAAGTACATTCCTTATCATTTACCGGTGATAATTTCTGCTAAGTGTCCTGATTTAATACAGACAATAATAAATCTTCATAAACCATAAGCTTAGCAAACTTTTATATTATCTGTAAGGTATAACTTACCAAGGAAACCATAGTAACCGATTCTTCTAAGTATCGGCAAGGGATCCTTCTGAAAAATCTAAGAGTACTCTTTCTTCGAATAGAGTACGACAATATATATTACTTTATTTTATTATTTCTCTTTAATCTCTATCAATTTCGAATACCAAATGTATGACAAAAGCGTTATATGAGGATTGGTGTATCTTAATAAATTCCATAGATTGCTTCCATGCCTGATCAGTATGGAAGTTTAATGCATGGAACCACAAAGATATCCCAACGATCATATGGTACTAAAGTCAACTAAAAGTATTCAAAGATGATATCCAGAATAGAATTGTCCTAATAAATATTCCCTGGTAACGGAATATGTGGACTCATGACATGAATGTGTCACTTATTAGACACAAGTGTTGACGAGTGAACTAGAGCCTGAGATAAGAAAATCTGTGTAACCTCCTTATATCTTAACAATCTTCTCCTAAGATTACCCTGTTTACCCATGAGGGACAGGTAGGATTAAGATTTATATCTCATTTAAAGGTTGTATTATTATGAAACCTCCAAGACGGCTAGTACCGCCATTGGAAGAATCGAAACCCGGTAACTAAGTTTTGAAATAGAGGGTTCGCATAGCCTAGCTTGATACTTCGATAGTTTAAGATTGTTAAATAAGAAAGACGGTTCATTTTGCTAAGGCATTGTTTACCGCAACCCTAACCAGGCAACGATTAAGAATTGCCAACAGCTGCCCTGAATCGTCGACTTGTTCGACTAACTACAAGGATCAGCTAACCATTGTAAATTTGTTAAGTAGTGGTTGGAATAACCATCTCACCTAAGATAAGCTTGTCTATGATAGTTGATATGTAAACATCAAGGCTACTCCCTTGGAGACCCTGTAAAAGTAGGATGATAAACATCTATTGTAAGGGCAATAGATTGGTAAGTTCAATTACCAGAATATAAGGGCAAATTATTGGTGGATAGGCTTGAAGAAGTTTGTAGCCACCTATGTAGCTAAATGCTTGACTTGTGCGCAAGTCAAAGTTGAGCATCAGAAACCGTCAGGTTTGCTACAACAGCCTGAACTTTCTACGTGGAAGTGGGAAGGGGTAACTATAGATTTTATTACCAAGTTACCCAAGACAAGGAAAGGAAATGATACAATATGGGTTATAGTTAATGGACTGACTAAGTCAGCTCATTTCTTACCCATCAAGGAGACATATAGCTCCGACATGTTAGCCCAGTTATACGTGGATAAGATTGTAGCCTTACAAGGCATACCTGTAGCTATTATCTCTGATAGAGATACTAGATACACGTCACACTTTTGGAAAAGCTTCCAACAATCTTTGGGCACGCGTTTAAATTTTAGTACGGCTTATCATCCTCAGACTGACGGTCAGAGTGAGCGTAATATTCAAACGTTGGAAGACATGCTACGTGCATGTGCGATCGATTTAGGGGGTAGTTGGGATAAGAACCTACCATTAATCGAATTCTCCTACAACAATAGCTACCATACCAGCATTAAGGCTGCGCCTTTCGAGGCATTATACGGTAGAAAGTGTAGATCGCCCGTTTGTTGGGCGGAAGTTGGAGATGTCCAGTTATCAGGACCAGAGATAGTGTTCGAAACAACGGACAAGATTGTCCAGATTCGCGACCGTCTCAAAGCTGCCCGGGATAGGCAGAAGAGTTACGCTGATCCTAAGCGTAAGGATTTTCACGTCGAAGTAGGTGACAAAGTCCTACTGAAAGTGTCACCCTGGAAAGGAGTGATGCGGTTTGGTAAGAAAGGCAAGCTAAGCCCGAGATACTTAGGACCTTTTAAGGTTATCGAACGTGTCGGGTCAGCTGCCTATAAGTTAAACTTACCTGAAGAGCTCAGTGGAATTCACAATGTGTTCCACATCTGCAATCTAAAGAAGTGTTCCGCTGACAATTCACATGTCATGCCACATACAGATGTGCATGTAGACGCGAGCTTAAAATTTGTTGAAAAACCTTTGTCGATTGAAGATCGACAGGTAAGGAAGCTTCGAAGGTAGCATATACCTTTCGTAAAGGTCAAATGGGATGCCCGTAGAGGTCCCGAATACACGTGGGAGGTTGAATCCACGATGAAAGAAAAGTACCCTTACTTATTTCAGTAAATCTCGGGTCGAGATTTATTTTAAGGGGGTGAGGATGTAACACCTCGGAAATTCACGTCCTGTAATATGTTGACACGTGTCATAATGTTTAAACGTGTGAAAGAAATATTATAAAAGGACTAAAGCTGACGAACATGGAAAGTATGTGAATATACGTATTCTAAGTGTCAACTGTGAATAAATATAATGTATATTAACCCTACGTGATGCTCATACCTTCAAACGAATAAATCATGGATCATACGAAGCTGAAAGTGAGAGATTACAAACTACAGGGGTTAAACGTGTCAACATGTTTAAATTATACCTCTGAGTGACCTTTTGACATACCCGAAGCTTTGTAACGATAAATTATGCTCACTGGAATGCACGGTTAAAATTTCATAAAGTTTCGTCAACGTATGAGAAAGTTGTGATCAAATTCGTGTGCGAGGGTTTAAAGCGTAAACGTTGAAAATTAGACCTTTTCGGGTAACAATTTAGTTACCCGAGGGCTTAACAAAGTGGGTATATGTTTTAAAGCCCCTATATATCAACTACGAGGGCTCAAAATGCAATAATCGAGTGTCTGTACAAGAATTGAAGAGCCAAGGATCAATCAGCAATTAAATAGAAATTTTTGGCTGAAGTACACATGCTCGCGTAGCGCGAGCATGATGCCTAGAGGCGTCGCGCTACGCGACTGCTTGATCTGGACAGAATGTTTATTTCTTTGGTCCCTTGTCTGCCACAGCCTTGGTGCATGCACTTTGATCGATCATTCATCACCCCTTGGCCCCTAAAACACCCCTAGAACACTAGGGCATGTGTCAAACAATTGTGGAAGGGTGCTAGACTTGTTTGTCCATCATCTATGGTGTCTAAACCCACTATATAAAGGGCCTTCATGCCACAATCATTCCTCACATCATTTTCAAACAATCTGATCACTTGGGAAGCTTGCAAGCAGATCAAAGGCATTCCTAGTCCTTCTTTAATCACCTTGTAAGTTGCCTAAACTCTCTTAATTATGTTTAGTTTAGTTTTTAGCTTAGAAGTCAACATATCGTACTTAACGTTTGACTTCCAGTTTAATTAAAGTTGACTCAGTCATAACCCGAAATAAAAGTACCGTTAGGTTGGTAATTATGTAGGTAATAAGACCCTAAAAGGGTTCCCCCTGATTCCAGACCTAACTAGGTCGTTTGTCGGGTCAAACGTTGACCGAAAAAGTCAACAGAAATACAAAATGCGATTTAATGCACAATTAATGATCCGAAAGGTGTGTAAACTGTTCTGACCTTAATATAACTTAATAATAAGTATAAAAACTTGTTTACGCTTGTCCGACTCGACAAATTTCTGTTTAAACCCGGTTCGGAACCGAAAGGCGCAAAACCTTGACTTTTGCTTTGACTTCGGTTCTGACCCGTTTTAGTTTGATTCGAAGATGCCTTAGTGCTTCATTAGAGTAGGGTTGCATGATAGTATAAGTCTCTGTACTTATTTCGTTGATTATCCGATGCATGCACACGTTTCCGTTAATCGCTTAAATCGGACCATAATGCCCTTATGACCATACAACGAGAATTTTGAGAATGTGGAAGTACAATAATCTTAGTTACTGATTATTAAACATGTACGTAAATTTTCACGTCAATCGGAGGTCTAGATTAGGAGATATGCGCATTAGCGTAAATAATAAACTTTTTTATTAATTAAACGGCGCGATCAGCGCATAGCCTATCTAAACCCGATTTTCGGTACCAAAACTTTTACCCACTGATGTTAAATAATATTTTGGGATTTTTGAAGATTTTTAATTATTTTTAAACTGATCTTAAGCTAGGCTTATCGCATTGATTCGGTTAATACCGAATATGCCCTTTTAGGCCATAAAACGAGTTTTACGAATCCGTTTGATACCAATCCAATTGCCACTGATTTAAAATAATAAATAGAGTGTTTTGAGCCTGTTTTGCTGATCAGAAAACTCAGAATGGTATTCTAAACCGTACGTCGCTTAAAACGGCTTCATACGCGTATTAAACGCATAATTTGGGTTTAAAACCGTTTTGAGAAATGAGACTCTTCACCTACTGTTGTGGTCTGTTAAAATTAATAATTTTGCTGATTAAATCAGACCCGTATCTCAGAAGTATTATAAATCTCTTTTATAACCCTTAAAATGACCGAAATACCCCTACGGGGCATATTTAGGGATTAAACTCGTTATGGGCATTATGGAAGATATCATAATGATATCACAACATATTTAAAGCGTATTAACTTAGGAAACCTGTTCGCGACCCTTTCGGTTACCCGTTAGGCATTATACGCGTTCGGTTCGGTTTATGTAACTAGTTTGCATAAACTAGCCGAAACGGGTCAAACGATATCATTTTTATCTCAAAATCCAGAATGTGAATAGTAAACCCATATTAAACAAGTCCTCAAACTTGTCGGGTCTAAATCACATTCTATCCGGTCTTCGCTTAATCGTGCGTACAAACCGTATCGTTAAAACTGACCGGTCTAAGCTTAAGCTTAATTAAAGACCCGTTAGTATTCTAATAGGTTATATAAAACCTTCATTCCAGATTAGGAGCCCAGTAAAAGCTATCTGTACTTGCTGAATTGATATACGGCTGGGATTGAATTTATATTTAGCTCAGGTAAATACTTTTAACTTATTTTCCCTATACGGGCTTGGGTTACGGTACATAGCGTACCGCTTGATCGAGCATCAAATCTCCACGCTTAGTGGGTAGTTGAATAATTTGATCGGCTCGTTTTAAACAGATGTGTTTACTTTACAGCCTTTGGGGGGTTAATGACCATGTCCCGGATATCCTCGGCATTATCTTACGAGATGGCCACGACCTGAGCACGGGGTGTAGGCGTACACCTGTCAGTGTATAACTCTAGAATTGTGGTGTGTCTATTGATCTTTAACCCGGATACGTCCGGGCTACTGAACGCATAAGTAACATGTAAATCGTTCTCAAGATTATAATATTAAATAATTCTCCCAAGTTAAAAAGATTAATTTTGCCTCTGTGCATTTAATCAATGTGTCAAGATATTTTGTGCCACGTGCATTCAAAACAATTTACAAACTCTTTTTCCAAAATGAGTCAGTTGAATGTATTTACCAGTGTAAACTGACGTATTTTCCAAAGAGGCTAAATGCAGGTACTATACGAAATTGGCTGGATATGTCTCCTTAGCATCAATAGAAGTCTCGCAAGCTTAAGATGCCTAAAAGTCTGTTGAACTATTGTTTCCATTTTATGTTCGATCCTTCTGTGGATAAACTTCCGAATATTGTGATAATTGATATTACAATAATAAATTCGGTTGTATTATATTTTCAATTGCTTCCGCTGTGCTTAATAATATTGTGTTGTTTGACTATTATGTTGCCAACCATGACGTCACGATACTCCCCACCGGGCCCACCGGTGACACGTGGAAATCGGGGTGTGACAATTCTTGATACTTTGGTGCTTGACTCTTGAGACTCGGGCAACTTGAGACTTTGTTGAACGAGAGACTGGAGGCTTGTCACTGGCGGAAACTATGAAACTTGGAAACTAATGTGTTAATTATATAATCTAGTTATGTGGTACTATTACCCAATAATACCCAACGCAACGCTTAATCTAACTCGCGAAATGAAACAAAGATGGGATCACGGAAAGGATGGGATTGACCGAATGGCAATCCGATCGGATGACCATCCGATCGGAGGGACATTCGATCTAAGTGCCATCCGATACGTGCCACACCGCCTAAACCTTCCTCTCTGACACTATAAATAGGCCGGTCACATCATTCTCACTGATGTGACAGCCTCCTTCGACCAAGACGCACGCACTCCCATTTTTCTTCCATTTCTCAGCGATTTCGGTACGTTTTACACTAGATTCTTGTACATCTTCAATCTACATACTTTTCTCTACGTGATTCTCCTTTGAAATCAAACTTTTCACCGTGAAATCTCTGAGATTTGAGCTCTTGAGGGTGACGTCATCATGGCGGTTTGTACAAACTATTGTGTGATGTCATTCTAGTCAAGATCTAGCTTAGATCTAAGGAATTTCATACGTTTTTACACCGAAACTTTGCTAAATCTAAACTGTTCAGCTAAAACTTATGGTTTTCTTCATCTTTTCTTAAGATTTTACTAAGAAACGGTGGAATCCAGATCTAAACGGACTGTAGACTTGATGATTAGTCTAGGAGTCAGTTTGGAAATGGGTTGTTGCCGGAGGAGATGACCGAAGTACGGATTCCGACATAAGCACCGTCACGAACAGATGACCGATCAGACTGGGGTGATTCGCATCCGATCAGACAGACTGAACATTGATGTGCTTACCATTGTCTCAAGACATACCGTGTCATCACCGTTAAACCAGAAACTTAGAAACTTTTCAAGTTGTAAAACGGAACAAGTCATAACGATCGAATGGCAATCCGATCGGACGGCCGTCCGATCGAACTCAGACCTTGATAACTAGTCCCACTCTTTGATTTTATGTCTCGCCAAAGTCTCGAAACTGCCAATCAATTAGGAACATGAAATGACCAAAAGGACGAATATCATAGGCCTAACATCGATGACGTATTTGTCTAAGTTAGTCAGGACACGTTACCTCAATTCGAAAGGGGTTCGAATCACTTTGGTTAGTCATCGTTCCTCTACCCGGAACAATCTATGTTTTATGAGCCTATCTTTTATGCTATCTCGATTTTATGTGTGGATTTTTACTCGGTTCTTCGTTTATTTTGATTCCTCGTTTGTTTTGAAACTTTTTACACAAGACACACGTGTGTCCGCAATCTAAAACTCTACTTATAATCTCTCAGTATTAAACTAAATTTATGAAGCTTTATTCATGATGTTAATCTATATGGTAATCTTGATCGACTATGATACTATGTGAAGCTATTTGATGAATCTATGTGTTATTGTGGTTGTGAAACACTAAACGGAACATGGCATAGAAATATGAGACAAAAGCGACGTGTCTAAAACATGGTGGATACGTCGCTGGTACTTCCTATATATAAGTGTTTCAGGCATGTTACCAACTTTCGTACCACGTGCCATGCGAAACTTAGTGTTTTGCAGACCGGGGATGAGATTGTTGAAATCTAGCTATGGGAAACTACTTGTGAAACCTACGTGGAATCTATGAGAAATCTATGTGTGTAATATATGTATACTCTAGTGTAATCTGGGTGTAATCTATGTATGTGTGATGTTGAGGAACAAAATACGAAACGTAGCCAATCTCCGAAGACGAGGCGGACGTGGCATGTCCGAAACATGATGGATACGCCACTGGTACTTCCTATATATAAGTGTTTTTTGCATGTTACCGAACCTTCGTACCACGCGCTAAGCGAAGTTTGTAGTTTTGTAGGCTAGGGTGAAATTGTTGGAATCTACATGGATAATTTATGTGAGAGTTTTGTGATAGTGATGGAATCTAATGATATGGTTAACGAGGCATGACACCGATGACGAGACGTACGTGGCATGATTGAAGCATGGTGGATACGCCGCTGGTACTTCCTATATATAAGTGCTTCCGTCATGTTGCTGAACTTTCGTAGCACGTGCTATGTGGGATTCATTGTGGATTGTGGTGAGATTGTTAACACTAATCTATGTGAATCTATTGGGTAATCTACATGAATCTATCAGGTTAATCTATGTGTGTATGATGATGATGATGATGAGTGTGTTGTTATGTTTGGCAATTGCGACACGTAACATGACACCGAGTATGAGGCGGAAGTTGTTAGGGGAGGATTTTCTAACAATTAGTGATCCTTATTCGTTATCCTAATTAGTGATCCTTACTTCCGTGTCAGGTGGTGATCCTCAGAAGAGCTTCAGGATCAGGATCATGGATCACTTTAAGGATCCTCGTACTGACGATTGTTTGTTTATGTTTTGTACTACCTTGGAGGTATAACAAGCTTGACCAAGTCTTGGCGACATTCCTGGAGAATATTCCCAAACTATTCTACACGTGCTTGGCCAAAAATAGACGTTGTGGAGAACGTGGAGGCATGGCACGAAAGTCAGATAGTTAGTTTGGTAGTTAAATTTCTATTTTAAAGGGGTAACGAGCTAGTAGAAAAACACTTAGTCATTTCTGAGTTACTCACACACTCGTACAAACGTTCATACCAGCTCTCGTTCAAACACTTAGCAGTTTCATACACCTTTTACACGTTACATTCTAGCGATCCTTGTACCTAGCTCGTTACTATCCGAAGTTGTAAACATTTATTGATTTATTTGAGCTTGGTGATCGGTAGTTTCCATCACCCGGGGTTTTTTGTGCCGGAGATCAACTATTGATCAAGGGCTTTTTCCCCGTATAAATCCTTGTGTTGTTTGTACAATTTACATTGAAGTGATCCTCATCGCTGTTACACATTTTAAGCATCATACCCCGTAACATAGAGTTTGGTTGCAATATCCTCAACAGATTTTTTGACCAAAACAGTTTGGCGCCCACCGTGGGGCAATTGGTGCTTTGTCCTTAGGAAAATACGCATTTCTGTGCTTATTTCAATTCACTACAATCAAGCAAATGGCTTCCTCAGTGAAGAATGCTTCAAATTTGATGCCCGCATTCACTTCTTCACAAGGCGTTCCCCCTTTGCCTCCACCACCTTCTGGATCCCAGAAGAATGCTGAGAATGCTGCGAAGAAACCAACTCCCATTTTTTCAAAACCTCCAACTTCTTCTGCTTCTTACACTCCCACTACTAGTGACATGTTTACTTTGATTTTGCAGATGAAGGATCAGATACGGCAACAGGATAAGACCAATGAGAGGATTCTCAAAGAAATCGGAGATCTCAAGAAACAAAAGACAACGGCAGAGGATCATTCCCCACTGGTGCCAAAATCCTTGAATTTTGATACTCCGGTGATTACTTCTCAGCCATCACTGGCTCCAGACGTTCAATATGTGGGTGGACCGAAAGGAGTTCACTACGGAACAACAACAATGACCCAGGCATCAGGTTCATATTTCCAGCCAGCGGGATCCTATCCTCAGCATATGGGATCCCTCACGAATACAGGAGGATATTCAGGATTGCAGCAGATTCAAGGATCCTCCTTTGTTCCAGGATCATCCCAGGTTCAAGGATCCTCCTTCGTTCCAGGATCATCCCAGGTTCAAGGATCCTCCTTCGTTCCAGGATCATCCCAGGTTCAAGGATCCTCCTTTGTTCCAGGATCATCCCAGGTTCAAGGATCCTCCTTTGTTCCAGGATCATCCCAAGTTCAAGGATCCTCCTTTGTTCCAGGATCATCCCAGGTTCAAGGATCATCCTTTGTTCCAGGATCATCCCAAGTCCAAGGATCTTCCTTAATTCCAGGATCGTCCCAGTTTCAGGGATCCTTCCAGATGCCAGGATCCTTGAGGAGTTTGCAAGCAGGAAGTTCAGATGTCCATCAGGGAGATTTTATTCCAATGCAGACCAATGCTTCTACTGGTCCCTCAATCATTCCAGAGCCTCAGCAATATGGATTAACATCCAATCTTCCTAATCTGAATCCAATGGGAGGTAACACTTTTAATAATTCTTATACTACTAACCATGGTCTTATGCAGGATCCAGGTATCAATCATGCCATGGCCAGAGAATTGCAAAAGTTAAAGGATATGATATCAAGTGTTCCAGGAGTGGTCAAACCTATCCCAGAGATTGCAGATGGGAGCCACAAGATATCTCGTTTTGCACCACCAATCTGTGATGCTGAGATACCCAAGAGGTTCCATGTGCCAACAATGAAGCTGTATGATGGTTCGACAGATCCTAAGGAACACATAGCACAATACAGAGAGAGGATGGAGATCAATCCAATTCCGGAAAGGTTAAAGGAAGCATGCCTGTGCAAGGGATTCGGATCCACCCTTACTGGATCAGCTCTCAAATGGCTGCTAAGTCTTCCTCCCTACTCTATTACCTCATTTGCTAATCTAGTTAACTTGTTTAATAATCAGTTTTCTTGTAGTAGAAAATTTGAACGATTAACTAGTGATCTATATAGGATAACCCAGGGTCATAATGAATCATTAAGGGATTACATTACCAAATTCAGTAAAGAATCCTTAGACATTCCCAACTTAGATATAGCCACGGCTGTTGAGGCCTTTAAAATGGGATTGCTTAGGGATTCGTCTTTCTATGATGATCTTGTTATGACACCATGCAGGAACTTAGATGAGGTAAGAACACGAGCACTTAGGTTCATCCGGCTAGAGGATGACAAGAGGATCCAGGAGAGGTTAGCAGGATCCTCAAAGCAGGATAAGCAAGGATCCTCATTCAGGAACAACAAGTTCAGATCTTACAATAGATCTGATAACCAGAACGTGCATTCTGTTGATCAAGAAGAGGATGATGAGGATTATCCTCCAATTTCTGAATATTGTTTTTGTGTTGATAACAATGAACTAATCCTTGCTATGCAGAACCTAGGTGATAAAGCTAGATGGCCGAGAAAAAATGATAGGCCAGCTGCAACTAAGGATAAATCAAAGTGGTGTGCATACCATGAAGATTTTGGGCATCTCACAGAAGAATGCATTGCACTAAGAAAGGAAATTGGATACTTGTTGAGCAAGGGGCATCTCAAAGAGTTGTTGGGAAGGAAAAAGTCAAGGACTCAGGATCCCGAAAGGATCCCTGAGAAGGCTTCAGCCCCTCCAGCAGATGCACAAGTGATAAACTTTATTTCTGGAGGATCAGACATTTGCGGCACATCTTTCTCAGCAGCTAAAAGGCATGCAAAGGAAACTAAAATGGATAATGGAGAAAGACCTGTTCGAACATCAAGTGTCTCCGAAGGAAAAGTCATAACCTTTGATGAGGATGATCGTGTTGATATCCAGGATCCTCATCACGATGGTTTAGTTATTACTCTTTTCATTTCTAACCATTTTGTCCGCAGGATCCTTATAGACGGAGGAAGTTCAGTGAAC
The DNA here is from genome assembly GCA_030545235.1 of Helianthus tuberosus. Taxonomy (NCBI): domain Eukaryota; kingdom Viridiplantae; phylum Streptophyta; class Magnoliopsida; order Asterales; family Asteraceae; genus Helianthus; species Helianthus tuberosus. Next base: position 77,634,876 of record CM060417.1, on the reverse strand, counting down.
ATTATCCAGCTTGATGTTCTAAAGAAGATGGGTATCCCTGAATCAGAGATCATACCAAGATCCTCTGTGCTCGTGGGATTTAGTGGTGAAACTAAGAATACCCTGGGGGACATTAAACTCCCAATATACATTGAAGGCCTACACTCTTATAAAAAATTTTGTGTTATTGACTGTTTATCTTGTTGTAATGTTATCCTCGGCAGGCCCTGGATACACGATATGAAAGCAGTCCCATCCACTTACCATCAATGTGTGAAGCTCCCTAGTCCTTGGGGAATAGTGAAGATTGATAGTGATCAGCAGGAGGCTAAGAATTGCTACACTTCATCGATGAAACCAGCCTCGAAGTCAAGGGAGCAATAGCAATCAAGGTATCCTCCAAGGGATGTCTTGGAGGCAAGAGAGCAGGATGTGGCAGAAATCCTCATGGATCCTGATGATCCTGAATCCAAAATCTATATCGGATCAGGGATCCTTGGCGAAATGAAAGAAGACCTCGTATCCTTCCTCAAAAGGAGAAAGACTACCTTTGCATGGAAACACGAAGATATGACTGGTATATCCAAAGATGTAATCACCCACAAACTCGGCATTGACAGATCCTTCAAACCAATCCATCAAAGGAGAAGAAAGTTTGCACCGGAAAGGAATGCCATTATCCAAGAAGAGGTAGAGAAATTGCTCCGGGCAGGTATGATTAGAGAGGTCAAGTATCCAAGATGGTTGGCCAATGTGGTTGTTGTTCAAAAGAAAAACGAAAAGTGGAGGGTATGTGTCGATTTTACCGATTTAAATAAGGCATGTCCCAAGGATCCTTTCCCATTACCCCACATTGACTCCATGGTGGATGCAACTGCGGGTCATGAACTGTTAACTTTTATGGATGCTTCATCTGGATTCCAACAAATCCAAATGGAACCATCCGACCAAGAGGATACAGCCTTCATGACTCCAACTGGTATATACTGCTATATTGCTATGCCGTTCGGACTAAGAAATGCAGGTGCAACATATCAAAGGCTGGTGAATATGATGTTCAAGGATCAGATTGGACAAACTATGGAGGTTTACATAGATGATATGGTGGTAAAATCCTTAAAAGCTGAGGATCACCTTAGAGACTTGGAGGAAGCATTCGATATCCTTGACAAATATAACATGAAACTTAATCCTTCAAAATGTCACTTTGGTGTTAAAGCAGGTAAATTCTTAGGATATATGGTGACAAAGAGAGGCATTGAAGCTAGCCCGGAACAAATCAAAGCAATAGTGAACATCAAATCTCCGGCCAATGCTAAGGATGTTCAAAGGCTAACAGGCAGGATCGCAGCTTTGAACAGATTTATATCCAAATCCTCAGAGAAGTGCAAAGAATTCTATTATATCCTGAGGAAGAATAAGAAATTTGAGTGGACTGAGAAGCATGAAAATGCTTTAAGAGCCCTCAAAGATTACCTATCCTCAGCCCCGGCTTTGATGAAACCAGAAAAAGGCGATGTGCTATCCTTGTATCTTGCAGTATCCTCAAAAGCAGTAAGTGCGGTCCTTGTTAAGGATCATCAAGGTACACAACATCCTGTCTATTATGTAAGTAAAAGTTTACTTGATGCCGAATCCAGGTACTCACACCTTGAAAAGCTTATTCTTGCATTAATTATGGCATCTACTAAGTTAAGACATTATTTTGAAACTCATGTTATCATTGTTAAAACTAATTTTCCAATTAAGAATGTCCTCAGGAAACCAGAGATGTCAGGAAGGATGGCTAAGTGGGCAGTGAAGCTGAGTGCATATGATATAAGATATGAGCCTAGGACAGCCATCAAATCCCAAGCATTAGCTGACTTTGTGGCTGATTTCAGTAGTGATTTACAAGAAGAAGCTGAGTTAGAAGTCCAGCAGCTAGAAGAGACCAAGGATCCTTAGATACTCTATACTGATGGATCCTCAAATGTCAAAGGCACAGGGCTTGGAATACTACTAAAATCGCCACAGGGGGACATAATACCCCACTCTATAGCTTGTGAGTTCCAAACCACTAACAATGAGGCTGAATATGAAGCCTTAATTGCTGGTTTGCAAATTGCTAAGCATATGGGAATCAGGTATCTTGAGGTACACGTAGATTCTTTGTTAATTACAAACCACTTTAATGGATCCTATGCTGTTAAAGGTGAAAAGCTAACCAAATATTTGGAGATAGTCAAAAGTTTGGCACTCTCTTTTGTTTCCTTTAGTTTGTCACAGGTACCAAGGGAAGAAAATACAGAAGCTGATGCATTGGCTAATTTAGGATCATCCTTGAAGATCCCGGAGGATATCAAGATTCCTATTATCCATATCCTGACCCCGGCTATTGAGGATCATGTGGCTATGGAAATAGGAAATGATTCTGCAATAATCCCTAGTGAGGATACTCGATCCCATTCAGGATCAGGATCATGGATCTCACCAATTATGAGATACTTACAACATGGAGAGATTCCTACAGGAGAAAACCCTAGGGCTTTCAAATCTAAGGTATCTCAATTCACAATTTTAAATAATATGTTGTACAGACGATCTCTTGCAGGACCATACTTGAGATGCATTGAGGATCCTGAAATCCAAGAAGTTTTAAAAGACTTCCATGAAGGAGATTGTGGAAACCACACTGGGGGCAGGGCATTATTCTCAAGGATTTTAAGGACAGGATACTACTGGCCAACCATGAAAAGGGATGCTGTGGAATATGCTAAAAGATGTGATCCTTGTCAGAGACACAGCAATATCCTTCATCAACCAGCTGAATTATTGTATCCTATATCCTCCTCTTGGCCATTTATGAGATGGGGGATGGATATAGTTGGTAGGCTCCCTAAGGCACCTGGTGGAAAAGTATTCATGCTTGCTATGACTGATTACTTCTCCAAGTGGATAGAGGCTGAAGCTTTTGCCCAAGTCAGAGAAAAGGAAGTTATATCCTTCATTAAAAGAAATATTATAACTAGATTTGGAATTCCTTCTGAGATTATATGTGATAATGGTTCCCAATTTATTGGGGGCAGAACCACTAACTTTTGTGACAGCTGGGGGATTAAGATGATAACATCAACACCAGTCCACCCACAAGCTAATGGTCAGGCAGAATCATCCAACAAGATCATCATCAACAATTTGAAGAAGAAGCTTGGATCCAAGAAAGGGAAATGGGCAGAAGAACTACCCTATGTGCTTTGGGCTGATAGGACAACCCCTAAAAATGCTACTGGTCAAACACCATTCTCTTTGGTATTTGGGGCAGAATCAGTGATCCCAACAGAAATGGTGGTTCCAACTGCAAGAACAAGTACCCGTGATCCTGAGGAGAATGATGAGAACTTGGCTCAAGAGCTGGATACTATTGAAGAAATCAGGGATATGGCTAGGATAAGGATGGCCAGTTATCAGCAAAGAATGGCTGGTGCTTACAACAAAAATGTCAGGATCAGGAGGTTTCAAGTTGGAGATATGGTATTAAGGAAAGCATTTCAGAATACCACCAATCCTGCTGATGGAAAGTTAGCTCCAAAATGGGAAGGCCCTTATTTGATTGAAGCTGAAGTAGGAAAGGGGGCATATAGATTGCTAACCATGGAAGGTGATTTGCTACCAAGAGCTTGGAATGCTGTCCGCTTGAAGAAATATTTTATGTGAGCAGGATCCTCATGGCACAGATGATCCTCACGATAGGGATATCCTTAAAGGATCTTCAAAGTATTGGTGATCCTTACTTAGGTAATATCCTAAACTTGAACTATTTCATTTCTTTATTTTCTCATATAAGGATAAGGATCATGTATCCTTTATCCATCTCTCACGTGAGTTTAAGTTTTGAAAGTTCAGGTATCCTTAGCATAACATTGGTTATCCACTGAAGCAATCCGTTCCTTGGGTTTAACCCCAGTTATTTGGGCTTGACCCCAGTTCCGCCTGTAGCGCACGATGATCCTGGTATAGTTCAAGGCTTTGGGACCAGTACTCGTTTTAGGGGCTGATAATTCCATTGTACTGGCTATACCTAGGATCCTACGTATAATGGTAGACGTACCATACATCCGTTCCTAAGGTTTCTAACGTTTTCACGTTAGCTAAAGTTTCTAACGTTTTCACGTTAGCTAAGGTTTTGGCATTTTCATGTCACTAAGTTTGGATAGTCGCCAGTTAGGGCCATACTCCAGTTTACATACGATCCTTGGGCTTGTCCCCAGTTATCCTTGGGCTTGTCCCCAGTTATCCTTGGGCTTGTCCCCAGTTATCCTTGGGCTTGTCCCCAGTTATCCTTGGGCTTATCCCCAGTTGCTAACTCTTTTCTTATGTTGGCTTAGTCCCAAGTTATGCTCTATTTCAGGTTCTTGAAGATAGGCAACTAGGGATCCTTGATCCTTACTTTATTCTAAGGTTTATCTTATAGTTATCCTTATTATGGTTAGGATCCTAACTTGGACCCTCAGGTATGATCCTTAACTATTTTTAATTCTATTCATTATTTATTTGAATAACCCTTATACTTGACAACTGAACTTGTGATTCTTAAACTATATCACTTTTTAGAACTTATCGGTTATGGGATATGTGATCCTTGATCATATCCTAAACTTTTTGGATATCTTTTTTAATTTTTCAAGGCTTGATGAGTATAAACAGAATGAACATTACAACAGTGGGAAAGTAAGATATTAACAAGGATAACAACACAAGATAAGCGACAAAAGTTAAGATTTTATTTATTAACAAAAGACTAACCCTTAAAAGGTTGTCAAAATTACCTACCCGAGCATCTACCAGCAAAACGTGGCCCATCCGCTGGGGTAGGTAAAGGGTGTCCATGATAATAAGTTCAAAAGTAGTGCAGGAATATAAAGGCGGCAGGATCACAATGGCTTCATCCCCCAAACAGAGGATCCCTCCACCAATTGCAATCCTGCCTATTGTCCAAAGGATCATACATGATCCTTAATCCTAAAACCTATTGTTCAAAGTACAAACCATTAAATTGTTCAACATCACAACCACAAAAAGCTATTACCAAATTTAAAAAATTGGGCTCTGGCTACGTCTAGAAATGTCCATCATTGCCCAATCAAGCAGCCTAAACTTTTGCTGCATTACCACCTCCGGCTCCACTTGCTTCACCCGCTTCATCCTTGCTTCCAGCCTCAATTGTCAGGATCTCTTCAGCCTCCTCTTCATCACCCAATTCAGCTAGCCTTGCTTTCCATTCTTCAATTTCCCAGCTGCTTTTGTCGAAGGCAGGATCCTGAGCTTCCAAGGCCATTTGCAGCTTGGTTTTGTACATTGCTATGGCGGCAGAGACTTTGGCATCATCTGTGATCTCCTGCCTTTCATAGTCAAAATTAACCAGCACCTTAGCCATCTCTTGTTTGGTATCCTGGAGTTCCTTCCGAAGATCAGCAAGTGCAAGATCCTTGAGCACGGCAACCTGCTGGAGGTCGGCAATTTTCTTATCCTGATCCTCAACGTGGCCAACATAATCCTCGATCTCAGAGAATTTCTGCAAAGAGGATAAAGGATAAGGTCAGGATTAAGTGATCCTCAAATCAGCAGGATATATCAGCAGGATATGTTGACAGGATCTATGAGCAGAGACAATGATCCTTACCTCATTGAAGTACTCGAGGAATTGATGGCGGATTAGAGGCAGACCCTGCAAATCCTCAGCCTCGGAGGCCTTTCTCCTCTTGATTCCCTTTCCTTTGAGGGGTGCCTTGGGGATTGAGGCTGTCGGGCTGGCAGGAACCTTTCTTTTGGAAGACTTGACAGTGGTGAGATCGGTGACACTGAACCTTGAAGCAGCTTTGGCAGATTTTCCAGCACCTACACAACCAAAACAAGATAAGTATCTTTTCTTAATTTACATTTTACTATTTATTTAAACAAGGATACTTACTTGACATTGTGACAGAGCCTGAGGATACCTCCTGAGAGTCTTGGGTTGTTGTCTTAAAAGTTCTAGTTTCAGGATCAAGGTTCCAGAAAGCAGCAAGCCTTTCCCTGGTTGTGGATGTTGTGATGAGATGTGAAACAGAGATAGCTGCATGACACAAGACAAAAGGGGTTAGTGATCCTATCACATAAACAAGACTACCTGGTGATCCTTCTCATGATCCTCCGGCCTACCATGGGTGGACCATGTCTTAGGGAGATCTTTTCCGTTTAGAATGGAATCCCTCCTGACAAAGAAGAAGCGACGTTTCCAATCTTTGTCGTTCTTGGTGACTTTGAGAAGAGGATGATCTGCGCCGGGTTTTCGCTTGAACAAATAACGGTGGGAACCAAAGGTAGTAAGATCATACAGTTCCGCCAATTCCGACATTCCTAAATCAACGCCTTCCTGCTCAATGATCATCTCTAGGGTATATAAAACCCTCCAAATCATCGGCATGGCTTGGATGTAAGATATGTCGGTCAGGGAAAAGAAGGATTGTGTGAATTCTGGGAAAGGATAGGTGTACCCTATAGTGAATGGAGTAGCTGGAAAGGCAACCCATGTTTCAGAGACATAGTCGCTGAGAACAGTGGGATCAAAGGGTTTGAAAAAGGCACTCGCCGGAAAACAGCGACGGATTTTATCTACTTGTGCATCGTTAAAACAACACCTCTCATTCGCTAAGTCTTTGAGGATCTTTTGACTCTTCAAAGGGCTATCCTTCTTGTGATCCTTGCCCGGTGAGCTTCGGAGCATCATTCTTAGAGCGACGGTGATAAAGAAAGAAAAACATAGTAAGAAAGGTAGAAAGAGAAGAAAGAGATACCTGATTGATCTTCGACTGAGAATATAAAGGGAGTTTCTTTCGAATTTGAATGCATATTGATCCTATCTATATCTCTATTTATAATTATGATTCTGCAGGATTGTCACTTCTGTGACGTCATGATCTTAACGGCTAGTTCTATTTTAACGGCTATATATCCGCTAGTTAGTTGCGGATAAGATCAAGAAAATATAACTCGCTAATTTTACAAATTACTCCTTATATTTTGGGGGCAATTGTTAGGGGAGGATTTTCTAACAATTAGTGATCCTTATTCGTTATCCTAATTAGTGATCCTTACTTCCGTGTCAGGTGGTGATCCTCAGAAGAGCTTCAGGATCAGGATCATGGATCACTTTAAGGATCCTCGTACTGACGATTGTTTGTTTATGTTTTGTACTACCTCGCAGGTATAACAAGCTTGACCAAGTCTTGGCGACATTCCTGGAGAATATTCCCAAACTATTCTGCACGTGCTTGGCCAAAAATAGACGTTGTGGAGAACGTGGAGGCATGGCACGAAAGTCGGATAGTTAGTTTGGTAGTTAAATTTCTATTTTAAAGGGGTAACGAGCTAGTAGAAAAACACTTAGTCATTTCTGAGTTACACACACACTCGTACAAACGTTCATACCAGCTCTCGTTCAAACACTTAGCAGTTTCATACACCTTTTACACGTTACATTCTAGCGATCCTTGTACCTAGCTCGTTACTATCCGAAGTTGTAAACATTTATTGATTTATTTGAGCTTGGTGATCGGTAGTTTCCATCACCCGGGGTTTTTTGTGCCGGAGATCAACTCTTGATCAAGGGCTTTTTCCCCGTATAAATCCTTGTGTTGTTTGTGCAATTTACATTGAAGTGATCCTCATCGCTGTTACACATTTTAAGCATCATACCCCGTAACATAGAGTTTGGTTGCAATATCCTCAACAGATTTTTTGACCAAAACAGAAGTGATGTGCCCGAAGCGTGGTGGATACGCCGCTGGTACTTCCTATATATAAGCATTCTGACATGTTGCCAAACTTCGTATAACGTGCCATGTGAAGGCCGTGGGTCTGCGGTGTTGAATCTATTGGAATCTATGTGAAACTTGCGGAAACTTGAATCCTAAATCTATGTGAATCTTGTTGAATATTGAGTCTTAATCTATCGTGTGTGAATCTATATATTGTAAGACTTTGAGTCTAGACTTATACGATCCTCTTATTGGATCTTTAGGATGTCTTCTCGTAAGCTATCAGACACTCTCAAGAGATCCAGGGAAAAAGTCTCAGAAAAAGATGATGTCCTTCATGGTCGACCAGATCGCTCGAGTCGTGCCAAAGATCGTCTCTGAGATCTAAGGATCGAACACTCCACCCTCCTCAGTCGACTCTAAGACAGAGAAAGAGAAGCCAATAAAGTTCAGCTACAAACACTTTGTCTCTTGCAACCCTAAGTCTTTCACGGGCAGTGATGGGGTGACTGCTATGCTCGAGTGGTTTGACAGCATCGAGGTTACCTTCATTAACAGCGAGTGCCCAGAACATCTAAAGACTAGGAGTGCAACGGGAATGTTTCAAGGCAGAGCTCTAGAGTGGTGGTCGAATGAGAGAAACATCTGTTCTAATGAAGAAGCATATGCTCTTCCATGGGCTGAGGTGCGAGAATCGATAATGCTGGAATTCTGCCCTCCCTATGAACAACTGAAGCTCGAAGAAGAGTTCTGGCATTTGAAGCAGATTGGTGATGATAATCTGGCTTATACTACTCGTTTTAAACAACTCAGCTTAATCGTGCCTCACTTGGTTTCTACTCCTAAACGCATGATAACCCAAGTACATCAATGGATTACCTCCTGCTATGAGAGATTCGATTGAAGCAGCTCGACTCGAGATAATTGAGGAAGTTTATCATCTGGCAGCAAGTTTGAACAACAATCGCGTACGTGATAAATAGTTTGGAAACTCTGTTCCTTCGAAAACAGCGAATCAAGTTACCCAGCAGCCTAGTGGTAGCAAGAACAAGAGGCAAAAGTCTCAGGGTTCAGGATGCAATGCTATTGTTCCTACTGCAAACCCTGCTACTAAGCCTGTTCCTGCTGCTGCTGTTCAGAACCCTACTGCAACTAAATTCAAGAGGCAGTATACTGGGCCTCACCCCAAGTGTACCGCTTGCAATTTTCATCATCCGGTTGCTTTTGCATGTCGTTTGTGCACCAACTGCAATGGCTATGGTCACACGACACCCTATTGTCGTCAAGCCAACCCTGCTCAACCAGCTCAGCAAGCCCCAGCTCATGCAGCTCTACCAGCTCTCCCAGCTCCCCAGCAGAATCCTAGACCAGTCAACGTTGTTCATGCATGCTATAAGTGTGGAGATACTACTCACCTCCGTAATCAGTGTCCTCAGTTGAACCAGGAGCAACAGCCAGCCGCTCGTGGACGAGCGTTCAATCTTAAAGCTAATCAGGCCCGTAACGACAATGACGTCGTTAATGGTACATTTCTTGTTAATAACCTTTACGCTTCGATACTATTTGATACTGGTGCCGACAGAAGCTTTGTGTCCGTAGAATTTGAATCTTTGTTAAACTGTCCACGCTCTATGTTACCTAAGTCGTTTTCGGTGGAGATTTCCAATAGTAAATCTATTCTAGTTGATTCTATCCTCTGTGGTTGTTCCTTGACTCTTAATGACCACGTGTTTACTATTGATCTGATACCCATGCAATTGGGTAGTTTTGATGTCATAATCGGCATGGATTGGTTGCGTAACAACCATGCCAAGATTGCCTGTCATGAGAAGTTTGTTCGCTTACCTCTTCCGTCCGGTGACATCTTATGTCTATGGAGACCGACCTTCGAGAGGACTAAAGTTGATGTCATGCACTCAAGCGAACAGATGCTTACGTAAACAGAACTTTGCCTTCTTGGCCCACGTGGTGGAACAAAAGGGCAAGGGGAAGAGCATAAGTGATGTTCCAGTAGTGTGTGATTTCCCTGATGTCTTTCCTGAAGATCTTCCTGGTCTTCCTCCTCTTAGATCCGTCTATTTTCGTATCGACATACCTGGTGCGACTCCTGTCGCTAAGGCTCCTTATCGACTTGCACCTTCCGAGATGCAAGAACTATCTAGCCAGCTTCAAGAACTGCTCGACGAGGGATTCATTCTTCCAAGTACCTCTCCGTGGGGTGCTCCTGTGCTATTCGTCAAGAAGAAAGATGGTTCGTTTCGTATGTGTATCGACTACCGTGAACTTAATAAGCTTACCGTTAAGAATCGCTATCCTCTTCCTCGTATCGATGACCTATTTGACCAACTACAAGGCGCGTCCTGTTTCTCAAAGATTGACCTTCGTTCTGGTTATCATCAGCTTCGTGTACTCGAGGATGATGTACCCAAAACTGCTTTTCGCACTCGTTATGGGCACTACGAGTTCATGGTCATGCCTTTAGGATTGACCAACGCACCCGCTGTGTTCATGGATCTTATGAATCGTGTTTGTAAACCCTATCTGGATCATTTTGTGATAGTCTTTATTGATGATATTCTCATTTACTCGAAATCTAGAGCTTATCATGCTTGTCATTTACGCTTGTTGCTTGAACTCTTACGTGGTGAACGTTTATATGCTAAATTTTTAAGTGTGAGTTTAGGATTAATGAAGTGTAATTTCTTGGTCACGTTGTTAGTAAGCAAGGTATTCATGTTGACCCGTCTAAAATCGAAGTTGTGAAGAATTGGAGTACGCCTAAATCTGCATCTGAGATTTATTCCTTCCTAGGATTGGTGGGCTATTACCGCCGATTCATCTCGGACTTCTCTAAGATCGTTGTTTCTCTCACTTCGTTGACTCGGAAAGAGAGACCTTTTGCTTGGGGTCCCGAGCAAGAGAAATTTTATCAGACTCTTAAGACCCTTTTGTGTAACGCTTCTGTTCTTACTCTACCTGATGGAAATGACGACTTCATGGTGTATTGTGATGCCTCGAACCGTAGTTTGGGTTGTGTGCTCATGCAGCGGGACAAGGTTATTGCTTATGCCTCTCGTCAACTCAAAGTGCATGAGAAAAACTATACTACTCACGATCTGGAGCTTGGCGCAGTTGTGTTTGTGTTAAAGATCTGGTGACACTACTTGTATGGTACCAAGTGTGTGGTTTTCACTGACCATAAGAGCCTTCAACATATCTTTGACCAAAATGAACTGAACATGCGACGGAGACATTGTGTGGAATTGCTTAACGACTACGACTGCGAAATTCGCTATCATCCTGGCAAGGCGAATGTAGTGGCTGACGCTCTTAGTCGTAAAACTCATGTTAATGCTATTCGTATCTCTAGTGATCTCCATATGTGTATTCGTGAAGCTCAGTATTCGTCAGCAAATGAAGGAAGTCTAGAAGTGGAAATCCAAGGCGCTAAGATTGATCAACTTGAAACTAAATCTGATGGACTTCAATACTACCTCAATCGCATCTGGGTACCGGATCGCGATAACTTACGTGATCTCATTATGAATGAAGCCTACAAATCTCGATACTCTATTCATCCAGGTGCCGATAAGATGTACCATGACTTGCGTACGACCTATTGGTGGCCGGGCATGAAGAAGGATATCGCCACCTATGTCTTGAAATGCCTCACTTGTTTGAAAGTGAAGGCTGAACGTCAACGCCCTTCGGGTCTCTTAGAACAGCCTGAAATCCCTGTTTGGAAATGGGATAGCATTGCTATGGACTTTATTACCAAACTACCTCGAACAACTTCTGGTCACGATAGTATCTGGGTGATTGTTGATTGTTTGACCAAATCCGCCCACTTTCTTCCTATTCGTGAGGATTATAAAGTGGAGAAACTTGCTCGAATCTATACCGATGAGATTATATGCCGTCATGGCATACCTCTCGACCTAATCTCGGACCGTGATGGTCATTTTACCTCACGTCTTTGGCAAACCTTTCAATCCGCTATAGGTTCTCATTTGAATCTTAGCACGGCCTTTCACCCCCAAACGGATGGACAGACCGAGCGCACTATTCAAACCCTAGAGGATATGCTCCGCACTTGTGTCATCGACTTTGGTGGTAACTGGGATGTACATTTACCATTGATTGATTTCTCGTACAACAACAGCTATCATTCCAGTATTCATATGGCTCCTTTCGAAGCTTTGTATGGTCGCAAGTGCCGATCTCCTCTCAGCTGGCATGAGGTTGGTGACAAGCAGTTTACTGGCCCTGAAATCATTCAAGAGACAACGGATAAGATTCTTCAGATCCGTGATAACTTGATCAAGGCTATGAGCAGATAAAAGAGCTATGCTGATAAAAAGCGCAAGCCCCTGGAATTTGATGTTGGTGATCGAGTTCTTCTCAAGGTATCTCCCTGGAAGGGAGCGGTTCATTTTGGTAAGAAGGGAAAGCTCGCCCCTCACTATGTGGGTCCTTTCATGATACTCGAAAGGATTGGCAAGGTGGCGTACAGACTCGACCTGCCGCAAGAACTAAACAAAGTACATCCAGTGTTCCACGTGTCTAACCTACGTAAATGCTTAGCCGACGAGGAATTGCAAGTTCCCCTTGAAAACTTGCAAATAAATGAAGTTGTACATTTTGTGGAGAAACCGGTCGAAATCATGGATCAAGGTGTCAAGCGACTGAGGCGCAGCAAAATTCCCATAGTCAAGGTTCGATGGGAAGGAAAGCGCGGCGCCAAATTCACTTGGGAACTTAAAAGTGAGATGAAGACCAAGTATCTGCAGCTCTTCGAGTAGTCTTCTTCCTAGATTTCGGGGATGAAATTCCTAAAGGAGGGGAGACTGTAACTCCTGTGTCCCTAGACTTTTAGCTATTGTCAATTTTAGTCCCTAGACTATGTGATTCTTGATGCTTTTGATACTTTGAATCTAAATTCTATGAGGCATGATTCTTAATACTATGAGACTTGATCCTTAACTCTAGACACTTGATTCTTAATACTTGGAAACTATGATTCTTGATACTTGATTCTTGATACTTTGGTGCTTGACTCTTGAGACTCGTGCAACTTGAGACTTGGTTGAACGAGAGACTGGAGGCTTGTCACTGGCGAAAACTATGAAACTTGGAAACTAATGTGTTAATGATATAATCTAGTTATGTGGTACTATTACCCAATAATACGCAACGCAACGCTTAATCTAACTCGCAAAACGAAACAAAGATGGGATCACGGAAAGGATGGGATTGACCGAATGGCAATCCGATCGGATGACCATCCGATCGGAGGGCCATTTGATCGAAGTGCCATCCGATCCATGCCAGACCACCTAAACCTTCCTCTCTGACACTATAAATAGGCCTGTCACATCACTCTCACTGATGTGAAAGCCTCCTTCGACCAAGACGCACGCACTCCCACTTTTCTTCCATTTCTCAGCGATTTCGGTACGTTTTACACTAGATTCTTGTACATCTTCAATCTACATACTATTCTCTACGTGATTCTCCTTTAAAATCACACTTTTCACCATGAAATCTCTGAGATTTGAACTCTTGAGGGTGATGTCATCATGGCGGTTTGTACAAACTGTTGTGTGATGTCATTCTAGTCAAGATCTAGCTTAGATCTAAGGAATTTCATACGTTTTTACAATGAAACTTTGCTAAATCTAAACTGTTCAGCTAAAACTTATGGTTTTCTTCATCTTTTCTTAAGCTTTTACTTAGAAACGGTGGAATCCAGATCTAAAAGTACTGTAGACTTGATGATTAGTCTAGGAGTCGTTTTGGAAAAGGGTTGTTGCCGGAGGAGATAACTGAAGTACGGATTCCGACATAAGCACCTTCACAAACAGACGACCGATCAGACTGGGGTGATTCCCATCCGATCAGACCGGCTGAACATTGATGTGCCTACCATTGTCTCAAGACGTACCGTGTCGTCACCGTTAAACCAGAAACTTAGAAACTTTACAAATTGTATAATGGAACAAGTCATAATGATTGAATAGCAATCCGATCGGACTGCCATCCGATCGAAGTGGCATGTGCCCTAAAACCTTTCAACACTTAGAGTCTTTTTGAAACTTTGAAACTTTGGAGACCCCCATGATCGAATGGCAATCCGATCGATCTGTCGTCCGATCGGATGACCATCCGATCAGAGTGACTTAACTTAAACACTTAGTTAATTCTTGGAAAGTAATCTTTGGATCGAATGACCATTCGATCGAATGGCCATCCGTACGGATGACCATCCGATCGGATGGCGATCTGTCCCCTACACACATAAACCATCTCAATCGAATGGCAATCCGATCGGACTGTCGTCCGTCCGATCGAACGGCCATCCGATCAGATGACTGATCCGACACTTTGCGCAATCTCGTTATTCTGCTCGACACTTACCTATTGTAATCTAATCAGGCTAAACCTAAAGAGCTCCCTTTGATCCAATAACAGTTATACTGTTAAGCAATCACTGTGAGTATACTCGATCCCTTTTTGTTTTTAACGTTGGGATGCAACATGTATTCTATGAAACTTGAAACTTAATACTTTTGGAAATCTAAACTCTATCCTATGTGTATGTGAAACTTGTGATTGTTGATTCTTGATTCTTTATGCTATGTGAACGTTTAATCCAGAGTGTGTAGTTCCGCCTTAACAATAGTAGCGCTATAGGAGATGCACCTCCCCATTATTCTCGGGGGTATTGTTAGGAGGATTCTAGTTTTCCTTGAGTCTTGGGAAAACACCAAAGCATCGGGACACTTGGGCTATCACTTGGACTGTGAACACTAGCATGGCTGAAACTATTTTATCATTTACATGATGGATATGAGTCTTTTAATCTACTATGCTATATACTCAAACTTATATACTCGCCGTTACATTTTTGTACTGACTATATTTTAATACATGTTGCAGGCAGATAGGATGCTATGGAAACAAGTGAAACGAGCTAGGATTGATGCTTAGAAACTCTCCTAGTTTAATCTATCAAACTTAAATAATTTTGGTGATGTGTAATTGATGCTATGTTATGGTTGGTGGTTGATTCTAGACAATATTATCATGAAATGGATTTAATCTATATTGAAATATCTAGTGTTATGGAATCTCATAAGCAATCTGAACGCTTAGTGTCGCACCCTGATGTTTCCGCCATCGATTGGGGTGTGACACCATTAGTGGGACGAGGTCCCTGTGACTCATACAAATCGTGATTGAAGACACTCTTGTCCAGACAAGGAAGATGAAGTACTCATCTTGAAGGCGTCCCTCCAGTCGTTATTGTTACGAATTCTCTCTACTTCTATTCCATCTAACGTTGTGCCATTCTGCGAATAATGACAACGGACGTTGACACGTGAACTATCACGAAGGTCCCTCCTATGTTGAAGGTTATATAGACAATAGTGTCCTCTCTCTGACCGATCATCTGCTCTGAAAAATAGAATGCTAGGGTGACCATGTAAGACAATTTATTATTACGGGGGCCCACGTAATAACAACCTATAGTGCATGGGAATTCTGGTGGACTCTGCTGGCAAAGCTAGTAATCACTATCCATTCAAAATTATTAAGTTGTTCAAGTTTCTATCCAGTAGAACACTAACCGAGATGGTTACTATAACACCCAACAATACAATACAGGAAGACGATACGTATTCTTCGCACCGAACATTCGATCTACAACACGATTTGTTCGAGACTAGTCATCTAAACAAAAAAAACTTGTTAGCCAGTCATGGAGGATTTTTCCACAACATTCTAGAATTCTTGTACATGTGTTGGTTCCTTGGTGTCAATGACACCTTATCTTATTTACTGGAAATGAATACAATAAATTCCGTCGCTTGACATTTGTCTTATCCAAAGGGGTAGTATGGCATGAGCCATGCTACAACTCCCTCATTGCATTCTATTCGACATCTATGAAGATCTTAATGATCTTGTTGGTGCTCATGAAGCTCAAGCACTATTACTATATTCGTCACATGGACAAGTACGACAAAGGAATTTCTCTACTTCGGATGATCTGCATACTATAGGGAATGAGGCCACCGGTTGGTTTCCTTTCCTCAAAAAATTATTTCCTTTTCCATTTAGACATATGACCAGTACACGCAAGAGGCGTGACGCATTTTGGTTGCGGTTATCCACCTTATCATCTATTCAAACATGTATGAACAATACGATCCTGAGGATTCTATGACCGATTTCTCTCTTCATTCTTGGGCACATGATAGACTATATTTATCCAAAATATATGTCTAGATTCTTTTAATGTTGTATATTAAAAGATCATGGCGCCAGGAGGAAGGTCTACACCCAAAAAGGGGTTAACTAATCAACATCTCACTGCTTAAGTCAAACTAAAGTTCTTATGGAACAACGCGAGGGTGCAAAAATTGCACAACATAAGGTTAATCGATACGACACGAGTGATGGTACTGGTGGTACTGGTAGTTCAAGTGGATCAAATCCCGATGGATCGGGAACGAGTAGCAATGCCACACCGGAAAATGCGATCACACAAAGCCTTAATTTTAAGACTTTTCCGGACTGTAAGCCACAAGACCTCGTTAATACGAGAGGTGCGATAGGTTCTATCCGCTAAATAAAGACAATGAAGTCGGTTAGTCATACTAGTAAACGTATTCCTTAGTAAACAATTAGATACACAGAGAGTCTCCTGCTGAATGCAGCCTTAACTTGGTGGAATCTCTAAGTACAAACGTTAAGGAGTGATACTGTGAAGAGGTTGGCGTGGGAAGAACTCAAGGATCTTAAGCGAGAAGAGTGTTGCTCGTTGATTGAAATTCAAAGGTTGGAAACAAATTCTAGAACTCGATCATGACTAAGAGCCAATGTTGTTGGTTACAC
Organism: Helianthus tuberosus; assembly: GCA_030545235.1. Taxonomy (NCBI): domain Eukaryota; kingdom Viridiplantae; phylum Streptophyta; class Magnoliopsida; order Asterales; family Asteraceae; genus Helianthus; species Helianthus tuberosus. Next base: position 77,618,218 of record CM060417.1, on the reverse strand, counting down.
TCGAGGCTTTCACGATCTCTCAAGGGTTGTTCCATATTGTGTAACACCCGAATTCAAATGCATTGAGCATTACATTTGGGATTTTGCCCCTGAGATCCGAGGAATGACCGCATCATCCCACCCTACCTCGATCACTCAAACAGTAGTTACCCAACACGTTTCTTATCTACCAACATTTCATATTCATGTTATTTGATACCGTTGCCGATTTTAGCTTCATCTCAAACATTTCACATGCATGAGTTTCATAGCTAGAGACAGGATTGTCCTAGCTACAATTGAGGATCGGGTTATCCTACATCTAAACATAGGAATTGGGTTATCCTACATCTAAACATAGGGTTGGGTTATCCTACATCTAAACATAGGGATTGGGTTGTCCTACATCTAACCATAGGGTTCCTAAAACTTTACAGTGAAGTTCTCGCCACATAGAATTCAAAATGTACTTGGCCTAGAGTCATGTAAATAAGGTGCCCAATATTCTATAGAATTGGCAACGGTAAATTAGTAGGGTCAGGGGAAGTTGATAGAGAATGTTCCCTGGGATTTGGCAAGCGGAAATTCAATATCAATTTCTCACTCGTTCAGTTGGGTAGTTTCGACACAGTGGTTGGCATGGATTGCTTATATGATAACCGAGCCGAAGTCGGTTGTCACAAGAAAATCATTCGCCTACCACTATCGAATGAAGAGACACTTGTTATTCATGGAGAGAAGCGCGACACCCCATTGTGGATCATCAATTACAAGAAGGCACATAAGTGCTTACGGAAAGGTTGTATTGCCTTTCTAGCACATGTTGTCGACAAGAAGGCCGTTGGGCCACAGTTGACAGATATTCCTGTGGTAAAAGAATTTCCTGAAGTCTTTCCTGAAGACTTGCCGGGACTACTACCATATCGACAAGTCGAGTTTCACATCGACTCGGTGCCGGGAGCTGCACCCATAGCCAAATCTCCATATCAATTAGCACCTTCTAAAATGCAAGAGTTATCCACACAACTTCAAGATTTGTTGGATAAAGTATTCACTAGACCAGGCTACTCACCTTGGGGAGCTCTAGTCCTATTTGTGAAGAAGAAGGACGGAACATTCAGAATGTGCATAGATTACTGGGAGTTGAATAAACTCACCATCAAGAATCGGTATCCACTACCGAGGATCGATGACTTATTCGATCAATTGCAAAGTTCTAGCTTCTACTCCAAGATAGACTTATGATCTGAGTATCACTAGTTACAAATTCAAGTGGAAAGCACAGTGAAAACAGCTTTTCGGACTCATTACGGTAATTACGACTTTCTCTTTATGCCCTTTTGGTCTAACGAACGCACCAGTGGTCTTCATGGATTTGATGAATCGCGTGTGCAAGCCATATCTCGACAAATTCGTCATAGTGTTCATTGATGACATATTAATATACCCACAATCGGCAGATGAGCACGAACAACATTTGAGGACCATTTTAGAGCTACTAAAGAAGGAGAAACTATAGGCAAAATTTTCCAAGTGTGAATCTTGGATTCGCAAGGTACAATTTCTCGGGCATGTAGTGAATGAGAAGGACATTCAAGTAGACCTATCCAAGATTGATGCAATTAAGAATTGGGAAGCGCCTAAGTCTCCAACTGAAGTCCGACAATTTTTGGGATTAGTATGATATTAACGAAGAATTATTGAGAATTTTTCTAAGATTGCTCAACCACTAACCTCCCTCACACAAAAAGACAATAAATTCGCCCCAAATCGAAAAACAAGAAGAATCATTTTATACAACTCACATCTTACAGATACATTTTATACAACTCACATCTTACAGATACATTTTATACAACTCACATTTTACAGATACATCTTATACAACTAAACTGCATGAACTCGCCAACTTTTGTTGATGTTTTCAACTTTACATGTATTTCAGGTAATTAGTGGACCATGCAGATATTTCAGTTCAAGAAAGCAAGTATCAAGACTCCATGCCAACTTTTGAAGAGTTTACCCGTTATATACCGCCTCCTTGCGGTGATATAGTGGTCAAAGCCTTGACATTTTAAGACTTACATTTTGATGTATGAAACAATGACAACTTATTTTCATTTGATGGTTTGTAACCAATACATTTAACTTATGTTGCGTTCTTTTGAAACAATTATGGCAATGGCATAGGAGTATGTTTTATTCATTTAGTATGTTCACTTATATTGTTATGCAATGAGAACCGATCAGATCACACCTCGCGCTTCCGCTATGAGCGGGTGTGACAGTTATTGTAGGAAAATTCTATTAATGGTAAATGATCGTCCCAATTTCCTCCAAAAATCAATTACACGGGCTCTAAGCATATCTTCCATCGTGTGAATTGTCCTTTCACTTTGTCTGTCCGTTTGTGGATGATAAGTTGTGCTTAGATTTAACCTAGTTCCCATTGCTTTTTGGAAACTAGTCAAAATATAAGAAGTAAAACGGCTATCTCTATCAGATACAATAGATAAAGGAATTCAATGTAATGAAACTATTTCATTTACATATAACTTGGCTAATTGTTCCATACTGAAAGTTTTCTTCATTGGTAAGAAAAGAGCAGATTTGGTCAATCTATCTACAATCACCCAGATTGTATCATTACCTTTTCGTGTCTTGAGTAATTTAGTAACAAAGTCCATTGTTATTAATTCATATTTCCATATTGGCATTTCTAATTGCTGTAATAATGTTGAAGGTTTTTGATGCTCAGCTTTAACCTGTGAACAGGTTAGACATTTAGCAACATAGTTTGCTATATCCTTTTTCTTTCCTATCCACCAGAAATCCTTTCTTAATTCTTGATACATCTTATCACTTCCGGGATGTATCGTATACTTAGACTTACGGGCTTCTTCTAAAATTCTGTTTAGGTATCCAAATCCTCTTCTTATGGAATCTTCAAATTCCATATATTCCTTGTTCTAATTCTTTAATCATACCTTTTAAATCTTCAGCATTGTCCTTGATTGCTGTTTTCTGTACCTCTCTAATTTGCTCATTTAAATCTACTTGTAGATTTAACCTGAGAGAGAGTACTCGTTTTGGCTTTTCATGATACTTTCAACTTAAAGTATCAGCTACTACATTAGCTTTTCCCGCATAATACTGGATATCACAATCATAATCACTAAGAATTTCCATCCATCGTCTCTGTCACATATTTAATTCCTTTTGCCCAAAAATATATCTTAAACTCTTAGGATCTGTGAAGACAACAAACTTATTACCATAAAGATAGTGTCTCAAAATCTTAAGGGCAAAAACTATGGCTCCTAATTCTAGATCATGTGTTGTGTAATTCTCTTCATGTTTCTTAAGCTGTCTAGAGGCATAAGCTATAACCTTTTGATGTTGCATTAACACACATCTATATCCTAACTTAGACGCATCACAATAGACTATAAAGTCCTCAGTTCCTTCTAGTAATGCGAGTATGGATGCGTTGTTTAACTTTTGTTTAAGAATTCTAAAGGCTTCTTCCTGTTTTGGTCCCTATTCAAACTTAACTGACTTACAGGTCTGTTTGGTTAATGGAATGGCTATCCTAGAGAAATCCTGGATAAACCGTCTATAATATTCTGCCAGTCCAAGAAAACTTCTTACTTTTGTTGGTGATTCAGGGACTTTCCAATTAGTAACCGCCTCGATCTTTGTGGGATCCACATGAATTCTTTCATGATTAACCAGATGTCCAAGGAATTGCACTTCTTGTAACCAAAATTCACATTTTGAGAATTTAGCATAAAGCTTCTCTTTTCTCAACAATGTCAGAAGCGTATAAAGATGTTCTGCATGATCCTCTTTACTCTTAGAGTAAATTAGAATATCATCTATAAAGACAATTATGAATTTATCCAGGTATGGTTTACATATCTTGTTCATTATGTCCACAAATGTGGTTGGGGCATTGGTTAGACCAAATGGCAAGACAGTAAATTCATAATGACTGTACCTTGTTCTGAAAGCAGTTTTAGGAATGTCCTCTTCCTGCACTTTCAGTTGATGATAACCTAAACGTAAATCGATCTTAGAAAAGAATCGAGCTCCTTGAAGTTGATCGAACAGATCATCGATTCTCGGTAGTGGGTACCGATTTTTAATCGTATGTAACTCCTCGTAAAAACGCGACCAATATAATGAAGACACGTGTCATGGACTTTAAACGTGTAAGGGTTTGATCTGGGGGACTGAAATTGTCAAACAATGTAAATATGTAAGCAAGTTTCCTAGTTCAAGTGCTCATTCACAAAAATTATTCAAACTCACTCTCTGGAGCTAGTTCAAGTGCTCATTCACAAAAATTATTCAAACTCACTATCTGGAGCTCTCTGGACTTCAAGCAAGTTTCCCTCAGCTCCTAATTCGTGCTAAGAGCCTTTGTAAGCATTCTTAGCCTCTATAGTTCAATATTTATTAGTCTAATGACCGAAAGTCAAAGATGTCGTAATTAAGCTTTGACTTAGTGATTAATCACTAATGGTCCAGCCATTATTCGATTTGAAAGTCGCTATGAGTTGGTATTTATGTGGGTAATAATTCCTTAAAAGGGCACCCCCTGATTATCACTCTAACTTGGTCAATTGTCGGGTCAAACTTAATATTAAAAAGTCAACAGAAAGCTATTTTTGCAAATAAACTCATAACTGATAATGTAGAAGTTATGGAACATGTTTTAACACTAAAATAACTTAGTAAATAATGTAAGAACATGTCTAAGCATGTTCAACCCGACAATTCCGAGTTTAGGCTCGGTTCGGAACCGAAAGTCGCAACAAAAGACTTTTGCTTTGACTTTCAGTTCTGACCCGATTTAGCGTGTTTTTTATTTACCTTAAGGTTTCTTTCAGGACCATATTATAAGTTCGTAAAACCCTCTGAGGTTATACTACATGGTTCCTTGTTTATCCGATTCATATGCATGTTTCCGTTAATTACTTAAATGTTGACCATTATGCATTTTTGACATTAAAACAAGATTTTTGAAAATGTGAGAGGACAAAAACCTTTATTACTGATTTATAAACTTGTCCTAAAAATTTGACATCATTTTGAGGTCTAAATTAGGAATTATGCTCGATATCGCAATTTGAAAACCTTTTTACTAATTAAACGACATTTTTAGCATAAAGCATATCTAAACCCAAATTTTGACACCAAGATTTTTACCCACTGATGTAATATAATATTTTAGGATTTTTGAAGATTTTTATTAATTTTTAAACTGATCATAACATGGGGTTCTAGCTTTGATTCGGTAATTGACGGTTATGCCCTTTTGCTAATAAAATGAGTTTTACATAACATTTTGATACCAAACTTTTTGCTACTGATTTCATATGATAAATAAAATGTTTTAAGCCTTCTGGACTGATAAAAATCTCAGTTTTCCTTATATAACCTGAAAATCGCTTAAAACCGACTTTTTACGCGTTTTAAACGCATAGTATGGATTAAAACTATTTTTGACATATAAGACTTAATACCTAGTGATGTTTTAAGTAAATTTTTATAATTTAACAGTAAGTAAAAGTTTTGAACTCAGATTTCCAAATTTGACCTTTAAAGCTTATGTGAAATGACCAAAATGCCCCTACGGCACATAGTTTGGTTATAAATGATAAATTTCACATATATGCAATACCTTACTAATATGACTTGCAAAAATAAATATTTTTACTGATCGTTTTAGACCAGAACCTCATATTAATATTTAATCTCTTTTATAACCTTTAAAATGACCAAAATACCCAAACGGGGCTTAAATTGATTTTAAATCCGTCTTCGGTATAATGGAAGGTATCCTACTGATATCACAACATATTTAAGACATATTAACTTGTGAAACCTGTATATGACTCATTTGGTTACCCGTTATGCATTTTTCGCGTTCGGTACGGTTTATGTGACTAGTTTGCATAAGTTGACCGAAACGGGTTAAACCTTATCATTTTCACTTCAAAATCCAGAATGTGTTTAGTTACCCATATTATACAAGTCTTCATACTTGTCGGGTCTAAATCACATTCTAATCCGGTCCTCGCTTAATCTTGCGTTTTGAACCGTAAACCTTTCTTTAAAACTAACCGGTCTAAGTTCAAACTTAAGTAAGACCCGTTAGGAATCTAATATGTTATTAAAACCTTCGTTCCAGATTTAGGAGCGCAGTAAAAGATATTTGCACTTGCCGATTGTATACGGCTAGGATAAATTTGTATAATTTGCTCAGGTAAATACTTTTAACTTATTTTTCCCTTATACGGGCTTGGGGTACGGTATATAAAATACCGCTTGGTCGGGTATTGAATTTTTAATCAAATGAAGGTTAAATCATTGAGATAACCCGTTTAATCTGTTTTGTTTGTTTTAAGCCTTGGGGGGGTTAATGACCATGTCCTGGATATCCTCGGCTCATTCATTGAAATGGCCACGACTTAAGCACGGGGTGTAGGCATACACCTGCCGGTGCGTATGTAAAATAATATGCCCGCTTGTTCGAGAATAACTCGCCATGGGTTTATTTATGTGGTGTGTCTATTAATCTTTAACCCGGTGTTCAACCCGGGCTACTGAACGTATAACAAACATATAATTCTTTTAAAAGATTATTTTTAAATAATTATCCCAAGTTATAGAAGATTATTCGTGCCTTGTGCATTTAAATCAATTTTCTTAAAACATTTTCAAAAAGAGTCAGTTAATTGTATTTACCAGTGTAAACTGACGTATTTTCCAAAAAGTTAAGTGCAGGTACTAGGAGAAATAGGCTGGCTACTCCTGAGTGAATAAATAAAGAGCCTTGCAAGCTTTGTCACTTAAAAATCTGTTGAACAATATTTCCTTTGTTTTGATCCGCCTGTGGATCCTTTTACATTCTGTTTGTAATACTTATGTCACATTCATTCGGTTTGTAATATTATTACTTTTAGACTTCCGCTGTGCATTGAACTGTGATAAATTGACTACGATGATATCAACTACGTCACGATACTCCCCACCGGGCCCACCGGTAATACATGGAAATATCGGGGTGTGACAGGTTGGTATCAGAGCCAACATTGAGTGAATTAAACACTAGCCTTTTGTGTTTAATCTCAATAACACAGTTGCACATTCCTTAACTTCCGAGTCTAGGCAAAGGACTTAGGACTAATCCTAATCTTTTATTTTGTCCTTTATTATTTTCCTTGTTGTTTCCTTTGTATGTTTTGACATGAACAGAAGATGCCACCGCGTATTAGAGGTAGAGGAAGAGGCGGTAAGGCCCCAATCTTCACCAGCCATGACCATGAAGCCGAGCCATCTCACCGGCGAACTCCTTCAGTGACGATGAGCACGAGTCCCCAAGAAGACTGGAGGATATACTAAGATCCTGCGAGGCGTTCTGTCTGGCTCAACTCCTCACCTTCGTACCATGATTCTTTCGGGCTCCATCAAGGCAATGAGTCTGAACATTCTCGCCACTCCTACTTGCTGTTGCAGCGGTCGGGTTCACACCGTGCCTTTGAAGACCCGACCCCGTACTTTCAGAGCCGGTTCAATCCGGCAAATCAGGTGCAAGAACCAATGGTTTTTAACCCATTGGAACCAGAAGATCATTTCTCCGGTAACCAAGCTATGGATATGGATGATGACCCCGATCCGGAGATGCCATCGAGTGGGACACCGACGCATCCCATCGAGATTTCTGACGGATCGTCCTTTCACGGTTCGCCATATCGAGGCCCAGACAGCTATGAAGCAAGGTTTGCCTCGCACCCTTGGGAGTTCACTGCCCCTTTCCAGCAGCAGCAGCAGCAGCAGGATCCCTCTGAGGATTCTCGTTTTCAGGCGGTCACTCCACCGCCACCACCGCCGCCAGAGCAGCAGCCGCCTCCGGAGCCATCGAGGCGGAGAAGATCAGGAGCACGGATGTCCCTGCGATGGGGGTTCCGTTTCAGCACCCCTCAACCCTCCAGTGGCAGTCACTTTCCGCCACTGTATGAAGACCCGTAGATGGGAGGGCCTTCAAACCCTGTTTCCGAGGTGGACTCTGCGCCAGTCGCACCACCATCACCACCACATATGGGTTTTAATAACCCAATACCTTCTTACACTGGTGCAGCAGCATATAACCCTTTTGAGCAGCCAGGCCATTCTGGCTACAATTACTACAATGCCCCCGATGTTGACCTATACCGTCACACCCCCAAAATACCACATGCGGAATCACCGCGGGACGTGTGACGTACGAGGATCCAAGCCACCAATCACATTGAACCATTAATAATAATTTAAGTAAAAGCATTCGATTCATTTCATAATAAGAATCCAAGTCAAAGTTAAAACCAAAGTAAACATTTAGCGGAAGCATACAATACATTGTTAAACAACTGTTTCAAAATAAGTGTTCAAAACCAATGTATCAAATATCCAAGAGTCTCGATCCATGACCACTCCAGCACTCCCAGATAGCAAGTCCATAATCAGAAATCTAACGACCAGCAAGCATGCAGACAAGTGTGTCAGACGACGCTGGTGAGTTCAAAGTTTGTTATCGTGTTTAGTTTCCAGTTATCAGTTTAAAACGTTTCACAGATTCATTGTTGTTAATCACACGCTTACCGCCGATGGCTCCAGATTATTTGCCCTAAACCCCATTGCCTCTATCAAAGAAATTGTCAAGATGGGGGTCACTAGTTCACTCCCGACATCCTCGGTGCGGTGTGAGGGTGCCAAACCTAAGTAGCGCTACTAACTAGTACCCCGTTGCCCTACAAGCAACGATCGGTAGGAGGGACTTGAATGATAGATACAGATGTGCATTAACCAACATCCCAGGTTTAACATTCCAGTCAAACCCATTACCTAACATTCCCTTCCCGGAACGTTTACCAGATGTCCCAACCCGGGACGCATGCTTGGAAAAAGAGCAGTGAACTCACCTTGGTTTGCTCGGTAAGATTAACTACTTGTTCACACTCAAACAGTCACAGCCTTTGGTATTCACGTATGCAATGTCAGTTTACATTCATCATGTTCACATATAATTGACAGTATGCGTTTCACACAGTGATTCCCAAATGACACATAGTAGTTACATACTCATTCAAATCCACATTTCACGTGTATGCTCCATAATAATACTTAACAGTTAAGTGTACCAGGTGTATGAACCAAATCATGTCACTTGATCATAATCAAACATCATTAATAGTAGATACCATAACATAATCATTCACTATTATACATGCAGTTTATACAACCATCAAAACCTACTGTCCATGCAAACTTTCCCCGGCGAAATACCCCATGCGACGAAACACTAAGGGTTTCGCCGAGTTATCATGTGACGAAAGTCCACTAGGTTTCGTCAACCCACATGTGACGAAAGTGCACAAGGTTTCGTAGACACCAGGGGTGACGACACCCCTAGAGATTCGCCAAGGTCACCAAAGTAACTGCTAACATATTTCCACAAGGTTTACGGATCAAACATCAGTTTCTGCAAAGTTTTACATACCCTAGCCATTGTTTAATCATCAACTAACAATCCCATAACCTTACAAGTCTTAATTACATGGTTCTAATCCAACCAATGACATGTCATTCTCAACAACCAGATTATCAGTCTCATGGAAATCAACGTATTTAAATCATCATCAAGAAATTTATAGATCTACATGCTGTCAAGGACCAATCTTACACAATTATTTTAATATATGCAGTGATCTAATCGGTAATCATCCATTCAACATCGAACACACCACACATCAGATAATCCACTTCAAACCCTAGCTTCTAGCATGCACAGATTCGATTTACAAAACAACCGGTAACTATTCTATCACATAAAACCGGGAAATCGAATAGTGAAATGATAATAGCAACTAACCGATATGAAGGAAACGATAGGTTCGATCGATACGGAGAGTCTTAAGAACTCAGAATTGTCGCCGCACAAGAAAGGGTATTCTAGGGTTTCGCTGATTGTGAGTTTTCGTGATGTTATGTTGGTAGGGTGAATATAACTGATGGGTGAATATAACTGACTCACACTTAGGCCTCTCTGGGCCTCAAGCCCATCCCGGCGAAACACTCTACTCGACGAAACATGAGTTTCGTCGAGATCCCACACAGCCAAACCCCACTTTCATCACAGGAGGGTCACATTAGATTCATTGATGACTTAACATTAACATTTAACATTTAACCTTAACCTTAAACCCTTAAACATTTTACATTAAACCTTAACCCACCAATATAACCATCCTATCAACATTCAATCAAAACAGTGTAATGATACAATGTCACAACTTATAAAACAGGATTCTAAAACAAGCGACACATAAAGGAAAGGTCTTGAGATTTCGGGTTGTCACATCATCCCCAACTTGAAAGAAATTTCTTCCCGAAATTTGATAAGCAATCCAAAACGGTACGGTGTTAGATCAGGATAACTGCGCGTTCTCCGCTGGTGCCATATCATCCCCAACTTGATTGGGAATTTCATCCCGAAATTCACCAGTTGTGCCAGACTTAGGTTTGACAGACTTGGACTTGTCATTTGGGAATAAATGTAGGTACTTAGCTTCATTTGATTCTCGCGCTCCCACGTGAACTCCGGTCCACGTCTTGAGTTCCAACGAACTCTCACGATCGGAATACGGCTGTGCTTACGAACATTGACTTCCCGGTCCATAATTTCAAGTGGTTCTTCTATAAACTGCAACTTATCATCAATTCTCAGTTCCTAAAATGGTACTACAAGTGTTTCATCTGATAAACACTTCTTCTGCTAAGAAACATGGAACACGTCATGAACGTTACCCAACTCAGTAGGTAACTCGAGCTTATATGCCACTTTGCCAGTTCGCTCCAGAATCTTGAATGGCCCAACATAACGATGGTTAAGCTTGTCTTGTTTCCCAAAACGCACCACACCCTTCCAGGGTGAGACCTTCAACATAACACGATCGTTAACTTCGAATTCCAAAGGTTTTCTACGCTTATCGGCGTAGCTTTTCTGACGATCACGCGCTGCTGCCATCCGATTCCTGATCTGAACAATCTTTTCTGAAGTTTCCAACACAAGTTCAGGGCCTGTAACCTGGCTGTCACCCATCTCAGCCCAACAGAGAGGTGAACGACACTTTCGTCCGTACAATGCTTCGAATGGAGCTGTCTGAATGCTGGTATGGTAACTGTTGTTGTAAGAGAACTCTATCAGCGGCAAGTGTTTCTCCAAACCCTTCCCAAAATCAATCACGCATGCTCGTAACATATCTTCAAGTGTCTGGATGGTTCGCTCACTTTGAACATCCGTCTGCGGGTGATAAGCAATGCCCATATCGAGACGCGAGCCAAATGATTTGTGCATCGACTACCACAAATCTGAAATGAAGCGCGGGTCACGGTCAGAAATAATAGATGTCGGCACCCCGTGCCTAGAAACCACCTCTTTAAGATAGACAGCAGCTAGTTGTGAGAACTTATCCGTTTCCTTGATCACTAGAAAGTGCGCTGACTTCGTGAGGCGATCAACAATCACCCAAATTATGTCATTCCCGTTTTGAGTTCTCGGTATTCCAGTGACAAAATCCATTGCGATTTGCTCCCATTTCCACATGGGTATTTTTGGTTGTTGCAGCAAACCAGACGGCTTCTGGTATTCCACTTTAACTTTCGAGCAGGTTAAACATTTACTCACATAAGTCGCGATGTGAGCTTTCATCTTCGGCCACAAATACATAACTTTGAGGTCCTGATACATCTTATCCAAACCTGGGTGAACAGAGTATCAAGACTTGTGCGCTTCGTCCATCACAAGTTCTCTAAGGTTACCAAACAACGGAATCCATATCCGCTCCATAAAATAGTAAATGCCATCGGATCTCTTCTCGAGTCATTTTTCCATACCCCTTAAATACTCAGCTTCATAGTTTTCTTCCTTTAACACTTCAGCCTGAGCCGAACGGATCTAATCAAGTAGGTTAGAATGAATGGTGAGCTGCAAGGTGCGAACACGTTTGGGTTTCGATTCCTTTCGACTGAGAGCATCGGCTACAACGTTAGCCTTACCCGGATGGTACTTGATTGCACAGTCGTAGTCATTTAGGAGTTCTACCCAGCGACGCTGTCGCATATTCAAATCCTTCTGGTCGAAAATATGCTGAAGGCTCATGTGGTCGGTATAAATAGTGCATTTAGTACCGTACAGGTAATGCTTTCAGATTTTGAGTGCAAAAACCACAGCTCCTAACTTTAAGTCATGTGTCATATAATTCCTCTCATGAACCTTCAGTTGTCGAGAAACATAAGCAATCACATTGTTGCGTTGCATCAGCACGCAACCAATACCCTGAATGGAAGCATCACAATATACCACAAAATCTTCTGTTCATTCAGGTAGAGACAAAATCGGCGCACTACAGAGTTTCTGTTTCAGCAACTGGAAAGCATCCTCTCGCTTCGTTCCCCAGGAATACACGACACCTTTCTGTGTCAACGAGGTGAGAGGTTGAGCGATCTTCGAGAAATCCTTGATAAATCTTCGATAATACCCAGCGAGACAAAGAAATTGTCGCACCTCCGAAGGATTCTTTGGTGCCGCCCAACTCTTGATAGCATCAACCTTAGCAGGGTCCACGTGTATCCCTGATTCATTCACTATGTGGCCAAGGAAGTGTACCTCTCGAATCCAGAAGTCACACTTGGAAAATTTCGCGTAGAGTTGCTCCTCCCTCAGGAGCTCCAAAATAAGAGGTAAGTGCCGCTCGTGATCTTCCTTGCTCTTCGAGTAGCTCAAAATGTCGTCGATGAATACTATAACAAAATCATCGAGATACGGTTTGCATACACGGTTCATGAGGTCCATGAAGACCGCTGGCGCGTTCGTCAATCCAAACGGCATAACTAAAAACTCATAGTGCCCATAACGCGTTCGAAAAGCCGTTTTAGGAACATCCTCCTCTCGGACTCTCATCTGGTAATAGCCTGATCTTAAGTCGATCTTCGAATAAAAACTTGACCCTTGCAACTAGTCAAACAAGTCGTCGATGCGTGGCAATGGGTAGCGGTTCTTAATAGTCACTTTTTTGAGCTCCCGATAATCAATACACATACGAAAAGACCCGTCTTTCTTCTTTACAAACAAAACTGGGGCTCCCCAAGGCGAAGAACTGGGTCGAATAAATCCCCTATCCAGTAACTCTTGCAGTTGATTAGACAACTCCTGCAATTCTCTTGGTGCTAAACGGTAAGGAGCATGAGCTATCGGGGCTGCTCCTGGTGCAAGGTCAATCTGAAATTCCACTTCACGATGAGGAGGTAAACCAGGTAGTTCCTCAGGAAATACATCGGCAAATTCACGTACAACTGGCAGATCCTCGATCTTTCTCTCTTCAGGCTGAGGATCAATGACAAGTGCCAGAATAGCAGGATACCCCTTTTGTAGACACTTCTGCGCTTGCATAGCTGAGATGATACTAACCATCGCACCACTGCGATGCCCTTGAACTGATAAAGATTCTCCACTGGGGAGAGGAATACATACAATCTTCTCTATGCATAGGATCTTAGCTTGATGTTTAGACAACCAATCCATACTAACCACTACATCAAAACTACCGAGGGTAACAGGAAGGAGATCAATATCAAACACTTGACCCACAAGATTTAGTTTACACCCAAATAGGACATGTGAAGCTTCAATCGTTTTGCCATCGGCTAATTCTACTACATGCTTAACCTCTAAAGGTGTTGGAGTTAACCCTAAGTGCTGACTAAACTCTAGGGACACATAACTCCAATCGGCACCGGAATCAAACAATACAGAAGCAAAAAGGTTGTTCACATAAAACGTACCAGTCATGACATTGCCGTCGTTCCTAGCATCCCCTGCTCCAATAGTAAATACCCTTCCACGAGCTCCATTGCCCCCATTATTGCCGTTATTATTGTTCCCAGCATTGTTGTTGTTGTTCTGACGATTGTTGTTATCGTTGGCATTCTGGTTCAGCTGAGGGCAATCCCATTTAATATGACCCTCATCCTCACATTGGTAACACCCCCTTTTTAAGCCTTGATTCTGATGGGACTGTTGCCTTTGCTGCTGCTGATTCTGTTGCTGGTTTTGTTGTTGTTGCTTTGGGTACGGAGCTCTACAATCCTTTGCCATATGGCCTACCTTGTCACACCTGTGGCAGGCCCGAACACATGATCCATGATGATGATACCCACACTTATTTCACTTTGGCTTCCTACCAACATAGGAGCCTTTACCCTGATTGTCGCCCTGGCCTTGGTTACCTGAAGACAACTGACTGAAGCTACAGTTGTTGTTGTTGTTAGGCCTCTTCTGAGATTGAATTGCACTAGTTGCCTTGTCAGTATCATTCCATTTACGCTTGTTATCACTAGCAGGCGTAGTAGCTGTGGTTGCAGCAGAAGTAGTGGCAGAAACGCGCGGTGGTAACGAACCACTCTCCACCTCCTGATCGGTGATCTTGTGAGCCAAACGGACAATCTGAGGTAAGTTGTTAAGGTTAGCTGTAGTAACCAAACCCTTCACCCATGGAGCTAATCCCTTGATGAACAGTTCTATTCTTCGGTGCGGTGGTCGGGACAAGTTCGGGCACATGATTGCCAACTCATGGGACCGTTTCACGTATGCCTCAATCTCGGATCCCACCATCTTCAGATCATAATACTCATTCTCCAGTTCCTGAATCTCATCACGAGGGCAATACTCCTCCCTTATCAATTCCTTAAAATCGTCCCAAGTAGTGGCATTTGCCACCTCGATGCCCAACATCTGAACCTGGGCATTCCACCATGTCAGGGCACCATCCTCGAGTGTGCCCGTAGCATACTTCACTCTGTCCCCATCAGGACAGTTGCACATCGCAAACACCGATTCTGCCTTCTCAAACCATCGCAGGAGTCCTACAGCCCCTTCAGTCCCACTGAAGGTCTGTGGCTTACAATCCATGAACATCTTGAACGTACAAGCAGGTGGATTGTTTTGGTTTTGCACTTGCTGACCAGCTTGGTAGGCTGCCAAAGCCTCAGCCACACGTGTGTTGATTAAGTTTGTTAGCTCAGCTTGGGTCATCGCGATGTGACCAAGTCCATGACCTCGTCCGCTCATGATTCTATATAAGGAGAGGGAACAAATTTAAGAGTCGAGATGGGGTAAGAGTCAAGTATCACGTTGAATTATACAAACTACCAAGTTTACACACAATAGGGCAGAACCCTTCTCACACTCGTTAAGCCTCACTGGGACTCGCATGCACCTCACGTTAGTATTATGCGTGCACCCATAATAATAAGGCAATTTGCATGCTTATCTCAGTGCCTCTTAACTTACGCTAGAAGTTTCCCCCACATTCAAATAGCACCTGAAAGGCATTATAGGATTACGAATCATAAAAGTTGAAGAGTAGTGTCACACTATCAGGTCACCACCGTATCTAGTATATCGTTTCATGCAAGATGTGAGTCTGTGACTGCTAAACAAGTAATGCATAAAGTAAACAGAAGACGAACCTTGCAATCTGGAGCTGAGTGTCATGGTCGATTTTCGAAGTTGTTCGGTTATAGTCTGGTTTTATAAAAACGTTTTAAAACCTAGTTCACTATAACCAGTGGCTCTGATACCAAACTGTCACACCCCCAAAATACCACATGCGGAATCACCGCGGGACGTGTGACGTACCAGGATCCAAGCCACCAATTACATTGAACCATTAATAATAATTTAAATAAAAGCATTCGATTCATTTCATAATCAGAATCCAAGTCAAAGTTAAAACCAAAGTAAACATTCAGCGAAAGCATACAGTACATTGTTAAACAATTGTTTCAAAATAAGTGTTCAAAACCAATGTATCAAATATCCAAGAGTCTCGATCCATGATCACTCCAGCACTCCTAGATAGCAAGTCCATAGTCAGAAATCTAACGACCAGCAAGCATGCAGACAAGTGTGTCAGACGACGCTGGTGAGTTCAAAGTTTGTTATCGTGTTTAGTTTCCAGTTACCAGTTTAAAACGTTTCACAGATTCATTGTTATTAATCACACGCTTACCGCCGATGGCTCCAGATTATTTTCCCTAAACCCCATTGCCTCTATCAAAGCAATGGTCAAGATGGGGGTCACTAGTTCACTCCCGACCTCCTCGGTGCGGTGTAAGGGTGCCAAACCTAAGTAGCGCTACTAACTAGTACCCCGTTGCCCTACAAGCAATGATCGGTAGGAGGGACTTGAATGATAGATACAGACGTGCATTAACCAACATCCCAGGTTTAACATTCAAGTCAAACCCATTACCCGACATTCCCTTCCTGGAACGTTTACCAGATGTCCCAACCCGGGACGCATGCTTGGAAAAAAGAGCAGTGAACTCACCTTGGTTTGCTCGATAAGATTAACTACTTGTTCACACTCAAACAGTCACAGCCTATGGTATTCACGTATGCAATGTTAGTTTACATTCATCATGTTCACATATAATTGACAGTATGCGTTTCACACAGTGATTCCCGAATGACACATAGTAGTTACATACTCATTCAAATCCACATTTCACGTGTATGCTTCGTAATAATACTTAACAGTTAAGTGTACTAGGTGTATGAACCAAATCATGTCACTTGATCATAATCAAACATCATTAACAGTAGATACCATAACATAATCATTCACTATTATACATGCAGTTTATACAACCATCAAAACCTATTGTCCATGCAAACTTTCCCCGGAGAAATACCCCATGTGACGAAACACTAAGGGTTTCGTCGAGTTATCATGTGACGAAAGTCCACTAGGTTTCGTCAACCCACATGTGACGAAAGTCCACTAGGTTTCGTCGACACCAGGGGTGACGAAACCCCTAGAGATCCGCCAAGGTCACCAAAGTAACTGCTAACATATTTCCACAAGGTTTACGGATCAAACATCGGTTTCTGCCAAGTTTTACATACCCTAGCCATTGTTTAATCATCAACTAACAATCCCATAACCTTACAAGTCTTAATTACATGGTTCTAATCCAACCAATGACATGTCATTCTCAATAATCAGATTATCAGTCTCATAGAAATCAACGTATTTAAACCATCAATCGTCATAAAAGAAATTTATAGATCTACATGTTGTTCAAGGACCAATCTTACACAATTATTTTTAATATATGCAGTGATCTAATCGGTAATCATCCATTCAACATCGAACACACCACACATCAGATAATCCACTTCAAACCCTAGCTTCTAGCACGCACAGATTCGATTTACAAAACAACCAGTAACTATTCTATCACATAAAACCGGGAAATCGAATAGTGAAATAATAATAGCAACTAACCGAGATGAAGGAAACGATAGGTTCGATCGATATGGAGAGTCTTAAGAACTCAGAATTGTCGCCGCACAAGAAAGGGTATTCTAGGGTTTCGCTGATTGTGAGTTTTCGTGATGTGATGTGGGTGAATATAACTGACGGGTGAATATAACTGACTCACACTTGGGCCTCTCTAGGCCTCAAGCCCATCCTGGCGAAACACTCTGCTTGACGAAACATGAGTTTCGTCGAGATCCCACACGGCGAAACCCCACTTTCGTCACAGGAGGGTCACATTAGATTCATTGATGACTTAACATTAACATTTAACATTTAACCTTAACCTTAACCCACCAATATAACCATTCTATCAACATTCAATCAAAACAGTGTAATGATACAATGTCACAACTTATAAAACAGGATTCTAAAATAAGCGACACATAAAGGAAAGGTCTTGAGATTTCAGGTTGTCACACATACCTTGTAGCGGCAAACTACAATGCTCTTCATCCTGAGGGGCCCTACGGATCCCCCTATCAGACGGGATACCCAGCATATGGGTATCAATACCCACCACCTCCTCAACCCCCGCAGCAGCAGCAGCCACAGCCGCCACAGATCCAACCACCGCAGCAGCAGGAGATTCTTCAGAGGTTGAGCCAGATGGAGTGAGAGGTTCAAGAAGAGCGTAGAAGCCACCGAGGATTTCTTAAGGGTTTGGCAAATTTAATCAAAGGTAAGAACAGAAGGGATTAGTGAAATTCCTTATTTGTTTGTTATGTATTTCTTTAATTTCCAATTAAGTCCCTGTGTGGACATCTATTTATGTATCTAGTCCATGTAAGAACTTGTATTTTCAGTTTAGCCCCTGCGTGGGCAAGTTATTTCTGTTAAAGTCCCGTTTAGGGCAAATATGTACTCCTTTTTAATTTTAGTGGAATGTTTGAATTTTAAATTTCATTTCTGTCATTATATGCATGAATATAAAGTATAAAATAAATAAAACATCATTCCAATTTAATATCGATCTGCCTTTTATATTAAAAGAAAATCTTGAAGGCAAAACCTAGCCGTATGTCATTTTAAGACAGGGCCATGATGGTAGTTCCTTTTAAGATTTAAAATCCTTGTTAACATCTGAAAACATGTTAACACTCCTGGCAAATGTGATTCGATAAGACAAAAGACAGTTGTAGTCTACGATTCCTTTCCAATTCCTTTCTTATTTATTTAAACATCCATCTGTGATGTAGGGCATACGGGCCATATTCATTGTCATATAAGACAAAAGACAGTTGTAGTCTACGACTCTCTGTCAAGAAAAGGTGATGAACTATTATTCAATGCCTTAATGCCTTGATCCTATATGATCATGGCTCATAATTTAAATTGTCCCTGTGACTTGGCCTTTTGTGACATTATAATATATTAATAAATTATGACTGAGAATAATTATAATGAAAAATCCTGAATGAAAATACTTAATAAATTAACCAATATGGTTTATCAATACCATGGTTAATAAAATTATCAAGATGACAATTCTGTTATAGACTTCTGAATGAATCATTATCATTATTTTATGTAGCAATCAAGCTACATGGTAGAATCTGAAGAAATCAACAGTCGCCCTATAGAGAATCATGATACTACCAGAATCAACGTAACTGGTGCGGAACTTCAAGCATTAATTGGCAATGTTGTTTCTAAAGCAATAGACATGCAATTTAGAGAGTCTAGTGGTACACACTCTAAGACTCACTTTGTGGGTCACGGTAAGCCACCTTCTAAATCTCATGAGTCGAAGAAGGATGATGCCCAACACTCATCAAATCAGCACAGTATCCCATCTAAGAAGATTGTATTCGATCAAGAGCCACGTACAAAGACCTGTTCATATAAGTATTTCGTCTCCTGCAAGCCCAGGGATTTCACTGGGGAAAAGGAGCCATTGATTGCATGACGTGGCTAGATGAGATGGATACGGTGGTTGATATTAGTGGATATGCTGAGAAAGATATTGTGAAGTATGTTTCACAGTCGTTCAAGGGAGAAGCCCTAGCTTGGTGGAGGTCCTTAATCCAAGCTACTGGAAAGATTCCGTTATACAACTTAACATGGGCTCAGTTTGTTGCTTTGATCAAAGAGAATTTATGTCCTCAACATGAAGTTAAGAAGATCAAGACTGACTTTCTGACATTGGTTATGAAGAACTTAGACTGTCAGGCATATCTCACAAGTTTTAACACCATGTCTTGATTGGTTCCCAACTTGGTGACACTGGAACTAAAACGTATAGCCTGTTTCATTGGGGGTTTTTAGCCCCGGAGATTAAAGCTAGTGTGAAAGCATCAAGACCTACTACCTTTAGGTCAGTAGCTGATTTGTCATTATCTCTTACCCTTGATGCGGTCAGGCAGAGATCGCTTAGGAATTCTGATGCGGGGAAGAGGAAACGTGAGGATGATAACTCACACCATTCGGATAAGAAGCATAAGGGGAACTATGATCACAAGAAGAGTTCAGGGTTCAAGAAGGATGACCAACAGTCGGGTGAGAAGCCCAAATGCAAGACCTGCAAGAAGCGCCATCTGGGAAAGTGCAGGTATGAATCAAAATCCCAATCTCAGCCTAGGGCTTGTGGAATCTGTAAATCTAGTGAGCATAAGACGTTGGATTATAAGAAGATAAAGGATGCGACTTGTTACAACTGTAACGAGAAGGGGCATATCAAGTCTAACTGCCCAAAGTATGCCAAGAAACCTGAAGAAGGTAAGAAGACCAATGCTAGGGTCTTTCAAATGAATGCTCAAGAAGCAATCCAGAATGACAACGTGATAACAGGTACCTTTCTTATCAATGATGTTTATGCAAGGGTATTGTTTGATTTGGGTGCAGATAAGTCATTTGTGGATGATAAATTTTGTAAGTTATTAAATCTGCCTGTTAAAACCCTAAGCATAAAATATGTAGTAGAACTGGCTGATGGTACCATAGAAACTGCTTCAACTGTGTTAGATGGATGTTTTATATCCATTAGGAACCACTCTTTTCCATTATCTTTGCTTCCTTTGAAACTAGCTGGTTTCGACATAGTGATAGGCATGGATTGGTTATCTCATAACCAAGCCCAAATTGTTTGTGACAAGAAACAAGTGGTTATCAAGACTCCGTATGGTGAACCAGTTACAATACAAGGAGATACTCAGCATGGGTTGCCTAAGCAAGTGTCTATGCTTAAGGCGTCAAGGTGTTTGAAGAAGGGTTGTGTCATTTACATGGCACAAGTAATTATTGATGAACCAAAGCCCAAGATTGAATACATCCCTGTTATCTCTGAATATCCAGACGTATTCCCTAAAGAACTACTTGGTTTACCACCAGATAGGCAAGTGGAGTTCAGAATTGACATTATTCCTGGAGCAGCACCTGTTGCAAGAGCACCTTATAAGTTAGCACCGACTGAGATGAAAGAATTGAGAACTCAACTAGATGATCTGTTGGCCAAAGGTTTTATTCGACCTAGCTCGTCTCCTTGGGGAGTACCGATTCTGTTTGTGAAAAAGAAAGATGGATCGATGCGTCTATGCATCGATTATCGAGAGCTAAACAAGGTTACAATCAAGAATAGATATCCATTGCCCAGGATCGATGACCTGTTCGATCAATTGCAAGGGACAAGTTACTTCTCCAAGATTGATTTAAGGTCATGCTACCATCAGCAGAAGGTCAAAGATGAAGATGTGCATAAGACTACATTCAGAACTCGTTATGGTCACTACGAGTTCTTGGTGATGCCTTTCGGGCTCACTAATGCACCAGTAGCGTTCATGGATCTCATGAATCGCGCTTGCAAGCCCTACTTGGACAAGTTTGTCATCGTCTTCATTGATGAGATTCTTATTTATTCAAAGAATCAGGCTGACCATGAAAAGCACCTTCGATGTATTCTTAAACTTCTTCAGCAAGAGAAGCTCTACGCCAAGTTTTCAAAATGTGAGTTTTGGCTTCGTGAAGTCCAATTTCTTGGACATGTGGTTAGCGAGCATGGTATCCAGGTGGATCCCGCTAAGATTGAAGCTATCATGAATTGGCAAGAACCATAGACGCCCATAGAGATTCGCAGCTTCTTGGGTCTGGCAGGATATTATAGGCGTTTTATTGAAAATTTCTCAAGGATTGAAGCACCCCTAACTTCATTAACTCACAAGAATATCAAGTTTGATTGGGGTCCTAAGCAACAAGAATCCTTTGATATTCTTAAACAGAAGTTAAGCAATGCTCATGTATTGACATTGCCTGAAGGAATTGAAGAATTTGTGGTTTATTATGATGCATCGCACACAGGTATGGGATGTGTGCTTATGTAGAAAGGCAAAGTTATTGCCTATGCTTCCCGACAATTAAAGGTGCATGAAAAGAATTACACCACCCACGACTTGGAATTGGGTGCCGTTGTATTTGCACTAAAACTTTGGAGGCATTACTTATATGGTACCAAGTGTGTGATCTATTCTGATCATAAGAGCCTTCAGCATCTGTTTAACCAAAAGGATTTGAACATGAGACAGCGTCGATGGATGGAGACACTGAATGATTATGATTGTGAAATCCGATACCATCCAGGCAAGGCAAATGTAGTCGCCGATGCTTTAAGCAGAAAGGAAAGGGTTAAGCCATTAGAATCAATGCCAAGAGCATTGAATTAAAGAACAGTTTGAATGAAAGGTTGTTAGCCGCTCAGAAGTAAGCTGTATTAGAAGCTAACTATCCAAAGGAAAGGTTGGGAGTAACTGCTGAGCAGTTAACATATGGCAAGGATGGGATCCTGAGATTGAATGGACGAATATGGGTTCCAATCTATGAAGGACTTCGGGACATGATTCTTCAAGAAGCCCATAGCTCCAGATACTCAGTTCATCCTGGAAGTGACAAGATGTACCAGGATTTAAAGGCAAATTACTGGTGGATAGGTTTGAAGAAATCTATAGCCACTTATGTGGCTAAATGTCTGAGGTGTGCTCAAGTTAAGGCAGAACACCAGAAGCCGTCAGGTTTGCTACAACAGCCTGAACTTCCCACCTGGAAGTGGGAAATGGTAACTATGAATTTTATCACTAACTTACCGAAAGCAAAGCGAGGAAATGACACTATTTGGGTTATAGTGGATAGACTGACTAAGTCAGCCCACTTCTTACCTATTAAGGAAACACACAGCTCAGATAAGTTAGCTCAGTTGTACGTGGACGAGATTGTATATCTTCACGGAATACCAGTATCTATTATCTCTGATAGGGATTCGAGATATACATCGCACTTTTGGAAAAGCTTTCAGTAATCATTAGGTACTCGATTAAATTTCAGCACTGGTATCATCCTCAGACGGATGGTCAGAGCGAACGTACGATACAAACACTTGAAGATATGCTACGAGCTTGCGTTATTGATTTAGGTGGAAGTTGGGATGATTATCTTCCATTAATCAAATTTTCGTACAATAATAGCTATCATTCGAGTATTCAAGTTGCACCTTTTGAAGCTTTGTATGGGAGAAAGTGCAGGACACCGGTTTGTTGGGCGGAAGTTGGAGATGTCCAGCTAACAGGACCTGATATAGTCCTGGAGATGACAGATAAGATTGTGCAGATACCTGATCATCTCAAAACTGCCAGGGATAGGCAGAAAAGCTACGCAGACAAAAGGCATAAACCTCTGAAATTCGAGGTAGATGACAAAGTGTTACTTAAGGTATCACCCTGGAAAGGAGTAATGCGTTTTGGCAAGAAAGGCAAGTTAAGCCCAAGATACATAGGACCATTCGAGATCATCGAATGTGTCGGAACAGTGGCTTACAAGTTAAACCTACCTAAAGAGCTCAGTGGAATTCATAATGTGTTCCACATCTGCAATCTGAAGAAGTGTCTAGCTGATGAATCACTAGTCATGCCACATACGGATGTGCATATAGATGAGAACTTGAAATTTGTTGAAAAACCTTTGTCGATCGAAGATCAACAGGTTAAGAAACTTCGAAAGAAGCACGTACCGATTGTGAAGGTTAAATGGGATGCCCTTAAAGGTCCCGAATACACTTGGGAGGTCAAATCCGCAATGAAACAGAAGTACCCTCATTTATTTCAGTAAATCTCGAGGTCGAGATTTCTTTTAAGGGGGTGAGGATGTAACACCGCGTAAAAACGCGACCAATATAATGAAGACATGTGTCATGGACTTTAAACGTGTAATGGTTTGATCTGGAGGGACTGAAATTGTCAAACAATGTAAATATGTAAGTGATAGGATCCAAAGTGTCAACAAGCCATTATGTGCCTCTGATTGACCTCACACGATGTTCGTACTCTTTAACGAATAAATTGTCGAACACTGGAAGTCGTTGTGCTTAAAATAAGGATCTTATGAAACATAGGGGTTAAAAGTGTCAACATGTTGAAAGTAACCTCTGAGTGACCTTTTGACGATCCCAAAAACATTGTAATGTTTATATATTTTGATCTCAAGAATGTCGGATATTAGTTTTGTGGAGTTTCGATGAAAACAAGACTTTTCGGGTGATCGTACAACTAACCGGGAGCTTAACTGAGTTAGTTAATGAATGACCCAAGGTCCTTAAAAGTTAACTATGGGGGTCCAAAAGGTAATAAATGAAAGTTATATAAAGATTTTATGGACCAGGGACTGAAATGGCAAAGTTTAAAAAGTTTTTCCCGGTTTACCAGGTTGTCGCGGGCCGCGTAAGCCAAGGCCTAGGCTTACGCGGGCCGCGTAAAACTGCCAGATGCAGAAAGATGTTGACAGCTACGAGTCCAGCCAGTTCCACCGCCTTAGAAAGCTGGTTTTCGAATTCATGGACTGAACCAATGGTATTTCATGCATAGGGGACACCTGGGATGATCAGGAAACATTTGTAGACTTGTGTGGAGTGATCTTATGAATTGTTTTTGGCTATATAAGCATTCTTGTTTGCTAGTTCAAGTGCTCATTCACAAAAATTATTCAAACTCACTCTCTGGAGCTCTCTGGACTTCAAGAAAGTTTCCCTCAGCTCCTAACTCGTGCTAAGAGACTTTGTAAGCATTCTTAGCCTCTCAAGTTCAAGATTTATTAGTCTAATGACCGAAAGTCAAAGCCGTCGTAATTAAGCTTTGACTTAGTGATTAATCACTAATGGTCCAGCCATTATTCGATTTGAAAGTGGCTATGAGTTGGTATTTATGTGGGTAATAAGTCCTTAAAAGGGCACCCCCTGATTATCACTCTAACTTGGTCAATTGTCGGGTCAAACTTAATATTAAAAAGTCAACATAAAGCTATTTTTGCAAATAAACTCATAACTGATAATGTAGAAGTTATGGAACCTGTTTTAACAATGAAATAACTTGGTAAATAATGTAAGAACATGTCTAAGCATGTTCAACCCGACAATTCCGAGTTTAGGCTCGGTTCGGAACCGAAAGTCGCAAAAGAAGACTTTTGCTTTGACTTTCAGTTCTGACCGGATTTAGCTTGTTTTAGATATACCTTAAGGTTTCTTTTAGGACCATATTATAAGTTAGTAAAACCCTCTGAGGTTATACTACAAGGTTCCTTGTTTATCCGATTCATTTGCATGTTTCCGTTAATTACTTAAATGTTGACCATTATGCCCTTTTGACATTAAAATGAGATTTTTGAAAATGTGAGAGGACAAAAACCTTTATTACTAATTTATAAACTTGTCCTAAAAATTTGACATCAGTTTGAGGTCTAAATTAGGAGTTATGCTCGATATCGTAATTTGAAAACTTTTTTTACTAATTAAACGGCATTTTTAGCATAAAGCATATCTAAACCCAAACTTTGACACCAATATTTTTACCCACTGATGTAATATAATATTTTGGGATTTTTGAAGATTTTTATTAATTTTTAAACTGATCATAACCTGGGGTTCTTGCTTTGATTCGGTAATTGACGGTTATGCCCTTTTTGCTAATAAAATGAGTTTTACATAACATTTTGATACCAAAATTTTTGCTACTGATTTC
Organism: Helianthus tuberosus; assembly: GCA_030545235.1. Taxonomy (NCBI): domain Eukaryota; kingdom Viridiplantae; phylum Streptophyta; class Magnoliopsida; order Asterales; family Asteraceae; genus Helianthus; species Helianthus tuberosus. The sequence goes on along the minus strand of CM060417.1, from coordinate 77,592,816 downwards.
ATATGATAAATAAAATGTTTTAAGCCTTTTGGACTGATAAAAATCTCAGCTTTCCATATATAACCTGAAAATCGCTTAAAACCGACTTTTTACGCGTTTTAAACGCATAGTATGGATTAAAACTATTTTTGACATATAAGACTTAATACCTACTGATGTTTTAAGTAAACTTATATACCTTAACAGTAAGTAAAAGTTTTGAACTCGGATTTCCAAATTTGACCTTTAAAGCTTATGTGAAATGACCAAAATGCCCCTACATCACATAGTTTGGTTATAAATGATAAATTTCACATATATGCAATACCTTGCTGATATGACTTGCAAAAATAAATACTTTTACTGATAATTTTAGACCAGAACCTCAGATTAATATTTAATCTTTTTTATAACCTTTAAAATGACCAAAATACCCCTACGGGGCTTAAATTGATTTTAAATCCGTCTTGGGCATAATGGAAGGTATCATACTGATATCACAACATATTTAAGGCATATTAACTTGTGAAACCTGTATATGACTCATTTGGTTACCCGTTATGCATTTTTCGCGTTCGGTATGGTTTATGTGACTAGTTTGCATAAATTGACCGAAACGGGTCAAACCTTATCATTTTCACTTCAAAATCCAGAATGTGTTTACTTTACCCATATTATACAAGTCTTCATACTTATCGGGTCTAAATCACATTCTAATCTGGTCCTCGCTTAATCTTGCGTTTTGAATCGTAAACCTTTCTTTAAAACTAACCGGTCTAAGTTTAAACTTAAGTAAGACCCGTTAGGAATCTAATAGGTTATTAAAACCTTCGTTCCAGATTTAGGAGCACAGTAAAAGATATTTGCACTTGTTGATTGTATACGGCTGGGATAAATTTGTATAATTTACTCAGGTAAGTACTTTTAACGTATTTTTCCCTTATACGGGCTTAGGGTACGGTATATAAAATACCGCTTGGTCGGGTATTGAATTTTTAATCAAATGAATGTTAAATCATTGAGATAACCCGTTTAATCTGTTTTGTTTGTTTTAATCCTTTGGGGGGGGGTTAATGACCATGTCCTGGATATCCTCGGCTCATTCATTGAAATGGCCACGACTTAAGCACGGGGTGTAGGCATACACCTGCCGGTGCGTATGTAAAATAATATGCCCGCTTGTTCGAGAATAACTCGCCGTGGGTTTATTTATGTGGTGTGTCTATTAATCTTTAACCCGGTGTTCAACCCGGGCTACTGAACGTATAACAAACATGTTGGTGCACAAATGTCTGTTAACTTCGTCTTTATCGAGTCTTATGTCTAGATAGGATAAACTAGCACACAACAGGTTAGAAATTAGGGTTTATATGTGATAGGTTAATTTCGAACGAAATTAACAAGTGTAATTTCTCTTGAAATGGGACTGACCATTTCACACGAAATTAAACTTTGTGATTTCGCTTGAAATGGTCATTGTCACTTTCAAGCGAAATCATCATTACTATATATAGGTGTGTTGCTAGTTCATTTGTAACTTTTCCGATTCAGAGCCGAGGTGCTGCCAGTTTGTCAAACGATCTGTTAAAGCTTTGGAATCATTAATAAGAAGATAATTAAGAGGAATCAAGCTGTTACACGTCTATTTCTCGGATTCCGCCTTTGAAATAGATCTTAAACTCTTCTGATTGACTCGTTAGGGTCACACATCGATCCAACAAGTGGTATCAGAGCTCAGGAAGAAGAGTTTATACCAATTCAGCTTGTTTTCATCACTTCTACTCCTTCTTTTTAAAATTAAACAAGATTTAACGGACAAAATTGACTGAATTTCACATATATCAGGTAAAACATTGTTTTAAAGAATCCTTGAAAGAATTTTTTTTTTTTTTTTTTTAAACATTTTATTAATAATTCATCAGGGCAAATTACATAAGGATAGCAGGTAGACGAGCAACAAACTGCGCCGCCATCCCTTTTTGAATAGAAAACCCTAATCTACTAAAAACAAAGCCTCGCCCCTGAGGGGTCGAAAAGTTGCTGTGGACCACACGCTGAACTCTAGACAAGAACCGAACTGCCTCCGGCGCCAAGGAGCCGAACGTGTCAAACGCCAGGGGGACAAAGGCATGCTGATTATCCTCACAAGCTTTCGCGTGCTTTTCCACCTTCTTCGACTCTGCTTTCAATATTGCTTGCCCCGCCACAAACCCATTTTCACGGAACCCGGCTAGGGGGGATACACCTGTGAGATCGACACAAGCATGTTTCCCACCCTCCCAACCAAAAACTAGTACGTCAGCCGGGCGTAGGGTGGATCTCCCCTCCGACGGGTCTGTAAGAAAATTAACCGGTGCCTCTTTCTTTGCCGAGATCCCTGCTCGTCTGAGAATATCCATTAACGCGTCTCGAACAAAGTCATGGCGATACTTAAACCCCGGCAACTCTCTACAGTGTAACGCATGCTCCCCGTATTTATCCAGGCATGCTTTACGGCAGACTGGGCATTTTCCATCATTCGGGAACATGGGGATCATCAAACGGTACTTAAGGATTGACCGGTACTCCACCGCTGACATACGTTGACCCAAACCTTCAATAGGAATAACAGTTAAGAAATCCTGAGCGTGAGGCCTCTGTAGGCATTCAATGACGGCTTTCTGGCGGGGGGATAAATGAAAATCTTCTCCCAAACTTTGTGTGATTCGACAACAAAGGGCATTCGCCAAAGTTTTCTGTGGCTTTTTGGGGGCGGTGTCCTTGTTAGAGAAACCGCCGAGATCAAAGTCGGGTATAGATTCATGCAAGCGTTCCAAGGCACTGGCATAATCCGGATCAGTGTTAGCAACCCCGCTGTTACGTAAGATGTGGTCCTGCAACTCCCAAGATTGAGACCTGGAAGCCACAAAGGCATATCCAGCCACATCCCGGGCCGAGAGAAGGCCCAACCCACCAAGCCGCATTGGCAAGGTCGCGATCCGCCACTGTAGTTCACCAAAAAAAGGGCCCCCACATACGACAATGTCTTCTATTGCCTCCCGAAGACCTTTATCAAAACATGAAACAGCATCATCCACAAAGGGGGGCTGACAAGTTCTCAAACCAAAAAGCAACTTTGCAACACCCATACAAGATCTAAGCAAGAGAAGTTCGCTTTGAGGATCCCGCAACAAGGGAAGGTGTCCCATAATATCAACAGCACGCGTTGCCCTTTTAGCCGCTAGACCACTAATAAAACTGGCATCACGGCTGACTGCCCCTCCTAGCAGTTTGACACCTCTCTCCGGCCTCCCAATCTCACTAGGGAAAAGCCCTGGCCGGACCTTCACCCCATTGCATGTCGGCCAAAAAACTTCAGTTTTCCTAATATTAAGCCGTAGCCCCAAGGCTGGACCCTCCGAACCGATGATGTCGAGAGCTTTAGCAACCTGAATAGCGTCCCCGATAATTGTCCCGTCATCCAAGTACCAAGCATGGAAGGGGAGTTTACAGTTTTCCTGCACCTGAAGCACTAAGGGGTGTAAGGCTAGGGCAAAAAGCAAGGGTCCCAAGGGATCCCCTTGCTGCACCCCCGTGAATGCCCCGATTCGGTCATTCCCCACGTATAGCCTAGCAGGCTGAGCATACAGAAATCGAACCCACGGGAATATGGAGGGGCAATGGCGATGGACCTCACGAAGCAAAACCGAACGGTCAACTAAGTTGAAAGCGTTGGAAAAATCAACCGTAAGCATGGCCAGTGAGCCATCTGAATGAAAAGAATTAAGGAACCTGTTAGCGCTGTGCAGCACCGCCTCCGCCCCATTGGAGACCCCCACCCCCAAATTGGTAGTCCCCCAAGTATTTAACAACTTCTTTCCCAACTTTCTTCATTGCTATTTTGGAGACTAATCTTCTCCAAATTGCCCCCACAGCAATGGGGCGAATTCCATTATCAGGCTTCAATAAAGGGGTTAGGGGCGCCGAAGCAACAAAATCCGCGAGCACCTTAGGACATAACCCCCCTAACCAAAGGTTTACCACTTTAGTGATGGCAGTAAGCAGTCCCGAGGCAGTCGCCGACCCCTCGCCGCTAAGAGCGTCCAAAAGGTGTTGTGCCCGGAGGCCATCTCGCCCACAAGATGTCCCTTTCGGGAAAGATTTCACACACCTATGGACGCAGTCTTCATCCACGGATAACGCAGGTTGGGAAAGAGGGGTTGAAGGGAGGTTCGGGGGCGGCGCGAAGGGATGTTTCTCGATAAGGGCCTGCATGGTAGATTCCCCCCGGGGAGCAACCCCACTGGAACACAACACCTTAACTGCAGCAGTGAAGTGACCATCACTCACTTTCCGGAGACATTGCTTGATGTTGGGGCTAACCTCCTCAGCTATCTCACGTTGTGCCTCCACCCCACGCACGACCCCTTCTCCATTATCGGCAAGGAGGGAATTGACCAAAACCTCGAAACCAGAGCCATCCTTCCACATAGTTAAGGCCCGCAAAATACTATCACATTGCAAGGACTTTCGATTACCCGACCTTCGCTCTTGCCTAGAAGACGGCTTAACCACCTTAAGGGTACAACGGGGTAAGAGCAAGAGTTTGACCCAACTTTCAACAGTACCAGGTGAAGCTACTACTTTATGGATGGCACCTGTCAAAGCTTGTGCAAATGCCAAACGACAGCTTGGGGGGATGCTCTTAACAGTTCGAACCGGAAGGGAGAAAACACGTTCAAGGAGAGCGACATCTCCCATCACTCCCTAAATCTGGATCAATTTGACAAAATGGTGGCCGAAATGAAGATGTCATCATAATTCCGCTCGAAATAGCACTTGTGATTTCGCACGGAATTAGCTTTTGTGACTAATTTTGTTTGAAAGTACTTTGATTTCACACGAAATCACTAATTTCGTTTGAAAGTGCTGCTGATTTCACACGAAATCAGATTCCGTTTGAGAAGTTCCACACGAAATTAGCTATTTCGCACCAAAGTGACTTGATTTCGTTTGAAACCAAGCTAATTCCGCACGAAATTAGATTTCGCTTGGTGATTTCGTTTGAAAACACTATTCCATGTGAAAATCCTAATTTCGTGTGAAGTAATTTCGTGTGAATTAATTTCGCTTGAAGTGAATTCGTTTGAAGTGATTTCGCTTGAACTGATTTCGCTTGAAATTGTTTTTAAAAAAAAACCAAAATTTTTTCTAAGTGTTTGTTGATTGTTTCAGATACTTGAAGATGGATGAGTTTATGAATCCTTTCAGTGACATGTTTGCTTTCACGGGAAACACCGGAGATGATACATCGAACAACACAAATGAAAACGTTTCACATCCGAGTGCGAAGAAAACTCTTTCTGATGCTTTGAGTGTGGAGAGTGCTTATGGGACGTACAACAAACCTCCCAATCTGATGGCGATTGAAGAATACAATAGATGGGCGAAAAGGTTTGAAGAATTGCTAAAAGCGTTTGCATATCCAAGTTGGAAGATGTTGAGGAATGGTTTCACTATGGGAAGATCGGATTATGAAAATATAACAGAAACTGAGGAGATAGAGAGATATGTTGCTGAACAAAAGTGAATTGCATTGCTTCATCAGTCTGTGAGAGACGACATAATATCATTGATTGAGTACACAAATTCGAAAGATCTATGGGAGAAATTAAGAGTGAAATGTGTGGGTAGTGCCGAGATAGTTAAAAACAAAACGAAGTTGTTAAAAAAGGAGTTTGATTTGTTTGGATGTTTGAAAAATGAATCTGTGTCAAAAATGATTGAAAGATTCGGGCATTTGAAGATGGAGCTTGCAAGACATGGAGTCATATATACTCGAGAAGAATTGGTTGACAAATTGTTTGACTCGCTGCCGGATGATAAAGACTGGCAATACTTTGCCTTGATGTTGAAGAACACAATCAAGTTGGAGGATCTGACGGTTGATCTGTTAATCGAAAGATTGGAGAGTCATGAACTGGAGATCAAGAAATCAAACAAAGTCAACAACTCCTCGTATCAGCAGAATGTAGAGTTGTATTATCGAGGAAGTATGATCCTGAAAACCGTGTCACCAAAGACAGCTTTCTCTGCAGAAAATGCAAATATGACAAGTCAAGAAAGTCCAAGCAGCGGCTATCATGGAGGGTCATCATCAACTGCTGCAAGTCAACAACAACAGTTAGCTTCAAAGAATCTATTTCAATGTAATATTGATGTGGATCTGAAGAATGCACAAAACTTTAGTGAGGAATCCGCAAAGCAGCAAATGGTGTTTTTAGCATCTGTCCTTGAATCATACGAGAGCCTTGTTGCAGGCAAGATTGGAAACACTAACCTCACCAAGGAGGATTATGATCAGATCGACCCAGAAGAGATGGAGTTGATTGATATCAGGTGGTGTATGGCTAGTGCAGTTAGACGAGCTCAAAGGTTCATGGAGATTACAGACATACATTCTATTGGTGGACCTTCCACAAAACTTGGTTTTGATAAATCAAAGGTTACGTGCTTCAGATGTAAACAAAAGGGACATTTTAAATGTGAATGTCGAAATGCACCTGCTGATGATACTGCAAATCCATTCAGAGAGGATTACTACAAAAGAGCAATCTATCATCAGAACAAATCTGAACCTCCCAGAATGAAACAGCTTGAAGATACCCCCAAAGAAAAATCAAGAGCTCTTGCTGTTATTCATGATGACGAGGGATATGATTGGAGTGAACTGCTACCGGAAGAGGATGCAGTGGGCTATGCATTCGTGACAAAAGTTGTTCCTTTCAGAGATAGCAGAAATGAAGAAGAGAAATACATCAACAGAAAGATGAAAGCCCAAGACAGGATGATTAGAATGGGTTAGATATACAAAGAAGCACAAAGGGCAAAAAGATGGGATGCTGATAGAGAATGTTATCTTGATCCTAAAGGAAACATTGCTGTTGATCCAAAGTCTCTTAATGTTGAGACTCTCACCAAACAAATTGCTGAAGAAGAAGAAGCCAGACAGAGAGAGTGGTGGGGAGGAGGAGATACTGAAGAAAAAGAAAAAGAGAAAGAGCCGCAGCCAAAGAAAATTGATGACGGGATTATTTACACGTCACAAGAGTTACTGCTGAAAATTTGAAGAAGATGGCTGACAAAGTGTTTGCTGCAAAAGAGCTAGAGGTAGTTTCTGGTTCTGGCACTGAGTCTAAAAGCAAGGTCAGTCAGAATGATGCAATCAATGAGTCAGGTAAGAAGGCTAAAACTGAGAGCGACTGCAAAAATTGCATGAAAGACTGTAAGGTTTGTAGTACAGTTGCTTACCTCAACGTTAAAAAGGTTGAAGAACTGACAGGAAGAGTCAGAGACGTTGAAGATCAGATTTTAAACCGTGACAAAATGTTAAAAGCTTCAAATGAACGATTAAAAGAATTAACTGAGAAAATCGAAAATGATAAAAGTGACGTAGAAAGAATTAGGAAAGAAAATGAAAAATTAATTCATGAAAATCGTCAACTTTCAGAAAATTTTGAGAAGCTAAAACGAACATTAAAAGATTCTGATGAGAGAAATGGTAAGACATATAAAGAAAATGTTCAATTGTCAGGTGTTCTTAGGGTAAAAGAAGAGCTAATCAACCAGCAACTGGATGAGATTGCTAAGTTGAAGCTTCAGTTTCAAGAAGCTAAAATTGAAAATGAACGCATTCAGTTGAAACTGAACAGTTACAACTCCGCAAGTTTTTTTTTCAACATATAGTTCCTAAACCAATTGGAAATAACAAAGCAGGCGAAGATGTATACCTTGATGGAACCGGGGTTGGATTTCATCAGGTTCCACAGCCAGTTTTAAACAATTTTTCAAAGAAAAAATCAGGGTTGGTTAATGATGAAGAAGAAAGTGAAGTTAAGCTTCCAGACACGATTGATGTCATATTTACCACATCATCTGATGAAGATAGTGTCCAATCTGAAGTTGTTAAAAGCATGGTTGAAAATGTTTTAAAGTCTGAAAGTGATACTACTAAGGATGATAAATGCTTTTTAGATAAATACATTCCAAAATCAAAATCCAAAAACAACTTAAGTGATGAACCTAATATTGTGATGTACAAGATGGAGGGATCTGATAAGTTGTATTCGGATCGTGATTTTCCTTTGGAAAATGTGAATGTTGGTAAATTGAGAAATGTGTTTAAGTTGGTCGAAATTGATGTGTCTGAGATAGAAAATTTGAAATGTTGCACGAGGCAATTGAATTTTGAGAAAGATAAATCTTATTACAAAAAACCTGTTGTTCCACCGCGTTTTTCTAACAACTACCAAAACAGATGGTCGGGTGGATATAAGGGTGGTAAGAATTTTCAAAGAAGGAACTTTCAAAACAAGAAGTTTGTCGAGAAAAAGGTGTTTGTAAAAAGCTCGAGTTCTCATTCTGAGCAAGAGTCTGAGATTTTTTTCAAAATCAAATGAAGAGTTTTTTGAAGAAAAGGCCTCAGAGCCTCAGATCGAAGGCACAAGTCGAGTAGTTGATACTCGTATATGCTTTAAGTGCAACAAAGTTGGACATATTGCACGAAAGTGCACCAACTTAAAGCCTAAGTCTGAAGTTGTTGAGAGTCAGAAAAGGAAAGCTGATGCAAAAGGCAAAGCACCAATGGTTGTTGAGAAGAAAGTTTTGAAAAATAAAAACACAAAAATCAAAACTGAATCCGTAAAGAATGTGGTAACTAAAACCGATAAATTTTACAAACGGGTTGCTTCGTCTCAACAAGCATGGAAACCAAAATCAGTTGAAAAGAAACAAAGTTCTCCAAAACCAAAGGTTTCTAAGAAAGAAAAACAATCGTCTTTTACCGTTCCGGTAAAGATGAATGTTCCTGTGGATTACTATGAGAAACTTGAACCACAAGAGGCTACTACTTCTGAAAAGAAGAATGTTCCTAAGAAAGATCAATCATCTGGTCAACCTTCTAACAATGATTTCTTTTTATACAAAAACGTTGAGATTGGGTCTGAGGAGAGCTTAAAGATGAATGACAAGAATTTTCCGCCACTTTACACTGTTAAATCTCACATCAAAGTCTACCTACCTGAGTCAAAAGAGGCTTGGGTAGCATCAAAATCTAACTAAAGTGTTTGTGATATGTGCAGGAGCTTCCAAGATCCGTTTCACGTTGGATTATGGATAGTGGAGCTTCTCGGCACATGACAGGGAAGAAAACCCTACTGTATGATGTCCGTGGGTTTAATGGAGGTTATGTAGGTTTTGCAGGAAATCAAGGTGGTCGAATAGTTGGTGAAGGAACTTTATCTAATGGTATTGTCACGTTTGAAAGAGTTAACTACATCGTCGAGCTTAAAAACAATCTTCTAAGCATATCTCAGATTTGTGATCGTATGTATACAACGCACTTTATAGACAAAGAATGTTTGATCTTGAAACCAGTATTTGTTGTTCCCGAAGAGTAGGTTATCATGAGAGCACCCAGAGTCAATGATCTGTACGTGTTGGACATGAGTGTAGCTACTACAACCACGGGTCAGGCTCATTGTTTTATGTCAAGAGCAACATAAAAAGAGTCACGTTTATGGCATCGAAAGATGGGCCATATTCACTTACGAAAAATGAATCACCTGGTGCATAACGACTTAGTTACTGGTGTTCATGTAAAAGGTTTTCATCTGGAAGGGGAGTGCATTAGCTGCATAAAAGGCAAGCAAAAGAAGAAATCACATCCTCAAAAGAAAGTCAACTCAGTCTCAAGACCGTTAGAGAGACTTCATTTGGATCTGTTTGGTCCAGTAAACGTCAAAAGTATAACTGGAGATCTCTACTGTCTAGTAGTAACAGATGACTACTCGAGATTTTCATGGGTATCATTTTTGAAGACTAAAGATGAGACTTTTGAAAGTTTGATGGCGTTGTTCAGAAAAATTGAAAACTTGTACCAAACTCGAATCAGAAGAATCAGGAGTGACAACGCTACAGAGTTCAAGAACAACAAGATGGAAGAGTATTGTGATGAGAGAGGTATATTGCAAGAATTTAGTGCTCCTTACACTCCACAACAAAATGGGGTAGCTGAAAGAAAGAACATGACGCTAATTGAAACGGCCAGGACGATGCTTGCTGATTCGAAATTACCAGTCAATTTTTTGGGCAGAAGCAGTGTCAACCGCTTGCTATACACTCAACCGGGTTCTTACAGTGAAGAAATTCAACAAGACATGTTTTGAGCTGATTAACAACCGCAAAGCTAACCTGAAGTATCTGGAACCGTTTGGGTCTCCCTGCACAGTTCTAGAGCCTTTTGGAAAGTTTGGTGCAAAGAGCATTGAAGGAATATTTGTGGGTTACTCAAGTCCATTAAAGAGAGTCTTTGTTCCAAGCTTGAAGCGGATCATCGAAGCGCATAATGTTGAGTGTCAAGGTTATACCATGCCACCTCAGAATCCAGGCGACTCATTGCGTTTTAATTACGATACTTTGTGGGATTCGTTTGACATAGAAGAAGAATCAGATTTCTTTGACGAGTTGGATATTCTGAGAGAGTATGAAGAACCACAAGAAAGGTTTCCAGATGAGTATTCTAGATGTCAACGGCAAACTTCAAATGATGATGAAACCGGTCCAAGTAATGCTGGAGAACATGATGATATTCAACAATTCTCAGAACATGCTCTTGATAATCAGACGGCAGTTAATGATAATCAAGAATCTGATAATAGGCCTGTATTTGATTGTGGTGATTCAGATTCTGAGGGGGAGCAGATCCAGATATCAAGTCAAACAATTCCAGTCAGTGAACAAGGTGCAAATCAAAATGTCACAAATTTGGAAGGCGAGGTAGATGTTCCAGGCGAGGTGATGCCGAGAACTCTTTCATACCATCCAAAGGAGTTGATTATTGGAGAATTACAATCAGGCGTTCGCACAAGACGTCAAATTGACCAAGGCCTTACTTGTTTTTATTCTACAGTTGCTCCGTTACAAACTGAGTTTTCACTTAGTTGTTTTATTTCGTAGATTGAACCGCGAACATACAAAGAGGCGCTAACTAAAGATTCTTGGGTCAATGCGATGCAAGAGGAGCTGAGTCAGTTTGAGAAGTTAGGAGTGTGGAAATTGGTAGAATTGCCTGATGGTCACTGGAAGATAAACACAAGTGGGTGTTTAAGTGTAAGAGAGACGATAGAGGGGTTATTATTCGTAACAAAGCTCGACTCGTAGTCCAGGGTTTCAGTCAGCAGGAGGGTATAGATTTCACTGAAGTATATGTTCCGGTTACTAGACTTGAAGCAATCAGAATCTTCCTAGCATTTGAATCTTGGAAAGGTTTTAAAGTTTATCAGCTAGATGTTAAATCGGCGTTTCTCTATGGGAAGGTAAAAGAGGAGGTATATGTCGGACAGCCACCGGGCTTTTCCGATCCAATCCACAAAGACAAGGTTTATTTACTGGATAAGGCGCTGTATGGTTTACACCAGGCCCCGAGAGCTTGGTACGAGACATTGTCTCAACATTTGCTAGCCAACAGCTTCATCCGTGGAAAAGTGGATGCCACTCTCTTCACCAAAGAGGTCGATGGACATCTTCTGATAGTTCAGATATACGTGGACGACATCATATTTGGGTCGACAAATGAGAATCTGTGCAAAGATTTTGAAAGAATTATGAAGCAAAAATTTGAAATGTCATCGATGGGTGAGATGAAATTCTTCTTGGGACTCCAGGTTGATCAACTGCCCGAGGGAATTTTCATACATCAAATGAAGTATGTTCATGATATCTTGGAGAAATTTGGGATGTCAGGTTCTATTCCAGCTTCCACCCCGTTAGCAACGAACCATGGGATAAACCATGACCTCACCGGAGAGAAGGTAGATGAAACGATGTATCGTTCCATGATTGGATCGCTGATGTACTTGACTGCTACAAGACCCGATATTATGTATCCAACCTGCCTCGCAGCAAGATTTCAATCTAACCCGAGAGCTTCGCATATGGTGATTGTGAAAAGGATATTACGCTACCTGAAAGGAACTCCATCACTGGGGTTATGGTATCCAAGAGAAGGCGATTTCACGCTCGAAGGGTATTCCGATTCCGATTTCGGATGCTGCAAAGTTAACGCTAAGTCAACAACAGCGGGGTGCCAGTTTTTCGGATCACGATTGGTTACCTGGCAATGCAAGAAGCAGACCTCTGTAGCTTTATCCACATGTGAAGCTGAATATATATCTGCTAGCAGTTGCTGCTCTCAGATCTTGTGGATCCAGCAACAGATGCGCGACTACGATTTGCAATTTCTTAACACCCCTATCTTTGTTGATAATGAGGCAGCGATAAACATTACTAAAAATCTTGTTCATCACGCTAAAACGAAACACATTGAAATTCGTCATCACTTCATTCGCGACTGTTTCGAGAAGAAGTTGATACGAATTGAGAAAATCCACACTGACGAACAAAAAGCTGATTTACATACCAAAGCGTTTGATAAAACTCGTTTTCAATATCTTTTAAAATCGAATGGTATGAAGCTTTTATCGGTGTTGGAGGAGATTCTTGGCGTAGATGAAGGTACCACTGTAGATGATGTTGAGATGCAATCTGCAATGGTTTGTCGATTTTTTACTTGTTTTGGTATTTATGGGGAGTATAGGGTAATATTTTCAAAAAAATACAAAAACAGTAAAAAATTTCAAAAAATCCAAAAACATGAGATATTTTCAAAATTCCAAAAACAATAGAAAACTGGAAAACGAGCTTGTGTAAAAAGGGAAAATGATAGTACATTGGCTTGACAGTTACAGTATGCTAAAGATATGTAAAGTTTAAAAGTTTTAAGCAGTCTCGTTGATGATATGCCGATAGGTTTTTACACATTTAGTAGGTTTGTTTGGGATATAAACCTAAATCTTTACTTACTTATTTCGTGGGGAACACTACTTGGATATATAGGTAACCCCTGAAATTTCGTTTGAAAGATCCCTCTTTCTGAGATACTAGGTCTTTATACTCAGTGATATCTGGGGTATTATCCCGGGACTTCTAATTTTGCAGAAGCAATGGCCTAGTCCCCGTATAATACTTTACCGCTTGCTTGAAATATAGCACCGCCCTCAGCATAAAAAATGATGAAACATTGAAAAATGCTAATCATGTGCTGTTGAAGAAAAGATCCTCTAAAGGGGACACACCAAAAGTTGAAGCCGTCATCTCTCTGATTTTGCGGAAGCAATAGCCTGACCTCTCACAGCCCTCGCATTTAACCCCTTACAGATATCATCTGTGGTATACTCACCTGTAAGACTGAATATTGGGATTTGGATACGGGAGTATATTCAAGAGGTGGGACACATGAATAAGTTTAAGTTCTTAATTCACCTAATTTGTATCCTGGACAAATTGAAAATTGTGTAAGAATTTAAGTGGTCCAGTATATCGACAATCTAAGCGAATTGTTTAATTCTATGTATGTAATCAAAGCTTAACGGTACTTGTGACTTGTCGAATAGTTGATATGATTCCCTAACGCGCTCACCAAAAATATGTTTGTAAATAGTTCACTTTTACTGCATTTTATTTCTGTTAAGCATTCTAGTTTAGAAACTTTATTCAAAATCCAAAAAGATTTTACATTTCTGCTTTATTTTTCCGACAAACCAAAGTGGAAAGCTGATCTTCAGAGTTGCAGTTTGAAGCAGATACAGGAAGTTTCTGAGCTGGAAGATGAGTTGTGAGCTTAACATGTTAAACTTGTGAAATTGAAAAGTCAAAACAAGTTCATTAAATTGAGACTTGTAAATTTCAGAAAATTGTTTGAATTAGTTTGTACAAAATGTCAGTGTGCTTTATCTCAGGTCAACCAAGGTCATTAAATTGGACTTGGTAGACAATTTAAGTACTTAGGGTCATTAATTTGAACCTGGATACTTAAGTGGATTTCTAAAACTGATTAAACCAACAAGTGAAGTCAAATGGTAAGTTTGGATTAAAATTGTCATAATCATAAATCTTATATTTAGGTAAAGATTGTGCAGGTAACAGGTTTGTTATTGAAAGCGGCATAGCAAATCCCAGCTAACTGAAAGGGGGAGTTTGAAGATTGTTAAAGATTCAGATTCTATGATTCATGCTAGCTGTTGATAGAAGAAGAGAAGAATTGAAGGATGTTTACATTGTTAGACAAATTGGAAAGAGATCAAGACTAAAGACTCGACGCCGAAGACTTCGTCAACATCCAAGGGGGAGTCTGTTGGTGCACAAATGTCTGTTAACTTCGTCTTTATCGAGTCTTATGTCTATATAGGATAAACTAGCACACAACAGGTTAGAAATTAGGGTTTATATGTGATAGGTTAATTTCGAACGAAATTAACAAGTGTAATTTCGCTTGAAATGGCACTGACCATTTCACACAAAATTAAACTTTGTGATTTCGATTGAAATGGTCATTGTCACTTTCAAGCGAAATCATCATCACTATATACAAGTGTGTTGCTAGTTCATTTGTAACTTTTCCGATTCAGAGCCGAGGTGCTACCAGTTTGTCAAACGATCTGTAAAAGCTTTGGAATCATTAATAAGAAGATAATTAAGAGGAATCAAGCTGTTACACGTCTATTTCTCTGATTCCGCCTTTGAAATAGATCTTAAACTCTTCTGATTGACTCGTTAGGGTCACATATCGATCCAACAAAACATATAATTCTTTTACAAGATTATTTTTAAATAATTATCCCAAGTTATAAAATATTATTCGTGCCTTGTGCATTTAAATCAATTTTCTTAAAACATTTTCAAAAGAGTCAGTTAATTGTATTTACCAGTGTAAACTGACGTATTTTCCAAAAGGTTAAGTGCAGGTACTAGGCGAAATAGGTTGGCTACTCCTGAGTGAATAAATAAAGAGCCATGCAAGCTTTGTCACTTAAAAATCTGTTGAACAATGTTTCCTTTGTTTTGATCCACCTGTGGATCCTTTTACATTCCGTTTGTAATACTTATGTTACTTTCATTCGGTTTGTAATATTATTACTCTTAGACTTCCGTTGTGCATTGAACTGTGATAAATTGACTACGATGATATTAACTACGTCACGATACTCCCCACTGGGCCCACCGGTAATACGTGGAAATATCGGGGTATGACATCGTAACCTTGTTCAATTCTCAGTAATCAATGCACATACGCATCGATCCGTCTTTCTTTTTGACAAATAACACCAGTGCTCCACACGGAGATGAACTAGGTTGTATGAAACCCTTATCAAGAAGTTCGTCCAATTGTTTCTTCATTTCCATCGGTGCTAGTCAGTATGGTGCCTTGGCAATTGGTGTCGTTCCTGGTATTCGATGAATTCTAAATTCAACCTCTATATCTGGCGGTAATCCAGGTAATTCTTCTGGAAAAAACATCTGAGAATTTAGATATTACAGGAATATCTTTTAATTCTTTTCCTTTAGTGTTAATGATTATGGAAATCATATACACTATTCCTCATTTCCTTTCATAACTTGCAACTTTCATCACAGAGATGAATTTTGTTGACATGGTTGGCTTATCTCCTTTAATTGTGATCTTTTCACTCGTTGGTGTACTTACTTGTACTGACTTTTGATCACATAAAATACTAGCATGATTGGCTACCAACCAATCCATTCCTAACACAACGTCGAATCCGGCTAGATTTATTGTTAAAGGTTAGTAGAAAAGTTATGTTTCAAAATTTCTATTGTTGCTCCCTGCAAGATTTCACTTATCTTAATGGAATCTCCATTTGCTGTTTCCACCAGATAGTCTTGTTGGAGTTTAAATGGTTGATTGAGAAGTTGGTAGAAAGAAGTATTGATAAAACTTTGGTTTGCACTAGAGTCAAATAATACATTGGCAAATATATCATTAACTAAAAACGTATCGGCTATTACATCCAGAATCATCTTGGCTTCCTCAACTGTCAAAACGAATGCTCTGGCATTCTTCTTGGGTCCTTCAGTTGTCTTAGATTTACTGGCTGTTGTTAGAGCTAGTTTCGGACAGTTCGGTTTGATGTGACTAGTTTCTCCACAATTGTAGCATATTCTGGCACTAGCCTTCTCCAACAGTCTTTTTCCTAATGTCCTGGGTACTTGCAAAAGTTGCAGGATACAACACATTTTCCTGAGTGCTTCTTTCTACAAAACTTGCAGTAGGGTGCAGAAGAACCTGTTCCCTTTCCATGGTAGGAATTACCAGAACGAAATTCTTGGGTAATTCTTTGAGCTAAGTTCTTTCTCTGGTTTTCTTCTTGTGTACGTACCAATTCATCAGTCAGGGTGTTGGCTAGTTCTACTGCTTCTTCTATGGTTTGGGGTCTACCTGCCTTGACTACATGTCTGATCTCCCTAATTAATCGCCAAATATAACGGGAGATTAATACTGGCTCAGGTGAGGCTAAGGTTGGCACTATTCAAGCATATTCAAAGAACTAGGTTATAACCCCGTGTATTACACGGGTTGAATAAATATAATTTTATATATTAAAAAGTCATACATATATAAACCATATGTATTGTACGAGTTGAATAAATATAATTTTATATACTAAATAATAAAAATATTATATCTTTAAAAACATGTATTTTCCTATCTATTCCAATTTGATTTATCAAACTCCTCTTTATCCGAATTTTATTTCTAAATAAACATACAATTTGTTTGGCTTAAGATATAAATGGAATAACTTAATCCACATTTATCATCATTCTTTTAGGAAGTTTAATTGTATTAGTTATGAAATTCTTTGATAATCTGATATCAAGATTTAAAATCTAAATGACTAAAAGTAAATATATAATAAAACACATATAGTAATTAATGTTTAGCTTTTAAAATTTCTAAAAAGATTGAGCACATGTAAATGGCAGGTACACTGTCATCACTTATATGCTCGTAAAGTTTAATGGTTCAGGAGAAATATTTTGAGACTAAAGTATATTTATATTTGTAATCGATTATATTTTATTAGTGTTTCTTTAATTTGTATTTATATTTAACTGTTGTTATAAGTAAATATTATATATTTTTTTAATTATAACTATTCAATATCTACAAAGCCCATGAGGGGCAATAGTGTTTGTCGTCTATTGGGTTAAATGGCCGGCAGAGGGAATAGTGTCATGCAGCTGCCTGGCACTCCCCTCTTGGCCCAACAAATTTACAATTTTATCCCGCTTTAAAATTACAATTTTGTAATCAGTTCAAAATTATGTTTTTGCCCCCAATTACAAATACATTTGCGCTTTTGCTCCCAGCTAAATATTTCAATTTTGTCCCCCATTCAAAATTACGATTTTGCCCCGTTTCAATTTACAATTTTGCCATTAGTTTTTTCCCTTAAAATTACGATTTTTCCATCAGTTCATAATTATGTTTTTACCCCACCTAAAAATAAATTTACGCTTTTGCTCCCAGCTAAAAATTCTGATTTTTTACCTTCAGTTCAAAATTACAATTTTGCCCCGTATAAATTTATAGTTTTGCCATTAGTTTTTTTTTTCTCAAAGCCAAGTTACGATTTTGCCCTCAACTTAAATTTACATTTTGTCCATCGTTTTTGTTTGTTTTCCTAGTGAAATTACAATTTTGCACCCAGTGTAAAATTACAGTCATCCCGGCAGCTTCCTGGCACTCCCCCGTTGGTCCATTTAATTTACGATTTTATCCCTGAATTAAAATTATGATTTCGTCCTCAGTTAAAAATTACGTTTTTCCCATCGTTTTAGTTTTTTTAGCAAAACTATAAAGGTTTTTAGTTTTAATTTATTTACTCGATTTAATTTTTTTTCGTGTCAAGGAGCTACCTAACTATGGCTCATTAGTCCTGAAAATTACAGTTTTGCCTTGAGCCAAAAATTTCAAGCAAAATTATAGTAGTGTTTTTTTTAATTGATTGAGAATTATTCGGTCATCGTCCCACAACGCAGACGAGGTATCAACTAGTTAATATACATATGACAAAAAATATTGTTTTCTATTAATATCATTATTAGCAGTGTTACTTGTATTATTATGTTCTAATTATAATTGCTACCATTAATATCTTTTTTATTTTAATTATTATTTGTATAGATATAAATAATAATTATCTATAATTAGCTAGAAGAGATTAAACTAAGGGGGTGTTTGGTGTTGCGTTTTCAGAATAGATTATACGTTTTCAAAATAGATTTTGCGTTTTCAAAACTGCGTTTTGAAAAAATATGTAGGTACATGCTTCCCCAAACTGCGTTTTGGGGGGCAGATAATCACTTTTTCATCCAAACACTTTTTTAGATTATTTATGTTTTACAAACGCAATAATCAAATAATCACTTCAAAACGTAATCACAAACACCCTCTAAATAATATTTCGTAGGAGATTATCTATAATTAATTAGAAGATATTAAACTAAACGATAATTATCCATAGAGTACATGGCCTAATATGATGGTAAGTGTCCCAAACATGGTTTCTTTTATTATCTTTTTATTTTGATTATTATTTTATAGATATAAATAATAATTATCTATAATTAGGTAGAAGAGATTAAACTGAATAATATTTCATAGGAGATTATCTATAATTAATTAAAAGATATTAAACTAAATGATAATTATCCATAGAGTGCATGACTTAATATGATGATAAGTGTCTCACACATGGTTTCTTTTATTATATAGTATAGATATGGTAGTGTAACCCTTGCAATCTATTCCAATCATTTTATGATTTAGGAACTTATTGGCAATTTGTTCCTTTTCATTAGGAGAACAAAATTTTCTTTCAACCATTTCCTTAAATTAGTCCATTCCATATTATAAACTCTGTTACTTCCTCTAGAATGGAGAATAGTACTCCACCATTCTAAGTCTGCATTCTTAAAAAGATTAGAAGCAAACATGATCTTATATTCATCTACACATTTACTTATCTTTATGACTGCTTCTGTCTTTTCTATCCAACGTAAGGCTGCAATAGCTCCTTCATTGCCTGAGAATTCTATTGGTTTGCAGGCCAAGAATTCTTTATAAGAACAACCATAAGAAATGGTTCTTCTTCTTTTTGAAATTGGAACTTCCATCAGGGGTTGGTGATTTTCGTTCACACTATGACTTGGTTCAGTGGGTTGACGTTTACTTTCAGTTACAGATTTATTATTTTCTGCTTCTTTTACAGTCTTGATAATATAGCGCATAACATCTATAATTCCTTGTGCGACTATATGTTCGATGGCACTATTATTCACTTGGTTCTCGTTAATATCATTATTCTGGTTTTCCTGATTAACTTCGTTCGACATCTGAATTGTAAACATTTATCAGGTATTAATATCACAGATCAAAATTTAATACAGACATTTATACAACAATCACTCAAACAGGTTGATCAAAAACGTCGAACATTGCGACTTTACTCTTTTTATATATATATGCATCGATTACATATTACAACTAAAAACTAACACACAAGTAGTTATGCATCTATATCTATTTTAGTCTATTTAGTTGGTTATACATATATATTATTTTTTTTATTAAAATACAATATTACACACATATCCATATAGTATTGTAGGTGTCGTTCATCCAATACTGCATCTCATTCTCATCATATTTTCAAACTAGCTTCTCTCCTATCTGTCGAATTCTACTTCCATCATCTACTAAATTTTCGCCATACTGACAGAGTTCATGCATATATTCTCGACTCATTGGTGGGTTTAACGGTGGTTCTGGTACTGGTTCTTCGGGAGTATATAGGGCCGAATATGACCTATTGTGTGACATTTGTGCCTCTGCGACCATCGAACAAATACCAAATCAATGAAATATTGTGTTTCATACTTGGGATTTGTATAAATATGTGTATTATTTGCACATATCAATTCTCGTTCGATTTCGAGCTCTAAATCGCCTTCTGGAGAGTTATACGCGAACCGATGCGTAAACGTAATCAGTTTAATGCGAAAAACACTCTGGAGCAGTGAAATGGGGTTAACATACCTTAAATAACCTTTACATAACTTAGAAATAAGTTTTGGAGGGTTTGGTGTGTCGAAATCAAGTTTATTCGCTTACAGGGACTAATTTCGACAAACTGCGAAAGTATGTTGATTCATACTGTAACGAACCTTCCGAAATATGATCATAAGTTAAACATGCCCTAAATATCCTTTACATAGCTTAGAAATAGGCTTAGAGGTGTTTGGTGCGTAAAAATAAACTTATTTGATCAACAGGGACTAAAAGCATCAAAATGTGCTTAAGTTTGCATTTTCGCGCATATCTTACGTTCTGAATATATCCGAACACCCAAAAATTTATGTAATCAATAAAATATTTTATTTTAGTGATTGGCGTGATAAAATTCCATTCGTCGCGTAATTTGGATCGTTTTTCGCGTCCGTTCGTGTTTCATCGTAATTAACCAAACAACGCAACCGTACGACCAAACGAACCGACATCCGAGATATTTTTGAGCATATTTCATGTTCCCTATACTTTAACTTCATTTTAGATCCTTGAAATGGGGTTAACGGGGTTTAAACGCATCAAAAATGGCTCAAAGGTGTTGCAGAGACCAAACCTGACAATTTAGCAAAGTTTCTGGTCACTGGTAGGTGGTGGCGCTGTGCCACCACTATATGGTTTTGCCGTGGCATGACGCCACGGCCTCATCTGGACATAAACTTCATTTTGGCACCCAGGTTGAATTTCAGTGGCCTAAGTGTAACTTTTCTCAATATCGTGTGATGGTTTTGGACACCCCTAGTATTCCAAAACCATGTGCCTTATGTGTAAGGTCCATATCGAAGCTCAATTATCGAGGAACGATCCTAACAGTTCTTCACTTTCTATAAATACCCACCTTCCCCATTTGCAATCCTCACATTTGTTCTCATTCTTGCTCTAAGTTGAAGCTCTCAAGCTTCATACCTGAGCAAATTAAGTTCAAATCTTCAAGTCTTGGACCTTTTGTAAGTATTCTTTCATCTTTTATGCGTTTTCAAGCATGAAATTCAAACAGTGTTTGACTTTCTGCTTTGACCAGTCAATGGTTAACACGAAGTTCGTTTGAACTTCGCAACGTGAGCGTAATCACGATGGTCATAGTCCCTTGTGACTATACCTACTGATTACTACGTTGATTAGGTGTAGTGACGAGTCATAGTTTCAGTCAAAATACGCGTTTATGCGTATTTGGCAACCAAACTATTCTTGGGTATCAAAAACCTTGGTTTTGATATCAAACTTGTTCTCTAACTTCGTTAAACATGTTTTAACATGTTTTACTCGTCACTTTAGGTTTAGTGCTTATATAGGGTCGTAAGATAAGCGGTCTAAACAACCGTTTGGGCTTTCGAACCCGACCCGTTTGGTCGATCGTTAGGATCCGACCAAGCATGTTTAGTGACCATAGATGTTTAGGGAATAACCTTCCGAGGTTATACCTTATGGTCACTTAGTTTAATTAGTTGTATGATAGGTTGTTTATATGCCTTAGGTAAAATGATCAAAATGCCCTTTTCATGCATAATTGGTATTTAAGTATATGTAACTTAAACTTTTGTCACTTAACTGATTATGCAACATATTTAAAAATGTTTAGGCATATAATACTTGTCATAGGACTAGTTAGGCGTTCCAAACGCGTTTTACGCGAACGACGCGTTAAAGTAGCGTAAGCTACCTAAACGAGTCGTAATGGGTCGTAAGCACTTAGGATAGGTTTCGATTTAGTATGTAGGCTTTGTTAAACCATATCACATGAGTTCCAATACTCATTTGGTTTACGAAACCTCATCCTATCCGATCTTCCGATTTAGGTCCGGTTTATTAACATAGTTACCTATATTAGGTGTCGTTTGATTCCGTGATCCCTCTAGCTTTGCTTGGTTGTTATTAAAGACTTCTAAGCATCCTCAAGTGAGTACATAGTCCCCTCTTTTACTGTTTTCAAATGTTTTGGGGTGAAACACATGTGCCTACTTGTTACTTTCGTGCTTTTCATGCTTTTATATCATATACTTCCTATGTTCATTAGTACGCATATAGTACATGATTTCATTATGTTTTGCTATGTATGTTGATTTGAGCATGCTAGCACATTGATTTTCATATATTACATTTTGTTGCATATGTTCATCCAGCATATGGACACATTGTTTTACATTTTGAACTGTTTGAACCGTTTGGAGCTGTTTAATCTATGTGAATTATTTGAACTGTTTGAACCATTTGGAACTTTTTGATCTATGTGAATTATTTGAACTGTTTGAACCGTCTGGAACTGTTTGATCTATGTTTGAACCATTGGGTTAGGGAAGTGATTAGGTAACGGGGCGTGTGTAATGTGATAAAAGCATGGTGGATACGCCGCTGGTACTTCCTATATATAAGTGCTTTTAACACATTATATATCGTTGCGTTATCTAGATCACTTGGGCAAGTGTTTTCAAAACAAAGTTATATTACAAGGTTTTTCCAACAATATAAACCATTCGAGTTTTATTTCAAAAACAATTTACAATCTGGGTTTACATAAACAAATGTTTTGAGTGGCATCGAGGTTTTATAAACTATAACTAATCTGTTTTGACTTGGTTATTTCAATTTACAATATAAACATTTTACAAAACTTGGTTTTCTAAATATCAATTAACAAAGTTGTCCAAATTATTTTCAACATGTAAACGAGCCATGAATCCGACACTCACATAAAACCTATGTACTCGCCGGCATTTTTATGCTGACGTATTTTCACATATGTTTCAGGTACCATAGTTGATGATGTTTGATGATGATATTGGTGCATGCTCACATAGGAATGGATGTGGCCTTAGTGACTTAATAACAATGAAAGACAAATTTTTTATGTTTTGTTTCTAGTTTCAATACGATGTAATAAACTTAATTCAATAAAACAGAACTTTATCCATGTGTTGTGAAACAATGATTCTGTTACGACACTCCCCGACGTTTCCGTCGCGGTTTGTTGTTTTAACGCGGTCGGGGTGTGACATATTGTCATCTAACCATGGATCATATTCTGAAGAGATTGGGGTTGGGATTCTAGGTAACTCATTGGGGTCAAATGCAGGTATCGGGAATTGGTTTTCCTGGTTGGTTTCTAACATTTGTTGGTCCGGAACTAAGGGTAACAGTGGTGGTTCAGCTCTTTGGTTCAAATTAGGGTCTGCTGCGGTAGTAGATAACATATGGAAATCTACTATCTGTCTATCAAGTTCCACTTCCCACGGTGGCCTATTGACTGCTTCTTGGGTTTGTGTATTCACTTCCCTATTCGGTCTTACTACTGCTCTCTGTTGTTGAAGTTTCTTCATCCTCTTTCTCCTCTCATGTGCTCCTCTACTAAACCATCCTCTCTTTTTGGGAGGGAATGGCTCCTCAGACTGTGCCTTAAAGATAAATATCCCTTCCTCAGTATCAGCTGAGTATCCTGAGGGGTTTGGCTAAGATGAGGTTCCTTCATCTTTAGGGGAACTAGCTAATTGACGATAAGCGTCAGATGTACCTTGCTCACTCATACTGTAAACTAACAAATTGTCAAATAACACAAAACGATAATATATATATATATATATATATATATATATATTTACACACAATCACATAAGTTATTTCCTAACACAATTTATCTAAAATTTAGACATCAACATAACACTTCATTGGCTTAAACCAGTGGCTGTAGCTCTGATACCACCTTCTATCGCAGCCCCCGACCCCTAACCCCGGGAGCAGGTGCCACGAGTTCAGATCCAGTGGTATCGGTGTTTATTAATTTGGCAGCGGAATAAATCAGGACCGTAGTTAGGAAATATTTTTATCTAAGTTAAACACCAAACTTTTATAACAACAAATGGGATAAAACCCAAGTTTCATTTGACAGTATATTTGTAGGGGTAAACCCTAATTATTAAAAACATAAACTCCTTTTTTTCTTATTTGGTAACTTTTATAGCCACAACTTCACATTAAGTTACCTGAAACGCGTTTTAAAAATATTTTATCAGCAAGAAATACTGGCAAGTACATTCCAATTTGTAAAACATCAGTTGTTACACATTACAGTATTAAGGGCGATTACAATGTTTATATCTACACAATTACTCGTTCAGTACGTGTCACTCAACGGATCTGTGACTATGGTCATATCACACATTGGATACCCTTGCCAAATTGTGAAGGTTATCAAGTACTGTATACAAACCCCATAATACTGGCAGCAATTGTAGAATTACAAAGACATAATCACTATAATTGTAATTGAAAAAAATTGAGGTTTTGGTAAAACAATTTGGTAGAAAAAGAGAATGACTCACAAAAAGAGTTTATAAAAGGGGAATGACTCACATTGTTGACTTAGGTGATACTACTATAGCTTCCTGGTGATTCTCCTGGTTATTATCTATTAAAATTAAACAATGCACATGTGTTAGTAAGATAACCTAAATCACATTAACCGTACAACTCGAGACAGAACTCTAATGACTGAGTCAGGTAGAGCCTTGACATGCATTACGGAGTCCTAGATCAATCGGGTGTAACATGAGACAGAACTCCAACGACTCAGTTAGGCAGAGCCTTGACATGCGTTACGGAGCCTTAGATCGATCGGGCAGGGTAACAGAAACGTGATCAGGGGTTATAATACTTACAATGAGGCAGAGCTTCGCTTTTTAAGGGTATAATACCCAAGAGATTTGATTATCAGAGAGTTTGAGAGAGAGAGAAAAAAATGAACGCTGAACAAATGAGCCTCGGCCCCCTTTTAGAGGCTGGAAACGGACTTTGTCGCGTCCCGTGACGCCCCAAGGCCTGCCCGTTGGGGGTCGCCAGCCGCCATAGCTAGGGCGTAGGTTTGTCGAGTCAAGGGGGTAGACTTGCCACGAGCTGGGACACGTGGCGCACTTGTGTGCGGGGCAGGCAAGGGCCGTCGCGCCCCGCAAGACCCTAGGTCTCACCCGTCACGGGCCACGAGACACCCTATTTATTTGTTTTATTTGATTTTTATAAATATTAAGGTATCTTAGGCTCGTTTCTCGTATACGGGGTATAATAGGAATATTTAGGGTGATGTTAAGGGTTTTAGGAGGGTTGTTATAGTCAATTCCAATTCTGGGCCGCTAAGGTGATCGACGGGCATGACGCTAAATTTCATATCCTCGCATCTTTCTTTGTTATATGTTTTTTTATCGTACGAGGCTTTGATATTTTTCCTCAAGTCGATCCTTTGTTGTTGGATGAAATTGAATGTGTCGATTTTCGTTCCAGTTTCTTCCAACTGTCCGTGTACAACCCTTTACCCGAGGCCGAACCCGATCTCCCTCTTTGAACCTATTTTTTGACGTGTCTCTACCTGGTGGGCGAGGAGAATCATCAAAATCATCCAAATTTAGATTAAGCTCTTGATCACGAGCATCAGACTGAGATTGGGATGAGGGTGTTCGTGCTCTTTTGGATGAAGTTGATTCACTAGCAGTAGGAACTCTCGCCCATTTAGAAGCGTGCCTACATACATCCCAACAATGCACGTACTTGAACTCGTGCTTCTTGTTGTCTCTGTATGCTATAATGACGTTCATGATAAAGTCCGCATCCGTTTCACCGCTCCTTAGCGAGTTCGTCTCCTTAGGGTGGAAGGAGTGCTCCCCAAATGGGGAGTGGTAAACTTTTTCTTTTAACCAATAATATCATGTCATGTCAACTTCCCAATTCACTCCCCAATTTGAACTTAAACACTAGGGGTGCTCAAACAAACACATGGAGAATGGTAAACATTTTTTTAAATGAATTGTGATGGGTTGAAAAAGGGTGGGGCCCACCATTAACCCCATCTCTCCTCCATCCCTTCTCTTCCCGCATTGGTGAGTACTCACCGCCTATATCACTCCCCGCTCACCGCACAAACACCGGCGACCCCTTCCCGATCGGTAAAACCCATCCCCCGAGCCGTTCCCCGAACCCGCTCCTTCCATCCTTATGGAAAAATCTGTTGAACGCAGTGACTTGTGTATTTATGCCACCCTACTTGGACGAGAGCCTATTATTTTCACGATACACCTCCTCACTTTTCATTTGCGTATGAAAGAATCTCTTAATGCAATCCCAAAAATCATTGCGGTGTCGTGAATTCCATATTCCAAAAAAAATTAGGCATTATAAAAAATTATATTAAAACTGAAAAATAATATTGTTATATAAAAGATACCTTGAATCGGATCTTGCGATTCATTGATATAACATTTTGCCAACACGGTTTCTTCTTGAGGCGTTCACTTTATTTGTGTTCGTCGAGCGGCCGCTAGTGCTTTCTCCTCATCCGTTTTTTTGTGACTTCTTTTTTTGGCCGGTTTGGATGACAAACCACTAACGTCTTGCGGTTGTGTTTCAGGTACGAAATCGGGTTGGGAAAGGTTAACGACGAGAATAGATAATTCGTCGTATGGAAAGCTCATGTAAACACAATTTCTTATAAACGACGCAATTCCCGATAGGTCGGGAACCGATGAGTAGATTAAAGGGCCGCGGTTTGTTGGTTGACGATTTTGTGGCGGGCTAGGGTTCGGGGTTTTATGGTATCCAAAGGGGTTGCTCAGGTCATATCCACGGTTATAAGGATGCATTGTAGAGGATGTGGGATTTATAAAAATATAGAGATAAAAGAAATGAAGATGTAGAGAAGTGGTAAAAAATTGTAAAAAAATGTAGTATTTATAGGGTATAAAAAAGAATTTTTTTTAATTAACTAGCCGTTTGACTAACGGCTACCTCCAACGGTCAGATTTCCACAGTCAATCCCAGCTAGCCAGCTCACCCTGCCCCCCGCCCAACGCTGGGCTTTAAAGCAACGCTGGCTGGGCAACGCCAAACCAACGCTGGCACAGAGTGGGTTAGCCAGCGTTGCCTGGCTTCCCCCGCCCCAACCAAAGCCCCACTCCCCAGAGTCTTAAAAATACTAAAATCAAGATTATGTACTGTGTAGGTTTTTTTCAATTCATAAATATCAATGATCAAAACGGATTAACGGAAATACGGAATGACATAAAGGAGAAAAGAAAACTGCTAACCCCCAAGTCCGTAACATGTTTTAAGGTTTACAAAAAGACGAAAACATCATCATGTGCAAGACCTGTGATAAAATTAATAGTAGGATGCGGTAAATTCTCAAGTTCAAACCAAAACTACAAAACATAACTTCTCCTTACTGTGGTTTAACTCTATTTAAATGTCATATCACTTATTTTTTCCCGTTTTACTCCACCTCACTTGAAGGGATGATTTGATTCCATTAACTTCATTTAACACTATTTTTCAGTGGTTTAAGAAAGAAAAGAATAATTAATTCAAGTTTGAAAACTAATACGGGTTATTCATGAATCTATACTATATATTGTAAAGTTGGAAATTTAAATAAAAATGTTAGAAGCCTGGTTCAGTTTAAACGATTGTTTACAAGTTCGAAAACACCAAACCGTGAATCATCTGATCAAAACTAAATCTAAATAATACCGTATAAAGTTTAAACATGCCAATCTAACTGACTTTTTTCAGTTTAAACAGTTTAACTAGTTTCAAAGATTTAGGGTTGTTTGGCAACTTTTGAATGATTAAGTGCTGAACCAATAAGAGATCTGAACCATTAAGTGCTGAACCAGTAAGATGTCTGAACCATTAAGAGCCAGTAAAATGCTTAACCATCAGAGATAAATGTCTGACCAATTCAGATTAAAGATCTTAATCACAGGGGCGATGTATAGAAGGGGCGGGAGGGGGCGCCCGACCCCCTGAACTTTTCGCTCAGTAGTGTTATATATGTAGTTTTCGTATAGAAATTTTTGGGTATATGTATTTTCGACCCCCAATTTTATAGAAATTTTTTGGTATATACGTTTTCGACCCCCTTGTCATCCGTGTCAAGCTTCGCCACTGCTTAATCATTCAGACTCAGTATAATCCTTAACAATTCAGAGGCAAATGTTTGAACTATTTAGACATCTTCTCGCAAAACAAACAGTCTGAACCATTAAGTGCTGAACCAGTAAGAGGTCTGAAAATTAAAAGTATCATTAAGAGGCAAAACAAACAACCCCTTATACATACTCTTTTACTATATTGTATGTTCTAGACACAAACTAACTTTTTTTTTGAAAGGTAGACACAAACTAACTAGTTTCAACGATTTGTACATACTCTTTTACTATGTTGTGTGTTCTAGACACAAACGGCACTTTATCCAAATGATCATTAAACTAAACTTTATAATATAATACTATATTTATACCGGCAGATTCAAAATTTAAAAAAAGGTCAAGGATACCAAATTTCAATTTGAAGCAAAAATAAAAGTTACAAAAAACAATAAATAAATAAAAAATAGGCGTTTTGTATAAGAAGGTATGTATACTTTTGAGGTGTACTAAAACACTTCAAAAGCACTTGTTTCTCATTCAATGCTTTACCAAACACCCCACGATATTACCATCACTCCTCCTATCCATCCTATCTTCATTATTCCCATCTTCTTCTTCTTCTTTTTCCTCTAATTCGCTGCTTATTTCTCTTTTCCCCACTAGTCATGGAATGCGTTGAAGGCGCCTTGAAAAACAGTTTTATCCCCGTTAAACCCACCGTTACCACTCAGTGCTTTTCCGACGACTTCACGGCGGTTATTGGTGTCACCGGTGACGATATCTTTGTTGATGGTCTTCTTGACTTCTCCGAAAACGGTTGTTTCGAGGAAAACGATGATACCCATGTTGTTCTTGACACAAGTAACGACAAAAGTTGTTTCATTTCCCCTGTTAAACAAGAAAACCAAGAGAAAATTGAGGATAACAAGACAACCATTGGTTTCTCCATCCCGGATAACGACCTTTGCCTGCCGGTAAAACAGCCTTCTTTTAAAAAATTCAGTTACTTTTTTTTATTAAAAAAAACAGTTTTCTTTTTTTTTTTAAATATTTATTTTTTTCGGTTTCTCTGTTTCGGAGAACAATTTCTTTAAAAAATCGTTTATTTTTATAAAAGCAGTTTTTAATTATTTTTAAATTATATATATATATATTTTGTGTTTTAGGCTGATGACGTAGCGGACCTTGAATGGGTTTCTCATTTCGTCGACGACTCATTTGCCGGCGGGTACTCATTACCATTCCCCACCGGAAAGTTCAAGTTCACCGAGAAGAAGCCGGAACCGGAACCGGTAATCATTAAACGGGAAACCGTTAAACCGGCGTTGACGACTCCGGTTCAGACAAAAGCGAGAAGCAAGCGTGCACGAACCGGCGGCCGGGTCTGGTCGATGGTGACGTCACCGTTGACTGACTCGTCAACGTCAAGTTCTTCTTCATCATCTTACACATCAAACCCTTGGTTGTTTTTCCCTGACTTCGCGGCTCAAACCGCCGAGTCAGTTTTCGGGAAGCCGCCTGTTAAGAAACAAAAGAAAAGAAATGTTGTGACTGGGCCGGCTGAACCGACGTCTCAGCCGGCCCAGCCTCGGCGTTGTAGCCATTGTCTTGTACAAAAGACCCCACAATGGAGAGCCGGTCCGCTTGGGGCTAAAACGCTTTGTAACGCCTGTGGGGTTCGGTACAAGTCGGGTCGGCTTTTACCCGAATATAGACCGGCTTGTAGCCCGACTTTTTCGAGTGAGGTGCACTCTAACAACCACCGGAAAGTTTTGGAAATGCGGCAGAAGAAGGAAGCGGCTGATGCCGGTTTAACCCTTCCGGTCCGGAGTTTTTGAAGAAGGTTAATTAGGTAGGACAGAAGAAGGAATTAGGATTGGTATGAACCGGGTTTAGTTAGTTGCCCGGTTTATTTCGGTAGGTTTATGATAAGCGATTATTAAGAGACTTTAATGTAGCTTTTTATTATAAAAGTTGTTATGTTGTTTTAAATATTTATTTATTTTTTCTGTTTTGGTTTGACCTGAACCGTTCCCACCCGAACCAACCCGCGAGTTTGTATACAAGTTCTATATCTGTTTAGCGAAACCGGTTTAGACCCAAATCGATTTGTATATCTGTACTGGTTTATGACCCGAACCTGTTTAGGTCCAAACCAATTTTAACTGGTTTGAAACAAGAAAACCTAAATATATATCTGTACTGTAAAGGCACATATACCCAAAATAGAAGGGTACAAAATGGGAAGTGAGTTAAAGTTTGGGGGGGGGGAAGATGACGTGATGGTAAAGATGAGGGACTAGTTTGGAAAGTTTTAGAAAACCCGTGAGGCCGTTGAAAAGCGGAAAATTTATGAATTTGATTGAGGGTGGGTGTGGGGATAATGTTAGTGTAGGAACGGAAGCGTGAAAAGTTGGTATCCATCGTGTGATCTGAGCCGTTGGATGAAGATCGACGGTTGAGAATGGAGGAGAAGTTTGGACGTCGTGAGGATTGGAGGGAGGGAGTATCTTTCACACGGCACGAGAAAATTTAAAAAGAAGAGGTGGGGCCCAAAGGTTTTGTTGATTGTACATGCAACTTTCTTTCTGCTACTTTGGTTCTTTCTTCACTTTAAACTTCGATACAAATGCACATATCTTTTTTATTTTATTTCCAAGTTTTGCGTTCGTACTAGGCTATGTCTACTGCGGTCACCTCTTTTAAATAGAGGGTTTTCATTGGCTGTAAAAAAAAGTCTGCACTTATCCATGCGTTTTCCTTTCAAGCCTAATAGAATAGACCTAAATATGTAATTTAGGAATTGATTTGTAATTATTCTCTTCTCATATTATTGGGCAATGTATTCTGTATATATGTATTTGAGTGGAATGAGAAAGGATCAAGGAATTAAACCACACCGGACACCTCTAATCGCACCACTAATAACAATCGTGATCGTCGTGGTGATACCTATGACCGCCGGGGACGCGGACGTGGTCGTGGTCGCGGCTCCTACGGCCGAGGTCGGTTCAACATCAATGACAACTATTACAATGGGGCTCCATGGCATGCACCCCCTTGGGCCGGCCCACATTCATCTTGGAATCAATGGCCTACAATACCACCATGTCCATATCCTTCGGCCCAAAACCAACAGCCCCAAACACCCAACCAGGCCCAAGGTATTCTCGACCCAAGGCCTACTACTTCTGGCAGCGGCAACAACCCGGCTCACTCGTACAACACCGGGTATTCACCTACGGATATTGCTCAGGCCCTTTACAACTTGGCACTCCAAAACAATGACTCCTCCTGGACAATGGACACCGGGGCATCAGGTACTATGTCTCCTCAACAAACTATGTTCTCATCTATTTTTAATAGCATTATTCGTAACATTATTGTTGGTGATGGCAAAACCATTCCGGTCTTGGGGCAGGGCGACATAACCTTACCACCACCCTTCCCGCCCTTTAAGCTTAAAAACGTCCTTTATGCACCCAACCTTGTCAAAAATTTAATTTCTGTGCGACGTTTTACCACTGATAACCAATTATCTGTTGAATTTGACCCTTATGGTTTTACTGTGAAGGACCTTCGGACCAAGAAACCTATCCTACGGTGCAATAGCTCGGGGGATCTCTACACTCTCAGCCCGTCCAACATCACACACCTTTCTGCTGCTTCTACTTTTGCTGCTATTTCCCAAAACATCTGGCATCAACGGCTCGATCATCCAGGACCCGCTGTTTTACAAACTTTAAAAACTTCCTCTTCAATAAAATGTAGTTCTCATAAAAATAATCAACTTTGTCGTTCTTGTATTTATGGGAAACACATTCGTCTACCTTTTGCTACTTCTTTTACACGTACTTTAATGCCATTTGATCTCATTCACAGTGATGTTTGGACATCTCCCATTATTAGCAATGGGGGACATCGTTATTATGTCTTATTTTTAGACGATTACACCAATTTTCTGTGGACTTATCCCATAGCCAATAAATCTGATGTTTTTACCATGTTCACCATTTTTACCAACTTCATTAAAACTCAATTCAACCGCAACATAAAACAACTTCAATGTGATAATGGTCGTGAATATGTCAATCATCAGTTTCAAAACTTTTGCAAAAATAATGGAATGCATTTTCGTTTTTCTTGTCCCCATACCTCCTCCCAAAACGGAAAAGCCGAGCGAAAAATACGCTACATAAACAACATTATGCGAACCCTTTTGGCCCAATCCTCTATGCCCAACACATATTGGTCTCATGCCCTTGAAGTTGCCACATATCTTTTAAACATCATACCCTCCAAAGTCCACAACTTTCAAACCCCTACTCATCGTCTTTATCATATCCACCCCGCATATGATCACCTACGTGTCTTTGGTTGCATATGTTACCCTCTCATACCCACACCACTATACACAAACTTGAATACCGCTCCACCCCATGTGTCTTCCTTGGTTACCCTCCAAACCATCGCGGATACAAATGCCTCGATCTCTCCACTCACAAAATCACAATTAACCGTCATGTATTATTTGACGAGACAATTTTCCCCTTTGCCACCAAACCACTACCCTCTCTCCAACACTACGATTTTTTGGACGACCCTATCCACCCGTATTTTCTCCCACTCCTTCGACATCCACCATTCCATAACTCCCATCCCTCCACGGCCCAACCCAACCCCTCGTTACCTGTCCGCACAATCCAATCCCCGGCCCACATTCCTATCGACTCAGCCCAAGTTTCACCTTCCAACCCATCACTCCACTTCGTACCTCTGTCCATTCCGAACCCCACCCAACCAACATCCAACTCCACCCCAACCGAGCCCATTAACTACTCCCCCAACAGCCCACCCCCCACCCAACCTGAGCCCACTCACCACTCTCCTACCAGCCCACCATCCACACCTGACACCACTGTTCCTGTTCCACCTCCGCCACCCACTCGGACTATGCGCACACGTGCTATGTCGGGAATTACCAAACCAAAACAAATATTTAATCTTCACAGTACAACCATCTCTCCCATACCCAACAACCCTAAAGACGCCCTCTCCAACCCGGACTGGTTAAGTGCCATGACACATGAATTTAATGCTTTAATTAAAAATAATACATGGGAACTGGTTCCGAGGCAGGCAAACATGCATGTTATACGCAGTATGTGGTTGTTTAGACACAAATACAGGTCAGATGGAACATTGGAAAGGTACAAGGCACGTCTTGTATGTGATGGTCATACACAAGAGGTTGGTGTGGATTGCGGTGAGACTTTTAGCCCAGTCGTCAAACCCGCGACTATTCGCGTGGTTTTAGCACTTGCGTTGTCTCAGTCATGGTCGATTAATCAGTTGGATGTAACCAATGCGTTTCTTCACGGGAATCTAAATGAGACGGTTTATATGTACCAACCGATGGGGTTCCGTCACAGAGACTTCCCCGATCACCTTTGTCGTCTAAGAAAATCGCTCTATGGTCTAAAGCAGGCACCCAGAGCTTGGTACCAACGGTTTACGGACTTTGTGATTTCTATTGGTTTTCTGCAGAGTAAGTGTGATAATTCTCTGTTTACATATCATCACGGGGGTGCTACAGCGTACTTATTAATTTATGTCGACGACATCATTTTAACGACCTCTTCGGATGCTTTACGTAAAACGCTCATGATCTCTCTTGCATCCGAGTTCGCTATGAAAGATCTTGGTCCGCTCAGTTACTTCTTGGGCATTCAGGTCACCAGATCCGCCAACACCATGTTCTTATCACAACAATCCTACGCTAGAGACATTATTGCTAGAGCTGGTATGCAATCATGTAATTCGGTTGCAACCCCAGTTGATACTAAACCCAAGTTAAGCACAACGTCTAGCCCTCCATTTGACAATCCGACATTATATCGTAGCTTAGCTGGGGCTCTTCAATATCTCACCTTTACGCGACCCGATATCACTTATGCTGTTCAGCAGATATGTGTACACATGCATGCCCCAACTGTTGACGATTGGAACGCCCTCAAACGTGTCATTCGTTATCTACAAGGCACTTCCTCCTACGGTCTCACACTGTCATCGTGTAGTTTTGTTTCTCTTCGGGCTTATACTGATGCTGATTGGGCAGGTTGCCCAGACACGCGACGTTCCACTTCCGGTTACTGCGTTTACATGGGTCCTAATCTTCTTTCTTGGTCGTCCAAACGGCAGTCCACTGTTTCCCGCTCCAGTGCTGAAGCAGAGTACAGGGCTGTTGCTAATGTAGTTGCCGAAATTTGTTGGCTGCGGAATCTACTCCTCGAGCTTCGTCACCCGCTACGGACGGTCACTCTCGTCTATTGTGATAACATCAGTGCCATTTATCTCTCTGGCAATCCGGTTCAACATCAACGTACAAAGCACATTGAACTTGATATCCATTTTGTTCGTGAACAGGTGCAACGTGGCAGGGTCCGTATATTACACACACCAACGCGTTTTCAGATAGCGGACATTTTCACGAAAGGTCTACAGAAGGTTTTATTTGATGATTTCAGGTCCAGTCTTAACATTCGGCCACCTCTCGCTTCGACTGCGGGGGTGTAATAGAATAGACCTAAATATGTAATTTAGGAATTGATTTGTAATTATTCTCTTCCCATATTATTGGGCAATGTATTCTGTATATATGTATTTGAGTGGAATGAGAAAGGATCAAGGAATTAAACCATATCTTTCAAAGCCTATGGCCATACTCGACGAAGAGCCCTTCACGCCCTCTTGAGACGATGCTTCACGCCTAAAACTCTGCCATAATATAAGAGGAGTCAATCCATTACACATAGTCAAACTGTTTTATACATCATCATAAAAAAACAAAGAAATGTTTACATAACCTTTTTTGTACATAAAACATTTTAGTTTCTTAATTAGTTCTTAAAATTCTTAACCTGACTAATGTCGGAAAGAAGAAAAAAATAGTATAGGGGCTAGAGTGTAATATGGTGTTCTATATATACACCATCTCTATGTAATCCTTTTTTGGTCAATACAATTCAAACTCGATTCAGAGATTATTCTCTATACCAAACAACATGGTATCAGAGCAGGTTCCTGATTCTTGAAACCGATTTGCTCATCGCCTTCATCTAGAAATCAAAACCAAATCAATCTACAATTTATCCTAGCCTATTCAATCTCAATCCAGAAAAAAAAACAAAATCAAACTATCGATATTTGCAAAACTCAACCACAAATTTAAAACACCCGAGAAAAACCTTCAGCCGGCCGTACCTTTTTCCGACCAACAGATCTGTTACCTGTTGCAGACACCGCCGCCTAAGAGTCTTCATCTCTCCGGCCATCGGAAAACTCTCATAACCGAAAGAACTCTCCTTATCAAACAACCATCTTGTGAACCAAATCCCAGCCGGAAACTTGAAGGTTTAAACCTTCAAAACTAAATATTTTCCGGCAAAGTCCCGGGCGGTTTTCCGGCATAAACCGAGCAACCTGTTCAACTTCCGATCGCCGTGTTTTTTGGGGTTCGTTGTCGGTAGCGGAAGGAGTACCGTGTTTTCAAGATTTCCTTAAATCTTGGAAGTTTCCTTTTTTTATAAATAAGTTGTGCTGTGATTACCGAGGATTACAAGTTTTTCAAGATTTCCTTAAATCTTGAAAGTTTCTTTTTTGACAAATACGTTGTCGGTAGCGGCGTTATTAGCGGAATTGTTATTTGCGGGTTTGTTTAAATCTTGAACGCG
Source organism: Helianthus tuberosus (assembly GCA_030545235.1). Taxonomy (NCBI): domain Eukaryota; kingdom Viridiplantae; phylum Streptophyta; class Magnoliopsida; order Asterales; family Asteraceae; genus Helianthus; species Helianthus tuberosus. The sequence continues at coordinate 77,557,174 of CM060417.1, read as the reverse complement.
AGTTCAAGTCACCAGTGAATTTCGATAAATACGCCGGCTGAGATAGCTTCGCCTCTTAGCGGAGTTATTCCGAACCTAAATCTTGAACGCGAGTTCAAGTCGCCGGTGAATTGTGATAAATTTGCCGCGTGAGATAGCTTCGCCATTTAGCGGAGTTATTCCGAACTTAATTTTTTAACACGATTTCGGCGTATTTGGTTGCCTATTAAATACGCTCGGTTTGGTTGTCGTCCAAAAAAAATGGAAATCAATCATAGTAGGAACAGTGCTTGGATTTTCGATTCTGGTGCCACTGACACCATGACGTTTGAACCATCAGACATACGATCAATGTCCAATCCTCAAAAAACTCAAATCCACACTGCAAACAATGGAATGATGCAAGTGAAAGGAGGAGGAACAATTGAAATTTCACCAACTATGAAATTATCAAATTGTCTTTATGTTCCATCATTATCGCACAAACTGCTCTCAATTAGCCATATTACCAAAGAGCTAAATTGCACAGTACTAATGCATCCTACTTTCTGCCTTCTACAGGATATCAGGACGGGTGTGATTATTGGACGTGGTACTGAGTGCCAAGGATTGTACCATGTGGATGAAGTGGCTCAACAGGGTACTGTGATGTTGGCCCATGGAACTGATAACCGGGAAGCCTGGCTATGGCATAGACGTTTGGGACATCCATCCCATGGTTATTCGCACCTTTTGTTTCCAAAACTCTTCCCTTCAAATGGGAAAATAGATTGTGAAACCTGTATTCGCGCTAAAAGCCATCGACAATCGTTCAAACCTAGCAATACGAAAGTGGCCTCACCTTTCTCACTTATCCATTCCGATGTGTGGGGTCCTGCTCCTGTGATGGGGGGCAGGGTCTTCGGTACTTTATACTATTCGTGGATGATTGCACTCGCATGACATGGGTATATTTTTTAAAAAATAAAGCAGAAGTGTACGAAAAATTTGTCATGTTTTATGCTATGATTCAAACTCAATTTCAAACTCAAATTCAAATCCTTCGATCCGACAATGGGGGGGGGGGGGGATTTGTCAATACATATATGAAACAATTCTTTAAAACCAAAGGATTATTTCATCAAACCTCTTGTGCTCATACCCCCGAACAAAACGGTGTTTCCAAACGGAAAAACCGTACTATTCTTGAAATGACTCGAGCCCTTTTGATCGAATATCAGGTCCCTAAATCTTTCTGGCCGGAGGCAGTTGCAACCTCCGTGTATCTGCTGAATCGGCTTCCCACAAAAGCTCTTAAATTTAACATTCCCTTAGATTGTCTGTCTAAGTCTGCCAGTATTCCTCATCCTCTTACACTTGAACCTCGAATCTTCGGGTGTACCGCATTTGTTCATATACCCAAAACCAATCGAAACAAGCTTGACCCGTGTGTTGAAAAATGTGTATTTGTCGGCTATGGGATCGATCAAATAGGTTACCGATGTTATAATCCAACAACTCGTCAAATGTTCACCACAATGAATGTTGACTTTCTTGAAACAAAATACTTTTATAACACCCAACTCAGTGGTCAGGGGGAGAATGACAGTATAGACACTCTGAGCTGGTTAACCCAAATTCCCTCATCTGAAGAAGTCACAACAGAAAACTATCACAGTACTGCGAGTCCTTCAAACACAGACACACAATCCGCGGAGCACAGTACCACTGAAGAAAGTCCATCCAACGTGATGCCTGAGGTAAGAAATACTGAGAACCCTGAATGTTCTACGTCTTATAACTATGAGACAACAGGGGAACACATAGAACCGACAACTACAGAACATGTTGATCCAGTTGTTGAACAGGTTGAACCAGTTGTTGAACATGTTGAACCAGTTGCAGTAGAGACTACTGGAAGATACTCTCTTCCACCTAGAGCCAATAGAGGGGTTCCTCCAAAACGGTACTCCCCAGAGAGGGAGACCAGAAATTCAAGATATCCTGTAGCTAATATGGTCAACGGGAACTTATCTAACAGTGCGAAAGCATTTGTTACTTCTCTTTACACTGAACAAATACCTAATTCCGTAAAGGAAGGTCAAGGTAAGAAGAACTGGGAAGAAGCAATGGAAGTGGAGATGCGTACTCTTATGAAAAACAGCACATGGGAGAAGTGCATTCTTCCTAAAGGAAAGAAAACAGTTGGATGCCGGTGGGTGTATTCGATTAAATATAAACCAGATGGCTCTATTGGAAGATACAAAGCTCGGCTTGTAGCCAAAGGGTACACTCAGACGTATAGGATCGATTACTCTGAGACATTTTCTCCGGTTGCAAAAATGGATACCATAAGAGTTCTCTTTTCCGTGGCAGCTAATAAGAATTGGCCCCTTCATCAATTTGATGTTACAAATGCATTTCTTCATGGAGACCTAACTGAAGAAGTTTACATGGAAGCACCTCCAGGTTTTTCAGGGGGTTTTAAAGATGGGGAAGTTTGTAGGCTGAAGAAATCTCTATACGGGCTAAAACAGTCTCCTCGGGCATGGTTTGGAAAGTTCACCTTGGCCATGAAAGAATACGGGTATCACCAAAGTAACGCTGATCATACCTTGTTCCTCAAAAGGAGGAACGGCCTCGTAACTTGCTTGATCATATATATGGACGACATGATTATTACTGGAGATGATGTAGAAGAAATAGCACAGCTGAAGAGAAATTTGTTTTCAAAGTTTGAAATGAAAGACCTTGGGAATCTCAAGTATTTCCTTGGAATAGAAGTTCTCAGGTCTAAACGGGGGATTTTCATCTGCCAAAAGAAGTATGTTCTTGATCTCTTGGCGGAAACTGGGTTGATTGATTGTAAACCAGTAGATACGCCAATGGTGGTGAACCACAATCTTCACATGGAACTCGATGGAAAGCTCGCAGACAAAGAAAGATATCAACGGCTCGTGGGCAAGTTAATTTATCTCTCCCATACTCGTCCTGATATAGCTTCTGCTGTTGGAGTGGTAAGTCAGTTTATGCACCAAGCGCAAGTTGCCCACATGGAAGCTGCTCAGAGAATTCTAAGGTATCTAAAGGGTACCGCAGGCCATGGAGTGTTGTTCAAAGCAAGTGAACATTTAAATGTTGAGCTCTACACGGACGCCGACTGGGCAGGAGATAAGGGAAACCGAAGGTCAACGTCAGGGTACTTCTCCTTGGTTGGTGGAAACCTTGTCACCTGGAGAAGTAAGAAACAGAAGGTGGTCGCTCTGTCGAGTGCAGAAGCTGAGTTCAGAGGCATAGCTCGAGGGCTAAGTGAAGTTCTTTGGATCAGGAAGCTCCTAGAAGACATTGGTTTCTCCCAAAGGGCGATACCCAGTAAAATTATGTGTGAAAATACAGCTGCAATACAAATCTCAGAAAACCCAGTTCAGCATGATCGAACCAAACATGTGGAGGTGGATCGACATTTCATCAAGGAAAAACTGGAGGAAAGAATCATAGAGCTCCCATATATATCAACAAAAGAACAACTCGCAGATATTCTCACAAAAGCAGTCAACGGAAACGCTTTTAGTAGCTGTTTGAGAAAGTTAAGTATTGGTGACCCCACTACTCAACTTGAGGGGGAGTGTCGGAAAGAAGAAAAAAGATAGTATAGGGGCTAGACTGTAATATGGTGTTCTATATATACACCATCTCTATGTAATCCTTTTTTGGTCAATACAATTCAAACTCGATCCAGAGATTATTCTCTATACCAAACAACAACTAATTCATATACCCTTCAATCTTACCTTTAAACAATTTTTATCTACAATCAGACTAGAGCCCTCAACCTTAAGGGGGGAGTCACCTTTTTCTATATGCACAAAAACCGGTTTGGAACTAGTTCTTAAATTGAAACCTGAAACTGGTACAGCCCGTAGGTTTCTAACTGCTTTATAATTCTTGATTTTGAAATCAGTTAAAATAAATCAAACTGGTAAAAATTGGTCAAAACCAATCAACAAACTGACATAACACGTACCGGTTTGAATGTAAACCCGGTATTGACTTTTCATTTACCAACACAAATCGCTTTAAGGTTTAAATCTAATTTGTGCACCTATAACCCTTAGAGCATCAACAACTCTCTATACCTCTCACATCAACATGCCACATCATTGCAAACCTCAACCATTCCATACCTACTTTTTCTTACTATTTCATTGTCTAGTATCTTAATACTTTATTTATCTAATCTGTAACTAATTTGCCAATGATGGCTAGCCCAGCTGGTCGGAGGTGGGAGGGTTTAACACGCTTGCATGGGTTCCCGCCCGGGGATTCCAAGTTCGATCCACGGGGTATGCAAAACGTGCGAAGCCTTCGGGTGAGGGGTTGAAAAGCCTGTATGTGCGGGGGATTCGAACCAAGGGTGTGTAGGTCGTAGGCAAGCGATTTACCCAGGTGATCAAAGCCGTTCAAAAAAAAATTGTAACTAATTTATTAATTAATTTATTATTTATTTTATATTATTCTTATTATTTGATTGTCTTGTATATTTATCTAATAATAAATTTAAAATAAAATACTATAAAAGAATATTTAATTTTTCTAACGACTCTTTTTCAAATTGTTACTTTTGTAACGACTATTTTTATACGCCTATTTTTGTAAGGTCCATTTCTTTACTGACTATAAATTCAATTGTATTGCATCTAATTTGTATACTTCTCAACTCACAATTCACTACAAAGACTCATAAAAATGGCAAAAAGACCTTGGACTGAAGATGAAGACATAACTTTTGTCACCTCTTGGATGGACATGTCCAATAACAGGCGAGGAGTTGTTGCATTTAGAAAAACCTTATTTCAAGAATTTCGTCAACATGTAGGTGAATCCAATTGCTCTTCGAACCAAGTTTTTTTCAAGGTTTAGTACTCTGTTCGTGGAGGTTTACACGTTTCATCAACTCTTCAACATCATGATGGTTTGCGGTGACAACATAACAGAGGCATACGCGATTTTCGAGGCCTTTTAAAGAATACCAGGATACAAAGCATAGAAGATTTACTCACATCTCGTCCAAGAAAATTACTAAAAGACCATCCTCGTATGCAACCATTTGTGCATCGGAAAACCGACTCCAACGGTTCAGGGGTTGATGATTAGTTTAATTATTTAGGATGTTTAGGTTTCATTATCTGGTTTGTTTAGATTTAATTATCTTGTTTGTTAGGTTTAGTAAATTTGTTTTTTCAGTTTACTTTATTTTTATTATGTATAGGGGATAGTTATCTTGAGAACGCTAAATATTGCGAGAACCGTGAGAACGAATGAAAAAACCAATTAAAACCATTTATTTAATACAACACGCATTGTAATAAAAATACAACATCAAAAAAGAATTTACAACATCAAATAATTCATTTCTCATCTCAAAATTACTCTTATTAGATTTTTTACACGTATAAATATAACAAATTTATGCATATGTAGATGGCAAGCTTACACATGTGTAAATTTTCTTTATTTCCATAAATTTAAACTTGTAAATTAAATTTCTAGCATTGTAATTGAATAATAATGATAAGTGTAAAAATAAATTTTGAATTGTTTTTGACTAAGTTCCCATGGTTTTTTCATTTGTTCTCACGGTTCTCATAATAGTTAGCGTTCTCATTTAAACCCTCCCCTGCATATATATTAAATTTATGTTATTTTTAATTAATATATTTATGTTAACGTGTGTTTTAGTCCATGCGTTGTGTATGCTGTTAGCACCACTAGGGTACAAGCACACTTTGGTACTTTTTAAAATTCTTATTTAATAAGGCAATTTAATTAAAGTTTTTAAAAGGTCTAAGGCCATACGGGGTGAGCGTGGAAAAGTAGCGTGAAAGCCACAACCACGCCGGAACACTACCCTGTAGACGGTGTTGTGGCTGGCATGGAGGAAGGGGCGGGAGGAATTCCATCGGCGTTGGGGCAATTGTGTGGGTGAGGTGGAGACCTTTGATTGGTGGGTGTTGTTTAATTTTGTTTTGATTGGTTGATATATTTTTTTTTTTCTCTTCCACGTCATTTCCCACTCAGTGCTTTTTTCTCCACGCCACAATGCTAACGTGATTGCCACATGACATTTCACGCACATTTTTATGCCCTCCCAGAGTGTCTCATCTTAATAAAGTGTCCATTTCCATTTCAGTTTAAAAAAAAATCTACAATTCGAGATATTTATCGTCTTATTTTTATCACATGCTACTTTTTTCACACAACAAAAATATTATATCTTATGAAATTAGTTCTATGTTAGGTGTTGACATAGTTTAATGTTCTAAATAAATTATATCTAACTACTACTTAAATAGAACTTTAAATACCATTTAATAATGACATCGTTTCATGTAATTTGTGGTTTTTTAATGAACACGTTTGTTCTTATTCTATTATACCAATAGGTCTACATTATTCATCGTTGCCCAGAATTAAACGTGTGCCTCTCCTCTAAACACACATAAGTAGTATAAGGTGGTTTAGGAAATCATAAACACACATAAGGCCGGAGATGACAATATGGAATACCCAAATGACGAGGTATGAAGTGACGGTGACTAATCAATCTAGCCGGTAAAACCATTCAAAGTCAAGATAGTGTCATGACTCATACAAAGCGCTTGTCAATATAAGATTAGCGCGGAGTAAACATGTTGATGGACTAATACGACTGAGTGGTCAAATGACAACCCGGTCAAATAGGCGACAAAGATAAGAAATACAAGATGACAGTTACGGTCCGTGAGGACTTACACGTGAAAGACGCACACGTCAATACAAATGATAACTATTGACTGAAAAGAATGAATGCCTTGAAAAAGAAACTAAGTTCGTTTGGTTTAAACCAATGAACTACGTAAATAAGGTTTCGGGGACGAAACCTCTTTAAGGGGGCTAGACTTATAACACATCAAAAACGGGTTTGATAATCAAGCCCCATTATTATTAATAAACGGGTAAAATATTGTTAGTGGTAAAAATTGACACGGTAAATATTAGGATTTAAATAAATAAACCTAATAATAAATAAAAAGAGAATAAAAGCTTTTGAGGAAATAAAGTTCGTAAGAGGCCCGAGTTAACGGGACCTAAAATAAAACGGGTTTTAACTCCCGAAACCCACTAAGTTAACTAGGAATAATTAACCTAGTTAGTAATGTGTAAATAAGTGAAAACAATAAAGAAAACAAGAACTAGTGTACCTTTTTATAAAAGGTTGGAACTAAAGGGACCAAAGTTGTAACAAAGGAAACTTAAGTTTTATAAAAAAAAAAAAAAAAAACACACAACACACACATGGTGTGAAGAAACACGTAACTAATTTTAGGGGTAGATCAGTTTGGTTTATGTTCATATCATAATGGTTAATCTTCTTGTGGTTTTCTGAGCTTCCTGATGATCTATTAAACCTGCAAAACAGAACACCGTTACTCGTTAAGAGGGGAATATGGGGGTTTCCCTCTTAACCGGGCTCCGGCGTGAGAATAAGCGACTGTTTTGAGGAGATAAGTACGTATTAAGAGTGAGAGTAGAGGGAATAGAATGTTTAACCTGTGAAGGGAGGTCTCTATTTATAGCCGGAGAGGTGTAAGAGGATGTGGGCTGATGGGCCTTGGGCCTAAAGGCGACGATATAGAGGATATGCTCCTTGCCTCACTGGTGTCGACCGTTAGTGGCTTCTAGGAGTTCTCTGGTGCTGGCGCACTGTGATTGGAGCCACGTGTCATGGTTGTCGGCCTGGCCGCCCTTCTGCCATCAGCAGGCAAGTGGAGATCGTGGGGCAGTTGTCTCTGCCCTGTGATTGGTGCCACGTAGGTGTCCTTAGGTACTTTCTGTCTACTGCAAGTCAGACGATCGTGGAGCATGATTGAGCAGAGCCTGGAGGACGCTGATTGGCCCTTTTCTTCTGCCACTTGTACCTTGTGTGCCTTCTGAAGTAGCCCTGCGCCATAGCCTTGCGCGGCTCCTGATGAGCATGTAACTAACCCGCGCAGCGTATGGGTAGCTGTAGGCTTTTGTTCAGAACGCTAAGTGTCGAATGTGGTGTTTTCTCTTGTTGAGACCTCGCGCTAGATCGATATATGATGGTGTACCGCGCGCGAGGTTGACAGTCAACAAGTTGATGAATAAGGAGTATGGTCCTGCGCGCGACGTGATTGAGGTCTGCGCGGCTATTTTGGGACCATACCCCTTCAAGTCCCCCCAGTCCAGTGCTGCACCATGCGTGAGGCCAGTGATTGGAGCTCTGGACTTAGAAAAAGAAAAACACTGTAAATGCTTGCTTTCTGTTGGGTAGGAGCGCGCGTGTAAATGCTTGACAGTTGCCATGGCGCGACTGCTATGCCTTGCTGTTGGTATTTTTTGCTTCACAGTGTAAGCGCGCAGGTTCGTTGGATAACCAAGAATACTGCGCGGCTCGAGAGACTTCTATCTGGAGCTTTTTTGAAATTTTTGGCGGTAAAATCCTCGAATTTCGAAATCTGACAGGTTGGTAAGAAACGTCGTTGATGGTGACGTTTGATTTAACCCCAATGAAGAAACACTAGATAAATGGTCGGAACCGAGATATCTAGGGGGTTTGAATCCGCATAAAAAGGTTAGTTCTCTCTCAATTGATTCAGTTGCAGCTGATTGTCTTCTCCGAAAGCTCTGCAAAAAAAAGCACCGTTAGCCTCGCCAAGGGGAGAAAAGGGTTCTCTCCTTGACCCGACTCCGGTGTGAGAATAAGTATTGGTAATGAAGAAGAAGATGTATTTGAGAAGTGTGTGTAACTTGAATTCATACCTGGGTTGTTTCTCATATTTATAGCCGGGAGTCGTTTTAGGCGGGAAAACCCGTTAGTGAAAAGTTAACGGAAGATGCTAACCCCGTAAGCGGTTACATTTCCTTCCGTTTAAGTTCTTTGATCCGACGTGAGAGCACACGGATTGTGGTTTTGATCGAAGGCTGGGGATTTGCCACGTGTAATGTGATCAAGTGGAGATTACTCTCCAATTGCATGCCTTCGTTGTGATTTCAGGGGTGCCTGTGGTAATGACACGTGTCCAGACGGTTATAACCGTCTGGGTGGTGCACGATTGTATTTCTTCTAGAAGATTACTGCTGTAATCTGGTGTGACACCTTACTGTGTGGAAACAGATGAATAAATCCTAAGTCCGGGTAAAATAATATCCAAGTCTGGATATTTGGGCGGAAGTATTGACCTCAGGATTTTTACCCTTTGCCAAAGGGAGAAGGTGCAAGGATTTATGTTTTCCTTTGGGCGCGCGACTATAGATTGCTGATTACTTTCTTCCTTTTGCAAGACCAGTGCGCGGCCGTGCAAGGTTAAAAGGTTAAAAGGCGATGTTGTGGTATGGTCCTAAATACTTATTATGAGGTTTTTGGGACCTTACCCCTTCAAGTCCCCCCAGTCTAGTGTTGTACTTATGCAAATAAGTAGAGCACTGGACTTATGAGAGGGAGATGCTTTTGGGCGCGAGAAATAAGAAATCTTCTGCGAGAAGATTGAATGTTGCTAAAAAAGTTTTTTAGGGGAAATTGTAATCATATCTTGACGTGTGATGACGTCATTTGTCAGTAAAAGTGTGTATTTTTTCTTTTCTCTTGGGATTTGTAATGGCGCTTGTCAGGCCTTATTAATGAGGATATGACTCCTGCTCCTGTAGCGCCGCTTGGATGTGATATCTTCCTGACAGTTAATCATGAGGATCCAGCTTTTCTTTTCCTGGAGCCTTGCTTCTCCTTTATATATTTAGGAAATGGTTTATTTCCTTTTCTTATCTTTGAAGAACATGAAGATGAAAGGTTCCTTCCGTACTCGTCGTGTTCTTGAGGTTTTGAATTTCTATGAGGCTGCCGAAAGCCTCTTACTGCTTTCTCGTTCACCGCCGTTGACTGTTAAGGGGAAAAAGCCGGTTGATGCCTATCCTTCACCTGTTACCGGTCCTATTTGTAAGGAGGATGGTGTGCTATCCGTTGAAAGATTGATGTCACGCTTTCCGATGATCAAAAGGGGTGAGTGCCGTCTCGTATATCGTCGCCGGAAGAAGTGTCGTGAGGTTCCGGTGACCGTCGTTGACGAGAATCCTGCCGTTGAGTAGGTTAGATTTGGGATTTGTGTATTCCCTTTTTTGATGTTTTTGTTGGTTTATCGAAGATGTTTTTTTTTTTGTTTTTGAAAATCACTGTTGTGATTGTTGTGAATGGCTGTCATTTGAATGTCCTGCTACCAGTTAGTTTGGAGACAGGTTTTCTTTTTGTTTTCGTGAACATTCCAGTCTTTGGAACTAGAATTTTGAAGATCACTGCCGTGATCTTGTTATGAAGTGTTTTGTTACACTTAATGATATGTACCCTTATTATGTGCTGTATGATTTTACTTTTTTCGTGTTTAGATTACAATTTGTTGCATGTGTTTATTTTCTTTTGGATAGGTAGGGCAAATGAGAGATGGTATTGTGCTCATGTGTGAATGTTTGTCTAAAAGGCGTAATAGCTTGCCTGATTTAGACTGTTCATGAGGTGTACAATGTTTGACCATATTGTTTTCGCGCGAACCAAAGAAATTACATGCAATTTGTAATAAACAGTGATAAAAGTAAAAATGATGTTTTGTATTGATAAGGGCGCAAGGCTCGTAATACAAAGGATAATAAAGAAATACATTGCCTGTATGTTCTTTCGCTTTTTTAGACTGGCTTTATATGTAACACCTGCGCAACTGTTGCGCGTTCCAGGTGCGGGGAACTAGGGTCCCATCGATCCTTTTTAGGGTATATGCCCCTTTGCCTAGGACCTCGTTGATGATGTATGGCCCTTCCCATTTTGGCGCTAATTTTCCCGGTTTTTCAGCGTTTGAAGCTTCATTGTCGCGCAAGACGAAATCACCGGGGACAAAGGTACATACGCGGACGTGCGCGTTGTAATATTTTTCGAGTTTGGATTTGTACCTTGCTTCTGTTATGGCGGCGTTCTCGCGCCTTTCTTCCAGAAGGTCTAAATCCATTCTTCGATCTTGTTCATTGTTCTGTTTTTCCATGGCTATCATGCGCGGTGATGGTAAGCCGATCTCGGCTGGGACGACGGCTTCAGACCCATAGACTAGACTGTACGGAGTTTCGCCTGTGCTAGTCTTTGGCATTGTTCGATGCGCCCAAAGGATGCTGGGGAGTTCGTCGACCCACCCTCTGCGTGCTGTTCCTAGCCGCGCTTTTATACCGTCAACGATCTGTTTGTTTATATTTTCTACTTGACCATTCGCTTGGGGATGTGCGACGGAGGCGAAATTATGTTCGATCTTCATTTCTTTGAACCATTTTTGAAGATCTTCTGAGGCGAAGTTTGTGCCGTTGTCAGAAATAATGCGCAATGGTAATCCAAACCTGCAAATGATATGTTCCCATATGAATTTGCGGATTACCATTGCTGTGGTTGAAGCCAAGGCTTTGGCTTCTACCCATTTAGTGAAGTAATCGACCGCCACAATGATGAATTTTACTGCGCCTGGCGCATCAAGGAATGGGCCAACAAGATCGATGCCCCATTGTTGGAATGGCCAAGCAGACGTGACGAGTATCAGTGGATTCTTTGGTCGGAGCGTCTTTGGTGCATGGCGTTGACAAGCTGTGCATCTCCTTAATAAATTAACTGCATCCATGTGCATTCCTGGCCAGTAGTATCCGGCGTTCATTATTTTCGCCACGACCATCCGCGGTCCCGCGTGTATTCCACATAAACCTTCATGGATTTCTCTGACCAGGTATTGGGCATCTGTTTTATCGACACAGCGCAATAACGGTCCCATGAATGTCTTTCGGTAAAGGACGCCATCCGCTATTTCGTAATTTATCGCTTTGTGTTGTATTTTTCGAGCTTCTGCTTTTCCTTCCGGAAGTTTTCCGTTTTGAAGGTACAAGATAATTGGAGACATCCAGGATGGATTTCCCATTTCTATGACGCTTACTTGTTTGAGATGAATAGAAGGGTTGGATAGTACCTCTATGCGTACTTCCTTTGCTAAGTGCTTGAAGCTGGTAGCGGCTAACTTGCTCAGCGCATCTGCGTGCTTGTTCTCGCTTCTGTTTATGTGGTTAACTTTGAACGTTTGGAATTGGCTGATTAGAATCCGCGCTTGTTCAAGGTATAATGCCATAGCTTCTCCTTTTGCATCATAGTGGCCACTAACTTGCTCGGCTACTAGTTTTGAGTCGACGTTAGCTTCAAGATTTCTTGCCCCCATTTTTAGCGCTAAGCGAAGGCCAGCTAGAAACGCTTCGTATTCTGCTTCGTTGTTGGTGCTTCGGAAATCTAAGCGTATGGCATATGTGAGTTCGTGATTGTCTGGGCTGATTAGTCGGAGACCTGCCCCTGCTCCATCATCATTGGAAGCGCCATCTGTGTGTAAAGTCCAGACTCTATCGTCAAAAACGGGTACAGGGTTCTGGATTGCTTCGCACTCTTGAACTTTGTCGATGGGAACTTCGGTGGCAAAATCTGCTAGAACTTGCCCTTTGATTGCTTGTCTTGGCCTATAGAAGATATTGTATCCTCCCAGCTCAATGGCCCATTTAGCCAACCTTCCTGCGACGTCGGGTTTGGATAAAATCTGGCCCAAATGATAATTGGTGAGAACTGTGATGACGTGGCCCGAAAAATATCTGTGCAGTCGCCGTGATGCGTGTACTAGTGCAAGGACTAGTTTTTCTATCATCGAGTAACGAGTTTCCGGACCGGTGAGCATTTTGCTTATATAGTAGATTGGAGTCTGAATGTTTTCGCGTTCTACCATCAGTACTGCACCAACCGCTACTTCCGCAGCAGATAGATATAAAATCAGTGGTTCTTTTTCTTTTGGCGCGGTCAGCGTTGGTAGCTGGATTAAACATTCTTTCATTTGCTTGAATGCTGCTTCCGCTTCAGATGTCCATTGAAAGTCGGTTTTCTTTGCGCAATTTCGTAACGTGCTGATGAATGGATAAGACTTTGCTGCGTGATTAGCCAAGAATCTGTTTAAGGCTGCCAAACGCCCGGCGAGCCTTTGCATTTCTTTAACTGTTGCGGGTGACGACATTAGTTGGATAGCCTGTACTTTTTCTGGATTTACTTTAAAGCCATCTCTTGTGACTATGAAACCTAAAAATTTTCCTTCTTCCATGCCGAAGGAGCATTTTGTTGGGTTGAGCTTTAAATTCACGCTGCGCAGAGAGTCGAATGTGCGCTGAATATTGTTGAGCATTGAGTCTTCTTCATGGCTCATGATGACGAGGTCATCCATGTATACTTCAACTGTCTTGCCAATGTCACTGTTGAAAATTGTGTCCATTAATCGTTGATAAGTTGCGCCAGCATTGCGCAGGCCAAAGGGCATTTTAGTGTAGCAGAAAATGCCTTTGTCTGTGCGGAATGCGGTTTTATCTTCGTCTTCTTCCTTCATCTGGACCTGATGATAACCTTTGTAACAGTCGAGAAAGCACTTCCATCTGAACGATGCTAGAGAGTCGACTTTTTTGTCTATTTCTGGAAGTGCGTAACAATCTTTTGGGCATGCTTTATTCAGGTCTTTGAAGTCGACGCACATTCTCCATCCGCCACTATGTTTTTGTACCATAACTGGGTTGGCAACCCATGTATGGTATTTTACTTCGCGTAAGATTTCCGCATTAAGTAACTCTGCCACTTGCTCGTCCATGGCTTTTGCTTTTTCTTCACTAAAGCTGCGCCTCCCCTGAGCAACAGGTTCCGCTGATGGTTTGATGTTCAGACAATGTTGCGCGATGTCGCGTGGGACTCCAGTCATGTCTGCTGGACACCAAGAAAATATATCTTTTTTGTTAGACAACAATTCTTTCAGTTGTATGCGTGTTTCCGGTGAAATGGCTTGTCCTAGCAGAATGGTCTGCTCTGGGTATTAGTTGTTCAGGACCCATTTCTCTGGCTCGTTTGATGCCGACGGTTTGACTATCTTTGCTGGTGGCTCGTCGTCCACGTACATGACTTCTTTGCTTGAGTATAAAATTGCAACTCCGGTCTCTGTTGGAAATCCACAAGCAGCATGTGGGATGGAAGTGATCATGCTGAATTCTCTTTGTGACCTTCTCCCGAGCAGGACATCATGACGTGACGTTGCCGGCATGACCATGAAATTGACTGTAACTGTTCGTGAATGTTCGCCATCTGACAAAGTCACAGGGAAAGCGATTTGCCCTAATGGGAATACAGCTTCATTGCAGAATCCGGTGAGGGGAAAATCGACCGGTTCTAGACGTGCTTTATCATCTGGGTCAAGTTGTTTAAAACACTGTTCGTATATGATGTCCATCGAACTTCCCGGATCTATAAACATATAGTCTGCCCGGTAATGACCGAAGATATCTGTAATAATCACTGGTCGTTCTTCCTGAGGGCCCCCAGGAACAACAGGAAATACAACTTGCTGCTCTCTCAAATGTTGATCATAGTTTCGTTTATTTGGCCTTCGCGACGGACCTCCTTGAACCATGTGTATTTGTTTAGGTTTCTGATAACTGCTATAGCTGGATTGTATTTTAATGGTACGACTAGATTGGATGTCCCCCCGACGTGGTGTTGGTGGGTCCAATACTGTAGTGTTGATTTCTTCTCCAGATCTGATGTTCGGGAAATCAGATCTGGCGATTTGTATGATGATTGTGTTTAAAGCAGCTTGGCATCTGGTAAACCAATGTTTTGGGGATCCTTCTTCTTGTAAATTGTTTCCGACGTTTGGTCGAGGACCAGGTTGCCGGTAAGATGACGAATTTTCTGCTATGTGCAAAACAGAAAATGAAAAGAACTGAATCGAAACGAGATAAAAACTAGAAAACAGAGGAATCGGTGGGCGCCAATGAAGAAACACTAGATAAATGGTCGGAACCGAGATATCTAGGGGGTTTGAATCCACATAAAAAGGTTAGCTATCTCTCGATTGATTCAGTTGCAGCTGATCTTCTTCTCCGAAAGCTCTGCAAAAAAGAGCACCGTTAGCCTCGCCAAGGGGAGAAGAGGGTTCTCTCCTTGACCCGACTCCGGAGTGAGAATAAGTATTGGTAATGAAGAAGAAGATATATTTGAGAAGTGTGAGTAATCTGAATTCATACCTGGGTTGTTTCTCATATTTATAGCCGGGAGTCGTTTTAGGCGGGAAACCCCGTTAGTGAAAAGTTAACGGAAGATGCTAACCCCGTAAGCGGTTACATTTCCTTCTGTTTAAGTTCTTTGATCTGACGTGAGAGCACACGGATTGTGGTTTTGATCGAAGGCTGGGGATTTGCCACGTGTAATGTGATCAAGTGGAGATTACTCTCCAATTGCATGCCTTCGTTGTGATTTCAGGGGTGCCTGTGGTAATGACACGTGTCCAGATGGTTATAACCGTCTGGGTGGTGCACGATTGTATTTCTTCTTGAAGATTACTGCTGTAATCTGGTGTGACACTTTACTGTGTGGAAACAGATGAATAAATCCCAAGTCTGGGTAAAATAATATCCAAGTCTGGATATTTGGGCGGAAGTATTGACCTCAGGATTTTTACCCTTTGCCAATGGGAGAAGGCGCAAGGATTTATGTTTTCCTTTGGGCGTGCGACTATAGATTGCTGATTACTTTCTTCCTTTTGCAAGACCAGTGCGCGGCCGCGCAAGGTTAAAAGGTTAAAAGGCGATGTTGTGGTATGGTCCTAAATACTTATTATGAGGTTTTTGGGACCTTACCCCTTCAGTGTCCTTAGGTACTTTCTGTCTACTGCAAGTCAGATGATCGTGGAGCATGATTGAGCAGAGCCTGGAGGACGCTGATTGGCCCTTTTCTTCTGCCACTTGTACCTTGTGTGCCTTCTGAAGTAGCCCTGCGCCATAGCCTTGCGCGGCTCCTGATGAGCATGTAACTAACCCGCGCAGCGTATGGGTAGCTGTAGGCTTTTGTTCAGAACGCTAAGTGTCGAATATGGTGTTTTCTCTTGTTGAGACCTCGCGCTAGATCGATATATGATGGTGTACCGCGCGCGAGGTTGACAGTCAACAAGTTGATGAATAAGGAGTAAGGTCCTGCGCGCGACGTGATTGAGGTCTGCGCGGCTATTTTGGGACCATACCCCTTCAAGTCCCCCCAGTCCAGTGCTGCACCATGCGTGAGGCCAGTGATTGGAGCTCTGGACTTAGAAAAAGAAAAGCACTGTAAATGCTTGCTTTCTGTTGGGTAGGCGCTCGCGTGTAAATGCTTGACAGTTGCCACGGCGCGGCTGCTATGCCTTGCTGTTGGTATTTTTTGCTTCACAGTGAAAGCGCGTAGGTTCGTTGGATAACCAAGAATACTGCGCGGCTTGAGAGACTTCTATCTGGAGCTTTTTTGAAATTTTTGGCGGTAAAATCCTCGAATTTTGAAATCTGACAGGTTGGTAAGAAACGTCGTTGATGGCGACGTTTGATTTAACCGCCTTACACGGCCGTCATCAAGTTGTCTCTGACGGTTGTGCTTTCCGTCAGGAGAGTGAGGTCCACGCGTGCGTGGTAATCGTCGCTCCGGGATTCGCGATCGACGTGGCAGTCGCTGATTGGATATGCGCGCGGTGAATCTGGCACGTTTACTCATCGCATTAAATGCGATGAGTATATATACTCGTGGAGAGGAGGAAAATTATCACTTCCTCTTCCACTATTGCTGTTTCCTCTCTTGAGTTCTTCGAATCTTCAAATCTTCAAGTGAGTTATTTGCAGATCTTCGTGATCTTCATAAAATCTTCATATTTTCTGCATTTTCAAAGTTCCTTCGTCGAGTATCCATGGCTGAAGAACATCAACAAGAAGCAAATCCCGGTGAAGGCCCTGTTCCTATCCTCAAGTGGGACTTAGGGTTGTTTGAGCAGATCACTCGAGGGTTTCGATTCCCACCGGAATGGGATGCCCGGTACCCCGGCCAGAACCAGACGGCCGCCGATGCACCGCCGGGGTATATTACCCTTTATGAAGACTTTTTCCTTCAGGGCAACTTCCGGTTGCCGGTGATGAGGTCCGTGTCTAATATTCTTCACCACTATGGTTTCCATATCTAGCAACTGAGTCCACCCGGAATGGTGAGGGTGCGACATTTCGAGTTCTTGTGTCGATCCCCTGGCATAGAGCCGACGGTGGATAAGTTCAGGGTCTTCTATCAACTGATTAGGAACATAGGGTTTTATTCTTTCGGCAATCGTGGGACTTCCAAGAAGATTTTGCTGAACCCTCCCAAGAGTTTCCATGATTGGAAACAAAAGTTTTTCTTCATTAGAGATGAGGTTATCCCCTTTGTGATGCTCTTTCGTGCGCCTGATGTGATAGAGAAGGAAGAGCTGGCGATTCCGAAGAACGCCGATTGGTACTTGAAGCTGACCGCGACGCCGAATCGTATATTTGGTGAGAGCGTCCTGGTTGCTGCGCAGATGAGCGACCAGTGGCCTGAGGATAGTACTGAGGTGCCAATTTTGAAGCTCGAGGATAGAGGTCAGTGATTTCCTTGATTTTTATTTCTCTATTAATCTTGCACTTAGATGTGCGGTTTTTGTTTTCGCAGAGGTGCAACTTTACCAGGCTGCTTTCCCCACTTTTGGTGGATCTATGGGTGCTCGCCCGCTAGAACCTGGGGAAACTTACTGGTATGAACACATCCGAGGCAACTTCCTTTATCCTCCTGCCGGGATTTTCGCCGATCCTCCGACTGCAACTGAAGGTGCGCATGTACCCAATCCCAGGCCTTTGCGAGCTATTACCTCCGCTGGGAAAGAGATTCTTTATCTTTCCAGCGAGGAGTCTGTAGGGTCTTCGAATGGGGAGCTAAGTTCGTGGTCTAACATCTTTGCAGGTCTGTTGCGCAACCTGGGGATTGACCCAGAAGAGAAGAAGAGGGCCCCTAAACAAAAGAAGGTGATCACCCTTGAAGCTGAGGTAACCAGCAAGAAAGGCGGGAGTAGCCGCACCACTGCTGATGCTGCTGACAAAGGTGCACTACGCTTTCATCAGTGATTCACTTGAATGTTTGTCGCGCGTAGGCGAGAAGAAGACAGGAGCTGCTGGTTCGGGGAGCGCGGGCTCTCGAAACCCAGATGCTGGAGCCACCCCATCCTCTATCGCGCTTGATGATGAGGAGGACGAAGAAGAAGAGGAAGAGCCTGCTGCGAAGTTGATCATCAGGAAAAGGAGTAGGGATGATACCACAGCTAGTGGGTCTGTTGCGCCCAAGGCTGGTGATGTTCCCTTGATTGGGAAGCAGAGCAACTTGCGCTCCCTTTACAGATTTTCTCCCGGTTAGTTCTCTTTAGTTTCTTATTCTTTGTTGTTTCTTCTTTTTAACACTTAGCTTCTGCAGAGGCCAAAAAGAAGACCCCTGAGAAGGGTGTCGTGTTTACAGATCCCTCAGAGCCGGCACAGAAAAAGCCCAGGGTTACCATCAAACCCTTCAAGACCGCTGGGGTAGAATCTGAGAAGGATAAATAGGCTGCTGAGAGGGAGAAGGAGAAAGCTGCTGAGAAAAAGAAGACTGAGGAAGAGAAGAAGAAGAGGGGTGAGGAGGAGAAGAAAAAAGCTGAGGACGAGAAGAGGAAGAAAGCTGAAGAGGAGAGGAAAAAGAGAGCTGCCGAAAAAGAGAAGGGGAAATCCTCTAGTAAACCTGCCGGTGATGAACCTAAGGAAACCGGGACCGCTGCTACCACCGCCCTTGATAAGGCGCAGGGTCCGGGGGTCGTTTATACTGTGGGGCTTGACCAGCCCCATCACGAAAAGAGGGAGGAACCTGAAGTTGATAAGCCTACCCACCCTGTGCAACCTGATGCCCGCCATCGTTCTAAGGTAACTTCTACTGGGGGATCGGGTCCATATGTTTCTGGTGGCGCGAGTTCTGGCGGTGCTGGGGGGTATAACCCACAAGTTATCGGCCCAAAGGATATTCTTGGCGATATCTACTACAAGACCTACACCGAGGAGGAGCGCGGTAATGCTACCCACCAAGCTCCCTGGGTTTAAAACAGAAGGATACCTTCCAAGAGTTTGGCCCGTGCCGTGATTGGTTCTTGAACTCCTTCCCTCCCGGTGAGGTTAACCGGCAGCGGGCGCGGACTCATGATGGGTTGTATCAAGCCTATGTGGTTGGGGAGGCCAATACTCGCGCTGCCAACCACCAGATTGTACGTGAGTGGCGTACAATGGTTAAGGAGCGGAGTGATTGGGAGAAATATCGCGAGCGTCTTGTGAGGCAGGTGAAGGAGTTTGAGAAGGTTCACGCTAAGTTTGATGAGGAGAGAGCCAAGTTTGAAGCTGATAAGAAATCAGAAGAATGGGGGCGTGAGGGCCTTAAGGGCAAGCTTCGTGCTGCCGAGGATCTATTGACGAAAGAGAAGGCTGAATGGAAGAAGATATGTGAGAAGGACAACCAACGCGCTTATGCTGCTCGAAACAAGATTACTGAGCTCGAGGGTAGGGTTGCTGAACTGACCAGCAAGGTCGAAGATATGCAGGCTGCTAAGGAGCATGCCGAGGTTTGTCAAGTGTTGAACCTCTCTGTCCTTGTGTTTCTTGCTTGTAAATTTGATTAAATCTTGTTTCCTTCTGCAGGCTGAACTGCAGTCACGATTATCTAGTAAGGACAAAGATCTCGCGGCCAAGGACGTCGAGATTGCAGAATTAAAGCGTCGCCTGCAAGAGCAGGTGGACAGAAGTGAGTCCCTGGAGATCGACCTCGAAGCCGAGAAGGGTAAAGTTGCGTCTGCTGAGGAGGCCAAGGAAAAAGCTGAAGAGGCGCGGGTTGTCAGTACTGCGGCCCTCAATGTAGCGCATACTAACTATTCTGAGGCTCAGGGCATTGTTGATACTCTTGCTTCTGAGGTCGAGTGGATGCGCGGCAGGGGAGTGGTTCGGGTATGATTTCCTTCTTACCTCAGGCTTTATTTATTAGAACCTAGTGTCTTATTTATTGCTCTTGCTGTAGATGGCCAACTCCATCTTGAATGCTGGAGAACTAGATAAGGCTGTTGCTGCTCTGATAGATGCTTCTCGCGCGGTTGGTCACCGTGGCAGTTATCTGGAGTGTGCACAACATGTTGAGGAGGTGTTTGGGCAAGAGTTTGACACCAGCCATTGCTCGGTGACCCAAGAAGCTGATGCTGAGTTGGCTCGCGCTGAAGATGCTTACGATCACCTATCGCTGCCTGTAATGGACTTGGTCGCAAAAGCTCTAGAGCATGATGACTGGTGCCATCGTTTAAAGACCATTATCGACCCACCAGAAACTGTTGAATTATCTGATGAGGAGGAGACGACGGACAATGATGGCGATGGTGAAGGCGATGGTGATGGCGATAAGCATAACGATGATGATGCTGGCGGTGACGGCTTTGAATAAGTAGTGTTGACAGGCTTTGTGCCTTGTAATTTTCCTTTAGGCGTTAAATGTAACTAGTTGCGCGGTCGCGTTTGTTTTGGATTGAATTAATGATGGTTTGTTTTTATGTAACTGTTGCGCAGTTGCGCTTATTAAATATGATGTTCATGTTTATTCTCTGTCCTGTTACAATTATTGCACTGTTGTTAGAAACTTTGGTTAAGTTAGCGCGAATAAGTGTAAATGTGGCTCTTGTGCGAGTGTAACTGCCTGGTCTCGCGCTATGTTCGCGGAGGACCTTGGAGGCATAACTCAAGAGCTCGTAATTTACTGAAGTGTTTTCGTGCTAATCAAAAGTTTAACATGCATTTGTAACGTGTAAGTCATCATGATAAAAGAAAACATAAGTCGTATGCTTTCGTTGATTTGAGAAACAGGCGCTTAGGCCAACATACATCGCATTCAGATAACATAAGTGGCGTTTAGTCAACATGGGCAACTAAAAAGGCGCGTAGCCAACATGAGTGAATAAGGGCGCAAGGCAGGTAGTAGTTACATATAACACTTGCGCAGTTGTTGCGCGTTCCACGTGCGCGGGATGATGTATCCATCCAGGGTGCGCAACTTGTATGTCCCTTTCCCTAGAACTTCGTGTATCAAGTATGGGCCTTCCTATTTTGGTGCTAGCTTCCCTGGGCGTTCAGCGTTGGATGCTTCGTTGTCTCAGAAGACATACTCCCCTGGAGTGAAGGTACAAATGCGCACTCTTGCATTGTAATACCTTTCCAGTTGTGTCTTGTACTTGGCTTCTTTAATTCGCGCAATTTCGCGTCTTTCTTCCAGCAAGTCCAAGTCAAGACGGCGCTCTGCCTCATTATCCACCGTGTTGACTGCTGTCAAGCGCGGTGAGGGGAGTCCAACTTCAGCTGGGATAACTGCCTCCGAGCCATAGACTAGGCTAAAGGGAGTTTCGCCGGAACTTGTTTTCGGCATGGTTCGATGAGCCCATAGGATGCTTGGGAGCTCATCTACCCAACCTCTTCTCTTTGTGCCCAGTTGGGCTTTTATCCCCTCGACGATACTTTTGTTTACACTTTCAACTTGCCCGTTGCCTTGAGGGTGCGCAACGGAAGAAAAAGTGTGTTCGATTTTCATCTCTTTCATCCACTTCTGGAGGTCTTCAGAAGCAAAGTTGGTGCCGTTATCTGTTACAATTTTGAGTGGGAGGCCAAACCTGCAAATGATGTGTTCCCAGATGAATTTGCGCACCATCATTGCGGTCGTTGATGCGAGTGCTTTGGCCTCCACCCATTTGGTGAAATAATCGACGACCACGATTATGAACTTCACAGCTCCCGGAGCATCGGGGAAAGGTCCCACCATATCGATTCCCCACTGCTGGAAAGGCCAAGCAGTTGACACGGGGATAAGATCGTTTTTTGGGCGCAGGGTTTTTGGAGAATGTCGCTGACAGGAGTCGCATTTACGCAGCTCCTTCAGGGCGTCGACGTGCATCCCTGGCCAGTAATATCCAGCGTTCATAATCTTCGCGACAACCATGCGCGGTCCTGCATGGATGCCACAGATCCCTTCGTGGATTTCCCTACTCAGGTAATTCGCGTCTTGAGTGTCCACGCAGCGCAACAGTGGCCCCAAGAAGGACTTTCGGTATAAGATACCACCATTCATTTCATAATGCAGGGCCTTGTTTTGGATCTTTCTTGCCTCTGCTTTGCTCTCCGGGAGTATTCCTTCTTGTAGATATTGAATTATAGGGGTCATCCAAGATGGCTGCCCTACTTCGATCACATTTACCTGGCGCAGTAGAACTGATGGATTTTTTAGTACCTCAATCCTGACATCTTTGGCGAGATGTTGAAAAGAGGTTGAAGCGAGCTTGCTCAAGGCGTCCGCTGGTTTGTTTTCGGAATGATTGATGTGAACTACCTTGTAAGATTTGAACTGTTGAAGCAACTCTTTTGCTTGATCCAAGTACAGGGCCATAACTTCACCCTTTGCATCGTATAGACCGTTAATTTGGCTGGCGATCAAGAGTGAATCAACGTGCGCTTGTAGATTTTTAGCTCCCATTTTTATGGCGAGGCGTAAGCCTGCCAAGAATGCCTCGTATTCCGCCTCGTTGTTGGTGTTCTTGAAATCCAACTTGATGGCGTATGTAAATTCATGTTTCTCAGGGCTCACGAGGCGCAATCCAGCTCCTGCGCCATCCTCGTTTGAGGCCCCATCCGTGTACAGCAACCATAACTCATTGGATGTGTCTCTTACAGGAGTCTCAACAATCTCACATTCTTTAATTTTGTCAACCGGGACTTCCGTGATAAAGTCCGCTAGAACTTGACCCTTAATGGCCGGGCGTGACTTGTACAAAATGTTATGGCCTCCTAGCTTGATCGCCCACTTTGCCAGCCGCCCGGATGTTTCTGGTTTTTGCAATATCGTGCCGATGTGGAAATTGGTAAGTACGGTGATGACGTGGCCTGTGAAGTATCTGCGCAGCCTTCTGGAGGCATGTAGCAGCGCCAGTACCAATTTCTCCATTGTTGAATACCTCGTTTCTGGATCCGTAAGCACTCTACTGACGTAGTAAATTGGATTCTGAACTCCATTTATTTCTACAAGCAATACCGACCCTACTGCCTTATCCGAAGAAGATAAGTACAGGATGAGTGGTTCCTTCTCTAGCGGCGCAGTCAGGGTAGGAAGCTCAATTAAGCATTCTTTCATTTGCTGAAAAGCAACTTCTGCTTCGGGCGTCCATTTGAATTCTTGCTTCTTCACGTAATTGCGTAGAGTGCTGATAAACGGATATGACTTCGCGGCATGATTTGACAGAAAACGGTTAAGCGCGGCTAGGCGGCCGACCAACCTTTGCATCTCCTTGATCGTTCGTGGTGACGGCATCCGCTCTATGGCCTGTACCTTTTCAGGATTGACTCTAAAGCTGCCATTTGTGACCACGAAACCTAAAAATTTACCCTCCTCCATACCAAAGGAACATTTGGCTGGATTCAATTTCATATTCATGCTTCGCAACGAGTTGAATGTTTTTTCGATGTCCTTCAACATTTGGTCTTCTTCGGGACTTTTGATCACCAGATCATCGATGTAAACCTCGATATGCTTCCCAATATCTCCAGCGAAGGTCTTATCCATCAGGCGTTGATATGTCGCGCCAGCGTTTTTGAGGCCGAAAGGCATCTTTGTGTAATAGAAAATCCCGAGATCGGTTCGAAAAGCTGTCTTGTCTTCGTCCTCAAGCTTCATTTGAACCTGATGGTATCCCTTGTAACAATCTAAGAAGCATTTCCATCTGTATGGTGCGAGAGAGTCTATCTTTTTGTCGATCTCAGGCAAGGAGTAACAATCTTTAGGCATGCCTTGTTGAGATCGGTATAATCGACGCACATTCTCAATCCTCCATTGGACTTCTCCACCATTACCGGGTTCGCAACCCAACTTTGATATCACACCTATCTCAAAATTCCTGCTTTTAACAGCTCACAGACTTGCTCGTTCATTACTTTGGTTTTATCCGCCCCTAAGCTGCGCCTTCTTTGAACTTTTGGTTCAACGGAGGGATAAGTGTTCAGACAATGTTCAGTAATGTCGCGCGGGACACCGGTCATGTTAGCTGAAGTCCAGGCGAAGATATCCATATTCCTGAACAAAAGTTGTTTGAGGTGCGTTCTGATGTTTGGTGAGATCGCGTGACCAATCGTCACCGTTTGCTCTGGGTATTTACGGTTTAAAACCCACTTTTCTGGCTCGGTTGTTGATACTTTCGCCTCTTTTGTTGGGCACTCCTCGTCTGCTATCATGACTTCCTTCTTCGCATAGATAATTGCCACCCCCGTCTCAGTTGGAAACCCAATGGCTGAGTGGGGTGTGGACGTTACCATGTTTAGTTCTCCTTGGGTTTCCCTCCCAATCAAAACGTCATGCCTTGATTTTACAGGCATCACCATGAAGTTGACAGTTGTAGTTCTTGAATGCTTCCCGTCAGACAGCGTGACGGGGAAGCTGATTTGGCCTAGAGGGAAGACCATTTCGTTGCAGAATCCTGACAGAGGGTAGTCGACCGGTTCAAGTCTCGCTTTATCTTCATCGTCAAACTGATTAAAGCACTGTTCATAGATAATATCCGCTGTACTTCCCGGATCAATGAATACGTATTATGTTTCGTAATGGCCGATAATACCGGTAATGACGACGGGGCGTGTGGCGCGCGGGCCCCCTCGTACTACTGGTAAGATGACCTGTTGTTCCTGCCATGCCGGTTCGAAAGGTCGCTTGCCTTTATCTCGTGCGCTATATCTTGGTCCGTTGACCATGTGTGTCTCCAAGCGCCTAACTTTTTTGTCTCTTCCCTCGTCGTTGCGCTGGATCTGACGTGTTTCCTTGTGCACGTTTTTTACCAGATGGCTCAGCTTTCCACTTTTCAATGCTTTTTTAATTTCTTGCCTTAAGCTGATACAGTCATCTGTCAGATGACCTGTATCCTTGTGGAAATCACAGTACAGGTTGGGACCCTGCCCCTTCTTGTTCGTCATAGGCCTTGGAGCCTTAAAATCATGGTTTTCCGTCATGAGCACCTCCTTTGGTGTCTTTATGAGCGGAGTCCAGTGTTTGTCTCGATTCTTGTTCCTGACTGCTTTTCGATAACCAATGCGATCAATAGTATCTCGCGCGTCTTCTCTGTATCGCGGTCGCTCCTCATAACCGCTGGAATGGCTGGCTTTCCATCCAGGGTGTTTGCCTTTGTTGCGCCTGTTGTCATCGCGCGAGCTTCCTTTGGAAAATTTATCTTCAGTGTAAGAGCTCTTGTGACCGGCCAATGACTCTTCGGTTTGCGCAACAATCTTCGCAGCTTCCATGAGCTTATCCCATTCCTTGGGCATTCCGTCTTTTCCCGTGATAGTCCTGATGAGGCTATCACAGCGAATAGCCTTATTGAAGTGAGCGCGCATCAGCTGTTCGCTTACACCACTGATTTCCAAACACTCCTTGTTAAAGCGAGTGATGAAATCTTCTAAACCTTCGTTCTGTCTTCGCCAAATGTCTGTTACCTCAGCTGTGTCGCGCTGGTAACGTCTTTGCTGACTGAAGTGGTTTACAAACTGTGTTCGGAAGTCGACCCATGATTTGATCTTTCCTGGTGGGAGGCTGTCGAACCAGGCGCGAGCAGCCCCTGTGAAAGTTTGTATAAACAGATGGCACCACATAGGCATGTTCCATCCTCCCATGCAGCCAACGCTTGTGAATACTCTAACGTGGTCACCAGGATCAGTCAGCCCATTAAATTTTCCAATTGTTGGAGGCAATTTTTCTCTTGATAGTGGCGCTAGAGCAATTTTCGGGATGAACTTTGAATGTTCTGCAGCTTCAGCTGGTCGCTATGCGAGGCGGAAGTCGCGTTCTGCCTCCTCGCTGTACCCGACGTGTTGTCGTGGTCTGTAATTTTCATGGTTCCTCTGTAAACGATTGAAGACTGAAGACCCTTCATCGTCTTGCCAAGTTGGGTCGTTTGGATATGTGTCATCCCATTCATTGTTCAAATTGCGCGACCCGAGCCGGCTCTGAACTGGACCTCTTTGAAGGTTTGACGGATGGTCGTAATAACTTTCTGTCTCTCCCCGTGTGTCGCGCGTGTCATGCACGCTTGGTCGTCTCTGGGGAGGAGGCCAGTTGATTCTTCCTTGGAGGTTTTGCTGTTGGGGTATTTGGCGCGCCCCCTGGCTCGGACCCAATGGTGTGACTAAAGATGGTTCTGCTTGCAAAACCGTTTGCTGTGCGCTCAAAGACTGGTATGCAGCGTTGATGGTAGCGATTTGTTTGGCGTACCAAGAAGCTGGAGTTTCGCCTTCAGGTAGCCCTAATAGCGCCGAGATGTGCTGAGGTGGAGGTGGAGTTGAGGGTCCAGCACCATTGTTTCTTGGGGTTACCGTCTGAGTGAGGCGAGTGATGCTCGCGCGGGGTCCCCCAGTGTTGGTTACTTCGATTTCACCAATTTCTTCTACGTGTTGAGCTTGGATGTTTTGATTGTCCTCCCCCAACACCGCATTGGAGTTTGTTCCAAAACCAAACTCAGGAATGATTCCTTGACCAGCCATGATCGAAGGAAAAAACAGCTTAGAAAACTCAGAAAAGAAGGTGAAAGTGATCTGTTAAAAAACCGGTGGGCGCCAATGAAGAAACACGTAACTAATTTTAGGGATAGATCAGTTTGGTTTATGTTCCTATCATAATGGTTAATCTTCTTGTGGTTTTCTGAGCTTCCTGATGATCTATTAAACCTGCAAAACAGAACACCGTTACTTGTTAAGAGGGGAATATGGGGGTTTCCCTCTTAACTGGGCTCCGGCGTGAGAATAAGCGACTGTTTTGAGGAGATAAGTACGTATTAAGAGTGAGAGTAGAGGGAATGGAATGTTTAACCTGTGAAGGGAGGTCTCTATTTATAGCCGGAGAGGTGTAAGAGGATGTGGGCTGATGGGCCTTGGGCATGAAGGCGACGATATAGAGGATATGTTCCTTGCCTCACTGGTGTCGACCGTTAGTGGCCTCTAGGAGTTCTCTGGTGTTGGCGCACTGTGATTGGAGCCACGTGTCATGGTTGTCGGCCTGGCCGCCCTTCTGCCATCAGCAGGCAAGTGGAGATCGTGGGGCAGTTGTCTCTGCCCTGTGATTGGTGCCACGTAGGTGTCCTTAGGTACTTTCTGTCTCCTGCAAGTCAGACGATCGTGGAGCATGATTGAGCAGAGCCTGGAGGATGCTGATTGGCCCTTTTCTTCTGCCACTTGTACCTTGTGTGCCTTCTGAAGTAGCCCTGCGCCATAGCAACTTATGGGTAGATGTAGGCTTTTGTTCAGAACGCTAAGTGTCGAATGTGGTGTTTTCTCTTGTTGAGACCTCGCGCTAGATCGATATATGATGGTGTACCACGCGCGAGGTTGACAGTCAACAAGTTGATGAATAAGAAGAATGGTCCTGCGCGCGACGTGATTGAGGTCTGCGCGACTATTTTGGGACCATACCCCTTCATGGTGTGTGTGGATCGAACATCAGGAGACAAAGAGGGGGTGAACTCTAGCTAAACAAAATCTTCCAATTGAAGGGGCAATCGAAAACCAAATTCGGGTTTGAATATATATTAACGATCACCTAGTCATGGGGATCATAAGGTATGTCACAAAACCTAGATTGGTTAAAGTTCAAATTTAAGACAAGTAGGTTACTTGCAAATAGATTGTTGGAATATAATACAAAGATGAGATTGAAGGCTTATGTATGCTTAATTTCATTAGTTATGATTGAATTATGAAGAACTTGATGTAATGTTACTTGTAAGTGATTAACAAGTAAACTAGGAAGGATGTTTTGACTATATAGTGAAGATGATGATTTACATGTGCTTAAAATAATCATAATTGGTAGTTGAAGTGAGATACTTGAACAATTTATAGGTTCGAGTGAATGCTCATACATGACTTGAAATGGGTTTTGTATGTTATGATGAAATTGGTAATTATGTTCATGTAAATAGGTGTATGAAATCATGTTATCTACTAGTTAATATGTAGAACTTGATTATATTAGGTGTTCGGATGAATGCTAGTGATATGATGAAACGGGTTTCACTTATAGATGAGAACCCTTAGTTCTTGCGAAATGAATGAATAAGTTAGTTTTGATAATCGCTTGAACTAGTTGAAGTGTTGGAAATATAATGAACTTGGTTAGAATATTAGTTAAAACGGTGGCTTAAAATAATGCCTCCGGGTAATTAAGGAATGCCTAAATTAGTTGATGAACTTGATTGTGCATTTCATATACTAATGGGCATTTGACTTTTAAAAAGTCAAACTGACCTATAATACGATGAATTATAATTTTGAAATAAAATGAGTAAGGTGGAATAATCGTATTAAATTATGATTAATCTAACCACCATGTGAATGATGAATGATAGTTTGACGCTTAACAAGATAGGTGGAAGCTTGGGAAGGAAGTGGGTCAAACGAATCAAGTATGAAAAGAAAAACTTAGTGTGGATGCGAGATAAGTAAAACTTACACCCTTTTTATAGAATACCTACTTGTGTGTATTGAAAATGAATAAAGAAAATTTAGTAATTGAAATATGATATTCCGACTTGAATAATATGGGTCAGAACAAGTGAAAATGGTGAGAAAGCATAAATTATGGTAAAAATGGTAAAACGGTAAATTAGTCATGTGATGATGAACAAATAGGAAATTATGAAACATACGTTATGGTGTAAACCGTGACGGGTAAAAGTGGTAAAATAGTAATCCGGACATGAGTTGACGGACGGATAAAGGGATTCAAATAGACACCACATGGCGTAAGTTATAACAGGTCAAACAAAATGAGAAAACGACTTTTAAGTAATATGAACTCAAGGTGTAAACCGGAATAGGTTAAAGGAGTAAGACGGTAATTAAATACCATCTCATAATGATAAATGGTCGTTTAGACTAAACGGGTCAAATGGTGTTGTTAATATCATTTAACAATAATAACTGATGACTGCTTGTTGAGTTTTTTGATCACAGGGAATAACAAATGGTTGCGTTGCTTTTAACTAGTAATTAAAAGTGAAAGATATTTAAACGGGTCAATGCTATGACCCGAGCCAGGTACGTATAAGTAAGATTATGGCTAAAAGGTGTGATTTTGGTCAAATATATTGTTGAAAGTCCTTTGTCATAAAAGAAGAGACTAAGGTTGACCAAAACACCCATGAACGTTATACCTGGAAAACAGTCCTTATGAGTCGTTTGTAAATAAGTTTTATGATAAGGTAAGGTTTAGACTAAGTGCAAAAAGTATAGGTATAAATCCTTTTTGGATCAAATGCCTCAAAATGGTTACTTGTCGTAAATTAACAATCCGAAAGGGTAAATTCGGAATAAACACTTTACATCATTAAATCCACCACAAAGATAGTTGCGGTGGAAGATAAGTGAATACCTTAAATGTAGAAAAAGGACGTATGAAAAGAGAGAGAGAGAGATAGCGGGATTTAAACTTAAATGTTTAAATCCTCTAAACGGGTCAAAATGGATTATGCGCATAGCTTGTGTACTAGTCGGATAATTCATAAAAGCTATGTTCACGAGCTAAAGATTTTGAGATAACAAATAATCTAGGGTTTTAAAATGGTTTAGACATAAGTTATTTAAGAAATCATGAAAACCGGTCAAATAGCTTATAAGTGAATTTCAAACCGAGGGGTTGAAATCTAAAATTTTGTACATTCAGATGTCGGGTTATAACTCCATTTGATGGAGAATCAAATTACGATCACGTAGAAAGAAACGGAACGTAAAACGGATATGTAAATTGTAAGTTGTGCATGTTTTTGCGCATAATAAGTTGAGATAGTATAGCTGGGAATGTGCAGAATCAAATTGAGAAACCTTCTGTCAATATCGGGGTCTCGCGTCCCGCGACTGGGGGGGTCACCACCGTCGCGGCAGGCGACCAATCATCAAAATCCCGTCGCGCAACGCGACAGGTATAGAACCTGCAAAAATTTAGTTGTTTTGTTCATTTGATAGAAAGGGACTTGATAAAACTTGTTATAGTAATATCAAAACTAACGTTTGTTGTTGGTTTTGATTATAGGTAAACTTTAGTAAGCTTACGGATGAAGATCAAGCTCGTTGAAGGACCGAACACGATCAAGATACAAGCTTCCGCAATATGTATCGTCGTCATTTTAAACGACGAACTTATACACATTGTACTGTACAGTTTTAAGTTTGAAAAAGTTTTAAGAAACCCGTATTTTTCTAATGTATGTGTAGTCGAAATTACACGTTTATGCTTGAAACTTATATGAAAACCATAAAATAGAAGTAAGGGTCTTACAAGTTGGTAATCAGAGCTTAAGGTTAAAGAGTAAAGTGTTCGGTTTGAGAGTTGATTGCATAATCCGCTAAGGTATATGTATACTAACGGTTTAAGCATGTTAGAGTGTTGTAAACAACACATAGGGTTATCATGTAATACACGTTACCCCAATTAAATGATCGATATAGTTAACAAAATTACGTGCGTTGACACGTATAGTAGAAAGCCTCGTATTATAATACGACGTTTATTGATGCTGACATTACTAATCTTTATAAATGTTTTAGTTGAAAGACACTCGCATTTGAAGATAGCGAGAGTTTAACAAATTACGAATATGACGGAAGAACGGTCCAAAGTATGACAAGCAGAGCATGCTCACCAAGGACCTAAATCGCGTAACAATCGCGGATAAGGTTAATAGCAAAGAAAGCCCGTCAAGGCAAGCATTTACCAAGTGCACATTTTTAAATTATTGCACAAATAGTAATATGAAACATGTATATAGAGACCGACTGTTGCATATGTAAGATAAAAAAACTTGGGAAAACCTGAATAGAACACCTATCCAGGATGATGTTTCCAAGAGAAATTAAGTAGAAACATGTGTTATTCACGATTGTGAATAACAAGACAATGATAGAATTAGTTTATATAGAAACTTGGACGGAAGTGATTATCCAAGTAAGTATTCTCAATATGAATACTATTGAGAAGAGTAACGATCACATTAACAAATGTGATTGTAAAATAGTTTGATAAAGAAAGAAAACATCTTATATTTCAAGTGCAAAACGAGTAAAACTAATGATTGTTGCTTAGCAATTAAATAAAGTTTTACAGAATGAAATCAAAGATATGGAAATAAATGGAGGCATTATTTACATGGGACGTGATGTGAAAATTATAAAAAGGTCATGTGTACCATGTGTTGATCGCTTACTTTGGCCAAGTAAGTAGTGAACACATGATACCGTGAACTTCTTATAATGGACACAATTACGTCCGATGTAGTAAGGATGTGGTGAATGGGACAAATTAAAGAGGTACCCAAATAGATCAAATAAGTAAAATGTTTGATAATAAATGTAAACGCAAGTCGGGTAATGGAAGCGTATTACATTAGAATAACGAGCTCGAGGGAAGGGTCAAGAATCAAAGTAAATGAAAATACAAACTGACTAATGAGAATGTTAAGGCATAGGGATAAAGTTTGACTGTCATAAGTGATGAAATTCACACGGACAAGTCAAACGGATTGAATAAAGGATAAAAGACAAGGTTGAATAAAAGCGATGGATTTCGCTAAGACGACCAAATGAATTAAAACGAAGTCTAAATGCATACCCGAATGGCTGCTTTGATGAAGACTTCGGTAAAATACCCGATAGATGGGTAGGATTTTGAGTATATGCGTAAACCAAGAGACGGGAACGCGGATTAGAAAGTCAAAGACTCGGATTATGAGTTATGACTAAAAGATAATAAAATTTCACAAACAGAATTTTGATAGTGATGTTCAACTATTTCGAGGTTGAACGAGTTAAATAAAGAATAAGTTTGACTGTCATAAGTGATGGATTTCACATGGATAAGTCAAACGGGCCAAATAAAGTATAAATACTTGATAGTGCAGGTAAGTGCAAACCGAACAATAGAAGCGCGAAATATTAATGAACCTATGTAATGGGTCGTAAAAGAATATGGAAAGGAAAATGCAAACCAGTGTAACAGGAGTGTTAAAAGCATTAAGATAAAGAACCCGGGTAACGGGTTGAAAGGAAATAGAGGCGTAAACCGAATAACGGTAAGAGGGAGACAAACCGACGCGTAAACGACGTAAGAAGTCATAGAGTCGGAAAGATAATCCAAAAGAAAACGAATGTAGCCTTAGACTATGGTCAAGGTCAAATGAATTTCAAAAGCGAAAATAAATGATTCCAAACATAACAAGGGTGTGCCTTGACGCTATATATATATATATACACACACATTTCAATAATGATGCGAGTAAAATATGAATCTACGTGATCATCATAACCTTCGGGATTATAAGCAGTGTTAAGGTCTACAGGACCAAAATAACCCTCGGGTCACGAATAGAAAGAAATAGACCTTAGGCGCCTCAACAAAAAGGGGTGAAAGCCCAAAGAAATAGCCTACGAGGCTAAGTGAAAGAACCTACGGGTCACTTGGGGAAAGCGTGGGAACTGATTACAATTCCTCGCGTAAAATAAGAACGGAAAGGAATAATTCCTTGGATGTAAATTCCTTCATATGAGTAAATGGCGTAAGACAAAGAGAAAACGTTAAACTAAAAAAATTAGTTTTTTAGTTAAAAAAAAGGGCAACGTTTTAACAAACATAAGTAGTATAAGGTGGTTTAGGAAATCATAAACACACATAAGGCCGGAGATGGCGATATGGTATACCCAAGTGACGGGGTATGAAGTGACGGTGACTAATCAATCTAGCCGGTAAAACCATTCTAAGTCAAGATAGTGTCATGACTCATACAAAGCGCTTGTCAATATAAGATTAGCGCGGAGTAAACATGTTGATGGACTAATACGACTAAGTGGTCAAATGACAACCCGGTCAAATAGGCGACAAAGATAAGAAATACAAGATAAAAGTTACGGTCCGTGAGGACTTACACGTGAAAGACGCACACGTCAATACAAATGATAACTATTGATCGAAAAGAATGAATGCCTTGAAAATGAAACTAACTTCGTTTGGTTAAACCAATGAACTACGTAAATAAGGTTTCTGGGACGAAACCTCTTTAAAGGTGGTAGACTTGTAACACCCCAAAAACGGGTTTGATAATCAAACCCCGTTAATGTTAATGAATGGGTAAAATACCATTGGTAAAAATTGACCCGGTAAATATTAGGATTTAAATAAATAAACCTAATATTAAATAAAAAGAGAATAAAAGCTTTTGAGGAAATAAAGTTCATAAGAGGCCCGAGTTAACGGGACTTAAAATAAAACGGGTTTTAACTCCCGAAACCCACTAAGTTAACTAGGAATAATTAACTTAGTTAGTAATGTGTCATTAAGTGAAAACAATAAAGAAAACAAGAACTAGTATACCTTTTTATAAAAGGTTGGAACTAAAGGGACCAAAGTTGTAACAAAGGAAACTTCAGTTTGTTAAACAAAAAAAAACACACACACAACACACACATAGTGTGTGTGGATCGAACATCAAGAGACAAAAAGGGGGTGAACCCTAGCTCAACAAAATCTTCCAATTGAAGGGGTAATCGAAGACCAAATTCGGGTTTGAATATATATTAACGATCACCTAGTCATGGGGATCATAAGGTATGTCACAAAACCTAGATTGGTTAAAGTTCAAATTTGAGACAAGTAGGTTACTTGCAAATAGATTGTTGGAATATAATCCAAAGATGAGATTGAAGGCTTATGTATGCTTAATTTCATTAGTTATGATGGAATTATGAAGAACTTGATGTAATGTTACTTGTAAGTGATTAACAAGTAAACTAGGAAGTGGGTTTTGACTATATAGTGAAGATGATGATATACATGTGCTTAAAATCATCATAATTAGTAGTTGAAGTGAGATACTTGAACAATTTATAGGTTCGAGTGAATGCTCATACATGACTTGAAATAGGCTTTGTATGTTATGATGAAATTGGTAATGATGTTCATGTAAATAGGTGCATGAAATCATGTTATCTACTAGTTGATATGTAGAACTTGATTATATTAGTTGTTCGGATGAATGCTAGTGATATGGTGAAACGGGTTTCACTTATAGATGAAAACCCTTAGTTCTTGCGAAATGAATGAATAAGTTAGTTTTGATAATCGCTTGAACTGGTTGAAGTATTGGAAATATAATGAACTTGGTTAGAATATTAGTTAAAATAGTGGCTTAAAATAACGCCTACCAGGTAATTAAGGAATGGCTAAACTAGTTGAAGAACTTGATTGTGCATTTCATATACTAATAGGCATTCGACTTTTAAAAAGTCAAACTGACCTATAATACGATGGATGATAATTTTGATATAAAATGCGTAAGGTGGAATAATCGTATTAAATTATGATTAATCTAACCACCTTGTGAATGATGAATGATAGTTTGACGCTCAACAAGCTAGGTGGAGGCTTGGGGAGAAAGTGGGTCAAACGAATCAAGTATGAAAAGAAAAGCGTAGTTTGGATGTGAGGTAAGTAAAACTTACACCCTTTTTATAGAATACCTACTTGTGTGTATTGAAAATGAATAAAGAAAATTTAGTAATTGAAATATAATGTTTTGACGTGAATAATATGGGTCGGAACAAGTGAAAATGGTGAGAAACCCTAAATTATGGTAAAAAGGGTAAAACGGTAAATTAGTCATGTGATGATGAACAAATAGGAAATTTTGAAACATAAGTTATGGTGTAAACCGTGACGGGTAAAAGTGGTAAAATAGTAATCCGGACATGAGTTGACGGACAGATAAAGAGATTCAAATAGACACCACATGGCGTAAGTCATAATAGGTCAAACAAAATGAGAAAACGACTTTTAAGTAATATGAACTCAATGTGTAAACTGAAATAGGTTAAAGGAGTGAGACGGTAATTAAATACCATCTCATAATGATAAATGGTCATTTAGACTAAACGGGTCAAATGGTGTTGTTATCACCATTTGACAATAATTACTGATGACCGCTTGTTGAGTTTTGTGATCACAGGGAATAACATATGGTTGCGTTGTTTTTAACTAGTAATTAAAAGTGAAAGGTATTTAAACGGGTAAATGCTATAACCCGAGCCAGGTACGAATAAGTAAGATTATGGCTAAAAGGTGTGATTTTGGTCTAATATATTGTTAAAAGTCCTTCGTCGTAAAACAAGAGACTAAGGTTGACTAAAACACCCATGAACGTTATACCAGGCAAACGGTCCTTATGAGTCGTTTGGAAATAAGTTTTATGATAAAGTAAGGTTTAGATTAAGTGGAAAAAGTGTAGGTATAAATCCTTTTCGGATCAAATGCCTCAAAATGGTTACTTGTCGTAAATTAACAATCCGAAAGGGTAAATTCGGAATAAACACTTTACATTATTAAATCCACCACAAAGATAGTTGCGGTGGAAGATAAGTGAATACCTTAAACGTAGAAAACGGACGTATGAAAAAAGAGAGAGAGCGGGATTTAAACTTAAATGTTTAAATCCTTTAAACGGGTCAAAATGGATTATGCGCATAGCTTGTGTACCAGTCGCATAATTAAAAAAGGCTATGTTCACGAGCTAAAGTTTTTGAGATAACAAATAATCCAGGGTTTTAAAATGGTTTAGGCATAAGTTATTTAAGAAATCATGAAAATGTGTCAAAAGTCTTATAATTGAATTTCAAACCGAGGTCTTGAAATCTAAAATTTTGTACATTCAGATGTCGGGTTATAACTCCATTTGATGGAGAATCAAATTACGATCATGTAGAAAGAAACGAATCGTAAAACGAATATGTAAATTGTAAGTTATGCACGTTTTTGCTTATAATAAGTTGAGATAGTATAACTAGGAATGTGCAGCATCAAATTGAGAAACCTTCTGTCGATATTGGGGTCTCGCGTCGGGCGACTGGTGGGGTCACCACCATCGCGGCACGCGACCAATCATCAAAATCACGTCGCACAGCGCGACGGATATAGAACCTGCAAAAATTTAGTTGTTTTGTTCATTTGATAGAAAGGGGCTTGATAAAACTTGTTATAATAATATCAAAACTAACGTTTGTGTTGGTTTTGATTATAGGTAAACATTAGTCAGCTTTACGGATGAAGATAAAGCTCGTTGAAGGACCGAACATGATCAAGATACAAGCTTCCGCAATATGTATCGTCGTCATTTTAAACGACGAACTTATACATATTGTATTGTACAGTTTTAAATCTGAAAAAGTTTTAATAAAATCGTATTTTTCTAATGTATGTGTAGTCGAAATTACACATTTATGCTTGAAACTTATACGCAAACCGTAAAATAGAAGTAAGGGTCTTACAATTTACCCACGGTATTTTCCATCTTTAGCTTAAAAGAAAAAAAAAACTATTTTCTCACGTGCTTATTTTTATGTATGTGTCGGTGTAAATTCACTTTTCTACGTAATTTTTTTCGGAAATGAGTCTGGTCAAACATAATGCGTTTTCATGCTTATTTTAGTCTACGCTTTCAGTTTGTCTACGTCTTAACACTTTAATGTACGTGTCTGTATAAATTCATGTTAAACGTAAACGAAATAAATTCACATTTTCACACACACACACACACACATATATATTGTCACACCCCAACCGATGACGGAAACATCGGAGTGAGACGAAAACTAGATTGCAAGAGACTTCATAACGCTATTCATGTCAGGTATTTAACAAATTTGAATGACGACAAGCATAAAAGAACTAAAATTTTATATCATTAATAACGGTTTAATACAAGGTTTAGAAACAAAATACAACATGCTTGAAAATAAAATACGATACGATACAACATGTATTAAAGTTTAAATGCGTTTCTTGGCAGTCCTACTAGATTCCTTACATCATCAGAGCCCTGCAATATGTATTAAAAGCATAGATCAATAAAAGAAGTACTGGCGAGCATACAAGTTTGAATATAAGTATAAGTATAAAAGTTTATCTCAATCCAACGTGGCAATTTACATTCAAGTTGAATCTAGCATACATGAACA
Source organism: Helianthus tuberosus (assembly GCA_030545235.1). NCBI lineage: Eukaryota > Viridiplantae > Streptophyta > Magnoliopsida > Asterales > Asteraceae > Helianthus > Helianthus tuberosus. The sequence continues at coordinate 77,520,178 of CM060417.1, read as the reverse complement.
ACATAAGCGTAACAAATAGCATGAATAAACAAGTTGAAACTAACATGCATAAACAACCTAAGCATAACAATTAGCATGGATATGCAAGTTGGAACTAACACGCATAAACAACCTAAGCATAACAAATAACGTGTTCGATGGATTGAGTGGTCGAATATGTTTGATTGTATAAAGTGAATTTTGTTAGTTGATACATGTTGCACCCAAAAATGCTTTAAAGTGTAAAAAGGGTCGCGTATGCTCACAGTTTCGCAAAGCTTTCTTTGGTAATCCCGTGAAGAGTTGGAGGATGGGACACCGAGGTCACCCTTTTGTTTTTGAAGAATCCGAGTCTTGTTCTTGCAAATTCAAAGCATTAGAGTGTTGGGAGATTAAGGAGTGTTGACGTAATAAACATAAGTTTGTATTCAGTTTTATAAAATTAATTGAATCCGATAGGCTTCGTTTTAATATTTTACGTGTTTCGATTTACGGATTTTCACTAAAAGTGGACAAAATTTCCTCTGTTTTTAGACAATCCCGACAACAAAAGTTTTCGATAAAATGTTTAAAACTCAACAATTATTCAACACAATATACGTATATCTTTTGTAAAGTTGTCGATTACTACTCAATGTATAAACTATGTTACGACGGTTCACGTTAACTATAATTTATATAAATAATGTAATAAAGATTCGAGTCGTTTGGAATTTACCGGATCTTGTGTTGACTATGACTGACCATTTTGACCATCTTTAACCTGTTGACCAATGTTGACTAAAAGTTGCCCGAGTTGACTCGGTTTGACCGAGTCAAATGAGACGATTCAAACCAACCCGAAGTTGAGTTGACTCGTGTTGCCTTAACTTGACCCGAACCAAGACTGAACCGAACTTGAATCTGGACCGAGATTGAACATAAACCTGAACCAACCAAACACCGAACCACCTGAAACCACCAACTGGCCCTGAACCCAAAACATAATCAAAACAAACTCGAACTAAAACTGACCTGATCCGATGCTAGTCGAAACCGAGTCCGATCGAAACTTGAACCAAGTTGGAACGAGGCGGCCACCACTGCCGTTGCTGCCGTCCGTGCGGCCACCGTCGTTGCCGCCGCCGTGATCCTCTCTCTCTGCCACGTCTCTCTCTTTCCCCTTCTGCGACTTCGCCGTCGTACGCCACCACTAAGGTGGCGGCCAACCGTTTAAATGGGCAGAGATGAGGCATGTGGGGGCTTGAGTGATGAGTTTAAAGGTGAAAAGAAGGTGAGGGGGTGTTGTGGTGCCTGTCGGAGGAACAAGGAGGCGGCCGGTGGCCGACCAAGGCTTCTCCGTCACCAGAGATGGAGAGGAGACGGGGAGCATGTGTGTGTGTGACATGAACAAGGGAAGAAGGTTGTGGGATGAGGGGTGAGGAGGTAGAAGGAGAGGTTGTGGTGGTGTGTGAGTGTGGTCAGAGACGAATAGCCAGAACCGGTCGGCATCGCCACCGGAATCCGGTGACCGGAATTGCGGAGAGAAGACAGGGGGTTGGGGGCTCGGGTTTTTGAGGAGATGAAAGTTTTTAACCAAAATGGATCTAATTGCACTTCACGCTCCAAATTTTTTATGATTCAATTAATCTTTCGTGGGCGAAACAGAGGATATCTCAATTGGGGGGGAAAAGAGTATTTATAGGTAGGTTTAAGTGGGTTGGACCCAAAGCCCGGTTCTTGTGTTTTGCGCGGCCCGATGCGGTTCGGAAACCCGTTTTTGAACGCAAACGTCTTGAAATGTTGTAAAATGTTGTTTTAGGTTCAAAAACATGAAAAAATTGATGTCGACATTCGATATTTGTCGCGTACGTTCGTCGTTTTGTTAAATAACGCGTGAGTTATTCGGTGGTCGTTTCTAAATCCGTTTTTCGATTTGAGTTCGACTATGGTTACTAAAATTTGATTACGAAGCTAAATACATCAAAAAAAATTCAGGCGTCGTCAGTATTTCGTTCGATGTTAGTTTGTTACCGTTTAACGTTCAGGAGTTTTCCGCAATTAGCATTCGCGTATTGTAAAACCGGATAAACGTTCCTAGGCATACCAAAGGCGTAATTAAGTTGATTTACGTCTAATTACGCCACATATTAATGTCTTAACGTTTGTTGTACGTGTAATTACAAACCGAAAGGTACCGGTTTGCGTATAAATATATATTTAAATGATTGGTTGCACGAACAATAAGTATGTATAAAATACAAATTTTATTACGATTAACGCCTCGAAAATAGAATACGAATATGAACTTTCTAAGGTAGAAATACGAAAATACGAGGCGTTACATATATATATATATATATTCTAAAATGTGTCTGGTCAAACATGATACGTTTTCATGCTTATTTTTGTGTACGTTTTCGATTGGTCTACGTTTTGACTTAAACTGTGTTCGGAAACGAGTCGGGTCAAATATAATATGTTTTCATTCGAAGGTATAAATTTGAGTTATTGTACGTTTTGACTCCGCTAAGTCTTGATGCAAAAGGTAAGGGTGGTGTAGGGGTTAGGTGGAACGCTCACTAAACGAACCAACTTGGGTTCGATTCCGTTTTTTTTGTAACCACAATGCTTTAGATTGGATACGTCGAAACACACATTTTTTATATAATTAACACATCACATTCCGTGCAGCCAGCTACAAAACAACTAAGGCGCCGCCATCGCAACGCACGACTAGAAACAATCTAGTTGTATTATAAAAATGAATACATGGATTGAGTTATAGTACAAAGGAATTTAAAAATAAGAAGGGTAAGAAGACATCACAGAGTGACACGTGTCCAAGGAGGAATCAAGTGAGAAGAGCAATTTTGTCCAAGAGAAAAAAAAGAATATGCATATGCAAGTCACATGCTTAGAAACATGCACATGTAAGTCACATGCTAAACCCCCCCCCCCAATTTTTAAACGTCTGTAACTTTTTATACATCATTTGTTTTTTAAAAAATTTATACCATAAATTCGATCGTCTTTTTATATTTAATGTGAGTACCCTGTTGTTATACTTAAAAAAAAATTCGAAAACCCAGTTGCGTATTACACAATGGACATAACGTTAAACACAATGATTATCAAATTAAAAACACAATGGAAAGTAGATAAAAAAACACAATCGATGACAACTAGATAAAAGACACATTGGACAACAGACTAAAACACAATGGACATAACGTAAAACACAATGGGTATTAAATTAAAAACGCCATAGAAATTAGACTAAAAACACAAATGATGACAATTAAAAGACACAATGGACAACAGACTAAAACACAATGGACAACAGCAAAAAACGCACAATGAACAATAGACTAAAACACAATGAATTATAGATTAAAACACAATTGAGAAAAACTGTTAGTTCATGCGTCTGTAGCTTCCATCAGCATTTAGTTATATTTTGTATGTTTGTGTCCTTTGTGAACTATTATGTATTTGTATGTATGTACGTACGTAGTCAGTCAACTCAGGATATGGGTCTTGTATGATTAAAGTGCTGAACTTTGGTTGTATAGTGTCACCCGATCGGATGGGCCATCCGATCGGACAGCACTGTCATCCGATCGGACAACAACCATATCATCTGATCGGACATCACTTAGTGAGATCCTGAGTTGCCTATAAATACCCAGTCAGGGTATGTCATTCAGAACTTTTGTCACTTTAGGAGAACTCTGTCAAGTCTGACTTCTACTGGCACTTGTGTACTTTTATATCAGTTGAATAGAAAGATCAGACGGTTTTTAAGCGTTGAATACTTTGTCGTACATCTGTGATTTGATCCAATGGATTCCGCACATTGATCAAAGTCGATTCATCTAAGTTCCTGATGAACAGATCCTTTATGAGGGACCCAACAAGTGGTATCAGAGCATCCAGGAAGCTGAATCGAGATCTATGACAGCGAATTCACTGGAATTCGAGCTATTCTTGCCGATCAGAGTCAAATTTCACCGGAAATTTGATGAATTCTCTCACTTTCTACTCATTTCTTACATTGTTCTTCACTTTTATACCTTAAAAGTCAGAAAAACGTAAAATTGAACGTGAATCTACGGTTAAAATTTGATAAAACTGATATCAATCGATTCGCAATCAATCATAGTACAAATCTTCAAAATTTCATAAGAAAATTCCATCAAAAACTGAATCAAAATCATCAAAAACCATGTTAAACTGTTCTTGCATGCTGATGTCATCTATCCGTTCGAACAACTGTACGGACGACTTGGCTTATCTGTTCTTAGATACTATTTGCTGACATCATCAATTCATTCGAACAGCTGTACGAATGACTTGGATTAGATTGTTCTGAGAAACCTTGTTGCTGACATCATTAGTGTTACCCGATCCAACAGCAGGTCGATCAGACAACATTGTTAATTCTTATCCTTGGTGCTTACGTCATCCTACCACTCGATCGGACAGTCATCCGATCGGTGAAGGGTTGAAAAGTCAAAAGTCTGTCTGTTACTCGTTCGGACAACCACTCGTTCGGACAACCATTCGTTCGAGTTGCATTCTGATTTGTGTACACCAATTGATACCTGACTGTGACACTCGATCGGACAACCATCCGATTCAAGTGCACAAGTGTGAAACTTTTCAAAAAAAAATTCACAAAAATTTGTCTAATTGTTTGAAAACTGTTTCAGGTACTCTAAAATGGGGGACGATTTCCTAAACCCTTTTAGTGACATATTTGCTTACACCAGCAACACAGGAGACGCCTCGTCAAGCAACACAAATAACACTGCTCCAAACCCGAATCCTAAGAAAGCCATTGCTGACTCACTAAGCGTGGATAATGCTTATGGCACATACAACAAACCGCCTAAGCTCATGGCTATCGAAGATTATAATAGATGGGCGAGTAGGTTCGAGGACTGGTTGAAGGCTTTCGCCTACCAAAGTTGGAAGTGTTTGAAGAATGGGTTTGACATTGGAAGAAGTGACTTTGAAAATTTAATCGATAATGAACAAGAAAACTTCATTGCTGAATAGAAATGTATCGCATTGCTACATCAATCAGTGAGGGATGATATCATATCTTTAATCGATTACTAAAATTCCAAAGATTTATGGGGAAAATTAGAGAAGAAGTGTGTGGGTGGAGAAGAAATTGTTAAGAACAAAAGAAAATTGTTGAAAAAGGAATTTGATCTTTTTGGTTGTATGAAGAATGAATCGGTCTCAAAGATGATAGAATGGTTTTGTCACTTAAAGATCGAGCTTTCTAGACATGGGATTACATTTACCGAGGAAGAATTGGTTGATAAGTTGATGGATTCACTACCTGATGAAAATGATTGGATGTACTTTGCTTTGTTGTTGAAAAACACTGTGGAGAAGAAGAATCTGACAGTTGATTTCCTGATTGAGAGGTTTGAAAGTCACGAGCTGGAGATTAGGAAAACAAATAAAGTCAATAGTACTCAGTATCAGCAAAATGTCGATCTGTACTATCGAGGAAGCATGATTCCAAAGACTGTGTCACCAAAGACTGCGTTCTCAGCAGAGAACTCAAGTATGCCAAATCAAGAGAATCAAAACAGCAGTCCTGCTCCAAGCAGCGGATATCATGGAGGATCGTCTTCATCGACTCCAAGTCAACAACAACAATCTGCTCCGGAAAACATTTTCCAGTGCAACATTGCTGTAAATCTCAACAACGCACAAAACTTCAGTGAAGAAGCAGCAAAGCAGCAAATGGTATTTCTGGCATCCATCTTGGAATCTTACGAAAGTTTAGTAGCCGGAAAAATCGGGAACACTAACCTCACCAAGGAAGACTATGGTCAAATTAACCCCGAAGAAATGGAGTTGATTGACATTAGATGGTGTATGGCGAGTGTTGTTCGTAGGGCTCAGAGGTTCATGGATATAACCGGTAGACACTCCATTGGTGGACCTTCAACAAAATTGGGCTGTGATAAATCGAAGGTTACATGTTTTAAGTGCAAGCAAAAGGGGCACTTTAAACGAGAATATCGAAACGCAGCTTCTGATGAAACGGACAATCCATTCCGTGATGATTATTATAAGTAGGCCATTTATCATCAAAACAAAGCAGAACCTCCAAGAATGAAGCAACTAGAAGAAGCTCCAAAAGAAAAGTCAAGAGCCTTAGCAGTCATTCATGATAATGAGGGTTTTGACTGGAGTGATCTGTTACCTGAAGAAGATGCTGTGGGATATGCCTTCATGGCAAAGATTGTGCCATTCAAAGACACCCGTACTGAGGAAGAAAAATATGTCAACAGAAAGGTGTTAGCACAAACCATGAAAGACAGACATTATAGTGCATGGAAAGAGGCAAAAAGTGCAAAGAGATGGGATGCTGACAGAGAATGCTATTTGGATCCTAAAGGAAATATACTTGTTGAACCATCAACGCTTCTTGTTGAAACTCTTATTGAACAAATAGCAGAACAGGAGGAAGAGAGACAGAGAATGTGGGCAAGAGAAGCTGAGGAAGAGAAGTTAAAGTCGCAAAAGGTCGATGATGGGATTATCGACACGACGAAAGAGATGAATGCAGAGAACCTAAAGATAATGGCAGATAAAGTGCTCGCAGCAAAGGAATTAGAGGTAGATTCTAAGTCCGGAACTGAGTCAAAGAGCAAGGTCAGTTCTAATGATTCAATAAATGGGTCAGGTAAGACTGATAAAGCCAAGATTGATAGTGACTGTAAAAATTGCATGAAAGACTGCAAGATTTGTAGTACACATGCATATCTCAGTGCTAAAAAAAACTGAAGAACTGACTGAAAGAGTCAGAGAAGTTGAAAATCAAATCTTAAGTCGTGACAAATTGGTGAAAGCTTCAAATGATCGAATTAAGGAATTAACTGTGAAAAATGAAAAGGATAAAATTGAAGTAGACCGAGTTAGGAAAGAAAATGAAAAGTTAATTCATGAAAACCGACAACTTTCTGAAAATCATGAGAAGCTAAAAAGAACGATAAAAGATTCTGATGAGAGAAATAGTAAAACAAGCAAAGAAAATTTTCAATTGTCAGGGGTTCTTCAGTCGAAAGAAAAGCAAATCAACCAACAGTTGGATGAGATTGCTAATTTGAAGCTTCAGTTTCAGGAAGCTAAGATTGAAAATGAACGCATCAATCTGAAACTCAACAGTTACAACTCCGCAAGTTTTGTTCTTCAACACATAGTTCCCAAACCCATTTGGAAGAACAAAGCTGGTGAGGTTGTATACTCTGATGGAACTGGGGTTGGGTATCATCAAGTTCCACCGCCAGTGTTGAATAATTTTTCAAAGAAAAAATCTGGGTTGGTTAACAATGATGAAACAAATGAAATTAAACTTCCAGAAACAATTGACATCACATTCACTTCATCATCTGATGAAGACAGTGTTCAGTCTGAAGTTGTTAAAAATGTAGTTGAAAACGTTTTGAAATCTGACAGTGATTCAACTGAGGACGAAGAATGCTTTTTGAATAATTACATTCCGAAATCAATATCCAAAATCAACTTAAGTGAAAAACCTACTCTTGTGATGTACAAGATGTCGGGTTCGGACAAGTTGTATTCGGATCTTGAGTTTCCATTAGAGAATTTGAATGTCGACAAATTGAAAAATGTTTTTAAACTGGTTGAGATTGATGTTTGTGAAATTGAAGGATTGAAACGTTCCGAGAGGCAATTGAGCTTTGAAAAAGATAAATCTTACTACAGAAAACCTGTTGTACCGCCACGTTTTTCTAACAACAACCAAAACAAATGGTCGGGTGGTTATCAGGGTGGTAAGAATAATCAAAGAAGGAACTTTCAAAACAAGAAATTTGTTGAGAAAAAAGTGTTTGTGAAAAACTCGAGTTCACACTCCGAGCAAGAATCTGAGATTTTTTCGAAAACCAATGAAGAATTCTTTGAAAAGAAGGCCTCGCAGCCTCAGACCGAAGGCACAAGTTGGGTAGTTGACACCCGAACATGCTTCAAATGCAATCAAGTTGGACACATTGCACGAAAGTGCACCAACTCAAAGGCTAAGTCTGCGGTTGTCGAGAATCCAAAAAGAAAAGACGATGTAAAAGGAAAAGCTCCAATGTTTGTTGAGAAAAAGATTTTAAAGAAGGAAAATGCCAAAGTTAAAATTGAATCTGCGAAAGAGTCAGTTAAGAAAACTGAACCCGTAAAGAAGTTGGTAACTAAAAATGACAAATTTTACAAGCGGGTTGCGTCATCTCAACAAACATGGAAGTCAAAAACTGTTGAAAAGAAAGCAAGTTCTCCAAAACCAAAGGTTTCAGAATCTGCAAAACAATCATCTTCTACCACACCGGTAAAGATGAATGTTCCTTTGGATTACTATGAGAAACTTGAGAAACAAACTTCTACTCCACCAGAGAAGAAGTATGTTCCGAAGAAAGACCAACCATCTGGTCAACCTCAGAAAGACGAATTTTTCTTATACAAAGATGTTGAGGTTGGGACTGAAGAAAATTTAAAGATGAATGACAAAAATTTCCCGCCATTGTACACCAAAACCACAATTCTAAACGTCAAGCTACCTGAGTCGAAAGAGGCTTGGGTTGCTTCAAAATCTCACTAAATGTTTTTGAAATGTGCAGGAGCTTCCGAGATCCATCTCACGTTGGATAATGGATAGTGGAGCTTCTCGGCACATGACGGGGAAGAAAACCCTTCTGTATGATGTTCGAGGGTTTAATGGAGGATATGTGGGATTTGCAGGCAATCAAGGTGGTCGTATAATTGGTGAGGGAACTTTATCGAAAGGTATTGTCATGTTTGAAAGAGTAAATTACATCGCCGAGCTGGAAAACAATCTTCTGAGCATTTCCCAAATTTGTGATTGTATGTATTCGAAGCACTTCATGGACAAAGAATGTTTGATATTGAAGCCGGGGTTTGTTATTCCCGAAGAGTGGGTCATCATGAGAGCACCAAGAGTCGACGATCTGTACGTGTTGGACATGAGTTTAGCAACTACTCCCACGGGTCAGGCTCACTGCTTCATGTCAAGAGCCACAGAAAAGGAGTCACAACTATGGCATCGAAAGATGGGGCACATTCATCTGCGAAAAATGAACTACCTGGTGCACAATGACTTAGTAAATGGTGTTCATCTGAAAGGTTTTCATCTTGAGGGGGAGTGCATTAGTTGTATCAAAGGTAAATAGCGAAAGAAATCTCACCCTGGAAAGAAAATGAACTCAGTCTCGAGGCCATTGGAGAGACTTCACATGGATCTCTTTGGTCCTGTGAATGTCAAAAGTATAACTGGTGATCTCTACTGCTTAGTAGTGACAGACGACTTTTCGAGATTTTCGTGGGTAACGTTTCTGAAGACAAAAGATGAAACATTTGAGAGTTTGATGACAATGTTCAGAAAGATTGAAAACTTGTACCGAACTCGAATTAGAAGAATAAGAAGTGACAACGGTACAGAGTTTAAGAACAACAAAATGGAAGAATATTGTGGTGAAAGAGGTATACTGCAAGAATTCAGCGCGCCTTACACTCCGCAGCAAAATAGAGTAGCAGAAAGAAAGAATAGGACGCTGATTGAGACGGCCAGGACGATGCTTGCTGATTCAAAACTACCTGTAAATTTCTGGGCAGAAGCAGTGTCAGCCGCTTGCTATACGCTCAACCGGGTTCTTACGGTGAAGAAGTTCAACAAGACGTGTTTCGAGCTGATTAACAACCGCAAACCTAACCTGAAGTATTTGGAACCATTCGGGTCTCCTTGCACAGTTCTAGAACCTTATGGTAAATTTGGTCCAAAGAGCATTGAAGGTATATTTGTGGGATATGCAAGCCCATTGAAAAGAGTCTTTGTTCCAAGCTTGAAGCGGATCATCGAAGCACATAATGTTGAGTGTCAAGTTTATACTATGCCACCTCAGAAACCTGCCGACTCATGGCGTTTCAATTACGACACTCTGTGCGATTCATTCGACATAGAGGAAGAACCAGAGTTCTTTGATGAGTTGGATATTCTAAGAGAATATGAAGCATCACAAGAAAGATTCCCAGCAGAACCTTATAGCCATCAACGACAAGCTTCGAATGATGATGAAGCGGGTCCAAGAAATGCTGGAGAGAATGATGATGTTATGCAAACTCTGACATCTTCAGAACGTGAACAAGCTCCTAACAATCAGACGGCAATCAATGATAATTCAGAATCTGATGAAAGGCCAACATTCGATCGTGGTGATTCAGAGTCTGAGGGAGAGCAAATCCAGTCTCCAGATCAAACAATTCCAGTCAGTGAACAAGTTGCAAACCAGAACATTACGAATTTGGAAAGTGAGGTAGATGTTCCAGGCGAGGTGATGCCAAGAACTCTTTCATATCATCCAGAAGAGTTAATCATTGGAGAGTTGCAATCAGGTGTCCGCACCAGATGACAAATTGACCAAGGCCTTACTTGTTTTTATTCTACAGTCGCTCCCTAACAAACAGAGTTCTCACTTAGTTGTTTCATTTCGCAGATTGAGCCGCGAACGTACAAGGAAGCACTAACTGAAGATTCCTGGGTTAATGCTATGCAGGAGGAGCTAAGTCAGTTTAAGAAGTTGGGTGTATGGAAATTGGTGGACTTGCCTGATGGTCATAGGAAGATAAACACCAAGTGGGTGTTTAAGTGCAAGAGGGATGATCGAGGGGTTATTATTCGCAACAAAGCTCGACTCGTTGTCCAGGGTTTCAGTCAGCATGAGGGTATAGATTTCACTGAAGTGTATGCTCCGGTTGCTCGACTTGAAGCGATTAGAATCTTCCTAGCATTTGCATCTTGGAAAGGATTTAAAGTGTTTCAGCTAGATGTGAAGTCGGCATTTCTCTGTGGCAAGGTGAAAGAGGAGGTATATGTCGGACAGCCACCGGGCTTCACCGACCCAATTCACAAAGATAAAGTTTATCTCTTGGATAAGGCGTTATACGACTTACATCAGGCCCCGAGAGCCTGGTATGAGACCCTGTCTCAAGATCTGTTAGCCAACAACTTCATCCGAGGAAAGGTAGATGCCACTCTGTTCACAAAATAAGTCGACGGCCATCTTCTGATAGTTCAAATTTACGTGGATGACATAATTTTCGGGTCAACAAATGAACAACTCTGCAAAGATTTTGAAAAAGTTATGACGCAGAAGTTTGAAATGTCATCAATGGGTGAGATGAAGTTCTTCTTAGGGCTTCAGGTTGATCAACTGCCCGAGGGAACTTTCATACATCAGATGAAGTATGTTCACGATGTCTTAGAGAAATTCGGGATGTCGAGAATGTCTCCAATGTCCACCCCGTTAGCGACAAACCATGGGATAAACCCTGATCACACCGGAGATAAGCTGGATGAAACGTTGTATCGCTCCATGATCAGATCGCTGATGTATTTGACGGCATCAAGACCGGATATTATGTATCCAACCTGCCTCGCAGCACGGTTTCAGTCATGCCCCAGAGCCTCGCATATGATAATTGTGAAAAGGATTCTATGCTACCTGAAAGGAACTCCATCACTGGGGTTATGGTATCCAAAAGAAGGCGACTTCACGCTTGAGGGATATTCTGATTCTGATTTCGGATGCTGCAAAGTGAACGCTAAGTCAACAACAGCGGGATGCCAGTTTTTCGGACCACGATTGGTCACCTGGCAATGTAAGAAGCAGACCTCTGTCGCTTTATCCACATGTGAAGCTGAATATGTATTTGCTAGCAGCAGCTGCTCTCAGATCCTGTGGATCCAGCAACAGATGCGAGACTACGGTTTGCATTTTCTTAACTCCTCTATCTTTGTTGATAATGAGGCAGCTATTAACATAACAAAAAAATCTTGTTCATCACGCTAAAACCAAACACATTGAAATTCGTCATCACTTCATCCGACACTGTTTCGAGAACAAGTTGATACGAATAGAAAAAATCCACACTGATGAACAAAAAGCTGACTTACATACCAAAGCGTTTGACAAAACTCGTTTTCAATATCTTTTGAAACTTAATGGTATGAAGTTACTATCGGTTGCGGAGGGGATTCTTGGCGTAGATGAAGGTACCACTATAGATGATGTTGAAAAGCAATCTGCAATGGTTTGTCAATTTTTTACTTGTTTTGGTATTTAGGGGGAGATAGGTTATATTTTCAGAAAATACAAAAACAATAAAAAATTCAAAAATCCAAAAACATTAGAAAAACGAAAAAGAGCTTGTGTAAAAAGGGAAAATGATAGTTCATCAGCTAGACAGTTACAGTACGCTAAAGAAATGTAAAGTTTAAAAGTGTTAAGCAGTCACGCTGATGATATGCCGATAGGTTTTTACACATTTAGTAAGTTTGTTCGGGATATAAACCTAAATCATTACTTGCTTATTACGTGGGGAACATCTCTCGGATATATAGGTAACCCCTGAAATCCTGTTTGAAAGACTCTATTTCTGACATACTAGGTCTTTGTACGTGATGATATCTGGGGTATTATACCAGGACTTCTGATTTTGCGGGAGCAATAGCCTAGTCCTCGTATAATACTCTGCACTGCTTTATACATAAAGCCCACCCTCAGCATAAAAAATGATGAAACATTGAAAAATGCTAATCATGTGCTGTTGAAAAGAAGATCCCCAAGGGGGACACACCTAAAGTCGAGCCATCATCTCTCTGACTGAACGGAAGTTCTAACCTGAGCTCTCATGGCTTCGCATTTACCCCTTACAGATATCATTAGTGTGCACTCACCTATAAGACTGAATATAGGAGTCTGGATACGGGAGTATATTCTGAGGTGGGACACGCGTATAAGTTAAGATCTTAAAACACTAATTCGTATCCTGAACAGATTGAAATTTGTGTGAAAACTTAAGAGGACCAGTATATCGACAATCTAAGCGAATTGTTTAATTCTGAGTATGAAATCAAAGCTTAACGGTACTTGTAGCTTGTCGGTAGCTGATATGATTCCCTAACACGCTCTCCAAAAATATGCTTGTAAATAGTTTACATTTACTATATTTCATTTCATTTCAGTTTAACATTCAAAACCCAAAAAGATTTCATAGCTTTCTAGTCTTAAACTTTCTTAAAATCCCAAAAAGATTTTACACTTCTGCTTTGTTTTCATCGACAAACCAAAGTGGAAAGCTGATCTTCAGACTCGCAGTTTGAGGCAGATGCAGGAAGTTTTTGAGCTGGACAGATGAGTTGGGAGCTTATCATGTTAAACCTGATAAAATGAGAAGTCAAAGCAAGTTCATTAAGTTGAAACTTGTATTTTTCAGAAAAAATGTTTGAAATAAACAAAACGTCAGTGTGCTTTGTTTCGGGTCAACCAAGGTCATTAAGTTGGACTTGGTAGATAAATTAAGTGCCTAGGGTCATTAACTTGGACCTAGATACTTAAGTGGATTCTTAAAACTGATAAAAACAACAAAAAGTCAATCGGAAAAAATGTCAAAAATTAAAAGAGAGGTGAACTTGGCTCGGGTGGCAACCTAATCGAACAAGCTGTTCGATCGGACAGTACTTCGATTCAAAGTCACTATAAATAGGGAGTCAACATGTCAGTCAAACTTTTCATTCGTTCGATCGACCCACCGCCCTATTCTCTCTCAAGCTCTTGATTTCTGATATGATTTTCTTCACTTTCTCTTTGCGAATCATTAGATTGTTGGTTAGCACAACCTTCTCAATGGCAAAGGTATGTTTTCATGCTCTAATTTGTAGAAATTTGAGGTTTTTTTTTCTGATATTCTTCTTGATGACGTCATTGTCGGACCTTTATTGTTAGATCTATGAAGTTTTAGGTTGTTTTGATGATAATTAATCATAAGGTTTTGATCACGAGGGTTAGATCTACAGATTTACCTGTTCAATTTGCATTATAACATGTTTAAATGAGAAGATCTGATGATGAGAATATGTCGGCGTTTGGACCTTTAAATGTTAAATTAAACTTAGAATAGGCAGAATTAGAACACAATGAACATAGGGTTTTGACCGCGATAAGATTCTCTACATAGATTTATGTTCAATTTAATGATTTGACTGAGAAAGTTTTCATGTTCATGTTTGTTCTTGAATGTTTTTGAAACGAGGTGCTGACCGATCGGACAGCAGTTCGATCGGGCGACCGCCTAATTCTATACATGATGTTTTGGTAAATTTCTAAGTGTTTGTGCCTAGGAATCTGTGCCTAAACTGTTAGAATGTTTGATGCTATGAATCATGTGTCTTTGTCTTTCAATCATGCCGTGAATAGGATGGCAAGCCGACCGGACAACATTGCAATCCGATCGGACAGCCATCTTATCCACAACACTATGTTGAAATTTGTGCACTCATGTCAAATTGGCAATCCGAACGGACAGCACATGCAATCCGACCGGACAGCCACTAAATGACAAAATCCTTCATCAAGTGGCAAGTTGTTCGGACAACAATGTAATCCGTTCGAACAGCCCTCTTATACAAATAGTCATGTCTTGAAAACTGTGCAAAGTGGCAATCCGTTCGGACAACTTTTGCAATCTGATCGGACAGTCACTAAAAGACAAATCTCTTCAACTGTTTCATGTTTGCCAAAAAGTCTAGTGGCAACCCGATCGGACAGCAATCCGATCGAGCGGTCATTCGATTCACATACTGATGACCTGTTTGACTTTCTTCATTGCACAAGATAGGCCATCCGATCGAACAACAATGTCATCCGATCGGACATCCATCCGATTCTGAGTACTAGCACACATAGAGTGTTCCAGAGTTAGAAAAATTTTGAATTTTTCAAAATTTTCATAACTCGTCCTTTATGTCTCAAACCCTGTGCAAATGATTGATAATGAATATTTTTACTGGGAAAAGGAAAAGACTGGGACAAGGGTCATAACGTTTATTGTTTGTTAGATGCAACAAATACAGAGAACACTGTGGTTGAGGAGATAGCTAAGTTTTTAAGAGAGAGCAGAATTGGAAAAGCGTTAACTGATAAAACCATTGTGTATGAATCTCATGTGAGAACTTTCTGGAACTCAGCTAGATACGAAGAATCTGATAAGTCAATTTATTCTGCTGATCAGAAAGATGATAAAGATGATAAGGATGAAAAAGATAATAAGGGTAATGATGATGATAATCAAGGTTCGTCTGGATTACTGGTTGAGAATCCTAATGTTGAGCAGAGAATTGAAGATTTTCTAAATGATGAGATAAACGAACAAGAGGATGATGATCATAAAGAAGCCTCTACATCTGGAAAGCAACACGCTGATCAGGTATATCTTTCTCAGCCAACTGTGATCTACTTAAATGCTCAATATGAGGGAGATATACAGATACAAAGGTCCAGAGCAGAAATGTTGGAGGAACTGGGTTTGAATGATGGAAAATTTAAGTTCGAGATTGAAGATGAGATACCTCAGTCATCTGAAAATATATTTGAGCCTAGGTATGCTCAGGAAGCTGATCACTACAATGATGTTATTGTTGAAGATGCTTCAGATTCATCCGATGAAGAAACTGATTTTCATTATTCTGGAATTGATGAAACATTTCCTTCTTTTGCTGAAATGTTCAAGGATCGAAATGAAGATGAAATAAGAAGAAAGATAGTGGAAAAGGTTTCAAGTGAAGGTGTTCCAAAGACAATCCCAAGAGAAAATCTGGCTGAGGAGAGGAAAAAGTGGTTTAAAGTGATGCCGAAAGAGAGGAAGACTCTTAGAGCACTTCAGTACTTCACTCACAACAAAGACATCTCATGGGGTGATATTTTATCTTGGGGATATCTGGAAGATCTACAGGTCTACGCCATCAGACGGGAACAGGGGGTACAATATTTTGAGTTTTTGTCAGACATCAAAACACTTCCATGGTGGGATGTAGATGAACTTGTGCAGACAAAGAACATTAAGTAGTTCTATTATGGTCTGGAAGTGAAAGTACATGATCAACATTTGTGGGATTACATAAAATAGCATGCCAAGGTTGGATATCCTGACTGGAAGCCTCAACGACCAAAGCAAACTGTCACAATGTTGGAGAACAGAGAGAAAGATATAACGTTAGATATAAAGCCTCCAAGATGTTTGAAGAATATGCCTCTCAGAGCAATTGAGCAAGATTTTCATGATCTATTTGAAGGATGGCTTTACAATGAAACAACGGCTGACGCAGTAATATCACTGTTCGACAAGTCCACCAAAAAGTCTCGAAGAATCAGCATTCTGGATCTGATGTGGCTTGTTAACTGTTCGAAGAAAGACATCGACTGCTTGTTCTACAACAAGATTGTATATGAGAAAAGAGACCAAGAACAAGCATTGCAGTATCAAACGATCGTGGATGTGTGTTTTGCCCAAGACATCAACTCAGGAAGATATTGGAAGACGAAATGGAGAGATCTTGAGATTGATGATTTCCTGAAAAGATACAAGCGCAACCAGAAGTTTAAAGTGATTGCTGAAAGAGCAGCTGAGCTTGGCAAGCGCAAGTTGGGAAAACCGATACCTACGGATCAAACGCCAATCGAGAAAGAGGAAAACAAGATTCCCAAATGGGATTGGAAGCGTGATGGTGATCTGGTATATAGAAAATGGTGGATCGAAGAAGGAAGGCATATAAGACGAAAAATTTTAGAAGAAAAGGCTGAGCAAAGAAGACAGAGGGCCAAAGAACGAAGGCGTAAAAGGAAGGAATGAAGACTATGCTGAAAGGAACAGCAGCTACATCCGAGGGGGAGTCTGTTAGTTCACGCGTCTGTAGCTTCCGTCAGCATTTAGTTATATTTTGTATGTTTGTGTCCTTTGTGAATAATTATGTATTTGTATGTATGTACGTACGTAGTCAGTCAACTCAAGATATGGGTCTTGTATGATTAAAGTGTTGAACTTTGGTTGTATAGTGTCACCCGATTGGATGGGCCATCCGATCGGACAACACTGTCATCCGATCGGATAGCAGGCATATTATCCGATCGGACATCACTTAGTGACATCCTGAGTTGCCTATAAATACCCAGTCAGGGTATGTCATTCAGAACTTTTGTCACTTTAGGAGAACTCTGTCAAGTCTGACTTCTACTGGCACTTGTGTACTTTCATATCAGTTGAATAGAAAGATCAGACGGTGTTTAAGCGTTGAATACTTTGTCGTACATCTGTGATTTGATCCAATGGATTCCGCACATTGATCAAAGTTGATTCATCTAAGTTCCTAACGAACAGATCCTTTACAAGGGACCCAACAAAAACACACACACAATTGACAAAAAAAGAAAAAAAAAAAAGAAAAAAAAAACACAAAGAACAATATATTAAAACACAGTGAACAATAGACTAAACACAATGACCAGAACTAATAACATAATGTATATAAAACCCAAATATAACACTATCTTCATTGTGTCACACATTGTGTTATAGGTTCTAATAAAAACGTAGTGTACAAAACCCAAATTAACATTGTGTTATAAGTTTTGATAATAACAAAATGTATAGAAACCCTAGTAAAAACGTAATGATCAAACCCCAGTTGAAAGACACAATGACTAACTTTTAACACAATACAAATAAAAAACCCAGTAAAAGTGAATTTTTTTATTTTATTTTTATATAGCAATTTTATAATCATATTAAAGATAAAAAAACACTCGTTATTATGATGAATTTTTTAAAATGTCGTATGAAAAAGTTATGTCATTCCACTATTTTCTTCTCCCTAAAACAAATCTTAACCTTTTAAATTTAAAATCAATGACCTAAAATCGTTCTTACCCTTGTTACATATTTATCCATTTATATTTGACCTTAATTCATGAATACATATTTGATTTCGTAAAAAAATCAAATTTAGAATCAAACATTGGCACAAGTTTCAAATTAATATATTTAACTACTACTTTACCACCTCAATGAATACCATTTAATAATTGACTTTATTAGAAATCTTAAGTAATGATAAAATTAAATTTTATTCACTGTCATATTAAACTAGTAAAAATTAGAAAACAAAGAAGTGCCATTTGTCGTATGGAGAGAAACTTCGGTTGCAATGTTTATTTAATGACTTTACTCTAAATCTTAATTTCACATTTACAACACTAATCTAGTCAATGTCAGCAATTAACTAAGAATCAAATATATAAATAAAGTATACTTTATTATTTTAGTTTCGTATAGGTGACGTTTCTACCACAGGGCTTGTAAGTTAGCTTTAACGCTAGGCTACAATATAAGCCCGGCTATTTGGTACGGTTCTTGTAACGTGAATCCTTAACTTATGGAAAGTGTCAGGGTGAAGGGAGTGGAGCGGGAAACTCATCGGCAAAGGTGTTTGCCGAGCGGTAACACCGCCGCCGGCCACCTTTGCCGATCGGCAAACCTCAAACATCGGTGAACCTTTGCCGAGTGACCAAAGAAGAGAGAGATGATGCTGATGATGATTGGTGTCTTGTTTTCTGTGTAACGGCTATATAGCCGGTGGAACAGGTGCGGCGGCGATGGGCGGAGCCACGACGGTGTTGGTGGCGGCGAGTGGCTGATGATGCTGATGATGATTGGATGATTGGATGATGCTGAAGATGGAGGTGGAACCGGTGGTGGTGGTGGCGGCGAGTGGTGATGGTGGCGGTGGAGGTGACTGTGGTGGAACCGGTGGTGGTGGTGGCTGATGATGCTGATGATGATTGGATGATGCTGAAGATGGAGGTGGAACCGGTGGTGGTGGTGGCGAGTGGTGATGGTGGCGGTTATTTGAAGAAGGTGATGGGTATTTGTGGAGGGTAGGAAAAAAAAAGAATAAAAAAAGTTTGCCACTTTCAAGTGTCTACACCACTGCCAACACTTTTCACCAAAGTTTAAACTCTTCACACTTGCTGACATGGCACACTCTGATTGGTCCATTTTGAAGTTTGCCACTTTCACCTGATTAACCACTCCCTTCACCCTGATACCGTTAGACTATAAGTCATTTGCTACAATTCATGTGCGAGCTATTATATACTAGCTTAAAAGGCTATGTCGGCTGCCCAATCCGACATAGCCAAGTGTCCATCTCTGGTTGGCCAAAAGAATTTTTTTCTTTTAACCCTTAACTTTTCTAATTTACGTGTTTAGTCCTTCTACTATAACTATCATAATATACGTGTTTAGTCCCTCTACTTAATAAACTTTATTCCTCATTAGTTAACTTTGCTAATATTCATGTTTAGTCCCTCTACTTTAACTTTGCTGTCCTTCTACTCTAACTTTCCTAATATACATATTTAGTCCCTCAACTTAATAAATTGGATTCCCCATTAGTTTACTTTGCTTATATACATGTTTACGTTTTCTAAATACTTTTCTAATTTTTCCAGTCAATGTAAGACATGTGTGGACATACTTTTGTTTCGGATCAAAAATCGGGTCGCCCCGATGCGAAGCGCGGGTGCAACACCCTAGTTATCTTAAAACATCTATAGGTTTAATATTATTTTATTTTTGTCTTATATTGTTACAAGTGAAATTAAAAGCATGGCTCCGGCAGCCGCTCCTTCAGTCTTTGATGACGGTGCAACCGTGGGTCAGCATGATATTATAAAATATAGAATCGAATCAAGATGGATAAATATGTCCAAAAACATAAAATCACAACTAATCCAGGCTTAAATTGAGATATTATTTTAAAACTATGTATTAAATTATGTCTTTGTTGCATGGCAAGGATTTCGTCTCACACCCAACTATACCCAACTACTTTCTATATTAACTAAGTTCGTACTTATCCGAGTGTTGCGCAGAGACGCTAGCATACCATGACAACCGATAAATAAATTCGTAAAATTAAATAAAACAATATCTAAATGTGTTATGCTATTTGTGTCGTAACTCGACTCTGAACATTAAAATAATAAGAAAAGATAAAACAATACAGTAAATAACAAAGGTAAAAAAAGGTAAACGAAAAAGAAAACAATAGAAACTTAGTCAGTTACGATGCACTCGTTATAACAAAGAAAAAGAAAAGTTAAAAAATATATATTTAGAAAAGTATCGACGCGTTCGTTAAAAAAAACTAAACTAAAAAAAAAAACTTGGGCACATTCGTTATAGCAAAGAAAAAAAAGTTAAGAAATATGTCTAAAACGATACTAACGTCTTCGTTAAAAAAACTATTAAGGGGTAAAAAAATAATTTGGTTAAAGTAAAAGAAAAAGAATACAATAATTAGACTATATGGGTTGCAAATAAAAGTTTATACTAAAAGACGAAATACACTAAAGGACGAAAAAACACTATTCATCTTTTTTTAATTTATATACAGATAATGTGGCTGTTGAGGTAACGTGCAAAACACCGAACCGAACGTCGTCCGACAGGACCGAATGTCCTGATACGGGCTGAACACTCTAAAGGCACGATCGGTATAGAGGATCATCCCTAACTAACTAGTGGCCCACAACTCTAACTGTTTGGCAATGACTGGTTCGGCCATAACCACCTCTGCCACGTCAGCATACTCAAAGGTATAAATACCACACTTAGACCTCCAAAAAACGAGTAATCACTACTTCCTCTCTCTAACTCTCATTCTCTCTCACTGACCTCTCCATCTACTCCCATACTTATTCTCACGCTCGAGCTTGGTCACAGAGAAGCCCCCCTCATTGTGACGATGGTAATGGTGTGTTTCTTTCTCTGTTGTGATCTTACAGGTTACAACGAAGATCTCTGAGACTCTATTCTTCATCCAGCTCAAAGCTGTTGATCTTTGAGGCTTCAGTGGCGCCATTCTCTCGAATTCACTAAACTCAATTCTCCAGTTTGTTTTACACAAAACCATGACCTCACCTATTCCATCTTTCGAAGATATCATAGCAGGTAATACCGCCTCTGCAACGACCGCCTCTACAGTTTCTGTTGGTTCTACTGTTTCTCATGGCACAATAGTTGCCCCCTACTATGAGCTCAATGATCTCCACTACAGTCACTGTTCCCGCCTCTGCGGCTTTGCCTGAGTTCGATAATGCTTTTTTTTTTTACAACGGAATGCGGATCTCAACGGTAGCTTAAACAACAGTGATGCATGCCCAAGTGTAGAGGATCGGACCATGACATTTCTAGAGGCACATGATTGAGCTTCCAAGGGTGATTTACGAAAACAAGCATAACTTTGCCTACGGGTCTCCGTTTTAGGCGTTTGATAGTCAAATCGAAGCTTGAAACGAGCAGCACATCGTGGCAAGGACAGTAAGGGGCCTTGTCCAAGTTTCGCTCCAAAAAACGCATTCTAATAGGAGTTTTGGACACTTTTTATGTTTTTTCGGTGTTTTATGCATTTTGTTTTTGGGCTTGTGTTTGTCCGATGGCCTTTTTGTGGCCCATTTCGAATTTTTGTCTCTATTTATGTATTGCTCTTGTAATTCTAATGGCGAGAAATCAATTTTGAGTTTAATCACTTTTCTCTTCAAATTCTCTGCCCTTTGGGTTGAATTTTGGGGATTCGGGGAAGTTCATCACGGGTATTCGTAGAATCAACGTAATTTATTCTTCGTTATCATAACACACGCTACATCAATCAACAACAGCGTGACGAGATGCTGCAAAATCTCCGAGCAAATTTATTCGGAAGTGCCTACCTGGGATCTAACTCTGCTTCTATGGGAGTTTCTCCTTTGGATCGCTGGTAAGTCCCGTTTTCCCCACTCCTATGTCGTTGCATAAGGGTTTTACTCCCCCTTGAATGTGACCAATAGTAACAGCCTACATGGCTTGTTTCGCCAGGCTCTCTAGGACTTAATCCCCAAGACGAGGAACTGATTATATCGTATCAGCCAACTTCCATGACTTCTCAATCAAAGTTTACTTTGAGGATCGCAAACGCTCTGCTCCCGTTAAAGCTGAAAATGCCACCAACGTTAAAATATTACGATGGCACATCTGATCCAGACGATCATATGTTTGCATTCACAGGAGTTGCTAAAGTCGAGCAGTGGCCCATGGCACACCCCAACCGATGGCGGAATCATCGGGGAGCGACACTAGGCGAACCAGATTGCTCAAGAGAATCGATAACACTATTCATTACCAATATTTTTAAAGGTTCATTGTCCCATACCAACGAACAAATATTCAACATACGTTAAAATAAAAGTCAATACATAAAGTAAAGGTGAGTACAAAAGTTTGCCTAGATATAGCAATAAAAGCGTTTTACGCATAACCAGCATGTATCACGTAACGTGCGAAGCATGTAAGTACCAACAATGATACCACCTAACCACGAGACTATGATGTACAGTATACGCGACACATGTTCACCGAAGCGAACACATGAAGTAAAGTAATGTGATCCCTAGCAACCCCTGTCACACAGGTGCTGAGTCCAAACTATAGTACTATAGTTGCTAGAGGTGGTCTGGCATAGCATCATGTAAGCATAGTAACGAGCATTCAACAAATCACGTATAGCATACGGGAGCGGTTAGCGTTTATAAAGTGTTAGCGTTGTGTGTTGTGTTTTGATAGAGAACGTATGTAACACCTAAAAGTGCGTTAAGCGAAAATGGGTTCGAGTATACTCACAGAACGTGTACTAATCAAGAAACACGATCCTCAGTGGATTGAAGGGAGAGCCGGGTCAGCATGCGTATGGGACAGAAGCATAAGTCCTCCAAAGTGCTGAAACGGTCGAAAATCGGAGTGTTAGTGGGAGAACAGAAGCTTCGCATGAAGCTGATGCCTTCGTACGAAGGTGGGTCTTCGCACATGTGCTGCTTCCGTTGTCCAAAATCGAGTGTCTTCGTGTCGTCTTAGGAAAATCGAGTGTTCATCCCTCCCACCTTAAGCTATTGATTGAGCTTAGAGTCGGAGAGGTCTTTGATTGTGTCAGGAATGGAAATTGGGCTGTGTTGTGTAAAACCAGGGCCTTCGTACGAAGGCAGCGTTTTCGTACGAGGCCATGTGCCTTCATACGAAGGCAGTTGTAACAGCCCAGCGTAACCGCACCATGATATTGTCCGCTTTAGCAGCCAGCACGCCCTCAGCGTCTGCCCCTCTCGGTTTTAAAAACGCGTCATGATGGTGAAGGTATCCAGCCCCTTATAAGGAAGCCTTAGTTCCCCTTCACAACCGATGTGGGATATCACAGTCCACCTGATGTGTGTAAAATGCAACATATAAATTACATCAAATGAGGCATAAAACTAACCCTTTTTAAGTACTAATGTTGGAAAAAGAGTGTTTTTGTCTTCCTTTTGTATTTTCAGGATTAAATGAGCTCAAATTCACAAAAGAAGCAAAAAGACAGCTAAATCTAACATAAATACAAGAAAAGGAACATAAGTGGACTGCCCGACCCCTCAACGACATCTTCCCAAGCAAAATAGAGAAGGCAGAAGACTGAACACGCCCCGTGCTCAGCCAGCACGGGGCCGTGCCCAAGAAGCAGCAGAAAAGACAAACCTATAGAAGCTTCTATTGCCCACCACGGGGCCGTGTCCAGTGAACACGGGGGCGTGGCGAAAGTACAGCAGGCGCATTAATTGTAATTGCGAATTACAATTAATGAAGAGAGAGAGTGTCAGACAGGCACGGGGGCGTGTCCAGCAGACACGGGGCCGTGCCCAGCCTTCTGTTCAGCCTATAAATAGGAGTGCTTGGTTTCATTTCAACTCATCCCTTGGCACACCACCTCTCTCACACTTCATCCACCACCCACCACCATCACAACACCATCATCCACCACCATCATCCATTGTCCATCATAGAGTGTGTGAGTCGTCTCGGGATCCAAGATTGATCGTAAGAGTTCTTGACAATCAAGGCCATGTTTGCCTAAGTCTCTTACATCACTTGGTGAAGACAAAGTGTCTAGTATAATACTTTTTATTTCTAATCTTTTGCACTTTTTATTTGGTTTTGTATTAATGACTTTAATAACTAGTTACTTATGTTTAAGGTGATCTTTCCTTATCGTTTGTCCGTGGTGTCTTGGCATTATTTTACTGTCTATATAAAATAAAAGATTTTCACCATTCATATCTCCACGGTCTATATGGAGGTATGTTGGCTACCTGGTCGGGGGTTAAGGGAACGGTTTGGTAAAGGTCTTGCCATTGTTCAGCGTTTAGAGGTCCTGCAATGGACCTGGGTCAAATTTAGTAGGACCTCCTTCAATGCTTCACGGTATTGGATGGCGGGGGTCCAAACTCTTTGATCCCCTCACAAGTTAACTACTATTAATACTATAACCCGGCTATTTAGGACTGTATCCCTGCTGACTCAGACTACTTAGCCGAGGGTAACGTCACCGCCAAAAGCGGGGCCTACCATAATTTGCATTAATAACTTAATTAATTATCTTCCAATAATCCACCCTTTTAGGATTGTATCCTTGCTGACTCAAACTACTGGGGTGAGGGTAACGTCACCTTCAAAAGAGGGGCCTACTACAATAACTAAGATAATCTCTTAAATATGTGCAAAAGTGCGGAAATAATCAAAGGTTATACTAGATACGAGTCGGAACCAAGTGATTCATCTTGTCTATCTGTTTTTTCTTTTATTTTTATTTTCAGCATTTTAGTTAGTTTTTATTTTTCTTAGTTCAAAACATTTTTCTAAACTTTTTATTTTGATTAGACGTTGAGGATAAACCGGTACTAAAAGCTCTTGTGTCCTTGGACGACCTCGGTATCTTACCAACGCTATACTACGCTCACGATGGGTGCACTTGCCCATATGTGTGTTTAGTGTTAGTAAAATATCGTGTTTTATAAATTTAAAACTTGGCTAAAAAAAAGTGTTAAAAGGGCTTAAAATATACACCTAATATATATAACACTTCACACGCATCACCACCCCCTTAAGGGGTCCAGCGTCCTCGCGGGACCTGGCACCATCGGTCCGGCCCTGGCTCCGATACCATCTGTAACAGCCCAGCGTAACCGCACCATGATATTGTCCGCTTTGGCAGCCAGCACGCCCTCAGCGTCTGCCCCTCTCGGTTTTAAAAACGCGTCATGATGGTGAAGGTATCCAGCCCCTTATAAGGAAGCCTTAGTTCCCCTTCACAACCGATATGGGATATCACAGTAAACTGTCACACCCCAAAAAATACCACATGTGGAAACCCCCGCGAGGCGTGTGACGTACCAGGATCTAGCCACCAATCACATTGAACTCATAACAAGATTTCAAGTAATGACTTTCATTTATTAAAATAAGTCGTACAAACGTTTTATTGTTCAGCGGAAGCAAAATACAATAGTTAAGAATTTTCATAACCCAAGTGAATAAAAACCAATAGACTCGTCTCATAATTCCATGTAACTCGACCCATGACAACTCCAGCATCCCAGACAGCAAGTTCCAATGATATATACCTATATACCTGCAAGCATGAAGAAAAGTGTATCAGACAACGCTGGTGAGTTCACAGTTTTGTTTACCAAGAATCGAGTTACATGTTTTGCTGCCAAAAGTTTAATTCAGTTCAAAAGCATTTCCAAAAACAATGTTGATAATAACTCGATACCGTACAAGATGGCTCCAGATTATTTGCCCATCCCCAATGCCCCTATCAAAGCATTGGTCATGATTTAAGGTAATTACTTCACGCCCGTCTTCCCCGGTACGGTGTGAGGGTGCCAAACCTAATAGCGCTATCAACTAATAACCCCGTTGCCTCACCGGCAACCTTTTCGGTAGAAGATGGGACTTAAGGTGATATGAGTGAGTGTATTATCCAACATTCCGGTTTAACATTCCAGTCAAACCCATTACCCAATATTCCTCCCCGGAATATTTACCAGATGTCCCTCCCCGGGACGCATGCTTGAAAAAGAGCAGTGAACCCACCTTAGATTTGCTCGGTATGTTACGTTACATTACCCGTTCCAAGTTGGTCAACCAAACCCTATCGTGGTTACCAAAGATTTTCAGTTTCGTAAACACATATACAGATCACGTATTCAACAAGTCACATGTAACAACATTGTCACGTAACACGTAGCAAACGTTTAGATTTCATACACACTCATAACAAAAGTTCACATTCCCAACAGTAGTTACCAATAACATCAGCTTCATAATAATTAAATCACGTACTGTCACAGATTGCATTTACCGCAAAGATGTATAACACATAGGAAGTACTCAAATCATATAACAACACTTAGCAGATGGGTTTGCTACTCACACAAGCCAAATCAGGTTCCTATTTCTTAATTAATGTTATACAACTTCTACAAACACAAACCTTCATCAACATCCTCATCATAAACCTACTGTTCACGTGATGTTTCTCGGCGAAGATTACTCTCGACGAACTTCTATACTTCGTCAAGAAAGATGGTGGCGAAGAATCACGTTGGCGAAGACCCCCCTCTCGGCGAAGAATCAGACTTCGTCGAGAGCGATTGTGACGAAGTTCCATAAGTGTTCGTCATAGACTTGTCGACGAAGAGTCAACCTTCGTCGACATGGATACTTCGTGGAGGGGAGATCTTCGTCACTGTATCTTAACATTTTCACAATTACCATTCATGATCCAATCAAATCTATTTACTGATTAATGTCGTTACTTTACATGAACCCTAATTACCTTCTAAACATTAACAATGGTTAACACGTTACCGTCGTTTTAATCGAATCAAACAACATGATTAAAACAACAAACCCCCATCGTCCACAGCCCTAATTTTTCGCAAACACAAACATTGACAGTTTCACTTGTCATTCAGATCAAACAATCAAAAAACATAATTATCTCATCACCATTCATTCATTCGTCCCCAACCTGATTTCATGAGCATAGTAAATAGATTTATGACAACGAAAGTATTAGAACATTAACATCATGCCACCCTACTTTACAGCATAAAGAATGTTTGTCAATCCTTTACGATCATGAAAACATACAAGCAACAAGAGTCATAATTCTGATAAATCACAGCCATGTTTGCATTCATAGAAACAATAAAACTAGAAATCAAGACAACACCAACTGTTCGGATTAAACAACGATATCATACTAACCGTGAGAGAGATGCGAGCAAGAATAGAGCACCGAGAGAAGAGAGTCGCGACCGAGAGGTGGGGAGGGGATGCTTGCAGCCGTCGCACTAGTTGGGAAGGGATAAGGGTTTATGTGTGTTTTCTAAAATCACCAAAAACACAATACATGACCCTCCTGAATACGTATTGCATGGGAATTGGGCTTTGGGCTTCGGCTAGTTGGGTTTAGTAGGGTGTGAGTGTATGGGCCGAGTATCAAAGCACAAGAAGTGCGTTTGTAGATTGGGTGTGCGATCCGATAGTTTGTGTGACATAATTAACATAATGCGTATAATTTAAACCATTCACATTTTACACAATTAAACTCGCAACCTTTCAAGTAGAATTTAGACATATCAATTATCAAGGTGCGGACAATAATCAGTACAAGGACTATTGAAATTACGAGTTGTCACATCATCCCCAACTTGAAAGAAATTTCGTCCCGAAATTTGATAAGCAATCTCAGAAAGTGAAGTGAAAGACTAGGATGACTGTGGATTTCCTCGGGTGCCACATCATCTCCAACTTGAAAGGGAATTTCGTCCTGAAATTCACCAGTCGCAACAGAATTTGAATCTGCAGTTTTGAATAATTACGGATACTTGAGCCTCATCTGATTCTCGCGTTCACACGGAAACTCTAGTCCATGTTTTGAGTTCCAACGAACTCTTACGATCGGGATTCAACTATGCTTACGGACCTTGACTTCCTGGTCCATGTTTTCAATGGATTCCTCGACAAACTGCAACTTGTTGTTAATCTTAGGCTCTAGCAAGGGTATCACAAGTGTTCCATCGGACAAACACTTCTTTAGATTCGAGACATAAATGACATCGTGAACGTTACCCGATTCATCAGGTAACTCGAGTTTGTAGGCCACGTTACCGATTCTTTCTAGAGTTTTGAATGGCCTATCGTAACGTAAATTAAGCTTGCCACGCTTCCCAAAGCGTACCGCACCCTCCTAGGGTGAAACTTTCCACATGACTCGCTCGCCTGCAACGAACTCCCAGTGTTTCCAAAGCTTATCAGCTTTCCTGGCGGTCACGCGTTGCCGCCAAACGATTTTCGATCTGAAGAAACACTGGTTAAATGACCGGAATCAGATAAACCAGGGGGTTAGGTTCTGCATAAAAGGGTTAGTTTCTCCTCGTCCGGTTCAGGGGTGATAGATCTTCTTCTCTTCTCGACAACTACAAAACAGACACCATCAGACTCGCCACAGGGAGAATGGGGGTTCTCTCCGTGACCACCCTCCGGCGTGAGAATAAGTATCGGTATATGAAGAAGAAGAAGTATAAGTGAAGTGAATGTAACTTGAAGATTATACCTGAATTATCCTTCTATTTATAGCCGGGGTTTTGGCAGGAAAACATGTTATTGAAATGTTGACGGAAAATGCTAACTCCGTAAGTGGTTATTCTTCCCTTCGTTTAATCACTTGACGAGTGTGAGAGCACACGGATCGTGATCTTGATCAACAACTGAGGTATTGCCACGTGGAAAGTGGGCAAGTGAAGATCTCTCTTCCGTCTCATGCCATCATCGTGACTTCAAGGGAGCATGGGATGATGACACGTGGCCAGACGGTTATAACCTTCTGGTGGTGCACGATTGAGCCTTCTAGAAGATTACAGCTGTAACCCAGTGTGGCTTCTTACTGTATGGCATCGGTGGAATAATATCCAAGTCTGGGTATTATTTAAGAGGGGGGGCTTAATAGGATTTTTATCCTTATTTGTTATGTAGAGAGGCGCAAGGATTCGTTAGTTTCCTTTTGGCGCGCAGGTGTTGCTTGTTCTTTTCCTTCTAAGTTCTCTTTGTAAGACCAGTGCGCGACCACGCAAGGTCTAAAGAAGGTTAAAGAGATGAGGTTGTGGTATGGTCCAAGTACTCGAAACAAGGTTTTTGGGACCTTACCCCTTCAAGTCCCCCCAGTCTAGTGTTGCTCTTATGCAAATAAGTGGAGCACTGGACTATGAGAGAGAAGTGTTTTTTTACTGTGGGGTTTTTGGCGCGAAAGTGGGGAACCTTCCAGGAGAAGATAATCTTGCTCATTATTTTTGATTTTTGAAAAATCGTGAGTCGAAAAAGATGGAAATCTTTCGAGGAAAGATATTTGTATCTTTCTTTATTCTAAACTTTAGTTACCTTGGGCTAAGAGTTTTTGTAATTATGAGCTGACGATTGCTTACGTCATTGTGAAAATATAATTTGTATTGCCTCTTCGTCTTCGAACTGAACTGTAGCTCGAATTTGGAGATATGAAGGCCAAGCGACCCTTTCGTTCTCGAAGACTGTTGGAAGTCTTGAAGGTCTACGAGGCTGCTGAAAGGTTACTCTTGCTTACTGGCTCACCGCCGAAGGAGGTCGCCGGAGATGAGGGACCTTCTGGTTCCGTTTTTGTCAGTTAAAATATGTGGGCATCGATTGTGATTTTCGTCAGTTAAAATAAGCCTGTGATGAAGGGATTGTTTCGTTGTCTACTGATGCCCTGATGGAACGTTTTCCAGCTAATCGGAAGGGTTGATGCCTGATAGTGTACCGGCGCCGAAACATACGCTGTTCTGTACCCCCTACTGGTGATCAGGTAACAATTGCTGCTAATGATGATGACGAGCTTACTGTTGATCCTTGCAGTTAAGGTGGTTTAGGAAATATTGTATACCTATGCTGAGGTTGTAGCTATGTTTCTTGGTGCTTATTTTGTGACAAACTGCTGAATTTTTGTTAAAGTGCTTTGTTGCACTTAGTAACTTTTCTTTTTTGATGAAATGTTATGCATACACGAGCTGTGTTTGTTGCTTATGGTCTATTATTCGTGTTTGAATTACAATATGTTGCATGTGTATAATTACTTTGTTTAGGTAAAGCGAATGAGAATGGTATTAATCTCACGTAGGTCTGGGCTGTGCGCGGGGTTTGCACCCATTAGACCGTTTATGAGGTTTTCAATGTTTCACCATGTTGTTTTCGTGCGTACCAAAAGGAATTACATGCAATTTATAATAAACAGTAAAATGTGTAAGGATAATTTTTTGCATTAATAGGGCACAGGGCCAATAATACAAAATGAAATGGAAAAATACATTGCCTGTATAAGTCTGGCTTTTTGAATAGCTTGGCTATATGTAGCACCTACGCAACCGCTGCGCGTTCCAGGTGCGAGGAACAGTTGTTCCATCAATTCTTTTCAGGGTGTACGCCCCTTTGCCCAGGACCTCGTTGATAATGTATGGTCCTTCCCATTTAGGCACTAATTTGCCCGGCTTCTCCTCGTTGGATGCTTCGTTGTCGAGCAGGACGTAGTCTCTCGGGACAAAGGTGCATATCCGGACGCGCGTGTTCTAATATTTTTCAAGTTTGGATTTATACCTTGCTTCTGCGATGGCCGCGTTTTCGCGCCTTTCCTCGAGGAGGTCTAAATCCATTCGTCGTTCTTTTGCATTGTCTTGCTTTTCCATGGCAAGCATGCGCGGTGGTGGGAGGCCGATTTCAGCTGGGGTTACTGCCTCTAACCCGTATACAAGGCTAAAAGGGGTCTCTCCCGTGCTGGTCTTTGGCATGGTGCGATGAGCCCATAAGATGCTAGGGAGCTCATCGACCCATCCTCTGCACGTCGTCCCTAATCTCGCCTTGATGCCATCAACTATTTGTTTATTGATACTTTCGACCTGGCCATTTGCTTATGGGTACGCCACAGAGGCAAAGTTGTGCTCGATCTTCATTTCCTTGAACCACTTCTGGAGGTCTTCTGAGGCAAAGTTTGTGCCGTTGTCGGAAATGATGCGCAATGGTAATCCGAAGCGGCAAATAATATGTTCCCATATAAATTTGCGGATTACCATTGCTGTGGTTGAAGCTAATGCCTTAGCTTCTACCCACTTGGTGAAGTAGTCAACTGCCACAATAATGAATTTGACTGCGCCTGGTGCGTCAGGAAAAGGACCGACAAGGTCAATACCCCACTGTTGAAAAGGCCAGGCAGAAATGACCGGTACAAGCGGATTTTTTAGACGGAGGGTTTTTGGCGCGTGGCGCTGGCAAGCTGCGTATTTACGTAATAATTCCACTGGGTCCACATGCATCCCCGACCAATAGTAGCCTGCGCTCATTATTTTTGCTAGAACCATGCGCAGTCCGGCATGTATCCCACATAATCCTTCATGGATTTCCCTGACTAAGTACTGCGCATCTGTTTAGTCGACACAGCGTAGGAGTGGACCCATAAATGACTTCCGGTATAAAATACCGTCAGCCATTTCATAATTTAGCGCTTTGTTCTGGATCTTCCTAGCTTCCGCTTTCCCTTCCGGTAGTTTGCCATGCTATAAGTACATGATGATCGGAGACATCCATGATGGGTTGCCGACCTCAATGACGTTTACTTGTTTGAGAGGAACGAATGGGTTGGATAACACCTTGATGCGCACTTCCTTTGCTAAATGTTTAAAACTGGTGGCGGCCAGTTTGCTCAGTGCGTTCGCATGCTTATTTTCACTTCTGTTTACGTGAATTATCTTGAACGTTTGGAATTGGCTGATAAGCATTCATGCTTTTTCTAGATACAAAGCCATGGCTTCACCCTTTGCATCGTAGTGTCAATTAACATGTTCGGCTACTAACTTTGAATCGACATGAGCTTCGAGATTTTTGGCTCCCATTTTGAGTGCCAAACGGAGGCCTGCAAGAAACGCTTCATATTCTGCCTCGTTGTTTGTACTCTTGAAATCTATGCGTATCGTGTACGTAAGCTCGTGATCGTCTGGGCTAACCAGTCGAAGACCTGCGCCTGCTCCATCGTCATTAAAAGCTCCATCTGTGTGCAACGTCCAAACCCTATCGTCGAAGACTGGAATAGGGTTTTGGATCGCCTCACATTCCTGCACTTTGTCTATAGGAACTTCTGTGACGAAGTCTGCTAAAAGTTGCCCTTTGATTGCTGGTCGAGGTCTATATAGGATATTGTATCCTCCGAGTTCAATTGCCCATTTGGCCAGACGCCCCGCAACGTCGGGTTTAGACAGTATCTGGCCTAGATGATAATTAGTGAGAACTGTAATAACATGGCCAAAAAAATACCGGCGTAGTCTTTGTGATGCATGTACTAGCGCGAGGACCAGTTTTTCTATCATCGAGTAGCGCGTCTCTGGGCTGGTTAGCATCTTACTAATGTAGTATATTGGGGTCTGAACGCCCTCTCTATCCACCATTAACACTGCGCCAACCGCTACCTCTGCTGCGGACAAATACAAGATTAGCGACTCTTTTTCTCGCGGTGCTGTCAATGTTGGTAGCTGGATTAGACACCCTTCATTTTCTTGAAGGCTTTCTCCGCTCTGGCGTTCACTGAAAATGCATTTTCTTGGCGCAATTGCGCAGTGTGCTAATGAACGGATAGGATTTCGCAGCGTGATTTGCCAAGAATCTGTTCAAGGCTGCTAATCGTCACGCGAGTCGTTGCATTTCTTTCACTGTTGTTGGTGACGGCATTAGCTGGATGGCTTGCACCTTCTCCGGGTTAACCTTAAAACCATCTCTGGTTACTATGAACTGTAACAACTCTCACCAAAACTATTATTTCTTATTATATTTTGTCCAATAGGAAACCCTAATTAAGACCCTCAAGTAATTCTGCATAAAACCTAAAATTTTCAGAACAATCGGAATCAAGATCAGGGCCCCTAAAACTCAGGGGGGGTATTTCCCCGTTAGTATTATCTATACAGTTTTACGTGTAATTTGAATTTGCATGAACGGCCAACTCACCTAAGCTATGCAGACACGGGGCTACCCTATGCTAGGGTGGCACCCCTTGCGCCACGCGAGAGCCCCTCGCGCCACGCGAGGGGACTGTTTTTCAGGTATAAATAAAGGGGGTTGGCAATTGCAATTTTGCGTTCGTTCGACGTTAAAATTCATTTCGTACGTTGATTTATCGACTGTTTACTATAAAAACACACACAATCACGAAACGCTGCCGCAATAACAGGGTAATAACTCAATCGCTGCTACGATTTAATGTCCGATCGATAGAAACCAATCCAATGGATGTTTAAGTGCTGCTCAAACTTGGGTTATACTTTGTCATTCGTCGTGAATTCGATGGATGTTTAAGTATCGCATTTTGTCATTCGTTGTGAAGGTTTCGATCTCGTGAGTTGTCGTAAAAAGTTGGATTAAAGTTACTAACCTAGTTTTCGTGTGCATTATTATTTGAACAAGGTTAACAAGGCTAATCAGTAGGCTAGA
This sequence comes from Helianthus tuberosus, assembly GCA_030545235.1. Classification (NCBI taxonomy): domain Eukaryota; kingdom Viridiplantae; phylum Streptophyta; class Magnoliopsida; order Asterales; family Asteraceae; genus Helianthus; species Helianthus tuberosus. The sequence goes on along the minus strand of CM060417.1, from coordinate 77,486,887 downwards.
CTCTGCCCGTATTAAATCTACAATGTGAGTTATTCTCTTTTATCAAAAGTATTTTACAATACTCCATTTTTAAAAAGTTATAATTACAGGGATTAAGTCATGGTTATCTTGAATCACTGGCTAGTGGGGTATTGTGCACATTACTAATTTCTCACGGGTTAGGCTAATAAATCCTAACAGTGATAAACGTCACTACTTGGGGAAAGACCCAATAGTGATATGACCATCGTCACCAGGTGACACGGCGCCAGATAAAAATAAGATAAAAGCCATTGTAATCGCTCTTATGCTGTAATTTATAACTATGTGTCGTTTTGTGCAAAATGAATGATTCACCAGTATTTCCCGCTGACAAAATATTTTTAAAACATGTTTCAGGCGACCTGCTGTAAATCAAGGAAAACGTGCTACGGAGCACTAACAAGCTTGAAGAGGTGGCTCAGTTAAAATGAATAAACATGTTTTATAAAAATCAGGGAATTTCCTAGTAAAATTCCTCTATTGTAAATTACGGGGTTTATCCCGCATTATGAAATAAAATAATCGGGCATTTCAAGTTTTAAAAGGTCCTAATAAAATCTTCCGCTGTCGCATCATTTAATAAATACCACGGGTTCCTGTCCCGCGGCTCCTGACCGGGTCAAACCGGGGCTGGGGCCGTGACAGGAAAAGGTGGTATCAGAGCCACTGATTTAAGCATATTAAGTATTTAAGAAATACTTAATTTCACTGATTGCCATATTGTGATTATGTGTTTTATTGACTGACTACTTGTTAGTTACAATATGGGTAAACAAAGACTTTCGGACATCTATCGTCAATTAGATAGTGTACCAAAAGATAAGGGATCCTCATCCCAAACAAATTCCTCAAGTTACTCAGCAGATACTGAGAAGGGAATATTTGTTTGTAAGGCACATTATGAGGAACCACTTACCCCTAATAAAAGAAGTTTGATTATTAGAAAAAGTCAAGAGAAAATAAGGAAGTCTCAAATTAAAAAGACTCAGGGAACAAGCAATAACCCACCATGGGAAGATGAGTTAGATGAACAATGGGCAAATCTCTATATGTTAGCCACTGTAGCAGTAAATATTAACCAATACCAACACCTATGATACCTACCAGTCAGAAACTTTAATATAATAAATAACCACTAGTATATTTTAAATTTTAGTTGTACTAAAAAAATAAATGTTTTGTTTTAATAAAATGGTTTATTAGATATTTGAAATAAATATTAAATTTCTGCTTTCCATTGTGTGATTCTGTAAAAATTCAATTTACAAAATTTTTAACCTAGAATTTTGTGTGTTTCTTCATAAATGCTAAACAACATGAATGAATTGTCTGAAGCTCTTGAGAATATCAATCTCTATCCTGTGAAAATAGAAGTTTCTAAAGAATTTACTGGTTATTTTACCGATGTGGAGGAACCTATGGAATTTCAAGCTCAAACCCCGAAAAAATCAAACCCTAAGAAAAGAAGAAGATTTGTGGGATGGAGGCGTGTGCGCAGAAGAAAACCAGCAACTAGGAAAATTCCCAAGATAGAAAATCCTATTGATAAAGGAAAAGTGATCGAAATTGGGGAAAGTTCTAGGCAAGCAGGAATAGAAATTGGGGAAGGTTCTAGACAAGTCGAGGAATTGCCAATGCAGGAAGAATTGGATCGCATACTGACAAGCTGTGATATCCTTAGGCCTATCAATAATAATCTCTTCCCTTATCCTGCCGAAACCCAACTTCCAATAAATTTGGAACCAGCCATCCCAGAATCTATGATCCACACCCAACCTCTAGGAGAAATGGACGAGTGGTGGACCAACGACTGGCAGTTTCAGAACCTCCTAAATAATCCTTATACCTTTTTCCCTCAGTTCGACCCAGAACCTGTACCAAACCCACCAATGAGCAATGAAAACTTAGCTGAACTCCGCCACTTTGTCGAGGAGTTGGTGAATGCAGGGAATAGGATTCGGGAGGTGGGAGAACAGATCTCCTGGAAATACGACGAGAGGGAACGTCGCTTCTGAGGTGTCAGCAAATGAGAAATAATGAAGCTGTGGTTGAATAATAATAATAGTAATAACAATATAACTTTGTAAAATAACCTAAAAATAAAACTTCTGTAAGATAACAGTGTGTACGGATGCATAATATAATCTATAAAAATGGAAGTCGAAAAATCGACAATTTTGGCTATATTTGTTTATGTGATTATGTGCAATTATTTTGTTATGTTTGATTAATTAATTATTTTATACTAATTACTTATATAAATTAATTATCAGATGGAACACGCTAGTAATGAACAAGTTAATGAAGTTAATCAATCTGAGCATAACAATGAAGATCAATTTCTGAATAGGCAAGATATCGAGAATATCATTGCTCAAGGAATAGCCAATGCTATTCCCGCAATCCTTGCTGCTACTCAGAAACCTGTTGAACCTCAACAAATTATTCATAGCAAACGCACACAAGGCGACAATTTTAGTAACAGTATAAATGGAGGCGGCAACCATATTAATAATGATAATGACCGGTTGCAAGCTCCACTCCTTAAGAAAATGAAAGCTGCAACACCTAGTTGCACTTACAAGGAGTTTCTTGCCTGTAAACCAGCTGAGTTTGCAGGTAACGAAGGAGCGACTGCTGCACTGCGTTGGTTAGAGAAAACCGAGGCAGTGATTACGATAAGTAAATGTGCCGAAGACGACAAGGTCATGTACGCGTCGCATCTTTTCAAAGAAGGGGCGCTAGAATGGTGGAATACGGTACTTCAAGCCAAAGGTAGAAATGTGGCCTATGCTATGAGTTGGAAATAATTTAAACAACTAATAGAAAGAAAATTTTGTCCCGAGTATGAAAAGAAACAAATGGCAAATAAATTCCTGAACCATCGAATGTTGGGTGTAGACTGTCGAGGGTATACTTCAACATTCTTTGAGTATGCGAGAGTAGTACCAACCCTGGCTTCGCCAGAACTGGTGCTTATTTCCCGCTATATTTGGGGACTGACCGGCGAAATCCGTAATATTGTTAAAGCTGCGAGACCTCGCACTATTGACGATGCTGTAGAATTAGCTAACACCCTAACTGATGAGTTGGTACGCACAAGAGAAGAAAACCGGAAAAAGGAAGTGGCCCAAAAGATTACCTAGGGATTTCGTGTGGGTAATAGTAGCAACTTCAAGAAAAAGGGAAACAGACGATCTTCCACTATTCCATTCTGCAATACATGCAAAAGGAAGCATTTTGGAAGATGCAAAGGGTATTGCAATTTCTGCAAAATACCGGGGCACCAAGAAGAAGATTGCAGGAAAAAGAGAGCAACAGTCTGCTACAACTGCGGAGAAGCTGGACATGTTAGGCCAGATTGCCCAAAATTGGTCAAACCAGCCGATAACAAATCCAAACCTGCAGAAGGAACTACCAAGAAAAACGTAAGAGCCTTCCAGTTGACTACTCAGGAGGCAGAGCTAATTCCAGACGTAATAGCTGGTACGTTCCTAGTTCACGACGTCTATGCAAAAGTATTATTTGACTCTGGTGCAAACCAAAGTTTTATAAATACTTCATTCTGCCAAGGTCATAATTTACCCTGGTGTCGACCGTTAGTGGCCTCTAGGAGTTCTCTGGTGTTGGCGCACTGTGATTGGAGCCACGTGTCATGGTTGTCGGCCTGGCCGCCCTTCTGCCATCAGCAGGCAAGTGGAGATCGTGGGGCAGTTGTCTCTGCCCTGTGATTGGTGCCACGTAGGTGTCCTTAGGTACTTTCTGTCTCCTGCAAGTCGGACGATCGTGGAGCATGATTGAGCAGAGCCTGGAGGATGCTGATTGGCCCTTTTCTTCTGCCACTTGTACCTTGTGTGCCTTCTGAAGTAGCCCTGCGCCATAGCAGCTTATGGGTAGATGTAGGCTTTTGTTCAGAACGCTAAGTGTCGAATGTGGTGTTTTCTCTTGTTGAGACCTCGCGCTAGATCGATATATGATGGTGTACCACGCGCGAGGTTGACAGTCAACAAGTTGATGAATAAGAAGAATGGTCCTGCGCGCGACGTGATTGAGGTCTGCGCGACTATTTTGGGACCATACCCCTTCATGGTGTGTGTGGATCGAACATCAGGAGACAAAGAGGGGGTGAACTCTAGCTAAACAAAATCTTCCAATTGAAGGGGCAATCGGAAACCAAATTCGGGTTTGAATATATATTAACGATCACCTAGTCATGGGGATCATAAGGTATGTCACAAAACCTAGATTGGTTAAAGTTCAAATTTAAGACAAGTAGGTTACTTGCAAATAGATTGTTGGAATATAATACAAAGATGAGATTGAAGGCTTATGTATGCTTAATTTCATTAGTTATGATTGAATTATGAAGAACTTGATGTAATGTTACTTGTAAGTGATTAACAAGTAAACTAGGAAGGATGTTTTGACTATATAGTGAAGATGATGATTTACATGTGCTTAAAATCATCATAATTGGTAGTTGAAGTGAGATACTTGAACAATTTATAGGTTCGAGTGAATGCTCATACATGACTTGAAATGGGTTTTGTATGTTATGATGAAATTGGTAATTATGTTCATGTAAATAGGTGTATGAAATCATGTTATCTACTAGTTAATATGTAGAACTTGATTATATTAGGTGTTCGGATGAATGCTAGTGATATGATGAAACGGGTTTCACTTATAGATGAGAACCCTTAGTTCTTGCGAAATGAATGAATAAGTTAGTTTTGATAATCGCTTGAACTAGTTGAAGTGTTGGAAATATAATGAACTTGGTTAGAATATTAGTTAAAACGGTGGCTTAAAATAATGCCTCCGGGTAATTAAGGAATGCCTAAATTAGTTGATGAACTTGATTGTGCATTTCATATACTAATGGGCATTTGACTTTTAAAAAGTCAAACTGACCTATAATACGATGAATTATAATTTTGATATAAAATGAGTAAGGTGGAATAATCGTATTAAATTATGATTAATCTAACCACCATGTGAATGATGAATGATAGTTTGACGCTTAACAAGATAGGTGGAAGCTTGGGAAGGAAGTGGGTCAAACGAATCAAGTATGAAAAGAAAAACTTAGTGTGGATGCGAGATAAGTAAAACTTACACCCTTTTTATAGAATACCTACTTGTGTGTATTGAAAATGAATAAAGAAAATTTAGTAATTGAAATATGATATTCCGACTTGAATAATATGGGTCAGAACAAGTGAAAATGGTGAGAAAGCATAAATTATGGTAAAAATGGTAAAACGGTAAATTAGTCATGTGATGATGAACAAATAGGAAATTATGAAACATACGTTATGGTGTAAACCGTGACGGGTAAAAGTGGTAAAATAGTAATCCGGACATGAGTTGACGGACGGATAAAGGGATTCAAATAGACACCACATGGCGTAAGTTATAACAGGTCAAACAAAATGAGAAAACGACTTTTAAGTAATATGAACTCAAGGTGTAAACCGGAATAGGTTAAAGGAGTAAGACGGTAATTAAATACCATCTCATAATGATAAATGGTCGTTTAGACTAAACGGGTCAAATGGTGTTGTTAATATCATTTAACAATAATAACTGATGACTGCTTGTTGAGTTTTTTGATCACAGGGAATAACAAATGGTTGCGTTGCTTTTAACTAGTAATTAAAAGTGAAAGATATTTAAACGGGTCAATGCTATGACCCGAGCCAGGTACGTATAAGTAAGATTATGGCTAAAAGGTGTGATTTTGGTCAAATATATTGTTGAAAGTCCTTTGTCATAAAAGAAGAGACTAAGGTTGACCAAAACACCCATGAACGTTATACCTGGAAAACAGTCCTTATGAGTCGTTTGTAAATAAGTTTTATGATAAGGTAAGGTTTAGACTAAGTGCAAAAAGTATAGGTATAAATCCTTTTTGGATCAAATGCCTCAAAATGGTTACTTGTCGTAAATTAACAATCCGAAAGGGTAAATTCGGAATAAACACTTTACATCATTAAATCCACCACAAAGATAGTTGCGGTGGAAGATAAGTGAATACCTTAAATGTAGAAAAAGGACGTATGAAAAGAGAGAGAGAGAGATAGCGGGATTTAAACTTAAATGTTTAAATCCTCTAAACGGGTCAAAATGGATTATGCGCATAGCTTGTGTACTAGTCGGATAATTCATAAAAGCTATGTTCACGAGCTAAAGATTTTGAGATAACAAATAATCTAGGGTTTTAAAATGGTTTAGACATAAGTTATTTAAGAAATCATGAAAACCGGTCAAATAGCTTATAAGTGAATTTCAAACCGAGGGGTTGAAATCTAAAATTTTGTACATTCAGATGTCGGGTTATAACTCCATTTGATGGAGAATCAAATTACGATCACGTAGAAAGAAACGGAACGTAAAACGGATATGTAAATTGTAAGTTGTGCATGTTTTTGCGCATAATAAGTTGAGATAGTATAGCTGGGAATGTGCAGAATCAAATTGAGAAACCTTCTGTCAATATCGGGGTCTCGCGTCCCGCGACTGGGGGGGTCACCACCGTCGCGGCAGGCGACCAATCATCAAAATCCCGTCGCGCAACGCGACAGGTATAGAACCTGCAAAAATTTAGTTGTTTTGTTCATTTGATAGAAAGGGACTTGATAAAACTTGTTATAGTAATATCAAAACTAACGTTTGTTGTTGGTTTTGATTATAGGTAAACTTTAGTAAGCTTACGGATGAAGATCAAGCTCGTTGAAGGACCGAACACGATCAAGATACAAGCTTCCGCAATATGTATCGTCGTCATTTTAAACGACGAACTTATACACATTGTACTGTACAGTTTTAAGTTTGAAAAAGTTTTAAGAAACCCGTATTTTTCTAATGTATGTGTAGTCGAAATTACACGTTTATGCTTGAAACTTATATGAAAACCATAAAATAGAAGTAAGGGTCTTACAAGTTGGTAATCAGAGCTTAAGGTTAAAGAGTAAAGTGTTCGGTTTGAGAGTTGATTGCATAATCCGCTAAGGTATATGTATACTAACGGTTTAAGCATGTTAGAGTGTTGTAAACAACACATAGGGTTATCATGTAATACACGTTACCCCAATTAAATGATCGATATAGTTAACAAAATTACGTGCGTTGACACGTATAGTAGAAAGCCTCGTATTATAATACGACGTTTATTGATGCTGACATTACTAATCTTTATAAATGTTTTAGTTGAAAGACACTCGCATTTGAAGATAGCGAGAGTTTAACAAATTACGAATATGACGGAAGAACGGTCCAAAGTATGACAAGCAGAGCATGCTCACCAAGGACCTAAATCGCGTAACAATCGCGGATAAGGTTAATAGCAAAGAAAGCCCGTCAAGGCAAGCATTTACCAAGTGCGCATTTTTAAATTATTGCACAAATAGTAATATGAAACATGTATATAGAGACCGACTGTTGCATATGTAAGATAAAAAAACTTGGGAAAACCTGAATAGAACACCTATCCAGGATGATGTTTCCAAGAGAAATTAAGTAGAAACATGTGTTATTCACGATTGTGAATAACAAGACAATGATAGAATTAATTTATATAGAAACTTGGACGGAAGTGATTATCCAAGTAAGTATTCTCAATATGAATACTATTGAGAAGAGTAACGATCACATTAACAAATGTGATTGTAAAATAGTTTGATAAAGAAAGAAAACATCTTATATTTCAAGTGCAAAACGAGTAAAACTAATGATTGTTGCTTAGCAATTAAATAAAGTTTTACAGAATGAAATCAAAGATATGGAAATAAATGGAGGCATTATTTACATGGGACGTGATGTGAAAATTATAAAAAGGTCATGTGTACCATGTGTTGATCGCTTACTTTGGCCAAGTAAGTAGTGAACACATGATACCGTGAACTTCTTATAATGGACACAATTACGTCCGATGTAGTAAGGATGTGGTGAATGGGACAAATTAAAGAGGTACCCAAATAGATCAAATAAGTAAAATGTTTGATAATAAATGTAAACGCAAGTCGGGTAATGGAAGCGTATTACATTAGAATAACGAGCTCGAGGGAAGGGTCAAGAATCAAAGTAAATGAAAATACAAACTGACTAATGAGAATGTTAAGGCATAGGGATAAAGTTTGACTGTCATAAGTGATGAAATTCACACGGACAAGTCAAACGGATTGAATAAAGGATAAAAGACAAGGTTGAATAAAAGCGATGGATTTCGCTAAGATGACCAAATGAATTAAAACGAAGTCTAAATGCATACCCGAATGGCTGCTTTGATGAAGACTTCGGTAAAATACCCGATAGATGGGTAGGATTTTGAGTATATGCGTAAACCAAGAGACGGGAACGCGGATTAGAAAGTCAAAGACTCGGATTATGAGTTATGACTAAAAGATAATAAAATTTCACAAACAGAATTTTGATAGTGATGTTCAACTATTTCGAGGTTGAACGAGTTAAATAAAGAATAAGTTTGACTGTCATAAGTGATGGATTTCACATGGATAAGTCAAACGGGCCAAATAAAGTATAAATACTTGATAGTGCAGGTAAGTGCAAACCGAACAATAGAAGCGCGAAATATTAATGAACCTATGTAATGGGTCGTAAAAGAATATGGAAAGGAAAATGCAAACCAGTGTAACAGGAGTGTTAAAAGCATTAAGATAAAGAACCCGGGTAACGGGTTGAAAGGAAATAGAGGCGTAAACCGAATAACGGTAAGAGGGAGACAAACCGACGCGTAAACGACGTAAGAAGTCATAGAGTCGGAAAGATAATCCAAAAGAAAACGAATGTAGCCTTAGACTATGGTCAAGGTCAAATGAATTTCAAAAGCGAAAATAAATGATTCCAAACATAACAAGGGTGTGCCTTGACGCTATATATATATATATACACACACATTTCAATAATGATGCGAGTAAAATATGAATCTACGTGATCATCATAACCTTCGGGATTATAAGCAGTGTTAAGGTCTACAGGACCAAAATAACCCTCGGGTCACGAATAGAAAGAAATAGACCTTAGGCGCCTCAACAAAAAGGGGTGAAAGCCCAAAGAAATAGCCTACGAGGCTAAGTGAAAGAACCTACGGGTCACTTGGGGAAAGCGTGGGAACTGATTACAATTCCTCGCGTAAAATAAGAACGGAAAGGAATAATTCCTTGGATGTAAATTCCTTCATATGAGTAAATGGCGTAAGACAAAGAGAAAACGTTAAACTAAAAAAATTAGTTTTTTAGTTAAAAAAAAGGGCAACGTTTTAACAAACATAAGTAGTATAAGGTGGTTTAGGAAATCATAAACACACATAAGGCCGGAGATGGCGATATGGTATACCCAAGTGACGGGGTATGAAGTGACGGTGACTAATCAATCTAGCCGGTAAAACCATTCTAAGTCAAGATAGTGTCATGACTCATACAAAGCGCTTGTCAATATAAGATTAGCGCGGAGTAAACATGTTGATGGACTAATACGACTAAGTGGTCAAATGACAACCCGGTCAAATAGGCGACAAAGATAAGAAATACAAGATAAAAGTTACGGTCCGTGAGGACTTACACGTGAAAGACGCACACGTCAATACAAATGATAACTATTGATCGAAAAGAATGAATGCCTTGAAAATGAAACTAACTTCGTTTGGTTAAACCAATGAACTACGTAAATAAGGTTTCTGGGACGAAACCTCTTTAAAGGTGGTAGACTTGTAACACCCCAAAAACGGGTTTGATAATCAAACCCCGTTAATGTTAATGAATGGGTAAAATACCATTGGTAAAAATTGACCCGGTAAATATTAGGATTTAAATAAATAAACCTAATATTAAATAAAAAGAGAATAAAAGCTTTTGAGGAAATAAAGTTCATAAGAGGCCCGAGTTAACGGGACTTAAAATAAAACGGGTTTTAACTCCCGAAACCCACTAAGTTAACTAGGAATAATTAACTTAGTTAGTAATGTGTCATTAAGTGAAAACAATAAAGAAAACAAGAACTAGTATACCTTTTTATAAAAGGTTGGAACTAAAGGGACCAAAGTTGTAACAAAGGAAACTTCAGTTTGTTAAACAAAAAAAAACACACACACAACACACACATAGTGTGTGTGGATCGAACATCAAGAGACAAAAAGGGGGTGAACCCTAGCTCAACAAAATCTTCCAATTGAAGGGGTAATCGAAGACCAAATTCGGGTTTGAATATATATTAACGATCACCTAGTCATGGGGATCATAAGGTATGTCACAAAACCTAGATTGGTTAAAGTTCAAATTTGAGACAAGTAGGTTACTTGCAAATAGATTGTTGGAATATAATCCAAAGATGAGATTGAAGGCTTATGTATGCTTAATTTCATTAGTTATGATGGAATTATGAAGAACTTGATGTAATGTTACTTGTAAGTGATTAACAAGTAAACTAGGAAGTGGGTTTTGACTATATAGTGAAGATGATGATATACATGTGCTTAAAATCATCATAATTAGTAGTTGAAGTGAGATACTTGAACAATTTATAGGTTCGAGTGAATGCTCATACATGACTTGAAATAGGCTTTGTATGTTATGATGAAATTGGTAATGATGTTCATGTAAATAGGTGCATGAAATCATGTTATCTACTAGTTGATATGTAGAACTTGATTATATTAGTTGTTCGGATGAATGCTAGTGATATGGTGAAACGGGTTTCACTTATAGATGAAAACCCTTAGTTCTTGCGAAATGAATGAATAAGTTAGTTTTGATAATCGCTTGAACTGGTTGAAGTATTGGAAATATAATGAACTTGGTTAGAATATTAGTTAAAATAGTGGCTTAAAATAACGCCTACCAGGTAATTAAGGAATGGCTAAACTAGTTGAAGAACTTGATTGTGCATTTCATATACTAATAGGCATTCGACTTTTAAAAAGTCAAACTGACCTATAATACGATGGATGATAATTTTGATATAAAATGCGTAAGGTGGAATAATCGTATTAAATTATGATTAATCTAACCACCTTGTGAATGATGAATGATAGTTTGACGCTCAACAAGCTAGGTGGAGGCTTGGGGAGAAAGTGGGTCAAACGAATCAAGTATGAAAAGAAAAGCGTAGTTTGGATGTGAGGTAAGTAAAACTTACACCCTTTTTATAGAATACCTACTTGTGTGTATTGAAAATGAATAAAGAAAATTTAGTAATTGAAATATAATGTTTTGACGTGAATAATATGGGTCGGAACAAGTGAAAATGGTGAGAAACCCTAAATTATGGTAAAAAGGGTAAAACGGTAAATTAGTCATGTGATGATGAACAAATAGGAAATTTTGAAACATAAGTTATGGTGTAAACCGTGACGGGTAAAAGTGGTAAAATAGTAATCCGGACATGAGTTGACGGACAGATAAAGAGATTCAAATAGACACCACATGGCGTAAGTCATAATAGGTCAAACAAAATGAGAAAACGACTTTTAAGTAATATGAACTCAATGTGTAAACTGAAATAGGTTAAAGGAGTGAGACGGTAATTAAATACCATCTCATAATGATAAATGGTCATTTAGACTAAACGGGTCAAATGGTGTTGTTATCACCATTTGACAATAATTACTGATGACCGCTTGTTGAGTTTTGTGATCACAGGGAATAACATATGGTTGCGTTGTTTTTAACTAGTAATTAAAAGTGAAAGGTATTTAAACGGGTAAATGCTATAACCCGAGCCAGGTACGAATAAGTAAGATTATGGCTAAAAGGTGTGATTTTGGTCTAATATATTGTTAAAAGTCCTTCGTCGTAAAACAAGAGACTAAGGTTGACCAAAACACCCATGAACGTTATACCAGGCAAACGGTCCTTATGAGTCGTTTGGAAATAAGTTTTATGATAAAGTAAGGTTTAGATTAAGTGGAAAAAGTGTAGGTATAAATCCTTTTCGGATCAAATGCCTCAAAATGGTTACTTGTCGTAAATTAACAATCCGAAAGGGTAAATTCGGAATAAACACTTTACATTATTAAATCCACCACAAAGATAGTTGCGGTGGAAGATAAGTGAATACCTTAAACGTAGAAAACGGACGTATGAAAAAAGAGAGAGAGCGGGATTTAAACTTAAATGTTTAAATCCTTTAAACGGGTCAAAATGGATTATGCGCATAGCTTGTGTACCAGTCGCATAATTAAAAAAGGCTATGTTCACGAGCTAAAGTTTTTGAGATAACAAATAATCCAGGGTTTTAAAATGGTTTAGGCATAAGTTATTTAAGAAATCATGAAAATGTGTCAAAAGTCTTATAATTGAATTTCAAACCGAGGTCTTGAAATCTAAAATTTTGTACATTCAGATGTCGGGTTATAACTCCATTTGATGGAGAATCAAATTACGATCATGTAGAAAGAAACGAATCGTAAAACGAATATGTAAATTGTAAGTTATGCACGTTTTTGCTTATAATAAGTTGAGATAGTATAACTAGGAATGTGCAGCATCAAATTGAGAAACCTTCTGTCGATATTGGGGTCTCGCGTCGGGCGACTGGTGGGGTCACCACCATCGCGGCACGCGACCAATCATCAAAATCACGTCGCACAGCGCGACGGATATAGAACCTGCAAAAATTTAGTTGTTTTGTTCATTTGATAGAAAGGGGCTTGATAAAACTTGTTATAATAATATCAAAACTAACGTTTGTGTTGGTTTTGATTATAGGTAAACATTAGTCAGCTTTACGGATGAAGATAAAGCTCGTTGAAGGACCGAACATGATCAAGATACAAGCTTCCGCAATATGTATCGTCGTCATTTTAAACGACGAACTTATACATATTGTATTGTACAGTTTTAAATCTGAAAAAGTTTTAATAAAATCGTATTTTTCTAATGTATGTGTAGTCGAAATTACACATTTATGCTTGAAACTTATACGCAAACCGTAAAATAGAAGTAAGGGTCTTACAATTTACCCACGGTATTTTCCATCTTTAGCTTAAAAGAAAAAAAAAACTATTTTCTCACGTGCTTATTTTTATGTATGTGTCGGTGTAAATTCACTTTTCTACGTAATTTTTTTCGGAAATGAGTCTGGTCAAACATAATGCGTTTTCATGCTTATTTTAGTCTACGCTTTCAGTTTGTCTACGTCTTAACACTTTAATGTACGTGTCTGTATAAATTCATGTTAAACGTAAACGAAATAAATTCACATTTTCACACACACACACACACACATATATATTGTCACACCCCAACCGATGATGGAAACATCGGAGTGAGACGAAAACTAGATTGCAAGAGACTTCATAACGCTATTCATGTCAGGTATTTAACAAATTTGAATGACGACAAGCATAAAAGAACTAAAATTTTATATCATTAATAACGGTTTAATACAAGGTTTAGAAACAAAATACAACATGCTTGAAAATAAAATACGATACGATACAACATGTATTAAAGTTTAAATGCGTTTCTTGGCAGTCCTACTAGATTCCTTACATCATCAGAGCCCTGCAATATGTATTAAAAGCATAGATCAATAAAAGAAGTACTGGCGAGCATACAAGTTTGAATATAAGTATAAGTATAAAAGTTTATCTCAATCCAACGTGGCAATTTACATTCAAGTTGAATCTAGCATACATGAACAACATAAGCGTAACAAATAGCATGAATAAACAAGTTGAAACTAACATGCATAAACAACCTAAGCATAACAATTAGCATGGATATGCAAGTTGGAACTAACACGCATAAACAACCTAAGCATAACAAATAACGTGTTCGATGGATTGAGTGGTCGAATATGTTTGATTGTATAAAGTGAATTTTGTTAGTTGATACATGTTGCACCCAAAAATGCTTTAAAGTGTAAAAAGGGTCGCGTATGCTCACAGTTTCGCAAAGCTTTCTTTGGTAATCCCGTGAAGAGTTGGAGGATGGGACACCGAGGTCACCCTTTTGTTTTTGAAGAATCCGAGTCTTGTTCTTGCAAATTCAAAGCATTAGAGTGTTGGGAGATTAAGGAGTGTTGACGTAATAAACATAAGTTTGTATTCAGTTTTATAAAATTAATTGAATCCGATAGGCTTCGTTTTAATATTTTACGTGTTTCGATTTACGGATTTTCACTAAAAGTGGACAAAATTTCCTCTGTTTTTAGACAATCCCGACAACAAAAGTTTTCGATAAAATGTTTAAAACTCAACAATTATTCAACACAATATACGTATATCTTTTGTAAAGTTGTCGATTACTACTCAATGTATAAACTATGTTACGACGGTTCACGTTAACTATAATTTATATAAATAATGTAATAAAGATTCGAGTCGTTTGGAATTTACCGGATCTTGTGTTGACTATGACTGACCATTTTGACCATCTTTGACCTGTTGACCAATGTTGACTAAAAGTTGCCCGAGTTGACTCGGTTTGACCGAGTCAAATGAGACGATTCAAACCAACCCGAAGTTGAGTTGACTCGTGTTGCCTTAACTTGACCCGAACCAAGACTGAACCGAACTTGAATCTGGACCGAGATTGAACATAAACCTGAACCAACCAAACACCGAACCACCTGAAACCACCAACTGGCCCTGAACCCAAAACATAATAAAAAAAAACTCGAACTAAAACTGACCTGATCCGATGCTAGTCGAAACCGAGTCCGATCGAAACTTGAACCAAGCTGGAACGAGGCGGCCACCACTGCCGTTGCTGCCGTCCGTGCGGCCACCGTCGTTGCCGCCGCCGTGATCCTCTCTCTCTGCCACGTCTCTCTCTTTCCCCTTCTGCGACCTCGCCGTCGTACGCCACCACTAAGGTGGTGGCCAACCGTTTAAATGGGCAGAGATGAGGCATGTGGGGGCTTGAGTGATGAGTTTAAAGGTGAAAAGAAGGTGAGGGGGTGTTGTGGTGCCTGTCTGAGGAACAAGGAGGCGGCCGGTGGCCGACCAAGGCTTCTCCGTCACCAGAGATGGAGAGGAGACGGGGAGCATGTGTGTGTGTGACATGAACAAGGGAAGAAGGTTGTGGGATGAGGGGTGAGGAGGTAGAAGGAGAGGTTGTGGTGGTGTGTGAGTGTGGTCAGAGACGAATAGCCAGAACCGGTCGGCATCGCCACCGGAATCCGGTGACCGGAATTACGGAGAGAAGACAGGGGGTTGGGGGCTCGGGTTTTTGAGGAGATGAAAGTTTTTAACCAAAATGGATCTAATTGCACTTCACGCTCCAAATTTTTTATGATTCAATTAATCTTTCGTGGGCGAAACAGAGGATATCTCAATTGGGGGGGAAAAGAGTATTTATAGGTAGGTTTAAGTGGGTTGGACCCAAAGCCCGGTTCTTGTGTTTTGCACGGCCCGATGCGGTTCGGAAACCCGTTTTCGAACGCAAACGTCTTGAAATGTTGTAAAATGTTGTTTTAGGTTCAAAAACATGAAAAAATTGATGTCGACATTCGATATTTGTCGCGTACGTTCGTCGTTTTGTTAAATAACGCGTGAGTTATTCGGTGGTCGTTTCTAAATCCGTTTTTCGATTTGAGTTCGACTATGGTTACTAAAATTTGATTACGAAGCTAAATACATCAAAAAAAATTCAGGCGTCGTCAGTATTTCGTTCGATGTTAGTTTGTTACCGTTTAACGTTCAGGAGTTTTCCGCAATTAGCATTCGCGTATTGTAAAACCGGATAAACGTTCCTAGGCATACCAAAGGCGTAATTAAGTTGATTTACGTCTAATTACGCCACATAATAATGTCTTAACGTTTGTTGTACGTGTAATTACAAACCGAAAGGTACCGGTTTGCGTATAAATATATATTTAAATGATTGGTTGCACGAACAATAAGTATGTATAAAATACAAATTTTATTACGATTAACGCCTCGAAAATAGAATACGAATATGAACTTTCTAAGGTAGAAATACGAAAATACGAGGCGTTACATATATATATATATATATATTCTAAAATGTGTCTGGTCAAATATGATACGTTTTCAAGCTTATTTTTGTGTACGTTTTCGATTGGTCTACGTTTTGACTTAAACTGTGTTCGGAAACGAGTCGGGTCAAATATAATATGTTTTCATTCGAAGGTATAAATTTGAGTTATTGTACGTTTTGACTCCGCTAAGTCTTGATGCAAAAGGTAAGGGTGGTGTAGGGGTTAGGTGGAACGCTCACTAAACGAACCAACTTGGGTTCGATTCCGTTTTTTTTGTAACCACAATGCTTTAGATTGGATACGTCGAAACACACATTTTTTATATAATTAACACATCACATTCCGTGCAGCCAGCTACAAAACAACTAAGGCGCCGCCATCGCAACGCACGACTGGAAACAATCTAGTTGTATTATAAAAATGAATACATGGATTGAGTTATAGTACAAAGGAATTTAAAAATAAGAAGGGTAAGAAGACATCACAGAGTGACACGTGTCCAAGGAGGAATCAAGTGAGAAGAGCAATTTTGTCCAAGAGAAAAAAAAGAATATGCATATGCAAGTCACATGCTTAGAAACATGCACATGTAAGTCACATGCTACCCCCCCCCCCCAATTTTTAAACGTCTGTAACTTTTTATACATCATTTGTTTTTTAAAAAATTTATACCATAAATTCGATCGTCTTTTTATATTTAATGTGAGTACCCTGTTGTTATACTTAAAAAAAAATTCGAAAACCCAGTTGCGTATTACACAATGGACATAACGTTAAACACAATGATTATCAAATTAAAAACACAATGGAAAGTAGATAAAAAAACACAATCGATGACAACTAGATAAAAGACACATTGGACAACAGACTAAAACACAATGGACATAACGTAAAACACAATGGGTATTAAATTAAAAACGCCATAGAAATTAGACTAAAAACACAAATGATGACAATTAAAAGACACAATGGACAATAGACTAAAACACAATGGACAACAGCAAAAAACGCACAATGAACAATAGACTAAAACACAATGAATTATAGATTAAAACACAATTGAGAAAAACTGTTAGTTCATGCGTCTGTAGCTTCCATCAGCATTTAGTTATATTTTGTATGTTTGTGTCCTTTGTGAACTATTATGTATTTGTATGTATGTACGTACGTAGTCAGTCAACTCAGGATATGGGTCTTGTATGATTAAAGTGCTGAACTTTGGTTGTATAGTGTCACCCGATCGGATGGGCCATCCGATCGGACAGCACTGTCATCCGATCGGACAACAACCATATCATCTGATCGGACATCACTTAGTGAGATCCTGAGTTGCCTATAAATACCCAGTCAGGGTATGTCATTCAGAACTTTTGTCACTTTAGGAGAACTCTGTCAAGTCTGACTTCTACTGGCACTTGTGTACTTTTATATCAGTTGAATAGAAAGATCAGACGGTTTTTAAGCGTTGAATACTTTGTCGTA
Organism: Helianthus tuberosus; assembly: GCA_030545235.1. NCBI lineage: Eukaryota > Viridiplantae > Streptophyta > Magnoliopsida > Asterales > Asteraceae > Helianthus > Helianthus tuberosus. The sequence continues at coordinate 77,469,418 of CM060417.1, read as the reverse complement.
CATCTGTGATTTGATCCAATGGATTCCGCACATTGATCAAAGTCGATTCATCTAAGTTCCTGATGAACAGATCCTTTATGAGGGACCCAACAAGTGGTATCAGAGCATCCAGGAAGCTGAATCGAGATCTATGACAGCGAATTCACTGGAATTCGAGCTATTCTTGTCGATCAGAGTCAAATTTCACCGGAAATTTGATGAATTCTCTCACTTTCTACTCATTTCTTACATTGTTCTTCACTTTTATACCTTAAAAGTCAGAAAAACGTAAAATTGAACGTGAATCTACGGTTAAAATTTGATAAAACTGATATCAATCGATTCGCAATCAATCATAGTACAAATCTTCAAAATTTCATAAGAAAATTCCATCAAAAACTGAATCAAAATCATCAAAAACCATGTTAAACTGTTCTTGCATGCTGATGTCATCTATCCGTTCGAACAACTGTACGGACGACTTGGCTTATCTGTTCTTAGATACTATTTGCTGACATCATCAATTCATTCGAACAGCTGTACGAATGACTTGGATTAGATTGTTCTGAGAAACCTTGTTGCTGACATCATTAGTGTTACCCGATCCAACAGCAGGTCGATCAGACAACATTGTTAATTCTTATCCTTGGTGCTTACGTCATCCTACCACTCGATCGGACAGTCATCCGATCGGTGAAGGGTTGAAAAGTCAAAAGTCTGTCTGTTACTCGTTCGGACAACCACTCGTTCGGACAACCATTCGTTCGAGTTGCATTCTGATTTGTGTACACCAATTGATACCTGACTGTGACACTCGATCGGACAACCATCCGATTCAAGTGCACAAGTGTGAAACTTTTCAAAAAAAAATTCACAAAAATTTGTCTAATTGTTTGAAAACTGTTTCAGGTACTCTAAAATGGGGGACGATTTCCTAAACCCTTTTAGTGACATATTTGCTTACACCAGCAACACGGGAGACGCCTCGTCAAGCAACACAAATAACACTGCTCCAAACCCGAATCCTAAGAAAGCCATTGCTGACTCACTAAGCGTGGATAATGCTTATGGCACATACAACAAACCGCCTAAGCTCATGGCTATCGAAGATTATAATAGATGGGCGAGTAGGTTCGAGGACTGGTTGAAGGCTTTCGCCTACCAAAGTTGGAAGTGTTTGAAGAATGGGTTTGACATTGGAAGAAGTGACTTTGAAAATTTAATCGATAATGAACAAGAAAACTTCATTGCTGAATAGAAATGTATCGCATTGCTACATCAATCAGTGAGGGATGATATCATATCTTTAATCGATTACTAAAATTCCAAAGATTTATGGGGAAAATTAGAGAAGAAGTGTGTGGGTGGAGAAGAAATTGTTAAGAACAAAAGAAAATTGTTGAAAAAGGAATTTGATCTTTTTGGTTGTATGAAGAATGAATCGGTCTCAAAGATGATAGAATGGTTTTGTCACTTAAAGATCGAGCTTTCTAGACATGGGATTACATTTACCGAGGAAGAATTGGTTGATAAGTTGATGGATTCACTACCTGATGAAAATGATTGGATGTACTTTGCTTTGTTGTTGAAAAACACTGTGGAGAAGAAGAATCTGACAGTTGATTTCCTGATTAAGAGGTTTGAAAGTCACGAGCTGGAGATTAGGAAAACAAATAAAGTCAATAGTACTCAGTATCAGCAAAATGTCGATCTGTACTATCGAGGAAGCATGATTCCAAAGACTGTGTCACCAAAGACTGCGTTCTCAGCAGAGAACTCAAGTATGCCAAATCAAGAGAATCAAAACAGCAGTCCTGCTCCAAGCAGCGGATATCATGGAGGATCGTCTTCATCGACTCCAAGTCAACAACAACAATCTGCTCCGGAAAACATTTTCCAGTGCAACATTGCTGTAAATCTCAACAACGCACAAAACTTCAGTGAAGAAGCAGCAAAGCAGCAAATGGTATTTCTGGCATCCATCTTGGAATCTTACGAAAGTTTAGTAGCCGGAAAAATCGGGAACACTAACCTCACCAAGGAAGACTATGGTGAAATTAACCCCGAAGAAATGGAGTTGATTGACATTAGATGGTGTATGGCGAGTGTTGTTCGTAGGGCTCAGAGGTTCATGGATATAACCGGTAGACACTCCATTGGTGGACCTTCAACAAAATTGGGCTGTGATAAATCGAAGGTTACATGTTTTAAGTGCAAGCAAAAGGGGCACTTTAAACGAGAATATCGAAACGCAGCTTCTGATGAAACGGACAATCCATTCCGTGATGATTATTATAAGTAGGCCATTTATCATCAAAACAAAGCAGAACCTCCAAGAATGAAGCAACTAGAAGAAGCTCCAAAAGAAAAGTCAAGAGCCTTAGCAGTCATTCATGATAATGAGGGTTTTGACTGGAGTGATCTGTTACCTGAAGAAGATGCTGTGGGATATGCCTTCATGGCAAAGATTGTGCCATTCAAAGACACCCGTACTGAGGAAGAAAAATATGTCAACAGAAAGGTGTTAGCACAAACCATGAAAGACAGACATTATAGTGCATGGAAAGAGGCAAAAAGTGCAAAGAGATGGGATGCTGACAGAGAATGCTATTTGGATCCTAAAGGAAATATACTTGTTGAACCATCAACGCTTCTTGTTGAAACTCTTATTGAACAAATAGCAGAACAGGAGGAAGAGAGACAGAGAATGTGGGCAAGAGAAGCTGAGGAAGAGAAGTTAAAGTCGCAAAAGGTCGATGATGGGATTATCGACACGACGAAAGAGATGAATGCAGAGAACCTAAAGATAATGGCAGATAAAGTGCTCGCAGCAAAGGAATTAGAGGTAGATTCTAAGTCCGGAACTGAGTCAAAGAGCAAGGTCAGTTCTAATGATTCAACAAATGGGTCAGGTAAGACTGATAAAGCCAAGATTGATAGTGACTGTAAAAATTGCATGAAAGACTGCAAGATTTGTAGTACACATGCATATCTCAGTGCTAAAAAAAACTGAAGAACTGACTGAAAGAGTCAGAGAAGTTGAAAATCAAATCTTAAGTCGTGACAAATTGGTGAAAGCTTCAAACGATCGAATTAAGGAATTAACTGTGAAAAATGAAAAGGATAAAATTGAAGTAGACCGAGTTAGGAAAGAAAATGAAAAGTTAATTCATGAAAACCGACAACTTTCTGAAAATCATGAGAAGCTAAAAAGAACGATAAAAGATTCTGATGAGAGAAATAGTAAAACAAGCAAAGAAAATTTTCAATTGTCAGGGGTTCTTCAGTCGAAAGAAAAGCAAATCAACCAACAGTTGGATGAGATTGCTAATTTGAAGATTCAATTTCAGGAAGCTAAGATTGAAAATGAACGCATCAATCTGAAACTCAACAGTTACAACTCCGCAAGTTTTGTTCTTCAACACATAGTTCCCAAACCCATTTGGAAGAACAAAGCTGGTGAGGTTGTATACTCTGATGGAACTGGGGTTGGGTATCATCAAGTTCCACCGCCAGTGTTGAATAATTTTTCAAAGAAAAAATCTGGGTTGGTTAACAATGATGAAACAAATGAAATTAAACTTCCAGAAACAATTGACATCACATTCACTTCATCATCTGATGAAGACAGTGTTCAGTCTGAAGTTGTTAAAAATGTAGTTGAAAACGTTTTGAAATCTGACAGTGATTCAACTGAGGACGAAGAATGCTTTTTGAATAATTACATTCCGAAATCAATATCCAAAATCAACTTAAGTGAAAAACCTACTCTTGTGATGTACAAGATGTCGGGTTCGGACAAGTTGTATTCGGATCTTGAGTTTCCATTAGAGAATTTGAATGTCGACAAATTGAAAAATGTTTTTAAACTGGTTGAGATTGATGTTTGTGAAATCGAAGGATTGAAACGTTCCGAGAGGCAATTGAGCTTTGAAAAAGATAAATCTTACTACAGAAAACCTGTTGTACCGCCACGTTTTTCTAACAACAACCAAAACAAATGGTCGGGTGGTTATCAGGGTGGTAAGAATAATCAAAGAAGGAACTTTCAAAACAAGAAATTTGTTGAGAAAAAAGTGTTTGTGAAAAACTCGAGTTCACACTCCGAGCAAGAATCTGAGATTTTTTCGAAAACCAATGAAGAATTCTTTGAAAAGAAGGCCTCGCAGCCTCAGACCGAAGGCACAAGTTGGGTAGTTGACACCCGAACATGCTTCAAATGCAATCAAGTTGGACACATTGCACGAAAGTGCACCAACTCAAAGGCTAAGTCTGCGGTTGTCGAGAATCCAAAAAGAAAAGACGATGTAAAAGGAAAAGCTCCAATGTTTGTTGAGAAAAAGATTTTAAAGAAGGAAAATGCCAAAGTTAAAATTGAATCTGCGAAAGAGTCAGTTAAGAAAACTGAACCCGTAAAGAAGTTGGTAACTAAAAATGACAAATTTTACAAGCGGGTTGCGTCATCTCAACAAACATGGAAGTCAAAAACTGTTGAAAAGAAAGCAAGTTCTCCAAAACCAAAGGTTTCAGAATCTGCAAAACAATCATCTTCTACCACACCGGTAAAGATGAATGTTCCTTTGGATTACTATGAGAAACTTGAGAAACAAACTTCTACTCCACCAGAGAAGAAGTATGTTCCGAAGAAAGACCAACCATCTGGTCAACCTCAGAAAGACGAATTTTTCTTATACAAAGAGGTTGAGGTTGGGACTGAAGAAAATTTAAAGATGAATGACAAAAATTTCCCGCCATTGTACACCAAAACCACAATTCTAAACGTCAAGCTACCTGAGTCGAAAGAGGCTTGGGTTGCTTCAAAATCTCACTAAATGTTTTTGAAATGTGCAGGAGCTTCCGAGATCCATCTCACGTTGGATAATGGATAGTGGAGCTTCTTGGCACATGACGGGGAAGAAAACCCTTCTGTATGATGTTCGAGGGTTTAATGGAGGATATGTGGGATTTGCAGGCAATCAAGGTGGTCGTATAATTGGTGAGGGAACTTTATCGAAAGGTATTGTCATGTTTGAAAGAGTAAATTACATCGCCGAGCTGGAAAACAATCTTCTGAGCATTTCCCAAATTTGTGATTGTATGTATTCGAAGCACTTCATGGACAAAGAATGTTTGATATTGAAGCCGGGGTTTGTTATTCCCGAAGAGTGGGTCATCATGAGAGCACCAAGAGTCGACGATCTGTACGTGTTGGACATGAGTTTAGCAACTACTCCCACGGGTCAGGCTCACTGCTTCATGTCAAGAGCCACAGAAAAGGAGTCACAACTATGGCATCGAAAGATGGGGCACATTCATCTGCGAAAAATGAACTACCTGGTGCACAATGACTTAGTAAATGGTGTTCATCTGAAAGGTTTTCATCTTGAGGGGGAGTGCATTAGTTGTATCAAAGGTAAATAGCGAAAGAAATCTCACCCTGGAAAGAAAATGAACTCAGTCTCGAGGCCATTGGAGAGACTTCACATGGATCTCTTTGGTCCTGTGAATGTCAAAAGTATAACTGGTGATCTCTACTGCTTAGTAGTGACAGACGACTTTTCGAGATTTTCGTGGGTAACGTTTCTGAAGACAAAAGATGAAACATTTGAGAGTTTGATGACAATGTTCAGAAAGATTGAAAACTTGTACCGAACTCGAATTAGAAGAATAAGAAGTGACAACGGTACAGAGTTTAAGAACAACAAAATGGAAGAATATTGTGGTGAAAGAGGTATACTGCAAGAATTCAGCGCGCCTTACACTCCGCAGCAAAATAGAGTAGCAGAAAGAAAGAATAGGACGCTGATTGAGACGGCCAGGACGATGCTTGCTGATTCAAAACTACCTGTAAATTTCTGGGCAGAAGCAGTGTCAGCCGCTTGCTATACGCTCAACCGGGTTCTTACGGTGAAGAAGTTCAACAAGACGTGTTTCGAGCTGATTAACAACCGCAAACCTAACCTGAAGTATTTGGAACCATTCGGGTCTCCTTGCACAGTTCTAGAACCTTATGGTAAATTTGGTCCAAAGAGCATTGAAGGTATATTTGTGGGATATGCAAGCCCATTGAAAAGAGTCTTTGTTCCAAGCTTGAAGCGGATCATCGAAGCACATAATGTTGAGTGTCAAGTTTATACTATGCCACCTCAGAAACCTGCCGACTCATGGCGTTTCAATTACGACACTCTGTGGGATTCATTCGACATAGAGGAAGAACCAGAGTTCTTTGATGAGTTGGATATTCTAAGAGAATATGAAGCATCACAAGAAAGATTCCCAGCAGAACCTTATAGCCATCAACGACAAGCTTCGAATGATGATGAAGCGGGTCCAAGAAATGATGGAGAGAATGATGATGTTATGCAAACTCTGACATCTTCAGAACGTGAACAAGCTCCTAACAATCAGACGGCAATCAATGATAATTCAGAATCTGATGAAAGGCCAACATTCGATCGTGGTGATTCAGAGTCTGAGGGAGAGCAAATCCAGTCTCCAGATCAAACAATTCCAGTCAGTGAACAAGTTGCAAACCAGAACATTACGAATTTGGAAAGTGAGGTAGATGTTCCAGGCGAGGTGATGCCAAGAACTCTTTCATATCATCCAGAAGAGTTAATCATTGGAGAGTTGCAATCAGGCGTCCGCACCAGATGACAAATTGACCAAGGCCTTACTTGTTTTTATTCTACAGTCGCTCCCTAACAAACAGAGTTCTCACTTAGTTGTTTCATTTCGCAGATTGAGCCGCGAACGTACAAGGAAGCACTAACTGAAGATTCCTGGGTTAATGCTATGCAGGAGGAGCTAAGTCAGTTTAAGAAGTTGGGTGTATGGAAATTGGTGGACTTGCCTGATGGTCATAGGAAGATAAACACCAAGTGGGTGTTTAAGTGCAAGAGGGATGATCGAGGGGTTATTATTCGCAACAAAGCTCGACTCGTTGTCCAGGGTTTCAGTCAGCATGAGGGTATAGATTTCACTGAAGTGTATGCTCCGGTTGCTCGACTTGAAGCGATTAGAATCTTCCTAGCATTTGCATCTTGGAAAGGATTTAAAGTGTTTCAGCTAGATGTGAAGTCGGCATTTCTCTGTGGCAAGGTGAAAGAGGAGGTATATGTCGGACAGCCACCGGGCTTCACCGACCCAATTCACAAAGATAAAGTTTATCTCTTGGATAAGGCGTTATACGACTTACATCAGGCCCCGAGAGCTTGGTATGAGACCCTGTCTCAAGATCTGTTAGCCAACAACTTCATCCGAGGAAAGGTAGATGCCACTCTGTTCACAAAATAAGTCGACGGCCATCTTCTGATAGTTCAAATTTACGTGGATGACATAATTTTCGGGTCAACAAATGAACAACTCTGCAAAGATTTTGAAAAAGTTATGAAGCAGAAGTTTGAAATGTCATCAATGGGTGAGATGAAGTTCTTCTTAGGGCTTCAGGTTGATCAACTGCCCGAGGGAACTTTCATACATCAGATGAAGTATGTTCACGATGTCTTAGAGAAATTCGGGATGTCGAGAATGTCTCCAATGTCCACCCCGTTAGCGACAAACCATGGGATAAACCCTGATCACACCGGAGATAAGCTGGATGAAACGTTGTATCGCTCCATGATCAGATCGCTGATGTATTTGACGGCATCAAGACCGGATATTATGTATCCAACCTGCCTCGCAGCACGGTTTCAGTCATGCCCCAGAGCCTCGCATATGATAATTGTGAAAAGGATTCTATGCTACCTGAAAGGAACTCCATCACTGGGGTTATGGTATCCAAAAGAAGGCGACTTCACGCTTGAGGGATATTCTGATTCTGATTTCGGATGCTGCAAAGTGAACGCTAAGTCAACAACAGCGGGATGCCAGTTTTTCGGACCACGATTGGTCACCTGGCAATGTAAGAAGCAGACCTCTGTCGCTTTATCCACATGTGAAGCTGAATATGTATTTGCTAGCAGCAGCTGCTCTCAGATCCTGTGGATCCAGCAACAGATGCGAGACTACGGTTTGCATTTTCTTAACTCCTCTATCTTTGTTGATAATGAGGCAGCTATTAACATAACAAAAAAATCTTGTTCATCACGCTAAAACCAAACACATTGAAATTCGTCATCACTTCATCCGAGACTGTTTCGAGAACAAGTTGATACGAATAGAAAAAATCCACACTGATGAACAAAAAGCTGACTTACATACCAAAGCGTTTGACAAAACTCGTTTTCAATATCTTTTGAAACTTAATGGTATGAAGTTACTATCGGTTGCGGAGGGGATTCTTGGCGTAGATGAAGGTACCACTATAGATGATGTTGAAAAGCAATCTGCAATGGTTTGTCAATTTTTTACTTGTTTTGGTATTTAGGGGGAGATAGGTTATATTTTCAGAAAATACAAAAACAATAAAAAATTCAAAAATCCAAAAACATTAGAAAAACGAAAAAGAGCTTGTGTAAAAAGGGAAAATGATAGTTCATCAGCTAGACAGTTACAGTACGCTAAAGAAATGTAAAGTTTAAAAGTGTTAAGCAGTCACGCTGATGATATGCCGATAGGTTTTTACACATTTAGTAAGTTTGTTCGGGATATAAACCTAAATCATTACTTGCTTATTACGTGGGGAACATCTCTCGGATATATAGGTAACCCCTGAAATCCTGTTTGAAAGACTCTATTTCTGACATACTAGGTCTTTGTACGTGATGATATCTGGGGTATTATACCAGGACTTCTGATTTTGCGGGAGCAATAGCCTAGTCCTCGTATAATACTCTGCACTGCTTTATACATAAAGCCCACCCTCAGCATAAAAAATGATGAAACATTGAAAAATGCTAATCATGTGCTGTTGAAAAGAAGATCCCCAAGGGGGACACACCTAAAGTCGAGCCATCATCTCTCTGACTGAACGGAAGTTCTAACCTGAGCTCTCATGGCTTCGCATTTACCCCTTACAGATATCATTAGTGTGCACTCACCTATAAGACTGAATATAGGAGTCTGGATACGGGAGTATATTCTGAGGTGGGACACGCGTATAAGTTAAGATCTTAAAACACTAATTCGTATCCTGAACAGATTGAAATTTGTGTGAAAACTTAAGAGGACCAGTATATCGACAATCTAAGCGAATTGTTTAATTCTGAGTATGAAATCAAAGCTTAACGGTACTTGTAGCTTGTCGGTAGCTGATATGATTCCCTAACACGCTCTCCAAAAATATGCTTGTAAATAGTTTACATTTACTATATTTCATTTCATTTCAGTTTAACATTCAAAACCCAAAAAGATTTCATAGCTTTCTAGTCTTAAACTTTCTTAAAATCCCAAAAAGATTTTACACTTCTGCTTTGTTTTCATCGACAAACCAAAGTGGAAAGCTGATCTTCAGACTCGCAGTTTGAGGCAGATGCAGGAAGTTTTTGAGCTGGACAGATGAGTTGGGAGCTTATCATGTTAAACCTGATAAAATGAGAAGTCAAAGCAAGTTCATTAAGTTGAAACTTGTATTTTTCAGAAAAAATGTTTGAAATAAACAAAACGTCAGTGTGCTTTGTTTCGGGTCAACCAAGGTCATTAAGTTGGACTTGGTAGATAAATTAAGTGCCTAGGGTCATTAACTTGGACCTAGATACTTAAGTGGATTCTTAAAACTGATAAAAACAACAAAAAGTCAATCGGAAAAAATGTCAAAAATTAAAAGAGAGGTGAACTTGGCTCGGGTGGCAACCTAATCGAACAAGCTGTTCGATCGGACAGTACTTCGATTCAAAGTCACTATAAATAGGGAGTCAACATGTCAGTCAAACTTTTCATTCGTTCGATCGACCCACCGCCCTATTCTCTCTCAAGCTCTTGATTTCTGATATGATTTTCTTCACTTTCTCTTTGCGAATCATTAGATTGTTGGTTAGCACAACCTTCTCAATGGCAAAGGTATGCTTTCATGCTCTAATTTGTAGAAATTTGAAGTTTTTTTTTTCTGATATTCTTCTTGATGACGTCATTGTCGGACCTTTATTGTTAGATCTATGAAGTTTTAGGTTGTTTTGATGAGAATTAATCATAAGGTTTTGATCACGAGGGTTAGATCTACAGATTTACCTGTTCAATTTGCATTATAACATGTTTAAATGAGAAGATCTGATGATGAGAATATGTCGGCGTTTGGACCTTTAAATGTTAAATTAAACTTAGAATAGGCAGAATTAGAACACAATGAACATAGGGTTTTGACCGCGATAAGATTCTCTACATAGATTTATGTTCAATTTAATGATTTGACTGAGAAAGTTTTCATGTTCATGTTTGTTCTTGAATGTTTTTGAAACGAGGTGCTGACCGATCGGACAGCAGTTCGATCGGGCGACCGCCTAATTCTATACATGATGTTTTGGTAAATTTCTAAGTGTTTGTGCCTAGGAATCTGTGCCTAAACTGTTAGAATGTTTGATGCTATGAATCATGTGTCTTTGTCTTTCAATCATGCCGTGAATAGGATGGCAAGCCGACCGGACAACATTGCAATCCGATCGGACAGCCATCTTATCCACAACACTATGTTGAAATTTGTGCACTCATGTCAAATTGGCAATCCGAACGGACAGCACATGCAATCCGACCGGACAGCCACTAAATGACAAAATCCTTCATCAAGTGGCAAGTCGTTCGGACAACAATGTAATCCGTTCGAACAGCCCTCTTATACAAATAGTCATGTCTTGAAAACTGTGCAAAGTGGCAATCCGTTCGGACAACTTTTGCAATCTGATCGGACAGTCACTAAAAGACAAATCTCTTCAACTGTTTCATGTTTGCCAAAAAGTCTAGTGGCAACCCGATCGGACAGCAATCCGATCGAGCGGTCATTCGATTCACATACTGATGACCTGTTTGACTTTCTTCATTGCACAAGATAGGCCATCCGATCGAACAACAATGTCATCCGATCGGACATCCATCCGATTCTGAGTACTAGCACACATAGAGTGTTCCAGAGTTAGAAAAATTTTGAATTTTTCAAAATTTTCATAACTCGTCCTTTATGTCTCAAACCCTGTGCAAATGATTGATAATGAATATTTTTACTGGGAAAAGGAAAAGACTGGGACAAGGGTCATAACGTTTATTGTTTGTTAGATGCAACAAATACAGAGAACACTGTGGTTGAGGAGATAGCTAAGTTTTTAAGAGAGAGCAGAATTGGAAAAGCGTTAACTGATAAAACCATTGTGTATGAATCTCATGTGAGAACTTTCTGGAACTCAGCTAGATACGAAGAATCTGATAAGTCAATTTATTCTGCTGATCAGAAAGATGATAAAGATGATAAGGATGAAAAAGATAATAAGGGTAATGATGATGATAATCAAGGTTCGTCTGGATTACTGGTTGAGAATCCTAATGTTGAGCAGAGAATTGAAGATTTTCTAAATGATGAGATAAACGAACAAGAGGATGATGATCATAAAGAAGCCTCTACATCTGGAAAGCAACACGCTGATCAGGTATATCTTTCTCAGCCAACTATGATCTACTTAAATGCTCAATATGAGGGAGATATACAGATACAAAGGTCCAGAGCAGAAATGTTGGAGGAACTGGGTTTGAATGATGGAAAATTTAAGTTCGAGATTGAAGATGAGATACCTCAGTCATCTGAAAATATATTTGAGCCTAGGTATGCTCAGGAAGCTGATCACTACAATGATGTTATTGTTGAAGATGCTTCAGATTCATCCGATGAAGAAACTGATTTTCATTATTCTGGAATTGATGAAACATTTCCTTCTTTTGCTGAAATGTTCAAGGATCGAAATGAAGATGAAATAAGAAGAAAGATAGTGGAAAAGGTTTCAAGTGAAGGTGTTCCAAAGACAATCCCAAGAGAAAATCTGGCTGAGGAGAGGAAAAAGTGGTTTAAAGTGATGCCGAAAGAGAGGAAGACTCTTAGAGCACTTCAGTACTTCACTCACAACAAAGACATCTCATGGGGTGATATTTTATCTTGGGGATATCTGGAAGATCTACAGGTCTACGCCATCAGACGGGAACAGGGGGTACCATATTTTGAGTTTTTGTCAGACATCAAAACACTTCCATGGTGGGATGTAGATGAACTTGTGCAGACAAAGAACATTAAGTAGTTCTATTATGGTCTGGAAGTGAAAGTACATGATCAACATTTGTGGGATTACATAAAATAGCATGCCAAGGTTGGATATCCTGACTGGAAGCCTCAACGACCAAAGCAAACTGTCACAATGTTGGAGAACAGAGAGAAAGATATAACGTTAGATATAAAGCCTCCAAGATGTTTGAAGAATATGCCTCTCAGAGCAATTGAGCAAGATTTTCATGATCTATTTGAAGGATGGCTTTACAATGAAACAACGGCTGACGCAGTAATATCACTGTTCGACAAGTCCACCAAAAAGTCTCGAAGAATCAGCATTCTGGATCCGATGTGGCTTGTTAACTGTTCGAAGAAAGATATCGACTGCTTGTTCTACAACAAGATTGTATATGAGAAAAGAGACCAAGAACAAGCATTGCAGTATCAAACGATCGTGGATGTGTGTTTTGCCCAAGACATCAACTCAGGAAGATATTGGAAGACGAAATGGAGAGATCTTGAGATTGATGATTTCCTGAAAAGATACAAGCGCAACCAGAAGTTTAAAGTGATTGCTGAAAGAGCAGCTGAGCTTGGCAAGCGCAAGTTGGGAAAACCGATACCTACGGATCAAACGCCAATCGAGAAAGAGGAAAACAAGATTCCCAAATGGGATTGGAAGCGTGATGGTGATCTGGTATATAGAAAATGGTGGATCGAAGAAGGAAGGCATATAAGACGAAAAATGTTAGAAGAAAAGGCTGAGCAAAGAAGACAGAGGGCCAAAGAACGAAGGCGTAAAAGGAAGGAATGAAGACTATGCTGAAAGGAACAGCAGCTACATCCGAGGGGGAGTCTGTTAGTTCACGCGTCTGTAGCTTCCGTCAGCATTTAGTTATATTTTGTATGTTTGTGTCCTTTGTGAATAATTATGTATTTGTATGTATGTACGTACGTAGTCAGTCAACTCAAGATATGGGTCTTGTATGATTAAAGTGTTGAACTTTGGTTGTATAGTGTCACCCGATTGGATGGGCCATCCGATCGGACAACACTGTCATCCGATCGGATAGCAGGCATATTATCCGATCGGACATCACTTAGTGACATCCTGAGTTGCCTATAAATACCCAGTCAGGGTATGTCATTCAGAACTTTTGTCACTTTAGGAGAACTCTGTCAAGTCTGACTTCTACTGGCACTTGTGTACTTTCATATCAGTTGAATAGAAAGATCAGACGGTGTTTAAGCGTTGAATACTTTGTCGTACATCTGTGATTTGATCCAATGGATTCCGCACATTGATCAAAGTTGATTCATCTAAGTTCCTAACGAACAGATCCTTTACAAGGGACCCAACAAAAACACACACACAATTGACAAAAAAAGAAAAAAAAAAGAAAAAAAAAACACAAAGAACAATATATTAAAACACAGTGAACAATAGACTAAACACAATGACCAGAACTAATAACATAATGTATATAAAACCCAAATATAACACTATCTTCATTGTGTCACACATTGTGTTATAGGTTCTAATAAAAACGTAGTGTACAAAACCCAAATTAACATTGTGTTATAAGTTTTGATAATAACAAAATGTATAGAAACCCTAGTAAAAACGTAATGATCAAACCCCAGTTGAAAGACACAATGACTAACTTTTAACACAATACAAATAAAAAACCCAGTAAAAGTGAATTTTTTTATTTTATTTTTATATAGCAATTTTATAATCATATTAAAGATAAAAAAACACTCGTTATTATGATGAATTTTTTAAAATGTCGTATGAAAAAGTTATGTCATTCCACTATTTTCTTCTCCCTAAAACAAATCTTAACCTTTTAAATTTAAAATCAATGACCTAAAATCGTTCTTACCCTTGTTACATATTTATCCATTTATATTTGACCTTAATTCATGAATACATATTTGATTTCGTAAAAAAATCAAATTTAGAATCAAACATTGGCACAAGTTTCAAATTAATATATTTAACTACTACTTTACCACCTCAATGAATACCATTTAATAATTGACTTTATTAGAAATCTTAAGTAATGATAAAATTAAATTTTATTCACTGTCATATTAAACTAGTAAAAATTAGAAAACAAAGAAGTGCCATTTGTCGTATGGAGAGAAACTTCGGTTGCAATGTTTATTTAATGACTTTACTCTAAATCTTAATTTCACATTTACAACACTAATCTAGTCAATGTCAGCAATTAACTAAGAATCAAATATATAAATAAAGTATACTTTATTATTTTAGTTTCGTATAGGTGACGTTTCTACCACAGGGCTTGTAAGTTAGCTTTAACGCTAGGCTACAATATAAGCCCGGCTATTTGGTACGGTTCTTGTAACGTGAATCCTTAACTTATGGAAAGTGTCAGGGTGAAGGGAGTGGAGCGGGAAACTCATCGGCAAAGGTGTTTGCCGAGCGGTAACACCGCCGCCGGCCACCTTTGCCGATCGGCAAACCTCAAACATCGGTGAACCTTTGCCGAGTGACCAAAGAAGAGAGAGATGATGCTGATGATGATTGGTGTCTTGTTTTCTGTGTAACGGCTATATAGCCGGTGGAACAGGTGCGGCGGCGATGGGCGGAGCCACGACGGTGTTGGTGGCGGCGAGTGGCTGATGATGCTGATGATGATTGGATGATTGGATGATGCTGAAGATGGAGGTGGAACCGGTGGTGGTGGTGGCGGCGAGTGGTGATGGTGGCGGTGGAGGTGACTGTGGTGGAACCGGTGGTGGTGGTGGCTGATGATGCTGATGATGATTGGATGATGCTGAAGATGGAGGTGGAACCGGTGGTGGTGGTGGCGAGTGGTGATGGTGGCGGTTATTTGAAGAAGGTGATGGGTATTTGTGGAGGGTAGGAAAAAAAAAGAATAAAAAAAGTTTGCCACTTTCAAGTGTCTACACCACTGCCAACACTTTTCACCAAAGTTTAAACTCTTCACACTTGCTGACATGGCACACTCTGATTGGTCTATTTTGAAGTTTGCCACTTTCACCTGATTAACCACTCCCTTCACCCTGATACCGTTAGACTATAAGTCATTTGCTACAATTCATGTGCGAGCTATTATATACTAGCTTAAAAGGCTATGTCGGCTGCCCAATCCGACATAGCCAAGTGTCCATCTCTGGTTGGCCAAAAGAATTTTTTTCTTTTAACCCTTAACTTTTCTAATTTACGTGTTTAGTCCTTCTACTATAACTATCATAATATACGTGTTTAGTCCCTCTACTTAATAAACTTTATTCCTCATTAGTTAACTTTGCTAATATTCATGTTTAGTCCCTCTACTTTAACTTTGCTGTCCTTCTACTCTAACTTTCCTAATATACATATTTAGTCCCTCAACTTAATAAATTGGATTCCCCATTAGTTTACTTTGCTTATATACATGTTTACGTTTTCTAAATACTTTTCTAATTTTTCCAGTCAATGTAAGACATGTGTGGACATACTTTTGTTTCGGATCAAAAATCGGGTCGCCCCGATGCGAAGCGCGGGTGCAACACCCTAGTTATCTTAAAACATCTATAGGTTTAATATTATTTTATTTTTGTCTTATATTGTTACAAGTGAAATTAAAAGCATGGCTCCGGCAGCCGCTCCTTCAGTCTTTGATGACGGTGCAACCGTGGGTCAGCATGATATTATAAAATATAGAATCGAATCAAGATGGATAAATATGTCCAAAAACATAAAATCACAACTAATCCAGGCTTAAATTGAGATATTATTTTAAAACTATGTATTAAATTATGTCTTTGTTGCATGGCAAGGATTTCGTCTCACACCCAACTATACCCAACTACTTTCTATATTAACTAAGTTCGTACTTATCCGAGTGTTGCGCAGAGACGCTAGCATACCATGACAACCGATAAATAAATTCGTAAAATTAAATAAAACAATATCTAAATGTGTTATGCTATTTGTGTCGTAACTCGACTCTGAACATTAAAATAATAAGAAAAGATAAAACAATACAGTAAATAACAAAGGTAAAAAAAGGTAAACGAAAAAGAAAACAATAGAAACTTAGTCAGTTACGATGCACTCGTTATAACAAAGAAAAAGAAAAGTTAAAAAATATATATTTAGAAAAGTATCGACGCGTTCGTTAAAAAAAACTAAACTAAAAAAAAAAACTTGGGCACATTCGTTATAGCAAAGAAAAAAAAGTTAAGAAATATGTCTAAAACGATACTAACGTCTTCGTTAAAAAAACTATTAAGGGGTAAAAAAATAATTTGGTTAAAGTAAAAGAAAAAGAATACAATAATTAGACTATATGGGTTGCAAATAAAAGTTTATACTAAAAGACGAAATACACTAAAGGACGAAAAAACACTATTCATCTTTTTTTAATTTATATACAGATAATGTGGCTGTTGAGGTAACGTGCAAAACACCGAACCGAACGTCGTCCGACAGGACCGAATGTCCTGATACGGGCTGAACACTCTAAAGGCACGATCGGTATAGAGGATCATCCCTAACTAACTAGTGGCCCACAACTCTAACTGTTTGGCAATGACTGGTTCGGCCATAACCACCTCTGCCACGTCAGCATACTCAAAGGTATAAATACCACACTTAGACCTCCAAAAAACGAGTAATCACTACTTCCTCTCTCTAACTCTCATTCTCTCTCACTGACCTCTCCATCTACTCCCATACTTATTCTCACGCTCGAGCTTGGTCACAGAGAAGCCCCCCTCATTGTGACGATGGTAATGGTGTGTTTCTTTCTCTGTTGTGATCTTACAGGTTACAACGAAGATCTCTGAGACTCTATTCTTCATCCAGCTCAAAGCTGTTGATCTTTGAGGCTTCAGTGGCGCCATTCTCTCGAATTCACTAAACTCAATTCTCCAGTTTGTTTTACACAAAACCATGACCTCACCTATTCCATCTTTCGAAGATATCATAGCAGGTAATACCGCCTCTGCAACGACCGCCTCTACAGTTTCTGTTGGTTCTACTGTTTCTCATGGCACAATAGTTGCCCCCTACTATGAGCTCAATGATCTCCACTACAGTCACTGTTCCCGCCTCTGCGGCTTTGCCTGAGTTCGATAATGCTTTTTTTTTTTACAACGGAATGCGGATCTCAACGGTAGCTTAAACAACAGTGATGCATGCCCAAGTGTAGAGGATCGGACCATGACATTTCTAGAGGCCCATGATTGAGCTTCCAAGGGTGATTTACGAAAACAAGCATAACTTTGCCTACGGGTCTCCGTTTTAGGCGTTTGATAGTCAAATCGAAGCTTGAAACGAGCAGCACATCGTGGCAAGGACAGTAAGGGGCCTTGTCCAAGTTTCGCTCCAAAAAACGCATTCTAATAGGAGTTTTGGACACTTTTTATGTTTTTTCGGTGTTTTATGCATTTTGTTTTTGGGCTTGTGTTTGTCCGATGGCCTTTTTGTGGCCCATTTCGAATTTTTGTCTCTATTTATGTATTGCTCTTGTAATTCTAATGGCGAGAAATCAATTTTGAGTTTAATCACTTTTCTCTTCAAATTCTTTGCCCTTTGGGTTGAATTTTGGGGATTCGGGGAAGTTCATCACGGGTATTCGTAGAATCAACGTAATTTATTCTTCGTTATCATAACACACGCTACATCAATCAACAACAGCGTGACGAGATGCTGCAAAATCTCCGAGCAAATTTATTCGGAAGTGCCTACCTGGGATCTAACTCTGCTTCTATGGGAGTTTCTCCTTTGGATCGCTGGTAAGTCCCGTTTTCCCCACTCCTATGTCGTTGCATAAGGGTTTTACTCCCCCTTGAATGTGACCAATAGTAACAGCCTACATGGCTTGTTTCGCCAGGCTCTCTAGGACTTAATCCCCAAGACGAGGAACTGATTATATCGTATCAGCCAACTTCCATGACTTCTCAATCAAAGTTTACTTTGAGGATCGCAAACGCTCTGCTCCCGTTAAAGCTGAAAATGCCACCAACGTTAAAATATTACGATGGCACATCTGATCCAGACGATCATATGTTTGCATTCACAGGAGTTGCTAAAGTCGAGCAGTGGCCCATGGCACACCCCAACCGATGGCGGAATCATCGGGGAGCGACACTAGGCGAACCAGATTGCTCAAGAGAATCGATAACACTATTCATTACCAATATTTTTAAAGGTTCATTGTCCCATACCAACGAACAAATATTCAACATACGTTAAAATAAAAGTCAATACATAAAGTAAAGGTGAGTACAAAAGTTTGCCTAGATATAGCAATAAAAGCGTTTTACGCATAACCAGCATGTATCACGTAACGTGCGAAGCATGTAAGTACCAACAATGATACCACCTAACCACGAGACTATGATGTACAGTATACGCGACACATGTTCACCGAAGCGAACACATGAAGTAAAGTAATGTGATCCCTAGCAACCCCTGTCACACAGGTGCTGAGTCCAAACTATAGTACTATAGTTGCTAGAGGTGGTCTGGCATAGCATCATGTAAGCATAGTAACGAGCATTCAACAAATCACGTATAGCATACGGGAGCGGTTAGCGTTTATAAAGTGTTAGCGTTGTGTGTTGTGTTTTGATAGAGAACGTATGTAACACCTAAAAGTGCGTTAAGCGAAAATGGGTTCGAGTATACTCACAGAACGTGTACTAATCAAGAAACACGATCCTCAGTGGATTGAAGGGAGAGCCGGGTCAGCATGCGTATGGGACAGAAGCATAAGTCCTCCAAAGTGCTGAAACGGTCGAAAATCGGAGTGTTAGTGGGAGAACAGAAGCTTCGCATGAAGCTGATGCCTTCGTACGAAGGTGGGTCTTCGCACATGTGCTGCTTCCGTTGTCCAAAATCGAGTGTCTTCGTGTCGTCTTAGGAAAATCGAGTGTTCATCCCTCCCACCTTAAGCTATTGATTGAGCTTAGAGTCGGAGAGGTCTTTGATTGTGTCAGGAATGGAAATTGGGCTGTGTTGTGTAAAACCAGGGCCTTCGTACGAAGGCAGCGTTTTCGTACGAGGCCATGTGCCTTCATACGAAGGCAGTTGTAACAGCCCAGCGTAACCGCACCATGATATTGTCCGCTTTAGCAGCCAGCACGCCCTCAGCGTCTGCCCCTCTCGGTTTTAAAAACGCGTCATGATGGTGAAGGTATCCAGCCCCTTATAAGGAAGCCTTAGTTCCCCTTCACAACCGATGTGGGATATCACAGTCCACCTGATGTGTGTAAAATGCAACATATAAATTACATCAAATGAGGCATAAAACTAACCCTTTTTAAGTACTAATGTTGGAAAAAGAGTGTTTTTGTCTTCCTTTTGTATTTTCAGGATTAAATGAGCTCAAATTCACAAAAGAAGCAAAAAGACAGCTAAATCTAACATAAATACAAGAAAAGGAACATAAGTGGACTGCCCGACCCCTCAACGACATCTTCCCAAGCAAAATAGAGAAGGCAGAAGACTGAACACGCCCCGTGCTCAGCCAGCACGGGGCCGTGCCCAAGAAGCAGCAGAAAAGACAAACCTATAGAAGCTTCTATTGCCCACCACGGGGCCGTGTCCAGTGAACACGGGGGCGTGGCGAAAGTACAGCAGGCGCATTAATTGTAATTGCGAATTACAATTAATGAAGAGAGAGTGTGTCAGACAGGCACGGAGGCGTGTCCAGCGGACACGGGGCCGTGCCCAGCCTTCTGTTCAGCCTATAAATAGGAGTGCTTGGTTTCATTTCAACTCATCCCTTGGCACACCACCTCTCTCACACTTCATCCACCACCCACCACCATCACAACACCATCATCCACCACCATCATCCATTGTCCATCATAGAGTGTGTGAGTCGTCTCGGGATCCAAGATTGATCGTAAGAGTTCTTGACAATCAAGGCCATGTTTGCCTAAGTCTCTTACATCACTTGGTGAAGACAAAGTGTCTAGTATAATACTTTTTATTTCTAATCTTTTGCACTTTTTATTTGGTTTTGTATTAATGACTTTAATAACTAGTTACTTATGTTTAAGGTGATCTTTCCTTATCGTTTGTCCGTGGTGTCTTGGCATTATTTTACTGTCTATATAAAATAAAAGATTTTCACCATTCATATCTCCACGGTCTATATGGAGGTATGTTGGCTACCTGGTCGGGGGTTAAGGGAACGGTTTGGTAAAGGTCTTGCCATTGTTCAGCGTTTAGAGGTCCTGCAATGGACCTGGGTCAAATTTAGTAGGACCTCCTTCAATGCTTCACGGTATTGGATGGCGGGGGTCCAAACTCTTTGATCCCCTCACAAGTTAACTACTATTAATACTATAACCCGGCTATTTAGGACTGTATCCCTGCTGACTCAGACTACTTAGCCGAGGGTAACGTCACCGCCAAAAGCGGGGCCTACCATAATTTGCATTAATAACTTAATTAATTATCTTCCAATAATCCACCCTTTTAGGATTGTATCCTTGCTGACTCAAACTACTGGGGTGAGGGTAACGTCACCTTCAAAAGAGGGGCCTACTACAATAACTAAGATAATCTCTTAAATATGTGCAAAAGTGCGGAAATAATCAAAGGTTATACTAGATACGAGTCGGAACCAAGTGATTCATCTTGTCTATCTGTTTTTTCTTTTATTTTTATTTTCAGCATTTTAGTTAGTTTTTATTTTTCTTAGTTCAAAACATTTTTCTAAACTTTTTATTTTGATTAGACGTTGAGGATAAACCGGTACTAAAAGCTCTTGTGTCCTTGGACGACCTCGGTATCTTACCAACGCTATACTACGCTCACGATGGGTGCACTTGCCCATATGTGTGTTTAGTGTTAGTAAAATATCGTGTTTTATAAATTTAAAACTTGGCTAAAAAAAAGTGTTAAAAGGGCTTAAAATATACACCTAATATATATAACACTTCACACGCATCACCACCCCCTTAAGGGGTCCAGCGTCCTCGCGGGACCTGGCACCATCGGTCCGGCCCTGGCTCCGATACCATCTGTAACAGCCCAGCGTAACCGCACCATGATATTGTCCGCTTTGGCAGCCAGCACGCCCTCAGCGTCTGCCCCTCTCGGTTTTAAAAACGCGTCATGATGGTGAAGGTATCCAGCCCCTTATAAGGAAGCCTTAGTTCCCCTTCACAACCGATATGGGATATCACAGTAAACTGTCACACCCCAAAAAATACCACATGTGGAAACCCCCGCGAGGCGTGTGACGTACCAGGATCTAGCCACCAATCACATTGAACTCATAACAAGATTTCAAGTAATGACTTTCATTTATTAAAATAAGTCGTACAAACGTTTTATTGTTCAGCGGAAGCAAAATACAATAGTTAAGAATTTTCATAACCCAAGTGAATAAAAACCAATAGACTCGTCTCATAATTCCATGTAACTCGACCCATGACAACTCCAGCATCCCAGACAGCAAGTTCCAATGATATATACCTATATACCTGCAAGCATGCAGAAAAGTGTATCAGACAACGCTGGTGAGTTCACAGTTTTGTTTACCAAGAATCGAGTTACATGTTTTGCTGCCAAAAGTTTAATTCAGTTCAAAAGCATTTCCAAAAACAATGTTGATAATAACTCGATACCGTACAAGATGGCTCCAGATTATTTGCCCATCCCCAATGCCCCTATCAAAGCATTGGTCATGATTTAAGGTAATTACTTCACGCCCGTCTTCCCCGGTACGGTGTGAGGGTGCCAAACCTAATAGCGCTATCAACTAATAACCCCGTTGCCTCACCGGCAACCTTTTCGGTAGAAGATGGGACTTAAGGTGATATGAGTGAGTGTATTATCCAACATTCCGGTTTAACATTCCAGTCAAACCCATTACCCAATATTCCTCCCCGGAATATTTACCAGATGTCCCTCCCCGGGACGCATGCTTGAAAAAGAGCAGTGAACCCACCTTAGATTTGCTCGGTATGTTACGTTACATTACCCGTTCCAAGTTGGTCAACCAAACCCTATCGTGGTTACCAAAGATTTTCAGTTTCGTAAACACATATACAGATCACGTATTCAACAAGTCACATGTAACAACATTGTCACGTAACACGTAGCAAACGTTTAGATTTCATACACACTCATAACAAAAGTTCACATTCCCAACAGTAGTTACCAATAACATCAGCTTCATAATAATTAAATCACGTACTGTCACAGATTGCATTTACCGCAAAGATGTATAACACATAGGAAGTACTCAAATCATATAACAACACTTAGCAGATGGGTTTGCTACTCACACAAGCCAAATCAGGTTCCTATTTCTTAATTAATGTTATACAACTTCTACAAACACAAACCTTCATCAACATCCTCATCATAAACCTACTGTTCACGTGATGTTTCTCGGCGAAGATTACTCTCGACGAACTTCTATACTTCGTCAAGAAAGATGGTGGCGAAGAATCACGTTGGCGAAGACCCCCCTCTCGGCGAAGAATCAGACTTCGTCGAGAGCGATTGTGACGAAGTTCCATAAGTGTTCGTCATAGACTTGTCGACGAAGAGTCAACCTTCGTCGACATGGATACTTCATGGAGGGGAGATCTTCGTCACTGTATCTTAACATTTTCACAATTACCATTCATGATCCAATCAAATCTATTTACTGATTAATGTCGTTACTTTACATGAACCCTAATTACCTTCTAAACATTAACAATGGTTAACACGTTACCGTCGTTTTAATCGAATCAAACAACATGATTAAAACAACAAACCCCCATCGTCCACAGCCCTAATTTTTCGCAAACACAAACATTGACAGTTTCACTTGTCATTCAGATCAAACAATCAAAAAACATAATTATCTCATCACCATTCATTCATTCGTCCCCAACCTGATTTCATGAGCATAGTAAATAGATTTATGACAACGAAAGTATTAGAACATTAACATCATGCCACCCTACTTTACAGCATAAAGAATGTTTGTCAATCCTTTACGATCATGAAAACATACAAGCAACAAGAGTCATAATTCTGATAAATCACAGCCATGTTTGCATTCATAGAAACAATAAAACTAGAAATCAAGACAACACCAACTGTTCGGATTAAACAACGATATCATACTAACCGTGAGAGAGATGCGAGCAAGAATAGAGCACCGAGAGAAGAGAGTCGCGACCGAGAGGTGGGGAGGGGATGCTTGCAGCCGTCGCACTAGTTGGGAAGGGATAAGGGTTTATGTGTGTTTTCTAAAATCACCAAAAACACAATACATGACCCTCCTGAATACGTATTGCATGGGAATTGGGCTTTGGGCTTCGGCTAGTTGGGTTTAGTAGGGTGTGAGTGTATGGGCCGAGTATCAAAGCACAAGAAGTGCGTTTGTAGATTGGGTGTGCGATCCGATAGTTTGTGTGACATAATTAACATAATGCGTATAATTTAAACCATTCACATTTTACACAATTAAACTCGCAACCTTTCAAGTAGAATTTAGACATATCAATTATCAAGGTGCGGACAATAATCAGTACAAGGACTATTGAAATTATGAGTTGTCACATCATCCCCAACTTGAAAGAAATTTCGTCCCGAAATTTGATAAGCAATCTCAGAAAGTGAAGTGAAAGACTAGGATGACTGTGGATTTCCTCGGGTGCCACATCATCTCCAACTTGAAAGGGAATTTCGTCCTGAAATTCACCAGTCGCAACAGAATTTGAATCTGCAGTTTTGAATAATTACGGATACTTGAGCCTCATCTGATTCTCGCGTTCACACGGAAACTCTAGTCCATGTTTTGAGTTCCAACGAACTCTTACGATCGGGATTCAACTATGCTTACGGACCTTGACTTCCTGGTCCATGTTTTCAATGGATTCCTCGACAAACTGCAACTTGTTGTTAATCTTAGGCTCTAGCAAGGGTATCACAAGTGTTCCATCGGACAAACACTTCTTTAGATTCGAGACATAAATGACATCGTGAACGTTACCCGATTCATCAGGTAACTCGAGTTTGTAGGCCACGTTACCGATTCTTTCTAGAGTTTTGAATGGCCTATCGTAACGTAAATTAAGCTTGCCACGCTTCCCAAAGCGTACCGCACCCTCCTAGGGTGAAACTTTCCACATGACTCGCTCGCCTGCAACGAACTCCCAGTGTTTCCAAAGCTTATCAGCTTTCCTGGCGGTCACGCGTTGCCGCCAAACGATTTTCGATCTGAAGAAACACTGGTTAAATGACCGGAATCAGATAAACCAGGGGGTTAGGTTCTGCATAAAAGGGTTAGTTTGTCCTCGTCCGGTTCAGGGGTGATAGATCTTCTTCTCTTCTCGACAACTACAAAACAGACACCATCAGACTCGCCACAGGGAGAATGGGGGTTCTCTCCGTGACCACCCTCCGGCGTGAGAATAAGTATCGGTATATGAAGAAGAAGAAGTATAAGTGAAGTGAATGTAACTTGAAGATTATACCTGAATTATCCTTCTATTTATAGCCGGGGTTTTGGAAGGAAAACATGTTATTGAAATGTTGACGGAAAATGCTAACTCCGTAAGTGGTTATTCTTCCCTTCGTTTAATCACTTGACGAGTGTGAGAGCACACGGATCGTGATCTTGATCAACAACTGAGGTATTGCCACGTGGAAAGTGGGCAAGTGAAGATCTCTCTTCCGTCTCATGCCATCATCGTGACTTCAAGGGAGCATGGGATGATGACACGTGGCCAGACGGTTATAACCTTCTGGTGGTGCACGATTGAGCCTTCTAGAAGATTACAGCTGTAACCCAGTGTGGCTTCTTACTGTATGGCATCGGTGGAATAATATCCAAGTCTGGGTATTATTTAAGAGGGGGGGCTTAATAGGATTTTTATCCTTATTTGTTATGTAGAGAGGCGCAAGGATTCGTTAGTTTCCTTTTGGCGCGCAGGTGTTGCTTGTTCTTTTCCTTCTAAGTTCTCTTTGTAAGACCAGTGCGCGACCACGCAAGGTCTAAAGAAGGTTAAAGAGATGAGGTTGTGGTATGGTCCAAGTACTCGAAACAAGGTTTTTGGGACCTTACCCCTTCAAGTCCCCCCAGTCTAGTGTTGCTCTTATGCAAATAAGTGGAGCACTGGACTATGAGAGAGAAGTGTTTTTTTACTGTGGGGTTTTTGGCGCGAAAGTGGGGAATCTTCCAGGAGAAGATAATCTTGCTCATTATTTTTGATTTTTGAAAAATCGTGAGTCGAAAAAGATGGAAATCTTTCGAGGAAAGATATTTGTATCTTTCTTTATTCTAAACTTTAGTTACCTTGGGCTAAGAGTTTTTGTAATTATGAGCTGACGATTGCTTACGTCATTGTGAAAATATAATTTGTATTGCCTCTTCGTCTTCGAACTGAACTGTAGCTCGAATTTGGAGATATGAAGGCCAAGCGACCCTTTCGTTCTCGAAGACTGTTGGAAGTCTTGAAGGTCTACGAGGCTGCTGAAAGGTTACTCTTGCTTACTGGCTCACCGCCGAAGGAGGTCGCCGGAGATGAGGGACCTTCTGGTTCCGTTTTTGTCAGTTAAAATATGTGGGCATCGATTGTGATTTTCGTCAGTTAAAATAAGCCTGTGATGAAGGGATTGTTTCGTTGTCTACTGATGCCCTGATGGAACGTTTTCCAGCTAATCGGAAGGGTTGATGCCTGATAGTGTACCGGCGCCGAAACATACGCTGTTCTGTACCCCCTACTGGTGATCAGGTAACAATTGCTGCTAATGATGATGACGAGCTTACTGTTGATCCTTGCAGTTAAGGTGGTTTAGGAAATATTGTATACCTATGCTGAGGTTGTAGCTATGTTTCTTGGTGCTTATTTTGTGACAAACTGCTGAATTTTTGTTAAAGTGCTTTGTTGCACTTAGTAACTTTTCTTTTTTGATGAAATGTTATGCATACACGAGCTGTGTTTGTTGCTTATGGTCTATTATTCGTGTTTGAATTACAATATGTTGCATGTGTATAATTACTTTGTTTAGGTAAAGCGAATGAGAATGGTATTAATCTCACGTAGGTCTGGGCTGTGCGCGGGGTTTGCACCCATTAGACCGTTTATGAGGTTTTCAATGTTTCACCATGTTGTTTTCGTGCGTACCAAAAGGAATTACATGCAATTTGTAATAAACAGTAAAATGTGTAAGGATAATTTTTTGCATTAATAGGGCACAGGGCCAATAATACAAAATGAAATGGAAAAATACATTGCCTGTATAAGTCTGGCTTTTTGAATAGCTTGGCTATATGTAGCACCTACGCAACCGCTGCGCGTTCCAGGTGCGAGGAACAGTTGTTCCATCAATTCTTTTCAGGGTGTACGCCCCTTTGCCCAGGACCTCGTTGATAATGTATGGTCCTTCCCATTTAGGCACTAATTTGCCCGGCTTCTCCTCGTTGGATGCTTCGTTGTCGAGCAGGACGTAGTCTCTCGGGACAAAGGTGCATATCCGGACGCGCGTGTTCTAATATTTTTCAAGTTTGGATTTATACCTTGCTTCTGCGATGGCCGCGTTTTCGCGCCTTTCCTCGAGGAGGTCTAAATCCATTCGTCGTTCTTTTGCATTGTCTTGCTTTTCCATGGCAAGTATGCGCGGTGGTGGGAGGCCGATTTCAGCTGGGGTTACTGCCTCTAACCCGTATACAAGGCTAAAAGGGGTCTCTCCCGTGCTGGTCTTTGGCATGGTGCGATGAGCCCATAAGATGCTAGGGAGCTCATCGACCCATCCTCTGCACGTCGTCCCTAATCTCGCCTTGATGCCATCAACTATTTGTTTATTGATACTTTCGACCTGGCCATTTGCTTATGGGTATGCCACAGAGGCAAAGTTGTGCTCGATCTTCATTTCCTTGAACCACTTCTGGAGGTCTTCTGAGGCAAAGTTTGTGCCGTTGTCGGAAATGATGCGCAATGGTAATCCGAAGCGGCAAATAATATGTTCCCATATAAATTTGCGGATTACCATTGCTGTGGTTGAAGCTAATGCCTTAGCTTCTACCCACTTGGTGAAGTAGTCAACTGCCACAATAATGAATTTGACTGCGCCTGGTGCGTCAGGAAAA
This sequence comes from Helianthus tuberosus, assembly GCA_030545235.1. Classification (NCBI taxonomy): domain Eukaryota; kingdom Viridiplantae; phylum Streptophyta; class Magnoliopsida; order Asterales; family Asteraceae; genus Helianthus; species Helianthus tuberosus. The sequence continues at coordinate 77,442,220 of CM060417.1, read as the reverse complement.
GGACCGACAAGGTCAATACCCCACTGTTGAAAAGGCCAGGCAGAAATGACCGGTACAAGCGGATTTTTTAGACGGAGGGTTTTTGGCGCGTGGCGCTGGCAAGCTGCGTATTTACGTAATAATTCCACTGGGTCCACATGCATCCCCGACCAATAGTAGCCTGCGCTCATTATTTTTGCTAGAACCATGCGCAGTCCGGCATGTATCCCACATAATCCTTCATGGATTTCCCTGACTAAGTACTGCGCATCTGTTTAGTCGACACAGCGTAGGAGTGGACCCATAAATGACTTCCGGTATAAAATACCGTCAGCCATTTCATAATTTAGCGCTTTGTTCTGGATCTTCCTAGCTTCCGCTTTCCCTTCCGGTAGTTTGCCATGCTATAAGTACATGATGATCGGAGACATCCATGATGGGTTGCCGACCTCAATGACGTTTACTTGTTTGAGAGGAACGAATGGGTTGGATAACACCTCGATGCGCACTTCCTTTGCTAAATGTTTAAAACTGGTGGCAGCCAGTTTGCTCAGTGCGTTCGCATGCTTATTTTCACTTCTGTTTACGTGAATTATCTTGAACGTTTGGAATTGGCTGATAAGCATTCATGCTTTTTCTAGATACAAAGCCATGGCTTCACCCTTTGCATCGTAGTGTCAATTAACATGTTCGGCTACTAACTTTGAATCGACATGAGCTTCGAGATTTTTGGCTCCCATTTTGAGTGCCAAACGGAGGCCTGCAAGAAACGCTTCATATTCTGCCTCGTTGTTTGTACTCTTGAAATCTATGCGTATCGTGTACGTAAGCTCGTGATCGTCTGGGCTAACCAGTCGAAGACCTGCGCCTGCTCCATCGTCATTAAAAGCTCCATCTGTGTGCAACGTCCAAACCCTATCGTCGAAGACTGGAATAGGGTTTTGGATCGCCTCACATTCCTGCACTTTGTCTATAGGAACTTCTGTGACGAAGTCTGCTAAAAGTTGCCCTTTGATTGCTGGTCGAGGTCTATATAGGATATTGTATCCTCCGAGTTCAATTGCCCATTTGGCCAGACGCCCCGCAACGTCGGGTTTAGACAGTATCTGGCCTAGATGATAATTAGTGAGAACTGTAATAACATGGCCAAAAAAATACCGGCGTAGTCTTTGTGATGCATGTACTAGCGCGAGGACCAGTTTTTCTATCATCGAGTAGCGCGTCTCTGGGCTGGTTAGCATCTTACTAATGTAGTATATTGGGGTCTGAACGCCCTCTCTATCCACCATTAACACTGCGCCAACCGCTACCTCTGCTGCGGACAAATACAAGATTAGCGACTCTTTTTCTTGCGGTGCTGTTAATGTTGGTAGCTGGATTAGACACCCTTCATTTTCTTGAAGGCTTTCTCCGCTCTGGCGTTCACTGAAAATGCATTTTCTTGGCGCAATTGCGCAGTGTGCTAATGAACGGATAGGATTTCGCAGCGTGATTTGCCAAGAATCTGTTCAAGGCTGCTAATCGTCACGCGAGTCGTTGCATTTCTTTCACTGTTGTTGGTGACGGCATTAGCTGGATGGCTTGCACCTTCTCCGGGTTAACCTTAAAACCATCTCTGGTTACTATGAACTGTAACAACTCTCACCAAAACTATTATTTCTTATTATATTTTGTCCAATAGGAAACCCTAATTAAGACCCTCAAGTAATTCTGCATAAAACCTAAAATTTTCAGAACAATCGGAATCAAGATCAGGGCCCCTAAAACTCAGGGGGGGTATTTCCCCGTTAGTATTATCTATACAGTTTTACGTGTAATTTGAATTTGCATGAACGGCCAACTCACCTAAGCTATGCAGACACGGGGCTACCCTATGCTAGGGTGGCACCCCTTGCGCCACGCGAGAGCCCCTCGCGCCACGCGAGGGGACTGTTTTTCAGGTATAAATAAAGGGGGTTGGCAATTGCAATTTTGCGTTCGTTCGACGTTAAAATTCATTTCGTACGTTGATTTATCGACTGTTTACTATAAAAACACACACAATCACGAAACGTTGCCGCAATAACAGGGTAATAACTCAATCGCTGCTACGATTTAATGTCCGATCGATAGAAACCAATCCAATGGATGTTTAAGTGCTGCTCAAACTTGGGTTATACTTTGTCATTCGTCGTGAATTCGATGGATGTTTAAGTATCGCATTTTGTCATTCGTTGTGAAGGTTTCGATCTCGTGAGTTGTCGTAAAAAGTTGGATTAAAGTTACTAACCTAGTTTTCGTGTGCATTATTATTTGAACAAGGTTAACAAGGCTAATCAGTAGGCTAGACTCTGCCCGTATTAAATCTACAATGTGAGTTATTCTCTTTTATCAAAAGTATTTTACAATACTCCATTTTTAAAAAGTTATAATTACCGGGATTAAGTCATGGTTATCTTGAATCACTGGCTAGTGGGGTATTGTGCACATTACTAATTTCTCACGGGTTAGGCTAATAAATCCTAACAGTGATAAACGTCACTACTTGGGGAAAGACCCAATAGTGATATGACCATCGTCACCAGGTGACACGGCGCCAGATAAAAATAAGATAAAAGCCATTGTAATCGCTCTTATGCTGTAATTTATAACTATGTGTCGTTTTGTGCAAAATGAATGATTCACCAGTATTTCCCGCTGACAAAATATTTTTAAAACATGTTTCAGGCGACCTGCTGTAAATCAAGGAAAACGTGCTACGGAGCACTAACAAGCTTGAAGAGGTGGCTCAGTTAAAATGAATAAACATGTTTTATAAAAATCAGGGAATTTCCTAGTAAAATTCCTCTATTGTAAATTACGGGGTTTATCCCGCATTATGAAATAAAATAATCGGGCATTTCAAGTTTTAAAAGGTCCTAATAAAATCTTCCGCTGTCGCATCATTTAATAAATACCACGGGTTCCTGTCCCGCGGCTCCTGACCGGGTCAAACCGGGGCTGGGGCCGTGACAGGAAAAGGTGGTATCAGAGCCACTGATTTAAGCATATTAAGTATTTAAGAAATACTTAATTTCACTGATTGCCATATTGTGATTATGTGTTTTATTGACTGACTACTTGTTAGTTACAATATGGGTAAACAAAGACTTTCGGACATCTATCGTCAATTAGATAGTGTACCAAAAGATAAGGGATCCTCATCCCAAACAAATTCCTCAAGATACTCAGCAGATACTGAGAAGGGAATATTTGTTTGTAAGGCACATTATGAGGAACCACTTACCCCTAATAAAAGAAGTTTGATTATTAGAAAAAGTCAAGAGAAAATAAGGAAGTCTCAAATTAAAAAGACTCAGGGAACAAGCAATAACCCACCATGGGAAGATGAGTTAGATGAACAATGGGCAAATCTCTATATGTTAGCCACTGTAGCAGTAAATATTAACCAATACCAACACCTATGATACCTACCAGTCAGAAACTTTAATATAATAAATAACCACTAGTATATTTTAAATTTTAGTTGTACTAAAAAAATAAATGTTTTGTTTTAATAAAATGGTTTATTAGATATTTGAAATAAATATTAAATTTCTGCTTTCCATTGTGTGATTCTGTAAAAATTCAATTTACAAAATTTTTAACCTAGAATTTTGTGTGTTTCTTCATAAATGCTAAACAACATGAATGAATTGTCTGAAGCTCTTGAGAATATCAATCTCTATCCTGTGAAAATAGAAGTTTCTAAAGAATTTACTGGTTATTTTACCGATGTGGAGGAACCTATGGAATTTCAAGCTCAAACCCCGAAAAAATCAAACCCTAAGAAAAGAAGAAGATTTGTGGGATGGAGGCGTGTGCGCAGAAGAAAACCAGCAACTAGGAAAATTCCCAAGATAGAAAATCCTATTGATAAAGGAAAAGTGATCGAAATTGGGGAAAGTTCTAGGCAAGCAGGAATAGAAATTGGGGAAGGTTCTAGACAAGTCGAGGAATTGCCAATGCAGGAAGAATTGGATCGCATACTGACAAGCTGTGATATCCTTAGGCCTATCAATAATAATCTCTTCCCTTATCCTGCCGAAACCTAACTTCCAATAAATTTGGAACCAGCCATCCTAGAATCTATGATCCACACCCAACCTCTAGGAGAAATGGACGAGTGGTGGACCAACGACTGGCAGTTTCAGAACCTCCTAAATAATCCTTATACCTTTTTCCCTCAGTTCGACCCAGAACCTGTACCAAACCCACCAATGAGCAATGAAAACTTAGCTGAACTCCGCCACTTTGTCGAGGAGTTGGTGAATGCAGGGAATAGGATTCGGGAGGTGGGAGAACAGATCTCCTGGAAATACGACGAGAGGGAACGTCGCTTCTGAGGTGTCAGCAAATGAGAAATAATGAAGCTGTGGTTGAATAATAATAATAGTAATAACAATATAACTTTGTAAAATAACCTAAAAATAAAACTTCTGTAAGATAACAGTGTGTACGGATGCATAATATAATCTATAAAAATGGAAGTCGAAAAATCGACAATTTTGGCTATATTTGTTTATGTGATTATGTGCAATTATTTTGTTATGTTTGATTAATTAATTATTTTATACTAATTACTTATATAAATTAATTATTAGATGGAACACGCTAGTAATGAACAAGTTAATGAAGTTAATCAATCTGAGCATAACAATGAAGATCAATTTCTGAATAGGCAAGATATCGAGAATATCATTGCTCAAGGAATAGCCAATGCTATTCCCGCAATCCTTGCTGCTACTCAGAAACCTGTTGAACCTCAACAAATTATTCATAGCAAACGCACACAAGGCGACAATTTTAGTAACAGTATAAATGGAGGCGGCAACCATATTAATAATGATAATGACCGGTTGCAAGCTCCACTCCTTAAGAAAATGAAAGCTGCAACACCTAGTTGCACTTACAAGGAGTTTCTTGCCTGTAAACCAGCTGAGTTTGCAGGTAACGAAGGAGCGACTGCTGCACTGCGTTGGTTAGAGAAAACCGAGGCAATGATTACGATAAGTAAATGTGCCGAAGACGACAAGGTCATGTACGCGTCGCATCTTTTCAAAGAAGGGGCGCTAGAATGGTGGAATACGGTACTTCAAGCCAAAGGTAGAAATGTGGCCCATGCCATGAGTTGGAAATAATTTAAACAACTAATAGAAAGAAAATTTTGTCCCGAGTATGAAAAGAAACAAATGGCAAATAAATTCCTGAACCATCGAATGTTGGGTGTAGACTGTCGAGGGTATACTTCAACATTCTTTGAGTATGCGAGAGTAGTACCAACCCTGGCTTCGCCAGAACTGGTGCTTATTTCCCGCTATATTTGGGGACTGACCGGCGAAATCCGTAATATCGTTAAAGCTGCGAGACCTCGCACTATTGACGATGCTGTAGAATTAGCTAACACCCTAACTGATGAGTTGGTACGCACAAGAGAAGAAAACCGGAAAAAGGAAGTGGCCCAAAAGATTACCTAGGGATTTCGTGTGGGTAATAGTAGCAACTTCAAGAAAAAGGGAAACAGACGATCTTCCACTATTCCATTCTGCAATACATGCAAAAGGAAGCATTTTGGAAGATGCAAAGGGTATTGCAATTTCTGCAAAATACCGGGGCACCAAGAAGAAGATTGCAGGAAAAAGAGAGCAACAGTCTGCTACAACTGCGGAGAAGCTGGACATGTTAGGCCAGATTGCCCAAAATTGGTCAAACCAGCCGATAACAAATCCAAACCTGCAGAAGGAACTACCAAGAAAAACGTAAGAGCCTTCCAGTTGACTACTCAGGAGGCAGAGCTAATTCCAGACGTAATAGCTGGTACGTTCCTAGTTCACGACGTCTATGCAAAAGTATTATTTGACTCTGGTGCAAACCAAAGTTTTATAAATACTTCATTCTGCCAAGGTCTTAATTTACCCTTAACCAACCTTAGGCAGATTTTTACAGTCGAAACGGCAGATGGGAATTCTATTAAAATAGATAAGGTTTTGCAAGAAGCAAATATAGAACTTTCAGGCCATAAATTTTCTGCAAACCTATTACCAATGAATTTGGCTGGATTCGATGTCGTATTAGGAATGGATTGGTTAGTAGCCAACCATGCTCGAATCCTATGTGATAAGAACTCCATAGAAATTCGTGCACCCACTAAAGAAGTAATCGTGGTTACAGGAGATAAGCCGTGAAAACCCATGAAGTTCATATCAGTAAGGAAAGTTGCTAGTTATGAACGAAAGCAAGAAGTAGTGTATATGATTTCAGTAATCATTAGCACTAAAGGTAAGGAACTTAGGGAAATTACTGTAGTATCGGAATACTCGGATGTATTTCCAGAAGAGTTACCAGGATTACCACCAGATAGGGAAGTAGAATTTAGAATTCATTTAATTCCTGGAACTACACCTGTAGCTAAAGCACCTTATCGTTTAGCACCCACTGAAATGTTAGAACGGAAAAAGCAATTAGATGAATTGCTCAGTAAAGGATTCATACAACCTTGTTCATCCCCTTGGGGAGCACCAGTGTTGTTCGTAAAGAAAAAGGATGGTTCGATGCGAATGTGTATCGATTATAGGGAACTGAATAAGGTTACAACTAAGAATCGATACCCATTACCTAGGATTGATGATCTTTTCGATCAACTTCAGGGAGCTAGATACTTTTCTAAGATTGACTTATGCTCCGGATATCATCAATTGAAGGTACAAGAAGAAGACATACCTAAAACTGCTTTCAGAACTAGGTATGGTCATCACGAGTTTACAGTCATGCCATTTGGGTTAACCAATGCTCCTGCAGCATTTATGGACATGATGAATAGGATCTGTAAACCGTACTTGGATAAATTCGTAATTGTCTTCATTGATGATATACTTATTTATTCCAAAAGTCAGAATGAGCACTGTCAGCACCTGCATGCACTCTTAACTTTGTTAAGAAAAGATAAGCTTTACGCCAAATTCTCGAAGTGTGAATTTTGGCTGCAAGAAGTGCAATTTTTAGGCCACATGGTGAATCATGAAGGTATTCACGTAGATCCTGCTAAAATAGAAGCGATTACCAAATGGAAGGTTCCGCAGTCAGCTATGGAAATCAGAAGTTTTATAGGGTTAGCCGGATATTATAGACGGTTTATTAATGATTTTTCCAAGATAGATGTACCATTAACTAAGCTAACCTGTAAAGCAGTTAAGTTTGAATGGGGACCTAAACAAGAAGAAGCTTTTAAGATTTTAAAGCAAAAGTTAACAAATTCCCCAATTCTAGCCTTACCAGAAGGAACAGAGGATTTTGAAGTATACTGTGATGCTTCAAAACTAGGATTTGGATGTGTACTTATGCAACGCAAGAAGGTAATCGCGTATGCATCAAGGCAATTGAAAAGGCACGAAGAAAACTATACAACTCATGACTTAGAATTAGGAGCCATAATTTTTGCCCTTAAGATTTGGAGACATTATCTGTATGGAAGTAAGTTTACTGTTTATACAGATCATAAAAGTTTAAGGTACATATTTGGGCAAAAAGAATTGAACATGAGGCAAAGGAGATGGATGGAAATCCTAAGCGACCACGACTGTGATATTCAGTATCACGAAGGAAAGACAAACGTAGTTGCAGATGCCTTAACTCGTAAGTATCATGAAAAACAACGACGAGTTCGTGCTCTTAGATTAAATTTACAATTAGACTTAATGGAACAATTGAAGAATGTTCAGGAAACAGCAATCAAGGATGATGCTGAAGGAATGAAAGGAAGAATAAAGGAATCGGAGCAAGGAGCTGATGGAATTTGGAGATTCCATAAGAAAAGGATTTGGGTACCTAAGCAGGGAGAATTAAGAAATAAGATCTTAGAAGAAGCCCATAAATCTAGGTATACCATGCACCCGGGAAACAATAAAATGTACCAAGATTTAAGGAATAATTTCTGGTGGATAGGAATGAAAAAGGACATAGCCAGATATGTTTCTAAATGTCTTACTTGTTCACAAGTTAAAGCAGAACACCAGAAACCTTCAGGTCTACTACAACAATTAGAAATGCCTGTATGGAAATGGGAACTCATAACAATGGATTTTGTTACTAAGTTACCCAAAACCAGAAAAGGTAATGACGCGATTTGGGTAATTGTGGATCGATTAACCAAATCAGCTCATTTTCTACCCATGAAAGAAACCTTTAGCATGGAAAGGTTAGCCAAGTTGTATGTAGATGAGGTAGTATCCTTACATGGAGTTCCACTCTCCATTGTATCGGATAGAGATAGTCGTTTTACTTCCCACTTCTGGACAAGTTTCCAAGAAGCAATGGGAACCCGACTAAATTTAAGCACTGCATATGATCCTCAGACAGATGGACAAAGTGAAAGGACGATCCAAACCCTGGAGGACATGCTTAGGGCATGTGTGATAGATTTTGGTTGAAACTGGGATGACCACCTACCCTTAATTGAATTATCCTATAACAATAGCTATCATTCAAGCATTGAAGCTGCCCCATTTGAAGCACTATATGGACGGAAATGCAGAACTCCAGTTTGCTGGGCAGAAATAGGAGAAAGTCAGTTATTAGGTCCTGAAATAGTACAAGAAACTACTGACAAGATTACTCAAATCAAGGAAAAATTAAAGACAGCTCGAGATCACCAGAAGAGCTATGCAGACAATAGGCGTAAGCCTTTGGAATTTCAAGTTAGAGACAAAGTTCTTTTGAAGGTCTCTCCTTGGAAAGGAGTAGTTCGGTTCGGTAAAAAGGGAAAGCTAAGTCCAAGGTACGTAGGACCATTCTCAATAATCCAACGTATAGGACCAGTTGCTTATCGCTTACAATTACCAGAAAAGCTAGCTGGGGTACATGATGTATTTCATGTATCCAATCTTAAGAAATGTCTATCTGACGAATCTTTGGTAGTACCTCTTCAAGATGTAGAGGTAAATGAAAAATTAAAATTTGTTGAGAAGCCACTGCAGATAGAAGACATAAAAGTCAAGTTTCTTAAGCACAAACGACTAGTGCTAGTCAAAGTCAAGTGGGATTCAAAGAGAGGATCTGAATACACTTGGGAGCTGGAATCGGAGATGAAGCAAAAGTATCCCTACTTGTTCCAATAACTCTCGAGGACGAGATTTTTATTAAGGTGGGGAGGATGTAACAACTCTCACCAAAACTATTATTTCTTGTTATATTTTGTCCAATAGGAAACCCTAATTAAGACCCTCAAGTGATTCTGCATAAAACCTAAAATTTTCAGAACAATCGGAATCAAGATCAGGGCTCCTAAAACTCAGGGGGGGTATTTTCCCGTTAGTATTATCTATACAGTTTTACGTGTAATTTGAATTTGCATGAACGGCCAACTCACCTGAGCTATGCAGACACGGGGCTACCCTATGCTAGGGTGGCACCCCTCGCGCCACGCAAGAGCCCCTCGCGCCACGCGAGGGGACTGTTTTTCAGGTATAAATAGAGGGGGTTGGCAATTGCAATTATGCGTTCGTTCGACGTTAAAATTCATTTCGTACGTTGATTTATCGACTGTTTACTATAAAAACTGTTGGTGCATGCGTCTGTCGACTTCGTCTTGTATCGAGTCTTGTATGTAGAATGATAGATCAGGGCACGTTATACGAGGAAAATAGGAGAGTTTACATATATTTGAGCTAATTTCGTTTGAAGGTGGCTTGTGATGATTCAAACGAAATTAACTTAAGTAATTTCGTTTGAAGTGCATCATGACACTTTCAAACGAAATCACTCCTCCTATAAATACCCCTTGTGCCATTTCATTTGTAACAATTCCGGTCAGAGCAACGAAGTGTCCACAGACTTGTATTTGATCTATAAGCAATATACAGACAGTTTAAAGTGTAAATCTAGCTGAATTGACCTCGATATTTTTGTTTCCGCCACTCGTATTGAGATAAACTCTTCTGATCGACTCGTTTGGGTCTGAAAACGATCCTACAAAAACACACACAATCACGAAACGCTGCCGCAATAACAGGGTAATAACTCAATCGCTGCTACGATTTAATGTCCGATCGATAGAAACCAATCCAATGGATGTTTAAGTGCTGCTCAAACTTGGGTTACACTTTGTTATTCGTCGTGAATTCGATGGATGTTTAAGTATCGCACTTTGTCATTCGTTGTGAAGGTTTCGATCTCGTGAGTTGTCGTAAAAAGTTGGATTAAAGTTACTAACCTAGTTTTCGTGTGCATTATTATTTGAACTAGGTTAACAAGGCTAATCAGTAGGCTAGACTCTGCCCGTATTAAATCTACAATGTGAGTTATTCTCTTTTATCAAAAGTATTTTACAATACTCCATTTTTAAAAAAGTTATAATTACAGGGATTAAGTCATGGTTATCTTGAATCACTGGCTAGTGGGGTATTGTGCACATTACTAATTTCTCACGGGTTAGGCGAATAAATCCTAACAGTGATAAACGTCACTACTTGGGGAAAGACCCAATAGTGATATGACCATCTTCACCAGGTGACACGGCGCCAGATAAAAATAAGATAAAAGCCATTGTAATCGCTCTTATGCTGTAATTTATAACTATGTGTCGTTTTGTGCAAAATGAATGATTCACCAGTATTTCCCGCTGACAAAATATTTTTAAAACATGTTTCAGGCGACCTGCTGTAAATCAAGGAAAACGTGCTACGGAGCACTAACAAGCTTGAAGAGGTGGCTCAGTTAAAATGAATAAACATGTCTTATAAAAATCAGGGAATTTCCTAGTAAAATTCCTCTATTGTAAATTACGGGGTTTATCCCGCATTATGAAATAAAATAATCGGGCATTTCAAGTTTTAAAAGATCCTGATAAAATCTTCCGCTGTCGCATCATTTAATAAATACCACGGGTTCCTGTCCCGCGGCCCTTGACCGGGTCAAACCGGGGATGGGGCCGTGACATGAACCCCAAAAATTTTCCTTCTTCCATTCCAAAGGAGCACTTTGTTGGGTTAAGTTTTAAATTAACGCTGCGCAAGGAGTCGAACGTACGCTGAATGTTTGCGAGCATGGTCTCTTCTTCTTGGCTCATGATGACAAGGTCATCCATGTAAACTTCCACTGTTTTACCAATGTCTTCCCCGAAGACGGTATCCATCAAGCGCTGGTAAGTAGCTCCGGCATTGTGCATACCGAAAGGCATTTTTGTATAGCAAAAGATGCCTTTGTCTGTGTGAAAAGCCATTTTGTATTCGTCTTCCTCTTTCATCTGTACCTGATGGTAGCCTTTGTAACAGTCTAGAAAGCACTTCCAACGGAAAGATGCTTAAGAGTCGACTTTTTTGTCTATTTCGGGAAGCGCATAGCAATCTTTCGGGCAAGCTTTATTGAGGTCTTTGAAGTCGACGCACATACGCCACCCGCCGTTGTGTTTTTGAACCATTACTGGGTTGGCGACCCAGGTCTGGTACTGTACTTCGCGCAAAATCCCGACGTTGAGTAACTCTGTTACTTGCTCGTGCATCGCTTCCGCATTTTCTGCGCTGAGACTGCTTCTCCCTTGCGCGACGGGTTCTGTTGAGGATCGGACGTTCAAACAATGCTACACTATATCTCGTGGAACCCCAGTTATGTCTGCTGGGCACCAGGAGAATATGTCTTTATTGTTCGAAAGTAATTCTTTCAATTGTATCCGTATTGTTGGTGAAACGGTGTGCCCTAATAAGATCGTTTGCTCTGGATACTCTTCGTTGAGAACCCATTTTTCTAGTTCATTTGATGTTGAAGGTTTGGCAACCTTTACTGGTGGCTCATCGTCCACGTACATGACTTCCTTGCTGGAATACAGAATTGCTACTCTGATTTCCGTTGGAAAGCCGCAAGCAGCGTGCGGAATGGAAGTAATCATGCTGAATTCTCTTTGCGATCTCCTTCCCAACATTACATCATGACGTGATGTTGCTGGCATAACCATGAAATTTACTATGACTGTGCGCGAATGTTCGCCATCTGAGAGAGTCACAGGAAAAGCAATTTGTCCCAATGGAAAAACAGCTTAATTGCAGAAACCAGTGAGAGGGAAATCAATTGGCTCTAGACGTGCATTATCTTCTGGATCAAGTTGTTTGTAACATTGTTTGTAGATTATATCCAGCGAACTTCCTGGATCTATGAACATGTAGTCAGTTCTGTAGTGGCCGAAGATTCCGGTGATAATCACTGGACGTTCTTCCTGAGGACCTCGGGGACGACAGGAAATACAACTTCTTGCTCTCTCCAATGCTGATTATGGCTTCGTTTGTTCGGCCTTCATGAGGGACCCCCTTGCACCATGTTTATCTACTTTGGCTCAGCTCCCTGGTGGTCGGTATCTTCTCATTTTTGTATCATTTCCCTACGACTACAAGATTGGATGTCCCACTGACAGGCTGACTGTGGGTCCAATACTGCAGTGCCAAATTTCCCCTTAATCACTTCTTGAGTATCAGATCTGTTGTTTAAAAACTCGGATCTGGTGTTTTGTGCCAAAATTTGGTTCATGGTGATTTGGAACCTGTTGAACCAGTACTCTGGGGTTTTCTCCAGGAATAGATCTGAACGGTTATGAACTTCCGTTTGTATCAGGGAATTACTCCCTTCAAAATGACTTTTGTTGTTTCCTTCGTTGCCCATGATTCCGTCGATCTGGACATCTTGGGTTGCAGGACCCTGGATTTCAGATCGAGGACCTGATGGGTGCAATGATGGATTCTCTGCCATATGAAACAGAGGATGAAGAAAAAAATAAATCAAAACGAGAAAAAACGGATGAAACTGAGAAATCGGTGGGCGCTAATGAAGAAACACTGGTTAAATGACCGGAATCAGATAAACCAGGGGGTTAGGTTCTGCATAAAAGGGTTGCTTTCTCTTCGTTCGGTTCAGGGGTGACAGATCTTCTTCTCTTCTCGACAACTGCAAAACAGACACCGTCAGACTCGCCACGGGGAAAATGGGGGTTCTCTCCGTGACCACCCTCCGGCGTGAGAATAAGTATCGGTATATGAAGAAGAAGAAGTATAAGTTGTCACACCCTAACCGATGGCGGAAACATCGGGGCGTGGCACTGAGCGAAACAGATTGTCCAGAAGTTTCCATAACAACTATGGTTACCAATTATTTAAAACATCATGTCCCATACCATGACATAAAAAGTAATATAATTATTACAGACAAGATCTAGTCCGACAACTCAGATTTCAACTACAGACAATTCATTTATTTGTTTCTAGACCTTTCCTAGCCTCGATTTCACAGCAAGCCAAGTATCTAAACATCTTAAGCACCTGCCACATACGTTAAAGTAAAAGTCAATACACATAGTGCAAAGGTGAGCATACAAGTTTAATAGATATAATAGAGTTCGAAATCTATTACGCATAACCAGCACGTACACAATGTGAAATGAAGCACGTTAGTTATCGACATGATCCTATCTATACCAATGACTGCGGGTTGACTGCCCAAGGCAGTTCGTAATACACACTCAGCACTGTGAGCCATGTAACAAATTGTCCTTAACAACCCCTGAGTGAACAGGTGCTGAGTCCAAACTATAGTACTATCGTTGCTAAGGCAGGTAGACATCATTCCATGTGTAAACATAACAAACAAGCATTCATTAAGTCACGTATAACATGCGGTAACGGTTAGCGCTAAAGTATTGCATAGTGTATTCGATTTGATTTAGAATAAGTAACGTTTGTAACACCCAAAAGTGCGTAAAGTAAAAAGGGATCGAGTATACTCACAGCGATTAATGGATTGAAGGGAGCGCTAGAGAGTATTGTCAGCCTGATCAGAACGATAGCGTAGACGATAAGCGGCACGTAAAATGAAGCAAAGTGTCAGTGGATCGGACGGCAATCCGATCGGGTGGCAATCCGATCGGGTGGCCTGTCGATCGGATGACAATTCGTTCGGGTGGTCGCCCGATCGGGTGGCCACTCGATTGGATTGTCATCTCGTTTGGGATGGATGTGTTTGTGTATGATGGCTTGTCTTTTGAAGTTTTCGTTGTAGAATTTTGAAAACAGAGAAGTATCTCTACCTTTTAGGTCGGTCGATCGAACGGCCGTTCGATCGGACAGCAATCCGATTGGCGAGGCTCCTTAGTTTGAGAACAAGTTCACCGCAGGACAGTCACCCGATCGGATGGCTATCCGATCGGGTGGCAATCCATTCGGACTGAACATTTTGAAAAATTGTTTAAGTGTTTGAAGTCAAACATCACATGGTCGGGTGGTAATCCGATCGAGTGGCAATTCGATCGGACGACAATCCATTCAATGTTCAAAACCTCAAATGTTGGAATAAAAGTTAGGCATGGGACCCAAGGTGCAATCCGATCGGACGGCGATCTGTCCCAGATGACCTGGTCGTCTTCTTCCTTGGTTGTTTTGATAGTTTTGCGTGTTTTCGAGACTGTTATGTTAACACGTTAATCAACAGAAACTTCGTCAAGAGTTAGTGACCCGATCAGACAGGAATCACCCTAGTCCGACCAGCTAACTGTTCGAGACGGTGTTTCATGTTTAACCCGAAATCAGTAACCTCGTGGATAGAATCCAGATCTTGAACCAACACATCCACAAGAGAGAGTATAAGATTAGAACAAGCTCCGATTCCACCGGTTTTGAGTGCATTGAGTGTAAAAGAGTTGAAAGAAAGTTGGAAACCCATCTTTCAATCCTTTTCACAATGAATATTTTCAGATCTATGAAAGATCTTTGCTTATTTGTGTGGAAATCGTCCAGATCTAAGTTGTTCTTGGTGGATTGAAGCCAAAACACGAAGTTCATAAGAACACCATGATGACATCATCCTAGAACACCTCAAATCTAGTGATTTCACAGTTAAAAGTTAAGATTCAAAAGATAGAAAGGTGTAGGAGTGCGTGTAGATCAAGAAAGTACAAGATTTAGGTGGAAAACTTACAAGAATCACGAGAAATCTGAAGAAATATCGGCTGTAGCGAGTGGAGAGGGAGAGAGCTGTCAACATCAAGTGATGTTGACATATTGGGGTATTTATAGGGTTTCCATAAATGGAAAGGTGGAAAGTGGCTGGTCGATCGAGTGGCAACCCGTTCGGGTGGCAGCTCGATCGAGTGGCACCTCGATCGGGTGGCAGCTCGATCGAGTGGCACTTCGATCGGGTGGCAACTCGGTCGGCTAGCCACTCGATTCGAGTGCTCGGCGCGATGAGTTTTGCGATTTCGATTCACGTGTCGAGCGTTGCGATACAATAGAGTCTCCTATTCAAATTACTTTTAATCCCAACTACTATATCAACATACAATCATCCTACTTTAACGTACGTTTAGCATTTGCGATTCAATTGCGACTAAGTTTTGATCACCATAACAACATAAATAAACATGCACAAGTAACACATAAGGCGCACCCACACGTAAGAACAATAAGCAGAACGCGTAATTCAAGTTTCGAGCGCGATAGCGATGAGCGATTAAACATGCGATAAATGTCGATAAATAGCGATTAAACCTCGATTATTAACAAATACTCCACATAATACAACTAACATAAAAGCATAAAAAGTATATCTACAAGTCAAAGAAGCCAAAACAGGAAATTGAGCA
Organism: Helianthus tuberosus; assembly: GCA_030545235.1. NCBI lineage: Eukaryota > Viridiplantae > Streptophyta > Magnoliopsida > Asterales > Asteraceae > Helianthus > Helianthus tuberosus. The sequence goes on along the minus strand of CM060417.1, from coordinate 77,426,613 downwards.
AGGAGTGACAGATCGCAATTAGCAGTCTTGTCTCCCTTTGACTTCAATCTTGACTTTGACTTTGAATTTCGAAACACGGGGTGTTACAGCTTCCCCTAGTTGAGGGAATTCCGTCCCGAAATTAGGCCGAAGCCGTAACAAACAACTGCGGATACTTCGCCATCATGTCGCTTTCGAGTTCCCAAGTGAACTATGCGCCTTGTTTGCCTTCCCATCGATCCTTCACAATGGGAATGCACGAGCGTCTGAGCTGCTTGGTTTGGCAGTCCATGACCTCGACAGGCTTCTCCACGAAATGTAGTGTTTCGTTTACTTGAAGATCTTCTAGAGGTACAATTAAATCATGCTCAGCTAGGCACTTTGTGAGGTTCGACACATGGAAAGTCGGGTGGACGTTGCTAAGTTCCTCCGGTAGTTCGAGTCTGTAGGCGACTTTTCTGATCCTTTCCAAAATCTTAAAAGGTCCAACATATCGAGGCGCTAGCTTCCCTTTCTTACCGAATCTGACCACACCCTTCCAAGGTGATACCTTTAGGAGTATGTAGTCGCCAACGTCAAATTCAAGGGGCTTTCGTCGTCTATCGGCGTAACTTTTCTAACGACTCCGAGCTTTCAGCAGATTGTCTCGAATTTGGAGGACCTTGTCAGTCGTTTCTTGCAATAGCTCAGGACCGGTTAATTGCGAGTGCCCGATCTCGTGCCATACAATTGGCGATCGGTATTTTCTTCCGTATAAAGCCTCAAACGGTGCCATTTGAATGCTGGAATGAAAACTGTTATTGTACGAGAATTCGACTAACGGCAGGTAAGTGTCCTAATTACCACCGAAATCTATTACACATGAACGGAGCATGTCTTCAAGGGTACGAATCGTTCTCTCAGTCTGACCGTCGGTTTGAGGATGAAATGCGGTACTTAGATTAAGCATAGTACCGAGATCCGTTTGAAATGTTTCCCATATACGCGAGGTAAACCGAGCATCACGGTCAGAGATGATGTCACGAGGCGTCCCATGTCGACAAATGAGCTCATCGGTGTTCCTCAGCGATCTCTGCTTGACCGCGTCCAGTGTGAGGGACAGGGATATATCAGCAGTAGACCTGAATGTAGCTGGCCGAGAGGCTTTTACACTTGCCTTTATTTCTGGGGCTAAACCCCTAATGAAACGAGCTATTCTTTTGGGTTCCGGGGTCACAAGATAAGGAACCAGCCTTGACATTGTATTAAAGCTCGTAAGGTAAGCTTGGCAATCCAGATTTTTCATTACCAATGATAGAAAATCTGACTCAATCTTTTCAACCTCATGCTGAGGACAGTAGTTCTCCTTGATGAGGGTAACAAATTGTTCCCATGTCATATTGTACAGTGGAATCTTCCCAGTAGCTTGAATCAACGATCTCCACCAGGCTAAGGCCTCACCTTTGAACGATTGAGATACAAACTTTACTACATCCTTATCAGCGCACCCACTGATATCAACCACGGTATCCATTTCATCCAACCAAGTCATGCAGTCAACCGCTCCTTTCTCCCCAGTAAAGTCTCTGGGTTTACATGAGACGAAGTATTTATATGTACAGGACTTACCACACGGTTCCTATTTAAGCTTGATCTTCTTTGACGGGACACTTTACTGGTTTGTGGAGTGATGATCGTCATCATCTTCTTTGGCTTATCTAGCTTAGAGGGTGGCTTACTATGAGCCTCAGAATGTGTTTTTGGTTTAGAATGGGGTGCTGATTGGGTCCTGCTTCGAGTACTACTCGATTCACTATACTGCCTATCTATGGCTTTAGTGACAGCATTGTCAATTAATGCTTGGAGTTCTGCACCAGTTATATTGATTCTGGTGGCGTCATAATTCTCCTTTGGCCGACTGTTGACCTCTTCAGACTCGGCCATGTGGTTGGATTGCTACATAAAATGATGACAATGATTCATTTAGGGAATTAATAGGTTTGTCATCTTGATAATTTATTAACCATGGTAATTAAGGAACCATATTGGTTAATTTGTTAAGAAATTTCATTTGGGACTTTTCATTAGTAACTCTTAGCTCTAGAATAAAATATAATGATGGCACAATAGGCCTCGTCACATGGACATTTCTAAATTTTAGGTCAAGATCTTATAGGATCCAGTTATTAAGGTTTGAAACAAGGTTCATTACCTTTCTTGACAGGGAGTTTATAAGCTACGACTGTCTTTTGTCTTATATGACAATAATTATAGCCCGTAGGCATTGCATCGCAATCGGATGTTTAATTAATAATAAATAATTGGGATAATTTAACATAAGGGTGACATGTGTGATTTTGCGGATCACATTAGCCAAGAATGTTAACATGTTTGCTGATGTTAACAGAGATTTGAATCTTTTTAAACAGGTTTTACCATATTGGCCAGGTCTTATAATGACATACAAGCTAGGTTTTACCTTTTAAGATTCTCTTTAACATTTAACGCAGAACAATTTTTTTTTAATTGAGATGTTGATAAGGATCTGAATCTAATTGGGGAACTACCGTCTTGGCCCTATCTTAAGATGACACAAAGGCTAGGTCTTGTCCCTTTCGATTTTATCATTTTAATATAATGATAGATCTTGTATAAATATTGTCATTATTTATTTTATATTTTTGTTCATGCATATAACTAAAAATAGAATTCAAATCTAACCATTTCACCACATGAATTAAAATACTAGTATGCCCTGAACGGGACTTTCAAAGGAAATAACATGCCCACGCAGGGGCTTTAACCAAACAAACATACCCACGCAGGGGTCAAAATAAAAGACTTGCCCACGCAGGGGCATAACAACAAATCATACCCACGCAGGGGTTGAAACAGAAAAACAGGCCCACGCAGGGGCTCAACAGAAACAAGGAAATACAACCAACAATTGAAGGATTCAATGGTCCTTCTTGCTCTTCCCTTTTATTAAACCTGCCAATCCCTTGAAGAAACCTTGTCGTTCCCTGCCATCCCTGTGAATTTGATGTTCAACCTGGTCCAGTCTTTGGAGAATTTCCTCCCGCTCAGGCGGGGAAAACCGTGGTACCTGCGGCTGCGGCTGATATGGAGGTCAAAGAGACAGCTGCTGTTGGTACCCATAAGCTGGGTATCCAACTCCCCAAGGAGTTTCGTAAGGCCCTTCGAGGTTAAGAGCATTGTAGTTCCACGCCGCCAGGTATCGGTCGATCTCCGCATAGTTGAAACTGGAGTGAGCCGGCTGCTCGAAAGGATTATACGTTGCTGGGCCAGTGTAGGTAGGGATTGGGTTGCCAAAGCCCAATGGTGCTGGTACAACATGTGCAGAGTTCACTTCCGGGTTGGGGTTTGAAGGTCCCCCATCTGCTGGTTTTCTTGGTGTGGCAGATAGTGGCTGCCACTCGATGGTTGAGGGATGCTGATATGCACTCCTCTTCCTTGCACGGACATCTGTGCGTTTGTTCTCCTTCGCCTCGGCGGCTCAGGAGGTTTCTGCTGAGGTGGTGGTGGTGGCGGGGTAACTGCCACAAAGCGTGAATCCCCGGAAGGATCCTGTTGCTGCTGTTGCTGCTGCTGGTAGGGCGATGAGTGGTAAGAGGGTGTGAAATACCACTCACACTGGTTGAACCTTGCTTGGTAGCTATCTGGACCACGGTAAGGTGATCCATGGAAAGACGATCCATCAGAGATTTCAATAGGATGTGTGGGGGTACCGGTCGGTGGTTCAGTAGGATCGGTATCCTCGTCCATGTCCATGTCGTGATCTCTAGAAAAATGATCTTCAGGTCCCAATGGGTTAACACCCACTGGTTCCTCGAGGTAGTTTGCCGGGTTGAACCGGCTTCGGAAGATTTGAGACGGGTTGTCAAAGGAATGGCGTGAGTTGGACCGCTGAAGAGGGATAAACCGGCTTCGGAAGATTCGGGCTAATCTTTCTACCTTGTAGTCTTCTCGTATTGGCAGAAAATGAGCAGATTTGGTCAAACGGTCGATGACTACCCATATGCTGTCGTGACTTGATGGCGTATGCGGAAGTTTTGTTATGAAGTCCATAGCTATACTCTCCCACTTACACGTAGGGATCGGGGGTTGTTCGAGTAAGCCAGAGGGTCTTTGATGTTCAGCCTTGACTTTCGAGCAAGTCAGGCACTTCCCAACATAGAGAGCGATATCCCTTTTCATGCCCGGCCACCAGTACTTGTAGCGAAGGTCCTGGTACATTTTATCGGCACCGGGATGAATAGAATACCGAGATTTGTGGGCTTCGTCCATCAAAATCTGTCGTAAATCGGTCCGCTTAGGGATCCAAATTCGGTCCAGATAGTGGAATATCCCATTCGACTTATTCACAAGCCGGGCTCCATCGTGATAGATCCTTTCCATATTCAAAGTGCGTTCGGTAAAACAAGCATGTTGGGCTTTGCGAATAAGGGTTTCGAGATGGTGTTGGGCTAGAACATTCCGAGCGCTATGCAAATAGCTTCGTCGGCTTAGAGCATCGGCAACGACATTTGCTTTGCCTGGGTGATAACGAATCTCACAGTCGTAATCGTTGAGAAGTTTTACCCATTGGCGTTGACGCATATTAAGTTTCTTCTCGTGGATCTTGAGCTGACGAGATGCGTAGGCGATAACCTTGTCTCGTTGCATGAGAACACAACCAAGACCAAGGTTCAAGGCATCGTAATAGACAACAAAGTCGTCGTTTACATCGGGTAAAGTGAGGACGGGAGCATTGCAAAGCATGTGCTTGAGGGTTTGGAAAGCAGACTCTTGTTCGGTTCCCCAAACAACAGTCTTGTCTTTATGCGTGAGAGCGATAAGCGGCACAACGATTTTAGAGAACCCTTCGATAAATCGACGATAATAGCCTGCTAGTCCAAGAAAAGAACAGACTTCAGACGGGTTCTTCGGCGTAACCCAACTCTTAACTGCTTTAATCTTCGCGGGATCGATGTGAATACCTTGACTATTGACAATGTGACCGAGGAATTGAACCTCCTCCAGCCAAAATTCGCACTTGGAGAACTTGGCATAGAGTCGATTCCCTTGGAGTTGCTCGAGAACCAAACGTAGATGTTGCGCATGTTCGGCTTTCGATTTCGAATAGATCAGGATATCATCGATGAGCACGATGACGAAGCGGTCAAGAAATGGTTTACACACCCGATTCATCAGATCCATGAAAACCGCGGGTGTGTTGATTGGACCAAAATGCATAACAACGAACTCATAATGGCCGTATCGAGTGCGAAAAGCGGTTTTGGGCATATCCTCCTCTTGGATGAGTAGTTGGTGATAGCCTGAGCGTAGATCGATCTTCAAGAAACACGCAACACCTTGTAGCTGGTCAAACAAATCATCGATGTGAGGCAGGGGATAGCGATTCTTGATTGTCAACTTATTCAATTCCAGATAGTCAATGCACATCCTAAACGACCCATCATTCTTTTTGACGAAAAGGACTGGTGCGCCCCATGGAGAGGTGCTCGGGCGAATGAAGCCTTTATCAAGCAATTCCTGGAGCTGACTCGAGAGTTCACGCATTTCGGACGGAGCGAGTCGATAAGGAGCTCTAGCTATAGGGTTTGCTCCAGGAATGAGGTTGATACGAAAGTCGATATCACGACTTGGCTGTAATCCGGGAAGATCCTCAGGTAAAACGTTAGGAAATTCTTGAACCACTGGAACATCTTTTACTCCTGGTCTACCTTTCTTTTCCTTCTCCGCTACTACAATATTAGCCAAGAAAGTTCTGTATTCCTTGCGGAGATACTTGCTAGCTTGGACACATGACTGAGTTTAAGACCTTTCGAGGAAGTTTCACAATAAACACATAATACATCACCATTCGCGAGCGAGAATCGAATCATCTTATCGAGGCACATAACTTCAGCATGGTTTTCATGAAGAAAGTCCATGCCTACTATAATGTCAACACTTCCGAGTTGCATCGGAATAAGGTCAATCGGAAAGATGTGATTTTTGAGTTCAAGAGTACAATCACGAAGAACAGAATTTACGGCGACAGTTCTTCCGGTGGCAACTTCGACATCGAACATCGAGGGGAGATGGGAGCGCTTACGATTCAGGAGCTTCTCTAATTCAAATGACACAAAACAGTTATCGGCTCCAGTATCAAATAAACACGAAGCATAAATACCATTCACGAGAAACGTACCATTAACCACATTGTTGTCAGCCTGGGCTTGGCTCGTATTGATGTTGAAAGTTCTGGCGTGGGCAGCTTGTTGCTGTTGCTGTTGAGGCTGCTGCGGCTGCTGTTGCTGAGGCTGCTGCTACTGGGGCTCTTGTTTCACAACCCTTTTCGGGCACATGTTCGTGAAGTGGTTGGGATCACCACACGCGAAGCAGACTCTGGCGTTGATCGCAGATGCCTGTGCCGCTTGTTGGCCTTGAGGAGCTAGAAGTAGAGCTTGATGAGCAGTAGCTTGGGCTGGTGCTTGTCGGGGACCAGTACAGCAGTTGGCGGTAAAGTGGCCGTACATGTTGCAATGTACACAAAATCTGCACGCAATACCCACTGGATGATGATAAGTACATGTTGGGCAAGCAGGGTGGGGACCAGTGTAAGCACGCTTTGCAGGCGGTGCATAGGTAACTGGTGCTGGAGCTGATTGGTGTTGAGGTTGCTGCTGAGCCGGTACGACTTGAAGCGGAGCAACAGTAGTAGTGACAGCACAGTTCTTGTTGTTGGAGTTTTTTTTGTTGTTCTTCCTCTTGCGACGAGAGGACTTCGATGATTGAGATGCGGTGGCGGTGTAGGCAGTTGGCGCGACGGTAGCTTGATGCAGGTTCTTGGTAGCTTTATCCCAAAATCCAGCTTTGACTCGCTTGTCGTTGATCTCAGCGGCAAGCAGGTAAGTCTCTTCGATTGTTGCTGGCTTTGAAGCATGTACAAAATCTGCAACACAATCCGGCAGAGAGTAGATGTACTTCTTGATTGTCATGTCAGCAGTCTTCACTTGATCAGGACAGATAATACTGAGCTGCTTGAAGCGAGCAGTTAAAGCAGCGTTATCACCATCCTTCTGCTTCAGAAGCCAGAATTCGTCCTCCAACTTTTTGCGCTCATGGGGAGGGCAGAACTCTTCGAGCATAACGTTCTTCAACTCATCCCATGACTGACCATAAGCTGCATCGTTTCCGCGTTTGTTCCTCTCGGCCATCCACCAGTCTAAGGCGCAGGACTGGAAGACGCCGGTAGCATTCAGAGTGTGGAGATTGTCAGGACATCCACTCTGACACAGGGTGACTTCGATTGAGTCGAACCATTGAAACAAATCCGTAGGGCCATCTTCGCTAGTGAACTCTTTTGGTCCACAAGCTTTAAACTGTTTGAAGCTAAAAGTAGCTTTGGGAGTAGCTTTAGGAGCTTCGGTCCTGGACACTTCAGACGATTTGCTCACATTCTCGTATAGTTCACTCACGATCTAAGGAACCACCTTTGCTACTTGCTTAGTGACGAGAGCAGCAAGGCGTTTGTCTCTCTGTTCTTGACGAGTAACTCATGGGTGACGGGGTCCAGATGAGGGTCCAGATGACGACATTGTCTGCAACAGACATCGTCATAGGGCTCAAACACAACATAATCGAATCTCACCTCACACGTCTAGCACTACTAACGCTCAGGAATACGATCGCGTAAACACATAGGCACATAATCACAGATTCACATAAGCACAGAAGCACATAAGCACGTAAGGCACAGAATCACAGAAGCACATAAGCACAAGAGGCAGTCAGAATATAGAAACCTATCATTCAAGTCCGCGAGTGTTCGAGAATAGCGATCGCGAATAGCATAGCGAGTAGTATATCATAAGCGAATATTATAGCAAGCAACATGGTGTAAAGTCGTTCCTCATGTAGTAGCGATTTGTCAGCGTTTTGTGGTAGATGTGCAGTATGTGTCGATCAAAGCGAAAAGCGAAAAGTGAATAAATCACCAAAAATCGTAACACATAAACAGATAAAATCACATAAAGTACATAAAAGCGACAAATATCAGAGTCGGCAGTAGAGCTCAGAATCGAATCACATAAAAATCGAGAATAGATCGTCTGCGGCTATTTAGATGTTGACTAACCAAAGTGGTTCGACTATTCACAAGGACTTTTGGTACACACTTTGGCCTTCGGGACAGTGCTCTCGCCTCGAATCTGGGCGAATGGCACGCATCCTTCCAGTTTCAGCGTGACTTCAAGTCGTTGGAGTCCGTCGAGACTTTGGTGAGAGTTTTGTAAATCAAAATAGAGATCGGAACATGTCGTCGAGGTTCGGGTTTCACCCCTGACTTAACGACTTCGTTCCTGTTTTTGATAAAGTTAAGGGGAAATTATGCGTCAAAGTATGGATTTCACTCCTAATTCAGCGCAAATTCTCCTGTTTGTAGACAAAATGCGGGTCGAACAAGCAACTTAGTCGAGAGTTTGCGGTTTTCACACCTAATCTCGACCTAATCGCTCGTTCATTGTTGAAAACTAGAGTGCAGTGATGGTGTAGCATAGGCGAGAATAGCGAGATATAGCAAGTAAGCTCGTACATAACCCATACAGGGTGTGCACAAGTCGGTCTGTTGGTACCTAACTATAGACTAGGTCGTTTCTAAGACATCGACCCGGACTAGATCGAGTCTTGCCTAATTCGCTATAGTTATGGCTCTGATACAAATCTGTCACACCCCAACCGATGGCGGAAACATCGGGGCGTGGCACTGAGCGAAACAGATTGTCCAGAAGTTTCCATAACAACTATGGTTACCAATTATTTAAAACATCATGTCCCATACCATGACATAAAAAGTAATATAATTATTACAGACAAGATCTAGTCAATTTTTTCTGTTCTGACAACCCAGATTTCAACTACAGACAATTCATTTATTTGTTTCTAGACCTTTCCTAGCCTCGATTTCACAGCAAGCCAAGCATCTAAACATCTTAAGCACCTGCCACATACGTTAAAGTAAAAGTCAATACATATAGTGTAAAGGTGAGCATACAAGTTTAATAGATATAATAGATTTCGAAATCGATTACGCATAACCAGCATGTACACAGTGTGAAATGAAGCACGTTAGTTATCGACATGAACCTATCGATACCATTGACTGTGGGTTGACTGCCCAAGGCAGTTCGTAATACACACTCACCACTGTGAGCCATGTAACAAATTGTCCTTAACAACCCCTGAGTGAACAGGTGCTGAGTCCAAACTATAGCACTATCGTTGCTAAGTGTCACACCCCGATATTTCCACGTATTACCGGTGGGCCCGGTGGGGAGTATCGTGATGTAGTTGATATCATCATAGTCAAACAACACAATATAAAAATGCACAGCGAAAGCAAAGATAGAATCATTTCAACTTTAATAAATTGTAATATTAAGTATCACGATATAGTTGAAATAGATCCACAGGCGGATCAAAAATAAAAAGGAGACATTGTTCAACAGTTTTATGACATCCAAGCTTGCGAGACTTATTGTGGATGCTAGGAGAAAGCCAGCCTAGTTCGAGTAGTACCTGCACTTAACCTTTTTGGGGAAAATACGTCAGTTTACACTGGTAAATACAATTTAACTGACTCATTTTGAAAAGTTTAATAAAATTTATTTGAATGCACGTGGCACAAAACTTTTTATAACTTGGGATAATTATTTAAATATAATCTTGTAAAAGAATTACATGTTTCTTATGCGTTCAGTAGCCCGGTTTGTACCGGGTTAAAGATCAATAGACACACCACATTATTTATTTAGGCACTGACAGGTGTACGCCTACACCCAGTGCTTAGGTCGTGGCCATTTCGTAAAATGATGCCAAGGATATCCGGGACATGGTCATTAAGCCCCTAAAGGCTTTAAGCAAACAAAACATTTCCAAACGGAGCATATCAATGGTCTAACCTCTATTCGATTAAAGATTCAATGCCCGACCAAGCGGTATTTTATATACCATACCCCAAGCCCGTATAGGGAATATAAGTTAAAAGTATTTACCTTTGCAAGTATTAATCACAAATAGCAAGTGCGTGTAGCTTTTACTGGGTCTGCTATTCTGGAACAAAGGTTTATAACAACCTATTAGATTTCTAACGGGTCTTTAATTAAGCTTAAGCTTAGACCAGTTAGTTTTTAAAGGAAGATACGGTTCAAACGCGTGTATAAGCGAAGATCGGAATGGAATGTGATTTAGACCCGACAAGTTTGAAGACTTGTATAATATGGGTAAACTAAACACATTCTGGATTTTGAGACAAAAATGATAAGGTTTGACTCGTTTCGGCTAATATATGCAAACTAGTTACATAAGCCGATCCGAACACGAAAAGTGTGTAACGAGTAACCAAATGAGTCCTATGCAAGTTTCCTAAGTTAATATGCCTTAAATATGTTGAGACATTAGTAAGATATCTCCTATTATGCCCGAATTGGATTTAAACTCAAACTATGCCTCGTAAGGGCATTTTGGTCATTTAAAGGTTATAAAAGAGTTTAATTAGTAATCTGAGTTACAGGTCTGATTTATTTAGTAAATATACTTAATTTAATAAGTTATAACAGTAGGGTACTAGATATATGTGAAATTTATCATTTAAAACCAAACTATGCACCTTAGGGGTATTTTGGTAATTTCACATAGGCTAAAAAGGTCGAAACTGGAAATTATGAGTTTAAAACTTTAGCTTACTGTCAAAGTATAGAAATATACTTAAAATATCAGTAGGTATCAAAACTTATATGTTTAAAATAGTTTTAATACATACTATGCGTTAAAAACTCTTAAAAAGGCGATTTGGAGCCATTTCCGGGTTCTATATAGAAAGCTGATATTTTTATTATTCTAGAAGGTTCAAAATAATTTATTTATCATATAAAGTCAGTAGCAAAAGGTTTGGGGCCAAAAATATTTGTAAAACTCATTTTAAAGCTCAAAAGGGCAAAACCGGCATTAACCGAATTAAAGCTACAACCCTATGTTATGCTCAGCCTAAAATTAATTAAAAATCTTCAAAAATCCCAAAATATTATATTACATCAGTGGGTAAAAATTTTGGTATTAAAAATCGGGTTTAGATAGGCTATATGCTAATTATGCCATTTAATTCATAAAAAGCCTTTTAATTACGCTAATGAGCATAACTCTTAATCTAGACCTCAAACTGATATCAAATTTTGGGTACAAGTTTATGAATCAGTAACCAAGGTGTTTACTCTTTTATATTTTCAAAAATCATATTTTATGGCATAATAGTCAACATATAAGCAATTAACGGGAACATGCATACGAATCGGATAACTATTGAACCAAGGTGTATAATCATAGAGGGTTATACTAACATGAAACCTGGTCCTAATAGGGCTCTAAGGCATTTATAAAACATGCTACAATGGGTCAGAATCGAAAGTCAATGCAAAAGTCAATTTATGCGCCTTTCAGTTCCGAACCGAGTCTAAACTGAAAATTGTCGGGTTGAACACGTTTAGACATGTTCTTACATTAATTACCAAGTTATATTAATGATAAAACAGGTTACATGGATCCTACATTGCTAATTATGTATTAATTTGAGAATAAGTATTCTGTTGACTTTTTAAAGTTAGCTTTGACACGACAATTAACCTAGTTAGAGTGGGAATCAGAGAGTACCCTTTTAAGGGTTTATTACCCACATAAATACCTACTTATAGGTACTTTTAATTCGAGATTTGACTGAACAAATTTTAATTAATCTCGAAGTCAAACCTTAATTACGACGGTTTGACTTTTAGCTATTTAACTAAGCTAAACTGAATTAGGAAGGGTTAAGGACACTTACAAAGGTCCTAAGCACGACTAGGAAGTCTAAGAAAACTTGTTGCTGATCAGAGGAGCTCCAGAAGTTAGCTTATGAGAGTTTGCAAATGAATGGCACAAGAGTTGCAACTAAGGGGCTCTATATATATGAGTTTTAAATCAACAAGATCATGCCAAGCAACTCTACTGATGTTATAAGATCAAGACAAGTGCCCTCTATGCCTGAAATACCATTGGGGAGCCCCTGGTATAAGAAAACAAGCCTTTAAAGTCGGTTACAGACCTGAACTGGCAGCTGCCAGGTGAATTCTGTCACTGGCACTCTCACGCGGGCCGCGTAAGCCCATAAGGCAATCTTACGCGGGCCGCCTGGCCCTCCAGAACCAGCCAAACAAGTTTCCTTTAATTACAATTCAGCCCCTGGTCCTTCCTAACGTGGTTTAAAGTGTTTTTCTTGCACTTTTGGCCCTCTAACCTTACTTATAAGGGCTCCATGACATGTTTAAACATTGGCAAGTCCTTGATTAACTTTGTGATCACCCAAAAAGCCATAAATTCCAACGTTGACGCTTTTAACCCCTCGTATACGAATATTGTCATAACTTTCTCATACGATAACGAAACTTTGTGAAATTTTTATCACACATTCTAGTGAGCATAATTAATTGTTACAAAGCTTCGGGTTTGCTAAAAGGTCACTCAGAGGTATACGTTAAACATGTTGACACATTTAACCCCTGTAGTTTGTAATCTCTCACTTTCTTTCATATTTAGCTTCGTATGATCCATGATTTATTCGTTTGAAGGTATAAACATTATGTAAGGCTATTTTAGAGTATATTTATCCATTGTTGACACTTTGAATCCTTTTATACACATAGATTCCTTGTTTGTCAACTTTATTCCCTCTAACTTAATTCTTTACACGTTTAAAGTCCGTGACACGTGTCAATATAATATTGGACATGAATTTTCGAGGTGTTACACTAAGGCAGGTAGACAGCATTCCATGTGTAAACATAACAAACAAGCATTCATTAAATCACGTATAACATGCGGTAACGGTTAGCGTTAAAGTATTGCGTAGTTTGTTCGATGTGATTTAGAATAAGTAACGTATGTAACACCCAAAAGTGCGTAAAGCAAAAAGGGATTGAGTATACTCACAGCGATTAATGGATTGAAGGGAGCGCTAGAGAGTAAGGTTAGCCTGATCAGAATGATAGCGTAAACGAAAAGCGGCGCGTAAAATGAAGCAAAGTGTCAGTGGATTGGACAGCAATCCGATCGGGTGGCCTGTCGATCGGATGACAATCCGTTTGGGTGGTCGCCCGATCTGGTGGCCAGTCGATTGGATTGTCATCTCGTTTGGGATGGATGTGTTTGTGTATGATGGCTTGTCTTTTGAAGTTTTCGTTGTAGCATTTTGAAAACAGAGAAGTATCTCTACCTTTCAGGTCGGTCGATCAAACGGCCGTTCGATCGGACAGCAATTCGATTGGCGAGGCTCCTTAGTTTGAGAACAAGTTCACCGCAGGACAGTCACTCGATCGGATGGCTATCCGATCGGGTGGCAATCCGTTCGGACTGAACATGTTGAAAAATTGTTTAAGTGTTTGAAGTCAAACATCACATGGTCGGGTGGTAATCCGATCGAGTGGCAATTCGATCGGACGACAATTTGTTCAATGTTCAAAACCTCAAATGTTGGAATAAAAGTTAAGCGTGGGACCTAAGGTGCAATCCAATCGGGTGGCAATCCGATCGGACGGAGATCCGTCCCAGATGACCTAGTCGTCTTCTTCCTTATTTGTTTTGATAGTTTTGCGTGTTTTTGAGACTGTTATGTTAACGCGTCAAACAACAGAAACCTCGTCAAGACTTAGTGAACCGATCGGATAGGAATCACCCTAGTCTGACCAGTTAACTATTCGAGACGGTGTTTCATGTTTTACCCGAAATCAGTAACCTTATGGATAGAATCCAGATCTTGAACCAACACATCCACAAGAGAGAGTAGAAGATTAGAACAAGCTCCGATTCCACCGGTTTTGAGTGCATTGAGTGTAAAAGAGTTGAAAGAAAGTTGGAAAACCATCTTTCAATCCTTTTCACCATGAATATGTACAGATCTATGAAAGATCTTTGCTTATTTGTGTGGAAATCGTCCAGATCTAAGTTGTTCTTAGTGGATTGAAGCCAAAACACGAAGTTCATAAGAACACCATGATAACATCATCCTAGAACACCTCAAATCTAGTGATTTCACGGTTAAAAGTTAAGATTCAAAAGATAGCAAGGTGTAGGAGTGCGTGTAGGTCAAGAAAGTACAAGATTTAGGTGGAAAACTTACAAGAATCGCGAGAAATCTGAAGAAATAGCGGCTGGAGCGAGTGGAGAGGGAGAGAGTTGTCAACATCAAGTGATGTTGACATATGGGGGTATTTATAAGGTTTCCATAAATGGAAAGGAGGAAAGAGGCTGGTCGATCAAGTGGCAACCCGTTCGGGTGGCAGCTCGATCGAGTGGTGTAACACCCCGTGTTTTCAAAAGTCAAAGTCAAAGTCAAGGTCAAAGCCAACGACCGATTACACAACCGATCATCCGGGCAGGGTGCCATCCGACCGACCCACACTTTCCTCCTTTGGAATCCTATAAATACCCATGTCACTCTCAAACTTTCTACTTTTGGAAACTCTCTGACCGACCAGCACGCTCTCCTCACATTTTCTCCGATTTCTCTCGATTCCGGTAAAGATCTCATCCTAAATCTTGTACTTTCTTGATCTACACGCACTCCTACACATTTCTATCTTTTGAATCTTAACTTTTAACCATGAAATCACTAGATTTGAGGTGTTCTAGGATGACGTCATCATGGTGTTCTTGAAGAACTTCATGTTTTGGCCCAACCCACCGAGAACAACTTAGATCTAACCGATTTCCACACAAATACACAAAGATCTTGCATAGATCTAAACATAAATATGGTGAAAAAGGATTGAAAGATGGTTTCTAATTTTCTTTCAACTCTTTTACACTCAATGCACTCAAAACCGATAGAAATGGACCTAGATCTAGTCCTCCACTCATTCTCAGTGTTGTGCTAGCTCAAGAGCTGGATTCTACCCACGAGACCACCGATTTTGGGTTAACCAAGAATAACCGTCTCGAACCGGTTAACTGGTCGAGCTAGGGTGATCCCTGTTTGATCGGGCCACTTGGGTCAAGATGAAGTTCTGGTTGGTTAACACGTTGTCAAAACGTCTCGATAAAACGACAAACAATCAAAACGACCAAGTGTAAGACGAACGGAACAACCGGGACGGAGTGCTATCCGACCGGACTACTGTCCGAACGGATAGGCTACCCGAACGGATCACACCTTTGGTCCCACACTTAATCAACTCTATCTGAAGTTTGAGTATTGAATGAATTGCCATCCGATCGGACTACCATCCGACCGGATTACTCTTCGGATCATGAGATACTAGGACTTTAAAGACTTAAACAATTTTCAACATGTTCATTAACAGGGTTGCCACCCGGTCGGATGGACATCCGACCGAGTGACTCTTCTGCTGTGAATTTGTTCCCACTAAGTAACCTCATCACTAGAGTTGTCGTCCGACCGGACTACCGTTCGACCGGATGACCATCCGAACGGATTGTCATCTGCACAACTGACCGTCCGATCGACCGACTTGAAGGATAGAGGTACTTCAATGTTTTCAAAATGCTTCAACGAAAACTTCAAAAGTCAAACCATCATACACAAACACATCCTTCTCAAAGGAAGAAACAATCCACTCGAATAGTCATCCGACCGGACTACCATTCGACCGGATGACCATCCGAACGGATTGGCATCCGCACGAATGGCCGTCCAATCGGATTACCATCCGACCGAACTGTTGTCCGACCCACTCACACTTTACATCATTTTACGCGTCACTTATCGTTATGCTATCAAACTATTCAGGCTAACCCTACTCGCTAAGAACTCCCTTCAATCCATTAACCGCTGTGAGTATACTCGATCCCTTTTTTCTTATGCACTTTTGGGTGTTACATACGTTATAACTATTCAAATCACATCAAACACACTACTCAATACTATTTGAACGCTAACCGTTAATGCATGTTATACGTGGCTTATGAATGCTTGTTTGTTATGTTTACACATGGAATGCTGTCTACCTGCCTTAGCAAAGATGGTACTATAGTTTGGACTCAGCACCTGTTCACAGGGGTTGTTAAGGACAATTACTTGCATGGATTACGGTGGTAATCATGTATTGCGAACTACCTTGGGCAGTCAACTCGTAGTCATTGGTATCGATGGATCTATGTCGATAACTAACGTGCCTCATTTCGCTATGTGTACGTGCTGGTTATGCATAAACGAGTTCGAACTCTATATGCTATTATCAAACTTGTATGCTCACCTTTACATTATATGTATTGACTTTTATTTAACGTATGTGACAGGTGCTTAGGATGCACATCTGCTAGGAAATCGAGGCTAGAATAAGGCTCTAGAGGCCAACAAATAGTTGTCTGTACTAATTAAATCAAGGGTCTCTAGAAGCAGATAAACAATTGCTTTTTTTTAAATCTGAGTTGTCGGAATAGAACTCCTTGCCTAGATTTTGTCTGTAATAATTTGTTTACCTTTTGAGGCATGGTATGGGACATGTTACTTTAAATTGATTGGTAATGATAATTGTTATGGAAACTTCTGGACAATCTGTTTCGCTCAGTGCCATACCCCGATGTTTCCGCCATCGGTTGGGGTGTGACAGATTGGTATCGGAGCCATAACTATAGGGAATTAGGCAAGCCACGACCTAGTCCGGGTCGATGACTTAGAGACCTAGTCTATAGTTAGGAACCAACAGACCGATTTGCGCATATCCGGTAAGGATTATGTACGAGCCTATTTCTCGCTATTCTCACTTATGCTACACTATCACTGCACTCAAATTTTCAACTATGAATAAGCGATAAAGTCGAGATTAGGTGTGAAAACCGCAAACTCTCGACTAAAGTTGCTTGATCGACCCGCATTTTACTTACAAACGGGGAGAATTATGCCAAATTAGGAGTGAAATCCATATTTTGATGAATAATCTCCTCCATTTTATCAAAAACAGGAACAAAGTTGTTAAGCCAGGGGTGAAACCCTAACCTTGACGACTTGTTCCGCCTATTTTACAAAACTCTCACCAAAGCCTCGACGGACTCCAACGACCTGCAGTCATGATATGACTAACGGGAGGCATGCCCAACGCCCAAGAATCGAGGCTAAGGCACTACCCCGAGGGTTAAGTGTGTGCAAGTCCTTGAAAATAGTCGAATCACTTTGGTTAGTCGAAGTCTAATAGCCGCAGACAATCTATCTCTCGATTTTTATGTGTTTCGATTCTGAGCCCGCAACTGCTGACTCTGATGATTCATTGATTTTATGTGTTTTATGTGAGTTTCCTTGCTTATATGTTAACTATTGAAGGTTTATTCGATTTATACTTTCGTTTCGGCCGACACACACGACTCGTACTGCATTTCTATCTCAAAACGTTAACAAATCGCTGAACTATGGACGACCTTATGCTATGATATATGCTAATACTACGCTACTAGATATACTAAACGCGGTCGCTATATTCGAACACTCGGGAACTTTGAAGGATAGGTTTCTGTATTCCGACTGTCTCTGTGATTACATGCGTATGTGCTTCTGTGCTTCTGTGCCCTACGTGGTTACGTGCTTATGTGCCTCTGTGTTTACGTGTATCTGTGATTTTGTGCCTATGTGTTTATGCGATACGTGTTACATTGTGTTCCTGAGCTTTAGTAAGTATTAGACGTGTGAGGTGAGATTCGATTATGATGTGTCTGAGACCTATGGCGATGTCTGCTGCAGACAATGTCAACTGGACCATCATCCCGTCACACACCACTTTCTCGTCAAGAAAAGAGAGGCAAACGTCTTGCTGCGATCATCGCTAAACAAGTAGCAAAATCCGTGAGCGATGTCTATGAGAACGTCAGCAAATCATCTGAGCAGTCGAGAACCGAAGCTCCTAAAGCTACCACCAAGCCTCCCTTCAATTTCAAACAATTCAAGTCTTGTGGGCCAAAGGAATTCACTGGCGAGGAAGGCCCTACAGCGTTGTTCCAATGGTTTGACTCCATTGAGGTCACACTGCGACAGAGCGGTTTCCCCGAGGACCTCCGCACTCTAAACGCTACCGGCGTCTTCCAGTCTCGCGAACTAGACTGGTGGACGGCCAAAAGAAACAAGCGAGGGAACGATGCAGCCTACGGTCTGTCGTGGGACGAACTCAAGGAGGTCATGCTGGAAGAATTCTGCCCTCCTCATGAGCGCCAAAAGCTAGAAGATGAATTCTGGCACATAAAGCAGAAGGAAGAAGAAAACGCTGCTCTCACTGCTCGCTTCAAGCAACTCAGCATCATCTGCCCTGACCAAGTCAAGACTCCAGACATGGCTATTAAGAAGTATATCCGAGCCCTGCCTGACTGTGTTTCCGATTTCGTGCAAGCGGCTAAGACTAAGACGATCGAAGAGACTTACCTGCTAGCCGCTGAAATCAACGACAAGCGGGTCAAGGCTGGTGTCTGGGATAAAACTTCAAAGCACCTGCATAAAGCTACCACCACTGCACCAACAGCTGAAACCACCACCGCACCGAGCAACAAGAGGAAGAACAAGAGAAAGAACAACTCCAGCAACAAGAACTGTGCGATCACTGCTGCACCAGTACAAGCTGTACCAGCCCAACAACGTCAAGTAGCGGCGCCTGTGGCAAATGCACCGCCTGCTAAGCGTGCATACACTGGGCCACACCCGCTCTGCCCTACTTGTACCTACCGCCACCAGACTACCATCGCTTGTCGTTTTTGTGCTCATTGCAATATGTACGGCCATTTTACTACCAACTGCCATACTCGACAAGCTCCTACTCATCAAGCTCTACGCACCGCCCCTCAGGGTCAACAAGCTCCTCTGGCACCTACGGTCAACGCTAGAGCCTGCTTCGCATGTGGCGATCCTAACCACTTCGCCAACATGTGCCCAAACAGGGTTGTGAAACAAGAACCCCAGCAGCAGCAGCAACACCAGCAGCAACAGCAACAAGCAGCACGTGCACGAACTTTCAACATCAACGTGCGCCAAGCCCAAGCCGACAATAACGTGGTCAATGGTACGTTCCTTGTGAATGGTATTTATGCTTCGTGTTTATTTGATACTGGAGTCGATAATTTCTTTGTGTCGTTCGAATTCGAGAAGCTCCTTAGTCGTAAGCACTCCCAACTCTCCTCAACGTTCGATGTTGAAGTCGCTACCGGAAGGACCGTCGCCGTTAATTCTGTTCTTCGTGATTGTACTCTTGAGCTCAACAATCACATCTTCCCAATCGACCTTATTCCGATGCAACTCGGAAGTTTTGATGTCATAGTAGGCATGGACTTTCTTCGCGAAAACCATGCTGAAGTTGTGTGCTTCGATAAGATTATTCGATTCTCGCTCGCGAATGGTGATTTATTGTGTGTTTATGGTGAAACTGCTTTGAAAGGTCTCAAGCTCATGTCATGTGTCCAAGCTAGCAAGTATCTCCGCAAGGAATACAGAGCTTTCTTGGCTAACATTGTAGTAGCGGAGAAGGAAAAGAAAGAGAAGAAGGAAGTGAAAGACGTTCATGTGGTTCGAGAATTTCCTAACATTTTTCCAGAGGATCTTCCCAGGCTACCGCCAAGTCGTGATATCGACTTTCGTATCGACCTCATTCCTGGAGCCAACCCTATTGCCAAAGCTCCATACCGACTCGCACCGTCCGAAATGCGCGAACTCTCAAACCAACTCCAGGAATTACTTGAGAAAGGCTGGGCCAGTCCTTTTCGTCAAAAAGAAGGATGGGTCGTTCAGGATGTGCATCGACTATCGGGAATTGAATAAGTTAACTATCAAGAACTGTTATCCCCTACCTCGCATTGACGATCTGTTTGATCAGCTACAAGGTGCTACGTGTTTCTCGAAGATCGACCTACGCTCAGGCTATCTCCAACTACGCATTCAGGAGGAGGATATACCCAAAACAACATTTTGCACTCGATACGGCCACTACGAATTCGTTCTTATGCCTTTTGGTTTAACCAACGCACCCGCATTTTTCATGGATCTGATAAATCGCGTGTGTAAACCATTTCTCGACCGTTTCGTCATCGTATTCATCGACGATGTCTTGATCTATTCTAAATCGAAAACCGAACACGCGTAACATCTACATTTGGTTCTCGAGCTACTCCAGGGGAGCCAACTCTATGCCAAGTTCTCCAAGTGTGAATTCTGGTTGGAGGAAGTTCAGTTTCTGGGTCACATCGTAAATAGACAGGGTATTCACGTCGATCCTGCGAAGATTGAAGCTGTTAAGAGTTGGATTACGCCTAAAAACCCGTCTGAAGTCCGTTCTTTTCTCGGACTAGCGGGCTATTATCGACGATTCATCGAAGGATTCTCCAAGATTGTTGTGCCACTTACCGCTCTCACGTATAAAGACAAGCCTTTTATTTGGGGAACCGAACAAGAGTACGCTTTTTGAACCCTCAAGCACATGCTTTGCAATGCTCCTGTTCTCACATTACCCGACGGAAACGACGATTTCATTGTCTATTGTGATGCTTCCAACCTCAGTCTCGGCTGTGTCCTCATGCAGCGGGACAAGGTTATAGCTTACGCATCTCGTCAGCTCAAAGTCCACGAGAAGAACTATACAACCCATGATCTCGAGCTAGGCATAGTTGTTTTTGCGTTAAAGATTTGGCGACACTACCTGTATGGTACAAAGCGTACGATCTTCACCGATCATAGGAGCCTACAACATATCTTTAATCAGAAGGAACTTAATATGCGTCAACGCCGATGGGTAGAACTTCTCAACGATTACGACTGTGAGATTCGTTATCACCCAGGCAAAGCAAATGTCGTCGCCGACGCACTCAGCAGACGGAGTTATTTGCTCAGCATTCGTAATGTTCAAGCCCAATA
Organism: Helianthus tuberosus; assembly: GCA_030545235.1. Lineage (NCBI taxonomy): Eukaryota > Viridiplantae > Streptophyta > Magnoliopsida > Asterales > Asteraceae > Helianthus > Helianthus tuberosus. The sequence goes on along the minus strand of CM060417.1, from coordinate 77,405,726 downwards.
CGATCTCGAAACCCTCATCCGCGAAGCTCAGCATGCATGTTTTAATGAACGCACTCTGAAGAAGGAACGAATCTACCACGATGGAGCCAAGCTTGTGAGTAAATCAAATGGGATATTCCACTTTCTGGACCGAATTTGGATCCCTAAATGGACCGATTTGCGACAGATCTTAATGGACGAAGCCCACAAATCCCGGTATTCTATTCATCCCGGTGCCGATAAAATGTACAAGGATCTTCGCTACAAGTACTGGTGGCCTGGCATGAAAAGGGATATTGCTCTCTACGTTGGAGAATGCCTGACTTGTGCAAGGGTCAAGGCTGAACATCAAAGACCCTCTGTCTTACTCGAACAACCGCCTATCCCTATGTGGAAGTGGGAGACTATAGCTATGGATTTCATAACAAAACTTCCGCACACGTCATCAGGTCACGACAACATCTGGGTGTTGTTGACCGGCTGACCAAATCAGCTCACTTTTTGCCAATACGGGAAGACTACAAGGTAGAACGATTAGCCCGAATCTACACCGACGAGATCATTTGTAATCATGGGACGCCTCGCGACATCTTATCTGATCGTGATGCTCGGTTTACCTCGCGACTGTGGGAAACGTTCCAAACGGCACCCGGTACATCGCTTAATCTAAGTACCGCTATCCACCCTCAGACCGACGGTCAGACTGAAAGAACGATACGTACTATTGAAGACATGCTCCGTTCGTGTGTCATAGACTTCGGTGGTAATTGGGATAAATACCTGCCATTAGTCGAATTCTCGTATAACAACAGTTATCATTCCAGCATTCAAATGGCACCATTCGAGGCTTTATACGGAAGAAAATGTCGATCGGCTATTGTATGGCACGGGATCGGTCATTCGCAGTTAACCGGTCCCGAGCTGTTGCAAGAAACGACAGACAAGATTTTCCAAATTCGAGACAATCTAACGAAAGCTCGGAATCCACAGAAAAGTTACACCGATAGACGACGCAAGCCCCTTGAATTTGACGTTGGCGACTACGTACTCCTAAAGGTATCACCTTGGAAGGGTGTGGTCAGATTCGGCAAGAAAGGGAAACTAGCGCCTCGATATGTTGGACCTTTTAAGATTCTGGAAAGGATCGGAAAAGTTGCCTACAGACTCGAACTACCGGAGGAACTTAGTAACGTCCACCCGACTTTCCATGTGTCAAACCACCGGAAGTGCCTGGCTGAGCATGATTTAATTGTACCTCTCGACGACCTTCAAATAAACGAAACACTACACTTCGTGGAGAAGCCTGTCGAAATCATGGACCGCCAAACCAAGCAACTCAGACGCTCTCGCATTCCTATTGTGAATGTCCGATGGGAAGGCAAACGAGGCGCAGAGTTCACTTGGGAACTCAAAAGCGACATGAAGGCGAAGTACCCGCAGTTATTTAAGGAGACAGTCTAGAGAGAGAAAAGTGATTCACGATGTTGTACACCTTTCAGCCTAATTTCGGGACGAAATTCCCTCAACTAGGGGAGGCTGTAACACCCCGTGTTTTCAAAAGTCAAAGTCAAAGTCAAGGTCAAAGCCAACGACCGATTACACGACGTGACTTGTAGTAGATTTCTTTTATAAGCTTATTTTAGTTATATTATGTGGAGTAAGTGTCAAATAATTACTATAATCGACACGTATTATTCATTATCTAATCGACTTACGACTGTGAACTGTAGGAAGTAATAATGCGATAAAGTTAACTAATCGATAATCGAATTATGCTAATCAAATCGACATCGAATCGAATCGAAACTCGAAATACGCTTTTGGAATATTGTTATACGTGTGTGTGTGCCTTATGTGTTACCTGTGCATGTTTATGTTATGTTATGTTGTGGAAATCAATCGAAACTCGAAACGCAATCAAACTCAATCGAAATCGAACTATGGTAATTAGTGGAGAAGGGACAGTGCTAGATATGAATAGTTGGGACTAAAAGTAATTTAAATAGGAAACTCCATCGCATTCGCATCGCTCGCAATCGAAATCGAATCAGCAAAAATCATCGCGTCAAACACACGAACCAAGTGCTATCCGACCGGGCTGCCACTTGGTCGTGGTGTCAAGATGCCATCCGACCGAGATGACATCCGACCGGATAGTTGTAAGATTGTGTACGGACCCGAAATGAGTCGATCAGGGGCGTTCTACACAATATGAAAGGCAGAAACAGACATATTATGTGTGATTCAGCTAGAATGTCACTTTTAACTGTCTTTCTATTGATCTGGTAACAATTACAAGTCTGTAGACACTTCGACAGAGCTTCTCCGTCGGAAACACTCTTGCTAATTCCGTTTCAAATGACACGGACTGACATCTATATATAGCCAACCTAATTCCGCTTGAACATGACTCAAGCGGAATCACATTTCAAACAAAATTACATAGTTCAAACGGAATTAAGCAGTTCAAGTGGAATTAAGAAGTTCAAGCGGAATTAAACAGTTCAAGCGGAATTAGCTTCTTGACTTGATTTTTTGACTTTGTGCCTTGAACAATGCAAGACTCGATGCAAGACGAAGTCGACAGACGTATGCACCAACAGACTCCCCTCGGATGTTGACGAGTCTTAAGTGTCGAGTCTTTAACGTCTTCAGTCTTTATCAGTCTGATTGCTCTCTGAAGTATCTAACAGTATATGCATCCTCAAACTTTATCTCTTTCTCCTCTTCAGCATCACCAGACTCCCCTCGAACAATCTCATATACCCTCAGATGTTGATTGCAATATGGCTTTCACAGAATTAGGATTGTGACCTGGCTTTATATTCAAACTCAGAATCCAGGCTATCCTGCACATCCTCTACCTCACAATAAATTTCACAAATTTAACATTTTACAAATTTATATATCAAGACTCTCCCTCAAATTTATCCAGAATGATTTAACAATGTTAATAACTGATGAACCACTTGTAAGTAAATATTCAAATTTTACTCATTTAAACGACTCCCCCTCAAATTGATCATCAAGTTTAGCACTTGGAACTTTGAAAATCAATTCTCCAACACCTGTTGTCGAAAATCTTTTTGAATTTTTCAAAAGTTTATGCTAAAACACACTAAAATCTTTTTGGATTTTTGAAAGAAATGAAATGCAGTAAAGAAATATTTACATACAATATTTTTGTGAGTTTGTGTAAGAGGATCATATCGGTTTTGACAAGTCACAAGTACCATTGGGCTTAGTTACACGTTAAGAAATAAACAATTCACTTAGATTGCCAATATACTGATCCACTTAAATTTTCACACAAATTTCAACTGTTTCAGGATATGAATTAGGTGAATTAAGAACTTAAACTCATTCATGTGTCCTACCTCTTGAATATACTCACGTATCAAGATCCCAATATTCAGTCTTACAGGTGAGTATACCACAGATGATATCTGTAAGGGGTTAAATGCGAAGACCGTGAGAGCTCAGGTCAGAACTTCCGTTCAGCAGAGAGATGACGGCTTCGACTTTTGGTGGGTCCCCTTTAGAGGATCTTTTTTACAACAGCACATGATTAGCATTTTTCAATGTTTCATCATTTTTTATGCTGAGGGTAGGCTTTTATTTCAAGCAAGTGTAAAGTATTCTTCGGGGACTAGGCCATTGCTTCCGCAAAATCAGAAGTCCCGGGATAATACCCCAGATATCACTGAGCATAAAGACCTAGTATCTCAGAAAGAGGGACCTTTCAAACGAAATTTCAGGGGTTACCTATATATCCAAGTAGTGTTCCCCACAAAATAAGCAAGTTTGAATTTAAGTTTATATCCCGAAAAAGCTTACTAAATGTGTAAAAACCTATCGGCATATCATCAGTGAGATCGTTTAATGCTATTTAATCATTACATTTCTTTAGCATACTGTAACTGTCTACTGATGTACTAGCATTTCCTCTTCTTTGACACCAAAACTCATTTTTGATTTTATCATGTTTTTGTCTTTTTCAAATTTTCAAATGTTTTTGAATTTTCTGAAAATTCTTACTCCCCCTAAAATGCAAACACATTTAAAAAAAATTTGAAAACAAATTGTACAAGTAAATTAACAACTGATATCAAATCACTTCAAATCGCCATCCACTTGGCATAAACAATCAGAACTCCCCCTTACAACAAACTATTTTCTCATTATGATTTCAAAACACTCAAGTTTGTTTTAACCAAAATGATTTTTCCGGAAAATTAGTTTTGTTGATTTTAAACCACTTGTAGGTTAGGGGTAAGATCATCACTTTGCTTCTATCCTCTTTTCAATGAAATGAACCCCATATATTCTTTAACCACTTGTAACAAAGATAAATCAAGTACAATTTAATGTCCCTGATTAATCTTGAAAATTCAAAGATCTCATGAAAAAAATTCAAGAAATATGCCGATACCTACTCCTCACTTACCAATCTGGGAGTTCCGGCACTATCCACAACCTGTAAAATTTAACAATTTTTGAGATTCATTCACAAATTTTTTTTTATCGAGAATGATGCCGATTCCTGCTCCACGATTACAAACTTGGGAGCTCCGGCAAGTCAGGATTTTTACTTATGAAAAACTTCCATCCAAGCCTGACCAAACTTGGATGTTTCCTTCTCTTTTTCACTTGGGTAAAAAGTTGCTTTCTTTGTTTCATAAAAGTCCTTTACCCCTTTGGCCTTTCCCTCAACCATTTTCCCAAAGATCTTTTTCACATTCCCATTAAAAGCTTTTTCAACATCAAATTCATTCTTTTCAGAATAAAATTGATTTGAGATTTCAACTTTTCCAACCTTTGATTTTAAATTCTCAGCCCGCAATGGTGGAAAATGAACATCATCCAAAGGAGGAACTGAGTTTTCATCATTTTTAACAACATGTGGCTACTCTGATTTTGTGGAATCAGATTCATTGCCAGATTTTACATCTGATTTCTTAACAACCCAAGCTTGGTTGTCAAGATTTCCCTTTTTCTTATATAATCTTTTTGAACACTCACCAACTTCATATGTAGAATTTTTAAACACTTTAAACCTTTCAGTTGGTGGTTCGATTTTATCAATAACTTTTTCTTTGAGTTTTTCAGAGACTCCCTGTTTTGTGTTGGTTACCTTAGGACAGTTCCAGGCGATGTGACCAACTTCTTGACATCTGTAACAGGTTCTAGTCTCTTTTCTCTTATGAGCTTCAATTTTCTTCTTTTCAGCAAGAAATTCCTGATTTGACTGTCTCCAGAAAGAGCTCTTCTTTTCATTCTCAGCAAAAGTACCTGAAACAAATTTTGTATATGTTTTAGAAATTTTCTCATTTTTATAATTTTCTGGTGGTATAAAACCAAGACCTTTCTTTTTGAAATTACCGTTATGGTTTGGTTTCTTTCGGTAACCTGAACCATAACTGTAACCCATTTTCTTGTTTAATTTTTGTTTTATTCTTAAGGTGTAAGGTCTAGGTTTTGTAGAAAAATTTTCACCTTTTTGATCATTTCAATTTTAACACCTCTTATTGGAAATTCTTTATCAAAATATAATTTGTCAGAACCATTCAAAGTATATGCAACTTCAAATGTTTCGTCATTCAAATTAGATTTTGACAACAAAAATTCTTTACTATACACCCATTTTCCCGACGACTTTGAATTCCTGACAGACGCACTCGAACTCCTGGACTCGGACATTGACTCGGACTCCTCATCCTTATCTAACACCTGATCGACCATCCTTTTTATTAACTCAGACTCATGATCTGTGTCGGACGCTGTGAATGTGATGTCAATATTGTCTGGTAAGACATCGGTTATCTCGGACTCCAACTTTATATTGACTGCCTTTTTTACTTGTTCCTCATTCGGTTTTCTAGACGAATACCCTTCTCAAATTGGAGGCGGACACTTGTTATAACTGACACTCTGTTTCTTACCAGTATCCTTTTTCTTCGGCTTCTTGTCGTCAAAATCTTTAAAACCTGCAACAGTTGGATAAATTCTGTCAATTAAGTAATCAGAACTTGAATAACTTTTCAGTAATCGTCTGATTCTTTCATTTTCAACTTTTTCAATTTCCAACTCCTGCTTCAACTTAGCACACTCTTCAATGTAGTAATTGATCTCTTTTTGTTTGGACATCATTGTTGCATTCATCATTGTCAAAGCATCTTCTCTTTCAGAGTTTGTCTTCTGCAAACTATTCACAGTTTTATTCAATACAACGTATGACTCTTTCACATTCTTAACATCAAACAACAACTTCTCTTTCAACTTTTCAAGCTCACTAAACCTTTCATCTTTATCTTCACATTGTTTGCAAGGTTCCAAACATGTAAGACAAGGTTTTGTGACTTCAACAATCTTTTCAATCTCCACAATCTTCTCGACTTCAACTACTTTTTCCACTTCAACTATCTTCTCAACAACCTTAATTTTTTTCATTTCTTTTGCAGCTTTTATCTCTTTGAGCAATGAAAGCTTTAAACTCCCCATTCTTATCCACAGACTTATCCCAGCTAAATCCTGGAGCCAGTTTCTCATCATCTTGATCAATGATACCATAATAAGCTTTCTTATTTGCATCTTCAATCATCTTCCCATGAGCAGTTTGTGATTTTTTTTTGTTGATGCGGTTGATGAGCAACTTGTTGATATATGGACTTCCGATAATAATCATGGCCACCAAACGGATTCTTTGCTCCATTTGCTTCTTGGTTTTTACATTCTCGCTTAAAATGTCCTTTCTCCCTGCATCGAAAACAAGTAACTTTAGATTTATCAAAACCTAAAGTAGAGACATGTGCATCTAAGAAATCATTTCTTCCTGTAATCAGTTTGAATTTTTCAGCTCTCCTCAGAACACTTGCTAAACACCATTTTATATCCATAAGCTCCAATTCTTCTGCATCGATCTCGTCATAATCTTCCTTGGTTAACATAGGATTACCAATTTTTCCAGCAATCAATCCTTCATAAGATTCCAAAGCAGTAACTAGTAATGCCATGTGACTTTTAACAACTTCCTCAGAAAAATTCTGACCATTTTGAAGATGCAATGCAACATTGCACTGAATCATATGTCCATTACCAACATTTGCACTTTGAACACTTGGAGGATTGACATTTGAAAATCCACTAGTGTTGATTGAACTTTGACCGACTGATCCAGATGAATTTCCTGCACTAAAAGCAGTTTGGATCTTTGGACTTGCTTCAACAGTTTGAACATTTCCTTTATAGTACTATTTGATGTCTTGTTGATTGCTCGAGCTGTTCATTCTGGCAATCTTTTGCTGTTCAAGATCCTGTACTTCAAGTTTTTCAATAAACTGTCCAATTGACAATCTACTAAACTCTCCTGTATTCTTTAAAATCATGAGATATGTACCCCATTCTTTCTGAGGTAAAGCATCAGCTAACTTTTCAACCCATTCTGCTGGAGTTTTAGTAATTTTCAAATGAGACATGGTTCGCACAAGATGACAATATCTCTCAATAAGAGTATTTGTAGATTCACCTGGCATACTTGTAAACAACTCAAATTCTTTCTTCAATAATGATTTTTTGCTATTGGTCATTTCCGTACTTCCTTCAAATTTCTTCTCAAGTGCCTCCCATATTGAAAAAGCACTACCATCATGCTGAAGCAACACAAATATATCCTCTTTGACAGCTTGTTGTAGAAGACTAATCATCATTTTTTCTCCTTTATAACTATCTCTTTCTTTGTCTGAAAATTCTGAGATAATTTTATCAACATTCAAAGCGGTCTGTGGTCTAATATATTTTGTTTCAATGCTTTCCCAAGCTCTCAGATGGTTTGCCTGAACCCAATTCTCAAAACGATTTTTCCAGCCATGGTACTCTTCAATTCACATAAGTTTCGGGGGTTTTTGCAACGTTCCAGTTTCATTTTCCACGTTCATGTTTTGAACAATGGTAGCTGGACTAGTCGAGGATGTAGCAAACGCGTTGTAGAACTCTTCTTCCATGATTCGGTAAAAAGTTTCACAAACAGACACTTTCAAACGAGATTACTTTGAAACGGAATCACTGATTTCGTTTGAAGTAGCACACTTTCAAACGGAATTACCTTGAAACGGAATAACCTAATTTCGTTTGAAACTTCAAACGGAATTACTGATCTGAAACGGAATCACCCTGATTTGAAACGGAATCACCAAACGGAATTACGTTTTCAAACGGAATTACCTCCAACTTTCAAACGGAATTAAGTTCTTTGTCAAATTGATCAGGTTATAGCTCGATTTTAGGTCCAATTTTCTCAAGGGTTTGTTAAAACACAATTTCGCTTATGTTGTGAAAAATTCAGGCCATTTTAACCGTTAAAACTTGTTCAATTGAGAAAAGAAGGTGTAGAAGTTAGAAAACAAGATGAAATCAAGCTAAAATATGCAGAACTCCTCCTCCTGAGCTCTGATACCACATGTAGGATCGTGTACGGACCCGAAATGAGTCGATCAGAGGCGTTCTACACAATATGAAAGGCGAAAACAGACATATTGTGTGTGATTCAGCTAATTCCGTTTAACTGTCTTTCTATTGATCTGGTAACAATTACAAGTCTGTAGACACTTTGACAGAGCTTCGCCGTCGGAAACACTCTTGCTAATTCCGTTTCAAATGACACGGACTGACATCTATATATAGCCAACCTAATTCCGCTTGAACATGACTCAAGTGGAATCACATTACAAACGAAATTACATAGTTCAAACGGAATTACATAGTTCAAACGGAATTAAGCAGTTCAAGCGGAATTAAGCAGTTCAAGCGGAATTAAGCAGTTCAAGCGGAATTACCTTCTTGACTAGATTTTTTGAACTTTGAGCCCTGAACAATGCAAGACTCGATGCAAGACGAAGTCGACAGACGTATCCACCAACAATAGTCATCCGGGCGGGGTGCCATCCGACCGACCCACACTTTCCTCTTTTGGAATCCTATAAATACCCATGTCACTCTCAAACTTTCTACTTTTGGAAACTCTCTGACCGACCAGCACGCTCTCCTCACCTTTTCTCCGATTTCTCTTGATTCCGGTAAAGATCTCGTCCTAAATCTTGTACTTTCTTGATCTACACGCACTCCTACACCTTTCTATCTTTTGAATCTTAAATTTTAACCGTGAAATCACTAGATTTGAGGTGTTCTAGGATGACGTCATCATGGTGTTCTTGAAGAACTTCATGTTTTGGCCCAACCCACCGAGAACAACTTAGATCTAACCGATTTCCACATAAATACACAAAGATCTTGCATAGATCTAAACATAAACATGGTGAAAAAGGATTGAAAGATGGTTTCTAACTTTCTTTCAACTCTTTTACACTCAATGCACTCAAAACCGATAGAATTGGACCTAGATCTAGTCCTCCACTCATTCTCAGTGTTGTGCTAGCTCAAGAGTTGGATTCTACCCACGAGACCATCGATTTCGGGTTACCCAAGAACAACCGTCTCGAACCGGTTAACTGGTCGAGCTAGGGTGATCCCTGTTTGATCGGGCCACTTGGGTCAAGATGAAGTTCTGGTTGGTTAACACGTTGTCAAAACGTCTCGATAAAACGACAAACAATCAAAACGACCAAGTGTAAGACGAACGGAAAAACCGGGACGGAGTGCTATCAGACCGGACTACTGTCCGAACGGATAGGCTACCCGAACGGATTGTTGTCCGAACGGATCACACCTTGGGTCCCACACTTAATCAACTCTATCTGAAGTTTGAGTATTGAATGAATTGCCATCCGATCGGACTATCATCCGACCGGATTACTCTTTGGATCATGAGATACTAGGACCTTAAAGACTTAAACAATTTTCAACATGTTCATTAACAGCGTTGCCACCCGGTCGGATGGACATCCGACCGAGTGACTCTTCTGCTGTGAATTTGTTCCCACTAAGTAACCTCATAACTAGAGTCGCCATCCGACCGGACTACCGTCCGACCGGATGACCATCCGAACGGATTGTCGTCCGCACAACTGACCGTCCGATCGACCGACTTGAAGGATAGAGATACTTCAATGTTTTCAAAATGCTACAACGAAAACTTCAAAAGTCAAACCATCATACACAAACACATCCTTCTCAAAGGAAGAAACAATCCACCCGAATAGTTATCTGACCGGACTACCGTCCGACCGGATGACCATCCGAACTGATTGTCATCCGCACGAATGGCCGTCCGGTCGGATTACCATCCGACCGAACTACTGTCCGACCCACTCACACTTTACATCGTTTTAAGCGTCACTTATCGTTATCCTATCAAACTATTCAGGCTAACCCTACTCGCTAAGCGCTCCCTTCAATCCATCAACCGCTGTGAGTATACTCGATCCCTTTTTGCTTATGCACTTTTGGGTGTTACATACGTTACAACTATTCAAATCACATCAAACACACTACTCAATACTATTTGAACGCTAACCGTTAATGCATGTTATACGTGGCTTATGAATGCTTGTTTGTTATGTTTACACATGGAATGTTGTCTACCTGCCTTAGCAACAATAGTACTATGGTTTGGACTCAGCACCTGTTCGCAGGGGTTGTTAAGGACAATTACTTGCATGGATTACGGTGGTAATCATGTATTGCGAACTTCCTCGGGAAGTCAACTCGTAGTCATAGGTATCGATGGATCTATGACAAATCTTTGTAAAATTTGATTATATATACATTTTTACACTATGACTCCCTTTCCCACAAAAGTGAGTTTTGAGCCATTACCGAGCATAAAAATATACAGCTATACTAATTGCTCAATTTTCGTTTCTTGTGTGAATAGCCCGTTTGGTTCTCATGAATCTAGAACTTGTCAATACAATGCGTTCCAAGTCCTTACGATAAAAATCCAAGTAAGTAAATGATAGAGGCATTAGGACAAACCCGTTTTCAAAAACAAAACCTTTATTTTTTTTGCTTTATCCAAAAAACAACCCCCTAGTTAAACTCTTTGAACCTTAAAAACCTTTTCATTTCAAACCCAAAAAAAAATACCCTTTTCATTTTTCATCTTTTATTTTGTAAACTTATCGATTATGAAATTACGATTACGACTCAGTTTCAACTTTGGCAATAAAAAAAATTTAGAAAAATATGCAAAAGTATTTTTTTGCTAAGCCAAAATGCAATAGTAAAACCGAGAATTTACGTTTTTACCCCTTTTCCAATAAAACTTACCAAACCTGAAACACCACTTACCCTTCAAAGCCCTCTAGATTCTTATAAGGATTTAACGTCAAAAGGAGTAGATTTGATCGATTGTCAAGCCTATGGTAGGAGTGAGTCCCAAATCGGGCACGAGCATTTCACTTAATACATTATCGGCGGAGTGTTGAGTAAATACTTGTGAGGTGTGTAAATTTGTATATAACTAAATAGAATTTTATAAAGGCATATTATGCCCAAAGTAAATAATTTTTCTTAAATTGAGTTTTAAATAAATCATGACGAATAGGATTGTAAATAAAATAAAAACAAAATAGATTTAGAACTTGGATTCCCGACACTCGAAAGATAGGACCCAAAAACCTTCTCTTCTACCTATTCTGTTTGGGTGTGTAAGCCACGTAATAGAGTTTTGCTTGAGGACAAGCAAAGATTCAAGTGTGGGGGTATTTGATGTGATTAAAATACAACATATAAATTATACCAAATACGGCGTAAAAAGCAACCCTTTTTAGTACTAATGTTGGAAAAAGCTCGTGTTTTTGTTCCTTTTTTATTTTCAGGTTTAAAAGAGCTTACATTTGCAAAAGGAGCAAAAATGCAGCAAAAACCAACATAAAAGTAAAGAAGGACGAATTGCCGCAACTCGCCAAGCCCCGATTCACATCCAAACAACAAAATAGCAAGAACAAAAGACTGACACGGGGCCGTGTCCACTAGACACGTGCCGTGTCCGAAGATGGATACATCCGACACGGGGCCGTGTTAAGCCAACACGGGGCGTGGTCAACTCAAAGATTTTCAGAATCTGATATAGTACAGTGAGTACTTTTGCCACGGGCCGTGCCGTTGATACACGGGGTCGTGTTAGTACAACATCTGATAAGCAGTTAATGAGGAAGAGATAGAGAGATGGGCACGGGGCCGTGCCAGCGGGACAAGGGCCGTGCTGAAGCTTCTGAAGACAGCTATAAATAGAAGTGCTTAGTTCCACTTCAACTCATCCCTTGGCAAACCACTTCTCTCTCACTTGCTACCACTCCACCACCAATACAACACCATCATCCACCACCATCATCCATTTTTCCATCTTTATAGTGTGTGTGTAGTCTCGGGATCCAAGATTGATCGTAAGAATCTTTGTCAAACAAAGGCCATGCTTGACTAAATTCTTACATCACTTGGTGAAGACATATCTTTTATGTATTTCTTTTATAATTTCCAATCTTTGGCTACTTTTTAATTGGGTATGTATTAATGACTTTAATAATGATTAAAGGTGAATTTATTCTCCTATTCTTCATATGTCATTTACTCAACATATTCATGTCTTACGGTCTATATAAAGCATGTTAATTGCCTGTAAGGGGGTTCGAATGGTGGATTGGGTAATTCTATGTCTCGTTCAGTGTATAGATCATGCGAGAACCTGGTGCAAGTATAGTACTACTCCATGGATTGGCCGGAAATGACTGGCCCGACTGAGAGTAAGAAAACGCTTGCACCCCTTATTCATAAACTACTATTAAAACTTTAAACCAACCCCGCGAGGACTGTATCCCTGCTGACTCAGACCAACGGGTTGAGGGTGATTACCCCCTCGTAAGGGGGTCCACCACATTTTGCATTAATAACTTACTTAATTATCTTTCAATATTCCGACCTAGTGGGATTGTATCCTTGCTGACTCAAACCACTAGGTTGAGGGTAACGTCGCCTCTAAAAGAGGGCCTACTACCATAACTAAGATAATATCTTAAAATGCCCAAAGTGCGGAAATCAAAAAAAGGGTACATGAAAGATAAGTCGGATCCAAGTGATTCTTTCTTGTCTATCTTTTTTTTTCTGTTTTTATCTTTTTATTAGTTTAAAAATCTTTTCTAAAATTTTGGTTCGATTAGACGTTGATGATAAGCCGATATTAAAAGCTCTTGTGTCCTTGGACGACATCGGTATCTTGCCATCACTATACTACGTCCGCGATGGGTGCGCTTGCCCTAACGTGTGTAGAGTGATAGTAAAATATCGTGTTTTATAAATTTAAAACTTGAAAATCGGCCCGTTAAAAAAGAGCTAACAATATAACTAAAAATATACTCACACCGACACACATCATAACCTTCTTGTCTTTACTTCTTTTAGTCCTTTCCTATTCTTCCTTCCACCAAACCTCCATTGAAGCTTGAAGCTTCAAGCTCAAAAAGCTTTAATAGGAGGTTCCAAAGCATGATTTTTAGCTCAAAGTTTTGCAATTCTAATTATTTTAAGTTATTTACGTCTAGAAAAGTAAAAATCAAATGAATTTAACTTAAAATAAAATTTCTTGAGCTAAGAATTTTAGAGCTGGTGGAGCAGCACGGGGTCGTGCCACATAGGCACGGGACCGTGCTAAGTCGTCTGTTATTCCAAAATTGTTAACGGTTTGTCATCTTTCCTAGAATGTCGAGCCAACGGAGCGAAACTTCTTCAAATAGCTCAAGGAATAACCACCGAGGGAGGAGACTCTCCCTTGAAGCTACTCTCGTAAGATACGTGAGTGGTTTAAGGGAGTCTCTCATGGAAATGACCGTGGTGGAAGAGGTTCTAATCGACCGGGTGAACTACCTCTCAATGGGCCTCGAAGATTGCTTTAGGGAGATCAACCTTTTACACCAAAGGTTGAACATCTTGGTCATGCCTCCAATGGAACCGATCTGGCCTCAAGAAGATTGGAACCTTGCAAACGAGGCCATTCAACCCACCGGATGGGATGACGAGATCCCAGAACCTCCCCTTCTCAATATCGCCTTTGAGGTTCCGGTGGATCCCGCTCATTTACCTCAAGAAGAGGACATTGAGGAGCCTTTTATCTTCCTTCCAAGGGAGATAGAAGAAATGCTCAATGACCTCTAATTGAGTGGTTCCGGAAATAACTCAAGTCCTCCAACGGCTAACGATCTTAGATCTACGAAAGTAGTTATTAGGGTTTTTAAAATAACACCTCATGGAGGCATCCCTCAAGAATCTATCTAGCCTAGGTTAATGTTGGATTGTAAATTTTATTTTCTTGTACTTGTCTTTTAGTTTTCAATGAAATAGAAGTACTTTGGATGATGATATCAATAAATGTTTGAATGAAATTGAAAACGCCAAAGGGATAATGAAAAATGGAACCCATGCACGTAAACCAAAGCCTCACGCCTAAAAAACTGCAGATCTGTGCCTGCAGCATGGAGCCGTGTCTACTAGGCACGCCCCCGTGCTCAACTGTCTAATGTCCAAAAAATTTTGCCAGGAAGGTGGCACGGGCCGTGCACACTCAGCACGCCCCCGTGTCCACCATACTGTAAGTCTTCTGATCAACATTGTTACTGGAACTTTGGACATGGGCAAGTGCCAGTAACCAAACAAATTGTTATTTTTACACTCTTTTTACGCATTTAATCAAAATAAATCATATTTGGGACACATTGAGGACAATGTGTAATTTAACTGTGGGGGGATGATAAAACCTTGAATCGTTTGTCCTAAAAACAAGCCTTGCACAAAACTCGCCTTGGAAAACCGTAATCACCCCAAACTTTTTCAAAAATTTTTCTTTATTTTCTTTTACTTATCTTGGTTTAGTTGGGTAAAATAAGTTCTAAAAATTATGTTTTTACATATTTAGTCCTGATAGGTTGAGATAAAAAGAAACAACTAAGAAAATTATAAAAACGGGCATAACAAATCTTTGTAAAATTTGATTATATATATATATATATATATATATATATATATATGTATAGGGTCAGGATTTAGAGAAAACAGTGAAAAATGTGAGAACGATGAGAACGGTTATGGATCGTCCGATCAAAACAATCTATGGACTAAATTGGTGCGGTGACGTTTTCGTAAATAACACCAGTTCTTTAGATTTCTCTACCAAAAATGCCAAACTTATGAATAAAACGCCATTACGGGCCAAACCACATCCTATATAAACAAAACATCTCAGACATTCATTAAACACACCCCGAACCGGAAATGCCATATTTACTATTTACCATTCATCTTAGAAACGCTAAAAATACCAAAACATCAAACACACCAAACTAAAAAATGGCATATTTTACTATATACCAATCATCTTAGAAAATGCCAAAAAACTCAAACATCAAAGATTCCAAATTGACGTTTCTTTTAGATACACTATTTCCTCAGTAAAACGCCAAAATGACAAACATCGTGTCTTGTATATTCAATATTGCTCTACGCGAAGTTTTGCAGAATGCATTCTTAGCTGAGGGGGTGTAACTCAATAATATTCTGCTGCATGAGATGGATAAATCTTCAACAAAAAGATGTTGGTGTTAGACTTAAGTCATTTTTTTGTGTTTTGTTGTTGATGAATTTTTGAATGGCATGAAGAATTTTTGAATGGCATGAAGAGACGGATGGCATGGATGAGTGGTTTGAATATAAACATGAAGATAAAGATGAACTTCAAATAAAAAACTCGCGTCATTTTGTCCTTCCAAACGGCCACAAAAAAGCTACTTTAACAACAAAAAAACAAAATGAAGCATACCAAAGTCAAACCGCCAGTGAACATGTTTCAACGAAGAAAGAGACTGATGGCAATGAAGATTTGGAAGATGAATTGTTTCTATTTTTATTTTTTTAATTTCTTTTTCTGTTGTTTGTTATTTATGTTTTAGCTAAAAACAAAAATTCATTATTTTAATAAAAACGCCAAACAAACAAAATGCTTGTGAAACGCCATCATGCCATAAAACGCTAAAAACTCCCAAACTATAATAAAAGTAATTTGGACAAGTATTATAAAAAGCTCAAAAAAAACGCAAAACTTGGAAGATGGTACGTCTATCACCCTAAACTCATAAAAAGCTGAACAAAAACAGTAAAATACACACAGTAACTGAAAAGACGGTTACTTTATTAATATCATTTATTATAATAAAATCTCGCCTAAACTACGCGCCAAGAACATCCTATAAGAGAAACGTCTCTGCACAATCAATTGATCACACCAAAAAAAACGTCATGTTTCCTAGAAACCACTCACTTTAAAAACGCCCAAAAATAGTTAAAAAACCACAGATGGGAAACCTTGTTTCTTCAATATTGAGTATCTGAATGAAGTTTCACTGAATGGATTCTTCTCTGAGGTGGGTATCTCTATAAACTTTTGTTGAATAAGATGGACAAATATTCATGAAAAAGAAACTGATGACACTGATATGTCATCATGTCACTTTGTTCTTGATTGATATATTGATGGCATGAAGGAATCAATACATTCGAGCAGGCGTTGATCTTCAACATGTCATCAAACAAGTATATATCAAACCAAAATATAGGATACCACTAAAAATAAGCTTCTTCTAAAGACATGCATTATGTAGGAAAATTAGCATCTAGGTAAGGTATTCAAAAATGTTCAAAACGCCAAAAAGGTTAAAGAAGAAGAGGTTGATGGCAGTGAAGATTTGGATGAGAAATTAGATTAGAATTTTTCATTTTTTTCAGTTTCTACTGTTTGTTATCTAATTCTCTGTTGTTTATTATCTAATTCTCTACTAATAAAAAAATTGAGTATAAAACGACAAAAACTACAAACACCAAAATGCCTGATAGTATGAAAACTGTGAGAACGGATATATAAAAAGACAAAAAAAGCCAAACAAAGTATTACTGGAAAGCAACACTAATTGACAGATGAAACTGAACGAAACAGTAATTGCAAAAGATTAAAATGAAGAGACGGTAACATTATTGCTAAACATTTATTATATTAAAAGCCACTACATGGGAAATTGAATTTATTTATCTTTTCAAAACGCCATAATTACCTATCACATTATAGGCCTGCATCCTACATGGCACAACAATTGATAAAAAACATAAACATCAAGAAAATTACTGATGTTTTTTACTGCCAAAAACAAATATCTACCTGCCCCCCCCCCCCAAAAAAAAAACTCATTATATAAGTACAACAGCTAAACAAAAGCTTCACACTCCACACATTCACAAAAACGCCACATCTTGTCTAAAACGCCATTTAATTTAAAAAAATGGTATATGTTATTGCATGGAGGTTTGAGAGGTCAGAGGACGTTTCGTCATTAAGTTCTCTGACAGGAGAAGGGTGAAAGTCAAAATAATCAAAGCCATACTTAGTTAAAACGCGAAAATATTTACTATGCTCCTGACCTAAAAAAAACAATAAAAACGTAGCGTATTTGTTAAACGCCAAAAAATGGATAGGTGATGTGAGACGCGTTTAAAAAAAGAATATAAAAGGAAAAAAAAGCACCTCTGCCCTTCACTATGTCGCGTGACACGTGTTACGCCAGGATCCGTTCTCACCGTTCTCATACTTTTGGGCGTTTTCTCCTGATCCCGTACCGATATATATATATACATAGGGAGGAGTTCATGCGAGAACCAACCTTATTGCGAGAACCGCGAGAACCAAAGTGAACACAACCTAAAATAGCTAAAAAAACCTAAAAAAACTTAACCCCCACCCCCTACCCCACCCCAAAAAAAACCTAAACCCCCCACCCCCCCCCCCCCCAAGCTAAATGCTAAAAACTAAAACCCCCAAAAAACCTAAAAAAAACCTAACCCCCCCCCCCCCAAAAAAAAAACCTAAACCCCCTCCCCCTCCCCCACCCCCCAAAAACCTAAACCCCCCCCCCCCCAAGCTAAAATGCTAAAAACTAAACCCCCAAAAAACCTAAAAAAATCTAAAAAAAATCTAAAAAGATCTAAATTTTTTTTTAATATTTTTTATGCTCAAATCGCTACTTTTAGTGGCCAAAAAAAGAAAAAAAATTTCTTTTAACAAAAAAAATTTAAATTTTTTTTTGCTTCGAAAAGTAGCGATTTTTATATAAAAAATATTAAAAAAAAAAATTGTGTGATTTTTAGCTATTTTTAGGCATTTTTGGTTGTGTTCACATTGGTTCTCGCGGTTCTCGCAATAAGAGGTGGTTCTCGCATGATCTTCTCCCTATATACATATATATATATATACACTATAACCCCTTTTCCCACAAAAGTGAGTTTTGAGCATTTACCGAGCATATAAATACACATCGATACTAATTGCTCAATTTTCGTTTCTTGTGTGAATAGCCCGTTTTGTTTTACAAATCTAGAACTTGCCAAATCAATACGTTCCAAGTCTTTACCGACACAAATCCAAGTAAGTAAATGATGGACGCATTAGGATCAACCCATTTTTCATTTCAAACCTTTATTTTTCTTTCTTTAACCAAAAACACCCCCTAGATAAACCCCTTTGAGCCTTAACCCGTTCATTTCTAAACCCACATCCGCAAACCTTTTTATTTTTTCACCTTTTAATGTTTCTAAAAAGATCGGTTATAAAAATACAATTATGCCTTAGTTTCAACTTTGGTAAAAAAAACCAGAGTATTTTTTGCTAAGCCACGAAGCAATGGAAAAACTGATACTTTTTACACCTTTCGCCATTTTTCTACCAAACACACCTACCCGAACCATGACCTACCCTTTAAAGTCCTATTGATATTTACAAGGATTAAACGTCAAAAAGGACGAGGTTTGATTGTTTGTCAAGCCTATAGTAGGAGTAAGTTCCAAACCGGGCACGAGCGTTTTCACTTAAACAACTTCGGCCGAGTGCTGAGTGACCACTTGTGAGGTGTGTAATTTTGTATATAACTAAATAGAATTTTATAAAGGCATGTTATGCCCAAAATAAATAATTCTTCTTAATTCGTGTTTTAAATAAATCATGGCGAATAAGATTGTAAATAAAATAAAATAAATTTAGAACTTGGATTCCCGACACTCTAAAGATAAGCCCAAAACCTTCTCTTCTACCTAATTCGTTTAGGTGTGTAAGCCACATTATAGAGTTTTACTTGAGGACAAGCAAAGATTCAAGTATGGGGGTATTTGATGTATGTAAAATACAACATATAAATTATATCAAATACGGCGTAAAATCAATCATTTTTCAGTACTAATGTCGGAAAAAGCTTGTTTCTTTGTTCCTTATTAATTTACATGGTCAAAAGAGCTTAAACGCACAAAAAAGCAAATTAACAGCAAAAACCAACATAAATACAAAGAAGGAGGAGTGACACAACTCGGCAAGTCCCCATCCACATCCAAACCAATAAAATAACAAGATCAGAAGCTTTGACACGGGGTCGTGCTCACCAAGCATGGGTCGTGCTCAGTCAAGATTCTCTGCAGAAGAAAAAGACAAACGCAAAGGACAAACCAGACCACCAACACGGGGCCGTGTTAAGGCAACACAGGGCGTGGCCAACTCTAAGATTCGCAAAATCTGAGATAGTACAGCAAGTACAATGGCCACGGGCCGTGCCATTGACACACGGGGTCGTGTTAGTACAAGACCTGACACTGCAATTAATGAGGAAGAGAGAGAAGGATGGCCACGGGGCTGTGCCAGGCGGGCACGGGCCATGTTGAGTGTCTGACTTCAACTATAAATAGGGGTGCTTGGTTCCATTCCAATCAATCCCTTGGCAAACTACTTCTCTCGCACTTGCCACCACTCCACCACCACTACAACACCAACACCCACCACCATCATCCATCTTCCATCATTTAGAGTGTGTAATAGTCTCGGGATCCAAGATCGATCGTAAGAGTTCTTGTAAAACAAAGACCATGCTTGGCTAAACTCTTACATCACTTGGTGAAGACAAATCTTTTATATATTACTTTTTGATTTCCATCTTTTGGCTCCTTTTTATTTGGGTATGTATTAATGACTTTAATAACTAGTTTTTTTTATATTGAAGGCGAATTTATTTAACCATTCTTCATGTGTCATTGATTCACACATTTGTGTCTTTACGGTCTATATAAAGCGCGTTAACTACTTGGAAGGGGTAAGAAGGGTAGTTGGGTAATTCTATGTCTCGTTCAGTGTATAGATCCTGCGAGAACCTGGTTCAAGCTTAGTGAGGCTTCACGAGTGGGCGGTACTGTTCGCCTCGGGAGAAGTAAGAAACTGCTTGAATCCCTTATCTATAAACTACTATTAAAACTTTAAACCAACCCTGCGAGGACTGTATCCCTGCCGAGTCAAACCAAAGGGTTGAGGGTAGGGCTGCATGGAAGGGGGCCTACCACTTTTCGCATTAATAACTTACTTAATTATATTTCAATAATCCAACCTTGCGGGGCTATATCCCTACTGACTCAGACCAATAGGTTGAGGGTGACGCTTCCTGGAAGGGGGCCTACTACTATAACTTAAAGATAATCTCTTAAAATGCCCAAAGTGCGGAAATCATTAAAAGATACATAAAAGAGGAGTTGGAACCAAGTGATTCCTTCTTGTCTATTTGTTTTTCCTTATATTTTATTTTTTCTTTTTAGTTTATCTTTTTATAACTTTCAAAACTTTTCATAAAAAATTTGGTTAGATTAGACGTTAACGATAAGCCGGTACTAAAAGCTCTTGTATCCTTGGACAAACTCGGTATCTTGCCATCACTATACTACGTCCGCGATGGGTGCACTTGCCCTAACGTGTGAGTAGAGTGATAGTATTATATCGTGTTTTATAAATTTAAAACTTGATTTGCGAGTAAAAATAGCTAAAATATATCTAAAAATATATAACCACACCCTCACACATCAAGTTTTTGGTGCCGTTGCCAGGGACACGAGGATTTTGAGAAAGCTTAAAATTAACGGCCTAATCATTTTCATCTTTTCTTTTTAGGTTTTTCTTCTTTTTCATTAGATTTTCACTTTCTGTAGAAGTCACACGGGGCCGTGTGTGATCAACACGGGGCCGTGTCATCTCTCGAGTAACCTCAAAACTATTTTCTGTCAGATACAGAATGCAGCACAGGGTAGTGCTACCTTCACATGGGGCCGTGTCAGATCAACAGTTTGTAGGAAAATAGTAACCGCCTAATCCCGACGGTTAAAAAACTTTCTGGAAAACATGGATTTTTATGATTATTTTTACCCTCGCCACTCTTACGGTGAATGGTGCGATTTATGTGGAGAGGAGCATGAAGAATCAGAATGTGGCATTCTAAACTTCACTCCCCACTACTTAGCCCCATCATTTTCCTGTGACGATCACCTTAAGATGGGCGGGAGTAAAAATGATAATAACATCCATCCACCTGAAGACGTACTCTGATTCCGAGAACCTGGAACGAAGTACACTTGAAAAAATGCTTCATGTGACTAAAACAAGTCACCGCACCAATAGATCACTTTTATCGAATTTTTATTGTTTCCATGTAAATCCGGGAGGGTATGCCCCGGAGATATTTCCAAATTCCTTGTATGAAAACCGAGAGGGTATACCTCGGTAATTATGTTTTGTATTTTTTGACAATTTAATAAGGCGATCGGAATTCTGGTTGGTGCAAAGAATAGTATGTTACTCATGATTAAATTATCTAAAGAGCTCGAATAATAAGTGAACTACGGGCCACGACCCATGCCTCGCGCTGATCAAGAAGGTTTATTAGTTAAAAACAAAAATTATTAAACAAAATGGTTCAAGCCAAACCCATTAAAACCTGCAATGCTTGATCAAACATTAGCAGAATAGTTAAATAACCAAGCCAAACACACTAAAAGTATGGTGTGGTTCGGATATAACAAATATCCAAAAACAAATCACAAGTGTTTGCATCGGAAAAAGTTTGGTTCGGACGCATATCAAGCTAAAATCCATAAACGCAAGAACATAGAAGTTATATTTTAATTCAAGCAAATATGTTCGAAACAAAAAATTGTCATCAGCACGTCTAAATTGTACGAGTTACATATTAAGATGAAACAAGTCACAATGAAATCAAACAACATTCATCAATTATCAGAAATAATCGGTAGTTGACTCTTCTCCTTGATTTTCAACAACGGCTCGTTCACCAAATTCGAAACTTTGTGAAGAACGAATATGTGAAATTTATCAAAAGCTTCGACGGCAGCGTCCATGGCATTCTTGTCCTCTTCATCATAACCCGACACTTCGGTCACAAGTTTATCAGAAGTCTTAGCTGCATGAAAACCTTGCTTAATTCCGTCGTAAACACCTATGGCGTTAACATAGTTAACAAGGTCAACAATGACTTTCTCCAGCTCCAGGCTTTGATGCACCAACCGAACAACCCAGGCCACACCTTCGGCAAGGAACCATTGTTTCGTCAAGAGAAGCTCTGATATATGGCTGTACAGTACGGTCACCTCACCATCATACTAGTTCCAAATTTATGTCATTCGGACCAACACGGCCTGGTGAGATTTGGTGATCCTATCCCTTGACCTCTATATTTCCTCTTTATCTAAAAAAAGGTGAGTCAAGAAATAGCTTGAGACTTCACAGAATAAAGAAAAAAAACAAGGAAAAATACTTACCATTCTCTAAACGAACATGATCGGCAAGTAGCTGGTTATACGCGGTTTGCATCTCATGCGGCTCCAACTTCCATTTGCCCTCGATCTCCGATAGCTTCGTCTAGGTCTCTTGAAGTTTCAGATTTGAAACCTCCAAGTCTTGAATTGCCTTGTCACTTGCCTCGAATGTAACCGCAGCCGAAGCCTGAGAAGCCTTATTAATCTCTATTGTTTCCAAGACATGTTCCTTTAGACGACCCACATTAGCTTGAAGCGAAGAGATTTCTTGCTTGACCTTCGAAAACAATCCATCCTGCTTCTTTAGAGCAGCAACCTCCCTTTCATACCTCTGACAGTTCGACTCAGCTTCAACCCACCTCTTGTACGTCTCCACTACCAAAGAGTTTGATTGCGCTTGATTTAACATCAGTGCATTCCCAGGCTCCGGCCCACTCATCCTCCAGTAATGAAAGTGTTCAGCAGGGGTACCAATATGGAACAGGGACATGTTTGCTGATAGAGCATCAACAATTCTGTCCTTGTTCACTAAGGACCAATCTGGCATATAGTTCTCCAGCGCTTCTGCCAAATCCACGCCCATCACCTCGCCCGAAGCACCTAACTCCCGATACACAAGAAATCCTTCAGTCTCATACCACAAAGGAGACGAAGAGGCGCTGTCCCCTCCATCAACCGGTTGAGGACTGGGGCGAGAGATGTTTGAATCAACACCGGTAGGAGGCTTACCCGAAGGAGAGGGTTCGGTTCTTTTTGGAGACGAAGGATTATACATGTCGATATCCCCACCTGCAACCAGCCAAGTGTCCGGACCGCCAAAAGATAAAGGGATCCGAAATTGATCTTTCTTACTTTTCCACCAAGCCAACAAATGAAATTTTTAATTTTTTGTGGAATCTTAGTTTGTAGAAAGTTTGACCCACTATACCTGCCGAGTTCGCTACTAGTAGTGTTACCACGTTGCAATTGACTCGACTCATCCCATAATTGGTTATATACGTACAAATCCGGATCCGGACTTGAACTTTCGCCAAAAGTGGCATTTCTCATTAACTCATGGATGTGCGAGGAGGTTGTACCATATTTTGTTAAATTAACCTAAAACATTTTAGAAAGTTGTTCGTTAAAACAAGCTCTTTTAGCTGACCAAAGTTTGGGTCTTGAGGGTTGCTTAAATTCAACTCCGTTGCAATTTTTTCAATCAAAGATTTTGTTCCCATTTAATTAAAGCAAGGGTTTAGGGCAGTGGCACAAGTGAAAACTGCGAGTAGTTCTTTAAAATATATTCTAAGTTTGTCTTTCAGTACGTCTACCATATCACAATATGATCTACCTCTACACGAAAACTCGATTAATTTTAAACACACTGAATATAATTTGTGAAGTACAGAAGAACTTTTTGGATAGTAAACCCCCGATAAAGCCATTGTTGATGTTTTGAAAACTTGAAGCGTTTGAGTTACCGTTTCAATAATAACCTAACCTTATGGGTGGTAAGTCGAAACCTTTCCACGACTTGCCAAAATGTTATGAAAAGCTATTATTTTTTTTTTGTTTTGTTTTGCAAAATAGCCTTTTTAAACGTGTTACAAGTCAAGTTCTATCTTGTAGGACAGTCCCAATTGGGTCCTAAGTATAAGCGGCCTGCCTCCTTACAAGTCTTAATATATATAGCATGTCACTGTGTGTTGCTATAAATATCACGTAATATTCTATGTGGCGTTAAAAAGATATTGGTTTTTTTTTTTTTTTGCAATTTGTAAGTTTTAATAATTTTGTTGATTACATTATATATATTTTCATTGGTGTGAGGACGATCAAAAAATTGAAACACAATCGTGTGTTTGATCATTTGCCACATCACCGGTCAATCCAATGGATGGTGACATAAATATACAACTCGGGTAAACCGTGCGATGTAGAGCAAACGTCGCTAGTTAACTTAACGCCGGTGTGTAAGTTTTCAAAATAAGAAATTAATTCAATTTTAGATTTTTCCACATTTTTAACAATCTCTTCTAAGAACAGCACGCCTTACGTAGGTGTATCATGGTTGGAGAGTTCTCTGAATCATCTTTGTATAGCATTGGTTGTCGATAAGATTGAATGACTAGTTTTCTTGGATCACAAACTTGCCATTTCCTCCCGAGCCATTTCCACATTGTAAGCGAACAAAGTAGCGCCTTCAGTTTCCATCGGCGCTTGACCACTAGCGGGTTGTTGTTTCAACACCTTGCAATATGGTTTGTCGATGCGTTGTTTCATAGTGGAGTTTGCGCATTCGGCGTAAAATCCTTGACAATAATGGCAATGATCCTTTTTTTCACCATTAGCTATCTCACAAAAATCAAAATGTGAGTTTCGCTTTGTTGGAATTACCCGAACCATCGCGTTGGTTAAAGAATCGCCAACATTAATCGAATCATGAGCACTAGAGGTTGCCATAGTGGGCGTTTTTTGAGATTACTGAACAAGAAAGTGAGCGTATTTTAAAGATTTTAGAGAGTAGATAGTGGTGTAATTCAACCCAAACAGCCACCAAGTATTTATACTAGTTTTTAGAGGCCTTGGGGTGATGCAAAAGCCAAAAAACGGCTATATTGTGTCTCCCAACGGTCCTCTGGCCGTTAAAACACAATAGGTTGTGATTGGTTTTTTTACCGGTTTTAAACTACCATTTTTTTGTTACGTTAACAGTTGACCTTGTTTTTATATATCGGTTTTTGAAATAGAATACGTCGAACCGGGTTCCAAATTTCTTTACCAGTTACAAACTGAACTGCTTTTAAAAAGAAATCCACTTTCGGTCCAAAAACCGGTTTTTTGGTACATACCCACCCAAAAATAAGGAAAGGTTTAAAATATTTCCCCTGAAGGGATAAAGTAAAGTAAATACAAAGGAAGAACGAAGTGAGCTTACGATCTAGCATGTCTAACATCAAGCTCTTGAAACTCATTATATAGTGGATATTCCTTTGTGAGACTGATTTGGACATTACATATGAATCAGGTTTGTTGCGCATACCATTATCATTATCTCGGGCCTAGGAACCTTCATCCTTTCCTGATCGAGAATAGGTCTGACATTTGACCTTCCTTTTCTTGGCGAACAGTAACACCTTTTGTCGTCATCTTCCAGACACCTTTTGATCTGCAGGTTTTTGGAACTTTTCGACTGTCCCGTCATTTATTGGTCCCGAATTGTTTCTGAGAGGTAGTAACATCCTTATCTTCGTCCTTTAGGTTGCTCCTTGTTATGCCTTTTGTCCGTGGAAGGATAGGATGTCGCATCCTTACCTTGTAGGAGACATGGTTCTGGGCATACCCAGTCTTTAATATATATATATATATATATATATATATATATATGGTGGGGTCCTAGAGTGCACCCTAGTGTATTTGTGAACTGAGTGAACAAATCCTGACCATTGAATTACATCATCAAATTGTAAAATACTAGTGTATTTTCATGATCAAATTCTGGCCATTGATTTACACTTATGTATTATAATCAAGGACTAGGATTAGTTCACGAATGTTCACAATCAAGGGGTTATTCACCAATGAACCTAACCCTATATATATATATAGGGAAATGATAGATAAGAAACAAGAAACACTTTTAATTGAGAAAACGTAGGAAACTCTAACCTCTCGACATTTTTTTAAAACATATCATACATGTAAACACAATGGACAACATATTAAAACACAATGGATAACAGATTAAACACAATGACCAGAATCAATAACATAATGTATAGAAAACTCAGATATAACACCATCTTCGTTGTGTCATAAATTGTATTATAGGTTCTTACAAAAACGCATTGGGTAGAACCCAAATTAACATTGTGTTATAGGTTTTGATAATAACACAATATTTAGAAACCCACTAAAACGTAATGACCAAAACAAGTTAAAAGACACAATGACCAGAACCTTTAACACAATGCAAAAAAAGAAAAAAAAAACCAGTAAAAATAAAAAATTTTATATGACAATACGATACTCATATTAAAGATAAAAAAAAACGCTAATTATTATGGTGAATTGTCTTTTTTAAAAAATGTCGTATGAAAAAGTCATGGACATTTTAAATTGATGGGAGAATTGGCATGTTCCTTGCATGTAGAGAGAGAAAATCCATAAATGTATGATTTCTTTTATGCCCTCCCATTAACTTATTTTCCGTAAACTAATCTCAACATTTTAAATCTAAGATCAATGGACTAGAATCATTCTTACTATTCTTATTTATTTTATCATTTGTATCCTATCTATATATAGAGAGAGAGAATCATAATACATGATGATGTAACTTATATTCAAATAGTGTTCGCTATGTACAAAGCCTTTGTATATATTTTTATATAAAAAAATTGGATATTGTTTTTGTTAATTGTAAAGTAATAACGAACAACAAAAGTATGTAAAACAAAGACTATGTATCGATTATCTTTAGTCTTCCACTTAATCAGGTATTCGAAACTGTAGGTCACATGGCATCTAGTGACCTTCAATATCAACTCAAATGTTCAAGTTGTAAACTAGTAGAACTCACTAAGTCAGAATATGCATAGATAAAACATTAGAAATTTTGAATATGTAAATCAATACAACATCTATTGACCAAGAAATATTTTGTTAACCCTATAAATAGTTAGCACGTCATTGATCAAGACTAAAGACACTCACCCAACCTAGAGAACATGTGTACATTGTGTAACTTGATAGTTGTTACACACATACGCAAATAGAGGTAAACCATGTATAAATATTATAAGATTTAAATTGATTTAATATCTTCATCAAAGATATACATTAAATTACTTTAAGATTGGGTTGGATCTATGTAAAAACGAACTCATAAATAATGAGAAAAGAACTCACAACATAACACATATTGGAAATTAATTAATTAATGAGAATATTATAGAGAGATTCAAGGGTTGTAGCTAAATATCACAATACAAGTAAATTCTAGAAAATATGTTTTTTGTTCATGGTTTCAAATGCTTATGATAATGTCTAAGTCATGTTGGAAACCGGGGGCATTATATTTATTGAATGAGTGTTGATGGGTACGAACAGGTTTAAACAAGTTATATTGGGTATAAGTCGGCTTTATTTGTAACAACTGAGTCTAACAGGGTGATATTAAGTAGTAATACGTTGGAATGGGATGCAATATGTCATATTCATCTGCATGAGTCACGTTGATTATGAACCAACCTTCATCATTTTATGTGTTCAAGTTGAAACCAAGATAACATGGTTGAGGAAAGAGATGAAAAGTTCACAACCTTTTACCACCATGATTTGGAGTGATATTCACCTTCGAGCCCTCTCTTCTAGGATCGTTGTGTTTGGAAATTTGTCAGATTCTTGTGACATCATATGTTTCTTAATATTTTCAACTTTAGCTTGTAAGTGTAAAGTTCTATCGCAAATATTGCACAAATGTATATCAAGTTGTGTTTTCCTCAAAGTTTGCCAACTTCAACATTGTCACAATAGTACCTCTTGTAACAAAAATGCTCATAAAGAGTAATGTGATCTTTGTTCTATTCAATTATCAATTTATTAGGGTTTAATATTCTTAATTTTTCTTGTATGATTGTCTTTTGATTTTTTTGCGAAGATGTTAGGATAAAAATCTCAACACCTAATTTGGTGGAGATAGAAGATATTATATATGACCCAATATTATAGGAATAATACTTGGAAATTAACAAAACTACAATAAGTGTACAAGTTATAATACGTTATGAAAGTAACTCTAATATCCCCCTAAGTGAAACGATGGTGGGCTGAGACAAAGCATACCACGAAAGTACTTAAATTGCAAATATGATAGACTCTTCAAGAAGATGTCTTCCATTCGAAGCTTGGTCAGGAAGAAATTAGTATATAGTTTACCTAATGACACAAGCTCCTAATGAAGTGATAATCTAGATTAATGTGTTTGGCTTATTATGAGAAGGATTTTGAGTTATAAATAGGGCTCTTCGATTATCACGAAATAACATTGGATGATGATGAGGTAAATCATGAAGTTCTGTTAAAAAGTGAGTAATCCAAATAACTTTAGCTTTTGTGTTAGCCTTGGCTTGGAACTCAGATTCACAACTGGAATGAGAGACAATTGGTTTTTTTTTTTTTTTTTGGCATTTCATATGGATCTAAGGGTCTAAATGCATTGAGCCCAATCAACATTGGAATAACCAAGAATCCTATTGTCTTGGCTTGGTAAATAAGAGGCCATAAGAGGGAGTGCCTTTAACATAGCGAAGAATCCATTCGACGCACTGAAATTGAGAAGCAATCGATGTTTATAGAAACTAACTAAGCTGATTCATTGCAGATGAAATGTCTGGCCGTATAATAGTCAAATGCTGCAACACTCCAACAAGTGAATGACACCTGTTGTGGTGAACGACTCATAGGGAACCTGCGGTGTACGCACATGACTAGAATCTAGCAAAGTAGCTCGTTTAAGAATGTATCAGGCGTACTTTGACTGACTGAGGAACAAACCATCGTCAGTCAGTGTAGGTTACCTTAAGGATAAGAAAGTAACTTAGGTCATCTAAATCTTTGATTGCAAGCTCAATGTTTAACCATGAAAAAAGGAAGTAATGGTGTGTTCTTGATTTCTTGTTAAAATTAAGTCATCAACATACATCAGCAAATACATTATGTAGGAGTCTCGTTTGAATACAAATAGAGAAGTGTCAGCCGGACCGCATGTAAATCCATTATGTAAATGAATGGTGCTTAACCGTTAAAACCAAGCACATGGTGCTTGTTTGAGACCGTATGAGGCTTTGTTTCAACGTCACACATGATTGGAAAACCGTGAATTAGCAAAACCAAAGGGTTTCTCCATGCAAACTATTTCACTCAGATGTCCATGCAAGAATGCATTTTTGAAATCAAGCTGATAAAGTTTCCAATTGCGAATAATAGTAACGAGATAGAACAATGCGTTCCGTAGGTACTTTGACAATATAACTATACGTATGTGAATAGTCAAGCCAGCGTTTTGAAGAAATCCCTGTGCGATAAGCCTAGCTTTAAAGTGTTCAACAGTTCTATCTAAGTGGTATTTGGTTGTGAAAACTGATTAAGAGCCAACCACATTACCAGTTGATGGTGTAGGCATTAGAGACCATAAGGCTCTTTGTCGAAGGCCAGACATATCCTCACGCATAGTATCCATTTAGGGTTTTTAGCTGCTGACTTAAAACCTCTCAAGTATGTGGATGCAAATAATACCGAATAAAGATGACGAGTGTCAAGATAAGGCAACTCTGCAATGTGTCCGAGTCTTGAAAATCCCGGATTTGGAATGGGTTGCATTAGATGTATTGAACCAGGCGTAAAAAGTTGCATTGTAGAAGAGGATGGTTGAACTGTGGGCGAGAAAGGTTGGACTGGCGTAAAGTGACAAGGCCTGGGAATGTCAGAATGCAGTCGGGTCAACATTCTGTGGAAAAGATTCGATTTCATCATGTTGGGCCGGATTTACGGCTTGGAATGGTATAACTACTTGCGTTGAGATAGGGTGATCAAAACAATGAATACAGGAGCCACTAGTGTATGAATTTGTTGACTTGGGTGATGCTTCTTTGGGTTCGGTTGAAGAAGAAGGAGAAAGAAAATTTGTGTCATCCCAAAAACTTGTAAGCTAGAAAAAAAAACGTCCATGCCTTGTTACATAAACTCAAGAAGTAGTAGGATCAAGACAATGATGACCTTTATATTGCGGACTGTACCCTATAAAAACACATGGAATACTTTGTGGAAAAAGCTTATGAGTTGCGTAGTCTCATAGATTAGGAAAAACTCAACATCTAAAGGTGCGAAAATAACTATAAAATGGTATCTGAGAGAATAGTAACTCAAACGGAGACTTGTCTTCTAAGACTGTAGTGGGCCGATGATTGATAATGTAGATGGGAATACTAAAAGCATCTACCGAATAGGAAGTTGGAACACAGGTATTTGACAATGTGGATAAACCGGTTTCAAGTATGTGTCTATACTTCCTTTCAACAAACCCATTCTGGTTGAGGTGTATATGAACACGATAGATGATGAAATGAGCTATTATTCTCAAGAAGTTTCTGAATAGTATGGTTAACAAATTATGTGCCACCATTACTCTGGAAGATCTTAATCTTCCTAGAAAATTGTGTCTTAACAAGTTTCATGAAGGTAGTGAAGACAAAAGAAAATCCAGATTTTGCTTTCAGTAGATGAAACCAACTGAACCGATAGTAGACACCCACAAAAAAAAACTACATAGTGATGATAATTGTCAACAGGGGCGGAACCATAGTAATATGAGCCGTAGCACGGGCTACGGCTCAACCCCGTATTCATAGTGTTTTTTTTCCGGTTTTATACAAAGGATACCCCTAAAAAATACGAGGATACCTCTAACCAAAAAATAGGATACTTGATATTACTAAAATCCCATTTTTTTATAAGCTTAAAGATTTTCAACCCAAAATCTTGTAGAATAATTATGCCCGAATGATAAAATAAGCCCAAATTAACAATAATAAAATTGAAAGGAGTCCTTAAATATAATTAATAAAGTTAACACAAAACGCAAAACGATATTATAGTTGAATAAGTGATCTTGCTAGTCTTATGGTGGAAACCGAAACACATAGTTCTTGTCCTATGGTTTATCAGTAGGGATGGCAATGGGTCGGGTTTGGGACGGGTTTAGGTAATCCCAAACCCAAACCCGGCTAGATAAGCTTGTCCCAAACCCGTCCCAAAACCCATCGAGTTTCTAGCAGGTATACTCATCTCAAAACCCATCGGGTATCTATCGGGTAACTACTAACCGGTTACATTTTGTATTGCCATTATAAAAATATATATCAAATAACTACAATGTGTACGGAATAGAATACCTATACGTGTAAAAAAATGGATGTATCATATATATACATATTTAATAATATAAAAGAAATTATATCGGGTATACAATCAGGTAAACAGGTACACTTTATCGGGTAATTGGGTCGGGTAAACGGGTATATCAATAAATACCAAACCCGTCCGAAACCCGGGAAAAAAATAAAAACTATTCCCAAACCCGATTAACCGACCCCAAACCCGTCCCAAATGTGTCGGGTTTCGGGTTTACCCAGCGGGTTTGGGTTTGATTGTCGTCCCTATTTATCAGGTAGTGAAGCTAACTTTGGTTTTACCGGTCGCAACCGCAACCGTTGAAATACATTTTTTTTCTAAATTGAAGCATATCAAGACGAGTTTACGCAATCGAATGGGCCTGGAATATTTGAACAATGCTATGGTTTGTGCGGTCGAAAAATAAACTTTTGATAAAGTAAAAGACGATGACGTGATAGAACGATTTCAAACTATGAAAAAGAAAGAGGACACATTTATTAGGTATTTGTTTTACTTTATTTATTATTTTTTTATAATTTCCCGGTAATTTTTTTTCGGGATACCCCTAAATTAAGGGGGGCTAGTTTCGCCACTGGTTGTCAATAGCGATAACTGGTGCCGGCTCCCATAAATCAAAATGGATTAATACAATGGATGTAAAGATCTTTTTTTTCATCTGTTAGCCCTAACGTAGTGGGCCACCATCAGTGGGAAAAAATAGGCATAACGCCCCATATCGCCCTTGAACACCATTACAAGGGGGCGCTATGGGGTCTCAAATTGTTGGGGGCGGTATGTTGATAACGGCGTGAAGGAGGAGACTTTCAACATGTTGACCAATAAAAAAAGTTAAGTGTTTTTTTAATTAATTAATAAAAATGAAAATTAATAATTAGGTAATGATGGGTAGGGCCTTTATGACTACGCTCTCTAGTGATATAATTCCCCATAAAGCCCCTGTATGACGTGGCGCACTACTTGTCGCATAACGCCCCCAAAAGGGCTTTATGACTACACATCTTCTTAGAAGTGATAAACGATTTGTCTTTGAAAGCTGACATGAAGAACACATATTATATTTTGGAAAAACTGATGTAGCAACAATACAACCTAACTTATTCAGCAATGCAGTTGTCAAATAAAACATGTCCCAATAATTTGTGCCATACTTCAAACGATGCTTGATTACTATATGTAGAGACTGCCATTAAAGCTATAGGACGATCCTTAAGAACATATAACACGTTTTCATGTTTTCCTATCGTAAGGACTTGTTTGGTTACACAATCCTGAATATGAAAGAACGGTTGAGAAAGAAAACGTCCGCATAATTGTTAGTTGTGAGTTTGCTAGCTGACAAGGATCTTTGTCAGATTAGGGATAACTAAAACATCACGTAACTTAAGATTTAAAACTTGTGAATGTACCATATATAAGATCGGAAGAATATTACCTTTTCAAAGACTCGAGCATAAACAGCCGGTGTCATATATGTTGTGGCACCAAAGATAACATACCAAGCAACTTCAACAAAATTAGCTTGAGGATTGACCGACTTAAATGCATAAAAACCAAGAGCAGTGCAAGTTGTAGCATAATGACCTGACTTTTTGCATAGTTGGCAATGTGGTAGGCGAACATGATCATGTCTAATCGATGCCTAACTGATGTCGTAGATACTAATTTCGTGTACATTAGAGTACGGATGTAGAAGAAGACTAAAGGGAACGTGAAATTTGATTTTTAACTGACTTTGCAATTACAATGTTCAATTATATATGAACCAATATTATACGGCTAATATGAACCAATATTTGTAATTTACTTTTGTAGGTTCCTCATATGGACCATGATTAAGCATGACTTGAGCACAAATAACGCCAATTGACTTTTGAAAGGGTTCAAATCACTTCTTTAGCAATGGAATTGTTTATGCAACAAATACTAGACCAATGTTAGTAGCTAGGCTGGTTAGGCAAAAGGCTTGGAGGGTTCCGGTTTGCCTAACGCAGGTTGTGGGGTCCCCCCACGTTTCAAGACATGGAGAGAGGTTCACTAGTTATATTTTGTTGTTTGTTCAAAATCCTCAACTGAAGTGTGTTCAGCTTCGGATGCAAGAGCAGTAGAAATGTGTGTGTTGAATATGAAGAAAGGAGACTTGCATGAAACAAGTGCTCGAGAAGGAACACCAGAGATCCCAAGGGAATCAGAGCTGATCGGAATGTCCCAAATGCACTAAATGAAGTGTCATTTATAGAGGAAGACATCGCTCAAAGAGGAAACCTTGGACTAGCGAACCATGCTTGCAGTGGAGGACTTACCCTTTTAGGGGTTGAAGCGTTTGGACCTGCGGATAAAAGACTACACTCTGTGCACTCGTTCTACTTTTACGGCTGGGAGAGTTGTTCAAGTAATCAGTGACATGACTGATTACTGTACACGTGCTGCCTTAGCTCAGTTCCTGGGCTTTAAACCTTTGAACCTTTTAGCCCTTCAGGCTGTCATGTATTCTTGGTCATTTTATTTAGGTTTGAGCTACCCCTGTCATCAGCCCCCCCAAGTCAGAGGTTTTTTTGGGTGTAAGCACAAATACTTCTGACTTTTTGTACATGTGTTTTATTTTGCTTGAAGGCTTCAAGGCTTCAAAGCTTGAAAGGTTGAAAACGATTGAGCCTTTTTATTTTTGAATTTTGACAAGACA
Organism: Helianthus tuberosus; assembly: GCA_030545235.1. Taxonomy (NCBI): domain Eukaryota; kingdom Viridiplantae; phylum Streptophyta; class Magnoliopsida; order Asterales; family Asteraceae; genus Helianthus; species Helianthus tuberosus. The sequence goes on along the minus strand of CM060417.1, from coordinate 77,371,495 downwards.
GTTGATATGACCTCTGGCAGTTTCCTTTGTGTAATTATAACGTTTCCTTCTCATTAATTTCCATTTATCTTTTAGAAGAGAACCATCATTTGCACATTTTCCTCTCAAGTTTTCTTTCCTTTTCTTCATCCAGGTTAGTTCCGATTTCATATTTTCTGGTTATTTTCTTATAGCATGGGTGCTCGTAAAGATCTAGCGAAATCGTTTTCTCGATTAACTCAAGAGGAAGTAGAAAATTTTTGTATGGAATGGGGGATTGGGATGAAGTTTAAACCGGTTGCACCGGCTTGTGATGTTTCGATCGATAAGTGTCCCCCTGGTTCCATTGCCCTCTATTGTCGCCATTTTGAGTTTTCGAACCTTCGTCACCCCTTTTCGAACTTTGTTTTGCACGTCTTAGAGTATTATCGCGTATCCTTTGGCCAGATTTACCCTCAGGGTCTGGCTAGGGTTTTGCACTTTGAAGTTCTGTGTCAGGCTTTCGGGTATGATCCCACTCTTTTATCCTTCCGTCGCTTTTTCCGGTTAGCCAAGAATGGTGACTGATTTACATTCGAAACATCTCAGGTTGATACTTGTTTAATTTCATATGTGGTTTCTAGTCTTGGTGTTTGGAAAGACCGGTTTTTCTGGGTTTCCGGTGAAATTGTTCCTTTAAAGCTTGTTTGGAGGCATCCGGATGCCGTTTTAAATGAGCCTGAACCCTCTGCTTCTGAGATAAATACTCGTTTTCTTGAAACTCTTAGGGAGTGCCCTTCAAGGCTTCGTACCTTTCCTGAGCACTTACTGGTGTTGTTGGGTCTCAGTAAGTTATGGGACAAACGTGATTGAGATCCCGTGCTTATGAGAGATGGGCAGGGAATGCATTTGTCTTGTTGTGCTATTATGTTCTTATTTTTTGCTTGCTTATATATTTTATTTTTGTTTACTTTGTAGTTATGTCTGCACTTGATTTTATCAAGAGTGATGATACTTCTGATGTTGCTTTTAGGGATGCTGCGGCTACTTCGGGTGAAGATGCGGTTGTTAGGGGATCCGAGCATAGGTTCGAGGGTTCTAGCTATGTGAATGTTCCCAATGTTAAAGGTTTTACGAAGGCTCCGGGTTCCAAGGCTTCTGTTCGCCGTTCAAATCGTCGCTTGAAAGGTGCTGATCAACCCTCTGGCTCAGAGGCCATTAACATTAGCGATGATATTGAGGTGTCTGCGGAACAGGTTCTTGGGGTTGATGTGGAAAAGGGTAAAGAAAAAGAGCTAGTTGTTTCTGGGAAGAAGAAGAAGCAGGTTAAGAAAGGTGCTACTCCTTCCATCCAGGGTTCATCGAGCCAAAGTGTTGAAAGCTTGGAGGGCCTTGAAGCTGAAGAGGTTTATGTTCCCAACTGAGCTGTGAAGGTTGGGGATAGCTTCAAGGATCCAGCTGTTTGTGCTGATGTGTTAGCCCACTTTGCTCCCCTGGTGTTCGGAGTGCGATTTCTGAAATGGAAGCTGATCATTTTATTTCAAGATTGATGCTAAGCTCCTGCAACCTTTCGGCCTTGTTGGCCGAAGGTGTTACCCGTTTTACAAAGGGTATGCAGGAGTATGAAGAAGCTTCCAAGAAGAAGGATAAGATGAAAGCCTCTATGGCTGCAATAAAGAAGGAGGTTGAGGGGTTTTCTAAGAAAGAGGAGGCTTGGGTGAAGAAGGTTGGGGAGATGACAAGGAGACATGAGATTGAGATGAACGATCTCAAGAAGAGCTTTGAAGCTGATCGATTGAAACTGAGGGCTGATAGGGAAGCCTTAGATGTTCTGCAGAAGGCCTTTGAAGAAGAGAAAGAAGGCTTGAAGGCTTCTTTTGCTCAAGCCACTGGCGATAATCAGTGGCTCATTGAGCAAGGTTTTCACCAAGTTGTTACCTATCTTCTTCACTCCAAGGAATTCAATTCTGCTCTTAGAGAAGTCTACACTAAACTGCTAAACTTGGGGAAACATCAAGGCCTTATTACTGGTTATAAACTTCATGAATCTGGTCAGCCCTTGGAGCAGTCTCCCTTGTATCGCCCTGAAGCTTCTGAGGTTGTTAAAGGTTCCGTTCAGCAGATGGAGAGGTTAACTTACCCATATTTAAGTCAGGTTGCAGCTTGTTTCGGTAAACCCCTTTCTGTTTTACAGGAGCTGAAACCGGATGGGCTTAATGAAAAGGTTTGTGCTGAAGTGCTTGACTCCCTTTCGAGGAAGTGTTCTCATTCAGGGGATAGTGAGGAGACTTTTTCGGGAGAACTTGATGCTTCCGAGGATGCAAGCCTCGAAGGTTCAGCTGTTGGTGATGATGGTAGTTCGAAAGCCAAGAAGTCGAAGAAGGCCAAGAAGGCTAAAGGTAATGGTTCTGGGGCTTCTAAGCCTCCTTCTGATGTTTGAACAATATTCTTAGCTTTCTTAGCACCCTTAAACAATTTAATGGTTTGTATGTCACTTTGAACAATTTTAGGTTTTACGGAAACCCTTAAGGTTTCTGTTTTGTGGTTGTGGTTGGCCTTAGTGGTCGTTTGAACAATATCTATGTTTACAAACCGTTAAGGTTTGTTTTAACTTATTTGGATATTTGGGAGCCTTTAAAGCTTCTTATGCTATTAACTTTTTGCTACCTACTTTGTGCTATGGTTTTGTGGGGTGTTTGTTGCTTGAAGTCTTCGAGGCTTCTGGTTGCTATTTTATTTTTGTGACTTGATGTCTTGGTTTGTATTTCTGAGTTTGGGTTGTATGCAACCTTTTATTATTGCGTTGTTGTGTTGCCCCTTCAATTATTTTTTATGTTTGTGGCATTGTCTTTGTTGAGTTTTGTGCTGTCTTTATGTTTTTTATACCTTAAAGGGTTCAGTGTTGCAGTCACTTAGCCTTGGTATTTTTAAACAGAAGACATGGCACCTATCCTATCTATTATTTTTCTTTGTTTGACTTTGGTTCGTAAGCCTATTAATAATGATTTGTTTTCTAGAACTTTTGCAAGGCTTAAGGAACATTTGGTGTAGTCTGCTCAGACATGTCTATGAGACAACTTTGTTTTTGATATTTTCATAGGTCTCATGGAGTTGTATTGATTTAGGAACTCACCCCCTATATAGGTTCATTTAACCCTGGAACCTATTAAGCTATGTGGCCTGGGAGCTCATCCCCTTACATGGCCCTTGCCATGGAGTTTTTTGCTAGGTTCTCAACCTGATTTTAGGATAGAAAGAAAACTTTGATAAAACATCATCATTCATTCAAGAGATATTGTTTTACAAAAAGTGAGCATAAGACAACTCTTGAAATACAAAAACTTTCTTGATCAGACATGGAACCTTTTAAGGGTCTTGCCTTTCCAATGCCTGGGAAGTTTTTTTCCTTCCGCGCCGGCCAGTTTATAGGATCCACCCTTATGTGCTTCAAGGATTGTATATGGCCCTACCCACTTTGGGCCAAGTTTTCCTTGGTTCTCTTTTTCACTAGCCTCATTGTTTCTAAGTACAAGGTCTCCTGGCTTGAAGCGTTCATGCTTGACTCTTGTGTTGTAATAAGCTTCCATCTTTTACTTGTACTTGGCTTCTTGAATTGCAGCTTGGTCTCGTGTTTCCTCGAGGAGTTGCAAGTTCAACATGGTCTCTTTGTCGTTTGCTTCGGGATCCATGTTGAGTGTTCTTTGAGTCACAACTCCTATTTCAGCTGGAATCACGGCTTCTGATCCGAACACCAAGCTGTAGGGTGTTCTTTTGTGGCTTGTTTTTTTTGTTGTTCGTATAGCCCATAGAACATTTGGCAATTCTTCAAGCCAATTGCCTTCATGCCTTCCTAATCTCATCTTGATACCTTCGACAATGCTCCGATTCGTTCTTTCCACTTGGCCGTTTGATTGTGGGTATGAAACTGAGCTGAATACCTGAGTTATTCTGAATTCTTTGCACCAAGTGCTAAAAGGCTTCTCAGCGAATTGTTTCCCATTGTCTGTGACCAAGATTTCCGGCAACCCATAGCGACAAATAATGTTTTTCCAAACAAAGTCAATGACTTGTTTGCCTGTGATTTTTGCAAGTGGTTGACTTCGGGCCACTTGGTAAAGTAATCTATGGACACCAATAAAAACTTTACTCCACCTTTGGCCGGTGGGAACGGACCAACGATATCCATTCCCCATTTGTGAAATGGCCAAGCTGAAGATATTGGGGCAAGATCGTGCTTGGGGCTCTTGGGTACCGGTGCATGTATTTGACAAGCTTCACATCTTCTTAGCTGTTCGGTGGTATCTCGGTGCATTGAAGGCCAAAAATACCCGAGGTTCATTAGTTTAGCAACCACCGTTCTTGCTCCAAAATGAGCTCCACATATCCCCTCATGAACCTCTTTGACCAGGTACTGGCTTTGTTCCGGGCCAACACATCTCAGTAAAGGTGCAAGGTAGCCCTTTTTGTAGAGGATCTCATCTTGCAACACGTACTGCCTTGATTTCATTTTAACCCTTTCAGCCTCTATTTGGTCACCGGGTAACTCACCATTTTTGAGGAATTTCTTAATAGGAGTCATCCAATTGGGACCTTCTTCGGTGATTACATCTTGAACCTCCAATTCTTGAATCGAGGGAGCTTTCAATACCTCCACTAATACCTTTTTTTGTAAGATGGGCAAAGGTGAGGGAGGCAAGCTTACTCAAGGCATCTACCCTCTTGTTTTGAGATCTCGGGACTTGATTGATGGTACATGTTTGGAAGGTGTTTCTCAATTCCTTATATTTTTCTTTGTATTTTCTCATGTTGGGCTCTTTTGCAATGTAGCAGTCATTGACTTGGCTTGACACAAGCAACGAGTCTGTGAAGTCTTGAAACTTTTGAACCTTCATCTCTTTGGCTATCTTCAACCCAGCTATCAAGGCCTCGTATTCAGCTTCATTGTTTGTGGTCTGGAATTCAAATCGAAGAGCCTACGTGAATTCTAAGCCTTCAGGGTTGATTAAAATGAGCCCGGCTCCTGACCCGTCAACGCTTGAAGCTCCATCGGTGAAGAGCTTCCAGGCTTCAGGGTCAAAAGGTTCAACCGTAGTTATATTAACTTCCGTGACAGCTTGTTTTGGGACTTCCACAATGAAGTCGGCCAAGACTTGGGTTTTAATGGCTTTTCTTGTAACGTAGGTGATTTTGTGCTCACCCAGTTCCACTGCCCATTTGGCCAACCGTCCTGAATTTTCTGGCTTTTCAAGCACACTCTTTATGGGTTGGTCGGTGACCACTTGTATAGGGTGTGCTTGGAAATACCTTCGAAGCCTTCTAGCCGTTTGGACTAGGGCTAAGGCAAGCTTCTCCAGAGGAGGATACTTGATTTCTGCCAATTTTAGAGTTTTGCTGAAAAAATAGACGGGTACCTGAACTTTGTCCCGTTCAATGGTTTAGACCGCGCTTATTGCTTCTTCAGCGACCGAGAGGTAGACAGAGATCAGCTCTCCTGTTTCCGGGGCTGCAATATCAGGAAGTGAAGCCAGGTGTAGCTTTATCTGGTTGAAAGCTTGTTCTGCTTCTTCAGTCCACTTGAAATCTTTTTTTTCAGAGCACCCTTTAAGCGTTTTAAAGAATGGTAAAGATTTCTCAGCCAGTTTTGAGGTAAAACGCTTCTGGGCTGCAGGCTTTCCATTCAGACTTTCCACTTCCTTTTTGCTTTATGGGGGCCTAGTTTCAAGAACGGCTTTGACTTTGTTTGGATTGGCCTTTATACTTTGTTTTCCCACAATGTGCCCTAGAAACTTTCCTTCTTCAAAACCAAATGAACATTTTTCGGGGTTGAGTTTCATGTTAACCTTCTTTAGGTTTTGGAAAGTTTCTTGTATATCGTCAAGCATTTGGTATTCTATTTTGCTTTTGATTACCAAATCATCGACATATGCTTCCATGTTTTTGCCAATTTGGCTGGCAAAAGCTTTGTCAACTAGGCGTTGATAGGTTGCACCCGCATTTTTTAGGCCAAATGGCATCTTTTGATAGCAAAAGATACCCTTGTCCATGTGAAAAGCGGTATTTTCCTCATCCTCTTCTTTCATAAGGATCTGATGGTAACCCTTGTAGGCATCAAGAAAACATTTAAAAGGGTAACCAGTGAGGGAATCAACCTTAAGGTCAATTTTTGGCAACGGGTAACAATCTTTGGGACAAGCCTTGTTCAAGTCCTTGAAGTCGATGCACATTCTCCAAGAATTATCGGGCTTTCAAACCATGACTGGGTTTGCAACCCAGGATTGATACTTGACTTCTCGGAGAATTCCAGCTGAGACAAGCTTTTCAACCTCCTGGCATGCTGCCAAGCTTCTTTCGGGTGCTAGACTTCGCTTCTTCTGGACAACAGGCTTGACTTCGGGTGGTATCTTCAGCTCTTGTTCAGTATACCCGTCATGTCTTCCAGGCATCAAGCAAAGACATCACTATCGTGTACTAGCATCTTTTCAAGGTACGAGAGGGTTTCTTGAGAAAGGCTTGGATTAACCCTTATCCTTTGCTCAGGATATTTGGGGTTTATGATCAGCCCTTGCTTGTCGTCTTCATTTTTTGAGCTTTCCCCTTCAACCATGTAAGCTTCTTAAGTGGGTTGAAGGATTGCAATCCCTCTCTCGGTAGAGAACTTCACAGTGCCATGACCAACTGAAACAGCCATATAGAATGCACACTACCCTGGCCTTCCTATGATGACATCATAGTTGGAAGGTATATTGATAACCACGAAAGTGAGAGGTTGAACTCTTTCCATCTTGCCTTCACTGAAATGGACATCAAGGGTTAGTTGCCCTAAAGGCTTGAGGGGTATGTCGGCAATAGCTTTTATGGAGGTTCCGAATGGTTGAAGCTTCGAACGTTCGTCATTACTCAATTGATTGAAGAACTTTTCAAACATAATTTCGGTAGTTGCGCCAGTGTCTATGTATGCTCTGCTTGTTTTTAATGTACCCACAGTTGCTTCAATCACAAGGGGGTTTGAGAGTGGGCCTTTTCCGTTGGTGGGAAGCAGACACACTGAAGCTCCCAAGCTTCCAACCTTTGTCGTTTGTGGGGAACCTTTCCATCGAAATCCACCATGTTAACCTCTTTGCCTTTTCCTTCGGCTATCTTGTCCCTTACCCTCTTTGCTAAGTGGGCTAGTTCTCCGGACTTGACGGCCTCCTCAATCCTTTTTTTGAGTTGAAAGCAATCGTTAGTATGGTGACCCTTCTCTTCATGAAATTCACAAAACTGAGTGGAATTTTCATTCCTTTTGTTTTTAGGGAGAGGTCTAGGAAGCCGGAAGCTTTGTTTCACTTCATCTGTAGCAAGGATCTCCTGGGGGGTTTTTGTAAGGGCTGTGAAGTTTATGGTCTTTTCCCTGCTAGGAGGGTTCCGACCTTCAGACCTTCGTTACTCTGAACTCCTTTGACGCCTGTCATAGGGGTGAAAATTGCCCTTCTTTCTAATGGGGTTGTTGCCTCGCCAGCTAGATCCCCTTTTTCTCTGCTCTTTTATGTCTACAGCCTCCTCTCCTCTGATGTGGGCTTCAGCCCTTTCGAGTGCTTCTTCCAAGGTCTTGGGCAGGGATTTATTGAAATCCCTTGTAAGGTATTTGGAGGTAATGGCGTTCATAAAACCGGCCACTCTCATCTTTTCATCCGCCCCTACGTATGTTAGACCTTCTTTTTTATACCTTTATATGAACTCTCGAAGGCTTTCGTCATCCCTTTGTTTTATCTGAAAGATCACCGTGGCATCTTTGACGTACCGCATTTGTTGTGAGAAATTGGCTAGAAACCCTTTGCTCAGATCATCGAAGCTTCGAACGCTTCTGGCTGGTAAATCGTTGAACCATATTCTGGCTAATCCTATGAGGGTCTGCATGAACATGAGGCAGCATTCAGCATTTGACCATTTCTCAATTCTAGCAGCACCAGTGAAGATATGAAGGTGATCTTCTGGATCCTCGGTTCCGTCATATGTCTTGATATGGGATGACATTTTGATTTTTGTTTGAAAATCATAATCGGCTATTTGCTGTGAGAAGCACGAAAGATTACTTGGTTTGTATGGCTTGGCCAAATCCTCTTCCACCCTTGCACCTGTGTTGTTGTTGTTATTCCCTTGCGTGGCCAACATTTGGGCCATCATTTGAGGCATAAGGTTGAAGCCTTGAAGGCTTCCAGGTGCAGTTGAGCAGTTTATCCCCAAAGGAGCACTCATAACAGCACTTCGTGCCAAGGGGAGTACAGACAAAGCATGTTCCCATGTAGATGTGACTGGGGGAGGAAGGCTTGCAACAGGAGATTGTAGTAGTTGATCCAGAGTTAGCTCATGTCCCAATGGAACACCGGTTGCAGCTAGTTGGGAAGAAAAGAGAGGAAATGTTGTCGGATCTGGCCTTGTGTATATGTATGGGTTAGGATTTGGAGGTGGATGGCTGGGACCTGCCTCATTCCTGGACAGGGTTGGTTGTGAGCTTGTGAAAGAAAGAGCTAGAGGTCCAGGAGACAACGATGGCTCTGGCTCGTCATAGTCCAGCCGAATCCTTACCCCTTTGTCTCTTTCCCTACTCACGTATTGGTTGAGGAGAGACCTCAACTCTAGAAAGTTGTTGGCGACCCCTTCAGGGGTAAGGTCAACACGTGAGGGGGTGTTAGAGGCACCGACGTTAGGGGATGGAACCCCTGATCGAGATGGAGTCGGTGTTTGAAAAGTGAGGAACTCGGGGTTTGTTACTCCAGTAGGAGTGCTTCCCGGTGTTGAGAAAGACGTTGGTATAGCCACATGAGTTTGGCTAGTGCTTGGGGTAGAGGTATGTGAGACTTGATTTACCTCTCCCGGAGATTCACTTTCCGAAATGTTGATTTTGAAAGAACGGAGCTACACTACTAAGTCTTTTGAGGAAAATTAGTGGCGTAGCCCCACGGTGGGCGCCAACTTGTTGATGCAACAAATACTAGACCAATGATAGTAGCTAGGCTGGTTAGGCAAAAGGCTTGGAGGGTTCCGGTTTGCCTAACGCAGGTCGTGGGGTCCCCCCACGTTTGCAAGACGTGGAGAGAGGTTTACTAGTTATATTTTGTTGTTTGTTCAAGATCCTCAACTGAAGTGTGTTCAGCTTCGGATGCAAGAGCGGTAGAAATGTGTGTGTTGAATGTGAAGAAAGGGGACTTGCATGAAACAAGTGCTCGAGAAGGAAGACCAGAGATCCCAAGGGAATCAGAGCTGATCGGAATGTCCCAAATGCACTAAATGAAGTGTCATTTATAGAGGAAGACATCGCTCAAAGAGGAAACCTTGGACTAGCGAACCATGCTTGCAGTGGAGGACTTACCCTTTTAGGGGTTGAAGCGTTTGGATCTGCGGATAAAAGACTACACTCTGTGCACTCGTTCTACTTTTACGGCTGGGAGAGTTGTTTAAGTAATCAGTGACATGACTGATTACTGTACACGTGCTGCCTTAGCTCAGTTCCCGGGCTTTAAACCTTTGAACCTTTTAGCCCTTCAGGCTGTCATGTATTCTTTGTCATTTTATTTAGGTTTGAGCTACCCCGTCATCAGGAATAAAAGTGAATCAATTGATCTTTTCTATGGTTCCCTAGAACAGATTGATCAACTGATTGATGGAGTAGGGAAAGAACGATGATTAGGGGAGAAAAGAATTAGGGATGGCTTAGGGAAAAAATCTGAACACCTAATTTGGTGTAGGTAAAAGATATTATTTATGACCCGATATTATAATTAATATTGTAAATGAAAATAAACAAACTACAAGGGTACAAACTATATGATGTTACGGAATTAACTCTACTAGAAGAATGGCGATATTTGTTACTAATTGTTAGGATCAGAGATTTCTGTTCGAAGCAATATTTTCATCAGCAGTCCGGACAACACACAAGTCACCTTATTGGTTCACATCATATATAGTAGCGTAATAATAAAAAAAGTATATGCATATATCTGTTAGAAAACAAAATATGAAAATATAGTATGTTCTAATGTGAATTTGGCATTTTAATAATATATCCAGACTTAGGGGCTGTTTGGAAACTTCTGATTGGTTAAGTGTTGAGCCAGTAACATGTCTGAACCATTAGGAACCAGTATAATGTTTAACCGTCCAGAGGCAAATGTCTGACCGATTCAGCTTAGAGGTTTTAACCATTCAGACTCAATATAACGCTTAACCATTCAGAGACAAATGTCTGAACCATTCAGACATCTGCTTACGAAACAAACACTCTGAACCATTAAGTGTTGAATCAATAAGAGGTCTGAACCATTAAAAGCCCCGTTAAGAACTAAACAGACAGCCTGTAAATTAATAAAACATGAAGTCTCGAGTACTAAATGTATAAAAAAAATAAAATTTGAAAAAAAAGCCTACAAATTTGAAAATTAGTCCGACCACCTAGTATGGTTCAACCGGTTCACTGGACCAAACATAACCATCTGGTTTACATGGAGAGTGGTCAAATAGGCTTAAGCGGAATAGGTCCTTTTCAAGTTTCCGCTCCAGCCAGTTCAATTCGGTTTTAAAAACACTCTTTTAAGAAAAAAAATATCAACTAGAAATATAACTAATTTTAGAAAAAAATTAGCAATTTTTACTTTATTATCGTTCTTATATTGCTTTTGGCTATTTATACTTTACATGCATTTATTGATTTTTTTTCGCAGTGCATTTTATAATTTTGACAAGACTCATCTAAACACATGACATAACCTGATACTGCTAAAGTGACATTTCAAGCGACAATGTCTATCAACATTGATTTCCTCAAATTGTGCATCATTTTGTTGGAGACAAATTAAGAATGGCTCATTCTATACACACACCCCCTTCTTCCTGATTACACCCCCCCCCCCCCCTTGTGAGAGGAAAACTGTCGGTCCCACGCAGGCCCCACCTGTAAGTATGTGAGAGGAGGGGGTGAAAAAAGTAAATAGGGGTGTAGAAAGTAGCACCCATTAAGAATTCACTCTCAAGAATAGGATTATATTTGATATAGGCTCAGGCTATTAACACACTTCCTTTGGCTATTAACGCATACTGAAACGCCCTGCTTTAGTCAAAGCGGAGCGCTTTGGTGTAAAGTCAACAGACAAGGACTGAGCCTGTCAGTCCTTGTCTGTTGACCTGGTACCAAAGCGGAACGTTTAGGTCTGACTGTTTATTTTTTTGGGGAAAAGTGAAGTTTTGGTGAAAAAAAAATGGGGTGTTGGTTTATTGTTTGTTGTATTTCTCAGTCCTTGTCTATTGACCTGGTACTAAAGTGGAACGTTTAGGTTTGACTGTTTATTTTTTTTGGGAAAAGTAAAGTTTTGGTGAAAAAAATGGGGTGTTGGTTTATTGTTTGTTGTATTTGGTTGTGTTTTTTTGTTGAAAGTTATAAATTTTTGTTTTATTTTTATAAAACATATATAATTTAAAGTTGATTTAACGGTCGTTTAACGTGAGTGTACCGGTTATAGTTAATTTATAACAGTCGTTTATAAGATACGTTTTATTATGCCATTGTTTTTATAAATGTTAACCGATTTTATTTTGTTATATTACACGAACATGTTTAATTAAAACAACGTACAATAAGTTGCGAAAGAGAAATATGAAATAAACGCAAACAATCGAAACAAACATCGTGTAAATATAAGATCTACCGCATAAATATATATAAAATCATTTAGTATATACAAAACATAAGTACAATTGAATGTTTAATATAAAAGTACAACCGAATGTCTAATACAAAATAAAGACTAAAGCTAATGATCCTCTGGCGGTGCGGACGGTGGCAGTGGCTGAGGCGGCAATTCCAAATGATCCACGATCTACATGAACGTCTGTATGATCCACGTTTGTCGGGCGTCAGCACGTCGGAGGCACCGATCGAAATCCCGAGCCATCGCCTGCGCAGCAGGAGGCAGGTCTGCAATGACGTGTTGTGGGTACTGCGACGGGTGCGGAGGTGATGACGGCGGCAGTTGTGGGATCTCGTCGTCAACGACATGATCAGCCGGAGGCGAACCAGGCAGAGGCGGAGGCAGAGCCTGATCCTGATCCTCAGGCTTATCCAGACCCAGAGCCTGTCGTTGAGTCTGCCGAGCCGCCTCCTGAACAGTCGGAGGCGCTAGTATCCCGTCCCTAATCTCAATGACTACTGGGATCACATCCGGCAACACCTCGGGCACCCAAACCTGGTAATCGTGCGTCCGAAAGCGCAGGCCGATCCCGTTAAATGTGTGCATCAAACGCATGCTAGATACTGACGCCCGGCCTAATCTAGTCGACGGAATGGCCGGTGATAATAGCGGGTCACTCTCGGGCACGATCCCTAAAGAGTGTGCGATCGTTGTAAAGTAGGACCCGTCGAAGAGCCTACTGTGCTCCTGCCTACGATAAGCGGTAGCAAAGTACTCCGCCAGGCACGCAGCGAGTGCACATAGATGAGGCCGCAACAGGCAGTAGAGAAAGAAAAGTTCACCCATGTTGACCTTGTCCTGGCTGTGATACCGGGGCACGATCAATGACCCAATGATTTGGTGGAGGTATCTGTACAGGGGGTTTCTGATGGCGGTGGCCTTTTGCGAGGATTTCCTAAAGGAAACCCTCACAATAGCCATCCAGAAACTAATAAGGGACTGCCTGTCTAAGGCTCTAACGGCTGCGTATAAACATTTGTATCAAGCACGGCCTCAGTGTACAAACCTGAACAGACGGCAAAGTCTCGCAGGCTCATCCCAAACTCTTACCCGGCCAGACGAAAAGTGATCTCGTGCACGACATGGTCCGAGTCCTCCACATAATCCTCCGGATGCGACACGCATATAAATGTGGAAATGAACTCGACCGTAATATCATGATACGAGTCCTCCAGCGCAGTCTGGAACAAGCACGCAAACGAGGTATCCAACCCAATAATCTCCCTCGCCCTCGCGACCTCCTCCACTGTCTCCAAAAGCTCCCAATCAATCCCAACATGCCCCCCGATCTCCATGGTGCACAACTTCGCGCTACTCTCATGCAAGACGAAAAGTGATCTCGTGCACGACATGGTCCAGGTCCTCCACGTAATCCTCCGGATGTGACGTGCATATAAATGTGGAAATGAACTCGACTGTAATCTCACGATACGAGTACTCCAATGCAGTCTGGAACAAGCACGCAAACGAGGTATCCAACCCAATAATTTCCCTCGCCCTCGCGGCCTCCTCCACTGTTAATAAAAGCTCCCAATCAATCCCGACATGCCCCCGATCTCCATGGTGCGCAACTTCGCGCACCTCTCATGCCTGTTTGACCCCATCGGGAACGCCAGGTACACGTGATCGTGTAGTGGATTAAGTGTGTGACACTTGTGCCTTTTCTAATCATTATACAATTCCGAACAATTTCATAATCAACAAAACATTATGTTTAATTTTCGGGATTGTATAATTACATGTGACATTTGCACGTTTTAGTTTTTGTTCGATTTTAAATCCTTAAAGCTTTTCTGGAAGTTATACGTAAACTATTATGCAAACATAATCGGTTTAACGCAACGTACACTCCAGTACAGTGACATAAGCTAAACATACCCTAAATACCCTTAACATATAACTTATAAATAAGTTTTGAAGGGTTTGGTATAGCAAAAACATGTTTCTCTAGGGTATAATTCAAGTCCCATATGCTTTAACGTCCTTATAAAGCCTGAAAATTGGGTTAACGGGGGTTAAACGTGTCAAAAACACATTAAAAAGGCTGCAGGGACCATTTTTGCCATTTTCTGAAACTGCGCCTCTGGCGGGGCGTGAGAGACTGGGCCTAAGTATCTCAAGGGGTGCGAGAGACACACAGTAACAGAATTTTAATTCCAGCAACAGCAGCAGTTTGGCAGCAACTTGTTTTAGATCTTGGAGCCCAAGTTTGTGTGTTCACCAAGCCTAAAAGCTGATCTTGACACTTGTTATGATCTTATAAAGCCTTGGAGAACACTCATAACACTTGGCATGATCCTACACATCCAAGATTACTATAAGTAGCCATCTATACTTCTTCATTCTTTGCTCATTCATTCTATTATTCACTTCCATATTCTTGGAGCTTGCTTCCATCTTTTGGAGGCCTCCCACCTGAGATCTTAAGTATTTCCAAACACAAGTAAGTTCTCATCCTAGTCTATTTTAATTCTTTTAGCTATTTTAAGCTAAAAGTCAAACAGTTTGACTTACTGTTTGACTTTCGGTTTGGCCATGAATTGGTCAAGTCAAAGTTCAATCGAACTTTGCAACGTGATCGTAAACACGATGGTTATAATCCCTTGCGATTATACCTATTGATTACCACGTTTACTAGTCGAAGTGACGAGTCAAATTTCGGTCAAAAATGCACATTTTTGTGCATTTTACGACAGAACTATTTTTTGGGTATCAAAACACTAAGTTTTGATACCAAATCAGTTTTGCAACTTATTTAAACATGTTTTGACATGTTTAACTCGTCACTTCTAGTTTAGTGCTTATTTAGGGTCGTAAGTCAAGCGGTTTGACCACCGCTTTGACTTTCGAATCCGACCCGTTTGGTCGATTTTGGGATCCGACTAAACACATGTAGCTGACCATAGTTGTATGGAGAATAACCTCCTAAGGTTATACCTTATGGTCACGTCGTTTGGTTAGTATTATGATAAGTCTATTGTTATATGCCTATAAATGACCAAAATGCCCTTTTTGGGCATAAATTCACTTTAAGCATATGTGACCAACTTTTTGACATATAAACTGATGTAATAACATTTTCAAACATATTTAGGCATGTAAGACTTATCACAGGACTAGTTTGACCATCCGACCATACTTTTACGCAAATGACACGTTAAAGTAGCGTAAACTACCTTAACGGGTCATAACGGGTCAAAAGCATTTAGGATTCATTCCAAATCAGAATGTAAACTTTGTTAAACCATTTCCTATTAGCTCCAACACTCATTTGGTTTACAAGAACTCATTCTATCCTCTCCACTGATTAAAGTCCCGACTTATTAACATATTTATCCAATACTAGGTGCCACTTGATTCCTTGATTCTTCAAGCTTTGTTTGATCATTTTATACAAGAGTTATAATCCCAAGTGAGTACATAGTCCCCTCTTTTATGCTTTTTAAATGTTTTGGGGGTGATTCATATATGCCTATTCACTATTTTCATGATTTCAAAGCTATATGATTTCGCATACGTAGTACTTATCCTTTAACGAATTGAAACTGTTACCTATGGCTTAAATAATAATTTTCAAAGTTTGTAAGACTATTGTTGGTGCGTATTTATATTCATATACATTCATTAACAATGATCAAGCTGATTGGTAGTACGATATAGCGCTATAGGACTTGACACCCCATTCCTGTTTTAGGGAATGTCAGAAACCAAGTTTAAACCAAATAGATTTTGCCTTCGTGGTAAATCTATAGTCACCAAAGTATAGTTTGATATACTAAGGTTTGAATGTATTGCCAAACGACCAGAATGTGTTTTTACAAAGGTTTTTCCAATTAAGCCATAAAAACTTATCTTTTATTAATTTCTTAAACCAAAGTATATTTTGATATACTACCAAATCACAATTAAAGTATATTTCGATATACTCCCAAAGCATAGTTTTTGATATGCTACCAATGTGATATTTGTTTACCAAAAGTATATTTTGATATACTACCGATACTGTTATTTCCTAAACCAAAGTATATTTTGATATGCTACTAAAGCATAGTTTGATATGCTATTTTCTTAAACCAAAGTATAGTTTATATACTACCGATGCTTTCATTCTTAAACCAAAGTATATTCTAATATACTATCAAATCTCTTATTCATAAACCATAGTATATTTTGATATACTACCTATTCTATTATTTCAAAACCAAAGTATATTTTGATATACTATCAATCCTATTATTTCAAAACCAAAATATATTTTGCATATACTACAAATCCTTTTTGTATTAAAAAGCAAAGTATTTTAGATACCAAACTTTTATCAAGGATTCATGGCTATTTTTTAAAACGTATAATCTTTTCTTATAATATCCAAAGCCATGAATCTAAATCACAAAACCTATGTTACTCACAGGCATTTTTATGCTGACGTTTTATTTTCACATATGTTTCAGGACCTATTATTTGATGATTGCTTGCCTACTTCACATAGGATGGACTCGGGCTTTAGCTTGCCTTAAAACATGAAAGATGATTGATTGTATTCAGTTGATTGTAACAAAACAATGTATACAGTTATCCTAATAAATACAAAACTTTAAATACCATGTGTTGTGAAACAATTCCTATAACGTGATTCCCTGATGTTTCCGCCGCGGTTTGTTGTATTACGCGATCGGGGTGTTACAAAGTGCGACCGGCTCCTCATCAAGCTCCGCGTCCGGGTTGAAATCGATAACAATATCTATATCTATATCTGTGTGTTAAAAAAAATCAAATTAAAAAACAATTTTTAAATACAATTTTCGAAAACAATTTAATAACAAATTTGAATACAATTTTACAACAAATTTAAAACATTATATATTTAGAACTTGTTACGGACGACTTTGACTTAAAAAAATATTATATATTTACGACCAGATATGTTTCGACACTCGTACAGACCTACGCTCGTTACGGACCTACGCGCGTTACGGACGACTTCGACTAAATAAAAAAATATTATATATTTACGACTTGTTACGTTTCGAGGCTCGTTACGGACCTACGACCGTTACAGACGTCTTCGACTAAATAAAAAAAATATTATATATTTACGACTTGTTACGTTTTGATGCTCGTTACGGACCTACGCGCGTTACGAACGTCTTCGACTAAATAATAAAACTATTATATATTTACGACTTGTTACGTTTCGACACTCGTTACGAACCTACGCGTGTTACGGACAACTTCGACTAAATAAAAAAATATTATATGTTTACGACTTGTTACGTTTCGAGGCTCGTTACGGACCTACGCGCGTTACGGACGACTTCGAATAAATAATAAAACTATTATATATTTACGACTTGTTACGTTTCGACGCTCGTTACGGACCTACGCGCGTTATGGACGGCTTCGACTAAATAAAAAAAGTTATATATTTACGACTTGTAATGTTTCGAGCCTCCTTACGGACCTACGCGTGTTACGAACGACTTCGACTAAATAATAAAACTAATATATATTTACGTCTTGTTACGTTTCGACGCTCGTTACGGACCTACGCGCGTTACGGACGACTTTGACTAAATAAAAAAATATTATATATTTACGACTTGTAACGTTTCGAGGCTTGTTACGGACATATGCGCGTTACAGACGACTTCGACTAAATAATAAAACTATAATATATTTACGATTTGTTACGTTTCGACACTCGTTACGGACCTACGCGTTTTGCCCCTCTGTTCTTCAAAAAAAACCCACCAACAGAACTCCCCAACCCAATAAGCAATCAAAACTCATTTTTTTTCTAAAATTAATGAAGTGTAAATGATTGGGGACTAGTAATCTAACCTTATAGAAGTCGAATCGATGAAAATGGTCTTGAATCGAGGTCTCAGAGGGTCGACTGTGTGATTTCGCACCTTATGTGTGTGTGTGTTTGGGTGAGTTGAAACCAATGGTGCACGCTTTGGTGTTATACGTTCAAACCAAAGAGCCCCGCTTTAGGCAAAGCGGGGCGTTTTAGGTTCAAATTTAACATTTTTGGCACAAAGCTGTTGCGCTTTGGGCCAAAACTGTATCTTTTGAAACCCAAAGCGCCCTGCTTTGGCCAAAGCGGGGCATTTTGGGGTTTTTTTAATTTTTTTAAAAATCATTTTAATTCTTCAATCCTACTCCTTGTCGGCTTCAAGTCAAGCTTCTTCCAGAACACGTCTATCGAATTGATTCGAACTTGCCCCCTATGAACGAAAACATATGAACGAAAGCATGGAGTGAACCTTGTGGTTGTTTATTACTTTTCTAAGGCTTGTTTCAAAACATTTTTTAATCTCCGTATATTGTTTCTCAATAATATGATCAACAAACTCCACAAGTTTAACCAGCGTGTTGCGATGACTTGGAAGGTGACTTTTTAGCAATGCATGCATGCCCTCAACTCTGTTGGTTGTAGTCTAGTGAAAGTTAAGTGTCTTGTAAGTCCCTGCAGCTACAAACTTTTCATGGTACGAATCCAACCATGATTTCTTCATATACTCAAAAACCTCTAAAAATATAACCATAACTTGTTAGGTATGTATCTACGTATGTATGTATGTAAAAAAGTATTTAAACAATTATGTAAGAAATACTCACGTCCATGACCAACTTCTTTCTGTTGTGCTTCAAGGTTTGCCAAATTATACCTGTATATTTCCTCTGTGGAAGACTCATACAATGTCGAAAATGAACGAAGAAATTCTTTCCACTCCTTCTCAGTGAATTTCTCCTTGTTGTTCTTATTGATATTTTGATGAATATGGAACCGACAAAGATACTTGTTTGCTTTTGAAGAAACTTGTTCACACGTGTTCATTAGCGCCAAGTCCCTGTCTATTATGATGACACGCGGCTCCATACAGTCCACCAACATAGACTTGATCCTCTCCAATACCCATATGTAGTTTTCTACCTTCTCTGCATAAATTAACACATAAGCAACCGAAAATGACTGGTTTGTCGAAGTCATACCTACGACCTGCACAAACGGAAGATTGTACAAGTTTGTTTTGTAGGTGGGGTCAATCATGAGCACATGCTGGAACGCACACCATATAGTAAATGAAAGTTTGTGGACAAAAAAGATATCTTCAACTGTGTTCGTGGTCTCATTTTCGCGCATGTAATAGGTGAAATCTTTTTCGACAAGAAGGTTTCGAGTTGTTGCATTGGAGATTCTCCGACCCTCTTTTTGGCATTGATCTTCTAAACAGCATTGTGTACATCTTTCAGAATAAACTTTTTATCCGGGTTCTTTTTCATCAACGTACGCCAGATGCTACGGTTTAGAATATCTTGCTCTG
The DNA here is from genome assembly GCA_030545235.1 of Helianthus tuberosus. NCBI lineage: Eukaryota > Viridiplantae > Streptophyta > Magnoliopsida > Asterales > Asteraceae > Helianthus > Helianthus tuberosus. The sequence goes on along the minus strand of CM060417.1, from coordinate 77,352,483 downwards.
CCAGCTGCTCAATTAGTCTTTTATCCTCCGAAGGAAGCCTTCTCGCATACGCGTGACCCTCGTTCGTCACCTCTATCTTCCAAACACTTCCCTTTGCTTCCGTAAACCCTATCAACTCAAACGGGCAACCTGTTTTCTTGCTACCTGTTTTCCTCACTATAGCTACACTCTTGTACTCCCCACCAAGACTGCATTGAAACAAAAACTTGAAATTACTTCCTCTTTTATTCGGGCTTTTAATCACAATAACGTAGCCATTGTCCTTTCCCGTCTTTTAATCAATGCTATTTTGTATTGATTTTGTTATTATATAATGCCTTTTCAGGTGCACTTTTAGTATCAAGTTGGTTACAAATGATAACAGATGTTGGTTTTATCAAGTATTTCCGAATGGTGGCATGTTACATCCTTGCTCCAACTCGAGGCCTTCTAACCATCAGCAGGGTGAGTCGAGTGGTATTAAAAAGGTGGTTTGGGCTTTAATTTTGGCCGTGCTATTCAAGGGCTGAGCGTTAATAAGAGGGCTGGCAAACAGCCGCAAAAACCCACTGATAAACAGTACCATCCTGCTGCAAAACAGCCCCAGAAAGCTGATGTGAAACAGACCCAAAACGCCCCTCCGGCTCCCAAAAAAGTGGCTGCAAACCTGTCCTCATCTGCTGGTGCAAAGGCTGCTGTCAAACAGCCGGGTTGTCCAAATTCTAATAGATTTGCTGCGCTTGGTGATCATAGCATGGCCTCAAATGGGTTCTCGGTTATGGATTTTGATGCTAGCATGAAAACTAATAACTTAGTGGGAAGCCCTATAGATCTAGATCCGCCGGAGAGTCATTGTGAAGATAGGCATACCACTAATCAGCAGCCTTTGATTGACCCGGGTCGGGTCCTGCCTAACTGGAGCCAATTTAGTCCGTTGGAGTCTTTAAAAAGGATTGTAGACAAAGACTATGGCATCACAGATCTTCAAAAGAAACGTATATCCGACGCCCTATGTAGTAAAGATAAAGCGGTGAAAGCGGAAGATCAAGAAGAGTGGGTCGATGGGGAATGGGAATTTTTTTACGACAAATGTATTGAGCTTGAATTGGATCCAGATTTCTGTGTCGAGGATGTGTACGAGGACGAGAGCGGCTCTGCTCAGTTTATTACACAACTCGCGAAGACGGGTAAATACTTTGATCCCGTTGTTGCAAAACCCCCTAAACGTTAATTTTTATGAATCCTTCGTCATTATATGAAGGGTCTCGTTGCTGGGTTCTGGTTCTATTTTCCTGTGTTTTTAGGTGGGTTCTGGGTTATGCCAGTAGTGGGCTCCTAAGCCCAAGTCGCAGCCCCCCAGTTTACTTAAAAATCTGTTTCAATTGTGGGCTAATTTGATGTGGGATGTGCGTCCCACTTACCCGTTGATTGTTGTTTTGGTCTTGGGAATCCTTGGCTGCCATGTGCTCTCCTCTGTGGAAGACCCAATCCATGGGTTTACTAACTTGCAGATTAAAGGGCCTATTTTTTTTGGGTTCTAGTGGTATGGTTTTGTATAGGTGGGCTTGTAGTATTGTTTTGTTAGAAAATGATATTATCCCTACTAGGATTTTATATCTTAGTTGGCATAGTATGTTTTTCGTTTTTGTTGGTCCCCAAAGCATGTTTTGGGGTCCAAAGTGTTTCGGGGGGGTATGCCCCTCCAAAAAATACATGTAACATTTTTTCTATTTTTTAAAGTTTGCCGGGCGAAAGCTCTTTATCCAAAAAAAAAAAAAGTATTGAAAATTCAGCATTTCACCTATTGGACTTGCCTTTGCACTTTTGCAGTGAAAATTTGGTCCAAAATATAATCTTGGTTTGCAAGTTGTTTTTATATTACAGAGGAAGGTCATGGTAAATATAGTTAGCTTATTGCTATGACATTTCATTGCAATATTTTTAGCTATTATTAATGTAAGTCATCTTTTTTGACATAAAGACTTGTCCATGGGGAAACTAAGGCCATGGATGTGCTTCTTCTTACTATTATCGTCAAGTTAAAGACTTTATATTTGGTTTCTTTAAGTCAGAATAGTGTCCTTGGGATTTCAAGAATCTAAGAAACATGCCTAGCGACAACCATAGGTTAAAGTGTGAACACGCACCCTCTTTTGCGCAAACCATTTAGTATTAAGTTGGTTACAATTGATAACACATGTTAGTTTTAAACTTTTAATAGGTATTGAAAATTCAGCCTTTCACCTATTGGACTCGCCTTTGCACTTTTACAGTGAAAAATTGGTCCAAAATATGATCTTGGTTTGAAAGTAGTTTTTATATCACAGAGGAAGGTCATGGTATGGGCCATTTAACATTATGAAAGGTACCAATGGTAAAATGGCGTACCTAAATGGTGAAAAAATGTTCATATTTACAAGTGCATAAATCTTTGGAAGTGACTGTTATCTTTTCTTGGCACAGTGTTGGCTAAAGAAACAAAAGGATCCTTTGGCTCTCGATTGGCAAGAAGCCGGAGCCAACACCATTTGGACTTCTAGCTTTGTTTTTGGAAAAGGTGGGGTAATTTTACATACGGTAATCCTTATTGTAGAATAACACTGGCTGTCGTATATAGTGGATTTCCAAAGGGGTAAATATGTCAAATTTTGGCTCATATTATTACTCCTTATGTTGTGCCTATGTTAACACATACTTGCACATGATCTTTCTTTGTAAAAGTCCCGCCTAGGCTCGAGTACTCGCTACAAGGTAGGCTGCCGAGGACAGAGTGCTATTTGCCTAGGCCAATTACTCCCCGAGTAATCTCCGCCTAGGTTGAATACTTCTCGAGTACTCCCGAGTACTCTCAAATCCGACCAAGGAGCGACTAGCGACTTTTGCAACCATACTTTTTATAGATACCATCTGCATGGCTCTTGAATTCAAGATCTTTGACTTTTGCGGTCAAAATTTTGAGTTTACATGTTCGGAATTAATAAATATTTTTCATGTCTCAGTGGCAAAAATGATTCAACTTGTAATTTCAAGTTTAAGTTTAATGTGGTTATCAACAATTAAGTAAATATTTAAAGAACTTGAGCCAATATTGAAGTTAAAGGTAAGTCTATTTGACCTCTAAGTCAAACATGTTCTAATATCTTGTTAGCGATGATATAATATACAAGGGGAAGAAATTTGAATTAATTTACTTAGGGGCTGTTTGGTAGCCTCTGAATGGTCATTAAGAGGCTACCTCTTAATGGAACCATTAAAAATTTTACCAATGAAAAGGTAGAAGAATGTGACATGTGATGATTTACCATTTAGAGGTTACCTCTTAACCATTCAGACTTGAGGTTACCTCTTATTCATTCAGATGTTTTAAACCATTAAGAGGTAGCATCTGAATGGTCATTAAGAGGCTACCAAACAGCCCTTTAATGCCATAAATATTTCAATTTAGAGGGGGCAGATCTAGCATACTTGGAGATGTAGCCCTCGCTACCCTTCAACTTTTTTGGCAAATTACGTTTTTAGTGTAAAATATATTTTTTTTCTTCTTCGCTTTAGTTATCGACTACCCCCGAACAATTTTTTTAGCCCGCACTACCCCTCAACTTCTCTTCTAGATTCGTAATATGATTATTATTGTATCTTATTAATCTCTTGCTCTTGGGGATAAACATAACACGTGAAGTTTACAGGTATATAATCTAGTATATATATTTGATGATAGTATGAGTGGCATTTTCTAAGCTATTTATTACGTGTATAGTTTTGTGGAAAAGTGACTTAATTAAAAGAAACACATGTATAACTCTATAAACATTGCGGTGCAAAAAAAGAAAAAATATATATATAAACATTGCAGAGGTTTATTTAAAAAACTGAAATATCGGAAAATGAAATTACATAATGTGATAGTTGTATGAAGAATACAATGCATGTCACAATATCATAGTTGTACGGGTGCTATTTCATAATAAATCTTGAAATTGTTGCAAAACCATCCTACTACTAAGAATGAAGTAGAACAAAACTTATCGGTCTAACAAGAAACTCGTGGATGAAAGACATAATTAACCATGCAAGATCGATGCTATACGATGATCAACACACCACATTTCATCCCTTAGACGGTGGATGTCCTCCGCCACACCACCAAATCCAACAATTCTTGGCACCATCACCTCCCCAACCCCATCCTCCACCTTGATCACCACCACCACCACCACTACTTCCTCCTCCCTTCCCGCCACCTCCCCCTTCGCTCCTGCCGCCACCACCACCGCTGCCTCCCCCACTCCCACCACCACCTCTGCCGCCTCCTCCTCTTCCCCCTTTACGTCCATGACCTTCCCCTTTTCCATTTCCTCCTCCTCCACCACCTCCACCTCCACCACCACCACTTCCTCCCCCACTCCCACCACCACAACTTCCTCCACTCCCACTCCCACCACCACCTCCGCTGCCGCCTCCTCGTCCTCTCCCTCCTCCCCATCCATGATTTTCACCCTTTCCACTCCATCCTCCACCACCATCATTTCCTCCTTCGTTCCCACCACCGCCACCTCCTCCTCTCCCTCCTCCACTACCACCACCACAACTTCCGCCTCCACTCCCACCACCACCACCGCCTCCTCCTCTCCCTCCTCCTCGTCCATGACCTCCCCCCTTTCCACGTCCTCCTCCACCACCGCCGCCGCCTCCTCCTTTCCCTCCTCCACTACCACCACCACAACTTCCGCCTCCACTCCCACCACCACCACCGCCTCCTCCTCTCCCTCCTCGTCCATGACCTTCCCCCTTTCCACTTCCACCTCCTCCTCCTCCTCCCCCACCACCACCACCACCACTTCCTCTTCCGCTCCCACCACCACAACTTCCTCCTCCACCCCCACCACCGCCGCCTCCTCCTCGTCCATGACCTCCTTCACCACCACCGCCTCCTTTCCCTCCTCCACTACCACCACCACTACAACTTTCGCCTCCACCCCCACCACCACTACAACTTTCGCCTCCACCCCCACCACCACCACCGCCGCCGCCTCCTCCCCGTCCATGACCTTCCCCCTTTCCACTTCCACTTCCACCTCCTCCTCCTCCTCCATCACCACTTCCTCTTCCGCTCCCTCCACCACAACTTCCTCTTCCACTCCCACCACCACCGCCACCGCCGCCTCCTCTGGCTCCCCCTCCCCCTCGTCCACGGCCGCCTCCACCTCCTCCACCACCACCACCATCGCTGCCTCCTCCTTCCCTTCCATGACCATTCCCTTTTCCATTTCTTCCTCTTGCTCCACCATCGCCGCCTCCACCAACTCCACTACCACCACCATTATGGTTTCTATTATTTACACCATCACTCCCATTCCTACTCCCACCACCACCACCATCTCCAATACTAGTCCCCTCATTGTATATTTCCATTTTGCTTTCAATCTCCAACGAGGTTGTGTTCTTTCCATGCACATTTAATTCCTTCAACACTTTACGATTATAAACGATCTCTTGTGTCTGATGGTCTAGCCCATCAACCAAAGATAGCCTCAAAACAACCATAAGGATCAACAATGGCCCAAGACCCATACTGACTCTTGTTTGCCAATGAGCTCAATCGTGATCAACTCCACCACACAACCTCCCTTATATACATACACATACCACCAAAGTGTACGTATCTGCATTATGAACTTTGGATACTTGAAATGAAATTCTAATAATTGGTTTCATCCATTGATAACCAGCTAGCTAGCAACAGCCCCCACACCTCGCTGCATTGCTACTCAATAGATTAGCAGCGGACCCAGATTTCCATATACTACAATTGCATTTTTTAATTTTAATAACACATATATAACATCTTTAACTGAACTAGAACATACAATCTGGGAATATCGCTTGTATATGACAACTAGTATACCCGATTTACATGATATATTGCTTATAATTTCTTTGCTTGGAATTAAAAATGTCGTGTTGGGCAATAATAATAATAAATAACAATTTTTTATAAAATAATATTTTTTATGCCATAATGACAACCAAATGATATTTGATCAACATTTACAAGTCATAACATTAAAATAAGATATGTAAATACAAAAACACAAAATACTTTATATTGGATTTGCAAGACAAGTAAAAAATACAATATATTCATAACTAATTTTAAGTTGAGTTGTGCGATTATCGCACATAGTGAGTCAACGAAACAGGTAAAACTTAAAATAATAAATGGTTATTTCTCCTCAGCTCTTTCTTTAATTCTATTCTCTTTCCCCTATAATTTTAACATAACAATATGTAAATGTGCGTGTAGCGTACATGTATATACTAGGTTAGAACCCCGTGTATTATACGGGTTGAATAAATGTAATTAGATAAATGTAATTTTATATATCAAATAATAAAAAAGTTATATCTTTAAAAACCATGTGTATTACACAGATTAAATAAATGTAATTTTGTATACTAAATACTAAAAACGTCGTATATTTAAAAAACTCGTGTATAATCGGGTTGATTAATTTTACCAAATAATAAAAAATTACATCCTTTAAAACCTCCTATATTACACGTGTTGAATAGAACTAAAAAATAGTTATATTTTTAAAAACCATGTGTATTATACAGATTAAATAAATGTAATTTTGTATATTAAATACTAAAAACGTCATATCTTTAAAAAACACGTGTATAGTCTACTAAAAACGTCGTATCTTTACCATCGCTACCCCTTATCCGCCTTTGTGGTTCGGAACGTTGGAGATGCTCTAAGAAGGCTAAATATTATATGTCCTTTAGATAGAATTTTCTTTTCATGAGTGTGGTGCCCCTAATGCCCCTGATGCCTTCACTCATCTATTAATATTTTTTCCACCAAGTGAACTTTTTAGAAAAAAATATCTTAGCCTAACTTAGTTAAGCAAACAAAAAAAACATAATTAAACATCAACAAACAAAATAAAACATGAAATAATTAATTAAACTAAAACAGCCTACAAGTTAATAGGTTACATAGTGCCCTTCTACAAATTAATAGGAGATTTGAGTGTGGTAACAAGAAGGAAAGATAGATATTTGTTTTTAAAAATATATTAAATTAACAATTTAGATTTGAGAATAATATTTTATTAAAGTATGATAAGATTTAATATTAATTTATTAATTATTTATTTAGTTAATATAAGATAAGTATAGATTTAAGGATACCTTTAATGAATGACATGTGTTTAAAAGTTGATTTTTTTTTATTATAGTAGATAGATGTATTTAAACATAATGACATCAATACCATATTTTCTCAAGGTAAATCTCAAGCATATTCAAATGCATATCATTCTACTCACTTTATATAAAAAATAGTATAAGGGTCTATACGGTTTTAGCTGTACTCACTGTTCTCAACGTCAAATTCGTTGTGAAATGAAGGTTTACACACATAGATGACGTGAGGTCGGTTCGTGTAAAAGGTCTTTGTTCGCACAAAGTCCATAAACAATGACACAAGGTATGCATATAAAATGCAAATTATGCATATAACACACGCTTATTTATATAATTATATAATTCACAATATATCAATTATATTATTATATATATGAATTTAGAGTCTCCATAAACAGTAGCATATATATTTTAGTTCTTTTATTAATTATATAATTATTAAAGTATTTTATAAGAAGAAGATTGATCATTAGGACGTTGGTGGGACTTTAATAAATAATTATAAGCATATGTTAATGCTAAACATGAATGAATAGAGATTTTGAATATTTTTTATATTAATTGCTTTATGATTTAATGTGATAGTTAATAACTTGCGTTTGTTAGTTGTTAAAAAACTGAATACGTAGTTGTGCTTAATTCTTTTCTCGACATTTTGGTATAAATTTTGTTGAAAACGGAGTTGGATTAAAAATAACTTATCATTTTGTATCGTAAACTATATGAGTGTCGGTAACATTTTTGTTAAAAAAATGAGTTGTATTAAAACATATTCTTTTTCATAGTAAACTATACATATATCGGCGCCATATTTGTTCCATGATAATTTCGACTAAAAAACATTGGTACCGGTATCGGTAGTATCGAAACCTGTATTCATTTTTATGGTTTTCGATTGATGTAAAATACGGAAGAAATCAAACCGACACTAATTGAGTTCCCGCCGCATAGCACGGGGGGAAATACACTAGTTTCTATTAATACGCTTTTGAAAGACATACATACATATATAATAAATTTATAGAGAGATAAAATTTATAAAAAAATTAATAAAGTACATAAAAGTTATTTACGTCTAAAAGATGATGCAACTTGATATAAGGAGTTAATAGTGGTGGCTTTTTGTTTTTGATCCTTTTAGTCATAACAAACACCCAGGTAAATACAAACGTGCCACGACCTCATCTTCGATCTTGATTTTTCTTGATCATTAGTGTAGATCCACTTAGCATTTAATATCTAGTTTCTCATATCATCATTACTGTTTGTTTTGCAAACAAGAAGCTCATGGATTTGTTTTTGCTGTCCTGGAGTCTTCCCAGAAGGTCAAAAAAAAAAAAAAAAAAGACAAATATGTGACCTCTTTGTAAACAAAACGAACTATATTGATGGTACAGGAGGTTGGATGTTACGTAGTATGCTTCTCACGATAAAACAAATTGTTATTTGAGACATCCTATGCATGGCGTCAACTAGAGAAATTTTTGTTCGATTTGTTAATTACTTCTAATTATAGTTGCAATGTTATCTTTGTATCTATTAAACTACTCTTGTAGAAGCAAATGAAGACTATCGGGTAACATCACGTCATAAAGATAAATTCAATTTTAACTTTTTAAGATATTATATCAACAGGGAAAAAAGCATGAATAAAAAGGATTTATTTATTTACCTTCAAAGCAAGGTAAGTATGTATTATGGAGGGTGTTTATAGTGCATGCCATCAATACGAGTCATTGAACCCACCCTACTTCTTCACATGATTCTTACTTGTACATAGGTAATATACACGATTAAAAAAGAAGAAAAGATAAAGAAAATGGAGAAGAGATAGAAAGATGTGTGGTGGTGTTTGTAGTGGCGATGGCTTTTGCTTGACGAATTGGAATCCCAATAACTTAATTATGTCATATTTATGTGCAAAAAGAATTTGCATGCTTTTGATTTTTTTTTTTAATTTTTTCAGATCCAAGTGTTTTTCAACTTGTTAGCTTTCGGGTTGTATTTTGTGATAAGTAAACTGAAAAAAAACTCGAACCTACAACTTTTGCTGATTTAGGCCTTTAGGGTGAGTAATTTCTTTATTCCTTTCCTTTTTAATGGTTAAGGATCTATTAATCAAGAAAAAAAAGAAAATAGAACTAGTAAGAGTATTCACATTCAACCGCTCATTTTTTACCCTATATCACACTAAAAATTGATATCTTTTCTCTTTTCTTTTCAATTAAATAATACCTTTTAATACCTTTACCATTACATTTTCTCTTTATTATAACCACTTTCAAATATATTAAAAAAATTATAAAGGGTGAATAGTGACATCCTTTTCGAAGGATTTCAGAGTGTTGAACAGATCTGAGAGCGTGACTTGATTCGGACTATTCAAGAAGTCTCTTTTAATCATCATACATTGCAAGCTCCATTCTTGGAAGAGAGTCCAAAAGCTTCTTGATTGCAGCACGGTTGGTAACGGGGTTACTAGCCTTCTTCATTTTTGTCATCATCTTCAAGAATCGACTGATGTGATCCGACAGGCTTTCTCCGCGAATGCTACCGAACATATCATATTCTTTCTGAACCATGTCTCTCTTGTTCTGAATCATTTCTTCGTTTCCTTCATAGTAGTCAATCAAGGCTAACCCGAGTTCATTTGTCGTAGTGTATTCTTCGAACATGTTGCAATCGTCAGTTGATAAGGCCATTGTTAAAGCAGTGTGAGCCCGACGGTCACGTTGGATCAATGCCTTATCTTCATAGGTGAAGGTCGAGGTATCATTGTTTACCACACGCATGTCATCATGAACTGTCATTGGGACATGAGATCCGACAGTGACAGAGATCCATTGATTATAGTCCGTATACTCGAAGAATTATTTGATTTGGTTCTTCCAACTACCAAAATCGACTGATCCTTTCAATTTTGAGGTCGGATTGCGGTTCCAATTTCAAGTTCAGCTTGTGCAATTGGGTTAAGTTGATTAAGCGACATTTTGATCCGATTTTAAGTTCGATTTGAAAACAGCAGGTTAAATACGTTGGTTTTTGCCAAATACGCTGATGGAACAATTCGTTGCTCACAGTCAATTACGCTGATTTGAACAAATACGCTGCTATGAAAGAACTGTTTCTTGGACCGGTGACAAAGACAAATAAGCTGACAAAACAAATACGCACAAGGATTTGGCTAAAAACGCCGAACACCGTGATAAAATCGTTGAGGATTTATATCACTGACCCCGAAGTCGCCTTCGGCTAAAAACGTTGACAAACCAACTACGCTGACCACACAAATACGCTGATGAAACACCTGCGTAATTGCAATTACACAACCTTTAAACTTAAATACACTGACTTCAAGATTATCTACGATGCCTTCAAAGCTAAATACGCCCAGAAGGGTTTAGTACGAACAAAAACCTTCTAATCACACCAAAACAGCCCAAAAACCATGATATTTTGTACCAAAATGACCCAAATTTTTACCTAAACACTGAATAACAACAACCCAATCATTAAACACACTAAATCAAACCATCTGAGTCCAAAAATTTTGAAAAGCTTGAAAACTTTGAAAAACCTTTAAAAAACCTTCAAAACCTTGAAAAACAAATATCAATCAATCAATCAATAGCACAAATGCTCTGATACCAAATTGTGAGTGCCAAATCAGCTTTGGATCACAATGATAATGATTGACAAAACACAAACACCTATTGATTAGATGCTTGAATGAAAAGTAAGAAAAATAAGTAGAAGATGAAGAGTTTTGACCAAGGATTAATCAACCAATGTTGATTTGGAATCCCTTAATGATATGAACAATCAAAGATCTTGGATAATAGATTAAAGCACAAGAATTAGAGAATAACACAAGATGAACACCAAAATAACCTTAGTCTAAGAAACTTGGACACTAAGGAGTCATTGAATTATATATATAGCAAACGACTATCCAACGTATTTATTAAATACACCGGGTATATAAATACGCCGCCATAGTACAAATTACAAGATTTACACATTCAGACCCTTTTATCTTTTAAACTATTACAAAATAAACCCTAGACTATTAAACTCAAATGCCAACGGTCTCAAACTGGTCTAACACGAAAGACCATAAATAAGAAAAAACCAATATAAAAAAATAAACAAAATAACGAACATATTATGATAACAAATAGATCCATTACATACGTAACCTGTTGAATGACAGGTCGCAAGATCATCAACTTCATTATGTTTACAACACGACTAGCACAAATACAAGGTAAAGAAACAATCAAAAGACCATAAATAAGCACAACCAATACAAATAAACAAACGAAAATAAGCAGTAAAGTCAAATAGATACATTACATATGTGTTACGTATGTTAACCTGTTGAACGAAAAATAATAAACTACTATTAAACGTGTCAGATATTGACATGTGTTACATATGTTAACTAGGTAGTGTTACATATGTAATAATGGTCGTTACATATGTAGGTGCCAAAAATGTAACTTTTGTATCCACACTTAGGGGAGAAAAACTTTCTAAACTTTATATCAACCCTTGATTGAATATCATGAATATGTGAGATTAAAACTTCACTTCAAAGCAAACCGTGCAAATATGCTGTTAGGTTTGACTTATGTAATGAAATTATGCAATAGAAGACTAAAACTGTGCATAACGCATGCCAAATTGTAAAAACAAATGCAAGTTCATTAATTAAAAAGTCAAACATCTAAAACATTACAATCTTATTAAACTTTACAATCTAAAAAAATATTACAATGTTAAACAATACCAAATTATTTCTAGTGACAATTATCATTTGACTACTTTGAATAAGAGGAATGCTCACCTTCTACGAAATATGGTACCAAGAAATTCCACTCAACTCCAAAGTTAACATAAGTGATTGAACAAGAAATTGCATTCAACTCCAAAGTCAACGCAATATCACCCAACTCCTCTATATACTCATGTGCAACCCTGATGTTGTTACACATGTAACAATTGTATGTAACACGTGTAACGTGTATTGTCATGTGTAACCTTGACGTTGTAACACATGTAACATGTGTAACGTGGCTATACATATGTTACCTTCTAGTGTAACGCATGTTACAAACATGTTTCCTGTATGTGTTAGATACATATATACATAAAAAATTACATATGTGCTAACAAACATGTTTTCTGAACATGTTAGATATTCAATTTGCATACAAAAAACCAGAAAACCTAATTACATATTCAGACTGTAAAAAAATAATTATGTTCATTTCTAATCATCTTCATCTTTAACACAACAATTCCTTCATTATATATTTTGACCGTATATAGGTAACATTTGGCTAGTTACATATGTACCTAGAGTTGTTATTAAAAATGTTACTAATAGATAAAAACTAAATTAACATATATTTTTAACATTGAACCCAACTTGGTAGTCATAAGTCTTATACATGGCAAACAATCAAAGGACCAGAATAAGCTATATAAACAAACAAACAAAATAACGAAAATATTATGTTTGACATTAATGTTAAATAGATGCATTACTACGCAATAAGATTGTGATTACATAGCTCTACTGAAAGAAATACAAAACAAAGAACAACCAAATAAACAATAACATCTTCAAAGTCATCACATCCTTAGCTTTGGTGATTTCCATTTCATCTTTCTTTTCCATGCTGCTCAACAATGCAAGGTACCTTCTCACACCCATTAATTAGTTGTTGATTTGTGCGACGTTATTCTTCAATCGCCTGCGAGTCTGAGGAGAAGGAGAGATAAGTTAATCAACTTCAGAGCGTACATAGGTAACATTGTCCTTTTTACTTCTTGTATCCTGTACGATTCATCATTGTGGGAGTTGTCTAGGCAGAGCCTGGCGCACACTGATTGGCTACAGCCCCTGCCATCTGTATTATTTGTACCTGTCTTAGCTGTCATTGTGTTGCGTGCGGCGGTATGAGCCTAAGTGCCTGCTTTGGTGATAGCTAAGTATAGTTTTGTTAAGTCCAGGTAAGGTCCTATGGTGATAGGGGCATGCCCTTTCATGGGTATACAGTTTCGGGTAATCGGGATGGGTATCTTCTAATCCCATACAGGCGAAATATTTTTTCCATACCCATACCCGACCCAATACCCGTATCCCAAATGCTTGGGGTTTCGGGTATACCCGTATGGCTCGGATATTTTTGCCATCCCTAATATACATTGACTTCGTATTTTTTTCAAGTTGCACGCATATCCGAGACTCAAAAAGAATTAAGAAAAGTAGCGTAAATGGGTTGAACCATACCATGTTCAACCTTGGGTTAAGCGTGTTTAACTTTAGAGTAGAGTTGCATATAATCAGATATTTTTAATAACCGGGTTCGGGTATATATCGGGTACGAGTGTCATTAGGTATTGATTTTCCTGGTGTTGGTAATACCCGGGTCGGGTTCGTGTCCGGGTATTGGCCAGGAAAACCATACCTGGTGTACTCGGGTTCGGGTTTTCTATACTCGCGTATTAAAATACCCTATTTGTGGGTATAAAAAAACCCGGTTTCGGGTATAGGTCTGGTCGGGTATTATGAAAATCCTATACGGGTATAAAAAAACCCGGTGGGTACACAGAAAACCCGATTTCGTTGTTGTGTTGGCTGTTTCTTTTTTACATATATATTTTTTTTATAGTTTGATGTTTACAACTCCATTATAGTTCGGGTTCGGGTTTTCATAGCGTATACCATACCCGGACCCTACCCTATGGGCAGGGTCGGAGTCGGGTTTCCAATACCCGTTTTTTTAAAAACCCGAGTCCGGGTATTTTTTTCCCGGTTCGAGTTTTTATTGTGCGCCACTACTTTAAAGAGCTTGTAAAGTATAGTGTAGTATTTTGTAACTTTTGAAAAACCTTTAAAAAAGATATGTAACTTTTTTAATAACCATGATTCGCATTGTTAAAAAAAGAAATGTAACTTTTTTAATAAACTAGTTGCATGCATTACTACTAAAGTAACCTAGTAACTAAGTAAGTAGTAATTATAAGTATTAAATTAAGAATTCCTGAATGGCAAAGCCCATGTCTGCTTAGAAGGGGGCTTCAAAGATTCCAAGTCTTTGGATATGGGCTGGGCTAGATTCGCGCGTGCTTTTAAATAGAGATGCATAAACCAGTATTTTTAATAACTGGTTTCGGATATAGAATCAGTTCCAATTCTTTTATATAAGGGTTGGAAGCGGTTATTTCTATAACCGGTTCGGTTCCGGGTACGTTTATTGGAACGAAAAAGATACCCTATGTACCCGGGTCCGTAAGGTTCGGTTCTGTTTCTTAAAAAACCGGTTATAAAATACCATATTTTCAGGTTTTTTCATTTTATTTTCGGGTTTTCTAATTCCTAATTTTCAGGATTTTTTTTGTTTAATATTATTAAATATGCATTGTACAATGTATAAAAAATTAAAATGAGCCCAACTAGAAAAGAACAAGTTTACTTTAGACTTCAGAGCATACATTCATACGGTGATTGTTTACAATGAAGTAACAAGTGCACAACATAAATGCATTCAAGTTGATAATTTGTTAAATGAGTTTAGACTCATAACTATAATCTGAACCGAGTATTAAACATAACTTGTATTGGGTATTAAAGGAACCGAGCTGGGTACTAAAAAAACCAGGTTCCAGCTATGGGTCTGAACTGGTTCTAGGTATTAAACGGGAAATTGGTTACGGTTGCAGGTATTGAGATCAAAATGCATATTTTATCTATACCCTAGGGTCATGTTTCGGTTTCAGGTATAACATAAATGGGTATTAAAAAAATCGGTTACAAGTTATATGACTGGTTCTGATTCTGGGTACAACTTTTTTTATACACCTCTATTTTTAAAGGACCAGGCTACATTCTCTAGCCATTACTCTTTAGTCTCTATTTTCTCTAATATGTTATTTCACATTTTGACAATGGTGATAGGGCTGATAAATAGCTATCTACTCAAATCTTGCCCCTGTTTCAAATGAACTTCGAGCATGATTTTAGTAATTCATTAGCTATTTATCAGCCCTTTTATCATTGATGGAAACAAGCTCGAAAAAAACACTCACTTGAAATCCAATCAATTGTAGAACGAGCGGAGCCATATTGACTTAATTTTAAAAAGAGTTGAACTCGAGCTACGACTTTTGTTACGTTTAATTCTAACACTGGTTTATGAGACTCTTGAGTATTTGCGCCTTACCACTAGATCTGATTTAACTTCGAGCATGATTTTCCCACTACTATTATTGTTACTTTTGAGGAAACAAAATTTTCTAAAATATAACCAGAAAATAAGTAAATAGAAGTCCCTCGTTAAAATCGAGTTATATGGAGATAAACATGGCCCAATTTCATATGAATAATCGGGGTTTTATGAAGATAATAGTACAAAACAAAGGAACGAGTTATATTATTTAAGGAACATGGTTCTAATTTCTACAATCACGTTTTAACGTGTTTATTTTTTTTATCGGCAAAAGTTCGTTCATTCATCACCATGAAGATTATACAAGGCGGACGTTACCAGTGAGGTTTTATCGTCTTTATTATTGGATGTCTCCGAATATGTTCAATTTCCATATTATATTCTTGATTTCAACTGGGTTATATTCGCATGCGTAATGTATAACCACTTGCATTTCACAAGTGTATAAAAGCAGTTGGTTTTATTAAAAATTAGACAAATTGGATTGAAATAATCTCAACTTTCTTAATTCGGCCGATAATAATTCCAGCATAGTTATTTGCCGATAATAATCCGAACTGGTCCACTTTTGGCCGATAATAGTTCGCCGTTAAAAATAGTTTAACGGAGTTAAGTTTTTTTTTTTCCGATTTACAAACCGACGTTTTAGGGATTTTGATTAGAACAAGGATACGAGTCGATTTATGTAAAACTTAGGGTCTGTTTGGCAACATCTGAATGGTTAAGTGCTGAACCGGTAAGATGTCTGAACCATTAAGTGCTGAACCAGTAAGAGGTCTGAACCATTAAGAGCTTGTATAATGCTTAACCGTTCAGAGGCAAATGTCTGACCAATTCAGATTAGAGGTCTTAACCATTCAGACTCTGTATAATTCTTAACCATTCAGAGGGAAATGTCTGAACCATTCAGACATCTGCTCGTGAAACAAACAATCTGAACCATTAAGTGCTGAACCGTTAAGAAGTCTGAACCATTAAGAGGTAAACAAACAGCCCCTTACCTCGAAACAGTGCTCCAAATGGCTTGATTTTTGTTAATTGGAAGTTTAAACACCCGAATTGAAGCACCGTTTTCTTCGTTTTGGGCAGTATTTCGAGGTAAAATTTTTACAACAGTCAATTCGTATCCTCGTTCTAATAAAAAATCCTAAAACATCGGTTTGTATTTCGGAAAAAAACTTAACTCAGTTAAGCTATTTTTAAAGCAGACTATTATCGGCCAAAAGTGGACCAGTTCGGATTATTATCGGCAAATAACTGAGTTAGGATTATTATCGGCCAAATTGAGAAAGTTGAGATTATTTAAATCAAATTTGCCTAAAAATTATTAGGTCATATCTTAAATCCTTAATCCGAAGATCTTCTATTCATCCACGTTTCAAATGGTTTACTTTGACACGAAGACTCCATAGAAACATGTAATCTTGTGTTTTATTGCTTCATTAAAGATGTCATTGAGCTCTTAAAGTTAAATACATATGATCCAATAGACTACATCAGCATTGTATTTGTGCAAGTTGTGTGCATGTCCGAAACTCAAAACGAGGTAAGTAAAGAAGTGTAAATGGGTTGAACCGTACCGAGTCTACGTTAGGGTTTTACTTGTTTAACTTTAGAAAGCTTGTAAAAGTGTGATGATAGTAGTAACTTAGAAAAAAAAAACTAAATAAAAAAGATTTGTGGTCGTTATTATTTAACAGTGACAGGGAAAGGTTATTGTACAAGACAATCTTAAGATCATATAAAACGTAATGGACAATTTGGGTCGTTGATTTGCAAGATCAATGGTTGAAATTATGTGGTTTCAAAATGTAGAATTCACGTAACTAAAAACAAGGAAACAAGTTGGGAAATGCCGGAATGACAAAATAGGAAAATCCAATATTGTTAAATCATAAACTCATTTCCCCCATGATTTCCAAACAACTATAACTTTTTCATACGATAATATTAAAAAGAGTTAATTACTGTTTTCGTCCCCGTGGTTTGTCAAAAATCACTATTTTAGTCGATTAGTTAAAAAATTGCGATTTCAGTCCTTGTGGTTTCACTTTCGTAACCATTTCAGTCCACCTCCGTTAACCCCATCCATTTATTCTGTTAAGTATACGAGAATTGACCATAATGCCCTTATTAATAAAAAAAGATATCTAAATGAGTTAATTACTGTTTTCGTCCATGTGGTTTGTCGAAAATCAATATTTCAGTCCATTAGTTTAAAAATTGCGATTTCAGTCCCTGTGGTTTCACTTTCGTAACCATTTCAGTCCAGTCTCCTAACACCATCTATTTTACCGTTAAGTTTTTAATGAAATACCTAAATTAGCCTTATGTTAATTAAATATGGACTTATATGGTTTTATTATTGGATTTATATGATTTTATTATTGGACTTATATGATTGAGTAAACTGCCATTCTGGTCCCTGTGGTTTGGGCATTTTTGCCATTTTAGTCCAAATCTCAAACTTTTTAAGTCTGGGACCCTGTGGTTTCGTTTTTGTTGCCATTTTGGTCCAAATTTCAAATTTGGCTAGATTCCTAAACTTAAAACCTTCTATTTTGTCTTTATTCTCAGGGGCATTTTGGTCATTTTAGAATTATTATAACTCATAACTAATTAAAAATAATAAACCCAAAAACATCATTTTCCCCAAATCATTTCTCAGAACATCATCTTCCCCACACACACAATCCACAGATCTCATTTGAACCACCACCCCAACATTATCCCCACCACCACCATCACCCTCATCACCACCCCACCCCACCCCCACCACACTGCCCCCACTACCATAACACCACTCTTTCTCTCTTTCCTTATCTCTGTAACACCACCACCATTTACTGCATCCAAAAAGCGAAGATCGAGATGGTTCCGATTCAGACAACCACAAGTTTGGTAGCGTGTAACCGTGTTAGATGGTGGTTACCATGGTCCATGGCGACGACATCGTTAAGGAATTTAAAGGTCGTGATAGCTAGGGTTTCAAAGAGGATGTTAACTGCGAGCTACGGTTCAGGCACTCGGCGGCGACGTAGGGTGTTTAGATGACGGAGAAGAGAGTTCAACAGTGGTTGCCGGTGAACCTCCGATCAAGAACGGTGAACCTCCCTCTCCTTCTCTCTCTTTTGGATTCTCTATGTAACTCGTTTCTCTCTCTTTCTTAGTAACAATGGTGGTGGTGCGATGATAGTGAAGGCTGTGGTGGTTTGGTTATGGTGGTTGAAGATTGAAGATAAAGGGGGTGGTGGGGGTGAAGAGGGTGAGGGTTGTGGCAGTTTGGTTATGGTGGTTTAAGGTTGAAGATGAAGAGGTGAGGTGTGTTTAGAGATAGAGAGTGCAAATAAGGGGTGAAGACGGTGAGGGTTGAAGTTTTTATTTTTATTTGTTATAATAACTCATAAAATGACCAACTTGCCCCTGAACAAGAAGACAAAATAGGCAGCTTTCAACAGTCAAATAAGGGGTTTTTTGAGTTTTGGACCAAAATGGCAACAACAACGAAACCACAGGGACCTAGATTTACAAAGTTTGAGATTTGGACTAACATGGCAAAAGTGCCTAAACCACAGGGAGCAAAATGGCAGTTTACTCTATATGATTTTATTGTTGTATGACATATGGACTTAAATTGGATCGTAGGGTTCGACCTACCATGGCTTCAATAGAAGTAGAAGTCTGGCACTATTTTTACATATATGGTTCCAGAATTTTAATTTTGGATTTTAGAATGAGAAAATGTCCAGGTAAGAATTATTTTTCAAAGTTGGTATGTTAATTGATACTGCTAGGAAGATATTAATTGGGGTGGGGTAATGCGTCACCGGACATTAAGAGGGTGGGGTTGTGATGCAAGAGAAGATGACCGAAAACTTTTACCGGAAATGAGAGCAGGGATGGAGTGGGGTGGGGTAGCGTGTGGTTGTGTTTTAACAAGTGGGTCCTAGAATACACTCTTTTAAATTTCCATGGTTTTTTTATTTAATTAACACAAGGGTAATTTAGGTATTTCATTAAAAACTTTACGGTGAAATAGAGGGTGTTAGGAGACTGGACTGAAATGGTTACGAAAGTGAAACCACAGGGACTGAAATAGTGATTTTTGATAAACCACAGGGACGAAAACATTAATTACCTCATTTAGATATCTTTTTGGTTTTTTTATTAATAAGGGCATTATGGTCAATTCACGTGTACTTAACAGAATAAATGGATGGGGTTGACGGAGGTGGACTGAAGTGGTTACGAAAGTGAAACCATAGGGACTGAAATCACAAATTTTAAACTAATGGACTGAAATAGTGATTTTTGACAAACCACATGGACGAAAATAGTAATTAACTCTATTAAAAAACAATTACAACGTATTAATAAGCATTTCATTCTTTTTAATTTGATTAAGCTATTGCTATAGTTTTCTTAATTTTTAAAAATTTTTTATTTTACGAGCTATAAAGTTATGTGATTATGTTCCAAGACGTAATTACGTTCTGGAACATAATCAATGAATACCTAAATCAAGAGAAAACAGTAACAAATTCTCAATGTAACACTACATTTATAATTAGGCCTGTAAGAAATCGGGCATGTTGGTGTTCGTTTAAAGCCTAAACGCACAGTTCACGAACATTAACGAACATAAACAAAAAAATTAACTGAACATATTTGAATAAATATAAACAAACATAAATTAACATGATTGAACAAACAAGTCTTATATAGTACAATTCATCCGAAAACACATCTAAATTAGAGTTCATAAATATACTAATTAGTCATATTAATATAATTAGTTAGAAAACCTAATATTTATATAAATCTAACTATTTATGTATTTACTAAAATTTAAACGAACGTTCATGAACATAAATGAACGAACATAAACAAATGTTCATGAACATAAATAAACGAACAAAAGGTGTGTCCATGTTCGTTCATTTAATTAAACGAAAAAAAAATTGTTCGTGTTTGTTCGTTTATTAAATAAACGAACATAAACGAACTTCCTGCCGAACAAGTTCATGAACAGTGCATGAACGTTTGGTTCGTTTACAGGCCTATCTATAATCACTTACTAAATGGTCAGTGAACACCTAAATCATGTACTAGATACTCAATATATACCTAAATCTGGAATCACATACCATGTATGCAAAAACAGTAACAAATGCTCAATGTAATAATCACGTATCATGTGTGCAAGCAATAACAAATGATTAACGTAGCAATACATCTATAATCATGTAACTACTTATATTACAGATCTAATCACGTAATAGCATAGAACAATTAATTTCGTAATATATCTAATGCATAATCACATAATAAGCATAATTTTAGTAAAAAAATGTATACAATCAAAAAATTTTAAGTAACATAATTACATACTAATACATAATCACGTGACATTACAATTGTTACATATAGTATGTAATTATAGACGTATGGCTACAAGGATTATTTGTTACTGCTTGCACATATGGTATCTAATTGCGTACTGGAACATAATCACGTAGTGTTACACAATCACGTAACTTTATAGCTTGCAAAATATAATCTGATGAAACACTGGTTAACACTTTGGCTAACCAGCTGGGTCGTCTCGTATGTGGGGTTCAATCTCTTTCTCCACTCGCTGAGTGCTAGAATCCTGCAAAACAGAACACCGGTGACTCACCACAAGGAGGAGAATAGGGGGGTTCTCCTTGTGACCACCCTCCGGCGTGAGAATAAGTACTGCTTTGAGGAGAAATAGTGTGTGTTGTAGGTGAAATGTAAGGAGAGCAGAATGTTCGACCTGAATGAGGAAGGGTCCTATTTATAGCCGAAGGATGAAGGAAGGAGGAGAGACCTTGCCAACTGCCACCGGGCGCCTGCTGTCCGACCAAGGGGAATATCCTCTTGGTCTCCTCTGCTGTGATCAAGATGGTGGATGACGTGGCGCGCCGTTATTTGTCCAGGTAGAGGAATTAGTACAGCAGCTGTCGGTCTGTCCTTAGATCGTGTTGCAGGTCCACATGGCGTCTAATTATTAGTGACACGTGTCGTCCTTTTTGTCTGGATGAGCATCTTTGGTGTGACCTGTGATAGCCTCCAGAAGCTTCTAGAAGCTTCTGGATACACTTGCTGATGTAGGCGCCATGTTGGATAAAAGGTGGTGTGGTCCCTGCCATGTGTGCATGGAATTGGGACCATACCTCTTCAAGTCCCCCCAGCCAATGTGCCTTCTAGTTGAGTTTATCTTCTAGGAGAGATTCTGGACTCATAAGGGTAGTGGTTTTGTTGTTTGATTTTGTTTGAGTTTTGCATCTTGAGCCAAAATAGCGTATCGCGTATGAAGGTAATGGCGCATGGCGCATGAAGGCGACCTGCAAAATTGAGCCAAAATGATGCATGGCGCATGAAGGCAACTTGCAAATTTGAGACAAAATGGCGCATGACGTATGAAGGCATCTTGCAAAATTGAGCCAAAATGGTATATGGCGTATGAAGGCAACTTTGCGAAATTGAGCCAAATGGCACATGGCGCATGAATGCAACTTGCAAAATTGAGCCAAAATGGCGCATGGCGCATGAAGGCAACTTTGTGAATTTGAGCCAAAATGGCGCATGGAGGCAACTTGCAAGATTGAGCCAAAATGGCGCATGACATATGAAGGCAACTTGCAAAATTGAGCCAAAATGGCGTATGACGTGTGAAGATTTATTTTGGAAGTTCCTTCCAAGGGAAGTTTCTACCTGTTCGTTTCTGGAAAGGGTATGACATCTGATGTGACTGATGTTCCGTCTGAGGTGGTTATCTTGTCTATGCCGTGAACAGTTGCCTTTCAGTGTGCCAGTCTTGTTTTTTTTGCTTTTGTCAGGAGCATGTCGGCTACGTGCCCTAAAGAGACGGTGTTCACTTTCTGTCTCCTCTGACGTGTCAGTGTTTTACTGGGTGTCTCCCTGCCTTCCTGACGGTCCATTACCCATCGCATTAAATGCGATGGGTATAAATAAGAGGCGGTTATCACCATATCAACAGTTTCTTCTCCATTTTCAAATTTCACACTCTCTTTTTTCTCTCTAAACCTTCTTTTGATTTCTTCTTTCTCATCTTCATTCATTTTTTGAACCGTAATCATATCTACTGGTGCAAAACCTACCACCAAGAAGAGGAAATACAAACCAAGAAATCCTCCTGGTCCGGATCAGGCAGAGATAAACTGGAAGGAGGATGAATTCCATAATCTTATTCAGAATTCTGGCTTCCATTCTTCTTCTTCAAGTCTGCTTCTGGTTCTCGAGGAATGATTTCTACTGTTGAGTGTGTTTTGTTTTTTGCATGTTTTTTCCTTTGACTATTTATGATTTTCTGCAGCAGCTCCCAAATCTGGGTGTTCAGCGTGCAAGATTGACATTTCCAAGATCACTCCCCCCACTTCTCCTCTGTCGAAACCTCTTGATTTGTCTCCTCCTCACCCGGACCCGAAGGGGAAGGGGAAGGAGGATGAAGGTGAGGTTGATCAATTGGAAAAAAGTGGTTGAAGATGTTGCTGCTGGTGCAGGAGAGGATGAAGTCCATGCGGAAGGTGTGGAGGCTGAGGTTGAGTCAAGTGAAGCTACTCCTCAAGGCACCATTTATACCAAGCGTGACCGGGGTTCTGGAGGTGGTGGTACATCTGGTGTTTGTCAAAGTCCCGAATTTCACTGTGTGCAGGGTGGGTCGTGCACTAGTCACAACCCTGCTTGTGATGACCTTCCCCATGCCCCTCATTGGACTTTGACTCAGGGCACCTAGATGAACGACCTCTCCAACTGCCACGAGTTTTATTCTCTATACCTCCCCCCTGCAGAGAGGCTTTTTCAGAAGAACCGCCACCGCATGGATCTCTTGGATGATCATATCCATGCCGGTGTGAACTTCTACGCCACATGCCAAGAAATTGTGCGAGAGTGGTAGGCAATGGGGAAGGACACTTTGAAATTCGAAGCTGCTAAGAAGGAACTCGCTGAGGAGAGGGAGAAGTTTAATTCTGAGAAGAAGGGTTTGTCATGGAGGGTTGCTGATGCTGAAGATAAGCTTGCCAAGGAAAAACAATATAGTGCTGATCGTCAAAAGGAATGGAAGGTGCTTGCGAGAGGTCTAACCGGGAGCTGAAGGCTACCCGTGATGAGGTAGTTAAGTTGAAAGGAGAGAAAACATAATTAAGTGATGAGCATGAACAGGTTGTTGCCTTGTACCAAAAGAGAGAGAGTGAATATATTCATCGTATTGCCAAACTGGAAAAGATTGCTGCTGAGAAAGCTGTGGAGAGCGAGGCTTCCAAGATTTTGGCTGGGGAGGCTACTGCTGATTGCAAGTGGCTACTTGCGCGCAACGTTCGCTTGGTATTGTAACACCCCGTGTTTCGAAAGTCAAAGTCAAAGTCAAGATTGAAGTCAAAGGAAGAAAAGATTGCTAAATGTGACCTGTCACTCCTTGCTCAACTACTGTTTTGATTTCTTTGACTAGTAATCGAATCTATTATTTATTTGCTTTAGTTGTATTATGTGGAGTATCTATAAATAATCGAGGTTTAATCGCTATTTAATCGCATATCGACTTATCGCTATCGCATCGCAACTCGAATCATGTGTTCTGGATATTGTTTTACGTGTGTGCTATTTATGTGTTACTTGTGCATGTTATGTTTATGTTGAGGTGTTGAATCGCAATCGCAATTGCAAATCTATCGCATCGTAATCAAACGCAAACGCTAAACGTAAGTTAATTATAGTGATTGTATGTTAGATATAGTAGTTAAGTTATTTGTGTGACTATTGGGTAATACTATCGCATCGCTCACTCGAATCGCATCGCAACGCTCAACACGCGAATCGAAATGACAAAAATCATCGCGCCGGACACCTGGATCGAGTGGCCATCTGATCGGATTGCCATCCGATCAGATTGTCATCCGATCGAGTTGTCGTCCGATCGAGTTGTCGTCCGATCGGACTGCCACCCGATCGGATTGCCATCCGATCGGTGAAATGCTAGACACTTCAGCACTTTCCATTTTGGGAAACCCTATAAATACCCTTCTGTCACATCATTTGTGATGTGACAGCTCCTCACTCGAACCAGCCGCACTCAAGCTCTCTTTCTCTCAATTTCTCGCGATTCTTGTAAGTTTCCAACCTAAATCTTGTACTTCTATGACCTACACACACTTCTTCATCATTTTCACCTTTGAATCTTAACTTTTAACCGTGAAATCACCGGATTTGAGGTGTTCTAGGGTGATGTCATCATGGAGTTCTTATGAACTTCAAGGTTTGGCTTCATTCCACCAAGAACAACTTAGATCTGAAGGATTTCCACATGAATAATCAATGTTTTTGCATAGATATACACATATTCATGGTTAAAAGGATTGAAAGAAGGTTTTCCAACTTTCTTTCAACTCTTTTACACTCAATGCACTCAAAACCGATAGAATCGGAGCTCGTTCCGATCTTCTACTCTTTCTTAGTGATGTGTTAGTTCAAGATCTGAATTCTATCCAAGAGAACACTGATTTCGGGTTAGACACGAACAACCGTCTCGAAAAGTGAACTGGTCGGACTAGGGTGGTTCTTGTTCGATCGGGTCACTTGGGTCAAGATGGGGTTTCTGTTGTTTAGCACAATGTCGAAACGTCTCGATCAAAACAGCAAAACCTTCAAAATAATCAAATGCCAAGATGATCAGGTCGTTGGAACGGATTGCCGTCCGATCGGACAGCCATCCGATCGGCTTGCACCTGGTTTCATACTTAAACATTTTTCCAAGTTTCAAAGGACTGCACGTTGAACGGATTGCTGTCCGATCAGATTGCCATCAGATCGAACGACCATCCGATCGTGTGACGTTTGGGATTTTGGTACTCGATCAATTTCAAAGAATAGTAGTTCCAACGGATTGCTATCTGATCGGATTGCCAGCCGATCGAGTGACACTCCTGCTGTGAACTTGTTCTCAACTAAGAAGCCTCGCCAATCGGATTGCCATCCGATTGAACTGCCGTTCGATCGATCGACCTGAAGGGTAGAGATACTTCTCTATTTTCAAAATGCTACAACGAAAACTTCAAAGCCATCATACACAAACACATCCTTACCAAACGAATGTCAATCTAATCGAATGGCCATCCGATCGGATGACCATCCGAACGGATTGACATCCGATCGACTGGCCATCCGATCGGACTAGCATCCGATCGGATTACCATCCGATACTTGGTCACTTTTCACCGTTCTACGCACCGCTCTTTGCTTATTCTATCGTTAACTATTCAGGCTAACCACTCTAGCGCTCCCTTCAATCCATACTTCCATCGCTGGGAGTATACTCGATCCCTTTTTGCTTTATGCACTTTTGGGTGTTACATATGTTACTTATTCTAAATCACATCGATCACACAATGCAAACACTATTTATACGCTGACCGTTACTGCATGATATGTGTTACTCGATGAATGCTTGTATGTTATGTTAACACACTGATTGTTGTCTGACGCCTTAGCAACGATAGTACTATTTGTTTGGACTCAGCACCTGTCGTGGACGAGGTTTGTTAAGGTTACCTCTTCACGTGTCACAGTGGTGATATGTGTTGCGCATTCTACAACTCGTAGTCTAGTCTGTGCATATTTTATTGTCGATAACTTACTAGCTTCGCACTATACATGATACATGCTGGTTATGCGTAAATGATTTCGAACTCTATTATGCTATATTAAACTTGTATGCTCACCTTTACACTATGTGTATTGACCTCTATTTTAACGTATGTGACAGGTGCTTAAAATGCTAGGGATTGCTGTGCTTTGGTGAATCAAGCTAGGGGTCTAGTTATGTCACACTTAAATCTGAGTCGTCGGAACAGTATTTGTTTTTGGGACAATTATTTGTAATAACTGTTTTTATTTGGATATGTTGTGGTATGAGACATGACGTTTAATTATCTAGTAATGAATAGTTGTTATGGATACTCATGGATAATCTGTTTCGCTCAGTGCCATGCCCCAATGTTTCCGCCATCGGTGGGGGTGTGACAGATTGGTATCAGAGCCATAACTATAGGGAATTAGGCAAGACTCGACCCAGTCCGGGTCGGTGTCTTAGAAACGACCTAGTCTGTAGTCTAAGTACCAACAGACCGACTTGTGCATGCCCAGTAAGGGTTTTGTATGAGCTTACTCGCTATTTCTCGCTCATACTCGCTGTACACTACACACCTGCGCAAACATCGCATACTACAGTTCCGCGTAAAATCAGCCCTTCCTAAGGCTGATTACATACACAAACGGATGATCTGGTTAAGATTAGGTGTGAAAACCGCAAACTCTCGACCAGATTACTCATTCGAATTGCTATTTTTACTATAAACAAGAGAAATTGCGTTGAATCAGGAGTGAAATCCATACTTCGACGCATATCTCCCTACCTATCTCGTGATTTCATCACAAACAAGAATGTCGTCACTAAGTTAGGGGTGAACCCCGAACCTTGATGACCCATTCCACTCTCTAATGTGGTTTTACAAAAACTCTCACCAAAGTCTCGACGGACTCCAACGACTTGGGTCACACTGTAACTGGAAGGATGCGTGCCGATCGCTCGAATTTAAGCGAGAGCACAGTCCAGAAAGCCAAAGGGTGGGCTGAAGGTCCTTGAGAATAGTCGAACCACTTTGGGTAGTCAACATCTATCTAGCCAAGACAATCTATCCTCGAATTTTATGTGTTTCGATTCTGGATTTGTTGCAGCTAACTCTGTGATTTATCGATTTTATGTGTTTATGTGATTACGATTTTGGTGATTTATTCGCTTTTCGCTGTTCGCTTTGACCAACACGCACCACTCGTACTGCACATCTATCTCAATATGCTAACAAATCGTTATTGCCTACGGAAAATCGCGTGCTATACTACTCGTTATGCTACTCAATCGCAATCGCTATACTTAATCGCTATACGCGCGAACTTTGAATGATAGGTGAATACGTGCAACATATAGAATGGTTTCTGTGCTCTGACTGCCTTATGTGCTTCTGTGCCTTACGTGCCTACGTGTTTCGGTGCCCCACGTGATTATGTGCTTATGTGTTTATGTGCTTATATGATTGATGTGTTCCTGAGCTTTATGGTGAATCGTTAGATTACATTAGATCTTAGTATAGTCAAGGGTTAATAGAAACTGTGTTTGAGTCCTATGACGCAATCTATTGCAGACAATGTCGTCATCTGGATCCCTACACTCCCGAGCTGCTAGGCGTAAACACGCTGACAAGCGACTCGCTTCTCTCATCGCAAGTCAAACCGTCAAAGTTATCCCTCAGATCGTGAGTGAACTGAACGAGAATGCAAGCAAGTCCTTGGAAGAGTCCAGGACCGATACTCCCAAAGCTGCCTTTAGCTTCAAGCAGTTCAAAGCCTGCAGCCCGAAAGAGTTTACCGGCGAAGATGGGTCTACGGCCATGTTCCAATGGTTTGATTCTATCGAAGTCACCCTGCACCAGAGTGGCTGTCCTGATGATCTCCGTACTCTCAACGCTACTAGCGTCTTCCAATCCCGATCTCTAGATTGGTGGACGACCGAGAGAAACAAACGCGGAAATGATGCAGCTTAAGGGCTAACATGGGATGAGTTGAAGGACGTAATGATGCAAGAGTTCTGCCCTCCCCATGAGCGCCAAAAGCTGGAGGATGAATTCTGGCATATAAAGCAGAAAGATGGTGACAATGCTGGTTTGACTGCGCGCTTCAAGCAGTTGAGTATTATCTGTCCTAGCCAAGTTACTACGCCCGAAATCACCATAAAAAAGTATATCCGTGCACTTCCGGATTGCGTGGCTGATTTCGTTCAAGCTCCAAAGACTACAACAATTGAGGAAACTTTTCTACTCGCTGCTGAGATCAACGACAAGCGAGTCAAGTCTGGCTACTGGGATAAAGCTTCCAAGAACCTGCATCAAGCTACCACTGTTTCACCCGCTGAAATCGCCACCGCTCCTCATTCATCCAAGCTCTCGAGACACAAGAGAAAGAACAACAGAAGTTCCAGCAACTAGAACTGCGTAATCACTGCAGCCCCGCTCCAATCAGTTCCTGCACCACAGCAACCTCAACACCGCCAAGTAGCGGCACCGGTCACCAACGCACCGCCGACAAAGCGTGTGTATACTGGTCCTCACCCGGCTTGCCCTACTTGTACCTATCACCACCCATTGGGAATCTCTTGCAGATACTGTGTGCATTGCAACATGTACAGCCACTTCACCGCGAATTTCCGTACAGGTCCACGTCAAACCCCAGCTCCAACACAAGGTCAAGCTCCTGCTCAAAAAGCTCTACTTACTGCTCCTCAAGGCCATCAAGCGGCTCCTGTACTCGCGGTCAATGCTAGAGCTTGCTACGCGTGTGGTGATCCCAAACACTTCGCGAATATGTGCCCGAACCGAGTGGTCAAGCAAGAGCCACAACAGCAGCAGCCACAGCAGCAGCCTCAGCAACAACAACAACAACAACCAGCAGCCCACGTACGTGCATTCAACATTAACACCCGTCAGGCTCAAGCAGACAACAATGTGGTCAATGGTATGTTCCTTGTGAATGGTATATATGCTACGTGTTTATTTGATACTGGAGCCGATAACTGTTTTGTATCGTTTGAATTCGAAAAGCTCCTAAATCGTAAGCGCGCTCATCTCCCCTCGACGTTCGATGTTGAAGTTTCCACCGGAAGAACCGTTGTAGTCAATTCTGTTCTGCATGATTGTACACTTGAACTCAGCAATCACGTCTTCCCTATCGATCTAATTCCGATGCAACTCGGTAGTTTTGACATCATAGTAGTGATGCGTGTGAAGTGTTATATATATTAGGTGTATATTTTAAGCCCCTTTAACACATTTTTAGTCAAGTTTTAAATTTATAAAACACGATATTTACTAACACTAGACACACATATGGGCAAGTGCACCCATCGTGAGCGTAGTATAGTGTTGGTAAGATACCGAGGTCGTCCAAGGACACAAGAGCTTTTAGGACCGGTTTATCCTCAACGTCTAATCAAATCAAAAAGTTTAGAAAAATGTTTTAAACTAAGAAAAATAAAAACTAACTAAAAATGCTGAAAATAAAATAAAAAGAAAAACAGATAGACAAGATGAATCACTTGGTTCCGACTCGTATCTAGTGTAACCTTTGATTATTTCCGCACTTTTGCACTTTTTAAGAGATTATCTTAGTTATTGTAGTAGGCCCCTCTTTTGAAGGTGACGTTACCCTCACCCCAGTAGTTTGAGTCAGCAAGGATACAATCCTAAAAGGGTGGATTATTGAAAGATAATTAATTAAGTTATTAATGCAAATTATGGTAGGCCCCTCTTTTGGAGGTGACGTTACCCTCGACTAAGTAGTCTGAGTCAGCAGGGATACAGTCCTAAATAGCCGGGTTATAGTATTAATAGTAGTTAACTTATGAGGGGATCAAAGAGTTTGGACCCCCACCATCCAATACCGTTAAGTATTGAAGGAGGTCCTACTAAATTTGACCCAGGTCCATTGCAGGACCTCTAAACGCTGAACAATGCCAAGACCTTTACCAAATCGTTCCCTTAACCCCCGACCAGGTAGCCAACATACCTCCATATAGACCGTGGAGATATGAATGGTGAAAATCTTTTATTTTATATAGACAGTAAAATAATGCCAAGACACCACGGACAAACGATAAGGAAAGATCACCTTCAACATAAGAAACTAGTTATTAAAGTCATTAATACAAAACCAAATAAAAAGTGCGAAAAGATTAAAAATAAAAAGTATTACACTGGACACTTTGTCTTCACCAAGTGATGTAAGAGACTTAGGCAACCATGGCCTTGATTGTCAAGAACTCTTACTATCAATCTTGGCTCCCGAGACGACTCACACACTCTACGATGGACAATGGATGATGGTGGTGGATGATGGTGTTATGGTGGTGGTGGGTGGTGGGTGAAGTGTGAGAGAGGTGGTGTGCCAAGGGATGGTTTGAGCTTGAGCCAAGCACTCCTATTTATAGGCTGAACAGAAGCTCTGGCACGGCCCCGTGTCCACATCCTTCTCTTTATTCATTTAATGCAGCTTTGTCTTATTAGTTGACCACGCCCCCGTGTCCGCTGAGCACGACCCCGTGTGCAGAAGAATCTTTGTACTATGAAGATTTGCCTGGATTGTGCGAATCTTATAGTTGACCACGGCCCCGTGTCCGCTGAGCACGGCCCCGTGGTGGGCAATAGAAGCTTCTACCACTTTGTCTTTTCTGCTGACACTTGGGCACTCCCCCGTGCTGGCTGAGCACGGGGCGTGTTCAGTCTTATGTTATCTTGTTTTGCTTGGGAAGATGCTGTCGTGGGGTCGGGCATGTCACGTCTTGTTCCTTTTCTTGTATTTATGTTTGATTTTGATGTCTTTTTGCTTCTTTTGTTAATTTGAGCTCATTTAATCCTGAAAATACAAAAGGAAGACAAAAGCACACTTTTTCCAACATTAGTACTAAAAAAGGGTTAGTTTTATGCCTGTTAGGAAACTTTATTTGTAAGTATTGAAGAAAAACACAATCAACTGGATCTATGAAGAGATCACAGTCCTGAAGATCACGAACTAGAAAAAGAAGATCAGATGGGACAACCGGAATACATAGCATCTACTTCAAAGAATCACAAGTTGATCAAGAGCTGAATTGGATTATCAGAAGAGGTCATTTCTGATGGATCTGATGATATTTCTGATGAAATATCATCGATTTTCTGATGATTTGTTCATCAGAATTTCTGATGAAGTGGTTTATCAGAATTTCTGACCCACTTGTCTGAAATTGGCTCTGTCCTGCCACACTTACCGAAGCAAGTTGACATTTAATGATATCATGATGAAAAAGGCAACTTGAACGTTGGAATCAATGAATATGTCAATTGGCTACTTTTTGCAGGAATTATTGTATGAATAAACCAGGAGAATTATAAATAGAAGGCTCAACCAGGAGAAGCAAAGTGAGTTTGAAGCTTAGCATTCACACATACACCTAAACTCCATTGCTCTCTCCCCCACAGAATTCAAGATTCGTTTGTATTAGATAATA
Source organism: Helianthus tuberosus (assembly GCA_030545235.1). Classification (NCBI taxonomy): domain Eukaryota; kingdom Viridiplantae; phylum Streptophyta; class Magnoliopsida; order Asterales; family Asteraceae; genus Helianthus; species Helianthus tuberosus. The sequence goes on along the minus strand of CM060417.1, from coordinate 77,320,914 downwards.
ATCTTACAATCACCTTGTAAACCATTTTGTTTCAAAGTGATATAAACTTGATAATTCTGTAGGTCTTGTTTCTTGAGAGTCTGATTTCCATTTCCGCACATCTTTTTCACATCTACTGAAATCACTTGCCATATTACGTGAAAAGAAGTTGTTTTGAGCCTGAACTGGGTCTAACAATTGGTATCAGAGCAGATTGAATAAACTATTTTCAAACGATCAATCGCTCATCTTCTTTTCTCTAAATATGGCCAACTTTCAATCCTGGAATAATGCTTTTAACATTGGTTCTATGTCTAAACCTCCGACTCTGGTCAGAGAAGAATACCCCCAGTGGAAAATCAGGATGGTCAATTTCCTTAATGGTCATGACCGAGCTCTGTTTCAATCCATTGAAAGGGGTCCACATACACCAATGACTGATATACCTGCTATTCCAGCAACTGACCAATCACCAGCAATCCCTGCCTCCCGCGCTCCCAAAAGTGAAATAAACTGGAGTGCAGAAGACAAGGAACTGGTGGCTGGGAATGAAAGGGCAAAGTCACTTTTAATTATGGCCATCCCCAATGACATATTTTCACAAGTTGATGCATGTGAATCAGCTAAGGAAATATGTGATCAGTTGGAAAATCTTTATGAAGGAGGAGAAAGGATGAGAAGAAACAAGAGAACAAATAATGTCTCATCTTATGAAAGGTTTAAAAGTTTGCCAAATGAAAGGTTAAATGATACATATCAAAGATTTACAAAACTTTTAAACGAGCTAAAGAAATTTGGTATAACAAAATCAAACGATGAAAGAAACATAAAATTTCTTGATGCCCTTCCTAGAGAATGGAGAAGTCTAACCATGACTTTATCATCAACCTTAGAACTAGGAAACATGAGTCTTCATGACTTATACAACATCTTGATCCCCAGAGAGGAAGAAATATTTGAAGAAACCATTCAAAGAGGGGGATATTTAGCTCTAATCTCAAACTCACAAAGATCAACAACAACAAATGATCCACAACCATCAAAAGGTCAAAATCTTGAAACTTCTGATGCATCATCAGACTTTTCAGCTTTTGCTGAAGCAATAGCACTGCTCACCAAAGCATTTGAGCAGAGGTTGAGGGGAAGTAACCAGAGATACCAGAGGAGTGACAAAGGAAGGATGGATGGTAGATCTAAAGAAGAGTTTAGATCTAAGGATAAAGGGAAGGCTGAAGTTGTGTGTTACAAGTGCAAGCAAAGAGGTCATTATGCATCAGAATGCAAGACCAAAAAGCTGAAGGATGTTGCCTATTATGAGAAAAAGCTTGAAGAAGCAAAGAAGCAGCAACAAGTAAACTTAATTGCTGGAACAGATACATGGTTATCTGATGATTCTTCTGATGATGAAGAAGAAGAATTGGCAAATTTTTGCCTCATGGCACTCTCTGAAGGACTACCAGAAACTTCAGAACAAAAGGTAAATTTAGACAATCTTGATCTTGAACACAATCTAAACAAGCTCATGTCAGATTTTCTAAATCTGTAAGAAAAACATCAATCAGATATTAGAAAATCTGATGAGTTGCAAAGGACTTTGAATAAAATCATTCTTGAAAACCAACATCTTATAGAGGACAGTTTAGATCAAAGAGCAAAAATTGAGTTTTATGAAAATGAAAGAAAAGATCTTTACAAGAAAATCAATGACAAAGAAATCAACGTAAGAGGTTTTCAACAGGCTAAAGAATTCATAAATTTTATTGAGTCCACACCAAAGAACAAAGGAGAGGGTTTAGGCTATACAAGTACTACAAGCTCAAATAGAAATAAACGCACTATCTTTGTAAAAGCAACTCATCAGATTTCTGATAATTTAGTATCAGAATCTGAATCTGGATCTTGCAAATCAATATGTTCTGAATATTCTTTTGACAAACCAAACTTCAAAACAAACAAGAGTGAATGCAGTCAAGAATCTGTAAAAACTCCAGAAGCAGTTCACTCATCTTTTCAAAATTATCCAATCATTCCATCACAAGAGGAACTATCAGAAAATTCTGATAACTCTTGTATGTGTGTTGACATACTGAAGCTTGTCCAACACCATCTTCAAAAGAAAAATATAAAATCTGTTAATGGCTCAGCATATAACAAAGTTTCTGATGCAAAACCAAGAAGAAATAAAAATAAAATGTTTCAAATTTCATCAGAAACAGTACCCAAGCATGCCTGGGTACCAAAAAACCTCTAATCATTTCATTTCAGGACCATCATGTGCAGCAGATCTGGTACTGCGACTCAGGAAGCTCCAAGCACATGACTGGGGACAGGAGCTTACTCAGCAACTTTGTTTCAAAGCTGGGTAGAATGGTAAATTTTGGAAATGGAGTGAAAGAAAGGATTATGGGATATGGATGCATTAAAGGTATGGATGTCTAACCATAAAAGAGAGTAGTCCTTGTTAAAAGGCTTTTCACAAAATTTGATTTGTTATGGTCAGTTCAATGGTAAAAACTACTCAAGTAATTTTATCACCTGTAAAAATGCTTGATAATTTGCTTTAGTGAAAAATCAAATTCGTATGTCTGATAAATCACCAGAAAATCTGACAAATTCATTAGAATTTCTGATAAGTCATCAGAATTTTGGTGAACCATAAGTAAAAATACTGATAATCAGATATATCATAGTTCATTAAAACAATGTACTGCATGACAACATCCACATTCATATTTCTTGTTTATATTTTTTTTTGTGTGTTCGAATTTTTTATAATTTTTCCCCATGTTAGTGCTGATAACGTCATTCAAACAGAAAATTTCTGGGAACTCGTTAAAATAGATATTTCTCTCTCCTTCATTTATTACACCCCATCATGTTTAAGAAGGTTGAAGTGACACATTGGTAGGCTACAATGATACATTACCAGAAATTAGCCACCTAGATAAATCAATGCATATGTAGTGGAGAAGGAACATATCTCTGTCATTTTTTTGTTCTCTGATATTCATTAAAATAACAAAGATTGCGGTGAGGAAAATCCATAAATTGGTAGCTTCCATTTATAGCAAATAATAAATTTACTATAAATATTCACCACTTTGAGTTAAAATCTGTCATCTTCACTTCTCTTCTTCATCACATATTCACACACACTCACAAAATGAACTCCATCAAAGATGAATGTTTTCCACTTGTTCTTTATCCATATCATAATCTAAGATTGAGGACTGTTGGATATGATTTTGGTTTTAATTGTATTTTCAGTTTGAATTAAAATGGAAATGGATGAGTTGTGCAGCGGAATTAATATGGAAACAAACTTTGCATACAATCAAACGAGAGTATTGCTTTGATCAAGACATTTTCAACAAGGAACCGACTGATTGAATTTAATTTCAACAACGATTACAAGATAATGCTTGAATACAAACTCCCCCTCAGCCAGAGCTCAGCGTTTGTTCGTGCAGGAAAACAAGTTTGCAAAGAGCTAATAGAACAGTACAGAGTACTGTTCTATTTATAGGCACTAACAAACCACTGAGCATCTTAGCTGACGTCACCATGAAAGTGACATCTAACCTCCTAACAAACTCTAACCTCTGATCTATACAAACACTGCTATACTAACTACTGCTATTACATTTCATTACATAAAAGACACTTAAACAGCTGCTGCATCCTTCAACTGCTGTGAACCCAGCAGTGCTTGTCCGGATCAGCAGTACTTGACTCAAGACAGTAGATTGAGCAGCAGAGCTTTAGTCTTCTATCAGTCTTTACAAGAGCAGCAGATTTGACGGTCAGTGGCTTGTACGATCAGTAGATAGGAGGTCAGCAGATGTTGAAACCACTTTCAAGGGGAGAGACTTGTATGTAACATCTGCTTATTCTGAATCCACTGCTCTGACCCAGTTTTGGCTTTAATTATCTGTTCCTCTGGTAGGGTTCAATCCCAACAATCTCCCCCTGGAACAGATAATGCCAAAACTCTTCATTATTGTGGAATTCTTTATTGCCTCATCAGCAGTTCCCTTATCTGACCTTTAAACTGTAGTTCAAAGTCTAGGGCATCTGTATCATCATCATCCCTGCTAAGTGGAAGATCAAGGAGATCCTGCAAATCTTCAAGACTCAGGCCAAGAGCTTGTTCCCTTGATATTTTCTTCACTTCTCCACCAGACCTGAGCAAAGTCAATACGCAGGTCTGTTTGTCAGTTTCCCACTTTAGTATTTTTGAGTCTGGTGGGTTTCTTGGGAGATGTTTATTTGCAGAGGTATTTGGTGAGGCTGGCCTATTCATGACTGGCTGAGCAGCACTTGCAGATTGTTCCAATTCAAGATCTTCTTTTATCATTAATTTCATGCCTGCTTTTACAATAGCATCTCCAGATTTTAGATCTTGAATTGTTTCAGTACTCGACTGGTTTTGGCTCCTTCTTTTGTAGATGGCAGCACCAGTTGGAGCAGTGGTTCTTTTAGCTTTCAGCTTTGGTGGTCTTTTTGAAACCTATGCTTTAGAATAGTCAGGCTTTTGTGGAACTTTTGGATCTTTCTTTCTAAGTTCCTCTAACTTCTTGTAGGTAGCCCTGACCCTATCTTCTCCCCACTTTGACACAGAATTCTTTGACCCATAATCAGCTGCTATCAGCTCCTTTTTCATTCTCTTCAACCTTAATGCCTTCTCAGCTTCAAATTGTTTGAATTTTTCAGGGGGAGTCTGCTTGACCTTATTTTTGATCATTTCTTGAATCCTGGCTGCTTCTTTTTCAAGCTCAGGAATGGTCCAGTTTTTATACATGTATTTCTCCCCCTTGTATTTCTTGTAGGTCATGATATTCTCAATGTAGTCTTTTCTCAAGGACTCATCTGCCCTTTCAGAGATTTGCTGACATACATTTTTGGCAAATTGCTCCGTTGCTCTGACCTGTGTGAGTAGAAATTGATAGTTTTGTTGAAATTCTCTATCAGATTTCCCTTGTTTATTTTTGATAGGAATATCCTCTGCTTGCTTGGCCTTGAGTTTCAAGTATTCTTCAATATTGTGAGGCCTGGGATATCCTTCAACTGATGGCAAACTCCTTTTAGCTGGGTCATCCTCATAATAAAAGGAATTGATTTCTTCCCTAACTGCAATGAGTTCTAGAGGAAATGAGACACCAGCAGGAGGTAGTGATTTGATAATTTGAGCTGAAGAGAGAGGTATGGGTTTTGGAATAGTGACAAGTGACAGGGATTTTGAAGATGTTGGTGGTGGTGAAGGTGAATCATCATCTGATATGTAAATCCTTCTCCTTTTTGTTTTAGAAGAGGCAGATGATGTTTTGAGTGGATCAGTGGTGGTAGATTGTATGGCAGTGGTTTGTGTTTGACTAACAGCTGTTGAGACAACTGGTGTCTCAACCACTGTTGTCTTTACAACAGATGTTATAACACCTGTTGTCTTCTGCTTTTTGTCAGCAGGTGAAAGTGGTGGTGAGATTGTTTTTGGTGGTGACAGTGGTGGTGGTAAAGTAGTAGTTGTGGTGTGTGTTGAAGTGGTGTGTGTTGAAGTGAGAACAGATGTTGAAACAACTGAGGTACCAGCAGTAGTTGATACAACAGGAGTTACAACAGCTGTTTGAGTGAAGGTTTGATGCTAATGGCTTTTGGATGGTGGTTTTGGAGGCTTTGGAAATCTGGATGGGATGGACTTAGGTTTCCTTTTTGTCTTCGGATTTTTAGTATCCTTTGATCTAGAACAACCTTGCTCATACAGTTCCATGAAAGCTCTTTTCTCCTCATTCCATCTTGAGATATCCTTTGCCATTCTATCTCTTTTAACACTTGCTACTCCTTCATCAAGTGCTTCTTGAGTAGCATCAACCTTTTTACTACCATCTGGCAATGGAATTTTCTAGGTCATAGCATCCTTCTCAGGTTCAATGTACAGACCATCATCTATTCCTTTTTTCTTCCACTCCTGAACTTTCTCCCCCTTTTTGGCATTATCTTCTGGGAGTTGATCAATGAAAAGTACTGTTGGAGGAGCAGTGCCAGTGGTTTCCAATAAATGGGCCTTGATTGCCTTAATATCTGCTTGAGTGTTCTTGTACCTAGACTCCATAATGTTTCTCAGCTTTTGGACATGAAGTTCATGTTGCTGATCAGCCAATTCTTTTTGTTGTTGGAGAAAAGGTTGGAAAAGGTTCCAGAGCTCATTTGTAGCAAAAGCTTGTGGTGGAGCAGGTGCTTGAGATGGAACAACAGTGGATTGCATCTTTTGTGTTTTCAACACCTGCTGTAGCATATTTTTAAGATCTGCAACAGATGTATCCAACTTTTCAATTCGTTTCGTTAAATCCTGATATTTTAAATCATCACCCAATTTAATGGGATCATCTGATTTCCCACTATTAGTGGTTTTATCAGTGGTTGAGGTAGGGAGTGTACTCCAAACACTAACCACTGATGCCCCTTTTTCTTGGTACTGGGGTCTTCTTCCTTCAACACTTGACAACCTTTTGATGTTTCCAGTAGGATAAATAAATCCACTGGTGGTTGGCAGAGGTGCGATGTAAGGAATTGCCTCCAAGGAAGTCTTATTAATGTAACCACTGTCCAACTTTAAACCAGTGGGTTCAACAGTTGTAGTGGCTGCTTCACTTAGACTACCACCAAGAGTTACATGGAACTCAAGGGGTGTAAACTCCTCAGGTTGTGTTGGTGGGTTAGCAAAGATTGATACATCAGACCCAGTCATTTGTTGAGGTATGTTCTCATTGATAGGTGATTGAGAAGGGCTGGTTAGTGCCTGGTTCAAATCAATTGCATCCAACAGCAGTTTAGTTGGTGTGGGAATTGTGGATGTGATGTTTGGTGAAGAAAGAGGATTTGCTCCGAGAATTGAGCTGTGGATGATGGAAACGAGTGTTTCCAGAGCATCATGATGTGGTGTCCCAATGTGTACAACCTGATATTTTTGTGAAGAAGCAGGAGGGGTTTCGGCTATGGGTTGAGATATTTGTACCAACTGCTGTGAGGAAGTAGCAACAATGGTTTCTTGTGACTTTTGTGCTGTCACAGGCAGTAGCTCTGGTATCTCATCCTCCAGAGTTGCCTTTTTGATGGGTTTGGGGGGGTTTTGTGTTTTTCTTTTTGTTGGCTTTTTGGTGATTTTAGGTGTGGGTTTCAAAACAGTTGTTCTGCTGCTTTGATCACCTTGAGCAGTGGGCTCAGCAGCAGATACCTGAGGTGCAGTTGTAACTGCTAAAATCTGCTCAGGCATCTCTGCTTGTGTTTTGCAAGGTGTTGACATCCTTGTAAAAGTTTCAGCAGTTAAGCAATTTATTTCAATGGAGTCACCTTGGTTTATTGCAGAAAGATCATCCTTACTGAATTTCTTTTCAAAGTAGTAACTTAAAAACCTTGGAAACAGTAGGAATGATTTTGTTTCAACATTATTAACCAAATCATTAAAGATTTCCCGAGAATAATTAAAATTTTCTTCTTGAAGAATAGCATATCCTAGATTTTGAATCTTTAATGGTATTTCATTAAAAGAAGTGGTTTTATTTGAAACACACATTAGGAGGGTATGGAATAAAAATCTTGTTGAATAAGGAAAGAAACCTTTTTGTAAGGTAGCTTTCTTCATCATTGTGTCTGCATACCCTCTCTCAATGAAGTCAATTTTCAACTCGTTTTTAGGGAAAGAAATTTTACCTTGCTGATCCTCGAGTTGAAAGACCTCTGAAATTGACTGTGGTGTGATTTGGACATTTTTACCCTTTAGAGAAGAGTTGATGGCAGTTACAGTTTCTCCTTGTGTTTCAAGGGTTGCATTCTTCCAAAACTCTCTTTGGGTTGCCAAATAAATTGGTGCATTGGTTGTTAACAAAGTTTTGTACTTTGATTTAGCCATTGTGTTGATGATGGAGTCGAAAGCCTCTGTGGTGCTGGGTTTTGTGAGAAGACCCAGAAGATTGTGAGATGGTTTGTGTGGGATTTCAATGGTAGTGGCCTTTTGAGAGACCGCTTTCGACGAAGATTTTGAAGTGGGTTTTGTGGATGGCTTCGATTTTGTCATTTTGAAGATGATGATCGAAGAAATTTGTGGAAAAATGAGATGAAAAACTGCTTTGAGAAGAGAATTTTTGAGAATTCAATTCGACAGTAAAACCCTGTTTTTGGTATGAAGTGGGGTTTTATAGAAGAAAAAGTGAAGGATGACGTGGCAACGGTTACAAAAGTACTGACCACTATGTACTGCCCACATGCCAAACTCTGAAGAAATGAAGGACAGTACTTTTATGAAAGTTACTGATGAAGGCAGTGGTTTAAACGGTAAAATGGAAGCAGTGGATGATTTTTCACTATCAGTGGATAGCATATCAGTGGATAAGACTCTGCTTTTGAACAACAGAGGTTGTCAAGGAAATGAGAGAGCAGAGGATGGCTTTCAGCAGTGGACAGACTTTGAAGTAGAGCAGACTTTTGAACAAACAGTGGTTATGGCAGACTTTTAAGGATTTTAATGAAAACTTCATTTTTAGCTATTTGTAAGGATGAATTTTTGATTTTCTGAAAACATTTTCATGCTTTTATTCATAGAAAAACAAGATTTTGCTTGTTATTCCATGTTTAGCATGCCAATCCTAGAGACCAAGCTTTCAAAAGTGGCTGTATCAAGTGCTTTTGTGAGCACATCTGCCAGCTGGTCTTTAGTTGGGACATGATGCAGAGAAATCAAACCTTTTTCATAGCAATCCCTCACAAACTGATGTCTGATGTCGATGTGTTTGGTGGTTGAATGGGAAACTGGATTTTTGATGATATTTTCTGCTGCCTGGCTATCCAACATGAGTAGAGTCTTTAAGGCAGTGATACCAAAATCCAGCAACTGATTTTGAAGCCACAGGAGTTGGGCTGTACAGCTTGCAGCAACAATGTATTCAGCTTCAGCAGTGGATGTTGAAACAGCTGCTTGCTTTTTGCTTTGCCATGAAACTAAGCAATCACCAAGAAACTGGCACCCTCCTGATGTGGACTTCCTTGTAGTGTAACATCCAGCAACGTCACTGTCTGAAAATCCTGAAAGCTTGATATTCCCATTAGCTGGATACCAGATACCAAGTGTGGGAGCACCTTTTATGTATCTGAAGATCCTTTTTACAGCAATGAGATTTGATTTTCTGGGAGCTGATTGACTTCTTGCACAGACACATGTTGCAAACATGATGTCTGGTCTAGATGCAGTTAGGTACAATAAAGACCCAATCATGCTTCTATATAAAGTTTGGTCAATCAGCTCATCCTTTTCATCAGACATGACAAGCTTATTTGTTGCCATGGGTGTGCTGCATGGTTTACAATCATTCATATCAAATTTTGTCAAAAGTTCTTTAGCATATTTGCTTTGATGAATGAAAGTTCCATTTTGCATTTGCTGAACTTGGAGACCAAGAAAGCATTGCAGCTCACCCATTGCACTCATTTCAAACTCAGCTGTCATGAGTTCTCTGAACTCTTCACACATTGTGTTACATGTGCTTCCAAAAATAATGTCATCCACATAAATCTGGACAATCATTAAATCCTTCCCTCTCCATTTTAGAAACAGTTTTTTTATCAATGGTACCTCTTTTGAAACCATTTAAGAGTAGAAAGTTGGAAAGAGTTTCATACCAGGCCCTTGGTGCTTGTTTCAGGCCATACAAGGCTTTGTTTAGCCTGTAGACATGATCAGGATAAAATGGATCCTCAAAACCTGGAGGTTGACAAACATACACCTCTTCTTGAATTGTACCATAGAGGAAAGCACTTTTGATATCCATTTGAAACACCTTCATGTTGTGGTTGACAGCAAAGGCCAGGAACAGTCTAATGGCTTCCAATCTTGCAACAGGGGCGAATGTTTCATCATAATCAATCCCCTCTTCCTGTCTGTAACCTTGAACCACAAGCCTGGCTTTATTCTTGACAACAATGCCCCTTTCATCAGTTTTGTTCTTGAAAACCCACTTTGTGCCAATGGGACTAACCTCTTCTGGCAGTGGTACAAGCTCCCATACTTGTTGTCTTTTGAACTGTTGGAGCTCCTCTTGCATGGCTTCTACCCAGCTGTTGTCTTTCAGTGCCTCTTGGTACTTGACTGGCTGATGGAGTGATAGAAAACCAGCAAAAAGACAAATGTTTTGGGTTTGGCTTCTTGTGAGCACCCCTTCATTGATGTTGCCAATGATTTGATCAGGTGGATGAGATCTCAAGTAGATTAAATCTCCTTGGTATGGGATGATGGCATTTGTTGGTGAAGGCTGTAAATGTGTATCATGTGAGCTAACCACTACTGGGGACTTTGATGATCCAGCAGTGGCTTCAAAAGGTGGTGGAATGGGAGGTAATGAAGTGGACACATGCTGACTTTTATCCACGGTTTGGGGACTTTTGTCAGCAGTGTTTGAGGATGTGGAAGCAGTGGTTGATGGGCTACTTTGGTCAACAACTGTTGAGGTAGCAGTGGTTGAGCTTTGACAGCTGTTTTGAACATCTGATGCTCTTCCTATTTTGGCAGACCTTTGAGGGATGGTAATTTCATACCCATAGTCTGGTGGTGAATCCACTGATGGACCTGCACTGTTAGTCTTGACAGCAGTATTTTCAAAAGTAAATTTATCAAGATCAAACAGATCTGCAGGATTTGCTGGAATTTTCGTTGATGAAAGTTCATTGAACTTTACATTCAAAGTCTCCTCCACTGCCTTGGTCCGTGTATTAAACACTTTGTAGGCCTTGGCAGTGGTTGAGTATCCCAGATGATAACCACAATCAATTTTGGCTGCAAATTTTGAAATGGAATCTTTTAAGTTCAAAATAAAGCATGGGCAGCCAAACACCTTGAAATATGAGATCAGTGGTTTGATTTTATACAAAATTTCATAAGCAGTCTTTTTGTGCCTGGGGTTTATTAAAACTCTGTTCTGGACATAGCAAGCAGTGTTTACTGCCTCTGCCCAGAAAGTTAATGGCAAACCTGAATCTGCAAGCATAGTTCTGGCAGCCTCAATCAAAGTTCCGTTCTTTCTTTCCACAACCCCATTTTGCTCTGGTGTTCTAGGGATGCTGTACTGCCTTGCAATCCCTTTCTTCACACAGAAGGCATCCAACTCCTTATTTTTAAATTCTGTGCCATTGTCACTCCTGAAGCTTTTCACTGGAAGGTCAAATTGCTTTTCAACCTGTGTCACAAAGTCTTGCAAAATGCCTGCAGTCTCATCTTTTGAGTGTAAAAAGAAAGTCCATGTAAACCTAGAAAAGTCATCAACAATAACCAAACAATATCTTTTCTTCTTGAGGCTCATGACTTGAACTGGGCCAAACAAATCCATGTGTAGCATTTGCAAACACTAGGTTGTTTTGGACTCTTCAATGGACTTATAAGAACTTTTATGCTGTTTTCCTTTTAAATAGGAAATGCAATGTTCAGGACATGAAAACAATTTTTGTGGTAGGCCTCTCACCAAACCATTTTTTGAAATTTCAGTGGTTGTCTTAAGATTTGTGTGCCCCAGCCTTCTGTGCCAAAGTTCTGTCTCTTTGTTAGAGGCAGTTGAGAACAGACAAGCATCAGCTCTGGGACACTCTTTTGACATATCAACAACATAAACATTGCCACTTCTTTGAGCAACAAGTTTAGTTTGACCAGTTTTGATTATTGCTTCAATCTTCTTGACCATTTCTGGTCCAACAATCCTACAACAATCTTTTGTGAAGAATGACCCAAACCCTTTGTCACTCATTTGGGACACACTCAGAAGGTTGAATTTTAGATTGTCTATCAGATTGACATTTTCAAATTTTACATTACCAGACTGCACTGTACCAGACCCCAGAACTTTCCCTTTACTATTATTCCCAAAGGATATATCACCCCCTCCATGGATTTTAAAGTCTTTGAGGAGGGCTTTACATCCTGTCATGTGCCTGGAGCCTCCACTATCTACATACCAAAGACTATCAAAGCATGCAGAAGCTCCCTGCACATGAAGTAAAAGGATTAGTTCATTAGGGTCTCCAAAGCCAACAGGGCTTTGGATGGGGTCTCAACAGTGTCTGGGATGGATGCAGATTGATGGACAGTGGTTAGGTCAGGGGTTTGGACAGTTTTAGTATTGTTTCTTGCTAACCACTGTTGGGGGTCTTGACCAATCACCTGTTGGTAACCAAAAGGATGCCTATTCACTTTAGGTTTAGAAGGCTTTTTGTAGACCTCATAAACGTGTGGAATCCTTTGGTAAGACTGTTTTTCCTTACCTTTTCTGAACTGATTGGCAGGGGGTGCATCAGTAACCTGAACATCTCTTTTGATAGATGTTTGGTTCAGCTGTTTTGTGACAGCTATTTGAACTGGCACAAACAGTGGTTGGTTCTTGGTGAATTTGACAGATGATGTTGATGGACTCAAGGATGTTTTAGCAATGTACTCATTCTTTTTCACATCAAAGTTTTTGAGATACACACATGCTTGAGTTTTGTGGTTTGTTTTACCATAAACAATGCAGCTTTCAGCTGAAACAATGACACTTGTTCTGTTCAAATCATAAGCTTTTAAGTGGAAACAGTCTTTTGTTAGATGATTCCTTTTCTCATAGAATTCACAAAACAAGTTAACAATTTTTTCTTTCTTCTTTCTCTTTTCAGACTCCTTTATAGCAGAGGTTTTAACCTCTGCTGGGATGTCTTTGAGAGGAATGACTTTAGCTTTTGGAGCTTTAACACCATCAGTTGATGTAAAGTCCATTGGCTTGAAATTTTCAAGAATATCACACTCATCAGACCATTTTGGTTTAAACTGATAATCTTCAAGTTCCTCAAAAGTAGAGGATCCCATTGGTCTGTCAAGTGTGATTTTGTTACCAAGTTTGTCAGTGATTTTCACTTCTTGGCCTTTCTTGTTTGTTGGAATAAACTCAGTGGTTACATCAGTGGTTTGAACAGATTTTCCAAAAGCAGTGTTTTCATCATCATGTTTTCTATAACCAACACCAAATTTCACATTGCTTTTTATCTGTTTTTCAAGCATAACCTCATACCCTTTGCATGATTCCACCCATCTTTCACAAGTGATCTGGGTGGACTCCAAATCCTTTTTGCAAACTTGGTATTTTTCTACCATAGTTTGGAGTTGAGTTTTGGTTATGTTTTGATCTTCTTTCAGACTGTTGATCTCTTTTTCCTTTTCAGTCAATTTGTTTTTAAGTTCTTTTAAAGACCTTTCAAATTTGACTTCATCAGTTAAAATTTTATTCCGAAGGTTTTCATTTACCTCTTTGATGTTAGCAAAAGCAATAATGCAATTGTCAGAACACATTTTTTCAAGAACTTGAGGTGATACCTTGGCAGCAGCCATCATTGCACAATCACATTGATGATTTTCTTCATCATCAGCTCTTTCTTCTTTCTCACCTGCTTTTTCAATTTTCTCTTCTTCTTTGTCCTCTTTGGACCATGGGTCTGTCAGTGGTTCAATCAGGGTTTCTGATTTTTCTCCCGGCAGTAATTCACCAGCAACTGCAATAACAACTGCTTCAGTAACCTCATCCACTGTTTCATCACTTAGCTGTTCACCTTCAGTTTCAATCCCCTCTGGTATTGACTCTAATGCCATCAAACAAAATTCATCATTAAAAGGTTCATTAGAGACATAGAGTGCAAAATTTTCATCAGTAAGCTCATCAGGCATGCTGCTCCAGTCAACAAAGCCTTGAGTGAAAAAACTTTGCTGATCTGGTTGTACCACTGCTGGAGCAGCAGTTTGAGGTGCAGCAGTTTGCACCTGTGCCTAGGGGACAGGGGTTTGCACGTACTGGATTTGGGGAATAGTAGTTTGGACATAGTGCACTGGCACAGGGGCAGCAACATAATGTGCAGCATTAACATGAGCTGCAGGGGTATATTGGGCATAGTGCACAGTGCCTTGATTTTGAGGTCTAGGATTTGAGCTAGGATGAGTGATTATAGGACCAGTTTGACTCCTACATTCCCTAGCGAAATGTCCCAACCTATTACACTTGTAACACTTGATTTTCGATTTATCCAACCCAACCCTTAGATTCCCATGTAAACCTGGGAATTTCCGCCCTGTTCTTTTGTAGAATTTGCTAGTTCTAACACTAAGCAAAGCCAATTGGTGCAGGATGTCCATTTCCTCTAAGTCAGTGGGATCAAAATGTTGCAAATCATTGAGTTGAAAGCACAGATTATCTGACATCTGGTTTTCAGTGTTTGCAGTGAAAGCATAGTTTGCAGAGTGAGAATCAGGGTTGGTAAAGTTACCACCAGCTGTTATATCAATGAAATGATCAAAACCCTGTTCCTTACTACTGCCACCAGATTCTTCCTGACCCAGAAGAGCTGTGCTACCGAATGAGTAATCATCAGTGGCTTTTCCAGACTCTTGCAACTTCTTTTTCTGGTTCAACTCCCTTTCATAAGTCAGGAGTCTACCATGAAGTTGGGTCAGGGTCAGATCTTTGAACTCAACAGAGTTTCTAGTCACAAATGCAATTGTGTCCCATTTATCAGGTAGCGACCTAAGAAACCTGCTATTTTGGGTTGATTTTGGAAATTCAACCTTAACAAGCCTTCGCTCACTGATGAGACAACTGAACCGTTCAAATTGTTGGGTCAATGATTCACCCTTAATGTGACAGAAGGTTTCATACTGCTATTTAGAATTTCCCTATTGTTTTCAATAACTTCTTCGGTACCCCCAAACTGTTCCTTTAAAGCATCCCATAGCTCTTTGGCGCTGTTACAATGTAACAGTCCAGCATAGATCTCATTTGGTAATGCAGATGCTATGATGCTAAATGCTTTGGCATCCAGTTCGAATTTTTGAAAATCAGTTTCAGTATAGTTTTCATAAGGTTTTGGTACGAACTTCTTTGGATCCTCGGCACTTGGCACTGTAGGAACATGGGGACCAAAAACAACAGACCTCCAACATCCAGTGTTCTGTTGAGCAAGGATGTGACCCATCCTTCGCTCCCAGATGTTGTATTCATTTCTTTTAAGCATGGGTGGTTTAAAAAGCGAGCCAATGTTATTCTTATCATCTTGAGATTGTGACGTCATCCTGGTTGTTTTACAGACACTGATTAATCAACTTTAATGGTGATTAAACCTTGCTCTGTTTTTCAACACAAACGAACAAACTATCGATATCAACGATTTTGAGCTGAACTATTTATGTCAAAATGATTGTTAAATCAAATTTGACTGTCCAAGCTCTGATACCAATTGTTGGATCTGAGTTTGGTTTTGATTGTATTTTCTATTTGAATTAAAATGGAAATGGATGAGTTATGCAGCGGAATTAATATGGAAACAAACTTTGCATACAATCAAACGAGAGTATTGCTTTGATCAAGACATTTTCAACAAGGAACCGAATGATTGAATTTAATTTCAACAACGATTACAAGATAATGCTTGAATACAAACTCCCCCTCAGCCAGAGCTCAGTGTTTGTTCGTGCAGGAAAACAAGTTTGCAAAGAGCTAATAGAACAGTACAGAGTACTGTTCTATTTATAGGCACTAACAAACCACTGAGCATCTTAGCTGACGTCACCATGAAAGTGACATCTAACCTCCTAACAAACTCTAACCTCTGATCTATACAAACACTGCTATACTAACTACTGCTATTACATTTCATTACATAAAAGACACTTAAACAGCTGCTGCATCCTTCCACTGCTGTGAACCCAGCAGTGCTTGTCCGGATCAGCAGTACTTGACTCAAGACAGTAGATTGAGCAGCAGAGCTTTAGTCTTCTATCAGTCTTTACAAGAGCAGCAGATTTGACGGTCAATGGCTTGTACGATCAGTAGATAGGAGGTCAGCAGATGTTGAAACCACTTTCAAGGGGAGAGACTTGTATGTAACATCTGCTTATTCTGGATCCACTGCTCTGACCTAATTTTGGCTTTAATTATCTGTTCCTCTGGTAGGGTTCAATCCCAACAAGGACAAATCTGGAAGGTCCTCAGTGGGAAGGGCGTCAAGTTGTATTCAAGATGCTCATGAATAGCAACTTGAGCTATGCCCTCACTGCTCACATAAGTGCTCATCCAGAGATTCTTCAAATCTTCTGGAAAAATGCAACACTAGCTGAGTTTCATAACAGGGAGCAGATGACCATCAAGAGTGAGGTGCTAAATCAGCAAATCTTGTTAAATGAAGCCACCATCAGGACTGCTCTTCAACTAAATGATGATAATGATGTTCTGATGTTCACAAGGTATCAGAAGGAAAATGTCTTGAGGGAAATGGGTTATCATACACCAAGCCAACAACGGGCAATCAACAAAAATGGCTTTAAAAAGCCATGGCAATATCTGGTCACCCAGATGGGTGCATGTTTTTCAAAGAAGGTCATCAATCATCATGAAATATCTCTGAAATTGATGGAGCCTATACTAGCACTGGTACTTAAGGTACCTTACAACTTCTCTCATTATCTGATGAGTGATTTTGTAAGTAACATGTGGGTTGCCAAGACATTCTTGATGTATCCTCGTTTTCTAACAAAGATAATTACGAGTCAGCTAGACTTTGCAGGCATTCCTGCAAGTTATCCAAGGGCTGATATGAGACTTCAAGAAAACATGGGTCTCAGCGTGCTTGTACCCACTAACAACAACTCTGGGATGATAACTGATCTATTGTTACTTTTGGAAATGGAACATGGTGAAGGAGTAGATATTGATTAGGTTTTATTTGTTTTGCTTGTACAAGTTTTTTTTGTTTGTTAATATTTTTGCTTACTAGTCTTCTGGTTTGTGATTTTGGGAAATAGATAAAGATAAAATGATCATCAGAAATCAAACTCAAAATTTTCTGATAAAATGGGACAAAATCTGGTTATTCAAAATTTTCTGATAAAACTTCAATGATAACAAAATATTTTTAGAAAATATCAGAAAAGTCAAAGAAACTTGGATGCTACCAGAAAAACAAATGTAAGTCTTCTGATCTTTCCTTATTCCCTCTCATCTCAAAAAAAAAAAGGGCACTCTTAAGTTTAGGGGGAAATCTCAGAAATTCTGATAAAAAGACTGATTATTTCTGTTAGCTACATCTCAAAAAGTCAACAGAAGTCAAAACAAAAGAATACATATGGTCAACAGAGTTTCTGATGATTTTATCAGAATGGGACTTTCTGACTTATGAAGAAAAAAGGGTACATATGAAGGAAGATAATTGGACCTTTTATCAAAGGGGGTCCACAAAGAAGAAAAGGTGTCATAGAACCGATAGTTTTCTCCAATCAAAAATCAGTGCAACACTTTCAAGAAATGACTGAAGAAACTACAAATTGAAGAGTCAAGTTGGAAGAACTTAACCACGATTCCATGATAAAGAATTTCATTAATGTCTTAACACCCACGATCCAACGGTTATATTTTGAACCAAAAACTCAGCATACACGATCTAACGGTTATAAAGACAATTAATGATCTCTTTATCTCTATCTCATACCACGATTTATACTCCTTCAACTCCTTCTACTTCATACACCTACAATACTCTCAATTCTCTCATATCCTAAAAACCCATGTTTTTTTCCCACAAATAAAAAATCCCTAAATTTCAAACCCTAACTCACAGAGACGAAAAATGGCAGAAGTTAACCTCAATATTCCAATTATTCAACATGAAGTACCTTTTGTCGAGGAAGCAGAATTTCTACCAATGAAGGAAAACAATCTGCTGATGAATACAGAGTATTCAGAGTATGATAAAAGATGTCAACTTCTGGTAGAATATCTTACAAAATGCCCAATCTCAGGAGCACTGACAAAAGAAAGAGAAATACCAGAAAGGATGCTACAGCAATTTGTTTACACTTTTAAAGAAGTTGAAGAAAATCGGGTGTCTGCTCATGTATGGGGAAGTGTCTACGTAGAATTAACTCCAGCAAGAGTAAGAGAATGGCTTGGATTGCCTATTCTTGGCAGTTACACTGAAGCCCCAAGCAAAGAAGATTTACTAGACTTCGTCATTGGGCTTGGATACAAGAAAAGAGATATCAACAAAATTGGAGCAATAAGAAGAAGTGAATTGCCAGCCATCTGGCAAGTGATGATGGAAGTGTTAAACAAATGTCTCACCTCAAAGATAGGAGGAACTGATCAAATCAATCAAGCTATTCTGACGATCATGTTTGGACTCATAAATGGGTTCAAGATTGATTATGGGTCAGAAATCTTTAACCTTCTCAAAAGATCAATCATCACCAGAAATGGAAGAATAACATCTCATCTGCCATATCCAAGGTTAATCTCAATTTTCATTTCTGAAGCATTTATTGAAAGAAACATGGAGATTCCAATCTTAGAAGACATCTAGAGATCAAAAACAATGAAGGCCTAGAGTTCAAATCATGGATGGGAATCAGACAAAGATATCCCTGTGTTACCAGAAAGCATGTTATGCTTCATTGCACCAGACTCACAATACAGAATACAACATGAAAAACTTCTGACAAAATCAACCTCTCCCACAGAAGAACCAAGCAGAGAAATTGTGAACTGTTCTTCATCAACAGAAAAAGGAGACAATGAGAAGTCCTCACCATCAGAAAATGAGGGTGTAGAAGAAAGAAGAATTCTGGAAAAAGCTAACTTGGAGATAGCCAAATCACCAGAAAACGAAGAAAAGCATGCTGAAAGTCAACAGATTCATGAAGCAGGAATTCATCATGAATTTGAAAACCATCAAACACATGATGCAGGATCACACATTACTGGAGATACACACGATGTTGAAATTGAAGCCACTGAAGTCATTCATCATGATGAATCTTACATTGCTGGTACATCCCTTTTAAACACTGTTCTAGTAGAAACTCACAGAGAAGAAACAAAATCAGAAATTTCTGTTAACGTTTCTTACAAAATAGAATACAGAACAACGAATGTTGATCAAGAGGTTACTAGTTCCATAAATCTCAACTCTGAATCAGAAAATGAGGAAGAGGATGAGATCCCAACAGATGGAGATCAGGAACTGATCAAGGAAATCTGGCTAAAGGTAATTTGTTTACCTCAAAAACTTATGGAGGATCATATATTGATATGATTCAAGGAAATAAGGAAACCCATAATGAAAATGAGTTTTTCATCACTGGTGGAGATAATTCTGGTAAATTCAAAGCTGCACCAAGTGTGTTGACCAAGAATGACCCTATCATCTCTAAAACAACAGCAAATGTGTTTGCAGCTGGAATGTTAGAAGGAACATCTGTTGTTCCAATTATCCCTGAAAAACCCTTGAACCAAGAAAATATAGAAGCAATACTGGAAAATGTTTACAAAGTTTGCAAAAGAAATCCAGTAGAAGAAAAACTTGATATATTGTTGTCAGAAATACAAGGTCAAAAGGCTGATATGAACACTTTGTCAGAGTCAGTGAAGGAAATGAAGAAACAAACTAAAGAAAACACTGAAGCACTAAAGTCTCTTCAAAAGATGAAAGAAAAGGCACCAGAATCCAACATCTCTGCATCAGAAATCCAAACGATTCTCACAAAAATAGAAAAAATCAAAGCACAAGTTGCAAAAGTGATTGAATCAAGGCAGTCAAGTAGTACAAACAGAGTTTTGGAAGAAGTTACCATACTAAGGGCAAGTAATAATAGTATCACAGATGCCCTTGAGAAGCTGTCAAAAGAATGGGTTGAAATTCAAGCAAAAGCTCAAACATAATTCACAAATATTCAGAAAAACATACACAACAACTCAAAACAAGTAAAAGAAGTGCAACAACTGGTAGAGAAGATGCAATCCAATATTGCAAAACTAGCCAAAGTGAATCCACAAGAACTCATGAAAGAAATTCCTGCTGAAAGCTCACATCAAGAAACTCCAAAATCAACTCCTCAACAATCATCAATCTCACCAATCACAAAAGCTGGAACTACAGTGATGGGTCCTCCTCCGAATGTTCCAAAAGAAGAAATACTGAAAAGGTTAGCAACTGCAAAACCTCAAGTTATTACAAATTTGAAATTGCTAGCATCTGTCCCAAATCCAACAATATCTGATGACTCAGCAATAAGTAAGTATATGAATAAACAAATTATGAATGAATGGGAACAAGAAGGAGAGTCAGCAACAAAATCAAAGACTGTTAAGAGAAAGATCTCTGAAACCAAGTCTATCATGGTTAAAGAGATTGCACGAGATGTAATGATATTTCCTGAGACCAATATGGTGAGTTACTATCTAACACAAGAAGATAAAGCACCAAGATCACTATCTCCTACCAGACTGAACTTAAGAGAAGAAAGGATAAAAAGAGGGCCAAGCAGCATTCACAAACGAAATTGGAATCCAGTAAAAAGAATTCTAAACGTGAGTGAAGTAAAAAGTGCAATTGATGATATTGGAGGAACTCATGTGCAAAACAGATACACACTTCAGAGGGAGAATGGAGAAGAACAGAAGGTGACTGATGAAGAAATTGCTGACCAGTTGCATCCTTTAGACATTCTGTTTATGAAGGATCATTATGAAAAGGAAAAGAAAAATAATCAAGAAGTCAGAAGAGCATTAAATGGCATATCAAAGGCTGGAATACTGCTGTTTGAAAGAATAGCTTTTTCAGACTTTGATTTATGCATAAATTTTGAGCATGTACACAACAAAATGGTATATGTAAGATCACCAAAGACAAAAGTTCCTTCAGACATAGTAGAAGATGCAAGATCTGGAGACATCATCATACTGACAAACGCAAATAAAGAACACGATTATGGTGTAATCTTCAGAGATCAGGATGATAACAAAGCTATGTTCAGAGGTGTTGACATCTGCAAGTACTCAAATCAATCTCTGAGGTATATCTTGAAAACCATGAACAAAAGACAAGAACATCTTCAGAAGATAGAAAAGAACATGGAGGGAAGCAGAAAAGAAATTGAGCAGATGATTGAAGAATGGATTCAAGCAAGAGAATGGTATAAAGACATGTATGTCAGCTGCAACAAATATATCTCCTACAAAAAGAAGCTAAAGACAGGAGATACGCATAAGAGAGTGAAACTTAACTGAAAGAACTATTTATTTAACTTCTCATCTTTTATGTAATTTGTTTTAACTTCAGTAACTGGTTTATATTTTCAAGTATTATATTTCCACTGTTTGGAAATTTTTCTGTTTATGAGGTAGTTCATTTTCTTACAATACTTAGGGGGAAACTGTTAGGATACTTTATTTGTAAGTATTGAAGAAAAACACAATCAACTGGATCTATGAAGAGATCACAGTCCTGAAGATCACGAACTAGAAAAAGAAGATCAGATGGGACAACCGGAATACATAGCATCTACTTCAAAGAATCACAAGTTGATCAAGAGCTGAATTGGATTATCAGAAGAGGTCATTTCTGATGGATCTGATGATATTTCTGATGAAATATCATCGATTTTCTGATGATTGGTTCATCAGAATTTCTGATGAAGTGGTTTATCAGAATTTCTGATGAAATAACCCACTTGTCTGAAATTGGCTCTGTCCTACCACACTTACCGAAGCAAGTTGACATTTAATGATATCATCATGAAAAAGGCAACTTGAACGTTGGAATCAATGAATATGTCAATTGGATACTTTTTGCAGGAATTATTGTATGAATAAACTATTGTTTATTCATACAAGCCGTCTATAAATAGAAGGCTCAACCAGGAGAAGCAAAGTGAGTTTGAAGCTTAGCATTCACACATACACCTAAACTCCATTGCTCTCTCCCCCACAGAATTCAAGATTCGTTTGTATAAGATAATAATCTTACAATCACCTTGTAAACCATTTTGTTTCAAAGTGATATAAACTTGATAATTCTGTAGGTCTTGTTTCTTGAGAGTCTGATTTCCATTTCCGCACATCTTTTTCACATCTACTGAAATCACTTGCCATATTACGTGAAAAGAAGTTGTTTTGAGCCTGAACTGGGTCTAACAATGCCACAATTGATGTAATTTATATGTTGCATTTTGCACACATCAGTAGGCATGGATTTTCTTCACGAAAATCGTGCTGAAGTTTTTTGCTTCGATAAGATGATTCGTTTCACGCTCACTAATGGTGATCTACTTTGTGTGTATGGCGAAACTCCTTTGAAAGGTCTTAAACTCATGTCGGGTGTCCAGGCTAGCAAGTATCTCCACAAGGAATATCAAGCTTTCCTGGCACACATCGTAGTAGCAGAGAAGGAAAAGAAAGGAAACCCAGAGGTGAAAGACGTTCCCATTGTTTGTGAATTTGCCAGCGTTTTCCCCGACGATCTACCCGGTTTACCGCCCGCTCATGATATCGATTTCAGAATCGACCTCATTCCTAGAGTAAACCCTATTGCTAAAGCGCCGTATCTTCTCTCTCCTTCTGAAATGCGCGAACTCTCGAGTCAGCTCCAGGAACTTCTTGATAAAGGCTTTATTCGCCCTAGTACCTCTCCATGGGGCGCACCTGTCCTTTTCGTCAAAAAGAAAGATGGATCGTTTCGGATTTGCATCGACTATAGGGAGTTGAATAAGCTGACAATCAAGAATCGCTATCCCTTGCCTCGAATCGATGATTTGTTTGATCAGTTACAAGGTGCTACGTGTTTTTTTTTCTAAGATCTATCTACGCTCAGGCTATCACCAATTACGCATTCAAGAGGATGATATACCCAAAACCGCTTTTCGAACCCGCTATGGTCACAACGAGTTCGTTGTCATGCCCTTTGGTTTGACCAATGCTCCAGCCGTTTTCATGGACCTAATGAATCGAGTGTGCAAACACTTCCTTGATAGCTTCGTAATCGTATTCATCGATGATATCCTGATCTATTCCAAGTCAAAAGCCAAACACTCGCAGCATCTACGTTTGGTTCTTGAGTTATTCCAGGGAAACTGTCTCTACGCCAAATTCTCCAAGTGCGAATTCTGGCTGGAGGAGGTCCAATTCTTGGGTCACATTGTCAATAGTCAAGGTATCCACGTTGACCCTGCAAAGATCAAAGCTGTTAAGAGTTGGGTTACACCCAAGAATCCATCTGAAGTTCGTTCCTTTCTCGGACTAGCAGGCTATTATCGCCGTTTTATCGAAGGTTTCTCCAAGATCTTCGTGCCGCTAACCTCTCTTACGCATAAGGATAAACCTTTTGTTTGGGGAACTAAACAGGAGGAAGCCTTTTAAACCCTCAAAGCTATGTTTGCGATGCTCCCGTGCTCTCACTGCCCGACAGAAACGACAACTTCATAGTTTACTGCGATGCCTTGAACCTTAGTCTTGGTTGTGTTCTCATGCAACGAGATAAGGTTATCGTGTACCCTTCTCGACAGCTCAAGATCCACGAGAAGAACTACACCACGCACGACCTCGAGCTTGGCGCATTTTTTTTGCATTAAAGATTTGGCGACACTACCTTTACGGTACCAAGTGTACGATCTTCACCGATCATAGGAGCCTGCAGCATATCTTTGACCAGAAAGAACTTAATATGCGTCAATGCCGGTGGGTAGAACTACTCAGCGATTATGACTGTGAGATCCGTTACCATCCAGGCAAAGCAAACGTCGTTGCCGATGCTCTCAGTCAACGAAGCTACTTGCTTAGCGTTCGTAATTCCCAAGCCCAATTTCATCTCAAAACCCTTATCCGTGACGCGCAGCATTGATACGTGGTCGAAAACCGGTGTTCGTATTGGTGTAACTTGATGTTTTTACATGAGTTTTAATTCCGAATAGCCTACTTTTAATTAGAAATGTGTTTTACAGGTTTGATGAAGTTTAAGGAGCTATTTGGGAGCTTTACGGACTATCGGGACGAAAAACGGACCACCGGAACGCAAAACGGGTCAATCGGAAGCGAGAAACACAAAAACAGAAAAACGGGTTTTCTGTGAGGCGTAGCCTACGCCACCAGGGGCGTAGGCAACGCCACCTCCTGATGCAAAACAAGATTTATGTGGTTTTCTTGGTTGGTGACGAGTTTTAATGCTTGTTTTGACTCATTTAGGGAGTTACACTTGGAATTGAGTTTGAAACCACCTCTTGGAGCCATAACCTATTATCTCTATCATTCCACAATCATCAAGAACACGAATCATCATTCGAATCACCCGAATCCAAACCCTAATTCATCACCATTACAATCATCCTTCAACCCTCCATCCATTCAGTTTCTCCACCACAAACCCTAACCACCATTCCATCACTCTCCAAACTTCAAGATGATCAAGATCAAGCTTCCAACATCCGGTGATAAAGTTCTTTTGATCATGCTCGGCTAATTTCTTGGAGGTTTCACCTCGGTGTAGGTTCTTGTAAGTCTAGGGTTTGAACAATGTTTTAGTTTGGTTTTGTGACGACTTGATTTGTATTTGAATTGATTGACAATTGTCTTGCATTTGAACTATATTTGTGAATTGTCGAGTGAGTTATGAAATTTGACTTTGCGAAACAAGTTTGTGTAATTATGCCTTGTCTTTCAATAGGTTTTACTTGTCCGAAGTAACGAAGTGCATTGTGGTCCGTCCTTCACGGCGTTGATAGCAATTGCCACCTAAGTTTTGATGATAGAATTCCGTTAATAACATATTCAAGTGAATCAAATTTAAAACGTGTAAGAACCCTAGGATTGCAATTACTGAACCGGGTGTGAGCCTTATTTTCTCTATATTGTTTAAACCTTTAATTACATTTTTGCAATTGTTAATTGTTAGTAATCAATCAAACCAATCACTTAGTAATTTTACTAAACATCTCTTCATTAAACGAAAATCATAAAAACAAGTAGCAAGCTTCATAATAGTGACACCTTTTCATAATTCAATCGAATCCATTCGCAAAGCACAGACTCTTCGTGGTTCGACCCCTTGCTACCACCAACTATTTGTTAAGGGTAATTTGGGACTATAAATTTTATCTTTGACCGGAGCGCGACACTCCGATCAAATTTTGGCGCCGTTGCCGGGGAGTGCGTGCGCTTTGTGTTTGGATTATTGTTTGAATTTGCGTGATTATCTGTTTAATTTGTTTTGTTTCTTTTTTCACTTTGTCTTTTTCCTTGTTACGCGGGTGTGTTACTTGTGCAGGTTACAGGTAGTGTATGCATACGCGATACTCCGGGAGGACTTCACCATTAGTCTACGAACCAGAAATCGAAAGAGTAGCAAGAAGAAACCTAGCAAGCCGGTTGGAAGCAACTCTTGCTTCTAATCAAGCCAATCAAACACCACAACTCACACCATCTATTGAAACCAATTCAATGGTAAATCAAAACTCAAACCAAAACCTCAACCAAAACCAATTCCAATCTCGAGGAACCTTTCACCCCGCTCAAAACGTTCAACCTATACCTCAAGAGCGACCGGGTGGTAATATCAATACCGGACCACCCACACCACCTTTCCAAAACCAGAATCCCAACAACAACCAAAGAACACCCCAACAACAACACCTTCATCGACAAACCTCCTTACCCCTCAACCTTGATGACCGGAATGTCAATTCCTACCGTCGAGGCAATCGAGATCGTGGCAATCCTGCGAACGAAGACCCATTTTTCAACATAGACAATTTGAGGAACGCCATTCCCGATGACGAACCTTATAGTGTTCCCGGTTATCAATCTCCGGAGCATGTGAGTGTTCATACGGAAAATTCGGATGACGGGGGCTACTATGATGATCGGGTCAACGATGACGAAGATTGGGGGTACGTGAATCAGGGTAATATCTACAATGCACGAGGATTTGAAGATGAGGAGTTTGGCTATCAAAATGCCAACTATGTGGGGGATGATGACTATGGTTATGGGAATAGAAGAAATGACGGTTACGAAAATAACCGCCAACCACGAAATAATTACCAAAGGAACCGGAATGATGGGTTCAACAACAACAACTACAACAATGCTAACCCTAACCGGATTCCTCGTTTCGTGGAAGGGGGTAACCAAAGGGGTAACCAAGGTGGAAATCGAAGAGATGATAGAAGAGGTGACAGGGGGGGTGATCGAAGAGACAACCGAAGACCGGTTGATCAAGAAGTTAACGGTCCGCATCGTCGTCAACAACCTCCACGGGGAGTGAATGACCGTTTTAGGCCGGTGGTCACCGAGAATGATTCACCAATTGTTTGTGAGAGGAGGATGTTTGATTGTAAACCTCATTACATCAACATACTTCCTCACTTCAATGGAAGGTCGAATGATGAACCATACACGCATTTAGCGGAATTCTCATCTATATGTAACACAATTGGGGGGTACAATTTTGCATTGGAGGAAGTCAAGCTTCGACTATTTCAATTCTCATTAAAGGACAAAGCGAAGCAATGGTTCCTTACACTTCCGGAAAATAGTATTCGAACATGGGGAGAGATGCAACAAGCTTTTCTTGATGAATACTATTCGATGGCAAAGACCGATGATGCTCGTGATGAAATTAGATCTTTTCGCTAATTATCGGGTGAGCCATTGCATGAAGCATTCACACGATACAAGGAGTTGATGCGAAAGTGCCCACATCATCAAATAGAGAAGTGGGAGTTAGTCAAGTGTTTTGTACGGGGTCTAGACGACAATACATGGAACCGCCTTGAATCAACGAGCAATGGGACTCTCTTGAGCAATCATGAAGATGATGATTGGGAGTTTTTGGAGCGGATGAGCAAACGGTCAAAAGAGAAGGAATCGGCCGATAGAGCTAAGAAACATCCCATTTCCCGGTCACTTCCCGATCTTGATTCTAAAGATCGAATTTCTACCTTAGAGCGGGAAATGGCTCGTATGAAGAAGAAGGAGGTGAATGCGGTACAATTCGCGGTGTGTTAAGAGTGTGGAGATATCGGTCATAAAACCGAGCAATGTCCAACAGGGCCGAGTGATTACGCCAAGGAGGTAAACCAAGTGTATGGAGATCGAAAGCAACATGACATGAACTCCAACACTTACCATCCGGGTTTGAGAAATCACCCTAACTTCGGGTATGGTAATGCCTCGAATCAAATGAACCCGAATTTTCAATTGGGAAATCAAGGTGGGTCCTCGTATAACAATCGTCAAGGTGGTAACCAAGGGGGTTACCAAAGGAATTACAATCAAGGGGGTAACCAAGGGTATCAAACCCGCGAAAGCAACTATCAATGGGGTTACAACCAAAGTGGAATTGGGGGTGCTGCATCAAACTCCCAAGGTGATGATTCGATTAATTTGAAATTTGATGCCTTTATGAATTATGTGAGTAATCTTACCAATGCACATCAAGCTCTTACTAATTCGCACCAAGAGATCAAAGCTGAAATGAGGAAGGAGTGAAGTAAGAGATAAATCTCATAAGGCGTTGGAGAAGCATGTGGGGCAACTTGCTCAAGAGATGGCTCAAATTCGTGGAAGTGGAGGAGGACTTCCAAGTGACACTACGGTGAACCCTAAGCATCACGGGTCGAACTCGAAAAATACACGTGAGGTACCAATAAATAAAATTTCTTTACGTAGTGGTCGAGTCATAAATAGTGGTGTTGAGCCACCATCCCCCACGTTTATTGAAGGGGTGGTGGAAGATGCGAGTGATGACGAAGGTAATAACGGTCAAATGGGTCAAAATAAAAATGATTTAAAAAGTAATAAAAATACACCCGTTGTGACCGTTCCCATCCCAAAGGCTAAGGAAAAGGGTGTGGAGGTTAATACCGCCCCTTATCCTGAAGCTTTGTTGGGACCATCTAAGAAAGTGGTAAATAAACGAGGCCCACAACAAGAAGAGATGTGGGAAATTTTTTAACAAGTTAAAATCAATTTACCACTCTTAGATGCAATCAAGCAAGTACCTTCATATGCTAAATACTTGAAAGATTTATGAACCCAAAAACGGACTCACAAGTTTCCTAAGAAACTTGATTTAACTGAAAATGTGAGTTCGATTCTTTCGGGTGCACTTCCACCAAAACTTCAAGATCCGGGGGCGCCCATTATTTCAATACAAGTTGGTGAATTTAAAATGACACGGGCACTTTTGGATCTTGGGGCAAGTGTGAGTATCTTGCCGGGTAGTTTATATGACCAATATGGTTTTGGTCCACTTCAAGTGTTAAACACCACCGTGGTGTTAGCCGACTTAACACCTAAACTACCTCGTGGGATAGTTACGGATGTAATAGTCAAGGTCGAGGACTTTTACTATCCGGTGGACTTTCTTGTATTAGATTATGTTTCTTTGGACCGAACCAAGCAACCAACGGTGATCCTCGGTCGACCATTTTTGGCAACATCGAATGCCCAAATTAATTGCAAATCAGGCACAGTCGACATGACTTTTGGTAACCGTCGGTTGCGGTTAAATGTATTTTCAGGATTGACGGATCCTCTAGTCGGCGAAGAATACTATATGGCGGACATCGTTGACGAGTGTATACCTCTACGCGACATTAGTGTCGAAGAGGAAAACACAATAGAGGAATGTTTTATGTTTGACAGGTTACAAGGAGAGACAAATCGGAGCATGGATGAAGAAGTGAAAGAGTTGGATGTTATGGCGGCAAAAGAAGGAAGGCCTACTTGGACACATCAAGTGGAAAGTCTTCCGGAAACCATTGATACAAAGTTGAAGCCGTCATTGGAAGAGCCTCCGGTGCTAGAGTTGAAAGTGCTGCCCAAGCATCTTAAGTATGCTTATGTGGGTGAAGGTAGCACGCTCCCGGTTATCATTGCATCTAATTTGACCGGGGAGCAAGAAGAGAAGTTGATGAGAATTTTGGTCACTCATAGAGCCGCTATCGGGTGGACCATTGCGGATTTGAAGGGAATTAGTCCCTCGGTGGTAATGCACAAGATCATCACGGAAGATGGTATGAGTCCTTCTCACGACACACAACGGAGACTAAATCCGAACATGCAAGAAGTAGTTAAGAAGGAGGTACAGAAGTGGTTAGATGCGGGTATTATATACCCTATCTCGGATAGCCAATGGGTGAGCCCGACACAAACGGTTCCTAAGAAAGCAGGCATTCAATTCGTCACGAATGACGCAGGTGAAGAGGTCGCAACTCGGCCGGTAACCGGGTGGCGTATTTGTATTGACTATAGGAAGTTAAATGCTGCAACTTCCAAATATCATTTCCCTTTGCCATTTATTGACCAAATTGTTGAGAAATTGGCTGGAAAAAAATTTTATTGTTTTCTGGATGGTTATTCCGGATACAATCAAATTGCTATACATCCGGAAGACCAAGCAAAGACTACTTTTACTTGTCCATACGGTACCTTCGCATTTAGGCGAATGCCCTTTGGACTTTGTAATGCCCCCGCCACCTTCCAAAGGTGTATGACAAGTATCTTTTTAGATATGGTGGGGGAGTCCTTGGAAATCTTCATGGATGATTTCTCAATATTTGGGTCATCATTTGAGACATGCCTTGATCAACTCGAAAAAGTTTTAAAAAGATGTGTTGAGAAAAACCTTGTTTTGAGTTGGGAGAAGAGCCATTTTATGGTTCAAGAAGGGATTGTGTTGGGGCATGTCGTTTCGAGTCGTGGGATTGAGGTGGATAGAGCAAAGGTTGCAAGTCATATCCACTTTGCCTTATCCTACAAGTGTTAAGGGTATTCGGTCGTTTTTGGGACACGCGGGGTTTTATAGGCGGTTCATAAAAAGCTTTAGTGATATAACAAAACCCCTATACAATTTGCTGTTAAAGGATAAAACTTTTGATTTCGAAAAAAATTGCCAAAATGCCTTTAACGTGTTGAAGAAAAAGTTGGTTGAGGCCCCAATCTTGCAATCACCGAATTGGTCTTTACCAATCGAAATTATGTGTGATGCAAGTGATTATGCGGTGGGGGCAGTATTGGGTCAAAGGGTGGACAAGAAACAGGTTGCCATCTACTACGCAAGTAAGACTCTCTCGGATGCACAATTAAATTATACAACTACCGAGAAAGAGCTACTTGCAGTGGTATATGCGTTGGATAAATTTCGTGCTTATATATGGGGTACTAAAGTCATTGTATATTCTGACCATTCTGCAGTTAGGTATCTCATGGACAAGAAGGATGCAAAGCTGAGATTAATCTGATGGGTTCTCTTGCTACAAGAGTTTGATTTGGAAATTAGAGACAAGAAAGGGAGTGAGAATGTGGTTGCGGACCACTTGTCTCGATTGGTTGTGGAGGAGGATTCTTCCCGTGAAGAGATAAATGAGAACTTTCCAGATGAGCAAATTTTAAAAGTTGCAATATTACCATGGTATGCTAATATTGTTAATTATTTGGTCACAGGTGACTTGCCGGCTCATTGGGATAGAAGGAAGAGGTTGCACTTCCTTTCTCAAATCAAGTACTACACGTTGGAAGAACCGGACTTATTCAAGTTTTGTCCGGATCAAGTCGTTCGAAGATGCATACCCGACGAGGAGATTCCTAGTGTCTTGATGCACTTGCATTCATTTGCTTGTGGGGGCCATTTCAGTGGTCACAAAACCGGGCACAAAGTGCTCAATAGCGGTCTTTATTGGCCGACTATTTTTAAGGATGCTTTTAATTTTGCTAAAAACTGTGTTGAGTGTCAAAAGTTAGGGGGTATTTCTAAAAGGGATGAAATGCCCATGCAACCGATCCTCATTGTAGATATTTTTGATGTGTGGGGGATCGATTTCATGGGCCCATTCCCTAATTCGCATGGCAACTTATACATCTTGGTGGCGGTCGATTATGTTTCCAAGTGGGTCGAAGCGATTGCCACAAGACGAATGATCATACCGTTGTTTGCAATTTTGTACAAACAAATATAATTTCTAGATTTGGAATTCCCCGAGTGATCATTAGTGATGGGGGATCTCATTTTAAGAATTTTAATTTTGGCAAACTCTTGAAACGGTATGGTGTTGACCATCGAATCGCTACCCCTTACCACCCACAAACAAGCGGTCAAGTGGAGGTTTCCAATAGGCAAATAAAAGAAATTTTGCAAAAGACCGTTCGACCCGACCGAAAGGATTGGTCGATGAAGTTGAATGATGCTTTATGGGCTTATAGAACGGCTCATAAAACACCTATTGGAACTATACCTTATCGCTTAGTTTATGGGCGAAATTGTCATTTACCGGTTGAACTTGTGCATCGTGCTTGGTGGGGTATCAAAGAAGTTAATATGAAATACGATGATGCAGGTAAAGAGCGAAAGTTGAAGTTATGCGAGTTGGAAGAGCTTCGGGAAGAAGCGTATGAGTGTGCCTCAAAGTATAAGGATGGAATGAAGAGGGTACATGATGCGAAATTGGAGCCGAAGGAGTTCGAAGTGGGTCAAAAGGTGTGGCTCTACAACTCAAGGCTCAAATACTTCCCCGGGAAGCTAAAGAGTAAGTGGATGGGCCCGTACGTGATTACGCAGGTCGGAAAGCTTGGAGATGTTACTATCGAGGACCCGAAGGATGGGTTGAAGCAAACGGTTAACGGTCACCGCCTTAAACCGTTCCTAGATGGTAACGATGAGAAAAAGGATGCAAATGTGGAGTTGGTATGTTTCTTGGTAAGCGTGCCAACATATGAGGTGAATTAAAGGGCCAGTAATGTTCGTTGTAGAGTTTTGTACATGTACGTTACTTGTTTCGTATCGTTTGTTAAGTTTATTGTTTTCGTCTCGTACTAACCTGTTTGATGTGTGAAGTTCCGAACATCACGAACGAGTTTTGAACATGAAAGGTATGTCTTGAGCTTGCTTTGTGTATTGGGGACAATACACGACTTTTCGGGGGTGGTAAGGATCGTTAAGCGATTCGGCGAACAATTTGTAACGCGATTCGGTATTTAGTTTAGTTTAGCGTTAGTTTAATATTAATTTAAATATAATAGTTTAATTTAGTTTTGTAAATAGTTTTTATAAAATAAAATTAAAAAAAAGGGCTGAACTTGACGTGAAAACAAAAGCACACTAATAATTATAAAATAAATAAATATAACATATATGTAATTAGCAGTCAAAGTTGACATCATATGTCAACATCATCGTTCTCACAGTAACATTCATCTGCAGAACTGAAAATTTAGCTGAAAAACTGAAAAAAAAATTGAAAAAAATTAAAAGTTGGCCACTGATTGAGCGTCGGCAACGCCGATATCACCGTCGTCAACGGTTATTCACCAAGTGGCGTTGGAAACTTCTGGCGTAGGCAGGAAAGGTTGGCGTCGGAGGAAATTTTGTAGTCGAGGCGGCGTCGACGACGCAAGACACGGCGTCGCCGACGGCCGTTTAAAGGGTGGCGTCGAGAGGTTATGCCGTAGACAGCAACACAAGGCGTCAACGGTTTTTGTTGGTTCCGGTTGGCGTCACCGACGTCGGAGTCTCCGTCGCTGACGCGGCTGAGTTCAAGAAAGATGCTGAATTTAAACATTATTTTGTTGTTTCTGCGTTTTGTCAAACCCAAGTCACCTGAACCAATGTTAAACCCAACCCGGCTTGTTTTACTTCACCAATTAACCAACTCAAATATCTATCACCTCCCAAATAACCCTTAATATCCAACCCAATTTCAACTCAAATCCCAATTAAACCCATAAACCTCCTGCATTCTCTCTCCTCCATACTTTATCTCCTTCACAAACCTTCTAAGAACCCTACAACCCTCTCATCTTCATAACTCTTTCAATACTTAACCAATTTCAAAGATTCTTGAGCCTATTTTGTGTGAAATTTCGAGAGGAACAAAACCCCCATAACGGTTTTCATTAATTGTTGCTCGTTTGCAAGATTTGGAGACTTGAAAATTCGGGGTTTTCAAGAGTAGTTCACAATTTAGTTGCTTTTTCAGCTTTTGATTGTTTCTCATCGTTCTACAACACAAAGGTACGAATTTTACATGATTTTTAAGTTTGATTACCATACGATTTGTCAAATCCTTCCGAATATTTTGATTTTTTGCTTGAATAGTAGGTTGTAAGTGCAATGTATGATGTATAACTTGAAAATTGTTATGTAAACTTTGAAATTGGTTTAGATTGAACATGTAGCATCTATGGTGATGTAATTACACTCGGTTGTTTGCATGTTAAGCATGAATCCAGCGATGAACATCGTTGAAAAATCTATGGATTTAGGATTTTCACATGAACAAATTGATTTTTGATGATGAAACTGTGTGATTTTTGAAAGTTTAGAATGAACAAGTTTCATATTTCAAGTTAATAGACGTTCAAAATGTGATTCATGCTTAGGTTTGAAGATGAATTGATGGTTTAGGAGTTATATTGATTTCTTATTGTGGTATTTTGCAGGAATGTATAGCCGAAAGAAATCAAAAACCTCGAGGGAAGGATCCTCATCTGGTGTTGCTTTAGCAAAATGGGAGCAACCATGCACCTTACCGGATATTGAGGATAGGCTGTTTTCGCAAAATTGGGACTGGTCTCGCTTCAAAGATGAAGAATTCGGTGCATGTTGGAATGAGAATCAAAACAAACCTTTGTGTAAATTCAAGAACAAGCAAACCGAAAAGAAGTTGTGGAGATACAAGATGTCAAAGGTGACTAATCCAAATGATAAAGTGTGGATGTACGAAAGATTAGTGAATGCTGAAGAGTTCAAGCAAATTGGAATCACACAGAAGTTTGAACGACTCGGGTGGGAGCGCGTACTTGACTGGGTTGAGGACGCTACTCCAAAGGTATATCTAAAGGAAGTCACCGAGAGGTTGGCTACGTTGAGATTAGAGCACGCAGATGAAGAACCATCGAGGTGGAAGTTGAAAGGGGAAACATCCAAAGGGGTGATGGTCATGTCTTTCCAAACAATGAACCGAATCGCCAACTTCGACTCTTTGAGCGAGGGTAGTTATACAAACTATGAGATTCGGCATTTCTGGGAAAGCGATGTGGTTCAAGCGGATCCGAGTGATTTGGTGAATGCATTTTTACCTAACTACACATAGGGTGAACAATACAGTCGAGCCCACTTATCGGTGGATGGAAAGATCCTCCAGAACATCTCCTTGGAGAACATCATGGTACGGTTCGGTGATAGAGGGAAGTTAAGTGTTTGGGATTTACGGGTGCTCCACGCACTCCTGTATGGTGTGCCGAAGCTATCATGGTAGCATATCGTCATGATGAACATTTAGGATACAAGACACCAATACAAGAGAAAAATGATCCCGCACGTCCGACTGATCAGTGCAATGATTGCACAACAAAACCAGCTGCTGGAAAACTCGTTGTGGGTGCTTAAAGCTATTGACAATTTGATTTTGCAAGAATGCGAAAGGGGTCAAAGATATGGGTAGAGGAAGCCGGGCAAAGGTATCGAGTCACGGATAAGGATACGGGATCTAGTTACATGTATCCAGAAGAAGAGGGTGAAGACGAAGAGATGGGGGAAGGTGATGAGAGTGAAGAGGGCAACGAAGAAGAGGATCCAGGTAGGCGGCCCGGTAAGCAAAAACGGTCAAAACATAAAGAGATATATGGTTTCGTCGCTAATTTCATTCAGAACCGGCAAAAGAACGCCTACAGAACCTATAACCTTGGACAACAAGATGTGTATGATAACGTGTCCGCGGCTATAGCTGAAGCAAAAGAGAGGGAAGAGCGGCGAATGAAATGAGAAGAGGAGTGGATGAATAAACAGGAAGAGATGTGGGCATTAACACGGGCCCATTGGGAGCAGGAACGGTCAGAAAGGGCTCAAGAAGTAGCACGAAGACGTGCTTGGGAGCAAAAGGAGGAACGTCTTCGTGTGGTGCGGGAAGCATTAGAAGATAGGAGGTGGGCAACATTGGCCACTGAGCAACAAATTCACATCAACAACCTCAAACACCTCCACGATCAAGAGAGACACCATAGGAACTACATGGCGGGCCTCCCGTACCAACCACACACACCGTGGACGAATTACGAGAATCTTCCTGTGCCTCGTGGCCCATCCGACCCGTCCCCCCATTGGCCTGAGGGAGTCGGCTCAAGTTACGTTCCACCACATCCGCAGCTGCCAGTAGAAGGGGAGAGGGGCCCCTTAGATGATTTCCGGGAAATGATGGAAACTCTCACCGGCTACCCCTACAACCCGTACCCACCTGTGGATCCGAATGAGCAATACCAGCGGTGATGGTGATGTACGTTTTATGTTGTTGTTGTATATTATTAGTTTGTCATTTTTGCTCGTCATTTCATCTTTTTTCTAGTATTTTCGTTTAGTATGTAAATGAACTTTGTGGGTGTGTTCCCTATATAACCCTCACGAGACCTCTCGTCCTCCCAAGCTATTGGGGGGTTTAAAAGGGCTTGTTGCATAAGCTAAATGCAACCGTGATTCCTACGAAAGTGAGTTAGGTTTGTTATTGTTGTAAATTATTTTTCCACAAAAATCAAGGTAGATTAACGCATGATTTGGTAACACATTCATAAAAAAGGTAGAACTAAGTAGCTAACAATTTCAATGGTTGTGAGAAGCATGCTTCTACACAAGGGTTAAGATTTGTAGGTACATCATGTTCAAGGGACGACCGTTTTTGTGAAGAGAAGAAGAAGACAGGAGCATCTAGCGAAAAAAAAAAGTCAGGTGCATGCGTTTCCTTTTTACCTTGATTTTTTAGTTTAGTAATAAGTGGATTGTAATTGAATATTATTTTCCGGGGTGGAATTTTTGGGAAGTTAGCCGTGTCACATCCCTTGTGCGTTTTAAAACTCTAGTTCTTACACATTGAGGACAATGTTTACCTCAAGTGTGGGGATGGGGGAGCAGTAAAAGTTTTCGATTTTTACCCATTTATTTAAACACTACACATTGAGGACAATGTTTACCTCAAGTGTGGGGATGGGGGAAAATTTCAAAAAAATTTTAAAAAATTTCTTGTTTCAAAAGCGATCTTAAAAGCACAAGTAACTAAGTCAACGAGGGATGGCACAACCCATTTGGTCTTTTGTCATGGTCAAGTTCAAATTAATAGCATGAAGGGTATTTAGCGGGTGGTTATTTGGGAATAATTCACCAAAGGAACTAGTATTTTATGCATGTCACATACCATACCCTTTAGATATGTGAGGTTTTGAGCCACTTTTACATCATAGATTACATACTTATGTTTCTTTGTTTGAGTGGACCATTAGTCATGTATTGTAGAACTTGCATCTTTTGATACGTTTGAGACCATAGACCGAATACAAGCACGAGAATGATTAAGGCATTAGGTAAACCTTTTTTTCTTTTACACCATTTTTCTATCCTTACCCAAAAATTTATCCCTTAGTAGCCAACTTTGAGCCTAAACCTTTCGTTTGACGACCCATTTAGCCCATAACCATAAGCCTTTTCTTTTTAAACCCGTGTGATGAAGATTCGATTATAGGAGTTAAGTTGTATAGTTGTGATTTATTCATATATATATATATATATATCAAAACAAACAAACAAACAAACAAAAATTCAGAAAATGTTAACAAAAAAAATGAAAAAGCATTGAAAAAAACACAAAAAGATGTGTTAGTAGTTGTTGAATAAAAGACGAAAGTTGTTGCCTCATAGTTGATGTTTGTATTGAGTTTTATTTAGTTTAGTGGTTTGTAAAATCGAATTTTCATCACCTTAGCCACTTTAAATATCCTACTTCCTACCCTTAATCTAGCCCCGTTACAACCCTTACAAAGACTTTTTGACTTATGCTTAGTATTTGTGTTCGGTGGTGGAGAATGATTGAGTTGCAAGCCTATGCGGGTACATGTTCTAATCGGTTTTGAGTGATTACTTTTTAAAAGTGCTAATACATCATGATAATTAGCCAACTTGTAAACCGAGTGGAGTGAACATTGTGAGGGATATGCATGAAGTGTGAGTTTCAAGGGCGGGTTAATCTTGGATAACCACTTTTACATGATTAATCATTTATTGCTAAATATGTCGAAAATTGTAAAAAGTTTGAACTGAGCATGACATTAGACCTTAACCTTTGTCTCAGGAATGGGGAGTGTGTTTCTCGTTCGACCCACGTGAAAGTGAAAGACAGATTTGCTTGAGGGCAAGCAAACGACAAATGTGGGGATGTGATACGTGGTCGAAAACCGGTGTTCGTATTGGTGTAACTTGATGTTTTTACATGAGTTTTAATTCTGAATAGCCTACTTTTAATTAAAAATGTGTTTTACAGGTTTGATGAAGTTTAAGGAGCTATTTGGGAGCTTTACAGACTATCGGGATGAAAAACGGACCACCAGAACGCAAAACGGGTCAATCGGAAGCGAGAAACACAAAAACAGAAAAACGGGTTTTTTGTGAGGCGTAGCCTACGCCATCAGGGGCGTAGGCAACGCCACCTCCTGATGCAAAACGAGATTTATATGGTTTTCTTGGTTGGTGACGAGTTTTAATGCTTGTTTTGACTCATTTCGGGAGTTACACTTGGAATTGAGTTTGAAACCACCTCTTGGCGCCATAACCTATTATCTCTATCATTCCACAATCATCAAGAATACGAATCATCATTCGAATCACCCGAATCCAAACCCTAATTCATCACCATTACAATCATCCTTCAACCCTCCATCCATTCAATTTCTCTACCACAAACCCTAACCACCATTCCATCACTCTCCAAACTTCAAGATGATCAAGATCAAGCTTCCAACATCCAGTGATAAAGTTCTTTCGATCATGCTTGGCTAATTTCTTGGAGGTTTCACCCCGGTGTAGGTTATTGTAAGTCTAGGGTTTGAACAATGTTTTAGTTTGGTTTTGTGACGACTTGATTTGTATTTGAATTGATTGACAATTGTCTTGCATTTGAACTATATTTGTGAATTGTCGAGTGAGTTATGAAATTTGACTTTGCGAAACAAGTTTGTGCAATTATGCCTTGTCTTTCAATAGGTTTTACTTGTCCGAAGTAACGAAGTGCATTGTGGTCCGTCCTTCACGGCGTTGATAGCAATTGGCACCTAAGCTTTGATGATAGAATTCCGTTAATAACATATTCAAGTGAATCAAATTTAAAACGTGTAAGAACCCTAGGATTGCAATTACTGAACCGGGTGTGAGCCTTATTTTCTCTATATTGTTTAAACCTTTAATTACATTTTTGCAATTGTTAATTGTTAGTAATCAATCAAACCAATCACTTACTAATTTTACTAAACATCTCTTCATTAAACGAAAATCATAAAAACAAGTAGCAAGCTTCATAATAGTGACACCTTTTCATAATTAAATCGAATCCATTCGCAAACCACAGACTCTTCGTGGTTCGACCCCTTGCTACCACTAACTATTTGTTAAGGGTAATTTGGGACTATAAATTTTATCTTTGACCGGAGCGCGACACTCCGATCAAGCATGCTTGTTTTACCGAGCGAACATTGAAGAAGGAAATAATTCTAAACGATGGTGCCCAACTTGAGAATAAGTCGAATGGTATTTTCCATTATTTGGACCGAATTTGGATTCCCAAGCGTACAAACTTACGACAACTTCTGATGGACGAAGCCCACAAATCTCGATATTCTATTCATCCTGGTGCTGACAAGATGTACTAGGACATGCGCTACAAGTACTGGTGGCTGGGCATGAAAAAGGATATCGCAATCTATGTTTCGAAGTGCCTGACCTGTTCCAAGGTCAAGGTTGAGCATCAAAGACCCTCTGGCTTACTCGTTCAACCCGAGATCCCAATGTGGAAATGGGAGAGTATAGCTATGGACTTCATAACGAAACTTCCGCGTACTCAATCTGGACATGATAGCATTTGGGTGGTAGTTGACCGTTTGACCAAGTTAGCTCACTTTATGCCGATACGAGAAGACTTTAAGGTAGGAAAATTAGCCCGAATCTACACCGACGAGATCATTTATCAATACGGGACGCCTCGTGACATCATCTCTGACCTCGATGGTCTGTTTACCTCGCGTCTTTGGGAAACGTTTCAATCTGCTGTCGGTACTACTCTCAATCTAAGTACTGCTTTCCATCCCCAAACCGACGGTCAGAGTGAATGAACGATTCGCACCCTTGAAGACATGCTTCGATCGTGTGTCATAGATTTCGGTGGTAATTGGGACGCGCACTTACGTTTGGTCGAATTCTCGTACAATAACATTTATCATTCTAGCATACAAATGGCACCATTTGAGGCTTTATACGGAAGAAAATGTCGATCGCCTATTGTATGGCATGAGATCGGAGACGCGTAAATTACCGGTCCCGAGCTGTTGCAAGAAACGACTAACAAAATCCTCCAAATTCGAGACAATCTGCTGAAAGCTCGGAGCCGACAGAAAAGTTACGCTGATAGACGCCGCAAGCCTCTTGAATTTGACGTTGGCGATCATGTACTCCTAAAGGTTGCACGTTGGAAGGGGTGATCAGATTCGGCAAGAAAGGAAAGCTCGCGCCTCGATATTTTGGACCCTTTAAAATTCTGGAAAGGATTGGAAAAGTGGCCTACAGACTCGAACTACCAGAGGAACTGAGTAACGTCCACTCAACTTTTCATGTTTCGAACCTCAGAAAGTGCTTGGCCGACCAGGAATTACATGTCCCTCTCGAAGACTTACAAGTGGACGAAACATTACACTTCGTGGAAAAGCTTGTCGAGATCGTGGGATGAGAAACCAAGTTACTCAGATGCTCACGCATTCCCATTGTGAAGGTTCACTAGGAAGGCAAACGAGGCGCTGAGTTTACCTGGGAACTCGAAAGCGACATGAAGGAAAAGTACCCGCAACTGTTTGTTACGCCTACTTCTTAAATTTCGGGACTAAATTTCCTTAAGTAGTGGAGGCTGTAACACCCCGTGTTTCGAAAGTCAAAGTCAAGATTGAAGTCAAAGGAAGAAAAGATTGCTAATTGCAATCTGTCACTCCTTGCTCAACTACTGTTTTGACTTCTTTGACTAGTAGTCGAATCTATTATTTATTCGCTTTAGTTGTATTATGTGGAGTATCTATAAATAATCGAGGTTTAATCGCTATTTAATCGCATATCGACTTATCGCTATCGCATCGCAACTCGAATCATGTGTTCTGGATATTGTTTTACGTGTGTGTGCTATTTATTTGTTACTTGAGCATGTTATGTTTATGTTGAGGTGTTGAATAGCAATCGCAATCGCAAATCTATCGCATCGCAATCAAATTGCAAACGCTAAACGCAAGTTAATTATAGTGATTGTATGTTAGATATAGTAGTTAAGTTATTTGTGTGACTATTGGGTAATACTATCGCATCGCCCACTCAAATCACATCGCAACGCTCAACACGCGAATCGAAACGACAAAACTCATCGCGCCGGACACCTGGATCGAGTGGCCAACCGATCGAGTGGCCATTCGATCAGATTGCCATCCGATCAGATTGTCATCCGATCAAGTTGTCGTCCGATCGGACTGCCACCCGATCGGATTGCCATCCGATCGGTGAAATGCTTGACACTTCAGCACTTTCCATTTTGGGAAACCCTATAAATACCCTTCTGTCACATCATTTGTGATGTGACAGCTCCTCACTTGAACCAGCTGCACTC
This sequence comes from Helianthus tuberosus, assembly GCA_030545235.1. Classification (NCBI taxonomy): domain Eukaryota; kingdom Viridiplantae; phylum Streptophyta; class Magnoliopsida; order Asterales; family Asteraceae; genus Helianthus; species Helianthus tuberosus. The sequence goes on along the minus strand of CM060417.1, from coordinate 77,280,407 downwards.
AAGCTCTGTTTCTCTCAATTTCTCATGATTCTTTTAAGTTTCCAACCTAAATCTTGTACTTCTATGACCTACACACACTTCTTCATCATTTTTACCTTTGAATCTTAACTTTTAACCGTGAAATCACCGGATTTGATGTGTTCTAGGGTGATGTCATCATGGAGTTCTTATGAACTTCAAGGTTTGGCTCATTCCACCAAGAACAACTTAGATCTGAAGGATTTCCACATGAATAATCAATGTTTTCGCATAGATCTACACATATTCATGGTTAAAAGGCTTGAAAGAAGGTTTTCCAACTTTCTTTCAACTCTTTTACACTCAATGCACTCAAAACCGATAGAATCGGAGCTCGTTCTGATCTACTACTCTTTCTTAGTGATGTGTTAGTTCAAGATCTGAATTATATCCAAGAGACCACTGATTTCGGGTTAGACATGAACAACCATCTCGAACAGTGAATTGGTCGGACTAGGGTGGTTCCTGTTCGATCGGGTCACCTGGGTCAAGATGGGGTTTCTGTTGTTTAGCACAATGTCGAAACGCCTCGATCAAAACTGCAAAACCTTCAAAATAATCAAATGCCAAGACGATCAGGTCGTTGGGACGGATTGGCGTCCGATCGGATTGACATCCGATCGGAGAGCCATCCGATCGGATTGACATCCGATCGGAGAGCCATCCGATCGGCTTGCGCTTGGTTTCATACTTAAACATTTTCCAAGTTTCAAAGGACTGGACGTTGAATGGATTGTCGTCCGATCGGATTGCCATCCGATCGAACGACCATCCGATCGTGTGACGTTTGGGATTTTGGTAGTTGATCAATTTCAAAGAACAGTAGTTCCAACGGATTACTATCCGATCGGATTGCCATCCGATCGAGTGACAGTCCTGCTATGAACTTGTTCTCAACTGAGAAGCCTCGCCAATCGGATCGCCATCCGATCGAACTGCCGTTCGATCGATCGACCTGAAGGGTAGAGATACTTCTCTATTTTCAAAATGCTACAACGAAAACTTCAAATCCATCATACACAAACACATCCTTACCAAACGAATGTCAATCCAATCGAATGGCCATCCGATCGGATGACCATCCGAACGGATTGACATCCGATCGACTGGCCATCCGATACTTGGTCACTCTTCACCATTCTACGCACCGCTCTTCGCTTACTCTATCGTTAACTGTTCAGGCTAACCACTCTAGCGCTCCCTTCAATCCATACTTCCATCGTTGTGAGTATACTCGATACCTTTTTGCTTTATGCACTTTTGGGTGTTACATACGTTACTTATTTTAAATCACATCGATCACACATCACAAACACTATTTATATGCTGACGGTTACTGCATGATACGTGTTACTCGATGAATGCTTGTATGTTATGTTAACACAGTGATTGTTGCCTGACGCCTTAGCAACGATAGTACTATTTGGTTGGACTCAGCACTTATCGTGGACGGGGGTTGTTAAGGTTACCTCTTCACGTGTCACAGTGGTGATATGTGTTGCGCATTCTACAACTTGCAGTCTAGTCTGTGCATATTTCATTATCGTTAACTTACTAGCTTCGCACTATACATGATACATGTTGGTTATGCGTAAACGATTTCGAACTCTATTATGCTATATTAAACTTGTATGCTCACATTTACACTATGTGTATTGACCTCTATTTTAACATATGTGATAGGTGCTTAAGATGCTAGGGATTGTTGTGCTTTGGTGAATCAAGCTAAGGGTCTAGTTATGTCATGCTTAAATCTGAGTCGTCGGAAAAATATTTGTTTTTGGGACAATTATTTGTAATAACTGTTTTTATTTGGATATGTTGTGGTATGGGACATGACGTTTAATTATTTGGTAATGAATAGTTGTTATGGATACTCATGGACAATCTGTTTCGCTCAGTGCCATGCCCCGATGTTTCCACCACCGGTTGGGGTGTGACATGTATGTTCTATTTTGTTTCTTTGCTTTTCTTTATGTCTTTTTATGTTCATTCTGGTTTTGCAGATTGTTGATCGCATCGTCAAGTCGGATGAACTTGCCAGGTATATGTTTGAACTCAGTGAAGCTGCGTACGACAGTGGCCGTAAAGAAGGTTATGGCGAAGGGAGGGCGGCTGCTTTGGCGAATGAGAAGGTAGATCGTTTTGATTTTTATAAGACTGATTGCTCCGCCCGTTATGCCTCTAAGCGCCAGGAGTACAAGTTTCTCGAGTTTGCCATTGTTAAGGTTGTTGGAAAGTTATCCTGAAAGACTGATGCTGTTAAAACTCTCAAAAAGGCACTTGGTGAACAGGATGTGGATGTTGGGTATGCTAGTACCAGTCACCCAGTTTAATTAATGATTTCTGGCTTGTATGACGTGTATTGGGCCAGTCGGCCTTGTAATATTTGAACAATTTCCTACATGTTATGTCTGTGAACAATTTTACTACTTTGCTTCTGTGGTTGCTGATACATTCTTCATAATTTTGATGCATATGACATTAACTTTTAAGTTGCTAGTTCGTTTTATGAATTTTGCTTTAGTTAAAATATGTGCATATTTTAATTGCTTTGATTAGGTATCGCGAGTGAATGATGGCCAAGACAAGTTATTGTGTGTTGGTCATTTTGGCTTTACACTTCATTATGTTAAGCTCGAATGACTTTACAATGTTCATGCTGTCATTACGCGCTCTGTTTATTCGCATGTACGAAGTGATCGTTTAAGAGGCTATTGTGTTTTGATGACCCAGCTGTGTTGAGCCTTGGAGATCTACAATGTTTATTTTACCCTGCTTACGACTTTTTCGTGTATAGGTAGGCACGAAGAAGTAATCGGCTGACAGGTTTTGATTGTGTATGTTTGACCCAGCCGTGAACTTAATTGTGACGAGCCTTGGAGGTCCACAATATTTTCTGTCGTTAAGCCATCGATGTTTTCGTGTATGCCCAAAGTAATATATGCAGTTCTAACAAGAATTCACAGAAGATAAGATAACCAACACTTCTAGTATTAAAGATGACTGTGTTGGGCGCATGGCCATACATTAAAGGAAAAAGAAAAAAAATCTACATATAACATCTCCTTAGTTGTTGGGCGTTCCAAGTCCTGGGGACTTCTTTGTTTTCCAATGTGCGCAACTTATATGCTCCTTTCCCAAGGACTTTGTCCACGACATAAGGTCCTTCCCATTTTGGAGCCAGTTTTCCCGGTCTTTCGGCGTTAGATGCCTCATTATCTCTCAAGTCGTAATCTCCGGGGTCGAAAGTGCAGATTCTAACCTTGCTGTTGTAGTATTTCTCCAGCTTGGTTTTGTACTTTGCTTCGTTAATTGCCGCCATTTCTCTTCTTTCCTCTAGAAGGTCTAGATCCAGCCTTCTTTGTTTTTCATTGTTGATAGCGTTCATTGAAAACATTCTTGGGGATGGCAATCCGATTTCTGCAGGTATAACTGCTTCGGATCCGTATACTAGACTGAACGGTGTCTCGCCGTTGCTTGACTTTGGCATTTTTGATGCCAATGCTTTTGCTTCCACCCGTTTGGTAAAATAGTCTACCGCGACTATGATAAACTTTATTGCTCCTGGGGCTTCTAGGAAAGGACCGACCATGTCTATTCCCCATTGTTGAAACGGCCAAGCCATTGTGACGGGAACCAGTTCGTTCTTCGGGGGCATGGTTTTTTTAGCGTGCCTCTGGCATCCACTACATTCCTTAAAACTTTGACTGCGTCTAGGTGCATTCCTGGCCAATAATAGCCTGCGTTCATTACTTTTTCCACTACCATTCTTGGTCCTGCATGAATGCCACAGATTCCCTCATGTACTTCGCGAATTAAGTAGTTGGCATCTTCTGGATCCACACAACGGAGCAATGGTCCAAGGTATAACTTCCTATATAGGATGTCGTCGGACATTTGGTAGTGCTCTGACTTGTACTGTATCTTTCTTGCTTCAGCCTAGTTCACAGGAAAGATTCCAGATTGGAGGTACATGATGATTGGAGTCATCTAGGACGTTGACCCCAGCTGGATGACGTTTACCTGCCTTAATGGGACTGACGGGTTGCTTAGCACCTCGATGCGCACGTCTTTAGCCAGATGTTGGAAACTGGTCGACGCGAGTTTGCTCAGTGCATCTGCTGGCTTGTTCTCACTTCTATTGATGTGGTGTACCTTTTAAGAATCAAAACTTTGGAGTAGAGTTTTTGCTTGCTCTAGGTACAATGCCATGACATCCCCTTTGGCGTCGTATTGCCCGTTGATTTGCCCTGCCACGAGCATTGAATCTACGTGTGCTTCTATGTGTTGGACCCCCATCTTGACTGCCAACCGTAATCCGGCAAGAAAAGCTTCATACTCGGCCTCGTTGTTTGTGCTTTTGAAGTCTAAACGGATGGTGTATGTGAATTCATGCTTTTCTGAACTTACAAACATTAGCCCTGCACCTGCTCCATCCTAATTGGATACGCCGTTTGTATACAACAGCCACGGCTCTTCTGAGTATTGCTTTTCTACCTTCTCTATCGCTTTGCATTCTCTGTCTTTATCGTCAGGTACTTCTGTGAGGAAATCAGCCAGTACCTGACCTTTGATTGCTGGTCTTGATCTAAAAACTATGTTATGGCCTCCCAATTCGATAGCCCACTTTGCTAACCTCCCTGATATTTCCGGTTTTGCTAGGATATTACCAATGTTGTAATTCGTCATAACGTGGATAACATGATTGGCAAAGTACCTGCGCAATCGTGTCTGGACGCGTGGATCAGTGCTAGGACCAGCTTTTCAATTATGGCATATCTTGTTTCTGGGTCATTCAAAGTGCGAGATATGTAATATACTGGTGTTTGACGCCCTGTCGATCAACCAGAACCAGAATATATTAGTGTTTGTACCTATCTACTTTCTCTGATGCAGATAGGTACATGACCTGAGGTTCACCTTTCATTGGGGCCGTCAGTGTTGGTAAGCGGATCAGACAATCTTTCATTTCCCTGAGTGCGGTCTCCGCTTCAGGAGTCCATGAGAACTGGTTTTTCTTGACGCAATTGCGGAGGGTTTTAATGAATGGGAATGCTTTTGCTGCGTGATTTGCAAGGAATCGGTTTAGTGCTGCTAATCGCTCGGCCAGTTTCTGCATCTCTTTTATCGTTGACGGGGAGGGCATTCGTTCTATGGCCTACACTTTATGGGGGTTTACCTTGAATCCGTCCATGGTTGTCACACCCCCAAAATCCACATGCGGAGTATCACCGCTTGGAGGCGTGACTGACCAGGATCTAGCCACCAATCATATTGAACTATGCAATAAGTAAATAAAACCAAACCCAATATAATTGGTGTTTAAAAGAAACCAAACAGGTTTAAGCAATCAGCGGAAGCATAGTAATTGTTTAAATAACCAAAACATAATTTAAAGTTTAAATGTCAAGTACGGGACATAACAGTCCATATCCCACAACAACCTCCTCCTCGTGCAAGCTCCATAAGCATCTAACGACCTGCAAGGTATGTAACAACGAGTTAACAACAAAGTTGAGCGAGTTCACAGTTGGTTGTTTGGTTGTACCAGTTTGTTTTGAAAACCACAAGTTGTTTCGTAAACCACGAGTTAACCAGTTCTTTTATTTCCCAAACCGTATCCATAATCAGTGGGGGCTTCCCCATGTGAACCACTAGACCGTTACCATATCGACAACTGATGAACAATAGTTGTGCCCTACGTCAACGTCTATCATCATTGACAGTTTGCCATGATCCATTAGTACAGGCCCGTCCGAACGGCACGGTGTGAGGTTTGTCGAACCTAATAGCGCTATTAACTAATGACCCGCTCGCCATCAGCCTCGGCGATTAAGTTGATATAAAATGAGGGACTTAATGATAGAGTTTTGTCTAGTAAGTTAAGGTTGTTGTCCTACCCAAGGAGGACGGACGTACGTATTCTACCCAAGGAGAATACGCAGGATTAATATTGGCATCCTACCCAAGGAGGATGGTTGTACATATCCTACCCAAGGAGGATATGCAGGTTCCATTTTAATTCTTTAATCCATTCCCAACCACCGAGAATCCCATGCCTTAGAAAGTGTGTGAACTCACCTCGGTTTGCTCGGTAGGTAATCTTAATTGTCAAACAATTTGGTTAATCCCACCCTATTATAATTACCACGTCTAATCAGACTGCATGATGACATACATATACTCACTTCATCAAATATTCATGTATTCATATATGCATTTCAAACAATCCACACAGAGCATGTGATCCAATCATATTGTTAGGTGGCAATAATAAAAAGTGTGTGATCTACCAAGGAATTCGGCCCAGAATACAAGTGAAGCCCAAATGAATTAATCCATTTAATTACTCCCAATTAATCAAGCAGTCCATTTACCATCTAACCACCCAATTATCATGCATGCGATTTGTTAAAACGTCCAGCCCAGACTATTAACCTAAGGCCCACTAAGTTTTGCATGCTACCATATCCCTTTGATCGCCCAGACTAACTATAGGCCATCGGCCCAAATTTAGCATATACTTAAGAGGTTAGTTGGCCCAACCTTATTCAATCGGATTAGTTCAATATGAAGATGATTTTGTTTATACAAGATTAATACCCACATTCAATATATATATATATAAATAAATATGTGCACCTGAAGACATGTTCGAACTAATTCAAGAACAAACCACATATAATATCCTAATCAACACACATCCATATTTCTTTTGCATCTATGCCCATACAATCAAACAAAACAGTAAACAATTTCAAGATGCACATATAATATGACATATATACATTACAACTTCCATACTAAACCACATGCATTCGTACATAAACGTTGAATTTTTGAAGCCTTAGACACTCCATAACCGCCAACTATCGACCGAGCACGACATCCATATCATCACATACGCAAACCCCTATCCCTACCTGTTTACAACTAACACACCGATTCGCATGCGATTTTCATGTATTTAGAACGAATTCGAACCGAAATTCTTATACAATCAAATACACAAACACTCATAATCCTAAACAGTTAGTTATGGCATTACGATGATCAAGTATACCCGTAACATGAACAGTCAATCATGATATATATACAAACACTCGCAACGTACACAGTTACATCGATTAGGTATATACATGTATAATCATTCACGATCCACCTAACATGTTTCACATAATCAATCGTATCATAGAGTTTCATGTAACCACTTAATCACAGGCAACAAACGAAGCTAAAGTCGGACCGAAACAAACACCGAAACATAACTAACCTTGAAAAGATATAGAGTGAGATAGCGAGAGAGAGAAGAATCGACGAAGATGGGGGGCTGCAACTGCACGTCGAAGAAGAGGGGTTGACATAGTATCGCCGATTGATTTCTGGTGTTTAGGGTTTGTTATTGCATGCATCAAACGTATATATATTGAAAGAGATGGTTGTGGCGGTTTGGAAGGAATGGGCCGAAGATCAAAGATAGAAGGATGTGGGCCAATCGATTACTTAAGTGGGTGCACAATTGGTAACTAAAGTGAGTGCACAATTTGTTTTGGTTTTGGAATTGCTGTAGACTTGATTGAAGTACATGCAATTATGTATATTTTATATATCTTAAGAATTATTATTATTATACATAATCTATATATTAAATCAAATTACGATTCAACGGGTTGGGGTCAGTTGACACGATTAGAATTTGGCTTCAACGCTCGTTTTACAGTAAATACATTATATAAGTGTAAATAATTCGTTGCACCGGTCCATGCATTTATATATAAAAAATGAGGTAAGTATAACGACGCTAACCTCAGGAATAGGGTTGTCACAATGGTAACAATGAAACCCAGGAATTTGCCTTCCTGCATTTCGAAGGAACACTTCGCTGGATTCAGCTTGATGTTCACCCCTCGCAGCGTGTCAAAAGTTTTCTGAATGTTTACCAGCATCGTGTTTTCTTCTTTGCTCATGATGACCAAATCATCCTTGTAAACTTTGATGTATTTTCCAATGGCATCACTGAATGTTTCATTCATTAGTCTTTGATATGTTGCTCCGACATTCTTTAACCCAAAGGGCATTTTTGTATAACAGTATAGCCCTGTTGGTGTGCGGAATGCTATTTTATCCTCATCTTGGATTGCCATCTGTACTTGATGGTATCCCTTGTAGCAGTCGAGGAAGCATTTCCATCCGAAGGACGCTAGTGAATCAATATTTTCATCGATTTCGGGCAAGGTATAACAATCGCCTGGGCAAGATTTGTTCAAATCCTTGTACTCCACACACATTCTCCAGCTGCCATTTCCTTTCGGAACCATTACTGGGCTGGCTACCCAGGTTTGGTATCTTACTTCTCTGATTATGCTAGCGTTCAGTAGTTCTGTGATCTGTTCCTGCATGGCTTCGTGTTTTATGTCTCCCAACTGACGCTTGGTGTGCACAACTGGTTTGGCATTTTCAGCAACATTCAGCCTGTGTTCAGCTATATGCCGTGGGACGCCTGTCATGTCTGCTGGCGTCCATGAAAAAACATCCATGTTTTTTAACAATAGCTTCTTGAGAGATGCGCGCTTGAGCTCTGACATCGTTGGGCCCAAAGTGACTGTTTACTCTGGGTACTTCCTGTTTAGGATACATTTTTCGGGTTCTTAGCGCGCTGTGTGTTTGCTTGTTTTCGCAGGCCCGACTTCGTCAGTCACAAGAACTTCTTTACTTGCATAGATTATGGCTATCCCTGTCTCTGTTGGGAAGCCGACTGCTGAATGTGGCACTGAACAAATCATACTAAAATATCCCTGGGATTCTCTTCCCAAAAGGATTTCGTGCCTTGAATTTGCGGGTAAAACCATAAGCATGACTCCTTCCGTTCTAGAATTCTTTCCGTCGGAAAGCAGCACCGGAAAAGATATTTGTCCAAGTGGGAATACGACTTCGTTACAGAAACCAGTGAGTGGGTAGTCGACTGGCTCTAAGCGCGCTTTATCCTCTTTTTCTAATTGATTGAAGCATTGTTCATATATGATATCTGTTGTGCTCCCTATGTCTATGATAATGTAGTCGGTCTGGTAGTGGCCAAATACGCCGGGGATGACGATGGGTCTTCTTTCCCTTGGGCCACCCCGGACTACCGGGAACAAGACTTGCCTTTCGCGCCAGGAGTCTGCGAAGCTTCCTAGGTCGATGTAGACGTAGTCGGTTCTATAATGGCCTAGTACGCCAGTGACGACGACGGGACACCTATCGCATGGTCCTCCGCGCACTACTAGGAATGCCACCTGTTGTTCACGCCAGATTTTGCCTTGTTGGTGTTGTCTGTTGTTTCTGTTCTGATTGTTACTCTTGGGTCCGCCTTGAACCATGTGTGTGTCAAGCTGTCTGGTTTTCTTGTTGCTTGGGCCATCATCTCTGTGCTCGATCTGACGGGCCTCTTTTCGAACATTCTAGATTAGGTATGTGAGCTTTTTTCTTTTTAGGGCTTTGTTGATTTCTGTAAGCAACATATACAGTTGTCTATCGTGTGGCCCTAATCCTTATGATTCTCACAATACTGGTTAGGGTCCTGACCTTTCTTGTTGCGCGTTTGCTGTACGTGTCCTGCCCTGACCGTTGGCAGAAACATCGGAGTGAAACGGAAACGAGATTGCTCGAGACTTCATAACCACTAACATGTGACAGTAATTTAAATAATGACCTTCATTTCAAAAGATTCGAATACATTGATTGAAAGAAAATAACAACAACTAGAACATAAAAACAAAAACGACAAAACATAATTTAAAATAAGGCGCGTTTCTAATCCGTCCAACTAGATTTCTTTTCAACGCATCATAATGCTGCAATATATATTAAAGTAATGGTCAACACATAAAGCATTGGTGAGCATACAAGTTTGATTTACTAGCATACGTATAAAAGTTTAACACAATCCACATAGCAAAATCATATACTAATGCATAACTTAACATAGGCTAGCATGCATCACATAAATTTCAAACTAAAGTTTTCACTAGCGTAATCTCATTACCAAAGCAACGAGACCAATTATGATCGAATACTTAACAATGACCCATCACCGGGCGGTGTTCTAGCATGCAAGTATCCTAGTGTATAACGTATTAAGCATGTATGTAGAGATTTGTTTGTTTGAATCATGTGAATGTTTGTGTATGTTTAAGTTTGATATGTATAAATATTGGACCCCAAAAGTGTTCTTAAATTAAAAGGTGGGTCATGTATACTCACGGTTTGCAAAGCTATTGGGAACACCGAAGTCACCCTACGATAGGGAAACGAATGTGTATGAGTTTATGGGTTCAGAATTAAAATAGGAGAAAATTCAAGTTTTTTCGCTTTTGTCAGGCGCGTGGTGGGTACGCGCCCTGAAGAGACGGCGTTCACTTTCTCTCTCCTCTAACGTGTCAGTGTTTTACTGGGTGTCTCCCTGCCTTCTTGACGGTCCACTAACCATCACATCAAATGCGATGGGTATAAATAAGAGGCGGTTATCACCATATCAACAGTTTCTTCTCCATTTTCAAATTTCAAACTCCCTTTTTTCTCTCTAAACCTTCTTCCGATTTCTTTTTTCTCATCTTCATTCCTTTTTTTGAACCGTAATCATGTCTACTGGTGCAAAACCTACCACCAAGAAGAGGAAATACAAACCAAGATATCCTCATGGTCCGGATCAGGCGGAGATAAACTGGAAGGAGGATGAATTCCATAATCTTGTTCAGAATTTTGGCTTCCATTCTGATTGGGGTGTTTAATTTCCGACGCCTAATTCTACTGCATTAGATGCTCCTCCGGGATATGTGACACTATATGCTGATTTTTCCGAGAGGGAAACTTTCGTCTTTCAATGAAAAAATTCACCGGAGAAGTATTAACGAACTATGGTTTGCACATCTCACAGATAAACGCTCTAGGGTTACCGAGACTCACCCATTTTGAGTTGATATGCCGGGCTAACCGTGTTCAGCCGACTTTTGAAAAGTTCAATGTCTTTTATTTTGTCACTTACACCGGTGGTTTCTACTCTTTCAATTCCCGTACTAGTGGTGTTGACCCCTGTAGCCGGGATCCTCCGAAGAGTTTACATGACTGGAAACAGATTTTTTCTACATTCGTCGTGGTGTCATCCCTATCGACATGCACTATAGGGCTGAAAGTGAAGGTGTTCCACATGTGAATGTTTCGATTCCTTTTACCGAACAAGACTGGTATACCGCCCTAACTCGAAAAGTGACCCCCATCATTCAACTGGAGGAGAGGGCCTTGGTGGCGGCTGGGATGAGTATGTTATGGGCTCCTCAAAACCCTAGGGGTTTTCTGGTTTATGGATACCAAGGGAAAGGTATCATTATTATTAATTTGTTTATTTATTCTTTATTTTTGTTGTGTGTCTCTTCACATCTTTCTGTGTCTTGCAGCAGGATATAGCTTGATGAATGTTTTCGATCTTAAAGTCAATGGTGCCATGGTTGTTGCTGTGTTACCTGAGGGGAGGCCTCTGTGGGTTGAGCAGATAAGAGATAATTTCCTGCACCCTACGAGCGAAAGCATGGCCACCTATGCTAATAATGTTTTAGGTGAATACAATGGAGATGACATTGATGTTGATCCTACTCCTACTCGAGGGGAGGTTATCATCCTTTCGAGTGAGGAGTCTGCTGACTCGTATCAGGTCCATCGTTCCGCGCATGCAGGTCCGCAACGAGGGACTATTCATGAACCTGTTACTGACGATGTTGATACTCCTGTTATGGGTCTTCAGGCTGGGACTGCTGAACAGGTTGAGATCAGGAAGAAGAAGAAGGATAAGACTGAGAAGAAGAAGGCTGAGGAACTAGTGGTTGAGACACCTCGTAAGCGTCCTTCTAACTCCTCTTTCTTGGACTATGTTGTCGTGTCTGACACGCTATCTGGTTCAGACGCAGGAGTTAAGCGTTCAGAGCCTGATCCTGATAATGATGCAATGTTGACTGAGATAATGAAAAAAAAGGTTCTTGAGGACAAGAAGAAGGAGGTTGATGCGCAGGCCACTGCTGCATTGGCTAAGAAAAAATCCAAGTTACATAAAGAGACCACTGCTGCACCGTCAGAGTCTGAGATTGGTGTGTTTAGCGAGAAAACCAGTAATCGCTTGGAAAAAATATTCAAGTCTACTTCCGGTTCTCGAGGTATGATTTCTACTGTTGAGTGTGTTTTGTTTTTTGCATGTTTTTTCCTTTGACTTTTTATGCTTTTCTGCAGTAGCTCCCAAATCTGGGCATTCAGCGCACAAGATTGACATTTCCAAGTCCACTCCCCCCACTTCTCCTCCGTCGAAACCTCTTGATTTGTCACCTCCTCACCCGGACCCGAAGGGGAAGGGGAAGGAGGATGAAGTTGAGGTTGATCAGTCGGAAAAAGTGGTTGAAGATGTTATTGCTGGTGCAGGAGAGGATGAAGTCCATGCGGAAGGTGTGGAGACTGAGGTTGAGTCAAGTGAAGCTACTCCTCAAGGCACCATTTATACGAAGCACGACCGGGGTTCTGGAGGTGGTGGTACATCTGGTGTTCGTCAAAGTACCGAATTTCACCGTGTGAAGGGTGGGTCGTGGACTAGTCACAACCCTGCTTGTGATGACCTTCCCCATGCCCCTCATTGGACTTTGACTCAGGGCTCCAGGATGAATGACCTCTCTAACTGCCGCGAATTTTATTCTCTGTCCCTCCCCCCTTCTGAGAGGTTTTTTCAGAAGAACCGCCACCGCATGGATCTCTTGGATGATCATATCCATTGTAGGTCCCCTGTTCGTATGGATCGTCAAAGAATTGTCAATCTAATCAAGAGTGCGGAATCCTCTTGATCAGAATATCACAGAAACAAGTAGAAACAGCAATTCAGAATCAAACCGGTCTTCTATTGATTTATCCAAACTACAGTTTTACAATCAATTTAAGACCTGCAGAACCTCACAACCACTATCTGTGATCTTGCTAAAACCCTAATTTCGAATTTCCTTTTTCTCTCTACATTTTCTCTCTCTAGCCTCCAAGAAGTCTTCTCTACTCTAAGAACTGAAACCCTAATCATAAAACATGTTTATATACCACATGTATGTGAACTGGGCTTCCTACTGGGCTAGGCCATTCTCCAAGCCCATTACAACAATAAACTCACTAACCTATAAGCTAAGCCCATTACAAAATATCCAAAGACTAAATAATCAAACTATTAAGCTGTTGTCATAGAATATGCACCAACAGACTCCCCTTTGACAATAGCTTCATAGTGTAACTTTGTCTGCAAACATCTTGTGTTCTTTTGGTCTTTGGATAGCGTCAGCTACACAGTTTCTGACATCAACAGACTCCCCCTTAGCTGATGCTTCCAATCTCCAAAACTTTCTTTCATTTGTAGATCAGTTAGCTAGCAATCTTTGGTTAAGCAAGTATCTCCAAACTCTTCATATCACTTTCTCTCTGCAATGTAGTAGAAGGATCCTACCATGCATCTTCACACATCTTCATTTCACTCTTAATCTGCACTTTACTTGTATTCTGCACTTCATTTTGATAACTGCATCAATCTGTTTAGCAACACAAGCAAGTATCTCGAAAAACCATTAGTCTTTTTCACATATAAAGATAAACCATTATTTTATCTTAATTTGAAAAAACAACTACCTTTCAGTTCAAATTGGAAGTCTTTTGAAAGAAAATATTTTTGTTATTTTTTAAAACAAACTAAACAAACTAAACTAAACTAAAAAATATTTACAATTTCATCTTTTTGTGAGAATCATGTGCAAGAAGATCATATCAGCAAAATCAAACTGTTTTCACACTATTAGATAATTCTTTATTTATTTTCGTGAAAAGCAGTCCAAGACGATTACCAGTATTGTTTATCCACTTAAACAAAATGCATGAACATTTCAAGTACCATTACCGTATGATACATTAAGGTAATATTATTTCTGATATATTAGTGTGTCCCACTTCAGGATATACCCCCGCGATCATGGTATGCACAAAGATTCATCGTAGTATGTGAGTATACTGAATTCATCAGTTTTGTTTTACAACGATAGATAATTGGTGATCAGGTCAGTACTTCCATACAGCAAAGAGACCAAAATATCTAATGAAGGCTATGACAAATACCATTTTTAGTACGATTTATGCTTTTTGCACATTTGAATGACTCTCTATGAGAGCTTCTTCATTTATGGATTTTGGCATTTTTAGCTCTTTTAAGATATCCTGGTTGTGCCTAGGTCAGCATGTATCTGGATGCAGCAGAAGGACAACCCTGATATCCCCAGATGAAATAATAGTATAAAGACCCAAAACTTCAGATTTTGGTAATCTATCAAAACAAGATTTAAGGTCATTAAACCATACACCACTGATGTGTTCCCCACTCATATTCAATTTATTTAGGTTTATATCACATTGGTAAGTTGATTATTCATGCTTTTTGCCTACTGGTACATCATATGATGAAGCTGCTATCACACTTAAGCAATTTAATTCATTTTCAGTGTGACAGTCTAACTTGCTGATGTACTATCATTTCTTCTTTTTCACACAATGATAACTCATTTTTTATTTTCAATTTTTTTATGTTTTTCATTTTTCAATGTTTTTGATTTTTTTGATTTTTAATTTATAACTTACTCCCCCTAAACATACGCACTAACTAAACTCTTTTTGGCTTAGGGAAATTTCTCCCCCTAAATTTTTGTTTTATGGAGCAAGTTTCAAAAACAAAAATTTACAAACACAAACAGACTCCCACTTCAATCTGACAATAAGTTTTTCATCAATAAATCAATCAATCACTAAAGTAAATAGATAGTTACCATTTTTAACTTACTATTCACCTCAGATACTTTACAGGAACAACCACTGCTGAACACATCAACAGTCCTTCTTGGTCATCTTGCATTAACTCAACAACTCAGTTAGTCTTGAGAACCCAAGCCCTGATAGTCTTGGGTTTTCCAAATTCATCCATTACAGGAACATCCATCCAATATCCATCACTCCTAACTGGAGTCTTGGATCTCTTACCCGTTGTTGAACAAGATTGATAATTTCCACTAGGTCTTTGATTGCGAGAGTTCCAATAAACTCTCGGATTTTCTGACCTTTGAAAATTATTGCCTTGATAACTTCTTCTCCCATTCTCATACCTTGAATTTTTGAAAAATTTTGAATGTTATTGAACATTTGAGTTACTAAAACTCCTATGTTCGTTTCTTCTTTGAAAATTTCGATTACCAGAAGTCTGGTATCAATTTTGATATCCAAAATTTCTACTTTGACTTTGAAACCGATTTGATTTAAAATTATAATGACTAAATTATGGAGAAATACTTCTTGGTCTATCAAATCTTCCTGATGTTGAAGTCTTTGATTGAAATCTTGGTTGATTATATTGACAATGTTGTTGAACATTATTATTCAAACCAACCCTATTCCCATTCTGAACTTCATCAACTTTCTGCTTATCTTTCTTCAAAGGACAACAACTCACTACATGCCCTTTGTTGTGACATTTAAAAGAAGATTTTGTCTTATAAATTCTCTTTTTGTTAAATCTCTTTTTAAATGTTTTCTTCTTTTCCTTTTCAGTATACTCATCCGATTTATGAGGTGTACTGTTAGATCCTACAGATTCTTTCAAAGAAACTGGACTATTTGGCAAGTCCACAGCTATCGGATCCACTACCTCTTGTGCAGTGGGAACAAAATTAATTAGCTCATTCTCATCAGGCAGAAAAGAGTAGTCTTGATCCTTAGAAGATGAAGCTTTACTAAACCCCACTCCCGTTCTATCATTACTCCTTTTCAGCCCTTTTTGAATTTGAGTCCTAACTAATGAAGAATTTCCAAATTTGTCTAACTTTCCATTAAGTTCAACAATTTGGTCTTGTGCAATGGCCAATTCCCTGCACTTTTCAGAAAATTCATTAGTTTTATCCTTCACAGTTTCACGAGCCAAATCAATGATCTGTAACAGTTCATTGACTTTGTTTGTTAAACTGCTGATTTCATGTTCATTTGATTTGAGTTTATTTAAACAATTTGACTCTCGATTAATCAAAAGAACATTTGACTC
Source organism: Helianthus tuberosus (assembly GCA_030545235.1). Classification (NCBI taxonomy): domain Eukaryota; kingdom Viridiplantae; phylum Streptophyta; class Magnoliopsida; order Asterales; family Asteraceae; genus Helianthus; species Helianthus tuberosus. Next base: position 77,264,269 of record CM060417.1, on the reverse strand, counting down.
TTTTTGTTTTTCCAATTCAGCTAACATAATTTTGTTTTGCTCCGATAGTCTGTTAACCTTACCCTGTAGTTTAGTGCAATTATGACATGTATGACTTACATATTCTGATTTTACCTTTATCTCTGTTGTAAGTCCACTCACACCATTCATGCATTTTGAAACTTCTACAGCCTTCTTCTCAATAACTTTCTTCTTCTCTTCTACCACAACATCTGCATTTCCCTGATATCGCTTTTCTAATGCATCCCACATATCCTTTGAATTAGTGTACTTCGTAAAGGTATGCTTGATGCCATCAGGTAAAGACATTTTTATTGCAGCTAAAGCTTTCTTCTCAGCATCAACCATAAGTTTGTCAGATTCATCCATCCGGTCATAAGAAATCACTTTTATCCTTCCTTCAACACGACGTGTAGGAGCAACATATCCATCTATCATACAACACCACATTCTGAAATCCTCACTTTTCACAACCGATTCAAACTCCTCCTTCCAGACAGAATATTCTTTGACGTTTCTCAGCTTTGGCCAAATTTTAACAGACTCACAGACCATGTCCATTTTGACCATCTTTAAACACGTTTTACCGTAACCGTACAAAAGTTTTCCGAAAATAGTTTTTACCAAATTATACCGTTAGAATCGTCTCGAAATTACGAATCCAATGATATATAATGTCGAAAACCAAATCCAATGATATCCAATGATTTTTTTTAATCCTAAAAATCCCACGAATCCAACCGTGGAAACGGTTTGTCGAGAGGAGCTACGGATCACTTTCTATCTTCGAAAACATTAAATCCTCTATGCGTATCTAATTCCTCTACAAAAATAAATACTCCACCTTTTAAATCCTCTGCTAATTTCGCTAGCAAATCAACTTAATTTCGCTGGTTCACGCTAATTATGCTAGCAAACCAAGTTAAATATGCTGATAGAGTAATTATAATTATGCTGGTATAGTAATTATAAATATGCTGGCTTATTAAATTCGCTGCACAACTTCGCTGGTTAATTATGCTGGCTGATCAAATTCGCTGGTTAATAATTTCTCTAGCACGACGTCTAGTAACTTCGCCGATCACCGTAATAATGTCGCTGAGAACAATTAAAACGGTTACCAAAGTCGCCTTTTGATTTTAATTGCGCCGGTCACCGTGTTGCTAGGTCACAAATTCACTGGTCTGTCAGTGTAGATGTTAAATTTGCCGCGAAATTGTTAATTATGCTAGTAAATTATGGAAACTCAATCTGATCGAATTTTCTGCAGATTTTCCAGATCCTTCTAACAGTTTCCTACAAAATCGAAACACCAAAATCAGTCCAATTTTTCGAAATTTATGAAGAACACGAAGAACAGTCTTCGAATCTTCAAATCTGTCTATCCAAAATTCCTTAACCAATCAACCAGAACTATCCCGAAAACCAAAGAAAAATTCAAAACCCTAATTCAGGTTTAAAAATTTTCGAAAATCTTTAAGTTTCCGCAGCCACAATTCTGAATCGAGCTTCTTCAAGAGCCTCTCGCTCTGATACCAATTGTAGGTCCCTTGTTCGTATGGATCATCACAGAATTGTCAATCTAATCAAGAGTGCGGAATCCTCTTGATCAGAATATCACAGAAACAAGTAGAAACAACAATTCACAATCAAACCGGTCTTCTATTGATTTATCCAAACTACAGTTTTACAATCAATTCAAGACCTGCACAACCTCACATCCACTATCTGTGATCTTGCTAAAACCCTAATTTTGAATTCCCTTTTTCTCTCTACGTTTTCTCTCTCTAGCCTCCAAGAAGTCTTCTCTACTCTAAGAACTGAAACCCTAATCATAAAACATGTTTATATACCACATGTATGTGAACTGGGCTTCCTACTAGGCTAGGCCATTCTCCAAGCCCATTACAACAATAAACTCACTAACCAATAAGCTAAGCCCATTACAAAATATCCAATGACTAAATAATCAAACTATTAAGCTGTTGTCATAGAATATGCACCAACATCCATGCCGGTGTGAACTTCTATGCCACATGACAAGAAATTATGCGAGAGTGGTTGGCAATGGGGAAGGACACTTTGGAATTCGAAGCTGCTAAGAAGTAACTCGCTGAGGAGAGGGAGAAGTTTAATTCTGAGAAGAAGGGTTTGTCATGGAGGGTTGCTGATGATAAGCTTGCCAAGGAAAAACAATATTATGTTGATCGTCAGAAGGAATGGGAAGGTGCTTGCGAGAGGTCTAACCGGGAGCTGAAGGCTGCCCGTGATGAGGTAGTTAAGTTGAAAGGAGAGAAAACACAACTAAGTGGTGAGCATGAACAGGCTGTTGCCTTGTACCAAAAGAGAGAGAGTGAATATATTCAACGTATTGCCAAACTGGAAAAGATTGCTGCTGAGAAAGCTGAAGAGAGCGAGGCTTCCGAGATTTTGGCTGGGGAGGCTACTGCTGATTGCAAGTGGCTACTTGCACGCGTCGTTCCCTTGGTATGTTCTCTTTTGTTGCTTTGCTTTTCACTATGTCTTTTTATGCTTATTCTGGTTTTTGCAGATTGCTGATCGCAACGTCAAGTCGGATGAACTTGCCAGGTATATGTTTGAACTCGGTGAAGCTGCGTACGACAGTGGCCGTAAAGAAGGTTATGGCGAAGGGAGGGCGGCTGCTTTGGCGAATGAGAAGGTAGATCGTTTTGATCTTTATAAGACTGATTTCTCCGCCCGTTATGCCTCTAAGCGCCAGGAGTATAAGTTTCTCGAGTTTGCCATTGTTAAGGTTGTTGGAAAGTTATCCCGCAAGACTGATGTTGTTGAAACTCTCAAAAAGGCACTTGGTGAACAGGATGTGGATGCTGGGGATGCTAGAACCAGTCACCAAGTTTAATTGAAGATTTTCGGCTTGTATGTCGTGTATTGGGCCTGTCAGCCTTGTAATGTTTGAACAATTTCCTACCTGTTATGTCTGTGAACAATTTTACTGCTTTGCTTCTGTGGTTGTTGATACATTCTTCACAATTTTGATTCATATGACATTAACTTTTAAGTTGCTAGTTCGTTTATGTGAATTTTACTTTAGTTACAATATGTGCATATGTTTAATTGCTTTGATTAGGTATCGCGAATGAATGATGGCCAAGACAGGTTATTGTGTGTTGGTCATTTTGGCTTTACACTTCATTATGTTAAGCTCGAATGACTTTACAATGTTCATGTTGTCGTTACACGCTCTGTTTTTCGCATGTACGAAATGATCGTTTAACAGGCTATTGGCTGTGTTGAGCCTTGGAGGTCTGCAATGTTAATTTTACCCTACTTACGACTTTTTCGTGTATAGGTGGGCACGAAGTAGTAATCGGCTGACAGGTTTTGATTGTGTATGTTTGACCCAGCTATGCACTTAATCGTGACGAGTCTCGAAGGTCCACAATGTTTTCTGTCGTTAAGCCATCGATGTTTTCGTGTATGCCCAAAGTAATATATGCAGTTGTAACAAAAATTCACGGAAGATAAGATAACCAACACTTTTTGTATTAAAGATGCCTGTGTTGGGCGATGGCCACACATTAAAGGAAAAAGAAAAAAATATACATATAACATCTCCTTAGTTGTTGGGCGTTCCAAGTCCTTGGGACTTCTTTGTTTTCCAATGTGCACAGCTTGTATGCTCCTTTCCCAAGGACTTTGTCCACGACATAAGGTCCTTCCCATTTTGGTGCCAGATTTCCCGGTCTTTCGGCGTTAGACGTCTCATGGTCTATCAAGACGTAATCTCTGGGGTTGGAAGTGCAGATTCTAACCTTGTTGTCGTAGTATTCTCCAGCTTGATTTTGTACTTTGCTTCGTTAATTGCCTCCATTTCTCTTCTTTCCTCTAGAAGGTCTAGATCCAGCCTTCTTTGTTCTTCAATGTTGATGGCATTCATTGACAGCATTCTTGGGGATGGCAATCCGATTTCTGCAAGTATGACTGCTTCGGATCTGTATACTAGACTGAATGGTGTCTCGCCGTTGCTTGTCTTTGGCATTGTTCTGTGTGCCCATAGGATGCTAGGTAGTTCGTCGACCCAACCCCTTTGCTGCATGCCAAGTCTTGCTTTTATGCCATCCATGATGCTTTTGTTTACTGCCTTTACTTGGCCATTTCCTTGTGGGTGTGCCACTGGGGAAAAGGTATGCTCAATGTTCAGCTCTTTGAACCAATTTTGGAGGTCTTCAGCAGCGAAGTTTGTTCCATTGTCAGTTATGATTCGTATGGGTAAGCCGAAACGACAGATTATATGTTCCCAAATGAACCTTCGAGCTACTGTAGACATGGTTGATGCCAATGCTTTTGCTTCGACCCATTTGGTAAAATAGTCTACCACGACTATGATAAACTTTACTGCTCCTGGGGCTTCTGGGAAAGGACCGACCATGTCTATTCCCCATTGTTGAAGCGGCCAATCCGTTGTGACCGGAACCAGTTCGTTCTTCGGGCGCATGGTTTTGGGAGCATGCCTCTGGCATCCACTACATTTCCTTAAAACTTTGACTGCGTCTAGGTGCATTCTTGGCCAATAATAGCATGCGTTCATTACTTTTGCCACTACCATTCTTGGTCCTGCATGAATGCCACAGATTCCCTCGTGTACTTTGTGAATTAAGTAGTTGGCATCTTCTAGATAGACACAACGGAGCAATGGTCCAAGGTATGACTTCGTATATAGGATGTCATCGGACATTTGGTAGTGCTCTGACTTCTAGTGTATCTTTCTTGCTTCTGCCTGTGACAACTGTGCTCTGTAACGGATGTACAATGTAAAACAATGTTAATTATTAATAAAACAATGTGTTTTGGTGTTATTATGTGTATATTTGTGTTTGATGATTTTACGGTTTGATTCGATTATGATTTCAAGCTTTAAATCGCTTTCTGGGAAGTTATACGCAAACTAATGCGCGAACGCAGTTATTTTAATGCGACAAACACTCTGGAAAAAATTTTGGATACCTTAAATAACCTTCACATAACTTAGAAATAAGTTTTGGATGGTTTGGTGTGTCAAAATCAAGTTTGTTAGATAGCAGGGACTATTTGTGTCAAACTGTGAAAGTATGTTGATTCGTATAGTAACGAACATTCTGGAACTTGATCATAAGTTAAACATACCTTAAATATCCTTTACATAGCTTAGAAATACGCTTTGAGGGGTTCGGTATGGTAAAATAAACTTATTTGATCTATAGGGACTAAAAGCGTCAAAAAGTGCATAAGTTTACATTTTCGCGCATATCTTACGTTCTGAATAGATCCGGACATCCAACAATTTATGTAATCATTAAAATATTTTATTTTAATGATTGGCATGATAAAATTCCATTCGTCGCGTAATTTGGATCGTTTTTGCGTTCGTTACGACTTCCGTCGTAATTAACCGAACAACGCAACCGTACGACCAAACGAACCGACATCCGAGATGTTTTTGAGCATGTTTTGAGTTCCCTATACTTTAAAATCATTTTAGAGCCTTGAAATGGGGTTAACGGGGCTTAAACGTGCCAAAACTGCATCAAAATGCAAGTTTTACAAGTTCAGGGGCTAAAAATGTAATTCTGCCAAAGATGCTTAGACGGGCCGCGTAAGCCCAGGCCATATTTTACGCGGGCCACGACAGAGCTGCAGATCAGAAACATTGAACCTGGTCTTCCAGCTTGTTTTTGACGGTTTTGTTCATGGTTTTTGGATACCATCTGCTAGATTTTGATAGTTTTACATGTCCCCTAGTATTAGAATACCACTAGCCCACATGAATGGCCAAGATCTTTCCCTTTTTAGCAAGGAATAATCCTAACGGTGAACCGAAAAGTATAAATAGCCATGCCCTCCTTCCATTTTCTGCACCCTTGATCTGAATTACACTCTATGCTGGAGCCTTTGCTTCATTCCTGAGTGTTATAGATCAAGTTCTCCCTAGCTTAGACCCTTTGTAAGCTTCTTTCGTGCTTTTATTGCTTTCCAAGCGCGAAAGTCAAACAGTGTTTGACTTTCTGCATTGACCAGTTTTTGGTCAACACAAAGTTCGTTTGAACTTTGCAACGTGAGCGTAATCACGATGGTTATAGTCCCTTGTGACTATACCTACTGATTACCACGTTGACTAGGCGTAGTGACGAGTCGTAGTTTCTGTCAAAATGCGCATTTATGCGTATTTTGCAACGAAACTACTCTTGGTATCAAAACACTTTGTTTTGATATCAAAACCTGTTTTCTAACTTAGTTAAACATGTTCTAACATGTTTAGCTCGTCACTTTTAGTTTAGGGCTTGTTTAGAGTTGTAAGTCAAGCGGTCTAAACCACCGCTTAGACTTTCGAACTCGACCCGTTTGGTCGATCATTAGGATCCGACCAAGCATGTTTAGTGACCATAGTTGCATAGGGAATAACCTTCCGAGGTTATAACTTATGGTCACCTAGTTTAAGTGGTTGTATGATAGGTAGTTTATATGCCTTAGGAAAATGACCAAAATGCCCTTTTTCATGCATAATTGGATTTTAAGCATATGTAACTTAAACAGTTGTCACTAAACTGATTATGCAACATATTTAAACATGTTAGGGCATATAATACTTGTCATAGGATTAGTTAGACGTCTCGAACGCTCGTTTGCGCGAACGACGCGTTAAAGTAGCGTAAGCTATCTTAATGGGTCGTAACGGGTCGAAAGCACTTAGGTTAGGTTCCGATCTAGAATGTAGGCTTTGTTAAAACCATATCACATGAGTTCCAATACTCATTTGGTTTACAAGACCTTATTTTATCCGATCTTCCGATTTAGGTGTCGATTTATTTACTAGTGATTCGATTACTATGTGCTGCTTGAGTTTCCTTGGTTTACTTGAGCTTGTTGAGTTCTTTAGATTGAGGATACTTTGCACTTCAATGTGAGTACATAGTCCCATCTTTTTACATGTTTTGTGGTAACTATGTGAGTACATAGTTCCCCTATTTTATTGTTTTCAATTGTTTTGGGGTGATTCATATGTGCAAAAATGATTTCAGGGTTTAAACGATGGTTTCAAAAACGATTAAGATGGTTTATATTAAACTAATAACGATTTCGATAAAGTGAACGAACTTGTTGGTTGTAGTTACATAACGATTGGCATTCATTAACATTGATCAAGTCGACCAGTATTAGGTTATGGTATCATAGGATCTGACAAATCCCATTATCAGACTACACCCATGGTTATGTGTGGGGGTTATGGGTAACGACCGAATATGTGATTGTTAACTTTCCCTTTGGTGGTTTGTTGATACGAGTTTAACAACGGACGAGTCACAAAGGTTTGGATGTTATTAGTGAGATGACCAAAAGTAGTTTCACAATTAAAACGAAAACGATTTTGGGACGAGTTAAACGATTTGAAACGACTTAAACGAGATAAACGATTTGAACAAACGATTGATTTTGGGTTGTGATTAGGTAATGGGACGGGTATAACATGATAAAAGCATGGTAAATACGCCGCTGGTACATCTTATATATAAGTGCTTTTATCATATTATATCCCGTGTCATTATTTAGTTCACTTGGATAAATGATTTTGAAACGATGTCACACAATGAGGTTTTCGAAATGATATAAACCATACGAGTTTTATTAACGAGTTTTTTTACAAGATGTTTTACGAATTGGTTTGCTAAAACAAATGTTTTTTTTTGGGTTAAGAATCATGGCTATGAGATTTTATAAAATATAACCATCTTGATTTGAGTTGGTTAATCATGTTGCAATACTATACACTTTTCAAAACAAGGTTTCGAGGTAATGCAATATGAAATCGAGCCATGAATCCGATACTCTCATAAAACCTATGTGCTCAGTAGCATTTCTTTGCTGACTTTGTTTTCACATATGTTTCAGGTGGTGTTGCATGATGTTGATTGCTAGGATGCATGATTCACTTAGGTTCTGGACGAGGCCTTAGTGACTTAATAACATTGATAGACGATATGTAACTTGTTTGTTTGGTTTAAAGACAATGTAAATTACTTATTGGATCAATAAAATGAAACTTTTGTATCCATGGTTGTGAAACAATAATTCTGTTACAACACTCCCCTATGTTTCCGCCGCGGTTTCGTTGTTTTGACGCGGTCGGGGTGTGACAGAAGAGTTGGTATCAGAGCCAATGGTTATAGGGAATTATGTTATTAGTAATGCTTTGACCTAGACTATAACTTTCTAGGACCCTAACGCAAGAAGATTTGCGTTTAGATTTTAAAACAATACGGTCACCTATCCTTAGGTGGTAACCACAACGAGAACACAATAACAAATCCGTTTCGAAAATTAATCATCTATTCTTGGATGATTGATTATAAGGTTTTGATCCCTCTCAGTTTTCAAAATCTTGTCAAAGTTTGGGTCTAAATAATGTAAACACATGCAAACTGGAAGAGTGAATGCCTGTACCCTGAGTTTTCTGTGTAAGGCTAGAGTGTTCGTACAAATCCGCAGTATTGGACCAGTCACTCTTACCTGGGAACTCTTGGGGTGAGTGTTCACTTATAGGCGAGCATGTCTTCAGTGATACATTATATTGACCCATTTACTTTGATTAGTCACTGCGTGTCGTTTGTTTGTTCGAGGTAACAAACGAATGATCGCCTTCTTTGTGTTTTGTCGATGTTTTCAATACCTCTTTTCTTTTCCCAATTGTTGACCTCACTCGTTTCCCCTGTTTCCTTGTTCTTTTTAGACAATGCCTCCTCGACGTGATGCACAACCTTTAACTAACGAAGAAGTCGCAACCCTTGTCACTCAGCAAATGGCTGTTGTGCTTCCGAACATAGTAACCCAGATCCATCAATTCTACAACAAAAATAATAACAATAATGTTCAATGTAATTTCAAGAACTTCAATTCTGCTAAACCGTTGAAGTTTTCTGGGTCTCAAGGAGCAACCGCGCTCCTGCAATGGTTCGAAAGCTTGGAGAGCACATTCAGACATGTGCAATGTCCGAATGAGCGTAAGGTTGAGTTTGCATCTAGTGTGTTCAAGAAGCGTTCTCTTACATGGTGGAACGGTGTGATGCGTGATGGGGGTGCCGATGTGGCGATGGCACAAACGTGGGAAGAGCTTCGGGCTATCATGATGAGAGAGTTTTGTCCCCGTCACGAGATTCGAGCTTTGGAACTAGAATTTGATGATTTGAAACAAGATAGGGGAGAACACCATGCGTACACGGATTGTTATGAGGAGCTCAGTTTGTTGTGTCCTATGATGGTTACCCCATTGGAGAAATCAATAGAGAGGTATATCGATGGTTTACCCAATTCTGTGCAAGATATTATGGCTGGCAGTAATCCTACTACTGTCTATCAAGTGATTGAATTGGCTACTACTCTGACCGAGTCTCAGGTCAGAAAGGGTAAATTGACCCGTAAGGGTGATAAGAAGAAGTCAGTTGATTCTGCACAAGAAAAGGGTAAGGGCAAGAAGAAGGGTGAGTCTTCTAAGAAGTCGAGGAAGCACAAGGCTTCCCAGAACTTTGCAGTCACTGCACAGAATACTCAGAACCCACCGGCTCTACCTCCCGCGAAGAAGCAATATGCTGGTACTGCACCTCACTGTGCTCGATGCAACGGTCATCATGTTGCTCAACAGGCTTGCAAGCAGTGCACTACGTGTGGTAAACTTGGGCATCTGGCCAACATTTTTCGTTTGGGCCAGAATCAAGCTGCTCAGGTTCCAGCACAAGTTCAGGGGAATGCTGCGAGATTCCCACCTGGTTCGTCTTTCAATTGCGGAGAGATGGGTCATTTCCGCAACAACTGCCCTAGGTTGGTGAATGCAAATGCAAACGCGAATGTGAATCCCGCTCGTGGACGAGCATACAATTTTAATGCAAACGAGGCTCGAGCTGACAACGAGGTTATTAACGGTACGTTTCTTGTTAACAATCATCTTGCATCTGTTCTTTTCGATTCTGGTGCCGATAGGAGTTTTGTTTCGTTACTTTTGAGCCTTTACTTGCGATACCTAGAACTAAACTGAGGAAACCCTTATCTGTTGAAGTTGCGACTTGTAAACCTCTTGTACTCGATTCTGTTATTCGTGGTTGTCAATTGAATCTTGATAACCATCTTTTTCCTATTGACCTCACACCGATGCAACTTGGGAGTTTCGATATCATCGTGGGGATGGATTGGCTAACCAAACATCATGCTGAGGTGGTTTGTTTCGATAAGATCGTTCGTATTCCTCTTTCGTCTGGCGATGTCCTAGAAGTTTGTGGCGAGAAACCATCTGTTGGTTTGAAACTCATGTCGTGTACGAAAGCCCAAAGTTATTTACGAAAAGGATATGTTGCTTTTCTGGCATATGTCACAGAGGAGAAAGGCAAGAGCAAGAGTATTCAGGATATTCCAATTGTTCGGGATTATCCAGAGGTGTTTCCTGTTAAACTGCCTAGTTTGCCTCTAGTTCGTCAAGTCGAGTTTCATATTGACCTTGTACCCAATGCTAACCCAATTGCGAAAGCACCTTATCGTCTTGCACCATCGGAGATGCAAGAGTTATCGAAACAGCTTCAAGAGTTATCTGATAAAGGATTCATCCGACCAAGTTATTCACCTTGGGGAGCTCCTGTCCTCTTTGTGAAAAAGAAAGATGGATCTTTTCGAATGTGTATCGATTATCGTGAGCTTAACAAGCTTACCATCAAGAATCGATATCCCCTACCTCGAATCGATGATCTCTTTGATCAGCTGCAAGGTGCTACCTGCTTTTCCAAGATCGATCTGCGTTCTGGGTATCATCAGCTTCGTGTATTCGAAGAAGATATTCCCAAAACTGCTTTCCGCATGAGATATGGGCACTACAAGTTCACGGTCATGCCTTTTGGTTTGACGAATGCCCCAGCTATCTTCATGGACTTAATGAATAGGGTCTGTAAACCTTATTTTGATAAGTTCATCATTGTGTTCATCGACGATATTCGCATTTATTCGAAGTCTCGAGCCGATTACGAGCAACACCTTCGTTAGACACTAGAACTCCTGAAGAAGGAACAACTTTTTGCTAAATTCTCCAAGTGTGAATTTTGCCTTAAAGAAGTTCAATTCTTGGGTCATATAGTCAACGAGCAGGGTATCCATATGGATCCATCCAAAATAGCTGCTATTAAGGATTAGAATACACCAACGACACCTACAGAAATTCGTTCTTTTCTTGTTCTCGCTGGATATTATCGTCAATTTATTCCAAATTTCTCGAAGATTGCGGTTCCACTCACTACTTTGACTCAGAAGAATAAGCCTTTTGAGTGGGGACCCAAACAAGAAGAAGCGTTCCAAACGCTGAAACGGAAGCTATGTGATGCTCTTGTTTTGTCTTTGCCCAAGGGAAACGATGATTTCGTTGTCTATTGTGACGCGTCGAATCTAGGCCTTGGTTGTGTTCTTATGCAACGCATACGCGTCAAGACAACTGAAAGTTCACGAGAAAAACTACACAACTCATGATCTTGAGTTAGGTGCTGTGGTTTTTTCTCTTAAAATCTGGAGACACTATCTTTATGGCACGAAGTGTGTGGTTTTCACAGACCAAAAAAGTCTCCAGCACATTCTTAATTAGAAGGAGCTGAACATGAGGCAACGACGTTGGGTTGAACTACTAAAAGACTATGATTGCGAGATTCGATACCATCCGGGTAAGGCGAATGTCATAGCCGATGCGCTTAGTCGAAAGGAGCAAGTCAAGCTTCATTCTGTTTGAACTCTATCTGATATTCAAACTCGTGTTCTTCAAGCTCAACAATTTTGTGCCTCACAAAATTTGATGGGTAAGGAATTATCACGCCAACTTGAGCTTAAGCTCGAAGCGAAGGACGATGGGTTGCTCTATTTCAAGGATCGTTTGTGGATTCTGAAACAAGACGATCTCCGCACTATAGTGATGGATGAATCTCATAGGTCTCGATATTCTATCCATCCTCCTGCTGATAAAATGTACAAGGATCTACGTACTTAGTATTGGTGGCCTGGTATGAAGAAAGATATTGCCTTGTATGTATCGAAATGCCTAACTTGTCTCAAAGTCAAGGCTGAAGATTAACGACCATCGGGTTTGCTTATACAACCAGAGATACCGGTTTGGAAGTGGGAGAACATTTCGATGGATCTCATCACTAAATTACCGCGTACATCTAAAGGTCATGATGCTATTTGGGTTGTCATCGATCGTTTAACGAAGTCAGCTCATTTTATTCCGATTCAAGAGGATCTATCTGCTGATAAACTTGCAATGATTTATGTTGATGAGATTGTATCTCGACATGGTGTCCCTTTGGATATCATATCCTATCGTGATGCTCTATTTTCATCTCATTTTTGGAAGACCATGCAATCTGCTATGGGAACCCAACTAAATCTAAGCACTGCTTATCTTCCTCAAACAGATGGACAATCTAAGAGGACGATTCAAACTTTGGAGGATATGCTTAGAGCATGCGTGATAGACTTTGGTGGTAATTGGGATTCTCATCTTCCATTGATCGAGTTCTCTTACAACAACAGTTATCATGATAGCATCAATATGGCACCATTCGAAGCTCTCTACGGTCGAAAATGTCGTTCACCTGTCTGTTGGAATGAGATCGGTGAAGCTCAGCTTAATGGACCTGACCTCAGTCTGGAAATGACAGACAAAATCAAGAAAATTCGCGATAATCTTGTGACAGCTAGAAGCCGTCAAAAGAGTTATGCGGATATGCGTCGCAAGCCCCTAGAATTTCAAGTTAGAGACCATGTCCTACTCAAGGTGCCACCTTGGAAGGGAGTGGTGAGATTTGGAAAGAAAGGAAAACTTGCACCTCGATATGTTGGACCATTTAAGATTGTTGAAAGAGTTGGAAAGGTTGCCTATCGACTAGAGCTACCTCCAGAGCTTGGAAATATTCATCCAACTTTTCACATGTCCAATTTGCGAAAGTGTTTAGCTGACGCTGACCTTCACATTCCACTCGATGAAATCCAAATCGATGAAACGATGCACTTTGTCGAGAAACCTGTGGAAATAACGGACCGTACATTCAAACAGTTGAAGAACAAACGGATTCGATTGGTCAAGGTTCGTTGGGAATCCAAACGTGGCCCATAGTTTACTTGGGAACGTGAGGACCAAATGAAGGCGAAATATCCGCAATTGTTCTCACAAGTTTCCTCTAGTTAAAATTTCAGGACGAAATTTCCTAAAGTAGGGGAGATTGTGACAACTGTGCTCTGTAATCGATGTACAATGTAAAACAATGTTAATTATTAATAAAACAATGTGTTTTGGTGTTATTATGTGTATATTTGTGTTTGATGATTTTACGATTTGATTCGATTCTGATTTCAAGCTTTAAATCGCTTTCTGGGTAGTTATACGCAAACTGATGCGCGGACGCAGTTAGTTTAACACGACAAACACTCCGGAATAGTGACATAGGCTTAACATACCTTAACTAACCTTCACATAAATTATAAATAAGTTTTGGATCGTTTGGTGTGTCAAAATCAAGTTTGTTCGATCGCAGGGACTATTTGTGTCAAACTGCGAAAGTATGCCGATTCGTTTAGTAACGAACATTCAGGAACTTGATCATAAGTTAAACATACCTTAAATATCCTTTACATAGCTTAGAAATAGGCTTTGAGGGGTTTGGTATGCTAAAATAAACTTATTTGATCAATAGGGACTAAAAGCGTAAAAAAGTGCATAGGTCTGCATTTTCGCGCATATCTTACGTTCTGAATATATCCGGACATCCAAAAATTTATGTGATCATTAAAATATTTTATTTTAGTGATTGGCAAGATAAAATTCCATTTGTCGCGTAATTTGGATCATTTTTGCGTTCGTTACGACTTCCTTCATAATTAACCGAACAACGCAACCGTACGACCAAACGAACCGACATCCGAGATGTTTTTGAGCATGTTTTGAGTTCCCTGTACTTTAATATCATTTTAGAGCCTTGAAATGGGGTTAACGGGGCTTAAACATGCCAAAAATACATCAAAATGCAAGTTTTACAAGTTCAGGGGCTAAAAATGTAATTCTGCCAAAGATGCTTAGGCGGGCCGCGTAAGCCCAGACCATATCTTACGTGGGCCATGACAGAGCTGCAGATCAGAAACATTGAACCTGGTCTTCCAGCTTGTTTTTGACGGTTTTGTTCATGGTTTTTGGATACCATCTGCTAGATTTTGATAGTTTTACATGTCCCCTTGTATTAGAATACCACTAGCCCACATGTATGGCCAAGATCTTTCCCTCTTTAGCAAGGAATAATCCTAACGGTGAACCGAAAAGTATAAATAGCCATGCCCACCTTCCATTTTCTGCACCCTTGATCTGAATTACACTCTAAGTTGGAGCCTTTGCTTCATACCTGAGTGTTATAGATCAAGTTCTCCCTAGCTTGGACCCTTTGTAAGCTTCTTTCGTGATTTTATTGCTTTCCAAGCGCGAAAGTCAAACATTGTTTGACTTTCTGCATTGACCAGTTTTTGGTCAACACAAAGTTCGTTTGAACTTTGCAACGTGAGCGTAATCACGATGGTTATAGTCCTTTGTGACTATACCTACTGATTACCACGTTGACTAGGCGTAGTGACGAGTCGTAGTTTCGGTCAAAATGCGCATTTATGCGTATTTTGCAACCAAAATACTCTTGGTATCAAAACACTTTGTTTTGATATCAAAACCTGTTTTCTAACTTAGTTAAACATGTTCTAACATGTTTAGCTCGTCACTTTTAGTTTAGTGCTTGTTTAGAGTCGTAAGCCAAGCGGTCTAAACCACAGCTTAGACTCTCGAACTCGACCCGTTTGGTCGATCATTAGGATCTGACCAAGCATGTTTAGTGACCATAGTTGCATAGGGAATAACCTTTCGAGGTTATACCTTATGGTCACCTAGTTTAAGTAGTTGTATGATAGGTAGTTTATATGCCTTAGGAAAATGACCATAATTGGATTTTAAGCATATGTAACTTAAACAGTTGTCACTAAACTGATTATACAACATATTTAAACACGTTAGGGCATATAATACTTGTCATAGGATTAGTTAGACGTCTCGAACGCGAGTTTGCGCGAACGACGCGTTAAAGTAGCGTAAGCTACCTTAATGGGTCGTAACGGGTCGAAAGCACTTAGGTTAGGTTCCTATCTAGAATGTAGGCTTTATTAAAACCATATCACATGAGTTACAATACTCATTTGGTTTACAAGACCTCATTATATCCGATCTTCCGATTTAGGTGTCGATTTATTTACTAGTGATTCGATTACTAGGTGCTGCTTGAGTTTCCTTGGTTTACTTGAGCTTGTTGAGTTCTTTAGAATGAGGATACTTTGCACTTCAATGTGAGTACATAGTCCCCTCTTTTTACATGTTTTGTGGTAACTATGTGAGTACATAGTCCCTTGTTTTTACATGTTTTATGGTAACTATGTGACTACATGGTTCCCCTATTTTACTGTTTTCAATTGTTTTGGGGTGATTCATATGTGCAAAAATGATTTCAAGGTTTAAACGATGGTTTAAAAAACGATTAAGATGGTTTATATTAAACTAATAACGATTTCGATAAAGTGAACGAACTTGTTGGTTGTAGTTACATAACGAATGGCGTTCATTAACATTGATCAAGCCGATCAGTATTAGGTTATGGTACCATAGGATCTGACAAATCCCGTTATTAGACTACACCCATGGTTATGTGTGGGGGTTATGGGTAATGACCGAATCTGTGATTGTTAACTTACCCTTTGGTGGTTTGTTGATACGAGTTTAATGATGGACGAGTCACAAAGGTTTGGATGTTATTAGCGAGATGACCAAAAGTAGTTTCACAATTAAAACGTAAATGATTTTGGGACGAGTTGAACGATTTGAAATGACTTAAACGAGATAAACGATTGGTTTTGGGTTGTGATTAGGTAATGGGACGGGTATAACATGATAAAAGCATAGTAGATACGCCGCTGGTACATCTTATATATAAGTGCTTTTATCATATTATATTCCGTGTCATTATTTAGGTCACTTGGATAAACGATTTTGAAACGATGTCACACAACGAGGTTTTCGAAATGATATAAACCATACGAGTTTTATTAACGAGTTTTTTTACAAGATGTTTTACGAATTGGTTTACTAAAACAAATGTTTTTTTTTTTTGGTTAAGAATCATGGCTACGAGATTTTATAAATTATAACCATCATGATTTGAGTTGATTAATCATGTTGCAATACTATATACTTTTCAAAACAAGGTTTTCGAGGTAATGCAATATGAAATCGAGCCATGAATCCGATACTCTCATAAAACCTATGTGCTCGCCAGCATTTCTTTGTTGACTTTGTTTTCACATATGTTTCAGGTGGTGTTGCATGATGTTGATTGCTAGGATGCATGATTCGCTTAGGTTCTGGACGAGGCCTTAGTGACTTAATAACATTGATAGACGATATGTAACTTGTTTGTTTGGTTTAAAGACAATGTAAATTACTTATTGGATCAATAACACGAAACTTTTGTATCCATGGTTGTGAAACAATAATTCTGTTACAACACTCCCTGACGTTTCCGCCGCGGTTTCGTTGTTTTGACGCGGTCGGGGTGTGACACGACCCCTTTTCACATGCAAGATTCCAGATTGGAGGTACATGATAATTGGAGTCATTCAGGACGTTGACCCCAGCTGGATGACGTTTACCTGCCTTAATGGGACTGACGGGTTTCTTAGCACCTCGATGCGCACGTCTTTAGCCAGATGTTGGAAACTGGTCGATGCGAGTTTGCTCAGTGCGTCTGCTGGCTTGTTCTCACTTCTATTGATGTGGTGTACCTTGTAAGAATCGAAACTTTAGAGTAGAGTTTTTGCTTGCTCTAGGTACAATGCCATGACATCCCCTTTGGCGTCGTATTGCCCGTTGATTTGCCCTGCCACAAGCATTGAATCTACGTGCGCTTCTATGTGTTTGACTCCCATCTTGACTGCCAACCGTAATCGGCAAGAAAAGCTTCATACTCGGCCTCATTGTTTGTGCTTTTGAAGTCTAATCGGATGGCGTATGTGAATTCGTGCTTTGTTGGACTTACCAACCTTAGCCCTGCACTTGCTCCATCCTCATTGGATGCGCCGTCTGTATACAACAGCCACGGCTCTTCTGAGTATTGCTTTTCTGCCTTCTCCATCGCTTTGCATTCTCTATCTTTATCGTCAGGTACTTCTGTGAGGAAATCAGCCAGTACCTGACGTTTGATTATTGGTCTTGGTCTAAAAACTACGTTATGGCCTCCCAATTCGATAGCCCACTTTGCTAACCTCCCTGATATTTCCGGTCTTGCTAGGATATTACCAATGTTGTAATTCGTCATAACGTGGATAACATGATTAGCAAAGTACCTACGCAATCGTCTGGACGCGTGGATCAGTACTAGGACCAGCTTTCCCATTATGGCGTATCTTGTTTCTGGGTCATTCAAAGTGCGAGATACGTAATATACTGGTGTTTGTATGCCCTGTCGATCAACTAGAAGAACCGCCCCTGCTGCTTTCTCCGATGCAGATAGGTACATGATCAGAGGTTGACCTTTCATTGGGGTCGTCAGTGTTGGTAAGCGGATCAGACAATCTTTCATTTCCCTGAATGCGGTCTCCGTTTCAGGAGTCCATGAGAACTGGTTTTTCTTGACGCAATTGCGGAGGGATTTAATGAAAGGGAACGCTTTTTCTGTGTGATTTGCAAGGAATCGGTTTAGTGCTGCTAATCGCCCGACCAGTTTCTACATCTCTTTTATCGTTGACGGGGAGGGCATTCGTTCTATGGCCTGCACTTTATCGGGGTTGACCTTGAATCCGTCCTTGGTAACAATGAAACCCAGGAATTTGCCTTCCTCCATTCCGAAGGAGCACTTCGCTGGATTCAGTTTGATGTTCACCCCTCGCAGCATGTCAAAATTTTTATGAATGTTTACCAGCATCGAGTCTTCTTCTTTGCTCATGATGACCAAATCATCCATGTAAACTTCGATGTATTTTCCGGTGGCATCACTGCACGTTTCATTCATTGGTCTTTGATATGTTGCTCCGGCATTCTTCAACCCAAAGGGCATTTTCGTATAACAATATAGCCCTATTGGTGTGCGGAATGCTGTTTTATCCTCATCTTGGATTGCCATCTGTACTTGATAGTATCCCTTGTAGCAGTCGAGGAAGCATTTCCATCCGAAGGACGCTAGTGAATCAATCTTTTCATCGATTTCATGCAAGGCATAACAATCGCGTGGGCAAGCTTTGTTCAAATCCTTGAAACCCACACACATTCTCCAGCTGCCATTTCCTTTCGAAACCATTACTGGGCTGGCTACCTAGGTTTGGTATCTTACTTCTTTGATTATGCCAGCGTTCAGTAGTTCTGTGATCTGTTCCTGCATGGTTTCGTGTTTTATGTCTCCCAAATGACGCTTGGTGTGCACAACTGGTTTGGCATTTTCAGCAACATTCAGCCTGTGTTCAGCTATATGCCGTGGGAAGCCTGTCATGGCTGCTGGCGTCCAGGCAAAAACATCCTTGTTTTTTAACAATAGCTTCTTGAGAGATGCGCGTGTGAGCTCTAGCATCGCTGGGCCCAAAGTGACTGTTTGCTCTGGGTACTTCCTGTTTATGATCCATTTTTCGGGTTCTTCGCGCGGTGTGTGTTTGCTTGTTTTCGCAGGGCAACGGTTATGTGTGGGGATATGACGGGTAGTCCGTAGGATGACCCTTAAGTGCTATAAATGGTATTTTAATCCTACATTTAATCGAGTAATTTTCTAGAGTTAGATGACTACGTTTGCTTGTGTTTTAGGTACATTCGGAGCTTAAAAGTGTGGAAATGAAGCTTTGAATAGGCGCGGCTGGATTGGAGATTGAAAGATGGAGCATAAATGAAGAAAATAATCTATTGGAATTGAATAATTAAGAACGTAGCATGATAGAGGATGAAATTACGAGAACATAGGCGAAAACGGTGAAGTAACGGAGTTGAAACGAAAAAGTTATGAAGAAAACAAAATTGCATGCTGAAGGATACCGTAAATTACGGTAGCTACTGTAAATTACGGTAGCTACCGTAAATTACGGTAGCCCCCAGCATTTTTCTTCCACCGTAAGGAAGTAGAGACCCACAGTAGCCACTTGAAAGCTACCGTAAGCTACGGTAGCCACCGTAGCTTACGGTAGGCTCAGCGGAAAAGTGTAACTCCTCACTTTTAATGACCATTTGATGAGACTTTTGATTATCCAATCATTGTTTTCGGTTTTGGGAGCATGATTGGGGCGATTTTGGCTGTTTTCCTTGTGTTCTTGAAGATTTTAAACCTTCGGTTTGTGTTTTTGATTCGTATGAACATTAAACTTTGTGTTATGATGATGCACCTAACTATGGAAGGCTAATTTCGTTGGTGATCATCCTTGAATGTAAGGTTTTACTTGTGACAATTATGTTTTGATCTTCAATTTCTGGAGTAATAAACTTTGCATGTGTTGTTTAGTTGATTACGGTGTATGAATGATTATTTGTAAATTGTTGATGTGTGTTTGATCATAGTTCTAAACCATACGTTCTTGGTGCCGTTGGCAATCGAGATATCATGGGAGGGATTAGGGTTGGATATATGTTGATTGATCATCGGGTAACAACCCCGCGTTCTAGGAATCCGAGTACTTAGTTCCCTTTCATCACAAATAATTGATCTTCATGAGCCATGTCTATGTGGTTCTTTCCAGTTGAACATGAACGTTAGTTGTCACTTAAAACCTGAAACTCTGGATGATCACTACCATCTTATGCTGTTACAAAACTTGACTTTGATTTGTATTCTAATTTAGTAATTCTAGATAATTAAAACCAATCAACCCAAACATTGAAATTTACATTTCTTGCAATTTAGATTAATCTAGTTAGTTATACATACATTTAGATAGCACATATTCCACAAACTCCCTGTGTTCGATACCCACTTACCGCTAGCTAATTAGTTGTAATTAGATTAAATTTGCGTGAGACTACGATAGCACGTCATTGTAACTGTTCCACTCATTGTTTATGTCGCGCGGGCCTAAGCGACTGTGTACTGACTTCTTTTGCTGGTGAGTGTGTTCATAGTTGCTTTCGGTGTCACCATGTCACACCCCAACCAATGGCGGAAACATCGGGATGAGACGAAGTGTGAAGATTGCTAGAGACATCATAACACTATTTGTGACAATATTTAATAAACCGATTTCATTTCATAATTCATTTGTCAACATTACAAGGAAATCAAATAACATCAAGTTCAAGGGAAATACAATACAACATAATCAAAATTTATACAACGATTAAACCTAAACGTCTATATGTGTATCTATGCATCAACGCTACTTCATTTCATAGCATCATCATCCTCAACTTGTAACATGTTTAAGATACAATTCAATGCAAAAGCAAAGGCGAGTATACATGTTTAAGCATAAGTATAAGTATAAAAGTTTAAAACGAATCCACATGGCAACTTAGTCTATACGAGATCAACCTAGCATGGCATGCAATATTTCTAGCCAACCTCAGTTTACGCAAGAAAGTTTAATTAATTCAACATGACCCAAGTTTAAGGGGGGCGGTGCGTTACTCCTATAGCGCTATACATGTCAAATGGAGGCTCGTGAAAGCTAATGACTAAAACATATCACATAAGTATGGTCCACGTAAGCATCAAGTATCACAACATAGTATTTATGTATAAGGATTGTTTTCGTGCATTGCATAAAGAATAAGTTTAAGTGTAGTTTAATAGGTAAACATGATACACCCCAAAAGTGATAAACATAAAAAGGGGGTTGCGAGTATACTCACGGCATTGCTAAGTCTTCCGATTATCCAATTGTTGACGAGTGTACGAGTTTAGGAGGATGGAACACCGAGGTCACCCTATATGGGCGAACGAAGGTGTATGAGTAAACAAAATTTTAAGAGAACGAACGAGAGTGGGAAAGATTATCCTAGATATTTAACATCAATGATTTAGTTTATGAGTAAAATAAAAGTCCAAACTCTTGATTTTGCTTCCACCTATTAATCACATACTTATTTAGAATTATTCTTGTTAATATTTAGGTTATAAAAGAGATTAAAAAAAGATAACTTCTTGAATTATAATATATTAGATGGAAAGAAAAGAAAAGAAAATAAATAAATAAATAAATAAAAATTAGGAATCGGTCAAACTAGAGTTCGACCATGTGACCTTCAGTTTATTGTTCCAGCAACTTACCAATAGACATTTTGCCTTCCTTTTTAAAAAGAAACCCAAATCCCAACTCACTTTCTTAAAAACATTTATTTTAATATGATTCTTATTCAATTTGTTTGTTTATTTCCTAGAACAAGAGGCTATCCTCTTTAGTTAATAACAAAAGGAAACATCAACAGCAACTCCATCTTTTATGTTCCAATACATAACTGTTATATGTCATGACTACATATACAATTGATTGATTAACGTACAAAGTTGGAGATAGATCCGAACAAAGACAAACAGAACATGGAAAAAAATATAAACCGAGATGAAAGAAAGGGTATACCGAAATGGGTCGAGTCGAGTTCACCACCGCTGTACCGAGCCTGCAACGAATCGAACAAAACGACTAATTGAAATTGGCCGGATATTGAATCGAATAAACTCAAACCCATACCTGAACCGAGACTCGCTGAACATGAGGTCGACCGGAGTCGACTGACTTTGACCACATCTGAGATAGACCGAGACGACTGCCGAACTGAAACGAAACTCAAACCTGCTGAAACAACCCAACTATGTTGGTGGCATTGCCAGTGAAGTCAGCTCCCCGATTCCAACTCAACACCCTCGAATCTCGTCTCTCTGACTCCGCTGCCCCGCCGCCGCAGCAAGCGGCGTTTGTCGCCGGAAGTGACGGTCGTCACCCTTTCTTCCTCTCTTGTCTCTCTCTACCTCGAGCCACGACCCGACGCCACCCACTCTGCCACCGTCGCCACTGATAAGTGGGTGTGAGGTCTTGTCGGAAATCGAGAAGGTCGGAGAGGAGGGTGCCGCTATGTAAGGAAGATGGTTCAGAGTTCTGAGTTTCAAGAGTGTGTGTTAGGGATGAAGGTGGTCTCTTTAGTGGGTGTGAGCAGAGGGATCGAGAGAAGGATATATGTTGGAGGAGATGAACTATAGTTATATATGTGCAGACAAGAGAGATATGAGAGGGACAATACATGAATAACGGCTGATTATAAAAGAGATTAGGGTTTGTATTTAAATTTTAGGACCAAAAGAAACAATAAAGCCCCTTAACTTTGAAAGGTTTTATTAACTTGGTTACTATACAAACTAGCTTTAATTTTAATTAAAACTAACTAGTTTAAATTAAATAAGTTAATTAACTAGATAAATAAATAACTTATGCTGAAAATTACATGTAAAATCTTTCAACGGTATTTTAATTCGCAAAGATCTTCCGAGGTTTCAAAAGGTAGGATTCGGATTTCAAAACGGGTCGGATTTTGGATATCCGTTTTTTACGGATGTTACAGTCTCCCCTACTTTAGAAAATTTCGACCCGAAATTATTCAAAAGAAAGACGTGAAAGGGTTTTGGCAAACCAAAGAGGATTGTTTAAAATTGAGGCCTTGGAGTTTGAGACAACGGAGAATAATCGAGGTATAAGGGTGAACGACTGATCTAAACAATGATTATGAGTATAAGAATAGGATAAGTATCGGATAGACAAAAGTATCGTGCTAAGAATGAATTCTCGTCGGTGATAATCGGATAAAATGCGTTTGTAAGTTGTTTAAAGTTTGAATTAGGTCCAAAAAGGTCTGCAAAACACCGAATTTCTCATGGCATGTTTTACAAAAGTTTGGTAATATGGTGAAAACATTTATATATAGGAAGTACCAGCGGCGTATCCACCATGTTTTGACCATATTACGTCCGTTTCGTATTCGGTGTCAAGTTTTGTTCCGTGTCTTACCATACACAGTAGTACACTCTATGATTTTCATACGCCTATCACTATAATCCCGTGTGCACCCGTGATTATTTTGATCGTCGCATGATCCGCATAGCTTGTACTAGTTGTGTATGAGTCAGGGTATACATAATTTAGAACAAGATAAGAATGTGTACGTATAAGAATATAGTATATAAGCAAGTCCATGCTTAAGTATGTATGGGACCCAAGTAAGCGAATCTCTCGGATTACGCTCGTGTACGGGTACGAATGTATGAATCACGAGTATAAATGGAAGTATGAGCATATACATAAACGTATAAGTAGTATGAGTAAAAGTTTATACATAACGTGTATGAAAAATGAGTATAAATGCGAGTACAAACATGAGTATAAGCATAAACACAAAGCGTATGAGTATAAATACAAGTATCAGTGTGAACATAAGATGTATGAGCATAGATGTGAACGTGAATATAGGTGTAAAACATGAAGGTTTAAGTATGAATAAAATATATGTGTATGAATATTTGTGTAAACAAAGTTGTACAAGTGTAAATGAAAACATAAAATGTCTGAACTTGAATATGAATGTAGTATAAACATGAATGTAAGTACAACGTAAATGTATAATTGTGAGTGTATGTATAAACGTAAAACGTATGAATTTTAAATCATGAGTATAACAAAATGCGTAAGTGTGAACATAAGTGAAGGCATAAAATGTATAAGTATTGATGTAGGAAATAATGATTTTGTTTATAGTATAAATCGAAATACACGAGTTTATGCGCGTAAAAGATCAAAAGTTTCGAGTATGAACGAGAAAGGGAACGAGTGACACGCGTGAGATTGTCGTGAGATATTGACTAAAACGTGTAATATGATATGCATATATAGTTGTTTGCGCAAAACGTGAAGTTAAAGTAGATTGAGTTGTCATGAAATATAGACCCTAGTTTGTGAATGTAAGAGAGTATAAAACGTTTATTGGTTATGTGGAAAGTACTTTGTAAAGGAATGGAAATGCTACTGCGGTTTTAAAAGAGTTTACATAAGTTGAAAATTTGTCAGTTCTTATGAAGTTTCCTTGCCCACGTGTTTTGACTTTAATTGACGTATCGAGTGAGGTTTTGAAAAGTTCTAGAGATTAATAAGTTTGCATCGTTTTAAGTAACTTTGTGTTAGAAAATTTTGAAACTTACAGCTTCTTGTGAAAAAGTTGATCCTTAGAAAAAGGAATTTGGTACATGAACTTAGTGATTGTTGAAAAATGTTTCATTGGTTTTGAAAAGGAATTTTAGTAAATGATTGAATAATATTGGTAATATTTTATAGCTGTGTGCGAAAAAGTTGATTTGATTCTCAATTGAGAATAACAATCTCTAGTTTAATGGTGTGAGAGGAGCGTGTTTCAATGTTTACGTTGATTGGTGAAGTTGTGGGCAACGGATTTATTAAACAGACTAGGCTGACAAGTAGTATTTCGTGAAATTTTGAAAATCGAGGAACACGCGTTTATGGTAACATTAATGTGAAAATAGATTATAGAATAAGAGGTACATTTAAATAAATGAAGCATTTTGAAATACATGATAGATGATTTAGGTATAAACATGATCGTGTTTACATAATATAGTCTATTAAAAGAAAGCGTTGGTAACGATCACCTAGGTAAGGGAATCACCCCTAACTCGTTGGTGAGGTCGTTGTAAGGTTAGAAATAAAACGGAGTTAGTCGTCAAGGTAAGGGAATCCCTCCTATCTTAACGACATGTCTCCATTTGTTGTTGCAAGAAGTGTAAATAAAATTACTTAAAATTATGTATGCTAATAATGTATAATTGTATAAAAAGTAAGAGTATGATGTGTGCGCAAAAATGAAATCTCGAAAAATTGTTCAAAATTGACAAAAGATCGAAAATAACAAAGCGTAAGCTCGAATTAAACTTGGGTGGTTCCAAACGGAACATTGACTAACCAAAGTGGTCGAAAGATCTTTTGAAATTGAGAAACATGCTTTGGCCTAATAGGTGGAATACTCTCGCCGATATCTCAGCTAACGGCATTCGCCCTTCCAGTTACTACATGTTCCCAATCCATCGAAAATTCAAGACTTGGCGAGACTTTTGAAAATCAAGGAGCGGGACTAGTCGACAAGGTGCGGGTTTCACCCCTAACTTGATGACTTCGTACCCTAAGTGTAGTTGGCACTCGTCGGGTCAAATTAAATTTTGACACGTTGACGAGCGTCCACTAGAATTTAAATTTGAAATTTCTGTTAAGATGTGGATTTCACTCCTAACTTAATGGTGAATTTCATGCGAAAATTAGAATCAAGCGGAATGAGGGTCGTTTACCAAATTGTGGGTTTCACGCCTATTTTGGTAAACTCGTCTCGTTTGTATAATATGAGTGTTTTCGAGTTTAAGAAAAAAAATCGAGTAAAATGCCTTGGAAAAAGGTGTATGTTAAAGGAAATAACGAACAAGTATAAGCACATAAAAGGCATGTCGAGAATAACACACAAAGAATAGATCAATAAATCAAGTATCGACACATAGTAAGACAAGTATTGACACATAAGAATAGCAATTCAAGTATTAACACGCAAGCGACTTATATGTTTAAAAGTCAAAGTGAATAAATGAGAAGCGAGTAAAGTAGCATGTAAGTAGTTTCAAGCAATACACACGAATAAAGCTCTAAAACTATAGACTAGGTTAAGGCATTTCTACTTTTCCTAATTCCCTATAGTTATGACTCTGATACCAATCTGTCACACCCCAACCAATGGCAGAAACATCGGGATGAGACGAAGTGTGAAGATTGCTAGAGACATCATAACGCTATTTGTGACAATATTTAATAAACCGATTTCATTTCATAATTCATTTGTCAACATTACAAGGAAATCAAATAACATCAAGTTCAAGGGAAATACAATACAACATAATCAAAATTTATACAACGATTAAACCTAAACGTCTATATGTGTATCTAGGCATCAACGCTACTTCATTTCATAGCATCATCATCCTCAACCTGTAACATGTTTAAGATACAATTCAATGCAAAAGCAAAGGAGAGTATACAAGTTTAAGCATAAGTATAAGTATAAAAGTTTAAAACGAATCCACATGGCAACTTAGTCTATACGAGATCAACCTAGCGTGGCATGCAATATTTCTAGCCAACCTCAGTTTACGCAAGAAAGCTTAATTAATTCAACATGACCAAAGTTTAAAGGGGCGGTGCGTTACTCCTATAGCGCTATACATGTCAAATGGAGGCTCGTGAAAGCTAATGACTAAAACATATCACATAAGTATGGTCCACATAAGCATCAAGTATCACAACATATAATTCATGTATAAGGATTGTTTTCGTGCATTGCATAAAGAATAAATTTAAGTGTAGTTTAATAGGTAAACATGTTACACCCCAAAAGTGATAAACATAAAAAGGGGGTTGCGAGTTTACTCACAGCATTGCTAAGTCTTCCGATTATCCAACTGTTGACGAGTGTACGAGTTTAGGAGGATGGAACACCGAGGTCACCCTATATGGGCGAACGAAGGTGTATGAGTAAACGAAATAATAAGAGAACGAACGAGAGTGGGAAAGATTATCCTAGATATTTAACATCGATGATTTAGTTTATGAGTTAAATAAAAGTCCAAACTCTTGATTTTGCTTCCACCTATTAATCACATACTTATTTAGAATTATTCTTGTTAATATTTAGGTTATAAAAGAGATTAAAAAAAAGATAACTTCTTGAATTATAATATATTAGATGGAAAGAAAAGAAAAGAAAAAAAAAATTAGGAATCGGTCAAACTAGAGTTCGACCATGTGACCTTCGGTTTATTGTTCCAGCAACTTACCAATAGACATTTTGCCTTCCTTTTTAAAAAGAAACCCAAATCCCAACTCACTTTCTTAAAAACGTTTATTTTAATATGATTCTTATTCAATTTGTTTGTTTATTTCCTAGAACAAGAGGCTATCCTCTTTAGTTAATAACAAAAGGAAACATCAACAGCAACTCCATCTTTTATGTTCCAATACATAACTGTTATATGTCATGACTACATATACAATTGATTGATTAACGTACAAAGTTGGAGATAGATCCGAACAAAGACAAACAGAACATGGAAAAAAATATAAACCGAGATGAAAGAAAGGGTATACCGAAATGGGTCGAGTCGGGTTCACCACCGCTGTACCGAGCCTGCAACGAATCGAACAAAACGACTAATTGAAACTGGCCGGATATTGAACCGAATAAACTCAAACCCGTACCTGAACCGAGACTCGCTGAACATGAGGTCGACCGGAGTCGACTGACTTTGACCACATCTGAGCTAGACCGAGACGACTGCCGAACTGAAACGAAACTCAAACCTGCTGAAACAACCCAACTAAACATCAAATCTTACCCGAAGCTAACCCGAAGCACTTACCGGAACATCATCATCTTCTAAATTCACGGATGCACGTCAGAAAGAGGGCAGGACCGCCGCCGTTCACGACGGCGCTGCCATCGGCGACGATGTTGGTGGCATTGCCGGTGAAGTCGGCTCCCCGATTCCAACTCAACACCCTCGAATCTCGTCTCTCTGACTCCGCTGCCCCACCGCCGCAGCAAGCGGCGTTTGTCGCCGGAAGTGACGGTCGTCACCCTTTCTTCCTCTCTTATCTCTCTCTACCTCGAGCCATGACCCGACGCCACCCACTCTGCCACCGTCGCCACTGATAAGTGGGTGTGAGGTCTTGTCGGAAATCGAGAAGGTCGGAGAGGAGGGTGCCGCTATGTGAGGTCTTGTTGGATCGTCTCGTATGTGGGGTTCAATCTCTCTCCACTCGCTGATTGCTGGAATCCTACAAAACAAAACACCGGTGACTCGCCACAAGGAGGAGAATAGGGGGGGTTCTCCTTGTGATCACCTTCCGGCGTGAGAATAAGTACTGCTTTGAGGAGAAATAGTGTGTGTTGTAGGTGAAATGTGTGATACCCCTGGAAAACCAGGAAAACCACGCAACCTAACTAGCTTTGTGACAACTCGTATTTCCGATCCTATCTTTGTACCTTAATGTAACGTTTGTGACTATATGAATTTGGTTGATTAATTGAATGTCATGATTATGTGTATATGTGAATGTATGTATGATGTAAACGCACAACACTCACCCGACCGCACAAGCCATTCGGGCTACACAACTTGTACTCGGACTTATAGGGCAGCCCAAGTTTGGGTTCGGCCCATCCCCATTTGTCGATTAACACATGTGGTGTTAGTACCCATCTCACATTTTACCAAAACACACACAAACCCTAGCTTTCTCTCATCCTATCTCTCTCTCTCAAACTTGACGGCAAGCATTCCCTCATCATCGAAGATCTTAGCATTCGAATCATCCTTGTTCATTCTCTAATCGGTTAGTATGTTAACTACTTGCTTCTATGATTGTATGGTGTTATGCTAGATATGCTCGACATGATGATGTAGGAATAATGTATGATTGATGATGCTTGTATGATGATTTGATATATTGCTAGGTGTTCGAATATATGTTACTCGGATTTGATAATATGAACAAACTGTCTTACAATTTTAGGGTTTGATATATGCTTGATGTTGATCTAGAAGAAATCGGTTCACATGCATAGCGTTGTAGATCGACATAGGGTTGTTAATCATATGAGGGTGTTAATGATCTAGAATCGAAAATATATATATATATATATTCTCGGCTGTGATTGTGTTTATATTAGACGAATTGTTGTGATGATATGTTCGAGTGTATGCTAGGAAAATCAAGGACACAAATCTGTTAATATGTTGAAGTTGTGGTTGATGTTCATGTTATGAATATGCTTAGGGTTCTTATGAATCATTAGTAAATTGTTTGGTTTGATCGATCACTAGTTGGATGGAAACTGTTGAATGTTTTGATTGATAAATTGTAACTTTGGAAACGGTTAAATTAGTCAAACGAAATTGATTGGATCTAGTAACAGTATTGCATGAAAATAGGAAATCATTTGACCAATCATACAAGGTTGTCGGTCGCACAAGACCAAACACACAAGTTCAATCGCACAAGACTCCTAGTCGCACAAGATCAGATCGTACAAGATCTGATCTGGTCGCACAAGGAATCCAGTCGCACAAGACACCCACAATCGCACAAGATGTTTTGGATCGCACAAGTTGCAATGGTTGGGCCGGGTATATGTGTTGGGTTGGGCTAGGTCTGATCGCACAACCCAATCGGATCGCACAAGGCTTAGGCTTATTTGATTTGGGCCGTGGTTATACTTATAGTTGTGTTTGGGTTTCTTGACATTGGGCCGGGTAGTATTGGGCTCCAACGGATGATTCGCACAAGGCCACTAAGCTTGTGCGAGCCCAACTTTGAATACGTTACAAGTGTTGAACGTGATAATGTGTGTTGACATGATTTGTGTGTGTGTTTCTTATATGCTATCTTATGTGATGCTTATGTGCACTACTTGAAACCAAAACCTGACTTGTATGGTAGCCATGTTAGGACGTGGTTGACCACTAGCTGCTAGACTTGACCTTTCTGTGTATCTGCCGAGCAAACCAAGGTGAGTTCACACTAGCCAAGGCATGGGATTCCCAAGGGTTGGGAATGGGATTGGATAACTACTCGTACAACCATTACTATTAAAACTACTTATTACTGTCCTCGGATTGAAGGGCACGTACGTAAAACCTACGTACAGTTATACTACTACTGTCCTCGGATTGAAGGGCACGTACGTAAAACCTACGTACAGTTATACTTACTACTGTCCTCGGATTGAAGGGCACGTCCGTAAAGCCTACGTACACGATCTTAAGACCATCAACTCTATAAAAGGAAGTCCCTCAATTATCGACTTAATCGCCGAGGCCTAGGGCGAGCGGGTCATTAGTTAATAGCGCTATTAGGTTTAACAAACCTCACACCGTGCCAGTCGGACGGGCGTGTACTAATGGACTATGGGAAAAGGGTCAATGCTGATAGACATTGACTTAGGGCACCTCTTACATTTTCGTAGCAGTCGATACGCGTGGTCTTGTAACACATGGGAAGCCCCCACTAATCATCGCACACATGCCTGGACTGGCCGCGATAAGGATTAATACGATACATGGTTTACAAAACGAGCATACGATTTACGAAATGAATACTTTAACCAAACAACCAACTGTGAACTCGCTCAACTTTGTTGTTGATTCGTTGCTACATGCCTTGCAGGTCATTAGGTACCCATGGAGCTTGCACAGGGAGGAACGGTCATTGTGGGACATGGCGATGTGTGCCATGCTTTAATCATTACTTTATTTCACATTTAATACTTGCTATGGGTTTTACAAATTATGCTTCCGCTAAACATATAACTATGCTTTGGGTTTTTGAACACCTTTCATATTGCTTGGTTGAATTATATTTACTTATATGTTGTTCAATATGATTGGTGGCTTGATCCTGGTCAGTCACACCTCCAAGAGGTGATACTCCGTGTGTGGATTTTTGGGGGTGTGACAGATTGGTATCAGAGCCATTGGTTATAGAGAACTTGGTTTTAATAAGGGAAAACGTTTTTGTTAAAACGAGACTATAACCTGTACAGTGCTCTACGATCCACAACGACGCTTCACTCCACGTGCAAGACTCGACATTCTGGGTGATATGGTTTATGTTATATTACCTACATGATAGATTACGTAGAACTTTGCTCATGATATGCTTAGTTAGTATAGCTACTGTTGCTTGAACACGTATGTGCTTACTCTCTCCTGTCATCGCACTTTCGCGAACCCTTCTCACTCTTGTTTCTCTTGATATGAACATCATGTCTGGACGCATTAACATGACACAAGCCCAGTTGACGGCTCTGATTAACGAACAGGTTGCTGCGGCACTTGCAGCCGCACAAGCAGGAGGTATACCCTGCAGTTTAAACTCATTCTAGGATCTTTAGGTCCTACTCTCGTGAACCTACCCTTGTGTTAAACTTTGTCCTTCTTATACCCACAACAGGTCAGCATGCTCAGCCACCTGTGTGCACCTTCAAAACTTTTATGGACTGCCGACCCACTACTTTTAGCGGCACTGAAGGAGCAGTATGTCTCCTCCACTGGTTTGAGAAACTAGAATCTGTGTTCAAAATGTGTGAATGCCCTGAGGCACGCAGGGTGAGGTATGCTATCGGCACTCTCGAGGGTTTAGCCCTCACATGGTGGAACGCTCAGGTCCAAATGCTGGGGTTGGTTGCTGCTAACGCCACCCCATGGAACAATTTTAAAGAGATGATCAAGGAGGAATACTGCAGTCGTGATGACATTCATAAGTTGGAAGTCGAGTTCTACAACCTCAAGATGACGGGGTCAGAAATTGAGGCGTATACGAAGAGATCGAATGAGCTCGCATTACTGTGTCCTACCATGGTGGACCCTCCAATTAAGCGTATTGAACTTTTTCTCAAGGGCTTAGTGCCAGAAATCCAAAGTCACGTGACTTCAACAAACCTCGCCACCATCCAGCAGGTTGTTCAGTTGGCTCACCGTCTCACTGATCAGGCGGTGGAGCAGAACAGGTTACCAAAACGTATTAGTGCTACAGCTACCTCTGAAACTCCCAGTGACAACAAACGTAAATGGGATGGAGCTTCAAGCAGAGGTTCAACTTCTGTTCAGTCCCAGTCGCAGCAGAGAAGAACTGAAGATTTTAAGAGCCCTGGTCAGCAATCTTCTGGTAGCCAAGGGCAAAGTGGCTATCGAGGGAACCTTCCAAAGTGCAACAGATGCAATAAACATCACAGCGGCCAGTGCAACAAGAATCGTTGCCAGAGGTGTCTCAAAATGGGTCATGAAGCTAAGGATTGTAGAAGCTTACGACCTGCAAATCAGAACCAGCGACAACAGCCACCAGCTCCACAAGACCAACAACAGCAGCAACGAGACAACAAAGGGTGCTTTCAGTGTGGAGCTGAAGGCCACTTCAAGAGAGATTGTCCCCAGCTGAACAGGAACCATAACAACAACAACAACAATAACAACAATCAGGGGAATGGGAACAATGGGGGTAACAATGGCAACGGTGCAAGGGGTCGTGTGTTCGTAATTGGCCAGGGAGAAGCGAGGAATGATCCCAATGTTGTGACGGGTAAGTTCCTTCTCGACGACTTTTACGTTACTGTCTTATTTGATTCGGGTGCTGATACTAGTTATGTGTCCCAAAAAGTTAGTCAACTGCTTAAGCGTACCCCAACACCTTTGAACCCTAAGCACACGGTAGAGTTAGCTAAAGGTAAAATTTTAGAGGTCAAACCCGTAGTCAAGGGTTGTAATCTTGTTCTTGCTGATCACACTTTCTCAATCGATCTCCTTCCTATCACTCTGGGTAGTTTCGATGTTGTCATTGGGATGGACTGGTTATCCCAACACCAAGCAGAGATTCTTTGCAACGAAAAGATTGTCCGTATTCCTCGCCCAGGTGATGAACCTTTCATGATTCGTGGCGACAAGAGTGGTGCTGTTGTGAGCATCATCTCTTTCCTTAAGGCTCAGAAGTGCTTGAGGAAGGGTCACACTGCTATTCTGGCTCTAGTTACTGACACCTCAAAGAAAGAGAAGAAGATTGAAGATTTTCCAATTGTACGCGACTATCCTGAGGTATTCCCTGAGGAATTGCCTGGCCTTCCGCCTCATAGGCAAGTCGAGTTTCAAATCGAGCTAGCTCCTGGAGCAGCGCCCATAGCTCGTGCACCGTATCGCTTAGCTCCATCAAAGTTGAAAGAGCTATCTACGCAACTACAAGAACTCTTGGATAAGGGTTTTATTCGTCCTAGCTCTTCGCCCTGGGGAGCTCCAGTGCTATTCGTGAAGAAGAAAGATGGTACATTCAGAATGTGCATCGACTACCGTGAACTGAACAAGGTGAGTGTGAAGAATCGCTATCCTCTTCCACGCATTGACGACTTGTTCGACCAGCTGCAAGGGTCGAGCTACTATTCAAAGATTGATTTGAGATCAGGATATCACCAGCTGAGAGTCCGAGAAGAGGACGTCTCTAAAACGGATTTTAGGACCCGTTATGGGCATTATGAGTTTTTGGTTATGCCTTTTGGGCTGACAAACGCACCTGCGGTCTTCATGGACTTGATGAATCGAGTGTGCAAGCCGTACCTAGACAAGTTCGTCATTGTATTCATTGACGACATCCTGATTTATTCGAAGAGTCAGGAGGAACACGAACAGCATCTACGACTCATTTTGGAACTCCTTCGAACAGAACAGTTGTACGCCAAGTTTTCAAAATGCGACTTCTGGCTTCGTGAAGTCCATTTCTTAGGCCATGTGGTGAACAAGGATGGGATTCACGTTGATCCATCCAAGGTAGATTCGATCAAGAGCTGGCCTGCACCTCGTACGCCAACGGAAATCTGCCAATTCTTGGGCTTGGCAGGTTACTACAGGAGATTCATTAAGGATTTTTCCAAGATTGCACAGCCTCTCACCTCCCTAACGCAGAAAGGCGTTGTTTATCGATGGGGAAACGCACAGGAATTAGCATTTCAACATCTAAAGGATAGACTTTGCAGTGCACCTATCCTTTCATTGCCAGAGGGCACAGACGACTTTGTGGTTTACTGCAACGCGTCAATTCAGGGTCTTGGTTGCGTACTGATGCAACGGGATAAGGTTATAGCCTACGCCTCACGCCAACTCAAAGTCCATGAAAGAAACTACACTACACACGACTTAGAGCTGGGAACTGTTGTTTTTGCACTTAAGATATGGCGACATTACCTGTACGGTACCAAGTGCGCCATCTACACCGACCACAGGAGCCTCGAGCATATCTTTAAACAGAAGGAACTAAATATGCGACAACGACGATGGGTCGAACTGCTGAATGACTACGAATGCTCGATCAGGTACCACCCAGGCAAAGCCAATGTTGTGGCTGACGCCCTCAGTCGAAAGGACACTGCGCCTAAGCGCGTACGAGCTTTACAACTTACTATACAGTCTAGTCTTCCTTCTCAGATACGAGATGCTCAGGTAGAAGCATTGAAACCAGAAAACGTCAGGGCTGAAGCCCTACGCGACTCAAGGCAACGCTTAGAACAGAAGGAAGACGGTGCTTACTACGTAACAGGACGCATTTGGGTCCCACTTTATGGCAACCTACGAGAGCTTGTGATGGATGAGGCACACAAGTCTCGCTACTCGGTACATCCTGGTTCGGATAAGATGTACCACGATATCAAAACTACGTATTGGTGGCCTAGCATGAAAGCTCACATAGCAACGTACGTTAGCAAGTGCTTGACTTGTGCGAGAGTCAAGTCGGAATATCAGAAACCTTCAGGCCTACTCCAACAACCAGAAATACCACAATGGAAATGGGAGCAAATTTCCATGGATTTTGTTACTGGCCTGCCTAGATCTCAACGTGGTAACGATACTATTTGGATGATCGTGGATCGACTCACAAAGTCTGCTCATTTCTTGGCTATCAAGGAAACGGATAAGTTCTCCACACTAGCAGACGTATACCTTAAGGAAGTTGTCTCAAGGCACGGAGTGCCCACCTCTATTATCTCAGATCGAGATGCACGTTTTACGTCAGAACTGTGGCAAGCAATGCACAAGTCTTTTGGCTCACGTTTAGATATGAGCACAGCTTATCACCCACAAACGGATGGGCAGTCTGAACGCACCATCCAGACCCTCGAAGACATGCTTAGGGCATGTGTAATTGACTTTGGCAACGGCTGGGAAAAGCATCTGCCACTTGTGGAATTTTCATACAATAACAGCTACCAAACCAGCATTAAAGCTGCTCCGTTTGACGCATTGTACGGGCGTAAATGCCGGTCACCTCTTTGTTGGGCAGAGGTGGGGGATAGTCAGATCACTGGCCCAGAACTTGTGGTAGACACAACAGAACGAATCGCTCAAATACGACAACGAATGGCGGCAGCTCGTGACCGTCAGAAAATCTACGCCGATCAGGGCAGGAAACCCCTTGAACTCCAGGTTGGGGAGCGGGTGCTACTCAAAGTTTCACCCTGGAAGGGTGTGGTTCGTTTTGGTAAACGAGGCAAACTTAACCCACGATACGTTGGACCTTTCGAAGTCATCGAGAAAATAGGCAAAGTGGCCTACAAACTAAACTTACCAGCAGAACTCAGTGCAGTTCACAACGTTTTCCATGTGTCAAATCTGAAGAAGTGCCTGTCAGATGAGACCCAAATAGTTCCTTTGAAGGAGCTCACTATCGACGAACAGTTACGATTCGTCGAGGAACCAGTTGAAATCACGGACCGGGATGTTAAGGTCCTCAAGCACACTAGAATACCTCTCGTTCGAGTTCGTTGGAACTCCCGTCGCGGTCCAGAGTTCACTTGGGAACGCGAGGATCAAATGAAGCAAAAGTATCCCCAGCTATTCACAGACAATACAACCACTACTGAGGCCAAAGCTACGGAATTTTGGGACGAAACTCCAGATCAACGGGGGGAGGATGTGACACCCCAGGAAAACCATGCAACCTAACTAGCTTCCTCAGTGAGTACGTACCAAATTTCGGGACGAAATTTCTTTCAACTTGGGGATAATGTGACAACTCGTATTTCCGAACCTATCTTTGTACCTTAATGTAACGTTTGTGACTATATGAATTTGGTTGATTAATTGAATGTCATGATTATGTGTTTATGTGAATGTATGTATGATGTAAACGCACAACACTCACCCGACTGCACAAGCCATTCGGGCTACACAACTTGTACTCGGACTTATAGGGCAGCCCAAGTTTGGGTTCGGCCCATCCCCATTTGTCGATTAACACAAGGGGTGTTAGTACCCATCTCACATTTTACCAAAACACACACAAACCCTAGCTTTCTCTCATCCTATCTCTCTCTCTCAAACTTGACGGCAAGCATTCCCTCATCATCGAAGATCTTAGCATTCGAATCATCCTTGTTCATTCTCTAATCGGTTAGTATGTTAACTACTTGCTTCTATGATTGTATGGTGTTATGCTAGATATGCTCGACATGATGATGTAGGAATAATGTATGATTGATGATGCTTGTATGATGATTTGATATATTGCTAGGTGTTCGAATATATGTTACTCGGATTTGATAATATGAACAAACTGTCTTACAATTTTAGGGTTTGATATATGCTTGATGTTGATCAAGAAGAAATCGGTTCACATGCATAGCGTTGTAGATCGACATAGGGTTGTTAATCATATGAGGGTGTTAATGATCTAGAATCGAAAATATATATATATATATATTCTCGGCTGTGATTGTGTTTATATTAGACGAATTGTTGTGATGATATGTTCGAGTGTATGCTAGGAAAATCAAGGACACAAATCTGTTAATATGTTGAAGTTGTGGTTGATGTTCATGTTATGAATATGCTTAGGGTTCTTATGAATCATTAGTAAATTGTTTGGTTTGATCGATCACTAGTTGGATGGAAACTGTTGAATGTTTTGATTGATAAATTGTAACTTTGGAAACGGTTAAATTAGTCAAACGAAATTGATTGGATCTAGTAACAGTATTGCATGAAAATAGGAAATCATTTGACCAATCATACAAGGTTGTCGGTCGCACAAGACCAAACACACAAGTTCAATCGCACAAGACTCCTAGTCGCATAAGATCAGATCGTACAAGATCTGATCTGGTCGCACAAGGAGTCCAGTCGCACAAGACACCCACAGTCGCACAAGAGGTTTTGGATCGCACATGTTGCAATGGTTGGGCCGGGTATATGTGTTGGGTTGGGCCAGGTCTGATCGCACAACCCAATCGGATCGCACAAGGCTTAGGCTTATTTGATTTGGGCCGTGGTTATACTTATAGTTGTGTTTGGGTTTCTTGACATTGGGCCGGGTAGTATTGGGCTCCAACGGATGACTCGCACAAGGCCACTAAGCTTGTGCGAGCCCAACCTTGAATACGTTACAAGTGTTTAACGTGATAATGTGTGTTGACATGATTTGTGTGTGTGTTTCTTATATGCTATCTAATGTGATGCTTATGTGCACTACTTGAAACTAAAACCTGACTTGTATGGTAACCATGTTAGGACCTGGTTGACCACTAGCTGCTAGACTTGACCTTTCTGTGTATATGCCGAGCAAACCAAGGTGAGTTCACACTAGCCAAGGCATGGGATTCCCAGGGGTTGGGAATGGGATTGGATAACTACTCGTACAACCATTACTATTAAAACTACTTATTACTATCCTCGGATTGAAGGGCACGTACGTAAAACCTAGGTACAGTTATACTACTACTGTCCTCGGATTGAAGGGCACGTACGTAAAACCTACGTACAGTTATACTTACTACTGTCCTCGGATTGAAGGGCACGTACGTAAAGCCTACGTACACGATCTTAAGACCATCAACTCTATCAAAGGAAGTCCCTCAATTATCGACTTAATCGCCGAGGCCTAGGGCGAGCGGGTCATTAGTTAATAGCGCTATTAGGTTTAACAAACCTCACACCGTGCCTGTCGGACGGGCGTGTACTAATGGACTATGGGCAAAGGGTCAATGCTGATAGACATTGACTTAGGGCACCTCTTACATTTTCGTAGCAGTCGATACGCGTGGTCTTGTAACACATGGGAAGCCCCCACTAATCATCGCACACATGCCTGGACTGGCCGCGATAAGGATTAATACGATACATGGTTTACAAAACGAACATACGATTTACGAAATGAATACTTTAACCAAACAACCAACTGTGAACTCGCTCAACTTTGTTGTTGATTCGTTGCTACATGCCTTGCAGGTCATTAGGTACCCATGGAGCTTGCATAGGGAGGAACGGCCGTTGTGGGACATGGCGATGCGTGCCATGCTTTAATCATTACTTTATTTCACATTTAATACTTGCTATGGGTTTTACAAATTATGCTTCCGCTAAACATATAACTATGCTTTGGGTTTTTGAACACCTTTCATATTGCTTGGTTGAATTATATTTAATTATATGTTGTTCTATATGATTGGTGGCTTGATCCTGGTCAGTCACGCCTCCAAGCGGTGATACTCCGCGTGTGGATTTTTGGGGGTGTGACAAGCTTCCTCAGTAACCACGTGCTAAATTTCAGGACGAAATTTCTTTCAAGTTGGGGATGATGTGACAACTCGAGTTTTCAAGGTCTTTCCTCACAACTGTGTCTTCATAATTTGTTTCGTTGTAATATGTGCACCTTGTTATCTGATTTATAAATTGTTGTATTGTGATACTTGGTTAAATAATAAACTGTGAACTGTTTGACATGTGTTGGTGTATTATATATATATGACGAAACTTTTGAGGTTTCGCCACAACCCTCACTCGACGAAACCTAAGGGTTTCGTCCTGCACATCACGACGAAACCATGGGGGTTTCGGCACAAACCACACCCGACGAAACATGAGGGTTTCACCGGAGGAGTGTTTCGCCGAGATGGGCCTTCGGCCCATGTAAGCCCTGTCCCATTCACATTATATTGAGCGTGAATCATAAGTTGCGAAACCCTAAGACTCTCCTTTGCACTTGACGGCAATTATCATTCACCATTACTCTCGAAGTTCTTGCTTATCTCATCCTGCAACCGGTTAATATATGATTAGATTACCCGATTTGATCTGCTTGATTCCTGGTCGATGATTGTTATATGTTAATTGTGATCTATTGTGAACATAGGGGTTTATTAGAAACTGTGTAACAACCCAACCCGGAAGGGCTGACGTGTCACAATAACAGTAGTATCATAAACAAAAGTCATAATTCCATTTATTTATTTGACAAGGATACAACGACAACAACTAAACTTAAGGTTAATATACAAGCGAACACATTCGACTTGAGTTACGAACATCTTCCGATTTATTCCTAGGCTTTATTCTTCTCTCTTTTCCCCGCCCAAAGTAACATGCGGACCTGTATATACAAAAAGTTTTACGGAATGAGCCGAATGCTCAGTACGGAATAATAGGCTCAAATAACAGGTAACGTTTTATAGAAATGTTATCCGAATGGAACTTATTGCGAAAATGATACGATGCAAGAACATAATTTCATAATCATATCTTACGGATGTACCCATGAGCAAACTTAAAACGTGACAACACACAGGTAGCTACTCCTGCATAATTATCACATGAGATGGCGAGTTGGCATACCCGTTATCCACCTCCTTATACTTAAATCCTAGGATCGATCCATACGCCTCCTAATAGCCTTATGTACCACACTTGTACTTAAGAGACGCCGTGAACTGATCTCTCCGTCACGGGTGGAGCACATGATGTCGATGCCGCAACAACATGCTCGTGGGACACTCCACGAGAAGCGATACTCAGGGTAACAGAGTACAAATGATCTTATTCACATAACTTATCAAAATAATTTTTCATAACAAAACTTAACATATATTGGAACATGCGATAATGAGTACAACTAACAGAAAACTATCGCATGACATGAAAGCTAAATCCAAAGTTTAGAATAGGAATTCAACGGACTGTCAAATGAATCGATATTCAAAGACGTGAAGAGTGTACGAATTTAATGGTTTTATAACAATTTGAATATGAAACAATAAGGAGTAGGGGTAAGGATCCGTACCTTAATAATTTCAAAGTGATGATACCTTGTGATAATATTTCAGATTTATACGGGCAGAGTTTAGACTACTGATTAGTCTTTTAACCTAATTTAAATAATATGCACACAAACTAGGTTAGTAACTTAATACAGCATTTACGATAACTCACGAGATTAAAATCCTCACAACGAATGACAAAGTGCGATACTTAAACATCCATCGGATTCACAATTAATGACAAAGTGAAATCACTTAAACATCCATCGGATTCACAACGAATGACAAAGTATAAACACTTAAACATCCATTGGAATCACAACTAATGACAAAGTGAAATTACTTAAACATCTATCGGAATCACGACTAATGACAAAGCATAAACCCAAATTTGAGCAGCACTTAAACATCCATTGGATTGATTTCAATCAATCGGACATTGAATCGTATCAGCGATTGAGTTAATACCCTGTTCTGCAGCACCCCGCTATACTAATTAGTGTTTTCGTGTGTGTTAATTGAAGTAAATAGAGCATAACCCCGTGTATTTTCCGACTTTGTTCGTCGTTCGAGCGCCCAGAAGCAAGTGCCAATGTCTGCTATTTATACCCGAAGTTTGCCCCCCCTTACGGACCGTAACAATTAACCCTTACGGTCCGTAAGGGTTACCTATTGATCATAGGGTTGCCACGCGTGGGACTAGCCTAGCTGAGTCGACATTTCTAGAATATTCAATTTAGACAGCGAGATAAATGGATAATCGTCAATAGGGAATACCCCCCCCCCCTGAGTTTTAGGGGCCCTGATCCTGATTCTGAAAATTCTGAAATTTTTAGGGTTTGTGCAGAATTACTTGGGTGTCTTAATTAGGGTTTCCTATTGGTTAAAGTAATAGTTTTGGTTGATATACAGTAAGATGGATCATAAGATAAATATATATTATTATTATTCTTTTATTTCTAGAATAATGATTTTTTAAATTTAGGGTTATAACAACTATTACCCCCTTAAAAGAAATTTCGTCCTCGAAAATTTTCCAATAAGAATATAATATATCGCATAAGTAACGGAAACGGAACTTTCATAGCAGAGTTACTAACTTATATAACAAGAATCTCCTAAACACACATGTGTATCTGAAATTTATAATTACGTTCATGACCATAATTGTCAATTACCTTACCATCATGTCCTAATGGTTCTTCCTCTACGTATCTTAATAACATATTTAATCATGCAGAAAATCAACATAAACTTACAGATAACAAGAGTGACTATTGGTACTAATATCTCCTACATAATTATGCTTAATCATAACTAAGATATATTCACATAAGACAAAGCATGAATGACCATAAGCAGAAACAAATGAACATAGATCAAAGAGCAAGGTTCACCGTTATCTTGACTAAAATTCTATTGTTCGAATAGATTAGGGTATAGAGAGCGAATTGATTCTTCAGATTCCCATGTTGCTTCGCATTCAGAGTGATTTTTCAGAGTTTTGATTTCCTTGCACTTTATGGTCTTGTTGCTGTGGCGTAGTGGATGATTGGCCGATTGCCTGCTTAAATTGTCCATCTCTGTTTCTCTTCTTATTATCCTCAGTTCGAGATAAAAATTCTTTCCTCTCGAACTCAAAAGTTTTGATTGCATCGGCAACTTCGGTGATATCCTTAAATTTCATGTACATGATCGACTTCCGAATTCGATCATTGACTGCCCACTTGCATTTTTCTGCCTGGGCTTCTGCTGATCCTGCAACGTCTCCTACAATACTAGCCAACCTTGCAAATCGAGTCATGAACTCAGAGGCTGGTTCATCACTCCCCTGTCGAATTACTGCATACTCCCTGATATAAGCTT
This sequence comes from Helianthus tuberosus, assembly GCA_030545235.1. Lineage (NCBI taxonomy): Eukaryota > Viridiplantae > Streptophyta > Magnoliopsida > Asterales > Asteraceae > Helianthus > Helianthus tuberosus. The sequence goes on along the minus strand of CM060417.1, from coordinate 77,222,676 downwards.
CTTTATCAGCGGTAGAAAAATACTTGTCGTAAAAGATGTTACGAAAGTCGACCCATGAAAGATTAGCGTCAAAATCATCCCCTCCTTTGACTTGCTTATATCCTTCCCACCAAGTTTGTGCGTCATCTTCAAGTTTGTAGGTAGCCAATCTAACTTTGTATTGCTCCGGAACTCCAAGAACTCCGAAGATCTTTTCAACATGAGCTATCCAGTTTCTTGCATCGACTGGATTAGTAGCGTGACTAAAGGATTTCGGCTTTTGTTTTTGGAATTTAGCGATCCATATGTCTATACTATAGGTAGTATGGTTCGTGGTATTCTCACGAATTTCTTCACCAGAGATTGGATTCGTGTTATTACGTTCTGGATGACGAGTTTGTTGAATAACGGCCTCAGCTGTTTGAGCAACAAGGTTTGGAAGCAACCTGGCAACAGCCTGGTTGATAGCATTAATTACGTTTGGATCAACTGGAGTCTCATTCGAAGAAGTGTTGTTACGCACATGGTTAGTACGAGTACTCCTACGTAGCGGACGAGGAGGAGGCATATCTATACGAATAGACATAGGAATTAATCAAATAAGAGACCAAGTTGAATCCTATCATAGATATCTACCCATTCCTCACAGGTTTTAATTACTATCTTCCAGTTTTCTACAGGAAAGAGCATTTGCTCTGATACCATAGCTGTAACAACCCAACCCGGAAGGGCTGACGTGTCACAATAACAGTAGTATCATAAACAAAAGTCATAATTCCATTTATTTATTTGACAAGGATACAACGACAACAACTAAACTTAAGGTTAATATACAAGCGAACACATTCGACTTGAGTTACTAACATCTTCCGATTTATTCCTAGGCTTTATTCTTCTCTCTTTTCCCCGCCCAAAGTAACATACGGACCTGTATATACAAAAAGTTTTACGGAATGAGCCGAATGCTCAGTACGGAATAATAGGCTCAAATAACAGGTAACGTTTTATAGAAATGTTATCCGAATGGAACTTATTGCGAAAATGATACGATGCAAGAACATAATTTCATAATCATATCTTACGGATGTACCCATGAGCAAACTTAAAACGTGACAACACACAGGTAGTTACTCCTGCATAATTATCACATGAGATAGCGAGTTGGCATACCCGTTATCCACCTCCTTATACTTAAATCCTAGGATCGATCCATACGCCTCCTAATAGCCTTATGTACCACACTTGTACTTAAGAGACGCCGTGAACTGATCTCTCCGTCACGGGTGGAGCACATGATGTCGATGCCGCAACAACATGCTCGTGGGACACTCCACGAGAAGCGATACTCAGGGTAACAGAGTACAAATGATCTTATTCACATAACTTATCAAAATAATTTTTCATAACAAAATTTAACATATATTGGAACATGCGATAATGAGTACAACTAACAGAAAACTATCGCATGACATGAAAGCTAAATCCAAAGTTTAGAATAGGAATTCAACGGACTGTCAAATGAATCGATATTCAAAGACGTGAAGAGTGTACGAATTTAATGGTTTTATAACAATTTGAATATGAAACAATAAGGAGTAGGGGTAAGGATCCATACCTTAATAATTTCAAAGTGATGATACCTTGTGATAATATTTCAGATTTATACGGGCAGAGTTTAGACTACTGATTAGTCTTTTAACCTAATTTAAATAATATGCACACAAACTAGGTTAGTAACTTAATACAGCATTTACGATAACTCACGAGATTAAAATCCTCACAACGAATGACAAAGTGCGATACTTAAACATCCATCGGATTCACAATTAATGACAAAGTGAAATCACTTAAACATCCATCGGATTCACAACGAATGACAAAGTGTAAACACTTAAACATCCATTGGAATCACAACTAATGACAAAGTGAAATTACTTAAACATCCATCGGAATCACGACTAGTGACAAAGCATAAACCCAAATTTGAGCAGCACTTAAACATCCATTGGATTGATTTCAATCAATCGGACATTGAATCGTATCAACGATTGAGTTAATACCCTGTTCTGCAGCACCCCGCTATACTAATTAGTGTTTTCGTGTGTGTTAATTGAAGTAAACAGAGCATAACTCCATGTATTTTCCGACTTTGTTCGTCGTTCGAGCGCCCAGAAGCAAGTGCCAATGTCTGCTATTTATACCCGAAGTTTGCCCCCCTTACGGACCGTAACAATTAACCCTTACGGTCCGTAAGGGTTACCTATTGATCATAGGGTTGCCACGCGTGGGACTAGCCTAGCTGAGTCGACATTTCTAGAATATTCAATTTAGACAGCGAGATAAATGGATAATCGTCAATAGGGAATACCCCCCCCCCCTGAGTTTTAGGGGCCCTGATCCTGATTCTGAAAATTCTGAAATTTTTAGGGTTTGTGCAGAATTACTTGGGTGTCTTAATTAGGGTTTCCTATTGGTTAAAGTAATAGTTTTGGTTGATATACAGTAAGATGGATCATAAGATAAATATATATTATTATTATTCTTTTATTTCTAGAATAATGATTTTTAAATTTAGGGTTATTACAAACTGTGCTCTCATGTGTTATCAATTAGGGTTTTGGTATTTGGTTGTTATATGTGTAACGATTATGAGGAGTAATGGTTTCAATGGTTGGTATATTTTCATGCTTGTGTTATGATTCGCCTAGTCTGTATTATGAATTAATGGCATGATAGATTGATATTGGATGATGTATGATCAGTATATAATATGTTTTAAAGTTTGATGAAACTATTACTTGAATTGATTCAAATGATGCTAGCCGTATGATAGTAATGATGTTATGATTATGTGAACTGTAAATGTTTTATTTGAGAATTGGTTGATGATGGTGTTGAAACCGTCGCTGATGATTAGGGTTCTAGGAGAATGAGAAACTGTAACAACGTAAATCTGTAACTGCTTCATCAACTATTGAGGGGTGACAAAACATCATGTGTGATGAAACCCTATATGTTTTGCCACATTACACCTCGACGAAACCCTATATGTTTCGCCATATTACATCTCGACGAAACTCTATATGTTTCGCCGTAGGAGTTTCGCCACCCTGTGAGTAACCACAACAGACTGTAGTTTAGAACACTGAAGATAATGAATAGCTATGTTGATATCTGTTATTGATGATAGTGAAGACTGGTTTTGCATGGGATTGAATAACTGTTATGTGTTATTTGGTGATTGTGATTTTAAATACACACTGTGATTATGAAAGTATACGAGAACTATGTGAACATAAACTGATTTCGTATGCATGAATCACCATAGGCTTTGACTGATTAATTGGGAACAAGTAACTTAACAAACCGAGCAAACCAAGGTGAGTTCACACTTTCTACAAGGCATGGGATTCCCAGTGGTTTGGGAATGGGTTAAGGATTATCAATGAAACCTGCATATTCTCCTCGGGTAGGATATGTACCTCCATCCTCCATGGAAAGGATGACAACATTAAACCTGCGTATTCTCCGTGGGTAGATTACGTACCTCCATCCTCCGTAGAAAGGATGACAACATATAACTTACTAGACAAATCTCTATCATGAAGTCCCTCATTTTTATATCGACTTAATCGCCGGGCCATTGGCGAGCGGGTTATTAGTTAAATATCGCTATTAGGTTTGACAAGCCTCACACCGTGCCGCAGAGGACGGGAGTGGACTAATGGATCTGGGCACTTAGTCAATGATGAAAGACATTGACGTAGGGCACATAAACATGACTCCAGTTAGCTGTCGATATGGTAACGGGTCTAGTGGTTACATGGGGTAGCCCCCACTGGTTATGGTTTGGGAAACATTGAATTGGATAACTCATGGTTTTTGAATGAACTCGTGGTTTTTGGAATAACTTTAAAATGGACAACCAACTGTGAACTTGCTCAACTTTGTTGTTGACTCGTTGTTACATGTCTTGCAGGTCGTTAGATGTTAGCTGGAGCTTGCATGGGAGCAGGAGTCGTTGTGGGACATGGATCGTTGTGTTCCATGTTAAACTTTATGAACATTTAAACTTATACTTTGGCCTTAAACTTATTGCTTCCGCTGAATAACTTAGACTTTACTATTTGTGTGTGACACTAATCATATTGGTTGTGATGGATTTTACTTATTTATTATAATGTTCAATATGATTGGTGGCTTGATCCTGGTCATGTCACGCCTCCTGCGGTGATACTCCGCCTGTGGATTTTGGGGGTGTGACAAAATGTAAGGAGAGCAGAATGTTCTACCTGAATGAGAAAGGGTCCTATTTATAGCCGAAGGATGAAGGAGGGAGGAGAGACCTTACCAGCTGCCACCGGGCGCAAGCTGTCCGACCAAAGGGAATATCCTCTTGGTCTCCTCTGCTGTGATCAGGATGGTGAATGACGTGGCACGCCGTTATTTGTCCAGGTAGAGGAATTAGTACTGCAACTGTCGGTCTGTCCTTAGATCGTGTTGCAGGTTCACATGGCGTCTGATTATTGGTGACACGTGTCGTCCTTTTTGTCTGGAGGAGCATCTTTGGTGTCACCTGTGATAGCCTCCAGAAGCTTCTGGATACGCTTGCTGATGTAGGCGCTATGTTGGATAAAAAGTGATGTGGTCCCTGCCATGTGTGCATGAAATTGGGAGACCATACCTCTTCATAATCTTTAAAAATTACGAAAACAATAGCAAAAGCCTACTCAAAGTAAAGAGAATGAATTGTTCATTAATACTGTAAATTTTTTTTAAATATTATCGTATTCAAAAGTTATAATCGTTTTAAAACACTGAGGTTGAAGAAGGTCACGCGAGAAAAAACCATAATACCATTCTCCCCTTAAATTAAAAAGGGCACATGTCACCTACGTTTTACACGCTAGAGTTGTTTTGTACATGATCCAGGCCTTCTTGTTAAATGTTTTAAAATGGCAAATGCTAATAGAATATATAATTACATTACTACTTTATTAAATAAAAAAATTAAATCCCATAAGATAGATCCTGAATTGATGGAGCCCATCTCAGCTTAAAATGGCCAATCACCAATGGGGCTTCAAATATGGCTAGATTTTGGATATGGACCGGGCCCGACTCACGCGCTGCTTTTGAACTTTGAAGGACCAGGCTCTATTCTCTAGCCAATGCCCAGGACTCTCTATTATGTTAAATCTTGCAAACAAGCCCGAAAAAAGGTCGTTCAAAATCTGATCGATTTGTAGATGAGCCAAGCCAAACTACGTCAAGATTTGTAAGAATGTTGAGCTAGAGCCTTAGTTGACTCACTCGCTAACTCACTCGAATTACTATAGACTTAATTTTATTGTTACTTTCAATTCTAATACTGGTCTATGAGATTCTCGAGTATGTTGCACTCTCCTCATCACCGCTCACCACCAAATCTGCTTCCACCTTGAGGCGTATTTCCTCACTAGTTATGCATATGCTCTTTCATCGCACCACCAAAACACACAAGTTTGGTATGCATATAGCCCCTTCACAGTTGACACATCCGAGTTTGTTATGAGTAGTGCAATACTATAAGAAGGGACACTTCAGAATATATCAGACAAACTAAGCATTTTATACTAATTTATATATCCCAACCACGAAGAATATACCCTTTACTAAACATTTGACTGATCGAAGGATTGATCCTTCAGACCCCTTTAGTTTTGTTTGTAACTCACCACTAGAAGATTAGGACGACTATGTTGTCATGTTTGTAACTCACCACTAGAATGTGACAACTTGACCATGATCGTCGAGAGACGAGCCTAAGGTTGTCATTATTATTATTTTCGCTATCTTTATTATTATAATTATTACTGTTATTATTATTATTATTATTAATATTAACATTAACCCGCGACGAGATAAACGAGTTGAACCGCTTTAATCATTCACGAATTAAACCGAGCATTTGGATTAAGTTAGATGCGTAAGTATGCGGATCCTTTCACACGAGCCCAAAGCCCAACACAACTCTCCTAAAACCCTACCCTTTAAATAAACTTAAACCCCCACCTCCCTCATTCTTGCATAAACCCTAAAACCCTATTAGAAACCCAGCCGCAAACCTTCTGCCCCCTCTCTAATCTCCGGCGGCCGGAGATACAATCCGGCCAACTTTCCGGCGATGTTTCATGGCCAACCAAGCAAACCCCTGAAATCCTTCTTCCCTCCTTATACCACGATTCTGCACACTCACAAAACTCATCTTCCCTTCTCTCATTTCACAGCACCTCCACACCCTTTGTCGCTCACCGATTTATCTCCGACGACCAAAGAATCCCCTGAAGTTCTTACCCTCCTTGCACCGTCCTTCACCTCCGAAGATTTAAGGGAGAGAGAGAGAGAGAGCGCAGATGGAACTAGAGACGGCTACGCCTCCGTGGCGGCGGTGGTGGCACTTCCGGCTCCGACGAATCTCACCGCCGTGACTGGTTCAATCGATAGAAGCCCGGGTACTTCTGGTTCGAGACAGCAAGTGGCAGCTAAGGAGAGTGATGACTGAAACCGATGGCGGCGGCGGCTATCGGAGCTCCGGTCAGTGGATGTAACAACAACAGCAATGTCCAAAAACCCTCTCGGTCAGTGCTATACCACTGCTGGTACCCTTATGTTTTCTGATTTTTGCATAAGATTGATAAATGCTTGCTTGTGAGATGCATACAGAGACTAGAAGTTATATTTTAAGCTGATTAGGGTGTAAACTAGATTATGATAATTTGAGATTTTTAAGAATCTTAAATATGTGAAATGGTTAACTATTTTGTTGGTTTAGATGCACATAGGGTTCTAACTTTGTTTTAAAAACGGTTTTGAATTACTTGAAAGAAGGGTATACGTGATTTGATGATAAATAAGGTTTTGAAAATAATGAGATATATGTTGAATGTCCAATGAATAGTAATCTTTGATGATAACCAAGTAATGTGTTAATTGGTGGATGATGCTATGAGATGACCGTGTGTATGTTATCATGAGCCGAATGATGTTGTTTTGATAAATTAGTAGTAATATTTTGGTTTTTAGGATGAATCGGTTGAAAAATATTGAAAACCCCCAAATGATTAACTGCATGAATATGGTTGAATGTGTGATGAATATTTGAAAAATGCTGGGTTTGATCTGATTGGAGTAGTGTAGAATAATGGAAACATGTTTGTACGTTTTGATTGGATAGTACGTATTCATGAAATCTGATTGGGTAGTACAAACACGGTACATTCTAGAAGAATTCCATCAGGCGTGCGAGTCGAGACCCCCGGTTTCGAGTCGAGACCGTCAAGTGACGACTCGAGACTAGCCAGCACACTCCAAGGACTCGAGACTTATATGGTTGCAACTCGAGACCTTTTGACTTTGATCTCGACTCAAGACCAGACTTGAGACCTCAAAGGATGCGACTCAAGTGTATACAACTCGAGATCTTCTGTTTTGCAACCCGAGACCTCTTGGTTGCGACTCGAGACTTCATGATCTCGAGTCGAGACCACCTAGTCTCGACTGGTCGGTTTGACTCCGTTATTGGGCCGCACTATGTGATAACCTGTTTTGGACTATGTGTTATTTGCCACTGCTTAACTGGACTATGTGCTGCTACTGTCTAACTGTTCATATGCTAGGATAGGCCCATCACCGTATTGGCAAGAATGACTTACGTGCTATGTGTTAGATACGTGTAGTTTGTATGTGACATTTCTTGCATGCGAACCTAATAAATATTTAATAACCATAATAGGGTATGGTTGACCAACGTAACACGAGTAAATTGTCTGCTGAGCAAAGCAAAGGTGAGTTCAGTACTTTTTACTTAAAGCATACGTTCCCGGTGGTTGGGAAACGGAACGAAACACTTTTCCTGGTTTGGGATTGCTTACTATCTCCTTGTGCGGGATACGGTATTTCCATCTCTTTGTGTGGGATACGGGTAACAATGCTATCCCCCTTGTGAGGGATACAAACTACTTTTCTCCCCTTATGCGGGACTCTTAGTTACTTACTGTTTGTACGGAAATGCAACGAGCAACACTAAACGAAACTCTATCACTCAAGTCCCTACCATTTAATACCGATTAGTCGTCGGGGCCTGGCGAACGGGTTATTAGTTGATAGCGCTATTTAGGTGTAACCAGCCTCACACCGACCCTTGTTACTGGGAACGGGAGTGAACTAATGTACTCTGGCAAACCGTCAATGATGATAGAACATTGACAAACGGGGCACTGCGGAAACGTACGGTTAAGTAAGTATTCGGTATTGTAAAACAGTTTAGTCGCTCACTTATGGGGTAGCTCCCCATGGCATGTATAAACGGATAAATTAACTGGTTAAAACAAGTCTTTGGAATTAAAACTGAAAAACTACAAACACGTGAACTCGCCAACGTTATGTTGACACTCTACTGCATGCTTTGCAGGTCGCTCGATACAGTTTAGGACGGACGTTGCAATCGGATGGAGTGCGTGGTTTGTAAGTTTCATGATAACAAACTTGCGGTTTTAAATTACGATATGTTCTACTTTCCCTTCCGCTGCATACTAGAACCATGTTTTGTGAAATTTTAAATTTGGTCACTAATTATGCTAATGTTTATAACAATAACTAATCCGTTCAAAATAATTAGTGGCTAAGATCCTGGTCGTCACATGCCTCGCGGTAATACTCCGCGTGAGGATTTTGAGGGTGTGACAGATTGGTATCAGAGCCATTGGTTATAGTGAACTAGGTTTAAAATATAAAATGTTTTGGATATAAAATATTTTTATATGAAAACCAGACTATAACCGTTCTTTAAACGAAAACCACAACGACACCACACTCCGGATTGCAAGGTTCGTCAACCCCAAATGCTCACCTGGTAATGGTAGGTTAACGGCCTTTACTTGTGTATAACTTATGTATGTGAACACGCATGTGTGTATGTGTATAATTAGCATATATGTGTTAGTATGTATGTGTATATTTAGTATTTAACACAGTGGATCATACGAAGGCTAGGCAAACGTGTTACGTGCTAAACAGGAGCGAGTCCTCCTAAACCTGGTTCGAATCCACGATACACTAAGGGCAAGGAACCAGTTATTCCAAGTCCTCGTCCACGTATTTCCTAATATCATCCTTGGACTGCAAATCGACGCAAGGGACGTCCACTCGATAGACCTACCTAGGAAAGGCTTGCTACGAAGCACATAGATAAGTTACGAGAACGAATCGAAGAAGGGGAGCCACCCCTATATCATGGGATATTAGAAGGAATGACGACGTCATTCGCATCCTTTTTTACCTGCGTATTTCATTTCCCAACTTTAGTGGAGAGACTTGTTCCCTCACCCGACTGATCACCTGGATTCTTGAAGTGCTCTAGTAAGTCTACACTTTTCGGGTTTCTGTTTGCACGCCTCGAACACGGAAAGCATGCGTGGCGTATGCTTCACATTGCAGTGCCAACAATTGTATCACCTTTCCATCGACCACGAAGTTATTTCCCCTAATTCCTCGTTACATGGTTAATCCTTATTCAAGTTCAACCTTATACATTAACACGCTCCAAAACTCAGCAAGGTGATATCTTTCTTACAAACCAGCGGATTGGAAGGCGTGGCAAGACGACGACACGAGCCAGTCAACCCACCGACGGTTACGGTGATCTAGATGCTTACCTTATCCTCCATTTGCCAGAACCGTATTCCTTGATGACTTTTCTGATTCAGTGAATCCTTTCACTAGCTTTCGTACGAATCCGCGTTTATTGCTCAAGATGGTATCCCCACTTCTACCGTTTCTTTATCACGACATCCATGTCTCTTCGTATGGAGACCTTGACCAAATTTCTCTCCAGTTTAGTGAATTCAGTCAACTCGACCTTTAACCAACAAAACTTCATAGACCCCTGTAATGTGGTGGCGAGTTACTTCAATCCTACTTTTTCAAGAACCTATTTCTGCATTTTCACATCAAAGCCCCCCCCCCCGCGACGCAAGCGCTACTCCAAACTCATTCGCACGACTTAGAATGACCCACTCGAACTTGATTTTCTACCAACCTGAGAAATCACATCCTACCAGACGTCTCAGTAGACCCTAAACCCTACAGACCCGCACGACGACCATCCCTCTCAAGCTACTTCATTTTGCGCTAACCACATCGACGTAACACCCCTTATCAGCAAGCGACGTTCTTTATTCTAAACGCCCGTAGCTTGTGTACGACCAACTACCTCATCGACATCAGATAAATCCCTATTGCCGATCCCAAAGCCTTTATGTTTTGTCTCAAGTTGAACGCATCAATTTTGACCACCCATCTTGCAACATCTCGCTACTCGTGTTATGTTTCACGGATTCCATGATCCTTATCCTACTCTGCTCTGCACAAATCTCCGTTTGGACGAATTTCTTCCTACGAATGTTACTCGTTGGAGCAACGAGCCAAGGATACCCCGGGGGTAACGGGTATCGCAAGCACTGTTCTTCGAACTCCATACGATCAACACCTAGTTACGACACTCGAATTTATTCCATCCTGTCAAAATTCGACACTTGTCTCTTTCGACGTCGTCCGAACCTATTTCGAAAACCAGTGGGAATCAGGATGACCCCTCCGCTTTACCCTGATACTTCTACGACTCAAGCCGCCTGCGTTAAGTTTCCAACGAGTGACTCTTAACATCGCAAAGCCTGTTTTTCTCGACCGTATACGCAACCCCTCACGATTTTGACCCGAAAGAGTATCACCTGACATTAGGGAGATGCACAATAATCTGCAACTCCAGCAATTGAAAGATATTCTACGAGGTGCTTCTATCTTATTTTACCCTATCCAAGGCATTGATGAAATGTCTGCTAGTAACGACACGCAACCAAAGAAACCGATAAGTTTTCGAACCTACAACCATCTACTTAATAGAAGTAGCTGCGGGGCACGGAGTGCCAACTTCCATCACTTTTGATCGAAACCCACGTTTTGCATCCGATTCGTCACAGGCTGTGCACAAAAACCTTTGGCTCACAGTTAGGCATGGGCACCACTTATCGCCCGCAAACTGATGGTCAGGCCAAACGCACCATCCGAACACTCAAAGCCATGCTAAGAACATGTGTTACCGACCTTGGATACTAGTGACACTTCCCTTTTGTAGAATTCTCTTCCAACAACTGCTGCCACACTAGCATTCAGGCAGCACCATTTGAGGCATTGCACGAACGCAGATGCCGGTCACCTCTGTGTTGGGCGGAAGCCAAATTACCGGTCCAGAACTTGCACTTGACACAACGGGTGGGATTGCCCAGAACAGACAACGCATGACAACAACTCCAGACCGTCAGAAAGGCTACGCGGATAAGCGTAGGAAACCTCTAGAATTTCCTAGTCGGAGACTGGATTCTACTTAAAGTTTCACCCTGGAAGGGTGTGGTACGTTAAGGCTAACGAGACGAACTTAATCTTTGATATGTTGGACCGTTCGAAATTACCAAAAGGATCAGTAAGGTAGCTTTGCAGACTAAACCTGCCTGAAGAGCTGAGTGCGGTACACGTTTTTCACGTGCCTAATTTGGGGAAGTGTCTGCCAGATGAAACATTCTTTGTTCCTTTTTAGGAACTTGTGATCAGCAACAAACAACGCTTTGTTGAGGGACCGGTTGAGATCAGGGAGCAAGAAATCAAAACCCTCTAGCGTAGTGTAACCAACAGACCGAGTTCGTTGGAACTCACGCCGTGGCCCAGAGTTTATCTGGGAACGGGAAAACCAACTGATGCGCACGTATCCCAAGTTGTCTACAAACATTACTTCCAGCACTGAAGCTACAACTGAAATTTCTGAAAGAAATTTCAAGCCAACAAGGGGATGATGTGACACCCCACGAAAACGTTTAAACAAACTAGCTTGTCAGTGGCTGCGCGCTAAATTTCGGGACGAAATTTCTTGAACTTGGGGATAATGTGACACTTCGGGTTTCCCTGTACATTTCTTGGATGTTATAGTTAAGTTTGTGAAAATCTATACTATGAGAGATAGGTACAAGCTCTGTGAACCTTATGCTACGTTATTTTACATGATATGTGACCTTATGTGCTATGTGTCTAAGTGCCTTACATGTTCGTTTTGTGGACTTTTGTGAAACTGCTTGTATCTACGTATGGAAATAGAGTCTATGTATACATATAAAGCGAACCGTTTGACATTTGCCTAATTTCGAGGACGAAATTCCTGTAACTTGGGGAGAATGTGACAACTTGACCATGATCGTCGAGAGACGAGCCTAAGGTTGTCATTATTATTATTTTCGCTATCTTTATTATTATAATTATTACTGTTATTATTATTAATATTAACATTAACCCGCGACGAGATAAACGAGTTGAACCGCTTTAATCATTCACGAATTAAACCGAGCATTTGGATTAAGTTAGATGCGTAAGTATGCGGATCCTTTCACACGAGCCCAAAGCCCAACACAACTCTCCTAAAACCCTACCCTTTAAATAAACTTAAACCCCCACCTCCCTCATTCTTGCATAAACCCTAAAACCCTATTAGAAACCCAGCCGCAAACCTTCTGCCCCCTCTCTAATCTCCGGCGGCCGGAGATACAATCCGGCCAACTTTCCGGCGGTGTTTCATGGCCAACCAAGCAAACCCCTGAAATCCTTTTTCCCTCCTTATACCACGATTCTGCACACTCACAAAACTCATCTTCCCGTGTCTCATTTCACAGCACCTCCACACCCTTTGTCGCTCACCGATTTATCTCCGACGACCAAAGAAACCCCTGAAGTTCTTACCCTCCTTGCACCGTCCTTCACCTCCGAAGATTTAAGGGAGAGAGAGAGAGAGAGCGCAGATGGAACCAGAGACGGCTACGCCTCCGTGGCGGCGGTGGTGGCACTTCCGGCTCCGACGAATCCCACCGCCGTGACTGGTTCAATCGATAGAAGCCCGAGTACTTCTGGTTCGAGACAGCAAGTGGCAGCTAAGGAGAGTGATGACTGAAGCCGATGGCGGCATCGGCTGTCGGAGCTCCGGTCAGTGGATGTAACAACAACAGCAATGTCCAAAAACCCTCTCGGTCAGTGCTATACCACTACTGGTACCCTTATGTTTTCTGATTTTTGTATAAGATTGATAAATGCTTGCTTGTGAGATGCATACAGAGACTAGAAGTTATATTTTAAGCTGATTAGGGTGTAAACTAGATTATGATAATTTGAGATTTTTAAGAATCTTAAATATGTGAAATGGTTAACTGTTTTGTTGGTTTAGATGCACATAGGGTTCTAACTTTGTTTTAAAAACGGTTTTGAATTAGTTGAAAGAAGGGTATACGTGATTTGATGATAAATATGGTTTTGAAACTAATGAGATATATGTTGAATGTCCAATGAATAGTAATCTTTGATGATAACCAAGTAATGTGTTAATTGGTGGATGATGCTATGAGATGACTGTGTGTATGTTATCATGAGCCAAATGATGCTGTTTTGATAAATTAGTAGTAATATTTTGGTTTTTAGGATGAACCGGTTGAAAAATGTTGAAAACCCCCAAATGATTAACTGCATGAATATGGTTGAATGTGTGATGAATATTTGAAAAATGTTGGGTTTGATCTGATTGGAGTAGTGTAGAATAATGGAAACATGTTTGTACGTTTTGATTGGATAGTACGTATTCATGAAATCTGATTGGGTAGTACAAACACGGTACATTCTAGAAGAATTCCATCAAGCGTGCGAGTCGAGACCCTCGGTTTCGAGTCGAGACCGTCAAGTGACGACTCGAGACTAGCCAGCACACTCCAAGGACTCGAGACTTATATGGTTGCAACTCGAGACCTTTTGACTTTGATCTCGACTCGAGACCAGACTTGAGACCTCAAAGGATGCGACTCAAGTGTATACAACTCGAGATCTTCTGTTTTGCAACCCGAGACCTCTTGGTTGCGACTCGAGACTTCATGATCTCGAGTCGAGACCACCTAGTCTCGACTGGTCGGTTTGACTCCATTATTGGGCCGCACTATGTGATAACCTGTTTTGGACTATGTGTTATTTGCCACTGCTTAACTGGACTATGTGCTGCTACTGTCTAACTGTTCATATGCTAGGATAGGCCCATCACCGTATTGGCAAGAATGACTTACGTGCTATGTGTTAGATACGTGTAGTTTGTACGTGACATTTCTTGCATGCGAACCTAATAAATATTTAATAACCATAATAGGGTATGGTTGACCAACGTAACACGAATAAATTGTCTACTGAGCAAAGCAAAGGTGAGTTCAGTACTTTTTACTTAAAGCATGCGTTCCTGGTGGTTGGGAAACGGAACGAAACACTTTTCCTGGTTTGGGATTGCTTACTATCTCCTTGTGCGGGATACGGTATTTCCATCTCTTTGTGTGGGATACGGGTAACAACGCTATCCCCCTTGTGAGGGATACAAACTACTTTTCTCCCCTTATGCGGGACTCTTAGTTAATTACTGTTTGTACGGAAATGCAATGAGCAACACTAAACGAAACTCTATCACTCAAGTCCTACCATTTAATACCGATTAGTCGCCGGGGCCTGGCGAACGGGTTATTAGTTGATAGCGCTATTTAGGTGTAACCAGCCTCACACCGACCCTTGTTACTGGGAACGGGAGTGAACTAATGTACTCTGGCAAACCGTCAATGATGATAGAACATTGCCAAACGGGGCACTGCGGAAACGTACGGTTAAGTAAGTATTCGGTATTGTAAAACAGTTTAGTCGCTCACTTATGGGGTAGCTCCCCATGGCATGTATAAACGGATAAATTAACTGGTTAAAACAAGTCTTTGGAATTAAAACTGAGAAACTACAAACACGTGAACTCGCCAACGTTATGTTGACACTCTACTGCATGCTTTGCAGGTCGCTCGATACAGTTTAGGACGGACGTTGCAATCGGATGGAGTGCGTGGTTTGTAAGTTTCATGATAACAAACTTGCGGTTTTAAATTACGATATGTTCTACTTTCCCTTCCGCTGCATACTAGAACCATGTTTTGTGAAATTTTAAATTTGGTCACTAATTATGCTAATGTTTATAACAATAACTAATCCGTTCAAAATAATTAGTGGCTAAGATCCTGGTCGTCACATGCCTCGCGGTAATACTCCGCGTGAGGATTTTGAGGGTGTGACATAGAAGATTAGGACGACTATGTTGTCAACATTTCTTTTATTTGTTTTCCTTAATCCCTAAGACATGCATTTGTCTAATTTAGAGTGCTTGTGTTAAATGGTGCCCCTCTTTTAATAGGTGTTTTTTTTTAAATGTGAACTTCATTAGAAAACAACCAACACTAAACAACACAACCAAACTACATAATTACAAAGTAAAGATAAGTGTAACAATTGCAATTCTATTGAAAATTTAAAACTGGTCCACGAATCAACCATATGGTCCGCATTTGACTCTTTGTAGGATTGTAGTTAAATCTTTTTAAAGTTAATTATGTATATATGAATATTAAAGTTAATTATGTATATATGAATATCATTATTTACTTTATGACATTATAAAAAATTTTGACCAAGCTAAATGAGCATATCCTAATATATTTTTTCTGGACAGAAGTTTAATAATAATTTGTCTTTTATAATTAAAAGATCATTAAAAAAGAAACCAGTACGAAAGTCAAGGCTCATAGATATATTAGTTTGTGGTTGATTGGAATCCGTCAAAACATAACTAATATTTTCACATTCTATGAGAGGACCAATGTGTTAAATCATGCTTACACGAACAATACGCTCCTCATTTTCTTTTTTTAAAGGTGTGAATTATTCGCGAATGTCGAAAGGTCTAGTATACGTTGTATTAACAGGGTCCGCGCTAAAGAGCCCTCTCGCACAATAGATCATCAATTTAAACCACTCAACGAGAAACCACTATCAACCAGATTAGAACTTAAGACCTGAAAGGGGAAAACTCATCCGGACCCACCATAGATGAAACTAAAATAGCCGTGGTCATCACTAGAGCACTAGTGATGGTTAATACGCTCGTCATATACTCATATCTAAACGAGGCGTTAACAGTGATTTCGTGACTCATGCCCATAAAGCAAAATCAAGTTTTGAACCTAGCCAATGAAATATAGACAGACACATAGCTATTTATAATTCAATTCGATTTTTATCAAATGACTTGCCCTCGTTTGCTTTTAAGAAAACGAAATATACAAAGGAATGTGAAATCGATTGTACAAAATGGCTTAACGTACGGTACGTAAGCAATGTGAAATCGCATGTTATAAAATAACATGGATCAAAATTACCACATGCGAAATTGTTACAAAAAACCAACATGCGATTTCATCAAAATTATCACATGCGATTTCATCCATGCTATTTTATAACATGCGATTTCACATTGCGTACGTACCGTACGTTAAGCCATTTGTACAATACACTTTTTCTCTCTCTCTATATATATATATATATATATAGGGTTAAGATCGTATGAGAAGCACTAGGCTAATTGAGAAACTTGAGAAGCATTTTGTACCACATATTTTCCCTAAGCTTTTCGTAATATACACACATGTATAGTTTAAAATTGACTATATACATATGTGTATGATTCAAGATTTGACAATATACATATATGTTTATAGTCAACTTTAAACTATAAATATGTGTATATTACGAAAAGCTTAAGGAAATTTGTGATCCAGGATGTTTCTCAAATATGGTGGACTTCTCTTAAGATCTCTACCTATATATATATATATAGGGGAATGTTCATTTTAGAAGAAAATTTTATTGAGAAGAAAAAAAATAAAAGGGTATAATAGTAAAACATTAAATAGTTTCTTTTCTCATCTCATTTATTATTATGTTTGACTAATTAATTAGTCATTAAGACTATAATCCTCCACACTAAATATTTTTGCGAACACACATCAAAAGTTATCCTACACATTTCGAAATTTATCCTACACATATTGAAATTTATCCTACACAACTCGTAATTTATCCTACACGCCTCGTATTTATCCTACACTTTAAATGAATTTTTATTTTTATTTTTATTTTTTGTGAACAATATATATCTTAAAAATAAGTTACAAATTTAATATAGTTAGTTATTAAAGATGAAACTACCAATTAAAAATGTATGTAAGTTTACTAATATACCCTTATAGTTACATTAAATACAAATATTAAATGAAGTCTAATGAAGCATTCCTATTGGTTGAAATTTCTTCTTTTTTCTTCTTACAAAGAATTTCTTCTCATTTGAACCCTCCACTATATATATATATAGGTAAAGAGTAAAATACAAATGCGCTTATCGTACGATACGTACGCGATCATCCCAGCCGTTCGATCAGGTGCAGATCTGGTGCGAATTCAATACATATCGCATGTGAAAAAATGGTTAACATGGGGTAGTGTGAAAAATGGCATGGGGTGTGTAGATGGACAAAATCGCATGTGGAAGATTTGAATATCGCATGTGAAAAAATGGCATGGGGTAATGTGAAAAATGGCATGGGGTGTGTAGAATCGCATGTGAAGATTGAATATCGCATGTGAAAAAATGGCTAGCATGGGGTAATGTGAAAAATAGCATGGGGTGTGTAGAATCGCATGTGGAAAATTGAATATCGCATGTGAAAAAAATGGCATGGGGTAATGTGAAAAATGGCATGGGGTGTGTAGAATCGCATGTGGAAAATTGAATATCGCATGTGAAAAAATGGCTAGCATGGGGTAATGTGAAAATTGGCATGGGGTGTGTAGAATCGCATGTGGAAAATTGAATATCGCATGTGAAAAATCTGTGTGTGTGTTACTGTTCATCTTCTTCGATTGTTGGTCGATCATTGTCAGTCTTCTTCCGTTTGACCCTTACAACTCCCAAATTAGTAGTTCTTATTATCGATATCGCACTAAAAGGAACGAAGGGAGGTTGGGGAAGAAGATTTTCAGGTTTTTGAATTTGATTTAGGGTTTGATTTTGAACTATCATCGGTCAATTACAGAGATTTATGACCTCGCAATGACGTTTTTAACCTTTCTGGTATGATTTAGATATATTAAAATGATTAATTTAATCATTTAAATTAGTTTCGCCTGCGTTTGATCTATTGAAGATCGTACGGCTGAGGGCATCGCGTACATAATGTAGGATAAGAGGTATTGTATGTTAACCGGCCTCTATATATATATATATATATATATATAGGATTAGGTTCAAGAGTGAACACTAGTGTAGTTTGCGAACTGAGTGAACAAATCCTGGCCATACATGTGTGTAGATCAATGGTCAGGATTTGATGTCGAAATACACTAGTGTATTTTACGATTTGATGATGAAATCTTAGCCATCCATGTGTGTAAATCAATGGCCAAGATTTGTTCACTCAGTTCGCAAATACATTGGTGTTCACTCTAGAACCCCACCATATATATATATATATAGGATAAGGATCATGTGAGAAGTAGTAGGCTATTTGAGAAACTTGAGAAGCATTCTGGACCACACATTTTCCCTAAGCAAAAAAATGCAAAAAAAAAAGGTAAAAAAAATGCAACTTTTTTTTTTTTTTTTGAAAAATCACAGTTTTTTCTTTAAGGATTTAATTTTTTTTTTTTTTGGGATTTATACACATGTGTATATTGTTAATCTTTTTACTATACATATATGTATATTGTCAATTATACATATATGTATATACATGTTTAAAATTGAAAAATAAGTGTTATTTAGGGTTTAGCATTAGTATTTAAGGTTTAGCATTAGGGTTTAGGGTTTAGCTTTATGGTTTAGGGTTTAGTTTTAGGGTTTAAGATTAGGGTTTAGCAATAGTATTTAGGGTTTAGCATTAGGGTTTAGCTTTTGGGTTTAGCATTAGGGTTTAGCTTTAACTTTTGGGTTTAGCTTTATCTTTAGGGTTTGCATTAGGGTTTAGCATTAAGGGTTTAGCTTTAGGGTTTAGCATTAGGGTTTAGCTTTAGGGTTTAGCATTAGGGTTTAGAATTAGGGTTTAGCTTTAGGGTTTAGGGTTTAGCATTAAGGTTTAGCTTTAGTGTTTATAGTATAAGGTTTAGGATTTATAACACATATTTTTTCAATTTTAAACATGTATATACATATATGTATAATTGACAATATACATATATGTATAGTTAAAAGTGTGACAACCCTCATAATTCCATGTATTCCGTACAATTTATTAATGATAATTAATGTGCTTGACGACTGTGTGGAATTACTTAACTGCTTCCTGATATCTGTGTTATACTTACATGTGCATGTTAACATACTAGTAGTATACAGAAAAGTTACTAAAAAGTCCTGTGTGTTTTCCTGAGTATTGAAAAGTAAAAACGTTACAAAAATATATAAATAGGACGCCTTACGGATTAATTAAGCAGTTTAACGAAACAGTTTCGAACCGAACAACCGAACTTTACCCGGAACATAAAAATAATGCCAATGACATTGTTTACACCTTTCTGAGCTAGTTAGGGTCCCCGAATACCCTAACACCCGTTATATTACATAACACTCTATTACACTAATTTAGATTCCTAACTAAATTAACTAAACACTAACTATATCATTCAAAACAAACCATAAACCCCACCCCCTTGACCAATCGGCCCCTCATAGGGAACACACTCCTTACAATTGTGAATATTTTATTTGATAATGTCCCATATCAAGATTACACATTACCTACGGGTTATTTGTAAATGTTGGTCCATAAATAAGCCTAAGGGATAAGAATTCTCATATATTTCCACACTTCAAAAAAATTTCATTCTCTTTCCCTCCTCTCTTGCAATCGGCTGAACATATACACACACCCACCATCACTTTTCAATTTTGATCAAGGCCTTTTACATACAACCAAAGGTGAAGGATCACATACGAGGAGACCCGGTGTTTACGGAATTGCAAGGACCTCTCTACAACGCTATTAACCACCTAGTTTTCGCTTCGATTCTTCCCTAGCCTTGAGCTAGTTGTAAGTGATGCTAAACACTCTCTTGTTCTTGATTTAAGTGGTTAAAAGTTGATTTAATGGCTGAAAATTGAAACACTAAAGAACATAACATAAAGTCTTGGACAAAAGATGAATAAGTTGGATAAAGAAGATAAGTTATGTGTGTAACTGATGTTAGAATGATGTTGTTATGATTCTTGCTGATTTCTTGCTGAGTTACTTGTTAATATTGATGTTTGATGTTGTTATGACCACTAATCATGCTAACGGAATCAATCGAACACGTCGTAGAAGATTAACGAATGAAAACAGAATCTGTCCCAGTTTTACAGCCAACTTCAGTTGGCTGTAAACAGGTCATAAACTCTACAAAAAACTGATATTTTGAGTCTAAAACGTGTTATTATGAAATACGGTTCTAATGGCACCAGAATCGTAATTTTTGGACTCCGTTTACTATTTTTAAAGCGTCATTTCGTAACAGCAGCTAGAGCTGCATTTTTCTGCTGAAAATATGTGTTTTGTTTTCTGTCATAACTTGGGTTCTGTGTAGAGTTGGATCATGAAACTTGTACTGTAGATGACCACCGATGTATTTGTAATTACCCCACTAGAATTTCGTTAATCGGACTTACGATGAGTTTTTAATAAATTGTTCCGTGGACTGTGGTCAGAAAAAGATAAATCTGAGTTCAGTCCGGAAAATGAATTTTTTTCAAACTATTAGTAATGAATTGGACCCCGATATTTTTACACAATAAAAATTGGAACGTTTAAGACATTCTGTAAAAATTTGGGAATTTTTGGAATAAGTTAACTATTTTATTAAAATGTCCGAAAACAGCCCGGTTTTGAATATTTTTGCTGAAATGACATAAGCTGTAATTTGCGTGTCTAAATGTCGAGTATGCTATCTGTAAATGATCTATCATGCTATATGTGTTATGTGCATTATCGTATGTTTGTTTATGAGTGGGGAATGGATGGGAGACTTATATGGGCATAAACCGTTAAAGTGATGCATGTTATGTGATAGACACGTTTAGGAACTTTGTGCTCTATTTGAAATCACTAAATGACTAACTGGTAATCATATTAGGACGTGATTGACCGACCTTGATTGTTAGCTATATTTGAGAGTCTAACCGAGCAAACCGAGGTGAGTTCACACCCTTACTAAGGCATGGGATTCCCGGTGGTTTGGGAATGGGGTTGAATAACTATTTATATTATCAACACTACTAGACTACCTACTGCTGTCCTCGGATTGAGAAGGGCACGTGCGTAAAACCTACGTACACTCACACTTACTACTGTCCTCGGATTGAGAAGGGCACGTACGTAAAACCTACGTACATTCATACTTACTACTGTCCTCGGATTGAGAAGGGCACGTATGTAAAACCTACGTACACTCATACTTACTACTGTCCTCGGATTGAGAATGGCACGTACGTAAAACCTACGTACACTCATACTTAACACCGTCCTCGGATTGGGAAGGACACTTATGGATACGCCTAGTCTAGTAACATACATAATGGGAAGCCCCCACTAATTACGGATATGGTTTGGGTAATGAAAAGGAACTGGTTAAACGTACTTTCAACTACGGGGTAACCCCCACGGCAAATAAGCCAACGAAAGTCAAACCACGTTTTTCAGAAACAACTTAAAACTAAACAACTAAACGTGAACTCACTCAACTTTGTTGTTGACTCATTGTTACATGCCTTGCATGTCGATAGGTACTTATGGAACTTGCGCGAGGAGGAGGTCGTGGTGGAATAGGGACTGATATGTCCCGTGCCTAATAAATAAACTTATGAACTTATGATTTGGATTTATGTTTTATGCTTCCGCTGTTAACCTAAAGTCGGTTACTTATCTTTTGGTCACCAATTGTATTGCGATTGGCTTTATTAACTGAAATTACGTTGTTCAATATGATTGGTGGCTCGATCCTGGTCACGTCACGCCTCCAAGCGGTGGTACTCCACATGGTGGATTTTGGGGGTGTGACAGATTGGTATCAGAGCCATTGGTTATAGAGAACTTGGTTTTAATAAAGGAATTTTTTTTATTAAAACCAGACTATAACCTGTACAGTGCTCAACGATCCACAACGACGCTTCGCTCCACGTGCAAGACTCGACACTATAGGTGATACGATTCATGTTTATATTACCTACTTGTTAGTTATATAGAACATTGCTTCTGATATGCTTAGATAACATAGTATCTACTGCTTGAAAACTTTGTGTGATCACTCTCTTCTGTCATTCCACACTTGCGTAATGATACGACGCACTTCTCACTTGTGTTCTCCGTATAGTGAAGATCATGAGTGGACGAATCAGCCTCACACAAGCCCAGCTGGCGGCTTTGATCAAAGAACAAGTTACTGCGGCACTTGCAGCCGCTCAAGCAGGAGGCCAGCTTACCCAGCCGCCTGTATGCACGTTCAAGACTTTTATGGACTGTCGTCCTAGTACCTTCAGTGGCACTGAAGGGGCCGTCAGACTCCTCCACTGGTTCGAGAAGCTTGAGTCGGTCTTCGAAATGTGTGAATGCCCTGAGGATCATAGGGTGAAGTATGCTACTGGTACTCTTGAAGGGGTAGCGCTCACGTGGTGGAACGCTCAGGTTCAGCTGCTGGGGTTGGTTGCTGCTAATGCCACCCCATGGAATGACTTCAAGGAACTGATCAAGGAAGAGTACTGCAGTCATGATG
Source organism: Helianthus tuberosus (assembly GCA_030545235.1). Lineage (NCBI taxonomy): Eukaryota > Viridiplantae > Streptophyta > Magnoliopsida > Asterales > Asteraceae > Helianthus > Helianthus tuberosus. Next base: position 77,199,933 of record CM060417.1, on the reverse strand, counting down.
ACATCCACAAACTAGAGGTGGAATTTTTCAATCTGAAGATGACGGGGTCTGAGATTGAGGCGTATACTAAGAGGTCGAATGAACTGGCCATCCTGTGCCCTACTATGGTGGACCCTCCCATCAAACGTATTGAGCTTTACCTCAAGGGCCTTGTACCCGAGATTCAGAGTCACGTGACTTCGGCTAACCTGGGTACCATTCAACAAATCATCAAGTTGGCTCACCGTCTCACCGACCAGGCAGTGGAACAAAACAGATTACCCAAGCGTATTGGTACTGCTACTACTGATACCCCCAACGATCACAAGCGAAAATGGGATGGAAATCCGGGCAAAGGCTCTACCTCTGTTCAGTCTCAGTCTCAGCAACGAAGGACTGAGGACCATAGGAGCCCTGGTCAGCACTCTTCTGGTAGTCAAGGGCATGGTGGATATCGAGGAAACCACCCAAAGTGCAACAAATGCAACAGGCACCACAGTGGTTAGTGCAACAAGGGATGCAGTCAGAGGTGTCTCAAGATAGGTCATGAAGCCAAGGATTGCAAGAGCCCACGGCCTACGAATCAGAATCGTCAGCAGCAACAGCAAGCACCGCAGAATCAGCAACAGCAACAGGGCAACAAGGGATGCTTTCAGTGTGGTGTTGAAGATCACTTCAAGAGACACTGCCCGCAGTTAAATCAGAATCATAACCAAGGAAACGGGAACAATAATGGGGGCAACAATGGAGGAAACAATGATGGCAACGGTGCCAGGGGTCGTGTGTTCGTGATTGGTCAAGGTGATGCAAGGAACGATCCCAACGTTGTGATGGGTAAGTTTCTTCTGGACGACTTCTTTGTTACTGTTTTATTCGATTCGGGTGCCGATACTAGATATGTATCCTTAAAAGTTAGTCAAATGCTTAAGCGTACTCCAACACCTTTGAACACCAAACACACTGTAGAACTAGCCAACGGTAAGAGTCTCGAGGCCACCACATAGTTAAGGGTTGTAACCTCGTCTTAGCTGGTCAGACTTTCTCTATCGATCGTATTCCCATCGTACTGGGTAGTTTTGACGTCGTTATTGGGATGGATTGGCTATCTCATCATCAAGCGGAGATTGTTTGCATGGAGAAAATCGTCCGCATTCCTCGTTCTGGTGAAGAACCTCTCGTGATTCGTGGCGACAAGAGTGGTGTTGTCGAAGGCATCATCTCTTTCCTTAAGACCCAGAAGTGTTTGCGAAAGGGCCACACTGCCATTTTAGCACTCGTTACTGACACATCAACGGAAGAGAAGAGAATTGAAGACATCCCTATTGTACGTGATTTTCCTGAGGTATTCCCTGAGGAATTACCTGGTCTCCCGCCTCATCGTCAAGTTGAATTTCAAATCGAACTAGCTCCTGGAGCAACGCCCATAGCTCGAGCGCCATATCGTCTAGCTCCATCAGAACTTGAAGAACTGTCCACGCAATTACAAGAACTCTTGGAAAAGGGTTTCATACGTCCTAGTTCTTCGCCCTAGGGAGCTCCAGTCTTGTTTGTGAAGAAGAAAGACGGTACTTTCAGAATGTGTATTGACTACCGCGAACTCAACAAGGTGACTGTGAAGAATCGTTATCCTCTCCCGCGTATTGATGACTTGTTCGACCAGTTGCAAGGGTCGAGCTATTACTCCAAGATTGATTTGAGATCGGGATACCATCAGCTGAGGGTCCGAGATGAGGACGTCTCCAAAACAGCATTCAGAACTCGTTACGGCCATTACAAGTTTCTTGTTATGCCTTTTGGCTTAACGAATGCACCTGCAGTCTTCATGGATCTCATGAACCGAGTATGCAAACCTTACCTGGATAAGTTCGTTATTGTGTTCATCGACGATATCCTGATCTATTCTAAGAGTCAGGAGGAACACGAGCAGCATCTACGACTTATGTTGGAACTTCTTCAAAAAGAGCAGTTGTATGCCAAGTTTTCAAAATGTGACTTCTGGCTTCGCGAAGTTCACTTTCTAGGCCATGTGGTAAACAAGGATGGAATTCATGTGGATCCATCTAAGGTTGAATCGATCAAGAACTGGCCTGCACCCCGCACACCAACAGAAATCCGCCAATTCTTGGGTTTGGCAGGATATTACAGAAGGTTAATCAAGGATTTCTCAAGGATTGCGCAACCTCTCACTTCACTGACTCAGAAGGGTGTCACCTATCGTTGGGGTGATTCACAGGAGTCCGCATTTCAGCACTTGAAGGATAGACTTTGTAGCGCGCCTATCCTCTCATTGCCTGAGGGCACATATGATTTTGTGGTTTACTACGATGCTTCCATCCAAGGACTTGGTTGCGTGTTGATGCAACGTGACAAGGTCATTGCCTACGCATCACGCCAACTCAAAGTTCACGAAAGAAATTACACTACTCACGATGTGGAGCTGGGAGCAGTTGTTTTCGCGCTTAAGATATGGAGACATTACCTGTACGGTACCAAGTGCACCATTTACACCGATCACAGGAGTCTCGAGCGTATCTTCAAGCAAAAGGAGTTAAACATGCGTCAACGCCGATGGGTTGAGCTTTTGAACGATTATGAATGCGCTATCAAATACCATCCGAGCAAAGCCAATGTTGTGGCCGACGCCCTCAGTTGAAAGGATACTATACCTAAGCGTGTACGTACATTACAGCTTACCATTCACTCTAGCCTTCCCGCTCAAATTCGTGATGCTCAAGTTGAGGCATTGAAAGCAGAGAACATCAGGGCTGAGTCCCCTACGAGGATCGAAGCAGCGGCTAGAACACAAGGAAGGCGGCGCTTACTATGTAACAGGGCGCATCTGGGTTCCGCTTTATGGAGACTTACGCGAGCTTGTGATGGACGAAGCGCACAAGTCTCGTTATTCTGTACACCCTGGTTCGGACAAGATGTACCACGACCTCAAGACTATGTATTAGTGGCCTGGCATGAAAGCCTACATAGCAACCTACGTCAGTAAGTGCTTGACTTGTGCGAGAGTCAAGACTGAATATCAGAAACCATCAGGCCTACTTCAACAACCGGAGATCCCGAAATGGAAATGGGAGCAAATTTCCATGGATTTCGTTACCGGCCTGCCCAGATCTCAACGCGGAAACGATACCATTTGGGTGATCGTAGATCGACTAACCAAGTCTGCACATTTTCTGGCTATCAAAGAAACGGATAAGTTTTCTACTCTTGCAGACATTTACCTAAAGGAAGTGGTATCAAGGCACAGAGTGCCAACCTCTATTATATATGATCGTGACGCGCGTTTTACTTCGGAATTGTGGCAAGCTATGCACAAGTCTTTTGGCTCACGTTTAGATCTGAGCACCGTTTATCATCCACAGACGGATGGGCAATCTGAACGCACCATCCAAACTCTTGAAGACATGCTTAGGGCATGTGTAATCGATTTTGGTAATGGCTGGGAAAAGCACCTTCTGCTGGTGGAGTTTTCGTATAACAACAGCTACCACACCAGCATCCAAGCCGCTCCGTTTGAGGCATTGTACGGACGCAAATGCCGATCACCTCTCTGTTGGGCAGAAGTTGGTGACAGCCAAATCACTGGCCCAGAACTTGTGGTGGATACCACCGAGAGAATTGCTCAGATACGATAGCGAATGGCAGCAGCTCGTGATCGTCAGAAAAGCTATGCGGATAAAGGAAGAAAACCACTCGAGTTCCAGGTTGGGGATCGAGTGCTACTCAAAGTCTCACCTTGGAAAGGTGTGGTCCGCTTTGGCAAACGAGGCAAACTCAATCCGCGTTATGTCGGACCATTAGAAGTCACCGAGAAAATTGGCAAAGTTGCCTATAGGTTGAATCTACCCAAAGAACTCAGCGGAGTTCACAACGTATTCCACGTGTCAAATTTGAAGAAGTGTCTGTCAGATGAGACTCTCATAGTTCCTCTAAAGGAACTCACAATCGACGACCATCTGCGATTCGTCGAGGAACTAGTAGAGATTACGGGTGGAGATGTTAAGATCCTCAAGCGTACCAGGATGCCTCTGGTCCAAGTTCGTTGGAATGCTCGTCGTGGCCCAGAGTATACCTGGGAACGAGAAGACCAAATGAAACTCAAGTATCCCCAACTGTTTAAGAAAAACGCAACCACTACTGAGGCTGAAGCTACTGCAGAATTTCGGGACGAAATTCCAAATCAACGGGGGGATGATGTGACACCCCAGGAAAATCAAGAAAACAACGCAACTTAACTAGCTTCCTCAGTAACCACGCACTAAATTTCGGGACGAAATTCTCTTAACAGGGGGAGAATGTGACAACCCTCATAATTCCATGTATTCCGTACAATTTATTAATGATAATTAATGTGCTTGACGACTGTGTGGAATTACTTAACTGCTTCCTGATATCTGTGTTATACTTACATGTGCATGTTAACATACTAGTAGTATACAGAAAAGTTACTAAAAGTCCTGTGTGTTTTCCCGAGTATTGAAAAGTAAAAACGTTACAAAAATATATAAATAGGACGCCTTACGGATTAATTAAGCAGTTTAACGAAACAGTTTCGAACCGAACAACCGAACTTTACCCGAAACATAAAAATAATGCCAATGACATTGTTTACACCTTTCTGAGCTAGTTAGGGTCCCCGAATACCCTAACACCCGTTATATTACATAACACACTATTACACTAATTTAGATACCTAACTAAATTAACTAAACACTAACTATATCATTCAAAATTGTTGGGATTGAACCCTATCAGAGGAACAGATAATTAAAGCCAAAACTGGATCAGAGCAGTGGATCCAGAATAAGCAGATGTTTACATACAAGTCTCTCCCCTTGAAAGTGATTTCAACATCTGCTGACCTCCTATCTGCTGATCGTGCAAACTGCTGACCTACAAATGCTACTCAAGTAAAGACCTGATGAAAGACTAAAGCCCTGCTGATTCAATCTACTGCCTTGAGTCAAGCACTGCTAATCCAGACAAGTACTGCTAGGTTCACAGCAGTGGAATGTTGTAGCAGCTGATCTATAGTCTGTCTGTAATGTAATGTAATAGCAGTAGTTAACATAGCAGTGTTTGTATAGATCAGAGGTTAGAGTTTGTTAGGAGGTTAGATGTCACTTTCATGGTGACGTCAGCTAAGATGCTCAGTGGTTTGCAAGTGCCTATAAATAGCTCAGTACTTTGTACTGTTCTATTAGCTCTTTGCATCATCGTCTTCTTTGCACGAACAAACACTGAGCTCTGGCTGAGGGGGAGTTTGCATTCATTCATCAATCATTGTAATCGTTATTGAAATAAATTCAATCTTCCGATTCATTGAGAAAGATGTTTGATCAAAGTATTACTCTTGTTTGATGGTATGCAAAGTTTGTTTTCATCATAATTCCGCTGCACACTCATCCATTTTTCATTTTAATTACAAACACAAAATACAATCAGAATCAAACTCAGATCCAACAATTGGTATCAGAGCTTGGACAGTCAAATTTGATTTAACAATCATTTTGACGTAAATAGTTCGGCTCATAACAATTGATACTGATCGTTTGTTCGTTCGTTGAAAAACAGAGCAAGGATTAATCACCATTAGAGTTGATTTCTCAGTGTCTGTAAAACAACAAGAATGACGTCACAATCTCAGGATGATAAAAACAACATCGGCTCGCTTTTTAAACCACCTATGCTAAAAAGAAATGAGTACAACATCTGGCAGAGGAGGATGGGTCACATCCTCGCTCAACAAAGCACAGGTTGTTGGAGGTCTGTCGTCTTTGGTCCCCACGTTCCCACAGTGCCAAGCGCTGAAGATGCTAAAAAGTTCGTTCCAAAACCAGTTGAAAATTATACCGAAACCGACTATCAAAAGTTCGAACTAGATGCTAAAGCGTTTAGCATCATAGCATCAGCGCTGCCCAATGAGATATATGCTGGACTGTTACACTGTAACAGTGCCAAAGAGTTATGGGACGCGCTTAAGGAACAATTTGGGGGGGACCGAAGAAGTCATAGAAAACAATAGGGAAATCCTGAACCAACAGTACGAAACATTTTGTCTTGTTAGAGGTGAATCACTGACGCAACAATTTGAGCGTTTCAGTTGTCTCATCAGTGAACTGAGGCCTGTTAACACCACTTTTACAAACTCAACTCAGAATAGCAGGTTCCTCAGATCACTGCCAGAAAAATGGGACACCATAGCTTTTGTCACCCGAAACTCACCTGAGTTCAAGGATCTGACCTTGACCCAACTCCACGATCGACTCCTGACCTACGAAAGGGAGTTGAACCAGAAAAGGAAGTTACAAGAGTCAGGAAAAGAAGTTGATGATTATACATTCGGTAACACTGCTCTTCTGGGTCAAGAAGAATCTGGGAGCAGTGGTAAGGATCAGGGTTATGATCACTTCATTGACATAACTGCTGGAGCAAATTTTAACAACCCTGATCCTCACTCTGCAAGTTATGCATTCACTGCAAACGAAAACCAGATGTCAGACAATCTAAGCTTTGAACTCAATGATTTACAACATTTTGATCCCACTGACTTAGAAGAGATGGATATTCTGCACCAGTTGGCTTTGCTCAGTGTTAGAACTAGCAAATTCTATAAAAGAACAGGGAGAAAATTCCCAAGACTTCATGGGAATTTGAGGGTTGGGTTGGATAAATCGAAAATCAAGTGTTACAAGTGCAATAGGTTAGGGCATTTTGCTAGGGAATGCAGAAGTCAAAACACTGGACCAATAGTTACTCATCCTAGCTCAAACCCTAGACTACAAAATCAAATCACTGTGCACTATACCCAATATACCCCTGCAGCTCAAGTAAACACTGCTCACTATGTTGCTGCCCCTGTGCCTGTGCATTATGTCCAAACTACTGTCCTACAAATTCAGTACATTCAAACCCCTGCTCCACAGAGTCAATAACAGAGGGGGTTGAAACTGAAGGTGAACAGCTAAGTGATGAAACAGTGGGTGAGGTGTCTGAAGCAGTGGTTACTGCTATGGCTGGTGAACTACTGCTGGGAGAAAATTCAGAAGCCCTGATTGAACCACTGACAGACCCATGGTCCGAAGAGAACAAGGAAGAAAAGAGAGAAGAAAAAGCAGGTGAGAAAGAAGTAAGAGCTGATGATGAAGAAAATCCTCAATGTGATTGTGCAATGATGGCTGCTGCCAAGGTATCACCTCAAGTTCTTGAAAAACTGTGTTCTGACAATTGCATCATTGCTTTTGCTAACATCAAAGAGGTAAATGAAAACCTTCGGGATAAAGTCTTAACTGATGAAGTCAAATTTGAAAGATCTTTAAAAGAACTTAAAAACAAATTGACTGAAAAGGAAAAAGAGATCAGTAGTCTGAAAGAAGAACAAAGCATAACCAAAACTCAACTCCAAACTATGGTAGAAAAATACCAAGTTTGCAAAAAGGAGTTAGAGTCCACCCAGATCACATGTGAGAGATGGGTGGAATTATGCAAAGGGTATGAGGTTATGCTTGAAAAACAGATAAAGAGCAATGTGAAATTTGGTGTTGGTTATAGAAAACATGATGATGAAACCACTGCTTTTGGAAAATCTGTTCAAACCACTGATGTAACCACTGAGTTCATCCCCACAAACAAGAATGGCCAAGAAGTGAAAATCACTGACAAACTTGGTAACAAAATCACACTTGACAGACCAATGGGATCCTCTACTTTTGAGGAACTTGAAGATTATCAGTTTAAACCAAAATGGTCTGATGAGTGTGATATTCTTGAAAATTTCAAACCAATGGACTTTACATCAACTGATGGTGTTAAAGCTCCAAAAGCTAAAGTCATTCCTCTCAAGGACATCCCAACAGAGGTTAAAACCTCTGCTGCAAAGGAGTCCGAAAAGAGAAAGAAGAAAGAAAAAATTGATAACTTGTTTTGTGAATTCTGTGAGAAAAGGAATCATCTAACAAAAGACTGTTTCCACTTAAAAGCTTATGATTTGAACAGAACAAGTGTCATTGTTTCAGCTGAAAGCTGCATTGTGTGTGGTATAACAAACCACAAAACTCAAGCATGTGTGTATCTCAAAAACTTTGATGTGAAAAAGAATGAGTACATTGCTAAAACATCCTTGAGTTCATCTGCATCATCTGTCAAATTCACCAAGAAACAACCACTGTTTATGCCAGTTCAAACAGCTGTCACAAAACAACTGAACCAAACATCTGTCAAAAGAGATGTTCAGGTTACTGATGCACCCCCTGCCAATCAGTTCAGAAAAGGCAAGGAAAAACAGTCTTACCAAAGGATTCCACACGTTTATGAGGCCTACAAAAGGCCCTCTAAACCTAAAGTGAATAGGCATCTTTTTGGTTATCAACATGTGATTGGTCAAGACCCCCAACAGTGGTTAGCAAGAAACAGTACTAAAACTGTCCAAACCCCTGACCTAACCACTGTCCATCATACTGCATCCATCCCAGACACTGTTGAGACCCCATCCAAAGCCCTGCTGGCTTTGGAGACCTTAATGAACTAATCTTTTACTTCATGTGCAGGGAGCTTCTGCATGCTTTGATAGTCTTTGGTATGTAGATAGTGGAGGCTCCAGGCACATGACAGGATGTAAAGCCCTCCTCAAAGACTTTAAAATCCATGGAGGGGGTGATATATCCTTTGGGAATAATAGTAAAGGGAAAGTTCTGGGGTCTGGTACAGTACAGTCTGGAAATGTAAAATTTGAAAATGTCAATCTGATAGACAATCTAAAATTCAACCTTCTGAGTGTGTCCCAAATGAGTGACAAAGGATTTGGTTCATTCTTCACAAAAGATTGTTGTAGGATTGTTGGACCAGAAATGGTCAAAAAGATTGAAGCAATAATCAAAACTGGTCAAACTAAACTTGTTGCTCAAAGAAGTGGCAATGTTTATGTTGTTGATATGTCAAAAGAGTGTCCCAGAGCTGATGCCTGTCTGTTCTCAGCTGCCTCTAACTAAGAGACAGAACTTTGGCACAGAAGGCCAGGGCACACAAATCTTAAGACAATCACTGAAATTTCAAAAAATGGTTTGGTGAGAGACCTACCACAAAAATTGTTTTCTTGTCCTGAACATTGCATTTCCTGTTTAAAAGGAAAACAACATAAAAGTTCTTATAAGTCCATTGAAGAGTCCAAAACAACCCAGTGTTTGCAAATGCTACACATGGATTTGTTTGGCCCAGTTCAAGTCATGAGCCTCAAGAAGAAAAGATATTGTTTGGTTATTGTTGATGACTTTTCTAGGTTTACATGGACTTTCTTTTTACACTCAAAAGATGAGACTGCAGGCATTTTGCAAGACTTTGTGACACAGGTTGAAAAGCAATTTGACCTTCCAGTGAAAAGCTTCAGGAGTGACAATGGCACAGAATTTAAAAATAAGGAGTTGGATGCCTTCTGTGTGAAGAAAGGGATTGTAAGGCAGTACAACATCCCTAGAACACCAGAGCAAAATGGGGTTGTTGAAAGAAAGAACAGAACTTTGATTGAGGCTGCCAGAACTATGCTTGCAGATTCAGGTTTGCCATTAACTTTCTGGGCAGAGGTAGTAAACACTGCTTGCTATGTCCAGAACAGAGTTTTAATAAACCCCAGGCACAAAAAGACTGCTTATGAAATTCTGTATAAAATTAAACCACTGATCTCTTACTTCAAGGTATTTGGCTGCCCATGCTTTATTTTGAACCTAAAAGATTCCATTTCAAAATTTGTAGCCAAAATTGATTGTGGTTATCATCTGGGATACTCAACCACTGCCAAGGCCTATAAAGTGTTCAATACACGGACCAAGGCAGTGGAGGAGACTTTGAATGTAAAGTTCAATGAACTTTCATCAATGAAATTCCCAGCAAATCCTGCAGATCTGTTTGATATTGAAAATTTCACTTTTGAAAATACTGCTGTCAAGACTAACAGTGCAGGTACATCCGAGGATACAACACCAGACTATGGGTATGAAATCATCATCCCTCAAAGGTCTGCCACAAAGGGAAAAGCATCAGCTGTTCAAAACAGTTGCCAAAGCTCAACCACTGCTACCTCAACAGTTGTTGACCAAAGTAGCCCATCAACCACTGCTTCCACATCCTCAAACACTGCTGAAAAAAGTCCCCAAACAGTGGATAAAAGTCAGCAGGTGTCCATTTCATTACCTCCTATTCCACCACCTTTTGAAGCCACTGCTGGGTCATCAAAGTCACCAGCAGTGGTTAGCTCAGATGATACACATTTGCAGCCTTCACCAACAAATGCCATCATACCATACCAAGGAGAATTAATCTTCTTGAGATCTCATCCACCTGATCAAATCATTGGCAACATCAATGAAGGGGTGCTCACAAGAAGCCAAACCCAAAACATTTGTCTTTTTGCTGGTTTTCTATCACTCCATCAGCCAGTCAAGTACCAAGAGGCACTGAAAGACAATAGCTGGGTAGAAGCCATGCAAGAGGAGCTCCAACAGTTTAAAAGACAACAAGTATGGGAGCTTGTACCACTGCCAGAAGAGGTTAGTCCCATTGGCACAAAGTGGGTCTTCAAGAACAAAACTGATGAAAGGGGTATTGTTGTCAAGAATAAAGCCAGGCTTGTGGTTCAAGGTTACAGACAGGAAGAGGGGATTGATTATGATGAAACATTCGCCCCTGTGGCAAGATTGGAAGCCATTAGACTGTTCCTGGCCTTTGCTGTCAACCACAACATGAAGGTGTTTCAAATGGATATCAAAAGTGCTTTCCTCTATGGTACAATTCAAGAAGAGGTATATGTTTGTCAACCTCCAGGTTTTGAGGATCCATTTATCCTGATCATGTCTACAGGCTAAACAAAGCCTTGTATGGCCTGAAACAAGCACCAAGGGCCTGGTATGAAACTCTTTCCAACTTTCTACTCTCAAATGGTTTCAAAAGAGGTACCATTGATAAAACACTGTTTCTAAAATGGAGAGGGAAGGATTTAATGATTGTCCAAATTTATGTGGATGACATTATTTTTGGAAGCACATGCAACAAAATGTGTGAAGAGTTTAGAGAACTCATGACAGCTGAGTTTGAAATGAGTGCAATGGGTGAGCTGCAATGCTTTCTTGGTCTCCAAGTACAGCAAATGCAAAATGGAACTTTCATTCATCAAAGCAAATATGCTAATGAACTTTTGACAAAATTTGATATGAATGATTGTAAACCATGCAGCACACCCATGGCAACAAATAAGCTGGTCATGTCTGATGAAAAAGATGAGCTGATTGACCAAACACTTTATAGAAGCATGATTGGGTCTTTATTGTACCTAACTGCATCTAGACCAGACATCATGTTTGCAACATGTGTCTGTGCAAGAAGTCAATCAGCTCCCAGAAAATCAAATCTCATTGCTGTAAAAAGGATCTTCAGATACATAAAAGGTGCTCCCACACTTGGTATCTGGTATCCAGCTAATGGGAACATCAAGCTTTCAGGTTTTTCAGACAGTGATTTTGCTGGATGTCACACCACAAGGAAGTCCACTTCAGGAGGGTGCCAGTTTCTAGGTGATTGCTTAGTTTCTTGGCAAAGCAAAAAGCAAGCAGCATTTTCAACATCCATTGCTGAGGCTGAATACATTGCTGCTGCAAGCTGTACAGCCCAACTCCTGTGGCTTCAAAATCAGTTACTGGATTTTGGTATCACTGCCTTAAAGACACCACTCATGTTGGATAGCCAGGCAGCAGAAAATATCATCAAAAATCCAGTTTCCCATTCTACCACCAAACACATTGACATCAGACATCACTTTGTGAGGGATTGCTATGAAAAAGGGTTGATTTCTCTGCTTCATGTCCCAACTAAAGACCAGCTGGCAGATGTGCTCATAAAAGCACTTGATACAGCCACTTTTGAAAGCTTGGTCTCTAGGATTGGGATGCTGAACATGGAATAACAAGCAACATCTTGTTTTTCTATGAATAAAAGCAACAAAATGTTTTCAGAAAATCAAAAATCCATCCTTAAAAATAGCCAACAATGAAATTTTCATTAAAATCCTTAAAAGTCTGCCATAACCACTGATTGTTCAAAAGTCTGCTTTACTTCAAAAATCTGTCCACTGCTGAAAGTCAACCCCTGTTCTCTCATTTCTTTGATAAACTCTGTTGTTCAAAAGCAGTGTCTTATCCACTGATGTGCTATCCACTGATAGTGAAAATCATCCACTGCTTTAATACCACTGCCTTCATCAGTCACTTTCATAAAAGTACTGTCCTTCACTTTCACCAGGGGTTGTCACGTGGGCAGTACATAGCGGTCAGACCTTTTGTAATGGCTGCCACATCAGCATTCACTTTCTTCCCTATAAAACCCCCCACTCACCACCAAAACAGGGTTTTACTGTCGAATCGAATTCTTAAAAATTCTCTTCTCAAAGCAGTTTTTCAACTCATTCTTCATAAATTTCTTCGATCATCATCTTCAAAAATGACAAAATCGAAGCCATCTGAAAAACCCACTTCCAAATCATCATAAAAAACAGCCTCTCAAAAGGCAATCTCCACTGAAATCCCATATAAACCATCTCACAATCTCCTGGGTCTTATCACAAAACCAGGAACCACAAATGTTTTCGATTCCATCATTGACATCATGGCAAAATCAAAGTACAAAACTTTGTTAACCGCCGATGCACCACTCTATCTGGCGACCCAAAGAGAGTTCTGAAAGAATGCAACCCTTGAAAAACAAGGAGACACTGCAACCACCATACACTCTTCTATAAAGGGTAAAGCTGTCCAAATCACGCCACAATCCATTTCAGAGGTCTTTCAACTCGATGATCAGGAAGGTAAAACTTCTTTCACTAAAAACGAGTTACAAACTGACTTCATTGAAAGAGGGTATGAAGCCACAATGATGAAGAAACTTACCTTACAAAAAGGTTATTTTCCTTCTGCAACCAGATTTTTATTTCATACCCTCCTACTATGTGTTTCAAACAAAACCATTTCTTTCAATGAAATCCCTTTAAAGATTCAAAATCTGGGATATGCAATTCTTCAAGAAGAAAATTTTAACTATTCTCGGGAAATCTTTAAAGATTTGGTTAATAATGTTGAAACAAAATCATTCTTACTGTTTCCAAGGTTTTTAAGTTACTATTTTGAAAAGAAATTCAGTAAGGATGATTTAGCTGCAATAAACCAAGGTGATTATACTCAAATAAACAGTTTAACAACTGAAACTTTTTCAAGAATGTTAACACCTTGCAAAACACAAGCAGAGGTGCCTGAGCAGATTTTAGCAGCTACCACTGCTCCTCAGGTATCTGCTGCTGAGCCCACTGCTCAAGGTGATCAAAGCAGCAGCACAACTGCTTTGAAACCCACACCTAAAATCACCAAAAAGCCTAAAAGAAAAACTCAAAAACCCCCAAAACCCATCAAAAAGGCAACTCTAGAGGATGAGATACCAGAGACACTGCCTGTGACAGCAGAAATGTCACAAGAAACCACTGCTGCTACTTCCTCACAGCAGTTGGTACAAATATCTCAACCCATACCCGAAACTCCTCCTGCTTCTTCACAAAAAGAACAGGTTGTACACATAGGGCCACCACATCATGATGCTCAGAAACCACTTGGTTTCATCATCCACAGCTCAATGCCCGGAGCAAATCCTATTTCTCCACCAAACTTCACATCCAAAATTCCATCCCCAACTAAACTACTGTTGGATGCAATTGATTTGAACCAGGCACTAAACAGTCCTTCTCAATCACCCATCAATGAGAATATAACTCAACAAATGACTGTGTCTGCTGTATCAATCTTTGCTAACCCACCAACACAACCTGAGGAGGTTACACCCCTTGAGTTACACGTAACTCTTGGTGGTAGTCCAAGTGAAGCAGCCACTACAACTGTTGAACCCACTGGTTTACAGTTGGCCAGTGGTTCCATTAATAAGACTTCCTTGGAGGCAATTCCTTACATAGCACCTCTGCCAACCCCCAGTGGATTTATTTATCCTACTGGCAACATCAAAAGGTTGTCAAGTGTTGAAGGAAGAAGACCGCAGTACCAAGAAAAAGGGGCACCAGTGGTTAAAGTTTGGAGTACACTCCCTACCACAACCACTGATAAAACCACTGATAGTGGGAAATCAGATGATCCCATTAAATTGGGTGATGATTTAAAGTACCAGAAATTGACGGATCGTGTTGAAAAGCTTGATAACTCTGTTGCAGAACTCAAAGATATGCTACAACAGTTGTTACAAGTACTAAAGGTACAATCAACTGCTATTCCATCTCAAGCACCTGCTCCACAACAGGCACCTGCTACAAATGGGCTTTGGAATCTATTTCAACCTTTTCTCCTTCAACAAGCACAAATAGCAGATCAGCAACATGAAAAACATGTCCAACAGCTGAGAAATGCAATGGAGTCAAGGTTCAAGAACACTCAGGCTGATCTAAAGGCTCTCAAAACTCAGATCCTGCACACCACTGGCACTGCTCCTCCAACAATTCTCTTCATTGATCAACTTCCCCCAGATAATGCCAAAAAGGGGGAGAAAATTCAGGAGTGGAAAAAGAAGGGAATAGATGATGGTCTCTACATTGAACCAGAAAATGCAAACATGACCAAACAGATCCCTCTGCCAGATGGAAGCAAGAAAATTGATGTGACCAAAAATGCACTGGCAGAAGCAGTTGCAAGTGTAAAAAGGGATAGAGAGGCCAAAAAGAAAGCCAGGGTGGATTATCCGGATCAGGGTACTTCAGGATCAAAAGATGATGAAAATCTTGTTGATGAAAAGAAGAAGCCTACAAGAAGAGTAAGGCTACCCAAATCCATTCCAACCAGACATTTAAAGTCTGTTTCAAAACCACCACCTAAAACAGCTGTTGTAACTCCTGTTGTACCCACTACTGTTGGTACTTCAGTAGTCTCAACATCTGCTCCCATTTCAACACACACCACTTCAACACACACTATATTCACTGCTTTACCAACATCACCACCAACAACATCACCTCCTGCCAAAAAGCAGAAGACAGCAGATGTTACAACATCTGTTGTAATGACAACAGTGGTTGGAACACCAGTTATTCCAACAGCTGTTAGTCAATCACAAACCACTGCCACTACAACCACCACTGCTTCATCCAAAACTTCATCAGTCCCTCCTAAAACAAAAAGGAGAAGACTAATTCTCAAAGATGATGACACCTTACCACCACAACCATCTTCAAAATCCTTAGAACTTGTCAAAATTCCAAAACCCGTTCCTCTCTCTTCAGTTCAAATGCACAAGCCCTTACCTCCTGCAGGTGTTCAATTTCCTCTTGAACTAGCAGCTGTTAGAGAAGAAATAAAATCTTTTTACTATGAGGATGACCCTGCCAAAAGGAGTTTGCCATCAATAAAAGGATATCCCTGGCCTAAAAATGTTGATGAATATTTGAAAATCAAGGCCAAGCAAGCAGAGGATATCTCAAAAAGAAACACACAAGGGAAATCTGACAAAGAAATTTCAAGAAACTATCAATATCTGCTCACACAGGTCAGTTCCCTAGAACAATTTGCAAAAAATGTCAGTCAACAAATTTCAGAAAGAGTAGCTGAAACTTTGAAGAAAGACTACATTGAAAGCATCATGGCTCACAAGAAGTACAAAGGAGAGAGATACATGTACAAAGAGTGGACTGTTCCTGATCTTGAAAATGAAGCAGCAAGAATTCAAGACATGATAAAAAGGAAGGTCACTCACACTCCTCCTGACTGGGCAAAGTTTAGAAAGAATGTACCTGACAAACAGGTAGAACTGAAAAGAATGAAAGAGGAACTGGTTGCTGCTGAATATGGAAACAAAAAACAAATTGCTAGGTGGAAAGAAGATGTGGTCAGGGCCACCTACAAAAGGTTGGAGGAACTAAGAAAGAAAGATCCAAATGTTCCTCAAAAGCCTGACTACCCTGAAGCAGAGGTTTTTAAAAGACCTTCAAAACTGCAGATCAGGAGATCCACTACTCCAGCAGGTTCAGCCATCTTCAAAAGAAGGCCACAAAAACCACTGAGAGCTGAATCAATTCAAGAGCTAGTAAAAGGAGATGAACTTGTGAAAGAGGGCCTAAAGAAAATGATTATAGAAAATCTTGAATTGAATCAATCTGCAAGTACTGCTCAGCCAGTCATGAATAGGCCAGCCTCACCAAATACCTCTGCAAATAATCATCTCCCAAGAAACCTACCAGGCTCAAAAATACAAAAGTGGGAAACTGACAAACAGACCTGCGTATTGACTTTGCTCAGGTCTGGTGGAGAAGTGAAGAAAATATCAAGGGAACAAGCTCTTGGCCTGAGTCTTGAAGATTTGCAGGATCTCCTTGATCTTCCACTTAGCAGGGATGATGAAGACACAGATGCCCTAGACTTTGAACTACAATTTAAAGGTCAGATAAGGGAACTGTTGATGAGGCAATAAATGTCCACAATAATGTAGAGTTTTGGCATTATCTGTTCCAGGGGGAGATTGTTGGGATTGAAGCCTATCAGAGGAACAGATAATTAAAGCCAAAACTGGATCAGAGCAGTGGATCCAGAATAAGCAGATGTTTACATAGAAGTATCTCCCCTTGAAAGTGATTTCAACATCTGCTGACCTCCTATCTGCTGATCGTGCAAACTGCTGACCTACAAATGCTGCTCAAGTAAAGACCTGATGAAAGACTAAAGCCCTGCTGATTCAATCTACTGCCTTGAGTCAAGCACTGCTAATCCGGACAAGTACTGCTGGGTTCACAGCAGTGGAATGTTGTAGCAGCTGATCTATAGCCTGTCTGTAATGTAATGTAATAGCAGTAGTTAACATAGCAGTGTTTGTATAGATCAGAGGTTAGAGTTTGTTAGGAGGTTAGATGTCACTTTCATGGTGACGTCAGCTAAGATGCTCAGTGGTTTGCAAGTGCCTATAAATAGCTCAGTACTTTGTACTGTTCTATTAGCTCTTTGCATCATCGTCTTCTTTGCACGAACAAACACTGAGCTCTGGCTGAGGGGGAGTTTGCATTCATTCATCAATCATTGTAATCGTTATTGAAATAAATTCAATCTTCCGATTCATTGAGAAAAGATGTTTGATCAAAGTATTACTCTTGTTTGATGGTATGCAAAGTTTGTTTTCATCATAATTCCGCTGCACACTCATCCATTTTTCATTTTTATTACAAACACAAAATACAATCAGAATCAAACTCAGATCCAACAAAAACAAACCATAAACCCCACCCCCCCCTTGACCAATCGGCCCTCATAGGGAACACACTCCTTACAATTGTGAATATTTTATTTGATAATGTCCCATATCAAGATTACACATTACCTAAGGGTTATTTGTAAATGTTGGTCCATAAATAAGCCTAAGGGATAAGAATTCTCATACATTTCCACACTTCAAAAAAAATTCATTCTCCTTCCCTCCTCTCTTGCAATCGGCTGAACATATACACCCACCCACCATCACTTTTCAATTTTGATCAAGGCCTTTTACATACAACCAAAGGTGAAGGATCACATACGAGGAGACCCGGTGTTTACGGAATCGCAAGGACCTCTCTACAACGCTATTAACCACCTAGTTTTCGCTTCGATTCTTCCCTAGCCTTGAGCTAGTTGTAAGTGATGCTAAACACTCTCTTGTTCTTGATTTAAGTGGTTAATAGTTGATTTAATGGTTGAAAATTGAAACACTAAAGAACCTAACATAAAGTCTTGGACAAAAGATGAATAAGTTGGATAAAGAAGATAAGTTATGTGTGTAAATGATGTTAGAATGATGTGGTTATGATTCTTGCTGATTTCTTGCTGTGTTACTTGTTAATATTGATGTTTGATGTTGTTATGACCACTAATCATGCTAACAGAATCAATCGAACACGTCGTAGAAGATTAACGAATGAAAACAGAATCTGTCCCAGTTTTACAGCCAACTTCAGTTGGCTGTAAACAGGTCATAAACTCTACAAAAAACTGATATTTTGAGTCTAAAACGTGTTATTATGAAATACGGTTCTAATGGCACCAGAATCGTAATTTTTGGACTCCGTTTACTATTTTTAAAGCGTCATTTCGTAACAGCAGCTAGAGCTGCATTTTTCTACTGAAAATATGTGTTTTGTTTTCTGTCATAACTTGGGTTCTGTGTAGAGTTGGATCATGAAACTTGTACTGTAGATGACCACCGATGTATTTGTAATTCCCCCACTGGAATTTCGTTAATCGGGCTTACGATGAATTTTTAATAAATTGTTCCGTGGACTTTGGTCAGAAAAAGATAAATCTGAGTTTAGTCCGGAAAATGAATTTTTATAAAATATTAGTAATGAACTGGACCCCTATATTTTTACACAATAAAAATTGGAACGTTTAAGACATTCTGTAAAAATTTGGGAATTTTTGGAATAAGTTAACTATTTTATTAAAATGTCCGAAAACAGCCCGGTTTTGAATATTTATGCTGAAATGACATAAGCTGTAATTTGCGTGTCTAAATGTCGAGTATGCTATCTGTAAATGATCTAACATGCTATATGTGTTATGTGCATTATCGTATGTTTGTTTATGAGTGGGGAATGGATGGGAGACTTATATGGGCATAAACCGTTAAAGTGATGCATGTTATGTGATAGACACGTTTAGGAACTTTGTGCTCTATTTGAAATCACTAAATGACTAACTGGTAATCATATTAGGACGTGATTGACCGACCTTGATTGTTAGCTATATTTGAGAGTCTAACCGAGCAAACCGAGGTGAGTTCACACCCTTACTAAGGCATGGGATTCCCGGTGGTTTGGGAATGGGGTTGAATAACTATTTATATTATCAACACTACTAGACTACCTACTGCTGTCCTCGGATTGAGAATGGCACGTGCATAAAACCTACGTACACTCACACTTACTACTGTCCTCGGATTGAGAAGGGCACGTACGTAAAACCTACGTACACTCATACTTACTACTGTCCTCGGATTGAGAATGGCACGTACGTAAAACCTACGTACACTCATACTTAACACCGTCCTCGGATTGGGAAGGACACTTATGGAAACGCCTAGTCTAGTAACATACATAATGGGAAGCCCCCACTAATTACGGATATGGTTTGGGTAATGAAAAGGAACTGGTTAAACGTACTTTCAACTACGGGGTAACCCCCACGGCAAATAAGCCAACGAAAGTCAAACCACGTTTTTCAGAAACAACTTAAAACTAAACAACCAAACGTAAAGTCACTCAACTTTGTTGTTGACTCGTTGTTACATGCCTTGCGGGTCGATAGGTACTTATGGAGCTTGCGCGAGGAGGAGGTCGTTGTGGAATAGGGACTGCTATGTCCCGTGCCTAATAAATAAACTTATGAACTTATGATTTGGATTTATGTTTTATGCTTCCGTTGTTAACCTAAAGTCGGTTACTTATCTTTTGGTCACCAATTGTATTGCGATTGGCTTTATTAACTGAAATTACGTTGTTCAATATGATTGGTGGCTCGATCCTGGTCACGTCACGCCTCCAAGCGGTGGTACTCCGCATGGTGGTTTTTGGGGGTGTGACAAAAAGATTAACAATGTACACATGCGTATAAATAAAAAACAAAATTTAAATTTTTTTTTTAAAAAATAATAAAAATTTTAATTCTTAAAGAAAAAGCTGCGATTTTTCCAAAAAAAAAAAAAAATTGCATTTTTTCACCTTTTTTTGCATTTTTTGCTTAGGGAAAATATGTGGTCCAGATTGCTTCTCAAGTTTCTCAAATAGGGTGAACTTCTCTTAGGATCCCTACCCTATATATATATATATATATATACGTATATATATGTATACATATATACGTATATATATATATACATATAGACGTATATATATATATATATGTATACATATATATATATATATATATAAAGTAGGCATGAACAGTACTTTGCCCAATAGTAAACAGACTATAAAAATTAACTAAATTAGACTCTCTAAGCTAGACACTAAAAAGCTTTAATTCTATACTCGACCTAAAACCACACAATCGGCAAGTGTACCGATCAATGTAGTATAACCTAGGAAGTCCGGATATCGAACCACGAGACTCTATAAACCACGTAAACTAGACTCTGACAGACACTGAAAGACACGACTAAGATGCTTATTTGTTTGGGGGGGGGGGGGGTTACGGAAAACTAAAGAAATCTATATTAAACTACTAAATAGACTAAAACTAGACTAAAGACGAACGAAGACTGAGGACTTTCCTTATATGAGAACGAGACCACCTAGACAAGAATCCTGGATTGTTTTAAGAGATTACCGATTAAGTTAAATGCATGAATTATGGAACCGGGATCTTAAAGTACTAAACCTGTTAAGAACCAACTAAGCCCCTCGACCCTTCTCAAGGAGAAACCTGTGGAACTACCTAGGCCGTTAATCCTACCGGTTATTAGACGCCTTTCCAGTTGTCTAATTATTGTGTAAGTACCCTAATGTTGACCTACTCTTTTCCAATCATAGATCTAGGGTAGTTTGAAGTAATTAATTTGACTTGATAGACTAATAAAACCGACAGGTAAACCAAGACATGACCTTTTCCAAGGACTATCTAAAGCAATTCGCCGGGTAAGACCTACCAATAGCCACTCACTTTCCAGGTATTAGGACTAGTAGAACACTAAGACTTAGCAAATTATTACCAATTACTTCTAGGGGTTATTGCGCTATTCTCCCTACAGAGTTAAGGTTTTCTAACGTGATATAGACACTCACCAAAATCCTAAACCCTAATATGACTCTATGTTGTGATATAGACCGTCACTAAGAATCATATGAAGCAAATAATAACAATAAACCAACTCAAAGCATGCATACACATCAAGTCATTAAATCAAACCGCTTACTAAACACAATCAACCCATAATAATCATGTAAATAACGAAAACGGTAAAAACTTTATATTAATCCATTCATCAAGTCTAGGTGGTTTATAAATTTAGCCAAGGATACTAAAACGTGAAAACAATCCAAAGAAATCTAAACCAGAATTCATTATAACAAAGTTCCAAGAAAAGTAATCGACAAAACAAGGGATTAGAAAACCCGATATATTCTTCGATTCTTCGCCCTTGACTCGTACCAATGATTCCAACCTTTTGAGATCTCTGATTGTGCGCCAAGAATGCTCCAAGATTGCCCAAAGAAGTCTGAAATTCGTAATTAGGGTTCTTCCCAAGTTTCTTGGGAATTTCAATCCAAAACCCTAGCTGCTAAACACATTTTCCCGAATTAAGACCCTAGGAATGACGCGAGGGGGGGCCTGGCATCACGCGGCGCCTCCCAATTGATTATTTTATTATTTTTTTAATTTCCAGCTTTCCATCTCGCGTACGAATCCCGTTTTTCTTCCAAACTGCTCGTTTTGACTCGTTTTTCATCACTTTAAGCTACGGGACCTGAAATCAAAGCTTAACGTCAGCAGTATCGAAATTCTAACCTAAACTAGACTCAAAACTACCGAAAACTGACCAAAATATACACTATAAACATAAGTACTTTGCAGTACATCAAACATCCCCACACTTACTCTTTTTTCGTCCTCGAAAAAGAATTATGCAACGGAATCAGAGACGAATAATCACTCGGGTCAAAAGCATAGGTATAATTAATTAAAACCAAGACTTGCGTTAGCCACGATTGCGAATATACTTATCCACTTTAACCCCAAGTCCAATCCTAAGCCCTTATCATGTGATTTTAATTTAAGTGCGGTCAGTCTACCTAGGGTCTCACGCTAGAATCTACGGTCCACCTACTCCCACCTCAAGCTTATAGGACTAAAAGAACGATCACTGGACCAATTCCCAACCGTCTTATATCAAAACCAAGAAAGTTTACAATCAAATTTTTTCCTTTTTCCATTTTTTTTCTCTTTTTTTTTCTTTCATGAGTCTAGACGATGCTTTCCCTAACCAAGAGGCAATCCGACTGTAGAGTTGCTATCCCCAACCACAGATTACTTAGGTTTCGGTACTTTTTTTTCTTTTTGCACGGTCGATTTCACACATCCTAGCGGTAATTCGGCTGTAGAGTCGCTATCCCCAACCCAAACTACATAGGAATGCATTACTTTCATTTAGTTTCTAGCTCACTTTTTATTCCATTTTTTTCATGATTACAAACTCTAACAGTTTTAACTTATAACGGTGCCCCTTATACTCTTATTGGCAGTTTTAATTTCCCATATTTCCCAGGCGAAAACCCACTAGCAGACCGACAATTAAGGTATATTAGCTCAAAGGGACTTAAAACCAAAGACGGGCCTATCCACATATCCCAAACTAGACGCAAGCTCGATTTATTTTATTCTCTTATTATTATTATTATTTGAACCCGAGAAAAAATTCATCTTTTCTATCATTTTCGTCTTAATTTGCAAACTTCTTTTTTATTCGAAAGACATTTTCTGCTTTTTTCAATTTTTTTAGATTTTTCAATTTTTTTTTATTTAAGACTCAATTATTTACAAGTATCCCATCCCCACACTTAGAGATTGCATTGTCCCTAATGCAAGAACAAAAATACGAATCAACAACTACCTAAAAAAACTGCAAACGAAATAAATAAAAATATACAACAACAACAAAAAGGGAAACGACTTAGCTGAGTATGTGAGACTGTCAAAGTGCCAGTCGTTTCCACATAAGCCCTCCAATACCGAACGTGCTCAGCAAACAATACCAAACTCTCTCTCACAAGAACGGAAAGCGGCTCCAATCATCAACCTAAAGCAAACATATCATACCAAGCAACCTACTACCCAACGTTCAACGTACCAACAACCCAAGTTCAAATGAAAAATAAAAATATATGTCCTACCGATACAACCAAATCAAATCTACTAAAACAGCATAAAATAAAATAAACATGAAAGGATATATGCTGCTTCAGTCTGTCTGCCTCACTCCTCATCTGACTCCTCCTCCATCTGCTGCACTCCCGAGCCTCCAGCCTGCTGCCATCCGTACTGTCCACCATGACTATAACCACTCTGTCCCCCCCCCACTGATCGTACCCCGGGTACTGTCCTTAGACGTACGGGGTCTGCTGCTCACCTCCATACTGTGGTGGAGGAAGTAACCCGGCAAAAGGTGGAGGAACATCTAAACTCATACCCGACATCATATACCTGAGCATGTCATCCTGCGGTGGTGGCTCTGCATCGTCCACTGGTGATCAACTCTTATTCTGTTTTCTAGCTGATCAAATCGCTGCTGGGTCATGTCATAAGCAGCTTCAGGAGTGAATGGGCTAGGTCGTGGCTGTCGAATTGGTTGCTGTGGAGCTGGGACCTCCCGCCTCTGCCTAGGTACCGGCTTTCGTGGCGGAGGAGCACCCTGTGAGTAATTCCATTCTGGCGGGTCCGAAGATGTTAGAACACCCGCTAACTGTAGATCCGCAACACTCCAATAAACCGTTGGAAAACTCTCATGCATCTGCTCCAGCTTATATTTTGTGAGAGCACGTAAGTTCCTTGCTAACCTAGCAATATATGGCCCAAGATCCATCTCAGCCCGTTTTCCTCCCCTACGAGGTCGATTGCACGACCATGTGAAGAAACTTGCCAAGTTCCAATTCCTTTTTTCCACCATACACATCAACGTAAAAATATCCAACCAATTGGCCTTATTCTCACCCGACTTTCTCGCCACAACCGTAGTCGCCAATACCTTCAGAATATACCTATGTATCGGATCACGAACTGATGTGATAAAGTTCGTGTTGGCGAACGGTTGGGTCGCAATTGTTTCCCAAAATCAAGCCAAATCCGCCGAATCTAAACACTTTGGCCGAGGATGATTGTACACACTCCTTAACCCATTTACAAACTCTTCCGTCTGCACCTCTTCCGCAGTGTAAAAACCCAAAGCCACTCCAAACTGAGAAATACTCATCTCGCACAAATTCCGGCCCAATGAGAATGAAACCGCGTTTTTCTCAGCAAAAGTACCCTCTTTATGATGGAAGGTACAATGGAACTCAAGTGTAAGTTCTGTATACTGCGGCCAATCACAATCCATTGTCGCTCTCAGTCGTGGCCCCAACAACTCCGCCACACGGTCACTAGCTCCCATACTTTGTAACCACTCCCAATCAATCGTACGATGCTCCAACATTTGAGTTACCACATATTTCTTTAGTTTCACCCTCTCTTCACTATCTTCTTCAAAATCTAAGACCGGGTGATCAACTATCCTCTCAACTCGGGAATACACTCTCCTATCGTTTGCACGATACTTGATCTTCCTTTTTCTCGGATTAAACGATGAGCCTTCACCTGACATGTTTCTGCAAAACAAGAAAGATTTGACAAGAAAAACAATGCAGAATGTTAGTAATCACAAACTATTTTTGGTGTTTTTCAATATTTTTTTTAACGAAAACGCTAGAATAGCCGTATAGCATTTCATTCGCGGCCAATTCTAAAAATAAAGTTGAAGAAAAACATGGGTTACCGTTTACAAAAGCGTAAGTTAAACATCATTCTACCCGAATGGAGATTGAGTACGGGCAAAATGTTGTGGACTTGTACGTGCATATAAGTAAACCCGACAGTAGACTCAAAAATACTAATCTAAGAAAACTACTAGACTCAATAACTCAAACGACCTAAGACTCAATGTACACTATCTCCTCCCGGCACTTTAATTGTCCTCAATTAAGCAGAACTGCCAAAATATCCCCACACTTGAGGCTAAGCACGTGAGAGTTTGAAACTTTTAAACCATAAAGCGACATTTTGGGCAACAAAAGCCGTTTAGAAAACTAATTAGATTTGCAAAAATCAGTTCAAAAACCTATTTCTTTTAGCAAAAACTTCTTAGTGTTAGCCAAACAAACCCATAAAGCTCAAACACGTAGCCTAAATATCCAAACATACCCCACAAGTCTCAAACAACCCCAAGTAAACCAACCCGAACCATCCGCAAGCCCCATTCTGTGTAAACATCCCAAACAAAACCACCCGCATACCACTAGCATCATTAATGGCTCAAAAACCTCAACTTTAGCTAAGTACCCAAACCCTAGACCTAAAACATGACTGACCCGACAATACAAATGAGCAATAAAGTTACCTACTAACGAGAAATCACAGAAATTATACCTTGGATTCGGATTTAGCAAGAAAAATGAAGCCTTAAACTTGTGGTGCACGAGTTTGTCCAAAAACGCAAGAATGTAGCGCGAATTCGGGTGAAATTGATAGTGGGTATTGTGGGAAAAGTGATTGTGGTGATTTAGGAAGAAGAATGGAGAGATTTGGTGGAGAAATAAGTGATTTATGATGATTTTTGTGTTATGGGCGACTAGGGTTTCGTATGGATGAAGTGATGAGTTGTTATGCAGCAACAGGGTCAAGAAAATGTTTTGCACCGGCCCAGGGGGCCTCGCGTGACGCCAAGGGTCCAGGGGGGTCCTCGCGTAGCGCGGCGCTACAAAAAACAATTAAATATTACCCTTCACCCTAGACGTGACGCTAAGACCCTAGGCGTCACGCCTAGGGTCGTTTTTCACAGAATGTGTCGAGAAAAATTGTTGTTCATGCCTTAGAATTTTTTTCAAAAACTTTCCCCACCATCCAAAACTCCTAAAGATTTTTCTAAGTATCAAGGAAATATACCTGGGACCTCTTTTCTCATGCTTCTTCCGTTCCATAGCGGTGACGAAAACTGCGAAATTCTCAACGACACAAAACAAAGACCGAAAGACTACGAAAATACTTGTTAGAACACGAAAATACTTAAACGACGACACTTATACAAACAATACAACATGTACACTTGGGCTTACACCCAAAACACTAATTGGCGGCTTTAGGTGGGATTTCGAGAGGAGTTACCTCCCTCTCATCCTTGTTTATCGCTCCTCCAATGTAATGCTTCAAACGATGACCGTTCACCTTCCAACTACGGCCATCCGCCTCATCCACGATCTCCACCGCTCCATACGGAAACACATAGTGAACCATATAAGGTCCCGACCACTTCGATTTCAACTTACCCGCAAAAAGCTTCAACCTTGAATTATAAAGAAGCACTTTGTCACCTTTGCTAAACTCCTTCACTTTCCTCAACCTTCTATCATGCAACAACTTCGTTTTCTCTTTAATTCCCAACGATCGAGCATACGCTGTATCCCTAAGCTCCTCAAGCTCATGAATTTGAAAGAAACGCTTCTTAGCGGCTTCGGTCATGTCTAAATTAACGGTTTTCAAAGCCCAAAGCGCTCTATGCTCTAACTCTACGGGGAGATGACAAGCTTTTCCGTAGACGATCATAAAAGGTGTGGTTCCTAAAGGCGTCTTGTAGGCGGTTCTAAGCGCCCACAATGCATCGTCTAGCTTGTCGGACCAATCTTTCCTATTTTTACCAACTGTTTTCTCTAAGATTCGTTTAATACCAAGATTCGCATTCTCCACTTGTCCACTTGTTTGTGGATGATATGCGGTAGACAAACGATGAGTGACACCGTAGCGTGCAAGCAACTTCTCCATCAATGTATTGCAAAAGTTAGTGCCACGGTCACTAATTAAGGCTTTAGGAGTACCGAATCGGGAAAAGAGCTTTTTGAGGAATTTCAACACTACTCGGGCTTCGTTTGTGGAAAGAGCTTGGGCCTCAACCCATTTGGACACGTAGTCGATCGCCACGAGTATGTAACGGTTTCCCTTGGAGTTTGGGAAGGGTCCCATGAAATCGATGCCCCAAACGTCAAAAACCTCCACTACTTGTATGGGGTTTTGAGGCATCTCATCTTTGGCGGAAATATTGCCGGTTCGTTGACATGCATCACACATCTTCACGAACTCCTCGGCATCTCTAAGAATGGTAGGCCAATAGAAACCATAATCGAATACCTTTTGGGCGGTGGCGTGTGCACCATGATGTCCTCCCGTGAGGCCCTCATGCACATGCTTAATAATGTTCCACCCCTCCTCTCTCGACACACAACGTCTAAGAACTCAATCTCCTCCTATCCTAAAGATAAAAGGATCGTCCCAAACATACTTTCTCGCCTCGCTAATGAATCGCTTCCTTTGTTGTGTAGACATCCATTTCACCACATTGCCACTAGAGAGATAATTTGCTAAGTCGCAAAACCATGGCAATCCCTCTTTCTCGGCCTCAACAAAATCTATAGACTCGTGAGGGAACGTGTCTCCAATCTCCTCCTCACGAATCTCTTCCCTCTTGGGATCCTCTAACCGCGATAAATGATTGGCCGCCACATTCTCGGCCCCTCTCTTGTCCCTAATCTCAATATCAAACTCTCTAAGCAAAAGAATCCACCGAATTAGTCAGGGTTTAGCGTCTTTCTTTTGAAAAAGAAAACGTAACGCGGAGTGATCGGTGAAAACAATTGTCTTGGATAAAACGAGGTACGAGCGGAATTTATCAAATGCGAAAACTACGGCTAAAAGCTCTTTCTCGGTGGTAGTGTAGTTTTCTTGAGCATCATTGAGCGTTTTGCTCGCGTAGTAGATGGGGTGGAAGTGCTTATCCTTTCTTTGTCCTAATACCGCTCCAACGACATAGTCACTCGCATCGCACATTAGCTCAAACGGCAAGCTCCAGTCGGGCGAGATAAGAATAGGTGCACTAACCAACTGTTCCTTCAAGAAGTTGAAGGCCTTAAGACACTCCTCGTCAAAGACGAATGGAACATCTTTCTCTAGCAAACGGGTCATGGGGCGAGTAATTTTTGAGAAATCCCTAATAAAGCGCCTATAGAAGCCCGCATGCCCTAGAAAACTCCTAATTGACTTAACACTCGTGGGTGGAGGTAACCTACTAATGGTATCTATTTTCGCACGATCTACCTCAATACCCTCTCTCGATATCTTATGCCCTAACACTATACCTTCCGTCACCATGAAGTGACACTTCTCCCAGTTTAGCATAAGCTTCGTCTCCACACACCGCTTCAACATCCTTTCCAAATTCTTCAATCACACATCGAAAGAATCACCATAAACTGAAAAATCATCCATGAAAACCTCCATGGAAGTCTCTATCATATCCTGAAATATGGCGACCATGCAACGCTGAAAAGTAGCTGGAGCGTTACATAACCGGAATGGCATGCGTCGGTACGCATAAGTGCCATAGGGGCATGTGAAGGTGGTCTTATCCTGATCCTCAGGTGATATGGGGATCTGGAAGTAACCGGAAAAGCCGTCTAGAAAACAATAGAATTGTTGACCGGCGAGACGCTCCAACATTTGATCTATGAAAGGCAGTGGGAAGTGGTCTTTACGGGTGGCATCATTCAACTTTCGGTAGTCGATGCACACGCGCCAACCCGTGACCGTACGAGAAGGGATAAGCTCGTTCTTTTCGTTCATGACAACGGTCATCCCCCCCTTCTTGGGGACAACCTGTGTGGGACTAACCCAAGGTGAATCAGAAATGGGATAGATCATCCCGACATCAAGGAGTTTAAGACCTCCTTCTTCACTACATCTTGCATGTTGGGGTTAAGCCTCCTTTGGGGTTGCACCACCGGTTTATAATCATCCTCCATGAGTATCCGGTGGGTGCAATAGGAAGGGCTTATGCCCTTGATATCGGACAACCTCCATGCAATGGCCTCTTTGTTGGCCCTCAACACATCTAACAATCTCAATTTCTCACTTTCCTCTAACTCGGATGAAATAATGACGGGTAGCTCGGAACCCTCCCCTAAGAAAGCATACTCTAGATGAGATGGAAGTACCTTAAGTTCTAAGGGTGGGGGTTGGGCAGTATCCTCACTAACGGCTAACACATCGGGGATTAAAGGAATCCCCTCCTCTTCAACTTCATCTACACTCTTCAACTCCTCTTCTACCACTAGGTCCGCTCCACTAATGTACTCTAAGCAATGGTCGACACACGAGATGAACGAGTTCAAAAAATAGACGGAATGACAAGGACCGGTATAATCATCCGAACCATTCGGGTGGTTCATGGAACGCTCTATCTCAAATGTGACTATCTCCTCACCGACCCTAAGAGTGATCTTACCATCATGGACGTCTATGAGTGCTTTGGCGGTACGTAAGAAAGGACGACCTAAGATAATGGGAACTCTCTCATCCGCTTCCATATCAAGAATTACGAAATTGGCGGGAAACACGAATTTGTCTACCTTAACTAGCAAGTTCTCAACTATACCCCTAGGGTATTTAACGGACCGATCGGCTAAAGATAATGTCATTCGGGTAGGTGCAAGCTCTCCTAGGTCTAGCTTCTCATAAAGAGAAAAGGGCATCAAGTTGATGCTAGCACCTAAATCGGCCAAAGCTCTAGTGTTGGTATTACTACCGAATAGACAAGGAATGGTGAAAATATCGAGATCGGTAAGCTTTTCGGGAAGCTTATTTAACACAACGGCGGAACATCCCCCATTCAACGGAACGTTAGACAACTCTCCTAACTTCTCTTTGTTCCTAAGGAGATCTTTCAAGAACTTCGCGTATTTAGGCATCGATTGGAGTGCCTCTATAAACGGTAGATTAATCTTCAATTGCTTGAAGATGTCTAGAAATTGCCCGTATTCCCTTGAGTATTTTTGGTTCTTAAGGCGTGAGGGAAACGGGATATACGCATGGTTTACTAAGGGTGAAGGTCTAACGTCTATGGGGGTTTTCTCAACTTTCTTCTCACTTTGAGACTCACCGGGCTGTGCGGTACTTGCTGGGCTTAGCCTCTTTTGCACTTTGCCGGGAGCCTCCATTTCGATCTCCTCATCTATCACATCTCCCTCTTCATCGACTACTCTCTCCTCGACTCTAGGGTTTCCTACGGTCTTGCCACTACGAGTGGTAATGGCTTTAGCATGGGCATTAGGGTTCGGTTGGGTGTTACCCGCAAACTGACTGGGTAGTCTCTCTTCTAGCTTCCTAGACATATCACCTACGACCCTTTGGAGGTCTTGGAAGGAGGCTTGATGGTTCTTAAGCATTAGGTCATGTTCACTAAGGGTCTTTTGAGTGGTTTGGTCCCTAACAACTAGCTGGCTCATCATAGCCTCCATTCTTTCTATGCTACCCCCTAAATCAAAACTTGGACCTTGACCTGTTTGACCTTGGTTATTTGACCCCCCATCCTTGACCTGACTGTTGAACCCTTTGTTGAACTGCCCACCTGAACCCCCACCAAAAAGTGAACTTTGGCCCCTATTTGGGTTTTGAGCCATTTGAAAGCCAGGGGGTCCATTTGAGCGAAAAGTGTTATTATTAAAGTTATTATTATTATTACGCCAACCCGACCCAAAATTATTACCACCAAAACCGCTAGGTTGACCTCTACCAAACCCTCCTCCTAGAAAATCGACCTGCTCTTC
Organism: Helianthus tuberosus; assembly: GCA_030545235.1. Classification (NCBI taxonomy): domain Eukaryota; kingdom Viridiplantae; phylum Streptophyta; class Magnoliopsida; order Asterales; family Asteraceae; genus Helianthus; species Helianthus tuberosus. The sequence goes on along the minus strand of CM060417.1, from coordinate 77,169,506 downwards.
ACCAACAAGTAATGGACACGCACTCGTGTCGTGACCCCAACGACAATACTCACATTTGTCTACCTTAGCCTTGATTTCTTTAAGTTCCCTAGACATGTTTTCCAAAACAGAGGCTAAACTAGGATCCATGGTGACGTGGTTCACCCCTCGGGCGGGTGCACTAGTAGTGGTATTGGAACTACCACTTTGATACCTCTGATCGGATCGTGATTGGGATTGAGACTGAGCAAATGCCTCAAAATGCTCTAAACACTCAGCAACTGTAAGAATACCCATCATATGCCCCCCCCCGCATTAGTATCGAACCTATCACGAGTCTCTTGGGTGAGACTGTTATAAAATTTCTCACATAAAGCCCAATCAGAAAGACCATGCTGGGAGCAACGAGCACAAAGGTTTTGGAAACGCTCCCAAGCAAGGTAGTAAGGCTCGTCGGGCTCCATGCGGAAGGAGTGGATTTGGTCTCTAAGACGTGAGGCTTTAGCGGGCGGGAAATACTTATTCAAAAAGGCTTGACGATGCCCCGCCCAAGTGGTAAAGGTGCCGGTTGGTTGAGAGTCCAACCAAGAAGCCGCACGGTCGGCTAATGAAAACGGGAAAAGCTGCAAGTAAGTGGCATCATTAGGGGCACCGTGAAGGCTAAAAGTAGCTAGGATGCGGGAGAAACGGTTAATGTGGGTCGGGGCGTCCACATCGTCTCGGCCATGGAATTGGATACTATTGGTTATAGCCTGCATGGCATAAGATGGAATCTGCCATGAGTTCTCACTAACGATGGGTGGAACGGTTATGGGTGAAGCAAGACCGGTGAAATTCTGAGTGGCTTGCTGATGGACGGTTTGCCTATTGTTGGCCATTGGTTCTACGTTTGCTGGATTGCTAGAGGTACTAGAAGTAGGGCTATCGGGTGTGGAAACCTTAGGTGAGGTTTTAGGTGAATGGTTTGGCGAAGGTGGTGGTGTAGGAGGTGGGGTGGGTAACGGGGTGGAATCGAAATTGGGGAAACGAGAAGAGGATGTAGAATTAACCTGTGGGCCTTGGCCCAATTGAGATGATGACTCCTTGACTGGTGGTGGCGGTCCGTGCGAGCGCAAACAAAAACCTGAACACAAGAAAAGCAAACAAACACTAGTTACTAAGACTCAAGATGAAAATAAAAGACACAAACAAAATAAACATGTAGCACGTATTTGTCAAGTAAATCTATCAAAGATAATGAACGCAATTACCAAGAGTCCCCGGCAACGGCGCCAAAAACTTGATGTGTGCTAAACAGACTATAAAAATTAACTAAATTAGACTCTCTAAGCTAGACACTAAAAAGCTTTAATTCTAGACTCGACCTAAAACCACACAATTGGCAAGTGTACCGATCAATGTAGTATAACCTAGGAAGTCTGGATATCGAACCACGAGACTCTATAAACCACGTAAACTAGACTCTGACAGACACTGAAAGACACGACTAAGATGCTTATTTGTTTGGGGGGAGGGGTACGGAAAACTAAAGAAATCTATATTAAACTACTAAATAGACTAAAACTAGACTAAAGACGAACGAAGACTGAGGACTTTCCTTATATGAGAACGAGACCACCTAGACAAGAATCCTGGATTGTTTTAAGAGATTACCGATTAAGTTAAATGCATGAATTATGGAACCGGGATCTTAAAGTACTAAACCTGTTAAGAACCAACTAAGCCCCTCGACCCTTCTCAAGGAGAAACCTGTGGAACTACCTAGGCCGTTAATCCTACCGGTTATTAGACGCCTTTCCAGTTGTCTAATTATTGTGTAAGTACCCTAATGTTGACCTACTCTTTTCCAATCATAGATCTAGGGTAGTTTGAAGTAATTAATTTGACTTGATAGACTAATAAAACCGACAGGTAAACCAAGACATGACCTTTTCCAAGGACTATCTAAAGCAATTAGCCGGGTAAGACCTACCAATAGCCCCTCACTTTCCAAGTATTAGGACTAGTAGAACACTAAGACTTAGCAAATTATTACCAATTACTTCTAGGGGTTATTGCGCAATTCTCCCTACAGAGTTAAGGTTTTCTAACGTGATATAGACACTCACCGAAATCCTAAACCCTAATATGACTCTATGTTGTGATATAGACCGTCACTAAGAATCATATGAAGCAAATAATAACAATAAACCAACTCAAAGTATGCATACACATCAAATCATTAAATCAAACCGCTTACTAAACACAATCAACCCATAATAATCATGCAAATAACGAAAACGGTAAAAACTTTATATTAATCCATTCATCAAGTCTAGGTGGTTTATAAATTTAGCCAAGCATACTAAAACGTGAAAACAATCCAAAGAAATCTAAAGCAGAATTCATTATAACAAAGTTCCAAGAAAAGTAATCGACAAAACAAGGGATTAGAAAACCCGATATATTCTTCGATTCTTCGCCCTTGACTCGTACCAATGATTCCAACCTTTTGAGATCTCCGATTGTGCGCCAAGAATGCTCCAAGATTGCCCAAAGAAGTCTGAAATTCGTAATTAGGGTTCTTCCCAAGTTTCTTGGGAATTTCAATCCAAAACCCTAGCTGCTAAACACATTTTCCCGAATTAAGACCCTAGGCGTGACGCGAGGGGGGGGGGGGCTGGCGTCACGCGGCGCCTCCCAATTGATTATTTTATTATTTTTTTTAATTTCCAGCTTTCCATCTCGCGTACGAATCCCTTTTTTCTTCCAAACTGCTCGTTTTGACTCGTTTTTCATCACTTTAAGCTACGGGACCTGAAATCAAAGCTTAACGTCAGCAGTATCGAAATTCTAACCTAAACTAGACTCAAAACTACCGAAAACTGACCAAAATATACACTAGAAACATATGTACTTTGCAGTACATCAATTACGATCGAACAACATAGGTCCCAACAGCAGTATTAACTGAATTGGTACCGATATTCGATTTCATGATTTCTGATCGATGTAAAACATGTGTCGATATATGCTGGGTATAGCACAACTTGATTTTTGAGTTTTATTTTTTCGATTGCTAAAAAAACTTTCTTTATTATTTAAACCTCTAATAATATGTGATTATTAGCTTAAAAAATCTAGATACATGCATAGTTGATATTACAATAGATTATTATATTCACTTTTAACCTTAAAACATATTTATTTAATTCTAACTTTTAATGATTTTTTTAATATTATTGATAATGTCTAAATAACATCGTTATTGGTACCATATAACATTGATATAGTTTTTTTTTATTATTAACGTCATCATGTGCATATTATTATATACGATTCGATAAAATTTCTACTCGCACGGATCATATATATTTGATTTTTTATCATCACAAATAGAACAAATACCGACCAGACAACATCGGTATTCAAACAGGTCATATATAGTAGATTTTTTTATCATCACAAACGGGACATATACCCACCAAACAACATCGATAATGGTACCGTATTCGTTTTTTATAGAATTCTCGACGTGGTGATATATAATTCATTGAACATAAAGTAATATTCGCAATAAAGTATTTTTTTGGTATCGTAAGCTATATCGAGTATCTGTACAATACCGATATCATAACAGACCGATACCGACAAAACAACACAAGTACTGGTACGGGTATTTGTTTTTATTGGTTTTCAATCGATGGAAAAACATGTCAATTACAACGATTGTGTGACAACCCTCACATTTACAGGTATCCGTACAACTAATTAATTCTTAATTTGTGCTTAATGACTGTGCTTGATTACAACTGTGACTAAACTGCTTACTGATTTCTGTTACATACATACATATGCATCACTTTTATACAGTCACTCCACTTATTACATACAAACATTAGTGACAACCATGATGCACAAAGTACAGTTAGCACAATGAGCGGATAACCCAGACTATATGCTGACAATGTCAGCACCTAGACAGACAATATTTTTGAGGCCAGTATGAGCCAGGGATAGAATACTACACTAGTAGGGGGTGTAGGGAAGTGATGACCTTAAAACCGCGTCACTAGGTGATAGTTATAGTGTCGGAAGTGCCTAAAACATACTTAAAGTGCAGAATTCTGCACTAAATACCAAAATTCAGCATTTAACCAAGCTAGTAAAGTGCAAAAACTTGGTAAAATAGTCCTAGACACTTTCCAAAGTGTTGAGAATTTAACGTGTTACTAAAAACATTATAAAAGACACTTTAAAGGTTAATTTAGCACTTTAACGGACTACACTGAACCGAACAACCGGACTTTACCCGGAACATAAAAATATTGCCAAACACGCTAGTTAGGGTCCCCGAACACCCTAACACACCTTATATTATACTACACACTATAATATACTAACTATATCATTCAAACATAACTAACTTGTAACTAGATCATCACCACCCAACCCCATACCCCCCCCCCCCCCACTTCGACGGTTGCATGGTGTGGGGACACCCCCACCATTCTTTTGAATATTAAATTGTTATTGTTGTTGGTTAGAGAAACATGTTGTATGTTGGTTAATAGAGAACTTGGTTTATAAATAAGTCTAAGAGTCTTCCACCTTCTCTCATCAAACACCCAACAACAAACTCCTTCTTCTCCTCTCTTCATAGCTCACGGCCACCACCACCTCACCACCATACACCCACCATCAACCTCCTTACAAGCCATTTCCATACATCCAAAGGTGTTAGAGGTCCAATAAGCAAGCTTGGTGCACTCGGAAGCTCAAGGACCGCTCTAGTTTTCTTTTATCCACCACTTTTACGCCTTGTTTCTCCCCTAGCCTTGTGCTAGTAGTAAGTGCTCTAAAACTTCATCTTGTTCTTATTTTTAGTGGTTAATAGATGAAAGAATGATTAAAAGTTAGGAAAACTAATGAACATAATCGAAGACTAGAAACATAAAGGGGTAAAGAGTGGATAAAGAGTAGATGTATGGTTAAATCATGTAGATCTTGTGTCGTTATGATTATTGGATGTTGTTTGTTAGTAGAAGTGAGTAGAGTTATGAAGGATGATGAAACCATCCATTCATGAACTTTGAACTTGAATAAATATATTTTTTCTTGAAAAGTAAGGTTATAAACATATGGATCTAAAGATCTACAAGTGGTTTTTCGAAAGAACCAAGTGAAAGATACTAGTCTTGTTAAAACCCGGATCTTGTATGAACTAAATACATTTTTAGTAAGTAAACAAGTGTATAAACACTTGTGTAGAAAGAAAATTCCACAAAGAAATATTTTTGAAATTCATGACTAGAAGTTGTGAAAATACATATTCTTTAAAAATATGGTTTTTAAGAAACTAATCTTATTTTTAAAGATAACAAGACCTACTAAGTGTGTTAGTAATTTACTACATATTTTTACAAACTTTCAAGTTCATGAGTTTATGATTTAGTCTTATTTTTGTCAAGATTAGTGATTAAATATTGTATGTTGTTGATTGTTAAATTGTTTGATTGATTTTACAAAAGAAAATGATATGCTAAAAGCATGGACACCTCCATTTACAGAGTAAACTCTGGAGAAATTTTTCTAAAATTTCAACACTTAGAAATATTTTTCTAACAAATGGTTACAAATATATTTTTAACATTATTTTTCTAAATAAACTTCGCCATTATTTTTATTACAAAAATACCAAGTGCCGGAGGTGGATTATCGTAAATAAAACTTATAAATATATATTTAGAATATATGTTTTATAATAAAACGCTTGTGTGATTGTTTGATATTTTGTGCTCTAGATATATTATTTTTAGGGTAAAAATAATATAACTTGAAAATATCATGAAGTTACTACTCCAAAATAATACCAACGCTCTCACAAAATAAATATTTAAGTTATACAAGTATTATTGTTACAACGCAGACTCTAAAATGTAACTTATGTATAGTTTGGAAAATACCCTTATATGTATATGATGATAAGTATTATTTTGGAAAAAGTATAAAGTAAAATATAATATTTTTGGGAAAAATATGTATATTTTGGAATTAAAATATATTTTCCAAGTGAGACTTAAAAATATGTTTTCGGAATTATAACGTGCACATGTATAAAAACCCCCATCCTTGGGAAGGAAATACACTTATAAAATAATTAAGAAGTGTGATTACAGAATAGTTACCTACCTATTTTTCCAAGAACGTTAAACCCTAAGCCAAGGCACCGCCCATCCGTCTAATAGGAATTAGTGCGTGTAGGTCGTCACGCAGCAGATAGAGTTGGAGATTGACGTTTCTGGATACGCACTTCTGGGAGTTCATGTTCCCCCTTTTCTCTTTACTGTTTTCAGTTTTATACTTCGGGGGTGAAATACATGTGACAATTATTACAGACTTTTACATATATGATATGGTTAGCTTAAGGAGGGTTTACTACTTTGATCATGTGAGTGAGTGGGTGGTACTTGGGGCCATTAATCCTCATTGTAGGACCGAGGGTCATGAGTGATAGATCTATTTGGGTGTAGCGAGCCCAACTCCTGAGTTCACTGTACGGACCATGGGGTAACTTTGAGCCCGACGCAAAAATCTGCTAGGTTTGAGTCTTCCTGCATCACTTCACACATATCATTGGCTTTGCAACCCAATGGTGATCTCTTTTTCCTTAATTACTACATACCAGGGATTTTCATACATACAAACATATTACAAAGGTTTATACATACTCACTTTTACATGAACTCGCTCAACTTTTGTTGATTTTTCAAACTACATGTATTTCAGGAAATTAGGGGATCTGGCAAGGTATGCAATTTCGTCAAGCTGCGTAGGAAAAATGATGTCATCCGAGTTTAGGAAGTGTGACCCTTGCCTGGACGGGTTACAAGTCTTAAACCGTATTTCTAGTCAAGTCTTTGGTCGTGTGGTATGAACATGTTTTTAATTATGATGTGGTTGTATGTTATGTTATGTGTCGACTTTTAAAAACAATGTTGTCGTGGTAACTTTTAAAACTTGTGGAATGGATGAACATCATGTGTTTTATTTCATATAGCATGGTTATGATATTTTCTATGGTATTAAGAAGTCACACCAAATAAACCCACGCTTCCGCAAAAGCCAGGGTGTGACAGCTTGGTATTAGAGCATCGATCATAGCGAACTAGGATTCTTTCTCGAGTCTAGACTATGATCACTAGGGCTCTCACGAAAACATTTTTACATTGCATACACTAAAACGTCCAGATCCAGGGTACAAAACATTTTTACAAACAAAAAGGCACAAATACACTTTTCAAAAATATTAGTTCAGTCTTAGAGACCGAGGGAGTTCAGTCTTAGAGACTGAGGGAGTTCAGTCTTAGAGGCTGAGGGAGGTTCAGCCTTAGAGGCTGGGGAGGTTCTGTCTTAGAGGCTGAGGGAGGTTTAGCCTTAAAGGCTAGGGAGGTTCAGTCTTAGAGACTGAAGGGTTCAATCTTAGAGATTGGGGAGGTTCAGTCTTAGAGACTGGGAGGTTTTGGTCTTAAAGACCAGGGAGTTGGTCTTAGAGACCAGGGATTTAGTCTTAGAGACTGGGAGGTTGGGCATAGAGACCAGGGATTTAGTCTTAGAGACTGGGAGGTTGGTCTTAGAGACCAGGGAGTTAGTCTGAGAGACTAGGAGGTTCAGTCTGAGAGGCTAGGAGGGTAGTCTAGGAGACTATGATGATTACTTTTGGCTTTATTGTGGCTAACATGTGTATTTGACTTTATGATTGATATATGTGCATATATGTGATTGTGTTACATACGTCATGGTTTCATCATCAGACACAGGAGTATAGGACACACTAGACCCCATGGCGATCGTGTCAGATGACGAGATTCCGTCAGAGCGAGAGGTCTACACATCAGACACCACCAGCACTGACGACGATGATTTCCAGCCGTTCGCGCTGCCTGACGTCGGAGTTGAGCCTGCTGATGGCATTCCTGCCGGGGATCTACCTCTTGCGGTGATCCCTGCTCCCATTCCGCTTGCTGTTTTCCCAGTAGTAGATATGCCACTCGCTGTCGTTTCTGATGACGACATCGATCTGTTTGAGGAGGATCCGCCTGAGGCTGACTATGAGGGCGGGGCCCCTATTGATGCTGACATTATTCTTCCCATTGCTGAGGCCCCTATAGAGGTGCTTCCTGTTGGTTCACCTGTCCCGGACTCATTGGAGTCTGTGCCATCTGCATCTTTGCACGACCATGGTGTGCAGCCTCACTCTTCTGACCCTGACATGGCGATGTCAGCTGCACCCGGTCCATCGCACGAGTTCGAGTTTGACCACGAGGTCGATGACGCTTTTGAGCCGGTCTTTCCCCCTGATTTCGATCCTGATCACGATATTGAGTTTATTCACATGGATCAGCCCCTAGAGGCGGCCGTAGATCCTATTGACCCTTTGCTTGACATCCCTGCTGATTTTGATATGGATGTTGACCCGGAGCCTGCTGTGGCCCTAGAGCCTGTAGTTGCTCCTGACCTTGCATTAGAGCATGACCCTGTCCATTATGATGCACCAACCATTGCACCTCTTGTTGATGATATACCCGTTGCTGATCTTCCCGCTGTTGCTCCACCCTTGATAGATGATCCTGTTATTGATGCACCATTTCCCGATTCCGTACCGGTACTGTTTGACCGTGCACTTTTGCTACTCATATAGATCCACGTTACGCCGACACCCGTAACGGGTGGATCGATGACGATGACGTTTACCCACCATTTGTGTTACCTGTTACACCTCCAGTAGCACCTGTTTCTGCACCCACTGATATTCCACTATCCCACCCACACACGACCGATGTCCATCATACCGATCTTCCGATTACCTTTCTCCAGGACATCCCTCCACCACGTCCAGGGGAGGGTTCATCGCGACAGCCTTTAGGTCACGTACCTTTCATGTCAGGAGACAGCCAGGTTATACCACAGATTTCTCATCCTACTTTTGTTCCACCTATATCGACGTCTGATCCGGTCATGTCACAGTTTCCTCATGTTGCGCCACCTACTGCACCATCTTTCATTCCATCTAGCGAGCCATTTTTATGGACTACGCCCCCTATCATGCCACTGTCTGATCCGTACCACCCGTACCATGTTGTGTACTCTACGGACGATATCCTCACTTCCTTGATGATATAGCAGGATGCATTGACGTGTCGTATTCAGGATTTGGAGAGAGCTCCACATCCATCTTGTCATTATCAGACCCCATTTGCAGCACCACACACTCCTCGTCCACTTTCCCCTGATTCAGACGCTCGCTTTTGGACTTCTGAGCAGCAGATAGCATATTTGATGCGCGCCTATCGTGCCTTAGAGGAGGACTGGTTACACATGCGTCGCTTGCTCTTCTCTCATTTTCCTCCTCCTCCTCCACCGCCATCAGCATAAGCATTTTTGGTTTTATGCAGGTCGATCTTTTGGTGAGAAGGTCGCTATTGAGCCAGCTTACGAAGCCTTTTGAGAGATCACACTTTTGTATATGATAGTTGTAGTTTGACTTGTATTTTTGAGGGTGATGTAGCCCCATGATCTTACTCAGATATGTGATGTACTATTAAACATGTAAAACAATATTGTGGTCGTGATTAATGAAGCTCAATGGCAACATTCTCACTACATGCTTTGTTGAGTAATATGTTTTAATTTATAACATGAGATGTTATGCGATTGATGAATGCTATTATATATGCATATTTATTATACTTACTATGACCTGACCAACATGATCATCTTTTAGAAGATGCCTCCAAGACGCGATGTACGCATGCCTACTACCGAGGTGGAACTCCAAGGGATCATTGCCGCCGCTATAGCACAATATGCAGCCTCCCAAGCAGGAACAAGCGGGAGTATTTCAAACAACAACGACAACAATAATCCACCCCATGGTAATGTCAAGTTGCTTGAGACATATTACCATACATTTGGATATTTATAACACGTCCGCTAATACCATTTGTAAATTCTAACGTATGTGCAGGGTGCACCTACAAGCAATTCCTCGACTGTAAGCCCGTAACTTTCAATGGCACTGGGGGGTGCTGTTGCATTTGTCCGGTGGGCTGAGAAGACAGATTCTGTCCTAAGAATGAGCAAATGCGCTCCCGATCAACAAGTGACCTACATCTCAGGGCTATTTCTGGATGGAGCCCTATCGTGGTGGAATCTGCAAGTGCAAACTTTAGGAGAAGCTATTACTTATGCGTTATCATGGGCTGAGTTAAAAGAGTTAATGAGGAAGAAGTACTGCTCGCGTGCTGAAATACAGAAGCTAGAAACCAAGTTCTGGCACTTAAGGATGGATGGTCCAAAGATTGCAGAATATGTTCAGAGATTTCATTATTTATCTCATGTAGTACCGTGTATGGTCACGCCCGAGTTTAAACGTGTTGAGAGATTCATCTGGGGATTGGCACCCCAAATAATGAGTATGGTTACCACGTCCAAGCCTGCAACAATCATGGAAGCCATCGACCTTAGTGTGGCGCTTACTGAAGAGGCCATTAGGTTGAACAAGTTCTCAGTTTCTGATCAGAAGAAAAAGGAAACACATGTTGAATCGTCTGGTGAAAACAAACGGAAATTTTCCAACTTCAAACAAGGTACAACAAGTGTGAGCAAGAAGGGTGAGTCGAGCACAACGGCCAGGGCCAAAACTGGTGTGGAAAGCAGAGGAAAAGGTTACATGGGCACTCTGCCCAGGTGTGATACATGCCAGCGCCATCATTCTGGCCAGTGTGGATTGAGAAAATGCGAGTCATGTGGGAGGAACGGCCACTCGAAGGATACGTGTTGGGCCGGAACTGGTACTGGGCGTGGTGGTAATCGAGGTGATGGGAATGGTAATGGAAATCGCCCGCAAGGGAATAATGGAGGAAACGGAAACCGTGGGAATTTTGCAAATCAAGCTGGGAGTGGAAATCGCAACCAAAACAACACTCAAGGTGGAAATGGAAATGGGAATGGCCGAGGGCCAGGAAGCTTCAATTGTGGGGATATTGGGCACTTTAAGAGGGAATGCCCAAAACTGAATCAAGCCCGTGGGAGAGTATTCAACATCGGCGCAAGGGAAGCGCGCCAGGATGCAAACGTTGTCACTGGTACGTTCCCTATAAACCAACGTTTTTCATCTGTTCTGTTTGATACTGGTGCCGATTATAGTTTCGTATCGTTAGAATTTAAGAATATACTTGGGTTGACACCTAGTAAGTTAGACGTTCCGTACTCAATTGAATTGGCGAATGGGAAACTGGTTGAAACGGGTGAAGTCATCAGAGGATGCGTGATAGAACTGGGAGGGCACGAATTTACGCTAGACCTACTGCCAGTTGAGTTGGGAAGCTTCGACGTGGTAGTGGGAATGGATTGGTTATCGAGCAACAAGGCCGAGATTGTTTGCCACGAGAAGACCATCCGCATCCCTATGACGGATGAAGAAATGATCGTAGTGCACGGAAAGAAGCATGATATGCCACTAAGAATTATTAGTTGTCTGAAAGCTAGAAAGTGTTTACAGAAGGGATGTGTTGCATTCTTAGCACACATCGTGGATAAAGAAGCTGCTGAACCAAAGATCGAAGACATTCCAGTAGCAAAAGAATATCCTGAAGTCTTTTCAGAAGACTTGCCAGGATTACCGCCGCAGCGACAAGTCGACTTCCACATTGACTTGGTCCCAGGTGCTGCGCCAGTAGCTAAGGCACCCTATAGACTTGCACCTTCGGAAATGCAGGAGTTGTCGACACAACTCCAGGAGCTGTTAGACAAAGGATTCATCAGGCCAAGCTTCTCACCTTGGGGAGCTCCAGTATTGTTCGTTAAGAAGAAGGATGGTAGTTTCTGTATGTGTATAGACTACCGCGAGCTTAATAAGTTGACTATCAAGAACAAATATCCCTTGCCAAGGATTGATGACCTGTTCGATCAGTTGCAAGGTTCGAGCTTTTATTCAAAGATCGACCTTCGATCGGGATATCATCAACTAAGGATACAAGAGGAAAGTATCCCGAAAACGGCCTTTAGGACTCGTTATGGACATTACGAGTTCCTGGTTATACCGTTTGGGTTGACAAACACACCGGCAGTTTTCATGGATCTAATGAACAGAGTCTGCAAGCCGTACTTGGATAAATTTGTGATCGTGTTTATTGATGACATTCTGATCTATTCGAAGACAAAGGACGAGCACGAACAGCACTTAAGAGCTATTCTAGAGCAACTTAAAAAGGAGAAGTTATACGCTAAGTTCTCGAAGTGCGAGTTCTGGCTGCGTGAAGTCCAATTTCTTGGACATGTGGTTAATGGAAATGGAATCCATGTGGATCCAACAAAGATCGAGGCGATCAAGAATTGGGAGACCCCAAAGACGCCAACCGAGATTCGACAGTTCTTAGGTTTGGCTGGTTATTATCGAAGGTTCATTGAGGATTTCTCCAAAATCGCTCAACCTCTGACCGCACTCACACAGATAGACAAGAAGTTTGTTTGGGGTGACAAACAAGAAGAAGCGTTTCAATTGTTGAAAAAAAAGCTTTGCGATGCACCGATCTTATCGCTACCCGAAGGAACGGACGACTTCGTGGTATATTGCGACGCTTCGCGTCAAGGATTAGGCTGCGTGTTGATGCAGCGACAGAAAGTTATAGCATATGCTTCTCGCCAGCTGAAGGTCCATGAGAAGAATTATACCACTGATGTGTGTAAAATGCAACATATAAATTACATCAAATGAGGCATAAAACTAACCCTTTTTAAGTACTAATATTGGAAAAAGAGTGTTTTTGTCTTCCTTTTGTATTTTCAGGATTAAATGAGCTCAAAAACACAAAAGAAGCAAAAAGACAGCTAAATCCAACATAAATACAAGAAAAGGAACATAAGTGGACTGCCCGACCCCTCAACGGCATCTTCCCAAGCAAAATAGAGAAGGCAGAAGACTGAACACGCCCCGTGCTCAGCCAGCACGGGGCCGTGCCCAAGAAGCAGCAGAAAAGACAAACCTATAGAAGCTTCTATTGCCCACCACGGGGCCGTGCCCAGTGAACACGGGGGCGTGGCGAAAGTACAGCAGGCGCATTAATTGTAATTGCGAATTACAATTAATGAAGAGAGAGAATGTCAGACAGGCATGGGGGCGTGTCCAGCGGACACGGGGCCGTGCCCAGCCTTCTGTTCAGCCAATAAATAGGAGTGCTTGGTTTCATTTCAACTCATCCCTTGGCACACCACCTCTCTCACACTTCATCCACCACCCACCACCATCACAACACCATCATCCACCACCATCATCCATTGTCCATCGTAGAGTGTGTGAGTCGTATCGGGATCCAAGATTGATCGTAAGAGTTCTTGACAATCAAGGCCATGTTTGCCTAAGTCTCTTACATCACTTGGTGAAGACAAAGTGTCTAGTATAATACTTTTTATTTCTAATCTTTTGCACTTTTTATTTGGTTTTGTATTAATGACTTTAATAACTAGTTACTTATGTTGAAGGTGATCTTTCCTTATCGTTTGTCCGTGGTGTCTTGGCATTATTTTACTGTCTATATAAAATAAAGGATTTTCACCATTCATATCTCCACGGTCTATATGGAGGTATGTTGGCTACCTGGTCGGGGGTTAAGGGAACGGTTTGGTAAAGGTCTTGCCATTGTTCAGCGTTTAGAGGTCCTGCAATGGACCTGGGTCAAATTTAGTAAGACCTCCTTCAATGCTTCACGGTATTGGATGGCGGGGGTCCAAACTCTTTGATCCCCTCATAAGTTAACTACTATTAATACTATAACCCGGCTATTTAGGATTGTATCCCTGCTGACTCAGACTACTTAGCCGAGGGTAACGTCACCGCCAAAAGCGGGGCCTACCATAATATTGCATTAATAACTTAATTCATTATCTTCCAATAATCCACCCTTTTAGGATTGTATCCTTGCTGACTCAAACTACTGGGGTGAGGGTAACGTCACCATCAAAAGAGGGGCCTACTACAATAACTAAGATAATCTCTTAATTATGAGCAAAAGTGCGGAAATAATCAAAGGTTATACTAGATACGAGTCGGAACCAAGTGATTCATCTTGTCTATCTGTCTTTCTTTTATTTTTATTTTCAGCATTTTAGTTAGTTTTTATTTTTCGTAGTTTAAAAACATTTTTCTAAACTTTTTACTTTGATTAGACGTTGAGGATAAACCGGTACTAAAAGCTCTTGTGTCCTTGGACGACCTCGGTATCTTACCAACGCTATACTACGCTCACGATGGGTGCACTTGCCCATATGTGTGTTTAGTGTTAGTAAAATATCGTGTTTTATAAATTTAAAACTTGGCTAAAATAAGTGTTAAAGGGGCTTAAAATATACACCTAATATATATAACACTTTATCGCACATCAAGTTTTTGGCGCCGGTACCGGGGACACAAGGATTTTAAGAAAGCTTAAAATCGACAGCCTAATCAGTTTTTCAAAACCTTTTCAAAACGCGCACATTTTTCTGCATTTTAGTTTAGTTTTGCATTCACAGTAACATGTACACGGGGCCGTGTTCACTGAACACGGGGCCGTGCTGCACATTTTCATAAAAACACCCAGTAACAGTAGCTTGAACACGGGCCGTGCTCACTGAACACGCCCCGTGCTCAACGAAATCAGTAACTTTAATTAAAACGCCCAGATACAGATCCTGAACACGGGGGCCGTGCTCACTGAACACAGGGCCGTGTTCAGCCTCTATTTCCGTTTTTCTTTTTGTTTTCTGATCTCGAGACTCGGTTGTGGTCTGCTGAGTGATTCTTATGGATCAATACTCAGGAGGTTACAACTACACCTATGAGGAGGATGATTATAGGGGTAATTATTGCACTAATTGTCGTAATGCACGCTCGATTCAAAATAATCACTCATATCAACCATCCAATTCATACACCAACTATGAGGAGCCCAGGTACGAGCCATCAACTTCATACACATCCTATGAAGACCAAAGGTATGAACCTCCTCCCTCATACTCATATTTTGATGAACCAAGGTATGAGCCTTCTTACTCATACTTTGAGGAACCAAGATATGAGCCACCACCTTCGTATGCTTACTATGAGGAACCATGGCGTGAACAACCCACCTCATACGAGTATTACGAAGAACAAAATTACGAACCTTATCCATCATATGCTTACAATGAAGAACAATGGTGTGAACCATCTACTTCATATGGGTATTATGAGGAACAAAGGATCGAACAACCGGATTCAAGCTTAGAAAATTCCGATTCTTTTTGTATAACCGAAGTGACCGATAGGATATTAGAACACATTAGAGTTATCGATCGATGTATAAAAGAAGCTCGCGCAAGGGAAGAGGAGTCCCGCGCAAGAGAAGAGTTAAAAAAGGAAGAGATAACCGAAAGTGTAAAAATGGAAGAACAAATAAGTGAAAAACCGACACATGAGTTAAACAACGAAAAAGGTGAGTCCAGCAACGTTAAAATTCAAGAAGAGTCTAATTTTGAAGAAATTAATCTCTTGTCACCTTCTTTTGAAAATCATTGTTTAGTACCCACTCATGCTAAGTTTTTAAAAGAGTTAAACACTAACACTAAAATTGACGAAACGGTAAGTGTTAAGTTAACTAATGATCAAACGTCACTAATAAAAGAAGACCCATTTGAAATTAACATTACACCGGTTCCATGTTTCTTTCAAAATTCGTTTATTAGTAATGTCACAATCGATAAAGATCTTTGTGTTAACATAATGCCTAACTACATTTTCAAAAATTAAGTATTAGTGATTTTTCTCCACTTCAAATACCCATTTTTCTATCCAATCGGAAAGTAATAAAATCAATCGGTATAGTTGAAGATGTCTTGGTTCAAACAAATCAAATGGTAATCCCGACCGACTTTGTCATCCTCGATGACGCTCCTCTAGTGTTGGGACGACCATTTGTAAAAACTCACGAAGCTTTGAAAAACCAGAAGTTCAACAATCTACCGCTTCAATTAGGGGCATTTAAAAGAAGTGTCGATCTCGAACGGTCAATGAAATATCCTTTCGGCAATAATGACCCCCTAATTGAAGATGAAGATGAACCACCCGATACAAATGAAGAGATTGACCACTTTGTTGAAGAAGAGGTCGCCATAGAACAAACTTTTAAGGTTCTTGATCGAAATGAGCAACCAAATAAGGAGTCTCCCAAAGACCCACCACTTGAGCTCAAAGAACTTCCAAAAGGTTTGGAATATGCTTTTCTAGACAAAGATGGTAATTTACCTGTAATTATTTCGTCTAAATTAGATAACTTAGAAAAGGAAAAATTAATTAATCTTTTGAAAAAACACAAAAACGCAATAGCTTGGAAACTTGTAGACATAAAAGGAATTAGTCCTTCTATGTGCACACACAAAATTTTGATGAATGATGACTACAAATCGGTCATACAACCACAACGTCGAGTAAATCCGAATGTTCAAGAAGTGGTTAAAAACGAAGTCATCAAACTACTTGACGCCGGACTTATCTATCCTATCTCCGATAGTCCTTGGGTGAGTCCCGTCCAAGTAGTTCCAAAGAAAGGAGGTATGACAGTAATAACTAATGAAAAGAATGAACTAATACCAACGAGAACCGTCACAGGATGGAGAGTATGTATAGATTATAGACGATTAAATGAAGCAACAAGAAAGGATCACTTTCCTTTACCCTTCATTGATCAAATGTTAGAAAGATTATCCGGTCATAAATTTTACTGTTTCTTGGATGGTTTTTCAGGTTACTTTCAAATCCCGATAGCGCCCGAAGACCAAGAAAAGACAACTTTCACATGTCCCTATGGAACTTTTGCTTATCGACGCATGCCGTTTGGTCTATGTAATGCTCCAGCAACATTCCAACGTTGCATGGTAGCTATTTTCCATGACATGATAGAAAAGACAATGGAAGTCTTCATGGATGACTTTTCTATCTTTGGGGATTCATATGACCAATGCCTCGATAACCTTGAACGAATGCTATCCCGATGTGATGAAACTAACCTCGCCCTTAATTGGGAAAAATGCCATTTCATGGTAACGGAGGGAATAGTACTCGGTCACAAAATCTCAAGCGAAGGAATGGAGGTGGATCGAGCCAAAATAGATACCATTTCTAGATTACCACCTCCATCCTCCGTACGAGCTATCAGAAGTTTCCTAGGGCATGCCGGATTTTATAGACGGTTTATCAAAGACTTTTCAAAAATCTCAAAGCCTCTAACGAAATTACTTGAAAAAGATGCTCCATTCATCTTTGACAAGGATTGCAATCAAGCATTTCTAACCCTAAAGGAAATGTTAGTCAATGCACCTATCATGATAGCGCCTGATTGGAAATTTCCTTTCGAAATCATGTGTGATGCTAGTGACTTTGCAGTTGGAGCTGTCTTGGGACAAATAAAAGAAAAGCATTTCCACCCAATCTATTATGCTAGTAAAACACTTAATGATGCACAAGAAAATTACACAACAACTGAAAAAGAATTACTAGCTGTGGTATTTGCTTTTGATAAATTTCATTCTTATCTTGTTCTTTCTAAAACTATAGTCTATACAGACCATGCAGCCATTCGATATCTCTTCAAAAAGCAAGACGCAAAACCACGTTTGATTAGGTGGATTCTACTCCTCCAAGAATTTGACATTGAAATCAAGGACAAGAGAGGAGCAGAAAATACCGCAGCAGATCATCTTTCACGCTTAGAAGACCCTGCTTTAGAGGCAACCAGGGACGAGCAAATCAACGAAAAATTTCCAACTGAGTCCCTGGAAATGGTGGAATACAAGGAAGAACCATGGTACGCCGACTATGCTAACTACCTAGCTAGCGGTATAGTCGCAAAAGGGTGGCCACATCATCAAAGAAAAAAATTCTTTGCCAATGTGAAACACTACTTTTGGGAAGATCCATATCTTTTCAAAATGTGTGCCGACCAACTCGTCCGACGATGCGTACATGGTAGTGAAGCACGAAGAATTCTCCGCCATTGTCATGAAGGTCCATACGGAGGACATCATGGTGCTGCTAGTACCGCACGAAAGGTATTCGATTCAGGATTTTATTGGCCAACCATTTACAAAGACGCTCAAAGTCTTGTAAAAACATGTGATGCTTGCCAAAGAACAGGTAATATTTCTTCCAAAAACGAAATGCCACAAAATGGCATTCTTGTTTGTGAGATTTTTGATGTGTGGGGACTCGACTTTATGGGACCTTTCCCACCATCGAAAGGAAACAAATATATACTTGTGGCAGTAGATTACTTGTCTAAATGGGCCGAGGCCGAGGCACTTCCAACAAATGATGGAAGAGTCATGGTAAGATTTCTGAAAAAATTATTCTCTCGTTTTGGCACACCTAAAGCTTTAATAAGTGATAGAGGTACCCATTTTTGCAACCATCAACTTGAAAATTTTTTAACAAGATATGGGGTCTATGACCGGGTCTCAACAGCATATCACCCTCAAACAAACGGGCAAGCCGAAGTGACTAATAGAGGTTTAAAACGAATACTTGAAAAAACCGTAGGGTTAAATAAAAAGGAGTGGGCTGATAAGTTAGACGACGCTTTATGGGCTTTTCGAACTGCTTATAAAACAACAATAGGTACAACCCCGTATAAGCTAGTCTATGGAAAGAGCTGTCATTTGCCAGTAGAAATTGCACACAAAGCCTATTGGGCAATCAAAAATGTAAACTTGGATTTAGAATTTGCTGGTAAAAATCGATTTTGTCAATTAAATGAATTAGACGAGCTTAGGAATTATGCATACTCAAACTCTGAAATTTATAAGGAAAGAATGAAAAATTTTCATGACAAAAATATTAAACCTAATGAATTTCGGGTAGGAGATCTAGTTCTTTTGTTTAATTCACGACTTCGATTGTTTCCTGGTAAATTAAAGTCTAGGGGGTTAGGACCTTTTTCCATCACCCATATTTTTCCACACGGTGCAATAGAAATTAAATCTCGAAATGGGCCCCCATTTAAGGTCAATGGCCAACGGCTGAAACTCTATCAAGGATTCATTGAGGATGAAGAAGAAGAGATCTCGCTTCAAACGGAGGAAGAATAAAAACATCATGCCTGGTAAGTTACGAACGATTGAGACAACAAAATAAAGCGGTAAGTTTTCTAACCATAGCTTATGGGAAAAAGGGGCACTCACACGAGCACTAAAAAAAAAAAAAAAAAAACCTTGCTCGGCACGAGGCCGTGTCCGCTGGACACGGGGCCGTGTTCGCGCTGCAGTCGGGATAAATCCCCTTTTTCAAAACAGTTACTTCATTCCACACGCCCCGTTTCCCCGCAAAAGCTCTGGTTCCAGGCGATTTTTCGCAAAATTCCAACGTCTCCTATCGATCTAACAACATCAAGGTATGATTCTATCACTCTTAGTAGTTAGATTAGTTACTTGCATGTAGTTAAAACACCAAAAATTTGGGGAAAAATCTAGGGTTCTTGAAGTTCATCCGGATCGAACCTCAAATTTTTGTTTAGATCTGTTTGCATTTAGTTAGATTAGTGTTAAAGGAAGTAAATACACTTGTATTGTTCATTGATTCACCCGATTTCTTACAAAAACCCCAAACCCTTGTTCTTGAACCGAAAAAGATAAAATTGATAGGGTAAACGGGATATTTTGGGAAAAACGGCACTTAGGGTTTCATTTTCGGGGGAAACCGCATCTATTGGACCAAAAAATTTTAAGTTTTCGGGACCGGGAAGAAAAATGAAGTTTTTGGGTTACAGACGTCTGGACACGGGGCCGTGCCCGCTGAACACGGGGCCGTGTCCAGCCCGCTGTTTGCAGTTTCTTTAAAAATCTCATTGTTTCATGAAATTTTTGGTGTATTCTTTCAGATGGCAAAGTTCACAAGGTTCAATGCAAGTGAGCTCGATGCAAGGGCAAGGTACGAGATACTTCAAACAAGACCCGAGGAGTACCCCAGGAGAGCTTGCACGGACCTGTTAACCTTGGTAAACCAGCTGGACCGATTCAACAACATCGTTACGGGACCGCTAGCTGTTGCATTAAACACTAGGCTTCGGTCGGTGCATCAATGCACCATGGACTTCTACAGTACCTTTACCTTCACTTCAAGGTGTGACCCATTCGACAATGAAGGGGTTGCATTTCGGTGTGGCGGGACAATGTACTCGATCTCTATGGCACAGTTTGGAGCTATAATAGGACTGTACCAGGAAGAAGAGTCGGGAAACGAAGAAAATACCGGGGATTACGAGACTTGGATGAAAATGAACGACAAGCCGCATGGGCTCAAATAGGTGAAGGAATCTACAACCCTCGTAGCACCAAGAGTACGAAGTTAAGGGATCCGCTCTATCGCTACATTCACAGGATTCTCACCTACTCTCTTAACCAACGTTACGACAGTAGCGACGTTGTAGGGTTGAAAGATTTGATTGTCCTTCACTGTATCCACAACCGGAAGCCCCTCGATGTTCCATATCTCCTGTTACGAAACATGCATCTCAACCGCCTTGCTCGCGCTCCAACGCCTATCTTCTTCGGAGGATGGGTGTACCGTCTCTTCAAGCATTACAGGCGAATTCCAAGGTCCTTTGAAAGAAGCCCATGGTCGGGACGAGTTGACTACCACATTTGCCGAGCCATGAACTTACTTTATGAGGCGGAAGACGGAACGGTAAGTTTCCAAAGGACGCAAGGCTATGCATGGAACCCGCAGGAGGCCCTAGTTCTTCACGCACCACCTCCTCACTACCAGTATCAACCCCATGGTGATCCGGGTCAATCCTCCTCACAAGGAGGCGGTTTTCCTAACTTTCAAAGTTTACATGATCTTATGCAGGAAAACCTTATGTGTACCAGGAACGCCTACAACCTCGCCAACAACACATACCACCGGGTCAGAGCTATTGAACGCAACATCAACGATATACAAGACGATATCAGAAGCATCCGGGAGTATATGGCAGGGCATGGGGATGGAGGTGATGATAGCGATGAGAACATGGAGTAGGGAGTTTGGAGGAGCGAGACTAGGTTGATGGCGAGCCCACAGGTTTAAGTCCCTTTTTAATCTTGAACAATTGGTGGCCTGCGTGCCAAATGTTGAACATTTTACTTTCCTTGACCGCTTTTATTTTCCGTTTTATTTTCTTTTCTTTTACTTTATGCTTGGAACAATTAACTATGGTAATGTAGGATGTTTATGTTACTTGGTGTGGTATTAAGTGATGAAACAGGTACAAACTAAGGCTTGGAGTGCTAAGCCTCAGCACTTATAGGGCCAGGATGGAAAAACAGGGGGAAGAAACCTGTTTTTCAGGCTTACAGACTGTCCACACGGGGACGTGTCCAGCCAACACGCCCCCGTGCTCACCTCCCAGACCTGCTGTTTGGATAATGCCTTGCAGATTTTTGTCAGACACGGGGACGTGTCCAGCCAACACGCCCCCGTGTTCACCTTCTGTAAGTTCTCGTTACTGGCACCTGAACACGGGGTCGTGTCCACTCAACACGGGGTCGTGTCCAGGTTGACAGTAACACAAAATTTTTGCTTTTTACACCTTTTTACAAATTCAATCAACCTAAAAACTTATTTTTGGGACACATTGAGGACAATGTGTAATTTAAGTGTGGGGGGGGGGGGATGCTAAAACCTTGAATCTTGCAAGTCCTAAATACAAGCCTTACACAAAACTCTATTGGAACCGCTTATCACCCCAAAATTTTTTAAAAAATTTCAATTTTTTTTACTTGTCTAGGTTTAACTCGGGAAATTCAAGTTCTCAAAAAGGTTATATTTTTACAAATTTACAACCGACAGCGTAGTGATAAAAAGAACCAACATAAGAAAATTATGAAAAGGCATGGCAAACTTAGTTAAAATTTGATTATATATACTTGATCACACAAAAACCCATTCCCACAACAGTGAGTTTTGAGCCTTTATTGAGCATACAATTACATATCATAAAACTAAATGCTCATTTTTCGTTTCTTGTGTGAATACCCGCTTGGTTCTTACGACTCTAGAACTTGCCATGACGATACATTCCCGGTCCTTATCAACTTAAACCTGAGTAAGTAAATGATGGAGGCATTAGGACTAACCCTTTTTATTTCTACACCATTATTTTTCTTTTTCTTTTACCACCTACCCAAAAATCCCCCTAGTTAGCCCCTTTGAGCCTAAACCTTTTCATTTCATCACCCAAACCAAAAACCCTTTTACCCACCAAAACCTTTTTTATTTTTAACCCTTTGTTTTAGTAACAAGTTCGGTTTTTCCGTATGATCGTTCAAAAAAAAAAATGTGTTGATGATGAAGCGAAAGATAAACAAACAATCAAAAATAACTTTGTTTGAATAAAAGCTTCATCAAAATAAAAGTTAAAAAAAAATAGAAAGTCCTACGAAAACCGACACTTGTTACGCTTTTCGCCCTTTTTCTACTAACCACTATCCCAACCACTTACCTTTAACCCAAGCCTAACCCTTAACCCACAAAGTCCTCTTGATATTTACAAAGGTATAAAGTTAAAAAGGAGGAGGATTGATTGCTTGGCAAGCTTATGGTAGGAATAAGTTCCATGCCGCTCTCGAGTGATTCACTAAAAATACACCTTCGGCCGAGTGTGAGTGATTTCTCCCATGAGGTATGTGAACTTGTATATAAATGGAATTTTAAAAAGGCATGTTATGCCCAAATAAGTAATTTCTCCTATGAAACGTTCTAAATAAATCATTACGAATAGGATTGTAAATAGATAAAAATAAAACCCAAAAAGATCTTGGATTCCCAACACTCTACGACAAGCCAAAACCTTCTCTTCTACCCATTCCATTTGGGAGTGTAAGCCACATATTAAAGAGTTTTGCTTGAGGACAAGCAAAAATTCAAGTGTGGGGGTATTTGATGTGTGTAAAATGCAACATATAAATTACATCAAATGAGGCATAAAACTAACCCTTTTTAAGTACTAATATTGGAAAAAGAGTGTTTTTGTCTTCCTTTTGTATTTTCAGGATTAAATGAGCTCAAAAACACAAAAGAAGCAAAAAGACAGCTAAATCCAACATAAATACAAGAAAAGGAACATAAGTGGACTGCCCGACCCCTCAACGGCATCTTCCCAAGCAAAATAGAGAAGGCAGAAGACTGAACACGCCCCGTGCTCAGCCAGCACGGGGCCGTGGCCAAGAAGCAGCAGAAAAGACAAACCTATAGAAGCTTCTATTGCCCACCACGGGGCCGTGCCCAGTGAACACGGGGGCGTGGCGAAAGTACAGCAGGCGCATTAATTGTAATTGCGAATTACAATTAATGAAGAGAGAGAATGTCAGACAGGCATGGGGGCGTGTCCAGCGGACACGGGGCTGTGCCCAGCCTTCTGTTCAGCCTATAAATAGGAGTGCTTGGTTTTATTTCAACTCATCCCTTGGCACACCACCTCTCTCACACTTCATCCACCACCCACCACCATCACAACACCATCATCCACCACCATCATCCATTGTCCATCGTAGAGTGTGTGAGTCGTCTCGGGATCCAAGATTGATCGTAAGAGTTCTTGACAATCAAGGCCATGTTTGCCTAAGTCTCTTACATCACTTGGTGAAGACAAAGTGTCTAGTATAATACTTTTTATTTCTAATCTTTTGCACTTTTTATTTGGTTTTGTATTAATGACTTTAATAACTAGTTACTTATGTTGAAGGTGATCTTTCCTTATCGTTTGTCCGTGGTGTCTTGGCATTATTTTACTGTCTATATAAAATAAAGGATTTTCACCATTCATATCTCCACGGTCTATATGGAGGTATGTTGGCTACCTGGTCGGGGGTTAAGGGAACGGTTTGGTAAAGGTCTTGCCATTGTTCAGCGTTTAGAGGTCCTGCAATGGACCTGGGTCAAATTTAGTAGGACCTCCTTCAATGCTTCACGGTATTGGATGGCGGGGGTCCAAACTCTTTGATCCCCTCATAAGTTAACTACTATTAATACTATAACCCGGCTATTTAGGACTGTATCCCTGCTGACTCAGACTACTTAGCCGAGGGTAACGTCACCGCCAAAAGCGGGGCCTACCATAATATTGCATTAATAGCTTAATTCATTATCTTCCAATAATCCACCCTTTTAGGATTGTATCCTTGCTGACTCAAGCTACTGGGGTGAGGGTAACGTCACCATCAAAAGAGGGGCCTACTACAATAACTAAGATAATCTCTTAATTATGTGCAAAAGTGCGGAAATAATCAAAGGTTATACTAGATACGAGTCGGAACCAAGTGATTCATCTTGTCTATCTGTTTTTCTTTTATTTTTATTTTCAGCATTTTAGTTAGTTTTTATTTTTCTTAGTTTAAAAACATTTTTCTAAACTTTTTACTTTGATTAGACGTTGAGGATAAACCGGTACTAAAAGCTTTTGTGTCCTTGGACGACCTCGGTATCTTACCAACGCTATACTACGCTCACGATGGGTGCACTTGCCCATATGTGTGTTTAGTGTTAGTAAAATATCGTGTTTTATAAATTTAAAACTTGGCTAAAATAAGTGTTAAAGGGGCTTAAAATATACACCTAATATATATAACACTTTATCGCACATCAACCACGCACGACTTGGAGTTAGGAGCGGGGGTATTTGCGTTGAAGATCTGGCGACATTATTTGTATGGCACGCGCTGCACAATCTTCACTGATCACAAGAGCTTACAGCACATATTCGATCAAAAAGAGCTTAACATGAGACAAAGACGCTGGGTAGAGTTGTTGAATGATTATGATTGCGAGATCAAGTATCACCCAGGGAAGGCGAATGTGGTCACCGATGCCCTGAGTCGAAAAGAGAGGATCAAGCCCATAAGGGTTAGGGCTTTGGAGATGATTTTCCAGACAGATCTCTCTTTGCGCATTCGTGCCACGCAGAGAGAAGCTTTGAAGGAAAGGAATATTGAGCACGAATATCTCCGTGGGATGGAGAAGCAGTTGATACCAAACGAGGAAGGAACTTTATGCTTCATGAAACGGATTTGGGTTCCTCTGTTTGGCGGTTTGAGGAAGGTTGTGTTTTATGAGGCTCACGAATCTCGGTACTCGATTCATCCCTGAGCGGATAAGATGTACCAAGATCTCAAGGATTTCTACTGGTGGCCTAGGATGAAAGGCGATGTTGCAATATATGTTAGTAAGTGTTTAACCTGCGCCAAAGTAAAGGCCGAATTCCAAAAGCCTTCAGGTCTCCTGCAACAACCTGAAATACCCAAATGGAAATGGGAACAGATCTCCATGGACTTCATAACAAAGTTGCCAAAGACGCCCAAGGGCCACGATACAATTTGGGTAATAGTAGACCGCCTAACAAAGTCTGCGCACTTCTTACCAATCAAGGAGAAGGACAACACCAGTAAACTTGCTGAAATATACATGCGGGAGATTGTTGCACATCATGGAGTGCCTCTCTCAATCATCTCAGATAGAGATGGGAGATTTGTATCAAGGATTTGGCAATCCTTCCAGGAAGCTTTTGGCTCACAGTTGAATCTAAGTACTGCATTTCACCCACAAACTGATGGCCAAAGTGAACGAACAATTCAGACTTTGGAAGATATGCTGAGAGCATGTGTAATGGACCTAGGTGGTAGCTGGGACAACCATTTACCATTGGTTGAATTTTCATACAACAACAGCTACCACACAAGCATTGGAGCCGCGCCATTTGAAGCTATTTATGGACGCAAGTGTCGATCACCACTGTGCTGGGCTGATGCGGGTGATAGACAGCTTGTTGGTCCCGAAATAGTCCAAGAAACGATAGACAAGATCTTTCAAATTCGAAAGCGCATCGAGGCGGCTCGCGACAGACAGAAAGCCTATGCAAATCAAAGGAGGAAACCTTTGGAATTTCAAGTTGGGGATATGGTTTTGTTAAAGGTTTCACCCTGGAAGGGTGTGGCACGCTTTGGAAAGCGTGGGAAGTTAAATTCGCGTTACATTGGCCCATTCAGAATCCTGCAAAGGATTGGGCTTGTAGCATACCAGTTGGACCTGCCTGCTGAACTTAATGGCGTGCATGATACATTCCATGTATCAAACCTGAAAAAGAGTCCAACACAAGAGACCGTGATCATTCATGCGGACGAAGTTCATATCGACAACACTCTCCACTTCACTGAAGAACCCGTTGAGGTTACGGATTGGAAAGTTAACAAAACACGCAGGAGTAGTGTCAAACTCGTCAAAGTTCGATGGAATGCAAGACATGGGCCATAATTCATGTGGGAACGTGAGGATCGCATGAAGGAGAAATACCCCCATTTATTTCCCAAGACCCCTGCAACTAGAAGCAGAGCCTAAAATTTCGGGACGAAATTTTCTTAACGGGGGGAGAATGTGACAACCCTCACATTTACAAGTATCCGTACAACTAATTAATTCTTAATTTGTGCTTGATTACAACTGTGACTAAACTGCTTACTGATTTCTGTTACATACATACATATGCATCACTTTTATACTGTCACTCCACTTATTACATACAAACATTAGTGACAACCATGATGCACAAAGCACAGTTAGCACAATGATTGGATAACCCAGACAACATGCTGATAATGCCAGCACCTAGACAGACAATATTTTTGAGGCCAGTATGAGCCAGGGATAGAATACTACACTACACTACACTAGTAGGGAGTGTAGGGAAGTGATGACCATAAAAACGCGTCACTAGGTGATAGTTATAGTGCCGGAAGTGCCTAAAACATACTTAAAGTGCAGAATTCTGCACTAAATACCAAAATTCAGCATTTAACCAAGCTAGTAAAGTGCAAAAACTTGGTAAAATTGTCCTAGACACTTTCCAAAGTGTTGGGAATTTAATGTGTTACTAAAAACATTATAAAAGACACTTTTAAGGTTAATTTAGCACTTTAACGGACTACACCGAACCGAACAACCGGACTTTAGCCGGAACATAAAAATATTGCCAAACACATTGTTTTTACTTTTCTGAGCTAGTTAGGGTCCCCGAACACCCTAACACACCTTATATTATACTACACACTATAATATACTAACTATATCATTCAAACATAACTAACTTGTAACTAGATCATCACCACCCAACCCCATACCCCCCCCCACTTCGACGGTTGCATGGTGTGGGGACACCCCCACCATTCTTTTGAATATTAAATTGTTATTGTTGTTGGTTAGAGAAACATGTTGTACGTTGGTTAATAGAGAACTTGGTTTATAAATAAGTCTAAGACTCTTCCACCTTCTCTCATCAAACACCCAACAACAAACTCCTTCTTCTCCTCTCTTCATAGCTCACGGCCGCCACCACCTCACCACCATACACCCACCATCAACCTCCTTACAAGCCATTTCCATACATCCAAAGGTGTTAGAGGTCCAACAAGCAAGCTTGGTGCACTCGGAAGCTCAAGGACCGCTCTAGTTTTCTTTTATCCACCACTTTTACGCCTTGTTTCTCCCCTAGCCTTGTGCTAGTAGTAAGTGCTCTAAAACTTCATCTTGTTCTTATTTTTAGTGGTTAATAGATGAAAGAATGATTAAATGTTAAGAACACTAATGAACATAATCCAAGACTAGAAACATAAAGGGGTAAAGAGTGGATAAAGAGTAGATGTATGGTTAAATCATGTAGATCTTGTGTCGTTATGATTATTGGATGTTGTTTGTTAGTAGAAGTGAGATGGATCATCATCAAGACTTGCTAGATCATGTTTAAGAACATGAACTAGCAAGATGTAAATGATAGAGTTATGAAGGATGATGAAACCATCCATTCATGAACTTTGAACTTGAATAAACATAATTTTTCTTGAAAAGTAAGGTTATAAACATATGGATCTAAAGATCTACAAATGGTTTTTCGAAAGAACCAAGTGAAAGATACTAGTCTTGTTAAAACCCGGATCTTGTATGAACTAAATACATTTTTAGTAAGTAAACAAGTGTATAAACACTTGTGTAGAAAGAAAATTCCACAAAGAAATATTTTTGAAATTCATGACTAGAAGTTGTGAAAATACATATTCTTTAAAAATAAAGTTTTTTAAGAAACTAATCTTATTTTTAAAGATAACAAGACCTACTAAGTGTGTTAGTAATTTACTACATATTTTTACAAACTTTCAAGTTCATGAGTTTATGATTTAGTCTTATTTTTGTCAAGATTAGTGATTAAATATTGTATGTTGTTGATTGTTAAATTGGTTGATTGATTTTACAAAAGAAAATGATATGCTAAAAGCATGGACACCTCCATTTACAGAGGAAACTCTGGTGAAATTTTTCTAAAATTTCAACACTTAGAAATATTTTTCTAACAAATGGTTACAAATATATTTTTAACATTATTTTTCTAAATAAACTTCGCCATGATTTTTATTACAAAAATACCAAGTGCCGGAGGTGGATTTTCGTAAATAAAACTTATAAATATATATTTAGAATATATATTTTATAATAAAACGCTTGTGTGATTGTTTGATATTTTGTGCTCTAGATATATTATTTTTAGGGTAAAAATAATATAACTTGAAAATATCATGAAGTTACTACTCCAAAATAATACCAACGCTCTCACAAAATAAATATTTAAGTTATAAAAGTATTATTGTTACAACGCAGACTCTAAAATGTAACTTATGTATAGTTTGGAAAATACCCTTATATGTATATGATGATAAGTATTATTTTGGAAAAACAATAAAGTAAAATATAATATTTTTGGGAAAAATATGTATATTTTGGAATTAAAATACATTTTCCAAGTGAGACTTAAAAATATATTTTCGGAATTATAACGTGTACATGTATAAAAACCCCATATCCTTGGGAAGGAAATACACTTATAAAATAATTAAGAAGTGTTATTACGGAATAGTTACCTAACTATTTTTCCAAGAACGTTAAACCCTAAGCCAAGGCACGGCCCATCCGTCTAATAGGAATTAGTACGTGTAGGTCGTCACGCAGCAGATAGAGTTGGAGATTGACGTTTTTGGATACGCACTTCTGTGAGTTCATGTTCCCCCTTTTCTCTTTACTGTTTTTAGTTTTATACTTCGGGGGTGAAATACATGTGACAATTATTACAGACTTTTACATATATGGTATGGTTAGCTTAAGGAGGGTTTACTACTTAGATCATGTGAGTGAGTAGGTGGTACTTGGGGCCATTA
Source organism: Helianthus tuberosus (assembly GCA_030545235.1). Lineage (NCBI taxonomy): Eukaryota > Viridiplantae > Streptophyta > Magnoliopsida > Asterales > Asteraceae > Helianthus > Helianthus tuberosus. Next base: position 77,140,250 of record CM060417.1, on the reverse strand, counting down.
ATCCTCATTGTAGGACCGAGGGTCATGAGTGATAGATCTATTTGGGTGTAGCGAGCCCAACTCCAGAGTCCACTGTACGGACCATGGGGTAACTTTGAGCCCGACACAAAAATCTGCTAGGTTTGAGTCTTCCTGCATCACTTCACACATATCATTGGCTTTGCAACCCAATGGTGATCTCTTTTTCCTTAATTGCTACATACCAGGGATTTTCATACATACAGACATATTACAAAGGTTTATACATACTCACTTTTACATGAACTCGCTCAACTTTTGTTGATTTTTCAAACTACATGTATTTCAGGAAATTAGGGGATCTGACAAGGTATGCAATTTCATCAAGCTGCGTAGGAAAAATGATGTCATCCGAGTTTAGGAAGTGTGACCCTTGCCTGGACGGGTTACAAGTCTTAAACCGTATTTCTAGTCAAGTCTTTTGTCGTGTCGTATGAACATGTTTTTAATTATGATGTGGTTGTATGTTATGTTATGTGTCGACTTTTAAAAACAATGTTGTCGTGGTAACTTTTAAAACTTGTGGAATGGATGAACATCATGTGTTTTATTTCATATAGCATGGTTATTATATTTGCTATGGTATTAAGAAGTCACACCAAATAAACCCACGCTTCCGCAAAAGCCAGGGTGTGACAGATTGCTATGCCAAGTGCCGATATCGTGCTGGTATTGTAATAAACCAAACCGATAATGACCAAAGACCAGCAACGAAGCACGCAGGAATCCCACTAGTATATATATATATATATATATATATATATATATTTAGTGAAGAAACATGAATAGTAACTTTATTTTTATAATAATATATAACTTTTTATTATGTTTTATTTAATATTATAATAGTTATTATACTATTTACTTTTAGTAACTTATTTTTAGTTTTTTTCCTTTTTTAAAACCATATATTTCCTTTACCATTTTTTAATAATTCTTTCTTTTTTTAAACATATATTAATTTATCAATTAATTTGATACTTCTTCAATAATTTACGTTTATAACTTTTTTCTAAAAATTTAAGTATGTAGTTGAAAACGAGGTTGTATTCAAAATAAGGTATCTATTTGGTATCTTAAAACGAAACGATGATAAATTAAACCGTTCTAATGGTTTGACTTTCTAAACAACATGCTTTATTTTCAAATCACGTTTATTTTACATTATCATTTGCTTGGTTTCGCCACAACGCGCGACGTAAAAAAAACAGTTTTAATAAAACTGGGTGAAGGGTATGGTCCCAGATCTTGCACCAGGCTTAGGGCGCAAGTGACCATCACCCGGTTTACTTTCCCACTCGACAAAGAACATGCCTCAGTCCGTGCGAGCGCGCGTAGACCCAGTTTGCTTTTCCACTCAGATAAAGATGAGATTCTCAACTTGCGTATGAAAATGGTTATTTTAGGCAACATACACAAAATGTGGTCATTGCTACTAAAGATGGTAGTTGTTACTATCATCTGAATCCACATCTTCTACAATTGTCGTGTTACTACATTTCACACATTGCCATGTACAAACCCGTGCGGGCGCGCGCGGGGATGACATCAGATGATGCAACCTTCCGAGGTTACAAAGCCGCGCGGGGACGGCGAAGGAAGTGCAGTGTAATGTGTGGATGTGTTTTTCTGTACATATACAACTTACCCAACACATGTTACGGTCTTACGCAAGCCTGTAGGGTGCACGCGCAAGAGCAGCATCTTATTATAATGCAAGTGGAACTGTCACCTTGACTTCTATAACCAACCAGTGAGTGGTATTCCTTGAAACTGACAATAGTGGTTAGCTGACCGCCCAATACGACCCCACCGACGTGGCGTCCGTTCCTTCGTGCACCTAATACAGCAGGACATGTGGCGACACCTCCACCATGCGCCTGACACTTCTGCAGCCTATGCACCTGCTAGGCCTATGGAAAAGCTGGAAGTTGTAAGTCAGGCCCAAGGCCTATCAAGCGACCCATTTGCCTATCTCTTTCACTCTTCAGCTATAAATACCAACTTCAAACCAGGTTTGAGGTAATGCTAATCTGATCACTCTCACTTACTACTTAATCATTTATCTTGCTTCCAAAGCAAATACATATTCTCACGCCGGAGAGTGGTAACAAGGAGCAACCCCTACCCCATTCTCCTTGTTGCGAGTCACGGTGTGTTTCTCTATGCAGGTGAGAGATTAAAGACGACCCAACCATCGATCGAGGAAAGAAAGGGATTATCCCTATCTAACGAGACTCGACCCGTGGACTAACCTCCTAGTTAACCACTGTCAGGTAACAAGGAACAACCCTCACCCCATTCTTCTTGTTGCGAGTCACGGTGTGTTTCACTGTGTAGGTGAAAGATTAAAGATGATCCAGCCATCGATCGAGGAAAGAAGGGATTAACCCTATCTAACGAGACTCGACCCATGGACTACCCTCCTGGTTAACCACTGTTTCTTCAATGGCACCCACCGATGCTTCTACTAGCACACTCATCTCTTCTTTTCAAAGATAATGTCTGATCATCAAAACATCCCCAACTGAAGAGGGAACCCTTTGTCCCGGCAGTAGTCGGTTAGGCGGGGAATACTCCCCTTAGCCAACCTATAGGCCACGTCGGCCCATCCGCTCAAATGGGAAACATCTCGGTGAATCTGCCAGATATCCCCCATTTTACACCCACCATACCGGAAGGGGTAGATCCCCACTCCTAGTTTTTAAAGCAACAAGCTGCTGTAAGTGCAGTGTATGGCCAGATTTGCATCGGAACGCATCAGACTGTAAAACATACACCTACACCAACCACACCGGCGCCTCGTGTTCTTCAATAGGAGGTGCTACCCCAACAGTAGCCTGCGTTTAGGGATAGACGCGAACAATATGGCAACTCATATATGAGTCAACATACGTTAGATGACGGGGATTCAACCTACGGATCCCAGGTAAGAGCCTCAGCACACCTTAGGCTGGGGCCACCCAGACAACAACAGCGGGAATCCGATAACCGTCGAGGGTTAGGCATACATAGCCGTCTTGGGGCGCACCCCAATGATGACATCAATGACAGGACCGACCATTAAGACTCCACTTCCTACGGGGAGTCACACAACATCTTCAGCCGGTTAGATGACCGGGACGTGTACACACCTGCGCATCCGCGCACAAATTATGATCGTGCGGCAAAGCACGATTACAGATCGGTCTACAGACCGAAATCTGCTGCGGGCAATTCCAAATTCATAAAGGAAATTGCCCTGGCACCACTCATGCGATCAAAACTTCCACCCAGTATGGGCACATACAACGGGTTGTCAGACCACGATGACCGCATCTGCGTATTCACCAGCGCCGACCTCATTGGCGGTTGGACACAACCATTATGGTGCTACCTTTTTGTCCAGACTCCTACGGGAACTGTAAGGGCCTGGTTCGATAGCTTACCAGTGAGCTCACTGGTATCATATGAAGATTTGCAAGAGAAATTTCTTACCCATTTCAGCCAGCAACGACGACACGCCCGTGATACAACGGACGTAATGAATATCTAGCTCGAGAATAACGAAGGCTTGGAAGCCTTCATCACCTAATTCAATAAATAGTGCCTCGAAATCGGAGGGGTACTGGATGCGCTTGCACATGCACGTTTCATCAAGGTCGTTAAGAAGGACGAAATTATCAAAACTATTTCTGGTAAGTAGGGCTTACCAAAAAAATAGGATGACGTTATAGCAGTAGTCAAAACGTTTGCCCAAACCAAGTGCTCCTTACTGCCAACTAAAGACAAACGTTTGCCCAAACCGAGTGCATTCTTCTCATCAGGAATCGTCACGACGCAACAACAGGCGCAATAAGAACTCGTGGACGCGCGACCACGAATCCAGATCGTATGATCCGCATGGGTCCCAATCGAACGTCAGATGTATCAATAACCAGCGGGAGCAGAGGGAACAAAAAAGGAGAATCAGGACCGACAATGGACTGATCTCACCAAATCGCCCAAGGACATTCTTCTAACCGAAGAATGTAATTTCAAACCCGCTGTCGTGATGAAAAACAAGAGGGGTTAAGACCTCGACTTGTACTATGACTACCATAAAGAGAGTGGTCACACCACCAATAACTGCATCAGTCTTCGGCGGGAGATTAAGAAGGCCCTAAAGAGCGAAAAGCTGCAACAGTTGTTGCCATATGCACGAAAGGAAACCAAGCGCGTAAATCACCAAGATGAGGGCCCTTCCGACAAAAAGATGAAATACTTGAACACCCATATGATCACCAGGGGACACAGGCAACCGAAGAAGGCAGTTAAGAGGGTACAAGAAGACGATCGGTGCGACGAGTAAGTCGTTTTCCCTCTCATCAGGGGTAGACCGCGCGACAGGCGCGCTGTCATAGTCACCGGTTGTTTAGGACATTACTGCACCGATTACGTCTTTATAGACCCGAGCAGCACCTCTAAGATAATCTACGAGAAGTGCTTCAATCAATTCGATCAAGAAGATAAAGGTAGGTTGCAGCCGGTGGATTACCCTTTGGCTGGTTCGGAGGGGGGGGGGGGAACGTTGTTCCCCTTGGGCCAAATAACTTTTCATGTGATGCTTAACGATGGTAGGCATACACGGACGGAGGAGGTAAACTTTATGGTTTTATTGCACACCTCCAAATATGACGTACTTCTCGGCAGAGAAGCACAAGGCGACTTCAACATGATAACGTCCAGTCCCCATTCCGCAATCGGTTTCCTAACCCAAACGGGTTTGCAATTATATATGCGCGCCTGGAGATCATGTTGATGGACGAACTCCGTCCGACCAAAACCGCAAGGCTGACCCCAAGAATTGAACCAGAGAAATGGGGTACTTCACGTAAGATACCCTGAGCAAACTATTACCTTGGGCCATGGCTTTTCCAACAACATTAGAAGGCACTTGAAGCAGCTGGTCATCAGGAATAAGGATATATTTTCTTGGACTCCTGCAAACATGACAGGAGTCCTGCGGGATATCGCGCAACATTGCTTGGATACCATGGCAGGTCTCAAGCCTGTGGTCTAGGCACGGTGTAACCTGGGACCAAAGAAAAAATGTGTCATGAACGAGCAAGTGAAAGAATTGCTCGACGCAAGGATTCTGAGGGAAGTCAAATACCAGACATGGTTGCCAAACCCGGTAATGGTAGAAAAGGCGACTGGGGGTTGGCACATGTGCGTCAACTACAAAGACCTTAATAAAGCCTGCACTAAAGACTGTTAGTCAATTACGAAAATCGACGAAAAGGTCGACAACCTCGCACCATTCCGATGGAAGTGCTTCCTCGACTGCTATAAAGGGTATCACCAAGTACAAATGGCAGTCGAGGATGAAGACAAAACGACATTTAGAACAACTATAGGAAATTTTTGTTATACTAAAATGTGCTTCGGGTTGCGCAATGCGGGCGCAACCTACCAAAGATTGGTGGACGAGACATTTGGCTAACAAATTAGCAAGCATCTGTAAATCTATATGGACGATCTCGTCGTTATGAGCATGGAGGAAGATATCATGCTCCAAGATATTGAGAAGACATTTCAAACTCTGCGAAGCATTAACATGAAGCTCAACCCGACCAAATTCTCGTTTGTGATAGAAGAAGGCAAGTTCCTTAGATTCATCGTCACAAAGGATGTATTCAAGGTGAACCCCAAGAAGGTGCAGGCGATCGAGCGCATGCCATCACCATCCATGATTAAGGAAATGCAAACCTTAGTCTTTTGGCTGGCCGCTCAAAACAAATTCTTGGCCAATCATGCGGCCAAATCTTTTCCTTTCATAAGCACCTTACGCAACTGTCTAAAGAAGCATCATTTCTAATGGACTAATGAAGCAGCGTGCGCTTTCAAGGAAAGGAAAGAATGTTTGATCAACTCCCCACTCTCACAACTCCGCACGAAAAGGAGCCACTAACCCTATACATGTCCGCTTCGGAGAGAGCAATAGGCGTGGTGCTCCTAGTAGACTGGAATGGGGGTACAAATACCGATATACTACATGAGCAAGATGCTCAATGACCCAGAAACATGATACTCCGTCATGGAGAAATTGGACCTTGCGCTAGTATATGCCTGCACCGATATTTTGCAGGGCATATTATTAATGTCTTGGCCAATTATAGAATAGGTCAAATCCTTTCAAAGCCTGAGATCTTAGGCAGACTTGCCAAATGGGCTATTGAACTAGGTGGGCACAACCTAGTTTATAAGACCAGACCAGCTATCAAAGGGTAAGTATTAGCGGATTTTGCCACGGAAGTGTCGATGAATGGCATTAGAGAATGTGAAGAAGAGCAGAACACTGCACCCCTCGCACCGTAAACTAAAATTTGGGCACTCTACACAGATGGTGCCTTCAATGAGGACGGCTCAGGCGCAGGCGCAGGCCTCCTCTTAGTTAGCCCAGACAACCAAGAATTCATGTATGCCATACGCCTTGAATTTAAAAGCACAAACAATGAGGCTGAATACGAAGCATTTCTTGTTGGGTTAAGGCTAGCAATTAAGCTCGACGTGCAAAATCTGGAAGCGCACGTCGATTCTCTATTAGTAGCTGGGCAGATAATCAACGAATATGCCGGAAAAGGACACATTATGTTCCTCTATCTAGAGCAAGCCAAGCAACTAATATCTAAATTCCACTCCTTCAAAATCATTCACATCAACAGGAGTGAAAACAAACCAGCTGATGCACTTTCAAAATTAGCATATTCGAGTTTTTAACACTTGGCCAAAGACGTGCGCATTGAAGTTCTCAAAAACCCTTCAGTGCCCTTGTGCCAAGTCAACGTGATTGAATTAGGGTCACCATCTTGGATGACGCCCATTATAAGATACCTACAAACAGGCATCTTCCTAGAAAACAAAGAAGAAGCACGCAAGTTGCAACACAAGGTGTGCCAATACCAAATGGGTGACGATATCTTATATCGAAAATCATACTTGGGACCACTCCTCCGATGCGTGGATTCTTAAGATGCCACATACCTAGTTCACGAAATACATGAAAGCATATGTGGCATCCACACTGGACCACGCATGGCGGTGGCCAAGATCATAAATGTTGGGTATTACTAGCACGACAAGCACTTGGATGCGGTTAAAATCTTGCGCACGTGCCTAAACTGTTAACAACATGCACCTAAGACCTTGCGCCCAAAGAATAACTTAGTCCCAGTAAGCACCGCATGACCTTTCCAAAAATGGGCTATGTTTTGGTCAAAAATTACCGAAGCAATTAAGTGATCAAATTAGTTAAGTGAGGTAGTGTGCTAGAATTATGTGTGAAAATATGTTAACCAAGTTAATTGTAAAAGCAGTTTCAGGACACGGCTTAGGATATAAAGTTGTATCTATGATCAAACAATGAGCAAAAAAAGTAAAGGTTGACACGTGATGTACGAGGAAAGCCCTTGATCAATCTAGATCGCCGGCACAAAACCTCGGGAGCTGACAATCGCAGCTGCCTTGTTCTTCTATTACTTCAAATATCAGGATACAGTGCAGGATGTGATGCGGATCAACTAGGTGTTACAATGTAATTCGAATACAAGTGTTTGTGTATAATGTTTGCAGTGAGCTAGAGAGCAAAAGTGTTCGAAAGTGTGTGTGTGAAAGTTGCGTGCCTTAATTTGATCCGTCCCCATCTATTTATAGTAAAAGAAATGCAACAAACTATCCTAAATAACCGGGATCCGGTGAATATTCCCCACTCGAACATTGTAGACCTGGTCTTTCGGGTTCAACGTCTCTCACATAACAGATACGCCCGAGTCTTGAGGAGAAGAAGTCCATCTGACCGTTAGCAACCCGCAGCACCTAACCTGCACGTGGTTAATTCAATTAACCCCAGGATATCGCCCAGGATGTTAGCAATATCCTAATCCAGTATCCTGATCACAAGCAAACAACCAAAAGAAAGATATTAGTCAGGATATGTACGCTCAGAAAATGATCCATAACAATTGTCCCCAAATATATCTGTTGGTGTACCAATCCAACGGATATATTTTAAAAATTCTATCTTGTAAATCAAGGCAATTAAATCGAAACGACGGTCAAGATCACATCATAACTTCCAACGCGCTTTTAACTCGATGGAGATCTACAATGCTCCTATATCTTCTCTCTTCTTGTTTGAAAAGCAGATATCTCCAACGGAGTCTCCAGGTAATTTCCTACTTTTCATTCATCTTTTATCGATCTTTCTTTCTTTATCTGCAATGGCTGCCAGAACTTATTCCCAAACTGGTGAATCATCCGAGACCTTCATTCAGCAGAATCTTCTCAAAAATCCCAAGAAGGAAGTCTGTGCTTTTGATAACGCAGACATTGCGGCTTTGAGAGCTTCCGGTGCTTTCCCCGATAACACGGTCTTTAGACCATTCGATCGGTCAATTCGATCGGATGTTTCTTCTACTGATTGGATCTGCTTCCCAGCATACCCTTTCTCGCTAGGTCTTCGATACCCTTTTCCCGAATTTATGATGCAATTCTTCCGGACCACCGGTATCTCCTTTGCTCAGACCATGCCCATGATCTGGAGGGTATTAATCATACTCAACCAAATTAAAAACCTTCACTGTCCCGACCTTTGTATCGAAGATCTGCTAATCGCTTACCACCTTCGATCTCATGGTTCTAGCCGGTTTTTGCTTTTTTCGACTTCCAACAAACCCCTTATTCTTAAAGCCACCAAAAACGAAGACGGATGGCAACGCAAGTTCTTCTTCGTCAAACGAGACTCCATTGCTGAGGGTGCTAGCCTTCCGGTGGAGTGGTTGACCACCGGTAGGGTTATGAATGTTCCCATGTACCTTTAGATTTTTATTTTTTGCTAACATCTTTCTTTTTGATTCCTTTGCAGTGAATTTCAAGGAAGTAGCTCCCCCTACTGCAGAATCAGAGAAAAGAATCAAAACTGTTTACCAATTACCTGCAAGTGACAGGAGTTTTACCATACATATCCCGAGTTCCAGTCAGTACTCGTCATCTGAAATGTCTGGTAAGGATTACTTTTAAAATAATTAGTTAACACAATATAATAGAATGAAGAGTGATAAAGATGTAAAACTTTTCCCTTTACGCAGCACCAGCCAAGATCCCCGAAGTCTTTGACCTCGACGAGTTGGACAGTTATTCTGATCAGGTTCAAATTAAGAAGGAACATAGTCCCAAGGCCACAGCCTCATCCAAACCCAGCAGTTCCAAAGCCATCGCCCTTCCCAAACCTTCGCCGGCTACCAGGCCCCGGAGTTCAAGCTCCCGCAAGAGGAAAGAGCCCGATTCCCCCGTCATCTCTGACACATTTCCCTATGAGAATTACGGGTTCATCGAAGCAAGCAGGTTTATGACTTCCTTTCTCAACCAGGTCAGTATTCTCAAACCATATCCTTCAGCTTATACCACTTACAAGGTTTTATCAAAATCAATACCCGTCCTCTTATTTTTGCAGGGTCTTGAACGTCTGGTTCATCTATATCAAGAATCCTGCGGGCTCAACAAGACGCTTGAATCCAAGTTAAAGAAAGCCGAAGCTACGATCTCCGATCAAGGCATGATTACAGCCGCTAAATCTCGGCATTACGAGGAGAAGTTCAAGACTATGACTCAAGAACACCAGACTGCTCTCAACAAAGCTACTCTCCAGGCCCAAGCCGATCTTGACGCTGCCCATGCTCAACATGAATGGGATATGGTCAGCTACCGGGAAAGCCTTAAGAGTTCCGTCGTCACTTCTCTCCTCCAGGCCAGGCTAAAAATGGCCCATGAAGCCAAAGCACTAGGCTTTGAATGCCCTTCTTGGGACGTCGGTGCCTGGGAAACAAAGCTAAAGAGCCTTGGCGGCACTTCTGCCAAACCAGCTGCTGAAGGATCTTCCAAAGCAGTTGAAAAACCAACCGATGCTGAGAGAGATGCTGAGGCGGATCCCGAGATGGATGCTGCTGAAATTATCACGAACGAAGAAGGCGCTGCCTCCTAGAACTTATTCTCTTTAAACTGTTTGAACAATTTTATGTCTTATGAACAATTTTTATTTCTGCATCAAAACAATTTGGTAGCCGAAGGTGGATGGGTCCTGGGTTTTAGGATGAAACCTTCGGTTATCAACTGGTATCGCTTATTTCAAATAACTTTATCTTTCAATCGACTTGCTATTGTTTTCTGTATTTAGCTTTGCAAAATTCTGTACAACTATCTTTTGAAAATATCCTGATCAATATACTTAGTGATATATTATGAAAGCTTTCATTAAATAGAACTTCTAAAAATTCAATCAACTTTTGAGAAAACTTTTAAAGAATAAAAGATAGTCCACTTTCTAAAACCTGTTTTGGCAATACTTGTTTGATCAAGGTTTTAATTTCAAACTAGTATCACTTCCAAATATTTTAATCAAATATCCTGAAAAGTATTTTGAAAATACCTTTTGAGAATATATCCCGAGAATTTATCCCAATCAGGATGCTTAAGCTTTTGTCAAACATAGTTTCAAAAACTCAAATAACGTTTACAAAGGAAAGATCATACCAGGAATAGAGTGTAACCCTATTCTCAAACTTCAATCCTTTTGCAACTTTTCCAATGAAGATGTCCCCTGTCTGAGACACTTAGTATACTAGGTCCGAGCTTTATCCTTTGAGCTTTACACAATTGCCTCAGTCGGAATGTCCCCTGTGCATAATGTCTTCGAATACTTAGAAATTTTCTGGACATCAGTTCCAATTGTATAGACAATTTTTCGTGTTACAGGGGTAAAACCCAAAAATGTACTGGAGATAAATCCCTCGTATCCTGGGGGAAATCCCAAATTTTCGTGCGCTACAGGCGGGAGTGTATAAACTCCAAGACTTAGAAAGGTGAAAACCTTTAAACCTTAGAGAGTATGAAAATACCCTTTCGTGAGAGAGGGTGATCAATCCTCATATACCTTTAGGATTCAGGATATAGCCAATAGTAACGAAATTGTCAGCAACTTTTACATGGACTGGTCCCGCCACCTTGAACTATTCCCGAATAACTTGCGCTCCAGGCGGGGTGTTTAAACCCAATTCGGAAGAAAGGTGAATACCTTTAAACCTGTGAAGGGATCAGGATCCCTTATACGTGAGAGAGGGGGCCAATCCTCTAATCTTCCGAAGTATCCTAAGTGTGTATCCTGATGCAATATCACGAAGCATATACTGCAAAACGTCTTCAAACTAAGGTGGGTGTTAGCTTGGCTAACACCCCTCCGATGCTTAAGTCAGTATTGGGTTTCAAAGAATAAATCAAATCAAACATATTTAAGAGAGATAGAATTCATACCATCCTGAGTTAGAAATTAAATTCTAAACTCACTTGAAATAAAGCTTAAGGTGTATAGCATTCCAAGAGCTCGGTAGCATATCCCCCTCCATATTCTTGAGTCGGTATGCACCTTTTCCTGATTCTGATTCAACCTCATATGGTCCTTCCCATTTTGGAGCCAGCTTTCCATCAGCAGGATTAGTAGTATTCTGAAAAGCCTTTCTTAACACCTAATCTCCAACTTTGAACCTTCTAGTCCTTATATTCTTGTTGTATGCTCTGGATATCCTTTGTTGATATGCTGCCATTCTTAGCCGTGCTGCATCTCTTGTCTCATCAATAGTATCCAGCTCCTGGCATAGGACTTCAGGATTTTGCTCAGGATTCCTGAGGTTGGATCTTGCTGTGGGTATCACCATTTCCGTCGGGATCACCGCTTCTGCTCCAAACACTAAGGAAAATGGGGTTTGACCAGTTGCATTTTTTACCGTCGTTCTATCAGCCCACAAAACAAAGGGTAGTTCTTCTGCCCATCTTCCTTTCTTGGCCCCTAATCTCTTCTTCAAGTTGTTGACATTTATCTAGTTTGAGGATTCAGCTTGTCCATTTGGTTGAGGATGTACCGGGGTAGATGTAATCATTTTGATTCCCCAACTCTTGCAGAAGTCAGTAGTCCTTTTACTTATAAATTGAGATCCGTTGTCACAAATTATCTCAGCTGGTATTCCAAACCTAGTCAGGATATTCCTTTTTATGAAGGATACCACTTCCTGATCTCTAACTTGAACAAATGCTTATGCTTCAACCCACTTGGAGAAATAATCCGTCATTGCCAACATGAAAACCTTTCCTCCTGGGGCCTTTGGAAGCTTTCCCACTATATCCATACCCCACTTCATGAACGGCCAAGGGGAAACAATAGGATACAACGGTTCAGCAGGCTGATGTAATATGTTACTATATCTTTGACATACATCACATCGTCGAGCATATTCTGTGGCATCTTTCCTCATCGTCGGCCAATAATATCCTGTCCTTAATATTTTTGAGAATAAGGACCTGCCCCCAGTATGGTTGCCACAATCCCCTTCATGTATATCCTGAAGTACTTCTTTGGTCTCGGGATCCTCCAAGCACCTCAGATATGGTCCTGCAAGAGATTTCTTATACAAAACATCATTTATAATAGTGAATCGTGATACCTTCATTCTAAAGGCTTTAGGATTCTCATTCTTTGGGATGTGTCCTTCCTTGAGATATCTCATGATTGGAGCCATCCAGGACTTAGGATCCTCCTCAGGATACTCCTCATCGGGATTCTAAATACTTATTACTTCCTTATCCTGAGGATTCGTCGCAGGATATAGGATATGTAATATTGGTATTCGGGTCCCTTCCGGTATCCTAACCGATGATCCCAGATTTGCTAAGGCATCAGCTTCAGCGTTATCCTCTCTTGGTACCTGTTCAAGTGTAAAAATATCGAAATATCCTGCTAATTTTTTGAGAATTTCGAGATACTCGATTAACTTCTCTCCTTTAACTGCATAGGTTCCATTAAAATGATTAGTGATTAACAAAGAGTCAACATATACTTGCAAATTCTTGATATTCATATTTTTAGCCAACTCTAATCCTGCAATTAAAGCCTCATATTCTGCCTCATTATTAGTAGCAGGAATTTCACACCTAATAGCCTGGGGTAATATGTCCCCCTGTGGCGATTTTAGTAGTATACCTAAACCTACACCTCTTACGTTAGATGCACCATCAGTATACAATGTCCAACATTCTAAGTTTTCTCCTAGCTGCTGTACTTCTAAATCTACTTCGTTTTGAATGTCACTACTGAAATCAGCCACAAAGTCAGCTAAAGCCTGAGACTTTATGGCATTTCTAGGCTCATATACTAAATCATAAGCACTCAGTTTTACTGACCACTTAGCCAACCTACCTGACATCTCGGGTTTCCTAAGCACGTTTTTAACAGGATAATTGGTTTTAACATGAATCCTATATGTCTCAAAATAATGTCTGAGTTTTGTTGATGCCATAACTAGGGCTAATATCAATTTCTCTAGATGAGAATATCTAGATTCAGCATCTAGTAAACTTTTACTAACATAATAGACAGGATATTGCTGACCTTCATGGTCCTTTATAAGAACGGCATTTACAACATTCCCTGATACAATGAGGTATAGGGATAGTGGTTCACCATTTTCAGGCTTCATCAATAGAGGTGCAGTTGAGAGATATCTCTTCAAATCCTGCAAGGCTGCTTCATGCTTTTCTTCCCATTCGAACTTCTTATTCTTCTTGAGGATATCATAAAATTCCTTGCATTTTTCCGAGGATCTTGAAATAAATCTGTTCAGTGCTGTTACTCGGCCTATCAACCATTGAACATCCTTCATATTTGAAGGTGATTTGATATCCAAGATGGCTTTGATCTGCTCCGGGCTTGCCTCTATTCCTCTTTTGGTCACCATATATCCTAGAAACTTTCCTGCCCCCACTCTGAAATGGCACTTAGCAGGATTCAGATTCATGTTATACTGATCTAGGATATCAAATGCTCCCTTAATATCCTGGAGGTGATCCTCAGCCTTTTTAGATTTCACCACCATATCATTGATGTATACCTCCATTGTGTCCCCCAGCTTATCTTTGAACATCATGTTCACCAATCTCTGGTATGTTGCACCTGCATTTTTCAAACCGAAAGGCATAGCAGTATAGCAATAAATACCTGTTGGTGTCATGAAGGCAGTATCCTCCTAGTCTGAAGGCTCCATTTGAATCTGCTGAAATCCTGAGGATGCGTCCATGAATGTTAACATCTCATGCCCAGCAGTAGCATCCACAATTGCATCGATATGAGGATGAGGAAATGGGTCTTTAGGACAAGCCTTATTTAAGTCTGTTTAATCTACACAGACTCTCCATTTCCCATTTTTTTGTAGGACCATTATTGACAGTCGTGTGAGTCAATCAGAGCTAGATACTACCGAAAATGCAGCAGAAATACAAAATCGGCATGAATCAAATCAGAAATGGAGTAGAAACAGAAGTAGATCACTTTAAAACAGTTTTCTCATTAATCTTTCACAAAATACACGAGCAGCAGTTCGGCTACACGGGAGACATGAACGTCCAAAATGAGAAAACAACTATACTATATATAGGGGATGGGATTTCGCTTATATGACCATGTGTCATATGAGCGAAATCAGAACATTACAAATCCAATTTTACATATTAACCCCCTATACATTACATAATTAACATATCTAGACCCTATACATGAATAACTAAGACTAAGACGTAGGCTTTAGACATCCGTGCACCAACAAACTCCCCCTTGGATACAACCGGAGTCTTCAGTCTTATCTTTGGGTCTTCAGAGTGACTTAAAAGTTTCTTCACGCAGCTTAGACTTTTTCAGTAAAGCTTTTCTAATCTTCTCATTCTCGTTTGCAATCTTCAATCTTTCTGCTTCCTGTTCTCTCATAAACTTTCCTCGCATCATACGATCTCGTTCTTCACGTTCTTTCTTTTCCTTTGCAACCTTCAACTTTACTTTTTCTTCAAGCTTCCACCACTTTGAGTTCCATTTGTTATCAGCATTAATGCCCTTTTGAAAACAAATAGAAACTACTTTCTGAAATTGCATTGCTTGTTCTCTGTCTTCAGTTTCAAAGCGAATCTTGTGAATGAACAGACATTCTATATCTTTTGCAGAGCAGTTCACAAGCCACATCGGATCAAACACATGAATCTCTCTAACTTCACTTCCAGCCCGATAAGTAATCACCGCTTCAGTTGATATACAGCTATACACCCAATCCATAAAGCCTTTATAAAAATCTTGCTCCATCTTTGGTACTGGTATGATCTTCATGGTTCTTGGCTTCTTTATATTCAAGATTGTTTCTTCGTTACCAGTTTCAGGATTGATTCTAGTCTCCTTCTTTGGATAATGCGGTTGCCAATGCCTGAACTCTCTCAAAGCCTCAAATCTTGTCATTCCTCATATTGCCAAATCATTCTTTCTAACAGGATACCCCAGAGTTCGTACTTGAGATAATTCGTCCACATCCCACCATGGAAGTGACATAACATCATATAACTTTTCAAAGTACTGAACACCACATTCTCTCCTGATTACATATGCATTAACTTGAGGTAGAAAACCCTAACTAATGATATCACCCATTGAAATACTTCTATCTCTTTGGTAAAACTTCAAGGGACGTTTAAACTTCCTTTCATGAGACTGTTTGAACCACTTTTTGCATTCTTCTTTCAAAGGATCTTTTGTAGTTCCATCGAAGTTCTTATCTTTCAGAATTTCATCAACTTTCCTCATCAGTTCATCTCTATTTTCTTGAGTAAAAAATTCCATCAACGTTGGCAATTCAGAAGTATCTTCAGTAACATTCTCTTCATCAGTAACGTCTTCAACTTCAACACGATCATAGAGATCGGCATCTTCCACATACTTATACTTATATTCAACTTTTTGATTCACATCAAATGCATTTAACTCTTCTACTAGATCAGACTGAACTTCATTTTCTTTCACATTGAATATCTTTAAGACTTCATCTAACGTGTAAGTATGTCTGATCTCCCCTTCTTCAACTTCAGGTTCGATGCACAATATCAGCTTTTCACCAGTATCAACACTTTGATCACCAACAGTCTCCCCCTTTCCGTCAGCTCCCTCTGTCTCTTCATTTATTTCGTCATTCATCAGATCATCTGCAGTTTGTTCTTTAGACCTTTCAGAAATTATAAAACCAGATGCATCTTGATCATCATCATCATCGTCATCATCACTTGAACTGCTTGCTGAAAACACTTTCTCATCATCATCCTCTTCATCATCATCCTCCTCTTCATCATCATCTTCAACATTATGAACATCTTTTTGCAAAACATCTTCTTCAACTACACCAGCAACAGAAGATAAAGGAATAGGCTGCTCATACACTGGTTCAGGATCATTTACTAACACAATTGCCCTTTCACCAGAAGAACCTTCAAGCTCTTTACCTTTAACCTTCATCTGAGCATCAATCTCTGCCTGTGTCTCAGCTCTAATCTCATCTCATATAACTTCATCAAACTTCTGCTCTAAAGACACACCAACAACACTTTCTAATACCTTCTTCAGCATATAATTTTCATGTTCACTTCGAGCTTTAATTGCTTCCAACTCTTTATTCTTCAGCTTGAGGTAATCATATTGTTGATCTTTACGTCTCTTTTCTTCTTCCAACTCAGTCACTCTTACTTTCAAGAAATCAATCTCTGCTTAATCTGTATCAATCTTCTTTAATAATGCTTTGTTGTCAGATTCTAATCTTTTTACACGCATTTCAAGAATCTTTTCATGATCAGCTGCAACCAATTTGCTTTCATTCAACACTTCATCCATCTTCTTCTCTAACCTTTTCACTTGTTCATCATTCGCAAAGCCAAAATCTCCAATGTCTTCAAGATTGTCTGGAGGAATAGGAAGACCTTTATGACCAGAAGAACCAGGAGTTAGTTGAATTTGAGTGAGTGGTGGTGTTTTGAAGATTTCTTGAGATGTAAGAAACTGTTGTTCATGAGGTGGTGAAAGATGTAATGGTGATGGTTGTCTAGGTGGTGTTGATTGTCGTGGAGGTGTTTGATGTGGTGGTGATGTTTGATGTGGTGGTGATTGTATTGGTGATTGAGGTGGTGTAGGTTCAGGTGGTGGTATTGATGGTTTACTTGGTTCTTTGGGCGTTTTCTTCTTCAAAACAATCTTTGGCGTTGTGATCTTTGGAATTATTTTCTTTATCTTTGGTGATACAATCCTTTTCTTTGCCCCAGCTTTCCTTTTACCACCCGAAGAAAGTGATTGCGATTCAGAAATATGTTGTGGTGATGGAACATATGGAGTATCCTCCTTTTCCTGCCTCTTTCTTTTTCTCAACAATTTTTCTTGTTTTGTTGCTTCCTGAACTCTTCTTAAACGTTCAGTCTCGTCAATCTCATCATCTGAAGAGCTCGAAGAACTTGTAGTGCTTTTATCAACATCATTACCTTCAATGTCATCAATAACCTTTTCTTTTCCAGCTTCGACATCAACAGCTTGATCAACTTCAGTAGTCACTGTTGGCCTGGTTTCCAAGATATCGACATTAAACATCATATCTTCACCAACATTGTACGGATCTTCTTCCGCAGTTGCCACTTTCTCATCTTCTTCAAGTTCATCAATCAATAACGTTTTTGCAACTTTCTTTTGTTTCCTCTTCGGTTGTGATGATGATCCTTCACCCTCTTGAACTTTAGAAGTAGCCTTTCTGCGTCTCCTCCCTGTTTCTTTAACAAACCATTCATTTTTAATGTTTTTAAACTCCTCAAGAATTTTCAGCTCTTCAGCATAGGCATCCTCTTTCATTTCTTCTTCGTTTCTCCTGTTTTTGTGATCAACTGGATCAGGATCAACATAATTTGCATCCTTTATAAACCCGAAGAATTCAGCACCAACTTTTGGTTCAGGGTGATTAGGATGATATCTTGCAAGCTGTTTGAGCGAATCATTGCTCATATGAGATTGCACCAACAAGTCATCCTTTATATTTCGATCAATTTCTGGATAAGCATGGTCGATCAACATCTGCACGAATCGAGGTTACATCCAAGACTTGCTCTTCGTTGTAATATTCTCTGTCATGTAGTGGAATACAATATGCGAAAAGTTGTACTTCTTGTTCAGCACTAACGCAGTAACCATGTTCATTTGATAGTCGCGCATTGTATCATAACTCCCCTTCGTATGACTGAGTGACATCAAAATACAATGAATCAAGAACTTGTATGGTTTCTGAAATTTCGACTTTAAATAATTTCTGACATTCAATGCTCCCTGACAATCCATCCTGAGCATACAGCCTTTCACCATTCGTTCTGGAAATCTTATTGGCGACTCTGGCTCATCAGGAAAATTAATAACTTCACGAATAAGTGCTTCAGTGACAAGTATCTTCTCGTTTTTACCATGCACCTCAACAATCGATGAAATTACTTTGTTCTGATCATCGTAGCTTGCATTCTTCCAGAAACGGTCAATGTGTGATTTGTAAAGTGGACGTTGATCTGTAAGCGCTTTCTGGACTGGAACTCGGCCCATAAACTCCAAAATACTGCTAAACTTGGCCAGTTCTGGATTTTTCTGCATATCCAAATCACAACAACTGTTGTGAAGAGGATCAAAGATAACACTAGATCCCTGCACATCAACATCACATACACTGAGAATTCGGCACTTAGAAAAAAATTCATCACAACAGTTTCACTTGAAAACTCTAAGTGTATCATGAGCGAAATTACAAGTGCACTAAGGGCGAAATCACAAGATAACACCAATGAGCGGAATCACTGATGTGTGCACAATAAGCAGAATCACAAACAACCCTAAGAGCGAAATCATTGAACATGACAGTTTGGGCGAAATCACTATCAAACTCATCAAATCCCAAAATTGAACCCACTAATCTGTTAACATGTTAATTCCGACACATGGGGTTTGTTTTGATTTTGTTTTTGATTTAACAAAAACCCTAGATCTACAATTGAATAACCTGTGACTCGTCAAACATCAACAAATATCAGATTTGTTACAATTAATACACACCAACATGATTAACACCTAGAATCAACAACATATGATCGTATTCAAGATCTGGTTTAACATGTTAAGTCCTAGATCTATGTATCAATCAACAACAGATGCCGACAGTTCAAGAAAGCATGATATCTGTCAAACTAAAGTTCAAACTACCTTGCCCATGATTGTATTCTAAGATGATAACAAAATCT
Organism: Helianthus tuberosus; assembly: GCA_030545235.1. Classification (NCBI taxonomy): domain Eukaryota; kingdom Viridiplantae; phylum Streptophyta; class Magnoliopsida; order Asterales; family Asteraceae; genus Helianthus; species Helianthus tuberosus. The sequence goes on along the minus strand of CM060417.1, from coordinate 77,121,059 downwards.
GATGAAATTTGGGCAGCACTTCGCCTGTAAACTGATGATTTTAGGGTTTCGCTTTTGATTACCGGAGAGAGAATGTTCTTAGGAGCGAAAGGTGAAAATGACACATAAGCGGAATCAGCCTACTTATATAGTTGGCCTGATTTCGCTCCTAAGACGAATGGTCCTCATGAGCGAAATCATCTTCTCAAGATCAGGTGCCTAGACCGTTGGTGGTTTCTCAACCAGAAGTGGATACAAACGCTCCTACAACTGGTGCAAACGATCACGAGGCAGGTCCGAGTGGAACAACTCATGACGACCCAGTAGAACCAGCTCCATAATTTGATCAATCCGATGACTCAGATTCGGAGAACGGTCCGATATTTGATGAGGATCCAAATGTTGCATCAACTGAAGCTGAGGATTACACCGGTGATCTAGACATCACGAATCAGCAATCGGAAGTTGTTGTGCCTGACACCATCATGCCACGAACATTATCTTACCATCCTTCAGATCAGATTATAAGAGATCTTCAAAGTGGTGTCAAAACAAGAGATCAACTCAATCGTGCACTTACATGTTTTTATACATCTGTTGCTCCTTTACAAGAGGAATTCTCACTGAAATGTTTTATTTCGCAGGTCGAGCCAAGAACGTATAAAGAAGCGTTGACTGAAGATAGCTGGGTGAATGCAATGCAGGAGGAGCTGCAACAATTCGAGAAGTTGGGAGTGTGGAGACTAGTAGACCTCCCTGAGAATCAAAAGTTGATTAAAACAAAGTGGGTTTTCAAATGTAAGAGAGACGATAGAGATGTCGTGGTCCGGAACAAAGCACGATTAGTGGTACAAGGCTTTAGTCAGCAAGAAAGAATCGATTATGACGAGGTTTACGCACCTGTTGCTCGACTTGAAGCTATTCGGATCTTCCTGGCGTTTGCGTCATGGAAAGATTTCAAAGTGTACCAGCTGGATGTTAAATCTGCCTTCCTGTACGGAAAGATTAAAGAAGAGGTGTATGTGGGACAACCACCGGGGTTCACTGATCCACAACACAAGAACAAGGTATATCTGCTGGACAAGGCGCTCTACGGTTTACACCAGGCCCCAAGAGCCTGGTATGAGACGCTTTCCCAACATCTTTTGGACAACGGGTTCATTAGAGGGACAGTGGATAGCACATTGTTCACCAAGGAAGTTGCAGGCCATCTCCTAATTGTGCAGATCTACGTTGACGATATCATTTTCGGTTCGACCAACGACGACTTGTGTAAAGAATTTGAGTTGGTGATGAAAAAGAAATTCGAAATGAGTTCGATGGGGGAGATGAAGTTCTTCCTCGGGCAGCAGGTGGAGCAAATGTCCGATGGAATCTTCATTCACCAAACGAAGTATGTGAAGGACGTGCTTGACAAGTTTGACATGACAGATTGCAGTCCTACGTCAACGCCCCTTGCACAGAATCACGGGATTTGTCCAGATGAAAATGGAGTGAAAATGGAAGAGACACTGTATCGATCAATCATTGGATCTCTGATGTATCTCACGGCTTCCCGTCCAGACATCATGTACCCGACGTGCCTTTGTGCCAGATATCAGTCGAATCCAAAGCAGTCACACCTGACCATTGTGAAACGTATCTTACGGTATTTGAAAGGCTGCCCAAGCATCGGCTTGTGGTATCCTCGATCGGGCGACTTTACTTTATCTGGTTTCGCTGATTCTGACTTTGGAAGCTGCAAGCAAAACGCAAAGTCCACCACTGCTGGGTGTCAGTTTTTCGGAACTCGACTTGTTACCTGGCAGTGTAAGAAATAAACCGCAGTAGCGCTATCTACATGCGAGGCTGAATACGTTTCAGCCTCCAGTTGTTGCTCGCAGATCCTTTGGATCCAACAGCAGATGCGCGACTACGGGTTGTAGTTCTTAGACACTCCAATCTATGTGGACAATGAATTAGCTATTAACATCACTAAAAATCCGGTTCATCATTCAAAAACGAAACATATTGAGATCCGTCACCATTTTATCCGTGATTGTCACGAGAAAAAGTTAATTCGGATTGAACATTTGCACACCGATGATCAGAAAGCGGATTTTTTATACTAAACCTTTTGACAAAGAGAGATTTTATTATCTTTTGAAATTGAACGAGATGAAAAATCTGAAATCTGGGAGGGTAATTGAATGTGAAGCCGAGTTGGGCGGCGATCTGATGTGAACCATGTCGTGTTGTCAAATTTGTTTGTACAGTTTGTTTTCTGCTTTTCGATAAAAACAAAAACACAAAAATATGTTTTTCTTTTTAGGGGGAGAAAGGTTGCAGAAAAATACAAAAACATGATAAAATTAGAAAAACCAAAAACATTTGAAAAAGTAAAAATGAGTTTGTGTGAAAAGGGGAAATGATAGTACATCAGCTAGACAGGTGCAGTACGCTAAAGAAATGTAATGATAAATATGTTAAGCAGTCTTGTAGATGATATGCCGATAGGTTTTTACACATTCAGTAAATTTGTTCGGGATATAAACATAAATTTTACTTGCTTTTGTGTGGGGAACATCTCTCGGATATATGGGTAACCCCCGAAATCTTGTTTGAAAGGTCCCTCTTTTTGAGATACTAGGTCTTTATACTCAGTGATATCTGGGGTATTATTCCGGGACTTCTGCTGAATGGAAGTTCTGACCTAGTCCTCGAATAATACTTTCCGCAATGCTTGAAACATAGCATCACCCTCAGCACATATTGATGAGACAATAAAATTGATTATCGATGTTGTTGTAAAAAAAGATCCTCTAAAAGGGACACACCTCAAAGTCAAACCAGGCTCTCTGCTGAACGGAAGTTCTGACCTGAGCTATCACGGTTTCATAATTTATTCCCTTACAGATATCATCTGTGGTATACTCACCTGTAAGACTGAATATTGGGATCTGGATACGGGAGTATATTCTGAGGTGGGACACATATAAAAGTTTAAGTCTTAAAACATTAATTCAGTATCCTGACCAGATTGAGAAATGTGTGAAAATTTAAAATGGATCAGTATATCGACAATCAATGCAAACTGTTTATTATTGAAAATGTAATCAAGCTTAACGGTACTTGTATCCCGACGACAGCTGATATGATCCCCTAACACGCTCACAAAAAGATTGTGTACAGTTTTCAGTTTATCCAGTTAAAAATCCAAAAAGATTTTAGTTTCTTATTTTATTTTCGACAACTGACATTGGGAATCGGACGATCAAAGCTTAGTGCAGATCATGTCAGTGTTTGATGAGGGTTGGGTAAGTTGGAGATGCTAAACAATGATTGGTACAGTGTTTGACAGTTGAAAAGTGTATGAAAATTCAAAATGTTCAAAAGTTCATTCATTTGAACTATTTTCAGAATGAAATATCTGCGTACTTCATAATTCGTTCAACCAAGGTCATTAACTTGGACTTGGTTGACTGGGTGTGTTGGTGTTTAATCAGAAAAGTGTTAAAATGTTAAATTTTTGAAAATCATGATCTGATTTCGCTCATATGTCACTTAAAAGGCTATTTTGCTCATAGAAGCTTCAATGTGATTTTGCTTGTATGTCCACATGTGATTTCGCTCATGAGGACCATTGGTCTTAGGAGCGAAATCAGGCCAACTATATAAGTAGGCTGATTCCGCTTATGTGTCATTTTCACCTTTCGCTCCTAAGAACATTCTCTCTCTGGCGATCATAAGCGAAACCCTAACTTGTCCAAATCAGCGAAATCACCATTTGACACATAAGAGAAACCCCATCTATGTCTCTATAAGCGAAACCCTCATCTAAGACACATATGCTATCCTATTTTCTCGTATAACGTGCCCTAATCTAAAATTCTAAGACTAAGACTCGATATAAGACGAAGTCGACAGATGTAGTGCACCAACAGACTCCCCCTCAGATGTTGACGAGTCGACTATTGAGTCACGACAATGCTGTGTCTTCACTTCTTCAGTCTTGATCAGTCTCTGGGCTTCTCTCTCTCTATCTAAGACTCGAACAAAGATGTAGTCGACAGACAACTGCACCAACATTTTCTTCTGTACTACGACCACATTTTCCAGCCATCTTGGAAACTTGACTTCTTTGATCATTTTGGACTTCAACAACGTTTCAACTTCCTCTTGTATGATTGTATTTCTTTCAGGAGCAAACTTCCTTCTTTTTTGCTGAACAGGCTTGAACAACCTGTCAATTCCAAGCTTGTGAGTAATAATGTCTTTGGATATACCTGTCATATCCTCATGCTTCCATGCAAATGTTGACATCCTGCACTTCAAAAAGTTAGTTAATTGTTCTTCAATATCCTGAGGGATATTGGTTCCTACGAGCACCGAGATATTAGGATTATCTTGATCCAGGATAACTTTCTTCATATCCTGCTCTGAAGCCTCCACGATATCCTGGGCCCGCATCTTTAATTGCTATGCTGGATTAGGCTTGGTTGAGGATTTCATTGAGGATGAGTAGCATTCCTTTGCCTCCTGCTGATCGCTATCAACTTTAACGACCCCCCAAGGGGTAGGGATCTTGATGCACTGGTGGTAAGTCGATGGCACAGCCTTCATGTCATGGATCCATGGCCTGCCTATTATGATGTTATAGCAGGATAGGGAGTCCATCACACAGAAGCATTGTATCGAGTTGACCCCTTCAACATATACTGGTAACTTTATCTCTCCTACGGTATTCCTAGCTTCTCCCCTGAAACCAACGAGCACTGTGGACTTCGAAGTAATGTCCATCGGAGATACATTCATCCTATTCAATGTTTCCAGCTGAATTATGTTGACAGAGCTACCATTGTCCACCAATATCCTGCGTACAAAATGGTTAGCAACATATAATGTTATTACGAGAGCATCATGGTGAGGATCCTGGACAGTATCCATGTCATCACTATCAAAAGTGATCACTTTATCGGTTGTAAGGGTAGTCATTCTGGCTGGTTTGTCTCCCCTTTCAGTCTTAGCTTCCTTCGCATGTATCTTGGCCGCTGAATACGAAGTCCCACAAATGTCGGATCCTCCTGAAATAAAGTTAATTCTTTCGAGGCCACCTAGCTTTGTCTCCTAAACCCTGCATAGCATACATTAACTCAGGTATATGAACAGAAAAGCAATATTCAGATAATTCAGGATATTCTTCCGGATCCTCGTCTTCAACAGCATTCACTTTCTTGTTAGCATTTCTGCCATATGGCTTTGAGCGATATGGTTTATACGAGGATTCTGATTTCCTGTTGACTGATTCGTAGGTTGAGGTAGAATTCATCCTCTCTTGCATCTTTTTGTCATCTTCCAAGCGGATGTATCTCAAAGCCCTGTTACGAGCTTCGTCGAGATTCCTGCAGGAATTCATTACAAGATCCTGATAAAACTGAGAATCCTTTTGTAACCCCATCTTAAAAACCTGCACAACTGTTGCAACATCAAGATGAGGGATATCCAAGGATTCCCGACTAAACTTGTTCACATACTCCCTCAAGGATTCCTGAGGTCCTTGAGTTATCCTGTAAAGATCACTGGTTAGTTTCTCAAAGCTCCGACTGCAAGAAAATTGACTATTAAATAAATTAACCAAATGAGCAAACGAAGTAATTGAGTTAGGAGGAACATTTAATAGCCATTTTAAGGCTGATCCTGTCAAGGTAGAACCGAAACCCTTGCACAAGCATGCTTCCTTGAGCTCCGGAGGAATGGGGTTAATCTCCATTCTTTCTCTATATTGGGCAACATGCTCTTCAGGATCCGTAGTCCCATCATACAATTTCATGTTGGGGGTCTGAAATCTTTTTGGGATTTCAGCATCACAGATAGGATATGCAAAGCGGGATATCCTATGGCTGTCCTGGGATACTTCTGGAATTGGCTGGAACACTCCAGGCACACTGGATATCATGTCCTTCAATTTCTGAAGTTCCCTAGTAAATGTTGACATCATACCTGCATCCTGCAAAGATCCACTATTGTTAGTAGCATGAATATTATTATTTGACACGTTACCAGTCTGAGGATTCTGGCCATATCCTGAAGCATATCCTGAGCTCCTCACAGTTGACATCCTGATCGAGGAGGGTATTTCAGGAGTATGATTCTGGGAATGACTGGGCACAATATTCCCCCTATTATCCTCAGTGTACACAGCCGAACTGAAGTTCAAAGTTCTGGGTTGTAAAGGAGTAACAATATCCTCAGCGGATCTGCTCGAGCTAGCTTTTAAGAGTTGTATTTCTCTTAACAACATTTGGTTAGTTTCCTGTTGCTGCCTCATTTGTTCCTGCACACTTCCAAATAAAGTTAGAATTTCATCATTAGAGGCTAAAACGGGAGCAGATCCCTGAACACTCCGAGTAGGGATAATATCCTGAGGTTGTGAAGAAGCTGGCATCCTTGGAGGAGGTGGTGGAAGCACCGAACCGGTAGTAGCAGAAGTCATAGCAGACACAGTGGAGGAGCTCATGTTTGATCTTGAGGCCATTGTAAATAATGTGGCAAAAAGTTTTGAAAACAGAAAACCGATTAACGATTTCACAAAGATTTTTAGTAAAAGGTAGCACCACTTGCCCCACGGTGGGCGCCAAATTGTTTTGGTCAAAAATTACCGAAGCAATTAAGTGATCAAATTAGTTAAGTGAGGTAGTGTGCTAGAATTATGTTTGAAAAATATGTTAACCAAGTTAATTGTAAAAGAAGTTTCAAGACACGGCTTAGGATATAAAGCTGTATCTATGATCAAACAATGAGCAAAAAAGTAAAGGTTGACACGTGATGTACGAGGAAAGCCCTTGATCAATCTAGATCACCGGCACAAAACCTCGGGAGCTGACAATTGTAGCTGCCTTGTTCTTCTATTACTTCAAATATCAGGATACAGTGCAGGATGTGATGCGGATCAACTAGGTGTTACAATGTAATTCGAATACAAGTGTTTGTGTATAATGTTTGCAGTGAGCTAGAGAGCAAAAGTGTTCGAAAGTGTGTGTGTGAAAGTTGCGTGCCTTAATTTGATCCGTCCTCATCTATTTATAGTAAAAGAAATGCAACAAACTATCCTAAATAACCGGGATCCGGCGAATATTCCCCACTCGAACGTTGTAGACCTGGTCTTTCGGGTTCAACGTCTCTCACATAACAGACACGCCCGAGTCTTGAGGAGAAGAAGTCCATCTGACCGTTAGCAACCCACAGCACCTAACCTGCACGTGGTTAATTCAATTAACCCCAGGATATCGCCCAGGATGTTAGCAATATCCTAATCCAGTATCCTGATCACAAGCAAACAACCAAAAGCAGGATATTAGTCAGGATATGTACGCTCAGAAAATGATCCATAACAGGCTATTGACATGGTGGGACCTTTTCCTGACGCACCAGGTGTAGTTAAATTTATCATAGTAGCAGTGGATTACTTCACGAAGTGGGTTGAAGCAAAACCCTTAGCATCTACCACGACTATGATAGTGTAGAAGTTTATATGGGAACACATCATCTGCCGTTTTGGTTTACCCATGTGCATCGTAACTGACAACGGCACCAACTTTGCCTTCAAAGATCTTCAAAACTGGTTACAAGAACTGAACATCGAACACGTCTTCTCTTCCATGGCGCATCTTCATGGGAACGGCCAAGTAGAGGGTATCAACAAAAGTTTAGTATAAGGCATTAAAGCAAGGTTGGAAACAGCCAGAAGAGGTAGGGTCGATGAACTCCCAAGTTATAGGATCGTGTACGAACCCGAATGAGTCTATCAGAGGAGTTTTACTTCGTTTCAGAGGCGGAAACTAAGAAACAAAGGTAGAAACAGCTAGTTCTTCACTTTAAACACTCTTCTGATTGATATTATAACAATTACAATCATGAAATACACCAGCAGCACTTCGGTACAATATTCTGATTCCCCATAAAATGACATGAACACAAGCCTATTTATAGTGTTTCTGATTCCCCACGAAATGACATGGTGTCATTTCGAGCGGAATCAGCACTTAACTTTTGAGCGGAATTAGAACTTAACTTTCGAGCGGAATTAGAAACTTATGTGATTTAGTTTGAAATGACAAGGTGTCATTTCGAGCGGAATCACCCCTAAAAACCACTATCTCGTTTTTAGTGCCCTGATCTAACTATTTCAGTACAAGACTCGATACAAGACAAAGTTGACAGATGCATGCACTAACAGACTCCCCCTCAGATGATGACGAGTCTCACGTGTCGAGTCTTCGCATCTTCAGTCTTGATCAGTCTCTGGGCTTCATTCTTTCACTAAGAATTAACAGACTCCCCCTAACAATGTGCTGGTATTCCTTCAATTCATCAGCATCATCTGCTTCAGGATCGTAGACTGGCTTACACTCTCTTCTCTTAGTCTTAAGGTATAGAAAACCTGGCTCTTTAAAACACAAGCTTGTCAGGATCGAATGGCCTGGCTCTTCCGGAGGTTGTTCCAAGATCGTAACCTGGATTTTATCCAACTCAGGTATTCTCAGAATTGATAAATCCAGCTCTTTCATAATCCTGCACAATCTCTACCTCAAAGTAAATTTTCTAAATTTAACAATTCAATGTATGCACTAACACTGACTCTCTCTCAAAAATAACTCAATATTCTTGATGAACCACTTTTAAAATTTGTTCAAAACACATTTAATTTTTAAACACATACTTCTTATCACAAGAAAGTCATCATGTCTAGCACTTGGAATTTTGAAAATCAGCTCTCCAACACCGGTTGTCGAATTTTTTTTTTTATTTTTCAAAAATTTATGCTAAAATACACTGAAAATCTTTTTGGATTTTTTAAAGTAAAGAAATGCAGTAAAGAAATATTTACAGACAATATTTTTTGTGAGTTTTGTGTAAGAGGATCATATCAGTTCTTGACAAATCACAAGTACCGTTGAGCCTAGTTACACATTAAGAATTAAACAATTCACTTAGATTGCCGATATACTAATCCACTTAAATTCTCACACATATTTCAACTGATTCAGGATATGAGTTAGATGTTTTAAGTACTAAAACTCATTTATTTGTCCCACCTCTTGAATATACTCCCGTATCCAGATCCCAATATTCAGTCTTACAGGTGAGTATACCACAGATGATATCTGTAAGGGAATAAATTATAGTACGAAACCGTGAGAGCTCAGGTCTGAACTTCCGTTCAGCAGAGAGATGACGGCTCGACTTTTGGTGTGTCCCCTTTTGAGGATCTTTTGTATTACAACAGCAATGACTATCAATTTTATTGTTTCATCAATTTGCTGAGGGTGGCGCTATATTTCAAGCAAGCAGAAAGTATTCTCCAGGGACTAGGCCATTGCTTCCGCAAAATCAGAAGTCCCGGGATAATACCCCAGATATCACTGAGCATAAAGACCTAGTATCTCAGAAAGAGGGACCTTTCAAACGAAATTTCAGGGGTTACCTATATATCCAAGTAGTGTTCCCCACGAAATAAGCAAGTTTGAATTTAAGTTTATATCCCGAAAAAGCTTACTAAATGTGTAAAACCCTATCGGCATATCATCAGTGAGACTGTTTAACGCTATTTAAACATTACATTTCTTTAGCATACTGTGACTATCTACTGATGTACTATCATTTCCTCTTCTTTGACACTAAAACTCATTTTGAATTTTATCATGTTTTTGACTTTTTCAAATTTTCTAATGTTTTTGGATTTTCTGAAATTGTCTACTCCCCCTAAAATGCAAACACATTTTAGAAAATTTGAAAATAAACTGTACAATAAAATGACAACCGATATCAAATCGCTTCAATTCGCCATCCACTAGGCATAAAAAATCCTAACTCCCCCTTACACAAAACTATTTTCTCATTATGATTTCAAAACACTTAAGTTTGTTTTAACCAAAATGATTTTTCCGGATAATAAGTTTTGTTGATTTTATCACTTGTAAGTTCGGGGTGTGATTCATCACTTTGTCTTTCAAATACCACTACTAAGTATGATCCAATCAAGTTCAACCTAATGACCTTGATTAACCATTTGTCAAAACAAACCTCTGTACCAATTGAAAGAAAATCAATTACAACTTAATGTCCCTGATTTATCTCTTGTAGGAATATCATATCTACACAAAATCATTTTACCAATAAAGATGCCGATTCCTGCTTCACACTTACCAACCTGGAAGCTCCGGCAAGTCACACTTAACCTGTAAAAATTCAACTATTTTTAAGATTCAATCACACAATCAATTATCAAGAAAGATGCCGATTCCTGATCCACGATTACAAACTTGGGATCTCCGGCATAGTCAGATGTTCAAGGGAAAAGAATTTCCACCCAAGTCTGACCAACCTTGGGTGTTTTTAGCTCCTTTAGCTCTTGTTCAGTTGGGTTAAAAGTTGCTTTCTTTGTTGGGTAAAAATCTTTAACCCCTTTTACTTTCCCATCAAGCATTTTCCCAAAAATATTCTTAACATTCCCATTGAATGTTTTCTCGACATCAAACTCTGTTTTATCAAAATAAAACTGATCTGATATTTCAACTTTACCAACTTTCTGTTTGACCTTCTCAAACTTCAGTGATGGAAATTCATCATCATTCACTGAAGATACAGAATTTACCTTTTTTACCTCACCTTGTGGCTCTTCTGGCTTTGTGAAACCAGAATCATTGCCGACTTTTACATCACCCTTCTTGACAACCCACATTTGGTTATCTTTTGCTTTCTTTTTGTAAAAATTCTTTTTAGAACATTCACCAACCTCATAAGTTGAATTTTCAAATATTTTGAATTTTTCGGTTGGTGGTTCAACATCAACAACTATTTCTTTCAGTTTTTCAGAAACTCCCTGTTTAGTCTTAGCATTTTTCGGACAGTTCAATGCAATGTGACCAGCTTCATAGCATTTGAAACAGGTTTGAGTCTCTTTTGGATGAAATACACCAATTCCATTCCTTTTCTTCTCAGCAAGAAACTCCTGGTTTGATTGTTTCCAGAAAGGTTTCTTCTGTTCTTCTTCTGCACTTCCTCCTGAAACAAATTCTGTTTTTGTTTTAGAATTTTTCTCATTTTTATAATTTTCTGGTGGAATAAAACCTAATCCTTTCTTTTTATAGCTACCATTATGGTTTGGTTTCTTTTAAAAACCAGAACCAGAATTGTAACCCTTTTTCTTGTTTAATCGTTGTTGTACTCTAGAAGTATATTTTTTAGGTTTTCCAGTAAGATTTAAATCTTTTATTTCAGAAATCTTAATTTCTGTCATTTTGAAAACCTTTTTGATCATTTCAAATCTAACACTTCTTATTGGAAACTCGTTATCATAATATAATTTGTTAGAATCATTTAAAGTATATGCTACTTCAAATGTTTCATCATTCAAATTCGATTTTGACAATAAAAACTCTTTACTATAAGCCCTTTTAACCGGCGATTTTGAACTATTGACTGACGAACTTGATCCTCCAGACTTAGACTTTGACTCAAACTCCTCAACAGTATCCAACACCTGATCGACCACCTTTTTTATTAACTCAGACTCAAGATCAGTGTCAGTCTTCATTTCTTGTTGTTCTTTTGCAGCTCATTTCTCCTTCAGTTTCTCCAAGCGATCTGCAAAATAAAAATGAAAACTTTCAGGAGAAAGATGACATTTTGCAATATTAATATGTTTTTCTTCCTCATCATTACTACTGTCATCTGTTGGTGACTGATCAAACTCAATTGACTTTTCAGCATTATCATCTGAAGAACCAGAATCAGCTGGTGTTTGATCAAAAACAACTTCCTTTTCTGAACTTTCATCACTTTGTGAACTTTCATCTGAGCTCTGTGAACTTTCTTTAGATGCAACAGACTCTTCCTCCACATTCTTCACAGTCTCACCAATAGACTTCATCCATGTGGTAAACATATCTGGTTCTTTCAAAATTTTAGCAATAAATGATTTGAAATCTCCTTTATCATTCACAAACATATCCCAGCTAAAACCTTCAGGCAATTTTTCATCATCTTGAAAATTCCAGTTAAAGTTCTCTTGATTCCCCAGACATGCTCTTTTTGAATCCTCGATCACTTTTCTACCATGAGCCACCTGTGGTTCTTGCTGTTGTTGCTGACCAACTTGCTGATATATGGCTTTCCGGTAATAGTCATCTTTTCCGAATGGATTCTTTACATCACTAGCTTCTCTGTTCTTGCATTCTCTTTTAAAATGGCCTTTCTCCCTGCATCGAAAACAAGTAACTTTAGATTTATCAAAACCTAAAGTAGACACATGTGCATCAAGAAAGTCATTTCTTCCAGTAATCAGCTTGAACTTTTCAGCTCGTCTAAGAACACTAGCTAGACACCATTTGATGTCCATTAGCTCCATCTCTTCAGCGTCTATCTGATCGTAATCCTCCTTTGTTAACATAGGATTCCCGATCTGCCCTGCAACCAAACCTTCATAAGATAGCAACACAGAACCAAGCAATGCCATGTGATCTTTCGCAATCTCTTCAGAAAAACTTTGACCGTCTGGAAGATTCAAAGCAATGTTGCATTGTATCACATAACCATTTCATGTCTTTGTGCTTTGAGAATGGAAGCTTGATGTAGTGTCTTTAGGATTGACACTCGGGTATGAAGAGAAACCACTGCTACTTTTAGAACTTTGATCAACTTTTTCAGATGAATCTCCAGCACTAAACGCAGTTTGGATTTTCGGGCTTCTTTCAACTTCTGGAACACTGCCTTTGTAGTACATTTTCACATCCTGTTGACCACTTGGACTATTCATTCTCGCAATCTTTTGCTGTTCCAGATCTTGACCCTCAATCTTTTCAATGAACTGAGAAATTGTCAACCCATCATACACCCCAGTATTCTTCAAAATCATCAAGTATGTGCCCCATTCCTTTTGTGGTAAAGCGTCAGCTAACTTGTCTACCCACTCTTCACAATCTTTTGTTATACTAAGCATCGACATGGATCGCACCAAGTGGCAATAACGTTCAATTAGTTTCTTCGTATCTTCACCCGGTAGACTGCTGAATAAATCAAATTCTTTCTTGAGCAACGCCTTCTTGCTCTTTATCATGTTCTCACTGCCCTCAAACTTGACTCTAAGAGCATCCCAAATCAATTTTGAAGTCTTGTCATGTTGAAGTAGAATAAAGATGTCTTCTTTAATGGCTTGCTGAAGTAAACTGATCATCATCTTTTCAACTCGGTAGATGTCACGTTCTTTGTCACTAAATTCTGAGAGTTCTTTGATAACTTGTAAATCTGTCCGTGGAAAGACATACTTCTTCAGAATACATTCCCATGATCTCAGATGGTTTGCCTGAACCCAGTTTTCAAATCTGTCTTTCCACCCGTAGTACTCTTCTATGCTCATCAGTTTCGGGGGCTTTTGTAAAGTTTCGGTCTCGTTTTCCAAGTTCACATTGTGAGCAATGGAAGCCGGAGTAGTTGGGGATGAGGCGAATGCGTTGTAAAACTCGTTTTCCATGATTCTTGTTCAAGCGAAATATCAAACAATCTTTCAAACGAACTGGTTCACTTTGTAAAATACCTTCAACTACAACACATGGGCCGACAACAATAGTTTATAATATGATTCTATTGGGCCGATAAGTCTGATAGAATCTCGTGGACAGATACGCTTGATATTAAACCCTTGCTGATTGAACCGAGAATTAGTGGGTTGCAAATGACTTTAATACCAACAAAATGTAATTGGACCGAAACTCTTGTTCACATGTGCTGCCTTTTTAAATTTCGTGGCCGACAACAATATCGTTCAACATATATGATTGGGCTGATTCTTACACTATAGTGACAACATGTTCACGTTCTTCAAAAATAAACTTTTGGAGCGGAATCTAAATTGATGACAGTTTGGATTTTCGAGCGGAATCCTGAGTTGAAGCTTGGAGCGGAATCAGACTCAATCAGTAACTTGGAGCGGAATCAGAAACAATCAGCAACTTGGAGCGGAATCAACAACAATTTTGGAGCGGAATTAGCTTTTGAGCACTTGGATCGGAATCAGCTTTTGAGACTTTTGGAGCGAAATCAACAAGTATTTTGAGCGGAAACACACAGTTTCGAGAGGAATACCAGGTCTTTCTTGAAATTTTTCGAGCGAAATCAACCTAATGAAGCTAATCTGGAGCGAAATCGGGAACTTTCGGTTCGAGCGGAAACACTTCGGGAGTTGATTTTGGTTATTTTTAGGTTGAATTTTGCAATGAAACTTTCAAGGGTTTGTCTATATGTATTTTTACACAGTCTGTGAAAAAATGATCCGATTTTGACCGTGTAATCTTCCTGAACTGATGAAAGAAGGTGTAGAAGATAGAAAATGCAATCAAAATCAGCTGTAATCTTCAGAACCCCTCCTCCTGAGCTGATACCACTTGTAGGATCGTGTACGAACCCGAATGAGTCTATCAGAGGAGTTTTACTTTGTTTCAGAGGCGGAAACTAAGAAACAAAGGTAGAAACAGCTAGTTCTTCACTTTAAACACTCTTCTGATTGATATTATAACAATTACAATCAGGAAATACACCAGCAGCACTTCGGTACAATATTCTGATTCCCCATAAAATGACATGAACACAAGCCTAATTATAGTGTTTCTGATTCCCCACGAAATGACATGGTGTCATTTCGAGCGGAATCAGCACTTAACTTTCGAGCAGAATTAGAACTTAACTTTCGAGCGAAATTAGAAACTTATGTGATTTAGCTTGAAATGACAAGGTGTCATTTCGAGCAGAATCACCCCTAAAAACCACTATCTCGTTTTTAGTGCCCTGGTCTAACTATTTCAGTACAAGACTCGATACAAGACGAAGTTGACAGATGCATGCACTAACACAAGTATCCTATGGGCACATAGAACGATGGTCAAGACAAGCAATGGCGAGACACCCTTCAGCCTGGTCTATGGCTCTGAAGCAGTGACCCTCGCCGAAATAGGCCTCCCTTCACCAAGAATGTTGTGTTGGACCGGTTTGCGACCCCGAAAAGTCAGTTAAGGCAGTTCATCTTCGCGTATAAAGGCGGAATCAATGTACACGAAGTTACAATAGCTTTTCCTCTTCAATTCCTTCTCTATTTATGCTTTCTGAATGCAATTTGACATAGTTTCGTTACACAGCATATGACTAGGTTTCGCTCCAAAGATTCTGACTAACTGATCTGATTTCGCTTATGATGACTATATATAGTTCCTGTGATTTCGCTCATATGACATGACAAATAAGCGAAACCCCCTGAAAACCAAATGAGCGAAACCTACCTATGACTAATAAGCGAAACCTCTCACTAACTTGTACACATGAGCGAAACCTATACATTAAACCCAATTTTGACTTTCAAGCTCCTATTTTGACTTATCTTGACCTAAGACTCAATGTAAACGTAGTCAACAGACATTTCTTGCACCAACAGACTCCCCCTTGAATGTTGACGAAGTCTTCAGCTCTGAGTCTTCAGTCTTGGTCTTTTCTCCAACTCTGCCTTTTCATCATAAACATTCTATCTTCACAAGTTCACAATTTTGTCCTGGCTTCATCTTCAGACTTCCCTTTGATCGTTGATCCAGACTCCCCCTTTCACAGACTCCCCCTCTCAATATGCTAGAATCTGAGGTCTTGATCTGGTTCAAGCTTTGACATTTAGCTTCCGTGGGAATGATGAAGTCCAAAACCTGTGTCTCAAACATCAAACATTACAAACTATCTTTTCAACAATAAATCACAAACTCGATCAGTTTTAGAAATCCACTCAAGTATTCAAGTCCAAGTTAATGACCCTGATCACTCGATTAATCTACCAAGTTCAATTTAATGACCTTGGTTGATCATTTGACGAATCAAACTTATTTTAAAAAAAACAACAATTTACACATTTTCTGAAAATAACAAGTATCAAGTTAATGAACTTGTTTTTGACTTTTCAATAAATCAAACTTCATCAAGATAACCTCTCCTCATTCTTCAGTCCAGAATCTCCTGCATCTGCTTCAATCATCCGAGAATCCAACAATCAACTCTCTACTTTGGTTTGTCAAAAATAAAGCAGAAATAAAAAATCTCTTTGAATTTTTAAAATGTTCTAAACTAAGAAATGAAATACAGAAAACTTAAATTGCAGAAAGTAAACAAAGTAAACTATTTACAAACTTAATTTTTTGGCGAGCGTGTCAGGGAATCATATCAGCTATCAGACAAATTACAAGTACCGTTAAGCTTCATTTCATACTCAGACTTAAACAATTCACCTCGATTGTCGATATACTGATCCATCTTAAATTCTCACACACAAATCAAATTACTCAGGATACGATTTAGATGTTTTATGAACTTAGCTCATTCATGTGTCCCACCTCTTGAATATACTCCCGTATCCAGAATCCCAATATTCAGTCTTACAGGTGAGTATACTACAACGAAATCTATACATAAATTAGGTAATGCGAGGGCCGAGGGATCTCAGGTCGATACTTCCGTATACGCAGAGAGATATCAGCTTCGACTTTACGGTATGTCCCCTTTAGAGGATCTTTTAGCTACAACAGCAGTGACTATCAATTTTATTGTTTCATCAGCATGCTGAGGGTTTATGCTATGTTTCAAGCATTTGTGGAAAGTATTATCCAAGGACTAGGTCAGAACTTCCATTCAGCAGAAGTCCCGGAATAATACCCCAGACATCATTGAGTATAAAAACCTAGTATATCAGAATACGAGACCTTTCAAACGAGATTTCAGGGGTTACCTATATATCCAAGTAGTGTTCCCCACGAATTTCACAAGTTTGAAATTTTAGGTTTATATCCCGAATAAATCTACTAAATGTGCGAAAACCTATCGACACATCATTAGTGAGATTGTTTAACTCATTTAAACTTTACAAATCTTTAGCATACTGTAATTGTCTAGCCGATGTACTATCATTTTCCCTATATACACAAGCTCTTTTTCAGATTTTATATTGTTTTTGTATTTTTGCATTTTTTTTTACTGTTTTTGTATTTTCTGCAAATATATCTATATACATCTATCTACTCCCCCTAAATACCAAAACAAGTAAAAAATCGACAAACCATTGCAGATTGTTTTTCGTCTTCATCCGCAACAGTACTCTCATCAACGCCGATAATTCCATCCGACACCGAAAGAAGCTTCATACCATTCAGTTTTAACAAATATTTAAACCGATTTTTATCAAAAGCTTTGGTATGTAAATCAGCTTTCTGTTCGTCAGTGTGGATTTTCTCAATTCGTATCAACTTTTTCTCGAAACAATCGCGAATAAAGTGATGACGAATTTCTATGTGTTTAGTTTTAGCGTGATGTAATGGATTCTTTGTTATATTTATAGCTGCCTCATTATCAACAAAAAGAGGTGTGTAAGAAACTGCAAACCATAGTCGCGCATCTATTGCTGTATCCACAGGATCTGAGAGCAGCAACTGCTAGCAGAAACGTACTCCGCTTCACATGTAGATAGCGCCACAGACGTTTGTTTCTTACACTGCCAGGTAACCAATCTAGGTCCAAAGAACTGGCATCCTGCAGTTGTTGATTTGGAATTGACTTTGCAGCATCCGAAATCTGAATCGGAATACCCTTCGAGCGTAAAATCGCCTTTCCTAGGATACCACAACCCCAATGAAGGAGTTCCTTTCAGGTAGCGCAATATCCTCTTCACAATGATCATATGCAAAGCTCTCGGGTTAGATTGATATCTTGCTGCGAGGCACGTTGGGTACATGATATCAGGACGTGAAGCAGTTAAGTACATCAATGAACCTATCATGGATCGGTAGAACGTTTCATCAGCCCTGTCTCCGGTGACATCTGGGTGAATCCCATGATTTATTGCAAGTGGGGTAGCAGCTGGAGTAGAACTTGACATCCCAAATTTCTCTAGAATATCACGAACGTACTTTGTCTGGTGAATGAAAATTCCCTCAGGAAGTTGCTCAACTTGTAGACCCAAAAAGAATTTCATCTCCCCCATTGATAACATTTCAAACTTTTGCTTCATCACTGATTCAAAATCTTTACACAGACTCTCATTTGTTGACCCAAAAATTATATCGTCCATATAAATCTGAACTATAAGAAGATGACCGTCGACCTCTTTAGTGAAGAGAGTGGCATCCACTTTTCCACGAATGAACTTGTTAGCTAGTAGGTGTTGAGACAAAGTCTCGTACCAAGCTCTCGGGGCCTGGTGTAAACCATACAGCGCTTTGTCCAATAAGTAGACCTTGTTTTTGTGGATTGGGTCGGTGAAGCCCGGCGGCTGTCCGACATAAACCTCCTCTTTGACCTTCCCATAAAGAAACGCCGATTTTACATCTAGCTGATATACTTTGAAGTTCTTCCAAGATGCAAATGCAAGAAAAATTCTGATTGCCTCTAGTCGTGCTACAGGAGCATAGACTTCTGTAAAATCAATCCCCTCCTGTTGACTAAAGCCCCGAACAACGAGTCGAGCTTTGTTCCTTACAACAACTCCTCTGCCGTCTCTCTTACACTTAAATACCCATTTTGTATTGATTTTTCTATGACCATCCGGCAAATCAACTAACTTCCACACTCCCAACTTTTCAAACTGACTTAACTCCTCTTGCATTGCAATGACCCAAGAGTCTTCAGTAAGCGCCTCTTTGTAAGTTCGCGGTTCTATCTGCGAAATGAAACAACTTAGTGAAAATTCAGTTTGTAAAGGTGCTACTGTAGAATAAAAACATGTAAGGCCCTGGTCAATTAGACGTCTCGTGCGAACGCCTGCTTGCAATTCTCCTATGATCAACTCCTCTGGATGATATGAAAGAGTTTGTGGCATCACTTCGCTTAGAACATCTACATTGCCCTCCAGATTAGTAACATTATGATCTGCATCTTGTTCACCAACTTGATTTGTTTAACTTGAAATCTGGATCTGCTCCTCCTCAGAATCTGAATCACCATGATCAAATACTGGCATGTTCTCAGCTTCTTGATCATCATATTCTGCCGACTAATTACCAGGAGCAACTTCATCATCATGTTCACCAGCATTACTAGGACCTGCTTCATCATCATTTGAAGTTTCCCGATGTCTTCTAGAATACTCAGCTGGAAACCTTTGATGCGACTCATATTCACGCAAAATATCCAGCTCATCAAAGAAATCTTCATCTTCCTCTGATTCTTCTCTCATGTCAAACGAATCCCACAGTTTGTCATAATGATAACGCCATGAATCTCCAGGATTCTGCGGCGGCATAGTATAACCTTGACATTCAACATTTCCAGCTTCAATAATCCGCTTCTCACTTGGAACGAAGACACGTCGCATCGGATTTGCATAACCAACAAATATTCCCTCAATGCACTTCGGACCAAACTTTCCATGAGGCTCTATAACAGTACAGGGTGACCCGAACGGTTCTAGATACTTCAAATTCGGTTTGCGGTTATTGATTAGCTCAAAGCATGTTTTGTTGAACTTCTTGACAGTGAGAACCCTGTTGAGCGTATAGCATGCGGCGGAAACAGCTTCAGCCCAAAAATTTATCGGTAACTTTGAATCTGCGAGCATAGTTCTAGCCGTCTCGATTAGTGTCCGATTTTTGCGTTCTGCTGTGGAGTATACGGAGCACTAAACTCATGCAATATACCTCTTTCATCACAAAATTCTTCCATCTTACTGTTCTTAAATTCAGTACCATTGTCACTACGAATTCTTTTGATACGCCTTTGGTACAGATTCTCAATTTTCTTGAACAACGCCATCAAACTGTCAAATGTTTCGTCTTTCGTCTTCAAGAAAGAAACCCACGAAAATCTGGAATAATCATCAGTAATGACCAAACAGTAGTAATCTCCTGTAATACTTTTGACATTCACAGGACCAAACAAATCCATGTGAAGTCTTTCCAGAGGTCTCGAAACTGAATTGACTTGCTTTGTAGGGTGTGACTTTTTCTTCTGCTTGCCTTTAACACAGCTAATGCACTCCCCTTCCAGATGAAAACCTTTGACATGAACTCCTGGAACCAAATCGTTGTGCACCAAGTGATTCATCTTCCTTAGGTGAATATGCCCCATCTTGCGGTGCCACAATCTCGATTCTTTCTCAGTTGCTCTGGACACAAAACAATGAGCCTGACCCGTGGTTGTAGTAGCTACGCTCATGTCCAACACGTACAGATCATTAACTCTCGGTGCCCTCATGATAATCCATTCCTCAGGTATTACAAATCCCGGTTTCAAAATCAAACATTCTTTATCAGTGAAGTGAGGAGTATACATCCTGTCACAGATCTGGGAGATACTCAGCAGATTGTTCTCCAGCTCAGCAATGTAATTAACTCTTTCAAACATCACAATCCCGTTGGATAACGTTCCTTCACCTATAATCCTTCCTCCTTGATTACCCGCAAAACCTACGTAACCACCATTGATATTTCTCACATCATACAGCAACGCAGTCTTCCCTGTCATATGTCTTGAAGCTCCACTATCCATGATCCATCTGGATACAAGTTTTGGAAGTTCCTGCACATAACAAACTTTGACTTAAACTTTAATAAAGATGCCGATTCATGCTTCGCGATCAAGGAAGCTCCGGCAATTCAAACTGTTTAGTCGAACATGGAGTCCACCCAGGCCTCATCAGCCTTGGGTGTAACCTTGACTCTCGCAATTTGAATTTTGAAGTTTTCAGCCTTCAAAGGTGGAAAATTTGCATCATAATCAATTGGAATTGAATCCTCAGAAGGTGAAATCTTTTTCTCACTTTTTGGTTTCCAAACTTGTTGAGATAATGCAACCCGCTTGTAAAATTTGTCATTTTTAGTTACCACTTTCTTTACGGGTTCATTTTTCACTTTGGTGTTGTCATTTTTCACACTCTTTTTCTCAACAACCATTGGTGCTTTACCCTTTTCGTCAACTTTCTTCTTTTGAATCTTCACAGTTTCAGTCTTAGGCTTCACATTGGTACACTTTCGTGCAATGTGACCAACTTGATTACATCTGAAACATGTTCGAGTATCAACAACTCGACTTGTGCCTTCAGACTGAGACTGTGAAGCTCTTTTCTCAAAGAACTCTTCATTCGATTTTGAAAAAATCTCTTTCTCTTCATCAGCAAGTGAACTCGAACTGTTCACAAACTTTTTCTTTTCAGCAAACCTCTTGTTTGGAACATTTCTTTTATGATAATTCCTACCACCCTGATAACCACCCGACCAGTTATTTCGATTGTTATTATAAAATCGTGATGGATTAACAGATTTCTTGTAGTATGATTTATCGTTCTCAAAACTCATTTTTCTCTTTGTTTGACTCAGATTGTTCACTTCTGACAACTCAACTTCGACCAACTTGAAAACGTTTGTCAATTTGTTCATATTAACATTCTCAATCGGAAACTCAGAATCCGAAAACAACTTATCTGAACCCAACATCTTGTACATGACAAGATTTGATTCTTCATTTAAGTTGTTCTTGGACTTTTGTTTTGGAATGTAGTTGTCCAAGAAACACCCATCTTCCTCAGTAGTGTCACTATCCGTTTTTAGCACATTTTCAACAACACCTTTTACAATATCATTTTGGACACTATCGTCATTGGAAGATGTGAACGTGACATCAATTGAATCCGGAAGATTCATTTCACTTTCTTCTTCAATTTCAACCAACCCTGATTGCTTTTTCGTGTAATTATCCAAAATCGGCGGTGGAACTCTATGAAAACCCACCCCGGTTCCATCAGAATAAACATCTTCGCCAGCTTTGTTTTTCTCGATGGGTTTGGGAACAATATGTTGCAAAACAAAGCTTGTGGAGCTGTAACTGTTAAGCTTCAACTGGATTCGCTCGTTTTCAATTTCAGCCTCTTGAAATTTAAGTTTCAGTTTAGCGATTTCATCCAGTTGTTGGGTGATTGATTCTTCTTTTACTCTAAGAACTGCTTTTAGTTGAACATTTTCTTTATAAGTTTTACCATTTCGATCATCATTATCTTTCATTGTGCTTTTGAGTTTTTCAAACTTCTCAAAAATCTGACGGTTTTCAAGAATTAACTTTTCATTTTCCTTTTTAACTCTTTCATGATCAATTTTATCATTTTCAATTTGGTTAGTTAATTCTTTTATCCGTTCAGTTGAAGCTTTAACTCTTTTGTCACGATCAAGAATTTGATTCTCAACACTTCTGACTTTTGCTGTCAGATCTTCAACTTTCTTACCGTTGAGATACGTGACTGTATTACAAAATTTGCACTCTTTGATGCAATTTTTGCAATCAACATTTCCATCAATTTTCTTACCTGACACATTTGTTGACAAGTTTGAACTGACCTGGCTTTTTTACTCAGACACGGAGTTAGAGTCTACCTCAAGTGCCTTAGCAGCCAGCACTTTGTCAGCCATTATTCCGAGGTTTTCAGCAGTTAACTCCTGCGTTGTGTCAATAACCCCAGTGTCTACTTTCTTTTACTTCTCTATCTCTTCTTTCTCCTTCTTCTCTTTCTCTTCTTTCTCTCTTTTCTCTTTCTCTTCTTTCTCTTTCTCGTCTCCAGTTCCCCACCATTTATTCTGCCAATAATCATCCTCATCTTTGAACTCCTTGATTATGGCTTCCAGATCAAGAGTTTTGTCATCGATCGCAATATTTCCATTTTGATCAAGATAACACTCCCTATCCGGATCCCATCTTCTCGCTCTCTTTGCTTCCAGATAGATACCAGATATTCTAATTATTCTGTTTTCAGCCAACATTTTTCTGTATTTATACTTATGCTCTTCAGTTCTGTTGTCTTTCCACGGAACAGGTTTGTTCTTTGCCATGAAAGCGTAACCAACCGCATCTTCCTCCGGTAGAACCTCTTCACTCCAGTCGTAACCCTCATCATCATAAATCACCGCAAGAGCTCTAGATTTCTCTTTGTTGTCTTCAACCTGCTTCAATCTAGGCGGCTCAGATTTATTCTGATGATATATTGCCTTCTTGTAGTAATCCTCTCTGAAAGGGTTCTCCGACTCATCAGCATATGCGTTTCTGCATTCTCGTTTGAAGTGACCTTTCTGCTTACACTTGAAGCACGTCACCTTGGACTTATCAAATCCTAGCTGGGTAGATGGACCACCAATTGTCTTCCTGCCGGTTATTTCCATGAAACGTTGTGCTCGACGAACCGCACTGGCCATGCACCAACGAATGTCGATTAATTCCATTTCTTCAGGATCTATTTGATCATAGTCCTCTTTCGTTAGGTTGGTGTTGCCTATCTTCCCACTACTAACCCTTCATAAGATTCCAACACAGATGCTAGGAAAATCATCTGTTGTTTAGCCGACTCCTCGCCAAAATTCTGAGCATTCTTTAAGTCTATTGCGATGTTACATTGAAAACGATTCTTTGCATCAGAATGACTTGCAGATGATGAAGATCCACTGTGATTTCCACTGCTTTGACCACTTTGACTTTCTTTGCTTGCTGTGGACACATTCTCAACAGAAAAATCAGTCTTGGGAGAAGTTGCTTTTGGCATCATGCTCTTTGGATAATACAAATCCAAATTCTGTTGATAAGATGAGTGATTGACTTTGAATGTCTTCTTTAGTTCCAGCTCGTGACTCTCGAGTTTCTCAATCAACAAATCTAAAGTCAACTTTTCTGGATCCTTGATGGTATTCTTCAGCATCAACGCATAATATCTCCAATCCATCTCATCTGGCAACTAATCGAACAATTTTTCGATAAGCCCATCCTCAGGATATCTAATATCATGTCTTGCTAATTCCAGCTTCAGATGACCAAACCTTTCTATCATTTTACAAACTGACTCGTTCTTTAAACATCCAAACAGATCAAACTCTTTTCTAAGAAGTTTTCTTTTCTTTTTCACAATTTCTGAACTTCCTAAACATTTTGTTTCTAGCTTCTTCCAGAGATCTTTTGCATTTGAATAATCGATCAATGAGATTATGTCCTCCCGAACGGACTGAAATAACAATGCCACACATTTTTGCTCAGCCACAAATGATTCAATCTCCTCAGCTGATGTTAAAGTTTCACCATTTTTGTTTCCATGTTCATAGCCGTTATTCAGACTCTTCCAGCTAGGAAATGCAAATGCCATCAACCAGTCTTCAAACTTTCTTGACCACCGACTATATTCCTCGATAGCCATTAGCTTTGGAGGTTTATTGAAGGTTCCAAAAGCACTTTCAGATTCCCAAGCTTCTGTTAACTTTTTCTTCGTATTCGGCGGATTCTCATTGTTGTTGATTGTAGATGAATCGTCTCTCGAATTTCCAGCAAATGCGTACATGTCGCTAAACGGGTTCAAGAATATGTCATCCATCTTGAATGTACCTGCAAAAATCATCCAACACTTAAACAATGGAAAACAGTGACTGATAAGCAAAATATCAATTATTGTGACACAAAAGCGAAATAGAAATATGTCAAATAAGCGAAATCAAGAATGTGTTCCTATAAGCGAAATCAGGACTTGACAGACAAGCGAAATCAGGACATGACAGATAAGCGAAATCAACAGACACTGTCCTTATGAGCGAAATCAGATAGGTTCTAATGAGCGAAATCAGATGATTATGTCCGTATAAGCGAAATTAGACTGTATCTAAAATCGAAACCCCTTCGATGTCTTAAAAGCGAAATCAAGTTTTTAGGTAGTTTTTACCATTTTTAAGTCGTATTTTAACTTGATTCTTTCTAGGGTTTGTTATTACTGCGTTTCACACGTTATATTCAAAATTCAGGCCATTTCAACCGTAAGAACCAGTTCAAATCGAAAAAGTATGAGAGAAAGTGAGTAGAAGTAAGAGAATCTGGTAGAATCAAGCTGTAGTAGTATGAACTCCTCGTCCTGAGCTCTGATACCACTTGTTGGACCGGTTTGCGACCCCGAAAAGTTAGTTAAGGCAGTTCATCTTTGCGTATAAAGGCGGAATCAATGTACACGAAGTTACAATAGCTTTTCCTCTTCAATTCCTTCTCTATTTATGCTTTCTGAATGCAATTTGACATAGTTTCGTTACACAGCATATGACTAGGTTTCGCTCCAAAGATTCTGACTAACTGATCTGATTTCGCTTATGATGACTATATATAGTTCCTGTGATTTCGCTCATATGACATGACAAATAAGCGAAACCCCCTGAAAACCAAATGAGCGAAACCCACCTATGACTAATAAGCGAAACCTCTCACTAACTTGTACACATGAGCGAAACCTATACATTAAACCCAATTTTGACTTTCAAGCTCCTATTTTGACTTATCTTGACCTAAGACTCAATGTAAACGTAGTCAACAGACATTTCTTGCACCAACATGTTGGCTATCAATAACATTGATAACAATTGGGAGCGCAGGAAAGACATGGACCTCTTAGAAAAGAGGCACGAGATCGTTGCCATCAACGAGGCTAAATACAAGTCCAAGCTAGAAAAATACTACAATGCGTACGTGCGGATCTTCACGTTCAACCTAGGAGATTACGTCTTTCGGGATAATGAAGCCATTAACGCAGAGCGACCAGGTAAACTTGCTCCAAAATGGGAAGGACCCTACCTTATACATGAGGTCATGGGCAAGGGTGCGTACAAACTGCAAACGTTGGACGGTGACATTATCCCAAGGACCTGGAATGCGCAACAGCTTAGACGCTGTTTATGTAAGATTATAATTTGTTTTCTTTTTGTATAACAATTAAGTGGTCTCGCGCCACATGTTGATCAATATACAATAGTTTTTCAACTTCATTGTGTATACTCTCAAACCTACAAAACTCTATTATAAATGCATGTATTGTCACACCCCAACCAATGGCGGAAACATCGGGGCGGGACGAGGACGAGATTGCTCAAGACTTCATAACACTAATTGCGAAAATATTTAATCAAAACCGATTTCATTATTTGAATAATTATCAAGTACAACATTTGAATTCAGAAAATACAACATTTGGAAATAGAAAATACAACAAGTTCGACAACAGGTACAACATGATATTCAAAACAGATACAACAACAAAATCTAGATGTCTAAGTGTGTTTCTAGTCATCCCTACTAGATTTCAACAAAAGTTTAGCAGAAGGCATTAAAGCAAGGTTGGGAACAGCCAGAAGAGGTTGGGTCGATGAACTCCTAAGTATCATATGGGCACGTAGAATGATGGCCAAGACAAGCAATGGCAAGACACCCTTCAGCTTGGTCTATGGCTCTGAAGCGGTAACCCCCGCCGAAATAGGCCTCCCTTCACCAAGAATGTTGGCTACCAATAACATTGACAACAACAGGGAGCGTAGACTAGACTTGGACCTCTTAGAAGCGAGGCACGAGAACGCCGCTATCAACGAGGCTAAATACAAGTCCAAGCTAGAAAAATACTACAATGCGCACGTGCGGATCTGCACGTTCAACCTAGGAGATTACGTCTTTCAGGATAATGAAGCCTCTAACGTAGAGCGCCCAGACAAACTCGCTCCCAAATGGGAAGGACCCTACCTTATACATGAGGTATTGGGCAAGGGTGCGTACAAACTGCAAACTTTGGACGGTGACATTATCCCAAGGACCTAGAATGCACAACAACTTAGAGGCTGTTTATGTAAGATTGTAATTTGTTTTCTTTTTGTATAACAATTAAGTGGCCTTACGCCACACGTTGATCAAAATACAATAGTTTTTCAAATTCATTGTGTATATTCTCAAACCTACATAACTCTATTACAAATGCATGTACTGTCACACCCCAACCGATGGCGGAAACATCGGGGAGGGACAAGGACGAGATTGCTCAAGACTTCATAACACTAATTGCGACAATATTTAATCAAAACCGATTTCATTTCATTGAATAATTATCATGTACAACATTTGAATTCAGAAAATACAACATTTGGAAATAGAAAATACAACAAGTTCGACAACAAGTACAACATGATATTCAAAACAAATACAACAACAAAATCTAGATGTCTAAGTGTGTTTCTAGTCATCCCTACTAGATTTCATCAACTTCAACGTCATCAAGCTCCTGCAACATGTTCAAAGTATAGTTCAATACAAAAATGTATTGGCGAGCATACAAGTTTAATAAATAGCATAAGTATAAAAATGATTAAACGAATCAACATGGCAAAACTTGTTATCTTGATTAACGTAAAAACTTGCATGCGATTAAAGTGTCAACCCAAAGATTACCGCTGGTGTAATCGTATCGTAGCAATGATAGGACCGTTCTGTCTTAAGTTAATATGACCACAAGACTACGGGCAGTGCGTTACTCCTATAGCGCTATACATGTTAAGGGGAGGCTCGTACGAAGTTAATGACAAGTTTATCACATAAGAATGTTCCAGTAACACGAATCAAATATAAGGTATTAAGTATGTATGATTGGATTATTTGTTTGTGATTGCATAACGTATGTGTGATTGTGTAAGTTGAATAAGTAAACATGCTGCACCTAAAATTGTAAAACGTAAAAAGGGTGTTCGAGTATACTCACGGTTTTGCAAATCTTCATTTGATAATCTCGCGAGTTGTTGAGTTGAAGTAGGAACACCGAGGTTACCCTACAAGGGGTAAATGAAGAAATGAGTCATTTGGAGTTAGACGGAGGATTTGGATTAGGATTCAAGTATAAGTATAAAAATACGAAAAAATATCTCGTTCGAACACTCGTTGTGACACTAAGTTACTTTGATTTCATGGGTCCCGATTTGCCCAATAGAATCACAACGTGAAATCCAGAACTGAGATCAAAGGAAAACCGAAACATCACAACACTGTTTTGTGCATATGGAAGTCTCTTCGCGTTAATTAAAGGTTTCGTTCGCGCAAGGGGGGATCATTCGTGCAAACAGAAGTCCGTTTGAACTTTTTAACAATTAAGCGGTTACGTTGTGAGTTCAATTATTTTATATATTATATTATACAGTTATATTAATAGTCCAGTAAGTCTAAGAGTTCATAGAAGTCATGCATGGAGGTATAACAACTCGTTATAAGTTTCACCAAAGCACAAGTTTATTAACAATGTTAACAAACCGGTTGATCATGAATATAACAGGAAGTAAATAATATAGTAAGTAAATACCAAACAGCCGAACAAGGACAACCCAGGCGTGTTGGAGGCGAGGCGAGGTTAACTTATTCTAAGTCTAGAAGACTGTTTCGGTGTTCGTTTGCAAGTACAAGTGAGGCGGTGGAACTAGATTGAAAACCAAGGTTTTCACAGTTCAGACTTTTGTTAAACACAGATTCACCTATATTGAAGACGGTGTTCGAGATAATCATTCAACACTTAGGAAAATGTCAGAACGGGGTAACAGAGTCCCTTCGCGCGAATGGGATGTCCATTCATGCGAGTGGGATGCCCAGTCGCACGAGTGGGCTCTCCCTTCATGCGAGTGGCTCTGTTTTGGGGTAAGTTTGGTTTGGTTTTGTTTCAACAAACTCATTTCTTGGCTGGAATCAACCTTAACACTAACCCACATCTATAGACTTAGCTTGTGAGCTCGGTGGGTTCTTGATTCTGCCAAGTTTAGATCTGAAAATAATTGTTTTTACAAAAGTTTGAAAGAATAACACTTCCATCCTTTAACCTGGACCTCAATATGGCGAACTTCATTAACAAATTGCCAAAGCATAAAAAGTATCCAAGAGGCTAATCCAAGCTTTGACAGATTGAAGAAAAGTATAAAAAGTAGAAGAAAAAAGGAGAAACAAGTATGAAAAGTAAGGGAAAGTGAGTTTGAACTCACTTAGAAGCTGCTGGAATGCTCTGCTGGTCGTGTACAAGGTCAGAAGCTGAGAGAATTTGTTAGTGCATGCATCTGTCGACTTCGTCTTGTATCGAGTCTTAAGATAGATTGTATAGATCAGGGCACGTTTTACGAGAAAATAGGAGAGTTTATGGGTTTAACATGCTGATTTCGCTCCTGAAGCTAATTCCGCTCCGAAATGTCATCAAGACACTTTCGAGCGGAATCAACAAGTTTAAGATTCTGCTCCTAATGAGTTTGATGTGTTTCGGGTGGAATCAAAGGCCTATATATAGGTCTCTATGAGCGAAATCAGGTAACAGTCCCTTGTATTCCATACCGAACTGCTGCTGGTGTGAAGACTGATTGTATTTGTGATCTAATCAATATAATCAGTAGTTAAAGTGAAGAATTAGCTGTTTCTAAGTCAGTTACTTATTTTCCACACCTGTAATTGATTAAAACTCCTCTGAACGACTCATTCGGGTTCGTACACGATCCTACAAGTGATATCAGAGCTCAGGAGGAGGAGTTCTGCAGAGATTAGCTGGTTTTC
This sequence comes from Helianthus tuberosus, assembly GCA_030545235.1. NCBI lineage: Eukaryota > Viridiplantae > Streptophyta > Magnoliopsida > Asterales > Asteraceae > Helianthus > Helianthus tuberosus. The sequence goes on along the minus strand of CM060417.1, from coordinate 77,091,704 downwards.
ATCGAAATTTCTTGATTCTACACCTTCTTTCTTCTTCAGAAGGAGTTTTAACGGTCAAAAGTGGTTCAAATTTTCACAGACTGTTTAAAAGTCACTTTTATCAAACCCTTGAAAGTTTGAAACTATAATTCACAGTAAAAATGGGTAAAAATGATGTCCGAGTTGATTCCGCTCGAACTGACCATTCCTGATTTCGCTCGTGAAAGTTTGTTTCCGCTCCTAAAATCTGTTTAATTCCGCTCCAGGCTACCCAAACTGTTGATTCCGCTCCAGAATAATTCTGATTCAGTTCCAAACTGCATTTGTTGATTCCGCTCCAAACAACAAAGCTTAATTTCACTCCTGGTTGACAAACTGTTGATTCCGCTCCAAGAGAATTTTCAGATTTTGCTCCAGAGTGACAAACATCTGATTTCGCTCGTGTGAACATTCTAATTTCGCTCCAAACTATTATCAGTGATTTCGCTCGAACTGTTTTTGGGTTAATTCTGCTCTAAAGTGACTGTTGTTGAAACACGTGATACGTCATCTTGAGTGAAGAGTTCTACAACGCGTTTGCTTCATCTCCGACTACTCCGGCTTCCATTGCTCAGAATATGAATTTGGAAAATGAGACCGGAACGTTACAAAAGCCCCTGAAACTGATGAGTATCGAAGAGTACTACGGGTGGAAAGACAGATTCGAAAACTGGGTTCAGGCAAACCATCTCAGATCATGGGAGTGTATTCTGAAAAAATATGTTTTACCTCGTACTGATTTGCAAGTTGTGAAAACCATTTCTGAGTTTAGTGATCAAGAACGAGATATGTATCGTGCTGAAAAAATGATGATTAGTTTATTACAACAGGCAATCAAAGAAGACATTTTCATACTGCTTCAGCATGATAAAACTTCAAAGTCAATCTGGGATGCTCTACGTGTTAAGTTTGAGGGGAGTGAGAACATGATTAAGAGCAAGAAGGCGTTGCTCAAGAAAGAGTTTGATCTGTTCAGTAGTTTACCAGGAGAAGACACGAAGAAGCTGATTGAACGTTACTGCCATTTAGTGCGATCTATGTCGATGATTGGTATAACCAAAGATCCTGATGAGTGGGTAGACAAGTTAGCAGACGCTTTACCGCAGAAAGAGTGGGGAACTTACTTGATGATTCTGAAAAATACCGGGGTTTATGATGGATTAACGATTTCTCAGTTTATTGAGAAAATTGAAAGTCAAGATTTGGAACAGCAGAAGATTGCGAGAATGAATAGTTCGAGTGGTCAACAGGATGTAAAAATGTATTACAAAGGCAGTGTTCCAGAAATTGAAAGAAGCCAAAAAATTCAAACTGCGTTCAGTGCTGGGGATTCAACAGAAAAGGTTGATCAAAGTTTCAAAAGCAGTAGTGGATTTTCTTCATTTCCTAGTGTTAATCCAAAAGAGACTACATCAAGTTTCCATTCTCAGAGCACAAAGACATGAAATGGTTATGTGATCCAGTGCAATATCGCTTTGAATCTTCCTGAAGGTCAAAGTTTTTCTGAGGAAACCGCTAAAGATCACATGGCTCTGCTTGGTTCTGTATTGCTTTCTTATGAGGGTTTAGTGGCTGGACGGATAGGAAATCCTATGCTTACAAAGGAGGATTACGATCAAATAGATGCCGAAGAAATGGAGTTAATGGACATCAAATGGTGTCTAGCTAGTGTTCTTAGACGTGCTGAAAAGTTCAAGCTGATTACCGGGAGAAATGACTTTCTTGATGCACACGTTTCTACTTTAGGTTTTGATAAATCTAAAGTTACATGTTTTCGATGTAGGGAGAAAGGCCATTTCAAACGGGAATGCAAGAACAGGGAAGCTGGTGGAGCTCAGAATCCGTTTGGAAAAGACGATTACTACCGGAAAGCCATTTACCAGCAAGTTGGTCAACAACAAGAACCACAGGTGGCTCATGGTAGAAGAATCGAGGATTCAAAAAGAGAGTGCGTGGTGGATTTTAACTGGAACAATTATATATCTCCTGATAGCAAAGCATGCATAGTCGATCAAGATGATGAGAAGCTACCTGAAGGCTTCAGCTGGGATATGTTTGTAGACGAAAAAAGGAGATTTTAAAGCTTTCATTGCAAAAATAGTGAAAGAACATGATATGTTTACTGCATGGATGAAATCTATTCGTGAAACTGTAAAGTCTGTTGCATCAAATGAAAGCTCACAGAGTGCAGATGAAAGCTCACAAAGCTCAGATGACAGTTCAGAAAAAGAAATTATTTTTGATCAAACACCATCTGATTCTGGTTCATCGGATGAAAATTCTAAAAAATCTGTACAGTTTGATCAGTCACCAACTGATGATAGCAGTAGTGATGATGAAGAAGAAAAACATATTAATATTGCAAAATCTCATCTCTCTCCTGAAAGTTTTCATTTTTATTTTGCAGATCGTTTGGAGAAGCTGAAAAAGAAACAAGCTGGAAAAGAACAAATGAAACAGAAATCTGAAAGTTGTGATCAAACAAAGGAAGCTATTCAGAATGAAGAAGTAAAAAGTATTCTTGAGAAGATTGCTGAACCAGAAAACATACATGAAGCAGAAAAGGTGGTTGAAGTTGAATAAATCATAGAAGTTGAAAAAATTGTGGAAGTCGTCAAGCCTTGCTTGAAGTGTTTGGAACCATGCAAGGAATGTGCAGCAAAAGAAGAGAAGCTAGCTGAGTTTGAGAAGATGAAAGAACAATTATTGTTTAATCTCAACTATGTGAAAGAATCTTACGATGTATTGAACAGAACAGTAACTGGTCTTCAAAAGACAAACTCTGAAAGAGAAAATGCTTTGACGATGATGAATGCAACATTGATGACGAAGCAGAAAGCGATAAATCACTACATCGAAGAAAGTGCAAAGTGCAAGCAAGAGTTGGAGATCGAGAAAATTGAAAATGAGAGGATCAGACGATTATTACAAAGTTATTCTAGTTCTGATTATCTTATTGATCGAATCTATCCGACTGTTGCAGGTTTTGAAGCTTTTAAAGATGATGAGAAGCCTAAGAAGAAGGATACTGGTAAGAAACTGAGTGTTACTTATAACAAGTGTCCGCCTCCAATATGGGAAGGGTATTCTCCTAGAAAACCGAATGAGGATCAACTTGAAAAAGCAGTCAATATAAAGTTAAAAACCGACACAACTGATGAATTACCAGAAAACATTGACATCATTTTTACATCGTCTGACACTGATCATGAGTCTGAGTTAATCAAAAAGGTGGTCGATCAGGTGTTGGATACAGATGAGGAGTCTGAGTCAAAGTCTGCGTCTGGAGGTTCAAGTTCGTCGGTCAACAGTCCAAAGTCGTCGGTTAAAAGGGCTTACAGTAAAGACTTTTTGTTATCAAAATCGAATTTGGATGATGAAACATTTGAAGTGGCATACACTTTAAATGATTCTGACAAATTATAATCTGACAAAGAGTTTCCAATAAGAAGTGTTAGATTTGAAATGATCAAAAAGGTTTTCAAAATGACAGAAATTAAGATTTCTGAAATAAAAGATTTAAACCTTACTGGAAAACCTAAAAAATACACTTCAAGAGTACAACAACGATTAAACAAGAAAAAGGGTTACAATTCTGGTTCTAGTTTTCAAAAGAAACCAAACCATAATGGTAGCTACAAAAAGAAAGGTTTAGGTTTTATTCCACCTAAAAATTATAAAAATGAGAAAAATTCTAAAACAAAAACAGAATTTATTTCAGGTGGAAGTGCTGAAGAAGAACAGAAGAAACCTTTCTAGAGACAATCAAACCAGGAGTTTCTTGCTGAGAAGAAAAGGAATGGAACTGGAGTGTTTCATCCAAAAGAGACTCGAACTTGTTTCAAATGCAATGACGTTGGTCACATTGCATGGAATTGTCCGAAGAATATCAAGACAAAACACGGAGTTTCTGAAAAACTCAAAGAGGAGGTTGTCGATGTTGAACCACCAACTGAAAACTTCAAAATTTTTGAAAATTCTATTTATGAAGTTGGTGAGTGTTCGAAGAAAAATTTTTACAAAAGGAAAGCCAAGGATAACCAAATGTGGGTTGTTAAGAAAGGTGATGTACAAATTGGCGAAGAATCTGGTTCAACAAAGCCAGAAGAGCCACAAGGTGAGGTAAAAGAGGTAAATTCTGTATCTTCAGTGAATGATGATGAATTTCCATCACTGACGTTTGAGAAGATTAAACAGAAAATTGGTAAGGTTGAGATCTCGGATCAATTTTACTCCAAGAAGAATGAATTTGATGTCGAGAAAGTTTTTAATGGAAATGTTAAGAAAATTTTTGGAAAAATGTTGGATGGGAAAGTAAAAGGGGTTAAAGATTTTTATGCAACTAAAAAGGCAACTTACAACCCTACTGAACAAGAGCTAAAAACACCCAAGGTTGGTCAGACTTGGGTGGAAATTCTTTTCCCTTGAATATCTGACTATGCCGGAGATCCCAAGTTTGTAATCATGGATCAGGAATCGGCATCTTTCTTAGTAATTGATAATGTGATTGACTCTTATAAAAGTTAAATTTTACAGGATAAGTGTGAATTGCCGGAGCTTCCAGGTTGGTAAGTGTGAAGCAGGAATAAACATTTTTATTGGTAAAATAGTTTTGTGTAGATGAGGTATTCCTACAAGTGGTTGATGGAAATTTTCACTTCCAAGTGGTAAATCAGGGACATTAAGTTGTATCTGATTTTCTAAAAATGATTGAGGAAAATGTGATGAACCAAACCCCTAACTTTACAAGTGGTAAATTTAACAAAACTTATTTTCCGGAAAAATCATTTTGGTTAAAACAAACTTAAGTGTTTTGAAATCATAATGAGAAAATAGTTTTGTGAAAGGGGGAGTTCTGATTGTTTATGCCTAGTGGATAGCGACTTGAAGCGATTCGATATCGGTTGTCAAGTTTGTTGTATAGTTTATTTTCAAATTTTCTAAAATGTGTTTGCATTTTAGGGGGAGTAAGTTTTTTTAGAAAATCCAAAAACATTAGAAAATTTGAAAAAAACAAAAACATGATAAAATCAAAAATGAGTTTTGTTGTGAAATAGAGGAAATGATAGTACATCAGTAGACTGTCACAAGATGCTAAAGAAATGTAAAGTTAAATTGTGATAAACAATCTCACTGCGGATATGCTAGTAGGTTTTTGCACATTTAGTAGATTGTGACGAGATATAAACCTAAATTCAAACTTGCTTAATTCGTGGGTAACATCTCTCGGATATATGGGTAACCCCCGAAATCTCGTTTGAAATATTCTTTTTTCTGATATACTAGGTCTTTATACTCAGTGATATCTGGGGTATTATTCCTGGACTTCTGCTGAATGGAAGTTCTGACCTAATCCTTGAATAATACTTTCCGCAATGCTTGAAACATAGCATCACCCTCAGCATATATGATAAGACAATAAAATTTCTTAGCAATGCTGTTGTAAAAAAGATCCTCTAAAGGGGACTCACCCAAAAGTCGATTCGTGATCTCTCTGCTGAACGGTAGTTCTGACCTGAGCTCTCACGATTTCGATCATAATTTATTTCCCTACAGATATCATTTGTGTCATATTTACCTGTAAGACTGAATATTGGGATCTGGATACAGGAGTATATTCTGAGGTGGGACACGCGATTGAGTTTAAGTGCTTAGGACATTAATCTCGTATCTCGAATCAGTTGAACTTTGTGTGAAAATTTAAGTGGATAAGTATACTGACAATCTAAGTGAATTGTTTAGAACTTAAAATGAAATCAAGCTTAATGGTGTTGGTGATTTGTCTCAATAACTGATATGATCCTCTTGCACAAACTCACAAAAATATTGTCTATAAATATTTCTTTACTGCATTTCTTTACATTCAAAATTTCAAAAAGATTTTCAGTGTGTTTTAGCATAAATTTTGAAAAATTCAAAAAGATTTTCGACAACTGGTGTTGGAGAGCTGATTTTCAAAATTTCAAGTGCTAGACATGATGACTATGTTGTGAGGAGGAGTTTATGTTTTTAATCAAATGTGTTTTAATCTAATTTACAAGTGGTTCATCAGGATTATCATTGATAAAATTTTCTGTTTGATTTAGGGATAGTTTGAGTTGAGATATTCTTGTTAATGTTTAAAAATTGTAAAATTTACTTTGAGGTAGAGATGGTGCAGGTTTAAGGAAAAGTTGGATGTGAGCCAGATTGATCTATTCTGAGAAGCTTATGTTTGAAAAGCCAGGTTTCGATATCTGAGGATTCTGAAGACAAAGCATGAGCCAGACAAAGATCTTGAACTTGTGAATGTCATAATTCGATTCTGAAGCAAATGATGCTGAAGAACTGAAGGATTGCCAGCACATTGCTCGTCAGGAGTCTGTTGAATATGTTAGAGAGAGTGAAGCCCAGAAACTGATCAAGACTGAAGATGCGAAGACATGACGCTGTCAAAGACTCGACATGTGCGACTCGTCAACATCTGAGGGGGAGTCTGTTAGTGCATGCATCTGTCGACTTCGTCTTGTATCGAGTCTTAAGATAGATTGTATAGATCAGGGCACGTTTTACGAGAAAATAGGAGAGTTTATGCTGATTTTTGTACGACTCGTTAACATGCTGATTTCGCTCCTGAAGCTAATTCCGCTCCGAAATGTCATCAAGACACTTTCGAGCGGAATCAACAAGTTTAAGATTCCGCTCCTAATGAGTTTGATGTGTTTCGGGCGGAATCAAAGGCCTATATATAGCTCTGTATGAGTGAAATCAGGTAACAGTCCCTTGTATTCCATACCGAACTGCTGCTGGTGTGAAGACTGATTGTATTTGTGATCTAATCAATATAATCAGTAGTTAAAGTGAAGAATTAGCTGTTTCTAAGTCGGTTACTTGTTTTCCGCACCTGTAATTGATTAAAACTCCTCTGAACGACTCATTCGGGTTCGTACACGATCCTACAGAATTTCGGAGTGAGTGGAAGGTGTGAAGTGAGGGTGAAGGGTTGTATTTATAGGCTGAAACAGTGCTTCATGCGAGTGGGTTTAGAGCGAATGGGTCTCTTCGTGCGAAGGGAAATCCCAGTTGCACGAAGGTTCAATTGCACGAAGAGCGCAGTTGCACGAAGAGCTAAAGTTTTCGTTTTTGCGTATTTTAGCCAGTTTAAAGTGTTTTAAGCATACAAGTGCAATGTATATCTATAATGTATAAATAAATGCATGTATAAACTGATGTTTGCAAGTAACTCAAGTATGAGTTTGCGTATAAGTATGTAGAAATGTTTGCATGTATCATAAGTATGTAACGAATGGATAACAAGTAAATACGCAATATGTATAACACAATGTATAAAATGATCGAGTTTTATTATGATCAAAGCCTCGGATTACAATGTTTGGAAATGAAATACGAATACGAAGAGATTACAAGTTTCCAAAAATAGAAATACCGGCAAACTTTCTAAATAAGGAAAGTTCCAAAATGCGAAGGATTACAGTCTCCCCTACTTTATGAAATTTCATCCCTGAAATTTATTCAAGAGGAAGACGCGGCTAACAAATGCGGATACTTAGTCTTCATTTCACTCTCGAGTTCCCAAGTAAACTCAGCGCCACATTTTCCTTTATATCGTACTTTAACTATGGGAATTCGACTACGCCTCGATTGCTTGACTCCTCGATCCATGATCTCGACAGGTTTCTCCACAAAGTGCAAAGTCTCATTGATTTAAAGATCTTCGAGTGGAATTTGAAGTCCTTCTTCAGCTAGACATTTCTTCAAGTTTGAAACGTGAAACGTTGGTTGAATATTGTTGAGTTCTTGAGGTAGGTCCAGTCGATACGCGACCTTGCCAATCCTTTCGAGAATCTTGAAAGGACCTACATAGCGAGGAGCGAGTTTTCCTTTCTTACCAAAACGAACTACACCCTTCCAAGGGGATACCTTGAGAAGTACAAAGTCACAAACGTTGAATTCCAGAGGCTTGCGTCGCTTGTCAGTATAACTCTTTTGTCGGATTCAGGCTTTAAGCAAGTTGTCACGAATCTGCAAGATCTTGTCCGTAGTCTCTTGTATAGCTCGTGACCGGTGATTTGAGCTTCTCCGATCTCGTGCCAACAAATAGGCGAACAACACTTATGACCATACAATGTTTCGAAAGATGCCATTTGAATACTCGCATGATAACTATTATTGTACGAGAATTTGATCAAAGGCGAGTGCATATCCAAGTTGCCACCAAAATCGATTACGCATGAACGAAGCATATCCTCTAGAGTTTGGATGGTGCGTTCGGTTTGACCGTCAGACTGAGGATGGAAAGCGGTACTAAGATTAAGATGAGTACCAAGAGCGGTTTGAAATGTTTGCCAAATACGAGAGGTAAAACAACCATCACGATCCAAAATGATGTCAATGGGATACCATGAAGACTTCATTCGTGTAGATACGAGCCAATTTCTCGACTTTGTAGTCTTCATGAATGGGGAGAAAGTGAGCAGACTTGGTCAATCAATCTATAATCACCCAAATGTTGCCATGACCAGAAGAAGTACGAGGAAGTTTGGTGATAAAGTCCTTAGCGATACTCTCCCATTTCCAGACAAGAATTTCTGGTTGTTTGAGTAGGCCAGAGGGATGTTGATGTTCAGCTTTCACCTTTAAGTAAGTGAGACATTTCGAAAGGAAGGTGGCAATATCCTTCTTCATGCCATGCCACCAATAAGAGGTACGCAGATCGTGGTACATCTTGTCAGCATCAGGATGAATAGAGTATCGAGTCTTGTGTGCCTCCTTCATTAGAAGTTCACGAAGGTCTCACGATTAGGCACCCAAACGCGATTGAGATAGTAAAGAATACCATCAGATTTGGTTACGAGTTGATGTTCAGCACCATACTTTATCTCGTTATAGAGGTTACCCTCATTAACAGATGAATATTGTGCTTCACGAATGCGGTTCCGAAGATCGTCCACGAGTTGGAAACATCAAACACTCTTGACATGAGTTTTTTGAATAGAGTGTCGGCCACGACAGTCGCTTTACCTAGATGGTAGCGAATTTTGTAGTCATAGTTGTATAACAACTCCACCCAGCAGCGTTGACGCATGTTGAGTTCCTTTTGATTGAAGATGGGCTAAAAGCTCTTTTGATCGGTGAAGACCACACACTTAGTACCATAAAGGTAGTGTCACCATATCTTCAATGCAAAAACAACTACACCAAGTTCAAGGTCGTGAGTAGTGTAGTTTTCTCGTGTATTTTGAGTTGTCTCGACGCGAACGCGATAACCTTGTCTCGTTGCATAATGACGCACCAAGATCTTGGTTAGAGGCATCGCAATACCCGACGAAGTCATCGTTTCCGTCAGGAAGAGTGAGGATAGGAGCATTGCAAAGCATGCCCTTGAGTGTTTGGAAAGATTCCTCTTGCTTAGGACCCCAAAAAAAGGTTTATCTTTTTAAGTCAAGGAAGTGAGCGGAACGACGATTTTTGAAAAGTTAGAGATGAATCTACGATAATAACCCGCCAATCCAAGGAACGAACGAATTTCACACGGAGATTTAGGAGCGATCCAATTCTTCACAGCTTCGAGTTTCATGGGATCAATGTGAATACCTTGTTCGTTGATGACGTGACCAAGGAATTGAACCTCTTTTAGATAAAATTCACACTTGGAGAATTTGGCGTAAAGATATTCAGTACGCAAGAGTTCGAGGATAAGACGCAAGTGTCACTCGTGCCCTTCTTGTGTCTTGGAATAGATTAGAATATCATCAATGTTGACGATTATGAAATGGTCTAAGTATAGCTTGTACTCTCGGTTCATCAAATCCATGAAGACCGCAGGTGCGTTGGTTAAACCAAAAGGCATAATCACGAACTCATAATGACTGCATCGTGCACGAAAGGCGGTTTTGGGTATATCTTCTTCGAGGACTCGAAATTAATGATAACTAGAACGAAGATCGATCTTGGAGAAACACGTCGCGCCTTGAAGTTGATCAAAAAGGTCGTCAATGCGAGGAAGAGGATAACGATTCTTAATAGTGAGCTTGTTAAGTTCATGATAATCAATGAACATTTGAAATGAACCATCCTTCTTCTTGACAAAGAGAACCGGCACGCCCCAAGGAGAAGTACTAGGGCGTAGAAATCCTTTATCAAGTAACTCTTGAAGTTGGCTAGAAAACTCTTTCATTTCCGAGGGTGCGAGGCGGTATAGAGACTTAGCAATATGCGTAGCGCAAGGGACTAAATCGATACGAAAATAAACTGAACGAGGAGGAGGACCAGGTAAATCTTCAAGAAAGACGTCGGGAAAATCACAAATAACAGGAACATCACTTACCCTCTTATCCTTGTCCTTCTTTTCCACAACGTGGACAAGAAAGGAAAAGTAATCCTTGCGCAAGTACTTGTTCGCTTGAGTATACAACATAAACTTGAGACCTTTAGAAGGTTTCTCGCCATAAACATGCAAAGAGTCACCACAAGGAATAGGAATACAAATAAACTTCTCAGAACAAACGACTTCAGCATAGGGATGGCAATGGGTCGGGTTCGGGTCGGGTATTGGTAATCCCATACCCATACCCGGTTGTAAAATCGTGTCCCATACCCGGCCCAATACCCATTGGGTATTTGACGGGTAATTACCCTCGGGTATCGGGTATACCCATTAGTTTCTAAAAAGATATACGTTGGGATTTCCAAATACAATACTTTACCATTTTAATTATTATACAATTTTATTTATACAACTATTATAAACAAAAAAATGTACATTACCTGCATATAAGTTATATTATAAATTAATAATAACTTTATAATACTTATACACTTACATGTATATACTTCACAACATATAAAATATAAATACTATTATCAAATACATATACAAAAAAAATATTTTTTCACATTATGAACATACTAAAATAAATCACTAATAGACAAAGGTTAATGAAAAATAAAAATATAAATTAAAAAATTCGAGTATATGATTGGGTATATAGTTCGGGTAAACGGGTATGCGGTTTCGGGTAATCGGGTCGGATATCACCTAATCCCATACCCGACCCATACCCGCGAAAATTTTTAGAACTTATCCCATACCCCGCCCAATACCCATCGGGTATCGGGTATACCCGTCCCATTTGTGTCGGGTTTCGGGTATACCCGTCGATCTCGGGTATTTTTGTCATCCCTACTTCAGCACGAACTCACCTAAGCCAATCCATGCCAACTATGATATTGAAACTACCCAATTGCATGAGTATGAGGTCAATCGTTAAGATTCAAAGAACACTTAGGGAGGACAGAATCGACAGTTATCGACTTACCATTAGCAAATTCGACCGCGAATGATTTTGGCAACTTAGAGTGTCGACAGTTAAGCAATGGTTCGAATTCAATGGATACAAAACTTTTATCCGCGCCAGTATCAAATAAACAAGAAGCATAAACATCGTTTACAAGGAACGTACCGTTGATAACATCGTTGTTGTTCTGAGCCTGCGATGCTGTGATGAAGAAGGCTCGTTCGCGAGCTTGCTGCTACTGCTTGTTGTTGTTGTTGCATTGCAGACATGTGTTGCTCAAGTGGTTTGGATCTCGACATTTATAGCAGGCTCGACCGTTGTTTGCTTGAGGCTAAGCTTGGTTTGTAGCAGGGGTTTGGTTTGGGTTACCTTTTGGCTTTAGGCTACTTTCACATTGGTTCATAAAATGTCCAAACCAGTTGCAGTTGGTGCACAGGCGGCACGATGTATGAATCGGATGGTGGTGTAACCCTTGTGCAAAATTTCGGGCTTTCAAAAACTTTTTCTTTGAAAGCAACTCGAAAACCGATGCTTAAACGTAACCCGTTTAATGTAACATACACACCGGGAGGAGGACACAAGCTACACATACCTTAAATACCCTTTACATAACTTAGAAATAGGTTTTGAAGGGCTAGGGATGACAAAAACATGTTTATACAAGTACAAGGACCATTTACGACAAACTACGAAAGTTTTCTATTTTGCATAGCGACGAACATTTTAAAACATGATCATAAGCTAAAAATACCATAAATGACCTTAACATAGCTTAGAAATAAGCTTTGAGGGGTTCGGTATGCGAAAATGCGCTTATTTGATCACAGGGACTAAAAGCGTCAAAAACTGCGTAAGTTTGCATTTACGTGCATACCTTGTGATCTGACCATATCTAGACATCCATAAATTTTTCTAATCACTAAAATATTTTATTTTAGTGATAGGAATGCAAAAATATCATTCGTCGCGCAATTTGGATCGTTTTCGCGTTCGTTACAACTTCCGTCGTAATTAACCGCAAAACGCGACCGTACGACCGAACGAACCGACATCCATGATGTTTCCAAACATATTTCATGTCCCCTATGCTTTAACATCCTTGTAGAGCCATAAAATTTGCTTAACGGGGTTTAAACGCGTCGAAAATGCACTAAAGTGTGTGTAGGCACCAAAGTTGACAAGTTCTGAAAGTCTGATGTAGGGGGTAATGCTGCGCGACGCCTAAGGGCTTTTGCCGTCACGCAACGCGACGCCTACATCTAGACAAAATGTTCATTTTTCAGCTACAGTTTGATTCTTGAGGGTCTTTTATGCAATGCTAACACCTCTCCAGGCAATGCTAGCTGGCTATAACACTTGTATGGTCCAGATTTATTGCTTGGGGAATACATATCCACTTGTAATGATCTTGAATCACCTCCACAACTATAAATACCCCACTCTTTCACCTTGTTCATTGCTCATTTCCATCTTTGAACTCTAAGTGGATGATTTCCATCATTGGGAGCCACCTACCTGAGTTCTCTTAGTCTAATCTTTCAGCCATAGAGCATTGTGAGTGTTCTTTCATGGCTTGGTCATTATTTTCAGCCATTTAAAGCTGAAAGTCAAACAGTTTGACCAACGGTTTGACTTTCGGTTTTGACCATCAATTGGTCAAATCAAAGTTCAATTGAACTTTGCAACTTGATTGTATTCACGATGGTTATAATCCTTAGCGATTATACCTACTGATTACCACGTTGACTAGGTGTAGTGACGAGTCAAGGTTTCGGTTAAAATGCGTATTTATGCGCATTTTGCGACGAAACTATTTTCGGGTATCAAAACCCTTTGTTTTGATACCAAATCAGATTTCTAACTTAGTTAAACATGTTTTAACATGTTTAACTCGTCACTACTAGTTTAGTGCTTGTTTAGGGTCGTAAGTCAAGCGGTCTAAACAACTGCTTAGACTTTCGAAACTCACCCGTTTGGTCGATCATTAGGATCCGACCAAACACATTAGGTGACCATAGTTGTATAGGGAATAACCTTCCGAGGTTATACCTTATGGTCACTTAGTTTGATTAGTTGTATGATAGGTAGTTTATATGCCTTAGGAAAATGACCAAAATGCCCTTTTCATGCATAATTGGATTTTAAGCATATGTAACTTGACGGGTGGTCCATTGGACAACCCTTAATTATGTTAAAAGACGAATTAATCATTCACTTAATCGTGTAATTATCTTGAATTAGATAACTATTGTTGCTTATGTTTCAGGTGTGGTTCGAGAGCTTAAAGTTGATAAAATGCAGCTTTGGAGGGTTTTGAAGTTGAACGGGTCATGCGTGGAACAAAAGTTGAATCAAGGCACAAAAATCAGGTTGTCACCATAAATTACGGTCCCACTGTAATTTACGGTGGACCTGATTTTGACCTGATTGCTACCGTAACTCAGTAGTCTGTCACCGTAACAACTAGAAGGTCACTGTAACTTACGATGGTACCGTAAGTTACGGTGGAAGCTGCGGAAAACTTGTAACTGCCATCATTTATTCAGTTTTATGGTGTCTTTTCATATATTCTCATCCTTGGTCGGTTAGAGAACACATTGGGGGCGATTTTGGCTATCTTTGCTTGGTTTTGAACAATTGCTAACATTCGGTTTGTGATTTCGATTTGTATGAGCATTGAATTGATTGCTATGATGATTCACCAAGCTATGTGTGGCTAAAACTTTCGGTGATCATCTTAGGTGCAGGTTTCTCTTGAACTTTTGTGTGGTTATTTCTAAATTTCTAGAATGATAACTTGCGTTGCTTGAATATCATGGTGTATGCATAATTGTTTTTAGTTGTTAATCGATAGTGCAATTTCTAGTCTCAATCGTACATTCTTGGTGCCGTTGGCAATCGAGATATCACGGGAAGGGGTAGGGTTGGTTATTGATTAATTGATCATCGGGAAACAACCTCGCGTTTACAAATCCGAGTACTTTGTTCCCTTTTATCACTTCGATTATTTATGCACGAGTTATGTCTATGTAACTCTTTCTAGTTGGAATTTCACACAATTGTTTAAAGAAACTGAATCCTAAGATGGTCATTGTTTTCTCCTAATCTGTTTTACAACCAACATCTGATTTGCAATTAGTTATTAATTTAGTTTTATAAAACAACAATCCAAATTATTGATCTTTATTTTCTGCAAATTAGGTTAATTGTAGTTTAATCGCAAAGCTATAAAATCAGCACACTTTCCACATACTCCCTGAGTTCGATACCCTTTTACCACTATCTATAGTTGTTATTGGGATTAAATTTGCGTGTACCACGACAAGCACATCAAATTTTGGCGCCGTTGCCGGGGAGTAGTGCGCAACGTGTGTTATCTTGTGTATTAGTTTGAAAAAAAAAATTATAAAACATAAAAACCAAAAAGATTTCTTTTATGTTCATGATTTACACTTGGTAGTTGAGTTTTGTTGTGCAGGATGACAGGGCATTACACAAATTTCAGCTTATTTACGTGTAGATTGTGCGGGGGTCCACGACATCCATGTATTGGTTGCCACGAGGCTCACTACAGGAGGGCACATGGAAAACCGGTGTCTTATGTTTCACAGCTTCCACCTCCATCATACGTTGACAATTATTAATCAGAAATGGAGGATGACTATTATTCATATGGATACGATCGGGACGAGGAAGTTTATTATGAGGCAAGGATGGATGGTCTATGTTTTTGTTGCGGTCGCGATCACACTTATGATTATGATGTGTGCACAGTGTATTCGGAAAACCCGAAGTATTGGGATAAAAAGATGATGGAAGCGCGCATCTATAGACCGTATCAGGGATATCGATAATATCATCCCGAAGAATATTCTGAGCCCGAGGGTGTTTAAGTTTATGAGACCGAGGAGGAAAAAGAGCTTGCTGTATTGGAAGTAACTTTGTCCAAACTCGAGCAATATTTAGCAACACCCAACCTGTCCGATGAAGACCGAATCAGCTGCTTAGTTTCTAAGTGTCATACTTTAAAATTGAAGATAGAGATAGAAGAACGCCTCTCACCATTACCTGAAGATATTAGAGATTATTCTCACATGAAGGAGGAGGTTGTGGAGGATAATACCACACCAATGAGTCCTTTATCTGATGAAGAGTCACTTGTAGATCAGATGATGTGTGCAGATTATGAGGTAGAGCAGGCTGATGGGATGGATATGTGTACCGAACCTCTTCCCATATCAATGATTCAAATTAACAAGTGTGGGGAAGAGGGTTCCAGGAACAAGATGAGAAGGGTGAAACTACCAGACATTAAGGTATATGTCATGAAGTGGACTAGCAAAGCCCGTAGGAGCAGCTTTAACATGCCAAATATACTGACAAATCTATGGAGATGGCATGTAAATTTCCGGGCATTTGTTGGAAATGATGCGGGTAAGTGTGCATTAAGACCACCATAACGCATACCAGGTATGGTCTGGCTGAAGACCTTTAAACTTAGCGCTCTCGGGAGGCAGCCCGAGGATGTAGAGTATTGTATTTGTGTTTTGTTTTGTTTGGTTTTGTTTTGGTGTTGTGTTTGTGGTTTGGCAGGTTATTACGTTTCAACCCTCGCGGATGCAATGATTCAAGTGTGGGGATGTTTGGCAACATCCCTGTTGAGATATCGGCGAATCTAAGAGATGTTTTTGAACCGGTTCGATTACCGCAGCTGCATCACTACCAACACTGCTGATTTACTAATCAGGTCGTGTCTTGTTCTCATCTTGTGCACCTTTGTATATATTCATGTTTAAGTTTATGGTTGGGGGTTGGGTGGTGTTTTGATGTGTTTAGTTTATGGGTTGTGAAGGAATTGGTGGTGTTTTTAATAATTAGAATTAAAAAAAAAGAAATTTGGGATTTGAGAGTATTAGCGAAAGCTAATGTTTTTGGTTAGAAGCGATCTTTCCCTCAAAACCATACATTGGGACAATGTATCCCAAGTGTGGGGATGAGGGGAATTTTTTGAGAATTTTAAAAATTTTTGTGAAGCCAACCGAAAATTGTCAAAATTTGAAAACTTGATATTGTTCCACTTGACACACCAACACCCATTTCTAGTCCTTTATTGGTGAGAGTTTGAGCCACATATGATTATTAATGATGCTTTCTTTGTTTTTAGTGGCGGTGTGTTTATTGTGTTAATAGAACTTGTGTACGAATTCTTGTTAAATCCTAGAGTTAGCATGCTTTTGAAAATGATAGGGGACTTTTAGGTAGCCTCGTCTAGACGTGTGAGAGTGTGGGATTGGTGGGTTGGACCTCATACTTTACATATATGAGCTTGGTATTGTGAGGGGTGGGGGTTTTGGTCTTTAGAAAGCCATGTTTGAGCCTTATACCATTCGGTTGTGCCCCAAACCTACTTCCTACAAAATTTTACCTTTTGAGATGACCCGGTTTAGGAGTCTAGTTGTGAATGTTGATGTTTTTGTATATTGTGTGAGTTGTTATATCTTATATGAAAAAAAAAAAGGAAAGAAAAGAAAAGAAAAAAAAAAGAAAAATATGAGAAAAATACAAAAAGAAGTGATTGGTTGCAATAGTAGTTGAGAATGTTGAAAAAGTTGTGTATATATTTGATGGTTGCTTTGTTTAGTGGTAGAAATAAAAACCGGGTCAAATCAATTAGCTCTCGCATATATATTCCTCCATTTTCCTACCTTTGCACCTAGCCCCGTTACAACCCGTAAGTCCTTTTGATTCATAAGCATGCTAAATACTCAATAGGAGGAGACTTGATTTTTATACAAGCTTATTGTCGCACAAACACACACTTGCATTGAGTGGTTTATCATTATGTGCTAATATTTCTTGTCACCGAGAGTTTTTGTGAGGGGTGTGTCTTGTGGTATGATTGAAGGTTAGTAAAATGATGATACATTTTAGCTTGGTTTGCATCTTGATCGCTTGTGGTTTTGAAATAGTTTTTGAAAGGGTTGCTTGGGACAAGCAACGGGTAAGTGTGGGGATGTGACGGGTGGTCCGTAGGACAACCCTTAAATGAGCTAAATACGTGCATATCCCATATTTTACACGGTTATGTATCGTGAATGTGATAACTACGAGTGTTCGTGTGTTTTACAGGTAAATCGCTTAATTCGGTTAAATTGGAACGCGTAGGTTACGGTTTGGAGAGTCTGTTGTTTTCCGTGCTTACAGAAGCTAAGGGGAAGGCAACATAAATCCAAGACACGCATACATTGAGATATTGGCAGCCATATCACGTGCAGAGGAAAGGATTATTATTATTTTTCTAAAATTCAATTTGATAAGGAAATAAGGGGGCAGCCAAAATCATCTAACATGATTATTATCATCATCACATAGTGGGCGGCTGATTTGAAAGTGGGCCGCGCATGTGAATATTGATTGGGCCGCTAACAAGGAAGCGGACATCATCACCTCACGTGGACTTGGAGGATTGGGCTTGACTTTTGGCAGCTGACATCATAACAACATCACATGACATACAAACATTAAGGTTGGCAGCCATAATCACGTGAGTTTGTGGACATGGAACATGGGCAGCAGACATCAAGCCACGTGATGTTGGGGGCCACCAATATAAATTACATGATATATATACACGTGACAAGGAGTCAGTATATCATCACAGCAACATAACCTCATACATCATCATCAATTGCAAGCCCACATAACTGCACGTGGACTTCTCTATTGGGCCGCACATGGGCTGCAGCTATTGGACTTCTTGGATCACTTTTGGAGGGACTTGAGGTGTGGACAAGAATTGGCGGCACATGATTGGCAGCCAACATATGGCACGTGAATGAGGAGCAGCTTTTGAGGGGGCTTTTCAATGGATTGACATCATCATTAATTGATATCATCATGAGAAGAGATGTAACTTATCACATTTAATGTTTTTTTTTATGGAGTTTTTAAGAGGTCTTATGAGGGGGTCTCGGTTACAGACTACTCTCTTGACACAACGATCGCTGGGTGAACGGATTGGGAAGCAAGTATGGAAGCAAATATGGAGACTTGGTGGAGGATGGTTGTTCTAGCCATGAATGGCTAAACTCTTTATGGTCATCTTTAGTTGAAGGTTTGTAGAGACAATTGTGCTTGATTTCATATTTCTAGAATGGTAAAGTGAATTTATGTTTTATTTATCATGGTGTGTTCTTATTTGCTTGTAAATTGTTGATGCTTATGATTATTCTATTTTGAAACCATACGTTCTTGGTGCCGTTGGCAATCGAGATATCATGGGTAGAACTAGGATCGGGTAAGGGTCAATTGGTCATCGGGTAACAACCTCACGTTCTAGGAATCTGAGTACTTAGTTCCCTTTTATCACAACAAGTAATTGCACATGAATTATGTCTATGTAGTTCTTTCTAGTGAATGATAGCACAAATGCTGAAGCAAACCGGAAACTAAAGATGGTCACTCGTCTCTAATTTGTTTACAACCAAAACACTTCCATTTTGCAATTAGAATAGTAGTCTTAGTTTTAAAAATCAACCAATCAAACCCACTCTTGAATTTATTTTATTTGCAATTAGATTAATTTAGTCAAGTTAGATATACACTTAGATAACATACATTCCACAAACTCCCTGTGTTCGATACCCACTTACCACTATCTATTTAGTAGTAATTGGATTAAATTTGATTGTGACCACGACATCACATCAAATTTTGGCGTCAAACTTACGGTGACTTCTGGCGACGTAAGGATCTGTCCAGTTCAGCGGTTACATAAAAAAAAATAATAATAATAATAATAATAAATCAGATTTCGTGAATACTCCCCAGCCACTCATATCCTTTTCACTTTACTATCTATCTATCACCATCCATCTCTTTCACAAAGACCCACAAATCTCCATTGCTTTTTCAACCTTCAATCATCCATATCTCACTCAATTCTTGTTCAAACTAAGTGAAATTGGAGTCTATCTTGACTAATTTTTCACGTAGTTTCTGATTTTGCCAAGAGATTTACAAGAAAACGCAGTTTTTGGGTCCGAATTTCAAACCCTAGTTTCGAAATTTTGGGGCTTTTTGAAGTTGTTGCCTCATTTGTGTTTCTTACATCTTCAAACAAGGTATGGAAGTTTATTTACTATGTTTTGTTGATGCATTGTGAAGATTGAGGTTAATAATGTTATTTGTTTATACCCACTTGCTTGTTCATAGTTTTGACTTGTTACTTGTTCTTGAACATGATTATGGTTTGTAGATGTAGGATTGTTAGTAAAGTAGTGAACTTTTGGGAATCTCTACATTGTAGAGACACCATGCCCAAATTTTTGAAAAATTTATAAAATTGTAGTTCACTAACATCTACAACCATAGTAACAAGCAAGTGTGGGGATATTTTGGAGAAAAGGGTTTAATTTTGTTTCGTTTGGTTGTGTTGTTTGCTCGAATGTGTGTAGGAAATGGCACGAACAAAAGAAAAGACCGGAGCTAGTTCATCTTCGTCTTCGAAGGGAAAGGGTAAACAGCCGGAACAACAACCAAGGAAGAGACAATACATGGGTCGAGTAAGCGAAAGCGAAAGTGAAAGTGAGGAAGAAATGGAGTTGGATATGACGGGGAAACCGAAATGGGATTCGGGACCATTGGATTATCAACCAGAGGAATGGCAACCAACACTCTATCATGACCGTATGAATAAGTTGAAGAATAAGGCAGCGTCCTTTATATGTGAGAGGGAAGCCCGGGAAGTTGAGTTTGGTCAGTTCGGGGTGTTTGACAAGTTCCGGGCTCTAAGTTGGGAGTCGGCACTTAGTTGTTTTGACAAAGATAAGAGCAACTTGTTCATATCCGAAATACAAGAATGGATGGCCACTCTCAAATGCAACAGCTACGAAAGGCCATCACAAATGAAGCTAACGGGTATTGTGAATGGAATTCCGGTGGAGATGTCTTTTGACACGTTGAAGAAGCTTGGGAAATATGATAGTCTTCTAGCTCGTGATTACATGATACCGACTCTTGATAACCTCCTGGTTAAACCGGAGAAACATACTCGATGGAATGATATGTTGGCAGCACTGTTTTTACCCGGTAAATACAGTGGTATTCTATACCGGAAGAACTTAAAAATAGAAGCTAAATTGTTGCTAGCAATCTGTGTTCTCAATGTTATTCCACGAAGGGGGGATAAGGAGCAGGTGAGGTTCCCGGAGGTACCTGTCCTTTATTCGCTAATGCATGGGTCTCCGCGTTTTCCGATACGCTATCTGATCATGAACCACTTATGGATTTTCCGGAATAAGTATGGAAGAGATATCGTCCCGTATTGTCGAATAATCATGGGGTTGATGAAACAACAAAAGGCAATAACATCTGAAGATCGAGGAGCAACAAAAAGGCATCAGCCTTTTACGTTAGATAAGTTGGGGATTGGTTGGTCATATACACAATCGGAGCGTTATCATAAGCTAAAGTCGGAAGGGCAAAGGTGGAGAGCACTAAAGTTGGGTGCAAGAGATCTTTTGCCGGGTGAGTCGGACGAGCCGGAAAGAGATGAAGAAGTAATTCCAAGTGGTGACGAGGATTATGCGGACGAGCCGCATGGTGGTGAAAATGTAGGTCAAGGGGGTTATGGTAGAGGTTATGGTGGTATGTTTTACGATTATACGCAGCAATCTTATGTGCCGGGTTGGGCTTATGAAGGCACAATGCAAGAAGTGATTGAGAATCAACGTCCTTCGGCATCCGTATTTGAGACGTGGTCGGGTTCGGAAAGGACATTATTTGATCAAAATACGAGGAATAGTGCAAGTATAGAGCGGTCATTGAAGCAAACCCTTGATCGTCAAGAGGCATGGAATCGCACAGATGCGTATTCCCGTGAAGTAGAAATGAATAATCGATATCACAATGATCAAGAAAGGAGATTGCACGCGGATTGGCATGCCGGTCGGCCGGTGGTTGTGGATCTACAACATGTGGATTATGCGTCACTACCACCTTATGATGGTAGTATTTCGTATCCAACCCCGCCGATCCACCATTCACAATGGATTGACCCACGGCAACAAGAGGGAGCTCATCAACAACAAGGTGGAAGTAGTAGCGGCTCATTTGCGTTTGGAGAATGGAACGACATGATGTCTTCCATTTTTGGGCCGCCGGGACCGCGCTATTATTAGTCAGGTTGTGTTCTCCCTTTGTATATTTTGTGCATATTTGTTAGTTTGATATGTTTATGGTTGGGCGGTTGGGTGGTGTATGATTGTGACGTTATGTTGGGTTGGTGCGAGTTGGTGGTGTCATGTTTTAAAAGAAGAAAAACATAAAAAAATTATAAAATGAAAAGTACAAAAAGAAATTTGTGGTTTGAGTGAAGAAGTTTTTTGTTGATGTTGAATGAATCTTAGTGATCAAAGCCTCCTAAAACCATACATTGGGGTCAATGTATCCCAAGCGTGGGGATGGGGGGAAATTTTGAAGATTTTGAAAAAATTTTAAATCAAGCGAAACGATGTGAAAATTTGAACATCCTAGGTTAACCCCAAATTGATGCACCGGCAACCCTTGATACCCTTTTCATTCTTGGTGAGAGTTGAAGCCACATTTGTATATAAATAATGCTTATCTTTGATGAGAGTGGCTACGGGTGGGGGTGCATTAGAACTTGTGCTTGAATGCGATTTGAGTCCTTAGTTAGACATGAATGCGAGAAGGATAAGGGCATCTAGGTAGCCTCGTCTTTAGTGTGTGTGAGTGTGGGATTTGGGGGGTTGGACCTCATAAGTTATATATATGAGCATGGTTGCGAGAGGGTGGGGGTTTGGACATTTAGTTGCCCAATTTTGTGCATAAAAGCCTATCATTTGTTACCCCTAGCTACTTACCTAAAAATTTACCCAATTTGACCCGGTCTTATAGTGTTAGTAGTAATGGTTTGAGTAGTCTGATGTAGATATGTTTGATGTTTCATTGTATGTTTGTTTGCTTTGTCTTGAAAAAAAAAAAAGAGAAAAAGCAATGAAAAAATGAAAAAAGAAAGGATGTTTGTTGTCTTGTACATAGTAGTTTAGATTGGTAGTTGTTAGTTTACTTTATTGTGAAATAAAAAGACCGGGTTAAGTTTTCGTTACTTCATATATATTCCATTTCCTACCCATACGCCTAGCCACGTTACAACCTTGAAAGTCCCTTTGATTTGCATTCATGTTTGGCACTTGTTAGGAGAAGGATCGATTTAGGTACAAGCCTATAATTGTGTAACCGCCTGTTAGCCTTTGTGTGTCTAGCTCATATTGCTAGTGCTTACTTGTTACCGAGAGGAGAGACATAGTGAGGGGTGCATTGTTTTGGGTGTTAAAAAGGGGTTAGTAAAAGGATTGCAAGCTTTTGCTTGATTTGTATTGATCACTTGTTGAGAATTTGAATTGATGAGTTGCTTGGGACAAGAAACGGTTAAGTGTGGGGATGTGACGGGTGGTCCATTGGACAACCCTTAATTATGTTAAAAGACGAATTAATCCTTCACTTAATCGTGTAATTATCTTGAATTAGATAACTACTGTTGCTTATGTTTCAGGTGCGGTTCGGGAGCTTAAAGTGGATAAAATGCAGCTTTGGAGGGTTTTGAAGTTGAACGGGTCATGCGTGGAACAAAAGTTGAATCAAGGCACAAAAATGAGGTTGTCACCGTAAATTACGGTCCCACCGTAATTTACGGTGGACCTGATTTTGACCTGATTGCTACCGTAACTCAGTAGTCTGTCACCGTAACAACAAGAAGGTCACCGTAACTTACGGTGGTACCGTAAGTTACGGTGGAAGCTGCGGAAAACTTGTAACTGCCATCATTTATTCAGTTTTATGGTGTCTTTTCATATATTCTCATCATTGGTCAGTTAGAGAACACATTGGGGGCGATTTTGGCTATCTTTGCTTGGTTTTGAACAATTGCTAACATTCGGTTTGTGATTTCGATTTGTATGAACATTGAATTGATTGCTATGATGATTCACCAAGCTATGTGTGGCTAAAACTTTCGGTGATCATCTTAGGTGCAGGTTTCTCTTGAACTTTTGTGTGGTTATTTCTGAATTTCTAGAATGATAACTTGTGTTGCTTGAATATCATGGTGTATGCATAATTGTTTGTAGCTTGTTAATCGATAGTGCAATTTCTAGTCTCAATCGTACGTTCTTGGTGCCGTTGGCAATCGAGATATCACGGGAAGGGGTAGGGTTGGTTATTGATTAATTGATCATCGGGAAACAACCTCGCGTTTACAAATCCGAGTACTTTGTTCCCTTTTATCACTTCGATTATTTATGCACGAGTTATGTCTATGTAACTCTTTCTAGTTGGAATTTCACACAATTGTTTAAAGAAACTGAATCCTAAGATGGTCATTGTTTTCTCCTAATCTGTTTTACAACCAACATTTGATTTGCAATTAGTTATTAATTTAGTTTTATAAAACAACAATCCAAATTATTGATCTTTATTTTCTGCAAATTAGGTTAATTGTAGTTTAATCGCAAAGCTATAAAATCAGCACACTTACCACATACTCCCTGAGTTCGATACCCTTTTACCACTATCTATAGTTGTTATTGGGATTAAATTTGCGTGTACCACGACAAGCACGTCATAACTTAATTTTTTTCACTTAAACTTATTATGCAACTTATCTAAACATGTTAGGGCATATAATACTTGTCATAGGACTAGTTATGCATCTCGAACGCGCATTGGCGTGAACGACGCGTTAAAGTAGCGTAAGCTACCTTAATGGGTCGTAACGGGCCGTAAGCACTTAGGATAGGTTCCGATTTAGAATGTAGGCTTTGTTAAACCATATCACATGAGTTCCAATACTCATTTGGTTTACGAGACCTCATTCTACCCGATCACCCGATATAGGTGTCGATTTATTAACTAGCGATCCGATTACTAGGTACCACTTGATTTTCCTTAGTTTGCCCGAGCTTTATTAAGTTAGATCGAGGATACTTTGCATTCAATGTGAGTACATAGTTCCCCTCTTTTACCATTTTCAAATGTTTTGGGGTGATTCATATGTGTAACCGACTTGTTTTTCAAATGTATGGCATATATGTGTTTACTAAGTGCTTTTATGTGTATTATTCCGATTATGCAAACACGATGTTTATCCATATCCTTACAGATCTATCTATCTTCATAGTTAGATTCTTATAGGATATTTGAAGTATAGTCTTAGATCTTCCTATCTTCATAGTGAGATTTTTAAGAAGTACTTTACGAAACGATGATTATGGTTATGTGTAGAGATTGTTGGTGATTTAGATAACGAAACTAGAGTAATACAATAAGCACATGGTGGATTCGCCGCTGGTACTTCCTATATATAAGTGTGCTTATTGTATTACCCTTCGTGGCGTTATCCCGAATCACCATTAGGACTTAGGATTTTTGTGACTGAAACCAAAGCATAGTTTGATATGCTATTATTTACCAAAGCATAGTTTGATATGCTATTATTTACCAAAGCATAGCTTGATATGCTATTGTTTACTAAAGCATAGTTTGATATGCTATTCAAATGACATTGTTTACCAAAGTATAGACTGATATACTACCAAACCAAATTCTTGTAGTAACTATCTATCTTCATTGTTAGCTACTCGTGGATGTTTAAAGTGCTAATATTGGAGTCCTTGTTTGGATTCATTGTGTACTTTGATGCGTGTTTACAAGATGCTGACAAGTTGACGATTATGTGTTTATGTGGTAGTTGTGATTTAGATAACGAAACGGGTGTACGATTGATTCTATGTTCGATTATCCAAATCCTTGTAGAATCTTACATATCTTTATATGTTAGATTCTTAGAAGGATGACTAAAGTATTATTATAAATCATTGACTTGATTAATATAATACTCACACAAGTTTTGATTAATTTCAAAACAGTTATTATTATTCCTTGATTGGATTTCTAATAACACCTTAACACGTTATACAATGATTTCAACGAGATTACAAAGTACAATTTCAATGGCATAAAAATTATTTAGTAATAATCATATTGCCATATACAAAATTATTTGCCACAAGTTTTCACAATCAAGATTATGTATTGCAACACTAAACTTTTGCCATTCTTTGGCCTCAAGATTTCTTTTACAATCGACAACTCTTGTAGTTGTCAAAGTATTGCAATATCAAACTTTTTCCATTTATTTGGCTAGCAAAACCTATGTATTCGCCGGCATTTTTATACTGACTATTTTTCACATATGTTTCAGGTTTTCAATTATTCAAGTATGCAATGCATAGGACTGCATCCGGGCCTTAGACTTCTTTAAACAAAAGAAATTTACATGTATTCTTTGTAAAACAATGTTAACAATATTGAAACACCATAGTACCAGAAGTTGTGAGCAATTTGTAACGTGACTCCCCGATATTTTCGCCACGTGTTGTTGTATTACGCGATTGGGGTGTTACAAATTGGTATCAGAGCACTGGTTATAGGGAATTAGGTTATTAGTATGCCTTTAACCTAGTCTGTAACCTTCCTAGGGACCCAAACATGAGTAGACTTGGGACTTCTTTCCTAATCATCATCCTTATTCGTGCCACAACTACTCTATGATTTACAAATCATCTAACCTTAGATGATTTATCCTAAACCCTTAGGCTTTATGCCTTAAGGTATTCCTCAAAATATTTTTCTCAAAACATTATCATTGAAATATTTCTCAAAACGTTTTCATCAAAATATTTCACAACATGTTTATCTCAAACAATTTTTACCTAAAGATTTCTCAAATGTTTTTCTCAAACATTTTTCATCGAAATCTTGGGTTTTAATAATGTGAACACATGCAATCTGGAAGGGTGGATGCCTGTACCTTGAGTTTTCTGTCTAAGGCTAGAGTGTTCGTATAAATCCGCATTATCGGACCAGTCACTCTTACCTGGAAACTCTTAGGGTGAGTGTCCACTTATAGGCTAAAGCATGTCTTCGTGAAACATTATAAAAACCTATCCACCTTGACCATGTCGAACGATTTCCAAACACTACAACCTTTGTGACACTATTCATCCATATTACCCTCGGTAATATGTTTGCTATTCACAACAATGGAAACAAATTTCCCTTTATTAC
Organism: Helianthus tuberosus; assembly: GCA_030545235.1. Taxonomy (NCBI): domain Eukaryota; kingdom Viridiplantae; phylum Streptophyta; class Magnoliopsida; order Asterales; family Asteraceae; genus Helianthus; species Helianthus tuberosus. The sequence continues at coordinate 77,065,239 of CM060417.1, read as the reverse complement.
TTCATCATATTACCTTCGGTGATATGTTTGATTCGAGACAATTGAAATGAATTTCATTTCGTTTCACGACACTATGTAATCCTATTTCATTTTCAAAAAACTACCTTTTGTCTTTCAAAATTTCAAAATTTTTACCATTTGGATGAGAATTTTCAAAATTTCAAACACAAAGTTTCTTTATTTTAAAAATTTTTAATTTAAAACATTTAATCCTAAAAACAATGTATTTTTAAAAGGTAAAGAAATTATAACATAAACCATTAACTTGGTTTGTATTCTCTCATCCAAAAATATTACAAAAGTTTATTTTTCAAAACAATTCTTGTTTCAAAACAAAATCCACAACACTATATTATCCAAATACAAGAACAAGACTTTTGAACAAGATTTTTTACCTAAAACAAGATTGTGGGGAAAACCGTGCCTACACTGACCGATTTGAACAGTTAAGCCTACTTTGCCCCACTATGGTCACACCTTTGGATCGGACCATTGAGAAATACATTGATGGCCTACCTGATCCTGTCCAAGACGTTGTCACTGGCAGCAAACCTACAACACTTAGGGAGGCTAAGGAATTAGCCGCTACCCAAACAACTCCCAGGTTAGAAAAGGGAAACTTTTTTTTTTCAAAAGGGGGATAAGAAACAAAACACTAAAACTACTAATGAGAATTCAAAGGGAACTAAAGCTGAATCTTCTAAAAATTCTAAGAAGCGCAAGACTTCAAAGAATTATGCAATTCCTGCACCAATTCCATTAAACTCAGTACCCTTTAAGGGTTTTATCGTGGAAAGCAACCTCGGTGCAATCATTGCAACTATCATCATGCAACAAATTCTCCTTGCCGCCAATATACAATCTGTGGTCTATTTCGACATCTAGCTGCGACCTGTCGTGTCCAGAACCGAACAGCCCCTACTCAGACTCGCCCTCGAGCATGTTTCAATTGAGGTGATTTAAATCATTTCAAGCGAAACTGCCCTAAGCTTGCCAAAGCTAATGGACGAGTGTTCAATGTCAATGAGCCTCAAGCTAATGATCAAGCACTTATGATCATTTAAACCTCTACATTCTCTGTTTATTTTCGAAAACAATATATGTATTTCAACTATGTTTGTAATGACAATATAAATTTCAAGAGATTCTTCTTTAATCTTGTTATTTGTATTCCAATTACAAACTCCAATATGATTAAACTATGTGTAATTACAACTACAGGCCGACTTTGAGGATTCCATTCTTTAGGAACCAAATCTTGTAATTTAGCATACAGTGATTTCACTCCAGTGCATTAATACGAACTTGGCAACACGATCGCTACAAATACTATGAACAAGTTAATACTATTTTGTGATCATGGCATTACATACATGATTTGTTTATCTAGTATGTATAGTAATACAAGATTACAGATACAATTTGCTTCGTATGTTGACTTAACATACTTAGTACACTATTTTCATTACATTTTGCTTAGTATGTTAATTTAGCATACCTAGCACATGATTTGAAAATATTTCTCGATATGCTTACATTATGACGACAATGCATGTTTAGTATATGTTGCATACTACTAGTTTGGTTAGAATGAAACATGTATTAACATTTGTACTAGAATGAAATATCTATTAAACTTGTTGTATGCAAACAAAGTAGTGCTATTATTGCTAGTATAAAACACGATTCGATATGACAAATGTTGTGCTGTGACGATGTTATTTGATTTAGATGATAGTTCGACCTTATTATTTGTTTACCCTCGCTTAACAAGAGGAGCTATGTGGACCATGTGACGAAACGAGTAATTATGGGTGCACACTTAATTATGAGATTCGACACATGAAAATCATAGTAAGCCTTGTTAAGTATGGTGGCATAAAATCTAGAGTGATTAAGGTAACGGGAGGAGTATGACGCGATAAGAACATGGTGGATACGCCGATGGTATTTCCTATATATAAGTGTTCTTATTGTGTTATTCTTCAGAACGTTACTAAGATCACTTGGTGATTTTATGTTATCTTGGACCCTTATGTGATTATGTGATTATTTGTTATTTGTGTGATTATTTGCAATGGATAACGACGAGTACATTCATTAACTCAAATCGAGCCGACCGGGAGTATATTATGGTGTTAAAGGTGACGATCTTGATGCCATAGGTATGTTGACCCGTCTCCTATATATGCATGAGATGCTCATGGTACATTGGATGTACCTCGTAGGACGTTAGAAACCGTGTACGTGTAGGGCTTGAATGTACACCCCTTTGTTGGCTAGGATTTACACTAAAAACTTAGTATAACATAGTGCCATACCATACAATTTTTGTACATTGATTGACATTTTAAAGATTCACAAGTTTCAAAGGGTTGAATACCTTGAGATACTTTGAATATCCCAAATCACATTTTGAATCCCCTAGAATTTCCAACACCAAATGATGCTCCGCATCTTTGAGATCTAGCAATTCGCTTATCCTTCAGTTGTTTTAATTACACCCTACAGTCTCCTTCGAATAAATTTCGGGATGAAATTTCCTAAAGTAGGGGAGACTGTAACCCTTGTGCAAAATTTCGGGCTTTCAAAAACTTTTTCTTTGAAAGCAACTAGATAACCGATGCTTAAACGTAACCCGTTTAACGCAACATACACACCGGGACGAGGAGACAAGCCACACATACCCTAAATACCCTTTACATAACTTAGAAATAGGTTTCGAAGGGCTAGGGATGACAAAAACATGTTTATACAAGTACAAGGACCTTTTACGATAAACTACGAAAGTTTGCAGATTCGCATAGCGATGAACATTCCGAAACATGATCATAAGCTAAACATACCATAAATGACCTTAACATAGCTTAGAAATAAGCTTTGAGGGGTTCGGTATGCGAAAATGCGCTTATTTGATCACAGGGACTAAAAGCGTCAGAAACTGCGTAAGTTTGCATTTACCTGCATACCTTGCAATCTAACCATATCCAGACATCCATAAATTTTGTAATCACTAAAATATTTTATTTTAGTGATAGGAATGCAAAAACATCATTCGTCGCACAATTTGGATCGTTTTACCGTTTGTTACGACTTCCGTCGTAATTAACCGCAAAACGCGACCGTACGACCGAATGAACCGACATCCATGATGTTTGCAAACATATTTCATGTCCCCTATGCTTTAACATCCTTGTAGAGCCTTTAAATTTGTTTAACATGGTTTAAACGTGTCGAAAATGCACTAAAGTGTGTGCAGGGACCAAAGTTGACAAGTTCTGAAAGTCTGATGTAGGGTGGCGCTGCGCGATGCCTAAGGGCTTTTGCCGTCGCACGACGCGACGCCTACATCTGGACAGAATGTTCATTTTTCAGCTGCAGTTTGATTCTTGAGGGTCTTTTATGTAATTTTCTTTGTGTGGGCACCAAGTTAACACCTCTCAAAGCAATGCTAGCTGGCTATAACACTTGTATGGTCCAGATTTATTGCTTGGGGAATACATATCCACTTGTAATGATCTTGAATCACCTCCACAACTATAAATACCCCCCTCTTTCACCTTGTTCATTGCTCATTTCCATCTTTGAACTCTAAGTGGAGGATTTCCATCATTGAGAGCCACCTACCTGAGTTCCCTTAGTCTAATCTTTCAGCCATAGAGCATTGTGAGTGTTCTTACATGGCTTAGTCTTTATTTTCAGCCATTTAGAGCTGAAAGTTAAACAGGTTGACCAACAGTTTGACTTTCGGTTTTGACCATCAATCGGTCAAATCAAAGTTTAATTGAACTTTGCAACGTGATTGTAATCACGATGGTTGTAATCCTTAGCGATTATACCTACTGATTACCACGTTGACTAGCTGTAATGACGAGTCAAAGTTTCGGTCAAAATGCGTATTTATACGCATTTTACGACAGAACTATTTTCGGGTATCAAAACCCTTTGTTTTGATACCAAATCAGATTTCTAACTTAGTTAAACATGTTTTAACATGCTTAACTCGTCACTACTAGTTTAGTGCTTGTTTAGGGTCGTAAGTCAAGCGGTCTAAACAACCGCTTAGACTTTCGAACCCGACCCGTTTGGTCGATCATTAGGATCCGACCAAACACATTAGGTGACCATAGTTGTATAGGGAATAACCTTCCTAGGTTATACCTTATGGACACTTAGTTTGATTAGTTGTATGATAGGTAGTTTATATGCCTTAGGAAAATGACCAAAATGCCCTTTTCATGCATAATTGGATTTTAAGCATATGTAACTTAATTTTTGTCACTTAAACTTATTATGCAACTTATCTAAACATATTAGGGCATATAATACTTGTCATAGGACTAGTTATGCGTCTCGAACGCGCATTTGCTTGAACGACACGTTAAAGTAGCGTAAGCTACCTTAATGGGTCGTAACGGGCCGTAAGCACTTAGGATAGGTTCCGATTTAGAATGTAGGCTTTGTTAAACCATATCACATGAGTTCCAATACTCATTTGGTTTACGAGACCTCATTCTACCCGATCACCCGATATAGGTGTCGATTTATTAACTAGCGATCCGATTACTAGGTACCACTTGATTTTCCTTGGTTTGCCCGAGCTTTATTAAGTTAGATCGATGATACTTTGCATTCAATGTGAGTACATAGTTCCCCTCTTTTACCGTTTTCAAATGTTTTGGGGTGATTCATATGTGTAACCGACTTGTTTTTCAAATGTATGGCATATTTGTGTTTACTAAGTGCTTTTATGTGTATTATTCCGATTATGCAAACACGATGTTTATCCAAATCCTTACTGATCTATCTATCTTCATAGTTAGATTCTTATAGGATATTTGAAGTATAGTCTTATATCTTCCTATCTTCATAGTGAGATTTTTAAGAAGTACTTTATGAAACGATGATTATGGTTATGTGTAGAGATTGTTGGTGATTTAGATAACGAAACTAGAGTAATACAATATGCACATGGTGGATACGCCGCTGGTACTTCCTATATATAAGTGTGCTTATTGTATTACCCTTCGTGGCGTTATCCCGAATCACCATTAGGACTTAGGATTTTTGTGACTGAAACCAAAGCATAGTTTGATATGCTATTATTACCAAAGCATAGTTTGATATGCTATTATTTACCAAAGCATAGCTTGATATGCTATTGTTTACCAAAGCAGAGTTTGATATGCTATTCAAGTGACATTGTTTACCAAAGTATAGATTAATATACTACCAAACCAAATTCTTGTAGTAACTATCTATCTTCATAGTTAGCTACTTGTGGATGTTTAAAATGCTAATATTGGAGTCCTTGTTTGGATTCATTGTGTGCTTTAATGCATGTTTACAAGATGCTTACAAGTTGACGATTATGTGTTTATGTGGTAGTTGTGATTTAGATAACGAAACGAGTGTAATAAAATAAGAACATGGTGGATACGCCGCTGGTACTTCCTATATATAAGTGTTCTTATTTTATTACTCTTGTAGCGTTATCCGAATCACTTTAGGATTTTGTGTACGATTGATTCAATGTTCGATTATCCAAATCCTTGTAGAATCTTACATATCTTGATATGTTAGATTCTTAGAAGGATGACTAAAGTATTATTATAAATCATTGACTTGATTTATATAATACTCACACAAGTTTTGATTGATTTCAAAACAATTATTATTAATCCTTGATTGGATTTCTAATAACGCCTTACCAAGTTTTACGATGATTTCAACGAGATTACAAAGTACAATTTCAATGGCATAAAAATTATTTAGTAATAATCATATTTCCATATATAAAACTATTTACCACAAGTTTTCACAATCAAGATTATGTATTGCAACACTAAACTTTTGCCATTCTTTGGCTTCAAGATTTCTTTTTCAATCAACAACTCCTGTAGTTGTCAAAGTATTGCAATATCAAACTTTTGCCATTTATTTGGCTAACAAAACCTATGTATTCGCCGGCATTTTTATGCTGACTATTTTTCACATATGTTTCAGGTTTTCAATTATTCAAGTATGCAACACATAGGACTGCATCCGGGCCTTAGACTTCTTTAATCAAAAGACATTTAAATGTATTCTTTGTAAAACAATGTTAACAATATTGAAACACCATAGTACCAGTAGTTGTGAGCAATTTGTAACGTGACTCCCCGATATTTCCGTTGCGTGCTGTTGTATTACGCGATTGGAGTGTTACAGGTGGTACAAACAGGTGTTACACTTGGGATGAGTCTTCGTGTAGGCTTTCTTTGCTGGTTCAGAGTTTTGGGTGAGAGTGACTTATTGTAGGGGTTGAGGGTTTTGCGGAGTAATAATTGCAAAATTCTAGTTTGAAGCCTTCCACTTCTTACCCTTGTTGTTGTTTTTGGTGGGTGGTTTAGTTGGTGCGGGTTCAATAGTGGGTTCAGTACTGGCTTGGTGAATGGTTTTAGATGAACCCTTGTTGTTGAAGGTTCCGTTTAGTATCTTGTTGTGGTTAAGTTTGGTGGCCAAACGAAAAGTGTCCTCAAGGGTTTTTGGTTGGGCGGACTCAACGAAGTTCATGATGGAGGGAGGAAGGCATAGAATGTACTTAGTGATGGCCTTGTTAGTGGAATCGACTTGACCAGGGAATAAGACACCCAATTGCTTGAACCTAGCTGTGAGGCCGACATTGTCGCTCCCCACTTGCTTTATATTCCAAAACTCGTTTTCGAGTTGTTGGAGCTCGTGCAGAGTACAAAACTTGTCCTTCATTAGCTTCTTTAGTTCAGTCCAGGTAATGGCATAGGCAAACCCATCGCCACGTACATTTCATTCAGCGCTCCACCAATCAGGAGCTCTCGAACGGAAGATGCCAGTTGCGTTCGTGGTTCGGAGGTGATCGGGGCAACCGCTTTATCGAAACATAACTTCAATGGCGTCGAACCATTGAAGCATTTTGGTTGCACGCTCTTCGCCTGTGAAAAGTAATGGGCTGCACGAATTAAACTGCTTAAAGGTAAAGGTCGACTTAGGCAGATCAGTCTTAGAGTCAACCGAAGCATGCGGGGATTAGGCTTGACACCTTGCTGACGATGTCTGGTATGACCTTAGCCATCTGCTTGGCCATGAACTTCATCATGTTCTTCTTCGACATCGAGTCTGAGTTGGGCTTGACACTCGACTTCGATCCTAACTTGGAGCCCTTGCGAGAGTTGGAGAGACGGTTGGAAAACAAGTAGTAAAATCAACCCTTTTTCAGATCCGTGTGAGTTCACCAGCGAATATACTTGTTATGTTATTCATGCTTTTTCAAAAAAATTTAATGATTTAGCTCGTATTTTGATCTGAAACTTTCAAGGATTGTTTAAAACGTAATTTCGCACTACATGTTTAAAAATCAGCCAATTTTAACTGTGGATTCGATGTGAATTTGTGTTTTAAACTTGAAAAAGAAGTGTAGAAGAAGAATGAGTAGAAAATGATGAAATTCAGCTCTGATTGCTTCTGATTTGCTTCAATCTTGTATCTTCAGTCCTTGCAATCAATCTTCCGCTCTGATACCACTTGTAAGAACGTGTTTGGACCGATTCCGATGTTGTTGAATGTACAATTGATTACTATGATCTCGTATCTTGTGTGGAATCCAAGTACGAGAGTGGATTGAACAAGAACAAGTAATTATAAAATGATTTCTATTACTGGTTTGTAAGTACAAAGTCACAAAATCACTTGGACAGATTTTCAGCTCTCAAGTCCACCAAGAAGTAAATGAACAAGACAAGAACAACCTATTTATACTAATAGCCCATCCGCATCTACACACTATTCATGGATCTACATGTTCTGCGTGGATCCACATTTCATGCGGACCTGCTCTTGATTCGTGCGAACCTGTAACATGCACATCCGTGTGGATCAACTAAATACCCACATGATCAAACCCTAATTCAGCGCACATCGTGTGGATCTACCTTATATGCATACATTTCAAAACCTAGTCTTGTTAATACTCTAACTGATTAACTACGATACAATATATTTGACGCTCAAGGACGTGATTGACGGAAACGATAACCATAGTGCATTCACTTTGGCCATTTATGAAATTAGGAAGATATTGTTGGCAAACTTCCTAAGGCACCCGGTGGAAAAGTGTTTATGTTAGCAATGACAGATTACTTCTCCAAGTGAATAGAAGTTGAGGCTTGTGTTCAAGTCATAGAAAAAGAAGTTGTATCCTTCATCAAGCACATCCATCTAACTAGGTTTGGAGTTCTAGCATAAATCATATGTGATAATGGATCCCAGTTTATCGGGAAAAGAACAACCAACTTTTGTGAGAGTTAGGGGGATCAAGATGATTACTTCAACACTATTACATCCTCAAGAAAATGGTCAATCAGAGTCCAGCAATAAGATCATCATCATCAACCTCAAAAAGAGATTGGGGGAAGGGGGCAAAGAAAGGAAAATGGCAGAAGAGCTACCTTTCGTTATGGGCTGATAAAACAACAACAAAAAATGATACTGGCCAGACTCCTTTCTCTTTGGTGTTTGGAACTTAAGCTGTTATGCCAACGGAGATGGTGATTCCTACAGCAAGATCCTATTTGCAATCTAAGGAAACTAATGGCCAAGCCTAGCAGGAGATCTTGAAGTGGTAGATGAATTAAGGGACCATGCTAAAGTTAGGATCGCGACGTATCAATAGAAAATAGCAAGGATTTAAAACAAGAATATTAGGATCCATAGATTTCAAGTTGGTGATATGGTTCTTCGAAAGGCATTTCAGAATACTACAAATCCTGGTGATGGGAAATTCGCTCCAAAATGGGAAGGTCCATACCTTGTTGATTCTGAAGCTGGAAATTCGCTCCAAAATAGGGAGTCACGTTACAAATTGTTTCAAACACATGGTACTTAAAGTTTCATTGTATTGATTAATTAGAATTACATTGTCTTTCAGAATTCGAAACAAAATACAAGAACTATTTATTTTAAGCAAGCTAAGGCCCGACTCTGAATCCTACGTGTAGCATACTTTTAAATCATTAAACATTTGCACCTAAAACATATGTAAAAAATACGGTCAACAATGAATGTTGGTGAGTACATAAGTTTTGTGGTCAGGACTCTTGGCTTTGAATATTGAAATATGTTTAACCAACTTCAAGAGTTGATGTTTTAAATAAATCTTTGTAGCCATGAATCATTGACAAAAAGTGTTTCTTTTGTAAAACCGTATGAGTAATCAATCGATTTAAAAGAAAACATTGTATGGTTAACATAGAAACCATTTGTGACTTTGTATAAACCAACAAAATGTCCTTTGTCTTGTATAAACCAACCAAATAACTTGTATAAATCAACCAAATGACTTGTGTTGTATAAACCAACCAAATGATTTATCTTGTATATGATGTGCGGGTGCAAACACGTCATATTTTGTATAGTTTTGCGTCAGTTTAAGTGTTTGAGTGTGTTTATTCATATTAGTATATGTGCTTATTGGTTGTCAGTTTTTTTAGGTTTAACGGTGCTTAAATGCAGTATACTAATCATACAAGCTGTAAAACGGGTTTTACGAGGCAATTCGGAGCAAGAAAACAACTTAGCTGGAAACCTGCTCCCTCGCGCCATGCAAGGGAGACTACTTGACACGGCGCATGGCGCGACAGTGGTTGGTCAACGGAAAGTCAGATTTTCACTCCCTCGTGCCACGCGAGGGAGTGAGGTGGTATTGGCGCGTGGCGCGACGAGTGGATTCATAGATATTTATGTTTTTAACCTATTTTCATAAGGAAAGATTGACCATTCATTCAGCAGCCGCCAAGAACAATTTGAGAGCACTTTTGGGCGATTTTTCTCACCATCTTTCATCTTCCAAGCAATTCCTTCATGCCCGATCAATTTCTAACAAATCTTGAAGCTCTGATGACTTCCATGAGCGGCTAAACGTCTCATAAATTCTACCCGGATGAACTTTTGCTTTGTTTTGCATTGAATTTTGTTTACGGATTCTTGTAACTGGTACAGCTTGACACTTGTGTTGGATTATTGGTAAACGTTTCTTGTGTTTGAATTACTTGTCGTTTATTAAGCCTATTGGCAACTTTCTTGCATTGTTAGCGGGTTAGTAAATTGGTGGGTAGTTGATACAATCAAACGGGTTATTAAGTTGCATAGTGAATCTTAAAAACTATCCTTACTAACTAATCAAATTCATTAATTCCGAGGCCATATCTATGTGGTGTTTTGAATTGGTAAACAGGTTTTTATGTTAAACGGGTAATTGGGATTCCGGGGAGGTTACTTTTTCTCACATTGATTACAACTTTCTTAATTAGTTCCTTAGTTTTGCAATCAAATTCAAACAAACCCCCAATTTAGTTAATTTAGTTCTTAGATATACACACAACATTAACCATAAATTCCCCGTGGATACGATACCCTACTTACGCTATCTACGTAGCTTATTAAGGTTTTTTGATTGACCCTAACGACAGTCATCAAAATGGCGCCATTGTCGGGGGAATTCGTTGTTTCTTTCATTGTTTTAAAAAAAATCATAAAAACCCAAAAATATTTCTTTTTGTTTATTTTTGTCTTGTTCGCTATTACGCTTTGTTTTCTTGTTTACTTGTGTGCAGGTGATCTTTTTGCATGCATACTAGGTTTTTAGGAAGATCTTCACCGCTCTTGTTTGTTCCCGAAATTGAAAAGACTGCACGCCAAACTCTACTTCTTCGTTCAGCCTTGAAGGGAAAAGCAATTTAAGCCACCATGAATCCATCAGAAAACCAATCCACCCCACAACAACAACCACCCCAACAAACATCGAATACTGAATTGCCACCAATGCCACCACCTCCATTTACATCTGAACCACAACAACAAACCCAAACCCAACAAACCCCACCCATTGCACCATCATCAAACACAACCTTCCAACCAATTTCTGCTCCTACCGGAGAATTTCATGTTATTGGTGAACTACTATATTCTCTAGAAAGCCGACTACCACCACAGCCCAATCCGTTGCAGGCCGTGAATCAACCGAATTTAGTACCACAGCCGAACCGGTCGGGTGTTATGTTTAAGCAAGTGGACAATAAGGCGAGAATAGAGACATGGGATGATGGTTATGGAGACGAGGAGTGGGGGATAAATGAGGGTTATATGGGTTATCCAGGTGGGTTTCAAAATCAGGCATTTAATCATAATCAGCCATTGTATCAGCAACATAGACAACCACGGGGAGTAGAGGCTTATCAGACCCCGCCACAAGTCCATAGGGCACCAGCTGCACGTCGTCAAAGACAAAGAGATCCTCGATTTCCGGATCCAACTATTCGAGGGGTTGAGAGTCACTTCAGACCACACATTGCTGAGCATGCATCACTGATAGTGATGCTAGTAGCACCGGGTAATGTGGAACGTTCGTTTGAAGCAAAACCACACATTCTGAACATGCTACCTACCTTTCACGGGAAAGGTATTGAGGAGCCATATGCACACATAGCGGATTTTGAGGCAACTTGTAGCATGATTGCTGGACACGGGTTCACGTCAGATCAGATTAAGTTGGTGTTATTTAAGTTTTCACTAAAGGATGCTGCGAGGGATTGGTTTACATCTTTGCCATATGCTAGTATTCATACATGGCAAGAGCTGTAGCAACATTTTTTGGATGAGTACTATACCCCGCAAAGAACCAAAACGGGGAGAGCAGTAATTAGAGAGTTCCAACAATTACCGGGTGAGCTTCTTTACTATTCTTGGAAACAGTTCTATCAATTGATCCGTAATTGTCCTCACCACGGTATTCAAAGATGGGAGTTAATTACCGCATTCCACGATGGGATTTCAAATGAGGATAGACGAGATATTAAGGCTATCACCGGGGGTCCCTTTTTGAGAAATCATGTGGATGTAGATTGGGATTATTTGGATATTGTTGCAGTGGATTCAAAGAGGCAAGCACAGTCGGATAGGAATAAAAAGTATCCAATTGTGGCACCATTAAGTGCAGGAGCCTCTAATGCAAGGGTTGCTCAGCTAGAGAGAGAAAAGGAGGCGTTGGAACGCCAGTTAGCGAAGTTTAAAGGTCTTGGCGGACGGGAAGCATTGCATGCGGCGCAAACCTTTCCGGTTTGTGATTCATGTGGAGAGTTGGGTCATACTTTGGACGCATGCCCGGGTCAGTTTTTAGCGGCCGAGGAGGACGTGAACATGGTGTATGGAGAGCAAAAGAATTATGATATGAATTCAAACACATATCATCCAGCTTTGCGTAATCATCCAAATTTTCAATACAGTAATACTAATCAATTGAATCCTAATTTTCAGGTACCAAATCAAGGAAGCCAGCCGTATCAGAACCGACAATCGAATTATAATCAGAATTATAATCAAGGAAATTACAACAAGGGAAATCAAAGAAGCTATCAGCAACAACAAGAGCAAGGCAAGTCAAATACTTCAAACGAGGAGATTTCCAATCGTGAGATTATGGAAGTGTTGAAGCATATTAAAAAGGACCAAGAAGTGCAATCTAAATCTCATCAAGCGTTGGAAAAGCAAGTCGCTCAGTTTGCGACCGAGATAGCACAAGGAAGAAAAGACTCGAGCCGATTGCCTAGTGATACCACAAAGAATCCACAACATCAAGGGAGTTCATCTAACGCCAAAATTAATCAGGTAAGTATTCTTCGCTCTTGGAAAGTTTATGATAATAAGGTTGGGTCTCCTCCACAAAGATTTCTCAATCTTATGGACGATACGCTCTTTGGTTGAGGGTATCGTGGAGGAGGTTGATGAGGAAAATGAGTCCGATACTGAACCGGAACCTATTAGCCCTAAAAAGAATAAAAAAGAAACTCTTGAAAAAAATAATAGGGTGATAGATACTGAACCGGTTGACAAAAAGGATAAGGGTACGGAGGGTAATACCGTCCCATTTCCTAAGGCTTTAGTTAATCCCAAAACAAAAGTTGTTAATAAACGGGCCCACAACAGGATGAGATGTGGGAAGTTTTTAAACAAGTAAAAATTAATCTTCCGTTATTAGATACCATTAAACAGGTTCCGGCATATGCAAAATATCTGAAAGAGCTTTGCACCCAAAAACGGCACAATAAATTTCCAAAAAAGATAGCTTTAACCGAAAAAGTTAGTGCCGTGTTGTCGGGTGATCTTCCACCAAAGTTCCGAGATCCAGGTGCTCCTCTAATCCCCATTCAAGTGGGTGAATTTAAGATGAGTCGAGCTTTGCTGGATTTGGGAGCAAGTGTTAGCATCTTACCGGGAAGTTTATACGATTAATACGACTTTGAACCATTGAAACAAGCCGACACCACCGTGGTGTTGGCCGATTTGACGTTAAAACTACCCCGGGGGATCTTGCGTGATGTCATTGTCAAAGTTGATGAGTTTTATTACCCGGTTGACTTTTTGGTTTCAGATTATGTTCAAATTGAAAATGCTAAACAACCTAATGTCATACTCGGTAGACCATTTTTAGCAACCGCTAATGCACTAATCGATTGTAGAAATGGTACGGTTGATATCACGTTTGGAAATCGTAATGTCCGATTAAATGCTTTTTTCCGTGCATCTAATTCTCTAGTCAATGATGAATGCTTCATGGCGGACATTATTGACGGGTGTCATCCTCACGAAAGTGGGGAAGGCGCTAGGGAGACGTGTTTTGTTTGTGACAGGGATTTGGCAGAAAAAGAGCTGAAATTGGAATATACGGAAGAAGAGTTGGAGGTTATGGCTGCTAGGGAATTGAAGCCGACTTGGACACATCAAGTCGAGAATTTAGCGGATCATATTGATACTCAATTAAAGCCATCACTTGAATCGCCTCCACAAGTTGAGTTGAAGACATTGCCAAAGCATTTGAAGTATGCTTTTGTTGGCGACAACAACACTTTACCGGCAATTATTGCTTCCAATTTATCACTTGAACTGGAAAAAGCTTTGATGGAAGTGTTGATAGCCAATCGAGCCGCAATTGGGTGGACAATCGCTGATCTCAAGGGGATTAGTCCATCCATTGTTATGCATAAGATCATCACCGAAGAGGGAGCGAAACCGGCTTGAGACGCTCAATGAAGATTGAACCCGAATATGCGGGAAGTTGTGAAAAAGGAAGTTTTAAAGTGGTTGGATGCGGGGATCATCTATCCCATATCAGACAGTACTTGGGTTAGTCCGACATAGACGGTGCCTAAAAAGGCGGGCATCCAGATTGTTACAGGTGAAGACGGTAAGGAAGTCGCCACCCGGCCGGTAACCAGGTGGAGAATTTGCATAGATTACAGGAAGTTGAATGCTGCAACTTCAAAGGACCACTTCCCTCTTCCCTTTATTAATCAGATTGTGGAAAAGCTCGTAGGTCAGAAATTTTACTGTTTTCTTGATGGTTATTCAGGTTATAATCAGATTGCTATTCATCCTGATGATCAACAAAAGACTACGTTTACCTGTCCTTACGGTACTTTTGCGTTTGGGCGAATGCCGTTTGGACTGTGTAACGCCCCGGCCACCTTCCAAAGGTGTATGATGAGTATCTTTTCAGATATGGTCGGGGAATCTTTGGAGATTTTTATGGATGACTTCTCAATCTTTGGCACATCTTTTGAGGCATGTTTGGAACAATTGTCACGAGTGCTAAAAAGATGTGTCGAAACAAATCTGGTATTAAGTTGGGAAAAGAGCCATTTTATGGTTCAAGAGGGTATCGTGTTGGGATACGTTGTCTTGAGTAAAGGGGTTGGAGTAGACCATGCTAAAATTCAAGTAATTTCAACCTTACCACCACCCACAAGTGTAAAAGGCGTTCGTTCCTTTCTTGGACACGCCAGTTTTTACAGACGATTCATTAAAAACTTTTTTGTTATCACTAAACCGTTGTGTAATCTTTTGTTAAAAGATGTCCCATTCATTTTTTATAAACATTGTAAAAGAGCTTTTGAGACATTGAAACAAAAGTTAGTTGAAGCACGCATCCTACAATCCCCTGATTTGTCACTTCCTTTTGAAATATGTATGATGCTAGTGACTATGCAGTAGATGCAGTTCTGGGACAGAGAGTTGACAAGAAACTAGTGGCAATCTACTATGCGAGCAAGACTCTCATGGATGCTCAGTTGAATTACACCACCACGGAATAGGAGCTTCTTGATGTTGTCTATGCTTTAGACAAGTTTAGACCTTATATTTGTGGTAGTAAAGTGATTGTTTTTTCTGATCATTCTACAATTAGGTATCTTATGGAGAAAAAGGACGCAAAGCCAAGGCTTATCAGGTGGATCCTTTTATTGCAAGAATTTGATTAGGAGATACGCGATAAGAAGGGAAGCGAGAACGTGGTGGCAGACCACCTGTCACGAGTGGTGAATGAGATTGAAGGACCTGAACATGATATTCTGGAAACTTTTCCAAACGAATTCGGGAATGGTTTGCTAACTTTGCTAATTATGCTCATTCAGGTATCATTCTAGATCATTAGTCGAGACCTAGGAAGGCACACTTTCTTTCACAAGCAAAGCAATATATATGGGATGAACCGGATCTGTTTAAAGTTGGAGCTGATCAGATTATCCAGAAGTGTGTTGGGGATGAAGAAATTCCATCAGTTCTGTCATTGGTGCATGAGTCCGCATGTGGTGGATATTTCAGTGGATAGAAAATGGCACGCAAAGTGCTATAATGTGGGCTATATTGGCCTACGGTGTTAAGGGATTCATTTGAATACGCTAAGAACTGTTTCCGGTGTCAACAAATGGGTAGCATTTCGAAACAGGATGAGATGCCCATGCAGCCAATCCTTATTGTCGATATCTTTGACGTATGGGGAATTGACTTTATGGGCCCATTCCCGAATTCGTTTGGAAATCTCTACATCTTAGTGGCAGTGGATTATGTGTCTAAATGGGTTAAGGCCATTGCCACCAGGACCAATGACCATAAGGTTGTTTGCAAGTTCGTTCAATCGAACATTTTTTCGAGATTTGGAGTCCCTCGTGTGATCATAAGTGATGGGGGATCTCATTTCAAAAATTTTAAGTTTGACAAACTCCTTAAGAGATATGGTGTTGATCATCGAATTTCCACTCCGTATCATCCTCAAACGAGTGGGCAAGTCGAAGTTTGTAATCGGCAAATTAAAGAAATATTACAAAAAACCGTGCGAGCCGACCGCAAGGATTGGTCTAATAAACTGGACGATGGTTTGTGGGTGTATCGTATGGCGTACAAAACACCGATTGGAACAACACCGTATCGATTGGTCTATGGAAAAGGATGTCACTTACCGGTAGAAATTGCACACCGGCATTTTGGGTAGTTAAACAGGTTAACATCGACTATGATACTGCAGGTAAGGAGAGACAATTGACATTGGGAGATCTGGAAGAGATAAGGAATGAAGCTTATTACTGTACTGCTGCATACAAGGATAATATGAAGAAGGTACATGACGCGAAGATTAGGCCAAACGTGTTTAAAGTTGGCCAGTTGGTGTGGTTATACAATTCTAGGTTGAAACTATTCCCTGGAAAGCTGAAGAGTAAGTGGACAGGACCTTATCGTATAACCAAGGTAGGAAAACACGGTGATTTTGAGATTGAGGACTTTGATGATCATATCCGCCAGATGGTGAACGACCACAGACTAAAACCATACTTCAATGCTCGAGAAATCAAAGGTCCTGGTAAGAACGTGGAGGTGCTATATGTGAGCACCGTCTGCGAATACGTCGAGTAATCACACAGGTACGATCTGGCTGAAGATCTAAAACTTAGTGCTCTTAGGAGGCAGCCTAAGGTTCCTTTGTATTCATTTTTGCTTGCGTAGTTAGTTAGATTGTTTTCTGTGAGTTTTCGAGTCTAACCGTGTCGTTATTCAAGTGTGGGGAAGCTCGGGAGGTTTAGTTAAGATTTGGTGCAGTTAAGGGCAATGCACACATTTGGGGGGTAGGGCAAAGTGATTCTAAGATTATATAAGAATTTTGGCCTGAAAAATCAATTTTTGGAGCATTTTTGCACAAATTTCGGTTGTTTTCGGTATGTTTTCGGAGTGTTGCAGGGAAATGAGGTAGTTCGAAGGAAAGAAATCACGAAAAGAAAAGCTCAGGTATGTTTTTTATTGAAAATTTACCAAGGAAATTCATTTGGGGGGTTTTGGGAGGTGAATTTGTAAAACATAAAAAATTTTCTAAGGCATTGAAACCAATAAATTGAGTGAATCCCTTGGAAAACCATCTCCCTCACGCCATGCGCAGGGGATAACCTACCCTGGCGTGCCACGCTACGGACGTGTTTCCGGCCCCAATTCTTTTAAACCTAAAAATCAATCTAATCTCTCATTAACCCTTCATACCCCTTTCTCCACAACTGTTCCCTCCTTACCTCCGATAACCACCGATCACCACCCTCTCTCACCTCCGATTCCACCTAATTTCCGGCGACCACCTCTTTCTCCCCTTTCTCTCTTCCATCAACCCCTAATCACCACTGCCTCCACTTCCGTCGAACACCTACAAGCGACCCACACTCACCTCCGTCTCCCTCCTCCTTTGACGCCGGCGACTACTGCACCCACCACCATCTTCATCGCCGATCCTCCTCTGGCGAATTTCGAGTGACCAGTCATCATCTTCGATTAACATCAAAGCTCAAGTTTTTCTTAGTTTTCAGTCAAGTCGCGAAACATGTATGTAAGTTTGGAGTTTCAATTATTTATTGTTTATTCTTCATGATTGTTAGTTTGTTTTTGAAATCGTTGAAGAGTAGTACAGGGGTTAAATGGGTATGACTGGAGAGTATGAGAAAGTTGATTTTTAGGTCAACATTTAGGAACAGGAAGTTGGATTGTTATGGGAACATTATAATGAAAAGAACTATTGTGTTTGAGTGAAGAACAGGCCGGATATTATGTTTCGGATAGTATTGGAGTTTCTGTTGAGTTGAGAGGTATGTTAAAAACAGGGATGTAGGTTGATGTTTGGCTGAAATTGTGCTAAAACAGGACTAGGAATGTGTTTTGCGAGTAGTGTCGGGTTGATTGGAGTTAGGCGATAGAGATTTTTAAGTCAAAGTGCTTGATAAGCTGTTCAGATATTGCCGTTTAGTATATTATGTTAGACATAAGTTACGAAGAGAGTTTAGACAGTAAGTAAGATGTAGTTAGTGATTATGCGGAAAAAAAAATTGAAATAAGAAAGCATGACCAGCCAGTTGTGTATTAGGTTGGGAAGGTCAAGTGTGTAAGATGTGAAAAAGGCACATCACAATAGGTCGATGTCTTGCCCGGTGCAAGTTTATTAGGCGGAATTGTCGACAAAGCGGATAAAGCGGCAATTAATGCCGAAGTGAGTAAGTTTAGCGAAGAGTTAGGCTGGGTGGGTTAGTCGGGGCACGGTGTGTATATATGTATATATCTATATATATAAAAAATATAAATAAATAAATAGATAAAATAAATAAATAAAAAATTCAAAATTATAAAAAGTTTTCTAGATGGTTCAAAACACTCCTCATGATTCACTAAGAGTCGAATATCAAAATAAGTTTTATAAATTTCGGTTGATTCGTTCGTACTCAATCTCCATTCGAACGAAATAACCGAATTACATGTTATTTCGACTCGCATCATGATTTTGTCACTTTTGTTTGTTATTAAATTCGTAACCGTGAATGAAATGCTATATGGTTACGAATGTCACCGGCATTGTACTAATTCGAATTTTTGAATGTTTTTCAGGATGTCGGGCGAAGGTGCATCAAGTGCAAGAGGAAAACGCAAGCGTAAGTCATCGAAAAAGAATCAAGCGGTTCAATATTGGATGCCCGGGGAGCATTCAGAACCGAATGTTGTAGTTGTGCCCATTGATCAGCGTGTATTGCACAATCACACACTTTTACAGTTTATGTTGGGCACCGATGAATATGAGAGATGCGAGAAGTTTTTGGAAATGGAATTATTTCAGCACAGGACTGTGAATTGGGGAATAATTGATACGATGAATCAACGGGCGAGATTGGAAGGGTTGTTAGGACGTAGATGGTTAGAGGCTATACGGTGCGCAGAGCCATAGTATGCGGAGCTCACTGTTGAGTTTCATTCTACCTTTAAGTATTCGCCTGAGTGGTTCATGCAGCCGTATATAGTTCGGTTTATGCTGGGGAGTCAAGCGTTCAGAATGAGTGTCCCACAGTTCGCAGAGGCGATTGAGTTATACACCAAGGAGGAGTCGGGTTCAGCGGGTTTTAGGAGGTCGTTACGGGGAGTTACAGTTAAGCGAGCGGATAATTATGTGTGGGAAGAAGAGTTATCTGAGTTCTGGATGACGATAGCGGATTCAGCATGGTCGACACGCGCGGTGGCATCTTCGATTCGGGATCCGTTTGTCAGATATATTCATAAGATCATCGCGTGTACAGTCATGGGGAGAAAGGGTGGAGAAGATAAGGTTAGTCAGAATGATTTGTTCTGTTTGTATTGCATTATGAATATGATAGAAGTGAATTTGGCGACAGTGATGTTGGTGTCATTCGCATGGGCTCGTCGAAAGGGTGGTCAAGCCAGGTTGCCATTGGGCACTTATGTGACTAGGTTGGCCAGGCATTTGGGTGTTACTGATATATATGAGGAGCGTCTGTTGACTCCTGGTCCGGTTACAGCTGAGTTTAGGATTGAAGAGCTGCGTCGAGCGCAGATGATTTGTTTGGACGAGCTGCTTCGTTGGGAGGCGGTAAACATGGACCACAGATACCTCCACCAGTTGGATCGTCGGCATCAGTTTCTATGCAGGCGGGGTTTCCTCCTCACAGACAGAGAGTGCGTCTGCAGTCTGAGCGTCCTCGTGCTCAGTTGGTTCAAAATGACATGTTGAGATATATTATGGAGCATCAGCACATAGAGGTGCCGGGTTGGTTTCCGCCACCACAGCATGCTGCTGGGGGTGATGAGGTGGCTGGTGAAGACGAGCAGATGGAGGATGTTAGTGAGGAGTCTGGAGAGGATGATGAGTAGATGGTTCTAGCAGTATCAGCGGCCGGTGATTTTGGTTATCTTTTGTATTTTTTTCCTTTTATTTTGTTTTTAGCTGATGATGGTCTGTACTTAACTTGATATTTGACATATTTGGGGAAAATTGTAAGGGTTAACCGGTTGGGCTGATATATATATATATATATATATATATATATATATAGGGTAAGGTTATTGTAAAAAAGACCAAAAGTGTGAGAAATGTAAGAAAGAATTTCAGCCATTAGATCTAAATTAAATGAAAAGGGTAAACAAGTAATTTTATCATTAATTCAATTAATTAAAAACTTCCCATAACCGCCACCTTAATTATAGGAAGTATATATAACACCATTCAGCAAGTATATAACACAATTCAGTAAGTATATAACACCATTCAGCATTCAGCAAGTATATAACACCATTCAGTAAGTATATAACACCATTCAGCAAGTATATAACACCATTCAGTAAGTATATAAACCATTCAGCAAGTATATAACACCATTCAACAAGTATAAAACACCATTCATCATTCAGCAAGTATATAACACCATTCAGTAAGTATATAACACCATTCAACAAGTATATAACACAATTCAGTAAGTATATAAACCATTCAGCAAGTATATAACACCATTCAGCATTCAGCAAGTATATAACACCATTCAGTAAGTATATAACACCATTCAACAAATATATAACACCATTTAGTAAGTATATAAATCATTCACCAAGTATATAACACCATTCAGCAAGTATATAACACCATTCATTGACTAAACATCTGATCGAAACATATTTTTTTCTCTATATAAGTATAACAATATGGTACTCATATTAAAGATAAAAAAACGCTCGTTATTATGGTGTAATTTTTTTTTTTTAAAGTTACGTATAAAAAGTTATTGACGTTTAAAAAAGACGGGGGGAAGTTACATGTGCATTACCTAATTTCTAGTGGGTTTAAAAGACTATATTGCCCCTAGATATTTCAAATCAGTCCAAATTAATGAAAATATTTTACAATTTAGTCCCTATTGATCTCAACCATTAGATCAAAAGATCTAATAGCTGAGATTCTTTCTTACCCTTCTCACACTTTAGGCCTTTTTTACATGATCATCTACCTATATATATATATATATATATATAGGGAGGAGTTCATGCGAGAACCACCTCTTATTGCGAGAACCGCGAGAACCAATGTGAACACAACCAAAAATGCCTAAAAATAGCTAAAAATCACACAAATTTTTTTTTTTTTTTTTTTTGCCACTAAAAGTAGCGATTTGAGCATAAAAAATATTAAAAAAAAAATTAGTTTTTTTTTAGATTTTTTTAGGTTTTTTTGGGGTTTAGTTTTTAGTATTTTAGCTTGGGGGGGTTAGGTTTTTGGGGGGTGGGGGAGGGGGGTTTAGGTTTTTTTTGGGGGAGGGGGGTTAGGTTTTTTTTTGGGGGGGGGGGGGGTGGGGGGGTTTAGGTTTTGGGGGGGGGAGGGTGGGGGTTAGGTTTTTTTAGGTTTTTTTAGCTATTTTAGGTTGTGTTCACATTGGTTCTCGCGGTTCTCGCAATAAGGGTTGTTCTCGCATGAACTCCTCCCTATATATATATATATATATATATATTATGTTTGGTGATGTTGCTAGAATTATTAATGGTTCGTATTTAGCTGGGAACTGTGATTGGAGAACTAGTGCGTTTTGGAAGGCATGGAACTAGACAGATGTAGAGCGGCAAGGAAATCAAGGGAGTCTGTTCCATTTGTTGTTGTATTTTTATTTCTATTTTTATTTTCAGTTTGTTTGAGTCGTAGTTTCCTTCTTCATTAAGGACAATGAAGGAAATAAGTGTGGGGAGGAGGAAACTAGTGTCTAGTTTAGGTTGTCGTGTCGTAGTTAGTTCAGTCGTAGTTTAGGTAAAAAAAATTGAAAAATTAAAAAAAACCCATAAAAATTGAGAAAAATAGAAAATGTCCCGTAAAGGTTTTCGCACAAAATTGAAAATGATAGGTGTAATTAAACTAGTGGCTTTTTTATTATTTTATATATGAGATAATAAACAATCGGTCACACGTCTAATTTAGGATATGTGGGTAGTCCCAGCCGGTTAAAAGGTTTTTAGGCTTGATATAAAATAACTTAAAATAGGAGTCTTGTGGGTTCCCGCCTTAGGAGCTGTGACAAAGCTAAAGCTGTGGAGAGTATAAGAGGTACGTCATAAGTAAAAAACTTATAAGTTTTTCCGATTAAACTAGCACACCTGTTTCTTTTTGTGAAGACAAATCCGAAACAGTGTGGCACTAAAAAATTATTATTCCATCCATCCATTTGACCACATGTTGAAAAAAAAGAGGAAAACAAAGCCTATGGCATTGACGTGGGGATAGTGACTCATGCGGTACATACCCTCTAGGTGGAGTTCTAAAAATGCGTGAGGTTTATGGCATTAACCATGGGAATGGTGACTCGTATGGCGTATGTCCGCTAAACTGATCGTATACAACAGCATGTAAGCTCACAATATCATCTATATATCCATCATAAAGTTTAATCGGAATAATATATGAGTTTTTTATATAAGGCGGTAGATTATAAATCTTTTAATCTCATAAGCTTGAAACGGGAATAGGTGGAGCCGTAGTCTTTTGAGTGTGGGACCCATAGATAACTATAAATTACTTGAACTTAATAGATCGAAAATAAGGGCTTGGAAACCGGCGGTTGGGTTTAAGTGGACCGTATATTCACAATCTTGGTTAACGTGTGGTCAGATTTGTTCTAATAAAATAATGAATATATTGGAAGCCATTTGTTTTAATTATGATTCCATTGCGAATAATTTTTTCGAGGACGAAAAAAGATAAGTGTGGGGATGTGTTGTGCGGGTGCAAACAAGTCATATTTTGTATAGTTTTGTGTCAGTTTTAAGTGTTTGAGTGTGTTTATTCATATTAGTATATGTGCTTATTGGTTGTCGGGTTTTTCAGGTTTAACGGTGCTTAAATGCAGTATAATGATCACATAAGCTGGAAAACGGGTTTTACGAGGCAATTCGAGGCAAGAAAACAACTTGGCTGGAAACCTGCTCCCTCGCGCCACGCGAGGGAGACTACTTGACACGGTGCGTGGCACGACAGTGGTTGGTCAACGGAAAGTCAGATTTTCACTCCCTCGCGCCACGCGAGGGAGTGAGGTGGTATTGGCAAGTGGCGCGACGGGTGGATTCGTAGATATTTTTGTTTTTAACCTATTTTCATAAGGAAAGATTGACCATTCATTCAGTAGCCGCCAAGAACAATTTGAGAGCACTTTTGGGCGATTTGTCTCACCATCTTTCATCTTCCATGAAATTCCTTCATGCCCGATCAATTTCTAACAAATCTTGAAGCTGTGATGGCTTCCATGAATGGCTAAACGTCTCATAACTTCTACCCGGATGAACTTTTGCTTTGTTTTGCATTAAATTTTGTTTACGGATTCTTGTAACTGGTACAGCTTGACCACTTGTATTGGATTATTGGTAAACGTTTCTTGTGTTTGAATTACTTGTCGTTTATTAATCGTATTGGTAATTTTCTTGCGTTGTTAGCGGGTTAGTAAATTGGTGGGTAGTTGATACAATCAAACGGGTTATTAAGTTGCATAGTGAATCTTAAAAACTATCCTTACTAACTAATCAAATTCAATAATTCCGAGGCCATGTCTATGTGGTGTTTTAAATCGGTAAACAGGTTTTTATGTTAAATGGGTAATTGGGATTCCGGGTAGAGGTTACTTTTTCTCACATTGATTACAACTCTCTTAATTAGTTCCTTAGTTTTACAATCAAATTCAAACAAACCCCCAATTTAGTTAATTTAGTTCTTAGATATAAACGCAACATTGACCACAAATTTCCCGTTGATACGATACCCTACTTACACTATTTACGTAGCTTATTTAGGTTTTTTGATTGACCCTAACGACAGTCATCAGTATAACCAAATGTCTTTGTATAACCAAATGTCTTGTTTAAACAAAATGTTTTGTTTCGTATAAAGCAATTTCCATTTTGTATAAATCGAGTGTAGTTTCTTGGTGAATACATTCAAGCCTTGTTGACTATCTGACGAACCCTTAAAAATAAAGGTTGATCAAATGTGTTACACAGTTTCTGTCATTCCCAGAGGAAACTTCCAAACAGACATAGGAAACGGGAATGGGGTTGTCTATCCTATGGTACCATAATATACTAGAGGTCGGCTTGGCCAAAGTTAATGAATGTATCATTGTCATGTTCAACACACCATCAAGTTTCGTACAATGTAAAGCATGTTGTGTATATAGACCATATGTAAATAAGTTTTGTAGATGTGGAAAGTAATTTAGCACATATGAATCACCCCAAAACATTTGAAAAACGTAAAAGAGGGGAACTATGTACTCACATGTTACGTAGATGTCTTGCTCAATCGTGTATGCAAAGCTCAAGTAGTTCCTAATTATGTCGTATTGTTATAAGATTAGTTTGTAACATGGCTTAAACGAAAGAACAGATAGAATGAGGTTTAAAATAAAACGAGCGAAGGATCTTGTGTAATATGATTTATTAAACTTTACATTCTGATTGAAAAGTGTCTAGAGGTGTTTTGACCCGTTACGACTTGTTAAAATGGTTTACACCACTTTAACGGGCCGTATGCGTAAATACGGGTCCGGTGGTCGAATGAGTCCTATGACGAGTCCAATATGTTAAAACACGTTTAATAATGTTCTATGATCAGTTTAAATGTCAAAAATATTGCTTAGGTAGGCTTAAAACTATCTTACGCAAAAAGGGTCTTTTTGACATTTTAAAAGTATGCATAGTTGAGTCGTCATTTAACCTATCAAATCATAGGACTATAACGTATAACCTCATAGGGTTATTTCCTATATTACTGTGGTCATATAATTAGGCTTGGTCGGATCCTAAGGTTCACCAAACGGGTTAGATTTGAAAGTCAAAGTAGAAGTCAAACTGCTTGACGTTCGACTAAGGAATAAGCGCTAAACTAGAAATGAGGAGTTAGACATGTTAAAACATGTTTATAAGGTCATACAAACTGATTTTGGTGCTAAAACTTTTGGTTTTAATACTTAAAAACTCATTCGTCGTAAAATGCATTTTATGCGTTTTTTACTTCTATTCAAAACACGTTTGACTCGTCATTTTACCTACTAAAGGTGGTGATCAGATGGTGTAATCGCAAGGGATTAACACCTTCATTATTATGATCATGCAGCAAAGTTCAATTTGAACTTTGACTTGACCAAAATGGTAATAAATGTTACTTCATGTGTAACTTTCTTTAACAATAGGAGGCTCTCTTTTTTGTACGTCTAGTTTCTAGTGCTAGAGATCTTGATTAGTACTATTTTGCGGCTAAAAAATACTTTATTACTGGAATATTAGTGTCAATTTGCTCAACATCAATTATGACATTAATGTTTATGTCCATCCGATGGGTAAAGGACTAGTTAATTTTTTGTCGGAACCGTTTTACACACTTTGGATTATAATTCATACAAAAACCGTTGGTATAAAACTGAACTGGACTGTAAGATTTAACTATGTATTTAAGCTTTTTAGTATTTCATATTATATACTTATTTTTGTAAGAAGGCTTAATTAAAATAAATCCAGATTAAATAACCAATCTAGCTTAAAGAGTTGAAATACAACAATTGACTTTATATTAGTTTATAGGCTTAATTTATTTATTTAAATTTAAAAATTAAAATACGTACCTACTCAAACAAAAGCCTCAAAGAGCCATTTTCACGTGACCCATCATTTGCACAAGCAAGCCACAAAATTAATAATATATTGAAAGTTTAATATATATTTGTAGTATTATTTATATTAGTTTATAGGCTTAATTTAAATTTAAAAATCAAAATATAGCCTCAAGGAGTCATTTTCCCTTACCCATCATTTGCACAAGCAAGCCGCAAATATTTTTTGTTGACAAACTTAAAAATTAATATTGATAACAAATTGAAAGTTTAATAAACTCAAAATGTGAAGCTAAACCATTAGTAATTGTTCAACATTAAATTTCAACGGTTTGGTTTAATTAAATATAATAAAAATCTATTCCTAATTGTTCGACTTACAAAGCGTTACAACCAAACTATAAAAACCTCTGTTAAGGACAAAAAGTTTAGAGTTAAATGTCCAGATAGTCCCTGTGGTTTGAACTTTTTTCACCTTTAGTCCCTAACTTTCTAAAATTACATCTATAGTCCCTAACTTTTCAATTTTCGTTCTCGGGTAGTCCCTGGCGTGGATGTAGGTTAGTTTCAGTTAAGTTGGTGTAAAATAACTATAATGCCCTTAAGTAAAACAAAATGAATTAATTAAGTATTATATATAATATCAGTCACATATCTCTCTCTACTCTCCCTTTCTCTTTCTACTCTCTCTCCTTTGAAAAACCATCACCACAACCACCATTACCTCCGCAGCCGTCATCACCTCTCAGCCGCCACCACCACCATCACTACAAAATCAGCATCGCCGCCATCATCACCAGCAAATCATCTTCACAACCACCACCATTAATAATCATGTTCAACAGATCTCAAACAAATTGAAACAAGCCTTCAATCCTTCACCTGTAACCAAATCTTAATAACAAAATACATAATACACTCATCTACTTCACCCCCTGTTCTCTAAAATCCTAAAACAAGATCTGTCTAAAACCTTCATAACTAAAAAATTAGGGCAAAAGAAACACAACAAACAGAGATTCAACTTAGATTTCGGAAGCGCTATGATGTCCGGCGACCAACCGTCATCGTTTGAAAAACCTGCAACTTTGATTTCCGCAACAACCACCATCGACAACCAGCGTCTCTTCTCTCTCTCTCTAGCTATCGCTCTCTTCGCCGGCTATGTTTCTTTCTCCCTCTCTGTATCGCTCTCTTGTCTCTCTATCTACATCCTCTTTCTCTCTCTCTAGATATACGTATGTAGGGAAGAAGATGAAGATGGGTTGATGAAAGTGGGGGTAATTGGGGGTGGGTTGGGGTAATAAAGGTGTGCCTATAAAAAGAATATTTATTTTAATTTTTTATATTTAATTAGTAAGGGTACTTTGGTTATTTCACACGCATTTAACTGGACAAACTAACTGACATCCACTCTAGGGACTATCGGGGAACGAAATTGAAAAAGTTGAGGACTATAGAGGTAATTTTAGAAAGTTAGGGACCAAAGGTGAAAAAGGCTAAACCACAGGGACTGTCCGGGCATTTAACTCAAAAGCTTAGGTAACCACCATAGGACAACAATTTTTTTTTTTTCAAAAATCATCGTCTGGTAGGGGTAAATATGTTAGCTCCCTCCTTATTCGTTATTCTAATAAGTCTAACTACAAGGTTCTTAGGCTGGAGGTTATTGGCAAGCACCCTTCCAGCTTAACAAAATTTTAATTAATTATGCCTCCTACCATTTCCCGAGCGCTACTGGAGGGGGGGGGGGGGCAATATAATGCTTGTTTGACCATTTCAATATCTACAATTTACATGGCCGGGAATAGTGCCAGGCAACTACCTGGCACTTGGTCATTGGCTGTCATTGGGCGGCGAATCTTGGAAATTACACTTCTACCCTCGACTCCAAATGGGACAAGAAACAGCTTGCTACAATCACCGTAGTAAGTACAGCTACCGATAGAGCCATATCCGGCCACCATGAACAGACCGCGTCCATTAAATTCGTAGTCGTTCCATTGGAGTACCTACCTGGCACTAGCTCATTCAGCCAAGTCGTTGCCCGAAATTGTGCCAGGCAACAGTGGCACTTGGCCATTAGGCGAGGTTTTCCTTGACGACGTCGGTGCCGAAAATTACAGTTTACCATCGGCTCAAAATTATAGGGTTGCCATCGTCGCAATTTTCTCCCTTCAAATCTATGGTACAAAGAAGGAAGAAGATGGTAGAGGCAGAAGATCAGTACCAACACCACAATAACTCTTGCCAGATCTCACGCCGGAGATTGCACCGCCGGAAAATGGTGTTCTTGGTGCCGCCAGTTAGATCCAGACGCATAAAACGACCACTGGACATTCCTGTGCCGGAAAGTAGTGTTCTTCGACTTTCGCCACAACAAGTTTTGTTTATTATAGATGGCGTTCTGGTCGCCACCGTGGGTGAAACGATGTCGAGGACACCAGGCCCTCCGGAAAGCATATTCATGTCGTGGAAGATGTCACGGGGGCGAGTGGCAAATGGCATTGGCGGGGTGGCAGTGACGGTGTCAGCGGTGGGTATGGATGTAGAAGGGCAGATGTGTGTCTCTAGAAGAGGGAGAGACTAGAACGAAAGAGAAAGGAAATCTTTGTGAATTAGTAAAGTTTTAAATTAGTAAAAAACAAAAAGAAAACCACCACCGCCCACAGGTATATTACCATTTGAAAACGTTATATTTTCATTTTCATTTATTTATTTACTACATATACATTTTTAAGTTGAGGGAATAGTGCAAGGCTTCCCTATTGGACAAACCAATTTTTAATTTAATTTTATTTTCAGTTTAAAATTAAGCTTTCGTCCTTCGTTTAAAATTACGTTTTTGCCCTCAGCTCAAAATAAAATTATAATTTTGCCCCTAGCTAAAAATTACGCTTTTGCCCTCGGTTCAAAAACTCATTTTTAATTTTGTTCCCAGTTTTAAATTACGGTTTCGCCCTCCGTTTAAAATTACGTTTTTGCCCCAGTTCAAAATAAAATGTTGCTTTTGCCTCTAGCTCAAAATTACGATTTTGCCCTCAGCTCAAAATTACGTTTTCCCCACAGTTCAAAATAAAATTATGTTTTCCCCCCTAGCTCAAAATTATGATTTTTCTCTCAGTTTAAAATTATGATTTCGCCTCCAGTTCAAAATATAACTACGATTTTGCCCTCTGTACAGACATACATGTTATGAGAGAGAAATATTCTTCTCCGGCTTTCTTGGAATGAAAATAACCACATACGCAAATGTCAGAACTGCCCTTGAGGCTAGAGAGGGTGTCAATAAGGCTTTTATTGTCGCATCCAGTTTAGGAGCCGTTATAGGTTTCCTTCTTGCTGCAAACGAGGTTCTTGTGTTGTATATTATCATTAATCTTTGAAGGTCTTCAAGCCATTGGTGCCAGAAGCTGTTGTTTCTCTTATGCTTTAAATACTAGTTTTTGACCATTGTTCACAAAATGAAAACACACACACACACACACACACATATATATATATATGGAGAGGATCATGAGAAAACTACATATAAATGAGAAAACTAGAAAACTAACTAAAAAAAGCTAAAAACCATACCAAATTTTTTATTTTTTTTACAGTTTTTTATAAAAAAATCGCTAGTTTTTATATATAACAAAAATTTTTTAAAAAATATTTTTTTGTTGTACTGCACATGTGCATTATATGTGCACTACACATGTGCACTATATCCGTAATATACATATATATATATATATATATATATATATATATATATATATATATATATATATATATATATATATATATATATATATATATATATAAGGGACCGCTAAAATGAGAACCACCTCCAGTTGTACGAACCGCGAGAACCACTTTCTAGCCATTAGATCAAGTAGATGGATGGATGAGATTGAAAGTATTTAAAAATAATATTAAGTATTTTTTGTCTTATTATGTCTTTAATATTTTAATCCAAAAGGATATTTAGGTAAAACCACTCTATTTTGTCTTTTTGAGTTTATTGTTTTTTTATTACTTTATTACTTTATTGTATTATTATATTACTTTTTATTTTTTAAACATAATTTTTTTATTAAAAACATTTTTAAATTCAGATTTTTTTAAAGATTTTTTATACTTTTTACAATTTAAGTTTTACATTAAACTTTTTACGTTTTACGTATTTTTGACGCGCCGTTTTTACGCCGGGTTTTTTCAAGCGTCGTTTTTTAACACGCCGTTTTTTACGCGTCGTTTTTTTAACGCGCCGCTTTTTACGCGCCGTTTTTTAACGCCGTTTTTTACGCGCCGCTTTTTTACGTTTTACGCGCCGCTTTTTTACGTTAACGTTTTTTACGTTTTACGCGCCGGTTTTTTACGTTAATGTTTTTTTTTACGTTTTACGCGCCGGTTTTTTACGTTAACATTTTTTACGTTTTTACGTTTTACGTGCCGTTTTTTACGTTTTACCTAAAACTTTTTACGTTTTACTAAAAAAAATTTACGATTTACGTTTTACCTAAAACTTTTTACGTTTTACGAAAAACTTTTTACGTTTTACATAAAAGTTTTACGTTTTACGTTTTTACGTTTTTATGTTTTTACGTTTTACGTAAAAAGTTTTCATTTTACGTTTTTAAAACATTTTACAAAGTTTTACAAAAACGTTTTTACGCAAAACCAAACGTACCCAGAAAATCGCACACTCGGGGGGTGTCTCAGATAGTTTGCTATCATCATCAACGCCTCAAAGTTTACGGTTTAACATTTTTTTTTACAAAAACTTTTTGACGCAACACGAACGCACCCAGAAAACGCAAACTCAGTAGGTGTCTCAGATAGATTGTTATCGTCATCGACTAGGGTAAAAAAATTTAGAAAACCCACAACATCAAAACAAAGTGTATCTCGGAAAAAAACGGGGTTTGGCTCAGATTATCCGATAATCAAAAGGCTGCAAAAGTGGGGTTGCAAGTTCAAAAAACCTACCCTCCGCCGTCCTTGCCGCGCCATCGTCATCAAAATCTATGTTTTTTTTTTTGCATCATCGCCACCCAATCCAACGGATCAAAAACCCGCCTACTTCACTGATCAAAAAATCACCAGAAAATCAACATAAAACATTTAACATACCAAAAATACTATCATCAGATTCAAGAACACCCAAATCAAACCTCCAACATACCACCATCAGATTCAAGAACAGTAGAACATACAAATCAACAGATTAAACCAACAAAATCAACACACAAATCAACAGTCGAAAACAAACCTGAACCAACAGATCAAACCAACAAATCAACAACCGAAAACAAACCTGAACCCATTTAAACCCACCACCACCAGATGCAAATCATCTCCCTCATCTCCGTTGGACCTACCCTCCACCGTCACCCACCACTTTTGCTAGCTACACCACCAAACCCACCGCAAATCATCTCCCCCATCTCCTTGTCAGATCTTACGCACCTTCACCGCCATGTGAATCTGGTCAGTGACGGCTTCAAGCAGAAGAAGCAGAAACGACATAACACCACAACTCTTCACAGCGGTGATGATGGCGGCGGTGGTGATGTCGCCGGGCGGGAAACTAGATGGGATAAGAAAGGGGGCGACGAATGGGGGTGTTTGTGATGTCGTGATGTGTGTGTGTGGCCGGATTACCGGCTCCATCGTCGGCCAGTCATCGAGAGTGAGGGGACCTGGTGCCGGTTGGCTGTGCATCAGAGGGTGAGGGAATGTCGCAACTTTGAAGATATAAGAGAGAGATATGAGAGATGAGGTGAAAAATGGTCTGCAACTTTAATGGAAGAGAGAGAGGGGTGAGATTTGACATTTGGGGTAAAATGACCAAACTAACCTTTTTGTTAGCAAGATATGATTGGTGGAGAGTGGTTCTCACGGTTCTTACAACTGGAGCTGGTTCTTATTTTAGGGGCTCCCTATATATATATATGGTAGGGTTCATGCGAGAATTACCTTTATTGGGAGAACCAATGTGAACACAACAAAATAAACCCACTACACCACCCAAAACAAATAAAATCCTAAAAAAACCTAATCCCCCCACCCCACCCCCAAAACCCTAACCCCTCCCCCCACCCCCACCCCCCCCCCCCCCCCAAAACCCCCCACCTAAGCTAAATGCTAAAAACTAAAGTATAAAGCTAAACCCCCCAAAAACCTAACACCCCCCCCCCTCCTTAAAAAAAACTACCCCCCCCCCCCCCCCCAAAAAAAAAAAAGCTAACAAAAATTTAAAAAAACACAAAAAAATTTATTAAAAAATAAGAATTTTCATCATAAAAATATTATTGACGAAAAGTAGTGATTTCTAATAAAAAAATCTTTAAAAATATTTTTTTGTGTGATTTTAGTTTTTTTAGGTATTTTTTGTTGTGTTCACATTGGTTCTTGCGGTTTCCGCAATAAAGGGTGGTTTCTAACGGATCATTCTCTTATATATCTATACTATATATATAATGCATATCCGAAGGGCAGAAATGGTCATTTGCCACTTTTTCAACATTTACAACCTTTAAAGCAAATTGTACAACCATTTAAAGCACACCAACCTTTAAAGTTTACTGAATCTAATTTTGGGCGGCCAACTTTTGTTCAAAAATTCACATCAGTCTCTTCTTTTCCAAACTCCCCCCTTCTCAAATCCAAACGCTAATCCCAATTGCACTATGTATTTCGGTCATGAAAGATCCTCAAAACATACATTTCAGTCCACAAATTCATCTCACTCTCTCTTTCTTTCCCTTTAGATTTCCTCTGGTTCCTTCATATTTTTCTTTGATATACATTTAATTTAACGTGGATTATTGTTAATATTAACGCATATGATGTCGCAACCCCCGACCCCTACCCCGGGAGCGGGTGTCGTGAGATCCGGATTAGTGGTATCGGTGTTTATTAGTTTGGCAGCGGAATACATCAGGATCGTAGTTAGGAAATAGTTTATCAGATTTAAAACACCACACTTTTATAAACAACAAATACATGGGAAAAACCCAAGTTTCCATTACAATACGTTTATAGGGATAAACCCTAATTTATTGAAATAAAACTTCTTTCTTTATTTAGGTAAGTTTTATAGCCACTTTTCCAAGCCTTCCGTGCTCTTCAGCTGGCTTTTATTAGCTTCACATTAAGTTACTTGAAACGCGTTTTAAAAAGTTTTATCAGCAAGAAATACTGGCGAGTGCATCCTAGTTTAGTCAAAAAAGCTTTTATACTTTACAATATTTAGAGCGATTACAATGTTTTTATCTACCCAATTACCACCCACGGTACTGTCAATCCTGACTTGTGGTTATGCTACTACTTACAGTGTAGTAACAAGTAATGTATACAAAACCTAAACATACCGACAGTAATTGTAGAATACATAGACTCAATCACTGTTAATTATACTTTAAAACAATTGAGGCTTTGTAAAAACAGTTTACAAAAACAAAATGTACTCACAAAAAGGGTTTACAAAAAGAGAATGTACTCACTTTGTTGTTTTAGATAATACTACTACTTTCTGGTGACTTTCTGGTTATAATCTATTAAAATTAAACAATGCACACGTGTTACTAAGATAACCCAATTTACATTAGCCATACCCCCGAGACAGAACTCCAACGACTGAGTCAGGCAGAACCTTGGCATGCGATACGGAGCCCTAGATCAATCGGGTATAGTAACTAATACGTAACCAGGGGTTATAATACTTACAACGAGGCAGAGCTTTGCTTTTTAGGGGTATTATATCGAGCAACACTCTTGCTATTATAGGGACAGAGAAAGAAAAAGAATTGAGTGACAGAAACTGAGGCCAGAGGCCTCTTCTTATAGGCCTGATCGTGGTTCTCTCGCGCCTCGCGAGAAATGGAAAGCAAGGCCTTCGCGGCCCACGAGAATGCTAGGGTAGGCCCTAGCTTAGTTGAGTCAGCGACTAGCCTCAACACGCATCCGGACGCGTGGCGGACCAGGGTGTCGCCTGGTGTCCTTCAGTCGCGGCCCGC
This sequence comes from Helianthus tuberosus, assembly GCA_030545235.1. NCBI lineage: Eukaryota > Viridiplantae > Streptophyta > Magnoliopsida > Asterales > Asteraceae > Helianthus > Helianthus tuberosus. Next base: position 77,031,452 of record CM060417.1, on the reverse strand, counting down.
GACTTGCTCACCCAAAGGGGGTCGCGCCCCGCGAGAACCATATATTTTTGTTTTTATTTGATTTTTATAAAAATAAAGGTATATTAGGTCTGTTTTTCATATACGCAGTGTATTTTAGAACGTATAGGAGTATTGTAAGGGTTTTAGGAGGGTTGTTATATCCTCCCCACCTTGTTTTAGATCTCGTACTCGAAGTATATTGGAACAGCTGTGGATATTTTCTTTGCATCTCTGATTCAAGTTCCCAAGTATATTCTGGTCCTCTCTTGGAATCCCATTTCACTTTGACTATCACTAATCTCTTGTGTTTAAGATTCTTGATATTTTTGTCTTTAATTTGCAAGGGTTTTTCTACAAACTTAAGTTTCTCATTTACCTCTATGTCCTTAAGAGGTACCATTAATGATTCATCTGCTAAACATTTCTTGAGATTACATACATGAAATACATCATGTATTCCTACCATTTCCTCTGGCAGTTGTAGCTAGTAAGCTACTAGTCCTATTCTTCTAATAATCTTAAAAGATCCAACATACCTGGGGCTTAGCTTTCCCCTTTTTACGAATCTGACCACTCCTTTCCATGGAGAAACTTTTAATAACACTTTATCTCATACTTGAAACTCCAATGGTTTTCGTCTGTTATCAGCATAACTCTTTTGATGATCTCGGGCTGCTTTTAGTCTTTCCTTGACTTGAATAATCTTTTCTGTGGTTTCTTGTACTATCTCTGGTCCAAACAGTTGCTTTTTTCCAATTTCTGCCCAACAGACTGGAGTTCGGCACTTTCGTCCATAAAGTGCTTCAAATGGTGCAGCATTAATACTGGTATGATAGCTGTTATTGTAGGAAAATTCTATTAATGGTAAATGATCGTACCAATTTTTATCCGAAATCAATTACACAAGTTGTAAGCATATCCTCCATTGTTTGTATTGTCCTTTCGCTTTGTCCATCCGTTTGAGGATGATAAGAAGTGCTTAGATTTAACTTGGTTCCCATTGCTTTTTGGAAGCTAGTCCAAAAATGAGAAGTAAAACGGCTATCTCTATCAGAAACAATAGATAAAGGAATTCCATGTAATGAAACTATTTCATTTACATATAACTTGGCTAATTGTTCTATACTGAAAGTTTCCTATATCGGTAAGAAATGAGCATATTTGGTTAATCTGTCTACAATCACCCAGATTGTATCATTACTTTTTCATGTCTTGGGTAATTTAGTAACAAAGTCCATTGTTATCAATTCTTATTTCCATGTTGGCATTTCGAGTTGCTGCAATAAACCTGAGGGTTTCTGATGTTCAGCTATCCACCAGAAATTATTTCTTAAGTCTTGATACATTTTATCATTACCAGGATGTATCATATACTTAGACTTATGGGCTTCTTCTAAAATTCAGTGGTGTAGGTTTCCTTGTTTGGGTGTCCAGATTCTTTTCTTATGGAACCTCCAAATTCCATCTGTTCCTTGTTCTAATTCCTTAATCATTCCTTTTAATTTTTCAGTATCGTCCTTGATTACTGTTTCCTGTGTTTTTCTAACTTGCTCATTTAAATCTATCTGCAGATTTAGCTTAAGAGAGCGTACTCGTCTTGGCTTCTCATGATACTTTCAACTTAAAGCATTAGCTACTACATTGGCCTTTCATGCATGATACTGGATATCACAATCATAGTCACTGAGGATTTCAATCCAGCGTCTCTGTCTCATATTTAATTCTTTTTGCCCAAAAACATATCTTAGACTCTTATGATCGGTGAAAACAGTAAACTTGCTACCGTAAAATAGTGTCTCCAAATTTTAAGGGCGAAAATTATGACTCCTAATTCTAAATCATGGGTTGTTAATTCTATTTATGATTCTTAAGTTGTCTAGAGGAATAGGCTATAACCTTTTGACGTTGCATCAACACACATCCATAACCTAATTTAGAAGCCTCACAATAGATTATCAAGTCTTCAGTTCCTTCTGGTAACGTGAGTATAGGTGCGTTGGTTAACTTTTGCTTAAGAATTCTAAAGGCTTCTTCCTGTTTTGGTCCCCATTCAAACTTAACTGATTTGCAAGTCAGTTTCGTTAAGGGAATGGCTATTCTAGAAAAATCTTGAATAAAACGTCTATAATAACCTGCTAGTCCAAGAAAACTTCTCACCTCTGTTGGTGATTCAGGGACTTTCCATTTAGTGATCGCCTTGATTTTTGTGGGATCCACATGCATTCCTTCATGATTAACTAGATGTCCAAGGAATTGCACTTACTCTAACCAAAATTCACATTTTAAGAATTTAGCATAAAGCTTCTCCTTTCTCAGTAATGTCAGAAGTGTAAACAAATGCTCGGCATGATCTTCTATACTCTTAGAGTAAATAAGAATATCATCTATAAAGACAATTATGAATTTATCCAGATTTAGTTTACATATTCTGTTCATCATGTCCATAAATGCGGTCGGGGCATTGGTTAAACCAAATGGCATGACTGTAAATTCATAATGACTGTACCTTGTTCTGAAAGCAGTTTTAGGAATATCTTCTTCCTGTACTTTCAATTGATGATATCCTGAGCGTAAATCGATCTTAGAAAAGAATCGAGCTCCTTGAACTTGATCGAACAGATCATCGATTCTCGGTAGTGGGTACCGATTTTTAATCGTAACCTTGTTCAATTCTCGGTAATCAATGCACATACACATTGATCCGTCCTTCTTCTTGACAAACAAGATTGGTGCTCCCCACGGTGATGAAATCGGTTGTATGAAACCTTTCTCCAGAAGTTCGTCCAATTGTTTCTTTAGTTCTTGCATCTCTGCTGGTGCTAAACGGTAAGATGCCTTGGCAATCGGTGCTGTTCCTGGCAGTAGGTGAATTCTGAATTCAACCTCCATATCTGGCGGTAATCCAGGTAATTCTTCTGGAAAAACATCTGAGAATTGAGATACTACGGGGATATCTTTCAATTTTTTTCCTTTAGTGTTAATGATTATGGAAATCATATACACTAGTGAACCTTTCCTTGCATAGCTTGCTGTTTTCATCACAGAGATGGATTTTGTGGGTCTGGTTAGCTTATTTCCTTTAATTGTGATCTTTTCACCCTTTGGTGAACTTACTTGTATTGACTTTTGATCACACAGAATGCTAGCGCGATTAGCTACTAACCAATCCATTCCTAATACGATATCAAATCCAGCTAGATTTATTGGGTAAAGGTTAGCAATAAAATCAGGGTTTAAAATTTCTATTCTTGCTCCCTGCAAGATTTCAGTAATCTTAATGGATTATCCATTTGTTGTTTCTACCAGACATTCTTGTTGAAGTTTAGTTAATGGTTGATTGAGAAGTTTGCAAAACGAAGTATTAATAAAACTTTGGTTTGCACCACAGTCAAATAATACTTTAGCAAAAATATCATTAACTAAAAACGTACCGGCAATCACATCCGGAATCATCTTGGCTTTTTCAGCAGTCAGAACAAATGCTCTGGCATTCTTAGTAGTTTTACTGTTTGTTGCTAGAGCTAGTTTCGGACAGTTCGGTTTGATATGCCCAGTCTCTCCACAATTGAAGCATAGCTTATTGTTGGGTTTCTTCCTTCAGTCTTCTTCCTTGTGTCCAGACTTTTTGCAGAAGTTGCAGTATATTGAACATCTTCCTGAATGCTTCTTCTTGCAGTGCTTACAGTAAGGTGCAGAAGTAGAACCTGTATTTTTTCCAACGGTTGGAATTACCGTAACGAAATTTCTGGGTAAGCTTTTGGGCTAGGTTCTTTCTCTGGTTTTCTTCTTGCGTACGTACCAATTCATCAGTCAATGTATTGGCTAGTTCTACTGTTTCTTCTATGGTTTATGGTCTAGCTGCCTTGACTACATGTCCGATTTCACTGATTAATCCCCAAATGTAACGGGAGATTAATACTGGTTCTGGTGAAGCTAAGGTTGGCACTATCCTAGCATATTCGAGGAATATGGTAGTGTAACCCTTGCGGTCTATTCCAGTCATTTTAAGATTTAAGAACTTATTAGCGATTTGTTCTTTTTCATGAGGAGGACAAAATTTCCTTTCAACTATATCCTTAAAGTCCGTCCATTCCATGTTATAAATTTTATCATTTCCTCTAGACTAGAGAATGGTATTCCACCACTCTAGAGCTGCATTCTTAAAAAGATTAGAAGCAAACAAAATTTTATCTTCATCTGCACATTTACTTATTTTTAAGACTGCTTCTGTCTTTTCTATCCAACGTAGGGCTGTAATGGCTCCTTCATTGCCAGAGAATTCTATTGGTTTGCAAGACCAGAATTCTTTGTAAGAACAACCATATGACATGGTTCTTCTTCTTTTGGAATAGGTAATTGGAGTAGCGGTCCATTATTCACGCTGTGACTGGGTTCAGTAGGTGGTTGTTTACTTCCACTGTTAGCTTTATTTTAATCTGCTTCTTTAACAGTCTTGATGATATATGGCATGTCGTCTATAATTTCTTGTGCTACTATATGTTGGATGGCACCGTTATCTATTTGGTTTCCATTATTATCATTATTCTGGTTTTCCTGATTTACTTCGTTGTCTATCTGAATTATAAACATTTACCAGGTATTAATATCACAGAATAAGATTTAATTCAAGCAATCATGCAAACAAATTGATCAAAAATGTTGAGCATTGCGACTTTTACTCTTTTCATATATATATATATATATATATATATATAGAAACGGGTTCTGGAGAAAACAGCAAAAAGTGTGAGAACGGTGAGAACGCATCCTGGCCCAACACGTGGCGCGGGGCATGATCAGGGTCCGAGGGGTTTTTTGGTCATTTTATCTTCCGCTTTTCCAATTTCTTTTTTCACAATATTGATTTATTTTTGGCGTTTAAGAATTTTTGGCGTTAACCAAATTCAATAATTATATGGCGTTTTTCATGGTTTCATTGTATCAGTATTTTGGCGTTTATGGCGTTATTCAAATCGTATGCCATTGGAACCCCAAGGGGTCAGAATTCCTCTGTGAATGGCTTCATCCATACCAAGTATGGCCAGGACTTGTTTGTTCTTAGATTCAAAGGCGTTTTAGACAAGATGGCCCATTGTTTTATTATTTTTTATATACATTTTGGCGTTTTGTGGTATCTTGGTGTTTTACAATCGGAAGATTATATTACAACCATAGGGAAAAAATAGATGCGAAAAAAAAAATCCTAATTGGATCTCTCTTAACAATCTTCACTATCATCAGTCTATCTCTTCACAATCTTCACCAGATGTATGGCGTTTTATGTAAAACTTAACAAACTCATCGATTTGATTATTTTTGTCTGCTCGTCTGTTGAAGCAGCTTTTGTGGATGTTTTTTTGGGGATATAGATCTTTGAAGATGAAGATCAAGTTGAAGAACCAAACGAAAAACCCACCCACACGTCATCCAAGCCTTCTTCAAGAACAAAGAACACAAAATGACATTGGATGTCATCAGTATCTTTTTCTTGAATTTTTGTCCATCTCATGCAGCAAAATCCATTCAGTGAAAACTTCACGAAGAACAATACTGAATATCCAAGAAAGCATATTAGCCATCTTTGATTTTTTTTAATTTTTTGGCGTTTTACGGTGAGTGGTATTTAGTAGTATTGGCGTTTGTTTTTTTGTTTGATCAAATGGAAGTTGCTGATTGGTGTCATTTTATAGGATGTCATTTTGGCGCGTAGGTTAGGCGGTGCATTATTATAATAAAGTATTCGTCGTTTTCAGTTACTGTTTGTAATTATTGTTTTTGATAAGCTTTATCTCTGAAGTCTCTAACACGTCCCATCTTTCAAGTTTGGGCTTTTAGTTTTACTGTTTGTAGTTACTGTTTTTAGTTAACATTTCAAGTTTGGTTTTTAATTTTTTATGGGTTTTTTATAACACTTGTCCAAAGTAATTTTATTATAGCTTAGGAGTTTTTGGGGCGTTTTATGGCATTATGGCGTTTTGACAAACATTTGTCTGTATGGCGTTTTTATTATAAATGGCGTTGTTATTTATATAACAATCAACTGAAAAAGAAAAATTGAAAAAAAAATATAAACAATTGATCTTCCAAATCTTCAATGTCAGCAGTCTCTTTCTTCTTTTGAAGTATCTTCACTGGCTGTTTCGACTTTCGTATGATTCATTTTAATTTTGATTCATCTTCAGTCTCTTTTTCTTGAAGATTTGTCCATCTCATGCATCAAAATTTTATTGAGCTAACAATCCATTCGGCGAAACTTTTCCCCATAGAAGAATATTGAATTTTCCAATGTACGATGTTTGATTTTTTAATTTTGGCGTTTTACCGATAAAAAGAACGCCACCAAATAAAAGCACTTTTAAACCTCAAAATTTGATCATGCTAAGATCAATAGTGTTTTGCTATATGAGATGGACAACATTGTTAATCCTCGGTTAAGAAAGATAACTGACAATGTTGTCCACCCCATACAGCTAAACTTTATTGATAACAAACCTCAATAATGTTTTTGTATGTTTTGGCGTTATAAATTGGATGGAAGTTGATGATAAGTCAATAAGATTTTACTCAATGAAATGGACAATATCCTCACTTAAGGATTTTGTCCATTACATTGATCGAAGGCTTACAGACAACCAAACTGAATTTCAAATAAACGTTTTGGTTTAGAAGATATTTGATGTTTGGGTTTTTTGGCGTTTCTAAGACGAATGGTATATATTAAATATGGCGTTTGGGGTTGTGTGTGTTTTTAATTGAAGGTCTGAGATGTTGTATATATAGGATTTTTTTGGCTGTTTTTTAGGCGGGATTTTATTATAATTAAGTTTGGCGTTTTATATCTAATGGCGTTTTAGTTAGAATGGTGTGTGCTATTTGTATGGCATTTTATTTCATGATATGGCGTTTTGTGAGGAGAAGTCAAAAGACCCTTTTACCCTTAATGAAGCGCGTCCACGTAATAAAATTGATGTTATTTACGAAAACGCCATCGCGCCAATCTAGTCCATATATTGTTTTGATCGGACGATCCATAAGCGTTCTCACCGTTCTCACACTTTCTACCGTTTTCTCTAAATCTTGACCCTATATATATATATATATATATATATTACAATCTACAACTGAACTGTAAACACACTAATAGATATGACTCGATAGGTATTAGGTTATCTATTTTAGTTGATTTGATATATATATATATATATATATTATTGTTATTATTGTTATTATTATTATTATTAGGGATCGTTCCTCCAGAACTGCATTTCTCGCTCGTCATATTTCCACACGAGCTTTTCTCCTATCTGTTTTATGCTCTCTCCTTCCTCTACTAATTCCTCACCATATGTGCGGAGTTCCTGCACATTTTCTTCACTCATGGGTGGCAGTGGTGCGGGTATTGGGTCAGGGTATTAGGGTATAGGCTCTCCATATGGGTACGGGTCGCCTAACACACTCTGAAAATACGGGTCGTTATTCCAAAATGGATCTAAATGATTAAGGTTGGTATATTGTGCTATGGGATTTGGTATCGGTTCTCCCTGTGGATAGAGTTCCTGATATTCTCTATGGTCATCTTCTCATGGATCATACGCTAGAGGATTAGGTGTTGGGATTCTAGGAATCTCGTTAGGGTCAAATGCTGGTATGGGAATTTGGTTTCCTTGGTTAAGTTCTATCTCCATTGGTTGGGTAGGGAATAGTGGCAATGGTTGTGGTGTAATTATCTGATCTAGGTTTGGATATGCTGCAGTGGGGGCTAGCATATGAAAGTTTGTCAACTACCTATTAATTGCTTCTTGGGTCTGGGCATTTACTTCCCTATTGGCTGCTGCTAACACTCTTTGTTGTTGCAATTTTCTCATTCGCTTTCTTCTCTCATGTGCCCCCCGACTGAACCATCCTCTTTTTTTTGAAGGGAATGGTTCCTCGGATTGCGCCTTAAAGATGAAGATTCCTTCTTCAGTGTCAGCAGAATACCCCAAATGAGTAGGTTGTGATGAAGTTCCTTCACTCTCGGGAGAACTAGCTAGATGACGATAAGCGTCAGACGTACCTTGCTCACTCATACTGTAAACTAACAGATTGTCAAATAACACAAAACAATAATATACATGTATACACATAATCACAGAGATTATTTCCTAACATAACCGATAAAAATCTTGGTGTCAGCAGAACACTTTTGTGGCTTAAACCAGTGGTTGTAGCTCTGATACCACTCTCTTTCGCAACCCCCGACCCCTACCCCGGGAGCGGGTGTCGCGAGGTCCAGATTAGTGGTATCAGTGTTTATTAATTTGGCAGCAAAATACATCAGGACCGTAGTTAGGAAATAGTTTATTAGAGTTAAAACACCACTCTTTTATAAAAAAACAAATACATGGGAATAACCCAAGTTTCCATTACAATACGTTTATAGGGATAAACCCTAATTTGTTGAAATAAAACTTCTTTCTTTATTTAGGTAACTTTTATAGCCACTTTTCCAAGCCTTCCAAGCTCTCCAGCTGGCTTTTATTAGCTTCACATTAAGTTACCTGAAACGCGTTTTAAAAAGTTTTATCAGCAAGAAATACTGGCGAGTGCATCCCAGTTTAATCAAAACAAGCTTTTATACTTTACAGTATTGAGAGCGATTACAATGTTTTTATCTACCCAATTACCACCCACGGTACTGTCAATCGTGACTTGTGGTCATGCTGCTACTCATAGTGTAGTAACAAGTAATGTATACAAAACCCCAACATACCGACAGTAATTGTAGAATACATAGACTCAATCACTGTTAATTATACTTTAAAACAATTGAGGCTTTGTAAAAACAGTTTACAAAAATAAGATGTACTCACAAAAAGGGTTTACAAAAAGAGAATGTACTCACTTTGCTGTTTTAGATAATACTACTGCTTTCTGGTGACTTTCTGATTATAATCTATTAAAATTAAACAATGCACACGTGTTAGTAAGATAACCCAATTTACATTAGCCATACCCCCGAGACAGAACTCCAACGACTGAGTCAGGCAGAGCCTTGACATGCGTTACGGAGCCCTAGATCAATCGGGTATAGTAACTAATATGTAATCGGGGGTTATAATACTTACAACGAGGCAGAGCTTTGCTTTTTAGGGGTATTATATCGAGCAACACTCTTGCTATTATAGGGACAGAGAAAGAAAAAGAATTGAGCGACGGAAACTGAGGCTAGAGGCCTCTTCTTATAGGCCTGATCATGGTTCTCTTGCACCCCGCGAGAGATAGAAGGCAAGGCCTTCATGGCCCGCGAGAATGCTAGGGTAGGCCCTAGCTTAGTCGAGTCACCGACTAGCCTCAACACGCATCCAGACACGTGGCGGACCAGGGTGTCGCCTGGTGTCCTTCAGTCGCGGCCCACGACTCGCTCATCCAAAGGGGATCGCATCCCGCGAGAACCATATATTTTTGTTTTTATTTGATTTTTATAAAAATAAAGGTATATTAGGTCCGTTTTTCGTATACAGGGTGTATTTTAGGACGTATAGGAGTATTGTAAGGGTTTTAGGAGGGCTGTTATATATGATGGTGTGGTGGAGTTTTTGAAGTCATATGTGCTTCTAGGGTAGGTGCTTTAGGGTTTAGATTTGCTGCGAAGTCGACTCGTGAGTGTAGAAAGATATAGCCGAAAGGGCTTATGATTAATCAACAACCGATACTGGAGAATATTTAAGGAATCAAGACGAGATTTCATCTCGGTATTAGGTAAGTAATCCGATTTTTCTTTATTCAAGGGTTTAATCGCTGGTCAAATTTGTCTCGCAATATCTAGATCGGTGGATAGATGGTTAAAAGAATCTAGGGTTTCGATGTCAGTGCATAACATTACTTCATTGTTATGGTCATATATGCTGACATGCCCATACATTTTGCCATGATGTTCTTTCTACACTAAGTTTAAAAACTGATGTATTAATAAGTGCATAATTTTATGTCTCTTTGATTTTTAGTATGCTATTGCTGAGAGGTCTGTTGTGTTTCCGAAAGTACCATTGATGAGGATTGAAGGCCTGTTGCTGTGAGTCTTATAAACCGGTTTATATGTCCATTTTGCATGATGTTTTTTCATTACATAGTGTTCGTAAAATATATTTATATTATTTTTTGTCAGGTGGTTCAACTATTGGAAACTCCTTTTGTGAATCTTATAAATTTTGCTTCTTTAGTCACTACAAACGCTGCAAGACACCGTTTTATTGCTGGGAAGAATAATCTTCTTCTTGAGTTTGGGCTTCAGTGGGCACAGGTTTTAGAGTTCCCTTGAAAGTTAACATGGATTCCATTTCAAAATATTACAACCACATTTTGTTTCTATAAAGGATTTCTGTTTTGAAACTGTTTGAAAAATCCACTTATGTAGAAGATATTTTGTTCAGCGTACATGTTTTCAAAATTTTATTGTGCATTCGTGCAGCTATCAGTTATTTTTTTACTCTCCTGCTACATTGACATTGTTTTTTCAGTCTTATCCATGCTATAATTTTTTGTTTCAAGTCTTTTATATTAACAATCGTTTATTTTTTTCTATACAGAAAAGGAGAATTTGTGTTTGTATGGTTTTCCAAGCGAGCAATGGGAGGTCAATTTGCCTGCGGAAGAGGTCCCACCAGAGCTCCCAGAACCAGGATTGGGTATTAACTTTGCTAGAGACGAAATGCAAGAAAAAGATTGGTTATCTTTGGTTGCGGTTCATAGTGATGCTTGGTTGCCTTCTATTTTGGTGCCAAATTCAGGTTTGATAAAGCTGATAGGTAAATCTTTTTAATGTTTATTATATTTTAGTACATAAGGTTGTGTGCTGGTCATTGACGGGACACTAATGTTTGGGTTAATGTCACCTAAATGCAAAGTACTTGCTTATTTTTCCCGATGTAGGTAACAATGTAACATACTCATCTAAATCCACGCATATGTTACAAGCTCTTCGTTTGTGTGTTAATAAGAACCAACCCAAACTTTTTGGCCTATTAAAATATGCCTTGCTTATGTGGCATCCATGTGCTGATATGACGCGATAGCGCATATGTGGCATCCAAGTGACAAATGTGCTGACGTGGCGATAAAGAAAATTGTTTTCTTTACACAATCTATTGTTGTATGAAACATTATTTTCTTTTATATACCATTCTATCTTTATAAAACACGAAAAAGGTAAAATTAATAGATCTTAAAAGTTTTAACATTTTGTATCATTATTAACCTTACAAAAACCTAAATGCTAAAATTTTACATTTATAGTTCTTACAAAGTTGTATCATATTGCTTCGCATAAGCAAAAAAATGCCAAAATTTTCCAGTTTTCTGATTTGGCTAGTAACAAGTTATCATATTGCTTCCATGGGAACATAATTCGAAACTATGTTACCAACATTGGGTGTCAGGTATGTTACCTACGTTGGGACAAATAGGTAATTAACTTTGCATATTTACATTTAGGTGACATTAACCTCTGATGTTTGTTTGATAGAACATTTGGTCTACGATTAACATTCAAATCATTATCTTGCATATCTGATTTAGAAAGTCGCACTTTAGCGTTTAAACTTAAAAAATCGATACAAATCTTTTTATCTAAAGTCATTACTATGATTTGACATTAAGTTTGTTTAAGAAGCACTATAATTTAAGGAAAAAATTTTTTTTTATCACTTCATTGTTTTGAAATTGAGAAAAACTTGGTCTACCATCCATGTTTAGGAAGCACTATTATTATGTAACTTATAATTCTTAACTTAGATTCCCAGAAGATAATTCTTAGAAATGTATCTTTTTATATATGTTTCACGTATAGATCTTGTAAAACAACATAGAAGTTTTTCTTCTTTCTTTGCTTAAAATTAACATAGGATTATTATTTTGACTTTTTCCTTCAATGATACAGGAAGAGACTGTTCAACATGATAAACGATCTCTCAAAAATCTTTGAGGTTGTAAGTGGTAGCATAAAGAAAAACCACAAGGAGAAAACCGCTATCTCTAATCACAGTAGCACCAAGTCCAAGTCAAACTCAAAAGTGGTAAAATAAAATAGATTTCAATACTTTTCTTTGTGCTTGCAGTATTTTTAAATCTCTAGCTGTTCGATATAACAATGGTTTTATCTCGCAGCGGTAGCAATGAACGATGATGAAGAGGAGGAAGATGATGAGGATGAGCATGGAGAAACCTTATGTGGGGCATGCGATGCGAATTATGCATTAGATGAGTTCTGGATATGTTGCGACATCTATGAGATATGGTTTCATGGTAAGTGTGTGAAAATCACACCCGCAAAAGCTGAACACATCAAGCAGTACAAGTGTCCTGCATGCACCAACAAAAGAGCTCGCCCTTAGTTGTTAGCGTTGTCTGATGTGGTCTTTTTACTGTGTTGTTTCCGAAAGTACCCTTGATGAGGATTGAAGGCCCAATTGCTGTGAGTCTTATAAACCCGTTTATATGTCCATTTAGCAAGATGTTTTCCATTACATAGTGTTCGTAAAATATATTTATATTATTGTTTGTCAGGTGGTTCAACTATTGGAAACTCCTTTTGTGAATCTTATAAATGTTGCTTCTTTATTCACTACAAACGCTGCAAGACACCGTTTTGTTGCTGGGAAGAATAATCTTCTTCTTGAGTTTGGGCTTCTGCGGGCACAGGTTTTAGAGTTCCCTATTTTTAATATCATCATCTGATTATATGGTTACATTTTAATTAGTTTTTTATTTATTGTTTTTATTATTTTTGTTTATTTCATCCGTATGGCCCAAAAGGTGGTGTTGGGGCATTGAGGTATTGTTACATGGGAGGATTTGATGCAACAAGGTAATTAGTGTCGACCACGTATGTTAATCAACATGTTCTTAAACATTGTTGTATAGTAATAGTGCAGCTGGGAAGTTATTTGGAATTCTGCTTTGTGGGACCCATTCTCATGCTTTTGTCAGCTCGTTCACGGTTGGTGTGATATATATATAACCTTTCTATCCGTTTAGTGAAAGTTCAAATATTATGTGCAACTGCTATATAAATTACTACATTATGATGTTTTTTTATACGCATTTATTAGTCAATTTGTGGATATTTAGGGACCTGATGAAATTACATAGAGGTCTCTCAAAAGTCAAGATGGGTCAAGAGTATGCAAGGATTTTGTTGATCTCACACAAGTGTGGTTAGAGAAACTCAAGGTGTAGTTGTAAATTGTAATCTCATTAATATCACAAATTAGTTAAAAGAAATAATTACTTGATCTAACAAGCTTATATTTCCATTCATGTTTCATATTTGTGTTGCTCTACTTCTGCCTGTATTACAGAGATTAAGTTCATCAGCGGGTGTATTCTGTGAGACTAATCAAAATGAGCTGGCAGCTTTTGTTTCAGACGCGTTAGCATTTCTAGACAACTTTCTAGCCCTTGTGGATACATACGATGTATGAGAATTCTTTAATCACCTTACATATGTATAAGTTTTTTAGTTTCATTTATTGGTTACCTAATATTATCCTTGTGGTTCAGTGATTCCATCCAATCAGGTGATGAGGAGTGGCATTCCTAATTTTTGCGCCTTTGCTCTAGCACTAAATGATATGGGGTATGTTTTTAATATACTTTCTTTCTGTCAAAGATTGTGTTTTTATTATTAATATGTTGTATCTAGGCTTGATTACCGTTCTTTGTTCAGGTATAAAGCAAAAGGCATTAGATTAGACTCTGGTGACCTTGCGTATCTGTCGTGTGAAGCCAGGAAGTTTTTTCACATCATTGAAAAGGAATTTCACAGTACTGGGTTTGGAAAGATTAACGTTACTGCGAGTAATGACCTTAATGAGGAAACTTTAGATGCTTTAAACAAACGTGTGAGTTATCATGAATCTAACGGATTGTTTTGCTTTGCCCTTATTAATAAAAAATAATCTATAAATATTTAAAGATTCTATATTAAATTTTGGTTGCTTGCTCTGGTTAGGGCCATGAGGTTGATTCTTTTGGGATTGGAACAAATTTGGTTACATGTTTTGCTCAGCCTGCTCTAGGTTGCGTGTTCAAGCTTGTTGAGATAAATAATCAGCCACGTATAAAGCTATCGAAAGACATCTCAAAGGTTTAGTGTTTAATCTGCATGCTCCTAATGGCCCATATTGTAGAAGATTGTTGTGGTCCAATTTGTCGTCTCTTGTCAACCATATTGATGGAGCTTGGATTCTCTTGGGCGATTTCAACGAAGTCAGGTCTGAAGATGAAAGAGTGAACTCCAGGTTTGATAGGGGATCCTCAGAAGCTTTTAATGGTTTCATTTCGAGTGCTGGCCTCTTGGAATACTCGATGTGTGGAGGTAAATTCACTTTCATTTCTGGTCACAAAGATGTGAAGCTTAGCAAATTAGATAGGTTCTTAGTGAACGATCTGTTTCTAAGCTCCTGGCCAAACGCTTTTGCTGAAGTTCATAAAAGGGGTTTCTAGGATCATTGTTCGATCTCCCTGTCTTGTTCTTCTCTGGATTTTGGCCCCATTCCGTTTAAGTTCTTTAATTCTTGGATTGGCGACCAGAAGTTGACGGGTATTGTGGTTAATGCTACTTATTCGGTGTCTGATAAGACCGGTTCGGGGGGTGCTGGGGTATTAATGGATGTGGTCGTGCTCAATACTCTTAAAAGCATTAAGGTTAACATAAAGTCTTGGAGAAAACAGGCTTCGACTGATTGCCTTAAGGTTATTACTAAGCTGGAGGAATCGATAGATAAAATTGAGCAGAAAGCTATTATCAGCACCTTATCGGATGAAGAAAAATTGTCCAGAGCTGAGTCTCATGTTAAAGTTTATAAACTTAAGTCTATTCTTATTTCGAACATCCATCAAAAGGCTAGAGCCAATTGGACGCGATTCGGGGATGAAAACAGCGCTTATTTTCATAAATTAGTCGCGATTAATGATTCGAGAAACAGGATTAACGGGTTGTATTTTGAAGGCAGATTCATCTCGGATCCTCCGGATTTAAAAGAACAAATAAAGAAGTGGTTCAAAATTCAGTTTTCGGAACCTATTAGAAGAAGATCGGACTTCTCTAATATTGGTCTTCCATCTATTCCTGATCAGTATAAAGCTAGTCTCTGCGAAAGGTTCTCGGAGAAGGAAATCTGGATGGCGATAAAAGGATGTGATGGTGCGAAAGCTCCGGGTCCTGACGGGTTTTCCTTGAAATTTTTCAAGGTGTTCTGGGATAATTTCAAACCTCTCTTAATGGCTTTCTTTAATGATTTTTTTTTCAGAACGGTACATTAAGTGGCGGTTGTAATTCTTCTTTTATAGCTTTGGTTCCAAAAACTAAAGATCCCCATGAACTAACAAACTTCCGGCCGATTTCGCTCGTGGGCTCGTTATACAAAATTCTAGCTAAAGTTTTAGCTAACAGAATTAAGCCAGTTGTGAATGAGATTGCCGATCCTACTCAATCGGCCTTTGTGGGAGGGCAGAACATCATTGACAGTCCGCTTATGCTTAATGAAATTGTTGCTTGGGCCAAAAAGTGTAAAAGGAAGCTCCTTGTCTTTAAAGTGGACATTCAAAAAGCGTACGATACAATTAATTGGAAATTTTTATTACGTATGTTGGATAAAATGGCTTTTCCGTCGACTTGGGTCTCTTGGATTAAGGGTTGTCTTCAATCCGCCTGGGGTTCTATTCTTGTTAATGGTTCGCCTACCAAAGAGTTTAAATTTAAGAGAGGCCTTAGACAGGGCGACCCCCTCTCACCCTTCCTGTTTGTCATCGCTATGGAGATCATAAGTTTATTTATGAAAAGATCTTGCGACTTGGGCCTTATTCGGGGCTGCAAGCTTCCTAACAATGGTCCGTTAATCTCTCACTTGTGTTTTGCAGACGATGTGGTTTTTATTGGTGAGTGGTCAGATTCCAATATTCTGGCTCTAAATCGCCTGCTTAGGTGGCTCTACCTCGTCTCTGGGCTCAAAGTGAATCATCAAAAAAACAAGATCTATGGGGTTGGTACTTCTGTAAACGAAGTGGCTGACTTTGCGGCTTTGGCCAAGTGCGATATCGGGGCCCTTCCTTTTACCTATTTGGGGATGCCTGTCGGTGTAAACATGAAAAGGGCGAAGTTCTGGCAACCGGTGATTGATAAGTTCTCGTCTAAATTGTCTAAGTGGAAAGCCAGGTACCTCTCCTTCGCCGGTCGTATGACTCTTACTAAATCGGTCCTAGGTAGCTTACCGTCCTACATCCTATCGTTGTTTAAAGTCCTAAAATGTGTTTTAAATAAATTAGAGAAGATAAGGAGAGACTTTATATGGGGTAAAACGGCTACGGGTCATATGATGAGGTGGTTACGTTGGGACTTTCTGGTTAAGTCTTAAAAAGCGGGAGGAATGGGTCTCGGTGGTTTGAACGGGTTTAATAAAGCGATGTTATCAAAGTGGTGGTGGAGGATCAAAGAGTATCTGAATCAGTTATGGGCTGAAGTTATTCGAGCTATTCATCACACCAATGACCAGATTAATCCTCATCCTTTCATCCCCCATAAAAAGACGATCCCGGGGGTATGGAAGGATATCATCTCGGTAGAAACTGATCTCGCAAAAGACGATATCATTATTAAAGAGAAGATGATTCAATCTGGGGCTCGCTGGAGGTGGCATAATGACCCCAATGGATCATTCTCTGTCAAACAGGTTAGACTTGATTTAGAGGAGGCTTGTAATATGGGTTTCATTGAGCCGATTGCTTACACTTGGAACTCCTGGGCCCCTCCGAAGGCCAACGTCCTGCTTTGGAGAACCCTTCTCGGTAAAGTGGCGTCTAGATTGGGGCTTGCTTATAGAGGTATCCAGCTTGCTGATGTCTCTTGCCCTCGATGCGGTTTAAGTGACGAAGACCCTTCGCATATTTTTGTTACTTGTTTGTGGACAAAATGTATATGGTGGAATATTTTCTCCTGGATGCGGATCTCGTACCCTGCCAACATTCACAGCCTTGTCGATATTATTGACTATATAAAGAATCAGCCGGGCGATGCGACTTGGAAGAAATATGTTTACACCATCGCTTTGGTCGTGGTTTGGAGGATCTGGTATGCTAGAAACTCGAAAGTTTTTGATGATAAGTTTATCCCGATTTCTACAACTGTGGATTCGATTAAAGATGATGCCTTTTCTTGGATTTCTAATTGGTCGAAGCTCAAGTCGTTGAAATGGGGGAACTGGTTAGATTTTAATATTTTGGATTCTATGTAATTGTTTAGTTTCTGTTCGTTTTGTTTTTTTTTTGTGGCCCTGTAGTTTGTTTCCCAGCTTCTTGCTGACTCTTTATATATGAGGTCGGTTAACGTACAATATCTCTTATCATACATTATGTACGCGATGCCCTCAGCCGTACGATCTTCAATCGATCAAACGCGAGCGAAACTAATTTAAATGATTAAATTAATCATTTTAATATATCTAAATCATACCAGGAAGGTTAAACGTCATTGCGAGGTCATAAATCTCTGTAATTGACCGATGATAGTTCAAAATCAAACCCTAAATCAAATTCAAAAACCTGAAAATCTTCTTCCCCAACCTCCCTTCGTTCCTTTTAGTGCGATATCGATAATAAGAACTACTAATTTGGGAGTTGTAAGGGTCAAACGGAAGAAGACTGACAATGATCGACCAACAATCGAAGAAGATGAACAGTAACACACACAGAGATTTTTCACATGCGATATTCAATTTTCCACATGCGATTCTACACACCCCATGCCATTTTTCACATTACCCCATGCTAGCCATTTTTTCACATGCGATATTCAATTTTCCACATGCGATTCTACACACCCCATGCCATTTTTCACATTACCCCATGCCATTTTTTCACATGTGATATTCAATTTTCCACATGCGATTCTACACACCCCATGCCATTTTTCACATTACCCCATGCCATTTTTTCACATGCGATATTCAATTTTCCAAATCCGATTCTACACACCCCATGCCATTTTTCACATTATCCCATGCCATTTTTTCACATGCGATATTCAATTTTCCACATGCGATTCTACACACCCCATGCTATTTTTCACATTACCCCATTCTAGCCATTTTTTCACATGCGATATTCAATCTTCCACATGCGATTCTACACACCCATGCCATTTTTCACATTACCCCATGCCATTTTTTCACATGCGATATTCAAATCTTCCACATGCGATTTTGTCCATCTACACACCCCATGCCATTTTTCACACTACCCCATGCTAACCATTTTTTCACATGCGATATGTATTGAATTCGCACCAGATCTGCACCTGATCGAACGGCTGGGATGATCGCGTACGTATCGTACGATAAGCGCATTTGTATTTTACTCTTTACCTATATATATATATATATATATATATATATATATGTCGTTCAAAAAAAATTTGTGTTCTATTTGTATTGTGAATTTGGGATAACAATTGATTCACCCAATTCATCTTTAGTGAGGAATAATCTCCCTCCATTATTTTGACGTGTCAATAGTTCAAAGACTGCATGTACTCAATTAATGCTGCATTGTTGGGTTCGCTAGCTACTCATTCACATTGGTGGGGTGGTAGAGGCTTTGTGCCTTTCTGGGGAGAGATCAGGATTCAATTCCCGGCATGGAGTAAAATTTAGTGTAATTTAGGAGTGGTGTTATGTAACCTTTGCTGTTCAAAAAAAAAAAAAAAAAGCTACTCATTCACATTAATTATTTTAAGTGACCCTGAATGAATAAGTAGAGATGTGCAACGAAAGTGCATTGATTTGTCTCATCCCACTTAATTAAGATATAACATATGTAATAGAGTAAACTGCAATTTTACACCCTGTGGTTAGGGGTGATTGGCACCCTTACCCCTCCTAAGGAAATAATTGCAATTTTACCCCCCACTGTTTGCTGTTATGTTGCAACCTTACCCCCCGACCTCAAATTTGTTGACTAATCTGTTGAGTATAACTTGAAATGACTATAATGCCCTTTCATATTACCCCCTGTGTTTTGTGCACTCTGTGATATAACCCCCTGCCACCACTGCCACCGCCATTCACCACCACAACCACCACTGCCACCTCCAGCCACCACCACAACTTAATATCCCTTCCATATATAACACCACCACTACTTCCGTCACCGGAAACCTGCAACTCCGGTCATCTTCTCCAATGACTGCCACCACTGCCACCTCTGCCACCTCTGTGGTGGTGGCTGGAGGTGGCAGTGGTGGTGTTGCCGGAATCTTCAACGTTGTGTAATCTTGAACAGTTTTTGGAATCTGTCACGCCTTCTGTTCCTGCTCAACATCTGTCTAAGGTATCTACCAATGAAATATAATCATTTTGCTTAATTAAATTCAGTTCAGTTGATTTCTATTTTAGAATTTTGGAACATGGTAATTCAGTTGACTATGAGATAGTCAGCTATTTTTATTGTTAGATTTGTTATTTATAAGAAATTCATATCTGAAAACTAATAAAGTCTTAGAGACAGATTTTTAATAAAAATTGATTGATGGTGAGCAGATTTTACACTTGGTGTTGTATTTCTATTGTTAGTTTAAAGTTAGGTGAGTTGTATGATAAGTTTAGGAGAAATAACCATGTTACATTGTGATTTTGATTGAATTTTTTGGTACCCGAGAGGGGTGAGAGGATGGAGGACTAGTAATCCAGAATGTCAACCGTATTTTGTGCTTGGTGATTTATGGGAAGCTTTCAAGAGAGTAGTTACCTCCCAAATAGTGAAAGGTGTAGGCGAATAGATCAGTTGTCGATGGATGATCAGTATCATGTACTTCAAGAAGGCTTTTTTAGTGATGACGGTGATTCTGTTAGCTCTGAAGGTTGCCTGTTATTTGAGTATATGGAGCGGAATCAGCCTTGGGGCAGAGAACCATTAGCGGATAAGGTTAGTTGCAATTTCAACCCTATTACTTGAAATTGAGGTGATTCAGGTTTGAGTTTTATCTAACAGGTTGAATGGGTCAAGTTTAGAAACTACTTACCTAAAAATCAAACGGGCCAAACTGCTTGAAAGTAGTCCAATTCAACTGGGGTCTGGTCATCCAATTCAACGGGATCTGAGTGCAGTAATAATCTGGCGGTGGTGCAGCTTATGGATACAGGAAATCTTATTGTTTGGTGCAGGGATAAAAAAAGCGCTAACAGATGGAAGTAGAGGTGGCAGTGGTGGCAGTCGTTGGAGAAGATGACCGGAGTTGCAGGTTTCCGGTGACGGAAGTAGTGGTGGTGTTATATATGAAAGGGATATTAAGTTGTGGTGGTGGCTGGAGGTGGCAGTGGTGGTTGTGGTGGTGAATGGCGGTGGCAGTGGTGGCAGGGGGTAATATCACAGAGTGCACAAAACATAGGGGGTAATATGAAAGGGCATTATAGTCATTTCAAGTTATAATCAATAGATTAGTCAACAAATTTTAGGCCGGGGGGTAAGGTTGCAACATAACAGCAAATAGTGGGGGGTAAAATTGCAATTATTTCCTTAGGGGAGGTAAGGGTGCCAATCACCCCTAACCAAAGGGTGTAAAATTGCAGTTTACTCTATGTAATATGTATATAAATTTAGTTGTTATCAATATTCTTTTGTCAGAACTTAGAGCATTCTCATCCAATCCTTCAAATTATACATACATTCTACTAAAAAACAACTCCTATATCAATATATTTCCACTAAAAACAAATACTTTTTCTCTCTACTTTTCAATTAAATAATATTATCATCACATTTTTCTCTTTCCTTCACTCACAACCACTTTCAATATATATTAAAAAAATTATACTGGGTGAACAGTGTCCCCTTAAATATACAGATGAACAGTAACATTTTCTCTCTCCTCCACTCACAACCACTTTTTTTACCCTTTACAATATAAAAACTCACCCTCACAAGTTTTGATAGATTGGATGAGAATGCTCTTAGTTTTCGCTATATTTGTAGTTATCCATTAATATAATTTATAGAATTAATTATAGTTTTAAGTAAATTTAACTAATACTTATAGCACGTTAAAACCAATAATTATATACATGAATTGCTATATGCAATTTAAATTCATAGATATAAAAGTGCTGTGCGATTAATACATGACGGATCTGATGACACAAGTATGACAATAGATCATGTTTTACTGGTTCAAGTCAACCTTGTGGTTGGTGGTGGTGATTATGATTGTATTCTTTAATCCTCTACAAAGTTCATTTGCTTCAATCATTGTTAATTAGTGTATTCTTTAAACTTTTTCTTGATTCTTGATATTGATTGTTATCGATGGGAGAAAGTTGACATACATTGAATAAATTAGGGTTTTTTTCTTTATTTTTTATTTTTTTTTATGTAAAAGTTATTATTTTATTACTATCTATGGGAGAAAGTTGACATATATTGAATAAATATAATGTTGATGTATTTATTTAAGAGTCGAGGCTATGTTTTAGGGTTTTTTTCTTTCTTTTTTATTATAATTTTTTTATTTTTTATGTAAAAGTTATTATTTTATTATTCTATTTGTTGTTATAATACATGGTATGAAAATATAGTTTTTATGTAAAAGTTATTATTTTATTACTCTATTTGTTGTTATATTACATGGTATGAAAATATAGAAATGAACTTCACATTACCAATTTTTCCATACATCGAGCAATTATATCATTAAATCAATCAATTATACTTTTGTCTTAATTGGTTATTGGTTCTTTTTTATTTGTCATCATTTTTATTTTACTGTTATTATATATAAATATATGTTATTTGTTGTTGTTTACTTTATTATATATAAATATATGTAATTTTTTTTTGCTATTATTATTACTATATATAAACAATTAAGGTATTGTCTTAAGAATAGTGTATTGCTGCTAACTACGCTTTATGTATTTTCTTATTCCTCTTTTTAATTTTTAAGCTGCTACAACACACACGTCTCGAGCCATTTTAGTTGGTGTATACATGGTGGGCCATAGTCCTGATCATTTATTTAACCATTAGACTGCGGGGTATGGGGCGGGAGTTTGGGCGTGGGTAGGTGGAAAACGCCCAAGCCACCACCCCAGGTGGGCATGGGTTTCGGCGTGGCCCTTGGGGCATGGGTTTCAAGCCGGGCGTGGCGCGGTTTGGCCATCCCAGTTGGCTGAATATCATTGGCTCACCCGCCACGTCATAGCGGGCCATCCCAAAAGTTTTGAATTTTTAAATTCAAACCGTTGGCTTGGCCAAGCGGTCACCCCAACCGGTCACCCAAACCCCAACATCCCCTATAAATACCCCCAAACCCCAACCGGGTGGTCCATCCCAACCCCCACCGTGGTCCCAAACATTCGATATCCCCACCCGCTGCCCCAGCCGGTCACCACAAACCCAACATCCCACGAACCCGCTATGGCATCCTGGACCCACGACGAAGAACTTGCCCTAGTCACAAGCGTCGTTGACGCTATGAAGGGGCGGCCACCGGGCCAAACCAAATATTGGACGGAAGCTTTCGCGGCCTACCGACTAAACGTCGGTAACGACCGCCACAACATGAACGCGTGCCAACATAAATGGCGCGAGCTACGTCCCAAGCTCGAGCGTTTCAAGGCTTACTACGAAGCCGTTCCCGGGGGCGAGTTAAGCCACGAGGACCGGGTGGCGGTGGCGAACATAGAGTTTCGCGGCAAGGAAAAAAAGGCGTTCGACAAGATCGACCTTTTTGAAATTTATTTAACGCTTTAGGTTTCTTATTTTGTAATTTTTAGGTTTATGTAATTTTATAAATATTAATGAAGTTGTATGTTTTTTTTTATAAATGTTTGTGTGATTTTTTTAAATTTTGTATATATTTTTTTTAAACTACCCTGCCACGCGGTGCACCCAACCCAAGCCCAACCCACGCCCCACCATACCCCGCGGACACGTACCAGGCAGTGAGGGGGGGGGGGGGGGCTCCCATTCCACGTGTTAGTACCCGCCCCAACCCAAGCCCCACCATACCCCGCAGTCTTAGAAAAAGAATTGAATCATTTGCAAACTTTCATCATTTTTGTAAATTTATATTTTAACATTTTAAGGTGTTTTTTTATTTAATTTTCATAATATATATCTTTTACTCATTTAAATTTTATTTAACTTGATTTTTTAATAGTTTGCATTACTATTACTATATATAACAATTAAGGTTTTTTCTTAAGAATAGTGTATTGCTCCTAACTTACGTTTTAGGTATCTTCTTATTTCTCTTTTTAAGCTGCTACAAAACACACGTGTCGAGCCATTTTAGTTGGTGTATACATGTTGGGCCATAGTCCTGATCATGTATTTAATGATTGAAAAAGAATTGGTTCATTTACAACCTTTCATCATTTTTTAAATTTATATTTTAACATTTTAAGGTATTTTTTATTTAATTTTCATAATATATATCTTTCACTCATTTAAATTTTATTTAACTTGATTTTTTAATAGTTTGAATTTGTTAATTTTTTTTTGTAAAGTTGAACACACGACTGGGTAATTTTTTAGCTAGACATTTTCGTATATACATGTATTCAAAATATAGTAATTATTGTATCGTAAGTTATATGAGTGTTGTTACCATAACGAACTGAACAAGTTTTGACCGAACAACATTAGTACTGGTATTGGTATTACTAGAACCGGTATCGATATCCGTTATTATGGTTTTCAATCGATATAAATCATGTGTTAATATCCTTTAGGCTTATCAAAATTTTATTTTTTCAGGTTTTCTCTTTCGATTACTATAACGAATGTTGATACCGTAAAAAACCGAATCAGTACCATTCAAATTCCCGTCGCATAGCGATGGGGTATACCACTAGTTGTATATAATATACGTATTAATTATTAGTAAATTCCTTTCTTGTTTATATATATATATATATATATATATAGAGAGAGAGAGAGAGAGAAAGTGTAATGTACATTACGGCTTAACGTACATCACGTACGACAACGTGCGTAATTTTACACTATGACATGCGTGATTTTAGACAAAGTTTCCAGGCAATTCACTACTCAATCTGGGTTCCAATTCGGTTCAAGATTCTTTTCGTTTCAGTTCAAATTGGCCATTTTCGGTCAATTTCATCGAAATGTGGTCAAATTCATAATTGATTTAGAAAAGTTTATCCAAAAATGTCGACATGAAATAAAAAACAGTAAAACAGAGGATGAACACGACAAAGCTTTTGATTCAGACCGTAGAACAGAGGATGCAGGAACATGACCAAATTTTGATTCGATTAGAGTCAGGGGGTAGTAACAGTGGTTTTAGATCGTAGAAAAGCGGTTGCATTTTTTGATCTGGGAGTAGGGAATGCCGACTTGCGTGCGTGATTTCATATGTCCAACATGCGTGATTAGTTTTTCGGAGATTTATAACGTGCGTGATTTTCCATTGAACGTGCGTAGTTTCATGACGTACCGGTCGTACGTTAAGCCGTAATGTACGTTAACTGGTCTATATATATAGGGGCCGCTAAAATGAAAACCACCTCCAGTTGTAAAAAGGTCTTTAAGGGTAAAAAGGTCTTTAAGGGCCGCTAAAATGAAAACCACCTCCAGTTGTAAAAAGGTCTTTAAGGGCCGCTAAAATGAAAACCACCTCCAGTTGTACGTTAAGCCGTAATGTACGAATTCTATTGAGTGGACGCGCTTCATTAAGGGTAAAAAGGTCCTTACACTGCTATATCAAAAACGCCAAAGTATTGAATAAAACGCCATTACTGGCAAAAACGCATCCCTATATAAACAAAACTTTCTCATACATAAGAACACACCTCCCCCAACATGAAACGCCATATTTTCTACTATATACCATTCATCTTACAACGCCAAAATTTCCAAAACATCAAACAGCCCTACTAAAAAACGCCATATTTTACTAAATACCAATCATTTTTTAAAACGCCAAAACTCTCAAATATAAAAAATTTCCAAAAAATGGACGTTTCTTTCAGATATACTATTTCCTCAGTAAAACGCCAAAAATACCAAAAATCATTTCTTGTATATTCAATATTGTTCTACTCGAAGTTTCGCAGAATGCATTCTTTCCTGAGGAGTTGTGACTCAAATAACATTTTGCTGAATGAGATGGACAAAACTTCAAGAAAAAGATACTGGGGTCAGGCTTATGTCATTTTTTGTGTTTTGTTATTGATGAATATTATAATGGCATGAATAGACGAATGACACTGATGAGTGCTTTGAAGATACATATCCAAACAAAAAGCTCATGTCATATTGTCTTTCCAAACGACCACAAAAACACAAGCATGACAAAGCCAAACCACCAGTGAACATGTTTCAAAGAAGAAAGAGACTGATGACAGTGAAGATTTGGAAGATGAATTGTTTCTATTTTCAGTTTTTTAATTTCCCTTTTATGTTGTTTGTTATGTATTTTTCGACTAAGAATAAAAAAGTTTAATAAAGAGCCAAAAAGTCATAAAGATTGAGAAACGCCATAATTGAGTAAAACGCCATAATGCAGTAAAACGCCAAATACTCCAAACCTACAATAAAAGTAATTTGAAGAACTATTATTAAAAGTTAAAAATGGAAAAAAGCCAAAAACTACTTAAAGCCATTAAAAACGCCAAACTTGGAAGATGGAAGGTCTATGACCATAAAAATTCAAAAAAAGCTGAACAAAAAGAGTAAAAAATCAACACAGTAACCGAAAAGACGGCTACTTTATTAATATCATTTATTATAAATAAAAATCTCGCCTAAACCATTCACTTTAAAACGCCAAAAAAGATACTTAAAAAAGCCACAGATGCAGAATCTCATTTCTTCTATATTGAGTATTGTTATGAATGAAGTTTCACTGAATGGATTCTACTCTGAGGTGGGTATCTCTATAAGCTTTTGCTGAATGAGATGGACAAATATTCATGAAAAAAAGACTGATGATCATCATGTCACTTTGTTCTTGATGGATATATTGATGCCATGAAAGGATGAATACATTCGAACAGACGTTGGTGTTCAACATGTCACCAAACAAGTATATATCAAACCACAATAAAGGGTCTACATAAGGTATTAAAAAAAGGTTCAAAACGCCAAAAAGATTAAAGTAGAAGAGGCTGATGACAGTGAAGATTTGGATGAGAAATTAGATTATAATATTTTTTTTCCATTTTCTATTGTTTGTTATCTAATTCTCTGTTGTTTAATATCTAATTCTCTACTAATAAAAAATCGCCAAAACGTCTGATAGTGTGAAAACAGTGAGAACGGATGCTAGCAAAGCACGCTGTTGCTATATAAAAACGCCAAACAAAGTATTACTGGAAAAATCAGCACTATAGGTCTGTATCCTAAATGGCACAACACTTGATAGAAAAAATAAAAAATAAATAAACATAAAAAAACAACTGATGTTTTTTACATTATAGGCCTGCATCCTGATCTAAAAACAATAAAAAACGCCAAAATGTTTACTATGATCCTGATATAAAAACAATAAAAACGTCGCGTATTTATTAAACGCCAAAAAATGGAAAGGTGATGTAACACACGTTTAAAAAAAGAAAATATGAAAGGACAAAAAAGCCCCTCCGCCCTTCTCTATGTCTCGTGACACGTATTGGGTCAGGATGCGTTCTCACCGTTCTCACACTTTCTACCGTTTTCTCCCGATCCCGTTTATATATATATAGGGTAGGGTTCATGAGTGAACAATTATTTATTTGTGAACAAAATGAACTTATCCTGACCATTGATTTTGTAGATCTAGATTTTTTCTTTAATGACAAGATTGTAATTATCTTTTGTAACTTACATGTATTTTAATAGACAAAAGGGTATAATTGTATATTTCTATCTTCATTTAATTAATTAATTTTATCTCTCTCCTAATTTTTCTTTCCAATTAAAAGAATATTTAATTACATTCTTTATATTTTTTACTCTCACATATTACCTAACTTAATATTTCATAATTTAAAAAAAATACAAACATTATCAAATATTGTTCCATCTAGAACACAATTAAAAATATTTAATTACATTCTCTATACGTAGTAATACACAAGTGTATAAGTCTGGTATATATCGACATGTATACACTATGTACTTGAATAATACACAGGTATATACGTCTGGTATATACCGACCCGTATACACATATGTACTTGAATAATACACAAGTGTATAAATCTGGTTTATATTGACCCGTGAAAACAAGATGTAATAATACACAAGTTCATAAGTCTTGTATATACTGACCTGTATACACATATGTTAAAAATCATAATTTAATTAGGTTTAATATTTAATTTTTAAAGAAACATAACAGTTTATTTAAAAAAAACATTAGCCCTTCAATCTCTTATAATTAAAACAATAGAGAAATAATTAAAAATGAGAGAGAGAGAGAGATAGAGAGTTAAGAGAGGAGAAAATTAAGGCATTTTAATTAAAAGTTATTGGCTAATGTCAATTTTACCCTTTTAATCTTACATTGTTAGTTAACTATGGGGGTCATAAGTGCAATAAAAGAAAGTTATTTAAAGTTAAAATGGACCAGGGACTGAAATTGCAAAGTTTGGAAACTTTTTACTGGAATAAGAGGTTCTCGTGGGCCGCGTAGACTCCCTCTAAAGTCTACGCGGGCTGCGATAGAAGTGCCAGCGAGCAAAAAAGGGACAGCTGCATGTTGCAGCCTGTTCCACCGCCATTGCATGGCTGTTTTCGATACCAGGGACTGGGCAACTGGTTTTTACTGCCCTAGGGACACTTGGAATCATCTGAATTACCTCTAGGGACATATGGTTTGATCTTAGAAGCCATCAAAGTCCTATATATATACCCTCATTGTTGCACTTGTTCTTGCACACTTGAAAGAATTTCACTCAAACTCACTCTCTGGAGCCTCCTGGTGTTCAAGGAAGCTTTCTAAAGTTCAAAATTCGTGCTAAGTACTCTAGTAAGCGTTCTTAGCTTCCCTAGTTAAAGTTTTATTAGTTTAATGACCGAAAGTCAAAGTTAGCATAATTAAGCTTTGACTTAGTGATGAATCACAAACGGTCCAGCCATTATTCGAATTGAAAGTGGCTATGTGTTGGTAATTATGTAGCTATTAAACCCTTAAAAGGGCACCTTCAAATTATCATGTTATCTCAGTCAATTGTCGGGTCAAACTTATTAGTAAAAAGTCAAACGGGTCAGTTTTTGCAAAATAATTCATAACTGATAATGTTGAAGTTATGGAACATGTTTTAACACTTAAATAACTTGGTAAATAATATAAGAAGATGCATAGGCATGTTCAACCCGACAATTCTGAGTATATGCTCGGTTCACAACCGAAAGTCGCAAAAGTAGACTTTTGCTTTGACTTTCAGTTCTGACCCGATTTAGCTTAGTTTAGATATGCCTTAGTGTTCCTTTAGGACCATATTATATGTTAGTATAACCCTCTGAGGTTTTACAACATGGTTCCATAGAAATCCTAGTTCATTGCATGTTTCCGTTAAATGCTTAAAAGTTGACCGTTATGCCCTTAGAATATAAAAACAAAATTTTTGGAAATGTGAGTGGACAAAAACCTTTATTACTAATATATTAGTATGTCCTAAAAGTTTGACATCAGTTTCTGGTCTAAAATGAAAGTTGTGCGCAATATCGTAAAATGAAAGCTTTTTGTTAATTTAAATACATTTTTGGCATAAGTCATATTTAAACCCGATTTTTGACACCCAACTTGCCACCTACTATTAAGATATAATATTTAAGGATTTTTGGAAATTTTTGTTGAATTTTAAACTGATCAAAACATAGAGTTCTTGCATGGACTCGGTAATTGACGAATAAAATGAGCTTTACACATCCTTTACATGTCAAACCTTTTTCCACAGATTTTATATATTAAATAAAATATTTTGAGCAGTTAAGTCTGATAAAAATCTCAGATTTCCTTAAATAACCCGAATATCGTCAAATACCGCCTTTTATGTAATTTAGGCGCATAGTATGGTTTAAAACCATATTTAGCACCTAAGACTTGTTACCTACTGATTTTGTCAATAAATTTTATACTTTAACAGTAAGTATAAGTCTTGAACTCGGATTTTCAAGTTTAACCCTTAAAACATATGTGAAATTACCAAAATGCCCATACGGTGCATAGTTTGGCCATAAATGATAAACTTCACATATGTATGATGTCCTACTAATCTAACTTGTTAAAAAAATATTTTACTGTTTGTTTTAGATCAGAACCTCAGATTTCCATTAAACCTCTTTTATAAGCTTTAAAATGACCAAAATACCCCTGCGGGGCATAAATTGTTTTAAATCCGTTTTGGGCATAATGGAGGATATCCTACTGATATTCTAACATATGTAAAGCATATTAACTTGTGGAACTTGTATATGATTCTTTTGGTTACCTGTTGTGCTTATACGTGTTCGGTACGGTTTATGTAACTAGTTTACATAAATTAATCGAAACGGGTCAAACCTTATCATTTTCACTTCAAAATTCAGAATGTGTTTAGTTTGCCCATAATATACAAGTCTTCATACTTGTCGGGTCTAAATCACATTCTAATCCGGTCTATGCTTAATCTTGCATTTTGAACCGTAAACCTTTCATTAAAACTAACCGGTCTAAGTTTAAGTTAAGGCTTAAATAAGACCCGTTAGGAATCTAATAGGTTATTAAAACCTTCGTTCCAGATTAGGAGCCCAGTAAAAGCTACTTGTACTTGCTGATTTGATATACGGCTGGGAATAAAATTATATTTTAGCTCAGGTAAATACTTTTAACTTACTTTCTGTTATACGGGCTTAGGATACGGTATTATAATAATACCGCTTGGTCGGGCATGAAATCATTTAATCGGATTGTGATTAATAAATTTACATAACCTGTTTTGATCTGTTTTGTTTGATACAATGCCTTTGGGGGGGTTAATAACCATGTCCTGGATATCCTCGGCTAATTCATTAGAAATGGCCACGGCTTAAGCACGGGGTGTAGGCATACACCTGACAGTTGCGCATGTATAAACGGTATCTCACTCTCTTGTGGGCCTATACTTGTGGTGTGTCTATTAATCTAATCCAACTTTTCTAACCGGGTCCTGAATGGACGACAAACATATAAATCTGTATACAAGATTATTTTAATAATTGTCCCAAGTTATAAAAGAATATTTGTGCCTTGTGCATTTAAATCAATTTATAAACACTTTTCAAAAGAGTTAGTTAATTGTATTTACCAGTGTAAACTGACGTATTTTCCAAAAAGGTTAAGTGCAGGTACTACGCGTAATGGGCTGGAAACTCCCGAGTGATTAAATAAAGAGTTTTGCAAGCTTTCAGCACTTTAAGTCTGTTGAACAATATTTCTTTTGTTTTGATCCGCCTGTGGATCCATCTACAATCCGTTTTATAATATTTTATTGTACTTTCAACTCGGTTTGTAATATTACTTTAAGACTTCCGCTGTGCATTTAAACTGTGATTATTGACCATGATGATATCAACTACGTCACGATACTCCCCACCGGTAATACGTGGAAATATCGGGGTGTGACAGGTTGGTATCAGAGCCAACATTGAATGAATTAAACACTAGCCTTTTATGTTTAATCTCAATGACACAGTTTGCACATTCCTTGACTTCCGAGTTTAGACAAATGACTTAGGACTAATCCTAATCCTATTGTTTTCTTTTGTTGGCTTCTTTTGTTATTTTGGCAGGAACAAAGACAATGCCGCCACGTTTCAGAGGTAGAGGTGGAAGAGGAAAGGCACCAATAACTGCAAGGAATGATCATGAAGCCGGGCCATCCCACCGGCGAACACATTCAGCGACCTTTAGCTCTAGTCCCCAGGAGGATTGGAGAACTTATTTAGAGCCGGTGAGACGCTCTGTCTCGCTCAGTACTTCCCCGTCTTATCATGATTCATTCGGGCTCCATCAGAACAACGAGTCCGACCACTCTGACCACTCCTTCATCCCGTTGCAGCGTTCGGGTTCCCACCGTGCCTTTCAGGACCCGACCCCATCTTCCAAAGCCGGTTCAATCCGATGAACCAGATCGAAGAACCAATGGGTTATAACCCATTAGGGCCAAAAGATCATTTTTTCCGGCAACCAAGACATGGATATGGACGAAGATCCGGATCCTGCCGAGCCACCATCTGGGACGCCAACGCATCCCATCGAGATTTCAGACGGATCATCCTTCCATGGTTCGCCTTATAGGGGCCCAGACGGTTTTGCTGAAAGATGGGCCACATACAACTGGGAGTACACTCCCCCTTTCAACCCACCTCAACACCAGCAACAGGATTGTAGGATCGTGTACGGACCCGAAACGAGTCGATCACAAGTTCAAGCGATACTACACACTCAAGCGAAATTAAGCTATGTGATTTCGCTTGAACTTACATGTTGACATCTTCAAGCGAAATTACTCATTTGACTTGATTTCTCGATCTTCGTGCTCTGAACAATGCAAGACTTGATACAAGATGAAGTCGACATACGCATGCACCAACAGACCCCCCCTCGAATGTTGACGAGTCTTAAGTGTCGAGTCTTCAACGTCTTCAGTCTTTATTAGTCTGATCGCTCTCTGAAGTATCTGACCGTGTAAGCATCCTCAAACTTTATCTCTTTCTCTTCTTCAGCATCAACAGACTCCCCTCGAACAAGCTTATCTACTCGGATGTCTTCAGACTCCCCCTTTCGATTTGCTGGGATCGCAGT
Organism: Helianthus tuberosus; assembly: GCA_030545235.1. Lineage (NCBI taxonomy): Eukaryota > Viridiplantae > Streptophyta > Magnoliopsida > Asterales > Asteraceae > Helianthus > Helianthus tuberosus. The sequence continues at coordinate 76,999,648 of CM060417.1, read as the reverse complement.
CTGGCTTTTTGAAATCACAGAGTCTTCAGGTATCGGAACCTGGCTATCTATCACTCAGATATCCTGCACATTCTCTACCCAAAAGTAAATTTCTCAAATTTAACATTTAACAAATTTATATATCTAGACTCCCCCTCAAATTCAACTAGAATGAATTATCAATGATAATTTCTGATGAACCACTTGTAGGCAAAACATTTTTCAAAAATTTTCTCATATAAACACACACTCCCCCTCACCACATGCTCATCATGTTTAGCACTTGGAATTTTGAAAATCAACTCTCCAACATCAGTTGTCGAAAATCTTTTTGAAATTTTCAAAAATTTATGCTAAAACACACTGAATTTTTTTTGTATTTTTTTAATAAAATAAGAATGCAGTAAAGAAATATTTACATACTCTATTTTTGTGAGTTTGTGTAAGAGGATCATATCAGTTTTTGACAAGTCACAAGTACCGTTGAGCTTAGTTACACATTAAGAATTAAACAGTTCACTTAGATTGCCGATATACTGATCCGCTTAAATTCTCACACAAATTTCAACTGATTCAGGATATGAATTAGGTGTATTAAGGACTTAAACTCATTCATGTGTTCCACCTCTTGAATATACTCCCGTATCCAGATCCCAATATTCAGTCTTACAGGTGAGTATACCACAGAAGATATCTGTAAGGGGTTAGATGCGAAAAACTGTGAGAGCTCAGGTCAGAACTTCCGTTCAGCAGAGAGATGACGGCTTCGACTTTTGGTGGGTCCCCTTTAGAGGATCTTTTTTACAACAGCAATGATTATCAATTTTATTGTTTCATCATTTTTGCTGAGGGCGGCGCTATATTTCAAGTAAGCAGAAAGTATTCTCCGGGGACTAGGCCATTGCTTCCGCATTATCAGAAGTCCCGGGATAATACCCCAGATATCACTGAGCATAAAGACCTAGTATCTCAGAAAGAGGAACCTTTCAAACGAGATTTCAGGGGTTACCTATATATCCAAGTAGTGTTCCCCACGAAATAAGTAAGTTTTGAATTTAAGTTTATATCCCGAAAAAGTTTACTAAATGTATAAAAACCTATCGGCGTATCATCAGTGAGAATGTTTAACGCTATTTAACCATTACATTTCTTTAGCATACTGTAACTGTCTACTGATATACTATCATTTCCTCTTCTTTGACACCAAAACTCATTTTAGAATTTTATCATGTTTTTTATATTTTCAGAAATTTCTTACCCCCCCTAAAATGCAAACACATTTAAAAGAATTTGAAAACAAACTATACAAGTAAAGTGACAACTAATATCAAATCGCTTCAAATCGCCATCCACTTGGCATAAACAACCAGAACTCCCCCTTACAACAAACTATTTTCTCATTATGATTTCAAAACACTTAAGTTTGTTTTAACCAAAATGGTTTTTTCCGGAAAATAAGTTTTATTGATTTTAAACCACTTGTAGGTTAGGGTTTGGTTCATCACATTGTTTTTCTCAACCATTTGTAGAAAAGATAAATCAAGTACAATTTAATGTCCCTGATTAATCTTGAAAATTAAGTACCACTTGTAAGAAAAATGCCGATACCTACTCCTCACTTACCAATCTGGGAGTTCCGGCATTTCCACAACCTGTAAAAATTTCACAATTTTCTAAGAAACTTTCACAAAATTATTAAGAATGATGCCGATTCCTGCTCCACGATTACCAACTTGGGAGCTCCGGCAAGTCAGGATTTTTACTTGTGAGAAACAGACATCCAAGTTTCACCAAACTTAGATGTTTCCTCCTCAACTTCACCTGGGTAAAATGTTGCTTTCTTTGTTTCATAAAAGTCCTTTACCCCTTTAACTTTTCCCTCTACCATTTTTCCAAAAATCTTTTTTCACATTTTCATTAAACGCTTTCTCAACATCAAATTCTTTCTTCTCAGAATAGAATTGATTCGAGATCTCAACTTTCCCAACTTTTGATTTAAAATTTTCAGCCCTCAATGGTGGAAAATGAACATCATCCATTGGAGGTACTGAGTTTTCATCTTTTAACTCAACTTGTGGCTCGTCTAACTTTGTGGAGTTAGATTCATCGCCATGAATCTTCTTAACAACCCACACTTGGTTGTCATTCTTAGCTCTCTTTCTGTAAAAATGTGTCTTTGAACACTCACCAACTTCATATGTTGAATTTTCAAAAATTTTGAATTTCTCAGTTGGTGGTTCATTTTTCTCAATAACTTTTTCTTTGAGTTTTTGAGAGACTTCCTGTTTTGTTTTTGTTGCTTGAGAACAGTTCCATGCAATGTGACCAGCTTCATTGCACTTGTAACAGGTTCTTGTCTCCTTTTTCTGATTATCTCCATTCTTCACATTCTCTTGCTTTTTGGCAAGAAATTCTTTATTCGATTGCTTCCAGAATGGACTTTTTGCTTCTTCTTCCGAATTTGTCCCTGAAACAAATGTCATTTTCGTTTTAAAATCTCGAACATATTTTTCATTTTTATAATTTTCTGGTGGAATAAATCCTAATCCTTTCTTTTTGAAATTACCGTTATGGTTTGGTTTCTTTTGAAAACCAGAACCAGAACCGTAACCCTTTTTCTTGTTTAATCTTTGTTGAACTCTTGAGGTGTAAGGTCTTGGATTTTTAGTAAGATTTACATCTTTTATTTCAGAAATATTAATTTCTGTTAGTTTGAAAATCTTTTTTATCATTTCAGTTTTAACACCTCTTATTGGAAATTCCTCATCAGAATATAATTTGTCTGAATCAATCAATGTATATGCCACTTTGATTGCTTCGTCATTCAAATTTGATTTTGATAACAGGAATTCTTTATTGTACACCCGTTTAACCGACGACTTTGAATTGTTAACCGACGAAATCGAACTTTTGACGGACGAACTTGAACACCCAGACTCGGACTTTGACTCAGACTTTAACTCCGATTCCTCATCTATATCCAACACCTGATCGACCACCTTTTTTATTAACTCGGACTCATGATCAGTGTCAGACGATGTAAAAACGACATCAATGTTTTCTGGTAATTCATCGGTTATATCGGACTTTAACTTTATATTGACTGGTTTTTTGACTTGCTCCTCATTCGGTTTTCTAGGAGAATACCCTTCCCAAATCGGAGGCGAACACTTGTTATAACTAGCACTTTGTTTCTTAGCAGTATCCTTCGTCTTTGGCTTCTCTTCTTTTTGAAATGCTTCAAAACCTGCAACAGTTGGATAAATTCGATCAATAAGATAATCAGAACTAGAAAAACTTTGTAATAAACGTCTGATTCTCTCATTCTCTATCTTTTCATTTTCCAACTCCCGCTGCAACTTTGCACATTCTTCAATGTAATGATTAATAGCCTTTTGCTTTGTCATCATCACAGCATTCATCATGGTTAGTGCATCTTCTCTTTCAGAATTAGTCTTTTGCAGGCCAGTTACCGTTTTATTTAGCACATCGTAAGATTCTTTAACGTAGTTGAGATTGAACAATAATTGTTCTTTCATCTTTTCTTGCTCATTCAGTTTCTTATCTTTTTCTGCACATTGCTTGCAAGACTCTGAACACTTTAAGCAAGGCTTGATGACTTCCATAATCTTTTCAACTTCGATGACCGTTCCAACCTCAATCACTGGTTTAGCTTCAATCACCTTCTCAGCTTTAACTTCTTCATTTTGAACAGTCTCTTCATTTATATCAACACTTTCACACTTCATTTTCTTTTGTTCTTTTGCTGCTCGTCTTTCCTTCAGCTTCTCCAAGCGATCTGCAAAATAAAATTGAAAGCTTTCAGGAGATAGATGAGTTTTTGCAACATTAATATGTCTTTCTTCCTCATCATCACCACTGTCATCAGTTGGTGATTGATCAAACTCTATTGTCTTCTCAGAATTATCATCTAAAGAACTAGAATCAGATGGTGTTTGATCAAAATCTAATGTCTTTTCAGAACTATCATCTGAAAAACCAAAATCAGATGATGTTTGATAAAAAACAGTTGTTTTTTCTGAACTTTCATCGGATGAAACAGATTCGTCTTCTTGATTCTTCACATGAACACCAATCACTTTCATCCATTCTGTAAACAAATCAGGTTCTTGAACTATCTTTGCAATGAAAGCTTTAAACTCCCCATTCTCATTCACAAACTTATCCCAGCTAAATCCTGGAGCCATTTTCTCATCGTCTTGATCAATGATACCATAATAAGCTTTCTTGTTTGCATCTTCGATCATTTTCCCATGAGCAGTTTGTGAATCTTTTTGTTGATGTGGTTGATGCGCAACTTGTTGATATATGGCTTTCCGATAGTAATCATCTTTTCCAAATGGATTCTTTGCTCCACTTGCTTCCTGATTTTTGCATTCTCATTTAAAATGACCTTTTTCCCTGCATCGAAAACAAGTAACTTTAGATTTATCAAAACCCAAAGTTGACACATGTGCATCCAGAAAATCATTTCTTCCTGTGATCATTTAAAATTTTTCTGCTCTCCTCAAAACACTAGCTAGACACCATTTGATGTCCATGAGCTCCATTTCTTCAACGTCTATCTGATCGTAATCCTCTTTCGTCAGCATAGGATTTCCGATCCTCCCTGCAACCAAACCTTCATAGGATTGTAGCACAGTTGCAAGTAACGCCATGTGATCTTTTGCAATTTCTTCAGAAAAACTTTGACCATCTGGAAGATTTAATGCAATGTTGCACTGTATCACACAACCATTTCCACTTTTTGAACTTTGAGAATGAAAACTTGAAGTTAAACTTTTCGGATTAACACTTGGATAAGAAGAGAAACCACTGCTGCTATTTGGACTTTGTTCAGCATTTCCAGATAAGTCTCCAGCACTAAAAGCAGTTTGAATCTTCGGACTCATTTCAACCTCTTGAACATTGCCTTTGTAATACATTTTCACATCTTGTTGACCACTCGGATTACTCATCCTTGCAATCTTTTGTTGTTCAAGATCTTGACCCTCAATCTTTTCGATGAACAGAGAGATCGTCAAACCATCATATACTCCGGTGTTCTTTAAGATCATCAAAAATGTACCCCACTCTTTTTGAGGTAAAGCACTAAGTGGCATTATCTTTCAATCAATTTCTTTGTGTCTTCTCTTGGCAGATTTGTGAATAGATCAAATTCTTTCTTAAGCAATGATTTTTTACTTTTGATCATCTTATCACTTCCCTCAAACTTGATTTTAAGAGCATCCCAAATTGATTTTGAAGTTTTGTCATGTTGAAGCAATACAAAGATGTCTTCTTTAATAGCTTGCTGAAGTAGACTAATCATCATCTTTTTAGCTCTGTACATGTCTCGTTCTTTATCAGTGAATTCAGAGATTTCTTTCTCAACTTGCAGATCAGTACGTGGTAGTACATATTTCTTCAATATACATTCCCAAGATCTCAAGTGATTAGCTTGAACCCAGTTTTCAAACCGATCTTTCCAACCGTAATACTCCTCAATGCTCATTAGCTTCGGGGGTTTTTGTGTAGTTCCAGTCTCATTTTCCAAGTTCATGTTTTGAGCAATGGTAGCCGGAGTAGTCGGGGATGTTGCAAATGCGTTGTAAAATTCGTCACTCATGATTCGGTAAACTTTTTCACAAAACAGACAATTTCAAGCGAAATTAAGGCTTCAAACGGAATTACTTCCAAGCGAGATTAGCTTTCAAACGATATTACCTGCAAACAACTTCAAGCGAAATTAAGGTTTCAAGCGGAATAAGACTTCTTCAAACGGAGTTTGAAATTTCAAGCGGAATACCACACTGAAGCGGAATCACTGATTTCGCTTGTGATGTTTCAAGCGGAATAACACTTTTCAAGCGGAACTGGTTATTTCGCTTGAAATGGCCTTAACTTTTCAAGCGGAATTAAACTACTCGTTCAAGCGGAATTAGAACTTTGGTCCATTTTTGTCATTTTTAAGCTGAATTTTGGTCTAATTCTCTCAAGGCTTTGTTAAAACAGTATTTCGCTTATGTTGTGAAAAATTCAGGCCATTTTAACCGTGAAAAGTTGTTCAATTGATAAAAGAAGGTGTAGAAGTAAGTAAATGAGATGAAATCAAGCTGAAATCTACAGAACTCCTCCTCCTGTGCTCTGATACCACATGTAGGATCATGTACGGACCCGAAACGAGTCGATCAGAGGTGTTCTACTCAAAATGAAAGGCAGAAACCGACATGATGAGTTGAATTCAGCTAGATATACACTTAAACTGTCTTTTATATTGATACTGATATGATTACAAATCTGCAGACACTTCGACAGAGCTTCGCCGTCGGAAACACCCTTCTCTAATTCCGCTCCAAATGAACCTGACCTATACCTATATATAGACTTCTGATTTCGCTTGAACAAGTCTCAAGCGAAATCTCATTACAAGCGAAATCACAAGTTCAAGCGATACCACACACTCAAGCGAAATTAAGCTATGTGATTTCGCTTGAACTTACATGTTGACATCTTCAAGCGAAATTACTCATTTGACTTGATTTCTCGATCTTCGTGCTCTGAACAATGGAAGACTTGATACAAGACGAAGTCGACAGACGCATGCACCTACAAGGTTCCCTCTGAGGACCCGTATTTTGAGGCGGTCAGGCCACCGCCACCGCCAGAACAACTGCCTCCAGAATCACCGAGGCAAAGAAGAACAGGTGCACGTATTTTCGTACGTGGGGGTTTCCACTTCAGCACCCCCCAACACTCCAGTGGCACCCACTACCCGCCACTGTATGAAGACCCACAGATGGGTGGGCCTTCAAGCCGAATTTCTGAAGTCGACTCTGCGCCAGTCGCACCACCGCCACACATGGGTTATGATAACCCAATTCCTTCATACGCCGGTGCAGCGGCGTATAACCCGTTTGAGCAGCCAGCTTACCCGGGTTACAATTATTACAATGCCCCTGCCGTTGACCCGTACCTCGAAGCGGCAAGCTACAATGCTCTTCACCCTGAAGGACCCTTCGCAGCTTCGTACCCAACTGGGTACCAAGCATATGGGTATCAATACCCACCACCTCCTCAACCTCCGCAGCAGCAGCCGCCGCAGCCACCACAGATTCAACCACCGCAACAGCAGGAAATCCTTCAACGGTTGCACGAGGTGGAACAACAGGTTCAGTAGGATCGTAGGAGCCGCCGGGGTCTGCTTAAGGGTTTGGCAAACCTGATAAAGGGGAAGAAGAAAAGGGATTATTGAAAATTCCTTATTTATTTGATTTGTAATTTTTATTTTCAATTAAGTCCCTGTGTAGACATTTTATTTATGTACCTGGTCCCTGCGTGGACTTATATTTTTATTTATTTCCCTGTGAGGACAATGTTATTTATTTAAAAGTCCCGTTTAGGGCATCTATGTACTTCTTTCAATTTATGGAATGTTTTTAAAAATTCATTTTGTCATTATATATATGAATATATTGTATGAAATAAATCAAAATATCATTCCAATTTACAATTGATCTGCCATTAATTATTAAAAAGGAATCTTAAAAGGTATAACCTAGCCTATATGTCATTTTAGATATGGCCGTGATGGTAAAACCTATTTAAAAGATTCAAATCCTTGTTAACATCTGAAAACATGTTAGCACTCCTGGCAGACGTGATCCAGTAAAGTCACGCATGTCATCCTTATATTGGATTCTTCCAGATTCCTTATCTAGCTTAATGATCTAGAAAATCATGGGTTCAAATCATCAATTAAGATTATCACATATAAAACATCCATTAGCGATGAAGTGCCTACGGGCCACACTTATTGTCCTATAAGACAAATGACAATTGTAGTCTATGACTCCCTGTCAAGAAGGGTGATGAACCATGTTCAAACCTTAATGCCCCGATCTTACGAGATCATGGCTTATGAATTAAAACTGTCCATGTGACTAGGCCTTTTGTGCCACTCTAATAGTTATAACTAGGATGAATTATAATGAAAATCCTAAATAAATATGACTAACAAATTAACCAATATGGTTTATATTACCATAGTTAATGAATCATCAAAAATGATGATTCCATAACAAACTTCTGAATAAACTATTGTCAAACTGTTTTATAGAAATCAAGCTACATGGTTGAATCAAAAGAGGTTAACAGTCATCCAAGGGAGAGAAATGATACCACCAGAGTAAACGTAGCTGGTGCGGATCTTCAAGCATAGATAGACAATGCTATTTGACAGGCAGTTCAAGGAATCAAGTGGTAACCGCACTAAGACTCAATCTGTGGCTCATAGTAAGCCCCCTTCTAAAACGCAGGAGTCAAAGAAAGACGATGCTCATCACTCATCGAATCAGAGAAGTGTTCCATCCAAACAAACTGTGATTAAACAGGAGCCACGTATTAAGGCTTGCTCATACAAATATTTCGTCTCTTCCTAGCCAAGAGACTTCACCGGAGAGAAAGGAGCCATTGACTGTATGACATGGCTAGATGAGATGGATACCGTAGTTGACATTAGTGGTTGTGCAGAACAGGATATTGTGAAGTTTGTTTCACAATCTTTTAAAGGTGAAGCTTTGGATTGGTGGAGATCGTTGGTTCAAGCCTCAGGGAAAATCCCACGTTACAACATGTCTTGGGATTAGTTTGTTGCGTTGATCAAAGATAATTTTTGTCCCCAGAATGAGGTGGAAAGGATTGAAACCGACTTCTTGACCTTGGTCATGAAGAACTTGGATTGTCAGGCATACCTTACAAGTTTCAACACCATGTCCCGATTGGTTCCTTACTTGGTCACACCGGAACCGAAACGCATAGCTCGTTTTATTGGAGGTCTAGCTCCAGAAATCAAGGCAAATGTGAAAGCATCTAGACCTACCACATTCAGGTCAGTGGTAGATCTGTCTCTATCTCTCACACTTGATGCTATAAAAACACAAGTCTGTTAAAATTTCTGATGATGGAAAACTAAAGCGGGAGGATGAGAGTTCTCGTTGCTCCGACAAGAAACGAAAGGGGAACTCATATCATAGGAAGGGTTCTGGGTTCAAAAAGAACAACCAGCAGTCGGGTGAGAAACCCAAATGTAAAACCTGCCAGAAAACATCATTTTGGGAGATGTGGATTAGAGTCAAGATAGCAGTCGTAGTCAAAGCCTAATGGGTGTGGGATCTGCAAATCCAAGGAGCATAAGACCTTGGATTGCAAGAAAATGAAAGATGCAACTTGTTACAATTGTAACGAAAAGGGGCATATTAAGACCAATTGCCCCAAATTTGCAAAGAAGCCTGAGGAGGCTAAAAAGACCAATGCTCGGGTCTTTCAAATGAATGCTCAGGAAGCGGTTCAGAATGACAATGTGATAACAGGTACCTTTCTTATCAATGATGTTTATGCTAGAGTATTGTTTGATTCTGGTGCAGACAAGTCGTTTGTAGACAATAAATTTTGTAAATTGTTAAATCTTCCTGTTAAGACGCTAAGCATGAAGTATGAAAGTAGAATTGGCCGATGGTACTATAGAGACTACTTCAACAATTCTAGATAGATGTTTTATATCCATTAGGAATCACTCTTTTCCACTATCCTTGCTTCCATTGAAATTGGCAGGGTTCGACATAGTGATAGGCATGGATTGGTTATCTCATAACCAAGCCCAAATTGTATGTGATAAGAAGCAAGTGGTTATCAAGACTCCTTATGGTGAGCCATTAACAATTTAAGGAGATACTCGGTACGGGTTACCTAAGCAAGTGTCCATGCTTAAGGCGTCGAAGTGTTTGAAGAAAGGTTGTGTCATTTATATGGCACAGGTAACCATTGATAAACTAAAGCCCAAGATTGAAGACATTCCTGTTATTTCTGAATATCCTGACGTTTTTCCTAAAGAACTACCTGGTTTACCTCCAGATAGGCAAGTAGAGTTCAGAATCGATATCAGTCCGGGAGCAGCACCAATTGCAAGAACACCTTATCGGTTGGCACCAACTGAGATGAAAGAGTTAAGGACTCAGTTGGATGATTTGTTGGCAAAGGGTTTTATTCGACCTAGCTCGTCCCCTTGGGGAGCACCAATTCTGTTTGTAAAAAAGAAGGGTGGCTCGATGCGTCTATGCATCGATTATCGCGTGCTAAATAAGGTAACAACAAGAACAGATATCCATTCCCCATGATTGACGATTTGTTCGATCAACTTCAAGGAGCAAGTTACTTTTCAAAGATCGACCTAAGGTCAGGTTATCACCAATTGAAGGTCAGAGACGAAGATGTGCACAAAACCGCATTCAGAACACGCTATGGCCACTACGAGTTCTTAGTGATGCCTTTCGGGCTCACTAATGCGCCTGCAGCATTCATGGACCTCATGAATCGCGTTTGCAAACTGTATCTAGACAAGTTTGTCATTTTTTTATCGATGAAATACTCATTTATTCAAAGAATCAAGCCGATCATGAAAAACATCTCCGGTGTATCCTTAAGCTTCTGCAACAATAGAAGCTCTACGCTAAGTTTTCCAAATGTGAGTTTTGGCTTCGGGAAGTCCAATTTCTTGGACACGTGGTAAGTGAGCGTGGTATCCAGGTGGATCCCGCTAAGATCGAAGCTTCTTGGCAAGCGCCCAAAACACCTACTGAAATTCGCAGCTTCTTGGGTCTAGCAGGATATTATAGACGTTTCATTGAAAACTTTTCAAGGATTGCCGCACCTCTAACATCGTTAACTCGCAAGAATGTCAAGTTTGACTGGGGTCCCAAGCAGCAAGAATCCTTTGATATTCTTAAGCAGAAATTAAGCAATGCTCCTGTGTTGACATTGCCAGAAGGAATTGAAGAGTTTGTAGTTTATTGCGACGCATCGCACACAGGTATGGGTTGTGTGCTTATGCAGAAGGGCAAGGTCATTGCCTATGCATCCCGTCAATTAAAGGTGCATGAAAAGAACTACACCACCCATGATTTGGAATTGGGTGCTGTTGTATTTGCACTAAAGCTTTGGAGGCATTATCTTTATGGGACAAAGTGCGTGATCTATTCTGATCATAAGAGCCTTCAGCATCTGTTTAATCAGAAAGATCTTAACATGAGACAACGCCAATGGATGGAAACATTAAACGATTATGATTGCGAAATTCGCTACCATCCAGGCAAAGCGAATGTTGTAGCTGACGCTCTAAGCAGGAAGGAAAGGGTTAAGCCTATTAGGATCAACGCCAAGAGCATTGAATTAAAGAACAACTTGAATGAAAGGTTGTTAGCCGCTCAAAAGGAAGCTGTGTTAGAAGCTAACTATCCGAATGAGAAGTTAGGAGTAACTGCTGAACAATTATCATATGGCAAGGATGGAATCCTAAGATTGAATGGTCGAATATGGGTTCCAATTTATGGAGGACTTCGAGATGTGATTCTTCAAGAAGCTCATAGCTCCAAATATTCAATTCATCCTGGCAGTGATAAGATGTACCAGGATTTAAAGACAAATTATTGGTGGATAGGTTTGAAGAAATCTATAGCCACTTATGTGGCTAAATGTCTGACGTGCGCACAAGTTAAAGCAGAGCATCAAAAGCCGTCAGATTTGCTTCAACAACCTGAACTTCCCACTTGGAAATGGGAAACGGTAACCATGGATTTTATCACTAAGTTACCAAAGGCAAAGCACGGAAATGATACTACTTGGGTTATAGTCGATAGATTGACCAAGTCAGCCCACTTCTTGCCTATTAAAGAAACTCACAGCTCCGATAAGCTAGCTCAATTGTACGTGGATAAGATAGTATCTCTCCAAGGTGTGTCAGTATCTATTATCTCTGATAGGGATACAAGATACACATCGCATTTTTGGAAAAGATTTCAGAAATCTTTAGGCAATCGATTAAATTTCAGCACTGCTTATTATCCTTTGACGGATGGGAAAAGCGAGCGTACAATTCAAACGCTTGAGGATATGCTACGAGCTTGTGTTATTAATTTAGGAGGAAGTTGGGATGACCATCTTCCTTTAATAGAATTTTCGTACAATAATAGTTATCATTCGAGCATTCAAGCAGCACCTTTCGAAGCTTTGTACGGAAGAAAGTGTAGAACGTCAGTTTGTTGGGCGGAAGTTGGAGATGTCCAACTGTCAGGACCTGATATAGTCCTCGAGACGACAGACAAGATTGTTTAAATCCGTGATCGTCTCAAAGCTGCCAGGGATAGGCAGAAAAGCTACGCGGATAAAAGGCGTAAACCTCTGAAATTCGAGGTAGGTGACAAAGTGCTACTCAAGGTATCACCATGGAAAGGAGTGATGCGATTTGGCAAAAAGGGCAAGCTCAGCCCAAGATTCATAGGACCATTCGAGATCATCGAATGTGTCAGATCGGTGGCCTATAAGCTAAATCTGCCAGAAGAGCTTAGTGCAATTCATAATGTATTCCACATCTGCAACTTGAAGAAATGTCTAGCCGATGAGTCGCTAGCAATGTCGCATAAGGACGTGCAGATTGATGAGAGTTTGAAGTTTGTTGAAAGACCTTTGTCAATCGAGGATCGACAGGTCAAGAAGCTTCGAAGAAAACATGTACCGATTGTGAAGGTAAAATGGGATGCCCGTAGAGGCCTAGAATACACATGGGAGGTTGAATCCACAATGAAACAGAAATACCATCATTTATTTCAGTAAATCTCGAGGTTGAGATTTCTTTTAAGGGGGTGAGGATGTAACACCTCGCAAAATCATGACCAATATAATAAAGACATGTGTCATGAAGATTTATCGTATAATGAATTGATTCTGAGGGACTAAAATTGTCAAACAATGTAAATATGTAAGTAAAATGACCCAAAGTGTCAACATGCCAATCTTGTGCCTCTGATTGACCTCACACGGCATTCGTATTCTTTATGAATAAATTGTCGAACATAGAAAGTCGTTTGTGCTTAAATTGAGAATTTTACGAAGCATAGGGGTTAAAAGTGTCAACATGTTAAATGTTACCTCTGAGTGACCTTATAACGATCCCAAAATCATTGTAATATTTGTTTATTTTGCTCTCAAGAATATTGGATAGTAATCTCTTGAAGTTTCGATGAAAACAAGACGTTTAGAGTGATCTTGCAACTAACCGGGAGCTTAACGGAGTTAATTTGTTACCCAAGACACTTGTTAGTTAACTATGGGGGTCATGAGTGCAATAAAAGAAAGTTATTTAAAGTTAAAATGGACCAGGGACTGAAATTGCAAAGTTTGGAAACTTTTTACCAGAATAAGAGGTTCTCGCGGGCCGCGTAGACTCCCTCTAAAGTGTACGCGGGCCGCGACAGAAGTGCCAGCGAGCAAAAAAGGGACAACTGCATGTTGCAACCTGTTCCACCGCCATTGCATGACTGTTTTCGATACCAGGGACTAGGCAACTGGTTTTTACTACCCTAGGGACACTTGGGATCATCTGAATTACCTCTAGGGACATATGGTTTGATCTTAGAAGCCATCAAAGTCCTATATATACCCTTATTGTTGCACTTGTTCTTGCACACTTGAAAGAATTTCACTCAAACTCACTCTTTGGAGCCTCCTGGTGTTCAAGGAAGCTTTCTAAAGTTCAAAATTCATGCTAAGTACTCTAGTAAGTGTTCTTAGCTTCCCTAGTTAAAGTTTTATTAGTTTAATGACCGAAAGTCAAAGTTAGCATAATTAAGCTTTGACTTAGTGATTAATCATAAACGGTCCAGCCATTATTCGAATTGAAAGTGGCTATGTGTTGGTAATTATGTAGGTATTAAACCCTTAAAAGGGCACCTTCAAATTATCATGTTATCTCAGTCAATTGTCGGGTCAAACTTATTAGTAAAAAGTCAAACGGGTTAGTTTTTGCAAAATAATTCATAACTGATAATGTGGAAGTTATGGAACATGTTTTAACACTTAAATAACTTGGTAAATAATATAAGAACATGTCTAGGCATGTTCAACCCGACAATTCTAAGTATATGCTCGGTTCGCAACCGAAAGTCGCAAACGTAGACATTTACTTTGACTTTCAGTTCTGACCCGATTTAGCAAAGTTTAGATATATGCCTTAGGGTTCCTTTAGGACCATATTATATGTTAGTATAACCCTCTGAGGTTATACAACATGGTTCCATAGAAATCCTAGTTCATTGCATGTTTTTGTTAAATGCTTAAAAGTTGACCGTTATGCCCTTTTGATATAAAAACGAAATTTTTGGAAATGTGAGTGGACAAAAACCTTTATTACTGATATATTAGTACGTCCTAAAAGTTTGACATCAGTTTCTGGTCTAAAATGAAAGTTATGCGCAATATCGTATAATGAAAGCTTTTTGTTAATTTAAAGACATTTTTGGCATAAGTCATATTTAAACCCGATTTTTGACACCCAACTTGCCACCAACTGTTAGGTTATAATATTTAGGGATTTTTGGAAATTTTTGTTGAATTTTAAACTGATCAAAACATAGAGTTCTTGCATGGACTCGGTAATTGACGATAACGCCCTTTTCGCTAATAAAATGAGGTTTACACATCCTTTACATGTCAAACCTTTTTCCAAAGATTTTATATATTAAATAAAATATTTTGAGCAGTTAAGCCTGATAAAAATCTCAGATTTCCTTAAATAACCCGAATATCGTCAAATACCGACTTTTATGCAATTTAGGCGCATAGTATGGGTTAAAACCATATTTAGCACCTAAGACTTGTTACCTACTGATGTTGTAAATAAATTTTATACTTTAACAGTAAGTATAAGTCTTGAACTCAGATTTCCAAATTTAACCCTTAAAACATATGTGAAATGACCAAAATGCCCTTACGGTGCATAATTTGGCCATAAATGATAAACATCACATATGTATGATGCCCTACTAATATAACTTGTTAAAATAAATATTTTTACTGTTTGTTTTAGACCAGAACCACATATTTCCATTTAACCTCTTTTATAAGCTTTAAAATGACCAAAATACCCCTGCGGGGCATAATGGAGGATACCCTACTGATATTCTAACATATGTAAAGCATATTAACTTGTGGAACTTGTATATGATTCTTTTGGTTACCCATTGTGCTTATAGGCGTTCGGTACGGTTTATGTAACTAGTTTACATAAATTAACCGAAAGGGGTCAAACCTTATCATTTTCACTTCAAAATTCAGAATGTGTTTAGTTTGCCCATATTATACAAGTTTTCATACTTGTCGGGTCTAAATCACATTCTAATCCGGTCTTCGCTTAATCTTGCGTTTTGAACCGTAAACCTTTCATTAAAACTAACCGGTCTAAGTTAAGGCTTAAATAAGACCCGTTAGGAATCTAATAGGTTATTAAAACCTTCATTCCAGATTAGGAGCCCAGTAAAAGCTACTTGTACTTGCTAATTTGATATACGGCTGGGAATAAAATTATATTTTAGCTCAGGTAAATACTTTTAACTTATTTTCCGTTATATGGGCTTGGGATACGGTATTATAATAATACCACTTGGTCGGGTATGAAATCATTTAATCGGATTGTGATTAATAAATTTACATAACCCATTTTGATATGTTTTGTTTGATACAATGCCTTTGGGGGGTTAATGACCATGTCCTGGATATCCTCGGCTCATTCATTATAAATGGCCACGACTTAAGCACGAGGTTAGGCATACACCTGACAGTTGCGCATGTATAAATGGTATCTCACTCTCTTGTGGGCCTATACTTGTGGTGTGTCTATTAATCTAATCCGGCTCTTCTAACCGGGTCCTGAATGGACGACAAACATATAAATCTGTATACAATATTATTTTAATAATTGTCCCAAGTTATAAAAGAATATTTGTGCCTTGTGCATTTAAATCAATTTATAAACACTTTTCAAAAGAGTCAGTTAATTGTATTTACCAGTGTAAACTGACGTATTTTCCAAAAAGGTTAAGTGCAGGTACTACGCGTAATGGGCTGGAAACTCCTGAGTGATTAAATAAAGAGTTTTGCAAGCTTTAATCACTTTAAGTCTGTTGAACAATATTTCTTTTGTTTTGATCCGCCTGTGGATCCATCTACAATCCGTTGTATAATATTTTATTGTACTTTCAACTCGGTTTGTAATATTACTTTAAGACTTCCGCTGTGCATTTAAACTGTGATTATTGATCATGATGATATCAACTACGTCACGATACTCCCCACGGGGCCCACCGGTAATACGTGGAAATATCGGGGTGTGACACTATACAAATGTGTATATTGCGAAAAGCTAAGGGAAATGTGTGGTCCAGAATGTTTCTTAAGTTTCTCAAATATGGTGAACTTCTCTTAGGATCCCTACCATATATATATATATGGGAGAGCTCAATAAGGAACACTAAAAAGTGAGGAATCTGGAAACAATCCATTTAACATGTTAAAATGTATTTTTTTTTAAAAATTCTGTATAAATATTTGTCTTTTTTAATAAAAAAATAAAAAAAATCACTAAAAAGAGTAAAAAAAAGGTTACAAAAATATTTTGTACAAAATGATTTTTGTTTATTAGAATAGCTTCTATACATCTTCATATGAAAAAGCTCTGAAAAAAAATTTAAAAAACAAATTTTGCCATTTTAGATTAAATTTTTAAGATACATTTATCAGGTTTTATATATTATTCCCCATTTTTTTACGATTATCCTATTTACAAACCCCTATATCTTATTCGCACACCTTTTTTCACTCTATATTTCACTCTCTCTCTCTCTCTCTCTGATTATGTGGTTTGTGATAAGATAACCGTAAAAATAAGGAATAATGTTTTTAACATGTTAATTACATCTTAAAAATTTAATTTAAACAGTAATTTAAAATGGCATATATATATGTATGTATGTATGTATATATATATATATATATAGGAGAAGGATAAAACGAAAAACCACTCCAGTTGAAAAAATCTAGGAAATCTCATCTCTACCATTGATCACCTTTCATCTATGGTCCCATTCATTCACTTTTACTTTTTAATAAAATAATGTAAAAAAGTACAACAATGGTAGTTTCGAAATGTAATAAAATTCTCTCTTCTGACACAACACTTTCTCTCTTCTGTCAAAAAGTGTTGCATGTTGTCACACCCGTCTATTTGCAGAAGCGTGCGGTGTGAACTTGATTAATTTTCATTGCATACGATATTAGTAAACAACTACATGATTAAAACAAACGATGTTCATCCATTGTCACAAGTTAAAATATTACACACCATGAGTTGTCAAGTTACAAACCAACATAAGTTTTAAGTTTAATTTACACACCAACATAAGTTTTAAGTTCCTCAAAAGGACTAGTTTGACAAAAGTTTAAAACATAAGGCTTTGCTTCCTATATCTCGTTGAAGACGAGATATATGGACCAAACCCTCCAAAAAGGATGACATCAAAGACTTGTAACCTAAAAGCTTGATAGTAAACGGCAACACCAAGATCCAACTAATTTCTTGAAATACATGTAAGTTTGAAAACATAAAAAAAAGTTGAGCGAGTTCATGCGTTTTGAGTGAGTTCCAAATAACTTTTAAACATTTGATAGATCTTTTAACAACAGGTATGTGAAGCGTCTATGAACAGATCATTAATGTTTTGCAAGGACATTAATATATGCGGCTACATAGGAAGCACTCAACCCAAACGAATTTCCTCCGGTCCACCCGGTTGGAACAGCAAAAGCACTACATGGGCCACACAAGGACCCAAGAGTGGGGCTCGCTACACCCGATAGATCTACCACTTCTGTCCCTCGGTCTATGTGACAACTGTGTTATGTAATCGATGTACGATGTAAAACAATGATGATTATTAATGAAACAATGTGCTTTGGTGTTATTATATGTGTTTTGGTGTTTCTATGTGTGTATTTGTGTTTGGTGATTTTTCAATTCGATTCGATTCCGATTGCAAGCTTTAAATCGCGTTCTGGAAGGTTATACGCAAACTGGTGCGTAAACGCAGTCAGTATAACGCGACAAACACTCCGGAATAGTGACATAGGCTTAACATACCTTAAATAACCTCCACATAACTTAGAAATAAGTTTTGAATGGTTTGGTGTGTCGAAATCAACTTTGTTCGATCGCAGGGACTATTTGTGTCAAATTGCGAAACTATGCCGATTTGTATAGTAACGAACATTCCGGAACATGACCATAAGTTAAACATACCCTAAATATCCTTTACATAGCTTAGAAATAGGCTTTGAGGGGTTCGGTGTGCTAAAATAAACTTTTGGGTCATTGAGGGACTAAAAGCGTCAAAAAGGGCACAAGTTTGCACTTTCGCGCATATCTTACGTTTTGAATACATCCGGACCTCCAAAAATTTATGTAAGCATAAAATATTTTATTTTAGTGTTTGGCATAAGAAAATTTCCATTCGTCGCTTAATTTGGATCGTTTTTGCGTTCGTTACGACTTCCGTCGTAATTAACCGAACAACGCAACCGTACGACCAAACGAACCGACATCCGAGATATTTTTGAGCACATTTTAAGTTCCCTATACTTTAAATTCATTTTAGAGCTTTGAAATGGGGTTAACGGGGCTTAAACGTGTCAAAAATGCATCAAATATCAAGTTTGGGGCTGCAGGGGCCTGTTCTGCCATTTCTGAGACTTGGCTGGTCTGCACAAGGCTTACGGACCGTAAGCCCTTAGCCATACGGTCCGTAAGGACCTCCCAGAACAGAAAAACCAGATTAACCAGCTGTTAACAGCTGTTAAGCACTCATAACCCAATTGCACATGGTTTTGGGCAATACTAGGGGCTCAAATTGTTTTGTAAAACCATGGGCTTGAGGTGTATGGTTGAGATTGAAGCTCGGTTTTCGAGGAACGATCTTAACAGTTCAAGGAAATCTATAAATACCTAACCCATTCACTTGCAAAACCCACTTGAATTATGAGTTTTCTCTAAGTTGGGGTGTTTTATCACTTCATACCTGAGAATACTTGGAAGATCAAACTTGCGGGGACCCGTTGTAAGTATTCTTTCGTTCTTTTCATTTGTTTTAAGTGTTAAAGTCAAACTGCGTTTGACTTTCTGCATTGACCAGTTTATGGTCAATGTGAAGTTCGTTTGAACTTCATAACGTGAGCGTAATCACGATGGTTATAGTCCCTAGTGACTATACCTACTGATTACCACGTTATCTAGGCTCAGTGACGAGTCGTAGTTTCGGCCAAAATGCGTATTCTTGCGTATTTTGTAACCAAACTACTCTTAGGTATCAAAACCGTTTTTTTGATACCAAACTTGTTTTCTAACTTAGTTAAGCATGTTTTAACATTCTTAGCTCGTCACTTTTAGTTTTGTGCTTTTATAGGGTCGTAAGGTAAGCGATCTAATCAATCGCTTATACTTTCGAACCCGACCCGCTTGGTCGATCATTAGGATCCGACCAAACACATTGGGTGACCATATTTGTATAGGGAATAACCTTCCAAGGTTATACCTTATGGTCACGATGTTTAGTTAGTTGTATGATAGGTAGTTTATATGCCTTAGGTTTATTACCAAAATGCCCTTTTTACGCCAAATTTACTTTAAAGCATATATAACATAATTTTTGATATCTAAACTGATTTGGCAACAATATTAGACATGTTAAGGCATATTTTACTTATCATAGGGCTAGTTAGGCATTCTGAACGCGTTTTACGCGAATGACGCGGTAAAGTAGCATAAGCTACCTTAATGGGTCGCGATGGGTCGAAAGCACTTAGGTTAGGTTCCGATTTAGAATGTAGGCTTTGTTAAACCATATCACATGAGTTCCAACACTCATTTGGTTTACAAGACCTCATTCTGTCCGATCTTCCGATTTAGGCGTCTATTGTTTGACAAGTGATTCAATTACTAGGTGCTGCTTGATTTCCCTGGTTTACTCGAGTTTGTTGAAGTACTATTGATTGAGGATACCTTGCACTACATGTGAGTACATAGTTCCCCTATTTTACAACTTTCAATTGTTTTGGGGTGATTCATATGTACAAAATGTTTTCAAGGTTTAAACGATGATTTCAAAAACGAATAGAACGATTTATACTAAACTAATAACGATTTCGATAATGTGAACGAACTTGTTGGTTGTAGTTACATAACGAATGACATTTATTAATTTTGGCCGAACAGACTAGTATTAGGTTATGGTACCATAGGATCTGACAAATCCC
Organism: Helianthus tuberosus; assembly: GCA_030545235.1. Taxonomy (NCBI): domain Eukaryota; kingdom Viridiplantae; phylum Streptophyta; class Magnoliopsida; order Asterales; family Asteraceae; genus Helianthus; species Helianthus tuberosus. The sequence goes on along the minus strand of CM060417.1, from coordinate 76,979,479 downwards.
GTTATTGCACTATACCCATGGTTATGTGTGGGTGTTGTGGGTAACGACTGAATCTGTAATTATTAACTTACACTTTGGGGGTTTGTTAATACGAGAAGCGAGGAACGAGGTAGTCGAGTCACGAAGGTTTGAATGTTATTAGCGAGACGACCATATATAAGTTTTCACAATTAAAACGTGGATGATTTAAACGATTTGGAAACGATTTGGAAACGATTTGGAAACGATGTTAAACGATTTGGGTAAACAATTGATTTTTGGCTAGTGTTTAGATAACGGGACGGGTGTAATGTGGTGAGAACATGGTAGATACGCCGCTGATACTTCTTATACATAAGTGTTTTTAACATATTATATACTGTGGCGTTATTTAGTTCACTTGGGTAAACGATATTGAAACGATGTCACTCAACGATGTTTTCGAAATAATATACGAGTTTTATTAACGAGTTTATACGAGGTGTTTTACAAGATGGTTTTCTAAAACAAAAAGCTTTTGGGTTAAGAATCGTGGCTACGAAATTTTATAAATTATAACCATCTTGATTTGAGTTGGTTAATCATGTTGCAATATTATACATTTTTTTTAAAAACAAGGTTTTCGAGGTATTGCAATATATGTAAACAAGCCATGATTCCGATACTCCTACAAAACCTATGTACTCGCCAGCATTTCTTTGTTGACTTTGTTTTTACATATGTTTCAGGTGTTGTTGCTTGAATGACGTTCTAGGATGTATGCGTCACATAGGATCTGGACGAGGCCTTAGTGACATAAAACAATGATAGTCGATATAAAACTTGTTTGTTATGTGTTAAAACAATGTTAATGTTTAATATTATCAACAAAACAAAACACTTTTTTGTATCTATGGTTATGAAACGATAATTCTGTTACAACACTCCCCGACGTTTCCGCCACGCTTTGTTGTTTTACGTGGTCGGGGTGTGACAGAAGAGTTGGTATCAGAGCCAATGGTTATAGGGAATTAGATTATTAGTAATGCTTTGACCTAGACTATAACTTCTAGGACCCCAACGCAAGTTTATTTGCGTTTAGATTTTTAAAACAAAATCGTCACCTATCCTTAGGTGATAACCACAACGAGAACACAATTTTCGAATCCGCTTTGAAAATTAATCATCCATTCTAGGATGATTGATTACTAGGTTTTGAACCCTCTGTTGTAAGGTTTTGAACCCTTCTAGTTTAACTCATTTTTGGCTTAGTGCCTTCTGAGTTTTCAAAATCTCGTCAAAGTTTGGGTCTAAATAATGTGAACACGTTCAAACTGGAAGAGTGAGTGCCTGTACTCTGAGTTTTCTGTCTAAGGCTAGAGTGTTCGTACAAATCCACATATTCGGACCAGTCACTCTTACCTGGGAACTCTTGGGGTGAGTGTTCACTTATAAGCGAGCATGTCTTCAGCGATACATTACATTGACCCATTTACTTTGATTAGTCACTGCGTGTCGTTTGTTTGTTCGAGGTAACGAACAAATGATCGCCTTCCTTGTGTTTTGTCGATGTTTTCAATACCTCTTTGTTTTTCCAATTGTCGATCCCACTCGTGGGCGAGCGTACAATCTGAATGCAAACGAGGCTCGAGCTGACAACCTCGTTGTCAGAGGTACGTTGGTTGTCAATGGTACGTTTCTTGTTAACAATCAACCTGCATCTATTCTTTTCGATTCTGGTGCCGATAGAAGTTTTGTTTCATTGTCATTTGAGCCTTTGCTTGCAATACCTAGAACTAAACTAAGGAAACCCTTATCTGTTGAAGTTGCCACTGGTAAACCCCTTGTTCTCGATTCTATTATTCGTAATTGTCAGTTGAACCTTGATAACCATCTTTTTCCTATTGACCTCACACCGATGCAACTTGGGAGTTTCGATATTATCGTTGGAATGGATTGGTTAACCAAACACCACGCTGAGGTGGTTTGTTTCGATAAGATCGTTCATATTCCTCTTCCATCTGGCGATGTTCTGGAAGTTCGTGGCGAAAAGCCACCAGATGGTTTGAAGCTTATGTCGTGTATGGAAGCCTAAAGTTATTTGCGAAAAGGATATGTTGCTTTTCTGGCACATGTCACCGAGGAGAAAAGCAAGAGCAAGAGTATTCAGGATATTCCGATTGTGCGGGATTATCCAGAGGTGTTTCCTGATGAACTGTCTGGTTTGCCTCCAGTTTGTCAAGTCGATTTTCATATTGACCTTGTACCCAATGCCAACCCGATTGCAAAAGCACCTTATCGTCTTGCACCGTCGGAGATGCAAGAGTTATCGAAACAGCTTCAAGAGTTATCTGATAAAGGATTCATCCGACCGAGCTTTTCACCTTGGGGAGCTCCTGTCCTCTTCGTGAAAAAGAAAGATGGATCTTTTCGAATGTGTATCGATTATCGTGAGCTTAATAAGCTCACCATCAAGAATCGATATCCCCTACCTCGAATTGATGATCTCTTCGACCAGCTGCAGGGTGCTTCATGCTTTTCCAAGATCGATCTGCGTTTTGGGTATCATCAACTTCGTGTTCTCGAAGAAGTTATTCCCAAAACTGCTTTCCGCACAAGATATGGGCATTACGAGTTCACTGTCATGCCTTTTGGTTTGACAAATGTTCTAGCTATCTTTATGGACTTAATGAATAGGGTCTGCAAACCTTATTTGGACAAGTTCATTATTGTGTTCATCGACGATATTCTCATTTATTCAAAATCTCGAGCCGAGCACCAGCAACACCTTCGCTTAACATTGGAACTCCTGAAGAAGGAACAACTTTTTGCTAAATTCTCCAAGTGTGAATTCTGGCTTAAAGAAGTTCAATTCTTGGGTCATATAGTCAATGAGCAGGGTATTCATGTGGATCTATCCAAGATTGCTGCTATTAAGGACTGGAATACACCGACGACGCCTACAGAAATTCGATCTTTTCTTGGTCTTGCTGGTTATTATCATCGAATTATTTCAAATTTCTTAAAGATTGCAGTTCCACTCACTGCTTTGACTCAGAAGAATAAGCCTTTTGAGTGGGGACCCAAGCAAGAAGAAGCGTTCCAAACGCTGAAGCAGAATTTATGTGATGCTCCTGTTCTATCTCTGCCCGAGGGAAGCGATGATTTCGTTGTCTATTGCGATGCGTCCAACTTAGGCCTTGGTTGCGTCCTTATGCAACGAGGTAAAGTTATTGCATATGCATCTAGGCAGCTGAAAGTTCACGAGAAGAACTACACGACTCATGATCTTTAGTTAGGAGCTGTGGTTTTCGCGCTTAAAATCTGGAGACACTACCTCTATGGAACGAAATGTGTGGTTTTCACAGACCACAAAAGTCTCCAGCATATTCTTAATCAGAAAGAGCTGAACATGAGGCAACGATGTTGGGTTGAAGTCTTAAACGATTATGACTGCGAGATTCGCTACCACCCTGGTAAGGCGAATGTTGTAGCCGATGCGCTTAGTTGAAAGGAGCGAGTCAATCTTCATTCTGTTCAAACTCTATCTGATCTTCAATCTCGTGTCCTTCAAGCTCAGCAATTTTGCGTTTCACAAAATTTGATAGGTAATGAATTACCACATCAGCTTGAGCTTAAACTCGAAGCGAAGGATGATGGTTTGCTCTATTTTAAGGATCGATTGTGGATTCCGAAACAAGACGATCTTCGCACTTTAGTGATGGACGAATCACATAAGTCTCGATATTCTATCCATCCTGGTGCTGATAAAATGTACAAGGATCTTCGTACTAAGTTCTGGTGGCCTGGTATGAAGAAAGATGTTGCTTTGTATGTGTCGAAATGCCTAACTTGTCTCAAAGTCAAGGCAGGACATCAACGGCCATCTGGTTTGCTTGTACAACCAGATATACCGGTTTGGAAGTGGGAGAACATTGCCATGGATCTCATTACTAAGTTACCGTGTACGTCTAAAGGTCACAATGCTATTTGGGTTGTAGTTGATCGTTTGACAAAATCTGCTCACTTCTTACCAATCCGTGAGGATTCCTCTGCTGAGAAGCTTGCCAAGATCTATGTAGATGAGATTGTATCACGACATGGTGTTCCTTTAGATATAATTTCCGATCGTGATGCTCGTTTTTCATCTCATTTTTGGAAGGCCATGCAATCTGCTTTGGGAACCCAACTGAATCTAAGCACTGCTTATCATCCCCAAACAGATGGCCAATCTGAGAGAACGATTCAAACTTTGGAGGATATGCTTAGAGCATGCGTGATAGACTTTGGTGGTAATTGGGATTCTCATCTGCCACTGATCGAGTTCTCTTACAACAATAGTTATCATGCTAGCATTAATATGGTGCCATTCGAAGCTCTCTACGGTCGAAAATGTCGTTCACCTATCTGTTGGAACGAGACCGGTGAAGCTCAGCTTACTGGACCTGAGCTCATTCTGGAAACAACAGACAAAATCAAGAAAATCCGCGATAATCTTGTGACAGCTCGAAACCGTCAAAAGAGATATGCGGATATGCGACGCAAGCCCTTAGAATTTCAAATCGGAGACCGTGTCCTACTCAAGGTGTCACCTTGGAAGGGAGTGGTGAGATTTGGAAAGAAAGGAAAACTTACACCTCGATATGTGGGACCATTTAAGATTGTGGAAAGGGTTGGAAAGGTTGCCTATCGATTGGAACTACCTCCAGAGCTTGGAAATATTCACCTGACTTTTCACGTGTCCAATCTGCAAAAGTGTTTAGCTGACACTGATCTACACATTCCTCTTGATGAGATTCGAATCGATGAAACAATGCACTTTGTCGAGAAACCCATGGAGATCGTGGACCGTGCTTTCAAACAGTTGAAGAACAAACGGATTCGATTAGTCGAAGTTCACTGGGAATCCAAACGTGGCCCAGAGTTTACTTGGGAACGTGAGGACCAGATGAAGACGAAATATCCACATTTGTTTTCACAAGCTTCCTCTAGTTAAAATTTCGGGACGAAATTTCCTAAAGTAGGGGAGACTGTGACAACTGTGTTCTGTAATCGATGTACGATGTAAAAAAATGATGATTATTAATGAAACAATGTGCTTTGGTGTTATTATATGTGTTTTGGTGTTTCTATGCGTGTATTTGTGTTTGGTGATTTTTCAATTCGATTCGATTCCGATTGCAAGCTTTAAATCGCGTTCTGGAAGGTTATACGCAAACTGGTGCGTAAACGCAGTCAGTATAATGCGACCAACACTCCAGAATAGTGACATAGGTTTAACATACCTTAAATAACCTCCACATAACTTAGAAATAAGTTTTGAATGGTTTGGTGTGTCGAAATCAACTTTGTTCGATCGCAGGGACTATTTGTGTCAAATTGCGAAACTATGCCGATTTGTATAGTAACGAACATTCCGGAACATGACAATAAGTTAAACATACCCTAAATATCCTTTATATAGCTTAGAAATAGGCTTTGAGGGGTTCGGTGTGCTAAAATAAACTTTTGGGTCATTGAGGGACTAAAAGCGTCAAAAAGGGCACAAGTTTGCACTTTCGCATATCTTACGTTTTGAATACATCCAGACCTCCAAAAATTTATGTAAGCATTAAAATATTTTATTTTAGTGTTTGGCATAAGAAAATTTCCATTCGTCGCTTAATTTGGATCGTTTTTGCATTCGTTACGACTTCCGTCGTAATTAACCGAACAACGCAACCGTACGACCAAACGAACCGACATCCAAGATATTTTTGAGCACATTTTAAGTTCCATATACTTTAACTTCATTTTAGAGCTTTGAAATGGGGTTAACGGGGCTTAAACGTGTAAAAAATGCATCAAATATCAAGTTTGGGGCTGCAGGGGCCTGTTCTGCCATTTTTGAAACTTAGCTGGTCTGCACAAGGCTTACGGACCGTAAGCCCTTAGCCATGTGGTCCGTAAGGACCTCCCAGAACAGAAAAACCAGATTAACCAGCTGTTAACAGCTGTTAAGCACTCATAACCCAATTGCACATGGTTTTGGGCAATACTAGGGGCTCAAATGGTTTTGTAAAACCATGGGCTTGAGGTGAATGGTTGAGATTGAAGCTCGGTTTTCGAGGAACGATCTTAACGGTTCAAGGAAATCTATAAATACCCAACCCATTCACTTGCAAAACCCACTTGAATTCTGAGTTTTCTCTAAGTTGGGGTGTTTTATCACTTCATACCTGAGAATACTTGGAAGATCAAACTTGCAGGGACCCGTTGTAAGTATTCTTTCGTTCTTTTCATTTGTTTTAAGCGTTAAAGTCAAAATGCGTTTGACTTTCTGCATTGACCAGTTTCTGGTCAATGTGAAGTTTCGTTTGAACTTCATAACGTGAGCGTAATCACCATGGTTATAGTCCCTAGTGACTATACTTGCTTAATGGTATTTTTACCAAGTGTTGGTAGTATATGTTGGCATGTATTTGTACATATAGGAATACGTATTTTCTTGCATTCTTATAATATTCATTTTAAGACATGTTTATAGAATTTTATATGTATATATCTTAAGCTTGCCATTTACTTATATTTCTTATATCCTAAAAATAATTTATTTTTAAGATTAACTCAAAAATATATATTTTTAGCTTCTACCAAAATAATATATTCTTAAAATGTTTATGAAATATATATTTTTATACACTTCAAAAATAATTTATTTTCATGGCTGACAAAATACAATATATTTTTATATTACTTGTAAAAATATATATCTTATCATTTGTTCGGTTTTGAAAATATATCATTTACCAAGCCTTGATATATTATAACCTTAATCTGGAATATATATATATATATAGGATGAGTATCATTACAGAACACTAACTATTGCGAGAACAAAAAGAACAACTCTAAAACACTAAATTTTGGGATTTAAGTTTCATGTTTTTTTAAATTTTATGTTTCGTACATTCATATGTGTATTATGTATACATAAAAAACCATATTTTTTTTTACCTACACGTAGCTTACAAACATGTTGTTAATTTAACCTACACATAACCTACATATGTGTAGGTTATACAAAAAGTCAAAATTTTCCATATTTTGTTTTGAATTCTAGTGTAAGAAACAACAAATCTTACATTTGCAACATTTTCATTTACTTTTTAGGTGTTTAGGATTGAAAAAATAGGTGATTCATTGTGTTCTCGCAATATTTTGTGTTCTGCATAGAACATTCCCCTATATATATATATATACAATGAACCTATATAGGGGAAGGTTCATTGGGGAACACTAAAAAAGTGGGGAACGGTGGGAAACCGGCTCAAACGAACTCTGATTGGACTCATTCCAGCGGCGTTGGAACCGGCTTGTCGAACCCTAACTATGATCTCTTAACCCTAAACTCTAAATCCTAACTCCTAAACTCTAAACCCTAAAGCTAAAAAATAAGGCTAAAACCTAATCTAAACTATAAACCCTAAAAGCTAAACCCTAAAGGCTAAACCTAAAGCTAAACCCTATAGCTAAACCCTAAAGCTAAACCCTAAACCCTAAAGCTAAACTCTAAACCCTAAAGCTAAACCCTAAGGCTAAACCCTAAAGCTAAACCCTAAAAGCCAAACCCTAATATATTTAGGGTTTAGGGGTTATAATTTAGGGTTTAGGGTTAAGAGATCCTAGTTAGGGTTCGACGAGACGGTTCCAACGCCGCTGGAATGAGTCCAATCGGAGTTCGTTTGAGTCGGTTCCCCACTGTTCCCCACTTTTTTAGTGTTCCCCAATGAACCTATATATATATATGTATGTGTATATATATATATGTATGTTTATATATATATGTATGTATGTATATATATATAATTCGTCCAATATGTCCATGTGTCTGAATCGTCCAACAATCGTGTCCAAAGCATATGTGTGAATTTATTCCTGAAATCTTTATTTGAGATTTTTATTGTATTTGTTGGTGTGTATTATTTCAAGTTCCTAACTTTAATATAACTAATACAAACAATATACACATAGCACATATTACAAGTGACCACTAAATATATATTTTCCTAAAATATATATTTATAACCATTTTATTTCTTGAAAAACCATACCTTCTTTGCTTGCATTTTTGTACAAAAATTGTGGGAATTTTTATACTTATTGTTTTTGAACAAGTTTACTTGTAAGAACCCTGAAATGAAAATATTTTCTAAGTGTTTGAATTTTATAAAAAAAAATGGCCATAATTTCCCTTAGAAAATGGAGGTTCCATGTTTTTAAAACATATCATTTTCTTTTAAAAAATTCATCAACAATTTCCCACAACAATTTATAACATAATATAACATGAAATACACTAAGATGGACTTGTGAACATGTAGTATTTTAGTATCGTTTTTAAGTATGTCTCTTTGTTTAAAAATCATACTTATCTTATAATTTTACCAAAATTTTTAGAAAACTATTTATGAATTCATCCATCTTTCAAAAAGTCCATAATTTCTTTGTAACAATTTATAAACTTTAACAACTTCAATCTTTCAAGTTCATCCATATTTCAATAAAATCATACTTTGTATGAAACAAGTTCTACATTTTAACCACTTCATTTTTCAAGTTCACCCATTTCATACAACATGTTCAACATGGATCTTTCAAGATCCTCATGTATACTTGTTAGATCATGTTTTTAATCATCATCTAACCAGTCTATATGTGATGTTCATCATCATAAACACAAACAATCAACTAAACAACTCCATAACACATCATAAACAACTTGTTTTCTTGTGATTTTTAGCTTGATATAAAGTATTCTTCATCTTGGTTTAGTAAGAGCTTTTAGATGTTAAGTTGTACATAAGTTACATCTACATAAACAAGATGAAAAATGGGTGTTCAAGGGACTTACTACTTGCACAAGGCTAGGGAAGTAACAAGAAGATGAAGAAAATTAATGGATAATAGCTTCCAAGAGAGGTCCTTCAACTCTTATTGCTTGACACCTTCTTAAATATGCTTGATACACCTTGTAGAATACTTGAAATAGCTTGAAAATTGATTGAAGGTGAAGATGGGGGGTGTGGTGGTTTCGGCCGAGTATGGGAGAGGAGGAAGGAGAAGTTTGTGATTTTTTTGTGTGAGTCTTGAAGTGAGAAGAATTGATTAGATAAGGTGTATGGTCTTTTGGTTTATAAATTCCCTCCAGCAATTTACCCAAAGGACTAATATCAAGCATCTTTGACTAACAAGGAAGTTAGTCAACATGATTAGGGTGATGGGTCCCCTTGGGGACGGTCACAATGGGGGGGGGGGTGTCTAGTTTGTTTAAAATGTGTTAAGTGTCCATATGTGAAGGAAAGTATCACTAAGTTAGGGGTTAAGATGTACTGGTGATTTTTATGTAATATGAGGTGTTAGTTGAATTTAACTAGCTTCATATTGCTTAAACCTCATTAACTAGTTTGTATTTTTGTGTCTAGCTAGTAATCGGGTGTTTGTTTTGTTATCGGATCGTAAAAAGATCGACATTTGTAATTTGTATAGTATGATGTGTTTTTATGTCTTGATAATATACCCGATACTTTTTAAGTTATTCTGGGTATTCAAACATTATTTTTGGATATTACATGAACTAGTGAATGCTGATTTTTTGCTAAATTTTGCCGATTTGCCATTAATAGCTAGTTTCGGGTAGTTTTAGTGTTTGTTTGCCTCCCAGAAGGTATTAACATAACCCCATATTTTCTCACATGAGACTTAGCATAACATTGACTCTGGACCTCTAATGTGCGCAAAATGCAACATATAAATTACATCAAATGAGGCATAAAACTAACCCTTTTTTAGTACTAATGTTGGAAAAAATGTGCTTTTCTCTTCCTTTTGTATTTTCAGGGTTAAAAGAGCTTAAATGAACAAAAGAAGCAAAAATACAGCCAAATCTAGCATAAATACGAGAAAAGGAATAAACGTGGCATGCCCGACCCCTCGACAGCATCCTCCAAAGCAAAAACAAGAGATAAGAAGGCTGAACACGCCCCGTGCTCAGTGAGCACGGGGGCGTGCCCAAGTGTCTGCAGAAAAGACAAAGTTGTAGAAGCTTCTATCACCCACCATGGGGGCGTGTCCAGCAGACACGGGGCCGTGGTCAACTCTAAGATTCGCAGAATCTAGGAAAATCTTGATAGTACAGATACGCTTCTGCACACGGGGTCGTGCCCAACGGACACGAGGGCGTGGTCAACTAATGCAGGCAAACTGCATTTAATGAAGAAAGAGAAGATGGGTGGACACGGGGCCGTGCCCAATGGACACGGGGCCGTGTCCGGGCTTCTGTGCAGGTTATAAATAGGGGTGATTGGCTCATTTGCAAACCATCCCTTGACAAACCACCTCTCTCACACTTCACCCACCCACCACCACCATCATAACCCACATCCACCACCATCATTGTAGGATCGGAATTCGATCAGAAGAGTTCTTTATCAATACGAAAGGCGGAATCAGACGTATTTATGTTTAGCAGCTTGATTAACACGAAGAATCACTTTAACTGTCGATTGTATTGATTTGATAGTGTTTACAGATCGTTCGACACTTTGGCAGCACTTCATCTCTGGAATCACAAAAGTTACAAATGAAGACTTAGACTCACCTATTTATAGGAAACCCAGACCCCATGAAGCAGAACAGTCCAGACCCCACGAGCTGGCCAGAAAGCATGAACTGCCAGAAAGCATGAACTGCGAGAAAGCACGAACTGCCAGAAAGCACGAACTGGCAAGACCCCATGAAATTGTCACCTCGTGCGAGGTGGCCTATCCACTTCGTGAGGGGTGACTGGTTCAGGTCTGTTTCCCATTTCTTTCGTACAACGTGTCCTGGTCTATCTATTCTAAGTACATAACTCGATACAAGACATAAGTCGAAGTCAACAGACATATGCACTAACAATCATCCATCATCCATCATAGAGTGTGTGTAGTAGTCTCGGGATCCAAGATTGATCGTAAGAGTTCTTGACAATCAAAGGCCATGTTTGCCTAAGTCTCTTACATCACTTGGTGAAGACAAGTGTTTAGTGTAATACTTTTTATTTTTAATCTTTTTGCACTTTTTATTTGGTTATGTATTAGTGACTTTAATAACTAGTTTCTTATGTTGAAGGTGAGTCTTCCTTATCTTTTGTCCATGGTGTCTTGGGATTATTTTACTGTCTATATAAAATAAAAGATTTTCACCATTCATATCTCCACGGTCTATATGGAGGTATGTTGGCTACCTGGTCGGGGGTTAAGGGAACGGTTTGGTAAGAGTCTTGCCTTGTTCAGTGTATAGATCCTGCAAGGACCTGGGTAAACTTTAGTAGGACCTCCTTCAATACCGACTGGTATTGGATGGCGGGTGTCCGATGTGCCAACCCGAGTTTCCAAGGTCTTTCCTCTATTCTATACTTGTCCCATTCTAGTTGTGCATGCTACTATGTGATTAATGTGATTAATGTGTTATGGTATTTATGTGTTTATAAACTTGAAATCATTTCTGCTTGAGTAAGCTTGATGAAAACTGAGTTTTCGCCACAACACAACCCGACGAAAACCCAAGGGTTTTCACCGTGGCCTGCTCGATGAAATCAAGGGATTTCGCCATATCCCTCACGACGAAATCTAGGATTTCGCCGGCCCAGTTTACTCCGAAGCCCAGTAAGGGCCCAACACCTATACGTGAATATATAACAAGATAGACCAGTGCAAGGGCACGTATTTGATCGTATTACAAACCCTAGACTTTCCCTAATCGATTGGCGGCAGCAAACCCTCTCGAAGCATCACTGTGCTATACCTTGTGTCTTGGTTAGTGTCGACCCATATATGGTTGTTTGATTGAAACCATCTCTTGGCTATCTGTTAGAAATATGTATTAACTATTGTTGGATAATGTTTAGATCATAACTAGGGGTTGATTTTGGTAATAATAGATTGATATGATTATCGATTATAGGCATGAATAATGTTTGCGTAAGTTAGGATTTGATATGTGAGTGGTGATGTTATGTGCGAAACTGTGGTCTTTGTATTGATCGAGTTCGATTGATGATTAAAAGTTACTGGCTGTTGCAACCGTATGAACATTAGGGTTATGTTAATGATAGTTAATTACTGGAAACCTATGCTATTGAAACTGCCATGGGTGATTATGCTGGGTATATGATTATGTTGATGATTGATTATGTAACTGCTAGATGATCATTAGGGTTCCTGTGTTTCGTAACTGATGATGATGATCATGCTATACCTCGACGAAATCACTGTGTCGACGAAGACACCTACCCGACGAAAACCCAGGGCCGACGAAAATGCAATCACGACAAAAACCCTTTGGGATTTCGTCGCCTGTGGGTTTTCGCCGAATGACTTGTCAAGTTGGGAAACAGTAACTCAGTTAAGTCTGTTAGGTCTGTTAGTGGATAACCATGTTAGAATAAACTGAGAAATCATTTATGTGAAGCATGAATTGTATAAACTTGGAATAACTGTTTACATGTTACATTATATTAACTGCCAAGCACACTTTGAGATGTTAGATTATGTGAAAGTTAAGAACATAAACTGATTGTGTATACATGCATGCTATAGGCTTTGACTGAATATTTGTGAGCAAGTAACTTAGCATACCGAGTAAACCGAGGTGAGTTCACACACTTTCTAAGGCATGGGATTCCCGGTGGTTGGGAATGGGTTAAAGAATTAAAACGGAATCTACATATCCTCCTTGGGTAGGATATGTACCGCCATCCTCCATGGGTAGGATGCCAATATTAATCCTGCGTATTCTCCTTGGGTAGAATACGTACGTTCGTCCTCCTTGAGTAGGACAACAACCTTAAACTTACTAGAGAAAACTCTATCATGAAGTCCCTCATTTTTATATCGACTTAATCGCCGGGCCAATGGCGAGCGGGTCATTAGTTAATAGCGCTATTAGGGTTGACAAGCCTCACACCGTGCCGGTCGGACGGGCGGGCGTGTAGTAATGGATCTGGGTACTTAGTTAATGATGATAGACATTGACGTAGGGCACAACTTATGTTCGTCAGTTGTCGATATGGTAACGGTCTAGTGGTTCACATGGGGAAGCCCCCACTGATTATGGATATGGTTTAGGAAACAAAGATACTGGTTAACTCGTGGTTTACGAAACAACTTATGGTTTTCAAAACAAACTTTTAAAACTAAACAACCAACTGTGAACTCGCTCAACTTTGTTGTTGACTCGTTGTTACATGCCTTGCAGGCCGTTCGGTGCTTATGGAGCTTGCACAACGAGGAGTGGTCGTTGTGGGGACATGGACTATTGAGGTCCATGTTAAACATTTAAACTTTATAAACTTATTGCTTATGTTTGGGTTTTTCATTTTATGCTTCCACTGTTAACTTAAAGTTGGTTACTTTCTTTTAGACACCAATTATATTGTGTTTGGTTTTATTTACTTAATTACGTTGCTCAATATGATTGGTGGCTTGATCCTGGTCAGTCACGCCTCCATGCGGTGATACTTCGCTTGTGGATTTTGGGGGTGTGACAGATTGGTATCAGAGCCATTGGTTATAGCGAACTTGGTTTTAAAAAGGGGGAAAGCTTTTTGACAAAACCAGACTATAACCTGTACAGTGCTCAACGATCCACAACGACACTTTGCTCCACGTGCAAGGCTCAACACTATAGGTGATATGAGTTATGTTTATATTGCCTACTTGTTAGTTACATAGTACATTGTTCATGGTATGCTTAGATAAATGTAGCAACTAATGTTTGAAACACATGTGTGCTTACTCTATTCTGTCATCGCACTTTCACGACACCTTTCTCACTCATGGTTCCTTTGATATGAAGATCATGCGTTGACGTGTTAACCTAACTCAAGCCCAGCTGATGGCTTTAATCAATGAACAAGTTACTGCAGCACTCGCTGCCGCTCAGGCAGGAGGTCAACATGCTCAGCCTCCTGCGTGTACTTTCAAAACTTTTATGGACTACCGACCTACTACTTTCAACGGCACTGAGGGACCTGTAGGCCTCCTTCACTGGTTTGAGAAGCTCGAGTCTGTTTTCGAGATATGTGAATGCCCTGAGGCTCGTAGGGTGAAGTATGCTACTGGTACTCTTGAAGGTGTAGCGCTCACGTGGTGGAACGCTTAGGTTCAAATGCTGGGGTTGGTCGCTGCTAATGCCACCCCATGGAACGATTTCAAGGAATTGATCAAAGAAGAGTATTGTAATCATGATGACATCCACAAACTGGAGGTAGAGTTCTTCAACCTAAAGATGACGGGGTCGGAAATTGAAGCGTAAACGAAAAGATCGAACGAGCTGGCTATCTTGTGTCCTACTATGGTGGATCCTCCTATTAAACGTATCGAGCTGTACCTTAAAGGTTTAGTGCCAGAGATTCAGAGTCATGTGACTGCAGTAAACCTTACCACTATCCAACAAGTTATTCGTTTGGCTCATCGTCTCACTGATCAGGCAGTCGAGCAGAACAGGCTGCCCAAGCGTATAGGTACTACTACTACTACTTCTGATGCCCCCAGCGACAACAAGCGCAAATGGGATGGAGTCTCAAGCAAGGGTTCAACATCAACTCAGTCTCAGTCTCAGCAGCGAAAGACTGATGACTACCAGAGTCCTGGTCAGCAAACTTCTGGTAGTCAAGGGCAGGGTGGATACCGAGGAAACCACCCCAAGTGCAACCAATGCAACAAGCATCATAGTGGGCAGTGCAATAAGGGTCGTTATCTGAGGTGTAACAAGTTTGGTCATGAAGCAAAGGATTGCAGGGGCGCACGACCGACAAATCAGAATCGTCAGCAACAGCCACCAGCTCCACAGAATCAGCAGCAGTAACAGCAGGGTAACAGGGGATGCTATCAGTGTTGTGCTGAAGGTCACTTCAAGAGAAACTATCCCCAGTTGAACCAGAATCAGAACAACAACAATAATAAGGGGAACGGGAACAATAACGGGGGTAACAATGATGGCAATGGTGCAAGGGGACGTGTTTTCGTGCTGGGTCAGGGTGATGCGAGGAACGATCCCAACGTTGTGATGGGTAAGTTTCTTCTGGATGACTTCTTTGTTACTGTTTTATTTGATTCGGGTGCCGATACTAGTTATGTGTCCTTAAAAGTTAGTCAAATGCTTAAGCGCACTCCAACACTTTTGAACACCAAGCACACGGTAGAACTAGCAAACGGTAAAAGTCTCGAGGCCACACACATACTTAAGGGTTGTAATCTCGTCTTAACTGGTCAGACCTTCTCTATCGACCTTATTCCTATCGTACTTGGTAGTTTCGACTTCGTTATTGGTATGGATTGGCTATCTCAACATCAAGCGGAGATTATTTGCAAGGAGAAGATCGTCCGCATTCCTCATTCTGGTGAAGGACCTTTAGTGATACATGGCGAAAAGAGTGGTGCTGTTGTGGGCATCATTTCTTTCCTTAAGGCCCAGAAGTGTTTGCGAAAGGGCCACACTGCTATTTTAGCCCTCGTCACTGACACCTCAAAGAAAGAGAAGAAGATAGAAGATATTCCGATCGTACGTGACTTTCCTGAGGAATTACCTGGTCTTCCGCCTCATCGACAAGTCGAGTTTCAAATCGAGCTAGCTCCTGGAGCAGCGCCCTTAGCTCGAGCACCCTATCGTTTAGCTCCATCAGAACTTGAAGAACTGTCCTCGCAACTACAAGAGCTCGTGGACAAGGGTTTTATTCGCCCTAGCTCTTCGCCTTGGGGAGCTCCAGTATTATTTGTGAAGAAGAAAGACGGTACCTTTAGAATGTGTATTGACTACCGCGAACTCAACAAGGTGATCGTGAAGAATCGCTATCCTCTTCCACGCATTGATGACTTATTCGACCAGTTACAAGGGTCGAGTTTCTACTCCAAGATTGACCTGAGGTCAGGCTACCATCAACTGAGAGTCCGAGACAAGGATATCTATAAAACAGCATTCAGGACTCGTTATGGGCATTACGAGTTTCTGGTTATGCCTTTCGGATTGACGAATGCACCTGCGGTCTTCGTGGATCTCATGAACCGAGTGTGCAAACCCTATTTGGATAAGTTTGTCATAGTTTTCATCGACGACATCCTGATCTATTCGAAGAGTCAGGAGGAACACGAGCAACACCTGAGGCTTATTTTGGAACTCATTCGAACAGAGCAGTTGTATGCCAAATTTTCGAAATGTGACTTTTGGCTTCGCGAAGTCCACTTTCTAGGCCATGTGGTAAACAAGGATGGGATTCATGTGGATCCATCCAAGGTCGACTCGATCAAGAACTGGCCTGCACCCCGTACACCAACAGAAATCCGTCAATTCTTGGGTTTGGCGGGCTACTACAAAAGGTTCATCAAGGATTTCTCCAAGATTGCGCAACCTCTCACCTCACTAAATCCGAAGGGTGTCACCTGTCGTTGGGGTGATCCACAGGAATCTGAATTTCAGCACTTAAAAGATAGACTTTGCAGTGCACCAATTCTCTCACTGCCTGAATGCACAGACGATTTCGTGGTTTATTGCGACGCGTCCATCCAAGGACTTGGTTGCGTGTTGATGCAACGTGACAAGGTCATTGTTTATACATCGCAGCAACTTAAGGTTCACGAAAAGAACTACACTACTCACGATCTGGAGTTGGGAGCAGTTGTTTTCGCACTTAAGATATGGAGACATTACCTGTATGGTACCAAGTGCACCATTTACACCGATCACGGGAGTATCGAGCATATCTTCAAGCAAAAGGAGTTAAACATGCGACAACATCGATGGGTAGAGCTCTTGAATGATTATGAATGCGCGATCAAGTACCATCCGGGCAAAGCCAATGTTGTGGCTGACGCCATCAGTCGAAAGGATACTACACCTAAGCGCGTGCGAGAGTTACAACTTACCATCCAATCTAGTCTTCCTACTCGGATACGAGATGCTCAGGTTGAAGCGTTGAAAGCAGAGAACATCAGGGCTGAGTCCTTACGAGGATCGAGAAAATGGTTGGAACAAAAGGAAGACGGCGCCTACTACGTAACGGGGCACATCTGGGTCCCACTTTATGGAAACTTACGCGAGCTTGTGATGGATGAAGCACATAAGTCTCGTTACTCAGTACATCCTGGTTCGGATAAGATGTACCACGACTTAAAAACTACATACTGGTGGCCTAGCATGAAAGCCAACATAGCAACCTACGTCAGTAAATCTTTGACTTGTGCGAGAGTCAAGATCGAATATCAGAAACCATCAGGCCTACTCCAACAACCAGAGATCCCGACATGGAAATGGGAGCAAATTTCCATGGATTTTGTTACTGGCCTGCCTAGATCTCAACGCAGAAATGACACTATTTGGGTGACAGTGGATCGATTGACTAAGTCTGCACACTTCTTGGCTATCAAGGAAACAGACAAGTTCTCTACTCTAGCAGACGTTTACCTAAAGGAAGTGGTTTCGAGGAACGGGGTGCCAACCTCTATTATATCTGATCGTGACACACGTTTTACCTCTGAACTGTGGCAAGCAATGCACAAGTCTTTTGGCTCTATATTAGACATGAGCACAGCATATCACCCGCAGACGGATGGGCAGTCTGAACGCACCATCCAAACCCTTGAAGACATGCTTAGGGCATGTGTGATTGACTTTGGTAACGGCTGGGAACGGCATCTACCTTTAGTGGAATTTTCGTATAATAACAGTTACCACACCAGTATCCAGGCCGCTCCGTTTGAGGCATTGTACGGACGTAAATTCCGATCACCTCTTTGTTGGGCGGAAGTTGGTGACAGCCAAATCACAGGCCCAGAACTGGTGGTAGACACGACTGAGAAGATTGCTCAGATACGACAACGAATGGCGGCAGCTCGCGACCATCAGAAAAGCTACACTGATAAGCGCAGGAAACCACTCGAGTTCCAGGTTGGGGATCGAGTGCTACTCAAAGTCTCACCTTGGAAAGGTGTAGTTCGTTTTGGCAAACGAGGCAAACTCAATCCGCGTTTTGTCGGACCATTCGAAATCATTGAGAAAATTGGCAAAGTCGCTTACAAGTTGAATCTACCTGAAGAACTCAGTGGAGTTCACAACGTATTCCACGTGTCAAATCTGAAGAAGTGTCTGTCAGATGAGACCCTCATAGTTCCTTTGAAGGAGCTCACAATCGACAATCAGTTGCGATTCGTCGAGGAACCAGTTGAAATCATAGACCGAGACGTTAAGGTTTTCAAGCGCACCAGAATACCTCTTTTTCGAGTTTGTTGGAACTCCCGTCATGGCCCAGAGTTTACCTGGGAACGAGAAGATCAAATGAAACTCAAGTATCCCCAGTTGTTCGAGGAAAGTGCAACCACTACTGAGGCTGAAGCTACTGCGGAATTTCGGGATGAAATTCCAAACCAACGGGGGGATGATGTGACACCCCAGGAAAACCAGGAAACAACGCAACACAACAAGCTTCCTCAGTAACCACGCGCTAAATTTTGGGACGAAATTTCTTTCAAGTTGGGGTTGATGTGACAACCCGAGTTTCCAAGGTCTTTCCTCTATTCTATACTTGTCCCATTCTAGTGGTGCATGCTACTATGTGATTAATGTGATTAATGTGTTAAGGTATTTATGTGTTTATAAACTTGAAATCGTTTCTGCTTGAGTAAGCTTGATGAAAACTGAGTTTTCACCACAACACAACCCGACGAAAACCCAAGGGTTTTCACCGTGGCCTGCTCGACGAAATCAAGGGATTTCGCCATATCCCTCACGACGAAATCTAGGATTTCGCCAGCCCGGTTTACTCCGAAGCCCAGTAAGGGCCCAACTCCTATACGTGAATATATAACAAGATAGAGGAGTGCAAGGGCACGTATTTGATCATATTACAAACCCTAGTCTTTCCCTAATCGATTGGCGGCAGCAAATCCTCTCGAAGCATCACTGTGCTCTACCTTGTGTCGCGGTTAGTGTCGACCCTTATATGGTTGTTTGATTGAAACCATCTCTTGGCTATCTGTTAGAAATCTGTATTAACTATTGTTGGATAATGTTTAGATCATAACTAGGGGTTGATTTTGGTAATAATAGATTGATATGATTATCGATTATAGGCATGAATAATGTTTGCGTAAGTTAGGATTTGATATGTGAGTGGTGATGTTATGTGCGAAACTGTGGTCTTTGTATTGATCGAGTTCGATTGATGATAAAAAGTCACTGGTTGTTGCAATTGTATGAACATTAGGGTTATGTTGATGATAGTTAATTATTGAAAACCTATGCTATTGAAACTACCATGGGTGATTATGCTGGGTATATCATTATGTTAATGATTGATTATGTAACTGCTAGATGATCATTAGGGTTTCTGTGTTTCGTAACTGATGATGATGATCATGTTATACCTCGACGAAATCACTGTGTCGTCGAAGACACCTACCAGACGAAAACCTAGGGCCGACGAAATTGCAATCACGACGAAAACCCTTTGGGATTTCGTCGCCCAGGGGATTTCGTCGCCTGTGGGTTTTCGCCGAAGGATTTTCGCCGAAGGGTTTTCGCCGAATGACTTGTCAAGTTGGGAAACAGTAACTCAGTTAAGTCTGTTAGGTCTGTTAGTGGATAACCATGTTAGAATAAACTGAGAAATCATTTATGTGAAGCATGAATTGTATGAACTTGGAATAACTGTTTACATGTTACATGATATTAACTACCAAGCACACTTTGTGATGTTAGATTATGTGAAAGTTAAGAACATAAACTGATTGTGTATACATGCATGCTATAGGCTTTGACTGAATATTTGTGAGCAAGTAACTTAGCATACCGAGCAAACCGAGGTGAGTTCACACACTTTCTAAGGCATGGGATTCCCGGTGGTTGGGAATGGGTTAAAGAATTAAAACGGAATCTACATATCCTCCTTGGGTAGGATATGTACCGTCATCCTCCATGGGTAGGATGCCAATATTAATCCTACGTATTCTCCTTGGGTAGAATACGTACGTTCGTCCTCCTTGGGTAGGACAACAACCTTAAACTTACTAGGCAAAACTCTATCAAGAAGTCCCTCATTTTTATATCGACTTAATCGCCGGGCCAATGGCGAGCGGGTCATTAGTTAATAGCGCTATTAGGGTTGACAAGCCTCACACCGTGCCGGTCGGACGGGCGGGCGTGTAGTAATGGATCTGGGTACTTAGTTAATGATGATAGACATTGACGTAGGGCACAACTTATGTTCGTCAGTTGTCGATATGGTAACGGTCTAGTGGTTCACATGGGGAAGCCCCCACTGATTATGGATATGGTTTGGGCAACAAAGATACTGGTTAGCTCGTGGTTTATGAAACAACTTATGGTTTTCAAAACAAACTTGTAAAACTAAACAACCAACTGTGAACTCGCTCAACTTTGTTGTTGACTCGTTGTTACATGCCTTGCTAGTCGTTAGGTGCTTATGGAGCTTGCACAAGGAGGAATGGTCGTTGTGGGGACATGGACTATTGAGGTCCATGTTAAACATTTAAACTTTATAAACTTATTGCTTATGTTTGGGTTTTTCATTTTATGCTTTCGTTGTTAACTTAAAGTTGGTTACTTTCTTTTGGACACCAATTATATTGTGTTTGGTTTTATTTACTTAATTACGTTGCTCAATATGATTGGTGGCTTGATCCTAGTCAGTCACGCCTCCATGCGGTGATACTCCGCTTGTGGATTTTGGGGGTGTGACATCCGAACTCCTTGATCCCCTCATATGTAAACTACTATTAAAACTTTAACCCGGCTACTTAGGACTATATCCCTGCTGACTCAGACTACTTAGCCGAGGGTAACGTCGCCTCCAGAAGAGGGGCCTACCACAATATGCATTAATAACTTAATTAATTATCTTTTAATAATCCAACCCTTTAGGATTGTATCCTTGCTGACTCAAACTACTGGGTTGAGGGTAACGTCACCTTCAGAAGAGGGGCCTACTAGTATAATTAAGATAATCTCTTAAAAAGTGCAAAAGTGCGGAAATAATCAAAGGTTACACTAAATACGAGTCGGATCCAAGTGATTCATCTTGTCTATCTGTTTTATTTTTATTTTTATTTTTCAGCACTTTGTTTAAAAACGTTTTTCTAAACTTTTGATTTGATTAGACGTTGTGGATAAACCGGTATTAAAAGCTCTTGTGTCCTTGGACGACCTCGGTATCTTACCAACACTATACTACGCTCACGATGGGTGCACTTGCCCATATGTGTGTTTAGTGTTAGTAAATATCGTGTTTTACAAATTTAAAACTTGGCTAAAAAGTGTTAAAGGGCATAAAATATACATTAAAAACTCTACGACACTTCACACGCATCAAGTTTTTGGCGCCGTTGCCGGGGACACAAGGATTTTAAGAAAGTTAGGAATCAACGGCCTAATCGTTTTTTCTTATTTTTCTATTTTTTTAGGATTCTTCTTAAATTTTCAGCTTCTGCAGAATTCGGCACGGGTCGTGCCCGCTGAACACGCCCCCGTGCCCAATCTTTGGTACTGGCAATCCTGTTTTAAGTCAGATAGTAAGCTGAATACGGGGTCGTGCCCACTCAACACGCCCCGTGCCCAAGTTTTAGTTACTGAAAACAGAACCGTAAGATCCCGACGGTTGGTAATTTCTGACACAAACATGAGTGATACTGATATTTTTTTACTTTCGGCACTCTTATGGTACGTGGTGTCAAATATGTGGTGGCCCTCATAAAGATTTAGAATATTATTTTCTAAATTATAAGCCCCATTATATAGACCCATTGTTTTCCTGTAGCCTTAAGAGGGGCGAAAGTAAAAATAATCCCTATCTCTCCCTCGAATGCTCTCAATCAACCCTTCTAGGAGAAATGCTTCTCGATGAATTATTTCAAATGGAAGATCTAATTCTTAATTGGGTGAAAGAACTTGAGATGGATATCATTAATTCACCTTAAGACGAAGCCCAAGAAGAATTATTAAGATCACATTCGAATAAAAACAACTTCGTTGTTCCCGAAATCACCCTTAACTCTAGCGAAGACTTGAGCGATAGTCTTCCCTGTGTCGATTGTGCCGTCAAGGACTCCCCATCGACCTCATTCGGTGCATACATAGACCTGAGCGATTCGGCATACACCTTCTTTAACGAGAGCCCGGGAAAGGGTTGGATTTGTCCACCTACATTTAGCATTGGAATCACCCTCACCGACAACCTCTTGCGTTCTCGTCTTAATCTAGAGCAATTATGGTATCTCAGGAACTTTGGGGTTGTTCCGTCCAGTAAGGAACCACCCGATCCGGATAAATTCCTTAAAAATAGGTGAAACTTCATAAACAGCCTCTAGACACGGGGCCGTGTCCAGGTCAGCACGCCCCCGTGTCCACCAAAAGATTCCCGTTTGATTTCGTGTCAGAATACGGACAAAATGTGTCAGGATCATGCCTGCACACGGGGCCGTGTGCAGCGTGCTGTCGTTTTCTATAAATGCAGCAAGATTCCTACACATTTGGACCACTCCAAAGACAAAGATCTGGTGGATCTTCACACATACCATCCAAGGTATATTCTAAAGAAGGTTCCCAACAACCATCTTGTCTTTTCCACTTTTATCCATTACCTTCTTCTTCAATTTTTTCCTTAATACCGCCATTAGAGCTTGAAATATACATGATTCCAAGCTTTATTGAGATGTTTGTTAGATTTTTGTTCAAGAAATCTTGTTCTACAACAATGTTTTAAGTTGTTTCTGCTTAAAAATGTTTTAAAAATCACGAAAACAATTTAAAACTCCAAGATTCCTTGTTCCAAATATCTGCAGACATCTGAACACGGGGCCGTGTCCGAGGTACTGTTTCTATAAAGTTGAACTCTTTTCGGTATGTTTTCTCAGAATGGCGAGCAGAACTAGCGGTACATCTTCATCGCACTCCAGGAACAACCGACAAGGGAGAAGGTCATCAACGGTTGAAGATTCTCTTGTAAACTACGTTTACGCTTTAAGAGAAGCTATTGATGAAATGACGGGAGTGGAAGAAGCATTGGTCGACCGTATCAATCATTTGACGGTGGGACTAGAGGGATGTCTTCGAGAGGTCAACCTTTTTGCACCAAAAGTCGAACATTCTCGCTTCTCCTCCTTTGGTACCAATTATCACCCAAAGGGCATGGAATGTGGTACCGGAAGTCATCATACCGGCCGAATGGTACACCATACACCCGGAACCCCCTCGAGACATACTACAAGGGGTTCCGGTTGGTGTCACTCCCCCTCCTCAAGATGTTGAGGAAAATGAGCTCGCCTTCTTCCTCCCAAGAGAGACAGAGGAATGGCTTTAAGGGAATACCCCTCGGTCCAGAGTTCTACGAAACCATTAGATTCTTATTAAAGTAGAACTCCTTAGGATGATTTTATGTACCACTTGACCTATCTATCTTATGTGACACCCGGCTTTTCAGGCCGTACCGTACAATCATAGCACGTGTTGTGAATAGGTAACAAGACTATATTGACTGATTATGATGTTTATATGTGAAATTTAGTGTATTGGTAAAATTAAACTTGATAAAAATTATGTTGGCAACGGTAAGATAAACGCTTATCGCGTAAAGATTAAAATGCGAAACGAACATCGGTGACCAATCGGAAAGTGTTAAAATCCTAAAAACAGCCTCTTATGATTAAAATAATAATTTTAATCCTATTCTTGAGGAAAAATGAAATAAAATGCTAAGAAACACTATTTTTCGAATTTAAGCGCGTACCGCGCGATGCAGCACGTATACCGACAAGATACTGTCAACACAGCCAGTCAAGACAACTGAAAATCATTTTAGCAATAATTTGATAAGTTATTCTTAAAGAATGACAAAAATAAATAAAAACGCTTAAATTCCTATTTTTGCGATTTTTAACGTGTACCGCGCAACACAGCGCGCATACTGCCAAATACCGACAACGCAACCAGTCAAGGCAACTGGTAATTATTTCAGTAATAATTTTGAGTGATTATTTTTATAGGATGATAAAAATAATTTAAAACGCATTAAAACGGGATTAAAACGCTAGATAAAATACCCGGTAATCAGTAAAATACATGTTTTTGAGCTAATTTACATATAATATGTATATGTATATATATAATATGAGAGAGAGAGCATGGGTGGCAGCACATTGGGCTGCCATGTTTCTCTAGTTACTTGCAATATGGACACTTGTCCAACCTAGGGAAGATACATGATGATTAATCTTGTTTATGTCTTCATATTCACTCATCATTCCAATAATGCATTTCAAATTTTCACTCTCTCTCTTTCTTTGAAAACCTTCGGCCGAACACCCCCATAACACACCAACATTTCAATTCCAAATCAAAACATAAAGATTCAAGTGCTACTCAAGGTGATTTGAAGCTCATAAGAATGTTTGGAGGTGATTTCAAGATTGATCCAAGCAAGAACAAGTCCCATATCACCATCTTTTCTCAAAAACCCACTTTGAAAACTTGAAGGTATAAAATATTTCTTTAAAGATTGTTATTGATTCATATTGATAATAAAGTTATTAAGAAGTTTCTCTTGATTCTTGAAATCTAAACATAAACTTGAAACTAACAAACAAAAGAGTTTTATAAAAAAAATGAGTGTATGCATGTATGTATCTATGGCCGAGAATGATGTGTGTATATGTAAATCCGTATATATGTATGTATATGTGTATACATGTGTGTTGAAGTTGATGTGTAATCATAAAAGTGAAAGATTTAAGTATGAATGAACATGGATGATTAAAGGATCTAAGGTGTTGTGTATGATATTTGAAAGAATAAGGTGTTAGTGAGATTTTAATGCATTAAGATCATATTAGATGATAAAATTTATGATATGAGCATACTAGATGCATATACTTAGACATGCATGATGATATATGATCTTAAAAAGATGATTTGAATGTGATTAAGTAAAAATCGGTTATGATCAGATTTTAAACCTTAAAATAAAGTTATTTTGAAGTTTTTAATAGTATATAACTTTGTCATAATGTTTACTAACTTTGCATGTGGTACTCGGTGCACAAAAAGTTGTAAAATACGTGAAATCGCATGATTTATATGACTTATATAAAAACTGCACTAATCTGATTATAACCACTATTTTAATCAGTAAATAACATGTATTGTGTTAAAATATCAAGTCATTTTGAGTTGGGATGGTTACGGTAACGTTTAACGCAAAACTATGCGTTAAAACGGTCAAAAATCGACTTTTCGGGTGATTTTTATAAAACTGAATTAGATCAGTAAATAAACTGATATTTTTGGTTTAAAATTAAATATTTTAACTAATTTTAAGTTTACTTGGTGTTTGGTTGCTCATACATGATTTCCGACGCCCGAAAACGTTACAGAATCGCTAAAATACGCATTTTTTATGAACATGAGTATGGGTGAATTTTAAGTGAATCTTATGTGATAAAATGTATTAAGTGATTTGAGCATGTAAATTTGATTATATGTTAAGTGTTAACACGATAATGGGAAAATTAGACTATGCATGTATGCGTGTACGTTTTGTGCGGTAGAAATGGTAAGATTGCGTTAAAAGTGTAACTTGTTTGTTGAGTATGAAATTTGGTACATGTGAGATGTTTTATGTATATTTGCTTTAAAAAATGACAAAATAGTTAAGTTAGTAATGTTTCGCGTGTTTCGGTGTTAAATTATGTGAACGTTTATATATATATTACGACGCGCAAATAATGTATATATTGGGTATAAACGGAAGAGTTAGCGGATTTGCACAATAATGGTCACTAATAAAATCGTTTAAAACGCAAAATCATAATATATATATATATATATATATATATAAGGACTCATATGTATATATATTTTAATGTGCCAACATAATAAAAAATGACAACTTTTCGAGAAAATCTCAAAGTTATGTGATAATTCTAAGAAACTGAGAAACTTAGGATTTTTGTGATTAAATGTTATTTTGATTTAGAATTGTTCCCATATTAGGACGTATATAATCAATTTCTAGGATTGCGGTATTAAAATACGCACCCAAAGGTGAGTGTCACTAAACCCCTCTTTTTACTGCTTTATATATATTTTGGGGGTAGAACACGCCAATAGAAGGGTTTAACAATGTTTTTGAAATAAAACATACCTTTTGATATAAATTATATATTTTCATTGGAAATATATGGATTTTTGGGAAATTATATATATATTTCGGGATGAAATGGTTTTGGAGAATAAGTATGTTTCGGGTGGAAACGGGATTATGTACGGTGTTTGGGGGAAAAACGACCATGTAGTTGGTACGAATATTGCTTGGTCTCAAGAGAGTAAGTATCAGCATAGGCTTACATTTCGTCGGGGATTTCAGGGGATTCGTACAACATCGTGTATTAAATTGTCATATTAGTAGGATATATATATTGTACGTGAGGCAGAAATCATATTGTTCTCAAAGAGAGAACCCTGCGCCCATGATGTCGTTTAATCATTTAAGTATTGCACGCGATGAATTGTTGGTAGATCTATCGGGTTGACAACCCCGTCGTGACCGGTCGCCCCGTGTCAAGTCAAATGACGAATTTAAATTATGTTTATTGTCTAGCTTTGATTATCCCTGCATGGTTAATATATAGTTCGTATCGTCTAGCTAACATACGAGTCTGAAAATTAACACAATAATTTAATATACAAAACTTGGGCAGTTTTACAATTGTCGGAGTAATGAACCGATGGATGCCCATGGATTTTATTAAGGAAGTAAAATGGACTTTCTAAAAATTTCCTGAATTGTTTTTAAATAAACACCTAATTAGAAAGTTTTCCTTGGAATAAAATTTGTTAGTAAACGAATAAGTGAACTCACCTACCTTTGTGTTGACATTTGATTTTAACGTGTTCTACAGGTACTTGAGTTCGGCTTCGGGAAAAATCATGGCGTATCTTATGTTTGATGATGCATGATGTTATGTTTAATTATGTTGGACAAATTTTAAACTACCTGGGGCATTTGTAATAAGATCCGTGAGGATCATAACAACTTAAATTATGTGGTCGTGTCGTGACTCTTTTAAAATAAAATGTTTAATATCTATGTTTTAAAATATGTCAAAATGTCCAACAAAAGAGTGCATCATCCAACAAGGTATAAATGGGCACCAACTTCCATCTCCACTACGTTTAAATATTCCGCTGCGACATTTTTGGGGTGTGACAGAAGTTGGTATCAGAGCCATTTGTTGTTAGCGAACTAGATGTTTTCGCGGAAAACACTAGACTTCAACCGAAGAATTTTGAAATGTAAAGTCCAAAATTATCGAAGCCGAGATTTTAAATAAGCATAGGAAATATTTTATTATGTGTGAAAACCATTATGTGTTTTATGTGTATACGTGATTTTCTGTTTATTTAACCTTATTTGTTATTGTTTATGTTGATCACACACTTACTTGTAGGGTTATATGTGTGTCACAGATGTCGCACGAACACGAGGTCATCGAGATCCATGACTCATTTTACGAGCCAGATTTCGAGACTTCACCCAGACCTACGCTGCCAGAGACACCTATCACGGCTCCATAGATGATTGGTACTACCGAGCTTACCTCATATTTCCACGTCAATCCTACTGCTTTTTTCAGTCAGGGAGATCCCCGATGCGCTTTCACTAGCAACAGGTGGATAGATGATGATAATGTACCTCTCTCAATCCATGAGACGGGACGATCATCTGGAACTGTACCAGTTGTCGATGACGTGATCAAGAGTGACTCTACTGTCAGAGGATCTACTAGTGTTGCACAAGTGGTGGACGCCACTATCGTCACGGCTTGACCTTTAGAGCCATCAGTCGTCCCACCTGCTGCTATGATCGAGTCTGTTACCGAGATCCCTCCGCCTGTTTTGTCTGAGTCTTCTTTGCCTGTTTTAGAGTCACGCACTTCTTCTACGGCGCAATTAGTTTATTATCGTCGTAGGAAGAGAGTTAGGCCCGCTGAAGATAGGGTAGATCGATATTTCCATTGTGATCGACAGCTCGCCGCATTGCGCAAAGACCTAGACCTAGCCAAAGGAAAGGCGAAGTACCTTGAAGGACAGATGGACGATCATGAGGAGTTGAAGGTTATAGACGACATCACGAGAGATGAGATGTATTGGAGGGTGGTAGACTTGGAGAGGCTTGTCCAGGATATGTTAGAGTCTCTAGGTTTGAGGCGTTGATGATGGTCGTCTACTTGTTTGTCCGTTTCGTTGTTTAACGGGTTGTACTGTTAGACATTTCCTTTTGATGTTCTTTGTGTTTGTGGCCTGTGTGCCAGATTTGTTTTTGAAAATTATTTGGGAATTTCATATGAACTTGTTTATGGGTGTCGATGTAGGCATACCAAGAATAGTCCTTTGAACTGAAAACAAGTTTAAACAATTTCTATAATAAATATCAATGGCGTACTTTTGGTTTAAAATTTTTCTCATTAATATGTGGATATTTCACATGCGCAATGTTTGGTCCACTAATGATTGAATTATTATTGGTTATCGTCTTATGTGGATATTATTGTTATGATAATAGAAACGACGAAATGCCGCCAAAAACAAGACAGGGTACCAGATTACCTACCACACTGGAAGAGTTGGCTCAACTCATAGCCCCACACGTAAATACTGCCATGGAATAGCTCAACACTAATGATGGTCAGGGACGTGGACGTGGTGCTTGTGGACAAGGTTTTGGTGAGGCACATAATGGAAATCTTCCAGGTAAAACGTGATCGGAAAATTTTAGCAGTTCATGTGTTATGTTATCATTGGAATGAATTCCTGATCTCTATTAACATTATTGAGCAGTGCACGAATGTACATATAAAACATTCCAGGGCTGTAACCCACGATCATTTATCGATGCTGAAGGTTAGATATCACCCGATGGATTGAGAAGATGGAATCTGTCATGGCAATTAATGGTTGTGCTGCTGATCAACGAATGAGATATGCCTCTTGCTTATTTCTTGATGAAGCACTGTCCTAGTGGAATCCGCAAGTTCAAATTTTGGGTAAAGACACTGCCTACAGTCTGACCTGGAATGAACTTAAGGAGATGCTCCTGGAAGAATACTGCTCGCGCAATGAAATTCAGAGAATTGAGACAGACTTCTGGAAT
Source organism: Helianthus tuberosus (assembly GCA_030545235.1). NCBI lineage: Eukaryota > Viridiplantae > Streptophyta > Magnoliopsida > Asterales > Asteraceae > Helianthus > Helianthus tuberosus. The sequence continues at coordinate 76,950,285 of CM060417.1, read as the reverse complement.
CTAACCATGGAAGGCCTGGATGTCAGAACTTACACTTCTCATTTTAACGATTTGGCGAGGTTAGTTCCACTAATGGTTATTCCTGAATATGAAAAGGTAGAAAGGTATATCTGGGGATTGTCGCCACCAATTCGAAGTATGGTTGCATCCGCGAAACCCGCCACCTTTCTAGAGGCTACTATAGTGGTAAACACTTTAGCCGATGACGCTGCACGCAAAGGTAGTCTCGATCAAAAGAAGGAAACCGGAAAGTTATCGGGCGAAGCCAAATCAGACGCGAAATTTGAACGGTCAGGGAGTTCTAAGACTAAGACAGAAGTTATGAAGAAGCGCAAACCCGAGAGCTCCAAGAAGACTCCCGAAGTTGGAAGTAGGAAGAAACGCAACTTGCAGAAAGCAAGCGCAACAAACCCTAAAGGGTCAGGGAAGGGAAAGGACGGCAATGGACAAGAGAGGTGTGCCAGATGTAGCCGAACCGGACATGCGACTTCCCAGTGTTACGCTAGGAGGGCATTGGATGGAGCTGCGCTTGAAGGATGCTTGACATGCGGTGAACAAGGACACTACCAAAGGGAATGCCCAAAATCGAAAGGACAGGACGTCAAGAGTAATTCCAATGGAGCAAATGCCAGAAAGGCGAGTGAGAGTCCTGCTACTATTACCGGTATGTTTCCAATCAAAGACCAATCTATGTTCATATCTATAATACTAAAGCTGACTTGAGTTTCGTTAGAGAAACTATGAACCATTGTTGTGTTCACCTATAAGTAAGCTAAGTATAAAGTGTCTGATAGAACTAGTGGTTGGTAAATTGATAGAAACTAGCGAGGTCGTTCGTAGTTACAATATTTAGTTAGGCGATTGTAGTTCTAGACAATTGGGTTATTATCAGTGAAGTTGAGAAACTTCGAAGAAAAATGCAAGAATGAATTCGCTTTCCGAGAAAGAAGTGGGGACTATCGCTCGAAGAAGCAGTATGTATAGCTAGAAGGTTATGTTACTAACTAGAAGGGGCGATTTAAACATTCCAGTAGTATCTATGATTTATAGGTCATGTAACCTGCGGATACCCGAATTGTTGGAGCCTTGACTTAAAAATCCTTGATGTAGAGTTACGAATGTTGGACCATGGAAAGGGTGGAGAGTATTGAGATGAGAGTATAGGAATCGAGAACGTGTGTAATATAGATCTACAAGGATTCTTCTGAAGAATCCAAGTTTCTCGCAGAAACTATGAGACTATATTCAATGGATTCTTTTTATTATTTTAATTAGTGCGAAAACAAAACCTGTGAAGTAAAAATTTCGGGGATGAAATTTCCTAAACAGGGGGAGACTGTGACACCCGACTTTTCAGGCCGTACCGTACAATCATAGCACGTGTTGTGAATAGGTAACAGGACTATATTTGACTGATTATGTTGTTTATATGTGAAATTTAGTGTATTGGTAAAATTAAACTTGATAAAAATTATGTTGGCAACGGTAAGATAAACGCTTATCGCGTAAAGATTAAAATGCGAAACGAACATCGGTGACCAACCGGACAGTGTTAAAATCCAAAAAACAGCCTGTTATGATTAAAATAATAATTTTAATTCTATTCGTGAGGAAAAATGAAATAAAACGCTAAGAAACTCTATTTTTCGAATTTAAGAGCGTACCGCGCGATGCAGCACGTATACCGACAAGATTTCGTCAACACAGCCAGTCAAGACAACTGAAAATTATTTTAGCAATAATTTGATAATTTATTCTTATAGAATGACAAAAATAAATAAAAACGCTTAAATTCCTATTTTTGCGATTTTTAACGTGTACCGCGCAGCACAGCGCGCAATATGCCAAATACCGACAACGCAACCAGTCAAGGTAACTGGTAATTATTTTAGTAATAATTTTGAGTAATTATTTTTATAGGATGATAAAAATAATTTAAAACGCATTAAAACGGGATTAAAACGCTAGATAAAATACCCGGTAATTAGTAAAATACCTGTTTTTGAGCTAATTTACATATAATATGTATATGTATATATATAATATGAGAGAGAGGGCATGGGTGGCGGCACATTGGGCTGCCATTTTTCTCTAGTTTCTTGCAATATGGACACTTGTCCAACCTAGGGAAGATACATGATGATTAATCTTGTTTATGTCTTCATATTCACTCATCATTCCAACAATGCATTTCAAGTTTTCACTTTCTCTCTTTCTTTGAAAACCTTCGGCCGAACAACCCCCATAACACACCAACATTTCAATTCCAAATCAAAACATGAAGATTCAAGTGCTACTCAAGGTGATTTGAAGCTCATAAGAAGGTTTGGAGGTGATTTCAAGATTGATCCAAGCAAGAACAAGTCCCATATCACCATATTTTCTCAAAAACCCACTTTGAAAACTTGAAGGTATAAAATATTTCTTTAAACATTGTTCTTGATTCATATTGATAATAAAGTAAGTAAGAAGTTTCTCTTGATTCTTAAAATCTAAACATAAACTTGAAAATAACAAACAAAAGAGTTTTATAAAAAAAATGAGTGTATGCATGTATGTATCTATGGCCGAGAATGATGTGTGTATACGTATATCCGTATATATGTATGTATATGTGTATACATGTGTGTTAAAGTTGATGTGTAATCATAAAAGTGAAAGATTTAAGTATGAATGAACATGGATGATTAAAGGATCTAAGGTGTTGTGTATGATATTTGAAAGAATAAGGTGTTAGTGAGATTTTGATGCATTAAGATCATATCAGATGATAAAATTTATGATATGAGCATACTAGATGCATATACTTAGACATGCATGATGATATATGATCTTAAAAAGATGATTTGAATGTGATTAAGTAAAAATAGGTTATGAGCAGATTTTAAACCTTAAAATAAATTTATTTTGAAGTGTTTAATAGTATATAACTTTGTCATAATGTTTACTAACTTTGCATGTGGTACTTGGTGCATAAAAAGTTGTAAAATACGTGAAATCGCATGATTTATATGACTTATATAAAAACTGCACTAATCTGATTATAACCACTATTTTAATCAGTAAATAACATGTATTGTGTTAAAATATCAAGTCATTTCGAGTTAGGATGGTTACGGTAACGTTTAACGCAAAACTATGCGTTAAAACGGTCAAAAATCGACTTTTAGGGTGATTTTTATAAAAATGAATTAGATCAGTAAATAAACTGATATTTTTTGTTTAAAATTAAATATTTTAACTAATTTTAAGTTTACTTGGTGTTTGGTTGGTCATACGTGATTTCCGACGCCCGAAAACGTTACCGAATCGCTAAAATACGCATTTTTCAATGAACATGAGTATGGGTGAATTTTGAGTGAATCTTATTTGATAAAATGTATTAAGTGATTTGAGCATGTAAATGTGATTATATGTTAAGTGTTAACTCGATAATGGGAAAATTAGACTATGCATGTATGCATGTACGTTTTGTGCGGTAGAAATGGTAAAATTGCGTTAAAAGTGTAACTTGTTTGTTGAGCATGAAATTTGGTACATGTGAGATGTTTTATGTATATTTACTTTAAAAATGAAAAAATAGTTAACTTAGTAATGTTTCGCGTGTTTTGGTGTTAAATTATGTGAACGTTTATATATATATTACGACGCGCAAATCATAGATATATTGCGTATAAACGGAAGAGTTAACGGATTTGCACAATAATGGTCACCAATAAAATCGTTCAAAACGCAAAATCATAATATATATATAAATATATATGGACTCATATGTATATATATTTTAACGTGCCAACATAATAAAAAATGACAACTTTTCGAGAAAATCTCAAAGTTATGTGATAATTCTAAGAAACTGAGAAACTTAGGATTTTTGTGATTAAATGTTATTTTGATTTAGAATTGTTCCCATATTAGGACGTATATAATCAATTTCTGGGATTGCGGTATTAAAATACGCACCCAAAGGTGAGTGTCACTAAACCCCTCTTTTTACTGCTTTATATATATTTTGGGGGTAGAACACGCCAATAAAAGGGTTTAACAATGTTTTTGAAATAAAACATACCTTTTGATATAAATTATATATTTTCATTGGAAATATATGGATTTTTGGGAAATTATATATATATTTCGGGATGAAATGGTTTTGGAGAATAAATATGTTTCGGGTGGAAACGGGGTTATGTACGGTGTTTGGGGGAAAAACGACCGTGTAGTTGGTACGAATATTGTTTGGTCTCAAGAGAGTAAGTATCAGCATAGGCTTACATTTCGTCGGGGATTTCAGGGGATTCGTACAACATCGTGTATTAAATTGTCATATTAGTAGGATATATATATTGTATGTGAGGCAGACATCATATTGTTCTCAAAGACAGAACCCTGCGCCCATGATGTCGTTTAATCCTTTAAGTATTGCACGCGATGAATTTTTGGTAGATCTATCGGGTTGACACCCCCATCGTGACCGGTCACCCCGTGTCAAGTCAAACGACGAATTTAAATTCTGTTTATTGTCTAGCTTTGATTATCCTTGCATGGTTAATATATAGTTCGTATCGTCTAGCTAACATACGAGTCTGAAAATTTACACAATAATTTAATATACAAAACTTGGGCAGTGTTACTATTGTCGGAGTAATGAACCGATGGATGCCCATGGATTTTATTAAGGAAGTAAAATGGACTTTCTAAAAATTTCCTGAATTGTTTTTAAATAAACACCTAATTAGAAAGTTTTCCTTGGAATAAAATTTGTAAATAAACGAATAAGTGAACTCACCTTCCTTTGTGTTGACATTTGATTTTAACGTGTTCTACAGGTACTTGAGTTCGGCTTCGGGAAAAATCATGGCGTATCTTATGTTTGATGATGCATGATGTTATGTTTAATTATGTTGGACAACTTTTAAACTACCTGGGGCGTTTGTAATAAGATCCGTGAGGATCATAACAACTTAACTTATGTGGTCGTGTCTTGACTCTTTTAAAATAAAATGTTTAATATCTATGTTTTAAAATATGTAAAATGTCCAACAAAAGAGTGCATCGTCCAACAAGGTATAAATGGGCACCAACTTCCGTCTCTACTACGTTTAAATATTTCGCTGCGACATTTTTGGGGTGTGACATCTGAGGACTTTTAAAATTTATTTTCTGAGTTGTTTTTAAATTTTTAGGACCTATGTAATGCGTTAGTTTTAATGAATGATGGTTCTATTTGGTGTTTGGATGATGATGATGTAATGGGTAAAACACACTCGGGATGGTGAAGAATACTAAGGCAAGCTTGAACCAACGCCCCATGCACAAAAACAGAGCCTCCCGCAGATTTTTCTTCATTACAGCAAGTTCAGCACAGGGCCGTACTCATCCAACACGCCCCGTGCTCAACCATCTGCAAAAAAATGCCCAGTTCAGGTACCTGGACACGGGGCGTGCTCACTGAACACGCCCCCATGTCCAGCCTTTCGTTACTTTATTTTGTTTTCTGTTACTGGCGATCTAAACACGGGGCTGTGCCCGGACACCATGGGGTCGTGTCCAAACACTCAGCAACATAAATTTTTGCTTTTTCACATCTTTTTACACATTCAATCAACCTAAAAACTTATGTTTGGGACACATTGAGGACAATGTGTAATTTAAGTGTGGGGGGGGGGGGGGATGCTAAAACCTTGAATTTTTGCAAGTCCTAACTACAAGCCTTACACAAAACTCTATTGGAACCGCTAAACACCCCTAATTTTTTCAAAAAACTTTTCGTTTTTTACTTGTCTAGGTTTAATTTGGGAATTTCAAGTTCTAAAAAGGTGATATTTTTACAAATTTACAACCGATAGCGTCGTGATAAAAAGAACCAACATAAGAAAATTATGAAACGGCATGACAAATCTAGTTAAAATTTGATTATATATACTTGATCATATAAAAACCCATTCCCACAAAAAGTGAGTTTTGAGTCTTTAATGAACATATAAATACACATCTTTAAACTAAATGCTCATTTTTCGTTTCTTGTGTGAATAGCCGCTTGGTTCTTACGACTCTAGAACTTGCCATGACGATACATTCCCGGTCCTTACCAACTTAAACCCAAGTAAATGATGGAGGCATTAGGACTAACCCTTTTTCTTTCAACACCATTATTTTTCTTTTTCTTTTTACCACCTACCCAAAATCCTCCTAGTTAACCCCTTTGAGCCTAAACCTTTTCATTTCTTAACCCAAAACAAACACCCTTTTACCCACCAAAACCCTTTTTCATTTTAAACCCTTTATTTTAGTAACAAAGCTCAGTTTTTCTTATGACTTCCTTAAAAAAAATTGATGATGACAATGAAGCCAAAATAAATAAACAAACAAGTTCATCAAAAAGAACTTTGTTTAAGGAAATGCTTCATTAGAATAAAAAGTCATAAAAATAAAAGTCTTACGAAAACTGAAGCTTTTTACGCCTTTCGCCCTTTTCTACGAACCACTAACCCAACCACCTACCTTTAACCCAAGCCTAACCCTTCCCCCAAAAGTCCTCTTGATATTTACAAAGGTATATAGTTAAAAAGGAGGAGGATTGATCGCTTGGCAAGCTTATGGTAGAAGTAAGTTTCATGCCACTCTCGAGAGTTTTAACAAAAATACACCTTCGGCCGAGTGTTGAGTGATCCCCCGTGAGGTATGTGAACTTGTATATAAATGGAATTTTAAAAAGGCACGTTATGCCCTAATAAGTAATTTATCTTATGTAATGTTTTAAATAAATCATGACGAATAGGATTGTAAATAAAATAAAAATAAAACCTAATAAAGAATCTTGGAAATCCCGACACTCTATGACAAGCCCAAAAACCTTCTCTTCTACCCATTCCATTTGGAAGTGTAAGCCACATTATAAAGAGTTTTGCTTGAGGACAAGCAAAGATTCAAGTGTGGGTGTATTTGATGTGCGCAAAATGCAACATATAAATTACATCAAATGAGGCATAAAACTAACCCTTTTTAGTAATAATGTTGGAAAAAGTGTGCTTTTGTCTTCCTTTTGTATTTTCAGGGTTAAAAGAGCTTAAATGAACAAAAGAAGCAAAAATACAGCCAAATCCAGCATAAATACAAGAAAAGGAATAAACGTGGCATGCCCGACCCCTCGATAGCATCCTCCAAAGCAAAAACAAGAGATCAGAAGGCTGAACACGCCCCGTGCTCACTGAGCATGGGGGCGTGCCCAAGTGTCTGCAGAAAAGACAAAGTTGTAGAAGCTTCTATCACCCACCACGGGGGCGTGTCTAGCGGACACGGGGCCGTGGTCAACTCTAAGATTCGCAGAATGTAAGAAAATCTTGATAGTACAGATACGCTTCTGCACACGGGGTCGTGCCCAGCGGACACGGGGGCGTGGTCAACTAATGCAGACAAACTGCATTTAATGAAGAAAGAGAAGATGGGTGGACACGGGGCCGTGCCCAATGGACACGGGGCCGTGTCTGGGATTCTGTGCAGACTATAAATAGGGGTGCTTGGCTCATTTGCAAACCATCCCTTGACAAACCACCTCTCTCACACTTCACCCACCCACCACCACCATCATAACCCACATCCACCACCATCATCCATCATAGAGTGTGTGTAGTAGTCTCGGGATCCAAGATTGATCGTAAGAGTTCTTGACAATCAAAGGCCATGTTTGCCTAAGTCTCTTACATCACTTGGTGAAGACAAGTGTTTAGTGTAATACTTTTTTTTTTTAATCTTTTCGCACTTTTTATTTGGTTATGTATTAATGACTTTAATAACTAGTTTCTTATGTTGAAGGTGAGTCTTCCTTATCGTTTGTCCGTGGTGTCTTGGCATTATTTTACTGTCTATATAAAACAAAAGATTTTAACATTCATATCTCCATGGTCTATATGGAGGTATGTTGGCTACCTGGTCGGGGGTTAAGGGAACGGTTTGGTAAGAGTCTTGCCTTGTTCAGTGTATAGATCCTGCAAGAACCTGGGTCAACTTTAGTAGGACCTCCTTTAATACCCACTGGTATTGGATGGCAGGGGTCCGAACTCCTTGATCCCCTCATATGTAAACTACTATTAAAACTTTAACCCAGCTACTTAGGACTGTATCCCTGCTGACTCAGACTACTTAGCCGAGGGTAACGTCACCTCCAGAAGAGGGGCCTACCAATAATCGAACCCTTTAGGATTGTATCCTTGCTGACTCAAACTACTGGGTTGAGGGTAACGTCACCTTCAGAAGAGGGGCCTACTACTATAACTAAGATAATCTCTTAAAAAGTGGAAAAGTGCGGAAATAATCAAAGGTTACACTAAATACGAGTCGGATCCAAGTGATTCATCTTGTCTATTTGTTTTATTTTTATTTTTATTTTTCAGCATTTTAGTTTTTTTTTTAATTGTTTGTTTAAAAACCTTTTTCTAAACTTTTGATTTGATTAGACGTTGAGGATAAACCGGTATTAAAAGCTCTTGTGTCCTTGGATGACCTCGGTATCTTACCAACACTATACTACGCTCACGATGGGTGCACTTGCCCATATGTGTGTTTAGTGTTAGTAAATATCGTGTTTTATAAATTTAAAACTTGGCTAAAAAGTGTAAAAGGGCTTAAAATATACATTAAAAACTATACGACACTTCACACGCATCAACCTCAATCTATGTCCTAATTATGTCGTTTAGCGGAGTACTAAACCCCTGACAGCATTACTAGTCTAATTGATAAGTGTACTAGTCATTCCTGAGCACTGTCTAAACGGTTTCGAGTTACAACCAATAAAAAAATGAACGATATGCATCATAAAATGTATTTGTGAGTTCTCTAGATGTATGTCATGAAATCATGCATTTTAGATGTTCAGTCACACAATGTATAAACACTGTTTAATGGTATAGAAATTACCTGAAAAATGCTAGTTGTCACATTCACCCCCTGTTAAAAGAATTTCATCCCGAAATTCAAGTTGTGTTACCGGTTGCAGGGGAGTCTTGAAACAAATGAGGGTACATGGACTTGATTTCATCTTCACATTCCCACGTAAACTCGGGACCATGACGTGAGTTCCAATGAACTTTGACTAGCTTTATACGACTCCTCCGTGTCTTGTGGACCTTCCAGTCCGTAACCTCAACAGGTTCTTCAGTAAATTGGAGTTTGTCGTTGACGTGAATCTCGTCTGCTGGAGTTTGGAGCCTATTTTCCAGAGTCCCAGGGACTTATTCTCTGTGAAATACCCATGTAATCGAAGCTAAGGTCGATCCAAGTGTTCTGGAAAAAGAATGAGCTAAAAAGGATAAGAAATGAAGAAGTTATGCTCACTTTAGTGGAGCTTGATCCTTCTGTCCAAACTTGAACTTGCAGCTACGTTTTTGAGTGATTGAGAGAGTTGTGAGAGTGTTTGTAAAGTGAAAATGACTTGGGGGGCACTTGGTATTTATAAGGAAGTGTTTAGGGATGGTTTAGATGTTTAATTAATGCCCAAAGCCCGATTTAAACTCAAAATAACTCAAATCCCGCTCAAATTCGTGAAATGAAGGGTCTGATCTGGGAGGTTTCTCACAGCCCGCGTAGCCCCAGGGCTAAGTCTACGTGGCTAGAAACAAGGGGGAGGGGTCAAGTTTCATTTATTACAATTTGGCCCCTCAACTTTACAATTTAGGGATTTTTAGGTGTTTTAGGGACTATTTTCGCCATAAAAGCATAGTTTAAGATAAATTTAAGCATGAGGACCATAAACCAAGTATAATTAAGTGTATGAATGTCGTATTTAAGTATTGATTACGATCAAAGCACGTTTTATGCATAAGTTTCACATATTTGCAAGTTTAGCACATAGTTTCCAAGAATTATGAATAAGCATCAATTGTTTCACGAAATCGAATGTATGAGCATGTATAAAGTATGTACAACATGAATTTAACAAAATACGAGTTTTATTATGATCCAAGTCTCGGATTTTACAACGATTGCAAAGAAAGAACAATTACAAGAACAAAAGACTTCCAAAAATAGAAATACGAACAAGACTTTCTATAAATGGAAAGTACAAATAAGCAGGGCGTTACAGTCTCCCATCCTTTAGGGAATTTCGTCCTGAAATTTAGGAAGATGTAGGGAAAAGATGCGGATACTTCTTCTTCTTCATGTGACTCTTGAGTTCCCAAGTGAATTCAGCGCCACGTTTACCTTCCCATCGAACCTTGATGATAGGAATTTTACTGTGCCTCAATAACTTGACTCCTTGATCCATGATTTCGACGGGTTTTTCCACAAAATGAAAGGTCTCATTGACTTGGAGGTCCTCGAGTGGAAATTGAAGCCCTTCGTCACCTAGACACTTCTTTAAGTTTGACACGTGGAAGACAGGAGGTACATTGTTGAGTTCTTCAGGTAGGTCCAGTCTATACGCAACCTTGCCAACCCTTTCGAGTATCTTGAAAGTACCAACGTAGCGAGGTGCGAGTTTCCCTTTCTTACCAAATCGAACCACACCCTTCCATGGGGATACCTTGAGAAGTACCAAGTCACCTGTCTCGAATTCCAAGGGTTTGCGACGCTTGTCAGCGTAACTCTTTTGTCGGCTCTTGGCTTTCAGCAAATTGTCTCGAACCTATAAAATCTTGTCCGTTGCTTCTTGTATAAGCTCGGGACCAGTGAATTGAGATTCACCAATCTCGTGCCAACAAATAGTCGAACGACACTTGCGACCATACAATGCTTCGAAAGGTGCCATTCGAATACTCGCATGATAACTGTTGTTGTACGATAATTTGATCAAAGGCAAGCGTGAATCCCAGTTGCCACCAAAATCTATTACGCAAGAACGAAGCATATCCTCTAAAGTTTGGATAGTACGCTCGGTTTGACCGTCTGACTGAGGATGCAGAGCGGTGCTAAGGTTAAGAACAGTACCCATAGCAGATTGAAAAGTTTGCCAAAGACGAGACGTAAAACGAGCATCGCGATCGGAAATGATGTCAATGGGGATACCATGACGACAGATGATCTCATTAGTGTAGATTCTAGCCAATTTCTCGACTTTGAAATCTTCACGAATGGGAAGAAAATGAGCTGATTTGGTCAATCGATCAAAGATCACCCAAATACTGTCATGACCAGAAGAAGTACGAGGAAGTTTAGTGATAAAGTCCATGGCGATGCTCTCCCATTTCCAGACAGGAATCTCTGGTTGTTCGAGTAAGCCAGAGGGACGTTGATGTTCAGCTTTTACCTTCGAACAAGTGAGACATTTTGCAACGAAGGAGGCAATATCCCTCTTCATCCTAGGCCACCAGTATGACGTACGCATATCATGGTACATCTTGTCAGCGCCAGGATGAATGGAATACTTCGAATTGTGTGCCTCCTTCATCAGAAAGTCTCGAAGGTTTTCACAATTAGGGATCCAGATATGATTGAGATAGTATAGAATACTATCGGATTTAGACACGAGTTCATGTTCCTTAGCGCCTTGTATCTTGACAGAGAGATTGCCTTCGTTAATAGAGGCATATTGAGCTTCGCGAATGCGGCATTGAAGATCGTTAACGAGTTGAAGACAACGGACACCCTTCACATGAGTTTTACGACTCAGAGCGTCGGCTACTACATTTGCTTTACCTGGATGGTATTTGATTTCGCAGTCATAGTCATTTAACAGTTCCACCCAACGACGTTGACGCATGTTCAGTTCCTTTTGGTCGAAGATATGTTGAAGGCTCCTATGGTCGGTGAAGACCACACACTTAGTACCATAAAGGTAGTGTCGCCAAATCTTCAACGCAAAAACAACTGCGCCAAGTTCAAGGTCGTGATTAGTATAGTTTTTCTCATGTATTTTGAGTTGCCTCGATGCATAAGCGATGACCTTGTCTCGTTGCATAAGCACACAACCAAGACCAAGGTGTGAAGTATCACAATATACGACGAAGTCATCGTTACCGTCAGGAAGCGCGAGGATAGGAGCATTACAAAGCATCTCCTTGAGTGTTTGAAAAGATTCCTCCTGTTCGGGACCCCAAACAAAAGGTTTCTTTTTTTGAGTCAAAGAGGTCAAAGGAATAGCGATCTTCGAGAAGTTAGAGATAAAACGACGATAATAACCAGCAAGACCAAGGAACGAACGAATTTCATACGGAGACTTAGGTGCGATCCAGTTCTTCACAGCTTTGATTTTAGCGAGTTCAACGTGAATACCAAGTTCATTGACAGTATGACCAAGGAATTGAACCTCTTTTAGCCAAAATTCACACTTGGAGAATTTGGCGTATAGACGTTCAGTCAAGGATAAGACGCAAGTGTCGCTCGTGCTATTCTCGTGTCTTGGAATAGATAAGAATATCGTCGATGAAAACGATCACGAAACGGTCCAAGTACGCTTTGCACACGCGGTTCATCAAATCCATGAAAACAGCAGGTGCGTTGGTCAGACCAAAGGGCATGACCACGAACTCAAAATGACCATAACGTGTTGATGATACCCAGAACGAAGATCGATCTTTGAAAAGCAGGTCGTGCCTTGCATCTAATCGAAGAGATCATCGATACGCGAAAGAGGGTATCGGTTCTTGACAGTAAGCTTGTTGAGCTCACGATAGTCAATACACATACGGAATGACCCATCTTTCTTTTTAATGAACAAAACAGGAGCGCCCCAAGGAGAAGTACTAGGGCGTATAAAGCCTTTATCAAGAAGCTCTTGAAGTTAACTCGAGAGCTCTTGCATCTCGGAGGGTGCTAAGCGGTAAGGAGACTTAGCGACAGACGTTGCGCCAGGCACTAAATCAATGCGAAAGTCGATAGAACGAGCTGGAGGCGGACCAGGAAGGTCATCGGGGAACACATCGGGAAAATCACGTACGACGGGAACGTCACTTATGCTTGGGCCTTTGTCCTTCTTTTCCACAATATGGGCAAGAAAGGCGAAGGTACCCTTGCGTAAGCACTTGTTTGCTTGGATACACGACATAAGCTTGAGACCTTGAGTAGGTTTCTCACCATATACGTGTAGAGAATCACCGTTTGGAAGGGGGAGACGGATAAACTTTTCAGAACAAAAAACTTCAGCACGAACTCGCCTAAGCCAGTCCATGCCTACTATGATGTCAAAGCTACCCATTTGCATAGGTATAAGGTCGATTGAAAACGTATGATCGTTGAGAATCAAGGAACAATTGGAAAGAACAGAATCAACAGTGACGGATTTACCATTAGTGACATCGACAGCGAAAGATTTTGGCAACTTAGAGCGTTTACACTTAAGTAATTGTTTAAATTCTAGCGACTCAAAACTTTTATCGGCGCCAGTATCAAACAGACAAGAAGCATAAAATGGTTCACAAGAAACGTACCAGTAATGACATCGTTGGCGTTCTGAGCCTGAGCGGCAGTGATGACAAAACTCGGCCTCTAGCAGGTTGTTGAGCCTGTTATGGCGGTTGCTGCTGCTGTTGAGGCTGATAACGCTGGGGACAAAAATTAGAAAGATGATTGAGATCGCCACACTTGAAGCATGCTCACACAGGAGCAGCTTGAGGTTGAGCCTGGTCAGGAACAGGGTTTGCAACGATAGCTTGATTCTGGTTGTTTTGGGCTTGAGGGAAGTTTCGACATCGGTTAGAAAAATGACCATACCTCTGATAGTTGGCGCATTTGCGGCAGGGCACGTTGGTAGGATGATGAAACAAACAGGTAGTACATTTAGGATGAGATCCAACATAGCCTTGTCTTGGTGGTTCGGTGTTTGCGGGTGCAACAGCGGCTAAAGCTTGTAAGGGTTGTGGGTTTGGCGGAGTGACGACCACATAATTTTGGCTTGAAGCCTTCCACTTCTTACCTTTTTTCTTCTTGGATTGGGAGGATGAAGGCTCAACAATGGTGGTAGTATTGGTGGTATCAGTGACAGCTTGATGCGCATGAAGAACGCAGTTGTTGTTAAGTTCGGTGGCTATGGTAAAGGATTCCTCTATGGTTTTAGGGTTAGCAGAGGCAAGATGATTGGTCACGGAAGGTGCAACACAACGAATGAACTTGGCTATGGTTTTGGGGACGGAATCGACCTGTCCAGGCAAAGGACACTAAGCTGTTTGAAGCGCGTAATCAGGCCATACATGTCACTCCCCTTTTGTGTTAGGTTCCAAAATTCATTCTCCAATTTTTGGAGCTCGTGAGAAGGACAAAAGTGGTCTTTCAAAAGATGCTTAAGCTCGTCCCAAGGTAACGCATGTGCAACATTGTTTCCCCTCTTGTTGCGTTCGGTGGTCCACCACTCGAGTGCTCTCGAGCGGAATACTCCAGTTGCGTTCAAGGTTTGCAGTTCATCAGGGCAACCACTTTGCAAGAATGTAAGCTCAACTGCGTCGAACCAATTCATCATGGCGGTAGCGCCATCTTCGCCTGTAAACTCCAAAGGTTTACAAGCCATAAACTGCTTGAATTGGAATGTCGGCTTGGGTTTTTCGGCCTTCGAATCGACAGAGCCATGCGGTGAATCGGCGTTTGGCTGAATCTTGCTAACAATTTCAGGTATGACCTTAGCCATTTGCTTGGCCATGAATTTCATGCAATCCCTTTGTGACATGGAGTTGGATTTGGCGTTGGAGGTCGAAGCCTTCTTTGACTTGTTTTTCTTGGAAGCACCGTTGGACGACATCTAAGGAATCTAAAGAGAATGAAAAGGATGAGACTTGATCATAAATTCAAAATAAGTTTGCAAGTTTTAAACATGTAAACATGATGTAACACGTATGGTTCACATAGTTAGCATGATTTCAACAAGTATTCAACAAGTATAAATACGTATGAATGAGTGAAAAGAGTATAAATTCATTCTCCAATTTTTGGAGCTCGTGAGGAGGACAAAAGTGGTCTTTCATAAGCTGCTTAACCTCGTCCTAAGGTAACGCATATGCAACATCATTTCCCCTCTTGTTGCGTTCGGTGGTCCACCACTCGAGTGCTCTCGAGCGGAATACTCCAGTTGCGTTCAAGGTTCGCAGTTCATCAGGGCATCCACTTTGCAAGAATGTAAGCTCAACTGCGTCGAACCAATTCATCATGGCGGTAGCGCCATCTTCGCCTGTAAACTCCAAAGGTTTACAAGCCATAAACTGCTTGAATTGGAATGTCGGCTTGGGTTTTTCGGTCTTCGAATCGACAGAGCCATGCGGTGAATCGGCGTTTGGCTGAATCTTGCTAACAATTTCAGGTATGACCTTAGCCATTTGCTTGGCCATGAATTTCATGCAATCCCTTTGTGACATGGAGTTGGATTTGGCGTTGGAGGTCGAAGCCTTCTTTGACTTGGTTTTCTTGGAAGCACCGTTGGACGACATCTAAGGAATCGAAAGAGAATGAAAAGGATGAGACTTGATCATAAATTCAAAATAAGTTAGCAAGTTTTAAACATGTAAACATGATGTAACACGTATGGTTCACATAGTTAGCATGATTTCAACAAGTATTCAACAAGTATAAACACGTATGAATGAGTGAAAAGAGTATAAATTTAGTTTGTTCACGAGAATTATTATTGTTTTTGATTGCGCTAGAAGTGCGAATTGTGTAACGGCTTTGAAACGAACGAGGTAACAAGTATAAAATCACATATAAATTGAATCACATAAAAGAGAGGCTCATAAAACATAGGATTGTTTCGGGTAGAGAAACGTCGACTATTCCAAAGTGAATCGAAAATCCTTTCAAATTAGAGAAACGTGCTTTGGCCTTTAGGTAAGATACTCTCGTCGAGAAGCGATTAACGGTATTTTACCCTTCCAGTTACTACACGTTTCTAATCGATCGAAACAATCGAAACTTTGGCAAGAACGAAAATCGAGGAATGGGACTCAATCGACAAGGTGCGGGTTTCACCCCTAACTTGACGATTTCGTACCCTAATGTGGTTGGTACTCGTCGGGTCAAAATATAATTTCGACATTTTGACGAGGGTCCACTAGAGTTTGAATTGGAAATTTACCATTTAGATGTGGATTTCACTCCTAGCTAAATGGCGAAATTTCGTGCAAAAATAAGAATAAGCGGAATAAGAGTCGTTCACCAAATTGTGGGTTTCACGCCTATTTTGGTAAACTCGTCTCTTTTGTATAAAGAGTGTCTTCAAGTCTTCAAGTGTATTGTGTAAAATGTCATAGGAAAGACATAATGTGAGTATTAAGACCAAGAGAAAAGAAAGGAGCAAAGGAGGAAGCATGTCATTTTAAGCATGAAATAAGAATGGTCAAAATATGGTTCCTACTATAGACTAGGTCGAACATGGCAATTCTACCTAATTCCCTATAGTTATGGCTCTGATACCAATCTGTCACACCCCAACCAATGGCGGAATCATCGGAGTGGGACTAGTTCGAGATTGTAAGAGACTTCATAACACTATTTGTGATAATATTTAATTCAACCAATTTCATTTCATAAATAAATTGTCAAAACATTACAAGAAATTCAAATAACAACATTGTTCAAAACATAAACATAACAAAATTGATACAACACTTTAAACCTAAACGTCTAAGTGAGTATCTAGGCATCATTGCTAATCCATTTCATAGCATCATCAATCCTCAACCTGTAACATGTTTAAAATACAATTCAATGCAAAAGCAAAGGCGAGTATACAAGTTTAAGATTAAGTATAAGTATAAAAGTTTAAAACGAATCCACATGGCAACTTAGTTTATACAAGAGTAACATAACATGGCATGCAATATTTCTAGTCAACCCTCTGTTTACGCAAATTGATATAATTCAACATGACCACTAGTCTACGGGCGGTGCGTTACTCCTATAGCGCTATACATGTCAAATGGAGGCTCGTGAAAGCTAATGACTAAACATATCACATAAGTATGGTCCACGTATAAGCATCAAGTATAACAACATAGTATTCATGTATAAGGATTATTTTTTGTGCATTAAGTGTAGTTTAATAGCTAAACATGTTACACCCCAAAAGTGGTAAACATAAAAAGAGGGTTTACGAGTATACTCACGGTTTTGGAAGTCTTCTACTTGAATCCGCGAGTGAGTTGTTGTTGATTAGGAGGTTGGAACTCCAAGTCCTTCTACGCGAAGAAACAAAGTGTATGAGTTTGGGGAATTCGGAAGATCTAAGGATTCAGAATTTAAACATCACAAACATAAACATATGAAAATAACATGTAACAATAATCACCTAGTACATATGATACTTGTTCTTGACACTATGAAACTCCAAGGAGTTGATATGTTTTCATGGGATAAGGTTCCATTAGAATCGTGACAAGTTATCATACCATAGGATGATATAATCTAGTACTATGACACATGAACACTAGTTCATCATGTTAGATTCGATTATTTGGATTATGTGTTTATAATTTACATATATTATATACATATTATCATGTCCAATAGTCAAGCATGAGGTAGAAGACTAAATCTTCATTTAGGTACCTCTAGTATCATGGAAATCATGTAGGAGGCAGGAAGATCAAGCTTCCATTTAGGTACCTCTTATGGTTCACCACTACACTTGATGTAAAAACATACAAGGAGGGTCATGAACTAATATTAATACAAGAATAATAAATAACTACACTATGAGAAATCATCAAGTAATGTGGGGATTCTATGTTGGACAACCCAAGTTAGTCCATAATTGCACCTTCACCAAGCTTGAAGCTTGAACATCACTTGTGGGTTAAAAACCCTAAACAAAACAGAATATATGCTAGGTTTAACCTCTGATTCCAAATGTCTCAGCTCCGTTTTTAAGCTTAACTAACCATAGAAGTGGTTATAAGCATAAGGACGTGGGTTTGAGTGAGTTAGACTCAAGTTTAAACAAGTATAAACAAAGTTTGATTTAAAACAAAACGAACAGTGAACTTTGGAGCCTATTTTCCAGAGTTCCAGGGACTTATTCTCTGTGAAATACCCATGGAATCGAAGCTAAGGTTGATCCAAGTGTTCTGGGAAAAGAATGAGCTAAAAAGGATAAGAAATGAAGAAGTTATGCTCACTTTAGTGGATCTTGATGCTTCTGTCCGAACTTGAACTTGCAGCTACGATTTTGAGTGATTGAGAGAGTTGTGAGAGTGTTTGTAAAGTGAAAATAACTTGGGAGGCACTTGGTATTTATAAGGAAGTGTTTAGGGTTGGTTTAGATGTGTAATGAATGCCCTAAGCTCAGTTTAATCTCAAAATAACTCAAATCCCGCTCAAATTCGCGAAGTAAAATGAAGGGTCTGATCTGGGAGATTTCTCGCGGCCCGCATAGCCCCAGGGCTAAGTCTACATGGCTGGATACAAGGGGGAAGGGGTCAAGTTTCGTTTATTACAATTTGGCCCCTCAACTTTGCAATTTAGGGCTTTTTAGGTGTTTTAGGGACTATTTTCGCCATAAAAGCATAGATTAAGATAAATTTAAGCATGAGGACCATAAAACATATATAATTAAATGTATGAATGTCGTATTTAAGTATTAATTACGATCAAAACAGGTTTTATGCATAAGTTTCACATATTTGCAAGTTTAGCACATAGTTTCCAAGAATTATGAATAAGCATCAATTGTTTCACGAAATCGAATGTATGAGCATGTATAAAGTATGCACAACATGAATTTAACAAAATACGAGTTTTATTTATGATCCAATTCTCGGATTTTACAACGATTGCAAAGAAAGAACGATTACAAGAACACAAGACTTCCAAAAATAGAAATACGAACAAGACTTGCTTTAAATGGAAAGTACAAATAAGCAGGGCGTTACAATGTACACTGCTGTGTTCTTCTGGTAGTTTTAACTTGTACACAACTGTTCCGATCTTCTCCAGAATTTCGAAAGGTCCAATGTAACGTGGGTTCAACTTTCCATGTTTACCAAACCTTACTATTCCCTTCCAAGGTGAGACCTTCAACAATACCATGTCTCCGACCTCGAAAGCTAATGGTTTGCGTCGTTTGTTGGCGTAGCTCTTTTGTCTATCACGAGCCGCCTTGATACGGTCTCACATCTGAATGATCTTGTCTGTGGTTTCCTGAACCAATTCCGGACCAATGAGCTGTTTATCCCCGATCTCCGCCCAACACAGCAGGGATCGACACTTTCGTCCATATAAAGCTTCAAACGGGCGGCCTGGATGCTAGTGTGATAGCTATTATTGTAGGAAAACTCCACTAAAGGCAAGTGAGTATCCCAATTTCCACCCAAGTCCATCACATAAGCACGTAACATGTCCTCCTAAGTTTGTATCGTCCGCTCACTTTGGCCGTCCGTTTGTGGGTGAAAGGTCGTATTAAGATTCAGTTGGGATCCAAAGGCCTTTTGAAATGATTGCCATATCCTTGACACGAACCGACCGTCTCAGTCCGATATAATAGAAACAGGCACTCCATGACGTGCTACAATCTCCTTGAGATATATTTCGGCCAGTTTCTTAGTGCTATCTTTCTCACTGATCGGTAGAAAAATGTGCGTACTTTGTAAGTCGGTCTACAATTACCCAAATCATATCGTGGCCTCTTTGGGTTCTAGGTAACTTAGTAATGAAATCCATCGAGATTTGTTCCCATTTCCATACAGGAATTTCAGGTTGTTGCAGCAACCTTGAAGGCTTCTGATATTCCGCCTTAACCTTGGTGCATGTAAGGCAAATTCCCACATAAGTAGCAATATCGGCTTTAAGCTTAGGCCACCAATAAAATTCCTTTAAGTCTTGGTCCATTTTATCCGATCCTGGATGTATAGAGTACCTTGACTTATGAAGTTCATCCAAAATAATCGCGCGTAGGTTGCCGAAGAATAGAACCTAAATTCGTCCCATGAAGTACAATGTTCCATCCTCTTTTGGCACCAATTGCGCCTCCATTCCCCGTAGGGATTCGACTAGTATATTATCCGGTTTAAGCGCTTCTTGTTGTGCATCGTGAATCCGAGAAGTGAGATCGTTTTGTATGGTCATCTCTAAGGCTCGCACCCTTAGAGCTTTTGCACATTCCTTGCGGCTCAAGGCATCGCTACAACGTTCTCCTTGCCCGGGTGATACTTTATCTCACAATCGTAATCGTTCAATAACTCGACCCATCGCTGTTGCCTCATATTTAAGTCCTTCTGATCGAATATGTGCTGCAAACTCTTATGATCTGTAAAGATCGTACAACGAGTACCATACAAGTAGTGGTGCCAGATCTTCAACGCAAATAGCACTGCGCCTAGTTCAAGGTCGTGCGTGGTATAGTTTTTCTCATGCACCTTCAATTGACGTGACGTATACCCGATGACTTTGTCCCGTTGAATCAACACACAACCAAGACCTTGTCATGACGCATCACAATAGACCACGAAGCCATCGGTACCGTCAGGTAGGGATAAAATAGGTGCGTCACAAAGTTTATCATTTAGTAGCTGAAAAGCCGTCTCTTTTTCCTCACCCCAATCAAATCTCTTATCCTTCTGGGTTAGGGACGTTAGCGGTTGAGCAATCTTCGAAAAGTTCTCCATGAATCGTCTATAGTAGCCTGCTAATCCCAGAAATTGTCGTATCTCTGTTGGGGTCTTAGGCGCTTCCCAGTTTTTAATCGCCTCAATCTTGGCCGAGTCGACATGAATTCCCTTTTCATTTACCACATGACCTAGGAATTGCACCTCGTGAATTCAGAATTCCCACTTTGAAAGTTTCGCTTAAAGTTGTGCCTTTTTCAAGAGTTCCAAAATAGCTCGCAAATGTTGCTCATGCTCCTCCTTGTTTCGCGAGTATATTAGGATATTATAAATAAACACAATCACGAACTTGTCCAAATACGGCTTACACACGCTGTTCATGAGGTCCATGAATACCGCCGGTGCATTGGTTAAGCCGAACGGCATAACTAGAAACTCGTAATGTCCGTAACGAGCCCTAAAGGCCGTTTTGGGGATACTTTCCTCCTGTATTCTTAACTGATGGTAACCCGATCTCAGATCGATCATAGAGTAGTAGTTGGAACCTTGTAGTTGATCGAACAAGTCGTTGATTCTCGGTAAGGGATATCGGTTCTTGATAGTCAGCTTGTTCAACTCCCTGTAGTCAATGCACATGCGAAAAGTGTCGCCTTTTGTCACACCCCGACCCGCAGAGGAAATAGGTGATTGGGGTATGATCGGGTTGACTCAAGAGCTTATTACTTGCTATTACTTGTTTTAAATAATAATTTATTCATAACAAATGTTTCACGAAACAATTTATCCAAATAAACAATTACAAACGCGAGACATAAATAAACTGCACTAATCCGTTTCTTGTAAACTAAGGTCCATCCTATGTCTAATCTTCTCTTCGTACCTGTTCACCTGTATCATGTGCATGGTTGCAAAAGTCGCTAGGCGTTCCCTAGTCGGTCGACCGGGGAGTTAAGAGTACTCGGCCTAGGCGGAGAGTACTCGGGGAGTACTCGGACATGTTAAATTATAAAGAAATTAGTTTTTGGAAATTAAATATATGTCAATTAACATAAATTTACTAATATCTATAAAAAATACGTGAAAATGATATTCATTCTTTAATATGATAGGCATAGAAATTATGTTTTGTTATTTTTTAAGTCAAACTCGGCCCGAGTTGACCTACTAGATACGATTTTGGCCGAGGTTGACCGCGTTTGACCGATTTCGAGTAATTAGGCGGAGTCAGAGAAAGTCGCCTCGGCAACCTACCTTGTAGCGAATACTCGGGGAGTACTCGGCCTTGGAAACCTTGTTTTACAACCATGATCATGTGTAAAAAATGGTTTTCGGTTAACAAAAGTTGGCGAGTAGATCTTTATTTGTTTTTATTTAACCTTAAAAGATTATTTGATTTTGTTAAAAAAAAATTTGTAACATGCAATATTAAATGTAATAGTGACATCAATAAATAATTCATCAATCAATCCACATCAACAAGTAATGTAACAAGACATAATGAAACATAATCAGTGAAACAAATTATGCGATTCAAGCCCTGAGAGGCGAAAAGCGAAACTGCGAAACATTGTGGTGATACCGAGTTCGCCCCATGGCCGTGGGGGAACCAGTCAACCAATGGTGGATCCACGCGAAACAGAGACACAAAGCGGTAAACACGTAATACATGTATGTGAAACAGATAGCGAAACAATGCGATACCAAACATAAACACATATGACATTTAAGTTTGCATGTTGGAAATAATATAAAACACTTATGAACACGTGACACATGATACACCCCAAAAAAAAGTAAAAGCGACAAAAAGGGGAAGAAGTAAGATATACTCACAGTGGTTGAGTTTACGATTGATTCCTTGTAAAATAACGCAAGAGTAAATATTGAGAAACCGAAAGAACGAAACGGATAGCCTAAATATTCAAATATCACATACGATCCCATTAATATTTATAGGTTAAATATAATTCCTAATATATATAGTTTATGAGTTAATTACATCCCTAATTAGTTAGAATATTTAACTAATCTTTTTTTTTTTCAGTTATGCATGTATTAAGTCTTAACACAAAGTAGTTTATGTAAAAAAAAAAAAGGCATGTGCAGCGAAGAACAAGGATTCGTATTTGCTATATAAGCACATGTTTACATCATTCCAAAAAGGCTACCTACTTTTTAAATATGTAACTAATGTTTAATGACGAAATGCCATTAATAGTAGAATAAAATGAACATATTACGTTTATTATAATCAACGTTAATTTGCTGTAGGATTTAAAGAACAAAAACTACATAGGACTTGAAATCTTTAATGCAGCGAAAAAAAATTATGTGTGCAGGGACTCGAACTGTGCCCTCTGTTCTTTCCACCATTATCTTAAACCCCATCCTACCATCGCTTTGATTTGTTTATTTCCGAAAACTTATTTTACGTATACGAGAGAGGTCAGTTTCATCATTCTTTGTCGGATCACCCAACCCGACCACCACCAACTGTTAATGTTTTTGTTTGTTAATCCGTGTCAGCAGTTTCTACGTAAACGAAAATAGAGCGATGGAAAATAAACAAAAGTACTGTATACCGAACAACGGTGGAAGTGAACTCGTAATGTTTTTCTGAATTCCGATCTCCGGCGGAATGTGTTTGCTCCGACAAAAGCTTCAAACTCCGGCAAGTTGGAGGTGCGGCTGTTGTGTTTCGAAATTCGTTGGAGGTGTGGTATAGAAAACATAATATATTTTTTTTATGAATCCATAGTTTAAGTTTATAACACCCATGATTCTTATTTTGTAAAGTTTCCGAAATTGATTTAGGAAACAGTTGACGTATTTGGTTTGAAAGAGTGACCAGGTTCTTGATTTATGCACAAACGGAAACGCGGACAAATCATTCCCGGATAATCAGCGCAACCTCAACCAAAAAAAGGAAAGAAAAAGGAAACTGTACGCGTTAATGGGTTTGGGCGGCAACATGTTTTTGAATTAACGTGGTGTGTGTATAAAGCATTTGATTATAAGATTTGCACCAAGCACCTTGTGTGGTGCAGTTGTGTGTGTTCTTCTTCTAACCTTGTAGACCCGGGTTCGAACCCTATGATTTACTGGTTTTGAATATATATATATTTTTGTTCTAATTAATTAAAAAGGAAAATCAAGTTTCAATATAATTCACAAGAGGCCCCTCTAGTTAGTAAACTTATCGTGGTTAGGCTAAGGTTGTGATAAATATCTTACTAAGTTTAGTTAGATAACTTATAGTGTTACGTTTATATATATATATATATATATATATATATATATATATATATATATATATATATATATATAGTGGAGAGTTCAAATGAGAAGAAATTTTTTGTAAGAAGAAATTTCAACCAATAAGAATGTTTTATTTTACTTCATTTAATATTAGTATTTAATGTTACTATAAGGGTAAATTGATAAATCTACATAGGTCATTAATTTGTAGTCTTTCTCTTTAATATCTAACTACATTAAATTTTTTGTAACTTATCTTCAAAATATATATTTTTTTCAAAAAAAAAAAACTAATTTAAAGTGTATGATAAATTACGAGTTATATTGGATAAATTACGAGCTGTGTATGATAAATTTCAACGTGTAGGATGAATTTCGAAATATGTAGAATAACTTTTGATGTGTGTAGGCAAAAAAAGTTAGTGTGGAAGATAATAGTCTTTATGACTAATTAATTAGTCAAAAATAATAATAAATGAGATAAGTGAAAAAACAATTTAATATTTTACAAAATTACCCTTTGTTCTTTTTCTTCTCAATTAAATTTTCTTCTCAAATGAACCTTCCCCTATATATATATATATATATATATATATATATATGGTGGAGTTATTGTAAAAAAGACCAAAAGTGTGAGAAAGGTAAGAAAGAATCTCAACCATTAGATCTAAATTAATTGAAAAGGGTAAGATTGTAAATGCATTAACAAATTCAAATATGGTAATCCTTGATTTAAGGATTTGGAGAGAGAAAATCCTTGATTTAAGGAATATAACCGTCCATAACATCATTCATTTTAATTTTTTTTGCATCATTCACAGAATCAGAGCCATGTTCATGACATGGTGTTTTAAAAAAAATTCATAGTTCAATTCATGGTGTTTTTACGAAAAAAAATATAACACCATTCAGTAAACAAAAATATAACACCATTCAGTACACAAAATAACATCATTCAGTACAAGATATAACACCATTCAGAAACAAAAATAACACCATTCAGAAACAAAAAAAAAAACCATCCAGTAAACAAAAAATAACATCATTCAATAACTAATATAACACCATTCAGTCAATAATATAACACCATTCAGTACAAGAATATAACACCATTCAGTAAATAAATATAACACCATTCAGAAAAAGAAAATAACACCATTCAGAAACAAAATAACACCATTCAGAAAAGAAAATAACACCATTCAGAAAATAAAATAAAACACCATGACTGAAAGAAATATAACACCTCTATATCATCTTCTCCACTTCCGGCACCGTTCGATGTATAGAGAGAGATCGCACGACCACCACCACTGCCATCCATCATCTCCGACATTCTCCGGCCGTCGTTCATCACATTCACCGTCAACCTCTATCTCCGGTTGTCGTCATAATCAACACCGGAGACAGACCACCGCCGCTGCCGCTTGATTGACCGGAGACAGACCACCGCCGCTGCCGCTTGATTGACCGGAGACAGACCACCGCCGCTGCCGCTTGATTGACCGGAGACAGACCAGACATAAAAATAAAACATATAATCTTCCGATTGATTGAACATGGAAGAAGAAAAGAGAGAGAGAAATTGTGATCGTGTGTATGACAGAGAGAACGAAATTGCAGGGATTTGATTTACAAATGAAGATAAAAAGACACAATTGCCCCTATAAATTTCAATTCAGTCCAAATTAACAAAAATATTTGCAATTTGGTCCCTATTGATCTCAACCATTAGATCAAAAGATCTAATGGTTGAGATTCTTTCTCATCTTTCTCACACTTTAGGCCTTTTTTACAGGATCCTTTACCTATATATATATATATATATAGGGAGAGGATCATGAGAAAACTAGATATAAATGAGAAAACCAAAAAACTAACCAAAAAAAGCACTAAAAAGGAGGGGGGGGACTTTTAATGAAGGGGGGGGGGGGGGGACTTTTAATGAAGGAGGGGTAAAATTGGAAAAAAAATATATATAACTTTTCAAACATTTCCCATTTCTCCATACGTTATCATTTTAAAACAAAAATGGCACCATAAGATCACAAATTTTTGTATCTTTCATTCAAGTATATTCGAGCATATTTTTTATGACATAAAAAAAGATTTATGGTGTCGTCTTGTTTTCAATACTATTATTATAGTAGTGCACGTGTGCAATATAACATGTACTACAATTGCATTACATGCTTAAAATTCGCTTTTTGAGTCTAGTTTAGCTTTTAGGGTTAGTTTTTTTGGAGGTTTAGGATTAGGATTAGGTTTTTGGGTGTGGGGGGAGGGGGGTTTAGGTTTTTGGGGAGTGGGGGGGGGGTTAGGTTTTTTTTATTGCATTACATGCTTAAAATTAGCTTTTTGAGTCTAGTTTAGCTTTTAGGGTTAGTTTTTTTGACGGTTTAGGAATAGGATTAGGTTTTTGGGTGTGGGGGGGAGGGGGTTTAGGTTTTTGGGGGGTGGGGGTGGGGGGTTTAGGTTTTTTACGGGATTTTGTTTAGGGTTTTGTTTTAGGTTTTCGGGAGGGTGGGGGGTGGGGGGGTTAGGCTTTTGGTAGGAGGGTGAATTTAGGTTTTTGGGGGGTGGGGGTGGGGGGTTTAGGTGTTTGGGGGGTGTCGGTGGGGGGTGGTTTAAGCTTTATGTATTAGTGCACATGTGCAGTACAACAAAAAAAAAAATATTTTTTTTGAAATTTTTTTTCCATACATAAAAAGTAGCGATTTTTTAAAAAAAAAGCGTGAAATTTTTTTTTTTTGGTATGCTTTTAGGTTTTTTTTAGGCTTTTTTGGTTAGTTTTTTGGTTTTCTCATTTAAACTAGTTTTCTCATGATCCATCCCTTATATATATATATATAGGGGACCGCTAAAATGAAAACCACCTCCAGTTGTAAAAACCGTTAGAACCAGTTCCTAACCACTAGATCAACAAGATGGATGGATGAGATTAAAAGTAACTAAAATTAATATTAAATACATTTTGTCTTATTATGTCTTTAATATTTTAATAAAAAAATGGTAGTTTAGTAAAATAACTCTTTTTTGTCTTTATTAATTTTTTATTACTTTTTTGTTTTATTATATTACTTTTTATTTTTTAAAAGAATTTTTTTATTAAAAGCATTTTTAAATTCAAAATTTTTTAACAAGACAATTTTTTTTGCGCGCCGGTTTTTGCAGGCCGTTTTTACGTTTGGCTTTTTCACGCATCGTTTTTTAACGGGGTCGTTTTTGCACGCCGTTTTTTACGCTCTGCTTTTTCAAGCGTCATTTTTTTAACGCGGCGTTTTTTACGTCCCGTTTTAACGCGGCGTTTTTTTACGTCCCGTTTTTTTTCGCGGCGTTTTAATGCGCCGCATTCACGCCCCTTGTTTAGGCACCGTTTTATCACACGGTTTTTTACGTTTTACAACTTACGTTGAAAAAGTTTTACGTTTTATATTAAAAAATTTACGTTTTACGTTAAACTTTTTAAACTTTTTACATTTTACGTTAAACTTTTTACGTTTTACGTAAAACTTTTTACATTTTACGTTAAACTGTTTAAACTTTTTGCGTTTTACGTTAAACTTTTTGCGTTTTACGTTAAACTTTTTACGTTTTACGTAAAACTTTTTACGTTTTACGTTAAAGTTTTTAAACTTTTTGCGTTTTACGTTAAACTTTTTGCGTTTTACGTTAAACTTTTTACGTATTACGTAAAAAATTTTACGTTTTACGTTTTATGTTAAACTTTTTACGTTTTACGTTAAACTTTTTACGTTTTACGTTAAACTTTTTACGTTTTTACGTTTTACGTTAAAATGTTTAGATTTTACGTTAAAAGGTTTACGGTTTAACTTTTTTTTTTGCAAAAACTTTTTTTTTTTGCATCATCGCCACCCAACCCAATGGATCAAACCCACATAGTTCACTAATAAAAATCACCAGAAAATCAAGAACACAGGCTAAAATTCACCAGAAAATCAAAAATCACCAGAAAATCAAAGAATATAGTTCACTGATAAAAAATTAAAAAAACTTAAACCGCAAAGAAAACCTATAGAAATTCCCAAACATAAAGTCACTAGAAAGAAACCAATTACGAAATTCCCAAACATAAGTCACTAGAAAGAAACCAAAAAAACTTAAACCACAAAGAAAAACCTATAGAACTTAACCCAACAAAGAATCAGAAAACAATTTACAAAGATCGAAACCAAAATAAAATGCCACTTTAATTTTCTTGAAATTTCAAACAAGCATATAACAATCTGCACATGTTGAGCCCAAATAAAATGCCAATTTGTTATGCATATCCGTCGCTCAGGCTCACCACCGACTCGGCGGCTCCTCCGCCAACGGTAGTCCGTCGCCGGTCGCCGTCGAAGTCAGCGACTGTTGCTGCCGCCGCATATTTTCTCCATCCCTCTCTCATCTTTGTCTCTCTCTTCTCTTCTTGTTCCCGTCCTCTCTCTCTAGAATTTGTAGGTGTGTATGTTTTTAAGAGAAATTAAAGGTGGGTGTGTGGGAAAGAGGTAGGAGGGGAGTGTGTGGGTGCGAGTGGCCGGTCAGATTACCGGCGCCGGCAGCCGGCCGGTGTAGTGCCTGTCGAACATCGAGAGGGAGAGGTGGTGAGGATTCTGTTGTCATGCTTGTGTGTTTTGACAATAGAGATCGAGGGAGAGATGAAGGGAGGGTGTGGCTGATGTGTGTGAGGAAGAGAGTGATTTGAAGATATGAGATGGAGAGAGGTCTGGTTTTTAATTTGTGAAAGAAATAGAGAGACTTTGTAGACTGACAAGAGACAGAGATGGATTTCACAAATAGACTAAATTACTAGATTTCCCTTTTGATTTTAAAATAATACTGCATATTTGTCATTGTGTTATTGGTGGAAAGTGATTCTTATGGTTCTTACAACTGGAGGTGGTTTTCATTTTAGCGCTCCCCTATATATATATATATATATATGGGAATGCTAAAATGAGAACCACCTCGAGTTGTAAGAACCGTGAGAACTACACCGTAGGGGGCGCGGTGGACCAATTTTTTTTTCATAAACGTAGATGCATGTATAAAAACAACATTTGTAAAAAAAAAAAATGTCGTGTGTATGGTTTTGAGCGCCACAAGTTTGTGTTTACAGAACCCGTAAATCTGGCCGGAAAATTTACGGGTCCCGCAATAAGGGTGGTTCTCGCATGAACTCCTCCCTATATATATATATATATATATATATATATTAAATAGTTTCATTTTATTAGACGAATAAATAACTAAAATAAATACGCGATTTAAATTAAAGAATAAATCTTTCAACGGTGATTTATGTCACGAAAATTTTCAAGGTTTCAAAGGTTAGGATTTAGATTTTTAAAACGGGTCGGATTTTTGGAGCCCATTTTGTCGGATGTTACATCTTTCTTTTTAACAAATAATACTAGAGCTCCCCAAGGTGAGAAACTCGGTCGGATGAATCCTTTATCCAACAGCTCTTGCAGCTGTGTAGATAACTCCTGCATCTCTGACGGAGCTAACCGTTATGGTGATTTCGCCACGGGTGCCGCTCCTGGCACCAAATCAATCCGAAACTCCACTTGACGCTGTGGAGGCAGTCCGGTTAATTCTTCTAGATAGACTTCTAGAAATTCCTTCACGATAGGGATGTCTTCTAGCTTCGGCTCTTTGGGTTCCTTGTCGACTACGTAGGTGAGGAAAGCTATACAGCCTTTTCGGAGACATATCTGAGCCTTCATGCAATTGATGATCCTTAGGGGTGTCTCGCGCTTCTCCCCATGAATTACGAGCATTTCTTTGTTCAGCAGTGGGATGTTGATGGTTTTCTCGTTATAAACCACTTCCTCCCGGTTGTCAGACAACCAATCCATTTCGACAACGACGTGTAACACTCTACTCGTTTTCATAACATTTTATTATAAAACAAGGTCTTCATATACCAAAACCTTGACTTTTATATCAACATAAGGAAAATTTAACCAAGTTAACATCTAGGACAAGTACTACAAGTTTAAGAATCCCAAAACAAAGGAACAAGTGTTTAAGTGTTAACTATATAGACATTAATTTGAACATATTTAAGTAATCGCGGAAGCTTCAAAATATCGTGTTCGGTTCTTGAAATTTGTTTGATCGCCATCCGGATTAGGTCCATCGTCACCTATGGTCAAAACCACACAAAATATTAGTTTTGACACCTTAAATATCAGTATAAACAAGTCTCTTGGATCAACATGGAAGAAAAACGAAAATTTCGCGAGGTGGGGAGGTCGCGTCGCGCGATCGGTTGACCAACAAGCCATCGCGTCACGCCACGGCCGACGCGTCGCGCGACGGTGAGCCTCTTTGGCCGTGGCGCGGCGCGAGTGAGTCATTTCAGCAGAATGTTGTTGCTGATTGCTGTATATCAGTCCAGCATTATCAAGTTCCATTTATAAACTTTAAACTATCATATCTTTTGACTCGTAAATCTGTTTTAGGTGATTCTTTTTCCTATGCGTCTATAATTTAATTACCGACGCGTCTATAATGTTTATTATACCGAAAATTTGGTGTACGGACCGAATGACTAAAAATAACAATGTATTTATTCGACCCGTTAAAGTTACACTTATATTTCTATCTTTTCAATAGTAAACATAAAGCGCTTTTTACACAACTTTCGGGGCTTATTATCACCGGCATTTCATTATCCATCTTATGGCTTCATGCCCGTATGATTTTAACCGCCTATGTTAACTATTAAATGACTTTAACGCTACCAATACACCATTATTCAACCCGTTTGGCTCATCTACGGAATCCTCCATTACGATGACTACCAACGAGTTCTAACCAATTCTTGACCTATTATTCCATATAGCGAACATTGTCGCTTCAATCAACACAACCTTTATTCTACAACTCAACTACACGTATGCTAATTATCAAAATTTACCCAATGTAACGAATCAAGTTACATACCTTTAGTGCACGCCCTTTAAACGCAAATCGTCACCAACTTGTCCACTCGATGCTCCGGTATCTTTTCCTACAGAGTTCAATCATGACGCGTTTAGAACTCTTTTCTATCACATATCGCATAATTTGCCAAAACATCACAATTATGCGTTTTGACTTTAAAATTTCAGTTTCGAGCCTTCTTTGAGGCATTTCTACAAACACTTAAAGGGCAGGATTTTATATCTTTTATATTCAACTTCATGGCTTGTCGCTTAGCCAAAATTAACATCAATCGAGCTATGACATATAGAATCAAACATCAAATTTTTCAGAAATCAGTTTCTATGAATCAAATTACACTAGAATAACATTCAAAACCCGAGTGTTCATCAAGTTCTATATAACCCACTAACCACCTACAATGGTGTTCATGAATTTGTTAGAATTAGGTATGATTTCAACATGTAATTGCCTAGGGTTTACTCCTAGACACTTAAATGTTCTTATTTCATCTACATAACACACATGCATTAACAGATTTCGAATTCTCTAAATTCATGAGAATTTCAAGTAGAGAATTTTTATAAAATTTTGCATACCTTATGATCTCCTTTCGATGGGGATCATTAATCTTAGCTCGGATTTCGTTTTTGATCAGATTTGAACCTTCAATCTATGAGATTTGTGGAAGATTGGGTTTTGAAGAACCCTGGTCGCCTCCCCCTTGTCTGGTTCGATCTCAACACACGCCCCCAAGTGTGTTTTGAGTTTTAATTTTTGTTTTAATAATATTAGTTTCAATTTACTCCCCTTTGGCCCCTCAACTATCATTTGGTTCTTGTTTTTAGCTTTTTAACCCATTTATAAGTCACTAAAAGACTTTTACCTAACTAGGTTATTTTAATCCTAGTTAGTTCACTTGTTTATTTATCAGCATTATATTTAAAATAAACGATTTGCATTTTCGGGGTGTTACACGACGTTGAAACTTCCTAAGTCAACGGGTAAAAGATCAATGGAATATTCTCGCTCCCCAAGCTAGCGTGTACAACCCTTAATCACCTCATCTACTTTGACTAATTTCCCGTTTGCCAATTCTATAGAATATGGGACGTCTAGTTTACTCGAATCTAGGCCAAGTATATTCTTAAATTCTATAGATACGAAACTAAAGTCGGTGCTAGTATCAAATAGAACAGATGCATAGTGTTGGTTTATAAGGAACGTACCCGTAACAACGTTCGGGTCCTGACATGCCTCGCGTGCTCCTATCGTGAAAAATCTTCCACGAGCTTGATTCTCCTTCGGGCAATCCTTCTGATAGTGCCCCTTGTCGCCACACCCATAACAACCTTGGCCTCTGCCACTACCATTTCCACCTTGGTTATTGTTATTATTTCCACCTTGATTTCCATTGCCACCCTGATTTCCGTTTCTACCCCGGTACGTATTTGCTCCCTGATTTCCATTTCCACCTTAGTTTCCGTTACCTCCCTGGTTTCTATTTCCACGCCCCGTACCAGACCAACACGTATCCTTACTAAGCCCGATCTTGCCACAGTTATCACACCTTTTAGTTTTGCACGGGCCCGTATGGTGATATCGACACTTATCACACTTGGGGCAGAAAGCCCGCATAACCTTTTCCACTAGTTTCATTGTTTGTTGCGCCAGTCCTAGCCTCGACTGGCAGATTAACATCTCTTCGGTTGTTGGAATCGTTGCTCGCTTGAGTGCTCTTTTTAAAGTTCGAAAACTTCCTCTTGTTATCACTTGTAGACCCTGCACGAGTCTCCTTCTTGTTAGCACCAGACTTTGAGAATTTCCCTAAACGAAGCGCCTCCTCATTGAGTGCAACAACCAAGTCAATAGCCTCAGCGATAG
The DNA here is from genome assembly GCA_030545235.1 of Helianthus tuberosus. Taxonomy (NCBI): domain Eukaryota; kingdom Viridiplantae; phylum Streptophyta; class Magnoliopsida; order Asterales; family Asteraceae; genus Helianthus; species Helianthus tuberosus. Next base: position 76,917,751 of record CM060417.1, on the reverse strand, counting down.
AATGAGGCTTTGAAGAAGTGACCAAGCTCAGAATTTCTGGGGCAAGTCCCCAGATATACCCCTCAACCCTTTTAAATTCTGCTTCCACCAAATGGAACAACCCTTGACAAATAATGGAAACATTGAGTGTATCCAACGATATCAGATCCGATCATCTTTAAGTTCCAAAACTCAGTCTCAAGTTTCTGAATCTCACCCCTTGAATAGTACTTTTTCCTCATCAGCTCATTGAGCTCTTCCCAGCTCATAGCATACGCAACAGCTTCCCCTTTAGTCTGAACCTGTAGGTTCCACCATGAAAGCGCACCGTCCAAGAACAACCCAGAAATGTAGGTGACTCTTTGTTCAGGCAGACATTTGCTCATCCTTAGGACTGAGTCTCTCTTCTCAGTCCATTGTACGAATGCCACGGCACCTCTAGTGCCATCGAAGCTCAAGGGTTTGCAGTCTAAAAACTGCTTGTACGTGCAACCTGAAACATTTGCAACAACAAACCACAAGTGAGCAATGACAAAGGATGAATAGAATACAAGAGAGTATCGTACTTCGTCATAGATAACTTAACATTACCAGTAGGGGGATTGTTTCCTGAAGTACTACCGCTGTGCTTAGAGGGGTTGGCTTCATGCTGCGCGATCGCCAGTGAGATGCGCTCATGTAGTTCGACTTCTGTCCTTGGTAGTGGGTTCGAGTTGGTGTTTCGTCTTGGTTGCATTGTCTTCAAACAAGAAGTATCGGGTAGGTTAGACAAATATTCACCAAATAAGTGTCTACTACGATACACATATATATATATATAACATAAATGATCATAACATCATCCAAACATGCAATCACATAAACAACACATGCACACGTATAAGCAACAATATATAATAAAGAAAACAACTACTGAGCTTTTATATATCGGACAACTTGATACATTGTTTTGTAGAAGAAAAACAAAAGGACCCGAGGTTACATCGCCACGGTGTCACAAGTTCATAATACAAAAGTAGTAAGTCTTTTTCTCCTACATTGGTCTTCCAAAATCTTCAAGTGTATCTGGCTCAAACCTGGTCTTCATACGTACATGAAAATGGGTCTGCAACTCCCACACAAAAATACCTGCAAATAAGAGATAACTAGGGGGCTGGAGGAGATGGAGGTGGGGTAGGGACAACCAAACTGTGGAGATGATCCATCTCATCCAGTACGTAACTCATACGGGTATCTGAAAGATTGGGTCGCTGCTCCAAAGTGAGCACACAAGCCTCGAGACTGGCAAGTGGATGTGAACGTGGTATAGATGGTGGTGGTGGTGATGATGGTTGTGGAATAAATGGTGGAGGATAGGCTGGTGGTGGTGGTGGCATCGAATCCCTAAACTGCTCTAACTCCCTGACTCGACGGGAGAGAACCAGGAAATGTAGCTATAAAGAGAGAGTAACATCATCGGAAGTGAAAACAGGATGGTGACACGGATGGTAGGGATCTGACTCAGACATAAGTGGCGAGGGGTACAGTGTGGACAAGTGATCAGTTGGCACACGAGTATCGGGGTAAGTCGGCTGTCGAGAGGTGCCCTCCCCAAGGCGAGGTGCTGGGATTTCATGGGTGAATATGATAGGTGTATTGGTACGGTGAGGGTCAGTAGCATGTGGGGAAAGTGAGTGTCCAGTAGTGGGAGTAACGGGTGTAATGGATGGAACAACGGCAGGAACAATAGTGTGGGCCGAAGTAGGTGCAGGTGCATGAACAGGAGACTGGGTAGCAATGGGTATCGTGTCAAAGCTACTATCTGTGGCATCCGCCCGCAGCCTAGCGCGCCGAATGGCCGATGAAGACGCACCATCACTAGTATCCGATAATGAAATGTCTATCACAGAAACAACAGGTGAGGAAAGCTCTAAGATAGCATGATCAATGACCTCACCACCATCAATGTCGTCGTCTAAATGCTCCACATGAATGACAGGGACATCATCCTCGTCATTAGACACAACGATAAATCCTGGAACCGTAGCAATGGGTACGGCATCCAAAGGAATGTACTCGACGATGTTCTCACCGTTAGGATGGCCTACTATCACGAACTCGTTTAGCTGTGGCCCCACAGCTAATACGTCGTCCACCATGTCATGGTCAGGCAGTGTGAATGGTTGAAAGTCGTTGAGGTCCTCGTCATCAGAACCGAAGTCGGGAACCTCGTCTGGCTCCGACTCGTCGCTCGAAATGATCTCCATAATGGGCTCGTCGTCTGAAGAAACGTCCATGTGGTCGAGGTCGTCGTAGATACCGCTACTAGCAGATGAGGCCATAGTACCTTAGCAAAAACAATCCGTACAACACACACACACACACACACACACATATATATATATATATCAATAAATAATAACATTACTTATTATATACATAGGCAAATAACTACATGATTAAAACAAACAATGTTCATCCATTGTCACAAGTTAAAATATTACACACCATGAGTTGTCAAGTTACAAACCAACATAAGTTTTAAGTTTAAGTTACACACCAACATAAGTTTTAAGTTCCTCAAAAGGACTAGTTCGACAAAAGTTTAAAACATAAGGATTTGCATCCTATATCTCGTTGAAGACGAGATATATGGACCAAACCCTCCAAAAAGGATGACATCGAAGACTTGTAACCCAAAAGCTTGATAGTAAACGCCAGCACCAAGATCCAACTAATTTCCTGAAATACATGTAAGTTTGAAAACATCAACAAAAAGTTGAGCGAGTTCATGTGTTTTGAGTGAGTTCCAAATAACTTTTAAACATTTGAGAGATCTTTTAACAACAGGTATGTAAAGCGTCTTTGAACAGATCATTAATGTTTTTCAATGACATTAATATATGCGGTGACATAAGAAACACTCAACCCTAGCGAATTTCCTCCGGTCCACCCGGTTGGAACAACAGAAGCACTACATGGGCCACACAAGGACCCAAGAGTGGGGCTCGCTACACCGATAGATCTACCACTTCTGTCCCATAGTCTATACAAGATTAATGGCACTAAAGAGAGATACTATTCGCTCACGTGATCTAACAGTTCATTCCATAGCTAAACCATACCAATGAGACATGTATTCCACCCCAAGAGTTATAAATCCAAAAACAGTTAAGAGAGAAGGGGGACATGAACTCACATTTTTACGTCCGAAAATAGTGCGTACTCAAGATTGGTTCCCTCGGTTCGTGTTGCAACCTACAAATGTGCTAGATTTTGTAAGACACTTCGGTCTTGTAACGACTCTTAGTCTTAATTATTTATCAAGTCTTGTTTTGGAATTGTATTTGTTTTGAGTTGTACTTTCGATGTATGATGTCTATATATAATCTTCCATAATTATATAAAATTCCAAGTTCGATATATATTAGTTAAAATATTATATTTTAACTTATATTATTTGCGTGCATCATTTTATATATCATTTGTGATTACGATGGGTTCGTTAAAAATAATATATTTTAACTTGTATTGATATATAATAATTCCATATACATGTGCTTATGATACACATGACCAATTTCACCGTTTGTTAAGTATTATACACATATATGTATTCCCAAGTGTAGGTATACTTGTATTATGAGTATTTTCTGTATTTTACTTCGTATTCTCATAGTTGATTATAATACTTGCTTAATGGTATTTTTACCAAGTGTTGGTAGTATATGTTGGCATGTATTTGTACGTGTAGGAATACGTATTTTCTTGCATTCTTCTAATATTCATTTTAAGACATGTTTATAGAATTTTATATGTATATATCTTAGGCTTGGCATTTACTTGTATTTTATACATCTTAAAAATAATTTATTTTTAAGATTAACTCAAAAATATATTTTTTTAGCTTATACCAAAATAATATATTCTTAAAATGTTTATGAAATATATATTTTTATACACTTCAAAAATAATATATTTTCATGGCTGACAAAATACAATATATTTTTATATTACTTGTAAAAATATATATCTTGTCACGTGTTCGGTTTTGAAAATATATCATTTAACAAGCCTTGATATATTATAACTTTAATCCGATATATATATATATATAGAGAGAGAGAGAGAGTATAATGTACAAAACGCCTTAACCTACATTAACGTACGCGACAAAAAACATAACGTGCGTGATTATTTTTTTTACCATTATAACGTGCGTGATTATACTTTCCATGCGTGATTATCACCCCCCATGCGTGATTATCACCAAAAAATGGATCCCATGCGTTATTTTGTGTCTTATGCGTGATTAGTGCCCTGATCCGACGGTTACTGGTGTCGCGTACGTGAAGTACGATAAGGCTTAATGTATGTTAACCTCACTCTCTCTCTCTCTCTCTCTCTCTATATATATATATATAATTTGTCCAATATGTCCATGTGTCTGAATCGTCCAATAATCGTGTCCAAAGCATATTTCAAGTTCCTAACTTTAATATAACTAATACAAACAATATACACATAACACATATTACAAGTGACCACTAAATATACATTTTCCTAAAATATATATTTATAACCATTTTATTACTTGAAAAACCATACCTTCTTTGCTTGCATTTTTGTACAAAAATTGTGGGAATTTTTATACTCATTGTTTTTGAACAAGTTTACTGGTAAGAACCTTGAAATGAAAATATTTTCTAAGTGTTTGAATTTTATAAAAAATTGGCCATAGTTTCCCTTAGAAAATGGAGGTTCCATGTTTTTAAAACATTTCATTTTCTTTTCAAAAATTCATCAACAATTTCCCACAACAATTTATAACATAATATATCATGAAATACACTAAGATGAACTTGTGAACATGTAGTATTTTAGTATGGTTTTTAAGTATGTCTCTTTGTTTAATAATCATACTTATCTTATAGTCCATCATTTGAATTCATCCATCTTTCAAAAAGTCCATAATTTGTATGTAACAATTTATAAACTTTAACAACTTCAATCTTTCAAGTTCATCCATTTTTCAATAAAACCATACTTTGTATGAAACAAGTTCTACATTTTAACCACTTCATTTTTCAAGTTCATCCATTTCATACAACATGTTCAACATGGATCTTGCAAGATCCTCATGTATACTTGTTAGATAATGTTTTTAATCATCATCTAACCAGCCTATATGTGATGTTCATCATCATAAACACAAACAATCAACTAAACAACTCCATAACACATCATAAACAACTTGTTTTCTTGTGATTTTTAGCTTGATTAAGTGTTCTTCATCTTGGTTTTGTAAGAGCTTTTAGATGTTAAGTTGTACATAAGTTACATCTACATAAACAAGATGAAAAATGGGTGTTCAAGGGACTTACTACTAGCACAAGGCTAGGGAAGTAACAAGAAGATGAAGAAAATTGATGGATAATAGATCCCAAGAGAGGTCCTTCAACTCCTATTTCTTGACACCCTCTTAAATATGCTTGATACACCTTGTAGAATACTTGAAATAGCATGAAAATTGATTGAAGGTGAAGATGGGGGTGTGGTGGTTTCGGCCGAGAATGGGATAGGAGGAAGGAGAAGTTTGTGATTTTTTTTTGTGAGTCTTGAAATGAAAAGAATTGATTAGATAAGGTGTATGGTCTTTTGGTTTATAAATTCCCTCCAGCAATTTACCCAAAGGACTAATATCAAGCATCTTTGACTAACAAGGAAGTTAGTCAACATGATTAGGGTGGTGGGTCCCCTTGGGGACGATCACAATGGGGGGGGGGGTGTCTAGTTTGTTAAAAATGTGTTAAGTGTCCGTATGTGAAGGAAAGTGTCACTAAGTTAGGGGTTAAGATGTATTGGTGATTTTTATGTAGTATGAGGTGTTAGTTGAATTTAACTAGCTTCATATTGCTTAAACCTCATTAACTAGTTTGTATTTTTGTGTCTAGCTAGTAAACGGGTGTTTTTTTGAAGCGGTAAGGTCCCAAAAACCTCACAATAAATACTTGGGACCATACCACAACTTTGCTTTTCAACCTTTTAACCTTGCGCGGCCGCGCACTGGTCTTACAAAAGAAAAGCTTAAAGCAACAGTCAACACTTGCGCCCAAAGGAAATCATAAGTCCTTGCGCTTTCTCCCATGAGCAAAGGATAAAAATCCTAAAATAAACACTTCCGCTCAATATCCAGACTTTGATATTATTTACCCAGACTTGGGATTCATTTGTCCAGCTGATCCCACACAATAAGGAGCCACACCAGATCACAGCAATAATCTTCTAGAAGGGATTCGATCGTGCACCACTAAGACGGTTATAACCGTCTGGACACGTGTCGTCATCTCACGGCTCCCTAAAATCACAACGATAGCATGTAAATGGAGAGTAATCTCCACTTGATCACTTTCCACGTGGCAAATCCCCAGCCATAGATCTGATTAGCGATCCGTGTGCACTCACGTCGGATCAAAAAGCTTGATGGAAGGAGATGTAACCGCTTACGGGGTTAGCATCTTCCGTTAACTTTTCATTAACGGGTTTTCCCGCCCAAAAGACTCCCGGCTATAAATATGAGAAACAACCCAGGTATGAATTTAGGTTACACACACTTCTCAAATACATCTTCTTCTTCATAACCCACACTTACTCTCACACCGGAGTCGGGTCAAGGAGAGAACCCTTTTCTCCCCTTGGCGAGGCTAACGGTGCTTCTTTTTTGCAGAGTTATCGGAGAAGCAGATCAGTTGCAATCGAATCAAACGAGAGGAAACTTACCTTTTTTATGCGGATTCAAACCCCCTAGATAATTGATTCCGATCGATTAATCTAGTGTTTCTTCAGTTTTGTTATCGGATCGTTAAAAGATCGACATTTGTAAATTGTATAGCATGATGTGTTTTTATGTCTTGATAATATACCCGATACTTTTTAAGTTATTCTAGGTATTCATACATTATTTCTGGATATTACATGAACTAGTGAATGCTGAATTTTTGTTGAATTTTGTTGATTTGCCATTTATAGCTAGTTTTGGGTAATTTTTAGTGTTTGTTTGCCTCCCAAAAGGTATTAACATAACCCCTTATTTTCTCACATGAGACTTAGCGTAACATTGACTATGGACCTCAATCTATGTCCTAATTATGTTGTTTAGCTGAGTACTGAACCCCTGTCAGCACTACTATTCTAACTGATAAGTGTACTAGTCATTCCTGAGCACTATCTAAACGGTTTCAAGTTGCGACCAATAAAAAAAATGAACAATATGCATCATAAAATGTATTTTGTGAGTTCTCTAGATGTATGTCATGAAATCATGCATTTCAGATGTTCAATAACACAATGTATAATATTAAACACCGTTTTAATGGTACGAGAATTACCCGAAAAATGCCAGTTGTCACACATGTTCTCTCTCCTCTCTCTTTTTCTGTGAAAAGTTAACTTTCATGCTAGAAAAAAAATGTCATATATTTTTTATGTGCACTACGAAATGTTACATTTATCATCGATTTCTGTTTTTTTTAGAATTGTTACATTTCTATACTAACTATTTTACTAGAGAATAAAAATGTTATATAGAAAAATGTTACAGAGAATAAAAATACATAGGAAATGTTACAGAGAATAAAATGTTACAGAGAATAAAAATGTTAAAGAGAAATGTTAAATTGCTATGACCCAGTTAAGTTGTTTTATATTAGAAGTGTTACATTAAAATGTCACAGAGAATTGTTACATCAAAAAATAACTTCATTAACAATAATCCAATATAAGTAACGTAACTAGCAATGTTACAGAATGTATATAAAAAATATAACTTCACAAATAAGAATCCAGCAACAACATATTTTATATATTCAATCATCATAAAAATAATAAAAATACAAAAATACAAAAGTACAATTTAAGAAAACAACTTCTTTACAAATGATAAGCCCATTTATGAAAATTAATACTTATTACTGAGAAAATTGTACGATCTCAAAAAACGTAATGTTACATAAAAATGATTATATCTTCGAGGTTTATAACTTCAAAAAATCAAAATCAGATATGTTTTTATCTATTTAACATTCAACTAATCTAAGATACATAAAAATGAATTTATGAAAAACAAGATCCGGTCAATAAAAAAATCATCAGATCTACAATAGAAAAAAAAGATAAAGACATTCTTATAACTTTCACCGGATTTGTTAACCACCGCCGGATCTTGAAACCCTTGTCGGGAACTACGCGAGCCCACCTTGCAAATTTATTGAACCACTCAAAGCACTAAAGCCGCCAAGAAACCAGTGGTTTTGGTGATGATTTGTGGTGGTCCGGTGGATATTTCGTTCGTCAAGAAACCGGATGTTGAACTACACCGTCACCGGATTGTTACGATTGTAGATATCGAGTTTTGGTGGTTGATAATGAAGGACTTTGATTAGAGGAAGAATTTTTTTTGTTTCAGATCTTAGATCTGGAAAAAGGTTTATCTAGAAGGAGAGAAAGAGAGAGAATAGTGTGTGTGATTTTGTGGTGATGAATCTTTTACTGAAAAAGAGTTTGAGTTTGAGGTAAGTATATAAACTAAAAATACAAAATGTATGAATATGTGAGCCATCAAAGGGAAGAGAGCATGCATTAATTGAATGTAATGTCACACCCTGACTTTTGCGGAAGCGTAATTTGGTGTGACTTGCTTAATATCATTGCATTCAACCATAACAAACAAATATATGATAAAACCCAAGATGTTCATCCATAGATAGTTTTAAAACATTACAAACAACGTTGTCTTAAAATCCAAACACCAACTTCAGGTTCAAAATACAATACCAACAAGTTTTAAGTTCCATAAGGTCTTCACAAAAGACACTTAACAAACTAGGTTTTGAGCCATGTATCTAATCCAAGATAAAATACATAACCTAAACCCTTCGACTTCGAATGACACCTTTTATTAGAAACATAACTTGCAAACTTCAACACCCGCCAGATCCATATTTAATTCCCTGAAATACATGTAGTTTGAAAACATCAACAAAAGTTGAGCGAGTTCATGTGTTTAGTATGTGTGCACGAACATCCTTGAAACATTTGTAAGTATGTATGTATGTACTTGTAAACTGGTATGAAGCAACAAGGAAACAGATCAATTAATGTGTAGCTAATACATTAATATATGTAACATGGTGCAGGAAGACTCAATCCTAGCAGATTTTGCACCGGGCTTCAGTTTGAAGACATAGTCACCTCATGGCCCATCAGGCGGGCGCATAGGTGGGGCTCGCTACACCCAAATAGATCTATCACTCATGTCCCTTGGTCCTACTACGAGGATTAATGGTCTTAAGTTAATCGCCTACCCATTCACATGATCTAGCAGTTCATTCCTCAGCTAACCATACCATTTGTAATCATCGAAACATTTGTAACATGTATTTCACCTCCGAGGTTATTAAAATGAAAACAGTTAAAAGAAAAGGGGGACATGAACTCACAGTTTTGCGTTCTTTGTATCCACCGTAACTCAAAGCTTCCTCTAGAACGCACGACTACCTACATGCGTACTACGGTTCATTAGACGGGTGGGTCGTGCCTTGACCTTGGTCTTATTTAGTATTTTTAAGTTACGTTTCTTTGTGTCACCAATGTTATTCCAATTATATAATTATTTGTCAAAATAATAAATATTTTAACTTAAATTATATTTATTATATTTTGGAATAATTGTTAAAATAATATATTTTAACTTGACACATAAGTGTATTTGTACATGTATATCCTTCCCAAGGATGGGTGTATTTGTATTCGTATTCTTATACTTTGTATATTTTTTACAAGTATCGGTGGCGTATTCCGGTGTGTATTTATACGTAAGAGAATACGTATTTTCTTGTAATTGTTAAGTATTCTTATACTTAATTTTGTATTAACTTTTCCGGAATAATACCTTTAACAAAAATACATCAATATATATTTCCAAAATATATATTTTGAGAAATATTACTTAGAAAAATTATTCATAATTTTTCTTTGGCAAAAATATTTATAAATCTCATACGAATCTCAAAAATAATATATTTCTAAGTCTAACTTAGAAAATATATATAAATCCATTTTTCATCCAATAATATATTTCAAGTTTATTTAGGAAAATACATTTTCTCCCAAAAATAATGTATTTCATGTTCGTTTGAGAAAATATATATTTCCATCCAAAAATAATATATCTTCTAGTAATTCCAAGAAAAATATATATTTTACTTGCTCAGAAATAATACATTTCATTCTTGTCAAAAATATGATTTATTTTGTAGTAATTATGAAAATCCCATTTTCATTCTCTTGGTGTCCAAAATACCAATTACCAAAATATACTTGTAAATAATTTTCCGGAATATTTTGTGAGTTATATTCCTTTGTTTGGTTTGTCCAATATTTTGGGTATAATTTATATTTTCATTCCCTTTGAATTTTGGTATTATTTTGGATTGTAATATCTTGGTATTTTGGTGAGTTATATTATTTTAAGTCATAAAATAATATAACTAATACACATAATATACAAATAATCACACACATGGTGACTTCTAAATATATATTTCCTAAATACATATTTAGTCACTTTTATTTATAAAAACCAACCTCTAATATTTATAATTTTTGTAACAAAAATTATGGCAAACTTTATATAAAAATTCATGGTTTAAAATATACTTGTAAATATTTGTTTAAAAATATTTTCCTAAGTGTTAAATTTCTAGAAAATTTTTGCCATAGTTTCCCCTAAAAATGGAGGTTTCCATGCCTTCAAGGCATATCATTTCCTTTTGTAAACCAACACAATCAATCAACAACCAATCTATACTCGCCAATTTTGCCAAAATCAAGCATAACTACTACTTCATGAACTTGAAAATTTATAAAAATGTGTAGTAACTTACTAGTGTATTTAGTAAGTCTTGTTACCCCTTTAAAGTGTGGTTGATTATTTAAAATCTTCATTTTTAGAGAAGTTAGTTCTTTACAACTTATAATCACATTTTCAAAAAATGTTTCTTCTTGGATTTTTCTTGTTACACGTGTGTTCTACACTTGTTTAACCTCTAAAAACATGATTGATTTCTTTAAGAACCAAAATTTAGTAAACTTTGTATTTTTAACTTGATTTCTTGAAAAATCATTCTTGAAATCTTAGATTTACAAGACTTACATCTCATTTTAATCGTCATTTTACAAGAAAACAATATATTCTTTCAAGTTCATGTATTTCATGAGGATGAACTATTAATCTCTAACATTTTCATCCTCTCATCTTGCTAGATTATGTTTTTAATCATGATCTAGCAAGATCATATGATGATCTACATCATTTACATAAGTAAACAACAATCAACAAGTATAACAACACATAAACAACATGATTTCTTCATGATTTAAGCTTATGTTCATGCTTCATTCTCTTGATTCTTAGTGTTCTTCAAACTTAACATCATGTATCATCTTTTAACCACTTAAATAAGATGTAAGATGAAGAGATTAGTGTTCTTACCACTAGCTCAAGGCTAGGGGTGATCAAGAGAAGAAAAGAAGAGGATAAAAGCAAATGGAGAAGGTCTTTCAACTTCCGAAAGCTCCTAGCTTCCTTATGCACCTTCTAACACCTTTGTATATGCTTGGAATTGGATGAAGATGATTGAATGATGGTGATTATGCTGTTGTTATCTTCGGCCGTGAACAAGAAGAAGAGAAGAGCGAAGAGTGGTGTTGAATGTTGAATGAGAAATGAAGCTTATGGTTAACTTATAAATCCATTTCATGAGTTTCTCCATTGGTTTTTATGTCTATAAAGCTCCAACAAGATCTAGTATTAAATTGAAATAAAATCTTGATGGTGGGGGCCATGTTGGCCGTAACTAGGTGGGGGGAGGGTATAGGTCTAGGTTTAAACCATAAGTTAGTTATTTAGTTAGAAATCAAGTGTCTAGTTAGGGATTTAGTTATTAGATATTTATATAGTGTGTTATGATGTTCGGGGACCATAACTAGCTTGGTAGTGTTAAAACAATGCTTCTAGTGAAAATTTGGTGTTTCGGGTAGTGTCCGGTTGTTTGGTTGGTTACTGGTTCGTTAAGGTGCTAAACTACGCGGTTTAGTGTGTTTTATGTTACCTTTTGTAACAGTTTTGATTCCCGACACTTAGGAAAGCATTCAGGACCATTTAACCGTATTTCTGCATAATATTAAGTTGTTTAAATGCTGAATTTTGCTGAATTCTGCAGTTTATGTGACTTTTAGGCACATTCCGACACTTAAACTATCCCTAGTAAGGCAGTTTTGTGATCCTCACTTTCCTACACACTATACTAGTGTAATACTTAGTTTCGGGCTCATTCTGTATCTCAATACCATATCTGTCTATGTACTGAACTCCGTCAGCGTTTTTCTGATTTGTCTGATAAATGTGCTGCCGGTGTTTCGTGCATCATTGGAATCAACAAAGTTTGCATGCAGTAATGCTATGTCATTTGCAATATATGATGCACATGTATGTATATGGTAGTAATCAGAAAGCAATTCAAGTAATTAATTGTAATTCAGCACAGTCATTAAGCACTAATCATTATTTAATAATTGTACGGATACCCGAAATTTTGATAGTTGTCACATGTAACGCCTCGCTTTTTGTAACTTTCCTTATTTAGAAAGTTTTCTTGTATTTCTATTTATGGAAACTTGTATTCTCTTTGTGTTCGTCTTTCATTTCCAAGTATTGTAATCCGAGACTTGAATCGTAATTAAACTTGGTTCTTTTATACACATTGTTATACATAATTCATAAATACTTGTTATACATTCATTATAATTGCATACTTGATACAATTATACGTAAATCCATACTTGTTTATACATGAAAAATTCATTTATACATTCATGTATTCATACATTACACTTATGCATTGCACTCATACGTTTAAAATGCTTAAAACCGACAAAACATGCAAAATCGGTTAACTTGAACCTTCGTGCAAAAGGGAATAACCCTTTCGTGCGAAAGGCTCCCTTCCGCACGAAAGGCCCCTCCACCCTCATTTCTCACTTCCACAACTCTGAAATTCTATCTAGCATACTCAACTCGAACATTTCAGCTGAGCTATTTCCGGAATCATCCTAAGTGAGTTCAATGCTCACTAACACTTTAATTCTTCCTAATTTCTCCTATGTTCCTTCAGCTTTTTACAATTCTTCACACCAAAACAGCTTGGGTTCTCAGATTTCCTTGGCAATCTGATAACAACACTCAATCATATTGAGGACCAAGCTAAGGATTGAAGTTAAACTTCAAACTTTTACAAAATAAACTTCTGATTTCGACTTGACAGGATCATGGCTCACCAAGCTCACAAGCTAAGTTCATAGCTGTGGGTTAGTGTTAGGGTCGATTCTAGCCAAGAAAGTGAATAGTTCAAACAAAACATAACTATTTTCGCCTCGAAACAGAGTCTCTCATATGAATGGCCAGTCCATTCCCACGAAAGGTGTTGTTTCTTCCCGTTCTGACATTTTCTAAGTGTTGAATGTTGATCAGATCCTCATTTTCGATAGGAATGATTCCGAGATAACAGTGTGTGAACCGTGGAAGCTTTGGCTTCCAATCTAGTTCCATCACCTCACTCGAACTTATAAAACGAACACCCAAACAATCTCCTGCACCTAGAATGAGCTGACCCCATCCAGCCTCCAACACTTGGTTCACACCTTCCATGTTGAGATGGCACACCCGGGTTGTTCTTGTTTGGTTGTTTGGTTATTTAATTTCTATTATTTACATTCTGTATTCATGACCAACCGGTAAGTTAACTAAGTTAACTAACTTGTGCTTTGGTGAACTATAACGAGGTTAATACCTCCATGCATGACTTCTATGAACTCTTTGACATTCTGGACTGTTACTATGTTATATCTATAACTAAATAACATAACTTGACTCACAAACATAGCCGATTAATGGTTAAAACGTTCGAAAACGAAATTCGGTTCGCACCAAACAAGTCCCAGTCGCACGAAAGGTACCCCTTTCGCGTAAATGGTTCCCTCTCGTGCGAATTGTCCAGTCGCCCGGACAATTTGTGTTGTTTCGGCTTCCGTTTATTCCGTTTTCACGTTCCTCGTTACTGATTATGACGGGCAAATCAGGACCCGTGAAATCACAGAAACTCAGTGTCTTAACGAGTTCCTGGACATAATATATTTTCTATTTAAGATATACTTTTATACTATATACTATGTACTTTAATTCCGAATCCAAATCCTCCGTTCAACTCCAACACTCACGCCTTCATTTACCCACATGTAAGGTAACCTCAGTGTTCCAGCTCTCGTCAACAACTCAACTCTCGCGGGATTAACTAAAGAAGATTTAGCAAAACTATGAGTATACTCGAACACCCTATTTCTATTTTACACTTTGGGTGCAATATATTTACCTATTAACCTACACAGATACACTTAGACTTTTATACAAATCACACAAACAATCCATTACATGCATGCTAAAACGTTATACTTGATTCGTGTTTCTGGAACATTCTTATGTGATAAACTTGTCATTAACTTCATATGAGCCTTCCCTTAACATGTATAGCGTTGTAGGGGTAACGCACCGCCCTTTGTGTTATGGTCATGTTAAGTCTTTAATACTTGCGGTAATCAGAGGATTGACTTGTATATTCGCATGCCAGTTTTACGTTAATCTTGATAACTATGTTTGCCATGTGGATTCGTTTAAATCATTTTATACTTATGCTATGTATCAATCTTGTATACTCGCCAATACTTTTGTATTGAACCATGTATTTTAAACATATTGCAGGTTGATGTTGTTGAGGATGATGAAAACCACTAGGGATACTTTACATACCCATTTTGAAATACTAGATTAGGTTGTCGTATTTGATGAATCATGTTTAAACAATGTTGTATTTTACTACTTGTATTGTTGTTGTATTTTGAAACAGCTGTTGTAATTTGAATTTCCCATGTTGTACTTGACAATGTTGTTATGAAAAGAAATCAATCTTTGAATTAAATATTGGCGCAGTAATGTTATGAAGTCTCGAGCAATCTCATTTTTGTCTCACTTCGATGTTTCCGCCATCGGTTGGGGTGTGACAATGAAAGTGTGATGTATGCTAATCTTTATCATCCTTTTCTCAAAACCAAACTGTATATAAATGAATGTCTTTTATAAAATTTCAGCACATTGTATCTTTTCTTTTCTAGTGGAAAATTCCAAATCTGTCCCTCAGCTTATCTGTTACAAAAAACACGTGGCTGCTTCCTAACCACATAACTGGGTTTTTTGAACTAGAGTGGGATTTCTATGTATAATTCACCTATATATATATATATAGAGGTCAGTTAACGTACAATAGGGCTTATCGTACGATACGTACGCGATCATCCCAGTCGTACGATCTGTTGCGAATTCAATCTTCGACATGCGATTTTGTCCATCTACACACCCCATGCCATTTTTCACATTACCCAATGCTAGCCATTTTTTCACATGCGATATTCAATATTCCACATGCGATTTTGTCCATCTACACACCCCATGCCATTTTTCACATTACCCCATGCTAGCCATTTTTTCACATGCGATATTCAATCTTCCACATGCGATTTTGTCCATCTACACACCCCATGCCATTTTTCACATTACCCCATGCTAGCCATTTTTTCAAATGCGATTTCATTTGCATGGGATTTCAAAACATGCGATTTCATTGCATTTTCAAGCCATGCGATTTCATTTGCCTTTTTATAACATGCGAAGATTGAATTCGCACCAGATCGTACGGCTGGGATGATCGCGTACGTATCGTACGATAAGCCCTATTGTACGTTACACTTTTTCTCTCTCTCTCTCTCTCTCTCTCTCTATATATATATATATATAGGGGAACGCTAAAATGAAAACCACATCCAGTTGTAAGAACCGAGAGAACCACTTTCTACCCATTAGATCAACAAGATGGATGGATAGATGAGATTAAAAGTAACTAAAATTTATATTAAATACTTTTTGTCTTATTATGTCTTTAATATTTTAATCAAAAGGGTAGTTTAGTAAAATTACTCTATTTTGTCTTTTTGTCTTTATTGTTTTTTATTACTTTTTTGTATTATTATATTAGTTTTATTTTTTAAACATAATTTTTTTATTAAAAGCATTTTTAAATTCAGATTTTTTATACTTTTTACATTTTACGTTAAACCTTTTACGTTTTACGTTTTTACGTTAACCTTTTTACGTTTTACGTTTTTACGTTAAACTTTTTTACGTTTTACGTTAAAAACTTTACGTTTTACGTTTTATGTTAAACTTTTTACGTTTTACATTTTATGTTAAACTTTTTACGTTTTACGTTTTTACGTTAACCTTTTTGCGTTTTACGTTTTACGTTACACTTTTTACGTTTTACGTTAAAAAGTTTACGTTAAACTTTTTACATTTTACGTTAAAAAGTTTACGGTTTAACTTTTTTTTTTACAAAAACTTTATTACGCAAAACGAACGCACCCAGAAATTGCAAACTCGGTAGCTGTCTCAGATAGATTGTTATCGTCATCGACTGGGGGAAAATATTAAAAACCCACAACATCAAAACAAAGTGTATCTCGAAAAAAAACGAGGTTTGGCTCAGATTTTCCGATAATCAAAAGGCTGTAAAGTGGGGTTGCAGGTTCAAAAACCTACCCTCCACCATCGTTGCTGCACCATCGTCATCAAAATCTAGGGTTTTTTTTCATCATCGCCACCCAAATCCAACTGATCAAAACCCACATACTTCACTTATAAAAAAAATCAACAGAAAATCAAGAACACAGGCCAAAAATACCAGATCCAAAAAACATTCAAACAACTTGCATCATCAGCCATAAACATCAAAATCACCAGCAAAAAACAGGGACACAAGATCAGGACCGAAAACAGGGACACAAGCAAAAAACAGGGACACAAGATAATATTCAAATACATCAAAATCACCAGCAAAAACAAGAAAAAAAAACATTACCAACAAACACATGAACATCATCAGCCGTAAAACAAAACCAACGAGGAAAGAGAGGCCAAATATACCGCCACCAACCCCCACGCCACCACAACCAAACACCTGCCGCAAAGGGGGCGGTGGAGAGGAAAGGGAGGCCAAAAACCCACCACCGCCACCACTGTCTCCATCAATCCTCATCACCACCACCGTCGCCGTAAAAAACCCACCGCCATCTTCGTCAATCCTCACCACCACCACCGTCTCCGTCGCCGTTAAAACCCACCACTACAGTCGCCGTCGAAACCCACCACCACCGTTGCCGTCAAAACATAGAGAAAGACAGAGGGTCACCGCCAGCACCGCCGGTGACCATTTTAAAATTCAGCAGCCGTTGAATCACCGTAAAAAACGTGGTCACAGGTGAGGATGGCGACAAAGAGATGGGTGTTGGTTTGAGAGATGGTGGTTAGATGAGAGATGGTGGTTGGATGAGAGATGGTCTGCAAGTTGGGGAACTTTAAAAGATGGTCTGCAACTTCAAGAGAGAGAGAGACGATGAGATAAAAGACAGAGGAGAGAGGAAGGAAATGACATTTGGGGTAAATGACCAATATACCCTTTATGTTGTCATAATCTGATTGCTTGAGAGTGGTTCTCGCGGTTCTTACAACTGGAGGTGGTTTTCATTTTAGCGCTCCCCTATATATATATATATATTTGTATGTATAGGGTTTAGCTTTAGGGTTAGACATTAGCATTTAGGGTTTATGGTTTTGATTTTACGCTTTGACTTAGATTCTAGTCTTATGGTATAGCTTTAAGGTTTTGGTTTTGGTTTAGGATTTATGATTTAGGGTTTAGAGTTTTTAGTTAGGGTTTGACGGGCCGGTTCCAATGCCAATAGAATGAGTCCAATTAGAGTTTGTTTGTGTTGGTTCCCCTCGGTCCCCACTTTTCTAATGTTCCCCATTAAACCCAACCATAATAAAAGGTTGAGTTCTACAACCAAACACCAATAAAGTGGGGAACATGTGTATTTTTGTCCACAAACATTATAATATTTTTTACCCTCTCTCAACCCTTATCACCACGTCATGTTACTGCATTTTGTGTGTCCGTTAATTTGAAAATAGGCTTGATAGAGCGTGTGTTGTGTGTGTTAGAGTGTTAGAACATGACTCATGTGTAGCCCATTGATGCGTGTGAAGTGTTATATATATTAGGTGTATATTTTAAGCCCCTTTAACACTTTTTAGTCAAGTTTTAAATTTATAAAACACGATATTTACTAACACTAGACACACATATGGGCAAGTGCACCCATCGTGAGCGTAGTATAGTGTTGGTAAGATACCGAGGTCGTCCAAGGACACAAGAGCTTTTAGTACCGGTTTATCCTCAACGTCTAATCAAATCAAAAAGTTTAGAAAAATGTTTTAAACTAAGAAAAATAAAAACTAACTAAAATGCTGAAAATAAAAATAAAAGAAAAACAGATAGACAAGATGAATCACTTGGTTCCGACTCGTATCTAGTGTAACCTTTGATTATTTCCGCACTTTTGCACTATTTTAAGAGATTATCTTAGTTATTGTAGTAGGCCCCTCTTTTGAAGGTGACGTTACCCTCACCCCAGTAGTTTGAGTCAGCAAGGATACAATCCTAAAAGGGTGGATTATTGGAAGATAATTAATTAAGTTATTAATGCAAATTATGGTAGGTCCCTCTTTTGGAGGTGACGTTACCCTCGACTAAGTAGTCTAAGTCAGCAGGGATACAGTCCTAAATAGCCGAGTTATAGTATTAATAGTAGTTAACTTATGAGGGGATCAAAGAGTTTGGACCCCCGCCATCCAATACCGTTAAGCATTGAAGGAGGTCCTACTAAATTTGACCCAGGTCCATTGCAGGACCTCTAAACGCTGAACAATGGCAAGACCTTTACCAAACCGTTCCCTTAACCCCCGACCAGGTAGCCAACATACCTCCATATAGACCGTGGAGATATGAATGGTGAAAATCTTTTATTTTATATAGACAGTAAAATAATGCCAAGACACCACGGACAAATGATAAGGAAAGATCACCTTCAACATAAGCAACTAGTTATTAAAGTCATTAATACAAAACCAAGTAAAAAGTGCAAAATATTAGAAATAAAAAGTATTACACTAGACACTTTGTCTTCACCAAGTGATGTAAGAGACTTAGGCAAACATGGCCTTGATTGTCAAGAACTCTTACGATCAATCTTGGATCCCGAGATGACTCACACACTCTACGATGGACAATGGATGATGGTGTTATGGTGGTGGTGGGTGGTGGGTGAAGTGTGAGAGAGGTGGTGTGCCAAGGGATGGTTTGAGCTTGAGCCAAGCACTTCTATTTATAGCCGGAATAGAAGCTCGGGCACGGCCCCGTGTCCAGTGGGCACGGCCCCGTGTCCACATCCTTCTCTTTCTTCATTTAATGCTGTTTTGTCTTTTTAGTTGACCACGCCCCCGTGTCCGCTGAGCACGACCCCGTGGTGCAGAAGAATCTTTGTACTATGCAGATTTGCTGGATTGTGCGAATCTTATAGTTGACCACGGCCCCGTGTCCTCTGAGCACGGCCCCGTGGTGGGCAATAGAAGCTTCTACCACTTTGTCTTTTCTGCTGGCACTTGGGCACGCCCCCGTGCTGGCCGAGCACGGGGCGTGTTCAGTCTTCTGATCTTTTGTTTTGCTTGGGAAGATGCTGTCGTGGGGTCGGGCATGTCACGTATTGTTCCTTTTCTTGTATTTATGTTAGATTTTGATGTCTTTTTGCTTATTTTGTTAATTTGAGCTCATTTAATCCTGAAAATACAAAAGGAAGACAAAAGCACATTTTTTCCAACATTAGTACTAATAAAGGGTTAGTTTTATACCTCATTTGATGAAATTTATATGTTACATTTTGAACGCATCAAATACCCCCACACTTGAATCTTTGCTTGTCCTCAAGCAAAACTCTTTAATATGTGGCTATTACACTCCCAAATGGAATGGGTAGAGAAGAAGGTTTTTGGGCTTGTTGTAGAGTGTCGGGATTTTCAAGATTCTTTATTTAATTTTATTTTTATTTATTTACAATCCTATTCGTCATGATTTATTTAAAACTTTTCATAAGAAAAACTACTTATTAGGGCATAACATGTCTCTTTAAAATTCTATTTATATACAAGTTCACATACCTCACGGGGATCACTCAACACTCGGCCGAAAATGTATTTTTGTGGATCACTCGAGAGCGGCATGGAACTTACTCCTACCATAGGCTTGCCAAGTAATCAATCCTCCTCCTTTTTAACTTATATTCCTTTGTAAATATCAAGAGGACTTTGTGGGTGAAGGGTTAGGCTTGGGTTAAAGGTAGGTGGTTGGGTTGGTGGTTAGTGGAAAAAAGGCGAAAAGCGTAACAAGTGTCGGTTTTCGTAAGACTTTCTATTTTTCGTAACTTTTATTTTGATGAAGCTATTTATTCAAACAAAGTTATTTTTGATGAACTTGTTTGTTTATTTTCTTTTGCTTCATCATCAACACAAATTTTTTATTTTTTTTTTGAAAAGTCATACGAAAAATCGAACTCGTTACTAAAACAAAGGGGTGAAAATGAAAAAGGTTTTGGTGGGTAAAAAGGGTGTTTGGTTTGGGTTATGAAATGAAAAGGTTTAGGCTCAAAGGGGCTAACTAGGGGGATTTTGGGTAGGTGGTAAAAAAAAATGGTGTAGAAATAGAAAGGGTTAATCCTAATGCCTCCATCATTTACTTACTCGGGTTTAAGTTAGTAAAGACCGGGAATGTATCGTCATAGCAAGTTCTAGAGTCGTAAGAACCGAGCGGCTATTCACACAAGAAACGAAAAATAAGCATTTAGTTCTAATGATATGTAATTGTATGCTCAATAAAGGCTCAAAACTCACTTTTGTGGGAATGGGTTTTTATGTGATCAAGTATATATAATCAAATTTTAACTAAGCTTGTCATGCCTTTTCATAATTTTCTTATGTTGGTTCTTTTTATCATGACGCTATCGGTTGTAAATTCATAAAAATATAACCTTTTTAGAACTTGAAATTCCCGAGTTAAACCTAGACAAAGAAAAAAAATGAAAATTTTTGAAAAAATTTGGGGTGATTAGCGATTCCAATAGAGTTTTGTGTAAGGCTTGTATTTAGGACTTGCAAGATTCAAGGTTTTAGCATCACCCCCACACTTAAATTACACATTTTCCTCAATGTGTCCCAAAAGTAAGTTTTTAGGTCGATTGAATGTGTAAAAGGTGTAAAAAGCAAAAATTTTGTGTTACTGGTTACCTGGGCACGGCCCCGTGTTGAGTGAACACGACCCCGTGCTCAGGTGCCAGTAACGAAAACTTACAGAAGGTGAACACGGGGACGTGTCGGCTGAACACGACCCCGTGTTTGTCAAGGTCTGCAGAATTAAAACAAACAGTAGGTTTAGGGGAATGGGCACGGGGGCGTGTCGGTTGGACACGGCCCCGTGTGGACAGTCTGCAAAGTTGAAAAACAGGTTTCTTTCGTCGGTTTTCCTCTCCCGGCTTTAGTAGTACTAATGTTTAGCACTCTAAGCCTCGTTTGTACATGTTTAATCAGTAAACACTCCACCAAAACATAGCAAACATCCTACTTTTACCAAAGTTAATATCCATGTCAAAGTTAAAAGAAAAATAAATGCAGAAAATAAAAGAAGTTAGGGAAAGTAAATTGTTCAACACTTGGTACGCAGGCCATCAATTGTTCAAGAGTGAAAAAGGGTTAACCTGGGAAACCATCAAACAACCTCCTCTTCCTCCGCTCCTTCTGCCTATTCCATGGCATCGTCATCGTCATCATCATCATCATCCCCTCCATG
Organism: Helianthus tuberosus; assembly: GCA_030545235.1. Classification (NCBI taxonomy): domain Eukaryota; kingdom Viridiplantae; phylum Streptophyta; class Magnoliopsida; order Asterales; family Asteraceae; genus Helianthus; species Helianthus tuberosus. Next base: position 76,895,837 of record CM060417.1, on the reverse strand, counting down.
GCGTGCAATGTGGTCTCGAATATATCCAATATCATCTTGCATATCAGTTATGTTTCTTTCGATAGCTCCGACCCAGTGGTAGGTGTTGCTCGCCATGTTATAGGTGTTCCTAGTGCACATAAGGTTTTCCTGCAACAAATCATGCAAACTTTGAAAGTTAGGAAAACCGCCTCCCGAGGAGGATGATTGGCCCGGATCACCATGAGGTTGGTATTGGTACTGATGATGTTGCGGAGCTTGGAGGACAAGCGCTTCTTGCGGGTTCTATGCATGACCTTGCATCCTTTGAAAGCTCACCGTCCCGTCTTCCGCCTCATAAATCAGGTTCATTGAGCGGCATATGTGTATATCCACCGTACCCGACCAAGGGCTCCTCTCAAATGACCTAGGTATGTGGGCAAAATGCTTGAAGAGACGGTACACCCATCCCCATCCCCCAAAGAAGATAGGAGTCGGTGCATTAGCAAGGCGGTTGTGATGCATGTTTCAGAGTATGAGGAACGGAACATCGAGCGGCCTGCGGTTGTGGATGCAGTGGAGGAGAACCAAATATCTTAACCCAACGACGCCACTGCTATCATGCCTTTGGCTAAGAGAGTAGCCGAGGAGCCTATGAATGTATCTGTATAGCGGATCCCTCAACTTCGTACTCTTAGTGCTGCTCGGATTGTAGTACCCTTCACCAATCTGAGCCCAAATGGCTTGGCGTTCGTTCTCACCTATCTCTCTCATTCCTCCAGTGTTTTCTTCGTTTCCCGTATCCTCTTCCGCATACAACCCGACAATCGATCCAAACTGAGCCATAGAGATCGAATATTTCGTTCCGCCACATCGGAATGCTACCCCGTCATTGTCGAACGGGTCGCACCTCGAGTTGAATGTGAAGGTGCTATAGAACTCCAAAGTGCATTCGTGGATGGAACGGAGTCGAGTTGTTAGGGCGACTCTGAGTGGTCCCGTGACAATGTTGTTGAAACGGTCAATTTGATTCACCATGGTTAGCAAGTCCGTGCATGCTTGCCTCGGGTATTCCTCCGGCCTTGTTTGAAGTATCTCGTATCGAGCTCTAGCATCGAGCTCATTGGCGCTGAATCTTGTGAACTTCCTAGCCATCTGAAAGAATACACCAAAAAGTTAGCACGAAATAGAAGTATTTTCGGACAAAACTGCAAACAGTGGGCTGGACACGACCCCGTGTTCAGCGGACACGGCCCCGTGTCCAGGCGTCTGTTGCTCAAAAATTTCATTTTTCGACCCAGTTTCGAAAATTTGAAAAATTTTTGGTCCAATAGGTGCGGTTTCCCCCGAAAATGAAACCCTAAGTGTCGTTTTCCCCAAAATATCCCGTTTACCCTATCAATTTTATCTTTTTCGGTTCAAGAACAAGGGTTTAGGGTTTTTGTGAGAAATCGGGTGAATCTATGAACAATACAAGTGTATTTACTTTCCATAACACTAATCTAACTAAATGCAAACAGATCTAAACAAAAATTTGAAGTTTCGATCCGGATGAACTTCAAGAACCCTAGATTTTCCCCCAAATTTTTGGAGTTTTAACTACATGCAAGTAACTAATCTAACTACTAAGAGTGATAGAATCATACCTTAATGTTGTTAGAGCGATAGGAGACGTGGAAATTCTGTGAAAAATCGCCTGGAACCAGAGCTTTTTCGGGGAAACGGGGCGTGTGGAATGAAGTAACTGTTTTGAAAAAGGGGATTTATCCCGACTGCAGCGCGGACACGGCCCCGTGTCCAGCGGACACGGCCTCGTGCCGAGCAAAGGTTTTTTTTTTTTTAGTGCTCGTGTGAGTGCCCTTGTTTCCCATAAGCTTTGGTTAGAAAACTTACCGCTTTTTTGTTGTCTCAATCGCTCGTAACTTACCAGGTATGATGTTTTATTCTTCCATCGTTTGAAGCGAGATCTCTTCTTCTTCATCCTCAATGAATCCTTGATAGAGTTTCAGCCGTTGGCCATTGACTTTAAATGGATGCCCATTTCGCGATTTAATTTCTACTGCACCGTGTGGGAAAATATGGGTGATGGAAAAAGGTCCTGACCACCTAGACTTTAATTTACCAGGAAACAATCGAAGTCGTGAATTAAACAAAAGAACTAGATCCCCTAACCGAAATTCATTAGGTTTAATGTGTTTGTCATGCAAATTTTTCATTCTTTCCTTATAAATTTCAGAGTTTGAGTATGCATAATTCCTAAGCTCGTCTAATTCATTTAATTAACAAAATCGATTTTTACCAGCAAATTCTAAATCTAAGTTTACATTTTTAATTGCCCAATAGGATTTGTGTGCAATTTCTACTGGCAAGTGACAACTTTTTCCATAGACTAGCTTATACGGGGTTGTACCTATTGTTGTTTTATAAGCAGTTCGAAAAGCCCATAAAGCATCATCTAATTTATCTGCCCATTCCTTTTTATTTAACCCTACGGTTTTTTCGAGTATTCGTTTTAAACCTCTATTAGTCACTTCGGCTTGTCCGTTTGTTTGAGGGTGATATGCTGTTGAGACCCGGTGATAGACCCCATATCTTGTTAAATTTTTTTCGAATTGATGGTTGCAAAAATGGTTACCTCTATCACTTATTAATGCTTTAGGTGTGCCAAAACGAGAGAATAATTTTTTTCAGAAATCTTACCACAATTCTTCCATCATTTGTTGGAAGTGCCTCGGCCTCGGCCCATTTAGACAAGTAGTCTACTGCCACAAGTATATATTTGTTTCCTTTCGATGGTGGGAAAGGTCTCATAAAGTCGAGTCCCCACACATCAAAAATTTCACAAACAAGAATGCCATTTTGTGGCATCTCGTTTTTGGAAGAAATATTACCTATTCTTTGGCAAGCATCACATGTCTTGACAAGACTTTGGGCGTCTTTGTAAATGGTTAGCCAATAAAATCCTGAATCAAATACCTTTCGTGCGGTACTAGCGGCACCATGATGCCCTCCGTATGGACTTTCATGACAATGGCAGAGAATTCTTCGTGCTTCGCTACTATGTACGCATCGTCGGACGAGTTGGTCGGCACACATTTTGAAAAGATATGGATCTTCCCAAAAATAGTGTTTCACATTAGCAAAGAATTTTTTTCTTTGATGATGTGACCATCCTTTTGTGACTATACCGCTAGCTAGGTAGTTAGCATAGTCGGCGTACCATGGCTTTTCCTTATATTCCACCATTTCCAGGGACTCAGTTGGAAATTTTTCGTTGATTTGCTCGTCCCTGGTCGCCTCCAAAGCTGGGTCTTCTAGGCGTGAAAGATGATCTGCTGCGGTATTTTCTGCTCCTCTTTTGTCTCTGATTTCAATGTCAAATTCTTGGAGGAGTAGAATCCACCGAATCAAACGTGGTTTTGCGTCCTGCTTCTTAAAGAGATATCGAATGGCTGCATGATCTGTATAGACTATAGTTTTAGAAAGAACAAGATAAGAACGAAATTTATCAAAAGCAAATACCACAGCTAGTAATTCTTTTTCAGTTGTTGTGTAATTTTCTTGTGCATCATTAAGTGTTTTACTAGCATAATAAATTGGGTGGAAATGCTTTTCTTTTCTTTGTCCCAAGACAGCTCCAACTGCAAAGTCACTAGCATCACACATGATTTCGAAAGGAAATTTCCAATCAGGTGCTATCATGATAGTTGCATTGACTAACATTTCTTTTAAGGTTAGAAATGCTTGGTTGCAATCCCTGTCAAAGATGAAAGGGGCATCTTTTTCAAGTAATTTCGTTAGAGGCCTTGAGATTTTTGAAAAGTCTTTGATAAACCGTCTATAGAATCCGGCATGCCCTAGGAAACTTCTGATAGCTCTTACGGAGGATGGAGGTGGTAATCTAGAAATGGTATCTATTTTGGCTCGATCCACCTCCATTCCTTCGCTTGAGATCTTGTGACCGAGCACTATTCCCTCCGTTACCATGAAATGGCATTTTTCCCAATTAAGGGCGAGGTTAGTTTCCTCACATCGGGATAGCATTCGTTCAAGGTTATCGAGGCATTGGTCGTATGAATCCCCAAAGATAGAAAAGTCGTCCATGAAGACTTCCATTGTCTTTTCTATCATGTCATGGAAGATGGCTACCATGCAACGTTGGAATGTTGCTGGGGCATTACATAGACCAAACGGCATGCGTCGATAAGCAAAAGTTCCATAGGGACATGTGAAAGTTGTCTTTTCTTGGTCTTCGGGTGCTATCGGGATTTGAAAGTAACCTGAAAAACCATCCAAGAAACAATAAAATTTATGACCGGATAATCTTTCTAACATTTGATCAATGAAGGGTAAAGGAAAGTGATCTTTTCTTGTTGCTTCATTTAATCGTCTATAATCTATACATACTCTCCATCCTGTGATGGTTCTTGTTGGTATTAATTCATTCTTTTCGTTAGTTATTACCGTCATACCTCCTTTCTTTGGAACTACTTGGACGGGACTCACCCAAGGACTATCGGAGATAGGGTAGATAAGTCCGGCGTCAAGTAGTTTGATGACCTCGTTTTTAACCACTTCTTGAACATTTGGATTCACTCGACGTTGTGGTTGTATGACTGATTTGTAGTCATCATTCATCAAAATTTTGTGTGTGCACATAGAAGGACTAATTCCTTTTATGTCTACAAGTTTCCAAGCTATTGCATTTTTATGTTTTTTCAAAAGACTAATTAATTTTTCTTTTTCTAAGCTATCTAATTTAGACGAAATAATTACAGGTAAATTACCCTCTTTGTCTAGAAAAGCATATTCCAAACCTTTTGGAAGTTCTTTGAGCTCAAGTGGTGGGTCTTTAGGAGACTCCTTATTTGGTTGCTCATTTCGATCAAGAACTTTAAAAGTTTGTTCTATGGCGACCTCTTCTTCAACAAAGTGGTCAATCTCTTCACTTGTATCGGGTGGTTCATCTTCATCTTCAATTAGGGGGTCATTATTGCCGAATGGATATTCCATTGACCGTTCGAGATCGACACTTCTTTTAAATGCCCCTAATTGAAGAGGTAGATTGTTGAACTTCCGGTTTTTCAAAGCTTCGTGTGTTTTTACAAATGGTCGTCCCAACACTAGAGGAGCGTCATCAAGGATGACAAAGTCGGTTGGTATTACCATTTGATTTGTTTGAACCAATACATCCTCAACTATACCGATTGATTTTATTACTTTCCGATTGGATAGAAAAATGGGTATTTGAAGTGGAGAAAAATCACTAATACTTAATTTTTCGAAAATGTAGTTAGGCATTATGTTAACACAAAGATCTTTATCGATTGTGACATTACTAATAAACGAATTTTGAAAGAAACATGGAACCGGTGTAATGTTAATTTCAAATGGGTCTTCTTTTATTAGCGAGGTTTGATCATTAGTTAACTTAACACTTACCGTTTCGTCAATTTTAGTGTTAGTGTTTAATTCTTTTAAAAACTTAGCATGAGTGGGCACTAAACAATGATTTTCGAAAGAAGGTGACAAGAGATTAATTTCTTCAAAATTAGACTCTTCTTGAATTTTAACGTTATCGGACTCACCTTTTTCGTTGTTTAACTCATGTGTCAGTTTTTCACTTATTTGTTCTTCCATTTTTACACTTTCAGTTATCTCTTCATTTTTTAATTCTTCTCTTGCGCGGGACTCCTCTTCCCTTGCGCGAGATTCTATTATACAGCGATCGATAACTCTTATGTGTTCTAATATCCTATCGGTTACTTCGGTTATAGAAAAAGAATCGGCATTTTCTAAGCTTGAATCCGGTTGTTCGATCCTTTGTTCCTCATAATACCCATGTGAAGTAGATGGTTCATACCATTGTTCTTCATTGTAAGCATATGATGGATAAGGTTCGTAATTTTGTTCTTCATAATACTCATATGAGGTGGGTTGTTCACACCATGGTTCCTCATAATAAGCATATGAAGGTGGTGGCTCATATCTTGGTTCCTCAAAGTATGAGTATGAAGGCTCATACCTTGGTTCATCAAAATATGAGTATGAGGGAGGAGGTTCATACCTTTGGTCTTCATAGGATGTGTATGAAGTTGATGGCTCGTACCTGGGCTCCTCATAGTAGGTGTATGAATTGGATGGTTGATATGAGCGATTATTTTGAACCGATCGTGAGTTACGACAATTAGTGCAATAATTACCCCTATAATCATCCTCCTCATAGGTGTAGTTGTAACCTCCTGAGTATTGATCCATAAGAATCACTCAGCAGACCACAACCGAGTCTCGAGATCAGAAAACAAAAATAAAAACGGAAACAGAGGTTGGACACGGCCCCGTGTTCAGGAACTGTATCTGGGCGTTTTAATTAAATTTACTGATTTCAGTGAGCACGGGGCGTGTTTAGTGAGCACGGCCCGTGTTCAAGCTACTGTTACTGGGTGTTTTTATGAAAATGTGCAGCACGGCCCCGTGTTCAGTGAACACGGCCCCGTGTACAGGTTACTGTAAATGCAAATATAAACTAAATGCAGAAAAAGTGCGTGCGTTAAAAAATAATTTTGAAAAACAGATTAGGCCATCGATTTTAAGCTTTCTTAAAATCCTTGTGTCCCCGGCAACGGCGCCAAAAACTTGATGCGTGTGAAGAGTTATATATATTAGGTGTATATTTTAAGCCCCTTTAACACTTTTTAGTCAAGTTTTAAATTTATAAAACACGATATTTACTAACACTAGACACACATATGGGCAAGTGCACCCATCGTGAGTGTAGTATAGTGTTGGTAAGATACCGAGGTCGTCCAAGGACACAAGAGCTTTTAGTACCGGTTTATCCTCAACGTCTAATCAAATCAAAAAGTTTAGAAAAATGTTTTAAACTAAGAAAAATAAAAACTAACTAAAATGCTGAAAATAAAAATAAAAGAAAAACAGATAGACAAAATGAATCACTTGGTTCCTACTCGTATCTAGTGTAACCTTTGATTATTTCTGCACTTTTGCACTATTTTAAGAGATTATCTTAGTTATTGTAGTACGCCCCTCTTTTGAAGGTGACGTTACCCTCACCCCAGTAGTTTGAGTCAGCAAGGATACAATCCTAAAAGGGTGGATTATTGGAAGATAATTAATTAAGTTATTAATGCAAATTATGGTAGGCCCCTCTTTTGGAGGTGACGTTACCCTCGACTAAGTAGTCTGAGTCAGCAGGGATACAGTCCTAAATAGCCGGGTTATAGTATTAATAGTAGTTAACTTATGAGGGGATCAAAGAGTTTGGACCCCCGCCATCCAATACCGTTAAGTATTGAAGGAGGTCCTACTAAATTTGACCCAGGTCCATTGCAGGACCTCTAAACGCTGAACAATGGCAAGACCTTTACCAAACCGTTCCCTTAACCCCCGACCAGGTAGCCAACATACCTCCATATAGACCGTGGAGATATGAATGGTGAAAATCTTTTATTTTATATAGACAGTAAAATAATGCCAAGACACCACGGACAAACGATAAGGAAAGATCACCTTCAACATAAGCAACTAGTTATTAAAGTCATTAATACAAAACCAAGTAAAAAGTGCAAAAGATTAGAAATAAAAAGTATTACACTAGACACTTTGTCTTCACCAAGTGATGTAAGAGACTTAGGCAAACATGGCCTTGATTGTCAAGAACTCTTACGATCAATCTTGGATCCCGAGACGACTCACACACTCTACGATGGACAATGGATGATGGTGGTGGATGATGGTGTTATGGTGGTGGTGGGTGGTGGGTGAAGTGTGAGAGAGGTGGTGTGCCAAGGGATGGTTTGATCTTGAGCCAAGCACTTCTATTTATAGGCTGAACAGAAGCTCGGGCACGGCCCCGTGTCCACATCCTTCTCTTTCTTCATTTAATGTTGTTTTGTCTTTTTAGTTGACCACGCCCCCGTGTCCGCTGAGCACGACCCCGTGGTGCAGAAGAATCTTTGTACTATGCAGATTTGCTGGATTGTGCGAATCTTATAGTTGACCACGGCCCCGTGTCCGCTGAGCACGGCCCCGTGGTGGGCAATAGAAGCTTCTACCACTTTGTCTTTTCTGCTGGCACTTGGGCACGCCCCCGTGCTGGCCGAGCACGGGGCGTGTTCAGTCTTCTGATCTTTTGTTTTGCTTGGGAAGATGCTGTCGTGGGGTCGGGCATGTCACGTCTTGTTCCTTTTCTTGTATTTATGTTAGATTTTGATGTCTTTTTGCTTCTTTTGTTAATTTGAGCTCATTTAATCCTGAAAATACAAAAGGAAGACAAAAGCACACTTTTTCCAACATTAGTACTAAAAAGGGGTTAGTTTTATGCCTCATTTGATGAAATTTATATGTTACATTTTGAACACATTACCCATGAGACATGCGTGATTGGTGTGCTAGCGTATGAGACATGCGCTTGAGGCTCCCAACGCATCTCTCATACCCTATATATAGAATGACATACGCTAGACACCATAAGTTTTGGATTTTGAAGTTTGTACACACTTGTTCACTCCCGTTGCATAAACGATGTACAATCTTTCAATATCTAATAAAACCTGCGTTGATTAAACGTTATACTGCCGAAATGTTGCCAATTATCTCAAACTTCTGTCTCAAACGTATTCTAACACTAATCGTATGATAAATGATCCGAAACACATTTCTTTCACGTCATTTACTCATTATCCTAAAATCAAAACCCTAATTTCAGTTTCTCTTCCTTTGCCACATATATCACTTCTTGAATCTACGTCACAACTATGATCGTTTATGCTTCTTCATGAGATCTTCCATGGATCTACTCACGAGGGACCGTTTCCATGTCGTATTCATGATTGATTTTGTGTTAATCCGTGACAACCCATACTTTTGAGGTTAGCGCCGTCTAATTTCGTGACCTTTAACTTCGTATCATTACTTTTCACGTTCCACTATACGTTGATATCATGTGTATATTATGTTAAACTTGATTGATCATATTTGGGGTGTTTGTGAGTATATTGAATATTAAATGTTTATATTATATAATTCTAGCCGCACACTAGTGCAGAATCACACACCCCTTCTCCAGCCACACACTCCCCCACTTGTGGTCCTCGGCCCACATAAACCACTAAGCCCAAACCGCCCTAGCCCATTTCTCTCTTGTGTACACATATGCATGTATATGCGTACAGAATGATGTGTGTTTTCAAAAATTATAACAAAACCCTAGCTTTCTCTCTTCCCCTTTGGTGACCGATGGCAGTTCTTCCATTCGAAGCTTTATTCCTCTCGTTCTAGCACTCTTTCTCTAGCACACCTTCTCTCGGTTAGTATGTTTATCATTGTTTTAACTTGAGTTCTTTTGATGTACATGGTTGTGTTGCTACATGATGATTAATATCTATTGTATGAGAATATTTATGGTCTAGGGTTTTGCTAGAATCATGACTCGATACTTCTTTGATCGTATGGATGTTGATTTAATAACTAGGGCTTTGTATGATCATAAGAACTTCGTGATTTTCTGTAATAATCAACTGTTAGATCTGATCAGGGAGCATTCATGATGTTAATCGATGATCTAGGGTTACATATATTAGAGTTTTGATGATTTCTGATGATAGCAAATTCCTAAATCAGTTTTGGTTAATTGTTATGATGTATATGAAGTCTAGGATTCATGTGGATCAATATAATATTTCGAACGGGTTAGGGTTTATGATTTTGAATATTATGGTATGTTAATTTTATGATAGTCAAAACCTATTCTGCCGAAAATGTGCAACTATGTTAGTGTAAATTTCATAATGGAACTAATGGTAATTGTGATTTGGTAGCATGTATGATTACAACAAGATTTAAGTGGGTACCGCATACCCATATGTCGCACACTTCAGTGCCACACACTTCCCAACCAGACACTCACCACCCGCACACTTCTGTATTGTATACCCATGGACTACATACCGTACACCCATACACAACGAGCCGCACACTCAAATTTGTAACGCACACCCTTATATGTGCCACACACTCATGAATCCGTACATTGTACCTCACACATTTATAATCATGCCGCAAACCTATGCTGAGGCCGCACACCCATAATGCACATAATACTTGTATTGTTTGTAACGTGAATGAGAACCTTATCTTTTGTTATGAACCCATGTGTGACACCACATGATTTACGTGCTACGTGAAAGCAACTCTTGCATGCTATTTGTTAGATACATGTAAAACTTACGTGAAATACTTGTATACAAACCCTAATAATATTGGTAACCATAATAGGATGTGGTTAACCATACTTGCTCGAGTACTTTAATATGCCGAGTTAAGCAAAGGTGAGTTCACACATTTACTAAAAGCATGTATTCACGGTTGTTGGGAACCACGCTATCCCTGGATTGGGACCACCTAGTAATCCTGGTTTGGAATACTGTTAAATACTGTAATTTATACTTCATGTCTTTAGAGGACTAAACGAACTCTATCTGAAAGTCCCCACACATTATACCGATTAGTCATCGGGTTTAGCGAATAGGGTATTAGTTGATAGCGCTATTAGGTTTGACAAACCTCATACCGTGCCGAGGAGGACGGGCGTGAACTTTTCCTTGGCAACTGGTCGATGATGATAGACATTGACACAGGGCACAAACAGCTACAATAGTCAATTTTTGGTACCACACAGTTTAGTAGCTTAACGACGGGGTAGCTCCCCATGACATGTTTTATAAACTAAGTATTTGAACAAACCTGTTTTTCTAGCAACACTAAAAACTGTGAACTCGCCAACTTTATGTTGACACACTTGTGCATGCTTTGCAGGTCATTAGGTACAGCTCAGGAGCTTCCATTGTGGGAGTGTCATGAGTACGATGAACTTTTGATTGGGTTTTTACTAAACAATTATGTTTTTAAACTATTGGTTGGAACTTTAAACATATTGCTTCCGTTGTTTACTTAGACTTTGTCTTTCAACTTTTGAATACTTAATCACTGATCGTATTGATGGTGATGAATTTCTTTATTTTAAATAATTGTTTCAATATGATTGGTTGCATGATCCTGGTCAGTCGTACGCCTTGCGGTAAAACCCCGCACGTGGATTTGAGGGTGTGACATATTGGTATCAGAGCCATTGTTTATAGTGAACTTGGTTTTAAAAATCTTTTTGGAAAAACCAGACTATAACCTTTCTCTGTATAAAGCAATCCGCAATGACACTACACTCCAAGTGCAAGTCTCAACACTTTAAATTGCATAGTTTACGTATGTGCCTACTTGTTACTTACTTGATGCATTACATTGCAGTATGTTTAGTTCCTAAGACTCTAACGATAAGAGACCAATAAATCCTAACACACTCCCCCTTAAATACCAAAATTCTTCCCTGGTTCGAGGAAACTTACACGTGAACAACGTCTACTACAAAAATCCCAAACTTGAAGTGTCTGAAGCAGGGTCCAGCGCGAAGTCTGGAGGACTAACACTCGAAGGAGGATCGGTTATTCCTTTCGCCAGTGATGACAATTGCCATCACCATATATCATTTTGTTTTCTTATTCTCTCCCATTTAACTTAGATGAGGAGGGCTATTCCTCATCCAACAATTGATACGGAATTTAATATTTGATTTAGAACTTATTTGTGGAACTTACAAATGATTCTGATGAAAATGTTTATATGGATACTATGTGTTATGGTTGAATATTATTTTACTTTCCTTACACTATTATGATGAATTATATGGATAATATCGTTCTCATTTTGTGTTTTGTGGATGTAAAGACAATGAACTGGCGCGGAAGAGGATGTGGCGGGATTAATATGACTCAGGACCAGCTCACGGCCCTGATTAACGCAAGGGTGGCCGAGGCTTTGGCAGCCTAACTAGGAGGTAAATCTACTGTTCCGTACCATTCTAGGATGTTTAGATCCTGTTCTCATGTCATCTTACCACTCTGATCCTTATTCACTTCACTTTACGTTACAGGTCAACCTGCTCCCGCTCAATCCCGAGCTTGGATCTTTATGGCGTTCATGGATTGTAAACCTCACTCCTTCAACGACACTGAAGGAGCAGTGGGTCTTCTACATTGGATCGAGAAGATAGAATATGTTTTTGCAATGTGTGATTGCCCTGTATAAAATCGGGTGAAGTATGCAATCAGCACTTTAGAAGGCAACGCACTTTCCTGGTGGAACGCGAAAGTTCAGATGCTTGGATTGGCGGCTGCCAATGCCACCCCATGGAACGACTTCAAGGATCTGATAAAGGAGGAATATTTTCAACAAGCACAAATTCCACAAAATTTGTCTACAAGTCCTAATTTCAAGTAGGAACGTTTTAATAATCAAATATTCTAAAATTCCTAAGTTTCTCCAAAACTTAAGATTTTCACATAAATTTGAGATGTTTTGAAAAATCTTTGTTTTTGTTATGTTGACGTGTTTATATATATATATATATATATATATATATATATATAAGGGACCGCTAAAATGAAAACCACCTCTAGTTGTAAGAACCGTGAGAACTACACCGTACGGGGCGAGGTGGACCAAATTTTTTTTTTCATAAACGTAGATGCGTGTATTATAAACACATTTGTAAACAAAATTCAAAAAAAAATGTCGTGTGTGTAGTTTTGAGCACCACAAGTTTGCGTTTACGGGTACCGTAAATTTTGTTTAAAATTTACGGTATCCGTAAACACAAACAAAACTACACACACGACATTTTTTTTTGAATTTTTTTACAAATGTGTTTATAATACACGCATCTACGTTTATGAAAAAAAAATTTGGTCCACCTCGCCCCGTACGGTATAGTTCTCACGGTTCTTACAACTGGATGTGGTTTTCATTTTAGCGCCCCCTATATATATATATAGGGTAAGGATTTAGGGAAAACAGTGAAAAGTGTGAGAATAGTGAGAACGCTTATGGATCGTCAGATAAAAACAATCTATAGACTAGATTGGTGTGATAGCGTTTTCGTAAATAACATCAATTTTATTAAGTGGACGCACTTCATTAAGGGTAAAATGGTCTTTATACTTCTTTACACAAAACGCCAAACTCATGAATAAAACGCAATTAAATTGTCGCCTTAAACTACAAAGCACACATCATCCTAATCTAAATGCCATTAGATATAAAACGCTAAAATTTATTTTTAACCATAAAGCTGAACAAATAGTAACTGAAGCAACGGAATTTCATTACTAGCATTTATTATAATAACCCCCCCCCCCCTAAAAGACGCTCCAAAAACATCCTATATAAACAACGTCTCAGACCTTCCATTGAACACACCAAACCCAAAACGCCATATTTTACTATAAACAATTCAACTTACAAACGCCAAAAAAATCCAAACATCAAATATTCCAATCGACGTTTCTTTGAGATACACTTTTTTCTCGGTAAAGTTTCACTCAATGTGATGGGCAAAATCCTTATGTGGGGATATTGTCCATCTCATTGAGCAAAATCTTATTGAGTTTATCCTCAATATAAACGCCAAAACATACAAAAACAACAAATAGCAAACGTCGTTTCTTGGAGATTCAGTTTTGTTCTCAATAAAGTTTCACTGAATGGTGTGGACAACATTGTTAGACATCTTTCTTAACTGAGGATTAACAATGTTGTCCATCTCATTCAGCAAAACATTATTGAGTTTAGCATGACCAAATTAGAGGTTTAAGGTACTTTTATTTAGTAAAAGGTTTCCTTTTTTGGCGTTTGTTTTGTGTGTCCAATCCTATATTGTTTGTTATGTAACTTCCAAGTAACATGTTATGAACAATAAGTAGAAAAAAAGATGGGAAAAAATAAAAAAAATGCTATATAAGAGATATAAACGCCAAATTCCAATATGTGTGTGTTCTGTAAAAATAAAAATAATACAAAAACGCCAAACTACTTTTCGCTTGCTCTTGAAGACCATGTCGATTTTCTTTTAATTACAGCCTTTTGGCATGTCGATGCTAGTGTCCGTAGCCTTTGCAATTCTGAAATTGTCTTTTTTTGGCCCCGGGTTTCGATTTTGATTTCGTTTTTTTGATTGCTAACCCCTGTTTGGATTTACGGCGCTTCCGAGATCCAGAACCTTTCGACTTATACCCAACAGGGACTCTTATCGGATTCTTGTCATTTTTGTATTGGCCGGTTATCTCCGCAAATCTATCCCTTGTACTAGTGGGAGGAGCAACAATCTACATATCTTGAACCTTCTTTATATAAGATTGAACATGATCCTTGTATAAGGATAACTCCTCCTTATTACCAGATAAACGGTTTAAAGTACACTCCGTTGAAAAAATAATTTCTCGCATCATACTTATCACATCGGGATCAAGCTTGGTCATATATTCACGACTAATTGAGTATTCGGAAGAGCAGTTTGGGGAAGCCTCTTTACGCCATCTATTCAAAATGTATTGTTTTGGAAATTCCCTAATGTCCAAACTTCTCAAACAAAGAATATATGTCTATATAGCAAACCAAACAGCTCAAAACGCCTGCATGAGCAACTGCATGAGCAATCAGACTTACGGTACATTACCTGAAAAATGCCAAAAACAATATCTCTATAATGCCGTGCAGAGAATGTTTGTATAAAAAAAACCACAACAACTGGATAAAAAAACTAATTAAATGTTATAATAGAATATGATAAACGCCATATATGAAAACGCCATATAAAAATACAAAAACGCCATTGTTTACCTCGAATAAGGATGTACAATGCTGCTCAAAATCATTTATGTAAAACTTAACAAACCCATCGGGCTGATCTTTGTAACGTTGATTTATGCAATCCGCAATTCCGATTAGCTCAGCTTGAACCTCACAAAAAATATTTTTCGTGTATATATCAGCAGCTTGGCCTTCCAACACTTGGTAATTACTTTTCAACTAGGGGTGTTTGTATCGAGATTCATGAACATTTTTCTGGTGCGTGTTACGCTGTGCTTCTATTGCAGTTTCGTAATGAGTCATGAACTAAACCAGAGTAGCTTTTGAATTGCAAACTTGACCAAAAAAATGATTCTCACTCTCCGACCTCGATGTTGTTCGCATAAGGCCCGGCAGCTCCTCCATTCTATAGCATGCAGGGATCCAAGATTCCCTGAGTTGAAAAATATTAGAGAGCCAGTCATTATCTGCTAAACTGAACTCTCCGATAACCACTTCCCATTCTGATTCAGACTCTTTGGGTGTAAGAATATTTGTCACACAACACCACAAATACGTTCTTTGAAATTGGTGGAATTGCATAGCCTAACACCAACCTATGTATAACACAAAAACACCATGCAAAAAAACATATATATTAGACACAGACAAACATACATGAAAAATAGTAACGAGGTACAGAACGCCATATATTTTAAAACGCAGTATCTCTTAAAACGCCAAACATATAAATAAGAAAATCAACCTACAGAGAAAGTTTATGCATCGCATGCCATATGCATAACCGATGCCTCGTGTCAACAAATACAGCAGAAATAGCCTTCTTCATTGCTGGATCTTGGTCGGTGACAACAAATTTTGGTTGAGAACCAACAGCTTTTAGAAAAACTCTCAACAACCAAATATATGTATTAGCATTTTCTGATGCCAATAATGCAGCACCAAATGTAACATTGCAGTGTTGATTGTCTATACCAGTGAACGGTACAAACACCATAGCGTATCTGCGTATGAAAACGCCATGAGAAATGAAACGATAATAAAACACCATGGTATGTAAACTCAGAAAAACACCAATGTATGTAACCAGTGAAAACGCCAAAAGAACATAAAAATTGAATTATAAAATATTACTTGTTGGAACGATACGTGGCGTCAAACGAAATCATATCACCAAACACGTGGTAATTACGTTTGGTTTGATCATCACACCAAAAAAGTCCCTTCAAACGATTCTCTTCGTATGTGAAGTAATCGTACGAGAAATTAGGCTTTGACTCTTTTTTTTCATCCAAATGTCTCACAACCATCTCAGGGTCGTATTCCACTATAAACAAGTTAATTTGCCTCTGGTAGTTCTTAAATTCAACTTTACTTGCACACACGTCTTTAAAACCGCCAAAACAAGTCTTCATAACATTAAACACCTTAACTGGACCCAAATTCGACTTAGACATGCTGTGTATAATGTGGGTGCATATTTTGTACGTCTGCCACTATGCGAATAGCTAGATGGACCGTGTGTTGAATATTGTATAGAATAGGGAGAAATCCAGTACGAAACCAAGGTATTGTGATGTAACAGTGCCTTCGTACCAAGCCATGAGTAGCTTCGTACGAAGTCACTCATAGTGGTTTGTACTGATGTTATCCAAGACCAAGCTGGGTTGGTACGAAGCCAGAGGTAGCTTCGTACGAAGCCCTGATGCCTATATAAATGGGTCCTTGGGTCTTGTGTTGGATACGCTTTTGGATCCCAAAGGAGACATGCTGTCCAACTGGTCTCGTGGTGCTGTAACGTTGGATTATCAATAAGAGACCAGATTATAAGTGACTGCTCGGTGTTCTATTCTATCTTCTACTCATTTCTTATCGTTTCTTATCACCAAACACGTCATTTCGGTACCAAAGCTCCGTCAAACTTGCCGGATCCTGTTTTCTCAATTGGTATCAGAGCTACGGTACCGATTCAATCAATCTAACAGTTGATTGAATCACCTATGCTCAATAGTTTTGGATGTGTAGTGAGTTTTGATGTTAAACATCGAATAAACATCAAATTAAAGGTCAATTCATGGATGGAATTTGAAATTGAAGAAATCATTATGTTCGTGATTGATTTTCGCACAATCTGTGAAGTTTCATCATGAAATTCGCAGAAATAAAGATTCTGGATCGAAATTTGTGTTCGAAAAGTGTTCTTGAGGTTTCAGCACAGCTTCGTAGGAAGGCACGATACAAACTATCAGGCATGTTAATACGAACCCACCCCTGGCTTCGTACGAAGGCAGTGGGTTCGTTCGAAGGGACCATGGTGCTAAATGTCAATTTGATCCAGAACAAATGCCAAAAAAAATTTGATCGCAACGACGAGTTGAGTCTCCAGAAAAAATTTGGTGATTGAATTTTTTTTCGAGTTTGTAACGACCAAACTAGGTTGTTCGGGGACACCGTCTGGGGCTTTAGCGAGCAGATTTGATGATGCGATCACAGATTGTGGAAATTAGTGGGGAAGTCATGATACTGGTGCATAATGTTTATCATCTGGGTTATCTGCCTATTAATGGGCCGTAATGTAAAATCCGCAATGATGAAAAACTGACGTTTTGGGGCAAAAATTGTCACATTTTCAGTATAGTGAAGTTTTTCAGAGAAAAGAGAAGATTGAATTGCTCAGTTTGAGGGGGAATTCACTGATAAGACGTCAGAATTTGCTAAAGTGAGGGGGAATAAAAATATTTAGATGAAATTCCTTCATTTTTGAAATTCGTGACACTTCAACAGTATTCGGGTGGTTCTGACTTCAGAGTTGTCTGGAGATGCATAGGATCTAGATTCGGGAATTCGTGGTTATTGGAAGTTCAGACTCTACGGATCAGGGTCAGTTTGATGTCTTAGGGTTTGAGTCCTGGGTCCTCATCAAGCCGGTTAGTAGGATTAACATCAGGATATGCAAACTGTATTGTGGATACTTATAAGATATAACAGACGTGTGATAGTCTAAAGTATCAGATTAGTTAATCTTCGAGCAGATGAATTGTTTTTCGGACTAACCGCCGGGGAATGATGATGTTTGTTGGTTAAGTTGCTGCCGGAACTATCGGAGAAGACTATACATCTGTTATCGTGACTGGAGAGGAAGAATGTGAATCTGATCGTGAATGAATGTTTCTGAGATCTGAATGTGCTACCAGATGATTCGTTATCCGACGAAGATTTCCTGATTGTGGAGAATATTGTTTACATGGATCAATCATTCTGACGGTGTTTAAAAGTGATCGAGGAAAACGGGATATCAGATCTTCAGGGGGAATTATTGATTTGAAGTTAACCAGTGGGGTATTTGAAGTTTCTATCAGTTGTCGGTTGAGTTTTTGTACATTCTTAGATCGAGCAGGCGGAATGTGAGATCATGGTGCTTAAATGATATATCAAAAACTGAGCTCGGATGTGGTTAAAGCTAAAACAAAGATGCTGCATTGACTAGTTTCAAGTTGGTGATTGTTCGTGAAGATTGCAGTTTAGCAGATCAGAGGAGAGTCGTGAACTGTGCAAAAGACCTGAAGATTCATTTCAGGGGGAACGTGCTCGACATTGTCAAAAGCAAACCCGGAGCATCAATCAAGGGGGAATCTATTGAAGATTTCAAGATGCCTGATTGAAGTTGCAGAGAAGTTGAAGATTATAGAATATTCAAACACAACTCAAGGTTTTGTGACGATTCGATAGTGACAACCATGGGGGAATCTGTTGGTGCATATTTTGTACGTCTGCCACTATGCGAATAACTAGATGGAGCGTGTGTTGAATATTGTATAGAATAGGGAGAAATCCAGTACGAAACCAAGGTATTGTGATGTAACAGTGCCTTTGTACCAAGCCAGGAGTAGCTTCGTACGAAGTCACTCATAGTGGTTTGTACTGATGTTATCCAAGACCAAGCTGGGTTCGTACGAAGCCAGAGGTAGCTTCGTACGAAGCCCTGATGCCTATATATGGGTGCTTGGGACTTGTGTTGGATAAGCTTTTGGATCCTAGAGGGGACATGCTGTCCAACTGGTCTCGTGGTGCTGTAACGTTGGATTATCAATAAGAGACCAGATTATAAGTGACTGCTCGGTGTTCTATTCTATCTTCTACTCATTTCTTATCGTTTCTTATCACCGAACATGTCGTTTCGGGACCAAAGCTTCGTCAAACTTGTCGGATCCTGTTTTCTCATATAACATGCTTCTGGAGCTGAGTGAGGTGTCGTTCAGTTGGAAGAAAATGCTTATCAGGACGTTCAACAAGATCATGGTTGTGCTCCAAACAAACTTATAGACTTTCCATGATCCAGGCTCAAAAATTACGCATAACAGTGCACCGGAATCAGTCCTCTTTGAAAAGTTGGATCGCACAATCCGTTCCTTTTGATTGGGGTCCAACGTATCAACCTTTTAGTCTTTATAAACCCCATATCTCGTACACATTTAATACTTTATATTTTTTCACCTTTGGCGTTTATCTTTTCAGTCCCTTTCCTAACTGAAAAACCACAAGCCTTGGCATACGTAACATACATTGAATAACAAACATCGAGGCTTGTGAATATCATGTCCATTCTTGGCTTTATTTCTTCAATAACGTCAGGAATGATAAATGGTAAACCAGTTTTGGGGTAAAACCTTTCATTCGAGGAAACTCCTTCGTCTGAGAAAACACAGGAGGAACAATTTCAGAAAAAACGCCATTAAAATAAAAATGTCTCCTGATATCATTATCGATGAAAACGCCCTAATAAAAACGCCCTAATACACACACCATAACTTGATTGACTAACAAATATCATGAATCAACAATACTAATGCAATGTGATAATCAAAACACCATCAGATGAATAATTAAAAACAATTAACAACATGAATAATTAACAAAAATAACTTGATAATGAAAAATCCATAGTTAACAAAACTGATGTCCACACAAATTAACAAATAGTAATAACTGATGTTTACAAATACTACTAAATAATATTCAAAACTAATCAGGTGTAAAACGCCAATGATCGTAAAAACATAAGAAATATACTAGATCCCAAACGACGATTAAAATTAATAATGAAAACTCCAATTATCAGTTCTTACTAATTGTTTAACTACCAATGAAAACACAAATAAATTGGATACATGAACAACACCATTAACAGCATACAACACATTATGAAATATTAATTTGAAAAAAATAATAATGAAACAACCATAAAAGAACAAAACACCATATCTGTTGTATATGTGTTGCAGGATTTGGTGGAACATAAATATGAATCGTCATCAAATATTACTTTGTCGAACAGAATCCAAGTTAGATGCCATAGATCTGAGAAAGCTTGGAAAAGAGGTAACGGCTAATACGAAATCTTTGGAGTTTTAATTTGAAACAGATTTATAACGCGAATAAGGACGGAACGTACAAAGGACAATCGTGCCCCAGTATATCATTTAGCACCCCCTGCCACGTGTTGGGCCAAGATCCGTCCTCATTGTTCTCACACAATCGTACCCGTACGGGATCAGGAAAAAACACCCTAACTAACTAAAAAAGCATAAAAACATACCAATTTTTTTTTTACAATTTTTTATAAAAAAAATCGCTAGTTTTTATGTAAGGAAAAAAATTTTCAAAAAAAAATTAAAAAAGTTTTTTGTTGTATTGCACATGTGCACTATTACGGATATAGTGCACATGTGTAGTACACATATAATGCACATGTGTAGCACAACAAAAAAAAATTTATACATATAAAAAATAGCGATTTTTTTATAAAAAATTGGTATGTTTTTTAGCTTTTTTAGTTAGTTTTCTCATTTAGATATAGTTTTCTCATGATCATCTCCCTATATATATATATATATATATATATATATATAGGGGAAGGTTTAAATGAAAACCACTAGTTATTGTGAAAACTCGAAAACTAATTAAAAAAAGCCAAAAAAACATACCAAATTTTTTTTTACAACCCAATTTTCGCAGCCTTTTCTATATAATCATATGTAGTATTACATATGTGCACTACACAAAAAAAAAAAAAATTTTGAAATTTTTTTTTTATATATAAAAACCGGAGATTTTTATAAAAAATAAAAAAATTTTGTGTGTTTTTTAGGCTTTTTTTAGTTAGTTTTCGAGTTTTCACAATAAAAGTGGTTTTCATTTGAACCATCCCCTATATATATATGGAGAGGATAATAAGAAAACTAAATATAGATGAGAAAACTAAAAAAACATAAAAAAAATACCAAATTTTGTTTTAACAATTTTTTTTAGTAAAAATCGCTATTTTTTTATATATATAAAAAAATTTAAAAAAAAAATTATATTGCATCTGTGCATCATGTGTATAGGGGATTAGGATTAGGTTGGGTATGGAGGAGAGGGGGATTAGGTTTTTGAAGGGGTGCAAGGAGGGGGGTTGGTTAGGTTTTTTTCGGGTTTATGTTTAGGTTTTAGTTTTAGGTGTTTTTTTATTGGGGGAGGGGGTGGGTTAGGTGGTTTAGATTTTTCCGTATTATTCCACATGTGCAATACAATTTTCTTTTTAAATTTTTTTATACAAAAAAATTAACGAAAACTAATTAAAAAATTATTAAAAAAATTGGTATATTTTTTATGCTTTTTTAGTTAGTTTTTTGGTTCACTAGTTCTCTCATGATCTATCTCATATATATATATATATATATATATAGGGGACCGCTAAAATGAGAACCACCTCCGGTTGTAAGAACCGTGAGAACCACACCGTACGTGGCGAGTTGGACCAATTTTTTTTTTTTCATAAACGTAGATGAGTGTATTATAAACACATTTGTAAAAAAAATTCAAAAAAAAAAATGTCGTGTGTGTAATTTTGAGCACCCCAAATTTGTGTTTACGGGTATCGTAAATTTTATTTAAATTTTACGGTACCTGTAAACCCAAACTTGTGGTGCTCAAAACTACAGACACGACATTTTTTTTTTGAATTTTTTTTACAAATGTGTTTATAATACACGCATCTACGTTTATGAAAAAAAATTTTGGTCCAACTCGCCCCGGATCAAAAAGTTCTCACGTTTCTTACAACTAGAGGTTGTTCTCATTTTAGCGGTCCCCTATATATATATATATATATATATATATATATATATATGGTAGTGTTCATACGAGAACCAACTTTATTGCGAGAACCACGAGAACCAATGTGAACACAACAAAATAAACCCACTACACCATCAAAAACCTAACCCCCCCCCCCCCCCCAACTAAATGCTAAAAACTAAACCCCCCAAAAACCTAAAAAAAACTAATCCCCCTCCCCCTTCAAAAAATAACCTAACCCCCCACCTCTTAGAAACCTAACCCCCCCCCCACACCCAAGCTAAATGCTAAAAACTAAACCTCCAAAAAATCAAAATATTGAAAAAATCTAAAAAAGACACAATTTTTTTTAATATTTTTTTTAAATCGCTACTTTTAGTTGCAAATTTTTTTTAATTCTTTTTTAATAAAGGGGTGGTTCCTAAATGATCATTCTCCTTTATATATATAGGGGAAATTTCAAATGAAAACTCCTTTATCGCAAAAAATCGAAAACTAACTAGAAAAGCCTAAAAAGCATACCAATTTTTTTTTACAATTTTTTTATTAAAAATCGCTATTTTTTATATATAAATAATTTTTTTTTCAAAAAAAAAGGTTTTTTTTTTTTGTAATGCACATGCGTAATAATACACATGTGTATGTGTATTATTACAAATGTGCACTACAAATTTTCTTTTCTTTTTTTGAAAAAAAAAGTTTTTTTATACACAAAAACTAGCGAAAATTGGTAAAAAAATTTGGTATGTTTTTTGGTTTTTTTAGTTAGTTTTCGAGTTTTCGCGTTAATTAATGGTTTTCATTTGAACCTTCCCCTATATATGTATATGGTCAGGATTTAGGGAAAACGGTGAAAAGTGTGAGAACGATGAGAACGATTTTGGTGTTGATATCTGGCATTGATGCTAAATTACACTAAGGGTAATATTGTCAAAAAAACTCACTCACATGAACTCGGTGTTCAAAGAAAAACGACATAAAACACTCAATTCAGAAAAACACCATGAAAATACACAGTTGAAAACGCCATAAACACCTAGTTCAGAAAAAGCGAGATGAAAATACCTAGTTAAAAAGGCCATAAAACACCTAGTTCAGAAAAAACACCATGAAAAACTCAGTTGAAAATAAAACACTCAGTTCAGAAAAACGCCATGAAAATAACTAGTTAAAACGCCATAAAACACCTAGTTCAGAAAAACGCCATGAAAATACCTAGTTAAAACGCCATAAAACACCCAGTTTAGAAAAACGCCATAAAAACCCAGTTCATTTTTTATAAAAGTATATCAATGGTATACTCGTTGGAAAGCTAAAAAACGCTGAGTTTTATGGTATATTTTTTTTAGAAAAATAATCACGTATAAAAAAAGTTATTGGCGTTTAAATATGATGGGGGAAAATGGCATGTGATTAGCATGTGCACCCTTGTTTGGATCTTCCAATTTTACCCCTCCTGGTAGTTATAAGGTTCCCATTATTTACAAAAATGACACCGCATCACTTAGCCATAAATCACATAGATCTTATGGCTGAAATCGTTCTCACTGTTTTCACACTTCAAATATATATATATATATATGTAGGGGCATGATTTAGGGAAAACGGTGAAAAGTGTGAGAACGGTTATGGATCGTCAGATCAAAACAATCTATGGACTAGATTGGCGCGGTGGCGTTATCGTAAATAACATCAATTTTATTACTAGAACGTGCTTCATTATGGGTAAAAAGGGTAAATATCCTTTCATACATAAAACGCCATTAAAAAATAAAATGCCAAGTAAATACAAAACGCTAATTTTATTTACTGCGTAGTTTTTTTTTTCTGTGTTTTAGTTAAGGTCTTAGCCTACTAAAACGCCCTAAAACGTAAAACTTCATAAAATATAAACGCCAAGCTTGAAATGGGAAATGTTACAGACTTAACAGATAAAGCTGAGCAAAACCAGATACTTTATTCATTGTTATAAACGCCAAGCTTGCATTTATTGTTATAATAATATCCCGCCTAAACTGCGCGCCAAAAACATCCTATAAAGAGAAACGTCTCAGCACCTTCCGTTGATCACACCAAAAAAAACAAACACAATGTTTCCTAAATACCACTCACTGTAAAACGCCAAAAAGTTAGAAAAATCAACGATGGCAAACATCGTTTCTTGGATACTCAGTAATGTTCTTCATGAAAGTTTCGTTGAATGGTTTGTTTGGTGAGGGGGGTTAAGATTTTGCTGCATGAGATGGACAAATTTCAAGAAAAAGGGACTGATGACACCCATATGTCATTTTGTCTTTTTTGTTCTTGAAGAAGGTTTGGATGAGGAGAAGAGACCGATCCTAATGTAAATGCTATTTTGGACGCAATGATGAAAATGAAGATGGCGGACAAATAACATCCACCCACACGACGTCGATCTATGTCTCCAACATCCACAATCCCACTTCAACAGACGAACAACAAAAAACCACACCAAAACCAAAACGCCATTTATTTGTGACAGTTCTTGTAGTTTCAAAAGAAGAAAGAGACTGATGACAGTGACGATTTGGAAGATAAATTGCTTCTGTTTTTTTTAGTTTTCCTTTTTTCTGCTGTTTGTAATCTAATTTTCAGCTAAGAACAAATACATTAATTCTCTAAAAAAATATAATAAAACGCCAAATGGACAAATGCTTGTGAAACGCCACCATGCCATAAAACGCACAAACTCCCAAACTATAATAAAATTACTTTGGACAATTAT
The DNA here is from genome assembly GCA_030545235.1 of Helianthus tuberosus. Lineage (NCBI taxonomy): Eukaryota > Viridiplantae > Streptophyta > Magnoliopsida > Asterales > Asteraceae > Helianthus > Helianthus tuberosus. The sequence continues at coordinate 76,871,296 of CM060417.1, read as the reverse complement.
TATTAAAAACTCAAAAAAAAGTATAAAACAATGTGCAAGAGAATAGAACAAAGTGCCATCTTTATCTAAATGCCATTGAAAATACAAAACGCCATAATTACAGCCATAAAGATGGGACGTGTTACTTCCAAAAACAGATGAAGCTGAAACAAAACAGTAACTACAAACAGTAAACTGAAGCGACGGAAACATTATTATTAACATTTATTATATTAAAAGCCACTCCATGGGAAATTTAATTTATTTATGTTTTCAAAACGCCATAATTACTTGTCACTTTATAGGAATGCATCCTATATGGCGGGAAAAAGTCATTATAAAAGTAGAACATGTAAACACAACTTAACACGCCACACATTGTCTAAAACGCCAACATTTTCCAAAATGCCAACATTTTCCAAAACGCCATACAAGTTGAAAAATGGCTAAGGTTATTGCATGGAGGTTTGAGAGGTCGGAGAGACGTTTCATCCTAAAGTTCTCTGATAGGAGAAGGGTGAAGGTCAAGACAATCAAGGCCATACTTAGTAAGGATGAAGGGGTTCAGAGGGATATTCTGGCCCTTGAGGTTCCAATGGCCAACGATTGTGAAAGAACTCGAAAGGTAATAAGAAGATTAGAGAGAAAATTTCCAGAAGAAGATGATAATGATGATATTGACAATACTCCTCTACCAACAGTTAGAAGTTGGGTGGTATGTCACACCCCGACCGTGTAAAATAACAAACCGCGACGGAAACGGCGGGGAGTGGAGCGACAGAATTATTGTTTCACAACACATGGATTAAAAAGTTTTGTTTTATTTAAATATTTAGTATTTAACATTGTCTTAAAAAGGAACAAACAAGTTCACATGTTATCTATCATCGTTATTAAGTCACTAAGGCCTCGTTCGATCCTAAGTGAGCATGCATCCTAGTCGCAATCAACATCATCAAACACCACCTGAAACATATGTAAAAATAAAGTCAGCAAAGAATGCCGGCGAGCACATAGGTTTTGTGAGTGTGTCAGATTCAAGGCTCGTATTCACGTTGCAATACCTCGTTTGACTACAAGAGTCGATAATTGAAAACCTTGTTTCGAAAAGTGTTAAGTATTGCAATATGATTAACCAACTCAAACAAGTTGGTTATAGCTTATAAAACCTCGTTGCCATCAATCTTGACTAAAAACATTTGTTTTTGTAAACCCAATTGTAAGTCATTCTCGTAATAAAACTCGTATGGTTTATATCATTTAGTAAACATCGTTGCGTGTCATCGTTTGAAATCGTTCGTCCAAGTGAACTAAATAACGCTACGATATGTAATATGATAAAAACACTTATATATAAGAAGTACCAGTGGCATATCTACCATTCTTTTATCACATTACACCCGTCCCATTATCTAATCACATACCAAAAACCAATCGTTCAATTCTTTTAACTCGTTTGTGTTATAACCCATCGTTCAATCGTTCAAATCGTTCATATCGTTCAAATCGTTCCAATCATTCAAATCGTTCGTGTTTTAATTGTGAAAACTAACTTTTTCTCGTCTCATTGAATACATTTAAACCTTCGTAACTTGTCCATCGTTTAACTCGTATTAACAAACCACCAAAGGGTGAGTTAACAATCATCAAGTTCAGTCGTTACCCACAAAACCCCCATACATAACCATGGCGGCAGTCCGATAACGGGATTTGTCAGATCCTATGGTACCATAACATACTACTGGTCGGCTCGGCCAAAGCTAATGAATGTCATTTGTTATGTAAATATGTCCCAAACAAGTTCGTTCACATTATCGAAATCGTTGTGTTTAATATAAACCATAGTATTTCGTTTTTGAAATCATCAAAATCGTTTAACACATATGAATCACCTCAAAACAATTGAAAACAGTAAAATAAGGGAACTATGTACTCACTTTGAATTTCAAAGTATCCTCGATCTAAATGAACTTAACAAAGCTCGGGCAAACCAAGGAAATCAAGTGGCACCTAGTAATCGGATCGATAGGTTAATAAATCGACACCTAAATCGGGAAATCCGGTAGAATGAGGTCTCGTAAACCAAATGAGTATTGAAACTCATGTGATATGGTTTAACAAAGCCTACATTCCGATTCGGAACCTATCCTAAGTGCTTATGACCCGTTTAGGTAACTTACGCTACTTTAACGCGTCATTTGCACGAATGCGCATTCGAGACGCCTAACTAGTCCTATGACAACTATTATATGCCCTAACATGTTTAAATATGTTGCATAATTAGTTTAAGGGACAAAAACTAAGTTACATATGCTTAAATTCAAATTATGCATGAAAAGGGCATTTTAGTCATTTCCTAAGGCATATAAACTACCTATCATACAACTAATTAAACTAAGTGACCATAAGGTATAACCTCGGAAGGTTATTCCCTATGCAACAATGGTCACAAAATATGTTTGGTCGAATCCTAATGATCGACCAAATGGGTCGAGTTCGAAAGTCTAAGTGGTTGTCAAGACCGCTTGACTTACGACCCTAAACAAGCACTAGACTAAAAGTGACGAGCTAAACATATTAAAACATGTTTAACTAAGTTAGAAAACAGGTTTGATATCAAAACAAAGTGTTTTGATACCCGAAAATAGCTTCATCGCAAAATGCGCATAATCGGCATTTTGACCGAAACTTTGACTCGTCACTTCGACTATTTAACGTGGTAATCAGTAGGTATAGTCACGAGGGACTATAACCATCGTGATTACGCTCACGTTGCAAAGTTCGATTGAATTTTTTCTTGACCAATTCATGGTCAAAGCTGAAAGTCAAACACTATTTGACTTTCGTGCTTGAAAAGCATAAACAAGCATGAAAGAAGCTTACAAAGGCTCCAAGCTAGGAAGAATTGAACTAAAAATGCTCAGGTATGAAGCCTTCAATAAGTGAGAGCTTCAACTTAGAGCATATTTGATTCAAATGAGCAATGAGAATGGCAAAAATGATGGGTATTTATAGGAAATCTTGAGTTCATAGGATCATTACATGTGTTTTTTCAAGGATCAAAGCATGATCTCAACCATACACATGTTGCCCATATATTAGAATACAAGGGGAGCACAAAAACAAGCCAATGGTTTGCTAAAACTAGGATAAAAACCAATGGGAACAGGCTGAACAGCCAGATTCAATGTTTCTGTCTGCAGAGGCTGTCGCGCCCCGCATAGACATCTGTCTAGGCTTTCACGGCCCGCCATAGTAGTTTCAACATTTGTCAGTTTTAGTCCCTACATGTTCTAAAGCTGATTTTTGGCACGTTTAAGCCCCATTAACCCCATTTCAAGGCTTTATAATGAAGTTAAAGCATAGGGAACATGAAATATGCTTGAAAACATCTCGGATGTTGGTTCGTTTGGTGATACGGTCACGTTATTCGGTTAATTATGACGAAAACTTGAACGGACGTGAAAACGATCCAAATTACGTGACGAATGGTATTTTAGCATTCCAATCGCTAAAATAAAATATTTTAATGATTACAAAAATTTTTGGATGTCCGGATATATTCAGAACGTAAGATATGCGCTAAAATGCAAACTTATGCACTTTTTAACGCTTTTAGTCCTTGTTGATCAAGTAAGCGTATTTTTCGCATACCAAACCATTCAAAGCCTATTTCTAAGCTATGTAAAGGATAATTAAAGTATGTTTAGCTTATAATCATGTTTCGGAATGTTAGTTACCATACGAATCGGCATACTTTCACAGTTTGTCATAAATAGTCCCTGCGATCGAATAAACTTGATTTTGCCATACCAAACCCTTCAAAACTTATTTCTAAGTTATATAAAGGTTTTTTAAGGTATGTTAAGCCTATATCATCACTATTACGGAGTGTTTGTCGCGTTAAACTGATTATGTTTACGCATCAGTTTGCGTATAACTTTCTAGAAAGCGATTAAAAGCTTGAAATAGAACGAGAATCAAAACGTATCGTCAAACATAAATACACAAACATTGAGACCTAAAACACAACGTTTCATTGATAATTGATATTGTTTTACGTCGTACATCATTTACAAAGCACAAATGTCATAGTCTCCCCTACTTTAGGAAATTTCGTCCCGAAATTTTAACTAGAGGACACTTATGAAAACAAATGTGGATATTTCGCTTTCATTTGGTCCTCGCATTCCAAAGTAAACTCTGGGCCACGTTTGGACTCCCAGTGAACTTTGACTAATCGTATTCGCTTGTTCTTTAGTTGCTTGATTTCACGGTCCATTATCTCCACTGGTTTCTCGATAAAGTACATTATGTCATCAACTTGGATTTCGTCGAGTGGAATATGAAGATCATTATCGGCTAAACATTTTTGTAAATTGGACACGTGGAATATTGGGTGAATATTCCCAAGTTCAGGAGGTAGCTCTAGTCGATAGGCAACCTTTCCGATTCTTTCAACAATCTTAAATGGTCCAACGTATCGTGGTGCAAGTTTTCCTTTCTTTCCAAATCTCACTACTCCCTTCCAAGGGGATACATTGAGTAGGACACGGTCTCCGATTTGAAATTCCAAGGGCTTGCGTCGCATATCCGCATAACTCTTTTGACGGCTTCTAGCTGTCAGAAGAGTATCGCGAATTTTCTTAACTTTGTCCGTTTTTTCCAGAATAAGTTCAGGTCCAGTAAGCTAAGCTTCACCGATCTCATTCCAACAGACAGGTGAACGACATTTTCGACCGTATAAAGCTTTGAACGGTGCCATATTGATGCTAGCATGACAACTATTGTTGTAAGAGAACTCGATCAACGGTAGATGAGAATCCCAATTTCCACCAAAGTCTATCACGCATGCTCTAAGCATATCCTCCAATGTTTGTATCGTCCTCTCGGATTGTCCATCCGTTTGGGGATGATAAGCAGTGCTCAGATTTAGTTGGGTTCCCATAGCAGATTGCATGGTCTTCCAATAATGAGATGAAAATTGAGCATCACGGTTAGATATAATATCCACAGGAACACCATGTCGAGACACAATCTCATCAACATAAATCTTGGCAAGTTTATCAGCGGATAGATCCTCGTGAATCGGTAAAAAGTGAGCTGACTTCGTAAGACGATCAATGACAACCCAAATGGCATCTTGACCTCTAGATGTGCGAGGTAATTTAGTAATGAGATCCATCGCAATGTTCTCCCACTTCCAAATCGGTATTTCTGGTTATACAAGCAAACCAGATGGTTGTTGATGTTTAGCCTTGACTTTGAGACAAGTTAGGCATTTAGATACATACAAGGCAATATCCTTCTTCATACCAGGCCACTAGTACTGAGTACAAAGATCCTTGTACATTTTGTCAGCACCAGGATGAATTGAATATCGGGACTTATGAGATTCGTCCATCACTAAAGTGCGAAGATTGTCTTGTTTCGGAATCCACAAACGATCCTTGAAAAAGAGTAACCCATTGTCTTTCGTTTCGAGTTCAAGCTCTAACTGACGTGGTAATTCCTTACCCATCAAATCTTGTGTAACACAAGTATGTTGAGCTTAAGAGACACGTGATTGGATATCAGATAGAATTCGAACACGATGAAGCTTGACATATTCCTTTCGACTCAGAGCATCGGCTACAACATTCGCCTTACCAGGATGGTAGTTAATTTCGCAATCGTAATCGTTCAAGAGTTCTACCTAACTTCGTCGTCTCATGTTCAGCTCCTTCTGATTGAAAATGTGTTGGAGACTTTTGTGGTCTATGAAAACCACACATTTCGTGCCATAAAGATAGTGTCTCCAGATTTTGAGAGCAAAAACCACAGCGCCCAACTCAAGATCATGAGTTGTGTAGTTCTTCTCATGAATTTTCAATTGTCTTGATGCATAAGCTATGACTTTACCTCGTTGCATGAGAACACAACCAAGGCCTAGATTTGATGCGTCACAATAGACAACAAAATCATCGTTTCCATCAGGCAGAGATAAGACAGGAGCATCACAGAGTTTTCGTTTCAGCGTTTGGAAAGCTTCCTCTTGTTTGGGTCCCCACTCAAAGGGCGTATTCTTTTGAGTCAAAGCAGTAAGAGGAACCGCGATCTTTGAGAAGTTTGCAATAAATCATCGATAGCACCTTGTAAATCGATCTTGGAAAAACATGTAGCACCTTGTAACTGATCAAAAAGATCGTCAATTCGTGCTAGGGGATATCGATTCTTGATGATGAGCTTGTTGAGCTCACGATAATCGATACACATTCTGAAAGATCCATCTTTCTTTTTCACAAACAGGACTGGAGCGCCCCAAGGTGAATAACTCGGATGGATGAATCCTTTGTCAAATAACCCTTGAAGCTGTTTTGATAATTCTTTCATCTTAGATGGTGCAAGGCGATAAGGTGCTTTAGCAATCGGGTTGGCATTAGTGTCACGGCCCTTGATCCGGTTTGACCCGTTTCAGGAGCCGTGGGACAGAAATCCCGTGGTATTTATTTAATTGAGTTTAACAGCGAAAGTTTATCATCAGGATCTTTTTCAAGCTAAAATTTTCCCAATTATTTTATTTCACAATTTGGGATAAAATCCCAGTAATTTACAATAAGATGATTTCACGGAGAAATCTTTATTTTACAAAACATATTTCTTTATTTTAATAGGAGCCACTTTCTTAAGCCTGCAGTGCTTTCTGGCACCTTTCCTGAATCACAACAGATTACCTGAAACATGTTTGAAAAAGGTTTTGTCAGTGGAAAATACTGAGTGAATCATTCTAGTTACTAAAACAGACCTGTTTGTTATAATTTACAGTATTAAGGGTGATTACATTGTTTTTATATCAACCAACTACCCACAGTATTTGTCACTCGACTAATTTCTGTGACTGTGGTCAGACCACCCATTGGCTAACTCGTTGTCCAATGGTGGCGGGAAAAAGTAATTTATACAATACCCCACATACCGGCTGTAATTTTGGTGATTACCAAAAACTTAATCCCTGTAATTATAACTTTGAAATAAAAATGCTTTTGTAAATAGATTTGATAAAAAGAGAATGACTCACATTGCAGATTTAACACGGATAGAGTTTAGTCTATAGCTTAGTCTTGTTAACCTAATTTACATAACAATGCACACAAAACTGGGTTAGTAATCAATACAACATTTTACGATAACTCACAAGATCAACCATCACAACGAATGACAAAGTGCTATGCTTAAACATCCATCGAATTAACGACTAATGACAAAGCATCACCCTAATGTGGGCAGCACTTAAACATCCATTGAGTACATTGATCGATCGGAAAATGAATCGTAATAGCGATCGAATTAATACCCGGTATTTGAGCAGCACTACACTATAATTGAACTAAATTCGACCTTAGAGCAGTAGAATTTCGTTTGTGTAAGTTTTTATCGACACCAGTGGATTGTGCAAGTGAAGGGCTATTTATAGCTATAATTGAGGTCTGACGCGGCCCGCGTAAACCTTAAGCTTAACCTTACGCGGCCCGCGTTGCCGCCCAGTCTACGACTAGCTTTGACCAGTCATACGTAGGTGCACCAGATGGTCAACACGTGGCACGGTTACGCTTATCCGGTCAACCCTTGCATTGACGCGGCCCGCGTAAGACTTACATTGTCTCTTACGCGGCCCGCCTGAGAACCCAGATTTTGTTTTTCTTGATTTTTAATGTAGGGTAAGGTTTCAAGGGTCCGGGTTTATACTTATGGATATTTTTAGGATAATTTTGAGAGTCCTTACATTCTCCTCACCTTATTTAAAATCTCGTCCTCGAGATTTACTGGAATAAATGTGGATACTTTCGCTTCATTTTCTGATTCCAGCTCCCAAGTGTATTCAGCTCCTCTCTTTGAATCCCACTTGACTTTAACCAGAACTAGTCGTTTATGCTTGAGAAATTTTACTTTTCTATCTTCTATCTGAAGAGGTTTCTCAACAAATTTTAACTTTTCGTTTACCTCTATATCTTGAAGAGGTACTACCAGAGATTCGTCTGCTAAACATTTCTTGAGATTGGATACATGAAATACATCATGTACTCCAGCTAATTCTTCTGGTAGTTGTAAACGATAAGCAACTGGTCCTATACGTTGGATCACTGGAAATGGTCCTACGTATCTTGGACTTAGTTTTCCTTTCTTACCAAATCGGACTACTCCTTTCCAAGGAGAAACTTTTAACAATACTCTGTCTCCAACTTGGAATTCTAATGGCTTACATCTATTGCCTGCATAACTCTTCTGGCGATCTCGAGCAGTCTTCAGCCTTTCCTTGATTTGAGTAATTTTGTCAGTTGTCTCTTGCACAATCTCAGGACCTGACAATTGACTTTCTCCTATTTCTGCTCAACATACTGGAGTTCTGCACTTTCTTCCATAAAGTGCCTCGAATGGAGCAGTTTCAATACTTGAATGATAACTATTGTTATAGGAGAAATCGGTCAGAGGTAAGTGATCATCCCAATTTCCACCAAAATCTATTACACATGCTCTGAGCATGTCTTCTAAAGTTTGGATTGTTCTTTCACTTTGCCCATCCGTTTGAGGATGATAAGCCGTACTTAGGTTTAGTCGAGTTCCCATTGCTTTCTGGAAACTTGTCCAGAAATGAGAAGTAAAACGACTATCCCTATCCGAAACAATGGAGAGTGGAACTCCATGTAAGGATACAACTTCATCTACATACAACTTTGCCAATCTTTCCATGCTAAAGGTTTCTTTCATAGGTAGAAAGTGAGCAGATTTGGTTAATCGATCCACAATTACCCAAATCGCGTCATTACCTTTTCTGGTTTTGGGTAACTTAGTAACAAAATCCATTGTTATGAGTTCCCATTTCCATACCGGCATTTCTAATTGTTGTAGTAGCCCTGAAGGTTTCTGGTGTTCTGCCTTAACTTGTGAACAAGTAAGACACTTAGAAACATATCTGGCTATATCCTTTTTCATACCTATCCACCAGAAATTCTTTCTTAAATCTTGGTACATTTTATTGTTTCCAGGATGTATAGTATACCTAGATTTATGAGCTTCTTCTAAAATCTTATTTCTTAATTCTCCTTGCTTTGGCACCCAGATCCTTTTCTTATGGAATTTCCAAATTCCATCAGCTCCTTGTTCTAACTCTTTTATTCTTCCTTTCATTCCTTCAGCATCTTCCTTGATGGCTGTTTCCTGAACATTTTTTATTTGTTCCATTAAATCTACTTGTAGATTTAACCCGAGAGCACGAACTCGTCGTTGTTTTTCATGATACTTACGACTTAAGGCATCTGCAACTACATTTGCCTTTCCCTCGTGATGTTGAATATCACAGTCGTAATCACTTAGGATTTCCATCCATCTTCTTTGCCTCATATTTAACTCTCTTTGCCCGAATATATATCTTAAACTTTTATGATCTGTATAGACAGTAAATTTACTTCCGTACAGATAATGCCTCCAAATCTTAAGGGAAAAAATTACGGCTCCTAATTCTAAGTCATGAGTCGTATAATTTTCTTCGTGCTTTTTCAATTGCCTTGAAGCATATGCAATTACTTTCTTTCGTTGCATTAACACACATCCTAATCCTAGTTTTGAAGCATCACAGTAGACTTCAAAATCTTCAGTTCCTTCTGGCAAAGCTAGGATTGGAGCATTTGTTAATTTCTGCTTCAATATTCTAAAGGCTTTTTCTTGTTTAGGTCCCCATTCAAACTTAATGGCTTTACAAGTTAACTTAGTTAATGGTACAACTATTTTGGAAAAATCCTTAATAAACCGTCTATAATACCCAGCTAAACCTATAAAACTTCTAATTTCCATTGCAGTTTGCGGAACCTTCCAATTGGTAATTGCCTCTATCTTTGCAGGATCTACATGAATACCTTCGTGATTCACCATGTGTCCTAAGAATTGCACTTCCTTTAGCCAAAATTCACACTTCGAGAATTTGGCATAAAGCTTTTCTTTTCTTAACAAAGTTAAGAGTGCATGCAAGTGCTCACAATGTTCTGTCTGACTTTTGGAATAAATAAGTATATCGTCTATAAAAACAATTACAAATTTATCCAAATATGGTTTACAGATTCTATTCATCATGTCCATGAATGCTGCAGGTGCATTCGTTAACCCAAAGGGCATGACTGTAAACTCGTAATGACCATACCTAGTCCTGAAAGCAGTTTTAGGTATGTCTTCCTCTTGTACTTTTAATTGATGATATCCGGAGCGTAAATCTATCTTAGAAAAATATCTAGCTCCTTGAAGTTGATCGAACAGATCATCAATCCTAGGTAATGGGTATCGATTCTTAATTGTAACCTTATTCAATTCTCTATAATCAATACACATTCTCATGGAACCATCCTTCTTTTTAACAAACAACACTGGAGCTCCCCACGGGGATGAACTAGGTTGTATGAAACCTTTACATAATAATTCATCTAATTGCTTCTTTAGTTCTAACATTTCGGTAGGAGCTAACCGATAAGGTGCCTTGGCTATCGGTGTAGTTCCTGGAATTAGATGAATTATTAATTCTACCTCACTATCTGGTGGTAACCCTGGTAATTCTTCTGGGAATACATCTGGGTATTCTGAGACTACAGGTATTTCCTTAAGTTCTTTGTTCTTAGTATTAATGATTACCGAAATCATATATACTATTCCTTGCTTTCGTTCATAACTAGCAACTTTCATTACTGATATGAACTTCATGGGTTTACGTGGTTTATCTCCTGTAATCACTATTATTTCTCCTGTGGGTGCTTGAATTTCTATGGAATTCTTATCACAAAGAATTCGAGCATGGTTGGCTATTAACCAATCCATTCCTAACACAACATCAAATTCAGCTAATTTCATAGGTAACAGATTTGCAGAAAATTTATGACCTGAAAGTTCTATTTCTACTTTTTGCAAAATCTGATCTATTTTAACTGAATTCCCATCTGCTGTTTCGACTGTAAAAATCTGCCTAATGTTGGTTAAAGGTAACTTAAGAGCTTGACAGAATGAAGTATTGATAAAACTTTGGTTTGCACCAGAGTCAAATAATACTTTTGCGTATACGTTGTGAACTAAGAACGTACCAGCTATCACATCTGGAATGAGTTCTGCTTCTTGAGTAGTTAGCTGGAATGCTCTGACATTCTTCTTAGTAGCTCCGTCATTCGCCTTGGCTTTGTTGTCTGTAGGTTTGACCAATTTAGGACATTCTGGCTTAATATGTCATGTTTCTCCACAGTTGTAGCAGATTCTGGTTTTCTTCCTGCAGTCTTCTTCACGATGTCCTATGGCTTTGCAAAAATTGCAAATTACGTTACATCTTCCATAATGTTTCTTTTTGCAATCTTTGCAAAAAGGTAAAGTTGAAGATTGCCCTGTTCCTCTTTTCTTGAAGTTGCTATTCTTACCCACCCGAAATCCTTGGGTAATTTTCTGAGCCAATTCCTTTTTCCTATTTTCATCTCTTGTGCGCACTAGTTCATCAGTTAGGGTGTTGGCTAGTTCCACTGCATCGTCAATAGTGCGAGGTCTAGCAGCCTTAACAATGTTGCGGATTTCACTAATTAATCCCCAAATGTAGCGAGAAATGAGTACCGGTTCTGGCGAAGCCAGTGTTGGTACTACTCTTGCATATTCGAAGAATGTCGAAGTATATCCTCGACAGTCCACATTAACCATTTGATGGTTTAGGAACTTATTTTCCATTTGATCTTTTTCATATTCGGGACAGAATTTTCTTTCTACAAGACTCTTAAATTCTTCCCAGTTCATGGCATAGGTGTCACACCCCGAATTTCCACGTGTCACCGGTGGGCCCGGTGGGGGGTATCGTGACGTCATGGTTGGCAACATAATAGTAAAACAACACAATATTATTAAGCACAGCGGAAGCAATTGAAAATATAATACAACCGAATTTATTATTGTAATATCAACTGTCACAATATCCGGAAGTTTATCCACAGAAGGATCGAACATAAAATGGAAACAATAGTTCAACAGACTTTTAGGCATCTTAAGCTTGCGAGACTTCTATTGATGCTAAGGAGACATATCCAGCCAATTTCGTATAGTACCTGCATTTAGCCTTTTTGGAAAATACGTCAGTTTACACTGGTAAATACATTCAACTGACTCATTTTGGAAAAAGAGTTTGTAAATTGTTTTGAATGCACGTGGCACAAAATATCTTGACACATTGATTAAAATGCACAGAGGCAAAATTAATCTTTTTAACTTGGGAGAATTATTTAATATGATAATCTTGTGAACGATTTACATGTTACTTATGCGTTCAGTAGCCCGGACGTATCCGGGTTAAAGATCAATAGACACACCACAATTCTAGAGTTATACACTGACAGGTGTACGCCTACACCCCGTGCTCAGGTCGTGGCCATCTCGTAAGATAATGCCGAGGATATCCGGGACATGGTCATTAACCCCCCAAAGGCTGTAAAGTAAACACATCTGTTTAAAACGAGCCGATCAAATTATTCAATTAACCACTAAGCGTGGAAGATTTGATGCTCGATCAAGCGGTACGCTATGTACCGTAACCCAAGCCCGTATAGGGAAAATAAGTTAAAAGTATTTACCTGAGCTAAATATAAATTCAATCCCAGCCGTATATCAATCAGCAAGTACAGATAGCTTTTACTGGGCTCCTAATCTGGAACGAAGGTTTTTAATAACCTATTAGAATCCTAACGGGTCTTTAGTTAAGCTTAAGCTTAGACCGGCTAGTTTCAAGGATACGGTTCGTACGCACGATTAAGCGAAGACCGGAATAGAATGTGTTTTAGACCCGACAAGTTTGAAGACTTGTCTTATATGGGTATTTCATACACACTCTGAATTTTGAGATAAAACCGATAAGGTTTGACCCGTTTCGGCTAACTTATATAAACTTAGTTATATAAAATGATCCGAACGCGAATAACGCGTAACGGGTAACCGAATAGGTCGCGAACAGGTTTCCTAAGTTAATACGCTTTAAATATGTTGTGATATCATTAAGATACCTTCCATAATGCCCGAAACGAGTTTAAACCTTAATTATGCCCCGTAGGGGTATGTTGGTCCTTTTAAAGATTATAAAAGGGGTTTAACGTAACCCTGATGTTCGGGACTGAAGTAATCAGTAAAATTACCTATTTTAATATATTATATCAGTAGGTATTTAGTCTTACGTGGCAAAATGGTTTTAAACGCAAACTACGCGTATAATACGCGTATAAAGCCGTTTTAAGCGACGTACGGGTTAAAATATGATTCTGAGTTTTCTAATCAATCCATAAGGTTCAAAACACTCCATTTATTATTTAAAATCAGTAGCAATTGGATTGGCGTCAAACGGACTTGTAAAACTCATTTTATGGCTTAAAAGGGCATATTCGGTATTTACCGAATTAATGCGATAAGCCTAGCTTAAGATCAGTTTAAAAATAATTAAAAATCTTCAAAAATCCCAAAATATTATTTAACATCAGTGGGTAAAAGTTTTTGTACCGAAAATCGGGTTTAGATAGGCTATGCGCTAATCGCGCCGTTTAATTAATAATAAGCTTATTATTTACGCTAATGCGCATATCTCCTAATCTAGACCTCCGATTGACGTGAAAATTTACGTACATGTTTAATAATCAGTAACTAAGATTATTGTACTTCCACATTTTCAAAATTCTCGTTGTATGGTCATAAGGGCATTATGGTCCAATTTAAGCGATTAACGGAAACGTGTACATGCATCGGATAATCAACGAAACAAGTACCGAGACTTATACTATCATGTAACCCAACCCTAATGAAGCACTAAGGCAATACCGAATCAAATTAAAACGGGTCAGAACCGAAGTCAATTCAAAAGTCAAAGTTTTGCGTCTTTCGGTTCCGAACCGGGTTTAAACAGAACTTTGTCGAGTCGGACAAGCGTAGACAAGTTTTTATACTTATTACCAAGTTATATTAAGTTTAAAACAGGTTACACGCCTCGCGGATTGCTAATCGTGCATTAAATCGCATTTTGTAATTCTGTTGACTTTTTCGGTCAATCGTTTGACCCGACAAACGACCTAGTTAGGTCTGGATTCGGTACGTGCCCTTATAAGGGTTTAATACCCACATAATTACCTATCTAACGGTACTTTTAATTCAGGTTATGACTGAGCTATCGATAACTAATCCCGAAGTCAACCGTAAGTTACGATATATTGACTTTTAAGCTAATTACTAAGCTAGAATTAATTTAGAAGGGTTAGGCAACTTACTAGATGATTAATGGTTGATTAGGAAGGCCTTGAATCAGATTGGAAGCTCCTCAAATGATCAGATGGCACTTGAATGATGTGTGAAGCAATTGTTGCAACTATGGTCCCTTATATAGTGCTCATGGACACCACAAAAGCTTGACAACCAAGTCTAGGACATCCCACAACAATCCAACAAGTGTCCTAATGTTTTAGGGGCTGTTTTAGGGGCCAATGGGTTGTGAAAAATCGATCTAAGTGCATGCACCAAGGCTGTGGCAGACAAGGGACCAAGAAGAACAAGTTTCTGTCCAGATGAGGGCCTCGCGTAGCGCGACGCCATAAGCCTTCAGGCTCGCGCTACGCGAGCATGTGTATATCCTCCAACATATTTTTATTTAATTGCTGTTTGATCCTTGGCTCTTCAATTCTTGTACAGACACTTATATATTGCCGTATGGACCCTTATAATTGACATATAGGGGCTTCAAGACATATACCCACTTTGTTAAGCCCTCGGGTAACTTAGTTGTCACCCGACAAGGTCTAACTTTCAACGTTTACGCTTTTAAACCCTCGCACACGAATTTGATCACAACTTTCTCATACGTTGACGAAACTTTATGAAATTTTAACCGTGCATTCTAGTGAGCATAATTTATCGTTACAAAGCTTCGGGTATGTCAAAAGGTCACTCAGAGGTATAAATTAAACATGTTGACACGTTTAACCCCTGTAGCTTGTAATCTCTCACTTTCAGCTTCGTATGATCCGTGATTTATTCGTTTGAAGGTACGAGCATCACGTAGGGTTAATATACAACCTATTTATTCACAGTTGACACTTAGAATCCGTATAAACACATACTTTCCATGTTTGTCAACTTTAGTCCTTCTATAATATTTCTTTCACACGTTCAAACATTATGACACGTGTCAACACATTATAGGACGTGAATTTTCGAGGTGTTACAATAGGCCACAATCCTTCTTTTAGCTTGTAACACTGTGTTCCACCATTCTAACGCCCCTTCTTTAAAAAGATTAGACGCATACATAACCTGGTCTTCCTCGGCACATTTACTTATAGCGATTACTGCCTCAGTTTTCTCTAACCACCGTAATGCTGCAATAGCCCCTTCATTACCTGCAAACTCAGTTGGTTTACAGGCAAGGAATTCTTTGTAAGTGCAACCAGGTGTTGCAGCTTTCATTTTCTTGAAAATTGGGGTTTGCAGATCATTATTATTATTAACATTATTTCCGCCTCCGTTTATACTGTTACTAAAGTTGTCGCCTTGGGTACGTTTACTAGGAATGATTGATTTAGTTTTAACGGGTTTCTGAACGGCAGCAACGATTGCTGGAATAGCATTGGCTATTCCTTGTGCGACCATATCCTCTATATCTTGTCTATTTAATAATTGTTCTTCCTCAATTTGCTCAGGTTGATTTACTTCATTTATTGGTTCATTACCAACGTTTGCCATCCGATAATTAATTTATAAATAAATAATTAGTATAAAAGAAATAATCCAATGTCACAATTATTTGCACATAATCACGTAAACGAAGATACAAACAAAATCTAAAATTTTATTTATTTTATAGACTATATCCTGCCTCTATATACAACCGTTTTATTATTTATTTTACAAGTACTGATTTTACTATTTCCTATTACACAACCATAGTTTTACCAACCCACTATCTCTCGTCATTTGTCTTCCTAAAAACGAAGCTCCCTTTCATCATACTTCCAAGCAATTTGTCCCCCTATCTCCCGGATTCTATTTCCCGCATCCATTAACTCTTCTCCAAAATGGTGAAGTTCTGCTAAATTTTCGTTACTCATGGGTGGATTTGGTAATGGTTCGGGATCGAATTGCGGAAGAAAGGAATAAGGACTGTTGACAATGTTTTGAAATTGCCAATCATTTGTCCACCACTCATCCATTTCTACAGGTTGAGTATAGATTATTGGTTCTGGAATTGCTGGTTCAAAATTTATAAGGATTTGGTTTTCAATAGGACGAGTAAAAACATTTGTATTGACAGGCTGAATAGTTTCACAGCTTGCCAATAAAAAGTTTATTTCCTCCTGAAAAGTTATTCCCTGGTTTTGTTTGGAGCTTTCTCCAACTTCCATCTGAGTTGGTCTAAAACCTTTTCCAACCTCCATTTCTATTTCCTTGGAATATTCCTCAAATTGTATTCGCATTTCTCTAGCATCTTTCCCCACTTCTATCTCCAGTTCCTGCAGTTTCGAACTTTCCCCGGTTTTAATTTCTTTTCCTTTTTCTTTTGCTAAGGGATTGTTTATTTTAGGAAGTTTCGGAGCTTGCTTTTTCCTACGTAAACGACTCCCCCATACGTATTTCCTTCTTTTCTTTGGTTTTGGCTTTATCAAAGGTGGAGCGTTGAATTCTACAGGTTGTTCCACATCAGGAAAATACCCCGTAAATTCTTTAGAAACTTCTAAATGTACAGGATGAAGGTTGAGATTCTCTAAAGCTCCAGATAATTCATTCATGCTGTTTTAACATATGTGTAAAAATAATTAATCACAACTTCCAAAAATAACCTTCCCATATTATACCATATACTTACAAACAACTGAAATTTAAAATACACTATGTTTTATTGTGAATTTATTTATTTACTGGATGGATTTTCTAACTTGTAGGTAATAGTGTTTGCTAGTCAAATTTATTTTAGAGATCTGCATTTACTGCTACTGTAGCTAGCATATATAAATCTGCCCATTTTTCGTCTAAATTGTCTTCCCATGGTGATTTAGTGACTAATTCCTGAGTTTCCTGTTTAACTTTCTTCTCTCGGGCTCTCTTTATTTCCTCTTTACTTTTCCTAATAATCAGACTTCTTTTACTAGGAGAAAGTGGTTCCTCATATTGAGCTTTTCGAACAAATATTCCTTCTTCAGGAATTGCAGGGAGTTTTGAGGATTTAGTTTGAGATGAACTTCCCTTCTCGTTGGATGACCTATCTAATTTAAGATAGATGCTTAAAAGCTTTTTCTTACCCATACTGTAACTAACAAATAGTCAGTTAATAAAACACATAATCACACAATAATAATCAGGAAAAAATTAAGTATTTCTAAATACTTAATTAGCTTAACTCAGTGGCTCTGATACCACCTTTTTCTGTCACGGCCCTTGATCCGGTTTGACCCGTTTCAGGAGCCGCGGGACAGAAATCCCGTGGTATTTATTTAATTGAGTTTAACAGCGGAAGTTTATCATCAGGATCTTTTTCAAGCTAAAATTTTCCCAATTATTTTATTTCACAATTTGGGATAAAATCCCAGTAATTTACAATAAGATGATTTCACGGAGAAATCTTTATTTTACAAAACATATTTCTTTATTTTAATTGGAGCCACTTTCTTAAGCTTGCAGTGCTTTCTGGCACCTTTCCTGAATCACAACAGATTACCTGAAACATGTTTGAAAAAGGTTTTGTCAGTGGAAAATACTGAGTGAATCATTCTAGTTACTAAAACAGACCTGTTTGTTATAATTTACAGTATTAAGGGTGATTACATTGTTTTTATATCAACCAACTACCCACAGTATTTGTCACTCGACTGATTTCTGTGACTGTGGTCAGACCACCCATTGGCTAACTCGTTGTCCAATGGTGGCGGGAAAAAGTAATGTATACAATACCCCACATACCGGCTGTAATTTTGGTGATTACCAAAAACTTAATCCCTGTAATTATAACTTTGAAATAAAAATGCTTTTGTAAATAGATTTGATAAAAAGAGAATGACTCACATTGCAGATTTAACACGGATAGAGTTTAGTCTATAGCTTAGTCTTGTTAACCTAATTTACATAACAATGCACACAAAACTGGGTTAGTAATCAATACAGCATTTTACGATAACTCACGAGATCTACCATCACAACGAATGACAAAGTGCTATGCTTAAACATCCATCGAATTAACGACTAATGACAAAGCATCACCCTAATGTGGGCAGCACTTAAACATCCATTGAGTACATTGATCGATTGGAAAATGAATCGTAATAGCGATCGAATTATACCTGGTATTTGAGCAGCACTACACTATAATTGAACTAAATTCGACCTTAGAGCAGTAGAATTTCGTTTGTGTAAGTTTTTATCGACACCAGTGGATTGTGAAAGTGAAGGGCTATTTATAGCTAAAATTGAGGTCTGACGCGGCCCGCGTAAACCTTAAGCTTAACCTTACGCGGCCCGCGTTTCCGCCCAGTGTACGAGTAGCTTTGACCAGTCATACGTAGGTGCACCAGATGGTCAACACGTGGCACGGTTATGCTTATCCGGTCAACCCTTGCATTGACGCGGCCCGCGTAAGACTTACATTGTCTCTTACGCGGCCCGCCTGAGAACCCAGATTTTGTTTTTCTTGATTTTTAATGTAGGGTAAGGTTTCAAGGGTCCGGGTTTATACTTATGGGTATTTTTAGGATAATTTTGAGAGTCCTTACAATTAGGGACAAGATCAATATGAAACTCGACTTGACGAACTGGAGGCAAACTAGGTAGTTCATCAGGAAACACATCTGGATAATCTCGAACAATCAGAATATCTTGAATACTCTTGCTCTTGCCTTTCTCCTCTACAACGTGTGCCAGAAAGGCCACATATCCTGTTCGTAAGTATTTTTGGGCTTTAGTATATGCCATAAGTTTCAAACCATTCGAGGGTTTCTCGCCACGAACTTCTAGAACTTCACCAGATGAAAGAGGAATACGAACAATCTTATCAAAACAAACCACCTCAGCCTGATGTCTAGTTAACCAATCCATTCCTATGATAATATCGAAACTTCCAAGTTGCATCGGTGTGAGGTCAATAGGAAAAAGATGGTTATCGAGGTTCAATTGACAATCGCGAATGACAGAATCGAGTACAAGAGGTTCTCCAGTAGCAACTTCGACAGATAAGGGCTTCCTTAGTTTAGTTCTAGGCATCGCAAGTAAAGGCTCAAATGATAACGAAACAAAACTTCTATCGGCACCAGAATCGAAAAGAACAGATGCAGGTCGATGGTTAACAAGGAACGTACTGTTAACAACTTCGTTATCAACACGAGCCTCGTTAGCATTTAGATTGTATGCTCGTCCAAGAGCGGGGTTTGCATTTGCATTTGCGTTTATCAGTTTCGAGCAGTTGTTTCAGAAATGACCTATCTCTTCGCAGTTATAACATGAACCAGGTGGGAATGGAGGTCTAGCAGCATTTCCCTGAGCCTGCGCTGGATTCTGAGCAGCTTGATTCGGACCCAATCGACAAATGTTGGCCGTGTGGCCAAGCTTACCACAAGAGGTGCACTGTTTACTCATTTGTTGATTCGCATGATGACCGTTGCACCGATTGCAGTGAGGTGCAGTACCAGCATTTGGTTTCTTGGCAGGAGGCTGTGCTGGTGGGTTCTGAGCGTTCTGTGCGGTAACAGCAAAATTTTGAGAAGCCTTGCGCTTCCTTGACCTCCTCGACGGCTCGCCCTTTTTCTTACCCTTACCCTTGTCTTGAGTGGCATCAGCTATTTGTTTCTTATCACCCTTGCGGGTCAGTTTTCCCTTCCTGACCTGAGACTCAGTCAGGGTTGCAGCTAATTCAATGGCCTGACGAACAGTGGTAGGGTTACTACCAGTAACTATGTCTACAGAGTCAGGCAAACCATCAATATACCTCTCGATCGCTTTCTCCAACGGGGTAACCATAGTAGGACACAATAAACTCAGCTCCTCATAACGATCCGTGTAGGCACGGTGTTCTCCCCATCTTATTTTAAATCATTGAACTCTCGTTCCAATGCCCTTATTTCGTGTTGGGGGCAGAATTCCCTCATCATGAGAGCCCGAAGCTCTTCCCAAGTTTGTGTCAATGCCACATCGGCACCCCTATCTCTCATCACACCGTTCCACCATGTCAAAGCACGTTTCTAAAAAACACTGGATGCGAACTCGACCTTTCACTCATTTGGACATTGAACATGTATAAACGTGCTTTCCAGACTCTCGAACCATTGTAGGAGCGTAGTTGCTCCTTGAGACCCATAAAAATTCAGTGGTTTAGCCGAATTAAACGTCTTAAAACTGCACTGAGCATTGTTACTATTTTTGTTGTTATTATTGTTTGCTTGATTAATCTGAGTTATGAGGTTCGGAATCACAGCAGCCATCTGCTGAGCGACAAGGGCTGCGAGTGCAGCATCCTGTTCTGGATCACGTCTATGTGGCATATTCTAAAAAAAGAACAAGGAAACATGAGAACGAGTGAGATCGACAATTGGATAAACAAAAGAGGTATTGAAAACATCGACAAATCAAAAGGAAGGCGATCATTTGCTCGTTACCTCGAACAAATAAAGGACACTCAATGACTAATCAAAGTAAATGGGTCAGTATAATGTATCACGAAGACATGCTTTAGCCTATAAGTGGACACTCACCCCAAGAGTTCCCAGGTAAGAGTGACTGGTCCGATTATGT
The DNA here is from genome assembly GCA_030545235.1 of Helianthus tuberosus. Classification (NCBI taxonomy): domain Eukaryota; kingdom Viridiplantae; phylum Streptophyta; class Magnoliopsida; order Asterales; family Asteraceae; genus Helianthus; species Helianthus tuberosus. The sequence goes on along the minus strand of CM060417.1, from coordinate 76,850,539 downwards.
GGATTTGTACGAACACTCTAGCCTTAGACAGAAAACTCGAGGTACAGATATCCACCCTTCCAGATTGCACGTGTTCACATTATTCAAACCCAAACTTTGACGAGATTTTGAAAATTTAGAAGGCACTAGCCAAAAATGATTCATCCAAAGGGTGGGTGATTATTTTCAAAATCATTTTGGAAATTTGCGTTCTTGTTTTGGTAATCACCTAAAGATAGGCGACGGTATTGTTTTAAAACTGAGCACAAGATAACTTGTGTTAGGGTCGTAGAAAGGTTATAGTCTAGGTCAAAGCATTACTAATAACCTAATTCCCTATAACCATGAGCTCTGATACCAACTCTTCAGTCACACCCCGACCGCGTAAAACAACAAACTGCGGCGGAAACATCGGGGAGTGGAGCGACAGAATTATTGTTTCACAACACATGGATTAAAAAGTTTCGTTTTTTTAAATATTTAGTATTTAACACTGTCTTAAAAAGGAACAAACAAGTTCACATATTATCTATCATCGTTATTAAGTCACTAAGGCCTCGTCCGATCCTAAGTGAGCATGCATCCTAGTCGCAATCAACATCATCAAACACCACCTGAAATGTCGGCGAGCACATAGGTTTTCTGAATGTGTCAGATTCATGGCTCGTATTCATGTTGCATTACTCGTTTGACTACAAGAGTCGATAATTGAAAACCTTTTTTTGAAAAGTGTTTAGTATTGCAATATGATTAACCAACTCAAACAAGTTGGTTATAGCTTATAAAACCTCGTTGCCATGAATCTTGACTAAAAACATTTATTTTTGTAAACCAAATTGTAAGTCGTTCTCGTAATAAAACTCGTATGGTTTATGTCATTTAGTAAACATCGTTACGTGTCATCGTTTGAAATCGTTCGTCCAAGTGAACTAAATAACACCACGGTATGTAATACGATAAAAACACTTATATATAAGAAGTACCAGCGGCATATCTACCATGCTTTTATCACATTACACCCGTCCCGTTATATAATCACATACCAAAAACCAATCGTTCAATACGTTTAACTCGTTTGTGTTATAACCCATCGTTCAATTGTTCAAATCGTTCATATCATTCAAATCGTTCCAATCGTTCAAATCGTTCGTGTTTTAATTGTGAAAACTAACTTTTGGTCGTCTCGTTGAATACATTCAAACCTTCGTAACTCGTCCATCGTTCAACTCGTATTAACAAACCACCAAAGGGTGAGTTAACAATCATCAGGTTCAGTCGTTACCCACATAACCCCCACACATAACCATGGCGGCAGTCCGATAACGGGATTTGTCAGATCCTATGGTACCATAACATACTACTGGTCGGCTCGGCCAAAGCTAATGAATGTCATTCGTTATGTAAATACGTCCCAAACAAGTTTGTTCACATTATCAAAATCGTTGTGTTTAATATAAACCATAGTATTTCGTTTTTGAAATCATCGAAATCATTTAACACATATGAATCACCCCAAAACAATTGAAAACAGTAAAATAGGGGAACTATGAACTCACTTTGAATTGCAAAGTATCCTCGATCTAAATGAAATTAACAAAGGAAATCAAGTGGCACCTAGTAATCGGATCGCTATGTTAATAAATCGACACCTAAATCGGGAGATCAGGTAGAATGAGGTCTCGTAAACCAAATGAGTTTTGAAACTCATGTGATATGCTTTAACAAAGCCTACGTTCTGATTCGGAACCTATCCTAAGTGCTTATGACCCGTTATGACCCATTTAGGTAGCTTACGCTACTTTAACGCGTCATTTGCGCGAATGCGCGTTCGAGACGCCTAACTAGTCCTATGACAAGTATTATATGCCCTAACATGTTTAAATATGTTGCATAATTAGTTTAAGTGACGAAAATTAAGTTACATATGCTTAAATTCAAATTATGCATGAAAAGGGCATTTTGGTCATTTTCCTAAGGCATATAAACTACCTATCATACAACTAATTAAACTAAGTGACCATAAGGTATAACCTCGGAAGGTTATTCCCTATGCAACTATGGTCACAAAATATGTTTGGTCAAATCCTAATGATCGACCAAATGGGTCGGGTTCGAAAGTCTAAGCGGTTGTCAAGACCGCTTGACTTACGACCCAAAACAAGCACTTGTCTAAAAGTGACGAGTTAAACATGTTTAACTAAGTTAGAAAACAGGTTTGATATCAAAACAAAGTGTTTTGATTCCCGAAAATAGCTTTGTCGCAAAATGCACATAATCGGCATTTTGACTGAAACTTTAACTCGTCACTTCGACTAATCAACGTGGTAATCAGTAGGTATAGTCACAAGGGACTATAACCATCGTGATTACGCTCACGTTGCAAAGTTTGATTAAACTTTGTCTTGACCAATTCATGGTCTAAGCTGAAAGTCAAACACTGTTTGACTTTCTTGCTTGAAAAGCATAAACAAGCATGAAAGAAGCTTACAAAGGGTCCAAGCTAGGAAAAATTGAACTAAAAATGCTCAGGACTAAAGCCTTCAACAAGTGAGAGCTTCAAATTAGAGCAGATTTGATTCAAATGAGCAATGAGAATGGCAAAAATGATGGGTATTTATAGGAAATCTTGAGTTCATAGGATCATTACATGTGTTTTTGCAAGGATCAATGCATGATCTCAACCATACACATGTTGCCCATATATTACAATACAAGGGGAGCACAAAAACAAGTCAATGGTATGCTAAAACTAGGATAAAAACCAATGGGAACAGGTTGAACAACCAGATTCAATGTTTCTGTCTGCATAGGCTGTCGCGCCCCGCGTAGACATCTGTCAAGGCTTTCGCAGCCCGCCACAGTAGTTTCAACATTTGTCAGTTTTAGTCCCTGCATGTTCTAAAGCTGATTTTTGCCACGTTTAAGCCCGTTAACCCCATTTCAAGGCTCTATAATGAAGTTAAAGCATAGGGAACATGAAATATACTTGAAAATATCTCGGATATCAGTTCGTTTGGTCATACGGTCACGTTATTCGGTTAATTACGACGAAAATTCGAACGGACGTGAAAACGATCCAAATTACGCGACGAATGGTATTTTAGCATTCCAATCACTAAAATAAAATATTTTAATGATTACAAACATTTTTGGATGTCCGGATATATTCAGAACGTAAGATATGGGCGAAAATGCAAACTTATGCACTTTTTGACGCTTTTAGTCCCTGTTGATCAAATAAGCAAATTTTTCGCATACCGAACCCTTCAAAGCCTATTTCTAAGCTATGTAAAGGATAATTAAAGTATGTTTAGCTTATGATCATGTTCTGAAATGTTCGTTACCATACGAATCGGCATACTTTCGCAGTTTGTCGTAAATAGTCCCTACGATCGAATAAACTTGTTTTTTCCATACCAAACCCATCAAAACTTATTTCTAAGTTATGTAAAGTTTATTTAAGGTATGTTAAGCCTATATCACTATTCTGGAGTGTTTGTTGTGTTAAACTGATTATGTTTAAGCATCCGTTTGCGTATAACTTTCCAGAAAGCGATTGAAAGCTTGGAATCGAACGAGAATCAAAATGTGAAATCGTCAAACTTAAATACACAAACAATGAGACCCAAAACAGAACGTTTCATTGATTATTGATATTTTTTTACATCGTACATCGTTTACAAAGCACAAATGTCACATGGTGCATGAAGAAGCAAGAACGGTTGAAGTGGCTTATCGACAGTAAGTGGAATATTCATTGCCAATGGAAGAAATGTTGAAGACAGAGAGGCTACATCTTCTTGAACAACTCTGTGATTTAGCACCTTCGAATGATGCAAGATCTAGGGTTTTAATGATATTTAAGTATAGGCTGCAGCAAAGAAGAGACGAGATGATGGCGTTATACGCCAATGCAAAATATGATGATGATGAATATGAAGAAAGTGATGAACAAAGCGATGGGTACATCTCTGATGTAATCCCATACACAGAAGACTATTAGTTTGTTTTGATTTCGTCTTATTTTAATCTTATGAAATATTAATGAATGATAATGAAGGATAACGCCACGAATGCCAAAAAATATACCTTTATAACATATATGGGATTGATTCAACTGGAACGCCATAACGCCAAAAATGATCTATGTGACACAAAAATAATTAATTCAACGAGACATATCCAAAAAAACAGTAAACGCTAGGTAGTTATTGAATCTAATTAATGCCAAAATAATCTTAGACGCCAAAAATGGAGCAGCATTGTGACACATGAAATTGGGAAAAAAGAAGATTAAAAAGACAAAAAAGCCCCTCCCACCCTGATTATATCCCGCACCACGTGTATTATCAGGATGCGTTCTCACCGTTCTCACACTTTAGGGCGTTTTCTCCTGAACCCGTATCTATATATATATATATATATATATATAGGAACAGGATCAGGAGAGAACGTCTCAAAGTGTGAGAACGGTGAGAACGATTCTCAGCCACAAGATCTTAGTGGTTTGTGGCTGAGATTGATGCGGTGGCATTTTTGTAAATAATAGGGGTCTTGGAACTACCAGGAAGGGAAAAATAGGAAGATCCAATCGAAGGTGCACATGCTAATCACTTGCCATTTTCCCCCATCATATTTAAACGACAATAAGTTTTTTATACGTGATTATTTTTCGAAAAAAATTACACCATAAAACTCAGCGTTTTTTATCTTTCCAATGAGTATACTATTGATATACTTTTCAAAAAAAAAAATAACTGGTTTTTATGGCGTTTTTCTGAACTGAGTTTTTTATGGCGTTTTAGACTAGGTATTTTCATGGCGTTTTTCTTCTGAACTAATTAAATACTTGTGTTCACACTTGTTTACACTTGTTCACACTATAAGTTACACTTTAGACCCTAAAAATATAGTTTTTTTGTTATGGCGTTTTGTATTTGTTATGGCGTTTTGTATGATGAAACTAATTAAATACTTGTGTTCACACTTGTTCACACTATAAGTTACACTTTGGACCCAGAAAATATAGCTTGTATTTGTTATGGCGTTTTGTATGGAAACTAATTAAATACTTGTGTTCACACTATAAATTACACTTTAGACCCTGAAAATATAGTTTTTTTTTTGTTATGGCGTTTTGTATTTGTTATGGTGTTTTGTATGATGAAAATAATTAAATACTTGTGTTCACACTTGCTTATTCTTTTTCACACTATAAGTTACACTTTGGACCCTGAAAATATAGTTTTTTTTGTTATGGCGTTTTAACTAGGAGCTGGCTAAAAAAAAAATGGTTTTTTGAGCGGTTGTAAATTATAGCTTAGAAAATAGCTTTTGAGTGTTTTATGGCGTTCAAAAAATGGTTTTTTTGAGCTGTTGTAAATTATAGCTTAAAAAATAGCTTTTAAGTGTTTGGCGTTTTTCTAAATTTGGTGTTTTTATGGCGTTTTATTTGAACACCCAGTTCATGTGAGTGGGTTTTTTTTTACAATATTACCCCTTAGTGTAATTTAACATCAATGCCACATGTCACCACCAAAATCGTTCTCACACTTTTCACCGTTCTCTCTAAATCCTGACCCTATATATATATATATATATATATATATATATATATATATAGGGTAAGGTTCCAGCGAGAACCACCGTTATTGCGAGAACCGCGAGAACCAATGTGAACACAACCTAAAATAGCTAAAAAAACCTAAAAAACCTAACCCCCACCCCCTCCCCAAAAACCTAACCCCCCCCCCCCCACCAAAAAAACCTAACCCCCCAAGCTAAATGCTAAAAACTAAAACCCTCAAAAAAACTAAAAAAACCGAACTCCCCCCCCCCACCCCACCCCCACACCCCAAAAAAACCTACCCCCCACCCCCAAGCTAAAATGCTAAAAACTAAACCCCAAAAAACCTAAAAAAAAATCCAAATTTTTTTATTTTTTTTATGTTAAAATGCTACTTTTAGTAGCCAAAAATTTTTTTTTGCTACTAAAAGTAGCGATTTTTTTATAAGAAATATTAAAAAAAAAATTTGTGTGTTTTTTAGCTATTTTTAGGCATTTTTGGTTGTGTTCACATTGGTTCTCGCAATAAAGGGTGGTTCCTAACGGATCTTTGTCCTATATATATTATTATTATTATTTTTGCAACTTGAATGATTTTATTGGTAACCCTTGTTATGTTAAATATGTTATCACACCTGTTTATGTACAGCATATGTACAATTTGTGCTTTGTAACATATTTACACTGATGTGTGTAAAATGCAACATATAAATTACATCAAATGGGGCATAAAACTAACCCTTTTTAGTACTAATGTTGGAAAAGGTGTGTTTTTCTCTTCCTTTTGTATTTTCAGGATTAAATGAGCATAAATGAACAAAAGCAGCAAGTATGCAGCAATATCTTGCATAATTACAAGAAAAGGAACAAACGTGGCATGCCCGACCCCTTGACAGCATCTTCCCAAGCAAAAACAAGACAACAGAAGGCTGACCACGGCCCCGTGCCCAGCGGACACGGGGGCGTGGCCAGATGTCTGCAGAAAGGACAAAGCTATAGAAGCTTCTATTCCCGACACGGGGGCGTGCCTAGCTCGACACGGGGGCGTGGTCAATGCTAAGATTTGCAGAATCCAAGCAAATCTTGATAGTACAGATACGCTTCTGCACACGGGGTCGTGCCCAGCGGACACGGAGGCGTGTGGAGCTAATGCAGACAAATTGCAATTAATGAAGAAAGAGAAAGTGGATGGACATGGGGTCGTGCCCAATGAACACGGGGCCGTGTCTGGGCTTCTATGCAGGCTATAAATAGAGGTGCTTGGTTCACTTCAAAGGCATCCCTTGGCAAACCACCTCTCTCCCACTTCACCCACACTCCACCACCACTACAACCCACATCCACCACCATTATCCACCATCCATCATAGAGTGTGTGTAGTAGTCTCGGGATCCAAGATTGATAGTAAGAGTTCTTGACAATCAAAGACCATGTTTGCCTAAGTCTCTTACATTACTTGGTGAAGACAAGCATTTAGTGTAACACTTTTGATTTTTAATATTTTCTCACTTTCTATTTGGTTTTTGTAACACTCTTGTTATTATTTTATGGTTTTCGTATAGTTTACGAAAACAAACATGTAATTTTGATAAATAAGGTTAGTTAAAACTTTTACAATTTAAAAGAATATACAACTTAATGTAATTGAATTCGTCATTTAAAAGATACGACGAAACGCCCTGCGGAAGCTTGTATTTTATCGTGTTCGGTTCCTCATCGAGCTTGATCTTCATCCGGGCACTCTTGACATTCACCTATGATCAAAACCAACTTAAAAGTTAGTTTTGATAGTTAAATAACAAGTTTAAACAAGTTATGTGGGTCAAACAAACAAAATTAAACAATTTTGGGATTCAGGGGGGGCTAGACACCCCACCTAGCCCCTTTTTTTACAGCAAGTTCCTTTATTGTTGCTGCACTTTGCCCAGCTACGAAAATTCACCAAATATTAACTTAGAACTTGCATAACTTTCACTATACAAGTCCGTTTTACGCGATTCTTTTTCCTACGTGACCGTAATTTAATTCTCCATCTCATGGAGTTAAAATCCGACATCCGGATTAACAAAATTTCAGACTTATAAGTCTTCGGCTTACTACCCTTTTTACTAAATTTTGACCCGTTCATGATTTTATCACACAAACATGTTTATTTGATCTTTAAACTCATGAAATTCATAACTTCAATATCTCCTATCATATTAGTCTCAAATCACGAGTTTCTTACACAATAAAAACCCGTTTACGCTTAAGTGCTTATTTTGACCCGTTAAGGGTATTTAAGCACTTTCAAGCCTAAAATCGCTTTCGATTGCTTCTAGCATTCCATCACCACATTTCTCATCATATAATCTTCCACCACAACTATATTTATGGTGGGTTTAATGTGGTGATCTATATAAACCAAATTTTACCTCTCGAATCATTATTTTACGGCAAAGACTCAAATAGTGCCATTTGACTAACATATTACCTCTTTCAGCTTCTATACTTATTCTAAGTATTTATCTAATCATGAAACTTGTTTCCAAACAACCTTTAAGGGTTGTTTGCTCAGTTTAACTCATAAGGGCGTTTTGGTACATTTTGGCCCTTCATTAACTATGAGAGATTATTGCAAACATGTTGACCCATAAGCCCTCTTTTTAACTATGGTTTTATTTGAAAAGTCATTATGCCTTTCAAATGTAATGACCATCGTCCGTAACATTTGGTTTACCTATTAAAGTAACCGGAAATCTATTTTTGACTCCGTTTAACTCTCATCAAACCTTACATTTAAATGAGAGTTATTCTATCATGCGTACCTGGCTCAGATCATTATATTGACCCATTTAAATACCTTGCCTCAACAGTTGCTAAGTAATAGCGATGTAGATATTCACTCGATAATTATCCCTGTAATCACACCACTCGACAAGCCATTAGTCGATTTTGTCAATGAGTGATATTTTCACCTTTTGACCCGTTTGGTCTAAATGACCGATTATAATCATGAGATGACATTTATTACCTTCTCGTCTATATGACTCGCTCCGGTTTACACCATGCGATCATTTTACTTATAACTCATTTCTTAACACTTTTGGCCTATTATGGCTTTCATCATAAGTGTCTTTCAATAACTAACGGTTACGGTCAACGTATGACCAAAATTTCCGTTTTACCCTTATCATTTGTTTTGGTTTACCATATAAGGTATCCATCAAGAATTCTATGTTTATTAGTCATTGCTTGACTAAGTAACCATATTAGCCCTTTTTAACCATTAAACATGGTTTATTATCATCTTCGGTTATCTTGTTCCGTACGACTACACGTCGGAACATTATATCATGATTGTTAACTTATCTTATTCGTAGTTAATACTATGAGAGAATATTCTATAATTCAAGAGTAGTGTAAGATATACTTACCTTGCACCCGGATCATGCTTTTTCTTCATTCTTGATTCGTTTGACCCATTTTCTTCCCAAGCTTTCACCTAGCTTGTCAAACGTCAAACTATCATTGTAATTGTAAGATGGTTAGGTTAGTCATAATCATTTACGACTATTCCATCCTACGCTTCTTATGTCGAATCTACTATTCGACTTCAAGATTAGTTAACTTAGCTTATTAAAGTTAACTACTTTCAATCACATGATTTACAACATTAAGTCTAAATAAACATTATGATTAGAACTCTTCTTGTTTCATATTTCGTCTAATTTGCCTTAATATTCACATGTGCTTTTCACTCGAAATTCAACATCTTAGCTTTCATTGAGGCATTTTATCAAACACCTATTGGGCAGAATTTGTATACTTCATTTATCAAGTTCATGGTTATTGTTTTAACCAAGTTTTAACATCAAGTTCAAGCCTCTAGGTCTAGTGTTTATGAACAACATCTAGAACTTATATCGCAACAACAATTTTTCACATACTTAGCCTCACTTTTCTAGTATTCTTCATCATTCTACCAAACCCATTTAACACATAAATGGATGGTCATGAATTTCATAGTTTAAGCACTCATTCAACAAGATATTGACTAGGGTTTACTCCTAGACATGTTTTCATTACTAATTTCATCTAAACATCACACAATCAAGTTCAGATTTCTATTTCTTATGTTCATCAAAATTCCAAGATGTAACGAAAAGATGAAATTTAACATACCTTGTGACCCGTTCACTTAGGTGATCACTAATACGAGCTTGGATTTCGATTTGGAACTGATTTGGCCTTTCAATTTGAGCAATTTGAGCAAGTTAGGGTTTGAATATGGGAGCTCCTGGCTTCTCTAGAAATTTCGACCAGAACACACACTCAAGGTGTGTGTTTTGGTGTTTTATGTTTTATTTTATTAAAACTTGTTTCAAGTTTATCACCTTTGGCCCTTATACTTTACCCAAGTTGCATATAGTATGTTTTAACCAATTTTCTTATTATTTTGAAACATTTAACTAACTAGGTTGATATTCCTGGTTACTTAGTGGGTCCCGGGAGTTATAACCCGTTTTATTTTAAGTCCCGTTAACTCGGGCTCTTATAAACTCAATTCCTTAAAACTTTGATTCGCTTACATTTAATTATTAGGATTTCTTATTTAAATCCAAATATTTACCGGGTTATTTTTACTACTAACGGTACTTTACCCCTATTTTAGTATTAACGGAGTTTAATTACCAAACCCGTTTTCGGGGTGTTACAAGTCTACCCCCCTTAAAGAGGTTTCGTCCTCGAAACCTTTTCTTACGTAATTTATCGAGTTTAACTCCATGCATTTGCTCTCGATAATCAATTGAGCATTGCTCATATTTTAACCAATTGTTAGTATTACCCGAAAAGTATGGTAATATCTTTTTGGTTATTAATCATCTACGTATCTTATACGACATAATGCAACTTGAAATAATGTAATCTTGTTATTTCCACTAGTTTAATTAACTTAGCAATATTCATCGCTTGGCTCTAATGTGATTATACTTCACATTACACTTCTCGACCGTGATCACGTCACGCCATGCCAAATTTCATATCAACTTTTTATTTTCGAAAATATTACTTTTCGAATATATCGACTTACACCAATCAGTGTCAAGACTTATATCTTTCATGCTTACTATTTATACGTCTACAGAATTTCATATTTGTAAAAACGTTATTTCTTACCAAAACCGAAGTTTTAGTTTAGCATCTTCTTTTTAACTTTTGTCAATTATCCATACCGGGATATTGACAGTCCTAAATTTATTCTTTTACAGTCTTTGTTTTATGTGAGGATTCTCAACTGATTTCCTCGCTTTGTCTAATTAACCCGTGGGTTTTTATCACTTAGCCTTATGGGCTGTTTTAGACTTTCACCTCTTTAAGGCGAGGCCCTTATAATCTATTTCTTTCTAGTCATGACCCGTGGGTCGTTCTAGCCTCATGGACCCTTTCCATTGTTTATAACCTCAAAGGTTAAGTTGATCCCATAGATCATTCTTTACTCATGTCGTTCTTAAAATACATGTTTGGTGTCAAGGCACCCTGTTTTTGTTTGAAGAATCATTTGGTTTCAAGCTTAAGATCCGTTAACCTTGAATGTAGTTTCGTGGTTACAATTGTTTTCTTTCAGACAATTTTCCGACTTTATGACTTCTCACGTCATTTATGCGTCAGTTCTTCTTATGCTTACTGTTATTTGGTTTGCATATATTCTTATTTGGTTATATCCCATTATCGGGCTCATTATTCTCTTGCATTTAACGCTGCCTTTATCTGGCTAGCGCTTATTTGTGCCATTCGGCGTTATATTATATTCAACCTGTTTGACCTATTAATGTGAAATCCATAAATTATAAACAATCAACTTTATTCTTTATTCAACCCATTCGACCTCGAATAGTTGAACATATTTATTCACAATTTCTATATACGAGATTTTATAGTCATAACTCGTAATCCAAGTCTTTTGATTTTTTTTCGACCCGCGTTCACGTCTCTTGATTTTTCACATGTGTTTAAATTCCTACCCATCAACCGGGTGTTTTACCGAAGTCGTTATTATTGCAACCCTCCCGGTATGCATTAAGACCTCGCTTTATTTTTATATTCCGACTTTGTCCTCAAGTTTGACGTTTTACAAAAACGACCCGTTAAGAGACATATTCGCATTTTCCGGGTTCGAGTGTAAGTACACTCCCTCCCAATGCATATCTTGATCATTTTACATGTTTATATTCTTCGGGTTCGAGTGTAAGTACACCCCCTCCCAATACATGTCTACATCATTTTACATGTTTGCATTTTCCGGGTTCGAGTGTAAGTACACCCCCTCCCAGTGCATACCTTAATCGTTTTACATGTTTGCATTCTTCAGGTTCGAGTGTAAGTACACCCCCTCCAGATACATATCTTAATCATTTTACATGTTTCTTTGTCCCTTCTCTCGGGCTCATTATCCTAATATAATACGCTTCCGTCACTCGGTTGTGCGTTTACATTATGATCAAATATTTTGCTTATCTGATTCATTTGGGTACTTTTTAATTTGTCCCATTCACCCCGTCCTTACTACATCGGGTGTAAGCATGTCCATGATGAAAAGTTCATGGTATCATGTGTTCACTACCTACTTGGCCAGAGTAGGCGATTGTAGGATCGGTTTGCCAACCAAATGAGTCGATCAGAAGAGGTCTCAGACAAAATCAGAGGCGGAATTCATTGATTCGGTCTTCGTTTAGCTTGTATGACACCAGAAATACTATTAACTGTCTATTTTATTGAAAACACACGGTTTACAACTCAGTAGACACTTCGGCAGCACTTCGGCTCACCGGAAAACCTTCTCTAATGCCGTTTGAAATGACAAGACCTAGCCCTATTTATAGACTGGTTAATTCCGCTTGAACAGACTCAAGCGGAATAACGTTTCAAGCAAAATTACAACTACAAACGAGATTACACTCAAGCGGAATTAGGCTGTTAATTCCGTGCGGAATTACCCTTGGTAATTCCGTGTGGAATAAGCTCCAACCCTAATTTCGGCATTTTCTCGTACAACGTGCCATGGTCTGTCAGTTCTGATCTAAGACTCGAACGAAGATGAAGTCGACAGACAACTGCACCAACAGCTCCAACCCTAATTTCGGCATTTTCTCGTACAACATGCCATGGTCTGTCAGTTCTGATCTAAGACTCGAACGAAGATGAAGTCGACAGACAACTGCACCAACAGACTCCCCCTTGAATGTTGACGGAATCTTCAGTGAGAGTCTTCATTATGTCAACTCTTCAATCTTGATCGGTCTTAATCACTTGTTTTAATATGTACCAGGATCCATCTCTTTGGCTCTAACCTCGTCAGACTCCCCCTTTCATCATGCTGGGATCGCTGTCTGGAATTAGCTATCACCATGAGATCAAATCCTGATTTTAACTCTGTTTAAGACCACTACAGGTTCTGAAACCTTTTCTGCACACATTTTCTCTCCAAAACATAAGTTTTTACTTAAATCAATAAGAAAAACTTACTGATTGAAACCATTCAATCATAATAGTTACATCAAGTTCAAATTAATGACCTTGATTAACTAATCTTTACTTCTTTCTCAAAATAACAAATTTCTTCAATTCAAACACGTATTCCCAATCCAAAGTTCATCCTGTTTAGCACTTGGAATTTTGAAAATCAGCTCTCCAACATCAGTTGTCGAAAATCTTTTTGGATTTTTCAAAATATGAAACATAAATGCAAAAATAGAATTTAAATGCAGAAATGAAATATTTACAAACAATATTTTTGTGAGTTTGTGTAAGAGGATCATATCAGTTTTGAGACACATCACCAACACCGTTAAGCTGAAAACATTTTAAGCTCTAAACGATTCACGTTGATTAACGATATAATTGTCCTCATAAGCTCAATCTAAAAACTTTTGAAATGCTTACCGATACGTTTAGGTATATTAATTTTGAACTAAGTTCTTATGGACCCCACGATCTCAGCATATCCCCTAATCATGCAATACACTAACTCAAGTAATGCCTTTAAACTTTGATCAACTGTGATTTGTGCAAAAAACAAAGCAGAATGTTTAAACATTAACAATCAGGTCGATACTTCCGTATACGCAGAGAAAGTCCAAAGTTTAAACAAAATAAGAAAATAAAAATAAGTTGAAATTGTTTAGGCTTTAACCACCAGTTTGATACTCCCGTATACGCAGAGGTGATCCAAAGCTTAAAGGAAACACCAAAGAAAATAAAGCAGAACGTTTAGGCAATAACATCCAGGTCGATACTCACGTATACACAGAGGATGTCTAATGCTTAAACAAAATAAAGAAATAAAACAAGTTTAAATCTTTGCAAAAGAAATACACAATCACAGTGTCATTTTCAGCAAAGTTGTGAAAGCTCACAAGCTTTCACAAACTTAACCAGTTTTTATGCTTTTTGGCATTTTGCGATTACTGAGCAGGTACCCAATCAAGAAGGACAAAACTAAGTACTATGCTTTAAATCATGTTTCCCACTAGAACTAGGCTTTTTCATTTAAGTTTGTATCGTTATCGCAAATCTACTAGTCTAGCTGAGCCTATCGTCACATCTTTAGTGAGACCGTTTATCACTTTAGACTTTACATTTATTTAGCATGCTGTGATAGTCCACTGATTTACTAACATTCCCTCTTTTCTCAACAAAACTCATTTTTAATTTTTCAATGTTTTTGACATTTTCAAATTTTCTAATTTTTTTTTAAAATTTTCTCCCCCTAAAATCAAAATATATTGCAATTTTGATTTACTGGGAAAATTTGAAATCAAACTGTATAAATAAAGACAACAAGATGAGAATTGCATCAATTCTCTATCCACTTGGCATAAACAATCAGAACTCCCCCTTACAACAAACTATTTTTGATTATGACTTCAAAACACTTAAGTTTGTTTTAATCAAAATGGTTTTTCCGAAAAAAAATTAGTTTGTTTACCAATCACTTTTAGGTTCGGGGTCACTTCATCACATTTTCTCTTTATCCATATGTAAAGATTTAACATTTCCCGATTTAAACAACAAAACCACTTGTAGAAAATCAAGTACAACTTAATGTCCTTGATTAACCACTTGTCGATCGAAATATCACCAAGGTGAATTTCTCAAGAAATGTGCCGATACATGTTCCACGCTTACCAACCTGGGAACTCCGGTACGTCAGGTTTTTCATTTGAAAAGATTCACCCAAGCCTGACGGTCCTTCGGTGATTTTGAATTCTTGTTCAACAATGGTGGAAAATTTGCATCATCCATTGTTAGACCAGAATTCTCAACTTTTACCTCAACGAATGGCTCTTCTGGCTTTAATGAACCAGAATCATTGCCTGAACCTGGCTTGTCTGACTTTGATGAGCCAGATTCATTGCCAACACATGGCTCCTTTGTTTCCAAAGAAACAAATTCATCACCACCAACTTTCTTTTTCTTCTGTTTTGTCCTCAGATTTGTATCTGATGAATTCGTTTTACTTGACTTTGCAGTCGAGTGAATCGATTCATCAGAACTCTTATTTGTACCAACCGGTGTATCCGAGGACAAAATCCTTTCGAGATATTCTCTTGCCTTCTTCCTCTTTTTCCTCAGTCTGTCTTTCTGCCCCTGTGAAAGCTTTACTTTCTTTTCTTCCACTTTCTGTTCTTTGGGCTTGACATTGACTGGTTTCTTTGCCAATTTCTGAGAATCAGCCCTCGATCTTTCCTTTGATCTCATTGGGCAGTCTCTGGCAATGTGTCCTTTGATTTTGCAGTTATAGCATCTTCTCGTCTCATAACTCCAACTTTGGCAGTTAACAGCAATGTGTCCTCTCACACCATAAGTGTAACACACTCTGTTATTGTACCAATCACCACCTTCAGTCCAAACATTCAGATCATAGCACTGTTTGGCTTGGTGATAATCATTTCTCCTCTTGTTTGCTGGATTTGGCTTTTGAGCACTGTGGTCAAACCTGCACCACTTATTACCAACTGTTTTTGAGTTTTCATTTTCTAATTTTTGTGATTTTTTAACACGATTGGATGATTGATCTGATGAGCTTTTATTTTCTTTTTGAACAGTTTTCAAATTTTTCTCCTTTTGTTTTTATTCCACTTTCTTCTTCAAAGGTTTTTGCGTAGAGCATTCTCCCTTCTCAGTTGATTGCGGAACAGTTTCTTGAAATTTTTCTTTTAATTTCAAAAATATTTTTCTTTTCTCATTTTTTTCATTTTCATCATCAGATTTCTCATCGCAATCTTCAACTATGACTTTGTCATAGTTTGTGACATTGTCACTTATTGGAACAGAATTGATCGGTTTTGGACAAGGATGATTCAAAAACTCTGATGAGGTCACAAAACCTTTCAATTTCTTTTCAAGCTCATCAATTTTATTTCTTGCACTCTCAGCTTCAATTTCAAGCTGAGAGATTTTCTCAAGATGAGACTTGATTACCGTTTCATTTTCAATTTTATTCTTTTCAAGAACAGATTTTTCATTTTCCATAACTTTTATTTGTTCTTGAAATTTTGATTCATTTTCTTTCAAATTTTTATTTTCAAGTTTTATCCAAAAATCTTCATTCTCTGAAGATTTTATTTTATTTTCAAAATCTTTTTCTTTTTCTTTTAATCTGTTAAGTTCCAATGTCAAACTGTCAACATCATTCAACAGTTTGACATTTTCAGACTTTGATTTTTCACAGTTTAAGCATTTCCCAGGAATTTATTTATCATCAGCTTCATCCTCATCTTTAAAGCTGGAATCTCTTCAACCTGTTTTTTCATCACTTGAACATTTTCTTCCACATTTGCTGCCTTTTGATCCTTCATTTTTGTAGCTCGTTCATTTTTGAGTAATTCCAATTTTGCTGCAAGAAGCATATTATACAAATCAGGTGACAGCAAAACTTTATAAAATTCAAGTTGGCTAATTGCTTTACTGTCATCATCACTCTCTTCATCTGAATAATGATAAAAAACTGGAGCTTTTCCTGACACACTTTCTGAATTCTGTTCAGCTTTTTCTGAATCAATTTCAGAATCCTCTTTCATTGAAACTGGTTCTTTTAAAATTGATTCTTCTAAAACTGGTTCTCTTGAAAATGATTCTTCTTCAGACTTAATAAAATTTTCTTGTTGAGATACATAGTAATATACTGCAATTTCTTCTTCAGTTTCCATGCTTTGGTAAAATATCAGATTCAAACGGAATTATCTTTGAAGCGAGATTACACAGTTCAAGCGAGATTAACTGCAAGCGCACTTCAATCGAAATTAGTTTCAAACGGAATTGTAATTCCGTGCGGAATTATCAAGAGAAAATAGAACTTTCAAACGAAATTACTAATTCTGCGTGGACCTTCCAAACAAAATTACGCCTTTGAAACGAAATTACTAATTTCGTTTGAAATCTCTCAAACGAAATCACCAACTAAAGCGGAATTAACTAATTCCGTGTGAAACAGTTCAAACGGAATCACAACCTGGTGCGAAATTAACTAATTCCGTGTGAGATTTCAAACGGAATTAACCACTGAAGCGAAATAACCTACTAATTCCGTGAGGAATTATGCCGATGTCATCAATTCGAAACGAAATTTGTCAAATTGATCAAGTTCTAGGCCGATTTTAGGTCTGATTCTTTCAAGGGTTTGTTAATTCAATGTTTCGCACACTATATGTGAAAATCAATCCATTTTAACCGTGAAAACGAGCTAAACAGTAAGGACTCTTCCTCCTGAGCTCTGATACCACATGTAGGATCGGTTTGCCAACCAAATGAGTCGATCAGAAGAGGTCTCAGACAGAATCAGAGGCGGAATTCATTGATTCGGTCTTCGTTTAGCTTGTATGACACCAGAAATACTATTAACTGTCTATTTTATTGAAAACACACGGTTTACAACTCAGTAGACACTTCGGCAGCACTTCGGCTCACCGGAACATCTTCTCTAATGCCGTTTGAAATGACAAGACCTAGCCCTATTTATAGACTGGTTAATTCCGCTTGAACAGACTCAAGCGGAATAACGTTTCAAGCAAAATTACAACTACAAACGAGATTACACTCAAGCGGAATTAGGCTGTTAATTCCGTTTCTGTGCGGAATTAGCTCCAACCCTAATTTCGGCATTTTCTCGTACAACGTGCCATGGTCTGTCAGTTCTGATCAAAGACTCAAACGAAGATGAAGTCAACAGACAACTGCACCAACAGCGATCAACACATGACATACATGACCATTTTATAACTTTCACATCACGCCCCATGTAAGTAACACCTCTATTTATTTCTCTTGGAAACAATATCCTGGATAGGAATTCTATTCAGGTTTTTCCAAGTTTTCAATTTACATATGCAACTATCAGTTTCTACGTATTTGTTGCATATTTCTATTCATGCAATAATTTAAACGTGCACCTGGTAAATGCTTGCCCTAACGGGCTTTCCTTGCCATTACTTATTTGCGATCGTTACGCGATTTAGGTCCTTGATGAGTATGCTATTCTTGTCATACCTCGGACCGTTCCATCATCATATCCACAATTCGTTCAACTCTCGTCATCTTCAGACGCGAGTGTCCTTCAATTAAAACATTCACAAGAGTTAGTAATGTCAACTTCAATAATCGCCCGTATTATAATACAAGGCTTTTTCTACTATACGCGTCAACGAGCGTATTTTCGTCAACTATATTAATCATTTTAATTGGGGTAACGTGTATCACATGATAGCCCTATGTGTTATTTACAACACTTTAGCATACTAAACTATTAACATACATGTACTTACCGGATTTGCGATCAAGCCTCAAACCGAACACTCTATTCTTTTAACCTTGAGCTATGATTACCAACTTGTAACACCCTTGTTATTATTTTATGGTTTTCGTATAGTTTACGAAAACAAACATGTAATTTTGATAAATAAGGTTAGTTAAAACTTTTACAATTTAAAAGAATATACAACTTAATTAATTGAATTCGTCGTTTAAAAGATACGACGAAACGCCCTGCGGAAGCTTGTATTTTATCGTGTTCGGTTCCTCATCGAGCTTGATCTTCATCCGGGTACTCTTGACATTCACCTATGATCAAAACCAACTTAAAAGTTAGTTTTGATAGTTAAATAACAAGTTTAAACAAGTTATGTGGGCCAAACAAACAAAATTAAACAATTTTGGGATTCAGGGGGGGCTAGACGCCCCACCTAGCCCCTTTTTTGACAGCAAGTTCCTTTATTGTTGCTGCACTTTGCCCAGCTACGAAAATTCACCAAATATTAACTTAGAACTTGCATAACTTTCACTATACAAGTCCGTTTTACGCGATTCTTTTTCCTACGTGACCGTAATTTAATTCTCCATCTCATGGAGTTAAAATCCGACATCCGGATTAACAAAATTTCAGACTTATAAGTCTTCGGCTTACTACCCTTTTTACTAAATTTTGACCCGTTCATGATTTTATCACACAAACATGTTTATTTGATCTTTGAACTCATGAAATTCATAACTTCAATATCTCCTATCATATTAGTCTCAAATCACGAGTTTCTTACATAATAAAAACCCGTTTACGCTTAAGTGCTTATTTTGACCCGTTAAGGGTATTTAAGCACTTACAAGCCTAAAATCGCTTTCGATTGCTTCTAGCATTCCATCACCACATTTCTCATCATATAATCTTCCACCACAACTATATTTATGGTGGGTTTAATGTGGTGATCTATATAAACCAAATTTTACCTCTCGAATCATTATTTTACGGCAAAGACTCAAATAGTGCCATTTGACTAACATATTACCTCTTTCAGCTTCTATACTTATTCTAAGTATTTATCTAATCATGAAACTTGTTTCCAAACAACCTTTAAGGGTTGTTTGCTCAGTTTAACTTATAAGGGAGTTTTGGTACATTTTGGCCCTTCATTAACTATGAGAGATTATTGCAAACATGTTGACCCATAAGCCCTCTTTTTAACTATGGTTTTATTTGAAAAGTCATTATGCCTTTCAAATGTAATGACCATCGTCCGTAACATTTGGTTTACCTATTAAAGTAACCGGAAATCTATTTTTGACTCCGTTTAACTCTCATCAAACCTTACATTTAAATGAGAGTTATTCTATCATGCGTACCTGGCTCAGATCATTATATTGACCCATTTAAATACCTTGCCTCAACAGTTGCTAAGTAATAGCGATGTAGATATTCACTCGATAATTATCCCTGTAATCACACCACTCGACAAGCCATTAGTCGATTTTGTCAATGAGTGATATTTTCACCTTTTGACCCGTTTGGTCTAAATGACCGATTATAATCATGAGATGACATTTATTACCTTCTCGTCTATATGACTCGCTCCGGTTTACACCATGCGATCATTTTACTTATAACTCATTTCTTAACACTTTTGGCCTATTATGGCTTTCATCATAAGTGTCTTTCAATAACTAACGGTTACGGTCAACGTATAACCAAAATTTCCGTTTTACCCTTATCGTTTGTTTTGGTTTACCATATAAGGTATCCATCAAGAATTCTATGTTTATTAGTCATTGCTTGACTAAGTAACCATATTAGCCCTTTTTAACCATTAAACATGGTTTATTATCATCTTCGGTTATCTTGTTCCGTACGACTACACGTCGGAACATTATATCATGATTGTTAACTTATCTTATTCGTAGTTAATACTATGAGAGAATATTCTATAATTCAAGAGTAGTGTAAGATATACTTACCTTGCACCCGGATCATGCTTTTTCTTCATTCTTGATTCGTTTGACCCATTTTCTTCCCAAGCTTTCACCTAGCTCGTCAAACGTCAAACTATCATTGTCATTGTAAGATGGTTAGGTTAGTCATAATCATTTACGACTATTCCATCCTACGCTTCTTATGTCGAATCTACTATTCGACTTCAAGATTAGTTAACTTAGCTTATTAAAGTTAACTACTTTCAATCACATGATCTACAACATTAAGTCTAAATCAACATTATGATTAGAACTCTTCTTGTTTCATATTTCGTCTAATTTGTCTTAATATTCACATGTGCTTTTCACTCGAAATTCAACATCTTAGCTTTCATTGAGGCATTTTATCAAACACCTATTGGGCAGAATTTGTATACTTCATTTATCAAGTTCATGGTTATTGTTTTAACCAAGTTTTAACATCAAGTTCAAGCCTCTAGGTCTAGTGTTTATGAACAGCATCTAGAACTTATATCGCAACAACAATTTTTCACATACTTAGCCTCACTTTTCTAGTATTCTTCATCATTCTACCAAACCCATTTAACACATAAATGGATGGTCATGAATTTCATAGTTTAAACACTCATTCAACAAGATATTGACTAGGGTTTACTCCTAGACATGTTTTCATTACTAATTTCATCTAAACATCACACAATCAAGTTCAGATTTCTATTTCTTATGTTCATCAAAATTCCAAGATGTAACGAAAAGATGAAATTTAACATACCTTGTGACCCCTTCACTTAGGTGATCACTAATACGAGCTTGGATTTCGATTTGGAACTGATTTGGCCTTTCAATTTGAGCAATTTGAGCAAGTTAGGGTTTGAATATGGGAGCTCCTGGCTTCTCTAGAAATTTCGACCAAAACACACACTCAAGGTGTGTGTTTTGGTGTTTTATGTTTTATTTTATTAAAACTTGTTTCAAGTTTATCACCTTTGGCCCTTATACTTTACCCAAGTTGCATATAGTATGTTTTAACCAATTTTCTTATTATTTTGAAACACTTAACTAACTAGGTTGATATTCCTGGTTACTTAGTGGGTCCCGGGAGTTATAACCCGTTTTATTTTAAGTCCCGTTAACTCGGGCTCTTATAAACTCAATTCCTTAAAACTTTGATTCGCTTGCATTTAATTATTAGGATTTCTTATTTAAATCCAAATATTTATCGGGTTATTTTTACTACTAACGGTACTTTACCCGTATTTTAGTATTAACGGAGTTTGATTACCAAACCCGTTTTCGGGGTGTTACAAGTCTACCCCCCTTAAAGAGGTTTCGTCCTCGAAACCTTTTCTTACGTAATTTATCGAGTTTAACTCTATGCATTTGCTCTCGATAATCAATTGAGCATTGCTCATATTTTAACCAATTGTTAGTATTACCCGAAAAGTATGGTAATATCTTTTTGGTTATTAATCATCTACGTATCTTATACGACATAATGCAACTTGAAATAACGTAATCTTGTTATTTCCACTAGTTTAATTAACTTAGCAATATTCATCGCTCGGCTCTAATGTGATTATACTTCACATTACACTTCTCGACCGTGATCACGTCACGCCATGCCAAATTTCATATCAACTTTTTATTTTCAAAAATATTACTTTTCGAATATATCGACTTACACCAATCAGTGTCAAGACTTATATCCTTCATGCTTACTATTTATACGTCTACAGAATTTCATATTTGTAAAAACGTTATTTCTTACCAAAACCGAAGTTTTAGTTTAGCATCTTCTTTTTAACTTTTGTCAATTATCCATACCGGGATATTGACAGTCCTAAATTTATTCTTTTACAGTCTTTGTTTTATGTGAGGATTCTCAACTGATTTCCTCGCTTTGTCTAATTAACCCGTGGGTTTTTATCACTTAGACTTATGGGCTGTTTTATTAGACTTTCACCTCTTTAAGGCGAGGCCCTTATAATCTATTTCTTTCTAGTCATGACCCGTGGGTCGTTCTAGCCTCATGGACCTTTCCATTGTTTATAACCTCAAAGGTTATGTTGATCCCATAGATCATTCTTTACTCTTGTCGTTCTTAAAATACATGTTTGGTGTCAAGGCACCCTGTTTTTGTTTGAAGAATCATTTGGTTTCAAGCTTAAGATCCGTTAACCTTGATTGTAGTTTCGTGGTTACAATTGTTTTCTTTCAGACAATTTTCCGACTTTATGACTTCTCACGTCATTTATGCGTCAGTTCTTCTTATGCTTACTGTTATTTGGCTTGCATATATTCTTATTTGGTTATATCCCATTACCGGGCTCATTTAAGACCACTACAGGTTCTGAAACCTTTCCTGCACACATTTTCTCTCCAAAACATAAGTTTTTACTTAAATCAATAAGAAAAACTTACTGATTGAAACCATTCAATCATAATAGTTACATCAAGTTCAAATTAATGACCTTGATTAACTAATCTTTACTTCTTTCTCAAAATAACAAATTTCTTCAATTCAAACACGTATTCCTAATCCAAAGTTCATCCTGTTTAGCACTTGGAATTTTGAAAATCAGCTCTCCAACATCAGTTGTCCAAAAATCTTTTTGGATTTTTCAAAATATGAAACATAAATGCAAAAATATAATTTAAATGCAGAAATGAAATATTTACAAACAATATTTTTGTGAGTTTGTGTAAGAGGATCATATC
The DNA here is from genome assembly GCA_030545235.1 of Helianthus tuberosus. NCBI lineage: Eukaryota > Viridiplantae > Streptophyta > Magnoliopsida > Asterales > Asteraceae > Helianthus > Helianthus tuberosus. The sequence continues at coordinate 76,827,540 of CM060417.1, read as the reverse complement.
AGTTTTGAGACACATCACCAACACAGTTAAGCTGAAAACATTTTAAGCTCTAAACGATTCACGTTGATTAAGGATATAATTGTCCTCATAAGCTCAATCTAAAAACTTTTGAAATGCTTACCGATACGTTTAGGTATATTAATTTTGCACTAAGTTCTTATGGACCCCACGATCTCAGCATAACCCCTCATCATGCAATACACTAACTCAAGTAATGCCTTTAAACTTTGATCAACTGTGATTTGTGCAAAAAACAAAGCAGAATGTTTAAACATTAACAATCAGGTCGATACTTCCGTATACGCAGAGAAAGTCCAATGTTTAAACAAAATAAGAAAATAAAAATAAGTTGAAATTGTTTAGGCTTTAACCACCAGTTTGATACTCCCGTATACGCAGAGGTGATCCAAAGCTTAAAGGAAACACCAAAGAAAATAAAGCAGAACGTTTAGGCAATAACATCCAGGTCGATACTCACGTATACGCAGAGGATGTCCAATGCTTAAACAAAATAAAGAAATAAAACAAGTTTAAATCTTTGCAAAAGAAATACACAATCACAGTGTCATTTTCAGCAAAGTTGTGAAAGCTCACAAACTTAACCAGTTTTTATGCTTTTTGGCATTCAGCGATTGCTGAGCAGGTACCCAATCAAGAAGGACAAAACTAAGTACTATGCTTTAAATCATGTTTCCCACTAGAACTAGGCTTTTTCATTTAAGTTTGTATCGTTATCGCAAATCTACTAGTCTAGCTGAGCCTATCGTCACATCTTTAGTGAGGCCGTTTATCACTTTAGACTTTACATTTATTTAGCATGCTGTGATAGTCCACTGATTTACTATCATTCCCTCTTTTCTCAACAAAACTCATTTTTAATTTTTCAATGTTTTTGACATTTTCTAATTTTTTTTAAAATTTTCTCCCCCTAAAATCAAAATATATTGCAATTTTGATTTACTAGGAAAATTTGAAATCAAACTGTATAAATAAGATATTGACTAGGGTTTTTCACATACTTATCATCACTTTTCTAGTATTCTTCATCATTCTACTAAACCCATTTAACACATAAATGGATGGTCATGAATTTCATAGTTTAAGCACTCATTCAACAAGATATTGACTAGGGTTTACTCCTAGACATGTTTTCATTACTAATTTCATCTAAACATCACACAATCAAGTTCAGATTTCGATTTCTTATGTTCATCAAAATTCCAAGATGTAACGAAAAGATGAAATTTAACATACATTGTGACCCCTTCACTTAGGTGATCACTAATACGAGCTTGGATTTCGATTTGGAACTGATTTGGCCTTTCAATTTGAGCAATTTGAGCAAGTTAGGGTTTGAATATGGGAGCTCCTGGCTTCTCTAGAAATTTCGACCAGAACACACACTCAAGGTGTGTGTTTTGGTGTTTTATGTTTTATTTTATTAAAACTTGTTTCAAGTTTATCACCTTTGGCCCTTATACTTTACCCAAGTTGCATATAGTATGTTTTAACCAATTTTCTTATTATTTTGAAACACTTAACTAACTAGGTTGATATTCCTAGTTACTTAGTGGGTCCCGGGAGTTATTACCCGTTTTATTTTAAGTTCCGTTAACTCGGGCTCTTATAAACTCAATTCCTTAAAACTTTGATTCACTTGCATTTAATTATTAGGATTTCTTATTTAAATCCAAATATTTACCGGGTTATTTTTACTACTAACGGTACTTTACCCGTCTTTTAGTATTAACGGAGTTTGATTACCAAACCCGTTTTCGGGGTGTTACAGTTTTGTATTAATGACTTTAATAACTAGTTTCTTCTGTTGAAGGTGAAACTTCCTTGTCATTTGTCCGTGGTGTCTTGGCGTTATTTTACTGTTGAAGGTGAAACTTCCCTATCTGGTCGGGGTTTAAGGGAATGGTTTGGTAAGGTTCTTGCCTTGTTCAGTGTATAGATCCTGCAAGGACCTAGGTCAAGCTTACTAGGACCTCCTTCAATACCCACTGGTATTGGATGGCGGGGGTGCGATTGGCTTGATCCCCTCATATGTAAACTACTAATAATACATTAACCCGGCTACTTGGGATTGTATCCCTACTGACTCAAACCACTTAGCCGAGGGTAACGTCACCTTCAAAAGAGGGGCCTACCAAAGAGGGGCCTACCACATTACGCATTAATAACTTAATTAATTTTCTTCCAATATTCCGACTCTTTAGGATTGTATCCTTGCTGACTCAAACTACTGGGTTGAGGGTAACGTCACCTTCAAAAGAGGGGCCTACTACTATAACTAAGATAATCTCTTAAAAAGTGCAAAAGTGCGGAAATCATCAAAGGTTACACTAAAGGCGAGTCGGGTCCAAGTGATTCATCTTGTCTATCTGTTTTTATTTTAATTTTATTTTTCAGCATTTTTCGTTTTTAATTTTCATGTTTAAAACCTTTTCTAAAATTTTGATTTGATTAAACGTTGAGGATAAACCGGTACTAAAAGCTCTTGTGTCCTTGGACGACCTCGGTATCTTATCAATGCTATACTACGCTCACGATGGGTACACTTGCCCATATGTGTGTTTAGTGTTAATAGAATATCGTGTTTTATAGATTTAAAACTTGACTAAAGTGTTAAAAAGGGCTTAAAATATAACAAAAAAAATATATTCACACCGACACACATCAACACAAACGTTAACCTATCATCAAATATCGTAGTACACGTATTCCATCAACTTATATATCTCATCATTTTTAAAGCATATTATACATGCAATAACTTAACAAGATAACCTATGTATCATTTTCATGCCTGACATCATGTTAACACTTAATATTCCACATTGTACATACCCATATTCACATATCATATCTCAACATGCAAGTTTACACTTAAACAATCCAGTTTTCGCGTATGCCAAATATGCGTATTTTTAACGTTTCGTTAACGTTTTTAGAAGTCGAAAGTCACGTATGACTAGCCATACACCATGGATACTTAATATAAGTTTAAATACTTATATTATCATGAAAATATCATTTTATAACCTGATCTAAATCAATTTTGAAAAAATCACTTCAAAAGCCAATTTTTACCGTTTTAACGCATAGTTTTGTACCGAACTTTACTATAATCATCCCAAGTCATCATGACTTCATATATTAACAAAATACATTTTATTTACTGAATAAAATGGTAATAATATTCATTTTAGTGTAGATTTCATGTAAGTCACATAAATCATGTATTTTCACCCATTTTACTACTTTTTAAGCTTCATGTACAACATGCAAAGCTACCAAACATATGATATATCTTTGTACTATCAAAAACACACCATATATCATCATTTTAACATGCATAAAACCTGATTTAATTCATCTTTCTTATATCTTTACATTTCATCACTAACTCTTTTTCATATCATCATTCGATCATTACTAACACTTATGTACAAGCACTTAATGCATGATCATCATCATCTAGCCATTTAAACTCATCAAACCATTTAAACTCATCCAACATTCTTTTATTATCTTTCATATAATTCCAAGACATTAACCTAAATCAAATCATTCATACAATCATCACCACTTTAATACATGTAACATTTACACACTAGTGAACAAAAACTCATGTGTATGCATACATATATACATAGATACGACATGTGCATATACACATATAAATCCAAGAAATCACTTTTCATCCTTTAAACTTTAATCATATAAAATTTTACAAAAATCTCTTTTGATCATGTAGGACCGATTTTGACTCCGAAACGATTGCGAAACGAACGTGAAACGTGCGGAATCCGTACACGAACGCGACCGAACACACGAGACGTAATATAACTGTGATTCTATTATAAATCTGATAAAGTATAGCACCTTGAATCACAATGACAACACTTTCTCTCTCTAGATTCTCTCTCTAGAATCTATGCTCTCCTAAGCTCCAAATGTCAAAAGTTACAAATGAAACCCTAAAGCTTCTATTTATAGGCACAAGTGATATAAGGATTTCTCCTTATTTACAATAATGCCACCTTGCCTTTTTTACTAACTATTACATCATAAATTCTAATATTCTTCATTTTCTGCTACGGTTCTGATTGACAAAGGCGATAGACACATATTGCACTAACAGACTCCCCCTTGGATATTGCCGCAGTCAATCTCGTAGCGTCTTTTCTTTTCTTTCTCTCTGAATCACCTTGAATGTTGTACCAGGATTTAACTCTAGCTATCTCTTTCTTCAGGCTCCCCCTTTCGTCAAGCTTCCGTGCTTTTAGGGATCGACACCTAGCTTTTCAGCTACAAACTCCTCCTTACTTTCAGTTTGTCTTCAGACTCCCCCTTAGACTCTGCTCTCGGGATCGTAGTCTGGATTACCTGCAATCCCTCATACAACTATAAGCAACAATCATATTAAACTTCCAGATATTGTAATCTGACAATTCAATCTCCTCAAAATCATTTCTCATGAATTTGGCAGTTTCATCGAATCGTATCGGAAACTAACTCTATAACAATATAAGCATCCAAATCCCCCACAGTTAATCATCCAAGTCCAAATTAATGACCTTGGAGATATCACAAACTGTTTTTGATTTTTGATTTTAAAACTTCAAGTTTCAAATTAATGAACTTGATTTTGTTTTTCAGAAACACAATCAGCTTACTTAGATTTTGAAACTCAGCACTCAGACATCAGTTGTCGAAAATAAAGCATAAATCAAAATCTTTTTGTATTTTCTGAAAATATAAAGCAATAAAGAAATATGTACAAACATATTTACATACAATATTTTTGTTTGAGTATGCGTCAGAGGATCATATCAGTTTATGACAAGTCACAAGTACCGTTGAGCTTTAAAACACTTTATGAATTAAACAATTCACTTAGATTGTCGATATACTGATCCACTTAAATTTTCACACAAATTTCAACTGATTCAGGATACGAATTAGATGTTTTAAGAACTTAAACTCATTCATGTGTCCCACCTCTTGAATATACTCCCGTATCCAGATCCCAATATTCAGTCTTACAGGTAATTATAACCCAAATGATATCTGTAAGGGGTTAATAAATTATGAAGAATCATGAGAGCTCAGGTCAGAACTACCGTTCAGCAGAGAGATCATGACTCAACTTGGGTGTGTCCCCTTTAGAGGATCTTTTTTACAACAGCATTGCTAAGCAATTTTATTGTCTTATCATATATGCTGAGGGTGATGCTATGTTTCAAGCATTTGCAGAAAGTATTATTCGAGGACTAGGTCAGAACTACCGTTCAGCAGAAGTCCCGGAATAATACCCCAGATATCACTGAGTATAAAGACCTAGTATATCAGAAAAAGGAACCTTTCAAACGAGATTTCAGGGGTTACCTATATATCCAAGTAGTGTTCCCCACGAAATAAGCAAGTTTTTGAATTTAGGTTTATATCCCGAAAAAGTTTACTAAATGTGCAAAAACCTACCGACATATCCACGGTGAGATCGTTTAACACATTTTAACTTTCCATTTCTTTAGCGTACTGTGACTGTCTACTGATGTACTATCATTTCCTTTTTTTACGCAAAAACTCAATTTTTGAATTTTATCATGTTTTTGTCTTTTTCAAATGTTTTTGTATTTTCTAACACAATACTCCCCCTAAAATGCAAAATCATTTAAAGAAAATTTGACAACCAACACTGATAGCTTTGTCTCGCCATCCATTTTCTGCTAACGTGCTCTGTTTTGCAGAAAAAGCAGTAAATACCCCCATGATTTACAACCCATTGATCTTAACAGTTTGAAAACCGTTTTTCAATCTGATGAAAGTAATCATGTTTGTTCAGCCGTGAGGGTTTCGGCATATTCAAGCAACACATATTTTTGAAATTTTTGAATATTTTTGACAAAAATAAAAATAAAAACAAACATATTTTTGGTTTTTAACATTTTTCAATTTTTAGGATTTTGAAAATATTGTTTATTTATGTACAGAAATCAATCAAACTAAACTCACTGTTCAACCAAACCAGGGTTCAGCAACCTCTTCCTGTGCCAGGCTGCTCCTGTTTTGATTCTCACAGTCTTCAGTTTCATTGAGCACCTGCACATTCAAACTTTATCAATTACTTGAACAATTTAGCCTAGGTCTGTTGGACCTTAGGTATTTCAACACAATAATGTTCATTTAATTTCGGAAATTCTTTGTCATTTAAAACTTTTTCAACTGTGACTTCAACTTTCTCATCTTTTTCCAAAATCACTTGTTTCTTAGCACACCACATTTGACCTTTCGGAGTACCTCTTTTGTAAAAATTTGTCTCTTTTTGAACCTTTTGATTTTGAACAACATTTTTAAGTTTCCAAAACTCTTGAGGTTTTGTCATATCAACAGATGTTCTCCAACTCTGTGTGGTTCTGAATCTGGGTGTGTGAGAATTCCAGGTCTGTCTAGAATCGAACCTGTTCGGGTTTGATTTCCAATTTTGATTTGAAGCAAACTTGTTTGTATTGTACCTCCAAGTTTGTTTCGAATCAAATCTGGTTGACCTTTGTTTCACATTCTCAGATTTCTGTTTTTCAACATCAACAGGCTTTGGATTTGGACACTTTCGTGAAACATGTCCAATTTGATCACATTTAAAACACACTTTCTTTGAAACATCCTTGGCCTGTTGTTGTTTCTTTTTCATAGCATCAAACTCCTCATTAGACTGTTGTCCAAATTTGAGTTTTTCTTCTTCTTTCAAACTTTTTCCTTGAACAAAATTCAATTTTTGTTGCAAATTTTGTCTTTTACTTTGATTCCAATTCTGTTTCTTTTTATAACCCAAACCAGCCTTCATGTTTTTCTTCTTAAAACCAGGTTTGTTATAAAAAGATTTATGACCTTTACCAGCAAACTTTGGAATCTCAGACTTCTCAATCTCAACCATTTTAAAAACTTTATCAACTTTTTCTGAAATCACATTCTGAATCGGGAATACAACATCTAAGAATAATTTGTCCGATCCAATCATGGTATAAACCAATCCTTTTGAATCATCATTCAAATTTTTCTCGGATTTTGTGTTTTTCAGATAACCATCATAAAGATTTCCTTCATCTTCATCCTGTGATTCAGACTTACCTTTTGTAGACTCGTCTTTCAAAACGCTTTCAACAACCTTACTTACCACCTCTGAATCATTAGCATCATCAGATTTGGAGTAAATCACATCGATACTTTCAGGTAACTGGTCAGCTATGTTCAAACCCTTTGCCACTTTTTCCTCATCATAAAAAGTATAATTGTTTCTCAAAGGTGGTGGTACCTGATGAAACTCTGAACCAATACCCTTTTTGCAATTATCAGTATCTTTGTCATTCGGTGTGATGTTGAAAATGCGTTCGAGAATGTACGAAGAGTTATGATAACTTTGAAGTTTTGTAACAATCTTTTCTTTTTCAGCCAAGACTTGTTTGAGATTAGCAACTTCATCAACACACTTGTTTAATTCAAGTTGCTTTTCTCTAAACTGTCTCTCATACATTTCTTTGGTTGTTAAAGTTTCAGACAGTCTTTGATCAAAACTTTTGACTTGGCTCTTCAAAGTATCATAAGCTTCCTGTACTCTCTGACTTGACCATTTTAAAGAATCATACTGTTTTTGTAAATCAAGAAATTTAGTTTCTTTTTCACCACAATCAACACATTTTGCTGAACACAGTTGTCGATAAACCTCATTATCCTTTTCAAGACCTTGACATTTCTGTGTTAGCTTTTCAACTTTTAGTTTTAAAATTTCTTCTTTGTCAATCATTTCTTTACATTTTGTTGTGAAAACATTTTCAAGTTTGCTTAATTCATTATTTTTTGTTTTTATGATGTCATCTTTTTCAGTACATGATTTGCACATTTCTATGCAATTCCTGCACTTGTTTTCTTTTTCATCAACTAATTCAACATTCGATAGATCAGAAGATTTTCTAACCTCAGTCTCATTCAGCACTGGTTCTTCTGACTCAACTTTCTGATCTTTCGTCTTTTCTTCTTTCTGAGCTTCTTTATTCTTCTGTTCTTCTTTAGCTTTCTGTTCCTCTTCAGCAGGTTTTGCAACAGTCTTCACTTCTTCAATCATCTTCTTCAATTCTTCTTCTTTTCTTTTCTTCATTTCTACCACCTTCGGTAAACTTGCTTCAAAAACTTCTTTTAACTTGTTCATCAAATTTGGCAAATAGCTTTTATCAGAAAGCCTTCTTGTGTTGAAAGTACCCTCACTTGGAAACACATTGGTTACAGCATCAAAATCCACTTTTGATGGATCAACTACTGGATTTCCCTGTGGATCCATGTAACACTCTAGTTCTTCATTCCATCTCTTGGCTCTTTGTGCTTCCTTAAATGGTTCATACAATTTGCCAATCTCCCATCTCGCACTGTCTCTTCTCCACCATCTATCATGAGCACTTTCTCCTGACATTTTAAATTTTCTTCTTGATATTCGCCCCTTGTAAATCTTCAATTACCTTGAATCAAAAACAAACACACAATCAGTTTAAACGGACTGTATACGTATAAAATGTGTGTTGATGAAATCAATCTAAGACTCGTTGTCGAAGATTTGCGGATTCGTTCCAATGTTGTAGAAGATGTATAACAAATCTCTTCAACAGTAATATTGATGAATTAATGTTTAGTTTGCTGATTGGGCCTCTAGAATTTGGATCACATGGGCCTGACAAGACTTTATCAAATCTCAATGTATTCAATCTCTGTAAGTGAACCGATGACTTTTGTCTTTTGATAAATGAGCCGACAATAAAGGTCTTTGATTGGACTGTCAACACTATCACATGTAATTATTTATAAACTGCCGACAACTACAATTCTCAACATAATTCTTTTTGACCAAAAGTTTGAAGTCACATCGGCTGCCACTACGATTAATGTGTTCACGTGGATTGTTATTAATGAAACCGAGATGTGATTGTGCCAAACTATTAGTGAGTTGACAAATCTTTTACTTCTACCAATCAAACTATAATGGCTGACAATTGACTTTCACTTCTAAAATCTCATTGGACCAACCAAGATAGTGAACTTTAGATAGGCATGAATAAATCCGAAAACAATGTTATCTAAACTCAAAAAGTCACATGCAAACCAACATAACGTGAAGACAATTTTCGAGAGTCACATGTAAACTTTGATGAGCTGACAATGAGTTATGTGAAGTAAACTGTGATTGGGCCTTCACTTGCACTATACCAACAACTTATGGCAGCCACAAATCAATCTAATTGGACCGATGACTTTAACCAATGAACCCACCAATTCCAATTAATATTTCACAATTTGTAAGACATGGCAGACAAACTATTTCACATGCAATTCTGACTAACTGACATACTAAAGCTGATGACACTGCATACAATCTGATTTTATCACAAGATATATGAATTATTTTCCCGATGTACTGACACCCTTGTTAAATGTTACACACAAATCGATGTACTGAAGCGAAAGGGTGTGTCTCGCTTCAGATTGCCATGTGTTTCAAGCGATAGGGTATAAGTTCAAGCGAGAGACTCGATTTTCAAGCGATAGGGTACTTGGTCAAGCGAAAGCCTTAACTTCTCAAGCGAAAGCAACAGATATCTCAAGCGAAAGCCTTCTGTTTGAAGCGAACTAGGCTGATGTCATCCGTTTTCGAACACAAAAATTCAAATTTCTCCTAAACGGCTAGGAGTTTGAATCTGAAATTTGGTAGGGTTGTAAATCAAGTGTTTTCGCTCAACATATCAAAAACTCAACTGATTCGGACCGTAAAAACCTGTTCAATTTTGACGATTTTCAGAAAAAAACGTGAAATAAATGAAAAAGATGAAGAATATATGAAATTCGGATCTGAAATCGATGAATTTCTGTGTGTAATCGTGTGAAAGATCAATGCAATCGAGCTCCTGCTCTGATACCACTTGTAGGACCGGTTTTGACTCCGAAACGATTGCGAAACGAACGTGAAACATGCGGAATCCGTACACGAACGCGACCGAACACACGAGACGTAATATAACTGTGATTCTATTATAAATCTGATAAAGTATAGCACCTTGAATCACAATGACAACACTTTCTCTCTCTAGATTCTCTCTCTAGAATCTATGCTCTCCTAAGCTCCAAATGTCAAAAGTTACAAATGAAACCCTAAAGCTTCTATTTATAGGCACAAGTGATATAAGGATTTCTCCTTATTTACAATAATGCCACCTTGCCTTTTTTACTAACTATTACATCATAAATTCTAATATTCTTCATTTTCTGCTACGGTTCTGATTGACAAAGGCGATAGACACATATTGCACTAACAGATCATACATTAAATCACCTTTCAAGAATCATATCAATCAAAATTCAACTTAAAATCAAAACATCATCACTAACCGATACACACACATACCCACAACCCTGCACACACATGCTTCCATTTTTATTTTTGATAAGATCATTTTGTTGATTAGTTTTTAAGTGTTATTAGGACCCCAAGTGTTTGAGAAACATGCTATCAACATCATCATCAATAAACAAGATCAAGAATGGTAAATGGGTTTATACCATCCAAGAATAAAAAAATGGGTTTTAATGAGATTCTTGATGGATACAATCTTGTTCCTCCATGAAATCACCTTGGAATCACTTTTGGATCTTCAAATGGTCTTGAAATCAACTTGAACTGGACTTGGATCTTCAATATTTGAATGAAAATTGAAAATGGAAGTGGGTTTGGGGTGTGTCTAGCCGAGAGTGGAAAAGAGGGAGGTGAGAGAGTGTTGTGAAGTGTGTGTGTGTGTGTGTAAGATTTGTTGGGTTTTATAAAAATGTAATGATTGTTTGGAAGTTCTTGGATGAAACTTAGAGGCATAGGGTATAGGTGGACACCCCCATGTGTCGCAACCACCACCTTTACACACATACTTTACATATCTATATTATCTATCTATACTATATATAAAAGCATATTCAAAGGACTGCTTAAGGTAATTTGCCATTCCCTTAAAACACCCTTAATGCCTAATGTACAACCCTCTAAAGAACAATATAATTTACAATCCCAATTATACCCTTCAATCAAAAAACACACGGGGTACACAAATCAATTTTAGGGTTTCTCATTCTCATTACATTTTATCTGCCCCCATCGAGCTGCTTTCTCTCCTGGCGATTCAAAAGAAGATCTAGGGTTTCTCTTGGCGATGTAAGATCTAGCTTTCTCAATGACACCATAACAATGAATATCTCTCTATACGACACCCGATCGACTGAGTTTGAAGGTGGTGAAGCAATACTTAGGGTTTTCCCCATCAATCATATTGTCTGCTACACTAAGTCCGTTCACCAGAACTGTTTTAAAGGTAACTTTTTGTATTCAATTCAAGTCTCTTAAATGCAGCGAATTGACATTCGGTTCCATCTTTCAGGTAGATCTGGTCTAGATTTTGTGCGGAAAGATCGCTAGCGTGGTACTGCTCAACGCTGATGGATTCTGGTTGAGGTCAACACTGGCATGAGCAACCAGATCTGGCGATATTTTGACTCTAGGGTTCTACTTTAAGTTATAGTGGTTCTGTGTTGGATATTTTGGCATGAGCAACCAGATCTGGCGATATTTTGACTCCAGGGTTCTACTTTAGGTCATGAATCCGAAGTTTATGTTTGCTCTAAACATTAAGTTATAGTGGTTCTGTGTTGTTTATTTTGACTAAGTTGGTTGGTTGGTTTGAAATTAGATTTTGAATTTTTATGTTTAGGTTGCAAAGTACACTAGCAGATAGCTACTATGAGGTTGATTTGTCAAAACAGGGTAAAGATGGTGATGATTTGTTGATGACATGTGTTCTATTAGTTTTTCATTAATACCCCTTTTTAATTCAGAACTTGATTTTTTGTGATGTTTGTTTAGATCTAAGTGTGTTATTAGTGCGCAGAAGTTAGATTAACAACAGCTGGGTTCTAATTTTTAATCCAAACATGTAGATCTTGTTTAGATCTAAGTTTTTTTTTTTTCAGATTCATTCTTGACTACCAAATGAAGAAACGAGTAAGAAATTGAACAATTGTGGAGTTACATTTGATAGTTTGGTTATTATGTTTAAACTGTTTTTTTAAACTAAAATTTTGTATTGGAATTTTAAAATGACATTAATGGTTAATGGATATAAAATAATGTCATCCTGTTTGGTTTATATGACATTTTTTCAAGTTCTAAACAGCTTATCGGACGGTTAAAATCACCAAAACAAACTGTTAAGCAAACCAAATAACTTCTAAACCGGTCAACTTGTTTTAGTGTGGTGGGTTTGTAGGTTTAGCGATTCATGAACACTTCTAAGTATTGTCTAAACTTGATATTTGAAGTAAATATTGAATATCTATTTTCTATATCCTAATGCTTTATTTGTTATGTGTAATCGAAGGGGTTGATGGAATCAATTATTTGGGGAACCATTCTTCATGGTAATTTGGGAGGGTGAGACATTAGTTGAAGTTGAAGTATGGATACATAAGAAGTTACAGGTTCTGGATGAGGAGTTTTCCAAGGTATACAAACTTCTTAGCAAGTCATATTTCTATTTTTTTACCAATTAAAATCACATTGGGGTGGATCAAATATCTTGTTCGGTTCTGAAAATTAGGAGTTGGGTTCTGGATGTTTGTTGGCTGGGTCGGCCTGGCTGGTAAAAACAGTTCAATACTTGTGTTTTGTGGTTTGGGTTTTTTTAAACTCTAAACCGGTTGATTTGCTTCAGTTTTGACAGTTCATTTGGTTTCAACACTTTATAAACACCTTAATATTCACATTATCACCCATTCATGAATCTGCAGGCCACTTATGGGATACAACTTCTAGGTAGAGTTTTTCGAATGATTCACGAACACAACCCTGAACTTGCTGGAGATAGAAGGAGAACCGTCTTTAGGCCACCACTACCTTGTTCTTCGTGAAGGAACCAAGAAAACAGTTTTTGTGAATTTCATGCATAGGGAACCAGAGCATGTTCTAACCTTCTTGCTAGCTGAATTGGGTAATAGTGGATCTCTTGATGGACAATGAAGATTGGTAATGAAGGGAAGATATTGCTGTCTTTTTGTTTTAATTAATCTTATTAGACAGGTTGTGAAAGTTACCTTATTTTCTCTTTATATTGACGTCTTTTTGTTTTAATTAATCTTATTGGACAGGTTATGAAAGTTGATGATTTCAGAGTTGCAAGGGTGCAGACTGAATCTGGAGTAATGACGGCAGAAACCGGAACATACCGGTGGATGGAACCCGAGGTATGACTATGTTTATAACTTTATATATATCCATGTCTTTACAAATGGCTCAAGAAACCACACATGCTCGCTGGATAGAGAAACCGAACACATGTCTTTATTTGTGTCAAAAAAATATCTTTATTAATTAATTATGTAGCTTAAACACAATGCATGTAACCCATTCATATTAAACAAGTTGGGGGGTGTATAAAGCGCTTATAATCAAATCAAACCGAAAGCCAAACTGGTTAGCAGGTTGAACTTATTATATATATATATATATATGTGTGTGTGTGTGTGTGTCAGTGTGTGTGTGTGTGTGTGTGATTCTATTTGTTACTGGATTGATGATGAGTTGATTTGTGAAATGAAATGAGTTAAAATGTCATAATAGAACATTGTATAATTAATTAAACTTGTTAAATAGACAAATTCGAACATGACTGGTTTATTAAATGGATTAGACACAATAACCCAAAATTAAATTATTTTTTGTATTGGTTTTAAGTCTTGTTTCAGATTGTGTCAAAAGTTAATAGATCGAAAAGGCTGCTGATCCGACTTTAGAAGAGGTAAGCAACGAAAGACACAACGGCTGCAAGTAAAGCAGGTACCGCAACACTGTTTCATCGCTATCCATTGATGGGGAAGTCTCTGGTGCGACCCCAGACCCCAGACTCCTGAGCCATGGTTCCAGTACTATTGAAGGCTATGAGCACCATAATGGTGAGTGCAGTGGCTAGCTCGACACTTTCCATTTCGGCGAGTGCAGAGAAAGATAGGTTTAGTAGCTTGTATGAGTGTTGGCATTGAAGTAGGATTAGAGGTAGTTTAGTAGGGATTAGTGGAGGAATTTAACAACTAATAACATTGTTAGTATTATTTATAAAACAAAGTCTTTTCATTTGATAGGAAGTGAGTATCAAATTAGGAGACCTTTAAAAATACATGTAGATTCATTTTTCCAATGTCTGTGTTAATCACTCTCTTTGATATAATTCGACTGTATACTTAAATGAATCATTATATCAGATACTATATTAGATGTTTATTAACATGAGTGATTTGATCATGCATGGTGAAATTGAATTTGCATGTCAAGAATTGTAATTTTATTGAGCATGATTTCTAGAGCACAATTTTTTTAATCTATTAAAGCTTTTAGTTTAACAAAATCTTTTAATGTAGCAAACCTGGAAACCAATTTCTTTTTTATTTAGCATGTTCTTTGATGTTTGTTCCTTATCATTCCTTATGTTCTTTTAAATTAGATTGGCAAAACGTATCTAACAACCTTAAATTTTCTTGGTACTCACTTCAAGATTCCAAAAAATCCAAGGCATAGGTAGATCAAAAGTTAAGCTAAATCAGAAATAAGGCCTTTCATGTATGAGTCGAATGTAGCCCAAAGCTATTTCGGAATGCATAGAAAATATATGAATATGGAGTCCTTAAGGTGCAGTTTTTCTGTTTTCCGTTGCATCACGAATTTGATTTTGGTTATGGCTCAAAAACAAACCTCCCCGTACATAGCCCTAAACTCACCAACCTAAGTGATATGTTTCCCGCCGCATCGCGCGGGTAAACAACTAGTACATACACATATATATTATATATACATGCACAAACATGTATTTAACTGACTACCGGGTATTTTATCTCACGTTTTATTTGCGTTAAGGCGTTTTAAATCATTTTTATCATTCTATAAAAATTAAATCGCTACAATATTGCTAAACAATATATTATTTGCCTTGACTAGCTTCGTCGTTTAATTTTTGTAAGATACGCGCGGTATTGCGAGGTACGCGATTAAAATCACAAAACAATGTTTTTAAGCGCTTTACTTAAATTTTACTCATTGATATGATTAAAAATAGCATTTTAATTATAATGGATATTTTTAGGATTTTAACATTAATCGGGCGGTCACCAACGTTCGTTTCGCATTTTATTTGTTACGCGATAAGCTTATATCTTGTTTTTTGCCAACAAAATTTTAAATAAAGTATGGACTTACCAACACATCAAATACCATTAATTAACATCAAATAAGCTTAGATAATGCCTTTACTCATTGATAACACGTGTTACACTAGTATGGTATAAACTCTAAATAGCCGAGTGTCACACTTTCCTCCTGTTTAGGAAATTTCATCCCCGAAATTGTTACACTACAAGTCTCAATTTCGCATTAGTCGAAAAGAGATGGGGATATTTTTGTTGCATATGGGCCTGTCGTTCCCATGTGAACTCGAGTCCATGTTTGGAATTCCAGCGGACCTTCACTAATTTAATCTGACTCCTCCTAAGTTTCTGGATCTTCCAATCTAAAACTTCAACAGGTTCCTTGATAAATCTGAGTTTATCATCAACATGAAGCTCGTCAGGGGGTATAATTAGCGTCTCATCCGAGAGACATTTCTTCAGGTTAGATACATGAAACACATCATGTACTCCACTCAACTACTGCGGTAGCTTGAGTCGATATGCGATTGATCCAACTCAAGCTAGGATCTCGAAAGGACCTATATAATGCGGGATCAACTTTCCCCCTTTTCCAAATCTAACAACACCTTTCAAAGGTGTTACCTTCAGCAGAAAACAATCATCGACTTAAAACTATAACAGTTACCTTCGGTTGTCTGCGTAGCTCTTTTGTCAATCTGCGGTGGTTTTCAACCTTCCCTTAATTTGAGCAACCTTATCAGTGGTTTCCTGGATAATCTTAGGTCCGGTTAGTTTCCTTTTGCCAACTTCAGCCCAACAGAGGGGCGATCAACACTTCCTTCCAAATAAAGCTTCAAACGGAGCAGCTTAAATACTCGCATGGTAACTGTTGTTGTAAGAGGACTCAACTAATGGTAGGTGAGTGTCCCAACTTCCACCAAAGTCTATCACACATGCACGCAACATATCCTCCAAAGTTTGAATAGTTCTTTCTCTCCGACCATCCATTTGAGGGTGATACACAGTACTCATATCCAACCGAGAACCCAGCAACTCCTGAAGAGATCACCAAAATCTAGAGTCAAATCGTCCATCACTATCGAAGATAATTGACACTGGTACTCCATGTCAGGCTACAATCTCGTTAAGGTACAACTACGATATCTTCTTCGTCTGTTCTGTTTCCTTGATGGGCAAGAAATGAGCAGACTTTGTTAATCGGTCAACAATTACCCAAATAGTGTCATGTCCACATGACGTACGAGGTAATTTGGTTACAAAGTCCATCATAAGATGCTCCCATTTCCATCTTGAAATCTCTGGTTGCTGCAGAAGGTCAGGCGGCTTCAGATGTTCAGCATTAACCTTCGAGCAAGTCAGGCATTTAGCTAACATATACCGGAATATCTCTCTTCATATTCAGCCACCAATACAACTCTTTAATATCCTAATACATTTTCGTAGAACCTGGGTGAATAAATTATCTGGATTTATGGGCTTCATCCATAAACAGTTCACCTAGGTTACCCCTAAGCGGAACCCAAATCCGGTTCATGAAGTACATTACTTCATCGGCTTTCGGTATCAGTTCACACTCCAAACCTCTTAATCATTCCTTCCTCAAATTCTCATCTCTTAAAGCTTCTCGTTGTGATTGCGAATCTGAACGGTCAAACTCCTTTGTATGGTTAAACCCAAGGCACGAGCACGAAGAGGCTTTTCCCCTTCCTTCCTACTAAGTGCATCAGAAATAGTTTGCTTTACTTGAGTGATAACGAATATCATACTTGTAGTCATTAAGTAACTCTACCCAACGTCGTTGTCTCATGTTGAGTTCCTTCTGATCAAAGATATGCTGGAGGCTTTTATGGTCTGTGTAAATCGTACACTTCGTGCCATACAGATAGTGTCTCTAGATCTTTAAGGCAAAAACATATGCTCCTAACTCCAAATCATGTGTTGTGTAGTTCTTCTCATGCACTTTTAGTTGTCTGGACGCATAGGTTATCACTTTGTCCTTTTGCATAAGCATGCATCCAAGGCCCAAACATGATGCATCATAGTATACAACAAAACCATCATTTCCCTCAGGCAGGGATAGTATATGTGTTGTTAGGATCTGAAATGGCGGTTTAGACTGAAGTTTGATAGAATAAAGCTAGTTTGGTAGAAATTTCGGCATCATAAGGTTTAGATTAACATGATTGTAGAAGCTTCCATTAATACTAAAAGAGCATACATCATTTTACAAGTTGGGAAGAAATCTGAGGTGAAACGCCCAAAATTTACTCATTCGAACAACAACTAAAACATTCTTACAGTTTTACAAAAATTTTGACATGACCCGTTTGAATCTAGAACTTTTCCTCCTGTTTTCAACAATATTCATTTAACCAAATCCTACGATACTTTTTCAAATAACAAAGTGGTGACCATACAAGGTTCACCAATAACATTTTGTACAAAACAACACCAAAGGTTTAGGAACTAAACTTCATACTAACATGCTAGACACTTACTAATTAACATTTACTACACAAAATGGTAAATTGACCCATTCAAAATAAACAACTTGGACCGGAAGCGCATAAGGTCGACGTTGCATGTGTGTTTGGTCCGAGCGCGCCGCAATTAATTATGAGATTTACCTAACATTCATAACAACAAAACACTTGTTAGTTCATAACACATAAAAATTGAAATCTTTTACTTCCGTATCATTATTCGACCCGTTAACATAACATGTTACTTTACAAACATTATCACTCTCTTTCAGAAACATACTCCATACTACTTTCCGATTCATTTGTAATGAATCGCTACATACCACATCTTTCAATATACTTACATCATTTAACCCGTTATGAATAAGTCAAATTCTCAAACATTCCAACAATCATTTTACGTATCATTCCAACCCATTAGATGGGTCATTTCAAATTTACTACAACATCATCTTTTGGACATTTCTCCATATAAATTCTTTGCATCTATTCAATCATAAATCATAAGGAAAACTTACACTATGTTCATAGTATTAAATGTTATCATTCATGAATCTACAAGTAGAGTACATAAAGTTCATATGAACTTACCGCGATCTTGAGATGCTTGTGCCTTCGAGTGACTTGCGCCTTCTTCCTTCTTCGTGCCTATATGTCATGATCTCATACTTTAGCTTTCATAAACATTACGTTCACAATCCTTATAGTATGTTATGACGTGTACTAATCACATACGTCATTATCATAAAGAAGTTGCATCATCTTATCAAGTATTCATGTAAAAACCATAACTGAACTCACTTAGGCATTTCGTCGAACACATTGTGTGCACATCACTAGTTTAGCATAATGTACAAGCATCTTAAGCACAATTTCCATAGTTCACTCATTGATTAACATAAACATCCCTAACTTGGAAATTTATCATCCTAATTATGAACACATAGTTCCAAATCATTTACTCCTAACCTTTTCACCAACATCAATCAAATTAACATGAAGAACTTCACAATTTCTAACCATTACTTAACATGCAAGTGGGTTTTGCCCTAATCATGCTCAAATTCGAAATTTAGCATCTATTGATGTCTAGACATTCATAGCAACCATTAATCATACCAAATTTTGCATTACATTCATGAATTACACTAAACCCACATAATCAAACATCACCAAGTCAAGAAATTACACTTACTTGAGGTTAAGTATACTTAGTAAATCAAAATTCCTAGCCCATGCATTCGATTCCTTGCAAATTTCTCTTTCAATTGATGGAATTTTGGATGCTAGGGTTTGGGGCAAAGAGTTTCCATGGTCTCTCTCTCTCACGATCGCACATACCCACACTTTAGTCACTGGGCATTTTTTTTATAAGGGTTTTAATTATAAAATTTTCACCTTAACCCCCCATCTTTTAAAACATATCCCTTTGCCTCATGTTTATATTCTAGCTTTGCTAAACCTTAATGCATATTAAGTTTTTTTATTGTTAATGCTATATATCTTAAAAATGGTAAAATTTCATGTTTACCATTTCTTTTCGCTAAAGTATTGCGATTAAACATTATAACATGTCAACGAAATTTGGGGTGTTACAAGTCTACCCCCCTTAAAGATGGTTTCGTCCCCGAAACCAGGATACATACCGAATAACTCTGGGTAGTGCTTTCGCATATCATCTTCCGCTTCCCATGTGAGATCCGATCCTTTCCGATGTTGCCATTGAACCAACACTTGTCGAATGGATTTGTTGCGGAGTTGCTTCACTTTAAAATCTTTTATTGCGACAGGCCTTTCAACATAATTCAACTTCTCGTCCACTTCAATATCATCCAAAGGTACGCATGCGGTCTCATCCGCGAGGCACTTTCGCAATTACGACACATGAAAGGTGTTATGAATCTCATCCAACGCGGGTGGTAATTCTAACTGGTACGCCACTGCCCCGACCCGGGCGAGTATTTTGAATGGCCTGATGTATCGAGGACCTAGCTTCCCGCGTTTACGAAAACGGATTATCCCTTTCCATGGAGAGACCTTTAGTAACACATGATCTCCCACTTGAAACTCAATTGGTCGCCTTCATCGATCCGCATAAGACTTTTGTCTATCTTACGCTGCTTTTATCCTTGATCTAACCATATCAATCTTTTCATTCGTCTTGGCTACTACTTCTTTTGATGCGAGTTCTCGTTGACCCACTTCCCCCCAACAAACCGGAGTCCTACATTTCCTTCCATACAGCATCTCGTAGGGGGCCATTTTTATGCTGTTATGATAACTATTATTATATGAAAACTCTACCAAGGGTAGATGATCATCCCAGCTTCCCCCAAAATCCATGACACACGCCCTTAACATATCAACTAATGTTTGTATAGTTCGTTCCGATTGACCATCGGTTTGAGGATGGTAGGCGGTGCTAATATGTAACTGGGTCCCCAATTCTTCATGAAACTTCCTCCAGTAACGAGATGTGAACCGGGTGTCCCGATCGGATACTATAGACACTGGAACCCCATGTCGGGATATAATCTCGTTCATATAAACTTCCGCCATCTTTTCTGAATTATAAGCTTCCCGAATAGGTAAGAAATGTGCGCTTTTGGTCAGTCGATCAATGACCACCCATATTGCATCGTGCCCTTTTCTTGTTTTGGGAAGCTTAGTCACCAAATCCATCGTTACATGTTCCCACTTCCACACAGGGATCTCCAAGGGTTGCAACTTTCCATACGGCCTTTGGTGCTCGGCTTTTACTTGAGAACATGTCAAACACTTAGCAACATACTTGACAATGTCACTTTTCATTCCCGGCCACCAATAATTCATCCTCAAGTCTCGGATACATCTTTGTAGCTCCCGGATGAACGGAGTACCGAGACTTGTGAGCTTCATTCAATAGTAATTCTTTCACATCACATTCCCGAGGTATCCAAATTCGGTCATACCTCGTTTTCATACCATTTGCATTCTCTTCCAATTCATGAATAAATCCTTTCGTCCTCTCTTTCTTTGGGTCGCCAGCATTTAAAGATTTTGTTTGAGCTTCTCGGATTTCACAAAGGAGTTTAGGTGTGACTACCATCTTCATAGATTTTACCGGAATCGGGGGCGGGTACTCCTTTTGACTTAGAGCGTCCGCCACAACATTAGCCTTCCCAGGATTGTAATGAATGTCACAATCATAATCCTTAATGAGTTCCAACCATCTTCGTTGCCTCATATTAAGATCTTTCTGCTCAAAGAAATATTTGAGGCTTTTATGATCTGAGTAAATAGTACATTTCACCCCATACAGGTCATGCCTCCATATCTTCAAGGAAAACACGACAGCCGCCAATTCTAGATCATGAGTTGGGTAATTGTTTTCATGCTGCTTGAGTTGTCTTGAAGCATAAGCAACGACTTTACCCCTTTGCATTAACACGCCACCTAAACCTTGGTGGGAGGCGTCTGTATATACTACCAAATCATCCGTTTCATCCGGTAGTGTTAACATCGGAGAATTTGTAAGCTTTTCTTTCAAGGTCTGAAACGCCTTCTCTTGTTCTTCGCCCCATATAAACTTTTCGCTCTTCTTTGTTAATTTCGTCATGGGTGAGGCTATCTTGGAGAAATCCTGGATAAATCTTCTGTAATATCCATCCAAACCCAGAAAACTTTTTATTTCGCTTGGATTCTTCGGGGTTACCCAATTCATTACCGCGTCTACTTTGGACGGGTCCACATGGACACCATCCGCATCGATTATATGACCCAAAAACTATACCTCTCTAAGCCAAAAGGCACACTTTGAGAACTTTGCATATAACTTTTCCTTGCGAAGCGTTTCCAATACATCACGTAGGTGGGAAGCATGCTCTGCTTCACTTCGGGAGTATATTAGTATATCGTCAATAAAAACGATTACATACTTATCAAGCATAGGTCGGCACACCCGATTCATTAAATCCATAAACGCAGCTGGTGCGTACGTTAGCCCAAAGGACATTACTAAAAACTCGTAATGTTCGTACCGCGTTCGAAACGCAGTCTTCGGCACATCTTTGTCTCGTACACGCAGTTGGTGATAACCCGACCGCAGATCGATTTTCGAAAACCAACTTGCCCCTTGTAACTGGTCGAATAGGTCATCAATTCGGGGCAACGGGTAACGATTCTTCACCGTCGACTTGTTCAACTCTCTATAGTCGATGCACATTCGCATCGAACCATCTTTCTTCTTCACGAATAATACAGGTGCTCCCCATGGTGAAACACTTGGTTTAATGAAACCCTTATCGAGTAACTCTTGAAGTTGCGTCATCAATTCTTTCATTTCAGTCGGGGCCAGCCGATAAGGAGCTTTAGCTACCGGTTTTCCATCCGGGTTAAGCTCTATTTTGAATTCTACTTCCCGTTCGGGCGGAAGCCCCGGTAAATCTTCCGGAAACACATCCGGATATTCGTTCACTACTTTCACATCTTCAAGCTTTGGGACACCTCGATTAGTGTCAATCACGTAAGATAGATACGCCTTACCTTCGTTCTTCACATGTTTGACAGCTTTGATTATGGAACTTAATTTCGACTTGATGACCCTATCTCCTTGAACACTTACCCGTTCCCCCCCCCCCCCCCCGAGGTTACTACATGAATGACTTTCTTTTCACATTGAATTTCAGCATGGTTTTGGGCCAGCCAATCCATTCCTACAACTACTTTAAATTCCCCCATGTACATCGGGACAAGATCTATATTAAATTCCTCATCTTCGATTAAGATCTTACAGTTTCTACAAATATCATGTTACAAATAGATTTTACTATCAGCAACTTCCAATTCTAGGGGTACTAACATCTTTTCAAGCTTAAACGATGGATGAACTAACAATTCATTAGAAATAAACGATCTACTAGCCCCGGAATCAAATAATACATTCATAGGCATAGAATTAACCAAGAATATACCTGAGACCACATCCGGGCTAGTCTTAGCTTCATCCGAGGTTAACTGGAACATCCTCCCACGAGCCTTGGAAGACTCATCCTTCTTTCCATCTTTCTTTGCTCCTTGTTGGAGTTTCGGACATTCCGCTTTAATGTTCCCCGTTTGGTTACAATTGTAACATGCTATTGAGTTTTCGGGGCACCTATAACACGGATGTCCCTCTTGCCCACATTTATAGCATCCTTTCTTTCCCAACAAACATTCACCCGAATGATGCTTCCCACATGTCTTGCAAGTCAGAATCCCACTACTTGTCTTCCCTTTCCTGTTTTGATCTTGATATTTTGCCTTTTTCGATGGGTTTGTGTTGGTGGGCTTCTCCGCCACCCTTTTCTCTCCCCGTTCAACTTGCCTTCTTAACTCGATCTCCCTATCTTTTGCCCAGTTGATTAATTCATTCAACGTTGCACACTTGGAGGGATTTACAAACTCCTGATATTCAGCCTTTAACATAGCATGATAACGTATGATTTTCAACCTTTCAGTCCCCGCTATCTCCCCACAAAATTTCACCTTCTCGAGGAACTTATTCGTTATTTCGTCGATCGTTTCATCCTTTTGTCGAAGACGTAAGAAGTCTTCTTGAATCTTATCAAGTGCGGATTGTGGGCTATGATATTTCAGAAATGGCTCTTTGAACTCTTGCCATGTTAATGTTTGTACTTTGTCATCCCCCAATTCCTTCGAATGTGAGTCCCACCAATACTTTGCTTGGAGTTGTAGGAGGTCCGTAGCAAACATCACTTGATCCTCCACTTCACATCTGCTTCTTACAAACACTGTCTCGGTGCTTGAAATCCATCTTTGGCAAGCTATCGGGTCAATTTCCCCTTTGTACGGCAAGGGGTTACATGCCATGAATTCCTTGTACGTGCACCTTCGTGTACTTTTCTTTGTTTGTAGTTCATTAATCATCTTTTTTAGTTCTTCCACCTTGGACGTTACTAGAGTATCGATTACCCCCAATACTTGACCTTCCACCTCTTGAGCTAGTCGAGGAATACCAGCTTCAATCACTTTCTCTACTTCTTCCACAATCAGTGTTCTCATTTCATTTCGGCGTGCTTCATCGTCATCATTTACATTTACCACATCAGCCATCTACATAAAACATTTATTACCGTCATTAGATTTCATTTCATACTTCCCACCATCATGTTTTAACATCATTTTATCATGACACATTCCATTCATCATTCATACTTCATGCCTTATCGTCATTGACGATCGTATCGTATCATTCTTTATTTTAAACATTCATTCATCCTTTCTATCATATAACCATGCTAGTGATACGTAGCTCTCATTCTTTTTAATACGTAAAAGAAATTACTCGCGACTAAATCATACTTAAACTTTCTTTGGAAACTCAACGTTTCCGACAACCAACTTCATAGTATTCTTTATCCCATATACCTTGGTATCACTTTTTTTTTCTTTTTATCCCCCATTTTATATATCCTGGTTACAAAATCGATTGAATCGACATTTAATTGTGTTTTATTTGAATATTGTAGTTTTGGAAAGCTTGTTGGTGATTCGTTACGGAAAACTCAAGAAAATATGAAGTTTGCGGAAATTTTGCCCAGACACAGCTGTGTTGGTTATCTGAGTACAAAGTCACACAGCTGTGTCAGCCTTGCCACACACCCTGATCTCAGCAACAAGCATCAACGGTCCACACAGCTGTGTCACTTAACGACACAACTGTGTGCGGCGCCAGATCTAATATAACCTAATGTTTAGCTCCCATTTCATTTGACCCGTTCTAACCCCCAAACTGATCTGATTCATCCCACATCTTTCCACAACATCCCGTAACCATTCCATAACATTCCGTAACTAAATTATTTGTAATGCAAAAATTTCAACTTTTAAAATACTTACTTGTCTTGCGCCGCGGAACGAACACACACTTCTCACGAGCTTTCGGTTTGAGTTCAAGCACTTAATGCTTAAATCCCTCAAACCTAGGCTCTGATACCAACTTGAAACGCCCAAAATTTACTCATTCGACCAACAACTAAAACATTCTTACAGTTTTACAAAAATTTTGACATGACCCGTTTGAATCTAGAACTTTTCCTCATGTTTTCAACAATATTCATTTAACCAAATCCTACGATACTTTTTCAAATAACAAAGTGGTGACCATACAAGGTTCACCAATAACATTTTGTACAAAACAACACCAAAGGTTTAGGAACTAAACTTCATACTAACATGCTAGACACTTACTAATTAACATTTACTACACAAAATGGTAAATTGACCCATTCAAAATAAACAACTTGGACCGGAAGCGCATAAGGTCGACGTTGCATGTGTGTTCGGTCCGAGCGCGCCGCAATTAATTATGAGATTTACCTAACATTCATAACAACAAAACACTTATTAGTTCATAACACATAACAATTGAAATCTTTTACTTTCGTATCATTATTCGACCCGTTAACATAACATGTTACTTTACTAACATTATCACTCTATTTCAGAAACATACTCCATTCTACTTTCCGATTCATTTGTAATGAATCGCTACATACCACATCTTTCAATATACTTACATCATTTGACCCGTTATGAACAAGTCAAATTCTCAAAACATTCCAACAATCATTTTACTTATCATTCCAACCCATTAGATGGGTCATTTCAAATTTACTACAACATCATCTTTTGGACATTTCTCCATATAAATTCTTTGCATCTGTTCAATCATAAGGAAAACTTACACTATGTTCATAGTATTAAATGTTATCATTCATGAATCTACAAGTAGAGTATATAAAGTTCATATGAACTTACCGCGATCTTGAGATGCTTGTGCCTTCGAGTGACTTGTGCCTTCTTCCTTCTTCGTGCCTATATGTCATAATCTCATACTTTAGCTTTCATAAACATTACGTTCACAATCCTTATAGTATGTTATGGTATGTACTAATCACATACGCCATTATCATAAAGAAGTTGCATCATCTTATCAAGTATTCATGTAAAAACCATAACTGAACTCACTTAGGCATTTCGTCGAACACATTTTGTGCATATCACTAGTTTAGCATAATGTACAAGCAACTTAAGCACAATTTCCATAGTTCACTCATTGATTAACATAAACATCCCTAACTTGGAAATTTATCATCCTAATCATGAACACATAGTTCCAAATCATTTACTCCTAACCTTTTCACCAACATCAATCAAATTAACATGTAGAACTTCACAATTTCTAACCATTACTTAACATGCAAGTGGGTTTTGCCCTAATCATGCTCAAATTCGAAATTTAGCATCTATTGATGTCTAGACATTCATAGCAACCATTAATCATACCAAATTTTGCATTACATTCACGAATTACACTAAACCCACATAATCAAACATCACCAAATCAAGAAATTACACTTACTTGAGGTTAAGTATACTTAGTAAATCAAAATTCCTAGCCCATGCATTCGATTCCTTTCAAATTTCTCTTTCAATTGATGGAATTTTGGATGCTAGGGTTTGAGGCAAAGAGTTTCCCTCGTCTCTCTCTCTCACGATCGCACATACCCACACTTTAGTCACTGGGCATTTTTTATAAGGGTTTTAATTACGAAATTTTCACCTTAACCCCCCCCCACATCTTTTAAAACATATCCCTTTGCCTCATATTTATATTCTAGCTTTGCTAAACCTTAATGCATATTATGTTTTTTTGATTGTTAATGCTATATATCTTAAAAATGGTAAAATTTCATGTTTACCATTTCTTTTCGCTAAAGTATTGCGATTAAACATTATAACATGTCAACGGAATTTGGGGTGTTATATGAGGTCTCTCCAGCCGTTCACAAAACTTATGAACTTTGAACACATGACTTTCTATTTATAGACATGAGCTTTGGAGAGGATGACTGTTTGGAGCGGATGACTCATCTGTGCGGATGAGTCCTCATTCGTGCATATCAGCATTCATCCTCTCGAAAGTGACGTCCTCTCAAAAGTGTCGTCCTCTGGAAAGTGTCGTCCTCTCCAAAGTGTCATGTGTTCGTATTTCACTCTCTACTATACAATATTTAACACACGCTCTATCTATCCTATTTTTTATAGTGGCAGAGACACACAATATGTACTAACACGAAAGACCAATTCTTTCAGGATCTGGATATCTTAGAGTTCTAGTGAGGATTTGTATTTTACTTCATTGGATAAACTTAGGGACACGAAACACTCACTACAAATACTTAACATTCATTCACAAAGAACATCATCGGCTGTAACACAAAGTTTTATCGATAAAACCAACATTTGTACTCATTTTTTCATATTAATATCAGTGGAGTTGTGTAGTTTCTAGCTCCCAGGGTTTTTTGTGCCTAAGATCAACTTCACCAAGAAGATCAAGGACTTTTTCCCCGTTATAAATCCTCTATGTTCATCCAATTCGTTTTACTTTTATAACATTGTTATGGTGTAATCTGTTTTCCAAAACAAGGATCCTGACTGTGAATTCAGTATCTTGAATATCAAATTTGTTATACTCACTAGCACCTCACCTCACTATCCAAGTTTCGTTGTAAAATTAATCTTGTCAATTTTTTACCAAAAATGTATCCAAGTTGATCTTGCTAAGATTGACGCCATCACAGAGTAAGAAGAACCCAAGTCTCCTACTGAGATTCACAATTTCTAGGTCTGGCTGGCTACTACCGAAGATTTATTGAGAAATGTTCTAGAATAGCTTCCCCTTTGACTAGTTAAACCTGTAAGAATGCAAAATTTAATTGGGGGCCTAAGAAGAAAGAATCCTTCAAGATTCTGAAACAAAGATTGAGTAACACACTTGTTTTCTCCTTACTTGAAGGAGTAGAAGACTTTGTAATATAATGTGATGCCTTGCACACAGGTTTAGGCTACGTTTTGATGCAAAGAGGCAAGGTGATTTCGTATACATTACGAAAGCTAAAGGTACATCACAAGAACTACACAACCCATGATCTAGATTGCTTTGAAACTTTGGAGGCATTATCTTTTATGGTACGAAGAGTGTCATATACACTAACCATATGAGCCTACAACACATATTCAATCAGAAAGATTTAAATATGTGTCAACGCCGATGGATAGAAACTTTAAATGATTACGAATGCGAAATTCGTTATCATCCTGGTAAGGGTAATATCGTGGCAGAGGCTCTTAGCAAAAAAGAAAGAGTTAAACCCATTCAGGTTCATGCTAAGAGACTCGAACTAGGGATAAGTTTGATTTAGCGGATCTTAAATGCTCAGAAGCAAGCTCTACTAGAAGAGAATGGTCTAACAAAAGGTTTAGGTGCTACTGTGGATCCGCTAACACCTAGATCTGATGGAATTTTGGGATTGAATGGCAGAATCTGGGTTCCCGTCTTTGATGGACTCAAACATTTAATTCTCGAGGAATCTTATAATTCCAAATACTCGATGCATCCTGGTGGAGACAAGATGTATCAAGACTTGAAAAAGGATTATTGGTGGATGGGTATGAAGAAATCCATTGCCACCTATGCAGCTAATATTCTGACGTGTTCACAAGTTAAGGCAGAACATCAAAAACTGTCAGGACATCTACAACAATTAGAATTACCAAAATGGAAATGGAAATGGGAATTGGTAACCATGGATTTTATTACTAAGCTTCCTAGAACAAGTCATGACAATGATGCTATTTGGGTTATAGTGGATAGACCGACTAAGTCAGCTCATTTCCTTCCAATCAAGGAGACTTTTAGTCTAAGAAAGTTGGCTAAGTTATACATCGAAAATGTTGTATCTCTTTATAGAGTACCATTATCAGTTGCACCAGACAAAGATATTTGTTTCACTTCCTGTTTCCAAAAAAGCTTTAGGCGCACATTTGAGTTTTAGTACTGCTTACCATCCTCAGACTAATGGTCAGAGTGAGCGTACTATTCAAACCCTGGAAGACATGCTTAGAGCATGTGTCATGGACTTAGGTGGTAGATGGGATGACCACCTACCGTTGATCGAATTCTCCTACAACCATAACTACTAAAACCAGCATTAAGGCCACCTTGCTTGAGGCTTTATACGGAAGGAAGTGTAAAATTCCAATATGTTAGTTAGAACTTGGAGAAAATCAGTTGTCTAGGCCTGAGATAGTACTTGAGACCATAGATAAGTTCATACAAATTCGTGATAGACTCAAGGCTGCGCGAGTTAGACAAAAGAGTTATGCTAATAAGAGAAGAAAACTTCTTAAGTTCCAAGTCGGTGATAGAGTCACGCTGAAGGTATCACCTTGGAAAGGTGGTATGAGGTTTGGGAAGCAAGGTAAGTTAAGCCCATGGTACATCGGACCCTTTAAGATAATAAAATATGTTGGTACATCTCTTATAAGCTAAAACTTCATGGGGAACTCAGCGATATACACGATTTATTCCACATTTCAAACATGAAGAAATGTTTGGTCGACGAGTCCTTAGCGATGCCTCATCATGATGTGCAAATCGACAAGCAACTACATTTTATTAAGAAACCGTTGTTGATTAAGGATCGATGGGTTAAAAAGCTCCGCAAAAAGATAATCCCTATTGTGAAATTCAAATGGGATTCCAAACGTGGACCTGAGTACACTTGGGAGTTAGAATCCGATATAAGACAAAAGTATCCCCAGTTATTTGAATAAATATCGAAGACGAGATTTCTTTTAAGGGGGTAAGGATATAAGAACCCAATTATTTCTGATAAATTTTAAAGTGACACGTGTCTAAAAATCATCCTCACACATAACTTGGTTAAAGTGAGGGATTAGAATCACCAAAAGGGCAAGATATTAAGTTGATGAGTGGAAACTGTCAAGATCTAAACTTTTGGTGCACTGAAGGCTATGCGGACCGTATGATCTACCCCATGCGGTCTGCAAGGGGTGCTAGATAGCTACAGTTTCAGTGACAGCTGCAATTCTACAACATTTTGCCACTTATATCCATTTTTGCCACCTTCTTCTTCGGTCTTGACAACTAGGTGGACACTAATCACCTTCCTAAGCCTCATTGGAAAGTTGTCCAAGCCTTGGTCATCTCCCGTTCACTATAAATTACCCCTTGATCACCTTATTCTTCATCTAAATAAAAAATACAAACACTTCATTTAGAAGTCTTGTAAGAATTCTTTGCTCCCACATTCTCAAGCTCTTCTTTCGTCTTTAGAAGCCATCCTCTGAAGCTAGTAAGTTCCTTCCTTTAGCTCTTTCAATCGCAACTAGTTTAATAGTTTAATTCCATCTGTATAACAACCCTCCTAAATATTTCCAACACCCCTAATATATTTTAAAATGTCCCAATATGTCCTAAAATACACCCCGTATACGTAAACGGGCCCCAAATACCTCTATTTTATTAAAAATTAATTAAAAACAAGAATTAGTGGTCTCTCGCGGGGCGTGTAGCCCTTGGCTACCTTCTACGCGGGGCGCGATAGACCGGCTACGAGGCGACACCCGGAAGCTACCACGTGTCGACACGAGGCGACACCCTGTGCCAGATCAAGGCTAGGGCCTACTAACCCTACTACGCGGGTCGCGTAGCCCTCGGCTACGTCTTACGCGGGTCGCGAGGGAAGGCGAATGGTCACCTATAAATAGAGACCTTCGGCCTTCAGTTTCAATCGTTCAATTCTCGATCTCTCTCTCTCTCAATATTCTGAATAGCAATTATAATAGCGGGCGAAATACCCCCTTAAATAACAAAGTTCTGCTCCGTTGTAAGTATCATAACCCCGGTTACGTATTAGATACGCTGCCCATTTGATCCAGGGTTTCGTAATGGCTATTGTGGTTCTGCCCGACGTAGTCATTGTAATGACGTCTCGGGGAGGGTATTGCTAATGTAAATATTGGGTTATTATACTAACGTGTGTGCATTTGTGTATTTAATAGATAATCACGAGGAAACCCTTAAAGAAAACCTAAGACAGCAATGTGAGTAAACTCGTTCTTGTAAACTGTTTTTACAAAACCTTAAATATTTTACAATGTGATTAAGCAGTGATTGAGTCTTTGTAATTCTTCAATTACTGCCGGTATGTTGGGGTTTTGTATACAAAATGTGGAACACGTTACCATTGGACGAAGAGTTAGCCAATGGGTAATATAACCAATATGACCCACCAGTCAAGATTGACAGTACTGAATGAGTAATTGTGTAGATATAAACATTGTAATCGCTCTCAATATTGTTAAAAAGATAAAACTCTTCATGATTAAACTGGGATTCACTCACCAGTATTTCCCACTGACAAAATGTTTTAACCACGTTTTAGGTAATAAAATGTGAAAGCCAACTAGAAGCCAGCTGGACAGCACTGAAGGCTTGGAAAAAGTGGCTATAAAAGTTACCTAAATAAAAGAAGATGTTTTATCCAATAAAATAGGGATTTTCCCTATGAAAATGTTTGTAATGAAAACTTGGGTTTTATCCTGATATGTTTGATATTATAAAAGCGTGGTATTTACTCTGATAAAATATTTTCTAACTACGGTCCTGATGTAATTTCCACTGCCAAAATGATAAACACATATACCACCAAAACTGGTCTCGCGGCCGCCCGTTCCCGGGACAGATAGGGGACGGGGGTTGCGACAGAAGGTGGTATCAGAGCTAAGCCACTGATTCAGCCACAGAAGTGTTCTGCTGACACCAAAATATTATGTGTTAGGAAATTAATTATGGAAATACGTGCATATCTGTATTTTATTGTTGTGTTTTATTTGACTATTTGTTAGTTTACAGTATGAGTGATCAAGGACCCTCCGACGCTTATCATCAGTTGTCCGGCTCACCTAGAAGCGAAGGCACCTCTTCACAGCCTGCCCTCTTAGAGTATTCAGCTGACAATGAAGATGGGATATTCGTGTTTAAGGCTCAGTCTGAAGAGCCATTCCCTCAGAAAAAGAGAGGATGGTTCAGTAGGGGAGCACATGAGCGTAGGAAGAGAATGAAAAAGTTACAACAGCAACGAGTGCTAGCAGCCGCTAAAAGAGAAACAGATGCCCACACCCATGCTTAATAGGAGTTTAGCAAACTTCCATATTTTAGCATCCACAGCTGCCGACCCAAACCTAAAACAACTAGTAGCCCCTCAACCATTACCCTTGTTTCCAACCCAGCCAATGGAGATTGAAAACAACCCAGAAAATCAAATCCAAATGCATGATTTTAACCCAGAAGAGATACCTAGGATACCAGCACCCAATCCCTTAGACCCAGACTACGATCCGTGGTTCGATGATCATAGGGATTATGTGCAACGCTACCACCTAACAGATGAACCCATGCCAAACCTAGCAGCTTACCCAGTTCTGGACCCTATAGATCCCTTCTATGATAATGATGAATACATAGGGAAATCCTAGAGAATCCGTATCCTCAGGAAGAACCCATGCCACAGTACCCAGATCCAGTACCAGCACCTGCACCCCCAATGAGTGCAGAAAATGTGCAAGAGCTCCGAACTTTCAGAAAAGAAATTTTAGAAAATAGCGAAAGGATGAGACAGGTTAGAGAACGACTCGTCTGGAAGTACGACGAGCGTAATATGGAGTTCTGGATGAACCCATATCTGTGAAAGTGATGGTGGAGATAGTAATATTAATATATATATAATATGTGTGTATGAAAAAAAATTAATAATATTTATAATAATAATAAATCTATCGTAGTATAGACCACTTCGTGGTTAGTGATGCATAGTAGTATTGTAATTTTAAATTTCAGTATCGGTTTGTATTAGATGCATACTATAAGAAAGAGTAAGTCGCAATGCTCGACGCTTTTGACCAATATGTTTTTTGTGTGATTGTTTGCTTTAAATATTATTTTGTGATATTAATAAGTGGCAAATGTTTAAAATTCAGATGGACAACGAAGTGAACCAGGAAAACCAGAATAACGATAACCAGAGTAACAATAACCCGGATAACGAAAACCCGAACAACAACAATAATGGAAACCAAGTGAATAACAGTGCCATGCAACACATAGTGGCACAAGGGATAATAGATGTGATGTCATATATTATCAAAACGGTTAAGGAAGCAGAAAATAAAAGTAAACGTGATAGTAAACGACCAACTGAACCTGAACACAACATAAACAATGGACCCATACTTCAAGTGCCCATTCCCAAAAGAAGAAGAACCATGTCTTATGGTTGTTCTTATAAATAATTCTGGTCTTGTAAACCAATGGAATTCTCAGGCAGTGAAGGGGTCGTTGCA
Source organism: Helianthus tuberosus (assembly GCA_030545235.1). Lineage (NCBI taxonomy): Eukaryota > Viridiplantae > Streptophyta > Magnoliopsida > Asterales > Asteraceae > Helianthus > Helianthus tuberosus. The sequence goes on along the minus strand of CM060417.1, from coordinate 76,794,523 downwards.
TCTCTACGCTGGATAGAAAAGACTGGGGCAGTCTTAAGAATAAGCAAATGTGCGGAAGAGGATAAGATAATGGTTGCTTCTAATCTGTTTAAGAACTCAGCCTTAGAATGGTGGAACACTATCCTCTAGTTTAGGGGAAGTGAGGGAACTTACAATATGGAATGGGAGGAATTTAAAAGCATGGTAGAAAGAAAATTCTGCCCTCCTAATGAAAAGAAACAGATAGCAAATAAATTCCTAAACCTTAGGATGACTGGGGTAGATAGTAAGGGTTATACTACATTATTCTTTGAATATGCTCGAATAATACCAACCCTTGCATCACCTGAACCAGTATTAATCTCCCGTTACATTTGGAGATTAATCAGTGAAATTAGGCATGTAGTCAAGGCAGCTAGACCCCAAACCATAGAAGAAGCTGTAGAACTAGCAAATACCTTGACAGATGAATTAGTCCGTACACGAGAAGAGGATCAGCGGAGGAACCTAGCCCAGAAGCTTACCCAAGAATTTTGTTCTGGAAATTCTAACCGTGGTAAAAATGTAGGTTCTACTTCTGCACCCTACTGTAAGTATTGCAAAAGGAAGCATTCTGGAAGATGCTCCATATACTGTAACTTCTGCAAAATATCTTGACACAAGGAAGAAGACTACAGGAAGAAGCCTAATAACAGGATATGCTACAACTGTGGAGAACAAGGTCATATCAAGCCAAACTGCCCAAAACTAGCTCCAGCCACGAACACCAAGAATACTAAAAATGCTAGAGCGTTTGTTCTGACGGCAGAAGAAGCAAAGATGATCTCGGATGTGATCGCCGGTACGTTTTTAGTTAATGATGTTTTTGCTAAAGTATTATTTGACTCTGGTGCAAACCAAAGTTTTATTAATACTTCATTTTGCAAACTTCTTAATCGACCATTAACTAAACTCCCACAAGAATGTCTAGTAGAGACTGCAAATGGGGAAACCATTAAGATTTCTGAAATCTTGCAGGGAGTAAGAATAGAATTTCTAAATCAGAAATTTATTGCAAACCTTTACCCAATGAATCTGGCAGGATTTGATGTCGTGTTAGGAATGGATTGGTTAATAGCCAATAAAGCCAGTATTTTATGTGATCAAAAGTCAATCCAAGTAAATTCACCAAGGGGTAAAAAGATCACAATTAAAGGAAATAAACCCTCTAGATCCACGAAATTCATCTCTGTAATGAAAACAATAAGTTATGTAAGAAAAGGATCATTAGTGTATTTGATTTCTATAATCATTAATACTAAAGGAAAAGAATTAAAGGATATTCCAGCAGTATCCCAGTTTTCAGATGTATTTCAAGAAGAATTACCAGGGCAACCGCCAGGCCAAGAAGTTGAATTCAGAATCCATCTGCTACCAGGGACATCACCAATTGCCAAAGCACCTTATCGTTTGGCACCCGCAGAAATGCAGGAACTGAAGAAACAGTTAGATGCATTGTTGGAGAAAGGATTCATACAACCAAGCTCATCGCCATGGGGAGCACCGATCTTATTCGTTAAAAAGAAGGACGGATCAATGCGTATGTGCATTGACTACCGTGAATTGAGCAAAGTCACGATTAAGAATCGGTATCCATTACCGAGAATCGATGATCTGTTCGATCAATTACAAGGAGCTCGATTTTCCTCGAAAATCGATTTACGATTAGGATATCATCAATTAAAGGTACAGGAAGAGGACATTCCTAAGACCGCATTCAGAACAAGGTATGGCCATTATGAATTTACTGTCATGCCATTTGGTTTAACCAATGCCACAGCTGCATTTATGGACATGATGAACCGAATATGTAACCCATATTTGGATAAATTCATAATTGTCTTTATAGATGATATATTCTTATTTATTCTAAGAGCAAAGAGGAGCATGCAGCGCATCTGCACGCACTTCTAAGTTTATTGAGAAAGGAAAGGCTTTATGCTAAGTTTTCGAAGTGCGAGTTTTGGTTAGAACAGGTACAGTTTCTTGGACATTTAGTCAATCATGAAGGAATTCATGTGGATCCTACCAAAATCGAGGCGATTACTAAATGGAAAACCCCTGAGTCACCAACCAAGGTTAGAAGTTTCTTAGGAATGGCCGGTTATTATAGAAGATTTATTCGAGATTTTTCTAGAATAGCCATTCCCTTAACTAAGCTAACCTGTAAATTTGTTAAATATGAATGGGGACCAAAACAAGAAGAAGCCTTTAGAATTCTTAAGCAAAGACTAACCAACGCACCCATACTAGCGTTACCAGATGGAACTAGAGACTTTGTAGTCTATTGTGATGCTTCTAAGTTAGGCTATGGATGTGTATTAATGCAACGTCAAAAGGTTATAGCTTACGCCTCTAGACAACTTAAGAATCATGAAGAGAATTATTCAAACCATGATTTAGAATTAGGAGCCATAATTTTTTCCCTTAAAATTTGGAGACATTACCTTTACGGTAGTAAGTTTACCATTTTCACGGACCATAAGAGTTTAAGGTATGTCTTCAGACAAAAGGAATTGAATATGAGACAAAGACGTTGGATGGAGATACTTAGTGATTATGATTGTAATATCCAGTACCATGCAGGAAAGGCAAATGTAGTGCCTGACGCTTTAAGTCGAAAGTATCATGAAAAACCAAAAAGAGTACGTTCACTCAACCTAAATCTGCAAGTAGATTTAAATGAACAGATTAAAAAAGCACAAGAATCACTAATCAAGGATGATACTGAAAAATTGAAAGGAATGATTAAGGAATTAGAACAAGGAACAGATGGAATTTGGAGATTCCATAAGAAAAGAATGTGGATACCTAAATTAGGGAACCTACGCCACCGTATATTGGAAGAAGCCCGTAAGTCTAAGTATACGATGCATCCTAGAAGTGATAAGATGTATCAGGACTTAAAAAAAGAATTTTTGGTGGATAGGAATGAAAAAAGATATAGCAGCATATGTTGCAAAGTGTTTAACCTGTTCACAAGTCAAAGCTGAACATCAGAAACCCTCAGGTTTGTTGCAACAGTTAGAAATGCCAGTTTGGAAATGGGAATCGATAACAATGGATTTTGTTACTAAATTACCCAAAACAAGAAAAGGTAATGATACAATCTGGGTGATTGTAGACAGGTTAATTAAGTCAGCTCATTTCCTACCAATGAAGGAAACTTTCAGTATGGAACAATTAGCTAAATTATATGTAAATGAAATAGTTTCTTTACATGGAATTCCTCTATCAATTGTTTCTGACAGAGATAGTCGTTTTACCTCTCATTTTTAGACAAGTTTCCAAAAATCAATGGGAACCAAGTTGAATCTAAGCACCGCTTATCATCCTCAAACGGACGGACAAAGCGAAATGACAATTCAGACACTGGAAGACATGCTTAGAGCTTGTGTAATTGATTTTGGAGGTAATTGGGATGATCATTTACCATTGATAGAATTTTCTTATAATAACAGTTATCACACAAGTATCAATGCTTCACCATTCGAAGCACTTTATGGACGAAAGTGCCGAACTCCAGTCTGTTGGGCAGAAATTGGAGAAAAGCAACTATCTGGACCTGAGATAGTACAAGAAACAACAGACAAGATCATTCAAGTCAAGGAACGACTGAAAGCAGCACGTGATCGATAAAAGAGTTATGCAGATAACAGACGAAAGCCGTTGGAATTTCAGGTAGGAGATAAAGTGTTATTGAAAGTCTCTCCTTAGAAAGGAGTGGTAAGATTCATAGAAATGGGAAAGCTAAGCCCCGGGTATGTTGGACCTTTTGAGATTATTAAAAGAATAGGACCTGTAGCCTATCAGCTATAACTACCAGAGGAAATGGCAGGAATACATGATGTATTTCATGTATCTAATCTCAAGAAATGCTTAGCTGATAAATCACTGATAGTGCCTCTTAAGGATATAGAGGTAAATGAGCAGTTAAAATTTGTAGAAATGCCTCTACAGATTGAAGACATGAAAGTTAAAAACCTTAAACATAAGAGATTAGTTCTGGTCAAAGTGAAATGGGACTCCAAAAGAGAACCAGAATACACATGGGAGCTTGAATCAGAAATGCAAAGGAAATACCCGCACCTGTTCCAGTAGATCTCGAGGACGAGCTCTAAAACAAGGTGGGGAGGATATAACAACCCTTCTAAATATTTCCAACACCCCTAATATATTTTAAAATGTCCCAATATGTCCTAAAATACACCCCGTATAAGTAAACGAGCCCCGAATACCTCTATTTTATTAAAAATTAATTAAAAACAAGATTTAGTGGTCTCTCGCGGGGCGCGTAGCCCTTGGCTACCTTCTACGCGGGGCGCGACAGACCGGCTACGAGGCGACACCCGGAAGCTGCCACGTGTCGACACGTGGCGAAGCTAGACCGGTGACAGATCAAGGCTAGGGCCTACGAACCCTACTACGCGGTTTGCGTAGCCCTCGGCTACGTCTTACGCGGGCCGCGAGGGAAGGCGAAGGGTCACCTATAAATAGAGACCTTCGGCCTTCAGTTTCATTCGTTCAATTCTCGATCTCTCTCTCTCTCAATATTCTGAATAGCAATTATAATAGCGGGCGAAATACCCCATTAAATAACGAAGTTCTGCTCCATTGTAAGTATCATAACCCCGGTTACGTATTAGATACGCTGCCCGATTGATCCAGGGTTCCGTAATGGCTGTCGTGGTTCTGCCCGACGTAGCCATTGGAATGCCGTCTCGGGGAGAGTATTGCTAATGTAAATATTGAGTTATTATATTAACACGTGTGCATTTGTCTATTTAATAGATAATCAACAGGAAACCCTTAAAGAAAACCTAAGACAGCAATGTGAGTAATCTCCTTCTTGTAAACTGTTTTTACAAAACCTTAAATATTTTACAATGTGATTAAGCAGTGATTGAGTCTTTGTAATTCTTCAATTACTTCCGGTATGTTGGGGTTTTGTATACAAAATGTGGAACACGTTACCATTGGACGAAGTGTTAGCCAATGGGTAATATGACCCACCAGTCAGGATTGACAGTACTGAATGAGTAATTGTGTAGATATAAACATTGTAATCTCTCTCAATACTGTTAAAAAGATAAAACTCTTATTGATTAAACTGGGATTCACTCACCAGTATTTCCCACTGACAAAATGTTTTAAACGAGTTTCAGGTAACAAAATTTAAAAGCCAACTAGAAGCCAGCTGGACAGCACTGAAGGCTTGAAAAAAGTGGCTATAAAAGTTACCTAAATAAAAGAAGATGTTTTATCCAATAAAATAGGGATTTTCTCTATGAAAATGTTTGTAATGGAAACTTGGGTTTTATCCCAATATGTTTGATATTATAAAAGAGTGGTATTTACTCTGATAAAATATTTCATAACTACGGTCCTGATGTAATTTCCGCTGCCAAAATGATAAACACCGATACCACCAAAACTGGTCTCGCGGCCGCCCGTTCTCGGGACAGATGGGGGACGGGGGTTGCGACAATCCGAGTATCAAGAATTTCAAACAGTTTGACCATCCTATTTGAGTTTCAATTCTAACCACTTTAGTGAACCATTTTCAAATTAAATTCACCCAATTCTGACCACTTTAGTCAATCATTTGCAAACGATTACTGAAAAGACAAACGTAGCTTTTTGAAATTACCAAAGAATGACCTTTTAGCATATGTAATATGATACCAAAGAATGACCACCGACGAAAAATGTGGGGTGTGACAAAAAGTCCCGAGAAGTATCCTAAACATGCTTGGAAGCTTAGATGTAGTTCGACTACTGAAATCCGTCTCAGTAAGAAAATTGTCAATAAGGTAGTTGTTGACATAAATCTAGAGAGAACTTTGAATGAACTAGCTAAAAGATGGGAAAAGATAGAAGAGCAAGAGAAGATTGTTCAAAATAAGTATAAAGTCAACTATGTTTTCGGAATATCCCAAAGACCGAGGACTAAGCCACAAGCCCGAACTGGAAGATTGCCTATAATATAAAAAGGGAAGGAATGCACTAGTGGCATTATCTTTAAGGTACTAACATTTTCATGCAAAATTGGTTTTGCAGGGATGTGGAAGTCAGAAGATAAAATGAAAAAGAAACTTGAAGATCACTTTATCGTGAGATTTGAAGATTCAAGTTCTTTTATCATGAGATGATTTTATTGTCTATGAAACAATTATTCCATCTTACTTATTTTTGCATGACAAATATTTGTTTTGGATAATATTTGTTACTTATGGATTTGAGTGGTTCTTGCATGGTTTATCTATTGTATTGAGTTATGAACTCTAGTGTTAAGATAATATCAATATTTATGATTGACTTTATAAAGTATACACGTCGTGTGAAGTAAACAAGATAATAATATGAAAAAGTTGGTTCTAATTTTGATATTATAAACATTATTTAATACCTAACATGAGTGAGATATAATTAGATTATTGAACTCAATTAACTAATTGGTAAAAGAGTTCTATGTCATAAGAAGTTTTGAAACTGATATGATATTTCTATCCTTCGACCTAAGACACATATTTGAACTAACTTTAAGAAAAGTTTGTACTTTGACCTTACGAAGCATTGTTCCATAAAAGGAAATAATAAGGGTATTTGATTGGGAAAAAAAAATCAAAAGTTAAGCGGGAGTTGTATGACGTCAAAGGAATTTTGTTGTCCTATGAGAAAAAAGTTTGACATTCTTGCACTCTTGTTGATTTGAACCGGTGAAAAATGCGTGGCCACGCTCAAACTAAGTAAATTTTTAAGACCACTTTGAATCTAAGACGAGAATAAGAATAGTTGAATGATATATGAGAATGTATCGAAATACATCTCTCATGTTCAACGGATGTTCTATACAGAAAGGATAAATAGATAAGTTTACCATGGCTATTATACTTGCTTAGGTGTGACTTAAACACAATGACGTAGTTAACGAATATGATACATCATACCTTGCTGGTGGTAGTGAGATGGTTGAGACAATTAATCGATGAATCGTCCAAGTGGAATTTTGTTGGATATTGGATGTCGGATCATTAATAATTCAAAGTTTGTTTATTGGACAACAAACAAATATTAATGTTTAATTGTTAAACATGAAACACAATGTTGGTTTTTGGTTATTAATTATTTAGTGAAATAATCAATGGTTAATTATTTAGAGAAATAATTAAAAGGGTTAAAGGTTAAACGGTTATAAGTAAAATAGTTAACCTTTTCATTTTGCTGGTTATTTGATAAAAGTAAAAGTGCGAGGATTAGTGAGTAAGTAAATGTTAACTACTAGGTTAGTTAGTAATAATTAAATGGCACGGTTTGTAAGTTTTTTAATTATAAAATCAAACTTAAGTTGCCCCTCCCATGGGCGCAATCGGACCCACAGGCAGACCACATGCCGCAGACGTTGCACCACCCTTGGCCACATAACAATTGTCGGCACCATTCGCTGCACGCTGCTGCTATCTCCGTTTGAGAGTTGTACCGGATTTTGTGTTTTCAGGATCAAATCAACTAGCGTGTCGTTTGTTGTTCCATTGTGTGGGTCTTCAGTTTTTGTCAAAGGTATAAAACCCTAAACCCCATACGGATGCTAATTTATTTAATTGAAAATAATTGGACTCCTAATGGGGTTGTTTTCACACTTTAATTGTACATGCTTCCGCTAAATATTAACAAGTGTTATTAATTAAAAAAATAAAAAGATAGAATAGTTTTATTTAAATTGGTACAACGATTCCCAACAGTTCAGACGATGTCCGTTAGGTTCATCACAGTAAAGAACCAAAATATATATTTTATATTTGACCCGTTCAGTTTAAAAAAATTATAACTTTTTAAAAATAATTATTACATTATATTATTAGAATAACGAAAAAATAAACGATATAAAGTTAAAAAAAATCATGGGAATCGTTTTTGCTATATAAAAGAAAGAGTAAATTGTCATTTTAGTCCCTGAGGTTTGTCCAAATTTGTCATTTTAGTCCAAATAGTTTTTTTTCGCCTCTGGGTCCCTGACTTTTCCATTTTATTGCCGTTTTGATCACATACACTAACTCCATCCAAAAACTCTATCTTTAAATGTTTTCAATTGCCATTTTGATCAAATTCCAAAAAATCAAAAAAATTCCAAAAAATCATAAAAATTCTAAAAAATCATAAAAATTCTAAAAAATCCAAAAAATCCGTTTCGACGCGAACCGTTTCGAACCCGAACCGTTTCGACCCTCGAACCGTTTCGACGCGAACCGTTTCGACCCGTACCGTTTCGAAGCCGAACCGTTTCAAGCCGAACCTTTTCAAGCCGTACCATTTCGACCCGTACCGTTTCGATGCGAACCGTTTCGAACCGAACCGTTTCGACCCGAACCGTTTCAAAGCCGAACCGTTTCGAACCGTGCCGTTTCGAACCGTGCCGTTTCGAACCGTGCCGTATCGAACCGTGCCGTTTCGACCCGTACCTTTTCAAACCGAACCGTTTCGACCCGTACCGGTTCGGTTTGAAACGGTACGGGTCGAAACGGTTCGGTTCGATACGGCACGGTTCGAAACGGTTCGGTTTGAAACGGTTCTCGTCGAAAAGGTACGGTTCGAAACGGGTCGGCTTGAAACGGTTCGGCTTCGAAACGGTATGGGTCGAAACGGTTCGCGTCGAAACGGCACGGGTCGAAACGGCACGGGTCGAAACGGCACGGGTCGAAACGGCACGGGTCGAAACGGCACGGGTCGAAACGGTTCGGTTTGAAACGGTCGAAACGGTACGTGTCAAAACGGTTCGCGTCGAAACGGTTCGACGCGAAATGGTTCGGGTCGAAACGGTTCGCGTCAAAACGGTACGGGTCGAAATGGTTCGGTTCGATACGGCACGGTTCGAAACGGTTCGGTTTGAAACGGTCGAAACGGTTCGGCTTGAAACGGTTCGGCTCCGAAACGGTACGGGTCAAAACGGTTCGCGTCGAAACGGTTCGGGTCGAAACGGTTCGGGTCGAAACGGTTCGGTTCGAAACGGTTCGGTTCGAAACGGTTCGTATCGTAACGGTACGGTTCGAAACGGTACGGGTCGAAACGGTTCGCGTCGAAACAGTTCAGCTCGAAACGGTTCGCGCCGAAACGGATTTTTTGGATTTTTTAGAATTTTTTTGATTTTTTAGAATATTTTGGATTTTTTAGAATTTTTATGATTTTTTAGAATTTTTTGGATTTTTTTTGGAATTTTTTGATTTTTTGGAATTGGATCAAAATGGCAAGTTGAAAAGTTTAAATTGAAAATCCCCAAAATACCCCTGGTTTAAACTGAGTTTTTGGATGGAGTTAGTGTATGTGATCAAAATGGCAACAAAAGGGAAAAGTCAGGGACCCAGAGGCGAAAAAAAACTATTTGGACTAAAATGGCAAATTTGGACAAAACTCAGGGACTAAAATGGCAATTTACTCTAAAAGAAATTTGATCAATAAATTATTAATTATTAATTAGAGTAAACTGCCATTTTGGTCCCTGTGGTTTGGCCAGTTTTGCCACTTTAGTCCAAATCTCAAACTTATTACATCCAGGGCCCTGTGGTTTGGTTTTTGTTGCCATTTTGGTCCAAATTTCAAATTTGACCAGATTTCCCATTAATGACCTGCTATTTTGTCTTTACCCTCAGGGGCATTTTGGTCATTTTAGAATTATTATCTCTTTATAATAACTCATTTATAATAAAACCCTTATATCATCATCTTCAACCTCATCTCAGACTCTGCTCTGCTCTCTCTCTCTAAAATGACCTGCATCATCCCCACCACCTGCATCATCCACCACCACACCACCACCACCCCCACCATCGCATCATCCCCGCCACCATCCCACCGCCGCCAACTCTGCTCTCTCTCTCTAAAATGACCTGCTCTCTCTCTAAAATACTGCAACGCTCGAAAACACATGGTAAATCGAAGCTCAAACGCTCTCTCTCTCTCACTAAAACAACACAGATCCACACACTCTCTCTCTCTCTCAGTTCTCTCTCTCTACACCGTTCACCACCGTCATTACCACAAATCACCACCGTTCACCACCGCCATACACACACTCTCTCTCTCTCTCTCTCTCTCTCAGTTCTCTCTCTCTCTCTCTCTACACAGATCTCTCATCCATCCTTCTTTCTTTGATTATGTTAATGATGACTGATGATGATGATGGACGATGATTTATGATGATGATGTAAGGGGGTGGTTGACGTTCAGATCTGGGTTTTATTGTGATGGATTTTGGGTGTTTGGGGATTTTGGGTGTTTTATGAAGTGGTTCAGATCTGCCGGTGGATTTCTTGATTTCGTTGCAAAACGAAAACACCCAATTAAACGAGATTATAGATTAATTAGCTGGATTTCTTGATTTCGTTGCATTTTAGATCTGTTTAGATTGAATTATTTGAATCTGGTGAGAGAGAGAAACAATTGTGGTTGTATGATTGATATTAAACTGGAATATTCAGAATCTGGTGAGAATTTAGGGTTTGGAATTGGAGAATTGAAAAAACTGTGGTTTTTGGGGGTGAATTTGGAGAACTAGGGTTACACAAACACGAAGGTTTCATGTTTGTGAAAGCGGTTGTCAAGGATTCGTTAATCGAAAATAGGGGGTTTGGTTATGCCGCCGGACTGGAGTGTTTGTTGAATGGGTGGTGATGGTGGAAACAGGTGGTTGTGGAAGGAGGTTATGGCGGTGGTGGTGGTGGTGCTAGAGAGAGAGAGTAAACTGCCAGAGAAGAGAGAGAGAGAGAGTAAACTGCCATTTTGATCATCATCATCCCCAACATCATCATCATCATCATCCTCAATATATATTATTGTTAAAATAAAAAACTAAAACAAATGAAATTTAAAAAATGACCAAAATACCCCTGCACTACAGGACAAAATAGGAAGTTGCAACAGTAAAAAAAAATAGGGTTTTTGGATTTTGGACTAAAATGGCAACAAAATGCAAACCACAGGGACCCAGATGTAATAAGTTTGAGATTTGGACTAAAGTGGCAAAACTGGCCAAACCACAGGGACCAAAATGACAGTTTACTCTATTAATTATGAATATTGTTTCTTAACTTTTAATTTGTTATAATGTTTTTTTAAATATATTATATATATTAATAGAAAGTTTTCATGAATATTGTTTTAAGATTTTTTAAATATTATTTGTTTTTTTTAATTTTAATTATTTTATTGATGTATTTCAAGTACCCATGAAGTGATCGGACTTTTTGAGTATTTGTTTTGTTGTTTTAATTTATCTAATGATATTTAATTTGTTATGTAATTTGATTTTTGTTTTTAATATAACCTGTGTTCTATATAATTTCAAGTGTTCATGAACGGTGATTGTATTTTTTGAGTAATTGTTTTGTTCTTCTAATCTATTTAATTTGTTACGCAATTTGATTTTTGATTATAATAAGTTCTAATTCTATTTAATTTGTTACGCAATTTGATTTTTGATTATAATAAAACTTGCCTTCTATATTTATTTATTTTTTCAGTATAATGATATAAATTTATTGAAAATAGGTATTGTGACGCTATCATATCAAATCGAACCAAGACTGATTGGATTTTTTCAACTTTGCGATATAAATTTTAGAGTTAGTTACACAGTTAGTTGCACAAAATAACATACTTAGGTACTAATAGTTTAAAATCACATTTTAGGGTATTAACTTTTCATTTTGTAACATTTGGAGGTATTAACTTCTAGGGTATTAACATAGTTAGTACCTGTGGTTTGCACAAAATAACATACTTAGGTACTAATAGAATGTGATTTTAAACCTACAAATAACGTTAATACCTCCAAACGTTACAAAATGAAAAGTTAATACCCTAAAATGTGATTTTAAACTATTAGTACCTAAGTATGTTACTTTGTACAAACCACATGGACTAACTATGTAATTAACTCTAAATTTTATTAAGAACGTATATGATGTCGCTATCATACTAAATTGAACCGAAACTAACCGAACAACATAAGTACCAGTACGAGTATTTATTTATATTGTTTTTGATTTCGATAAGATGACACGGTTTCGCTACCATACCGTATGAAACATCGGTACTTGTACCTGTATTATTTTTGTGGTTTATTGTTTGATAACGGATTCCATGCTGCTACCGTAATGAACCGAAACCGACTGAACATCGATATTGGTATTTATTTTTATTGTTTGTTCTTTCGATAAACTAACATAGACAGTACCGCTACCATACCTTACCGAACAACATTTGCATTGGTACATGTATTCAATTTAATACAGCTATGTCTGCGATAATAAACGGATATCAGTACAAGTATCGTGACGATTTGAACCAATCCTATCGTTCAAACAACATCGGTTCCGATACTGGTGTTCGTAACTTTTCGATCGGTATAAACACGTGTTATTTTCTATACCAAGTCCATGTATTGTACTAGTACTGTAATGAACCGAACCGATATCAATTGAATGCCCACGAGAACGTACCGCGGCAACGCGTGGGAAAATAACCTAGTTAATATTAAACACATCTTGTTTTTCTCTTATGACTTTTTAATGTGATGTTTTCTAAAATTTTGAGTATGTCATTATGACATAATTATTTTTATCTACGTCTTGATATAAACTTGTTTTGAAATGCGGTTGTAAGTGATAATGTCCAAGTAATCAAAACCCAAATATACATGTTATTAAGCTAACTCACTTTTACGTCCTTTCTTATAAATTAACGCTATTTACCGTTTTAGCTATACCGCTGCGACTTGCTTATTTTTATCTACATTTTAATAAAAGTGTTGTTCAAAAGCGAATGAGGTTAAATAAAATTAATTTTTTTGTTCTTTGTCGTGACAAATCGAACCAATAACGTATGAACAACTACGGTAGTAGGGTATGAAGGATCTTTATATACCGTATATCATATCGAGTGTCGATACTATACCGATACAATGATGCACTAAACTGATATCATCCAAACAATATAGGTACTACATCGATTCTGACTGAACAACATCGTTACCAGTATCGATACTATCAAAATGGTAGTGATAATATGTTTTTATGGTTTTCGATTGATGTAAAACACTTGCCAATATTCTTTTGGGCATATTATAACCTTATTTTATGATTTTTACCTCTACACCGAGTGCTGGTATAGTACCGATGCCGTAATAAACCAACCAAATTGATACTGACAAATTCCTGCCGCAACGCGTAGGAATTTTCCGCTAGTAATTATTATAATATAGTTATACAATGGTTGCAACCTTTAAACCTTTTTATTATAGTTACAGCAAAATATCGGGCGCCAAATATGGAAAGAAGGGAAATCATACACCCTTATGGGTCGATAAGGTCGATAAATTTGGATCAATTGGATGAACTATTATATTGATTTTTTTAGTGCACATGTATGTGTGTAGGGAGTAGGGACTCACGGTGATCGGAAGTGGCGGAAATGACCAATGATCTATTGGCCTAGTGGTCAAGGGGAAGGTGCAAATTTTAATACTAAGTTGATTATACTAACATATTAACTACTAACCCGGTTAGCGACATCCTAACCATACGACGTTTAAAATAAGTGGCGGAAATAAAACACAAACAATAAATATATTGTTCTCACACACAAATAATGTACATATGAAGGCTATTTATAGCCATATTATAACAGTTATTTAACCTCTTAGACTAATCGACACAATCCTAAATTAATTGACACAACATTTCATAAAACATACAATTTTGCCTTTTTTTTAAACAATTTGACTTTTTTGCTTTCACTTCACACCTGCTAATATTTTTTTTGGGCATATTATAACACTAGTCTAAGATCCCGCGAATTTCACGGGTGGACTAACACACAAATATATAACTTAAAAATGTTAAAATAATCCTTTAAAAGAAATAAACGTTCAAGTAACGAAATCCATCCCTCTACCCGCGGGTACGTAACGTATCAAACGTAGTTAACAATGATTGAAATATACAACTGAAATCGAGATTGTTCACCTAAGATCGAATTGAAATTCAACAAACAATGTGCTAAATCAACAGTGAATCGTCAACGAATTTAAAGTGTTGAACTTGATAAAGTGACAAATAAGTCGAGAGACCTGCAAATGATTTTAATATGATAAAAGTTTGAATTATTATAGTAATCATCTAGCTTTCATAATAACAATGAATTGTAATCATTTATACATTTTATAATTTTTTAACAATATAGTGTTTATGAGTTAAAGTGCTCGACCCGTTTTGACTTGTTACCCAACCCATCTGCAACACCTTGTAGGCTTGTACAGTCATTCACACTCAAAAGAAAGCCCAACTGATTTATGTGGAGGTCAAATTCAATAAGTTAACATAACAAATTCAAAATATGCAACTAAAACTTAAAGATTGACTCTAAGTTAGTTAATTGCCTGGAAATATTCATGATATAGTTTGGCTGCCCTACCATGTGCCAATAACATGTTGTGCATAACGATGAAGGGCTCGACATCAGAATGATTGCAAATCGAAATCAACTTGACTGATTATACTAACCTCTAGAGTGACTAAATACATCCCATTCGCTTAACGATTTTCCCTATTCAAGATAGGCTCCATCAATCTGTAAAACTTCATGGGTTAATAAGTGATAAAAATCTACAATATTGAGCAAGAAGTGGAAAATTGACTTGGTGTGCAGAAATGGTTGTTTACTCTCTTCAAATGTTACCAATTAGTTGTTTGATGTCATGAGTCAAACATTGACTAAAAAGACACCCTTTCAAAATTCTCGATCTTGTGATTAATCTAAATTGAGGCCTTGAGTCAAGCATCTTTGGTCACCACTTGATTGGTGTTTTTCCACAGTCGCATCTTAAATTATCTTGGTTTATTAAAAAGTATAGATATAGATGATGTAATGAGAATATGTGAATTACTCACCCGCCTAGAAAATCTAAAATCATGTGGGTCCTCGAGTGGCATCCAATCTTGCGCACCAGTCTCGAGTGCCATGAGCCAACAACCATTCATTTCTTGACTTCATAAGTCAATGGCCTAATCCTACAAGCAACAAAGATTATTTTAAAGATAAAAGAAGGAAATAAGAAAAACAAAACTAAAATAAGATTCTTGAAAACAAAATCTAGATCCAATTCATTACTATTTCAAAACCTTAATGGCTTTACAAAGTATACCTTTTAATCTTAACTGCAAATCGAAAGTACTCATCCGATTCAGATCCAAAGCAAAATTTTGAAATATATAATCCAAATATGTACTTTTTCCTTTATGTCATATAGTAATAAAGTTACATTCTTTAAGACCATTTGAATGTGCTAACAATCGATCTACATCAAATGTATATACTCTTCAATCATTAAGAAGCATCCCCTAGAGAAAAAGCCCTATGTGGGTTTCATTTAAGCTATAACAGATTTAGGTTATAAATATACAAATTTCGAAATCATACCAGGAACGCTCTTGCTCGTCTTTGTCTTCCAAGAAAGAAACTTTAGAAATATATTTAAAAAACAACGAATCATCACCGAATATAAAAGGTTGGTTGAGACGAATCCAAGATCTGAAGAGTTGAGTTGTAGGTTTATATGAACAAAAAATCATACCTTGAAAATATTCATCTTTGCTCTTAACACAGAATCTTCTCTTCGTACTTGAATCCGGACCATAAACCCTATGAACACAAACTCACTTGTTAATCGGAAAGAAAACATAAATCAATCACGTTGAGATAGTGGATATGCTTACCATGAACACACATGTAATTGACACAACCCACACTTCTTTCTTTTGATAATCTCAATAGATGTAACAAAACTTAACAAATTAAAACCCTAATTTGAACTGATTGGTCAAAAAGAATGTAATATGGACAAAAATAAACAATAATATGAACAAATCAATGTAGCCAATACCACATCATCCAATCGGCTTGAATCGCCATCGCCTTCATCTTCTTGAATCGGCAAATCGCCATCGCCTTTATCTTCTTGAATCGGCAAAGAGAAAGGAGGAGAGAGCATATGGGGGTGGGATTTGGGATGAGATCCAGAAACCCTAATAAAACATTCGTACAGAATAATAATTATCAGCTTAAAGAAAACTAAAAATGATTATCAACTTAAAGAAAATGGTTTCAGAATCATCATTTGGCTGCAAAATGATTGGCAAATTACCAAAGCATCTTCAATCTTGATATTTTTTCAAGTAATTCACTTTAAGTAAATTGACAAAATTCATAAACAATCGGTGTATAAAAGAACACAAATATCCAACTATTTGGCCAGTTCCTTTTTTACCTTACACTACACATTTAAGATATTTGTTATAACTTCTAAAACATAACCCAAATTAAATCAAAATCCCTGCTACATCATCCAAACAACCCCTACTTCAAACTCAATCTGGACACATATGCCAAAAAAGAAAATTCCAGTCGTCAGGCATGATTGAAGAAAACTATCAATCCCATTTAAACTTGCCATTGAAACTTGAAACCCACCATTAAATGTGTTTTTAAAATTAGAATACCGTTGATAAGGCTACCACTCAAGGCATTTGGGGGGGGGGGGGATACAGAGAGACTGTTAATTTGGTTAAACCAAAACAATAACTCTTTATACAACCCGGTAACAGGAAACATATGAAACTAAAGAAAAAACAGAGACATTACCTGACAGTGAATACCGAGGCTGATAACTTTAGAGATGGTAACACACTTGCGGCGCGACGGTAGGCTTCGTGTGTTACAAAGCAAAAGCAACTCAGATCAGGAATAATTCTCTGCTCGAAGAACAACACAAAAACAATAACAACTCTGAACCTTCTCCTTCTTTCTACGATTAACACTACAAAAACTTGTGATTTAGATCTGATTCACTGCAACCCCAAATCAGAAACTATTATAGAACCTTAACAGATCTGCAATTCCATTTTAGATCTGAAATACACGAATTTTTATCTTCGTGAATCACAACCTGCAATTTCTTTCAAATTATGCAACTAAAATTGCTCTTGGCTCCATAAATCTTCGGCTTCATCAATTGCCAACAACAACAGAAACAATGATGTGATATATGAATTGTAATCAACAACAACTATATTGTTCTCTTCTTCTTCGATGTAACAATAACAACAACCTGCAATTCAACACTTTCTACAAACCTGAGATTCAAGATGTCAAAAATAGATCTAAAATCGATTCATAATCAAGTCAGATTTCGATCTCATGTTTTATTATTGGTTTTGTGTGAATTAACAACTGAAATAGATGAAATATGACAGTTACAAAAACTAATATTCAGTTTTGGTTTAAATTCATCCAACCGATCAGTCCGACATACATAAAACACGAATCGAAAATTACTGAAAACTCATCGAACTGATACATTTCATATGCAATTAGGGATGAACTGATACAAATCGGGGTTTATAATCTTTAACAAAAACCACAAAATTGGGATTTCCGTACGACATAAACAACAAAATAGATGAAATCGCAGTACACATAAACAGAGCTCATCTAAGAAATACAAATAGACGATTTGATAGAAAAATTATAAGGATATAGGACAGAAAATTACCGACTTTAAGATGAATCGCTAATAGATGAACCAAAAGCCGACGAATCGAATGAAAGAAGAATCGGCAAGGTAAATTATAGAATTAGATCTAGGGTTTTTAATCTGCAACATCATATAGAAAGGAATGTGTAATCTCTTTATGGAAAGTCCAAGGTGAGAGAAGGCAGTGTGTAAGAAAAAAAGAAATTTCTATAGCGAGAATAAAGAATGAGTGGAGGTGTCTTCAATTGCTTTGCCGCTCAAATGAAAAAAATAATGAGCGTACCAACGACACGTGGTAAGCAATGGTTTAAATGGCTGCCAAGTGGCCTCAGCTTGTTTTGCTTTATTATAATGTATAGATTGTTATATGATTTTTACCTTTACACCAAGTGCTGGTATAATACCGATACCGTAATAAACCAAGCGAATCTGATACTAACAAATTCCTGCCGTAAAGCATAGGAATTTCCCGCTAGTAGTTATTATAATATAGCTATACAATGGCTGCAACCTTTAAACTTTTTTATTATAGTTACAGCAAAATATCGGGCGCCAAATACGAAAAGAAAGGAAATCACACGCCTTATGGGTTGATAAATTTGTATCAATTGGATGAACTATTATACTGATTTTGACTATGCACATGTATGTGTGTAGGGAGTAGGGACTCACAGTGAACAGAAGTGGCGGAAATGACCAATGATCTCTTGGCCTAGTGGTCAAGGGGGAGGTGCGAATTTTAATACTAAGTTGATGATACTAATATATTAACTACTAACCCGGTTAGCGACATTCTAACCGTACGACGTTTAAAAAAGTGACGGAAATAATATACACACAATAAATATATTGTTCTCACACACAAATAATGTACACATGAAGGCTATTTAGAGCATCCACAATAAGTTTATTTTTTTGGCATTTTTAAAGAGAGAGAAGGTGATGTGGATGAGAGAGATGATGAGTTGGAGGAAAGAGAGTGTAAAGATGTATGTGAGGAAAAATGAGAAAAAAATGGGTTATGTGAGTGAGAGTGAAGAGAGAGGAGAGAGGAGAAAGAAATCGTGTTTTTATAGTTTGTGAGAGGGTTATGAGAGAAATTGTTTTATTGGTTGGGCAAGTGCCCATGTGACATTTAAAAACATCACCCAAATACATGTTTATTGTGGATGCTCTTATAGCCATATTATAACAGTTATTTAACCTCTTAAACTAATCGACACAATCCTAAATTAATAGACACAACATTTCATAAAACATACAACTTTGACTTTTTTTAAACAGTTTGACTTTTTTACTTTCACTTCATAAACACTTGAAGAAAATTAAATTACTTCTTACTTAAAAAGCGATAAGGTGATGAAATTGCCCAAGCAATAACGAAAAAAATAACTATCATATACTAAATCTTTAGTAGGAGGTGGAAGAAGCTTAATGGATTGGAAACTATTCATCGTGTTTGTAAATGTGTTTATATAGGTGTTGCCCCGCCCGCGATGCGGGGCACTAAGCCAAGTATTTCTCTCTTCATATACGTCTGTGTTTGGGTTAGTTGTACATACTACTCATAACACGATCTCAAAAAACATTACATCGAGAAAACCAATTAAAATAAAACACTATCAATACTTTTGCAAAAAAAAAAAAAAAAAAAAACAAACAAACAAACAAACGATGGAAAGACTATAATTTTTAACTAGGGCAAAATTGTAATTTTTCAGGACAAATGAGCGTGTGCCACACAACCGCCTGACACGAATAAAAATTACACCGAGTCAATAATTAAAACAAAACACTATCTTAGATTTGTAAAAAAAAGCTAAAACGAAAGCATGATTGTAATTTTACACTGGGGCAAAATCGTAATTTGCCGGAAAAAAGCATAAACAATGGCAAACCTGTAAATTTGAAACCGAGGGCAAAATCGTAATTAGAATGGAGAGGAAAAAAACAAAACCAATGGCAAAACTGTTAATTTAAACGGGGCAAAATCGTAAATTGACTGGACCAATAGGGAAGTGCCAGGCAGTTGTGGGAAGAAAATCGTAATTTTTGAAATGAGAACAAAATCATAATCTTGAACAGAGGGCAAAATCGTAATTATATTTTGAAGTGGGTGCGAAATCATAATTTTAACCTGAGCGCAAAATCATAATTTTGAGCTATGGGGAAAAACGTTATTTTATTTTGAACTGTCAGCAAAAACGTAATTTTGAGCTTAGGGCAAAATCGTAATTTTGAGCTAGGGGAAAACATATTTTTATTTTGAGCTGGGGGCAAAAACGTAATTTTGAACGGATGGCGAAACCGTAATTTTAAACTGGGAATAAAATTAAAAATGAGTTTTTAAACTGAGAGCAAAATCGTAATTTTTAGCCAGGGCAAAAATATAATTTTATTTTAAACTGTGAGCAAAAACGTAATTTTAAATAAATGCCAAAACCGTAATTCTAAACTGAGAATAAAAGTATTAAAAATATGTTGGTTCAATAGGGAAGCTGCCTGACACTATTCCCTAAACTTGAAAATGTAAATGTAGTAAATTGATGAAATTGCCTAAGCGATAAAGGAAAAGATAACCATCATATACTAAATCTTTTAAGGTAAGTAGGAGGTGGAAGAAGCTTAATGGAATGGAAACTATTCATCTTGTTTGTAAATGTAAATGTAAACTAGTTTTTGCCCCGCTCGCGTTGCGGGGCAATAATCCGAATATTTCTCTCTCATAGCATGTATGTCTGTACAGAGGGCAAAATCGTAATTATATTTTGAACTGGAAGCGAAATCATAATTTTAAACTGAGAGCAAAATCATAATTTTGAGCAAAGGGGGAAAACATAATTTCATTTTGAACTTTGGGCAAAAGCGTAATTTTGAGCTGAGGGCAGAATCGTAATTTTGAGCTATAGGAAAAAACAACATTTTATTTTGAGCTGGGGGCAAAAACGTAATTTTAAACGGAGGGCGAAACCGTAATTTTAAACTGGGAACAAAATTAAAAGTGAATTTTTGAACAGAGGGCAAAAGCGTAATTTTAAGCTAGCGGTAAAATTATAATTTTATTTTGAGCTGAGGGCAAAAACGTAATTTTAAACAAAGGACGAAAGCGTAATTTTAAACTAGGAATAAAATTAAATTAAAAATGGGTTGGTCCAATAAGGAAGTGCCAGGCAAATTTTGAACTGGGGCAAAACTGTAATTTTAAACGGAGGGCGAAACCGTAATTTTAAACTGGAAAAAAAAATTAAAAGTGAGTTTTTGAACCGATGGCAAAAAGGGTAATTTTAAGCTAGGGGCAAAATTATATATTTTTTTGAGCTGGGGGCAAAAACGTAATTTTAAATAAAGGACGAAAACGTAATTTTAAACTGGGAATAAAATTAAATTATAAATGAGCTGGTTCAATAGGGAAGTGCCAGGAAAGCTGCCTAGCACTATTCCCTCAAGTTGTAAGTGTATATGTAGTAAATATGTTTATAGTTTGTTATACAACTAGGTGATGCCCCGCCTGCGTTGGGGGCGATTGCCGAATAATTCTCAACCAATTAAAAAAACAGTATTATAGTTTTGCTAGAAAGAAAAAGTAAAAAGAGTGTTAGGCAGCTCTTTAACACGATTTTTATCTGAGGGCAAAGTCATATTTTTATTTTTAATTGGGGGGAAATCAAATTTTTTTCCCGAGTAACCAGGGAAAACCATATTTTTATTTTGCACTGGGGGCAAAAACGTAATTTTGAATTGAGGGTGATATCGTAATTTTGAACCGAGTGGAAATTCGTAAATTTTAGCTGGGGGCAAAAGCATAATTTTATTTTTAACTGAGGGCAAAGACGTAATTTTAAACTGTTGGCAAAACCGTAATTTTAAAGTATGTATAGAATAATAAACTGGTGTAAAATCATAATTTTAAGTCGGGGAAAACAAAATTTTATTTTGAACTGGGGCAAAAACGTAATTTTGGCTGAAAGTAAAAGCGTAATTTTTTTACCGAGGGTGAAATCGTATTTTTAGCTCGGGGCAAAAGGGTAAATGTATTTTGAAGTTGAGGCAAAACCATATTTTTTAACTTGGTGCAAAACGTAATTTTAAAGTGGATATAAAATAATAAACTGGTTGGTCCAATGGGTATTGCTCGCCGCTCATTTGAACTAATGGTAGAGAAGCACTATTCCAGGGCAAAAACGTAATTTTAAAGTGTGTATAAAATAATAAACTGGTTGGTCCAATGGAGGAGGGGCGGCCGCCCATTTGAACCAATGGCAGGGTGATACTATTCCCTGCCATTTGGTTTGTATATGTTGAAAATTTTAAACTGAGTGCAAAATCATAATTTTGAGCTATGGGGGAAAACATAATTTTAATTTGAACTGTCGGCAAAGACGTAACTTTGAGCTGAGGGCTAAATCATAATTTTGAGCTAGGGGGAAAACATATTTTTATTTTGAGCTGGTGCAAAAACGTAGTTTAAAACGGAGGGTGAAACCATAATTTTAAACTAGGAATAAAATTAACAATGGGTTTTTGAACTGAGGTCAAAATCGTAATTTTGAGCTAGGGGCAAAAATATAATTTTATTTTAAACTGTGGGCAAAATTGTAATTTAAATGAAGGGCAAAACCGTAATTTTAAACTGAGAATAATATTAAATTAAAAATGGGTTGGTCGAATAGGAAAGTGCCAGGCAAGCTGCCTGGCACTATTCCCTCAACTTGAAAATATATATGTAGTAAACTAGGTTAATGGCCGCGTTAAACGCGGCTTGAACCAAAAACATAATATTTACTTTGAAATTTAATATTCTGTACAAACGCATACATTGGAAGAAACAAACAGAAAACTATTCAAATCCCAGAAAAACTTCCTTGTAGACGACATTGGTTGTTTTACTCGTTACATTCTCATCTTTGTCTAGTATAAGCAACTTCACACCGGCTCTGCTTTTGACTCTTGATAACGCAACATAAAGTTGCCCATGTAAGAAAACTGGATATTTCAAATACAATCCAACCCTTAATAGAGATTGTCCTTGACTTTTGTTTATAGTTATTGCAAAACATACATTTAAGGGGAATTGTCGTCGTTGAAACTTGATAGGAATTTTTTTTTCGGACGGTGTCAAACTGATTCGTGGAATAATCGTTCTTGTCCCTATGTTTCCTCCGGATATAATCTCAGCCTCTATAACACGTTTATAAAGTTTAGTAATTCGTAGTCTCGTACCGTTGCATAAACCATTTTGTTGATCGATATTACGAAGCAACATTACAGGTACACCGACTTTAAGGACAAATCGATGATTAGGCAGACCAGATATTTTAAGACCATTCAGAACATCGAGAGAATATAGTTTAGCATGTGCTCCGTTCTTTGCTTGATCAGTTTGACAAATACTATCAGATTTCAGATACTCCACTTCATCACCAGGAAACGAAGCAAGCAATCTTTCATTAATTTCTTGAACAACCTCATTTGTTGGTGCCAGTATAGCTCTTTCAGCAAAATAACCTTTATCTTTGTATAGTTGAAGAAGTGAAGGGTATACAAAGTCGATCAAATCTGACATAGGATCCAAAGAGCACTTGATTAACAGATCTTCAGGAATATCTAAAACCACCTTACAATCATCACTGTCACCAATCTTTCCCTCGCCCAACTCAAGCAACCAATTTGCAAAAGCTTTAATCTCTTCTATATCAGATGCGTTGGCTCCTACAGTTAACCTCATGTTTTTCGTTAACGTAAGGACCTTGCAAGTACTCCAAATATACGACGACGTGATTGAAGCATTAACGATTTCTCGTCTACTGCCATTTGGTACAACCGGAAGTATTTGTCTAAAGTCACCAACAAACACCATAACTTTACCACCAAAACTCATCTCACATTTGAAGATATCTTTCATTGTTCGGTCAAGTGCTTCAAACGCATGTTTATGATTCATAGGTGCTTCATCCCAAATTATCAATTTCGTTTTTCTCAATAAATCAGCAACGTCATCATTCGGTTTAACAAAACACACCGAGCTTTCTATTAAATTTAAAGGTATATGAAACCTTGAATGTGCAGTACGTCCACCAGGTAACAAAAGAGATGCGATTCCACTTGATGCAACGTTTAATACAATATCTCTTTTACATCTGATGGATGCAGATAATGTCTTCCACAGAAACGTCTTACCAGTCCCTCTGTGACTGTAGACGAAGAATAGACCACCCGCATTACTATTAACTGCTTGAATTATCTCATCAAACACTAAACGTTGCTCATCGGTTAGCCTGCTTAAGTTATTATCAAATTCAATGGCAGTAGCGCTTACATCGTACCCAAGCTCGTCAGTAACTAAACGGTTGTCTGCTGAATATATTGATTCAGTGTCGGGTTGAGGCATAGACGGAAAACGACTTAGACTTGAGTTGTTACGTAATAAGTAACGCTCAATTTCAAGCAACGTTAGGTTCCTTATTTGTTCTTCTGGAACAGACAAACCTATTAAAATTATATAAATAAATTATTTAAAGTCGTATAAATAAAAAATGAAATTAATAAACACTATTATATAAGACATAACTGTGAAAATATTAAATAACAATTTGCGTACCTTCGATCCTCAAAAGCTTTTGACGATTGTTAAAATGCCATCGGCAAGATACTCCCATGTTTTCCCAAACATGTTCAGGCCTTGATAATGTGTTAGACGCCAACATTGTAGCAAACAGATTACGAAGATAGTATCCTGAACCTGTGTAGTACGCGTCTTTGATAGCTTCTATATACTCCTTGTCATCGTCTAAAAGGCCTCTAGCGTAGCACACATCTCTAAAAGTTGAGAAGACTTGTCCATTCACTGTACGGATCTCTTCAAAATACTTAGGACCTACTACCTTATTAAGAAGGATTCTTAAAAAGTAAGCCTCGCCCATAGAAGGATTAACACAATGAATACGACCAATGGTTTTGCCTATTATGTGTTTTTCCTATATCCTTTCTTTCTGCTTCCAAACAAATTTAGGTTGGAACTCAACGTAAGTAAGGGTGCCTGACAACGGATCTTGTTCGTTCTTTTCCATCCACCCCAAAAACATCGTAGAAGAAACAGATGGTTTTTGAAGAACACTATCAAGATCGTCATCAGGGCCGTATACAACGTTTTGTTTATCTGGTAGATGAAACGGAAGCCTGATTACTGATGGATAGCGATAATGAACATCAAATGCAAAGATGCGCCATGAAGCTTCGCACGCCGAGAGATATCTGCAATCGTAATACTCTTTGACTTCATCTTTTCCATCTTCACGCTGACCTTCATCGGCATTTTATACAAAACCAAATTCTGCCCTATCTGGTCCTTTGTTAATGTATTTAAACAAATACTTAATGGACGCAGCCTGGTTACACCATTCGACATTAATGTGTGCCTGATAATGTCTCAATAGGGTTTTGCTATACGGAACCACACTTCTGTTATCAAGCTGAATACCAGATTTCTCAACAAAAAATCCTGAATCTGCTCGTCTATAGAACAGATAACCATTCGAATCTATAGTAGTCTGATCACAAAACTTCTTAGGAAATTTCTTCGAACAGTTACCTTCGACCATACACGGACAATTTGATTTTGCAACACCACAAGGTCCGTGAATCATATAGTCGCTGACAAGAGTATACAGATCTGGATCTAAGTTTTTGTTAGGTATCTCAGCAGAAATAAACTAGTCAACATGCTCAACCGAAGGAAGCTTACTTTCGTCATTTAAGAACAAACTGATATGGGCATGCGGTAGACCTCGTTTCTGAAACTCTATGGTGTACACAACTGCAATAGGCTAATTAATATTAAAATACTTATTTTTGAAGTTATGGTTATGAACGTAGCAGACCACAAAAAATATAATAAAGTAATTGAATTAAATGGATGCTTACCTGCCGATGCGTTGCCGAATAAAGATTTCTCTCGCAAGTCTTTCATGATTGCGTCAAGCTTAATTTTGAACAATCGGCATAAAATGTCCGGTCTATCCTCCGGATTAATGTTCTTGTCCTTCAAAAATCTTTTAATCTCCGGTCGGTTAGGATTACACGTGATCGTAATGAAAAAATCAGGGTATCCAAACAATTTACAAATGGCCATCGCATCACAATAATTTCCCCTCATATAACACGATCCACCGGTAAACAAAGACGATAGTAGTTTGTTTGTTCCAACGTTTGACATATCTGGATTACCATTTTGTCGAAGCTTACTAAGGTTCTCATATGTCTCAGATCTCAGATTATTTTGTTGTAAACGTATGAATAGTAATTGTTCACTTTCAATCATCGTATAGACGTCAACCAAGAACTATTGCAAAAGTCTTCGAGCATTAAGAATCAAAGAGAAATGATTGACTCTATCTTGAACATGGTAAGCAAAATATTCTCTCATTGAACATTTTGACTCTTTCTTCTTCGTTGATGCCCTTCCTTCTCTATGAAGAATATCAATCCGGTAACCATTGACGTACATGTTTACATACATATTATTTACAGTATCTTCACATGAAACGAAGTGTGTTTTATATTTATAAAAATGGTTTATACCTTAACATTAAAACACACACAACAAAGAACAAGTGTATCCCGTCATATATGCAGCAAAGTATTGGTAAGAGCCAGCTATCGATCCATGGAACACGGGCGTTATAATGTACTAAATCTTTGTCATTAGATTACCATATATAAGGAAAGGTGAATGGTTGTTTAACTAAATTATCTAAATTACAACTAAAACACAAATATACTATTATCTTGTTTCACAAACAACCTGAACATGTTATCTATATCACATATGTCACAAAAGCACTTAATCAATTTTCCAATTTCGAGACAGTTAGTCATCCGCTAGGAGTTTTCTAACATGATGCTTCTTCGGAAAGTTAATGCGATAAACACACGTTAACCACCTAAAATCATTCTTTAGCGAGCTATTGATATTCATTCATGTAAACCTTTAAAGATAGATTAGTCATCCGCTAGGAGTTTTCTAACCTCACTTATCAAAGAAAGCAATACCGATGGTCACAATACAGCCACGAGGATAAGCATTTAAGTAGATCATATAACGACATATTTCACCTTTACAAGTCTTGAACACAAATCTACCATGTCAACAATTTCAGACCAAAACTACTAAACAAGGATCATAAACCGCATGCAAGAACATGTAATCAACACCATATAATTTGTTAGAACCCTTACGTGCAAGAAAGTATTCCTAATCAAAATAAGATATATCTTAGATAAAACCAATACCCCTCTCGAGTCTCATGGTGTCAATAAGTTTACAAACAAGTGATTAATCAAGAAATAGTTACCATCCCACTAACCACAGACTCATTATCCAAAATAATCAAACACAATCAGGAACTCAACATCAATGAAACGTTCATTATATAATCATGAAGATTTAAACATGAAAAAGTACTAAAGTTCCATATAAACAAGATTACAACATAAAGTTCATACAAGAAACAAGTTTATAACTTACTATTACATAAACTACATTAAACATAAACTAACATCAGCTCATAACTTGCAAAATGATCAGAATACATGTTCAAGAACAAGGAATCGAACCATAAACAATCAAGGAATTGACGGGTTGGATCGGCTATGCTTCCACTCGATCTTTAAGCTTCAAATGGGTCTGATCAGGACTGCTTCGTAACCCAGAAATCGCCCAAAAACAGGGAGAAAAACCCAACATTTTGATCAGTAGCGAATGCTGCTATTTATAGGAAATTTTCAGTTTGGCACGGCCGTGCGGATTTGGCACGGCTGTGCGGTCAGGTCTTGTCGGGTGACGTCAGTTTCAACGATCCCGAGTCAGCCAAGTGGACTAGTGGACAAGTTGCCTGAGTCATCCGATCGGCACGGTCATGCCGTTGGTGGCACGGTAGTGCGATGTCATCAGAAATAGGATCAGAAAGCTTGATTTGGCACTGGCACGTTCATGCGGCGGGTGGCACTACCGTGCGGCCCGAGAAGATGTTGGCACTGGTAGTGCTTCCGAGATCGAACGATCGGCACGGTAGTGCCGATGGATGGCACGGCCGTACCACACCTGGCAGTCATCAGAATTTTGCCCTTTTCATCAGAAATGCATCAGAATTTATCCGTTTTCATCAGAATTTTCTTTTGTTCTTCGTTTAAGACCTGAAAATATAAAAGTACCGATTTTGGTACCTAAACGTCGCGGTTTCGGTCAAAAATGCTTAAAACGGAAGTGTTTTGGGGTATAAAAACATGTATAATTTAACGTATATCAAACATCCCCACACTTGAACTTTGCTTGTCCTCAAGCAAACTTAAAATAAAATATGGAATCAAATCTGAATATTTACAAAGTTACTAATTTGTTTGGTGGTCAAATTGGTTTTCAAAAAGTCATCTTCAAAGATTTAAAACAAACAAGCTTTGTTAGATGTATGAAAGGATAATTATAAAGCAATGATTCAACTTTCGAAATGACTTAGCATGCGAATCCTTATATTTCTCACAATGTTTACACACACTTGGTTAAATTTCTGAATCATACATATAATGTGTATGTAAAACACTCGATGCCCAGTCAATGAATCATGCAATATCATAAGCTTGTCAAAAGATCTAATCTCCACCAATTAATATGTGAAAAACATAAATCAAGAGGTCTTTGATGGGTTGTAACGTTAGGCTAAGGTTAAGGGTATGGAATGGATATTTGAAAGTGGCTAAATGGTTAAAACTCGGCGGTTATTTGTAACTAGCGTAAATGAATCAACAACTATACATAAATAACGCTTAAAGACGATTTTACACTTTTCGAGCTATACAACATATTTGTACTATTCAGTTCTTAAAATTGCTCTAATTTGATCGTCTTTTGATCTGTTTTTCGATCACTATTTTCTTTTTTTTTTCTTTTTTTTAAACTGGGAAAAATTACAAACAAGCTAGTTGGATAATAACTTTGGCCGAGTTTTAACACAAAGGTTTAAAAATAAAAAGGCTAAATTTGGTTAAGTAGGCTAAGTAGTTGGGTATAATTGGAAAAATACGGAAAATAGGCTCAACATGGCGGACTAATGGATAATGTTGGGTGTGGGATATAAACAAAGAAAAAGGCTACCACAAAAGGGTATCCTAAGTGCCTCCGTCATTTTCATGCAATTTCACATATTCATGATCTTGAAAAGTATACATGACAAGTTCTAAATTACATGAAACATCTGGCTCACTCATATTCCGCAAAAACAAAGAAGCATTGTCAAGAAAGCAGTAAAGGCTCAAAAATATGCTCACGTAAACGGAAGGAATGGGTATAAATATAAAGGTAAACATGCTAGTCTTTCTTTTGTTTCATCACGCTTTTAGTTATCTTTTTCAAAAATTAATTTGGCTTGTCGGTTTTGATCAAATCTGATGCTTTCTAAAGAACACAACTGACCGTTTTTGTATTTTAAAGTTTTTTTTTAATATATAAAAAAAACGAGGACACTCAAGGACAAACAAAGTTAACCTTAACCCCTCCCCAAACTTGAACTTCACATTGTCCCCAATGTGAAACACGTATTAGTTAAGCGATTATGAAGAGCAAAACTAATAATGTGAAAAAGGATAGAGGTACTCCCTCAGAGTTGGAGTAGACTTGTATGAATAGACTTTGAATATAAGTCTTCTCAACTCTGTGTGCATTCCTTACAAACCTGCTAAGTACGTCACTTAACTAAAACAACAAACACTACTACTGATCAAACCGTTAGATGAGTAAAACCAAATCCATTATTAAACAAAATAAACACACACTAAAAACAAGTAAGGAATCATACCTTGATTGAAGATTTGAGTTAAATCCTTGCAAAAATTGGTTGTTTTTAGGAGTGGGAGAGCCAAGAACAGGTATGCGGCCAGTGTTAGTAATTTTGAAGGATTTTTTTTTTTAGAATTTTTTTTAAAGTTAGTTTTTATACCCTGAAAAATTACTGTTGCTAAAAAGTCGTGCACGGTAGTGCGCATCAACCTGTGCACTGTGGTTCGCAACGTGGTGCCGCTGTGCACGGTAGTGCAATCGGTTCACACGGTATTGCGTGTCCGATGACCACCTTATGCACATTGTTCTTGGTCAGATGTGATTATGAAGTGCACAGTCGTGCGGATCAGGTGCACGACCGTGTGTTATCTATAAATTCTGCAGACAAAAGTAACAGAATGCTCTTCAACTCCTTTTTCTCAATAGATTTTCCCATTTTTGCCAGGTTTTACATGTTTTAACTTTTAAACTAACTTCAAAACTTCCGAAGACATGAATCAATCTTGTTTAAACCTACTAGAAACAGAAAAAGTTAACGAACAAGTAAATAAATGCGATAAATTTAATATTTACAAACAAAACCCATAGCGTGTGAAAACACGCTCGCTAAATTTGTCAGCGAGTCGATAGCTAGACTCCTTCTCCCCCACACTTGTTAAACGTGCGGGGCATTGACACGCCCTTTCGGGTTTGGCTCTGTGTTTCCTGGAAGACCACCCGGGGGTCTCTCAGACAACATTTTAGCCAACTGTCCCACCTGATTCTCAATGGTCTGTATAGAAGCTTTCTGACTCCGCATCTCCCCTTCTTGGGCCATGAATCGTTCCTCGTGTTGTTGGTAGCGGTTCTCAGCTATCTGATTAGCACAATTGAAGTTTCCTAACAGCTGTGTCATCATCTCCTCTAGCTTAGAGTTACTGAGAGGCTTGAGGCTGGGAACTGCTCCCGGAGCCTTGATGATGGTAATGTGACTGGAAGGACTGACCCTGAGATTGGTAAGGCTGTGCCTGGGGCTGCTGTGGCGCAGGAGCACGCTGAGCGTATCCGAGTGGGTTTTGGTTCCCAGAATTAGATTTCCACCCAAAGTTTGGGTGATGTTTCCACCCCGGATTGTACGTGTTGCTGTAGGGGTTATTTTGGGGCCTGATTTGATTGCCCAGATAGTCCACTTCTTCGTGGCCAGTAAATATAACACCCTGCTCACAAGTACCAGGCTCGTGTGACACTCCACACTGCTCACATGATGATTGTACCTGCGAAACGTTCTGAGCTTTGTCAAACCTTGCTGCCAAAGCTCCAATCTGTGCTGCAAGAGCCGTATATGTATCCACTTGATGAACTCCAGGAATAGATAATGCTTTACTTCGTACTCCACTGTGACGAGAACTCGACTTTAAGGTAGCTTTCTCTATAATTGCGTAGGCTTCTGTTGGTGTTTTTGTTCCAAGATCGCCTCCTGCATATACGTCTATGCATTCTTGTGAGTCGTAGTTAAGTCCTTGGTAGAAGTTCAACACAAGTTGTCTTTTGGACAACCTGTGATGTGGTACATCGATTAGAAGATCTTTGAACCTTTCCCAAGCTGTGTGTAGAGATTCTCCTTCGTCCTGTTTGAATGTCATGATACGGTTCTTTAGCTTAGCTGTCTTTTCCGGAGGGAAGTATTTTTGCATAAAAAGATCTGCCATCTCGTTCCAAGTCGTGATGGACCCTGCTGGAAGTGATAAAAGCCAAGATCGGGCTTTGTCTTGCAAAGAGAATGGAAAGAGCCGCAAACGGATTGCGTCTTCAGAAACGTCTCGTATTTTGAAAGTCGAACACACCTCGAGAAATGAAGCGATGTGCCGACCTGGATCTTCGTGATCCTTCCCATCGAACTGCACAGAATTTTGTAACATGTTAATTATACTAGATTTAATTTCAAAACTCGGTGCTGCTATCGTAGGTTGGGCGATGCTCGGTAGCAAGCCCTCTCCTCCTGGACGGCCGGTCTCATTCAAAGGCTGGTCGTCCTCTGCCATAATGCTTCCTCTGTCGTCCTCTGAACTCTCGCTGTCTGAAAGTATCACTGGTTCGTCGATTGCGGCCGCAATCCTTTGTGCCACGACAAGTGATCTTTCGCGAAGCCGCCTGCTTCTTCTTAGGTTATTTTATGGTTCGTTGGCTAGCTCAGCAATAGCGGGTACAGGGGTTGTGGACATTAACCTGCAAGTAATAAGGAAAGCATTATACGGAAAAAATAACATAATAATAATATAAGTAATATAAATATAAATAATAATACTATTATTTTATATAATATACATTTATTTACAATTTATTATACATAATTAAATAATATTTACTTACTTATTTACATCCGAAAATTGTTTTTTTTAGAAAATCTGATAAGATCTGATCAAAATCTGATCAAAATTTTCTTTCCATCAGAATTTCTGATAAATCCATTAGAATTTACCAGAAAATCTGGTAAATTCATCAGAAGTGAATTTTTTTTATCTAATGGGTTTATCAGAATCCATCAGAAAATCTGATAAATTCATCAGAATTTACCAGCAAATCTGATGATTTTATCAGAAAGTTATATTTTATTTTCGTGGAGTAAATAAATAAATAACTGAGTACAAATAAATGAATAAATAGTAGTTAATTAAATAAACAAATGAACAAGAATGAATAAATGAATAAATGTAACTGAAATAAATGAATATAAAAGAAATAAATGAATGAAATAAATAAATAGATATATATAAGGTTCGATTCCAAACACTTGCATAAATATAAATATAAACATGAATGAAACAACTGAATTGAAATAAATAAATAAAATTGAAATGACTGAATTGAAATAACTGTACTGGAATGAAATAAATAAATAAATGAATGAATGAAGTACAAAAATTAAATGACTAAACAGTTAAATAAACTGACAGAAATAAATAAATAAATGAATAACTGAACGTAAATAAATAAAATACTGAATTAAAATAACTGAAATGAAAGAATAAAAGAAAATGGTTCGATTCCGAACACATAACTGAATTAAATAAATAAATAAAGGAAAAAAATGTTAGTCGAACAATAAATAAAGAGTTAGTAAGTTAGTCAAAAGTGAGTCCTAGTGGGCGTACCAAGCTAGGTATTCACTAGTTAGTAAAACAGAAAAATAAAAGTTAGTCAAACATTTAATCCTAGTGGGCGTGCCAGGCTAGGTATTCATAAGTTAGTAAATAAAAGAAAAAAAATAAATACAAAAATGTACAAGTATTCACAAGTATTCACACCGGTAAAATAATGACTCGGATTGTTCCATAAATTTCGCCGTGGTCCCCGGCAGCGGTGCCAAAAACTTGACGTACATGTTTACATACATATTATTTACAGTATCTTCACATGTAACGAAGTGCGTTTTATATTTATAAAAATGGTTTATACCTTAATATTAAAACACACACAACAAAGGACAAGTGTATCCCGTCATATATGCAGCAAAGTATTGGTAAGAGCCATATATCGATCCATGGAACACGGGCGTTATAATGTACTAAATCTTTGTCATTAGATTACCAGATATAAGGAAAGGTGAATGGTTGTTTAACTAAATTATCTAAATTACAACTAAAACACAAATATACTATTATCTTGTTTCACAAACAACCTGAACATGTTATCTATATCACATATGTCACAAAAGCACTTAATCAATTTTCCAATTTCGAGACAGTTAGTCATCCGCTAGGAGTTTTCTAACATGATGCTTCCTCGGAAAGTTAACGCGATAAACACACGTTAACCACCTAAAAACATTCTTTAGCGAGCTATTGATATTCATTCATGTAAACCTTTAAAGATAGATTAGTCATCCGCTTGGAGTTTTCTAACCTCACTTATCAAAGAAAGCAATACCGATGGTCACAATACAGCCACGAGGATAAGCATTTAAGTAGATCATATAACGACATATTTCACCTTTACAAGTCTTGAACACAAATCTACCATGTCAGCAATTTCAGACCAAAACTACTAAACAAGGATCATAAACCGCATGCAAGAACATGTAATCAACACCATATAATTCGTTAGAACCCATTAGTGCAAGAAAATATTCCTAATCAAAATAAGATATATCTTAGATAAAACCAATACCCCTCTCGAGTCTCATAGTGTCAACAAGTTTACAAACAAGTGATTAATCAAGAAATAGTTACCATCCCACTAACCACAGACTCATTATCCAAAATAATCAAACATAATCAGGAACTCAACATCAATGAAACGTTCATTATATAATCATGAAGATTTAAACATGAAAAAGTACTAAAGTTCCATATAAACAAGATTACAACATAAAGTTCATTCAAGAAACAAGTTTATAACTTACTATTACATAAACTACATTAAACATAAACTAACATCAGCTCATAACTTGCAAAATGATCAGAATACATGTTCAAGAACAAGGAATCGAGCCATAAACAAGCAAGGAATTGACGGGTTGGATCGGCTATGCTTCCACTCGATCTTTAAGCTTCAAATGGGTCTGATCAGGACTGCTTCGTAACCCAGAAATCGCCCAGAAACAGGGAGAAAAACCCAACATTTTGATCAGTAGCGAATGCTGCTATTTATAGGCAATTTTCAGTTTGGCACGGCCGTGCGGATTTGGCACGGCCGTGCGGTCAGGTCTTTTCGGGTGCCGTCAGTTTCAGCGATCCCGAGTCAGCCAAGTGGACTAGTGGACAAGTTGCCTGAGTCATCCGATCGGCACGGTCATGCCGTTGGTGGCACGGTAGTGCGATGTCATCAGAAATAGGACCAGAAATCTTGATTTGGCGCTGGCACGATCATGCGGCGGGTGGCACTACCGTGCGGCCCGAGAAGATGTTGGCACTGGTAGTCGCACTGGTAGTGCTTCCGAGATCGAACGATCAGCACGGTAGTGCCGATGGATGGCACGACCGTGCCACACCTGGCAGTCATCAGAATTTTACCCTTTTCATCAGAAATGCATCAGAATTTATCCGTTTTCATCAGAATTTTATTTTGTTCTTCGTTTAAGACCTGAAAATATAAAAGTACCGAGTTTGGTACCTAAACGTCGCGGTTTTGGTAAAAAATGCTTAAAACGGAAGTGTTTTGGGGTATAAAAACATGTATAATTTAACGTATATCAACCATCTTCACCAAAAGGGAAAAGCAATGGATTGTAAAGCACGAGATATGATGGATGAAGCTCGCTAATACGCTGTAGACCATCTTTCTTTGACTCAACAACTACATCACGATTATCAAGAGCATCCTCAATGTCTCCAACTATAAGCGCATCAACTTCAGACGACGTCAGTAGGTTGTATGTACGACTATCTTTAGACCTATTTGCCTTAAGCCGTAATTTTTGGTCAACTTGAGGATTATCAACAAACCGATCTCGTACACGCCTATAGGTTTTCACCAGCTGATTATTTGAATCTAAAACCAGCTTAAGGTACTCTATGAGTTCAGTGTCAAGCAAATCAGAAGTTGTGGAAGCTGGTTTCTTTGAGTTACTGTCATACAATTGTAAGACAATAGCGAAAGTATCAGTAAGTGTTTATATAACATAAAACCAATAATAAATCAAATAAATAAATAACGAAATGGTTTCCAGGGATACCTAAATAGAGTTTTCTGATTACAGACTTCATTATCTGTGTCGTATATGTAAAGTTGCGCAAATTTTGGTTCACCACCTTCTTTAGGAAGAAGACTTCCCAATGTATGATAATTCTCCCCACTAATTCGGTATACATACGGAGCATTTCCTCTATTGATTTTGGAATAAACTTTACCACCCATTGAAGTGAACGAAAACATAGAATTAAAACGGCGACTATTCAGTAAGAAATGCTTGCTCTTGTCGTCTAAACTCTTGAAAAGATTTTGATATTCCTCACACGTCTCTTTAAAATTTGGAAGATGTACCTTTCCATAACCACAACAAAGCATGTAAGTTGTTCTTCCTGAGTAAACCCTTCCTTTTCCGGCTTCAACTTTCCATAACTTAGCGTTACATACGTCACATACAACTACTTGATCTCCATGATCCAAATAATCTATTATACAAAAATATAAATATCAAATTGTGATCAATGTTACGAAAATAATATAATGAGGTTCTCCAAATGGAATTTCAAGTAGTGAGTGTGTAAGGTACTTACTGTTAGAAACTCCTTATATGGATCTTCAGCTAATTGTTGAGGAATAATAGGATCATCGGAAGATAAGTCAACCATTGGAACAGGATATACGCAACGACCTTTAGTAGACAACCTTTCTTTACCTCTTGGTATCCTCTTCAAAGTTGATCTTTTAGTTGAGAACGAAGGTTGATTTATTGAATGTGGAGTTGATGAACTTCTGTTTATTTGGAATGTAAAACATGGACTCATATGAATATTAACATTGTCTTTGACACCTATATGTTGATAGCAACGAAAAATAATAAAAAAGTCAGAATCAAAATAAATAAATTTGAAACCGTAAATAAATACCCCCAACCTGAAGTAGATGCTTCAGACGGACTTGTTAAAGGTGTGGTTGGCCAAATACGTTGATCGATGGTATTGATATAAGACGATGAACGAATTGGTGTTACGATCCGGTATTCATTTGTATTGGATGC
Source organism: Helianthus tuberosus (assembly GCA_030545235.1). Taxonomy (NCBI): domain Eukaryota; kingdom Viridiplantae; phylum Streptophyta; class Magnoliopsida; order Asterales; family Asteraceae; genus Helianthus; species Helianthus tuberosus. Next base: position 76,758,433 of record CM060417.1, on the reverse strand, counting down.
TGAAACATTGGATGACCGATTAACGATTTTTGAAGTGGAAGATTTGTTATTCACATTATGCCTTTTATTATCCAAATGTAATTTCCTAAATTTTCTTCGTTCAGCTGATTGTTGATGCTCAACATCATTAGGAGCAACTGAAAAAAAAGATGGATATCCATAAAAAATCAATTATACATTAAAAATTTTATTCCTGTCTAAAAAAACAAAGAATTTACCTTTTGTAATGTTAGATAAAGGAATTTCTCCAGAATCAACTGCAATAATATAATTCAAACTTACTGTATATGAGATGTTCATGTAGTATATAAATTGTTTTTGGAAAAACAACATTCAGAATCATAATACAGAAAATTTAAAATCTGTAAATAAATAAAACCAACCTGAATGATACGCTTCAGACGTACGTGTTAAAGGTGTGGTTGGCAAAACACGTCGATCCATGGTGTTAATATAAGAAGATGAACGAATTGGGGTTACGACACGACATTCATTAGTATTGGATACTGAAACGTTGGTTGACCAAATCACGTTCTCTGAAGTGGAAGATTTATTATTCGCATTACGGCTTTTGGTTATCCAAATATACTTTCCTAAATTTTTTCCGTTAATCAGATTGTTGATGCTCAACATGATTATGAGAAACTGAAAAAAAAGATGCATGTCCATAAAATATCAAATTATAAATGAAAATTTTTATTCATGTGTAAAAAATTATAGAATTTACCATTTGTAATATTAGACAATGGACTTCTTCCAAAATCAACCGCAACAAAAAGTCCAAGTTACGGTATGAAAGATGTTTATGTATTATATAATTTGTTATTTAAAAAAAACTCATAATCATAATAAACAAAATTTACATATGTAAGTAAATAACACCAACCTGATGTATACGCCTCGTACGGACTTGTTAAAGGTGTGGTTGGCAAAATATGTCGATCCATGGTATTGATATAAGAGGATGATCGAATTGGTGTTACGACACGCCAATCATTTGTATTGGATACTGAAACGATGGATGACCGAATGACGTTTTCTGAAATGGAAGATTTATTATTTGCATTACGTCTTTTATTATCCAAATATAGTTTCCTTAATTTTCTGCGTTCAACATAGTCTTGATGCTCAACATGATTAGGATCAACTAAAAAATAAAATGCATATAAAAAAATTAACAATTTATAAAAAAAAAATTCTATTCATGTCTAAAATATTGGAAAATTTACCATTCGTAATGTTAGACAAATGACTTCTACCAACACTACCTACAACAATTTAAGTAAAAGTAACGGTACATAACATCTTTACATATTATATAATTTTTTATTAACTTTCTAAACAGAAATAAGAATAAAATACGTACTATTCGAAGGTTGAACACTAGTAGGAAGTGAAAATGAAGGTAAAGTTTGAGGCTTTGAACGTTTAGGCATATCCTAATATTGTAGCCATATAGAAGATATAAATGCATTAAAATAGGTATTAGAATAACTTAAATGTATAAGTATAATACAGAAAGATAACACTTACGTATATGAGAAATGACCAAAACCTCAAACTTAAAAAATGCATGAATGTCGTGAGAGGGTGTTTTGATTTAGACTTGTGGAACCTTTAGTCATAAACATTGTGTGTCTATTATGCAATAAGAAGAGAGTTTCTTATAGTATTGGAGTTTATTGTAAAAAAAGAAACTTTAAAATTAAAAAAATTCGGTTATAACTTTAAAAAAGGAAACAATTTAAATCAAAATTATTTGGAGGTAAATTTATAAAAATCTGGTCGAAAGTTTTGTTAAAAATTATAGATTGTCGGTTATAAAAGTTAAAAAAAAGGAAACAAATTCATACCAATTTTATTTGTTGGTAAATTTAAAAAAAAATTAGCTTTTTTTTTTAAAATTTGATATTCTAAGTTTTAAATTATTTGGATTGTTAAAAATATAGTTCTCATAATTATATAATTATTACCGAAATTAAATTAGTTAAATTAGGTAATTACAATCTTTAATTTCTATTTAAAGATAAAAAAAATAATAATAGTTTTAAAAATTATACTTTGTAAAAAGCCAAAATTTATACATGCAAAACCTTTTTTTGACTTTTTTAAAAAAGTTGTCAAATTTGTAATTCAAAAAACATAAACAAATGTTGTAGGAAACAATTTATACATGCAAACCAATAAAACAAAAATAAATTAACCAAAAGATAAAGCTTAAATGAGTATAACTCATAGGTAATATTCCAAACACAAACAACTTTTTATTCATAACTAAACTTAAAAAACAACCAACCATAACAAAACACTCCAAACCAATCAAACATGCTAACCAAACCAAAACATAAAAATTTGAAAAACGGATAAACTGTTTTTGGTTTACATACTTCAAACATGAACTATTTTTCAATCTTTGGAACCAACAGTATGGTTTCCTCATCATCAGTAGCGACATTTGCGACACCAGCCTTTTTAACCTTAGTTGATGACAGAGAAGTGGATTCTTCAACTTCATACACTTCTGAAAGGTTACGCTTCAATTCCGCAGACGATGTCTTCGAACATTCTTTAGATGTGCATTCGGGTGTGAAGCTATCCCCAATAGAATCCACAGCATCCTATATGACGTATTGAACATTAGAAACTAAAAACTATTTTGGAAGTTTAGTATTTTGTAACATTAACTTAAACATCATACCTTTAGAGCAAAAGCATTCTGAGTTGATATCACTAAGTGAAACATCAGCAACCGGCTCGTCCGCACCCTCCAATTCATAGAATAATAAGGCTAAACACAACAAACATAATAAATTTCCTAACATATCGTTAATTAAAAGGTTCGTATGACTTAACCTGATCAGCTGGAATTCGGCTCTCCAAAGATTCAATTATTGCTGGATCATTCACCAACTTATGAATAGCATAACCATCAGTATGATTGTCAATATTGGATTACCCAACTTGAATCTTGAGAGCATACTTTTTATCATTCAAAGCTTTAAACTGATAGGGAATGGTTTTCTCTTCCGAAGATTCCTAAAATATGTGAATTAAAATTACTTTAGAACAAATTGATAATCAGATATCGACATTACTAATATGTACGTTATATAACAAATAAAAAAAAAACCATTGACATAAAATACATTACCTGTTCCTGTTTTGACTTCTCAAGCAACTGAATTACAGTCATTCCTAACATTTTTCTGGCTTCGCGGTCAAACAAAGTCAAAGACGCAATAGCTGTAGAATCTTGTACTCTAATCGGAATCCTAAAACTAAATGGACAAAAAGTATTTCACAAAATAAATACAATTTACATTTGTAAAGTAGAATACTATAAGCATAATGATTATTAAATAACAAAAAATATAAATAACTTACATTGGTGTCGCACTGACAACCTCTTTAGGACATTCGGGATATGAGCAAACCAAAACCTGTTTAAACTTGGGTTCCTCAGCACCGTCTTCAGCCTCCTCAATGACCAAAGTTGTTTCAACCTTTCGATTGCACTCTTCACATCCGAGGTAATACCAGTCATCTTTATCATCAACACCCATCACCATACTAAGAACTATGACCTCACAAGGCTGAAATTAAATGTAGGAAAATGGAGATTGTAAATATAAATTAGTAAAACAATTGTGTTTACTGTATTAATAAAATATATTTAAAATTAGACACATACCTTAGACAACAACGTAATATTACGGAAATTTGAAAACGGATGTTTGATTAAAAAGTAATCCGCAACACTTATGCTTCTAGATGAACCAACTGATTTCTGACCATTAGAGGATGTTTTACATATCTTCTCAACAAACCTGTTTACAATAATATAAGCAATGAAGACTTTAAAACATCAATAAGTAGTTCATATTAATTTAAAAACTACTCACTTTGTTTTGAATGAACGAATCTCCATTATGTCAGCATTGATAAACAGGCTTGTTATATGGAAAGCATTAGATAGCGTTGTCTTCCCTGTGTAATAAAGTTAACATCAGTTAACGCAAACTGAATTTTATAAATCATATATCAAAATTATTTAAAAATAACAAAGATTATAAACAGCGAATACCTTTATACTTGTTGAAACTACCAAACTGCACAAGGAGAACAACATGGACTTCTTCTTTTTGGCTCTGAATGTAACCAAACATCTCATCGCAGTACTCGTCCCATAAGGTGCAGTTTAACTTGATACCCCTACATAAATAGAAATTTAACACATCAGAGGATATCATGTAAGAATAAATATATAATATTAAAGCTTCCATGAAATTCAAATAGCCAATTAATAAACAGACTCTTCATCCAGCAATTGCAAGTTCATGAATTTTCTATCTTTTCCCATTTTCATTTTGGTCACTTCTGGTTCAGGCCACTCATCTACATATCCAATGAAATCTGTAAAAAAGAAATGATTAAAACGAAATATACTCAGGACAATAACAAACATTTTAAAAAAAATCTATATTTATATATTTCGATAATTTCGGATGTGGTTGTTATATATGATGAAGTACAAACCAACTCGATACTTGACATCGACTTCACCAGCTTTAATGGACTCAAACGATGCTAACTGGATACCGTATACACTTCCATCAAAGTTCTCACACTTTTTAACAGATGTATCAAAGTTTAAGCTAATAGCATGTTCCTTGTCAAGGTGTTTGAAAGTTGACTTAATCACGAAAAGTAGAGATTTATAAATGTAACAAGACTCATTTTCATTAAGCAAAATTTCATGTTTTTTCATAAACTTGTTCCACACAGTAGCCTGCATCTTCGTGCCCTAATAAAAAACACAAAATTAAAGTCGTTAATAAAAACAAAAAAATAAAAATAAACTAAATTTTAAACAAAAAATGTCATTCAAACTCTAACCTGCTCATCCATCACTGCCATTTCAATAGCAAGGGTTTCGCCTTCTCTCTTTGGATTCATACGCATCCAAAGTCTTAAAACCTTCACCTTGATAGTAAACAACTTTGATCTCCAATCAAGACGGTTTAACATAGTAACATTGTTTTCATCCATTTCGATCAGAAGGCACTCGAATAGAACTGACTGATGATGAAGCTGCATTGAATTTGATGGAAAATCGAAGTAGTAAGTAAATATATATATATATATATATATATATATATATACCAAATTCGTATATTTATTTTTGTAAAGTTGAAAATTAATTTTATTAATACAAAAAATCATTACCGTAATTATGTACTTTTATTTTTAGAAACGGTTTGACATTTCTTAAAATTTTTAATTTAGAAAATATTGAAGAGATATTTATTCATTTGTACAAAATATGGGAAGTCGAATTAATTTGGTTGTTAATAACATGTAAAACGATGACTTTCACATATGCCTAAAACTTGTAGATATTATCCTATACATACAAAAACCTAGCCAAAAACATATTCAACGTTTAGTCAGAAGAATCCTAAAACTACATTCTTCAGCCATACATTAAAACGACACATAAATGCAGTATCACCAAAACAATCAACACATACGGTTCATCAAATTGACTATAAAAAACAAACCCTCAAAATGTATTCTAACCAAAACTTATGTTTGTGGACAAAAGACTACCAACATATAACCCATAACTTAACATTTTAATAAATTTATACTTTACTTTTAAATTTTTTTAAAATTTAGTAAATCGGTATACATTACCTTGGATTTTTTATAATGAAAATTTAAGACTTACTTAAAATTTGGATATGTTTTCCATTTATTGTTATTTAATATTTTGGTCTAATTTCAATTTTTTTATGATTACGATAATCATTGCTTAATTAGATTTGGAATGATTTTAATGTTTTTCAAAATCATTAGTTAACTTCCATATATAACAATTCAAACAGCGTTTTTTAAAACTTCCATATATAACTTTAAAAATCTGTTTGTAGTTTCCAATTTTTTTTAAAACAACCTTTAAAATTGCAGGTGTAATTTCATAAAAAACCGCCTTTTTTTGAATTTCAAAACTTAAACGTAAATATTAAGACACCAATATAATTATCATATTTAAAGGATAATCAGTTACTTTATTAAACCTTACAATATCAATATTTGATTCAAGGAGATATTTGACAACTTTCAAAAAAAATATTTAGGCGGATCGGATTTGTCTGTTAAGATGATTTAAAATATTGATTTTCATGAATTATATTATCTAGCAATGTGGTTTGTTGAGTTAAACAGCTGGATTTAAGCAAACATAATCCATAAGTTTTGTTCACTATGTTCAATGCTTTAATTCTACCATAATCTAACATACACACAATTTCGATCACTAATCATTTCACTAAGACATAGAATATTAACATGATATTGTTAAATATATGTCATAAAGTTGTAGATACGTTCATATAAACACGAAAAGGTAGCAAAAAACATAATCAACGTCTGGTCACAAACATTCTAAATCTACCTGCTTCAGCCACACATTAAAGTGGCCACAAAAAAGTATCACCAAGATCTATCAAGTCATAAGGTTCATCTTAATGACCGCACCAAAAGAATACTACTTACTGTATTCTAACCACAACCAGTTTGTGCAAAAAATACTACCAACACATACCCTATACCTTCACCAGCTCAGTTGTAAAGCAACATACCTTTACTTTTCACATAAATCATCTGAAACTCGAAACCATAGACCAACTGTTTGTCTCTAACAAACTGTTTCATACCGGTCACATTGTAGCGCAGACAACCTTCCGAGTGCTCCACACCAATCGCCACGTCCCAAGTCCCACCAGCACTGTCCTTTATCGTCAAATCCAACTTTCGATCCAAACCGTGATCTTGTGCCCACTTCTTTTTCAGACGCTACGAATAACAATTCAAATTTTTATAATTAATGTGGTTACACAGTGGTCATGTAATTAGAAGGAATATAAAAGAAAACATACATTAATAGTATCACAAACTAAATAACAGAAACTTACATAATGATTGTCCACACGAAAAGTAACCGGTACTTCATCATCCTGATTCTGTTCAACACCAAGTTCAGCAATCGGATTAGGCACATCATCATCGGATACTTCAATAAACTCATCTGTTGGTTCTTTTTTTGTAACACAGAGTTCAGGTGGGTAAGTTAAAAGGGCAGGCTTACAACTAAAAAAAGTCATCTCAAACGTCCTCAAATCAAGCATTTCAAAAACCACCAAATGCTCATCCGTAATAGACATCTCCTTTTTAATTCGACTCCACCCTGTTGTAATATACAACTCATTGTCAAACACATCCATACGGACAAACCATTTATGATTTCCAGATGACCGTACCACAACAGGATATGAAGGACATGTATTCAACATCTTGTGATGAACAAACAACCTATTGACATACTACACGTAGTAGAAAACCATATATCAGTTCAAAGGTATAGAATCTATACAAAACAATTTATGAATGTAACGATAAAATAATTTTAAACATTATATGTTCTAGTACCATGCAATTATCTCTGTCTTTCACATTTCCTGATTTGTAGTAGCAATACTCAGACGGCACAAGAGAGATGTCTTGATAAAAGTAGAAGAGCCGAAATGAAGATAAAGCTTCTTCATACTGGAAAACCACCCATGAATTGGATGGTAACTTCAAAGAGGTGACCAAATCCAACCATCCGTTGAAGAGAAAGTAGTCCCCTGCAATGTTAATAACTTTCACTTTGAAAATCCTCCCATCGAGAGTCCGGATCACAGCATTCTTCTCCGGGTAGCTAAACGTCTTAATCAACTCCCCATATGAAGCTGGAAGTTTCTGTAAACGGAAACAGTAGGTATTGTTAATGGCAATTATAAGATCAATACTCACAAAGGATTTATTACAAAACAAAAAATTCTGGTCTCACATGCTTATAAGATCAATACTCACCATGGATTTCTTTTCGTTGTTCCAAACACGTGCAGCAAATCCGTAAACCATTTCACCTTTCAACGTATGACCAGTACATCACAGCATAAAATTGATATTTAATTAGGATCAATAAACCAACATAACATTCAAAAGATATCAGTTCAAATAAGACGCTTGATCTAGACTGTTGAGTATAATCATTAAATCACTGATTTAACCTTGATGTAAATAACAACATAATGTATTTTACAATGCCAAATTGTATATCAAAATTCAATAAAAAAACAAAACCCAAGCTTAAGAATGATCAAATCGACATCAAAAACCACTAGCCAACCTAGTCTGAAACAAAACAACTTCAAATCCGCATTGATTGCTGATGAGTAACAGACGACACTCAATGATTACATCCAAATATAGGTGAAAATCAAAACCATATAACAAAACAACATCAAATCGGATATCAAACACTAACAAAAAAGGATTAACATATTCGATATTGAATCATGTAAAAAACCAATATAGAGCATCAATAAACTCAAAACGGCTGATGATAATCAACAAATAAGAGTACATGAACACAACAATACACAAAACATATATCCATCAAACATCAAAATCGTCTATTACAAACCCTAACGAACAAACTGTAAACAAAAACAACTTCAATCGGTGTTTAAGCTTCAATATTAACTACAGACGGTCACTGTGTTCATCAAAAGATGGAATAAAAAACATAGAAACAAACAAAACGAAATTGTGTGTCAAAAAACAATAACAAACAGAGAATCTAAGATCGATATTCAAATAACATTCATTCATTCAATCAATACATAACAAAACCGTCGATGATTCATTCAATCAATCATAAAAGAAGAAGATCAAGGAATCATTACCGTCGATGTTCACTATTGACTATTGAAGATTGATTAAACGTCGTCGCACAGGGTCGATTGAACTCCTGAGTAGGCGATTCGGCGATTAGGGTTTTATTTTAGAAGAGGAACGATGAATGAGAGAATGAGAGAGATAGAGAGTATAATTGAAACGTACAATAGAAGCCTCTCTAATGCTGGCTTAAGAGATATGCCACGTGGATGGCTGATGTGGCTTAACCATGGGGTGACATGTGTCCCCCAATGGTTTCTTTTATTATATATACTAGCGGTAAGACCCGTGTGTAAACAAGGGTTTTTTCTTAGAATACCATGTGTAACGACTTGCACGAAATTGTCCTAAAACGCTCCGTAAGTGGAAAACCCGAACCAACAAAACCCTAATTTTATGAAAAATCAAGAAAAACGAATTTTGTTACTCGGTCGCGGGCCGCCAAGGAGTTAAGGTGGGTCTTCACGGGGCGCTACAGCTCTGAGGTTCCGGATAATGATCAAGGCCACGTGTCGCATACGTGGCAGGCCTAGGGGATGACACGGCAGCCCTAGCCGTAGCTAGGGTGGCCCTCGCGTGGTGCGAAGGATGTCCCTTCATGTTGTCACAGGCCGCGAGAAACCTAAAAATCAGCTATAAATAGAACGTTGCATGGACAGTCTTATGTGCTCGCAAATTTCCTTTAAAACTACCATATTCTGCTCAAAATAATGTGTTTTAGTATCGAGACACTGCTACGATAACGGGGTAATAACTCGATCAATGCTATGATACAATGTCCGATTGATTAAAACCGATCCGATGGATGTTTAAGTGATGCCCGAATCTTGGGCTATACTTTGTCATTCGTTGTGAGGGTTTCCATCTCGTGAGCTATCGTGAAAGTTGTATTAAGTTACTAACCTAGTTTCGTTTTCATTTTTACTTAACTAGGTTTACCGGCTTAATCAGTAGGCTACTTGTGATTGTTTAAATCTGCAATGTGAGTCATTCTCTTTTTATCCAACTGTTTTACAAAAACCTTAAATTATTTTCCAGTTATATTTTACCGGGATTAAGTCTTTGCAAATCTTAAATTACTGGCAGTAAGTGGGGTTTTGTATACATTACTGCTGTTTTATCACTTTTAGGCGGGCGCACCTAATTCGTGATACTCGTCACTATTGGGTGACAGGACCCAATAGTGGTATGACCACAGTCACAGATCCGATTGAGTGACTACTGGACCAGATAATTATAAGATAGGGGCAATTGTAATCGCTCTTAATACTGTGAATTATAGCAATGTGTCTTTTTGTATAAAATTGAATGCACTCGCCAGTATTTCCTCGCTGATAAAATCTTTTTAAAACATGTTTCAGGTGATTTACTGTGATCAAGGAAAAGTGCCGCGTAGCACTCCAGCTTGAATGAAGTGGCTCAGTAAATAAATAAACATGTTTTTTTTTGTAATCAGGGAATTTCCCAGTGAAATTCCTTTACTATAAAGTACGGGGTTTGTCCTGATATTAATAATAAAATAATCCGGTATTTTCCATTTCAAACGATCCCGTTAAAAGTTTCCGCTGCCACAAATACCACGGGTTTCTGTCTTGTGGCTTCCGAACCTATAAAACGGATCGAGGGCCGTGACAGAAAAAGGTGGTATCAGAGCCACTGGTTTAAGCCAATTAAGTATTTGAAATATACTTAAATTTTAGATACAAAATTTTTGTGCTTCTGTGAAAATTTATTTGCAATAATTTAGAATTTAATTTGGAAATTTTGTGTTTCCTTATTTGTGACTAACAGCATGAGTGAACTATCTGAGGCTCTCCAAAATCTCTCAATACATTGCACAGAAATGGAAGCTACCGGGATCCAGGTCAGAAACCAGGCTGATGCAGACGAGCCACTAGTATTTCAAACCCAGGAAAAGCCCAAACCCAAGAAAAGAGGGAGGCTTTTAAACTGGAAAAGAGGAAGAAGGAAGAAACCTACTCAACAAAAAGTAAAGAAAACTGGTGATCCAAAGGGAAAAGAAAAAGAAGTGGGAGAAAGTTATGGCCAAGCTCCAACTTTACCACCCTGGGAGGAGCTAGATAGAAAACTGGCAAACTGTGATCTTTTCAGCCCAGCTGATGAAACCCTTCTGAATTTTCCTGCACAATCCGAACTCCCTATCAATTTGGAACCTGCCATCCCTGAACCTATTGTCAACCCCCAACCTCTTTCAGGTCAAATGGAAGAATGGTGGACCAGTGACTGGCACTTCCAAAACTTCATGAATAACCCAAATGTGTACTTCCCACAGCCTGACCCAGCCCCTGCTCCTTTTCCACCCATGAACCCAAAAAATGTTACTAAACTACGCCATTACGGCGAGGAGCTGATGGATGCAAGAAACCGGATCCGGGCTATAGGAGAAAACCTCTCCTGGAAGTACGATGAACGGGAGTTTCGCTTCTGAAGACTGTTAATCGTAGCATTGTTAGTTTGTGTAATAATAATAATATGTGAAAAAAAAAAACAAAATATAAATATATAATATAGTAATAAAAATATAATATATCATATTGTATAATAATATTAAAATAAAACATCTGCAAATATCCGGTTTGTACGAATGCATACATATTATATATAAAAATCTAAATGTCGCAATGTCGACGATTTTGGGTATATGTGTTGAGTTAATTGTGGTTGTGATTACCCTATTGTGTTTAATTGCTATCCATTTTGTGATAATAATCCGTGTATATTATTAATAATTCAGATGGCAGACGCAGTAAACCAACCGGAAAACGAAGTTAACCAATCCGAACCAAATAATCAAGAAGGTTTTCTCAATAGAGAGGATATAGAAAATATAGTTGCTCAGGGTATAACCAATGTTGTCCCAGCAATTGTTGCTGCTGCTAGAAATCCCGTAGAACCTTCCAATACCCACAATAGCAAACGCACTCGCGACGATAACTTCAGTTATAGTGTAAACGGGGACAACAATAATAGTAATGTAATTCAAGCCCCAGTACTTAAGAAAATGAAAGTAATGACGACTGGTTGCACTTTTAAGGAACTCCTCGCCAGCAAACCAAGCGAATTTGCAGGAAATGAAGGAGCCATTGCTGCACTTCGTTGGTTAGAAAAGACGGAAGCGGTGATCAAAATAACTAAATGCGCTGAAGAAGACAAGGTGATGTATGCATCCCACCTTTTCAAGGAAGAAGCATTGGAATGGTGGAACACGGTGCTGCAAGCTAAAGGAAGTGACGTGGCCTATGCCATGAGTTGTGAGGAGTTTAAAGACTTGGTAGAAAGGAAATTTTGTCCTTCCTACGAAAAGGAACAGATGACAAATAAATTCCTGAACCACCGAATGGTGGATGTTAATTGTCATAAGAATACTTCAACATTCTTCGAGTATGCTAGAATCATACCGACTCTGACTTCGCCAGAACCTGTACTTATTTCTCGCTATATTTGGGGACTGATTAGCTAGATTCGCGACATAGTTAAAGTTGCGAGACCTAGGACGATCGACGATGCAGTCGAGTTAGCCAACACTTTGACTGACGGATTGGTGCGTACAAGAGAAGAGAACAGAAAGAAGGAATTGGCTCAAAAGATTACCCAAGGTTTCTGTGTGGGTAATAATAGTAATTTCAAGAAAAAGGGGGCCGGGCAGTCCTCCACCTCTCCATTTTGCAGTAACTGTAAAAAGAAGCATTTTGGGAAGTGCAACGAATATTGCAATTTCTGCAAAAGACCGGGGCACCGAGAGGAGGAATGCAGGAAGAAATCCATGGTCTGCTACAATTGCGGAGAAGCAGGGGATTTTAAGCCAAATTGCCCTAAATTGGTCAAGGCAACTGACAACAAAGCAAAGGCAACCGATGGAACTAATAAGAAGAATGCAAGGGCCTTTCAGCTGACAACTCAAGAGGTAAATCTGATACCGGATGTGATAGGTGGTACGTTCCTTGTTCATGACGTCTACGCAAAAGTATTATTTGAATCTGGTGCAAACCAAAGTTTTATAAATACTTCATTCTGCCAAGCTCTTAAGCAACCTTTAACCAAACTTAGGCAAGTTTATATGGTAGAAACGGCAGACGGAAACTCTATCAGTATAGATAGAGTACTACAGGAAGGAAAAATAGAACTCTCAGGACATAAGTTCTCAGCAAACCTTTTACCTATGAATTTGGCCGGATTCAACGTTGTGTTAGGAATGGATTGGTTAGTGGCCAACCATGCTCAAATCTTATGTGATCAGAATTCCTTAGAAATTTGTACGACAACCGGAGAAATAATTCTGATTACAGGAGATAAACCATGCAGGACACTGAAATTCATTTCAGTAATGAAAGTCACTAGTTATGAACGAAATCAAGGCATAGTGTATATGATTTCAGTAATCATTAACACTAAAGGCAAAGAACTTATAGAAATTCCGGTTGTATCCGAATACCCCGATGTATTCCTAGAAGATCTACCTGGATTACCACCAGATAGGGAGGTAGAATTTAGAATTCATATAATCCCTGGAACTGCACCAATTGCTAAGGCAACCTATCGATTAGCACCAACAGAAATGTTAGAACTGGAGAAGCAGTTAGATGAATTATTATGTAAAGGATTCATACAACCCAGTTCGTCCCCTTGGGGAGCACCGATGTTGTTCGTGAAAAAGAAGGATGGTTCGATGCGAATGTGTATCGATTATAGGGAATTGAATAAAGTTACCATTAAGAATCGATACCCATTACCTAGGATTGATGATCTTTTCGATCAACTCCAAGGGGCTAGATACTTCTCTAAGATAGATTTACGCTCCGGATACCATCAACTGAAAGTACAGGAAGAGGACATTCCTAAAACTGCTTTCAGAACTAGGTACGACCACTACGAGTTTACAGTCATGCCATTTGGGCTGACAAATGCTCCTGCAGCATTCATGGATATGATGAATAGAATCTGTAAGCCGTATTTGGATAAATTCATAATTTTCTTCATCGACGATAAACTTATTTATTCCAAAAGCCAGGACGAACATTGTGAGCACCTGCATGCACTCTTAACTCTGTTAAGAAAAGAAAAGTTGTATGCCAAATTCTCTAAATGTAAATTTTGGTTACAAGAGGTGCAATTTTTAGGACACATGGTAAATCACGAAGGCATTCACGTAGATCCTTCCAAAATATAAGCTATCACAAGTTGGAAAGTCCCGCAGTCAGCTAGAGAAGTCAGAAGCTTTCTATGATTAGCCGGATACTATAGGCGTTTCATCCGAGACTTTTCTAAGATAGTTGTTCCCTTAACTAAGCTAACCTGTAAAACTGTTAAGTTTGAATGGGGACCTAAGCAAGAAGAAGCTTTTAGAGTTTTGAAGCAAAGGTTAACAAACGCCCCAATTCTTGCCCTACCAGAAGGAACAGAAGATTTTGAAGTCTACTGCGATGCTTCTAAGCGAGGATTAGGATGCGTGCTAATCAATGGCGAAGCTTGAGATTTTCGACCGGGGGGTCGAAAACGTATATACCCAAAAATTTCTATAAAACTGGGGGGGTCAAAAACGTGTATACCCAAAAATTTCTATACGAAAACTACATACTCTCCACTACTGAGCGAAAAGTTTGGGGGGTCGGTCGCCCCCTCTCGCCCCCACTATGCTACGCCCATGGTGCTAATGCAACGCAAAAAGGTGATTGCGTATGCATCAAGGAAATTGAAAAAGCACGAGGAAAATTACACGACTCATGACTTAGAATTAGGTGCAATAATTTTTGCCCTTAAGATTTGGAGACATTATCTGTATGGAAGTAAGTTTACTGTCTTTACAGACCATAAGAGCTTAAGATATATTTTTGGGCAAAAAGAATTTAACATGAGGCAATGAAGATGGATGGAAATCCTAAGTGATTACGACTGTGATATTCGATATCACGAAGGAAAAGCAAATGTAGTAGCCGATGCCTTAAGTCGTAAGTATCATGAGAACCAAAAGCGAGTTCGTGCCCTTAGATTAAATCTGCAACTAGATTTAATGGAACAATTGAAAAATATTCAAGAAACAGCAATCAAGGATGATGCTGAAGGAATGAAAGGACGAATAAAGGAACTAGAGCAAGGAAATGATGGAATTTGGAGATTCCACAAGAAAAGGATTTGGGTTCCTAGACGAGGAAACTTAAGAGATACGATATTAGAGGAAGCCCATAAATCTAGGTATACGATGCATCCTGGTAATAATAAGATGTATCAAGATTTAAGGAATAATTTTTGGTGGATAGGGATGAAAAAGGACATAGCTAGCTACGTTTCTAAATGTTTAACTTGTTCACAAGTTCAGGCGGAACATTAGAAACCTTCAGGGTTACTTCAACAATTAGAAATACATGTATGGAAATGGGAACTAATAACCATGGATTTTGTTACTAAGCTACCCAAAACTAGGAAAGGTAACGATGCAATCTGGGTAGTCGTAGATAGATTAACCAAATCAGCTCATTTCCTACCCATGAAGGAAACCTATAGTATGGAAAGACTAGCTAAGCTATACGTAGATGAAGTAGTATCACTGCATGGAGTTCCATTCTCCATAGTATCAGATAGGGGTTTCTGGACAAGTTTCCAACAAGCAATGGGGACCCGATTAAATTTAAGTACAACATATCATCCCCAGACAGATGGACAAAGTGAAAGGATGGTTCAAACCTTAGAAGACATGCTCAGGGTATGTGTGATAGATTTTGGTGGAAATTGGGACGACCATTTGCCATTAATATAATTTTCCTATAACAATAGTTATCACACAAGCATCAGTGCTGCCCCGTTCGAAGCACTTTATGGACGAAAATGCCGAACTCCGGTATGTTGGGCAGAAATAGGAGAAAGTCAACTATCAAGTCCCGAAATTGTACAGGAAACCACCGACAAGATAACTCAAATCAAGGAAAGACTGAAAACGGCTCGAGATCGCCAAAAGAGTTATGCCGGCAATCGCTGAAAACTGTTAGAATTTAAAGTTGGAGACAAAGTTCTATTGAAAGTTTCTCCTTGGAAAGGAGTAGTTCGATTCGGTAAGAAAGGGAAACTGAGTCCAAGGTACGTAGGACCATTTACCGTTATCAAACGAATTGTGACACTTGTGCTCCGTAAACACACATGATATAGGACACTATCTTTTATCAAAGAAACAATGTGTTTTGGTCTCAAAAATTTGTTTATATATGTTTAACAATTTCACATTTTGATTCTAGTTCATTTTCAAGCTTTAAATCGCTTTCTGGAAAGTTATACGCGAACTGATGCGTACACATAATCAGTTTAATAAGGAAAACACTCCGGAACAGTGACATAGGCTTAACATACCTTAAATTACTTTATTATATAACTTAGAAATAAGTTTTGAAGGCTTTGGTGTGTCAAAAACAAGTTTATTCACTCTCAGGGACTATTTGCGTCAAACTGCGAAAGTCTGCTGATTCGTATAGTGACGAACATTCTGGAAGTTGATCATAAGTTAAACATGCCCTAAATATCCTTTACATAGCTTAGAAAGAGGCTTTGAGGTGTTTGGTGCGCAAAAATAAACTTTTTGATCACAGGGACTAAAAGCGTCAAAACTGCGAAAGTATGCATTTTCGTGCATATTTAGCATTCCGACCATATCCAGACATCTAAATATTTTTGTAATCATTAAAATATTTGATTTTAGTGTTTGGAATGTTAGAATTTCACTCGTCTCGTAATTTGGGTCGTTTTCGCGTCCATTACGATTTCCATCGTAACTAACCGAACAACATAACCGTACAGCCAAATGAACCGACATCCGAGATGTTTTCAAGCATATTTCTTGTTCCCTACACTTTAACTTCATCATGGAGCTTAAAAATGGGTTTGACGGGTGTTAGAAGTGCCGAAACGCGACAAAACGAAGTTCAGGGACTAAACTGTAAATAAGTGAAACTTGCTGATCTGCACATGCCATATGGACCGTATGGAGGACCTCTTACGGTCCGTAAGCAGTCTCCAGCACAGCAGATTCATTGAATCTGCAATTCAGCTGCTGCCTTTGATTTTACCCATGGTTTCTTCAACTTGTGGACTGGTTTTTAGGTTCCCATGGTATTCAAAACCATGGGCAACACTTGTAAGGTCCAGATCGAAGCTCAAATTACGAGAAACGATCCTAACGGTTCTTCAAAATCTATATAAACCCAAGCCTTTCATTCATTTTCTTCACACTTTGATCTGATTTTACTCTAAGTTGGAGTGTATACTTCATACCTAAGTAATCTTTAGATCAAAACTTCCTATCTTGGACCTCTTGTAAGTTTCTTTCATGCTTTTATGTGTTTTTAAGCATAAAAGTCAAACAGTGTTTGACTTTCTTCTTTGACTGGTCAATGGTCAACATGAAGTTCGTTTGAACTTCACAACCTAAGCGTAATCACGATGGTTATAGTCCATTGCGGCTATACCTACTGATTACCATGTAGATTAGGTGTAGTGACGAGTCATAGTTTCGGTCAAAATACGTGCCTATGCGTATTTTGCAACCAAACTAAACTTGGGTATCCAAACCGTTTGTTTTGATATCAAACTTGTTTTCAAACTTAGTTAAACATGTTTTAACATGTTTAACTTGTCACTTTTAGGATAGTGCTTATATAGGGTCGTAAGATAAGCGGTCTAAACAACCGCTTAGACTTTCGAACCCGACCCGTTTGGTCAATCATTAGGATCCGACCAAACATATAATGTGACCATAGGTGTATAGGGAATAACTGTCACACCCCAAAAACGTCGCAACGGAATATAAAACGTAGTGGTGACGGAAGCTGGTGCCCATTTCTATCTTGATGTTTGATGCATTATTGTGTTGGACATATTAACTTAATTAAAACATAAGTTTTTAAGTATGACATCCCATAACAT
Organism: Helianthus tuberosus; assembly: GCA_030545235.1. NCBI lineage: Eukaryota > Viridiplantae > Streptophyta > Magnoliopsida > Asterales > Asteraceae > Helianthus > Helianthus tuberosus. The sequence continues at coordinate 76,740,721 of CM060417.1, read as the reverse complement.
GACACAACCACAACATAGTTAAATTGTCTTTGATCCTTAAGGATCTTATTACATTTGTCCTAGAAAGTTTTAAAATTAGTCCAACATATTTAAGTGACAAAACATGCACCAAAAACCACAAGATACACCATAATTCCCGAAGCCGAACTCAAGTACCTGTAGAACACGTTAAAAATCAAGTGTCAACACAAAGGATTGTGAGTTAACGTATTCATTTACTACCAATTTTATTTCAAGGAAAACTTTTTGATTAGGTGTTTATCTGATAACATCCATATAAATTTTAGAAAGTCCATTTTACTTCCTTATTAAAAATCCATAGGCCTTCCGCCGGTTCATCGATCCGACAACTGTAATATATATTGCCCAGGTTTTGTATATTAAATTATAGCGTCAACTTTCAGACTCGTATGTTAGCTAGACGATACGAACTATATATTAACCAAGCAGGGATAATCAAAACTAGACAATGAACAAAACATTAATTCGTCGTTTGACATTGACACGGGGTGACCGGTCACGACGGGGTTGTCAACCCGATAGATCTACCAACAATTCCTCGCGTACAATACTTAACTGATTAAACGACATCATGGGCGCAGGGTTCTTTCTCGAAGAACAATATAATGTCTGCCTCACGTACAATATATATATCCTACTAATATGATAATTTAATACACGCAGTTGCACGAATCCCCTGAATCTCCATCACTCGAAACTCAGGCCAGCATCCGTCCCAACTTTACGGTCTGTTTCACCTCGGAAACACCGTACCATCCCAATGTCCCACATTTATTCATCAAAAACGTTTTACTTCGAAACGTATAACTTATCAAATCTCATATATTTTCAGCGAAAATATATATTTTATAATAAAAGGTATGTTTTATTTCGAAAACATTATTAAACCCTTTTAACGACGTGTTCTACCCCCAAAATATATACAAAACAGTAAAAAAAGAGGGGTTTAGTGACACTCACCTTTGGGTGCGTATTTTAAATAGCGCAATCCCAGAGATTGATTTCTACACGTCCTATTATATATGTAAGAACGACTTTAAATCAATGTAAACATCACAAAAATCCTAAGTTTCTCTGTTTCTTAGAATTATCACATAACTTGAGATTTTCTCAAGAAGTTATCATTTTTGATCATGTTGGCACGTTAATATATATATATATTTATGATTTTGCGACTTGAACGATTTTATTGGTGACCATTATTGTGTAAATCCGTTAACTCTCCCGTTTATACGCAATATATCTACGATTTGCGCGTCATAATATATGTACATAAACGTTCACATAATTTAACACTGAAACACGTGAAATCTTGTTAACTTATCTATTTTGTCATTTTTAAAGCAAATATACATAAAATATCTTATATGTATCAAATTTTCATGCTCGACAAACAAGTTACACATTTAACGCACTTTTTACCGTTTCTACCGCACAAAACGTACAAGCATACACGCGTAAGCTAGATTTCTAATATCATGTTAAAAACTTAACAAATTTTCACATTCTCATGTTTAAATCACATAACACATTTTAACACATAAGGTTCACCCAAAATTTACCTATACTAGTGTACATTGAAAAATGTGTATTTTAGCGATTCCTTAACGGTTTTGTGCGTCGGAAGTTACGTATGACCAACCAAACACCAAGTAAACTTAAAATTAGTTAAAATACTCATTTTTAAACTAAAAAAATCAGTTTACTTACTGATCTAAATCAGTTTTATAAAAATCACTCAAAAAACCGATTTTGACCGTTTTAACGCATAGTTTTGCGTTAAATGTTACTATAATCATCCCAACTCTAAACGACTTGATATTTTAACACAATACATGTTATTTACTGATTGAAATGATGGTCATAATCAGATTAGTGCAGTTTTTGTGTAAGTCACCTAAATCATGCGATTTCACGTATTTTACAACACATAAAGCACCAAGTACAACATGCAAAGCTAGTAAAGTTTATGACAAAGTTTTATACCATTTTAACACTTCAAATATTCATATTTTTAGTGTTTAGATTCTGATTAAAATTTATTTTTATCAAATCATACTCAAATCTGTAGGATTGTTTGCACGACCAAACGAGTCGTTCAGAATAGATCTCGTCCAATACGAAAGGCGAAAATAGATGTATCAGAGTTATTTCAGCTGGTTTGCACTTAGATTCACTTAAACTGTCTCTTGTATTGATATCAGATCGTTTTACAATGCTGGAGACACTTCAGCAGAGCTTCGCTACCGGAATCCAAATGTTACAAATGAAAGACTCAAGGCTACTATATATAGGCATCCCATTCCGCACGAAATGATTCACACGAAATGGCCATCTCCATTTCGTACGAAATGAACTTCTCCATTTCGTGCGAAATGGTGTGATAACTGTGTTCTGTAATCATCATATAATGTAAAACAATGTTAATTATCAATAAAACTGTGCTTTGGTGTTATTATATGTGTTATTGTGTTTGATGATTTTTCAATTTGATTCGATTCCGATTTCAAGCTTTAAATCGCTTTCAGGAAGGTTATACGCAAACTGGTGCGTAAACGCAGTCAGTTTAACGCGACGTACACTCCGGAACTGTGACATAAGCCAAACATACCTTAAAATACCCTTTACATAACTTAGAAATAAGTTTCGAAGGATTCGGTATGGCAAAAACATGTTTATTTGAACTAAAGAACTAATTACGACAAAACTGCGAAACGAACGTTGGTGACCGCCCGGATAATATTTAAATCCTGAAAATATTCTGTTATGATTAAAATTTTATTTTAATCAGGTTCGTGTTGAAAAATAAATTAAAACGCTTAAAAACGTTATTTTTCAAAGTTTAAGCGCGTACTGCGTGTTACTGCGTGACACAGTGCTTCTACTGCAAAACGCGGACAACGCAGCCAGTCTCGGCAACTGAAATTTATTTCAGTAATATTTTGGCGAGTTTATTTTTATAAAATAATAAAAATAATTTAAAACGCCATAAACCGGGATTTACACGCTAGATAAAATACCCGGTATCTAGTTAAATACCTGTTTTTATCTAATTTACCCAACAAACTTACACTTTACCCCCTCCCCATTTCAAATTTACGGTCACATATATGGGGACCCCACCAAAATTTTGCTAGATCTTGCAAATATCATAATTGATCTTGTTTGGACAAGTGTTGTAGCATGCTTCACTTCATATCTCTTTCATATCTCTTCCATATCTCTTGATATATCTTCATATCTTTCAAGATCACACTCCACTCAACAAATCTCCTTCTCTCCTTCTCTCCTCTCTCCCTTGAACCGTAACCCCCACCTCCATCACCACTTTCATTTCCTCAACTTTGTTCTTCAAGATTCAACTCCATTTCAAGCTAAATTCAAGTTGGTGTGAAGATCCAAAGGTGTTTCCAAGGTGCTTTCAAGTGATTTCAAGCTCCCTATCATCAAAATCTCATCCAACAACTTACTTGAATCTTGAAGGTATAACATTTATGTTTAAATCATACTCTTGATTCTTGGTTGTTCTTGATGATTTGAAGTTCTCTTGAATCTTGGAATTTTCACAAACTTGAAATCTAAAAAGAAATGGGTATTGATACAAAAAAATGGTGATGTTTATGTATGTATATAACCGTACATATATATATATATATATATATGTGTGTAAGAGTTTTGTAGTTTGATTTTTTTTATAAGTACATGTTTAGGTTGTTGCTTGATCTTGAATAATAGTTAAAATGCAAGTGGTTGATGATCTATGTATGATATGATAAATTTTCAAATACATCAGCAAATAAACATAAATAAGTTGCATTTTGGATGCATTTAGTTCATGTAAAATGATGATGCTATGATAGTGTGCTTTAGGCACTTGTACATGAGAATACATATTGATTTAAAGCTTAAGAAATGGTTAAAAATGATTGTATGACAAAAATGATTTAGAACAGGTTATAAACACTAAAAATAACATTTTTTGGTATATTATAATGGCATGAAACTTTGACATAGGTTTGATAGCTTTGCATGTTGTACATATAGCTTCAAAAGGGGTAAAATATGTGAAATTTGCATGATTTATGTGCTTTATGTGAGACCTGCACTATCATGTGTATAACCACTATTTTATTCAGTAAGTAACATGGGCTATGTTAAAATATCAAGTCGTTTCGATTTGGGATGGTTCGGGTAACGTTCGATGCAAAACTACGCGGTAAAACGGTTAAAAATCGGCTTTTCGGAGGATTTTTATAAAACTGTTTTAGATCAGTAACCAAACTGATATTTTTGCTATAAAAATAATTATTTTAACTTGTATTAAGTTTACTTGGTGTTTGGTTAGTCATACGTGATTTCCGACGCCCAAAAATGTTACCGAATCGCTAAAATAAGTGTTTTTCGACATACACTATAATGGGATTGTTCATGGGTAAATTTTATGTGTTACAATGTGCTATGTGTTTTACAATATGTGTATGATGATGTGTTAGTGTTGACAAGATTATGGGTATTACGATATTTATTTTATGTTACATTTGAGTATATATTACGACGCGTAAATCGTAGATATATTGCTTATGACATGATGAGGGTCACCAATAAAATAGTTCAAGTCGCAAAGTTTTTTTAAAAATATATATATGAACTTATATATATATATTTACACCAAAATAATCAAAAATAATAACTTTTCGTGAAATCTCAAAGTTATGTGAAAATTCTAAGTATCGGAGAAACTCATGTATTTTTGTGAGTTTTGATTATTAAATCATTCTTATTTAATTTAGGACGAATAAAAAATTTGGGGGATTGTGTTAACATATAAATACGCACCCAAAGGTGAGTACATAGATCCCCTCTTTTACTGTTTTCGATTGTTTTGGGGTGATTCATATGTATCAAAACGATTTCGATATTTAACGATGGTTTCAAAAACGATTACGATGGTTTACACTAAACTAATAACGATTTCGACAATGTGAACGAACTTGTTGGTTGTAGTTACATAACGAATGACATTCATTAATTTTGGCCGGACCGATCAGTATTAGGTTATGGTACCATAGGATCCGACAAATCCCGTTATCAGACTGCACCCATGGTTATGTGTGGGTTATGTGGGTAACGACTGAACCTGATGATTGTTAACTTACCCTTTGGTGGTTTGTTAATACGAGTTGAACAAGTTGAACGGTGAACGAGTCACGAAGGTTTGAATGTTATTAACGAGACAACCAAAAGTAGTTTTCACAATTAAAACGAGAACGATTTGAACGAGAACGATTTTGAACGATTGAACGATTATGAACGACTTAAACAAATGAACGATGGTCTATAACGAGAACGAATTAAACGATGTCACACAACGATGTTTACGAAACTATATAAACCATACGAGTTTTATTACGAGAACGATTTATGATTTGGTTTACATAAACAAATGTTTTGAGTTAAGATACATGGCATCGAGGTTTATAAATTATAACCACTCTGTTTTGACTTGGTTATTCATTTTACAATACAAACATTTTACAAAACAAGGTTTCTAATATCGATTAACGAAGTTGTACGAGATATTTCAACATGTAAACGAGCCATGAATCTGACACTCACACAAAAACTATGTGCTCGCCAGCATTTCTTTGCTGACTTTGTTTTTACATATGTTTCAGGTGATGTTGCTTAATGTTGATTGCTAGGATGCATGAGTCACATAGGATCTGGACGAGGCCCTAGTGACATAATAACAATGATAGTCGATATATAACTCGTTTGTTTCATGCTAGAACAATGTAATTTACTTAATGAATAAATAAAATGAAACTCTTTTGTATCCATGGTTTCGAAACAATAATTCTGTTACAACACTCCCCGACGTTTCCGCCACGATTTGTTGTTTTACGTGGTCGGGGTGTGACAAATGGCTTTTCCATTTCGTGCGAAATGGTTCACTCCTATACATTTCTCATTTTTCTCGTAAATTGTGCCCTGATCTATCTGATCTAATACAAGACTCGATACAAGACGAAGTCGATAGACATATGCACCAACAGACTCCCCCTTGGATGTTGACGAAGTCTTCGGTGTCGAGTCTTCGGTATGTCACATCTTCAGTCTTTATCAGTCTTCGAGCTCTCTCCAAAATATTCTCCATTGTAAGCATCCTCAATCAATCTTTTTCTCTCTTCTCCAGAATCTCAACCTGTCTCTATCTTCTCTTGATCATATCTCTTGATTCCTTAAGTTCTTCAGCATCAGCAGCTTGCGTGGACACCAGGATTCAAACCTGCCTCTTTCCCATTCAAACTCCCTCTTGATGTCTTCAGACTCCCCCTTTCGATAAGCTGGGATCGCAGTCTGGAATTCACAGTATTTGGATCAGAAGCCTGGCTCTTATAACTTTCATAGGTTCTAAGATCGTAATATGGCTTTATCTGCACAATTCTCTATGCTGAAAGTCCACAGGAATCGGAACCTGGCTGCTTCTACCTGCATAAACTCTACCTCAAACATAAATTTCACAAATTTAACAATTTGACAAATTTATAAATCACTTGCAGGTATCGTTTAATCATCAACAACTTACTTTTGGGAAGATTTATTTATAACAATTTTCATTACAAAATTAACTCTCCCAACCCACTGTTGTTCATCATGTTTAGCACTCGGAATTTTGAAAATCAGCTTTCCAAACACACTTGGTTTAGGACTTGGTTTTTCACTTTTATGCTAAAACACACTGAAAATCTTTTTGGATTTTGTTTTTAATGAAAAGCCATAAAGAAATATTTACAAACAATATTTTTGTGAGTTTGTGTAAGAGGATCATATCAGTTTTTGAAACCAATCACTAGCACCGTTAAGCTTTAAACATATTAAGTTCTAAACGATTCACTTAGATTGTTAGTATACTGATCCACTTAAATTTTCACACAAATTTCAACTGTTTCGAGATACGAGATTAGTGTTTTAAGGACTTAAACTTATTCGCGTGTCCCACCTCAGAATATACTCCCGTATCCAGACTCCTATATTCAGTCTTACAGGTGAATGTACACTAATGATATCTGTAAGGGATTAAATGCGAGACCATGAGAGCTCAGGCTATTGCTTCTGCAAAATCAGAGAGATGATGGTTCGCTTTTTGGTGTGTTCCCTTTAGAGGATCTTTTCTTTTCAACAGCACATGATTAGCATTTTTCAATGTTTCATCATTTTTTATGCTGAGGGCGGGCTTTAAGATTAAAGCAATGCAAAGTATTATACGAGGACTAGGATATTGCTCCCGCAAAATCAAAAGTCCTGGCATAATACCCCAGATATCACCACGCACAAAGACCTTGTAAGTCAGAAATAGAAAGCCCTTCAAACAAGATTTCGGGGGTTACCCATATATCCGAGAGATGTTCCCCACGAAATAAGCAAGTGTTTGATTTAGATTTATATCTCGACAACAATCTACTAAGCGTGTAAAAACCTACTGGCATATCATCAGTGAGACCGTTTATCACATTTTAACTTTCCAATTCTTTAGCATGCTGTGATAGTCCACTGATGTACTATCATTTCCTCTTTTATACAACAAAACTCATTTTTTGAAATTTTTATCATGTTTTTGGTTTTTTCAAATTTTCTAATGTTTTTGGATTTTCTAAAAATTCTTACTCCCCCTAAAATTCAAAACCATTTAAAGAAAGTTTGACAAACCGATGTGAATTGCTTCAAATCGCCATCCACTTGGCATAAACAATCAGAACTCCCCCTGACAACAAACTATTTTCCCATTATGATTTCAAGACACTTAAGTTTATTTAATCAAATGGTTTTTCCGGAAAATAAGTTTTGTTGATTTTCACAAACCACTTGTAGGTTAGGTGATAAACTCATCACATTGTTTTCCAACCACTTGTATGAGAGTTAAATCAAGTTCAACTTAATGACCTTGATTAACCACTTGTAGGTGAATACCACTTTTTCAACCACTTGTAGGTTCACATATCAACCATACCATTTGTAAATTGAAATATGACAATTTCGAGAATACTACCATTTGTAGATCGAAATATCAAAGATGTGAATTTCTCAAGAAAGATGCCGATTCATGCTCCACGATTACCAACTTGGGAGCTCCGGCAAGTCCAGAGTTTAGTCATGATAGGTTCTATCCCAGTTACTAACCTGGGATGACCCATCTTCATCTGGTTTCTTCGTTTTCTTTTCATAAAATTCCTTTACCCCTTTGACCTTCCCGTCAACCATTTTTCCAAAAATATTTTGAACTGTGGGGTTAAAGGTTTTTTCAATATCAAATTCTTTCTTTTCAGAAAAGAATTGATTTGAAATCTCAATTTTTTCAACTTTTTGTTTAAAATTTTCAGTCCGCAACGGTGGAAAATTTGCATCATCCAATGGCGGAACTGAATTCTCACTTTTTATCTCAACTTGTGGCTCCTCTGACTTTACCGAGTCAGATTCATCGCCAGAAAATAGCTCCTCTGATTTTGAGGAATCAGAATCATTGCTTGAACTATCATCTAATTTCTTTACAACCCATCTTTGGTTGTTAAGATTCACCTTTCTTTTGTAAAAACCTTTTGAACACTCACCAACCTCAAACTTTGAATTTTTGAAAACTTTAAATAGTTGATTGGTGATTCATTCTCAACCATCTTTTCTTTCAGTTTAAGAGACACTCCCTGTTTGTGTTTGGATTGCCTTTGGACAATTCCTGGCAATATGACCAACTGTTTTACATTGAAAACAGGTTCTTGTCTCCTTCTTCTTCTGAGCAACTTCCTGCCTCATTCTCTCTTGCTTCTTCGCAAGGAATTCTTTGTTTGTCTGCTTCCTGAACAAATGCTCTTTTTCTTCTTTAGATGATGTTCCTGAAACAAAAACAATTTTTGGTTTATAAATTTTCTCATTTTTATGATTTTTCGGTGGAATAAAACCTAATCCCTTCTTTTTGAAATTACCGTTATGGTTTGGTTTCTTTTGAAAACCAGAACCAGAACTGTAACCTTTTTTCTTGTTTAACCTTTGTTGAACTCTTGAGGTGTAAGGTTTTTCAGAAAGATTTACATCTTTTATTTAAGAAATATTGATTTCTGTTAGTTTGAAAACATTTTTAATCATTTCAGTTTTAACACCTCTTATTGGATATTCTTCATCAGAATATAATTTGTCAGAATCATTCAAAATATAAGCTACTTTGATTGTTTCGTCATTCAAATTATTTTGTGATAACAAAAATTCGTTATTGTAAACCCGTTTGTCCTTTTTGACTGTTGGACTTGAAGTGTCGGACTCAGACTTTAACTCTGATTTTGACTCTTCCGTTTCATCTTTTTCCAACACCTGATCGACCACTTTCTTAATTATCTCGGACTCATGATCAGTGTCGGATGATGTGAACGTGACATCAATGTTGTCTGGCAAGTTATCTAAAGGCTTAGATTCCCACTGTAAGTTGGTTGCCTTTTTGACTCTTTCTGAATTTGGATTTCGTGGAGAATACCCATTTTCAAGCGGGGGTGGATACTTGTTATAGCCAAAACTTTGTTTCTTACCAGAATCCTTCACTTCAGTATCTTCTTTTTCTAATGCCTTCATGCCTTCCACTGTAGGGTAAATCCTGTCAATCACATAAGAAGAACATGAGTAACTTTTCAACAACTTGTTTACTCTTTCAGTTTCTATCCTCTGAGTTTCCAATTTCTATTCAAGCTCAGCACACATATCAATGTAATAATTGACCATTTCCTGTTTTATCATGTATGCTCCATTGAGTGTCTTCATGGCTGTAGCTTGTTCACTGCTTGACTCGTTATATTGATTCATTGCTTTGTTCAGAACATCATACGATTCTTTCAATCTGTTCATGTTGTGAATCAACTCATTGTTGTACTTTTTCAGAGTCTCACAGTTTTCACAATTCTCAGACATCTTTTCTGCATCAGCTTCTTTTTTAATCTCGAAAGCTGGAATTTCTTTTTGCTTTATCACTCGAACCTCTTCTTCATCATTCTTACCTTTCATTCTTTCTTTGTCTCTCTCGTCTAGAAATTTTAAATGCTCTTTCATTTTATCAGCCCAATAATCATCATCACTATCCTCTTGTGTTTTAACCTTCTGCTTTGCCACTCGAGCCCTTTCAGCATCTCTCTCGGCTAGATATTTTAGGTGCTCTTTCATACTGTCTGCCTAGTACGAATTATCATCATCACTGTCTTCAACGATTTTAGCAACAAAAGCTTTAGCCTTTAAGATATCTTCATCCGGACAATGTTTGTCCCAGCTAAAACCTTCTGGCAATCTTTCATCCTCTTGATCTATTATACCATAACAAGCTTTTCTTGATGACTCTTCGATCGCCTTCTTAGCATGAGCAGTTTTTGGTTGTTGTTGATACGGCTGTTGAGCAACTTGATGAAAAATTGCTTTTCGATAATAATCATTGTTGCTGAATGGGTTTTGAGCTCCACTTGCTTCGCGGTTTGTGCATTCTCGCTTGAAATGCCCTTTTTCCCTGCAACGAAAACAAGTAACTTTAGATTTATCAAATCCTAAAGTAGAAACATTTGCATCACGGAAATCATCTCTTCCCATAATTTGTTTAAACTTCTCAGCTCTTCTTAACACACTAGCCAAACACCACTTAATATCCATAAGTTCCATCTCTTCAGCATCAATCTGATCATAATCCTCTTTTGTCAACATTGGATTTCTGATCCTTCCTGCAACTAAACTTCCATAAGACTCTAACACAGTCACCAACAAAGACATATGACTTTTGGCTACTTCTTCAGAGTAATTTTGATCATTCTCAAGATTTAACGCAATGTTGCATTGTAGCACTTTTCCATTCTTGGTAGCTGAAAAATTTGGATCGAATGGTGGATATGAAGAGAATCCAGTTTTGCTACTTGATCCCTGAGATGAACCTCCAGAAGAACTTTTTGCATTGAACGCAGTTTCAATCTTTGGTGCAATGTGGGTCTTATCACTAGTACCTCCTTTGTAATACAGACCAATGTCTTGTTCACCATCATAGTTCTTCATTCTTGCTATCTTTCGTTGTTCCATCTCATGAGCTTCGAGTTGTTCAATAAATCCGCTCAGAGTTAAATTGTCAAATTCCTCTTTATTTTTCAACACCATAAGATATGTGCCCCAAACATCTTGTGGCAATGCATCGGCCAACTTTTCAATCAATTCTTCGTTATCTTTATTGATGTTCAATCTTTTCATATTCTTCACCAAATTGCAATATCTTTCTATAATCTACTTGGTGTTTTCAGTTTTTAATCCACGAAATAGATCAAATTCTTTCTTCATAAGCGACGTTTTGTTCTTGATCATTTCTTTACTTCTAACAAACTTTGATTTTAATTCTTTCCATATCGAATGTGCACTTTCGTTGTGTTGAAGTAAAATCAAGATTTCTTCCTTGATAGCTTGTTGCAAGAGACTAACCATTATCTTTTCATTTTTGTATTTCGTTTTCTCATCAACATCTAAATCTTTAATATCAACCTTCTGTCCGTTGTCCTTAACCGGTCTAATATATCGAAATTCAGTATATTCCCATGCATCTAGGTAATATGCTTGAACCCAATTTTCAAAACGTTCCGCCCATCCACTATACTCCTCAATACTCATAAGCTTAGGCGGTTTTTGCGTTGTGCCCGTTTCATTTTCTAGCATTTTATTCTGAGTTATAGTAATCGGACTAGCAAAGGCGTTGTAGAACTCGTTCTCCATGATTTGGTTATCAAAAATTCACAAACATAGAACGAAATAGTGATGTTTCACACGAAATGCTCTTCAAATGAAATGGATCCTTTCAAACGAAATGAACCTTTCAAGCGAAATGGACCTTTCAAGCATATTGAACTTCAAACGAAATGGACTTGTTCAAACGAAATGGGGTCAATATTGATCAATTCGTGCGAAATGAAGTATATTCCAAACGAAGTGGCACTTGGTGCGAAATGGAGGCTATTTCGTGCGAAATGAAAAGTTGATCTCGTGCGAAATGGTAGCAAATTCAAATGATCTGGTATCCAATTCGTGCGAAATGGAGTGGACGTCACACGATCGGACAATTTTTCAACAAATTGATCAAGTTTTACTTCGAATTAAGGTCTGATTCTTTCAAGGATTTGTTAAAACAGAGTTTCGCACGTTATATGTGAAAAACAAGCCATTTTATCCGTAAAATTTTGTTTAATTTTGAAAAATGTGAAGAAAATGAGTAAAAATAAAAAATTTTCAGCTGAAATGGTAAGAACTCTTCCTCCTGAGCTCTGATACCACTTGTAGGATCGTTTGCACGACCAAACGAGTCGTTCAGAAGAGATCTCGTCCAATACGAAAGGCGGAAACAGACGTATCAGAGTTATTTCAGCTGGTTTGCACTTAGATTCACTTAAATTGTCTCTTGTATTGATATCAGATCGTTTTACAATGCTGGAGACACTTCGGCAGAGCTTCCCTACCGGAATCCAAACGTTACAAATGAAAGACTCAAGGCTACTATATATAGGCATCCCATTCCGCACGAAATGATTCACACGAAATGGCCATCTCCATTTCGTACGAAATGAACTTCTCCATTTCGTGCGAAATGGCTTTTCCATTTCGTGCGAAATGGTTCACTCCTATACATTTCTCGTTTTTCTCGTAAATTGTGCCCTGATCTATCTGATCTAATACAAGACTCGATACAAGACGAAGTCGACAGACATATGCACCAACAAAATCATCATTTCATGATCATATTTCAACATGCATGTTCAAGTAAGTGCATCCAATATACCCATACCATATCATCATCATCCTACATAAACATAAATGCATCCAAGAACACATCTTTTTCATGTTCATATATTCAAAAACATTATCACCATATTTCATCATGTTTACATGATTTGCATGGAATAATCTTTCATTTATTTACTAAGTAACAAAACTCACAAGTGTATATATTCACATATACATACACAACACATGCATAGATACATATATAATTCCAAAAATTTCATTTTTTCACATAAGTAACTCAAACCACAAGAACCTTTATATAACATCTTTTGATCATACATGCATTCACTTTTCAAGAATAAATCAAACAAGATTCTATCAAAAATCAAACTCAATCTTAAATATGCATACATACATATATATACGGTCATATATACATATACATACTCTTCCATTTTTATTTTATTCAAAAACCCATTTGTTTTATGTTTCAAGTTTGTGATTAAACTCATGAATAAGAGAAACTTCCATTATCATCAAGATCATCAAAAATCAAAAACAAGGTTTTTAAAATAAATTTTATACCTTCAAGTTTTTGAATGATTTTTAGCAAAGATTTGATGATATGAGACTTAATTATTGTTTGAAACACCTTGAAACAACTTCTAAACCATCAAATGAACTTATAAACACCTTGTAATGAGTTTGAATCCTCAAGAACATTGTTAGAAATTTTGAAATTAAGGTGATATAGGGGTGTTTTGGCTGATTTGATTAGAGAGAGAGAAAGATGAAGTTTAAAATTGGCTTGTCTTGGAAAGAATGAATGAAAATGGAACTTGTAAGAGTATGGAGGAACATAATCTTCACCACCTCCATCTAGAAACAATAGATGAAGGAGAGAGAGAGAGAGAGTGAATATGAGGTGCATGGCTGCCAACAAATCTCTTCTCTCTCATATATACGATACACACATATATATATACAATATAGATTAAAAACTGGTATTATACTAGATACCGGGTATTTTATCTAGCGTTTTAATCCCGTTTTAGTGAGTTTTAAATTATTTTTAACACTCTATAAAAATAAACCCGCCAAAATATTACTAAACAATATTTTATTCGCCTGGACTGGTGACGTTGCCGGTATTTGGCAGTATGCGCGCTGTGATGCGCGGTACGCGCTTAAAATCGCCAAAAAGGGATTTATTCAAATTGTTACTAAAATGATTATCGGTTGCCTTGACAGGCTGTGTTGACAGTAATTTGTCGGTATACGCGCTGCATTGCGCGGTACGCGCTTAAACTCGAAAAATAGAGTTTCTTAGCGTTTTAATTTATTTTTCCTCAGGAATAGGATTAAAATTATTATTCTAATCATAACAGACTATTTTTAGGATTTTAACACTGATCGGGTGGTCTCCGACGTTCGTTTCGCATTTTAACCGTTACGTGATAAGCGTTTATCTTTCCGTTGCCAACATAATTTTTATCAAAGTTTAATTACACCAACTCATTAAATTTCACATATAAACATCATAATCAGTCAAATATGGCCCTGTTACATATTCACAACACGTGTTACAATTGTACGCTACGGCCTGAAAAGCCGGGTGTCACAGTCTCCTCCTGTTTAGGAAATTTTGTCCCCGAAATTTTTCACTCTACAGGTTTTGTTTTTGCACTGGTGGAAACAGCAAAAACAGGTTTAATGAATATAGTCTTATAGTTTCTGCGAGAAACTTTGATTCTTACAAAGAATCTTTGTAGACCTATATTACATACACTCTCAATTCCTAATCTCACATCTCAACGCTCTCCGCTCTATCCAAGGTTCAACATATACATGCACTTAATCAAGAAGATTAAATTAAAATTCCACCCATTCGGGTTCTACATATGTATATTTACATATACATTACCCCGTACCTAAGATAGTCTGAGTTTACACCTGATTGATCCAACTCGAGATGGGCTCTCGAAAGAATCAAATCTCATAAACTCGTCTTCCTTCCTTCTTGCATTTATTTCAGATATCCACAAATCGCCAAATCAATAAATCGCATACACGATTAGAATGCTGTAATCGCCTGTCCGGTTATTAGCATAACTCTTCTAGCTATACATATTGTTTCTACGGTGCTTCGATAAACTTCCGTTTATCTTTCAAACAAATCTCTATAAAGAAAAAAATCAGTGTATTATCCATTATAGACTTTCTCAACTGAACCCAAACAATACATCATGTACACTACTCCATCCTTATGGTAGCTTGAGCCTGTAAGCGAGTGATCCAACTCAAGATGGGCTCTTAGAAGGACCAAGTCAATGTGGCTCAGCTTTTCTTTCCTTTGCTAAACCTAATAGCATCTCTGCAAGATAACTCCTTTAATAGAACCAAATCTCCAACCTGGAATCGCAATAGCTCCTTCAATTGTCCATGCAATCCTTCTGTTGATCGATTGGTGACTTTTAACCTTCCCTCGATCCAGGAAAATCCTGTCGCTAGTTTCCTAGATAAACTAAGGTCTGGTTAGTTGTCCTTTGTCATGTTAGCTCAACGAAGTGACGATCAACACTTCCATCCATGCAAGGCTTCAAACGGAGCAACCTGAATACTAGCGTGTTAACTATTATTATAGGATAACTCTGCCAAGGGCATGTGAGTATCTTAACTTCCTTCGGAGTCCATCATACACGCTCCCAACTTTTCTTTCAAGGGTCCAAAAAGCTTCCTTCTATTTTGCTGTCCGATCAATTTCCCTTTTCCTTTTGGGGTTATTAGTGTCTAAGGCTGCACTAATTTAGGGAAATTCTTAATAAATCTCCGGTAGCACTTAGCTAGTCATGTGGATCATCATATTCCCGACGGGGTCTTTGGCACTCCTTATCATTCATCAACTCTAGTTAACTTCAAACATCACTCATGATTCTTCTTGGTTCGCACATAGGCAAGTATGTCGTCGATGAGTATAATCACGAATTTATCCGATTAGGGTTCCCATGCCCTGTTTATGAGATTCACGAATATAAATGGCGCATTAATTTAGTCAAAAAGCATGACTAATAACTCGTAATGGCCATATCGTGCTCGAAAAGCAGTCCTCGGAATATCTTTGTCAGCAACCTTCAACTGATGATATCCCAATCGTAGATCGATCCTCGTATAGCAGCTGGATCCCTGTAGCTTGATCGAATAATTCGTCAATCCCCGGTAAAAGGGTACCGATTCTTGATAGTCAACTTGTCCAGTCCTCTGAAATCAACACACACCTTGAAGGATCCATCCTTCTTCCTCACAACAAAATAGACTCACCTCAAATCGAAAAACTTGATCGAATGAAACTCTTGTCTAGTAGCTCTTGAAGCTGATTCGACATTTCTATCATTTTCAAACGGTGCTTAATCTATAAGGAGATTGTGCAAATGAGTGCAGCACCGGGTACCAGATCGATTCGAAATTAGATCTGTCTCGCAGGGGGCAATCCAGTTAAGTCCTTTTTAGGAAAACTTATGGATAATTGCGAACAATAGGAATCTCTCCGATATTCCTACATTTGGCATTCATATCCACCACGTTAACAAAGAACGCAAGATAACCTTTTTTTGCAACAACTTGAGCATCCTCAAAACACTGACGACTCTTAACCATCAACACTCGACACTCGACTCGGTCGATCTCCATGAACAACTTCCACCTCTCTACCGTTATCAGGACGAGATATCCTAGCTATCTTCTTCAAGCGATAGTCCCCCACTTTGTCCTTGGATAATCAGTCCATCCTTATATCTTTATCAAGGCTCCCCAGCTCCACTGGAAATAAATCGACACTAGAACTACGATCACCTAACTAAATACTACAACTGCAAATGACCTTACTAGTTTCTATCAACTTACCAATTGCTAGTTCTATCGGGCACTTTATACCCAGCTTACTTTTTGGTGAACACAAAAATGGTTCAAAGTTTCTTGAACAAAACTCAAGTCAGCTTTGGTATTAAAAGTAGGAACATAAATTGGCTTTTGATTCGAAATATACCGGTAACATCAGCAAGATCGTCTCGTGCCTTCCCAGCGTTTAGCTCGAACGCTCTACTCCTAGCATCCTGACCCTTCATTTTCAGACAATTTCTCTCTCGAAATGTCCTTGCTCACCACACTCGTAGCATCCCTCGAGTGTAACTCCATCCAACGTATTCTTAGCAAAGTACTCGTGAGTCATATATCTAATCCGACCACATCTGGTGCACTTTCTCCACTCACCCTCGTGAGACTTCTTCTCAAAATTACTCCTGCCATCCCTGGCATTATCCTTTCCCGACTCTCTAGGGTTAGCTACACACGCTTTCTCCAATCTGTGTTCCTCACCACGCTTCTCATCGTTATCCTTCCTCGAACTCTCTCAGACTTTCGCTTTCGCGAATCCCCAGGTCTAAGCTCAGAATGCAGAATTATTTGAATGGTCGATCCGCTAAGACGGCCCGACATCACGCATACCGTTGCCACGTCATTGCATAGGGTGCCAGTAAATGATCTTCGGTTACAACCCTAGATTGTTTTGTATGTACACCTATGTACTGTTCACAAAGTTAATGAAAAATCAGAATTACGCTCTGATTATATAATAACATAGGAACTACTAAAACTTTTCGATCATTATATCACCTGAAGGGTTTCCGATCTGCGTCCCACCAAAACCATGCCCATGAGCATCACTCCACGTTCCTGGCCATTATTTTGGTTAGCATCGCGCTGTTCCATGGCAGTATTAACGTGTTGGGTTATGAGTTGTGCCAACTCCTTCGGGGTAATAGGTAGTCCAGAACCCTATCTCACTTTTGGAGGGATTTTATCGTTTCTATTATTTACAACAATAATAATCACATAAGACGATAACCAAAAATAATTCAATCATTAAATGGTAGTGGACCAAACATTGCGCATGTATAATATCCACATATTAATGAGAACAATTCTTAAACCAAAAGAAACCCATTTGATATTTGTACCAGAAATTTAAAAAGCTTGTTTTTAGTTCGAAGACTAATCAAAATTTGGCATGTCTACATCAACAGCCTCAACAAGCCTATATGAAATTCCCTCCTAAATATCTGAGAATTTGGCATGCAAGCCATAAATAGGGTTCGTCAAATGAGACATACAAAATCAAACAACAGAAACATCCAATAACTAACGCTTCAATCCCTGGAAGTCCAACATCTCTTTAACAAGCCCTTCTAGCTCATCATAACAGTTCATTTGTCCCTCTAAGTCCTTCATCTTCTCCATGCCTCCGCGTAACATGGTGAACTGACAATCACAGAGCGAGCGATTGACCCAAATCTCCTTCTGCTTCTTCAAAGCGGAAGCTGTCTCAGCTCTCGAAGTCGATGCAATCTCCCCAACGGGTCAAGTCCTCTTCCTACGGCGAGTGTAGACTAAAAGAGGTGTAACAAAACACGTGACTCGAATAGCAGAATAAACGATTCTGTGACGACGGACGAAAGAATCTTAAGCATAGGCTCGACAGTATCAGTGAGCTGTACTACTAATGGCTCTATAGGCCGAGACGTGACATATCGTAACCGTACAAAGTAAGTGTGTGATCAATATGAATAGTAACATATAAGGCCCAAAATAAACAGAAAGTCACGTATGCACATAAACACATAAGGGTTTTCATACATGATAAAATTTTTCTACGTTTATTTAAAATTCTTGGCTTCGAGAATTTTGGACATCACATTTCAAAATTCTCCGGTTGAAGTCTAGTGTTTTCCTCCGGAAACATCTAGTTCGCTAACAACCAATGGCTCTGATACAAACTTCTGTCACACCCCAAAAATGTCGCAGCGGAATATAAAACGTAGTGGTGACGGAAGCTGGTGCCCATTTCTATCTTGATGTTTGATGCATTATTGTGTTGGACATATTAACTTAATTAAAACATAAGTTTTTAAATATAACGTCCCATAACATGACACAACCACAACATAGTTAAATTTTCTTTGATCCTTATGGATCTTATTACATTTGTCCCAAAAAGTTTTAAAATTAGTCCAACATATTTAAGTGACAAAACAAGCATCAACAACCATAAGATACGCCATAATTCCCGAAGCCGAACTCAAGTACCTGTAGAACACGTTAAAAATCAAAGGTCAACACAAAGGAAGGTGAGTTCACGTATTCACTTTCTACCAATTTTATTTCAAGGAAAACTTTCTGATTAGGTGTTTATTTGATAACTTCCATATAAATTTTAGAAAGTCCATTTTACTTCCTTATTAAAAATCCATGGGCCTTCCGCCGGTTCATCGATCCGACAACTGTAATATATATTGCCCAGGTTTTTTATATTAAATTATAGCGTCAACTTCCAGACTCGTATGTTAGCTAGACGATACGAACTATATATTAACCATGCAGGGATAATCAAAACTAGACAATGAATAGAATATTAATTCATCGTTTGACATTGACACGGGGCGACCAGTCACGACGGGGTTGTCAACCCGATAGATCTACCAACAATTCCTCGCGTACAATACTTAACTGATTAAACGACATCATGGGCGCAGGGTTCTTTCTCGAAGAACAATATTATGTCTGCCTCACGTACAATATATATATATATATATATCCTACAAATATGACAATTTAATACACGTAGTTGCACGAATCCCCTGAATCTCCATCACTCGAAACTCAGGCCGGCATCCGTCCCAACTTTACGGTCTGTTTCACCTCGGAAACACCGTACCATCCCAATGTCCCACATTTATTCATCAAAAACGTTTTACTTCGAAACGTATAACTTATCAAATCTCATATATTTTCAGCAAAAATATATATTTTATAATAAAAGGTATGTTTTATTTCGAAAACATTATTAAACCCTTTTAACGACGTGTTCAACCCCCAAAATATATACAAAACAGTAAAAAGAGGGGTTTAGTGACACTCACCTTTGGGTGCGTATTTTAAATAGCGCAATCCTAGAGATTGATTTCTACACGTCCTATTATGTATGCAAGAACGATTTTAAATCAATGTAAACATCACAAAAATCCTAAGTTTCTCTGTTTCTTAGAATTATCACATAACTTGAGATTTTCTCGAGAAGTTATCATTTTTTATTATGTTGGCACGTTAATATATATATATATATATATATATATATATATATATATATATATATATATGAGTCCATATATATATATATATTTATGATTTTGCGACTTGAACGATTTTATTGGTGACCATTATTGTGTAAATCCGTTAACTCTCTTGTTTATACGCAATATATCAACGATTTGCGCGTCATAATATATATACATAAACGTTCACATAATTTAACACCGAAACACGTGAAATATTGTTAACTTAACTATTTTGTCGTTTTTAAAGAAAATATACATAAAATATCTTATATGTATCAAATTTTCATGCTCGACAAACAAGTTACACATTTAACGCACTTTTTACCGTTTCTACCGCACAAAACGTACAAGCATACACGCGTAAGCTAGATTTCTAATATCATCTTAAAAACTTAACATATTTTCACATTCTCATGTCTAAATCACATAACACATTTTAACACATAAGGTTCACCCAAAATTTACCTATACTAGTGTACATTGAAAAATGTGTATTTTAGCGATTCGGTAACGGTTTTGGGCGTCGGAAGTGACGTATGACCAACCAAACACCAAGTAAACTTAAAATTAGTTAAAATACTCATTTTTAAACTAAAAAAATCAGTTTACTTTCTGATCTAAATCAGTTTTATAAAAATCACTCGAAAAACCGATTTTTGACCGTTTTAACGCATAGTTTTGCGTTAAACGTTACTATAATCATCCCAACTCGAAACGACTTGTTATTTTAACACAATACATTTTATTTACTGATTGAAATGATGGTCATAATCAAATTAGTGCAGTTTTTGTGTAAGTCACCTAAATCATGCGATTTCACGTATTTTACAACACATATATCACCAAGTACAACATGCAAAGCTAGTAAACTTTATGACAAAGTTTTATACCATTTTAACACGTCAAATATTCATATTTTTAGTGTTTAGATTCTGATTAAAATTTATTTTTATCAAATCATACTCAAATCATCATTTCATGATCATATTTCAACATGCATGTTCAAGTAAGTGTATCCAATATACCCATACCATATCATCATCATCCTACATAAACTTAAATGCATCCAAGAACACATCTTTTTCATGTTCATATATTCAAAAACATTATCACCATATTTCATCATGTTTACATGATTTGCATGTAATAATATTTCATTTATTTACTAAGTAACAAAACTCACAAGTGTATATATTCACATATACATACACAACACATGCATACATACATATATAATTCCAAAAATTTCATTTTTCACATAAGTAACTCAAATCACAAGAACCTTTATAAAACATCTTTTAATCATACATGCATTCACTTTTCAAGAATAAATCAAACAAGATTCTATCAAAAATCAAACTCAATTTCAAATATGCATACATACATATATATATGGTCATATATACATATACATACTCTTCCATTTTTATTTTATTCAAAAACCCCTTTGTTTTATGTTTCAAGTTTGTGATTAAACTCATGAACAAGAGAAACTTCCATTATCATCAAGATCATCAAAAATCAAAAACAAGGTTTTTAAAATAAATTTTATACCATCAAGTTCTTGAATGATTTTTAGCAAAGATTTGATGATATGAGACTTAATTAGTGTTTGAAACACCTTGAAACCACTTCTAAACCATCAAATGAACTTATAAACACCTTGTAATGAGTTTGAATCCTCAAGAACATTGTTAGAAATTTCGAAATTAAGGTGATATGGGGGTGTTTCAGCTGATTTGATTAGAGAGAGAGAAAGATGAAGTTTAAAATTGGCTTCTCTTGGAAAGAATGAATGAAAATGGAACTTGTAAGAGTATGGGGGAACATAATCTTCACCACCTCCATCTAGAACCAATAGGTGAAGGAGAGAGAGAGAGAGTGAAAATGAGGTGCATGGCTTCCAACCAATCTCTTCTCTCTCATATATACGACACACACATATATATATATATATATACAATATAGATTAAAAACTGGTATTTTACTAGATACCGGGTATTTTATCTAGCGTTTTAATCCCGTTTTAGTGCGTTTTAAATTATTTATAACACTCTATAAAAATAAACCCACCAAAATATTACTGAACAATATTTTATTCGCCTGGACTGGCGACGTTGCCGGTATTTGGCAGTATGCGCGCTGTGGTGCGCGGTACGCGCTTAAAATCGCCAAAATAGGGATTTATGCGTTTTTATTTATTTTTATTATTCTAAAGTTATAAAATCATCAAATTATTACTAAAATGATTATCGGTTTCCTTGACAGGCTGTGTTGATAGTAATTTGTCGGTATACGCGCCGCATTGCGCGGTACGCGCTTAAACTCGAAAAACAGAGTTTCTTAGCGTTTTAATTTATTTTTCCTCATGAATAGCATTAAAATTATTATTCTAATCATAACAGACTAGTTTTAGTATTTTAACACTGACCGGGTGGTTTCCGACGTTCATTTCGCATTTTAACCGTTACGTGATAAACGTTATCTTTCCGTTGCCAACATAATTCTTATCAAAGTTTTTTTACCAACTCATTAAATTTCACATATAAACATCATAATCAGTCAAATATGGCCCTGTTACCTATTCACAACACGTGTTACAATTGTACAGTAAGGCCTGGAAAGCCGGGTGTCACAATAACCTTTCGAGGTTATACCTTATGGTCACTTCGTTTAGTTAGTTTTATAATAGGTAGCATATAATTTCATTTTAAGCATAGGTAACATATGTTTTGACATCTAAACTGATTATATAACATAATTAGATATGTTAAGGCATATAATACTTGTCATAGGACTAGTTAGGCGTCTCGAACGCGCTTTCGTGCGAACGACGCGTTAACGTAGCGTAAGCTACCTTAATGAGTCGTAATGGGTCGTAAGCACTTAGAATAGGTTCCGATTTAGAATGTAGGCTTTGTTAAACCATAATACATGAGTTTCAATACTCATTTGTTTACGAGATCTCATTCTACCCAATCTTCCGATTTAGGTGTCTATTCGCTAACATAGTATCCGTTACACTAGGAACCGCTTCAACACTTGAACTCTTGGTCTTTTGAGCTTTGTTATACCCTTTGAACCGGGACTATACTTAATCCAAGGCGAGTACATAGTTCCCCTCTTTTACCGTTTCCAAATGATTTGGGGTGATTCATATGTGTAATTGACTTGTTTTAGAAATGTATGGCATATATGTGTTCAGTAAGTGCTTTTATGTGTATTATTCCAATTATGCAAATGTGATGTTTTATCCTTAAGTGATCTGCCTATCTTCATAGTTAGATTCTTATAGGATATTTGAAGTATAGTCTTAGATTTTCCTATCTTCATAGTAAGGTTTTTAAGAAGTACTTTACGACTCGATGGTTGGTTTTGTGTAGATTGTTGGTGATTTAGATAACGAAACTAGATAATACAATAAGCACATGGTGGATACGCCGCTGATACTTCCTATATATAAGTGTGCTTATTGTATTACCCTTCGTGGCGTTATCCTGAATCACTATTAGGATTAAGGATGTTGTGGTACAATGATACGATGTTATAAGAACCTGATCCCTGTAGTATCTATCTATCTTCATAGTTAGACGTATATGGGATGTTTAGAGTACTAATATTGGAGCCCTTGTTTGGATTCGTTGTATACTTTAATGCATGTTAGGTTAGACGATGTTACGAGAACCCGATTCCTGTAGTATCTATCTATCTTCATAGTTAGACATATATGGGATGCTTAGAGTACTAATATTGGAGCCCCTATTTGGATTCATTATGTACTTTAATGCGTGTTTACGAGATGGAACAAGTTGACGATTATGTGTTTATATGGTAGTTGTGATTTAGATAACGAAACGGGTGTAATAAAATAAGAACATGGTGGATACGCCGCTGGTACTTCCTATATATAAGTGTTCTTATTTTATTATTCTTGTTGCGTTATCTGGATCACTTTAGGATTTTGTGTACTACTGTTTCAGTATTCGATTATCAAAATCCTTGTAGAATCTCCCATATCTTTAGATGTTAGATTCTTAGAAGGATATTTAAGGTATTATCATAAATCATTGATTTGATTTATATAGTACTCACATAGGTTTGATTAATTTCAAAGCTGTTATTATAAATCCTTAATTGGTTTTTCTAATAACATATTAACAAGTTTTTATGATAGTTTAATAGAGATTACAATGTAAGGCATAAAATGACTTAGTAATAATCATATTGCCATATACAAACCTGTTTTCTCACGAGTTTTCACAATTAAGATTATGTATTGCAATACTAAATTTTTGCCATTCTTTGGCTTCAAGATTTATTTTTAATTAACAACTCTCGTAGCTGTTAAAGTATTGCAATACCAAATGTTTTGCCATTTATTTGGCTAATAAAACCTATGTATTCGCCGGTATTTTTATGCTGACCGTTTTTCACATATGTTTCAGGTTTTCAACTATTCAACCATGCAACACATAGGACTGCATTCGGGCCTTGGACTTCTAAAACAAAAGAACAATTTCATGTATTCTTTGTTTGTAAAACAATTTTAATGATATTGAAACAATTTAGTACCAGTAGTTGTGAGAAATTTGTAACGTGACTCCCCGATATTTCCGTCGCGTGTTGTTATATTATGCGATTGGGGTGTTACAGATTGGTATCTGAGCACTGGTTATAGGGAATTAGGTTATTAGCATGCCTTAAACCTAGTCTATAACCTTTCTAGGACCCAAACGAGAGTAGACTTAGCAACTCTTTCCTAAATCCTCATCCTTATTCGTGCCACAACTATTCTATGATTTACGAATCATCTAACCTTAGATGATTTACCCTAAACCTTAGGCTTTATGCCTTGGGGTATTCCTCAAAATGTTTTCTCAAAACATTTTCATTGAAATATTTTTCAAAATGCTTTCTTAAATGCTTTTGTCAAAATATTTCGCAACATGTTTTATCAACGATTTATATCAAAGGATTTCACAAATGTTTTCTTCAAACATTTTTCATCGAAATCTTGGGTTTTAATAATGTGAACACATGCAATCTGGAAGGGTGGATGCATGTACCCCGAGTTTTCGGTCTAAGGCTAGAGCGTTCGTACAAATCCGCATTTTCGGACCAGTCACTCTTACCTGGGAACTCTTAGGGTGAGTGTCCACTTATAGGCTAAAGCATGTCTTCGTGAAGCATTATAAAAACTTATCCATCTTGACCCTACCGAATGATTTTTAAACGACCTTTGTAACCCTACTCATTCATGTTACCCTCGGTAATGTGTTTGCTCTTCATGACAATCGAAGCATCCTTCCTTTCCCAATATTATTTCATCATATCACCTTCGATGATATGTTTGATTCGTTACAGTTGAGATGAATCACATTTCATTTCACGACTACCTTTGTCTTTTAAAATTTTAAATTTTTACCATTTGGATGAGAATTTTCAAAATTTCAACACAAAGTTTCTTTATTTTTAAATTTTAATTTAAAACATTTTGTCTTAAAAGCAATAAATTTTTAACAGGTAAAGAATTTATAATACAAACCATTAACTCGGTTTGTATTCTCTCATCCAAAAAAAAAAAATTACAAAAGTTTATTTTCAAACAACTCCTGTCTCAAAACAATATCCACAACACCATATATTCTAAGTACAAGAACAAGACCAATGAACAAGATTCTACTAGATCAAAGTTTTCACAATACAATAATGTTACAAACTCATAACAATTGGATAAATCTAACTTTTTGGTTTTCACTATAGCTGTACTTTCAAACTGCCTCCTCGACGAGATGCACAACCTCAAACCAATGAAGAAATCGCAGCCCTTGTTACTCAGCAGATGGCTGCTGTGCTTCCGAACATAGTAACCCAGGTTCATCAGATATACAACAACAATAACAACAACAACGCCCAGTGTAATTTCAAGACCTTCAATTCAGCCAAACCGCTAAAATTTTCTGGGTCTGAAGGAGCAACCGCGCTCTTACAACGGTTCGAAAGTATAGAAAGCACATTCCACCATGTTCAGTGTCCTAATGAGCGCAATGTAGATTTCGCTTCGAGTGTCTTTCAAAGGAGAGCACTCACTTGGTGGAATGGTATTATGAGAGATCGAGGTGCCTATGTAGCAATGGAACTGGCGTGGGAAGAATTTAAAGATCTTTTGAAGAAGGAATTATGCCCACGAAGTGAAATAAGGGCACTTGAAAACGAGTTCTATTATCTAAAACAGGATAGTGGGGAAAACCGTGCCTACACTAACCGATTTGAACAGTTAAGCCTACTCTGCCCCACTATGGTTACACCTTTGGATCGGGCCATTGAGAAATACATCGATGGTTTACCTGACCCTGTCCAAGACACTGTCACTGGCAGCCAACCTACAACGCTTAGGGAGGCTAAGGAATTAGCCGCTATCTTAACCGACTCACAGGTTAGAAAAGGTAAATTATTTCGACAAGGGGACAAGAAACAAAACACTGAATCTGTTAACGAGAATTCTAAAGGAACAAAGGCCGAATCTTCTAAAAGTTCTAGGAAGCGCAAGGCTTCAAAGAATTATGCAATTCCTGCACCTGTTCCACTAAACTCAGTACCCTTCAAGGGATTTTATCGTGGAAAGCAGCCTCGGTGCAATCATTGCAATTATCATCATGCATCAAATTCCTCTTGTCGCCAGTGTACAAATTGTGGTTTATTTGGACATCTAGCTGTGACCTGTCATATCCAGAACCGAGCAGCCTCTACTCAGACTCGGCCAAGAGCATGTTTCAATTGTGGTGACTTAAATCATTTCAAGCGAAACTGCCCCAAGCTTGCCAATGCTAATGGACGAGGATTCAACATCAACGAGGCTCAAGCTAATGATCAAGCGCTTATGATCATTTGAACCTCTAAATTTCCTATTCATTTTCAAGAACAATGTACATATTTTAACTATGTTTGTAATGACAATATAAATTCCAAGTAGTTTATCTTTATCTTTGTTATTCAATTTTCAATTTCAAACTCTAATGTGGTTGCACTATGTGTGATTTCAAATTTCATGCTGATTTTGAGGATTCCGTTCTTTAAGAACTAAATCTTATAATATTAGCATAATATAAATTGCTCTCCGGTGCATTCGTACGAACGTGGCAACACGATCGATACGAGTACTATGAACAAGTTAATACTATTTTATGTTCATAACAACACATACATGATTTATTTATCTAATATGTATAGTACATGGTTGTAAATACAAATTGCTTCGTATGTTGATATAACATACTTAATACATTTTTACTTAGTATGTTAACTTAGCTTACCTAGCACATGATTTGAGAACATTTTCTTGATTTGTTTACATTATGATGATAATGTATGATTAGTATATGTTGCATTCTACCTGTTTGGTTAATAATGAAACATATAGGATAAATTACACTTTTCGTCCTTTATGTTTGTACCGTATTGCAATGGATGACCTTTAACTTCAATAATTACAGTCACAGTCCTTTATTTGGAAAACTTGTTACACCTTTCGTCCTTTAACACTAACCAGGTTAAAATTATGAATTAGGTCTATTCACTTAAGGGTATTCTGGTCATTTCACGCTTTTATTTAAAATGTTTTTAATAAATAAAACCAATAATAATTACATATATCCATCATCTTCCTCAATCCCCAATCCCCCAACCCTAGAACCCTAACCACCACCACATCCTGCCATCGCCACCACCATATGAACCAGATTCAAAACGATGGTGCACCAGGGCAGATTCAGACGGATCCAGATTCAAAACGATGGTGCACCAGGGCAGATTCAGATTCGTTTAAAACACATACAGATTCAGATCCCAATTTAAACAGAGTCAAATTCAGATCCCGATTTAAACAGATCCAGATTCACATTCGTTCTCTTCTTCTTATCTACAGCGGAGACACAAACTTCCTTGCTTCCATTGGTTTTTTGAGGGAAATGGAAATTCTAGGTTTGTAATTTGGGAAAATTTGATGGATTGTGTGTAATTGAAGAAATGGTGTAATTTGGGGGCCGTTAAATAATAATAACAACAATACCCAAACCCAGGCCCAACACCTTCATGGTGGCCGGAAGAGCCATGATTCCGGCACCGATGATGGTGGTTGACAGGTTCATAACCGCACCGGACATCGAAGCACCGTTAAACTCATTGTGACCACCTGCTTTTTTCTTGGGGATTAATGGGGATTTCTCGTTGACTGTGACGGTGACACCGTCTTTCTTCTTATTGTGCTTGCGTGATGAGTGTTTATGTTTTTTGGTGTGATGGGTTTCTGCTTGGATTGTCATGGTTTGGTACAAAATTCAAGTTCTGGGAAGACTGTGAAGTGAGTGGAATATGAAAAGATTGGTAGCTCCAATGATTGGTAGCTCAAAGGTGGTATGTTCCCACAGGAGGAATGCAATTTAAGATAAAATGCTATCGCTTACAAATTCCACTTCATGTATTCCTTAATAGCAGCAAACCTCCCTGATCGAAACAAGTAGATAATTTCGATAATATGACTCTCTGAAAGATGAAAAACATCATCGATAGACCTAAGCTGCGGCATCTTCTTCATACTCCCCACAGTTCACACTCATCAATTCCCGTCGATTTCCACCCTCCCCACACTTCACACTCTGCAAATTCTCTGATTTGTTTCAGATCTGCGAAGAATCTTATGTCCCGATCTGCAAAGAGTCTAGTTTCATTGTGATTTCGTGTTTCTTTTCGCGTGGGATTGAGATGATGGGGTTAGAGGATCAGATTGTAACTTATCTTGTAAAGTGGTTAGGGTTCATATGGTGGTGGCGATGGCAGGATGTGGTGGTGGTTAGGGTTCTAGGGTTGGGGGATTGGGGAAGATGATGGATATATGTAATTATTATTGGTTTTATTTATTAAAAACATTTTAAATAAAGGCGTGAAATGACCAGAATACCCTTAAGTGAATAGACTTAATTGATAATTTTAACCTGGTTAGTGTTAAAGGACGAAAGGTGTAACAAGTTTTCCAAATAAAGGACTGTGACTGTAATTATTGAAGTTAAAGGTCATCCATTGCAATACGGTACAAACATAAAGGACGAAAAGTGTAATTTATCCAAACATATATATAAACATTCGTACTAGAATAGAACACCCACTACTAAAATTTGTTGTATGCAAAATAAGTAGTATTGTCATTGCTAGTATGAAATACGATTCGATTTGGCAGATATTATGTTGTGACGATGTTTATTTGATTTAGACGATAGTTCGACCTTATTATTTCTTACCCTCGCTTAACAAGAGGAGCTATGTGGACCATGCGACGAAACAAGTAATTATGGTGCACACTTAATTATGAGATTCGATGCATGAGAATCATAGTAAGCCTTGTTAAGTATGGTGGCATAAAATCTAGAATGATTAAGGTAACGGGAGGAGTATAATGCGATAAGAACTTGGTGGATACGCCGATGATACTTCCTATATATAAGTGTTCTTATTGTGTTATTCTTCAGAACGTTGCTGAAATCATTTGGTGATTTTATGTTATCTTGGACCATTATGTGATTATGTGTTTAATTGTTATTTGTGTGGATATTTCCGATGGACAAGAACAAGTACATTCATTAACTCAAATCGAGCCGACCGAGAGTATAATATGGTGTTAAAGGTGACGATCTTGATGCCATAGGTATGTTGACCCGTCTCCTATGCATGGGATGCTCATGGTACATTAGAGGTACCTTGTGGGACGTTAGAAACCGTGTACGTGAAGGGCTTGAATGTACACCCCCTCTATTTGCTAGGAATTACACTGCCATACTTAAATGATTTTTAACACTAGTCAACTATCACAAGTTTCAAAGGGTTGAACACCTTGAGATACTTTGAATATCCCAAATCACATTTTGAATTCCCTAAAATTTCCAGATGATGATCCGCATCTTTGGGATCTAGCAATCTGCTTATCCATCAGTTGTTTCAATTCCACTCTACGGTCTCCTTCGAACAAATTTCGGGATGAAATTTCCTGAAGTAGGGGAGACTGTGACACTTGTGCTCCGTAAACACACACGATATAGGACACTATCTTTTATCAAAGAAACAATGTTTTTTGGTCTCAAAAAATTGTCTATTTATGTTTAACAATTTCACATTTTGATTCTAGTTCATTTTCAAGCTTTAAATCGCTTTCTAGAAAGTTATACACGAACTGATGCGTAAACGTAATCAGTTTAATGCGGAAAACACTCTGGAACAGTGACATAGGCTTAACATACCTTAAATTACTTTATTATATAACTTAGAAATAAGTTTTGAAGGCTTTGGTGTGTCAAAAACAAGTTTATTCACTCTCAGGGACTATTTGCGTCAAACTGCGAAAGTCTGCTGATTCGTATAGTGACGAACATTCCAGAACTTGATCATAAGTTAAACATGCCCTAAATATCCTTTACATAGCTTAGAAATAGGCTTTGAGGTGTTTGGTGCACAAAAATAAACTTTTTGATCACAGGGACTAAAAGTATCAAAACTGCGAAAGTATGCATTTTCGTGCATATTTAGCATTATGACCATATCCGGACATCCAAATATTTTTGTAATCATTAAAATATTTTATTTTAGTGTTTGGAATGTTAGAATTTCACTCGTCGCGTAATTTGGGTCGTTTTCGCGTCCATTACGATTTCCGTCGTAATTAACCGAACAACGCAACCGTACAGCCAAACGAACCAACATCCCAGATGTTTTCAAGCATATTTCTTGTTCTCTACACTTTAACTTCATCATGGAGCTTAAAAATGGGTTTGACGGGTGTTAAAAGTGCCGAAATGCGACAAAACAATGTTCAGGGACTAAACTGTAAATAAGTGAAACTTGCTGATCTGCACATGCCATACGGACCGTATGGAGGACTGGTTTTTAGGGACTAAACTGTTAAAAGTGCCGAAATGCGACAAAATATCCGTAAGCAGTCTCCAGCACAACAGATTCATTGAATCTGCAATTCAGCTGCTGCCTTTGATTTTACCCATGGTTTCTTCAACTTGTGGACTGGTTTTTAGGTTCCCATGGTATTCAAAACCATGGGCAACACTTGTAAGATCCAGATCGAAGCTCAAATTACGAGAAACGATCCTAACGGTTCTTCAAAATCTATATAAACCCAAGCCTTTCATTCATTTTCTTCACACTTTGATCTGATTTTACTCTAAGTTGGAGTGTATACTTCATACCTGAGTAATCTTTAGATCAAAACTTCCTAGCTTGGACCTCTTGTAAGTTTCTTTCATGCTTTTATGTGTTTTTAAGCGTAAAAGTCAAACAGTGTTTGACTTTCTTCTTTAACCGGTCAATGGTCAACATGAAGTTCGTTTGAACTTCGCAACGTGAGCGTAATCACGATGGTTATAGTCCCTTGCGACTATACCTACTAATTACCACGTTGATTAGGTGTAGTGACGAGTCATAGTTTCGGTAAAAATACGTGCCTATGCATATTTTGCAACCAAACTATTCTTGGGTACCAAAACCGTTTGTTTTGATATCAAACTTGTTTTCAAACTTAGTTAAACATGTTTAACTTGTCACTTTTAGGATAGTGCTTATATAGGGTCGTAAGACAAGCGGTCTAAACAACCGCTTAGACTTTCGAACCCGACCCGTTTGGTCGATCGTTAGGATCCGACCAAACATACAATGTGACCATAGTTTTATAGGGAATAACCTTCCGAGGTTATAACTTATGGTCACTTCGTTTAGTTAGCTGTATGATAGGTAGTTTATATGCCTTAGGAAAATTACCAAAATGCCCTTTTTCGCATAATTTCATTTTAAGCATAGGTAACATATGTTTTGACATCTAAATTGATTATATAACATAATTAGATATGTTAAGGCATATAATACTTGTCATAGGACTAGTTAGGCATCTCGAACGCGCTTTCACGCGAACGACGCGTTAAAGCAGCGTAAGCTACCTTAATGAGTCGTAATGGGTCGTAAGCACTTAGAATAGGTTCTGATTTAGAATGTAGGCTTTGTTAAACTATAATACATGAGTTCCAATACTCATTTGATTTACAAGACCTCATTCTACCCAATCTTCCGATTTAGGTGTAGATTCGCTAACATAGTATCCGTTACACTAGGAACCGCTTCAACACTTGAACTCTTGGTCTTTTGAGCTTTGTTATACCCTTTGAACTGGGACTATACGCAATCCAAGGCGAGTAAATAGTTCCCCTCTTTTACCATTTCCAAATGTTTTGGGGTGATTCAAATGCGATGTTTTATCCTTAAGTGATCTGCCTATCTTCATAGTTAGATTCTTATAGGATATTTGAAGTACAGTCTTAGATCTTCCTATCTTCATAGTAAGGTTTTTAAGAAGTACTTTACAACTCGATGGTTGGTTTTGTGTAGATTGTTGGTGATTTAGATAACGAAACTAGATAATACAATAAGCACATGGTGGATACGCCGCTGGTACTTCCTATATATAAGTGTGCTTAGTGTATTACCCTTCGTGGCGTTATCCCGAATCACTATTAGGATTTAGGATGTTATGGTACAATGATACGATGTTACGAGAACTTGATCCCTGTAGTATCTATCTATCTTCATAGTTAGACGTATATGGGATGTTTAGAGTACTAATATTGGAGCCCTTGTTTGGATTCATTGTGTACTTTAATGCGTGTTAGGTTAGACGATGTTACGAGAACCCAATTCCTGTAGTATCTATCTATCTTCATAGTTAGACATATATGGGATGTTTAGAGTACTAATATTAGAGCCCCTGTTTGGATTCATTATGTACTTTAATGCGTGTTTACGAGATGGAACAAGTTGACGATTATGTGTTTATGTGGTAGTTGTGATTTAGATAACGAAACGGGTGTAATAAAATAAGAACATGGTGGATACGACGCTGGTACTTCCTATATATAAGTGTTCTTATTTTATTATTCTTGTAGCGTTATCTGGATCACTTTAGGATTTTGTGTACTATTGTTTCAGTATTCGATTATCAAAATCCTTGTAGAATCTCCCATATCTTTATATGTTAGATTCCTAGAAGGATATTTAAGGTATTATCATAAATCATTGATTTGATTTATATAGTACTCACACAGGTTTGATTAATTTCAAAGCTGTTATTTTAAATCCTTAATTGGTTTTTCTAATAACATATTAACAAGTTTTTTGATGGTTTAATAGAGATTACAATGTAAGGCATAAAATGACTTAGTAATAATCATATTGCCATATACAAACCTATTTTCTCACGAGTTTTCACAATTAAGATTATGTATTGCAATACTAAATTTTTGCCATTCTTTGGCTTCAAGATTTATTTTTAATTAACAACACTCGTAGCTGTTAAAGTATTGCAATACCAAATGTTTTGCCATTTATTTGGCTAATAAAACCTATGTATTCGCTGGCCTTTTTATGCTGACCGTTTTTCACATATGTTTCAAGTTTTCAGCTATTCAACCATGCAACGCATAGGACTGCATTCGGGCCTTAGACTTCTAAAACAAAAGAACAATTTCATGTATTCTTTGTTTGTAAAACGATGTTAATGATATTGAAACAATTTAGTACCAGTAGTTTTGAGCAATTTGTAACGTGACTCCCTGATATTTCCGTCGCGTGTTGTTATATTACGCGATTGGGCTGTTACACGAATAGGACCAATTGCATACCAATTACAACTCTCAGAAGAACTAGCAAGTGTACATGATGTATTCCATGTATCCAATCTTAAGAAATGTTTATCTGAGGAATCACTGGTAGTACCTCTTCAAGATATAGAGGTAAATGAAAAATTAAAGTTTATCGAGAAACCTCTTCGAATAGAAGACGGAAAGGTCAAGTACCTCAAGCATAAGAGATTGATTATGTTAAAGGTAAAATGGGATTCAAAAAGAGGACCTGAGTGCACATGGGAACTGGAATCGGAGATGAAAAAGAAACATCCTTACTTGTTCCAGTAGATCTCGAGGATGAGATTTTAAACAAGGTGGGGAGGATGTAACGACTCGCATGAAATTGTCCGAAAACGCTCCGTAAGTGGAAAACCCGAACCAACAAAACCCTAATTTTATGAAAAATCAAGAAAAACAAATTTTGTTACTCGGTCGCGGGCAGCGAAGGAGTTAAGGTGGGTCTTCCCAGGGCGCGACAGCTCTGAGGTTCCGGATAATGATCAAGGCCACGTGTCACACACGTGGCAGGCCTAGGGGACGACACAGCAGCCCTAGCCGTAGCTAGGGTGGCCCTCGCGGGGCGCGAAGGATGTCCCTTCATGTTGTCGCGGGCCACGAGAAACCTAAAAATCAGCTATAAATAGAATGTTGCATGGGCAGTCTTCTGTGCTCGCAAATTTCCT
Organism: Helianthus tuberosus; assembly: GCA_030545235.1. Taxonomy (NCBI): domain Eukaryota; kingdom Viridiplantae; phylum Streptophyta; class Magnoliopsida; order Asterales; family Asteraceae; genus Helianthus; species Helianthus tuberosus. The sequence continues at coordinate 76,706,359 of CM060417.1, read as the reverse complement.
TTAAAACAACCATATTCTGCTCAAAATAGTGCGTTTTAGTATCGAGACGCTGCTACGAAAATGGGGTAATAACTCGATCACTGCTATGATACAATGTCCGATCGATTAAAACTGGTCCGATGGATGTTTAAGTGTTGCCCTAATCTTGGGCTATACTTTGTCATTCGTCGTGAGGGTTTCGATCTCGGAAGCTATCGTGAAAGTTGTATTAAGTTACTAACCTAGTTTCGTTTGCATTTTTATTTAACTAGGTTTACCGGCTTAATCAATAGGCTACCTTTGATCATTTAAATCTGCAATGTGAGTCATTCTCTTTTTATCCAACTGTTTTACAAAAACCTTAAATTATTTTCCAGTTATATTTTACCGAGATTAAGTCTTTGCAAATCTTAAATTACTGGCAATAAGTGGGGTTTTGTATACAGTACTGCTGTTTTATCACTTTTAGGAGAGCACACCTAATTCGTGATACTCATCACTATTGGGTGACAGGACCCAATAGTGGTATGACCACAGTCACAGATCCGGTCGAGTGACAACTGGACCACATAATTATAAGATAGGGGCAATTGTAATCGCTCTTAATACTGTGAATTATAGCAATGTGTCTTTTTGTATAAAATGGAATGCACTCGCCAGTATTTCCCCACTGATAAAATCTTTTTAAAACATATTTCAGGTGATTTACTGTGATTAAGGAAAAGTGTTGCGTAGCACTCCAGCTTGAATGAAGTGGCTCAGTAAATAAATAAACATGTTTTTTTTTTGTAATCAGGGAATTTCCCAGTAAAATTCCTTTACTGTAAAGTACGGGGTTTGTCCCGATATTAATAATAAAATAATCTGGTATTTTCCATTTCAAACGATCCTGTTAAAAGTTTCCGCTGCCACAAATACCACGAGTTTCTGTCTTGCGGCTTCCAAACCAGTAAAATGGATCGTGGGTCGTGACACCATGCATAACACATATTAATAGAATATATAGATACGTGTATAGATATTGTACCAAAACTTATTATCTATTATAGTTAATAGACAACTATAAGCATGCATCATCAGTTAATATATAAGATACATATGAGTATTTCCATTGTCCTATCAAAAAAAGGAGCACCCACCCATTGACAATGAAACCTGTTTATAGACATAACTAGATATAGAACATGTCTAAGAAGCAAAATTAGTAACAATCATGACATGAAACATTGTCTATAAATCTTCAATCAACGCAACACAAACTAAGAGGACTTTATCTTTGTCACTAAATGCACAACTTTTGTTAACTTCAGCAATTGAGTAGACTTGTGAAATTCTAACGAAAGTTCATCACCAAAAGCAATATTGCAAGATCTCAGATAAGAAGACCATCCAACAATAGCATAGTTGAATACAGCATTGGTTTTTTTACATGTTGTAAACAGTTCCTGGACTTCACATTTCAGATTCTGGATCTTGATAGGCTTAGGATTATCAGTATGCATATCCAACGCAGAAGATATATCTGATGGAAGATGCAAAAAACAGAAAATTAAATAGTGAATTTTATAAAATATTGATATATAACTGAAATTGTTGAAATAACGAAACAAAGTAACGACTGCAAAAACTTACAAGCCTGTCTTCAGCATGTGTGGTGAAGTGAAAGACTGATTCTGAAGTGGATGATACTAAACGAACCTTTTAAACTTTAAACGATCTATCAACAGCTTGGTTATCCTCTACAATTGTCTTGCCATGAAAGTTGTGAATCTTTTCAACCTAAGTAAATTAATTTAGAATATAACAACTCTAAATTCTTGAAATTTTGTAACTTTCTTTATCAAGACAAACTATCTTCTCAACTCAGCTTTGAAGTTTAAGACTCAATCATACAGAAGAATATCAATATATTGAGACAATAATAAAATAGACAGTATAAAACTAATAACCGCTTACATTAGATACAACACTTGAAGAGGCAGGAATGTCGCGAAGAAAAAAATCTTTAGACTGAAGTTGAGGATCGTTAACATCATCAGCTATTTTTACAGAATGATCTTCTGGCAACAACAAAATTTTAAAAAACCTTGTTATAATTATTATACAATAAAATATATCCGTAGGAAATTATAAACTTACAGCATTTTTAACATCCGACTCATCAACCAGACACGCAATCTTTGAATCAAATAGCCCATCATCAGCAGACTATATTTATAAGAATAAACATATATAAGAAACCATATTTTAAATCATAATATTAAGTAAATATTACATGTGTGTATATATACATTAAAAATATCCTCAAAACTCGTAAACTGCTTAGAATTACCAACCGAAGCTCTAGTGTCATCTTCATCTAAAGCAACTTCCCCGGAATCCAGAACTTGTTTGTGTTTAGCCTACAATATGGGATTTCAAAAGTTATTAGCATAATATAATAAAAGTTACTTATCACCATCATGTTATCAAACAATGTATTTTATCATCAAAATTTTATACCGCAGCCATTAAGTCAAACCCATCATCTCCATAAACTGAATCATCCAAAACAACAACATCAGCTTTCTTGAAGGAAACCTCAGTTCCAGTCTCGGGATGGAAAACGAAAAGCTCAAACATTTTAGATGCAATCATGGTGAAAACCAACCAAGATTCAACTACTATCGGAACTTCTTCAATCAATTTTAATTATCCATCAGTAAATCCGCATCCATCAGTCTATCCTTTCATCATGACATTCCAAAACCTTTCGCCAACATAGATAGTTGCCATCCCATACTCGTAATTTTTACCATAGAATTCTTTCCAAAATTTGTCAGCAATTAGCTATAGAAGAAGTAAAGGAATAATTAGTGCAGACTTACAAATTTGATATGAACTAATGATCAACAGAAGTTACAATGACTTAGTCAACAAAAGTTAAAATGAGAATTAGTCAACATGGTTAGTCAACAGGAGTTACAGTATTTACACACAATGTAACCATTGTTGGCTATCAACTGTTACATGCCTCTGTTGCTATCCAACAGAGGTTTAGTAACAACTTTCATCCATTATGTCCAGTAGAGGTTGCACCGTGGCCAGTTCTTAAATATCAGATGTTAGTCAACCGAGGTTAAAAGACTTAGTCAACAGAAGTTAAAAAGGTTAGTAAACAGATGTAACATTCCCAAAATTTTTATTTATAACTTAAAATAAAGTATATAAAAACTTATGTTATTTAATGGATAGATCATGGGTAAGTTGACCGATAGAAATATGAGGTATTTTGGCAAACGTAGGAACCGTTTAATAATTATAATAATAAAAATAAGTTATAATTAACCTTATCCCGTTTTTAATGAAACTTAGGCCAAAATGTAGATAAAAATATTCTCGTTCTAATGGCATATTCATCATTTTAAAAAACGACATATTTTAGAAGTTATAAGCGCCAAATGAGTGAAGCAGTTACATTAATTATAATATATAAATTAATAATAAAAAATATCATTTAAATAAAGTGGTCATAATTTTTGTATAAAATAATAATACTAACATTTGAAAGTTGTTTTTTTTAATGCATGTATGCATTAACTGTAGTATGTACGTGTCTTTAAGAAATCAAAATCCAAAGAAACAAATTAATACGTGGATGCATGACAAACGAGGCTTTGCTTCCAAGAAATTGAGAAAGGATTATAAATAGAAGAATCTCATTCAAACTTTCGTTCTTCATTTCCTTTGTATCTATCTCAATCTCTCTCTGCCTCTCGCACTCTCTCTAAATATTAGAGTTCTATTTTTTCTTTCCCCTTTAATATATCACCTATAATAATAATAAAGTCCTGCCCCATTTTAAGTGTTTTAACCTGGTGTGTGTTGGGTGTGGTATGTTTTTATTTATATTTTAAGCCCTTTTTAACACATTAGTCAAGTTTTAAATTTATATAACACGATATTCTACTAACACTAAACACACACATGGGCAAGTGCACCCATCGTGAGCGTAGTATAGCGTTGGTAAGATACCGAGGTCGTCCAACGACACAAGAGCTTTTAGTACCGGTTTATCCTCAACGTCTAATCAAATCAAAATTTTTAGAAAAGGTTTTCAACATGAAAATAAAAAAACTAAAAATGCTGAAAAATAAAAATAAAAGAAAAACAGATAGACAAGATGAATTACTTGGATCCGACTCGCCTTTAATGTAACCTTTGATGATTTCCGCACTTTTGCACTTTTTAAGAGATTATCTTAATTATAATAGTAGGCCCTCTTTTGAATGTGACGTTACCCTCAACCCAGTGGTTTGAGTCAGCAAGGATACAATCCCAAAAGGTCGGAATATTGAAATATAATTAATTAAGTTATTAATGCGTAAAGTGGTAGGCCCCTCTTTTGAAGACGACGTTACCCTCGGCTAAGTGGTTTGAGTCAGCAGGGATACAATCCCAAGTAGCCGGGTTAATGTATTAATAGTAGTTTACATATGAGGGGATCAAGCCATTCGCACCCCCGCCATCCAATACCATTGGGTATTGAAGGAGGTCCTAGTAAGCTTGACTCAGGTCCTTGCAGGATCTATACACTGAACAAGGAAAGAACCTTACTAAACCATTCCCTTAACCCCCGACCAGGTAGGCAACATATCTCTATATAGACGGTAGAGATATGAATGGTGAAAATCTTTTACTTTATATAGACAGTAAATTAATGCCAAGACACCACGGACAAATGATAAAGAAGTTTCACCTTCAACATAAGAAACTAGTTATTAAAGTCATTAATACAAAACCAAATAAAAAGTGCGAAAAGATTAAAAATCAAAAGTATTACATTAAATGCTTGTCTTCACCAAAAGATGTAAGAGACTTAGCCAAACATGGCCTTTAATTGACAAGAACTCTTACGATCAATCTTGGATCCCGAGACTACTACACACACTCTAAGGTGGATGATGGATGATGGTGGTGGATGTGGGTGTTCTAGTGGTGGTGGAGTGGTGGCAATGTGGGAGAGAGGTGGTTTTCCAAGGGATGTCTTTGAAATGAATCAAGCACCCCTATTTATAGCCTGAACAGAAGCCCGGACATGGCCCCCTGTCCGCTAGACACGGCCCCGTGGCCATCCACTTTCTCTTCCTTCATTAATTGCTTTTGTCTGCATTAAGCTCCACACTGCCCCGTGTTCGTTTGGCACGACCCCGTGTGCAGAAGCGTATCTGTACTATCAAGATTTGCAAGATTATGCAAATCTTAGCGTTGGCCACGCCCCGTGCTGAGCTGGGCATGCCCCCGTGTCGGGAATAGAAGCTTCCAAGCTTTGTCCATTTCTGCAGACTCCTGACCACGACCCCGTGCTCACTGGGCACGGGCTGTGGTCAGCCTTCTGTTTCTTGTTTTTGCTTGGAGAGATGTCGTCGAGGGGTCGGGCATGCCACGATTTTTGCTTTTCTTTGTATTTATGTTAGATTTTGCTGCATATTTGTTCATTTTGTTCATTTAAGCTCATTTGGTCTTGAAAATACAAAAGGAAGACAAAAGCACACTTTTTCCAACATTAGTACTAAAAAGGGTTAGTTTAATGCCTCATTTGATGTAATTTATATGTTGCATTTTACACACATCAAATACCGCCACACTTGAATCTTTGCTTGTCCTCAAGCAAAACTCTTTGTTATGTGGCTTACACACCCAAATGGAATGGGTAGAAGAGAAGTTTTGGGCTTGTCTTGAGTGTCGGGAATCTAAGATCTTTATTGGGTTTTATTTTTATACTATTTACAATCCAATTCTTTATGATTTATTTAGAACGTTTCATTAGAAAACTTACTTATTTGGGCATAAGGTGCCTCTTTAAAATTCCATTTATATACAAGTTCACATACCTCACGGGAGATCACTCAACACTCGGCCGAAGATGTATTTTTGTGAAACACTCGAGACCGGCATGGAACTTACTTCTACCATATGCTTGCCAAGCAATCAATCCTCCTCCTTTTTAACTATAAACCTTTGTAAATATCAAGAGGACTTGGGGAAGGGTTAGGCTTGGGGTTGAAGGTAGGTGGTTTTGGGTTAGTGGTTAGTAAAAAGGGCTAAAAGCATAAAAAGAGTCGGTCGTCGTAAAACTTTTTGTTTTTGTGACTTTTATTCAAACTAATCATTTTCAAACAAAGTTTCTTTGAGGAACTTGTTTGTTTATTGCTAGACTTCTTTTTTTTAATAAAGAGATGTCACAAGACAACCAGGCATTTTACTAAAATAAAGGGTTGAAAAGAAAAAGGTTTTGGTGGGTAAAGGGTGTTTGTTTTGTGGGTATGATGAAAAAGTTTAGGCTCAAAGGGGTTAACTAGGGGGATTTTGGGTATGTGAAAAAGAATATGAAAAATAATGGTGTTGAAAAGAAAATGGGTTAGTCCTAATGCCTCTGTCCTTTACTTACTTGGGTTTAAGTTGGTAAGGACCGGGATTGTATCCTCGTGGCAAGTTCTAGAGTTATAAGAACCAAGCGACTATTCACACAAGAAACGAAAAATGAGCATTTAGTTTAAAGATTTATGCTTGTATGCTCAATAAAGGCTCAAAACTCACTTTTTGTGGGAATGGGTTTATAATGTGATTAAGTATATATAATAAAATATTAACTAGATTTGTCATGCCATTTCATAATTTTCTTATGTTGGTTCTTTTTATCACAACGCTATCGGTTGTAAATTTGTAAAAATAATAACCTTTTTAGAACTTGTTATTCCCAAATTAAACCAAGACAAGTAAAAAAAATGAAAAGTTTTTGAAAAAAAAAATTGGGTTGATTAGCGGTTCCAATAGAGTTTTGTGTAAGGCTTGTTATTAGGACTTGCAAAATTCAAGGTTTTAGCATCCACCCCACACTTAAATTACACATTGTCCTCAATGTGTCCCAAAAATAAGTTTTTAGGTTGATTAAATGTGTAAAATGGTGTTTAAAAAAACAAAATTTATGTTACTGGGCATCTAGACACGGGCCGTTTTGGTCCGGGCACGGCCCCGTGGTCAGATTGCCAGTATCATGTTGAACAGAAGGCTGGGCACGGGGGCGTGTTCAGTAAATATGGCCCCGTGTCCAGTTACCTGTACTGGGCATTTTCCGCAGATCATTGGGCATGGGGGCGTGTTGGGCTAGGCACGTCCCCGTGCTAAACTTGCTGTAATGAAGAAAAAGTCGTCGGGAGGCTCTGTTTTTGTGCATGGGGTGTGGGTTATTGTTTCCCTTGGTAACCTCCACCATTTCGAGTGTGTCATCACAACATCATCCAAACACCTTTTAATTAATTAAAAACCATCATTCATTAAAACGACAATTACAAAGGATCCTAAAATAAAGTTAAAAATAAAAAAAAACTACAATAGTTCCTAGGATAGATAGGTCAAGGAATGCAAGAAATCATATTACGGAGTTCTACCCTTATTGTAGGAGTGTCAAAAACCCGGAAATAGCTTCCCGGTACTTAAGGATTTATAGAACTCGGAACCGAGGGACGTCCTTTAGATGTCATTGAGCCATTCCTCTATCTCCTTAGGGAGGAAGAAGATGGGCTCATTCTCCATAATGTCTTGCGGAGGAGGTGCGGCGGCCACCGGTACCCCGTGTAATATGTCTAGAGGGGGTTCCGGTGGTATGACATACCACTCGGCCGGGATAATGACTTCTGGCACAACATTCCACTCCCTTCGTGTGACGATTGGCACCATAGGAGGAGAAGCAAGAATATTCAACCTTTGGTGCAAAAGGTTGACTTCTCGAAGGCATCCCTCTAATCCCACTGTCAAGTGATTAATACGGTCAATCAAGCCTTCCTCTACTCGTGTCATTTCGTCGATGGCTTCTCGCAAGGCGTATACGTAGTTTACCAAGGAGTTTTCCACTAATGGTCTTCTTCCTCGTCGATCGTTTCTTGAGTGAGCTGAGGAGGTTCCGCTATTTCTGATCGACATTCTAAGAAAATAGGTCGAAAAGTTCAATTTAATGAAACAGTAACTCCGGCCACGGCCCCGTGCTCGCTGAGCACAGCCCCATGGCCACCATTCTGCAGGTTTTTAAAACAAGGAATCTTGGAGTTTTAAATTATTTTTCTGACTTTTGAAACATTTTTTAGCAGAAATAACTTAAAACAGTGTTGTAAAACTTATTGTTGACAAGATTCCTTAATTAAGCACCTAACAATTATCACAATAAAGCTTGAAAATTTGGAGATTTCAAGCGTTAATGGAGGTTTTGAGGAGTTAGTGAAGAAGAAGGCAATAGACAAAAGTAGTAAAGACAAGATGGTTGTTGAGAACCTTCTTTAGAATATACCTTGTAGGGTATATGTGAAGATCCCACCAGATCTTTGTCTTTGGAATGAGTCCAAGTGTGCAGGAATCTTGCTGCATTTATAGAAAACGACAGCACGTTGACCACGGCCCCGTGTTAGCTGGACACGGCCCCGTGGTCAGACAAGAATCTGACACATTTTGTCCGTATTCTGATTTAAAATCAGACGCAAATCTTCAAGTGGACACCAGGGCATGTTGACCTGGGCACGACCCCGTGGCTAGAGGTTTTTATGAAGTTTTGTCTTATTCTTAAGGAATTTATCCGGATTGAGTGGTTCCTTACTGGATAGAACAACACCGAAGTGCCTGAGGTACCTAAGTTGCCCTAGTTTTAGACAAGAACGCAAGTGGTTATCGGAAAGGGTGAATCCTAAGCTAAATACCGGTAGGAAAGACCAACCTTTATTTCCCTTATCCGGGCTCTCATTAAAGAAGGTGTATGCCGAATCGCTCAGGTCTATGTATGCATCGGCGGAGACCGATGGAGAGTCCTTCACGGCACAATCGACACAGGGACGACTATTGCTCATGTCCTCACAAGAGTTAGAGGTGCTTTCGGGAGCAACGGTGTTGTTATAGTCCAAATGCGATCTCAATAATTCTCCTTGATCGTCATCTTGAGATGAATTATTCATTTCCGTCTCAAGTTCTTTTATATGTTGGAGAATTACTTCTTCCATTTGAAATAATTCTTCGAGAAACATATCATCTAGAAGAGTTTATTGAGAGCATACGTGGGAGAGATAGGGATTGTTTTTACTTTTGCCCATCTTAAGGTTACAGGAAAACGATGGGTCCATATAGTGGGGAGTGTAATTTAAAAAATAACATTTTAAATCTTCATGAGTTCCGCCACATATTTGACACCACGCACCATAAGAGGAGCGAAAGTAAAAATGATCAGTATCACTCATGTTTGTGTCAGAAATTACCAATTGTCGGGATCTTACGGTTCTGTTTTCAGTAACTGAAACTTGGGCACGGGGGCGTGTTCAGTGGGCATGGCCCCGTGTTCAGCTACTGTTTGACTTAAAACAGGATTGCCAGTACCAAAGATTGGGCACGGGGGCGTGTTCAGTGGGCACGACCCCGTGCTGAGCTCTGAAGAAGCTGAAAAATTTAGAAAAATCCTAAAAAAAACAGAAAAATAAGAAAAACGATTAGGCCGTTGATTCCTAACTTTCTTAAAATCCTTGTGTCCCCGGCAACGGCCCCAAAAACTTGGCGTGTGTTGGGTGTGATATGTTTATATTTATATTTTAAGCCCTTTTTGACACATTAGTCAAGTTTTAAGTTTATAAAACACGATATTCTACTAACACTAAACTCACATATGGACAAGTGCACCCATCGTGAGCGTAGTATAGCGTTGGTAAGATACCAAGGTCGTCCAAGGACACAAGAGCTTTTAGTACCGGTTTATCCTCAACATCTAATCAAATCAAAATTTTTAGAAAAAGGTTTTAAACATGAAAATAAAAATAAAAAAATGCTGAAAAATAAAAATAAAAGAAAAACAGATAGACAAGATGAATCACTTGGATCCGACTCACCTTTAATGTAACCTTTGATGATTTTCGCAATTTTGCACTTTTTAAGAGATTATCTTAGTTATAGTAGTAGGCCCCTCTTTTGAAGGTGACGTTACCCTCAACCCAGTGGTTTGAGTCAGCAAGGATACAATCCCAAAGGGTCGGAATATTGAAAGATAATTAATTAAGTTATTAATGCGTAAAGTGGTAGGCCCCTCTTTTGAAGGCGACGTTACCCTCGGCTAAGTGGTTTGAGTCAGCCGGGATACAATCCTAAGTAGTCGGGTTAATGTATTAATAGTAGTTTACATATGAGGGGATCAAGCCATTCGCACCCCCGCCATCTAATACCAGTGGGTATTGAAGGGGGTCCTAGTAAGCTTGACCCAGGTCCTTGCAGGATCTATACACTGAACAAGGCAAGAACCTTACTAAACCATTCCCTTAACCCCCGACCAGGTAGCCAACATATCTCTATATAGAACGTAGAGATATGAATGGTGAAAATCTTTTACTTTATATAGACAGTAAAGTAATGCCAAGACACCACGGACAAATGATAAAGAAGTTTCACTTTCAACATAAGAAACTAGTTATTAAAGTCATTAATACAAAACAAAATAAAAAGTGCGAAAAGATTAAAAATCAAAAGTATTACATTAAATGCTTGCCTTCACCAACTGATGTAAGAGACTTAGCCAAAAATGGCCTTTGATTGACAAGAACTCTTACGATCAATCTTGGATCTCGAGACTACTACACACACTCTAAGGTGGATGAAGGATGATGGTGGTGGTGGTGGCTGTGGGTGTTGTAGTGGTGGTGGAGTGGTGGCAAAGTGGGAGAGAGGTGGTTTGCCAGGGGATGCCTTTGAAGTGAACCAAGCAGCCCTATTTATAGCCTGAACAGAAACCCGACCACAGCCCCGTGTCCGTTGGACACGGCCCCGTGGCCATCCACTTTCTCTTCCTTCATTAATTGCTTTTGTCTGCATTAAGCTCCACACTGCCCCGTGTTCGTTGGGCACGGCCCCGCGTGCAGAAGCGTATCTGTACTATCAAGATTTGCAAGATTCTGCAAATCTTAGCGTTGACCACGCCCCGTGCTGAGCTGGGCACGCCCCCGTGTTGGGAATCGAAGCTTCCAATCTTTGTCCATTTCTGCAGACTCCTGACCACGCCCCCGTGCTCGCTGGGCACGGGCCGTGGTCAGCCTTCTGTTTCTTGTTTTGCTTGGAGAGATGCTGTCGAGGGGTCGGGCATGCCACGTTTATTCCTTTTCTTTGTATTTATGTTAGATTTTGCTGCATATTTGTTCCTTTTGTTCATTTAAGCTCATTTGGTCCTGAAAATAGAAAAAGGAAGACAAAAGCACACTATTTCCATCATTAGTACTAAAAAAGAGTTAGTTTTATGCCTCATTTGATGTAATTTATATGTTGCATTTTAAACACATCAAACCCCTGATCACTGAGTCGATACCCTATCCCATTGATTTAAGACCCACGAACGCATGTCAAGGCTCTGCCCGACTAAGTACGTTGGGGTTCTGTCTCGTGACATATTGATAAAGTTGAATTGGGTTACTATACTTAACGCGAGTGCATTATATATTTTATTAAATAGTATAACAAACCTCCTAAAACACCCCTGACACCCCTACACATCCTAAAATATACCCTGTATGCGATAAACGAGTCCGTATACCTTTTATATTAATAAAAATCAAATAAAACAAAAAAAATGGGTCGCTCGCGGGCTGCGACCAAGACTCTCAAGTCTGTCGCGGGGCACGACGGAGTGTTACTTGCCGGGCACTAGTTTAGCGACGTGTCCCTACACGTGTCAACCCTATACGCTGATTCAACAACCCTATCGCCGCCTATATGGCCCTCAAGGGCAGCGAAAGATGAAGAAGAAGCCGTCGCGGAGAGCGAGCCGCCCTTCGACCAGCTATAAAAGGGGCTAGGATCGGCCATTTCAATTGTTCAGAATTTCTCTTTCTCTGTCAACACATATAGGCGAAAATTATAGTTAAAATACCCCCTAAAAAGCGAAGCTCTGCCTCGTTGTAAGTATTATAACCCCCGGTTACGTATTAGTTACTCTGCCCGATTGATCTAGAGCTCTGTAACACATGTCAAGGCTCTGCCTGACTCAGTCGTTGGAGTTCTGTCTCGGGGGAAGGGTATAGCTAATGTAAATTGGGTTATCTTACTAACGTGTGTGCATTGTTTATTTAATAGATTATAACCAGGAAGTCACCATGAATTATCTAAAATAGCAATGTGAGTAATTCCTCTTTTTGTAAGCTGTTTTTACAAAACCTCAATTATTTAAAATTACAATTCACAGTGATTGAGTATTTATAAATCTACAATTATCGTCGGTATGTTAGGGTTTTGTATACATAACTTGTTACTACACTGTGAGTAGTAGCATGACCACAAGTCAGGATTGACAGTACCGTGGGTGGTAATTAAGGTAGATGTAAACAAATGTAATTGCGGGTTGCCCTCAATGCTGTAAAATGATAAAACTTGTTTTGATTAAACTGGGATTCACTCGCCGGTATTTCTTGCTGATAAAACTTTTTAAAATGCGTTTCAGGTAACTTAGTATAAAGCTAATAGAAGCCAGCTGGAGAGCACTGAAGGCTTAGAAGAGTGGCTATAAAAGTTACCTAAATAAAAAGAAGATCATGTTTTCAATAATTAGGGTCTATCCCTATAAATGTATTGTAAAGAAAACTTGGGTTTTATCCCATTTATCTATTTTAAACATTTTGGTGTTTAACTCTAATAAAAATATTTCATAACTACGGTCCTGATGAAAATTTCCGCTGTCAAATTAATAAACACCGATACCATCTGACTGGTTCGCGGCTCCCGCTCCCAGGGTGGGGTCGGGGCTGTGACAACATACGTTAAGATTATAAGGAAACAGACATTAAAAGGGCAAACAGATGTTAGCAAGTTGTTAAGCTAGCAAAAAATGTTTACAGTAAGTAACAAAATAATATATCTTTACTTACGCTCATGCCAAGTTCAGGTCTAATATTTGCTGAAATGTAAGAGTTCTCGTAGACATTTTCTTTAAAACATGATACAACGAATGATAAACTTCCAATAGTGTTGGGATTGAGCCCTACAAAGGAACAATTGATTAAAGCCAAAACTGGATCAGAGCAGTGGATCCAGAATAAGCAGATGTTGTATTCAATCTTTCCCCTTGAAAGTGGCCCTAACAACTGATGTCCTCTATCTACTGCCCATATACAACACCTGCTGATCATTCAACATCTGATGAAGATTCTAAAGACTGTTGTTGACAAACACTGATGCTCAATCTGTTGTCATGTTTCAAGTACTGCTGATGAAGACAAAGCACTGCTAGGAGTATAACAGTGGATTGGGAAGCAGTGTTTAGTCTATCCTTCGTTTGTATTGTAATCAGTAGTTTGTAATAGCAGTAGTTGTATTAGATCAGTAGTTACAGGTTGTTAGGAGGTTAGATGTCACTTTCATGGTGACGTCAGCAAAGATGCCACAGTGGTTTGCTCGTGCCTATAAATAGAACAGTACCCTGTACTGTTCTATTAGCTCTTTCATCACTTGTTATCCTGTATGAACAAACAATTGTGAGCTCAGGCTGAGGGGGAGTTTGTAATACATGCATGTAATTGTATTGAAGATTGAAATAAATTTAATCATTCGGTTCAATGATAAACATGTGTGTTGAAAGCATTTCTCCTATTTGATTATGTGTGAAAGTTTGTTTCCATTTACATTCTGCTGCAATTACTTATTCATCTTCTTAAATCTCAAACAAAAACACAATCATAAGAAACTCAGATCCTAACAATTGGTATCTGAGTAAGGACAGTCAAATTTGATCTAACAATCATTTCGATGTAAAAGTTCAACTCATAATCGTTGATACTTATAATTGTTCATTTTGTTGAAAAACAGAGTAAGGTTTAATCATGAGAAAAGTTGATTAATTAGTGCCTGTAAAACAACCAGGATGACGTCACAATCACAAGATGTTAACAATAGCATCGGTTCACTCTTTAAACCACCCATGTGGAAACGAAATGAATACAACATCTGGCAGAGAAGGATGGGTCACATCCTTGCTCAACAAAATACCGGATGTTGGAAGTCGGTTATCTTTGGACCACATGTTCCAATGGTGCCGAGTGCTGAGGATCTAAAGGTTTTAGTTCCTAAGAAAGTTGAGAACTATACGGACCAGGATTTTTAGAAAATGGAACTAGATGCCAAGGCATTCAGCATCGTTGCATCCGCACTACCAAATGAAATTTATGCTGGGCTGTTACACTGTAACAGTGCCAAGGAATTGTGGGATGCATTGAGGGAACAGTTTGGGGGAACTGAAGAAGTAACTGAAAATAATAGGGAAATTCTGAATCAACAGTATGAAACCTTTTGTCACATTAAGGGTGAAACATTAACCCAACAGTTTGAACGTTTTAGTTGTCTCATTAGTGAGCTAAGACTTGTTAATGTTGAGTTTGCTAATTCAACACAAAATAGCAGCTTTCTTAGGTCACTACCTGAAAAATGGGATACAATTGCTTTTGTGACTAGAAATTCAGTTGGGTTCAATGATTTGACCCGGACCCAACTTCATGGTAGACTCCTGACCTATGAAAGGGAGTTAAACCAGAAAAAGAAGTTGCAAGAGTCTGGCAAAGTTGCTGATGACTACTCATTTGGCAACACAACTCTTTTGGGTTAGGAAGAGTCTGGTAGTAGGAAGGATCAGAGTTATGATCATTTTATTGACATAACTACAGGTGCAAACTTCAACTCTGATCCTCACTCATCCATTTATGCTTTCACAACTAATGGAGAAAGCCAGAACTCTGACAATCTATGCTTTGAACTCAATGACCTTCAGCATTTTGATCCAACTGACTTAGAGGAAATGGACATTTTGCACCAACTTGCACTACTGAGTGTTAGAACCAGCAAGTTTTACAAATGGACAGGGAGAAAATTTCCAGGGTTACATGGGAATCTAAAAGTGGGGTTGGATAAATCAAAGATTAAATGTTATAAGTGTAATAGGTTAGGTCATTTTGCTAGGGAATGCAGGAGTCAAACCACTCGTCCAATTATCACACATCCTAGCTCAAACCCTAGACCACAAAATAACCAAAATTATGTGCACTATGCCCAATATGCCCCTACTGCTCATGTAAACACTGCTATTTATGCACACCCTGCAACCCCTGTTCCTGTGCATTATGTTCAAACCACTATTTTCAGATACAGTATGTCCAGGCCCCTGCTCCTCAGGTTTAGGTACAACAAGTTGCACCTCAACAAACTGCACCAGCAGTGGTTTAACCAGACCAGCAAAGCTTTTTCACCTAAGGCTTTGTTGACTGGAGCAGCTTACCTAATGAGCTAGGTGATGAAAATTTTGCATTCTATGCTACTAATGATGCTTCTAATGGTGATTTCTATTTTATGGCATTAGAGTCAATATAGAAGGGCTGGAAACTGAAGAAGGACAGTCAAGTGATGAAGCAGTGGACAAAATTGCTGAAGCAGTGGTTACAGCTGTTGCTGGTGAAATACTGTTGGGAGAAAATTCAGAACCCCTGTTGGAACCACTGTCTGACCCCTGGTCTGAAGAAGAAGATAAGAAACATGGTGAAAAGGAAGAAAAGATGACTGATGAGAAAGAGCATGTTTGTGACTGTGCCATGATAGCTGCAACCAAGGTATCACCTCAGGTTCTTAAAAATCTGTGTTCAGACAAATGCATCATAGCATTTGCTAACATTAAAGAGGTGAATGAAAACCTTAGGGATAGAGTGTTAAATGATGAAGTTCAATTTGAAAAGTCTTTAAAAGAACTGAAAATCAAATTGGCAGAAAAAGATAATGAAATCTACAGTCTCAAACAAGAGCATAGCTAACCAAGGACCAACTCCAAACTATGATAGAAAAATATCAAGCCTGCAAAAAGGAATTGGAATCCACCCAGATCACATGTGAAAAATGGGTGGAATCCTGCAAAGGTTTTGAAGTTATGCTTGAAAAACAGATCAAAGGCAATGTAAAATTTGGTGTAGGTTTTAGAAAGCATGACCAAGTTGAAAACAATGCTGTAAATGAATCTGGTTTTGTTGAAATCATTCCCACAAACAAGGATGGCCAAGAGGTTAAAATAACTGATAAACTTGGTAAGAAAATCACTTTGGAAAGATCTGTGGAGACCTTAACTTTTGAGGAAATTGAAAAAAATACCAATTTACACCCACATGGTCTGATGAGTGTGACATCCTTGAAAACTTCAAACCCATGGACTTCACAACCACTGATGGTGTAAAAGCTCCTAAGGCCAATGTTATTCCTCTTAAGGACATCCCAAAAGTGGTTCAAAACTCTGTTGCAAAGGAGTGTGAGAAGAAGAAGAAAAGAGAAAAGATTAAAAACTTGTTTTGTGACTTTTGTGAAAAGAAAAATCACTTGACCAAAGATTGTTTTCACTTAAAAGCTTATGATCTTAAAAAAACAAGTACCATTGTGCCTTCACAAAGCTGCACCATCTGTGGTAAATCAAACCATCCTACTCAAAAGTGTGTGTACTTGAAATCTTTTGAGGTAAAAAGGAAGAGTACATGTCAAAAACACCAATGAGCTCATCGAATCCTATTGGGATTGAACCCTACCAGAGGAACAGGTAATTAAAGCCAAAACTGGATCAGAGCAGTGGATCCAGAATAAGCAGATGTTACATACAAGTCTCTCCCCTTGAAAGTGATTTCAACATCTGCTGACCTCCTATCTACTGATCGTGCAAACTGTTGACCCACAACTGCTGTTCAAGTAAAGACCTGATGAAAGACTAAAGCTCTGCTGTTCAATCTACTGCCTTGATTCAAGCACTGCTGATCCGGATAAGTATTGCTGGGATTACAGCAGTGGAGGGATGCAGCAGTTGTTTATTCTGTCTTTATGTAATGTAATGTAATAAGCAGTAGTTAGTATAGCAGTGTTTGTATAGATCAGAGGTTAGAGTTTGTTAGGAGGTTAGATGTCACTTTCATGGTGACATCAGCTTAGATGCTCAGTGGTTTGCTAGTGCCTATAAATAGAACAGTGCTCTGTACTGTTCTATTAGCTCTTTGCAACATTGTCTTCTCTGCACGAACAAATACTGAGCTCTGGCTGAGGGGGAGTTTGTATTCAATCATTGCAATTGTAATCGTAATTGAAATAAATTCAATCTTTCGGTTCATTGTGAAAAATGTTTGATCAAAGCATTACTCTCGTTTGATTGTATGCAAAGTTTGTTTCCATCTTAATTCCGCTGCACAACTCATTCATTTCCATCTTAATTTCAAACGTAAAATACAATCAAAACCAAACTCAAATCCAACAATTGGTATCCGAGCTTGGTCAGTCAAATTTGATTTAACAATCATTTTGACATAAATAGTTCAGCTCAAAATCGTTGATATCGATAGTTTGTTCGTTTTTGTTGAAAAACAGAGCAAGGTTTAATCACCATTAAAGTTGATTAATCAGTGTCTGTAAAACAACCAGGATGACGTCACAATCACAAGATGATAAGAATAATGTTGGCTCGCTTTTTAAACCACCCATGCTTAAACGTAATGAATACAACATCTAGGAGAGAAGGATGGGACACATCCTTGCTCAACAGAACACTGGATGTTGGAGGTCTGTTGTTTTTGGTCCCCATGTTCCTATGGTGCCAAGTGCTGAGGATCCAAAGAAGTTCGTACCAAAACCTTATGAAAACTATACTGAAACTTATTTTCAAAAGTTCGAACTCGATGCCAAAGCATTTAGCATCATAGCATCTGCATTACCAAATGAGATCTATGCTGGACTATTACATTGTAACAGTGCCAAAGAGCTATGGGATGCATTGAAGGAACAATTTGGGGGAACCGAAGAAGTTATTGAAAACAATAGGGAAATTCTGAATTAGCAGTATGAAACCTTCTGTCACATTAAGGGTGAAACATTGACCCAACAGTTTGAACGTTTTAGTTGTCTCATCAGTGAGCTAAGGCTTGTTAAGGTTGAATTTCCAAAATCAACACAAAATAGCAGGTTTCTTAGATCGCTACCTGATAAATGGGACCCAATTGCATTTGTGACTAGAAACTCTGTTGAGTTCAAAGATCTGACCCTGACCCAACTTCATGGTAGACTCCTGACCTATGAAAGGGAGTTGAACCAGAAAAAGAAGTTGCAAGAGTCTGGAAAAGCAGGAGTCAAACTACTGGTCCTATAATCACTCATCCTAGCTCAAACCCTAGACCTCAAAATCAAAGCACTGTGCACTATACCCAATATACCCCTGCAGCTCATGTTAGCACTGCTCATTTTGCTGCTGCCCATGTGCCTGTGCATTATGTCCAAACCACTGTTCCACATATTCAATATGTTCAAACCCCTGTCCCCCAGGCACAAGTGCAACCTGTTGCACCTCAAACAGCTGCTCCAGTAGTGGTACAACCAGATCAGCAAAGCTTTTTCACTGAAGGCTTTGTTGACTGGAGCAACATGCCTGATGAGCTTGGTGATGAAAATTTTGCACTCTATGCTTCTAATGATGAATTTTGTTTGATGGCATTAGAGTCAATACCAGAGGGGATTGAAACTGAAGGCGAACAGCTAAGTGATGAAACAGTGGATGAGGTGACTGAAGCAGTTGTTAATGCAGTTGCTGGTGAATTGCTGCTGGGAGAAAATTCAGAAACCCTGATTGAACCACTGACAGACCCATGGTCCAAAGAGGGCAAAGAAGAAGAGGATGAAAAGAGAGCAGGTGAAAAGGAAGTAAGAGCTGATGATGAAGAAAATCATCAATGTGATTGTGCAATGTTGGCTGCTGCCAAGGTATCTCCTCAAGTTCTTGAAAAACTGTGTTCTGACAATTGCATTATTGCTTTTGCTAACATCAAAGAGGTAAATGAAAACCTTCGGAATAAAATCTTAACTGATGAAGTCAAATTTGAAAGTTCTTTAAAAGAACTTAAAAACAAATTAACTGAAAAAGAGAAAGAGATCAGCAGTCTTAAAGAAGAGCAAAGCATAACCAAAATTCAACTCCAAACTATGGTAGAAAAATACCAAGTTTGCAAAAAGGAGTTGGAGTCCACCCAGATCACCTGTGAAAAATGGGTGGAATCATGCAAAGGGTATGAGGTTATGCTTGAAAAACAGATTAAAAGCAATATAAAATTTGGTGTTGGTTATAGAAAACATGATGATGAAAACACTGCTTTTGAAAAATCTGTTCAAACCACTGATGTAACAACTGAGTTCATCCCCACAAACAAGAATGGCCAAGAAGTGAAAATCACTGATAAACTTGGTAACAAAATCACACTTGACAGACTAATGGGATCCTCTACTTTTGAGGAGCTTGAAAATTATCAGTTTAAACCAAAATGGTCTGATGAGTGTGATATTCTTGAAAATTTCAAGCTCATGGACTTTACATCAACTGATGGTGTTAAAGCTCCAAAAGCTAAAGTCATTCCTCTCAAGGACATCCCAACAGAGGTTAAAACCTCTGCTGCAAAGGAGTCCGAAAAGAGAAAGAAGAAAGAAAAGATCAATAACCTGTTTTGTGAATTCTGTGAGAAATGGAATCATCTAACAAAAGACTGTTTCCATTTAAAAGCTTATGATTTGAACAAAACAAGTGTCATTGTTCCAGCTGAAAGCTGCATTGTTTGTGGTAAAACAAACCACAAAACTCAAGCATGTGTGTATCTCAAAAACTTTGATGTGAAAAAGAATGAGTACATTGCTAAAACATCCTTGAGTCCATCAACATCATCTGTCAAATTCACCAAGAACCAACCACTGTTTGTGCCAGTTCAAACAGCTGTCACAAAACAGCTGAACCAAACATCTGTCAAAAGAGATGTTCAGGTTACTGATGCACCCCCTGCCAATCAGTTCAGAAAAGGCAAGGAAAAACAGTCTTACTAAAGGATTCCACACGTTTATGAGGCCTACAAAAGGCCCTCTAAACCTAAAGTGAACAGGCATCCTTTTGGGTACCAACAGGTGATTGGTCAAGACCCCCAACAGTGGTTAGCAAGAAACAGTACTAAAACTGTCCAAAACCCTGACCTAACCACTGTCCATCAATGTGCATCCATCCCAGACACTGTTGAGACCCCATCCAAAGCCTTATTGGCTTTGGAAACCCTAATGAACTAATCCTTTTACTTCATGTGCAGGGAGCTTCTGCCTGTTTAGATAGCCTTTGGTATGTTGATAGTGGAGGCTCCAGGCACATGACTGGATGTAAAGCCCTACTCAAAGATTTCAAAATTCATGGAGGGGGTGATATATCCTTTGGGAATAACAGTAAAGGAAAAGTTCTGGGGTCTGGTACAGTACAGTCTGGAAATGTAAAATTTGAAAATGTCAATCTGATAGACAGTCTGAAATTCAACCTCCTAAGTGTTTCACAAATGAGTGACAAGGGGTATGGGTCATTCTTCACAAAGGAGTGTTGTAGGATTGTTGGACCAGAAATGGTCAAAAAGATTGAAGCAATAATAAAAACTGGTCAAACAAAACTTGTTGCTCAAAGAAGTGGCAATGTTTATGTTGTTGATATGTCAAAAGAGTGTCCCAGAGCTGATGCCTGTCTGCTCTCAGCTGCCTCTAACAAAGAGACAGAACTTTAGCACAGAAGACTGGGGCACACAAATCTTAAGACAATTACTGAAATTTCAAAAAATGGTTTGGTAAGAGGCCTACCACAAAAATTGTTTTCATGTCCTGAACATTGCATTTCCTGTTTAAAAGGAAAACAACATAAAAGTTCTTATAAGTCCATTGAAGAGTCCAAAACAACCCAGTGTTTGCAAATGCTACACATGGATTTGTTTGGCCCAGTTCAAGTCATGAGTCTCAAAAAGAAAAGATATTGTTTGGTTATTGTTGATGACTTTTCTAGGTTTACATGGACCTTCTTTTTACACTCAAAAGATGAGACTGCAGGCATTTTGCAAGACTTTGTGACACAGGTTGAAAAGCAATTTGACCTTCCAGTGAAAAGCTTCAGGAGTGACAATGGCACAGAATTTAAAAATAAGGAGTTGGATGCCTTCTGTGTGAAGAAAGGGATTGTAAGGCAGTACAGCATCCCTAGAACACCAGAGCAAAATGGGGTAGTTGAAAGAAAGAACAGAACTTTGATTGAGGCTGCCAGAACCATGCTTGCTGATTTAGGTTTGCCATTAACTTTCTGGGCAGAGGCAGTAAACACTGCTTGCTATGTCCAGAACAGAGTTTTAATAAACCCCATGCACAAAAAGACTGCTTATGAAATTCTGTAAAAATCAAACCACTGATCTCATACTTCAAGGTGTTTGGCTGCCCATGCTTTATTTTGAACTTAAAAGATTCCATTTCAAAATTTGCAGCAAAAATTGATTGTGGTTATCATCTGGGGTACTCAACCACTGCCAAGGCCTACAAAGTGTTTAATACACGGACCAAGGCAGTGGAGGAGACTTTGAATGTAAAGTTCAATGAACTTTCATCAATGAAAATTCCAGCAAATCCTGCAGATCAGTTTGATCTTGATAAATTCACTTTTGAAAATACTGCTGTCAAGACTAACAGTGCAGGTCCATTAGAGGATTCAACACCAGACTATGGGTATGAAATCATCATCCCTCAAAGGTCTGCCAAAATGGGAATAGCATCAGATGTTCAAAACAGCTGTCAAAGCTCAACCACTGCTACCTTAACAGTTGTTGACAAAAGTAGCCCATCAACCACTGCTTCCACATCCTCAAACACTGTTGACAAAAGTCCCCAAACAGTGGATAAAAGTCAGCATGTGTCCACTTCATTACCTCCCATTCCACCACCTTTTGAAGCCACTGCTGGATCATCAAAGTCCCCAGCAGTGGTTAGCTCAGATGATACACATTTGCAGCCTTCACTAACAAATGCCATCATTCCATACCAAGGAGATTTAATCTACTTGAGATCTCATCCACCTGACCAAATCATTGGCAACATCAATGAAGGGGTGCTTACAAGAAGCCAAACCCAAAACATTTGTCTTTTTACTGGTTTTCTATCACTCCATCAGCCAGTCAAGTACCAAGAGGCACTGAAAGACAACAGATGGGTAGAAGCCATGCAAGAGGAGCTCCAACAGTTTAAAAGACAACAAGTATGGGAGCTTGTACCACTGCCAGAAGAGGTTAGTCCTATTGGCACAAAGTGGGTCTTCAAGAACAAGACTGATGAAAGGGGTATTGTTGTCAAGAATAAAGCCAGGCTTGTGGTTCAAGGTTACAGACAGGAAGAGGGGATTGACTATGATGCAACTTTTTCCCCTGTAGCAAGACTGGAAGCTATAAGACTGTTCCTGGCCTTTGCTGTCAACCACAATATGAAGGTGTTCCAAATGGATATCAAAAGTGCTTTCCTCTATGGTAGAATTCAAGAAGAGGTGTATGTGTGTCAACCTCCAGGTTTTGAGGATCCATTTTATCCAGATCATGTCTACAGGCTGAACAAAGCCCTGTATGGCCTGAAACAAGCACCAAGGGCCTGGTATGAAACTCTTTCCACCTTTCTACTCTCAAATGGTTTCAAAAGAGGTACCGTTGATAAAACACCGTTTCTAAAATGGAGAGGAAAGGATTTAATGATTGTCCAAATTTATGTGGATGACATTATTTTTGGAAGCACATGCAACAAAATGTGTGAAGAGTTTAGGGAACTCATGACAGCTGAGTTTGAAATGAGTGCAATGGGTGAGCTGCAATGCTTTCTTGGTCTCCAAGTTCAGCAAATGCAAAATGGTACTTTCATTCATCAAAGCAAATATGCAAAAGAACTTTTAAACAAATTTGATATGAATGATTGTAAACCATGCAGCACACCCATGGCAACAAATAAGCTTGTCATGTCTGATGAAAAGGATGAGCTGATTGACCAAACTCTATATAGAAGCATGATTGGGTCTTTATTGTACCTAACTGCATCTAGGCCAGACATCATGTTTGCAACATGTGTTTGTGCAAGAAGTCAATCAGCCCCTTGAAAATCCAATCTTATTGCTGTAAAAAGAATATTCAGATACATAAAAAGTGCTCCCACACTTGGTATCTGGTATCCAGCTAATGGGAATATCAATCTTTCAGGATTTTCAGATAGTGACTTTGTTGGATGTAACACCACAAGGAAGTCCACATTAGGAGGGTGCCAGTTTCTAGGTGATTGCTTAGTTTCATGGCAAAGCAAAAAGCAAGCAGCTGTTTCAACATCCACTGCTGAAGCTGAATACATTGCTGCTGCAAGCTGTACAACCCAACTCCTGTGGCTTCAAAATTAGCTGCTGGATTTTGGTATCACTGCCTTAAAGACACCACTCATGTTGGATAGCCAGGCAGCAGAAAATATCATCAAAAATCCAGTTTCCCATTCAATCACCAAACATATCGACATCAGACATCACTTTGTGAGGGATTGCTATGAAAAAGGTTTGATTTCTCTACATCATGTTCCAACTAAAGACCAGCTGGCAGATGTGCTCACAAAAGCATTAGATACTGCCACCTTTGAAAGCTTGGTCTCTAGAATTGGCATGCTAAACATGGAATAACAAGCAAAATCTTGTTTTTCTATGAATAAAAGCATTAAAATGTTTTCAGAAAATAAAAAATCCATCCTTAAAAATAGCTAAAAATGAAATTTTCATTAAAATCCTTAAAAGTCTACCATAACCACTGATTGTTCAAAAGTCTGCTCTACTTCAAAGTCTGTCCACTGCTGAAAGCCATCCTCTGTCCACTTATTTCCTTGATAAACTTTGTTGTTCAAAAGCAGTGTCTTATCCACTAATAGTGAAAATCATCCACTGATTTTATTATACCGTTGTAACCACTGCCTTCATCAGTAACTTTCATAAAAGTACTGTCCTTCATTTCTTCAGAGTTTGGCATGTGGGCAGTACATAGTGGTCAGTACTTTTGTAACCGCTGCCACGTCAGCCTTCACTTTTTCCTCTATAAAACCCCCACTTCACACCAAAACAGGGTTTTACTGTCGAATTGAATTCTCAAAAATTCTCTTCTCAAAACAGTTTTTCTTCAAATTCCTTCACAAATTTCTTCGATCATCATCTCCAAAATGACAAAATCGAAGCCATCTGCAAAACCCACCTCCAAATCATCGTCGAAAGCGGCCTCTCAAAAGGTCAATACCACTGAAATCCTACACAAACCATCTCACAATCTTCTGGGTCTTCTCACAAAACCCGGCACCACAGATGCTTTCGACTCCATCATCGCCAAAATGGCTAAATCAAAGTACAAAACTTTGTTAACAGCCGATGCACCAATTTACTTAGCAACCCAACGAGTTTTGGAAAAACGCAACCCGTGACAAACAAGGTGAAACTGTGGTAGCCATTAACTCCTCTTTAAAGGGTAAAGCTGTTCAAATCACGCCACAATCTATATCAGAAGTCTTTAAACTCGAGGATCAGCAAGGTAAAACTTCTTACCCTAAAAACGAGTTAAAAATTGACTTCATTGAGAGAGGGTATGCAGACACAATGATGAAGAAAGCTACCTTACAAAAAGGTTTCTTTCCTTCTGCAACAAGGTTTTTATTCCATACCCTCCTAATGTGTGTTTCAAACAAAACCACTTCTTTTAATGAAATACCATTAAAGATTCAAAATCTGGGATATGCTATTCTTCAAGAAGAAAATTTTAATTTTTCTCGGGAAATCTTTAATGATTTGGTTAACAATGTTGAAACAAAATAATTCTTACTGTTTCCAAGGTTTTTAAGTTATTATTTTGAAAAGAAATTCAGTAAGGATGATATTGCTGCAATAAACCAAGGTGAATATTTTCAAATGCACAGCTTAACTGCTGAAACTTTTACAAGAATGTTAACACCTTGCAAAACACAAGCAGAGGTGCCTGAGCAGAATTTAGCAGCTACCACTGCTCCTCAGGTATCTGCTGCTGAGCCCACTGCTCAAGGTGATCAAAGTAGCAGCACAACTGCTTTGAAACCCACACCTAAAATCACAAAAAAGCCACAGAAAAAGAAAAATCAAAAACCCCCCAAACCAATAAAAAAGGCAACTCTGGAGGATGAGATACCAGAGCAAATGCATGTGACAATACAAAAGTCACAAGAACCCACTGCTGCTTCTTCCTCACAACAGTTGGTACAAATATCTCAACCCATAATCGAAACTCCTCCTGCTTCTTCTCAAAAAGAACAGGTTGTACAAATAGGGTCTCCACATCATGAGGCTCTGGAAACACTCGTTTCCATCATCCACAACCCAATGCCCGGGGCAAATCCTCTTTCTACACCAAACATCACATCCACAATTCCCCCACCAACTAAACTTCTGTTGGATGCAATCGATTTGAACCAGGCACTAACCAGTCCTTCTCCATCACCTATTAATGAGAATATACCTCAACAAATGACAGGGCCTGATGTATCAATCCTTGCTAACCCACCAACACAACCTGAGGAGGTTACACCCCTTGAGTTACAAGTAACTCTTGGTGGTATTCCAAGTGAAGCAGCCACTACAAATGTTGAACCCACTGGTTTACATTTGGACAGTGGTTACATCAATAAGACTTCCATGGAGGAAATTCCTTACATAGCACCTCTGCCAACCACCAGTGGATTTATTTTTACCACTGGTAACATTAAAAGTTGTCAAGTGTTGAGGGAAGAAGACCCCAGTACCAAGAAAAAGGGGCATCAGTGGTTAATGTTTGGAGTACACTCCCTACCTCAACCACTGATAAAACCACTGCTAGTGGGAAATCAGATAATCCCATTAAATTGGGTGATGGTTTAAAATATTTGGAATTGACGGAACGTGTTGATAAACTGGATACTTCAGTTGCAGATATCAAAGAGATGCTGCAACAGTTGTTGACAGTACAAAAGATGCAATCCACTGTTGTTCCACCTCAAGCACCTGCTCCACCACAAGCATATGCTACAAATGAGCTCTGGAACCTCTTCCAACCTTTTCTCCAACAACAAAAAGAAATGGCTGATCAGCAACATGAACTACATGTCAAAAAGCTGAGAAACATAATGGAGTCTTGGTACAAGAACACTCAAGCATATATTAAGGCAATCAAGGCCCATTTATTGGAAACCACTAGCACTGCTCCTCCAACAGTACTTTTCATTGATCAACTTCCCCTAGATAATGCCAAAAAGGGGGAGAAAATTCAGGAGTGGAAGAAGAAGGGAATAGATGATGGTCTTTACATTGAACCAGAAAGGGATGCCATGACCAGAAAAATTCCTGTGCCAGATGGTAGTAAAAAGGTTGATGCTACCCAAGAAGCACTTGATGAAGGAGTAGCAAGTGTAAAAAGGGATAGAGTGGCAAAGGATATTTCAAGGTGGAATGAGGAGAAAAGAGCTTTCATGGAGCTGTATGCGCAGGGTTGTTCTGGGTCAAAGGATACTAAAAATCCTAAGCCAAAAAGGAAACCTAAGTCCATCCCATCCAGAATTCCAAAGCATATTCCAAAACCACCATCCAAAAGCCATCAGCATCAAACCTCCACCCAAACAACTATTGTAACTCATGCTGTATCAACTACTGCTGGTACTTCAGAGGTTTCAACATCTGTTATCATTTCAACACACACCACAATCACTGCCTTACCACCACCACAATCACCTCCAAAAACAACCTCACCACCATCACCTCCTGCCAAAAAGCAGAAGACAACAGATGTTACAACATCTGTTGTAATGACAACAGTGGTTGAAACACCAGTTGTTTCAACAGCTGTTAGTCAATCACAAACCACTGCCATTCAATCTACCACCACTGTTCCACCCAAAGCATCATCAGTCCCTCCTCAAACAAAAAGGAGAAGGCTAATCCTCAAAGATGATGACTATTCACCACCACCAACATCTTCAAAATCCTTGTCACTTGTCACAATTCCAAAACCCATACCTCTCTCTTCAGCTCAAATTCTAAGGCTATTACCTCCTGGTGGTGTCTCATTTCCTCTGGAACTCATTGCAGTTAGGGAAGAAATCAAATCCTTTTACTATGAGGATGACCCAGCTAAAAGGAGTTTGCCATCAGTTGAAGGATATCCCAGGCCTAACAATATCGAAGAATATTTGAAACTCAAGGCCAAGCAAGCAGAGGATATCACAATCAGAAACAGACAAGGGAAATCTGAGAGAGAATTTCAGCAAAACTATCAGTTTCTACTCACACAGGTCAGAGCTATGGAGCATTTTGCCAAAAATGTATGTCAGCAAATCTCAGAAAGGGCAGATGAGTCCTTGAGAAAAGACTACATTGAGAACATCATAACCTACAAGAAATACAAGGGGGAGAAACACATGTACAAAAACTGGACCATTCCTGAGCTTGAAAAGGAGGCAGCCAGGATTCAAGAAATGATAAAAAATAAGGTCAAGCAGACTCCTCCTGAAAAATTCAAACAATTTGAAGCTGATAAGATCTTAGAGTTGAAGATAATGAAAGAGGAGCTTATAGCAGCTGATTATGGGTCAAAGAACTCTGTGTCAAAGTGGGGAGAAGATAGGGTCAGGGCTACCTACAAAAGGTTAGAGGAACTTAGAAAGAAAGATCCAACAGTTCCACAAAAGCCTGATTATTCCAAAGTAGAGGTCTCAAAAAGACCACCAAAGCTGCAAATCAAAAGAACCACTGCTCCAGCTGGTGCTGCCATCTACAAAAGAAGGAGCCAAAACCAGTCAGGGGCTGAAACAGTTGAAGATCTAAAAGCTGGAAATGCTGTTGTAAAAGAGGGAATTAAATTAATGATGAAAGAAGATCTTGAACTGGAACAATCTGCAAGTACTGCTCAGCAAGTCATGAATAGGCCAGCATCTCTAAACTCCTCTTCAAATAAAAATCTCCCAAGAAACCCACCAGGCTCAAAAGTACTAAAGTGGGAAACTGACAAACAGACCCATGTACTGACTATGTTCAGGTCTGATGGAGAAGTGAAGAAAATATCAAAGGAACAAGCACTTGGCCTAAGTCTTGAAGATTTGCAGGATCTCCTTGATCTTCCACTTAGCAGGGATGATGATGATACAGATGCCTTAACCTTTGAACTACAACTTAAAGGGCAAATAAGGGAACTGTTGATGAGGAAATAAAGATTCCACAATAATGAAGAGTTTTGGCATTATCTGTTCCAGGGGGAGATTGTTGGGATTGAACCCTACCAGAGGAACAGATAATTAAAGCCAAAACTGGATCAGAGCAGTGGATCCAGAATAAGCAGATGTTACATACAAGTCTCTCCCGTTGAAAGTGATTTCAACATCTGTTGACCTCCTATCTACTGATCGTGCAAACTGCTGACCCACAACTGCTGTTCAAGTAAAGACCTGATGAAAGACTAAAGCTCTGCTGTTCAATCTACTGCCTTGATTCAAGCACTGCTGATCCGGACAAGTACTGCTGGGATTACAACAGTAGAGGGATGCAGCAGTTGTTTATTCTGTCTTTATGTAATGTAATGTAATGTAATGTAATAAGAAGTAGTTAGTATAGCAGTGTTTGTATAGATCAGATGTTAGAGTTTGTTAGGAGGTTAGATGTCACTTTCATGGTGACGTCAGCTTAGATGCTCAGTGGTTTGCTAGTGCCTATAAATAGAGCAGTGCTCTGTACTGTTCTATTCTATTAGCTCTTTGCAACATCGTCTTCTCTGCACGAACAAACACTGAGCTCTGGCTGAGGGGGAGTTTGTATTCAATCATTGCAATTGTAATCGTAATTGAAATAAATTCAATCTTTCAGTTCATTGCGAAAAATGTTTGATCAAAGCATTACTCTCGTTTGATTGTATGCAAAGTTTGTTTCCATCTTAATTCCGCTGCATAACTCATTCATTTCCATCTTAATTTCAAACGTAAAATACAATCAAAACCAAACTCAGATCCAACAAATCCATCTGTCAAGTTCACCAAAAACCAACCACTATTTGTGCCAGTCCAAACAACTGTTACCAAACAGCTGAACCAAACCTCTGTTAAAAAAGATGTTCAGGTGACTGATGCACCCCCTGCTAACCAAAACCGAAGAGGTAAAGGTCAACCACCATACCCTAAGGTCCCACATGTTTATGAGGCTTACAAAAATCCCTCTAAACCAAAAGTAAACAGGCATCCCTTTGGGTACCAGCAGATGATAGGGCAAGACCCCCAATAGTGGTTAGAGAAAACCAGTTCTAAAACTGTCTAAACCCCTAAGCTAACCACTGTCCATCCACCTGAACTTAACATAGACACTGTGGAGACCCCATCCAAAGCCTTATTGGCTTTGGAGACCCTCATGAACTAACCTTTTACTTGATGTGCAGGGAGCTTCTGCATGCTTAGATAGTCTTTGGTATGTAGATAGTGGAGGCTCCAGGCACATGACAGGATGTAGAGCCCTACTCAAAGAATTCAAAACTCATGAGGGGGGGGACATATCCTTTGGTAATAATAGTAAAGGGAAGGTGATGGGGTCTGGTACAGTTCAGTATGAAAATGTTAAGTTTGAAAATGTCAATCTGATAGACAATCTAAAATTCAACCTTCTTAGTGTCTCTCAAATGAGTGATAAGGGATATGGCTCATTATTTACTAAGGATTGTTGTAGGATTGTTGGACCAGAAATGGTTAAAAAGATTGAAGAAATAATAAAAAATGGAAAAACTCAACTTGTTGCTCAAAGGAGTGGCAATGTTTATATGGTTGATTTGTCAAAATAGATCCCCAGGACTGATGCCTATCTGTTCTCAGCTGCCTCTAACAAAGAGACAGAACTTTGGCACAGGAGATTGGGGCACACAAATCTCAAGACAATCACTGCCTTGTAAAAACAGGGGTTAGTAAGAGGTCTTCATCAAAAACTGTTCACCTGTCCTGAGCATTGTGTTTCCTGCCTAAAAGGAAAACAACATAAAAGCTCTTTTAAGTCCATTGAAGAGTCCAAAACAACCAAGTGTCTGCAAATGCTGCACATGGATCTGTTTAGCCCAGTTCAAGTCATGAGTCTCAAAAAGAAAAGATATTGTTTGGTAATTGTAGATGACTTTTCTAGGTTTACATGGACTTATTTCTTACATTCCAAAGATGAGACTGCAGGCATTCTGCAAGACTTTGTAACACAGGTTGAAAAGCAGTTTGACTTGCCAGTAAAAGTCTTCAGGAGTGACAATGGCACAGGATTCAAAAATAAGGAGTTGGGTGCCTTCTGTGTGTCAAAAGCAATTGTAAGGCAGTACAACATTCCAAGCACACCAGAGCAGAATGGGGTGGTTGAAAGGAAAAATAGAACTCTGATTGAAGCAGCCAGGACCATGCTTGCAGATTCAGGTTTGCCATTAACTTTCTGGGCAGAGGCAGTAAAAACTGCTTGCTATGTCCAGAACAGAGTTTTAATTAACCCTAGGTATCAAAAGACTGCTTATGAAATTCTGTATAAAATAAAACCACTGATCTCATACTTCAAAGTATTTGGCTGCCCATGTTTCATTTTAAATTTAAAAGATTCCATCTCAAAATTTGCAGCCAAAGTAGACAGTGGATATAATTTGGGATACTCAACCACTGCTAAGGCCTACAAAGTGTTTAACACAAGGACCAAAACAGTGGATGTAACACCCTATTTTCTATTTAACGGTTTTACATGTAAATACCAACAATTAGATGTGTAGTTAAGACTACATATACTATAAAAATATGGATTTATTAAAACTTTTACTAATCATAAGTTATTTGACATAACGTGATCAGATTCGTCGTTTAAAATTTATGACGAGGCAATGTGCGGAAGCATGTATCTTTATCGTGTTCGGTTCTTCGTTGAGCTTGATCGTCTTCTGGCATCCAAAAAGTACCTACATTTCATAAACATGAAATGCTTTAGTCATACGGGGTTTAAAAACGTATCTAAACGAGTCCGGGAAACAAAACTAATTTAAAAAAAAATACATTTTTGTACAGGGTCCACCGTAAATTACGGTGGCTACCGTAATTTACGGTAGCCCCTATTTTAAAATACTCCACCGTAAGGTAGGAGATAACTGTCATAACGTTTTCAGTCCCCACCGTAACTTACGGTGCCCACCGTAAGTTACGGTGGCCCCAGTATCAGATTCTTCCATTTTGTCATTTTTGACACGAAAACTTTCGTATCTTTCAGTCCGCTTGTCTGTTTGACCTACCGTTTCTTCCTACATGTTTGTAATTTGATTCTCCATCATATGGAGTTAAAATCCAATATCCAGATTAACAAAATTTCTGACTTTTAAGTCTTCGACTTATTATCCTTTCTCAAAGTTTTGACCTGTTCATGTTTTTATCAAACAAAACATGTTTGTTTGATCCCTATTCTCATGATATTAATAATTTCCATAATTCCTATCATATTAGGTTCAAGTCACGGGTTTCTTACGTATCTTAAACCCGTTTACGCTCTTATACGTATTTTGACCCGTTAAGGGTATTTAGGCATATTTTAAGCATGAAACGCTTTCATTTGATTCTAGCATTATAATACGACATTTCTTATCAAGTAATCTTCCACCACAACTATATTTGTGGTGGACTTAATGAGGTGATCTATATAATCCGAGTTTTTCTCATCGGATTGTTAACTTACGGCCAAGACTCATATAGAGACATTTGACCAAAGGTTTACATCTTTCGCTTCACATACTTATTCTAATTATTAATTTGAACATAAAAATCGTTTCAAAACTACCCTTAAAGGTCGTTTGTCCAATTTAGCTTATAGGGGCGTTTTAGTCCATTTTAGCCAATCATTTACGATGAAGGACTTTTGAAAGCATATTTGACCCATAATCCCACTTTTAACTTATGATTTTGTTTGAAAAGTCATTAAGCTTTCCAAACGCAATGTCCATTATTTGAAACATTTGGTTTACTTATCAAGTAACCAAATGTCTATTTTGACTTCTTTTAACACTCATTGAACCTTACGTTCTAAATGAGTGTTACCCTTTTTCAAATACCTGACGCGGATCAATATATTGACCCGTTTTTAATACCTTGCTTTTATAACCGCTAATTCATAACGTTGCTAATACCCATTTGACATTTACTCCTGAAATAATATAACTCGACAATAATCATTAGTCGTTATTGTCAAAAGGTGATATCTTCACCTTTTGACCCATTTGGTCTAAGTGACCGATTATATTGGCGAGATGAAATTTATTACCATTTCATCTACATGACTCGCTCCGGTTTACACCGTGTGGTCATTTCACTTATTAATCATTTCTTAACGCTTTTTAGCCTATCATGGCTTACGTCAGATCGTGTCTTTCAAAACCAATAGTTATGGTCTATGCGTGACCAATTTACCGTTTTACCCTTATTGTTTGTTTTGGTTTACCCTATAAGGTAACCATTTAAAAGTTCATTTTCCATTTGTCATAAAATGATCGAATTACCGATTTAACTCCTTTTAAACCATCAACATGGTTTCTTGTCATGCTCGACTATCTTGTTCCGTACGTCTACACGCCGGAACATCATACCTCCATTATGTATTTGTCTTATTCGTAACTAATACAATAAGAGAGTATTCTAAAATATAAGACTAGTGTAAGCTATACTTACCTTGCATCCGAATTATGCTTTTTCCTTCATTCTTGATTCGTTTGACCCGCTTCCTTCCCCAAGCTTTCACCTAGCTTGCCAAGCGTCAAACTATCATTGTAATTGTAAGATGGTTAGGTTAGTCATAATCATTTACGACTATTCCATCCTTCGGTTCTTATGTCGAATTTATCATTCGATCATATACTTGGTCGGTTTGACTTTTTAAAGTCAACCGCCTATCAACGTTAATAATTACCCGATGTAGCTCTACTACTCGATTAATTACTTGGTCCATTATCCGATAACGTCATTCTTATGTGACCGGTTCAATCATTTTAACACTTTCATTTTATCATACAAAACCGTTTCCTAGCAAGTATGATTATGTACTCAAACACACAATTTATTCAAGTATTTCCTTATTACAATCACGTATGATGATTCTAATCATAATTATATCATCAATTTCGTCATATGATTAAAACCCACTTAACCTAGTGTGGTAATTCATCAAGTCCTTCAATTCATAGCATGTTATGTTTGATTTTCGCTTAGGGTTTTGTTCCTAAGCAAGTATACATCACTAATCTAGCTGTAGCTTCTCTAATCCATGCCTAATTCGCGATTAGGATGATTATCCAAATTTTTACAACTTCACGAATCATCAAAATTTGACATACCTTATGATCCCCACGACTAGGTAATCGTTTCTATGTATTCATGCATCGATTTTGGCCTTGAATTGATCTTGAATTTGTTGATTTTGTTGAAGTTAGGGTTTGAGCTCCCTAGAGCTCTTCCTGGTCGATCCACACACACACACTATGTGTGTGTTTTGTTATAATTTTATTTTTATAATACATGTTTCTAGTTATCCAACTTTGGCCCCTCATGTTTGGTTAGTTATTAAGTAGGCCACAACCCACTTACTTTCAATAATATTTACCCCTTTTTAACTATGTTAAACATTCCTAGTTTACTTAGTGGGTTCGGGGAGATACCACTTGTTTTATTTTAAGTCCCGTTAACTCAGGCTTCTATATACTTTACTTTCTTAAAAGCTTTCTTTCAGCTTTTAAATAATAACAGGCTTGTTTATTTAGAAGTCCAATATTCACTGGGTTACTTTTTACCACTAACGGTAATTTACCCGTCTTTAAGTATTAACGTAGTTTGATTACCAAACCCGTTTTTGGGGTGTTACAAGTCTACCCCCCTTAAAGAGGTTTCGTCCTCGAAACCTTTTCTTACATAGTTCATTGAGTTTAAACTCAATGCATTTGATCTCGATAATCAATTGAGCATTGCTCATATTTTAACCAATTTGTTAGTATTACCAGAAAAGTATGGTAATATATTTTTAGTTACAAGGCATATACGTATCTCATATGACATAATTCAACTTGAAATAACGTAATCTCGTTATTTCAACCTTTACCTGTCTCACTAACTAGACTTATTAGTCCGGATATGTTATGCCCATCGCTTGGGCTATAATGTGATTATAATTCACATTACTTTTCTTGACTGCGATCGCGTCACTTCATGTTTAGGTTTATTTCAACCTTTCATTTTTGAATATATCATTTTGCACCTATCAGTATCAAGACCTGTATCTTTAACCTTTACAATTTCAATTCCTATCAGAATTTATATTTGTGAAAACGTTATTTCTTACTAAAACTGAAGTTTTAGTTTAACATCTTCTCTTTACTTTTGTCAATTATCCATTCCCGGATATTGACAGTCCAAAATTTATTCTTTTACGGTCTTTGTTGTATGCGAGGATTCTCAACTAATTCCCTCGCTTTATCTAATTAACACGTAGGTTTTATCACTTAGCCTTATGGGCTATTTTGATTTGACTTTCACCTCTTTAAGGCGAAGTCCTTATAATTTCCTTCTAATCATGACCCGTGGGTCGTTTTAGTCTCGTAGACCTTTCATTTGTTTATAACCCTAAAGGTTATGTTGATCCCGTAGATCACTCCTTACTCATGTCATTCTTAAAATACATGTTTGGTGTCAAGGCACCCTGTTTTTGTTTGAAAAATCATTTGGTTTCAAGCTTAGGTTCCGTTAACCTTGATTGTAGTTTCATGGCTACGATTGTTTTCTTTCGGACAATTTTCCGACTTATAACTTCTCCGGTCATTCATGTGTCAGTTCTTCTTATGCTTACTGTTACTTGATTTGCATATATTCTTATTTGGTTATGTCCGATTACCGGGCTCATTACTCTTTTGCATTTAATGCTACCTTTATCCCGCTTGCGTTTACTCATGCCGTTCGGCATGATATTATATTCGACCCATTCAACTTTAAAATAGTTGAACATAATTTATTTCAAAATTTCTATTTACATTATCTTGTCATCTTTTAGTTATGACTCAAAACCCGAGTCTTTTAACTTTCTATCTGAGTTCCCGTTTCTCGGTCTACGCATGTGTTTAATTCTTACCCATCAACCGGGTGTTGTACCGAAGTCGTTATTAATGTAACCCTCCCGGTATGCATTAAGACCTCGCTTCATTTTTATATTCCGACTTTGTCCTCAAGTTTGACGTTTTACAAAAACTGCCCGTTAAGAGACATATTTGCATTTTCCGGGTTCGAGTGCAAGTACACTCCCTCCCAAAGCATATCCTAATCCTTTTACATGTTTGCATTCTCTGGGTTTGAGTGTAAGTACACTCCCTTCCAGTGCATATCTTAATCGTTTTACATGTTTACATTCTCAGGGTTCGAGTGTAAGTACACCCCCTCCCAGTGCATATCTTAATCATTTTACATTAATCTTTGTCCCTTCACTCGGGCTCATTATCCTAATGTAATACGCTTCCGTCACTCGGCTGTGTGTTTACATTATTATCAAATATTTTGCTCGTTTGATTCATTTGGGTACTTTTTAATTTATCCCATTTACCCCGTCCTTACTACATCGGATGTAAGTATGTCCATCGTAAAGAGTTCATGGTACCACGTGCTCGCCACTTACTTGGCCAGAGCAAGCGATCAATACCTGGTATACATGACCTTTTTATAATTTTCATATTACACCCCATGTAAGTAATGCCTCTATTTGTTTCTCTTGGAAACAATGTCCCGGATAGATTTTCTATTCGGGGGTTTCCAAATTTTTAATCTACATATGCAACTCTCGATCTCTACGTACTTGTTGCATATTACTATTTGTGCAATTAAATTTAAAATGTGCACCTGGTAAGGCTTGCCCTAACGGGCTTCTCTTTCCATTAGCCTTGTTCGCGATCGCTACGCGATTTAGGTCCTTGATGAGCATTTTCTACTTTTCGTACTTTGGACCGTTCCTCCGTCAAGTCCGCAATTTGTTAGACTCCCGCTATCTTTAGATGCGAGTGTCCTTCAACTAAAACATTTACAAGAGTTAATAATATCAACTTCAATAATCGCCCGTATTATAATACAAGACTTTTTCTACTATATGCGTCAAATCGCGTATTTTCGTCAACTATATCAATCATTTTAATTAGGGTAACGTGTATTACACGATAACCCTATGTGTTGTTTGCAACACTTTAATACGCTAAACCATTAACATACGTGTACTTACCGGATTTCCGATCAAGGCTCGAACCGAACACCAATCTTTATTAAGAGCATAAGGTTTAAGTCCAAGCATAGTTTTCCCACCATACTTGAATCTCTTAAACCAGGGCTCTGATACCAACTTGTAACACCGTATTTGCTATTTAACGGTTTTACATGTAAATAGCAACAATTAGATGTGTAGTTAAGACTACACATACTATAAAAATATGGATTTATTAAAACTTTTACTAATCATAAGTTATTTGACATAACGTGATTAGATTCTTCGTTTAAAATTTATGACGAGGCAATGTGCGGAAGCATGTATCTTTATCGTGTTCAGTTCTTCGTTGAGCTTGATCGTCTTCTGGCATCCAAAAAGTACCTACATTTCATAAACATGAAATGATTTAGTCATACGAGGTTTAAAAATGTATCTAAATGAGTCAGGAAAACAAAACTGATTTTAAAAAAAATACATTTTTGTACAGGGTCCATCGTAAATTACGGTGGCTACCGTAATTTATGGTGCCCACCGTAAGTTACGGTGGCCCCTGTATCAGATTCTTCCATTTTGTTGTTTTTGACACGAAAACTTTCGTATCTTTAAGTCCGCTCGTCTGTTTGACCTACCGTTTCTTCCTACGTGTTTGTAATTTGATTCTCCATCATATGGAGTTAAAATCCAACATCCGGATTAACAAAATTTATGACTTTTAAGTCTTCGACTTATTATCCTTTCTCAAAGTTTTGACCTGTTCATGTTTTTATCAAACAAAACATGTTTGTTTGATCCCTATTCTCATGATATTAATAATTTCCATAATTCCTATCATATTAGGTTCAAGTCACGGGTTTCTTACGTATCTTAAACCCGTTTACACTCTTATGCGTATTTTGACACGTTAAGGGTATTTAGGCATATTTTGAGCATGAAACGCTTTCATTTGATTCTAGCATTATAATACGACATTTCTTATCAAGTAATCTTCCACCACATCTATATTTGTGGTGGACTTAATGAGGTGATCTATATAATCCGATTTTTTCTCGTCGGATTGTTAACTTACGACCAAGACTCATATAGAGACATTTGACCAAAGGTTTACATCTTTCACTTCACATACTTATTCTAATTATTAATTTGATCATAAAACTCGTTTCAAAACTACCCTAAAAGGTCGTTTGTCCAATTTTGCTTATAGGGGCGTTTTAGTCCATTTTAGCCAATCATTTACGATGAAGGACTTTTGAAAGCATATTTGACCCATAATCCCTCTTTTAACTTATGATTTTGTTTGAAAAGTCATTAAGCTTTCCAAACGCAATGTCCATTATTTGAAACATTTGGTTTACTTATCAAGTAACCAAATGTCTATTTTGACTTCTTTTAACACTCATTGAACCTTACGTTCTAAATGAGTGTTACCCTTTTTCAAATACCTGGCGCGGATCAATATATTGACCCGTTTTTAATACCTTGCTTTTATAACCGCTAATTCATAGCGTTGCTAATACCCATTTGAAATTTACTCCTGAAATAATATAACTCGACAATAATCATTAGTCGTTATTGTCAAAAGGTGATATCTTCACCTTTTGACCCATTTGGTCTAAGTGACCGAGATTATATTGGCGAGATGAAATTTATTACCATTTCATCTACATGACTCGCTCCGGTTTACACCGTGCGGTCATTTCACTTATTAATCGTTTCTTAACGCTTTTTAGCCTATCATGGCTTACGTCAGACCGTGTCTTTCAAAACCAATAGTTATGGTCTATGCGTGACCAATTTACCGTTTTACCCTTATTGTTTGTTTTGGTTTACCCTATAAGTTAACCATTTAAAAGTTCATTTTCCATTTGTCATAAAATGATCGAATTACCGATTTAACTCCTTTTAAACCATCAACATGGTTTCTTGTCATGCTCGACTATCTTGTTCCGTACGTCTACACGCCGGAACATCATACCTCAATTATGTATTTGTCTTATTCGTAACTAATACAATAAGAGAATATTCTAAAATATAAGACTAGTGTAAGCTATACTTACCTTGCATCCGAATTATGCTTTTTCCTTCATTCTTGATTCGTTTTACCCGCTTCCTTCCCCAAGCTTTCACCTAGCTTGCCAAGCGTCAAACTATCATTGTAATTGTAAGATGGTTAGGTTAGTCATAATCATTTACGACTATTCCATCCTACGGTTCTTATGTCGAATTTATCATTCAATCATATACTTGATCGGTTTGACTTTTTAAAGTCAACCGCCTATCAACGTTAATAATTACCCGATGTAGCTCTACTACTCGCTTAATTACTTGGTCCATTATCCGATAACGTCATTCTTATGTCAACGGTTCAATCATTTTAACACGTGATGATATCAAACATCATTCTAATCAAGAATGTATAATCACTTTCATTTTATCATACAAAACCGTTTACTAGCAAGTATGATTATGTACTAAAACACACAATTTATTCAAGTATTTCCTTATTACAATCACGTATGATGATTCTAATCATAATTATATCATCAATTTCGTCATATGATTAAAACCCACTTAACCTAGTGTGGTAATTCATCAAGTCCTTCAATTCATAGCATGTTATGTTTGATTTTCGCTTAGGGTTTTGTTCCTAAGCAAGTATACATCACTAATCTAGCCGTAGCTTCTCTAATCCATGCCTAATTCGCGATTAGGACGATTATCCAAATTTTTACAACTTCACGAATCATCAAAATTTGACATACCTTATGATCCCCACGACTAGGTGATTGTTTCTATGTATTCATGCATCAATTTTGGCCTTGAATTGATCTTCAATTTGTTTATTTTGTTGAAGTTAGGGTTTGAGCTCCCTAGAGCTCTTCCTGGTCGATCCACACACACACACTCTATGTGTGTGTTTTGTTATAATTTTATTTTTATAATACATGTTTCTAGTTATCCAACTTTGGTCCCTCATGTTTGGTTAGTTATTAAGTAGGACACAACCTACTTACTTTCAATAATATTTACCCCTTTTTAACTATGTTAAACATTCCTAGTTTACTTAGCGGGTTCGGGGAGATACCACTTGTTTTATTTTAAGTCCCGTTAACTCAGGCTTCTATATACTTTACTTTCTTAAAAGCTTTCTTTCAGCTTTTAAATAATAACAGGCTTGTTTATTTAGAAGTCCAATATTCACTGGGTTACTTTTTACAACTAACGGTAATTTACCCGTCTTTTAGTATTAATGTAGTTTGATTACCAAACCCGTTTTTGGGGTGTTACAGTGGAAGGGACTTTGAATGTAAAGTTCATTGAACTTTGTTCAATATAAATCCCTGCAAACCCTGCAGATTTGTTTGATCTTGATAAATTTACTTTTGAAAATGTTTCTGTCAAGGCTAACAGTGCAGGTCCATCTCAAAATCAACCATCAGACTATGGATATGAAGTCATCATTCCACAAAAAAAGTCTGCATCAAATGGTAGAGCAGCAGATGTTCAAAACAGCTGTCAAAGCTAAACCACTGCTTCCTCAACAGTTGTTGACCAAAGTAGCCCATTAACCCCTACTTCCACATCATCAAGCACTGTTGATAAACGTTCTCAAACAGTGGATAAAAGTCAACATGTTTCCACACCATTACCACCTATTCCTTCACCTCCATTTCAACCCACTGATGGATCATCAAAGTTGCCATCAGTGGTTAACTCAGATGATTCACATCTGCAGCCCTCACCATTAAATGCCATTGTTCCATACAAAGGAGATCTAATCTTCTTGAAGTCTCATCCACCTGACCAAATCATTGGCAACATCAGTGAAGGGGTGCTCACAAGAAAGCAATCCCAAAACATCTATCTTTTTGCTGGTTTCCTATCTCTCCATCAGCCAGTCAAGTACCAAGAGGCACTAAAAGACAATAGCTGGGTAGAAGCCATGCAAGAGGAGCTCCAACAGTTTAAAAGACAATAAGTATGGGAGCTTGTACCACTGCCAGAGGATGTAAGTCCTATTGGCACAAAGTGGGTCTTCAAAAATAAAACTGATGAAAGGGGCATTGTTGTCAAGAATAAAGCAATGCTAGTGGTTCAAGGTTTTAGACAGGAAGAGGGCATTGACTATGATGAAACTTTTGCCCCTGTAGCAAGATTGGAAACTATTAGACTGTTCCTGGCCTTTGCTGTCAACCACAACATAAAGGTGTATCAAATGGATATCAAATGTGCATTCCTCTATGGTAAAATTCAGGAAGAGATATATGTGTGTCAACCTCCAGGTTTTGAGAATCCATTTTATCCAAATCATGTCTACAAGCTAAATAAAGCTTTGTATGGCTTGAAACAAGCACCTAGAGCCTGGTATGAAACTCTTTCCACCTTTCTTCTTTCCATTGGTTTCACAAGAGGTAAAATTGACAAAACACTGTTTTTAAAATGGAGAGGGAAAGACTTGATGATTGTCCAGATTTATGTGGATGACACCATTTTTGGAAGCACATGTCACAAAATGTGTGAAGAGTTCAGACAACTCCTGAAAGCTGAGTTTGAGATGAGTGCAATGGGTGAACTCCAGTGCTTTCTTGGTCTCCAAGTAAGGCAACTGCAAAATGGAACTTTGATCCATCAAGGAAAATATGACAAAGAACTGTTAAAGAAATTTGAGATGGATGATTGTAAACCATGTAGTACACCCATAGCAACCAATAAAATAGTCATGTCTGATGAAAAGGATGATTTGGTTGATCAAACACTTTATAGAAGCATGATTGGGTCTTTATTGTACCTAACTGCATCTAGGACAGACATCATGTTTGCAACATGTGTTTGTGCAAGATCACAGTCAGCCCCTAGAAAGTCTAACCTTATTGCTGTAAAAAGGATATTCAGATACCTAAAAGGTGCTCCCACACTTGGTATCTGGTATCCAGCTGATGGAAATATCAAGCTTTCAAGTTTCTCAGATAGTGACTTTGCTGGATGTGACAAAACATGGAAGTCCACTTCAGGAGGGTGCCAATTCCTAGGCAATTGCTTAGTGTCTTGGCAAAGCAAAAAGCAAGTAGCTGTTTCCACATCCACTGCTGAGGCAGAGTGTATAGCTGCTGCAAGCTGTACAGCCCAACTGCTTTGGCTTCAAAATCAATTACTGGATTTTGGTATCACTGCCTTAAAGACACCTCTCATGTTGAACAGTCAGGCAGCAGAAAATATCATCAAAAATCTAGTCTCTCATTCAACCACCAAGCACATTGATATCAGACATCACTTTGTGAGGGATTGCTATGAAAAAGGTTTGATTTCTCTGCACCATGTTCCAACTAAGGATCAGCTGGCAGATGTACTAACAAAAGCATTAGATACATCTACCTTTAAAAGCTTGATCTCTAGGATTGGCATGCTAAACATGGAATAACAAGCAAAATCTTGTTTTTCTATGAATAAAAGCATTAAAATGTTTTCAGAAAATCAAAAATCCATCCTTAAAAATAGCTAAAAATGAAACTTTTTCATAAATCCTTAAAAGTCTGCGATAACCACTGTTTTTTTCAAACATCTGTTCTGCTAAATGCTGTCCACTACCGGAAGTCAACCTCTGTTCTCTCATTTCTTTGGTAATCACTGTTGTTCAAAATCAGTGTTTTAAACCACTGATAGGCTATCCACTGATAGTTAAAAATTATCCACTGACCTCATTATAACCGTTGTAACCACTGTTACTTGTTCCATCAGTGGTTCCCTAAACAACTGTCTTCCATTACTCTTCAGAGGTTAGCACGTGGACAGTACATATCCGTCAGATCTATGTAACCGCTGCCACGTCAGCATTCACTTTTTCCCTTTATAAAACCCTGATCAAAACCCCAAATAGGGTTTTCACTGTCGAATCGAATTCAAAAATTCCTTTCTCAAAGCAGTTACCATCAATTCCTCTCAAATCTCTCATCTTCTTCATTCGTTCTTACCATCTTCAAATTCCCACATAATTCCTTGGGCTTACTTGAAAAACCAAGTTATACTGAAACCTTCAACTCCATCATTGATACCCTGTCATCTTCAAAGTACAAAACTTTGTTGACTTGTGATGCTCCGATTTAGAAGGACACCCAACAAGAATTTTGGAAAAATGCTAAATTGGAAACTCAGGATAAAACGCCCATAGCCATCAATTCTTCTATAAAGTGTGTTCCAGTCACAATTACACCTCAAACCATTTCGGAGGTTTTTGAACTCGATGATCTTCAAGGTAAAACATCTTTCCCAAAAACTGAGTATCAACGTGATTTCCTTGAAAGAGGTTATGAGGAACAAATGAAAAAGATACTTTACAAAAAGGTAGTTTTCCTCCTGCCACAAGGTTTTTGTTTCACACTCTTCTCATGTGTGTTTCTAATAAAACAACCGCTTTCAATGAAATCCCATTGAAGATTCAATACCTGGGTTATGCTATACTGCATGGAGAAAATTTTAACTATTCCCAGGAAATCTTCAATTATCTTGTTACAAATGTTAATAAAAAGGCATTTTTGCTCTTCCCAAGGTTTTCA
The DNA here is from genome assembly GCA_030545235.1 of Helianthus tuberosus. Taxonomy (NCBI): domain Eukaryota; kingdom Viridiplantae; phylum Streptophyta; class Magnoliopsida; order Asterales; family Asteraceae; genus Helianthus; species Helianthus tuberosus. Next base: position 76,663,675 of record CM060417.1, on the reverse strand, counting down.
AGTTACTACTTTACAAAGAAATTTTCAAAAGATAATGCTCATGTCCTTATTCAAGGAGAGCCTTTTCAAATAATCAGCCTAACATCTGAAATATTTACAAGGCTGTCAAAACCTTCCGAAACACAAGCAGAGGTTCCTGAGCAGACTTCAGCATCTACCACTGCTCCTCAGGCACCTGCTGCTGAGCCCACCGCTCAAGGTGATCACAGCAGCAAAACAACTGCTGTGAAACCCACACCTAAAACCACCAGAAAACCAAAAAAGAAAATGTCACGGCCCCCGGCCCGGTGTGACCCGGTCCAGAAGCCGCGGAATAGAAAACCCATGGTATTTGTATTTTAGTTTGGCAGCAGAAGTATTAACAGGATCGTTTAAACTTGAAAATGCCCAATTTATTTTATTTCACCATTTTGGGACAAACCCTATAATTTACAGTGAAGGAAATTTCACGAGGAAATCCCTGGTTTTATAAAACATATTTATCTATTTTATTGAGCCACTTCTTCAAGCTTGCAGTGCTACATGGCACTTTTCCCTGGATCACAGCAGATCACCTGAAACATGTTTTAAAAAGATTTTATCAGCGGGGAAATACTGGCAAGTCATTCAATTTGCACAAAAGACATATTGTTATTAATTTACAACATTAAGGGTTTTTATATTTGCCCCTATCATATAATTATCTGGTTCAGCTATCACTCGACCGAATCTATGACTGTGGACATATCACTAATTAGGCCCGCCCACCTAAAGTGATAAATCGTTAGTAGTAATGTGCACAAAACCCCCACATACTGCCAGTAATTAAAAATTAGCAAAGACTTAATCACTGCAAAGTATAACTGGAAAACATTTAGGGTTTTGTAAAGCAATTTGATAAAAAGAGAATGACTAACATTGCAAATTTAACTGGACAGAACCTTGCCTACAGATTTATTCTTGTTACCTAGGTAAATAACAATGCATACGAAACTAGGTCAGTAACTTAATACAACATTTACGATAAGCTCACGAAATCAAAACCTTCACGACGAATGACAAAGTATAGCCCGTATTCGGGCAGCACTTAAACATCCATCGGATTGGTTTCAATCGATCGGACATTGTATCGTAGCAGTGATCGAGTTATTACCCCGTTGTCGCAGCAGAGTGTCGGGATTTTGATTTTTTTGAACTAAACATTGTATAACTAAACGCACGAAATGAATTTTTCCATCGTAACAAGAGCGCCATGCAAGTGCCAAACCCCTGAGTTATATACTGAAAAATGGTCCCTGTCGCATGGCGCGCCAGACCCAGCTGGTCCTGGCGCGTGGCGCGACGGGTCCACTTTTAGGGTAGGGTAGTCTGGTGTCCACTTAGCCTAGGTGAATCAACAGTTCGACGAAATTCGTTTCCTACAACAAACTGTGAAGATAATTATCCGTTAGGGAATACCCCCCCTGAGTTTTAGGGGTCCTGATCCTAGTTCCAATTGTTCTGAAAATTTTATGGGTCATGTTATACTACTTGGGGGTCTCAATTAGGGTTTCCTAATGGGCATTAATAAAATAAGAAATAATAATTTTGGCGAGAGTTGTTACATCCTCCCCACCTTATTAAAATCTCGTCCTCGAGATTTACTGGAACAAGTAGGGATATTTTCGCTTCATCTCTGATTCTAGTTCCCAAGTGTACTCAGGTCCTCTCTTGGAATCCCACTTGACTTTGACCAGTACTAGTCTTTTGTGCTTGAGAAACTTGACCTTTCTATCTTCTATCTGAAGTGGTTTTTCCACAAATGTTAACTTTTCATTTACCTCTTTGTCTTGGAGAGGTACTACCAGGGATTCGTCGGACAAACATTTCTTGAGGTTAGATACATGAAACAAGTCATGTACCCCAGCCAGCTCTTCTGGTAGTTGTAGGCGATAAGCAATTGGTCCTATTTGCTGGATTACTGGGAATGGTCCTACGTACCTTGGACTTAGCTTTCCCTTCTTACCGAACCGAACTACCCCTTTCCAAGGAGAAACTTTTAAGAGTACCTTATCGGTGGTTTCTTGTACGATTTCGGGACCTGATGTCTTTAGTCTTTCTTTGAATTAAGTTATCTTATCGGTGGTTTCTTGTATGATTTCGGGACCTGATAATTGGCTTTCTCCTATTTCTGCCCAACAAACTGGAGTTCTACACTTTCGTCCATACAGTGCTTCGAACGGGGCAATTTCGATGCTTGAATGGTAACTATTGTTATAGGAGAATTCAATTAAGGGAAGGTGATTATCCCAATTTATACCAAAATCTATTACACAAGCCCTGAGCATGTCTTCCAGGGTTTGAATCGTCCTTCCACTTTGTCCGTCCGTTTGGGGATGGTATGGAGTACTTAAATTCCATCGTGTCCCCATTGCTTCTTGGAAACTCGTCCAGAAATGTGAAGTGATACGACTATCTCTATCCGATACAATAGAGAGTGGGACTCCATGTAAGGATACTACCTCATCTACGTACAACTTGGCTAATCTTTCCATACTGAAAGTTTCCTTCATGGGCAGGAAATGAGCTGATTTGGTTAATCAATCTACAATTACCCAAATTGTGTCGTTACCTTTTCTGGTTTTGGGCAACTAATAACAAAATCCATGGTTATTAGTTCCCATTTCCAAACAGGCATTTCTAATTGTTGGAGTAACCCTGAAGGTTTCTGGTGTTCTGCCTTAACTTGTGAACAAGTTAGACACTTAGATACATATCTAGCTATGTCCTTTTTCATTCCTATCCACCAGAAGTTATTTCTTAAATCTTGGTACATCTTATTATTTCCAGGGTGCATGGTATATCTAGATTTATGGGCTTCCTCTAAAATCTTATTTCTTAAGTCTCCTTGCTTAGGTACCCAAATCCTTCTATTGTGGAATCTCCAAATTCCATCAGCTCCTTGCTCTAATTCCTTTATTCTTCCTTTCATTCCTTCAGCATCATCCTCAATTGCCGTTACTTGAACCTTCTTCAGTTGTTCCATTAAATCTAACTGTAGATTTAATCTAAGAGCACGAACTCGCTTTTGCTTTTCATGATACTTACGACTTAGAGCATCTGCGACTACATTTTCTTTTCCTTCGTGATATTGGATATCACAGTCGTAGTCACTTAGAATTTCCATCCATCTTCTTTGCCTCATATTCAATTCTTTTTACCCAAATATGTATCTTAAGCTTTTATGATCTGTATAAACGGTAAACTTACTTCCATACAGATAGTGTCTCCAAATCTTAAGGGAAAAAATTATCGACCCTAATTCTAAGTCATGTGGCGTATAGTTTTCTTCGTGCTTTTTCAATTGCCTTGAGGCATACGCAATTACCTTTTTGCGTTGCATTAGCACACATCCTAATCCTAGCTTAGAAGCATCACAGTAAACTTCAAAATCTTCTGTCCCTTCTGGTAAGGCAAGAATTGGGGTGTTTGTTAACCTTTGTTTTAAAATCCTAAAAGCCTCTTCTTGCCTGGGTCCCCATTCAAACTTAACTGATTTACAGGTTAGCTTAGTTAATGGCACAACTACCTTAGAAAAATCTTTAATGAATCGTCTATAGTATCCAGCTAACACTAGAAAACTTCTAACTTCCATAGCTGATTGCGGGACCTTCCATTTGGTGATCGCTTCTATTTTGGAGGGATCTACGTGAATACCTTCATGATTCACCATGTGCCCTAAAAATTGTACCTCTTGCAGCCAAAATTCACACTTCGAGAATTTGGCATAAAGCTTCTCCTTTCTTAACAAATTTAAGAGTGCGTGTAGATGTTCACAATGCTCGTCCTGACTTTTGTAATAAATAAGTATATCGTCGATGAAGACAATTACGAATTTATCCAAATACGGTTTACAGATCCTATTCATCATATCCATAAATGCTGCCGGAGCATTTGTTAGTCCATAATGCATAACTGTAACTCGTAGTGACCATACCTAGTTCTGAAAGCGGTTTTAGGTATGTCTTCTTCTTGTACCTTCAGCTGATGATATCCGGAGCGTAAATCTATCTTAGGAAAATATCTAGCCCCCTGAAGTTGATCGAAAAGATCATCAATTCTAGGCAATGGGTATCGATTCTTAATTGTAACCTTATTTAATTCCCTATAATCGATACACATTCGCATGGAACCATCTTTCTTTTTCACAAACAACACTGGTGCTCCGGGATGAACTAGGTTGTATGAATCCTTTGCTTAATAATTCATCTAACTGCTTTTTCAATTCTAGCATTTCGGTGGGTGCTAACCGATAAGGTGCTTTAGCTATCGATGTAGTTCCAGGAATCAGATGAATTCTAAATTCTACTTCCCTCTCTGGTGGTAATCCTGGTAGTTCTTCTGGGAATACATCCGAGTATTCTGATACTACAGGAATTTCCTTAAGTTCCTTACCCTTAGTGCTCATGATTACTGAAATCATATACACTATTCCTTGCTTTCTTTCATAACTAGCAACTTTCATTACCGAAATGAACTTCATTGATTTACGCGGCTTATCCCCTGTAATCATAATTACTTCTCCTGTTGGTGCACGTATTTCTATGGAATTCCTATCACAGAGGATTCGAGCATGGTTGGCTACTAACCAATCCATTCCTAATACGACATTGAATCCAGCTAAATTCATAGGTACTAGGTTTGCATAAAATTTATGACCTAAAAGTTCTATATTTTCTTTTTGCAAGACCATATCTATGTTAACAGAGTTTCCGTCTGCCGTTTCTACTGTATAGATCTGCCTAAGTTTGGTTAAGGGTAGCTTAAGAGCTTGGCAGAAAGAACTATTTATAAAACTTTGGTTTGCACCAGAGTCGAATAATACTTTCGCATAAACGTTGTGTACCAGAAACGTACCAGCTATTACGTCGGGAATCAGTTCGGCTTCTTGCGTGGTCAATTGGAAGGCTCTTGCGTTCTTCTTATTAGTTCCTTCAGCAGGTTTGGCCTTGTTATCCGCTGGCTTGATCAATTTAGGGCATTCTGGTCTGAAATGCCCAGCTTCTCCACAGTTGTAGCAGATCTTTGCTTTCTTTTTGCATTCCTCTTCCCGATGGCCCGGAATTTTGCAGAAATTACAATTTTCTCTACATTTTCCAAAATGCTTCTTTTTGCAATTCCCGCAAAATGGCGGGGTGGAAGAGGACCCAGTTCCCTTCCTTTTGAAGTTAATATTATTACCCACATGAAATCCTTGGTTAATCTTTTGGGCTAACTCTTTTTTCCTGTTTTCTTCCCGCGTACGCACTAGCCCGTCAGTCAAAGTATTGGCTAGCTCCACCGCATCGTCAATGGTGCGGGGTCTCGCAACTTTGACGATATCACGGATCTCGCTAATCAAACCCCAAATATAGCGAGAGATAAGTACCCGTTCTAGCGAGGCCAGAGTGGACACAATTCTGGCATATTCGAAGAACTTCGAAGTATACCCTCGACAGTCAACATCCACCATTCGATGGCTCAGGAATTTATTCGCCATTTGTTCCTTTTCATATTCGGGGCAGAATTTCCTTTCCACTGGACGCTTAAATTCTTCCCAACTCATAGCATAAGCCATGTCACTTCCTTTGGCTTGCAGTACCGTGTTCCACCATTCTAATGCATGTTCCTTAAAAAGGTGAGAAGCATACATGACCTTATCCTCCTCGGCACATTTACTTATTTTACTTACTGCCTCGGTCTTTTCCAACCAACGCAGTGCAGCAGTCGCCCCTTCATGGCCTGCAAATTCAACAGGTTTACAGGCAAGAAATTCTTTATAAGTGCAACCAGGTGTTGCAACTTTCATTTTCTTAAGTATCGGGGCTTGAATCACGTTGTCATTATTGCCGCCTCCGTTAACACTGTTACTGGAATTATCATCGCGCGTGCGTTTACTAGGGTTGGCTTGTGAAGGCTCAACAGGACTTTTAACAGCAGCGACGATTACCGGGATAGCATTGGCTATTCCCTGAGTAACGATGTTTTCTATATCTTGCCTATTAAGAAAGTGATCTTCATTGTTTTGCTCGGATTGGTTAATTTCATTAACTGGTTCATTAACAGCGTGTTCCATCTGATAATTAACAATATAAATAAGTTATTGGCACAAGATAAATAACAACCAAACTTAATAAAGCAATCGCATATAATCACGTCAACACGTATAGCCAAAATTGTCGACTTTGCGACTTTCATATTTTATATATTTTAGTATGCATCCGTACACACCAGTTATCTTACAAAAGTTTTATTTTAAGTTATGTTACATGATTATATTTTTATTATTTAATATCATTTTATTATTATTATTAAACTCATAACCACACCACCGTCAGCTGACTTTTTAAAAATGACGTTCCCTCTCGTCGTATTTCCAGGAGATCTGTTCTCCCACTTCCCGGATTTGATTCCCTGCGTCTACCAGTTCCTCACCATAGTGGCGGAGTTCAGCCAAGTTTTCTGTGCTCATAGGTGGGTTTGGTTCAGGCTCCGGGTCAAACTGGGGGAAAAAGGTGTTAGGGTTATTCAAGAGATTCTGAAATTGCTAGTCAGTTGTCCACCGTTCTTCCAGCTCTCCTGGTAGAGGTCGGGGGTTAGTAATAGGATCTGGGATAGCAGGCTCTAAATTAACTGGAAGTTGTGATTCAACTGAGTAATTGATGAGGTTTTCATCGGCAGGTCCGATGAGGTCGCTATTTGCCAGTTTGCGATCCAACTCCTCCCACGGTGGCAATTCCTGGGCTTGTCCTGAACTTTCCCTGATCTCCTTTCCTTTGCCTTTATCCTTGGGATCCTCAGTCTTTTTAATCTTCTGTGCAGTTGGCTTCTTCCTTCGTCCGCGTCTCCAGCCTATGATTCTCCTTCTCTTTTTCGACTTGGGTTTCTCCTGAGCTTGGGCTTGGAATTCCATAGGTTTCTCAGTGTCGGCCCAATAACCGAAAAAGCCCCCGAAAACTTCCATGTCAGCAGAATAGATAGTGAGATTCTGAAGAGCTTCAGACAACTCATTCATGCTGTTAGCATATATGAAAACACACACAAACTTAAGTTAATATCAAATTTTCGCAAAATCACAAAATGACAACCAGGAAAATTAAGTATTTCTCAATACTTAATTGGCTTAAATCAGTGGCTCTGATACCACCTTTTTCTGTCACGGACCCCGGCCCGGTGTGACCCGGTCCAGAAGCCGCGGAACAGAAAACCCGTGGTATTTGTGTTGGTGCACTGAATGTCTGCTGACTACGTCTTAATCGAGTTTTAGGTCTAGATAGGTTAGATTAGAGTTTGGAATTGAAAAAGTGAATTAATGTTGTAATTCCACTCGAAATGACATTTGTGTCATTTCAAGCGGAATCAGGAAATCATGTGATTCAGCTCCAAATAGCAAGTTGGTGATTCCGCTCGAGTGAACATAGGGGTTCCGCTTAAGTTGTTTCGAGTGGAATCAGGGCACTATATATAGGTGATGTGTTCATTTCATTTGTAACTTTGGGAGCGAAATCAGAGCCGAGGTGCTGTCAAAATTCTGTCAGAAAACATTGTAAAAAGCTTTGATTTCAGTAATAGAGAAGAGATTAAGAGGATACAAGCTGTTTGAAGTTGTTTACTTTGATTCCGCCTTAGTAATCAATGATGAACTGCCTTTACTGACTGTTTAGGGTCACGCACACGGTCCAACAAGTGGTATCAGAGCTCAGGACGAGGAGTTCATACCATTACAGCTTGATTCTACCGGATTTTCTCATTTCTACTCTCTTCTTCTTATATTTTTCTGATTTGAACTAATTCTAGCGGTTGAAATGGCCTGATTTTCACATATGTTGTGTAAAACATAGTATTAACAAACCCTACAAAGAATCAGATTAAAACTCGACTTAAAACTGGTAAAAATGACCTATAAACCTGATCCCGCTTGAAAGGTTCTTCGCAAATTTCACCGTTAAAAGTAGGTTCCACTTGAGATTTTAATCTGATTTCGCTCGAAAAATCAAATTTCTGATTTCGCTCGAAATCAGAATAGTTCTTATTCAGCTTGAAAGTGAAGTCTGATTCCGCTTGAATCAGATTCCGCTTGAAATTCACTGTGTGATTCCGCTTCAGTTGCTGATTCCGCTTGAAAGTTTTACTTTTTGATTTCGCTTGAAGTGATTCCACTTCAAGTGATTTCGCTTGAAACTTCTGTTTTTCAAAAACTTAAAAAAAATTCTAAGTGTTTGCTGATTTTTTAGGTACGTGCAAGATGGATGATCTATTCATGAATCCGTTTAGTGATATGTATGCTTTTGCTGGAAATTCTGGAGACGATACTTCGCCTAGTAACACCAATGAGAATACGCCGAATACGAAGAAAAGTTTATCGGATGCTTTGGGAGTTGATAGTGCTTTCGGAACGTATAACAAACCCCCGAAGTTGATGGCTATTGAAGAGTACAGTCGGTGGGCCAAGAAGTTTGAAGATTGGTTGATGGCCTTTGCTTATTCTAGCTAGAAAAGTCTAAAGAACGGATATGTTGATGGAGGCAAAAAGGGTGAAAGTTTGACTACATCTGAAGAAATAGATTCGTTTGTTGCTGAGCAAAAATGCATCACACTGCTATTTCAATCAGTTCGAGAAGATATAATATCCTTGATCGAGTACGACAGTTCTAAAGATCTTTGGGAAAAATTGAAAGCTAAATGTTTGGGAAGTGCAGAAATAGTGAAAAACAAAAAGAAACTGCTTAGAAAAGAATTTGATTTATTTGGTTGCTTAAAAAATGAATCAGTTTGTAAAATGATTGAGAGGTTTGGGCACTTAAAGCTGGAGCTGGCGAGACATGAAATTTTCTATTCTCAAGAAGAGCTAGTCGACAAATTGTTTGATTCATTACCAGATGAGATGGATTGGCAATATTATGCCTTAATGTTGAAAAACACTATCAAGCCGCCAGAAGTGTTGACTGTAGATCTGCTGATTGAAAGACTAGAGAGTCACGAGTTGGAGTTACAGAAAACACACAAAGTCAATCACTCGTCTTATCAACAGAACTTGGATTTGTATTATCAAAAGAGCATGATGCCAAAGAATACATCTCCCAAGACAGCTTTTTCTGCTGAGAATTCCAACATTTCAAACAAAGAAAGTCAAAGCAGTGGATTTCACAGTGGTTCTTCGTCACATTCAAGTCAATCAGATGCAAAGAACCTATTTCAATGCAACATCGCTGTAGACTTAAAGAACGCTCAAAATTTCAGCGAGGAGTCGGCAAAGCAACAGATGGTTTTTCTCGCTTCTGTGCTAGAATCGTATGAAAGTCTTGTAGCAGGGAAGATAGGCAACACCAACCTAACAAAAGAAGATTACGATCAGATAGATCCGGAGGAGATGGAATTGATCGACATAAGGTGGTGCATGGCCAGTGCAGTTCGTGGGGCACAGCGTTTCATGGAGATAACTGGGAGAAAGTTGATTAGTGGACCATCTACCAAGTTGGGCTTTGACAAGTCTAAAGTGACATGCTATAAGTGTAAACAGAAAGGTCACTTTAAGCGTGAATGCCAAAATGCGTATGCTGATGAGTCTGAAAATCCGTTCAGAGAAGATTACTACAAGAAGGCGATTTATCATCAGAATAAATCAGAACCGCCAAGGATGAAGCAGCTTGAGGATAACAAAGAGAAATCTAGAGCTCTTGCGGTGATTCATGATGATGAAGGTTTCGACTGGAGCGAGTTGTTACATGAGGAGGATGCAGTTGGATATGCATTCATGGCAAAATCTAAACCTGTTCCTTGGAAAGACACCAGACCTGAAGAACAGAGGTATGCTTATAGGAAGATGATAGCTCAAGAAAGAATGATCAGAATATCTTCTATCTATCTTGAAGCAAAAAGAGAGAGAAGATGGGATCCAGACAGAGAATGTTATCTTGACCCCGATGGAAACATTGCTATTGACCATAACACTCTTGATATGGAAACCATAATTAAAGAAATGAAAGAAGAAGATGATTATTGGCAAAGAAAATGGTGGGGAAACAGAGAAGAGAAAGATAAAGAAGAGAAAGAAGAGAAGGAGAAAGAAAAAGAAGAGAAGTCAAAGAAGGTTGATACTGGAATCATTGACACGACTCAAGAGTTAAATACTGAAAACATGGGAAATATGGCTGACAAGGTGCTGGCTGCTAAGGCACTTGAGGTAGACTCTAAATCCGTCTCTGAGTCTAAAAGCCAGGTCAGTTCAAACGCATCAACAACTGAGTCAGGTAAGAAAGTCAGTGGTGATGTTGACTGCAAAAATTGCATCAAAGAATGCAAAGTTTGTAGTACAAACACTTATCTCAAAGGTAAGAAGATTGATGATTTGACTGATAGAGTCAGAAGTGTTGAGGATCAAATCTTGAACCGTGACAAAATGTTGAAAGCTTCGAATGACAGAGTAAAAGAATTAACTAACAAAATTGAAAATGATAAAATTGACCAAGAAAAGGTTAGGAAAGAAAATGAGAGGTTAGTTCTTGAAAATCGTCAGATTACTGAAAAATTTGAGAAGCTTAAAAGCACGGTTAAAAATAATGATGATAGAAACGGTAAAACATACAAAGAAAATTGTCATTTGCAAGTGTTTTGAGGATTAAAGAAGAATTGATCAATCAACAATTGGATGAGATTGCTAAATTGAAGCTTAAATTTGAAGAAGCTAAGATTGAGAATGAGCGTATCAATTTGAAATTGAACAGTTACAGTTCTGCAAGCTTTGTTTTGCAACACATTGTTCCCAAACCCATCGGAAAAAACAAAGCAGGCGAAGATGTATACTGTGATGGAACTGGGGTCGGGTTTCATCAAGTTCCGCCTCCAGTTCTAGATAATTATTCGAAAAAGCAATCTGGGTTGGTTAATCTTGAAGATGAAAATGAAGTGAAACTTCCTGATTCAATTGAAGTGACATTTTCTTCATCATCATCTGATGATAGTGTTCAAACTGAGATTGTTAAAGGCATGGCTGAAAGTGTTTTGGATAGTGATTCAGCTGAGGATGAAGAGTGTTTTCTGGACAACTACATTCAGAAACCAAAATCCAAAAACAACTTAGGTGATGAACCGGGTCTTGTGATGTACAAGATGGCTGGATCTGATAAGTTGTATTCGGATTCTGATTTTCCTCTGGAGAATGTAAATGTTTCAAAATTGACAAATGTGTTCAAAATGCTTGAAATCGATATGTCTGAAGTAAAGAGTTTAAAACAAACAAAAAGGCAAATGAATTTTGAGAAAGATAAAGCTTACTACAAGAAACCTGTAGTTTCACCACGTTTTTATAACAACAATCGAAACAAATGGTCGGGTGGTTATCAGGGTGGTAAGAATTATCAAAGAAAGAATTTTCAGAACAAAAAGTTTGCTGAGAAGAGAGTGTTTGTGAACAGTTCAAGTTCACTTTCTGATGAAGAGAAAAAGATTTTTTCGAAATCAAATGAAGAGTTCTTTGAGGAGAGGGTCTCACAATCTCAGTCTGAAGGCACAAGTCGGGTAGTTGATACTCGTACATGCTTTAGATGCAACAAAGTTGGTCACATTGCAAGAAATTGCACCAATTTCAAGCCTAAGACTGAAGTTGTTGAGAATCGAAAGAAGAAGGTTGATGCAAAAGGCAAAGCTCAAATGGTTGTTGAGAAAATTTTGAAAAATGAGAAAACAAAGGTCAAAATTGAACCTGTTAAGAATGTGGTAATTAAAAATGACAAATTTTATAAACGGGTTGCTTCATCTCAACAAACATGGAAGCCAAAAGTTGTTAAAAAACCGAAGGTTTCAGAGTCGGAAAAACAATCGTCTTCTACCACACCGGTAAAGAAGAATGTTCCTTTGGATTATTATGAACAATTGGAGAAACAATCTTCTACTCCACCAGAGAAGAAGAATGTTCAAAAGAAAAATCAACCCACCGGTCAACTTAACATAGATGAGTTTTTCTTATACGAAAAGGTTGAGGTTGGATCAAATGAAAGCTTAAAAATGAATGATAAAAATTTTCCGCCACTTTACACTACAAAATCTCACATTAAAGTCCAGTTACCAGAGTCGAAAGAGGCTTGGGTAGCATCAAAATCTCACTACAAATTTTGGATTTGCCGGAGCTTCCTAGTTGGTAATTATGAAGCATGAATCGGCATCTTTATTGAAATGTGTTTTTAAATCAAATTGTGATATGTGCAGGAACTTCCGAGAGCTGTTTCACGATGGATTATGGATAGTGGAGCGTCTCGACATATGACAGGGAAGACTGCATTGTTGTACGATGTTAGAAATTTCAATGGTGGTTATGTGGGATTCGCAGGAAACCAAGGTGGTAGAATTGTTGGTGAAGGAACGTTATCCAATGGGATTGTTACGTTTGAAAGAGTTAATTACATTGCTGAGCTGGAGAATAATCTGCTGAGTATCTCGCAGATTTGTGACAGGATGTATACCACTCACTTTAGTGACAAAGAATGTTTGATCTTGAAACCAGGATTTATTATCCCTGAAGAATGGATTATCATGCGGGCACCTAGAGTGAATGATCTGTACGTGTTGGACATGAGCGTAGCTACTGCAACCACGGGTCAGGCTCATTGTTTTGTGTCTAGAGCAACAGAGAAAGAATCGCAGTTGTGGCATCGCAAGATGGGCCATATACATCTTAGAAAAATGAATCACTTGGTGCACAATGATTTGGTTATAGGTGTTCATGTCAAAGGTTTTCATCTGGAAGGGGAGTGCATTAGTTGCATCAAAGGCAAGCAGAAGAAAAAGTCACACCATAAAAAGCAAGTCAATTCAGTTTCCAGACCGTTAGAGAGACTACATATGGATCTTTTTGGTCCAGTAAACGTCAAAAGTATTACAGGGGATCTATACTGTCTTGTGGTTACTGATGATTATTCCATATTTTTGTGGGTATCATTCTTGAAGTCGAAAGATGAAGCGTTTGATAGTTTGATGGTGTTATTCAGAAAGATTGAAAATCTGTACCAAAGGCGTATCAAAAGAATTAGAAGTGATAATGGTACTGAATTCAAGAACAACAAGATGGAAGAATTTTGTGATGAAAGAGGTATATTGCATGAGTTTAGTGCTCCGTACACTCCGCAGCAGAATGGAGTTGCAGAACGTAAAAACAGGACGCTAATCGAAATGGCCAGAACAATGCTTGCAGATTCAAAGCTACCGATAAATTTTTGGGCAGAAGCTGTTTCCGCCGCATGCTATATGCTCAACAGAGTTCTCACTGTCAAGAAATTCAACAAAACATGCTTTGAGTTGATCAATAACCGCAAACCAAATCTGAAGTATCTTGAACCGTTTGGGTCACCTTGTACTGTTCTAGAGCCTTTTGGAAAGTTTGGTCCGAAGAGTATTGAAGGGATATTCATAGGTTATGCAAGTCCATTACGACGTGTCTTCGTTCCAAGTCTGAAGCGGATTATTGAAGCTCAAAATGTTGAGTGTCAGGGGTATACTATGCCGCCTCAGAATCCAGGTGACTCATGGCGTTTTAATTATGATAAATTGTAGGATTCGTTGGACATGGAAGAAGAAAAGGAAGAAGAAGATTTCTTTGACGAGTTGGATATTCTAAGAGAGTATGTAGAATCGCAAGAAAGGTTCCCAGCTGAGTATTCAAGACGACCACAACGACCTTCAAATGATGATGAAGCAGGGCCAAGCAATGCTGGTGAACATGATGATGTCCAACAAAATGAAGTTGCTCAAGATAATTAGACGGCACATAATGATAATCAAGAATCTGAGAATATGCCAGTATTTGATCGTGGTGATTCAGATTCTGAGGGGGAGCAAATTCAGATTTCAAGTCAAACAAACCCAGTCAGTGAACAAGGTGCAAATCAGAATGTTACAAATATGGAAGGTGATGTAGATGTTCCAGGCGAAGTGATGCCACGAACTCTTTCATATCATCCAGAGGAATTGATCATTGGAGAATTGCAAACAGGCGTCCGCACTCGAAGACTGCTTGATAAAGGGCTTACATGTTTTTATACAAAAGTTGCTCCTTTATAAACTGAATTCTCATTGAGTTGTTTTATCTCGCAGGTTGAACCAAGGACTTATAAAGAGGCGCTTACTGAAGATTCTTGGGTCAATGCAATGCAGGAGGAACTGAGCCAATTCGAGAAGTTAGGTGTGTGGAAGTTAGTAGACTTGCCTGATGGTCAAAGGAAGATAAACACCAAGTGGGTGTTCAACTGCAAGAGAGACGATAGAGGAGTTGTAGTTCGCAACAAAGCTAGACTCGTAGTCCAGGGTTTCAGTCAGCAGGAGGGTATAGATTTCACTAAAGTATATGCTCCAGTTGCTCGACTAGAAGCGATCAGAATCTTCCTAGCATTTGCATCTTGGAAAAACTTCAAAGTATATCAGTTAGATGTTAAATCGGCTTTTCTCTATGGGAAGGTAAAAGAGGAGGTATATGTCGGTCAGCCACCGGGCTTCAACGATCCAATCCACAAAGACAAGGTCTATTTGCTAGACAAAGCGCTGTATGGTTTACACCAGGCCCCGAGAGCTTGGTATGAGACATTGTCTCAACACCTACTAGCCAACAGCTTCATCCATGGAAAAGTGGATGCCACTCTCTTCACCAAAGAGGTCGACGGATATCTTCTGATAGTTCAAATATATGTGGACGACATCATATTTGGGTCAACGAATGAGAATCTATGCAAAGATTTTGAATGAGTTATGAAGCAGAAATTTGAAATGTCATCGATGGGTGAGATGAAATTCTTTTTGGGACTGCAAGTTGATCAACTACCCAAAGGAATTTTCATACATCAAATGAAGTACGTTCATGATATCTTGGAGAAATTCGGGATGTCAGGTTCTACTCCAGCTTCCACCCCATTAGCAACGAATCATGGGATAAACCCTGATCTCACCGGAGATAAGGTAGATGAAACAATGTATCGTTCCATGATCGGATCGCTGATGTATTTGACAGCTTCAAGACCCGATATTATGTACCCAACCTGCCTCGCAGCAAGATTTCAATCTAACCCGAGAGCTTCGCATATGGTGATTGTGAAAAGGATATTACGCTACCTGAAAGGAACTCTATCATTGGGGTTGTGGTATCCAAGAGAAGGCGATTTCACGCTCGAAGGGTATTCCGATTCCGATTTCGGATGCTGCAAAGTTAATGCTAAATCAACAACAGCAGGGTGCCAGTTTTTCGGATCACGATTGGTTACATGGCAATGCAAAAAGCAAACCTTTGTGGCTTTATCCACATGTGAAGCGGAGTATGTATCTGCTAGCAGCTGCTGCTCACAGATCTTGTGGATCCAGCAACAGATGTGCGACTACGGTTTGCAATTTCTAAACACCCCTATCTTTGTTGATAATGAGGTAGCGATTAACATTACGAAAAATCCAGTTCATCACGCTAAAACGAAACACATTGAAATTCGTCATCACTTCATTCGCGATTGTTTCGAGAAGAAGTTGATACGAATTGAGAAAATTCACACTGATGAGCAAAAAGTTGATTTACATACTAAAGCATTTGATAAAACACGTTTTCAATATTTGCTAAAAATGAATGGTATGAAGCTTTTATCGGTGTTGGAAGAGATTCTTGGCGTTGATGAAGGAGACATTGTAGATGATGTTGAGAAACAATCCGCAATGGTTTGTCGATTTTTTACTTGTTTTGGTATTCAGAAAATACAAAAACATTAAAAAATGACAAAAATACAAAAACATGAGATATTTTCAAAATCCAAAAACAATAGAAAACCAGAAAAGAGCTTGTGTAAAAAGGGAAAATGATAGTACATCGGCTTGATAGTTACGGTATGCTAAAGAAATGGAATGTTTAAATGCGTTAAACAGTCGCTGATGATGTGCCGATAGGTTTTTACACATTTAGTAGGTTTGTTCGGGATATAAACTTAAATCTTTACTTACTTATTTCATGGGGAACACTACTTGGATATATAGGTAACCCCTGAAATCTTGTTTGAAGGATTCCTTTTTTTTTATATACTAGGTCTTTATACTCAGTGATATCTGGGGTATTATTCCGGGACTTCTGCTGAATGGAAGTTCTGACCTAGTCCCCGAATAATACTTTCCGCAATGCTTGAAACATAGCATCACCCTCAGCATAAATGATAAGACAATAAAATTGCTAATCAATGTTGTTGTAACAAAAGATCCTCTAAAGGGGACACACCCAAGTCGATTCGTGATCTCTCTGCTGAACGGTAGTTCTGACCTGAGCTCTCACGGTTTCGTACGTTTCTTAAATTATTTCCCTTACAGATATTATATGTGGTATACTCACCTGTAAGACTGAATATTGGGATCTGGATACGGGAGTATATTCAAGAGGTGGGACACACGTATAAGTTTAAGTCTTTAAAACACTAAATCCGTATCCTGAACAGATTGAAAATTGTGTGAAAATTTAAGTGGATCAGTATATCGACAATCTAAGCGAATTGTTTAATTCTGAATATGTAATTGAAGCTTAACGGTACTTGTGACTTGTCGAATAGCTGATATGATTCCCTAACACGCTAAACCAAAAATATGTTTGTAAATAGTTTACGTTTACTGCATTTTAGTTATGTATTTCATTTCTAGTTTAGAAGCTTTATTAAAAATCCAAAAAGATTTTACATTTATGCTTTATTTTTGACAAACCAAAGTGGAGAGTTGATCTTCAGATTCGAATTGAAGCAGATGCAGGAACTTTCTGGGCTGGATGATGAGTTTGGAGCTAAAACATGATAAAGTTGAGAAGTTGAAATATCAAAGCAAGTTCATTAATTTGAAACTTGTAAATTTTCAGAAAAACAAATTGAACTGAATGTCAGTGTGATTTATCTCTGATCAACCAAGGTCATTAAGTTGGACTTGGTAGATAAATTGAGTAATCAGGGTCATTAACTTGGACCTGAATACTTAAGTGGATTTCTAAACACTGGTTAGACTATCAATTGTGGTTGAATGGTAAGTTTTGGATTGAAACTGTTATTGTCATATATCTTATTTTTGGGTAGAGATTATGCAGGAATCTAGTTCCCCATGGCAACAAAATGTCAAAGTTTGAACCAGAATTAAAGCCCTAGCTGATTGAGAGGGGGAGTCTGTGAAAGGGGGAGTCAGAATTCTGGATCAACATTCAAAGGGGAAATTGAAGATTAAAAGATTGAAGGAGTTTTTACAATGACAAATTAATTTGGAGAGAGACTAAGACAAAAGACTCGATGCCGAAGACTTCGTCAACATCCAAGGGGGAGTCTGTTGGTGCACTGAATGTCTGCTGACTACGTCTTAATCGAGTTTTAGGTCTAGATAGGTTAGATTAGAGTTTGGAATTGAAAAAGTGAATTAATGTTGTAATTCCGCTCGAAATGACATTTGTGTCATTTCAAGCGGAATCAGGAAATCATGTAATTCAGCTCCAAATAGCAAGTTGGTGATTCCGCTCGAGTGAACATAGGGGTTCCGCTTGAGTTGTTTCGAGCGGAATTAGGGCACTATATATAGGTGATGTGTTCCTTTCATTTGTAACTTTGGGAGCGAAATCAGAGCCGAGGTGCTGTCAAAATTCTGCAAGAAAACATTGTAAAAAGCTTTGATTTCAGTAATAGAGAAGAGATTAAGAGGATACAAGCTGTTTGAAGTTGTTTACTTTGATTCCGCCTTAGTAATCAATGATGAACTGCCTTTACTGACTGTTTAGGGTCACGCACACGGTCCAACAATTTGTATTTTAGTTTGGCAGCGGAAGTATTAACAGGATCGTTTAAACTTGAAAATGCCCAATTTATTTTATTTCACCATTTTGGGATAAACCCTATAATTTACAGTGAAAGAAATTTCACGAGGAAATCCCTGGTTTTACAAAACAGATTTATTTGTTTTATTGAGCCACTTCTTCAAGCTTGCAGTGCTACATGGCACTTTTCCCTGGATCACAGCAGATCACCTGAAACATGTTTTAAAAAGATTTTATCAGCGGGGAAATACTGGCGAGTCATTCAATTTGCACAAAAGACACTTTGTTATCAATTTACAGCATTAAGGGTTTTTATATTTGCCCCTATCATATAATTATCAGGTTCAGCTGTCACTCGACCGAATCTATGACTGTGGACATATCACTAATTAGGCTCCCCCACCTAAAGTGATAAATCGTTAGTAGTAATGTGCACAAAACCCCCACATACTGCCAATAATTAAAAATTAGCAAAGACTTAATAACTGCAAAGTATAACTGGAAAACATTTAGGGTTTTGTAAAGCAATTTGATAAAAAGAGAATGACTCACATTGCAAATTTAACTGGACAGAACCTTGCCTACTGATTTATTCTTGTAACCTGGGTAAATAACAATGCACACGAAACTAGGTCAGTAACTTAATACAACATTTACGATAAGCTCACGAAATCAAAACCTTCACGACGAATGACAAAGTATAGCCCGTATTCGGGCAGCACTTAAACATCCATCGGATTGGTTTCAATCGATCGGACATTGTATCGTAGCAGTGTTCGAGTTATTACCCCTTTTTCGCAGCAGAGTGTCGGGATTTTGATTGTTTTGAACTAAACAGTGTATAACTAAACACACGAAATGAATTTTTCCGTCGTAACAAGAGCGCCATGCAAGTGCCAAACCCCTGAGTTATATACTGAAAAATGGTTCCTGGCGCGTGGCGCGATGGGTCCACTTTAGGGTAGGGTAGCCTGGTGTCCACTTAGCCTAGGTGAGTCAACAGTTTGACGAAATTCGTTTCCTACAACAAACTGTGAAGATAATTATCCGTTAGGGAATACCCCCCAGAGTTTTAGGGGTCCTGATCCTAGTTCCAATTGTTCTGAAAATTTTATGGGTCATGTTATACTACTTGGGGGTCTCAATTAGGGTTTCCTAATGAGCATTAATAAAATAAGAAATAATAATTTTGGCGAGAGTTGTTACAGAAAAAATCACAAAACCCCCCAAACCTACAAAAAAGGCAACTCTGGAAGATGAGATCCCAGAGTAACTGCCAGTGACAACACAAAAGTCACCAGAAACCACTGCTGCTACTTCCTCACAGCAGATGGTAGAAAGATCTCAACCTGAGCCTCAAACTCCTCCTGCTTCTTCTAAAAAAGAATAGGTTGTAAGAACAGGGATACCAAATTATGATGCTCTGGAATCACTTGATTCCATCATCCACATCCTACTGCCCAGGGCAAATTCACTTTCTACACCTATCCTCACTTCACAAATTCCCCCACAAACAAAACTTTTGTTGGATGCACTTGATTTAGCCCAGACACAAACCAGTTCTTCTCAAACACCTGCTACTGAGAATATACCCCAACAAGTGACTAGGTCTGGTGTCTCAATCATTGCTAACCCACCAACAACTGAGGAGGTTACACCCCTTGAGTTACATGTAACTCTTGGTGGTAGTTCAAGTGAAGCAGCTACTACAAGTGTTGAACCCACTTGTTTACACTTGGACAATAGTTTCATCCCTAAGACTTCCTTGAAGGCAATTTCTTCTATGGGGCCCATGGAGTTTCCAGTATTTACTGGCTCTCTTAAAATGGTAACCTCTTTTGGAGAAAGAAGTCCCCAGTACCAAGAAAAAGGGGCATCAGGGGATGACTTTTGGGAAACTTTCCCTAAGTCAACCACTGATACAACCACTGACAGTGGGCAATCGGATGATCGCATTAAGTTGGGTGATAGTTTAATGTAACGATAATTGACGGATAGAGTTGACAAACTTGATACATCTGTTACAGAAATCAAAGACATGCTGAAACAGTTGTTGAAAGCACAAAAGGTACCATCCACTGTTGCACCAGTTTAAACACCTGCTCCATCATCTGCTCCCACTGCTGCTGAGCTTTGGAGTCTATTTCAACCTATGCTTTACCAACAAAGAATATATGCTGGTCAGCAACATGAAATACAAGTTCAAAAGATCAGAAATATGATGGAAGCTAGTTTTATGGATACACAAGCAGACATAAAGGCAATCAAGGCCCAATTGCTGAAAACCACTGGTTCTGCTCCTCCTCCTATAACTTTTGTTGATAATCCTCCTCCAGCTGATGCCAAAAAGGGGGAGAAAATGAAGCAGCTAAAGAAGAAGGGATATGAAGATGGTCTGTACATTGCTCTAGATAAATCAAGTATGCTTGCAGACATCCCTAAACCAGATGGTTCCAAAAAGGTTGATGTTACCCTAAATGCCATTGCTGATGAAAAGGAAAGGTTGAAAAGGGATATGGAGGCAAAGGGTAAGTCAAGGTTTGAAGAGGAGAAGAAAGTTTATATGGAGATGGAAGATCAGGGTGTTTCTGAGCCCAAGGATGAAGAAAGTCCTAAGCATAAAAGAAAACAGCCCACTAGAAAAGTGAGGCAACCAAAACCACACCTTCCAGACTCATAAAACACACTCCCAAACTTCCTAAAAACTCCCCACATCAAACCTCCAAACCAACAGCTGTTAAAACACATGTTGTATCAACAACTGTTGGTACTTCAGTGGTTTCAACAGTTGTTAACCCTACAACCACCACTTTAACACACATATCAACCATTGCCATCACTACTCAATCCACTGATCTACCAAAAATTGCATCACCACCACAAAAGCCTCCTGCCAAAAAGCAGAAGACAGCTAATGACACATCATCAGTTGTAATGACAACAGTGGTTGAAACACCAGTTGTTTCAACAGCTGTTAGTCAGCCATCCACCACTCAAATGCCCACAACTCAACCCACCAAAACACCACCAACCTCTCATAAAACCAAAAGGAGAAGGATAATCTTGAAAGATGATTCTCCACCACCTCCACCTCCAACTTCATCACAATCACTGACCCTTGCTGTAATTCCAAACCTTGATCCACTCTCTTCAGTAAAAGCTCAAAATCCAAACACTGCCATTGTTTCTGCAGCTGTCCAGTATCCCTTAGATCTTCCAGCAGTTAGAGAGGAGATCAAATCCTTCTACTCTGAAGATGACCCCGCTAAAAGGAATTTGCCGTATGTTAAAGGATATCCAAGGCCTAATAACATTGAAAAATACTTGAAGTTAAAGGCTCAACAAGCAGAGGATATCTCCAAAAGAAATACAGAAGGAAAATCTGACAGAGAAATTCAAATAAACTATCAATATCTGCTTACCCAAGTCAAAACTTTGGAGCATTTTTCAAAAGATCTCTTTCAGAAATTATCAGAAAGAGCAGATGAAACCTTGAGGAAAGATTATCTTGATAATATCATGACCTACAAAAAGTACAAGGCTGAAAGGTACCAGTACAAAGAATGGACCATCAGTGAGCTTGAAAGTGAAACAGCCAGAATTCAAGATATAATAAAAAACAAGGTGAAGCAGACTCCACCAATCTGGGCAAAATTTAAGAAAAATGTACCAGAAAGAACTTTATAGCTGAAGAGAATGAAGGAAGAGCTAATTACGGCTGATTTTGGGTCAAGGAATCAGGTGACAAGATGGTCAGAGGATAAAGTGATGGCATCTTACAAAAAGCTTGAAGAGTTAAGAAAGAAAAATCCTAATGTTCCACAAAAGCATGTTTACCCTGAAGCAGTGGTTCCATCTAAACCACAAAAGCTACAAATCAGGAAATCCACTACTCGACCTGCTGCCCACTTTTATCAAAGAAGGAAACAAAAATAGATGGATGCAGAAACAGCAGAGGATATAGCAGCAGGGGATGACATTATAAAATCAGTCCTCAAGTATATGATAGCTGAAAATCCTGAACTTGCTAAAGCTCAAAGCACTGCTCAGCCAGTTATCACCAGGCCACCGTCTCCATACTCATCATCAATAAAACCTCTCCCAAGAAACCCACTGGATTCAAAAATACTAAAGTGGAAATCTGACAAACAGACCCACGTATTGACTCTGATCAAATCTAGTGGTGAAGTGAAGAAAATATCAAGGGAACAAGCATTGGGCCTGGGTGTTGAAGATCTGCAAGATCTCCTTGACCTTACACTGTGCAGGGATGAGGATGATATAGATTCTTTGAACTTTGAACTACAATTCAAAGGGCAAGTCAGAGAACTGTTGTTGAGGCAATAAAGATCCAGAATAATAAAGAGTTTTGGCATCATCTGTTCCAGGGGGAGATTGTTGGGATTGAACCCTACAAAGGAATAGTTTATTAAAGCCAAAACTGGATCAGAGCAGTGGATCCAGAATAAGCAGATGCTGTATTCAATCTTTCCCCTTGAAAGTGGCCCTAACAACTGATGTCCTTTATCTACTGCCCATATACAACAACTGTTGATCATTCAACATCTGATGAAGATTCTAAAGACTGTTGTTGCCAAACACTGATGCTCAATCTGCTGTCATGTTTCAAGTACTGCTGATGAAGATAAAGCACTGCTAGGAGTATAACAGTGGAATGGGAAGCAGTAGTTTAGTCTATCCTTTGTTTGTATTGTAATCAGTAGTTTGTAATAGCAGTAGTTGTATTAGATCAGTAGTTACAGGTTGTTAAGAGGTTAGATGTCACTTTCATGGTGACGTCAGCAAAGATGCCACAGTGGTTTGCTCGTGCCTATAAATAGAACAGTACCCTGTACTGTTCTATTAGCTCTTTCATCACTTGTTATCCTGTACGAACAAACAGTTGTGAGCTCAGGCTGAGGGGGAGTTTATAATATATGCATGCAATTGTATTGAAGATTGAAATAAATTTAATCATTTGGTTCAATGATAAACATGTGTGTTGAAAGCATTTCTCCTGTTTGATTGTGTGTGAAAGTTTGTTTCCATTTACATTCCGCTGCAATTACTTATTCATCTTCTTAAATCTCAAACAAAAACACAATTATAAGAAACTCGGATCCTAACAAATAGCTTTTACCAATACAACATCTTTGGTTTTCAAACAACAATCTCTAACCAACTTTTTCCATCCATCCGTAAATATACAATGATCATCTCTCTTCCTTACTCGTACTAACCATGATTTGTCAACATCAAGTAGTTCTACAATTTGACCGTATGGGACCTCCTTGCCCCACAACAGACTCTCAAAATCAAGTGATATATTCTGCGACAGTAGTTAACAAACATCTTACATCAAAAATTAATGTACAATCCTAATAGTAGCAAGAAAGTTAAAAAACATACCAAAAATATAAAATCATCTTCATTAAGGAATTTTAAAAAGGATGGTGTTTGATTGGATGGATTCATATCTACAATAAAGAATGTAAACTTACAAGTTATAAAGATGAACAACATCCAACAAAAGTCATAGACAAACAACATCATAAAATAAACATCACTAACATCCTTTAAACTAAATCAGCACTTAAAAAACAAAAGTACCAAATATTAACCGGACTATTTGTATAATCACACACTTAAGGTATTACAAAAACAAAGCACAAAACGAAAATCATCATCTCTCACAACAGATAAGCAAATGAACATCAACCAAAAATTATATGGTTGATTTATCAATCGTAATGTAGAAGACAACATCAAGAAGATGCATGCACAAATTATGACAGAGAATGCTATCAGTAACTTCATTTAAGTTAATGCAGTGTTTAATCGATATAAGTACACCGGATTACAGCAACTATTATTTGCTTCAACAAAGAATATGAAACGCCATCGGTGAGAAATACATACTCATAACATCAAACAATGATTAATCTAACATTTATAATACAAACAATAAATTCAAAGAAACAATACTTGGTTTTATAATGTGTAATCTATATTATGCAATAGAACATTTCCGATTTTGATAAGAAAGTTATGTGAGAAAACTTCCGAATATGTTTTCTGGAGCATATATTCAATAATGGAGATGAAAAGTATAATAAATGAAGTTAATACAGATATTACATTTACACTGCTTGGTTGGAATTAAGTTTTGTAAAATTTATACTTTACCCCCTTTTTCTTTAAAATAATTTAATTTTAGCACGACATCAACCACTGCTTCAATATAAATTTAATGTTAAATAACAAAAACTTAGCTATTAATTCATATATTTACATAATTAAAAATAGTTTTTAAATCCCGATATTAAAGATTATTATAAGTTAAACAAATAAACAATTACAAGTTAATAGATAAGTATCTTACTTTCAACAATCCCAATACAATCTTCTCTCTTCTTCTCCGGCGAAAAACTCTACAGTTTCTTCCTCTTCAGGCTTGACGATCAGAAGTTTAAAGTTTTAGATCAAGTATTTTTTTTTGTTCTGTTGTGTATTTTATAGTTATGTTTTGACATGTTCCTTTCAGTTTCTTCATTTCAAATTATATAGACATCAAAATCATAATCTGCTGATGTTAAAATAGATAAACTTATATGAACTTGTTTTATTTATTTTATAAAAAGATTTATATCAACTTATTTAGTTACATTTTGATTCATTCCATCAAAATAAGAATCTGAAATAATGTTGTTTCATAAATATTTGGTTGTATATTTTACGAATGGTTTTAGAATTATTGTATGAACTACCATGTAGTATTGATATATTTGTTCTATCAATCTTAATTTTGATACAATATTCTGCAACCAGTTTGTAGTACTCATATGTCTGATTTGTAAAAGTGAATATAGCCTTGGCTGCTGAAAAAAATTGAAGTTTGAAGTTGACACAAACATGGATATTTGAAAACTTTAATGTCATATAATACTTTTTTATTATACAACAATATAAATTTCATCTTACACGGTGTTAGACTCATATTGTTGGTTGTAGGGACCATATTGAAGTACACAACATATAACTTTGGTCCTACAGGGTGTTGGATATTTTTTTATACCTTAAATAGAATGCTTTTCAGATACAATTGATTTTATATACATAGGTACTTCCAAGGATAATGAGTAACCAATTACCAAGAAAGTGTGAAATAATAAAGTTGGTTGATTATACGGGTTTTAAGTATAAGATTGCAGTACAGAGCTTCGGTCATAAAAGTAAGAGGATAAACGGGCCAGAATGGACTCGGATTGTTGAAACTTATAGAAATAAGAATATAGACAAGTTGTGTTTAAAAAAATTGAAAGAAGTAAAATTTGAGATAAATGTTTTGAACAATGAGGGATTGGTGATTAGAAAGGATGGCTCGAACAGAGATTATGATCATGGTTGCTTGATAGAGGCTGAAGAAGAAACATACTGCAAGCAGGTTAAAAATTGCTACCTTATTTTTATATATTGCCAGTGTATCTTTTGGGCTGTTAGAAAAACTTCTAATTTATATTTTGTATCCTATATAAAGTCTAATATGACATTTCTGAAATGTATGAAAATTATAGCATTTATCACACGATTTGTTGAAGCTATTGTCAGAGAGGAGATTAAAAATTGATAACTTGGTTGCAAAAGTACATGGACCAAAGCAGAGTAGTAAAGTTGATGTGTATTATGTTTTCTCTCCTGAAAACAAAAAGGGATTGGCTGCTGGTTTTATGGGACCAGTATGGACAACTTTTTGCTTTCAAAATGACATTGAGGAAAGCTGCCAACTATTATTTCAATGGATGGGAAGTACTCCTGAAGACCACTATAACTTCACTGTCAAGATTTTTAACAAAGACGGGATTGGACTTCACGGGGAGACTAAACATCACTGCAGCCGTAGCAATCACCAACACCGCAAAAAGCGTCCACATTATAAGAAACACTGTGAATACCATGTTATAGAGACACACAGCTTGGTATTTACATATCTACTTTTAATATGGTTGATTTTACTTATAATGTTGGATCTATCTATTATTACTTAACGTATATGTTGTTTTGAATGAATAACTAAAGAAAGAATTTTCTTTTATAGGCAATACCGAGGAAGTTTGTTCGAGAACATCAGCTAAATGACTACCGTAGAGCTGTGCTGTCATTTGGTCATATGAAGTTTTGGTACAACTGCTTGTAAGGAGAGATCCTAGAAGACCTGATGACAACACTCATCTAGTGATGTATACAAACTGGCAGTGTATCATGGATGAAACGGGAATATCTATGGGGAAAAAGCTGAGGTTTGAGATAGTCGAAGAAAAAAGTGTACCAGGAGATAAAATACACTTTGAAGTTTGTTAACATAGTATTTGAACATCTTTTCAGCATTTAATGATTTATGTTTTAGTTGATATGTTTGATGGACAAATTTCTTTTTCGAAAACTAACTTAAGAATGAAGTTATGTAGTGTTAGTATATAAAGTTATATACTTTCAAAACTTTGTGGTTTTACCTTTTTATATTTTACAACTAAACATTACTATATTTTACATCTAAACATTACTATTTTGCATTACATTTCTGGTAGCTCAAGTAAAATAAATATAAGACTCAAAATTAACAAAATAGTATACAACCTATAATTACAAATAACAGTGTTTTAAACATCTGCTCCTACCAAAGGGACAAACTCAACATCTGTTTCGCTAAACTTTGCAAACCAAAAGGTATGTTGAAGACAAACACTAGTGAAGCAAAGTCTGTTAAACCAAACACCCTCAGCTGATGAACCAAACAACCTCTGCTGATGAACCAAAAGGTCTGTTAAGACAAAGACTGCTGAAGCAAAGGTCTCCCAAAGAGAACCTTTGCTGATAAAATCAAATGTATGATGAATCTAAGTTCTGTTGTGGACCAACAGATATTGCACAATTCAACAGAAGATCTTTAATATAAGATCTTTAACAGATGATGATCAACAGCTCATAAGTTCTGTTGAAGCAAAGTCTATCAACAGATGCTAATGTAACTCAGATCCTAACAGTTCTTAGGCGTTAACAGATGTTAGCACGCTATAACAGTGCTTAGCCTCTAACAGATGTTAATGTATCTCAGACCCTAACAGTTTTCCCACTAACCAATTGATTAAATTTTCATTCATTCACTAACAATAATATACAACCCTACTACTTGTCCAGTACATGAATATCACAAAAAATGTATATAATGTATAATAACAATCTTATATAACAAACAAATGGTTAAATTTACTTGATATTAAAAGCGTAGACATTACATACCAAATACATTAGTTTAGATGCTTCATTGTGGCCCTTACACACCAAACTTTTAACCAAAGTTTGTTAAAACAACAATTAACATATATAAATAAAAACCACAAGGAGTCTTCAAAAATAAGTGGTTTCTACTTATCTCTCATAAGAAATGTTTTTTTCATAAGCATCTAATTGTTAACCTTAGACAGCTTCTTCCGGGTTCTTCTCACGTTAGTGGATAGCTCACCAACGTTGACAACATCAACATCTTGAGCTATCCGCTTTCCATTGGGACTTGATCTAGAATTCTTTTCAACTTCAACGACTGAAGAGTCGGCCGTAACAGAGATAACATCCTTGCAACAGATCACAAAACAACTATTAATCTCATTTAATAAAATAATGAACTCTTTTTAAACATATTAAACCTACTTTAAAAAATAAATACACACCCTTGAAGTTCGTTCAGTAGACACCTGGGAAGATTCTGAAAGGTTAACATCTTTAACTTCAGCTACCTCTTGAGTAACCTAAAAGATCATAATATATGATATTATATAAAAAAAGTGTAGAATCCAGTCTTTGAATCTCAAAAGAAAAATAAATAGATTGAAAAAGTAATTTTATATGCTACCTCATCAGTATTTTCATCACCATTACCATCTCCACCAACCAACTCAGCAATTATTACTGGATCATCCTATGTTTTTTGCACGGTATAAACACGATAGTCATTTTTAAGATTGAACTCTGAAACATCAATCCTACAAGCGACCTTCTTATCAACCAATCGAAATATCTCATGAGGGAAACATCCAGTATCATTCGCATTCACCTTCACCTTCCTCTCTCTTATGTCACTCGCCGCTAATCCAAGAAGCTTCTGAACATCTCTATCAAACATAACAAAAGAAACACTACCACTCGCATCCTGCACCCGGACTTGCACCTTGAACCTAAAATATATACAAATGACTAAGTAAACTGCAAAACTATATTCAAATATCAGTCTTAAACTGTTATTTATATAAATAAAACGTTAAATAATCATCATTGCTTACTTTGTGGTGATGGATGTACATTCACTACGACATTTGGGACAAACCAAAGAAGTCGCAGGCAATTGAACAATATCATCCGAAACATTTTCAAGATTCTACAAGTGTTCACATTTACGCATCACCTTCTTGAAACACTTACGACAGGCAGGATAAAACCAACCATACTCTTCTTGCACAGTCTTAATTGTCGCAACCACAACACAAGACATTTCCTATAAAAACAATATATCAACTTGTAATCTATAGTTTGACAAACAAGCAGCTGATAAACCAAACACATAACCAAACTATATAAAAAGATGTGAAACCTTTTCTATCTCACTAACCTCATCAACATGTTTCCTCATACCATCAGTTACAAATTCTTTATGCAATGG
This sequence comes from Helianthus tuberosus, assembly GCA_030545235.1. Lineage (NCBI taxonomy): Eukaryota > Viridiplantae > Streptophyta > Magnoliopsida > Asterales > Asteraceae > Helianthus > Helianthus tuberosus. Next base: position 76,635,185 of record CM060417.1, on the reverse strand, counting down.
AAAAGCGGTCTGAGACGATAGTATTGTTTGAGAAGTAGAACCACTCCCTTGTCCAAACTTCACGATAAGACTTTTGTATACCACAAATGTATAGAATTAGTATACAAATAACATGAAACCAAGTATTTGACTTGAACATCTATATACAATAGAAATTACATTGACAAATTACCTCCTCCTTAGCTGATTAACTTTATCAATTTCTTCATTCAGAAACATTCTGTTGGTGCATATTTGTGACAACAGCTTAGATTTGGTCTTTGGATATCTTGTAATTAGTAAAACGATAAACAGTTAGCAGGTTTAGCTTTGTAATGGTTAATTAAGAGTGATTGGGCCAAACCAAACCCACATATGGGGATGGTAGGCGAAATGGGCCTAGCCCATGACCTAGCCCATGTGCAAAGCTTTGTCCTATATAAACAAAGCTTAGCATTAGGGTTTAGGTTAATCTTCTAATCACCTTAATCATCTTGGAGAGAATTCGTGAAAGAGAAAGGCTTGGACGAATTAGGATCTTGATTGATTGTAATCGTTTGAAGATAATCAATAAAGATCGGTTTAAAGTGATTTCTGTTTCTACACGTTTTCTGTGAAATCTGATCTAGGGGATTCCGCACTCTAGGTTAGATCGACGATTCTATTACGATCCGCACGGATTACGGGACCTACAATTGGTATCAGAGCGTTAGGCTCTTGATTGGCTTGGTTCAGAATCGTTTTCTGCAGAAAATAGAAGTTTTGGATGTGTTTGACGACTGTTTTAGGGTTTCTGCTGCTGATTTCGGATTAGCTGCTTCAATTTCGAATAAAACAGCATCATTTCGGACCAGAATACTTGCATTTCGGACCAGAAACAAGCAATTTCGGACCATTTCGGATCTTCTGACTGCATTTCGGATTTCGGATCAAACAGTTGATTTCGGATCAGATTGACTTGATTTCGGATCAGATTGACTTGATTTCGGACCAGATAGACTTGATTTCGGATCAGACTTACCATTTCGGATTAGAGTAGTTTATTTCGGACCATTTCTGCCGATTCCGGATAAGCATTTCCGATCTAGAACCATTTCGGACCATTTCAGCACATTTCGGAAGGGGTGGAATTTTTCTTGGCTTGCGTATGAGTAATTTCACAGTTTCGCGTTTAGAAAGTTATCCGTAACTAATCACAGGAAACCGTTTGCACCGTTCGAATCCTTGGATTTTTAGGACAAAAAAAAAAACTTTGGAAAATCCCGAAATAGGTTTTCGACATTATATATCATTTGAATCGTAATCTCGAGACGAATCTAACGGTATAACTTGGTAAAAACAGGTTTCGGACAAAATTTGTACGGTTTTACCAGTCTGCTTACGTTAAAATGTCGAACATGTCTAGTTTGAATGAGCTGTTGAGAATGGAGCATGAGGTTGGCACTACCAACAAACCGCCTAAGATGATGAAGGTGGAAAACTATTTGACATAGAAGGATCTTTTTCAATCCTTCATTGAGTATCAGGACACCCGCATGTGGATATGTATTGAAGATGGGTACACAAACCCAACACATGATTTTGAGGGCATACCACGTAGAACAGACTATGTGAACATGCAAGAGAATGATAAAAAGATGTATGAGGCTGAAAAGAGAGCCTTGGCTGCAATCAAAATGTCTTTACCTAATAGCATCAAGCATACTTTCAAAAAGTACACAAATTCAAAGGATATGTGGGATGCATTAGAGAAAAGATACGCGGGAAATGCAGATGTTAAGAAGAATAAAGTTGATCTACTGAAGAAGCAGTTCGCTGTTTTCAAGTGCATGAAACATGAGTCACTTGAGGACATCATCACTCGATACTACCATCTGATGTCAGAATTGGACAATTATGATGTAGAATGCTATACTGACATAGAGAAAAATGACAAGCTGTTGGATGCTCTACCTGCTAAATGGGATATCTACACTCTCATGATCAAGGGAGAAGCAGATTGTGAGACAAAAGAACTGGAAGAAGTAGTTGGAAAGCTAAGAGCTTATGAGCTCAGTATGAAAAAGAAAGACACTGGTTATGATCAGGTTCAAGATCCAGCGATTTATAATGGGCTTACATCTTCTTCATCTCACAACGTTTCTAGCGACTCTGCTACTGCATTTCTTTCATGTGAAAATGAGCAGGTCATAGTGAATGATGATGGTGATGTGTGTTTTGTGGCTGCTTCAGGAGGATCAACTGGAGCTAAGAGAACATAAACTGCTAAGCAAAGTAGTAGTACAAAGTCGATGCCAATGAGTGTGAAGTCTGCTGAAGAACATCTTGCTCTACTTGCTTCGTTTGTTGCTTCTTATGAGAACTACATTCAGGGGAAGATATCTGATCCTGCCACTTTAGATGAAGATTATGATCAAATTGACCCTGATGATCTAGAAGTAATGGATTTGCAATGTCAGATGGCAATGATATCAAGACGTGTGTAGAGGTTTATGAACAGAACTGGAAGGAAATTTGTGGGGAAGAGTGTTGGATTTGACAAGACCAAAGTCAGATGCTTTAACTGTCAGAGTTATGGTCATTTTGCTAGGGAATGTCAGAAACAAAAGCATGAGACTTCAAGTCAGAGTTCAAACAACAGAAATTCATCAAACAACTCTAACTCAAGGACGTTGATCTCTACTGCAAGAGAGGGTTCGTATGACTGGAGTATTCACTTGGAAAATGATGAAAATGTCACTCAGGCATTTATGGCAGAGATTGTGCCAGTTGATGAAGGTGAAGCTACAGTAGATGATGCTAAGGTTGAGAAGAAAAGTGAAGCAGAGGTAGATAAAGCTGATCAGACAACAGATGCTGAAAAAGAAAAGCCAAAGTCTGAGCATGAAAGGGAAGATGAAGCGAAAGATGAAATCATCAAAAGAATGGAAGCTCAACTTGCTGCTCTTATGGCCAACTCAGACAAATCGACAAGAGAGGTAAGTAACTCTGCTACTTCTGTTTGTTTAAAGTGTCGTGAATTACATGGTGAAGTTGACAGGTTGTCAACTCAAAACAAAAGTCTGGTGAGCGAAATATCTAACGTAAAAGAATCAAATTTCTTTGTTAAAAGAAATGAGTCATCATATTTGAAAAAGATAAAAGGCTATGAAGCTGAAATTGAAGTTTTAACCTGCAAACTAAACGAAAAACTTCAAGTCATAGACTTAGCTCATGACATGATGGCTGAGAAAAGAAAAGAAATTTCTGAAAAATGCAAAGAGTTGTCAGATGCACAACTCAAAATTGTTGAACTCGAACAGAAATTAGGTCAATTCAGGGATTCTACTTTTGTTATGAAACACATGATGGGTGGGTTAAAGAAGAGTAATGACAGGACCAGTGTGGGATTCAAAGGCTTCAGTGAAGTCCCACCTCCTCTTAGTCATGACTATTCTTTCTTCCCTAATGAAGATGAGTTCACAGACTTTCTGTCAACATCACCAAGTAGTTTCACATCCAGTCAGGGTGATGTGTTTGAAAATAATGATGCTAAGAAGGAAAGTAACAGCAAACCTATTTTGAAAAAGAATAATATACCTTCAAAAAACACAAATCAGACTTTTGTTAAAAAGGTTAATTTTGTTCAAGGAAGTGACATGAAAAATGAAACAACTGTTATTGAAAATGAATCAAATATAGAGTTTGCTAAAAACAAAAACATAGAAAATCTTGAAACTAAGCAAACTGAACCAAATCCTTCTAAGGCATCATCATCAAAACCAGAATCTAGTTCAAAGGCTTCAGCTGAGAAGTCTTCGAAAAAGAGATCGTGCTTCAAATGTCACACAAAGGGACATGTAGCTAGCTGTTGTCCTAACAAAAAGGTTGAAGCACAAGTTAGTGAGAAACAAAGAGGGAAATCACCAGAGAAGAAAGGTGATAATGAGGAGAAAGTCTCAAATTCTCCAAAGAAATCTGCTCCAAAGCAACAACAGGGTGTTGCAGGTGGTGTAGATAAGGCTGAAAAAGGAACTCCTCAAGTTCCTCGTTTTCAAAGAAATCAACCAAGATTTCAGCCTGAATCTACATTAGGCAGATATGTAAGACCTAGAAGTAGTTCACCAAGAATGAACAATTAAAACACAAATAATTTCAGAAGTCAAGGCCAAGATCAAAATTGATACCAAAATAATGGTGGTCGAACTTTTTATAACAATGGCTTTAGAAATTACAATCAAGGTTCTTGGAATCAAAATCAAAATTTTCAACGGTCACATAGTCCAAAAACAAATAGGTACCCTTAGGACCAGAGACCTTATGGAAATCAAGCCCCATTTCCATCAACAGGTCCAAGATCCAAGGCTCCAGTTAGGAGTGATGGATACTGGATGGATGTTCAAGTAGTTGGTGAATTTGGACGACCCAAGACCATTAAGGCTTGGGTCCCCCAATCTAACTAATCTTTTGGATGGTATGTGCAGGAGCTGCTAAGGAGGATTATCAACTTATGGTATGTTGATAGTGGCTGCTCCAGGCACATGACCGGGGATGCGAGATTGTTTTCTGAATTTGAAGATTATGATGGTGGACATGTAAATTTTGCTGGTGCTAAAGGTGGTAGGATAACTGGACGAGGAAAAGTGACGAATGGGAAGATCACTTTGGACAAAGTGAACTATGTTGAGCAACTTAAACACAATCTGATGAGCGTGTCACAAGTCTGCGACAAGGGTCACTCGGTCCACTTTACTAATACTGAGGCATTGGTGTTGAAACCGGGTTTGGTCATTCCGGAAGATAGGCTAGTAATGCGTACACCAAGGAAAAATGACACTTACGTCATGGACATGGGTGCCAAGGATCCAACTGCAGCGGTGGCGTGTTTGCTGTCAAAAGCATCTGAAGCAGAATCTATGTTGTGGCACAGACGCATGGCCCATATTCACTACCGCAAAATGAATTATATCATTAAAAATGAGCTAGTGAAGGGGGTTCCATTGCTGAGGTTTCAAGTGGAAGATAAATGTCTTCCATGTCAAAAAGGGAAAACAACACAAGAAATCTCATAAGTCTAAAACAGTAAATTCCATTAATGCCCCTTATGAATTACTTCACATGGATTTATTCGGTCCAGTGAATGTGAGGAGCATAGGTGGAAAGTACTACTGTCTGGTTGTCACTAATGATTACTCGCGTTATTCATGGGTTTTCTTTTTAGATACAAAAGATGAGACAGCTGAGATGTTGATAGATCTTTTTACGAAATTGGAAAACGTCCATGATGCAAGGATTAAGAGAATAAGGAGTGATAATGGCACGGAGTTCAAGAATCAGATTCTGGATCTCTATTGTCTTCGAAAGGGAATCGAACATCAATATTCTGCTCCTTATACTCCTCAACAGAATGGAGTTGCTGAGAGGAAAAACAGGACGTTGATTGAAGCCGCTAGGACTATGCTTTCAGATTCAAAGCTACCAGTTCTTTTCTGGGGAGAAGCTGTGAATACAGCTTGCTACGTCCTAAACAAAGTTTTAACCGTTAAACATTTTAACAAAACTTGTCATGAACTTATGTTTAACGAGAAACCAAACTTAACAGGCTTTGAACCATTTGGATTACCCTGCACCATTGTGCGAAACAAAGATAAACAAAAATTCGGTGAGGTGGCTGACGAAGGCTACTTTCTAGGTTACGTGCCTGGCACACTGAATAAAAGGGTTTTTAATCTCAAAACTGGTAATTTGAGGTTGTTTTTAATGTGGAAATTACTTCCTACAAACCTCAACAATCAACGAGTGGTCCTGCTATATTATATGATTATAAAAGTGTTTTTAAATCATTTAATATTCCTGAGGTTTCTGATACAGATGATTCTCAGTTGATTCAAACAGTGATTGGTGAAGACGATGAAAGAGAGTTTATGCCTAGATCGAATGTTGATCTGATGGATGCTCCGGAAACTTCCCAAGGTGCTGCTGATCCTGATTCAAGCGATAGTGAACCTGAACCCAATCAGGGGGAGGATTTCATTAATCCGTTTGCAAATCAGAATATTCAGGGGGAGGTTGGATCAAACCTGGGTGATAATCTTGAAGTCGATGCCGTTGCTACTACACGAGCAAATAGAGATCATACGGTTGACATGATACTTGGAGATCCTACTGCAGGTGTTCAGACTTGAAGAAGCATAGCAGTGAATTCTGGGTTATTTGTTTCGATTGAGAAAACTGGGATAGTGAATGAATGCTTGTATAGTTTCTTTATTTCCCAAGAGGAGCCGAAGAACATTCATATGGCTCTTAAAGACAATTCATGGGTTGAAGCTATGCAAGAAGAATTGGCCCAGTTTGCGAAGTTGAAGGTATGGGAGTTAGTGGACCTTCCTAAAGGTGAAAGAGAGATTGGCACTAAATGGGTATTTAGGTGCAAGAAAGATGAAAGAGGAATTGTCACGCGCAACAAGGCTCGGTTAGTGGTAAAAGGGTTCAATCAACAAGAAGGGATAGATTACAATGAGGTGTTTGCACCAGTGGCAAGGTTGGAGGCAATTCGTTTGTTTCTGGCTTTTGCTTCATTCAAGGGTATCAAAGTTTTTCAACTAGACGTGAAGAGTGCATTTCTTTACGGGAAAGTCCAAGAAGTGGTGTATGTCTCACAACCAGATGGGTTCGTTGATCCAGACTATCCAAATCGAGTGTACAAACTTGATAAGGCTTTGTATGGGTTACATCAAGCTCCCAGGGCGTGGTACAAGACACTGTCTACACATCTGCTCCAGAATGGTTTTGAAAGAGGTCAGATTGACAGTACACTGTTCATAAAGAGGAAGAAGGAAGATTTTCTGCTGGTACAGGTATACGTGGATGACATCATCTTTGGGTCATCTGATGAGAACATGTGTAAGGAGTTTGAACAGGTGATGAAGTATATGATCTTCTTGCACATGATACTCACGAAAAGAAGTATTGTAAATATTTTTGGGTTTAGTTTTGTTAGTTTAGTTTGTGTTGAAAAATAACAAAAATACCAAAAAGATTTTTTTTAAGATCTCCCATTTTGAACTGACAGGTAGTTGTTTTTGCAAACTAAGATAAAATATTGGTTTATCTTTAAATGTGAAAAAGACTAATGGTTTTTCGAGATACTTGCTTGTGTTGCTAAACAGATTGATGCAGTTATCAAAATGAAGTGCAGAATACTAGTAAAGTGCAAATTGAGAGTGTAGTGAAGAACATGTGAAGATGCATGGTAGGATCCTTCTACTACATTGCAGAGAGAGATTTGGAAAATTTGGAGATACTTGCTTAACCAAAGATTGCTAGTTCACTGATCTACAACGACTGAAAGCTTTGGAGATTGGAAGCATCAGCTAAGGGGGAGTTTGTTGATGTCAGAAATTGTGTAGCTGACGCTATCCAAAGACCAAAAGACTGCAAGATGTTTGAAGACAAAGTTGCACTATGAAGCTATTGTCAAGGGGGAGTTTGTTGGTGCATGTTTTGTGACAACAGCTTAATAGTTTGATTATTTAGTGTTTGGATATTTTGTATTGGGCTTAGCATTATTGGTTAGGGAGTTATTTAGTGTAATGGGCTTGGAGAATGGCCTAGCCCAGACCAAAGCCCATGAGCAAAGCTTGTCCTATATAAACAAGGCTTGGCTTTAGGGTTTAGGTTACACACTTGGAGACATTTGAGACATTGGGAGAAATCTATAGAGAGTGGCTAGGAGATTTCTAGTGGGTCTTGAATTGATTGTAAACTTCGTGTTGGATAATCAATAGAAGACCAGATTGAAAGTGTATCGTGTTCTTGATTCTGTTTCTACACATTTTCTGTGAAATCTGATCTAGAGGATTCTGCACTCTAGGTTAGATCGACGATTCTGTTACGATCCACACGGATTAGGGGACCTACACATTCGTGTTGCAAACTTATCACTTTGAACTGTATATTCACCTACATGCAAAAGTATATAGATATTTAGTCAACCTGTCTTTCTATTTCCAGAAATAAACAGTATAGTTATGATTCGCAGAAAGTAACAAAAATTACCTTTCCATTCCTTAAACTTTCCATGCTGTATAACAGCCATCACATGCTCATGAACTGGAATTTTAGAGATGAACTCCTTAAACTGCAGAGCATAATCATTCCACACAGTACACCGCAAAACCTTACCCCTACATGAAAACAATATTCGTATGACATTTATATGACACTCTTTATCTTATTTATTAACATCATTAAATACAAACAATGATCTGTACATGACTGCACATGTAAACAACAACTTACTCCAAGTCTTGAATATCGAAATTGATCTTCTTAGTCTCTTTTGGAGGTCGACCAAAGAATTTGAGATCTTCACAACAAACCACAGATCTAGCAACATCTATATGATCACATTATACAACAGTATAAGTAAAACTCTCTAATTTTATACAGAGAAGACACGATTACAAAAATATACACTACCAACACTCAAAGAGTTTAACGCCTCTCATTGAAGAATATCTTGATAAGCTCTGAAGTTGAAACCATACTCAACACCTTGCTAATCTCTCACAGGTGTAACAGTTGTGCATCTATAAAAGTTATTTTATAAGGTTGTACTATAACTTTATATAAATCTTTATTCTCACCAACACCAAATTTCGACAGAATGACAACAACATCTTCTTGAAGTTGTTCATCAAAAACAGGTATCAGATGACTCTTAATACCTGCTTGAATCTTAACACCCTGAAGAACATTTAAAGAAAGTATCTTTTTAGCATACACCACTACATTCTCTAATAGAACGGAAAAGAAGAAATACAAATTACCTTTTCATCAATGAAGATGAGATCCATTTTGTAACCTTGATTCCATTTTCGAATAATTCTCGCTTTCATGTTCCACATATCTTTCCCAGGATTCAAATCGTTAACAAAACTAAGATTGTTACTGTCAACTGATATTGACATGCTTCTAATTCGGAATTCGGCTTGCGATCAAATTTTAAATTTCAAAATCAGAGAAGACGAAAGTGTGATAAAAAATGAAGAAGGAAATGAGAAGAAAAGCATTATATAAGAAGATGATTGATAGGAGTTTGTGAGTGACATGCATTAATTGCAAATTACTTATTCCCATGCATTTTTGAATTTGAATTTGCCGGTAATTAGCCTTAAACATCTGCTGATCTAAAAGCATTACAGAGCATAACAACAACTGCTGCTGGGTATTAAAGTAAAGTCGGATATAAATGAGTAGATGTTTACTTTGGCAGCGGTTTGAGTGAATTTTAAATGATTTTATATATTAGGCTTTATGATGCATTAATGACATAAGAAAAGCATTGTTGGACAGCCTCTCCGCCTGCCACATCAGCTTTTCGTATGTTATTAAGATTTCTCCTTTTATAGAAAGTATAGATAGATATCTAGAGTTTTCATATTTGTTTCTGTATTCTGAACTCCATCTAACACTTGGTTTGGTTATGTTAATGGATGATGATTATTTTTTTTCTAGATATAGATATTCTTGTTTCTCTCCTTGTAAATATGATGATTAGTTTATTCTTTGTATTACTATTGTTTTCAAACATATTTTAATTGAATTTTCTAATTATGACCAAAAACAAGTCAAGTTATCTTGTTATACAAGTTAAGATATCTTGTATACAACGCCAACTGAATTAATTAAAAGCAAAAGTATTATAAATAAAAGGGTAAAATACGTGTTAATTCTCTAAACAAATCTCCGACGTGTTTGACAACTTTGCATGATTTCAACAAGAAGGGATGCTCTTGTAAGGTCCACAACATCTCTCACCGTTTTTTCTAATTCTAACATAAGATAATGACTTATACTTAGTTGTATATTTCTTATATTATCTCAAAGTTAATTTCATGTAATCCAAGAAATATAGGATCGAAATATTACTTTGTGGAAAAATGATATCCATACAAATAGTATATATTTACAAAGGCCGGCTTAAATTCTCATATGTGCATAAAAAAAAAAATTGGGACCCTTTCCATAAAAAAATTGCTTTAGATCCTATGATATATTATTTAGGAAAACAATATTCAGACTATTTGATTATCTCTACCAGCAACTCCGATACGGGTACATCCAAAAGTCCAGTTTCTTATACGATAGTTCATGGCTATCGAGTCAGTGAGATACGACGTCCAAGCATGGAATGTTTAGAAAAAAAAATGTATAATAATTTGAAAGATGTTTCGAAAAGAAAGATTAAAGATGTTACAAAAGAAAAGATGCATATGTATAAATAAAGAGAAGGGATCATGTGAAAACTCTTAAGAACATTAAAAAACTTCATTCGAAGTTGTATTACATATATGTAATACACGCAATTCAGAATTTAAAAAAAAAAAAAAAAAAAAAAACCTCTACAGACAACAAGGAAAATTGTTTGCTGTCCACAAGAGCATTTTTTATATTACACGTTTGTAATACATGATATATTACACATGTGTGTAATAGTATGTTTTTTTTTTCAAAACTTTTACTTTTCCTATAATGCATATATCAAGTATATCCAAAACAAAATGGAAAAAAAACATACTATTACACATGCAATATAAAAAATGCGATTGCGGACAAAAAATACTTTTCCTTACGGTCCGCAACATGTTTTTTCAATGTATCACGCATGTGTAATACAACTTCGAATGAATTTTTTTAGTTTTCTCATCATCCTCCTCATATATATAGTTTAGGGCTATGTTTCAATGTATCACGCATGTGTAATACAGCTTCGAATGAATTTTTTTAGTTTTCTCATCATCCTTCTCATATATATAGTTTAGGGCTATGTATTACATATATATTTATGTTTTTATGAAGATTAGTAACACATAAAGAGTTTTAAAAAATAGCTCGGTTATCAGTAATTCTCTCCTCTCAGGTCTCAAATAATATATATAGGGTAAATTACTTTTTGAGTCCCTATGTTTTAGTGGTTTTAACCACTTGAGTCCAAAATCAAAATGTTTAACGCCCTGAGTCCCTATAGCCACTTTTCTTAACCATTTGAGTCCAAATCTCTAATGTTCTTAGAATTATTCTGTTAACTTTTGTTAAATGACCAAAATACCGATGTACTTAAAAAAACCATTTTATTATTATTAAAACTATTATTAAATATATAAACATATCCACTCACATTCTCTTTGTCTCCAGATTTACACACTCTCTCTCTCTACCTAATCACTTTCTCTCTCAACAAAACAACCACCACCATCATCACCCCACCCCACCTCCACCAACACCACAGCACAACCACCATTGTAGCCCCTCCACCACTACTACAACTCCTTCAACCACCGCACCACCTCCTCCATCGCTGCAACTTCGATTCTCCTTCAACCCGACCCATGCCCTAGACTGAACAACATTTACAGAGCACCTGCAATTGGAAGCCAACCGAGGGGAATTTGAGTACCTCCCCCTCCTTATCCCCTTCACAATACATATCCTTCATATCTTAAACATAAAGACTAAACCATAACATTTTCATACCTCTGCTTTCTTCTTCATTCAGTTTTCACTATCTTCTTCCCCATGTCTGTTGAAGGTGGAGCTACACTTTCAGACCTGTATAATAGATCGAGGCGGTTACTCTTGAAAACCAGAGATGATCTGGAGAAGCTCGAGCGCATGTTCGTCGCCGTCGACTCGCCGGAGCTCTCAGTTTCCGTCCGCCGAGACATCTCTCAGATCCAAACCCTATGTTCCGAGATGGACGGCCTCTGGTAATCTGTGGAAGAGGTTTGTTTAATCATTTTCTACACTTTATTGTTGATTTTTTGATGTGCGATCTGAATTTTAGGTTTAATCTGGTTTGAAATTGAATCTGATATGAAATTAGTAGGAATTGATGTAAACTTGTTGTGCGAAGTTAGGATGATTCGTTCTAAATAAGATATTTTTGCCAAAATTCAATGTGCGATCTGAATTTTCGGTTACTTTTTGTTTATTTTGATTTGAAATTGAATCTGATGATATATTAGTAGGAATTGCTGTAATGTTATTGTGACAAGTTAGAATGAATCAATGATTCGTTCTAGAAAAGATATTTGTGTCGAAATTCGGCTTCGTTAGTTAAGTATGGCGATATGTAATCGTATCGTTTATGTTCTGATGTGCGATCTTATGGCCATTGATGCAGATATGATGGTTTGAGAGAGATAGGGACAAGGAGAGAGATGTATAAGAGAGAGAAATCTAAATAAATTAGTCTTTTTATTTTTTAATTATAGGGGTAATTTGGTCATTTAACAAAACTTAACAACAAAATTCTAACTGGGTTAGAAATTTGGACTCAAACGGCTAAGAAAAGTGGTTATAGGGACTCATGGCATTAAAAATTTTGATTTAGGACTCAAGTGATTAAAACCACTAAAACATAAGTACTCAAAAAGTAATTTACCCATATATATATATTAAGATAGAACAACATTTTCCCCTATTATAAATCAGATCAAAATAAACATTTGCGTCCTTGACATGGACATAGACACATAGTCTGAATATAAATATGTTCTCTTCTAAATTATTTAACTTATCTGATTACTAGTTGACTTTTTTCGATCGACGAAGTCAATGTCTCAATCTATATTATGATGTTGTTATCGTAATGACTTGAATTTTTTTTTTTTTTTTTATAAATTATCTAATACACCTCGACACAATACAAATATTTTTTTGAGAAAAAAGACAGCAGAATTTGAAAGCGTCCAAGGCCCATTAATGCTTGTTTATTTCTTTGTTACATAATTTCAAAACGTATTTTTCATTAGGAAAATAAAATAAATGATTTTTTGTATTGTGTCGGGGTGTATTAGATAATTTATATGCAAATAACTACGATAGACTAGGGGTGTGCATAATTCGTTTCGAATTCGAAAAATTCGAAATTCGTTTAAATTCTAATCAATTATCAAGAATTCGTTTCGATTATAAGAATTCGAATTCGATTCAATTCGAGTCAAGTAAATCGAATACGAATTGAATACGAATTTATAATTTCAAATTCGATTCGAAATTCGAATAAAAATTATACATTTTTATTTATTATTTTTATCTATAATACATATATAACTTTGATTAGGCTATACTATAAATTATTTTCAAATTTTTTTTCCAAGTATTAAAATTACCCATTACCAAACCCACTACATGGCCCATAACTAAAACCTAAGTAACAAATCTATCAATAGATTTTTAAGCGTAAAAATATTAACTTGTAATGTGGAGTGGTTATTTCCGACTTCTCGTTTTGAATTTTAGACTTGTGGTACTTTATTTGGAACTTTTTAATGTGATATCGTGCTTTATGGCTGCTTTAAAATTTATGTTTCATTATGAAAGTTTTTTACATGTTTTTAAGAATTCGAATTTTTAATCAAATACGAATTGGGTTTTTTATTTAAATACGAATTCGAATCGAATTCGGTAGATTTTAATCGAATTCGAATTGAATACGAATTCAAGGAAAAATAAAAATTATTCGAACAATTCGATTCGAATAATTCGGAAATTCGATTCGATGAACACCCCTATGATAGAAAATCGACTTACTGATTATAACCAAAACATAAACAAAAAAAACGTCTTTAATGTATTGGTGTCTAATGTATTGATGACGTAGGTGGGTTCACTCTAATGAACTAAAACGCTTAAAAGGTTATTTGTATGATGGGACGACAATGGTGACATGCCAAAAGTCTGTGCACCGAATAAAATGACTAAGGACAATTGTAGTACGTGGTTGAGTGAGGGATCCGCCATAACCCTTTGAGTCTCTGAGTTGGCCACTATATAAGAATACCTTGAGCATCTCAGATAACCATTCTCATTCCCACTCACTTCACTCTCTCACACTTTTCTCTCTAAACTCCTATTACATTCCGAGAAGTACTAACGTATTCTAACGCCGGAGTCCAAACGCTAGAGACCCCCTCCTGTGTTAAGACAAATACAGAACCATTTAAGCCTTTGAACAAAGGAGACATCTATAGCATCCCCCTACCGTTTTGTTGTTTCAACAAGTTGGCTCCCACAATAGGGTTGCACTACTTTGAACGAGACTCTCTTGTAGTTCGGGTCTCTGTTCTTAACTCTACTCCTTCATGACGAGGGAAGTCGCTCCAAACGAGGCTACTCCAACACCTCAGCCACCTGGCTTGTTGCCCGGACCAAGCCACATTTCTCCGGTCAGGTTAAGGGCTCCTTCTCCGGGTTAGGATGGAACGTCCTTAGAACCCTCAGTCTTAGAGCTCTCCTTGTTTAGAACTCCATCTTCGTTCTGGATCAGGAATCCTTTATCCAAATCCACCACTCTGCTGCATGTAGAATGAATGGATATAACCCTTGACGAAGTCAGAAGAAACTTCCTATAGTTGAGAGCCTTGCTTAATAACTATGTTAGCGAGGAACACTCGAAGGATGTAAGGATTAAGCTCAATTACAATAAAGAGCCTGAAGTAACCTTCTCACTCCTACAACCACCATTGAGTACCAATTTAGCTCTCGAGCCTTCAAGATCCGCAGCAGGTCCGAGCTCATCTCCTTACCTTCTTACAATGGGTGGGATAAGCCCTCAAAGTGTTAGCACTCTAATCTCGCCAATGGTGGTTCCCGTAAGTCAAGAATACACACTAGAGAAATTTTGCAAACCCCTAGATCTGTGGTCCCGCTGCCTGCTTCAAGTTCCTAAGAACGGGACCTAGATTCTTTGCCTTTGGCAAGAAGCATGGTCACAACCGCACCAGCGGGAGTACGTTGATCTATGCTTCAATCTTACCCCCCGGGTTTCGTATATAGTAGATTCATGCTCCCTCAAATTAAAGCATTCATGATGTCTCGGTACCCTTGACAACACTTCATGAACCAAACATAAGCTACTCAACCTTTGATCACAACAGCTACAGCAGGTCCTAGGGTTGAAGACACAACAAATGACTTGATGAAACCTTATAAACTTGTTAACTTATTCAAATTCTCATACAGGATAACAAACTTCGATTTTCAAAACAAGTTCAAGATGCCCGCAAACACAAAAACATACGATGGCATAAGACCTTGAAGACCACTTGCAAGTATTCACCGGAGCTGCAAGTATTGAAAGAAGGTACACCAAAGGCGTAACCATTATTTTCCAAGTAAAAAAATAAGATCTTGAAAATCTCCAGGCTTTCATTAATCAATACAAAGAGGAAGGATTGTCTTACAATGGTGTGATAGAAAAGTTGAGGGTGGCCAGTTTCATGAATGCTATCCGTGAGAGGCACCTCATCAAACACTTTAACAAATGTATCCCTCAAACCCTAGAAGAATCCTTTGAGCGAGCAGAGGTAGAACGGAATAAGAGGTTGGAGACATCCAAGTTCCATGCAAAAGAAACTCTGAAATCTGGAGAAACCACAATTCTCCTCGGAAAAGGCAACAACTTCAGCCTTTTGTTGAAAAACGCTACAACGGTTCCAAATCTCGAAATTCAGAAGATGGTTGAAACCATTTAAGGGATAAAGAATAGTCTGTAAACTTCATAGCACCTCTAAAGATGCCTCAAGAGATCATGGCAACCGAAGAAGTGAAATACAAGTTCTGATCTCCACGACCATTGCCTAAAAATAAAGAAGGTCGGAACTCGAGTAAATACTATGAATTTCATGAAGATAAAGGTCATCACATTAACGATTGTTATCAACTAAACAAAAGGATTGAAGATACCATGAAATTGTAGATTCGTTTTTGGATCGAATTTGTAACACCGATGACTGCGAAGATCACGTATCACGTGCGGAATCCGTGTACGTGAGTGGATGAGACACAATGACGTGCATACGGGTGTGTATATTTTTTAGTTATATTTTTAGCCCCTTTTACTCGCCAATTTCAAGTTTTAAATTTATAAAACACGATATTCTACTATCACTCTACACACACGCTAGGGCAAGTGCACCCATCGCAGACGTAGTATAGTGATGGCAAGATACCGAGGTCGTCGAAGGACATAAGAGCTTTTACTACCGGCTTATCGTCAACGTCTAGTCGAACCAAACTTTGAGAAAAGATTTTTAAACTAATAAAAAGATAAAAAACTGAAAATAAAATAAAATAAAACAGATAGACAAGAAAGAATCACTTGGATCCGACTTATCTTTCATGTACCCTTTTCATAATTTACGCACTTTGGGCATTTTAAGATAATATCTTAGTTATAGTAGTAGGCCTCTCTTTTGAAGGCGATGTTACCCTCAACCTAGTGGTTTGAGTCAGCAAGGATACAATCCCACTAGTTTGGAATACTGAAAGATAATTAAGTAAGTTATTAATGCAAAATGTGGTGGGCCCCCTTCCAGGCAGTGGTCACCCTCAACCCATTGGTCTGAGTCAGCAGGGATACGGTCCTCGCGGGGTTGGTTTAAAGTTTTAATAGTAGTTTGTAAATAAGGGGTTCAAGCGGTTTCTTACTCTCAGTCAGGCCAGTCATTCCCGGCCAATCCATGGAGTAGTACTAAACTTGATCTAGGTTTTCGTAGGATCTATACACTGAACGAGACATAGAATTACCCAACCGCCCTTCTAACCCCCTTCCAAGTAGTTAACATGATTTGTATAGATCGTAAATACATGAATATGTGAATACACGACATATGAGGAATGGTTAAATAAATTCTCCTTCAATATAAAAAACTAATTATTAAAGTCATTAATACATACCCAATTAAAAAGTTGCCAAAGATTGGAAATCATAAAAGAAATATATAAAGGATATGTCTTCACCAAGAGATGTAAGAATTTAGTCAAACATGACCTTTGTTTGACAAAGATTCTTACTATCAATCTTGGATCCCGAGACTACACACACATTCTAAAAGATGGAAAATGGATGATGGTGGTAGATGATGGTGTTGTAGTGGTGGTGGAGTGGTGGCAAGTAAGAGAGAAGTGGTTTGCCAATGGATGGTTTGAAGGGGAACCAAGCACTTCTATTTATAGCTGAAATCAGAAGCTCCACTACGGCCCGTGCCCACCTAGCGCGGCCCCATGGCCATCAGTCTCTCTTTTCTACATTAACTGCAATGTCAGATTTGTACTAACACGGCCCCGTGCGTCAATGGCACCGTCCATGGCCAATGTACTTGCTGTACTTCTTCAGATTCTAGAATCAAAGAATTGACCACGCCCCATGTTGCTTTAGCATGGCCCCGTGTTGAGCTTGGAATTTGTCTTTTGTTGTTGTCTCTTTCTGCTGCAGTGAATTCCCACTGGGCACGTCCCGTGCTAGGTGAGCACGGCCCCGTGCTAGAGCGTCTGTTTTGTTATTTCTTGGGTTTGGATGTGGATGGGGGCTCGGCAAGTTTGGTCAATCCTTCTTTATTGCATTTTATGTTGGTTTTTACTGTCTTTTTGCTTCTTTTGTTCTTTTAAACCCTTTTAACCCTGTTTATTAAAAAGGAACAAAAACACAAGCTTTTTCCAACATTATTACTAAAAAAGGTTGATTTCATACCGCATTTGATGTAATTTATATGTTGTATTTTGAACACATCAAATACCCTCACACTTAAATTTTTGCTTGCCCTCAAGCAAAACTCTTTATTGTGGCTTACACACCTAAAAGGAATGAGTATAAGAGAAAGTTTTGGACCTATCTTTAGAGTGTCGGGAATCCAAGTTCCAATTTATTTGTTTTTATTTCATTTACATTCCTATTTGGTCATGACTTATTTACAACACAATTTAAGAAAACTTATTTATTTTTGGGCATAACATGCTTTATAAAATTCTTTTATGGTTATATACATGTTTTACACACCTCACAAGTAATCACTCAACACTCGGCCGAAAATGTATAAGTGAGAACGCTCGTACCTGATTTGGAAATTACACCTTTTATAGGCTTGACAAGTAATCAAACCTCCTCCTTTTTTGACATTTTAATCCTTGTAGGTATCGAGAGGACTTTTAAAGGGTAGGCTAAGGCTCGGGTAGGTGTATTTTATTTGCAAGTGGCTAAAATAGTAAAATGTCGGCTTTTCTTTTGAAAAATCTATTTTATTATGACTTAGTTAAAATTACATAAGCAATATTATTTTTGCTTATTTTATTCTAAGTAGCTATATATATATAGGGTAAGGTTCATGCGAGAACCACCCTTATTGCGAGAACCGCGAGAACAAATGTGAACACAAAATAAAATCTAAAAAAAATCAAAAAAAGCACTCAATTTTTTTTTAATATTTTTTTAAAAAAAATTCGCTATATTTCGTTACCATAAAAAAAAACTTTTTTTTTTCGAGTAACAGTTATACATGCACATGTGCATATGTATCATTACTTCAACAAATTCGGTAATACGTTATCAGGAATAGACAATTGCACTTTAATTTACAATATCATTAGTAATACACTACTTTTTACATTACCAATATTCAAAATGCACATGTGCATCATTAGGTATAACCATGATATAACGTGTTTTGGTACAAAAAGTTTGTGATTTTGAATGGAGAAGTAGGCCCATATACATGTTTTTTGGTTAGTTTTATCTAGTGGTTGATGGTTTGGTTATAGTTGTCAATTTTTGATGTAATATGTTGATTGGATGGTATAAATGGTGTTTACATACATGTAATAAAGTGAAAATATTGTTAATGGTATTGTATTATGGATGGTAGGAGGTAATGGTATTGTATTATGGATGGTAGGAGGTAATGGTAGTGTATTATTGATGGTATGATAGATGAAAGGGAAAGTGTATTCAAAGTAGTGTACCAAAACACCTTATTTAATGTTGATACATATAAATGCACATGTGCATTTCTAATATTGGTAATGTAAAAAGTAGTGTATTACATATGGTAGTGTAAATGAAAATGCAATTGTCTAATATGTGTAATGACTTACGGAATTTGTCAAAGAAATGACAAAATGCACATGTGCATGCTTGTGTATTATGGATGGAATGATAGATGAAAGAGAAAGTAGTGTACCAAAACACCTTATTTCATGTTGATACATATAGATGCACATGTGCATTTCTAACATTGTTAACGTAAAAAGTAGTGTATTACACGTGGTAGTGTAAATGAAAGTGCAATTGACTATTATTTGTAATAAATTACGGAATTTGACAAAGAAATGATACATATGCACATGTGCATGGATAACTGTTACTCGATTTTTTTTTATTTTTTTATTAACAAAACATAGCGATTTTTCAAAAAAAAATAGTAAAAAATTAAAAAAAAAATTTGGGTGTTTTTTAGATTTTTTTAGGAATTACTGTTTGTGTTCACACTGGTTCTCGCAATAACGGGTGGTTCCTAACGGATCTTTGTCCTATATATATATATATATATATATATTGTAACGACTCGCATGAAAATATCCTAAAACGCTCCGCAAGTGTAAACCCGGACCCCTAAAACCCTAATCCTTGTGAAAAACCAAGAAATCAAGAAATTTGGAGTCCACGCAGGCCGCGTAAGACTTAAGGTTAGTCTACGCGGGCCGCGACAGCAAGGCAATTACCAGATAAGCCTAAGGGACGCGTGGCATGACACGTGTCGCGACCACCGGTGACTCAGCAACCTCCGATCTGATCCACACTCCCACGCTGGCCGCGTAAGTGTTCCTTTAAAGTTACGCGGGCCGCGAGTGCCCTGTTTCCAGCCTATATATAGCAGCCGATAGTTTCAATTCAAAGTCACTCAATTCTTTTCTTCTTTTAGCTTCTATTATAGCAAAATTATAGCTCGGGTATTATACTCTAAATCCCGAAACTCTGCCCGTTATTAGGGTGATAACTCTAGTCACTGGTACGATTCAATGTCCGATCGATTGAAACTATCCGATGGATGTTTAAGTGCTGCCCGTAATTGGGCTATGCCTTTGTCATTCATTGTGAGGTTTTGGCCTCGTGAGTTGTCGTTAAAGTTGAATTGAGTTAATACACTAATACGAGTTCCATTGTGTCTAGAAATTAGAACTCGTAATCAGGGAGCTGCTAGAATATTTAATAGCTAAGTAAATTTCGTAGTTAAATAAATTTATTAAACGTACTAATTACGTACACTTAGTTGTTGAGATAACTTAGCAATTAAGAAACCTTAATAAATAAGTTAAACTTAATCAAGTTAAGTAAGATTAATTAATCAGTAAGAATGATTAATTAAGTTAAGTATGATTAATTAATCAGTTAAGCAAAATTAATTAAGTTAAGCAAGATTAATTAAGCTAAGCAAGATTAATTAAGCTAAGTAAGATTTATTAATCACCTAAATAGATATACATGAAAAAAATAGATATATATGGGGTAAATATTATCTAAGGAAGATTTTATCTAAGGAAAGTATTACCTAGGGAAGGTATTATCTAAGGAAAGTGTTATTCAGGGAAGGCTTTATCTGGGGAAAACTTATCTAGGGAAATTCTATATAGGGGTAAGACTTATCTTCTTACCTATAAATAGGAAGCTTAGGAATTCATTTCCTTTGCTCATTTCTTCTATTCTCTTCTCTCTATACGTTAGTGTTCTAACTAAGAATCGCCGATGCAATGTTCTGTCCGATTGATTCAGGAACCAACTAACAAATGCCAAAGTGCTGTACTTTGTGAATTTTGTTAAACGGAATCCAAAGTGCTATACTTTGTGAATTTTGCTAAGGTTCGAATCTCGTGACTACCGTTAGGTTTGATTTGGGTTTTACACAAATACGTATTCCATTCTGTTAAACTATATGTTTAACTATCAGAATACTCCCAAATATACAATCAAACAAGCTGTTAAATCATCAGAAGATTCAGAACAATAAAGTATACGCTTAATTAATAGAAGGAGTAGAATCAAGAAGCTTGTTAAATCAATACTGCATGCTTATGAAGTGAGTCATTCTCTTTTTACTAAATTGCTTTCAAAATCATGTTTATTTTCAAAGTTATAATTATAGGGATTAAGTCTTTGTAATCTCCAAATTACAGCCGGTATGTGGGGTTTTGTATACAATACTTGATAACCGTCACCATTGGATAACGGGTTAGCCAAGGGGTGATATGACCATAGTCACAGACACCATTGGACACCGAGATAGCCAATAGGTGGTCGAGTGACAAATACCGTGGGTAGATGGTTGATATATATAAACATTGTAATCGCTCTTAATACTGTAACTTATAACACTGTTTTCTAGTTATACTTTGCAGTGATTAAGTCTTTGCCAATCTTAAAGAATCAAATGTAAAAACTCTTAATGCTGTGAATTATAACAAATATGTTTTGTTAAAAAATGAATGAACTCACCAGTATTTCCTGCTGATAAAACCTTTTTAAAACGCGTTTCAGGTAATTACAGTAGATCGGAATAAGAGTTGGATACGGCACCAAAGGCTTACAGACGTGGCTTAATTTATCAATTCAATTAAATTAAGAAAAATATTTTATGTATTCGGGTTTATCCCATATTAAAGCTACCTTTCAAAACATGGTTTTATCTCATCTATTTAATAAATAAAATCCGGTGTTTTCTAAACTCTGATAATTTTCCTAACTCACGGTCCTGATGAAATTTCCGCTGCAATGTTTTTCTAAATAACCACCGGTACCACTTGGCTGCTCGCGGCTCCCGATTCCGTCCAGGGTGGGGTCGGGGGTCGTGACTTATATATATATATATATATTTTGGTTAAAGATAACTAAGTCACTTGCAGTTTTCAAAAGAGCCGCATTTACTAAAAATAAAAAGGTTGGATTTTTGGGGTGATGGTTGGTTATTTTTGCAAAAGTTTTTGCGGGTTTAAGAAACGAAAGGTTTTAAGGCTCATAATGGTTTGTCTAGGGGAAGTATTTTTGGGAAAAGCAAGGGAAAATAAAGGTTTTTGGATGAAAACGAGGTTTAGTCCTAATGTCTCCGTCATTTACTTACTTGGATTAGCGTCGGTAAGGACTTGGAATGTATTGCTTTGGCAAGTTTTAGAGTTGTAAGAACCAAATGGGCTTAATCACACAAGAAATGAAAATTTGTGCGATTAGTATATATGTGTATTTGTGCTCATTAAAGGCTCAAAAACTCACTTTTTGTGGGAAAAAGAGTTGTAGTGTAAAAACTTATATATAAACACGTCAATTTTTTATTAAGATTTGTTAGGCCCATTTTATAATTTTCTTAATCATGTCGTTTTAGATGTAAATTAATAAAAACATCATTTTTAGAACTTTTATACCCAACTAAACTAAGATAAGTATAAGAAAATAAATATTTTGAAAAAGTTTTTGGTGTTTTAGCGGTTCCAAAACGAGTTTTGTGTAAGACTTGTTTTAGGACAAGTGATTCAAGGTTTTAACCTCCCCCCCTACTTAAATTAAACATTGTCCCCAATGTGTCCCAAAAAGGATTTATTTAGGTTGAATATGTAAAAAGTACGAAAAAATAACAAAATTTCGCAGTTACTGGGCACCGGACACGGGGGTGCGTTGGATGACCACGGCCCATGCCCAAAGTGCAAGTTACTGGGTTTTTTAGAAAACTTACAGTGGAGTGAGCATGGGATCGTGCCTGCTGAGCACGACCCGTGTCCCTGTTTGGAGAAAAACTTTTTGACATCAGTGGACTGGGCATGGGGGTGTGTTGGGTGAACACGGCCCCATGCTGTTCGTCTGTTTCAATTAAAAATGCAGGTTTGGCTCCTGTTTCCGGGCTTAGGGACCACTATGCTTAGTGTATCCAAGCTTCCCATGGTACATGCGTTCTATAATACTACCACAACATAACATAACACAACAAACCCAACATAAAACCTACATTACCAACGTTTAAAGTTTAACCACCACCACATCATTTAAACATAAAAACTAAATGCAAAAAATAAAATTTTCTAACAGAAAGTAAATTATCTTAACCGGGACGCAACCCAAGGAAATGTCTTATTGTTCAAAAGAGTGAGAGATTTAACCTTCACGACAAACATGTTGCCAGCCACCAACGCCGTCAAGTCAGAATCCATCCGTTGTCCCTCGTCCTCGTCCTCCTCCTCCTCCTCATCTTCGTCTTGAATCACCATATGATCCCAGATGTAGGTGATATCGTTTAGTATGGAGAGGATGTTGCGTTCCATGCCGCCGATCTGGGTGCTTGAGCTTTGGCCTAAGCTATAAGCATTCTTCAAGACTTGATGTTATACAAATTCATTAGGTTAGGAAACTCAGCCCCTCCTTGAGATGAGGACCCCGAGAATTGTCTGGGAGGAGGACGGGTCGGAATGTCTTCGATTGCCAATATCATGTCCGGTCGTTTGGATTCCAAACACGACCTTTTGCATCCTTAAAGCGCATGGTACCATCGGGGAAATCAATGATGAGATTCATACTACGGAAAACCGCGAGATTGACATTGGTAGTACCGACACCTTTGTTGAACGATGATGGAGTTCGCTGAATGAAGTGCTTGAATAACTTAGGGATCCATCCCCCGAAAAAGATCGGCGTTCGGGTGTCCGCGGTTGCGTTGGCTGGCATGTTCCTAAGCAAGATATGGGTGACATCAATGGGTTGGTGAGTTACGAGGCAATAGAGGACAGTAAGTTCTCGTAAATTCACCACCCCACCATTCTTATCCCTTTGACACAAAGAAACACTAAGGAGCCGATTAATGTAGCGTATGAGAGGGTCCCTGATCTTTGTACTCTTAGTAGAACTTGGGTTGTATGGTCCATCCCCAATCAATGCCCATGCAGTCTGGCGGAGGTTGTCAGGTAGTTCTCGAAGAGCTTAAGTAAACTCTGGTTTAGCCGCGCCCTCTTCGGTATATAGGTCAAGGTTGATACCGAATTGGGCGACTGAAATACTGTACAATTATGCCCCGCATCTAAACTCCACAGTATTAGTATCAAACAAATCCGGTTCGGTCCTTTTGAACTTGAGGGTGCTTAAGAACTCCATGTTATATTGATGTATGGACCGAAGCCGTGTTTCTAGAAAGATTCGGAGTGGACCAGTCACTAGTGCATCGTATCTCTCCATTTTTCCCACTATCTCGAGCGTGTCGTAATAAACCTGCCTCGGTAGCTATTCATGACATTCTTTTAAGGTTTCGTATCGTGTTTCGAACTCCAACTCAGATGTTTTGAACCTCAAAAACTTGTGTGGAGCCATCCTGCAAGAAAGAACCAGTAAGACGGTTGGTACATTCGAAAAAAGTAAAAATATGATATCAGGGGGTCTAGACACGGCCCCGTGCTGTCTGACACGACCCTGTGTCTGAGGTTTATGTTGGGCACGGCCCCATGCTGAGACAGCACGGCCCCGTGTCGAACAGTCTGTTTCTCCAAAATTTAAGGTTTTCGAGCCGGTTTCGAAAAATATGAAATTTTTGGTTCACCAGTAGTGGTTTACCCTGATTAAGAAACCCTAATAATCTTTTTTACCAAAAACGGCCGTTTACCCTTCTGATTTTAAGATTTTCCGTCAAGAACAAGGGTTGGGTTAAAATAGTGTGAATCAATCGATTTCCTCAATAATGTTCAGACATTTACTTTCAAAATTACTAATACTAACTACTACTAACAAGATCTAAACAAAAATTCGAGATTGGCACGGGTCTAGTTCAAGAACCCTAGATTAAACTCGATTTTTGGTGTTAAACTACATGCAAATCGTTAAACTAACTATCATGATGTTAGAATCATACCTTCTAATCGGATTGGAGTGATCGAACATTGAAAATCATCGGAAAATGGGCAGGAACCAGTGTGCCAGAGAAAACGGGTCGTGTTGTGTTTGAAAAAGTGTAGATTGAAGGTTTTATATCCCAACAGTCAGCCGACCACGACCACGTGCTGATGCAGCACGGCCCCGTGCCGTGTCTTTATTTTTTGTGGTATCTGGGCGTTTGGGCACGGGGGCATGTCAGGTGGGCATGGCCCCGTGTTCAGACTGCAAGTAACATTATTTTTTTATTCGTGCACGTGTGTTCGACCGTTTTTCTGTGGTTCCTTTGGTACTTACTGTCACAACCCCCGACCCACCCTGGGCGGAATCGGGAGTCGCGAACAGCCCGTGGTACCGGTGATTATTTTTATAAAACATTGCAGCGGAAATTTCATCAGAACCGTGAGTTAGGAAAAATATCAGAGTTTAAAAACACCGGATTTTATTTATTAAATAAATGGGATAAACCCATGTTTTACAATGGTAGCTTTAATTAAGATAAATTTGATTACATAAAATCTTATTTCTTAATTTGATTTAATAAAATAAGCCACTTCTTGATGCCTTTCAGTGCCATATCCAACGTTTACTTCCATCTATTGTAATCACCTGAAAAGTATTTTAAAAAGGTTTTGTCAGCGGGAAATACTGAGTGAATCATTCTATTTTGCATAATGATGCATAGTTATCAATTACAGCATAAGAGCGATTACCATGGCTTCTATCTTATTTTTATCTGGCTCTCTGTCACAATGGTGACAAGTCACAATGGTGACGATGGTCATACCACTATTTAGATCAATGAACCTAAATAGTGATGATTATCCCTGTAGGTCAATGAACCTAACAGTGATTATCCCGAGTAGGTCAATGAACCTAACTGGGAGAAAATTAGTAATGTGCACAATACCCCACTAACCAGTAATTCAAGATATCCACGACTTAGTCCCTGTAATTATAACCTTGAAAATAATTTTGAGGTATTGTAAAATAATTGATAAAAAGAGAATGACTCACAAACTGTGAGAAAAGGAGAATGACTAACATATAATCATGCAGAGTCATACGGCTAAAGTTTAGTCTACAGATAAGCCTTTGATATATTGCAGATTTATACAGGCAGAGCTTAGCCTATTACTTAGCCTTGTAACCTAATGCATACGAACTAGGTAGATAACTTAATACAACATTTACGATAACTCACGAGATCAAATTCTCACAACGAACGACAAAGTGCGATACTTAAACATCCAGCGGATTCACAACTAAGGACAGAGTATAGTCCGATTTCAGACAGCACTCAACATCCCGTCGAAATCACGACGAATGACAAAGTATAACCCTAATGTGGGCAGCACTTAAACATCCATTGGATATACTGATCAGTCGGAAAATGAATCGTAATAGTGATTAAGTTAATACCTGGCATCGTAGCAGCACCCCGCTATACTAATTAGTGATTTGTGGGTGTTGATTGTGAGTAATTGGACGATAACTCAGCGTACGTTTGGAATTTGATCGTCGCTCAAATGTCAGAATTCAAGTGCCAAGGCCTGCTATTTATACACGAAATTTGATTGGCTTACGGATCGTAAGACTCCTAATGTTACGGTCCGTAAGGGTTCTTACGGTCCGTAAGATTATTAATGTTACGGTCCGTAAGGGACACCAAATCACTATAGGGTAGCCACGCGTGGGACTAGGCCTGCTGAGTCGACAGTTTCTCGAATTTAAATTTAGACAACGAGTTATTTAGGATAATCATCAAGTAGGGAATACCCCCCTTGAGTTTTAGGGGCCCTGATCCTGATTCTGATTGTTCTGAAATTTGTAGGGTTTGTGCAGAATTACTTGGGTTTCTCAATTAGGGTTTCCTTTTTGTTAAATTAAAATAAGAAATAGTATTTTTAATGAGAGTTGTTATATCAGGGGTCCGGGTTATACTTACGGAACGTTTTTAGGACGTTTTTGTGTGAGTCGTTACATTCTCCCCACCTTAATAAAAATCTCGTCCTCGAGATTTACTGAAGTAAGTAAGAATACTTTTTCTTCATCTCAGATTCCAGCTCCCAAGTGTGTTTGGATTATGATATTTCTTTTAGACTTATGTTACATTTTAGTTAATAAAAATAATATTTAGGATAGATGACACAGAATTAAAATATCAAATTTTGTGAATACGAGTTGTACCATAAGTAGGATTCAATGATTCAACTGAATTAGTTCAAGAAATCGATTGTCAAATGAATGAGATGAAATGATATAAATTTCCAAAATGACTAGGTTCAAGCCAAAAGATAGATATTTAAAATGAATGTGAAGGACTTTTAAAAGGAAGCTTACTTTAATTGGCAACTGAGGAAGACTTTGACAGTTTCCAAATGAAATCAAAGCATGAAAAATGATTTGTCAAATATTTATGATATGAGAAATCAAAGTGTTGAGTGAATTGCAAAGATACACCAAAAGACAATAGAGTTAGTGTATCATTTTTTTAGAGTTTCAAGTTATTTTATTTGTTGAAATAATATAATAGCGCACTATTAGTGACTATGTTTTTCATATTATGTCCTAGGGACTATAATAAAAACAAGTTGTTTTAGCATGACCAATTATTATACTTTTTGTAAAACAATTGTAATATATATATTATTTGTGTCCTTATCTGAACCGTATCTTATATATTATTTGTTATGCATTTTTACTATATGTAAATGGTCACAACTTTTAAATAAATATTATTTTAGTATTTTACCATACTATGTAAAATAATTATGTAAGATATATTACAAAATACCGTAATGAAGTTATTACGTTTACAAAATATTATTTTGTAAAAGAAATCATCATTATTTATAACGTTAAATGAGAGTTATAAATAAAGGTATAAAAATATTTATTATACAAAATATTTGTACAAATACTTTTGTATATATATTACACTTAATGGGTCGATTCTATGGGATTGCTTATTTTCATTTTAAAACCATATAACGTTTGTGAATGTATTTACAATTGTTGTAAATAAGTGAAAACGGGGACTATTTATATTGTTTTATGAAAATATATCTTTCTCCAATGTATAAATATTTTTTTTCATATATAATTTAAAATTTACTAAATACGTATGACGACTAAATTTATATATATTAACTAGTCATTATCATGGTTGGATATTGGTTAGTGCTGCCTTGTTTAAGCATAGGTGATCAGTCCATGCCTAACTAAGGCTAGGCTATCCAATACCTACCCCTGATAATACTCTACTACTACTATTAATATATTATTATTAATAATAAAATTATCAATAATAAATAACTACACAATAACTTTTTAAAATAAAAGTATACCTCAAACATAGTTTTTATATATATATAATTTCTTCACCGCAATGATTTAAAGTATAGAAACATTATATTTGTAAATTAGGTAGTTCCATATATAATCAATTAAATTTATATATAATGTTTTTCGATCAATAATAATAGAGCAATAAATATTACGAAAGGTTCGATTGCTATTGTAATAACTATTAAGAGATATACCGAAATATGAATTTGGGTATCATTATCTGAGCACATGATTGTTTTAAGATTTGTTTGTATAAAAAGTGGATTTAATATAAATAATAAATAATTAAATCCGAGATTAGCGCAATCATCAGATTTTGTGAAAATGTTACCTCAAAGTGATTGTGATCATAGAAATGATTTAGTGAAGTTGAGGATCACACAAGCATGTTAATTTTCAAGAGAATTAAAATGCTTGTTAGGATTATTCTGAAATGATGGTTTTATTCATCATATGGAACCTTGAATTGAATAAGTAATGCGAGCAAGTTCAAACAATTGAACTCGGTTTAAACAAAACGAGTTTAAATAAGAAAGTTCGGACATGGTCATAACAGAAACCATGGATGCCAAAGAAAATTGAGTTTTTTTTTTTCAAAAATTTATTGACTCGATATTAAGAGTCATCGTTTGTCAATAATGCGGTTCACCATGCCAAAATGAAGTCTAATTAAAGGATATTTTGAGTTTAGATAAAACGACAAATTAGAATGAAGCCCTCCAGTGGAATTCAGAAATTAAACGAACCACATGCGCAACAAACGGTGCATGTGTAACGTGTGGATTTACCAAGAAATGAAATGAATCAATATTCGCTATTATGAAATAAATCCTCCTGGTATGATAACCATTAGGAAAAGTAAAAATGCGAAAGTCAACTTATTATATGCAGAAGTCAGAATTTTCAACAAAAGAAATATAAGAACTTCTATCTGGAATTTCGAGTGATAACCGTTATTAAATGACATTACCAGGGAATGTCAAATAAAATGAAAATAGGGAATTTTCAAAAGTATATGACTCCTTTTTCAGTGCTAATACTTATGACTCTGATTAAACTGTAGCGTACCTCAGCGATATTCTTGTCGCTTGTGGGATCGTGTGGCAAAGTGCTTCTTTTAATAGTTATTCTACTGACGGAATTAGCATTGGTGTCATAGTGCCCAATAATATTTTCCAAAGGTCTTGCCTTGGAAGTCGTGTGTGATATACTTCATCTTTTGTGGACTTATAATTAAATTGTCATGTATTTTCTTGTACATTATCACAACTTTACATGCTTCTTACTTGCGTTAATAGTTTATGATAACGCGTTAGAAATTCTTTTTGATGGTGTTTTAACTTAAAGGATTTCCATTGTTTATTTTATCACACGAACTATGAGACAGATGATCAAACGAAATAATGTTTGATATCGGAAAAGAGATTCCTGATAAAGAAATCTAGACACAGATACTTGTGTTTTATTCCAAATTAACTTTTGGAATTTCTTATATATATATATATATATATATATATATATATATATATATATCTATATAATCATATATTTCACATGCTGAAATAAACATACCATCTATCAGGTCAATGTATTTAACATATTCATATTTTAAAAACTAGTCAGATATCTGGTCATGATACTATTTAGGGAAATCTTGTCACTCGTTTGACATATTATATACCCCGTCTTATCCGATTCGCGCCGGAGCGGTAACCTCAGTATATCCGGACAAACTGGAGAGTCTGCTACACCATACCCAGTCTTGCCGGAAATTTTTTTTCTATTTCCCATAAATAGTATCTTTTAAAAGTGCCATTTTTATTAGGCTTTTATCCAGAATTAGGGAAATTTGTATTCCCGTAATATATCTTATCCCAGACCAAGTAATAAACAAAGATTAATAGCAATTAAATGTTATTCCTTATTTATCGTATTTTGCAATATTCTAATTACCATTCTTATGGTATATTAAAACCCATCATACTTTATTTACATAAGTACTTAGCTTCTCTTGAAGCTGATACTAAGGCATTTTTTTTTCTTAAGTTCAAGTCTAAATACTATCATGTGTGCTACCAGTTAACAGCAATCTCCAAACTCTTTTATATAAACTTAGGTATTATTATTACAACACCTAAAGGCTTGAAGCAGTGGCTCTTTGAGTTGGCTCTGATACCACCTTCTGTCACAACCCCCGACCCACCCTGGGCGGAATCGGGAGTCGCGAACAGCCCGTGGTACCGGTGATTATTTTTATAAAACATTGCAGCGGAAATTTCATCAAAACCGTGAGTTAGGAAAAATATCAGAGTTTAAAAACACCGGATTTTATTTATTAAATAAATGGGATAAACCCATGTTTTACAATGGTAGCTTTAATTAAGATAAATTTGATTACATAAAATCATATTTCTTAATTTGATTTAATAAAATAAGCCACTTCTTGATGCCTTTCAGTGCCATATCCAACGTTTACTTCCATCTATTGTAATCACCTGAAAAGTATTTTAAAAAGGTTTTGTCAGCGGGAAATACTGAGTGAATCATTCTATTTTGCATAATGATGCATAGTTATCAATTACAGCATAAGAGCGATTACAATGGCTTCTATCTTATTTTTATCTGGCTCTCTGTCACAATGGTGACAAGTCACAATGGTGACGATGGTCATACCACTATTTAGATCAATGAACCTAAATAGTGATGATTATCCCTGTAGGTCAATGAACCTAACAGAGATTATCCTGAGTAGGTCAATGAACCTAACTGGGAGAAAATTAGTAATGTGCACAATACCCCACTAACCAGTAATTCAAGATATCCACGACTTAGTCCCTGTAATTATAACCTTGAAAATAATTTTGAGGTATTGTAAAATAATTGATAAAAAGAGAATGACTCACAAACTGTGAAAAAAGGAGAATGACTCACATATAATCATGCAGAGTCATACGGCCAAAGTTTAGTCTACAGATAAGCCTTTGATATATTGCAGATTTATACAGGCAGAGCTTAGCCTATTACTTAGCCTTGTAACCTAATGCATACGAACTAGGTAGATAACTTAATACAGCATTTACGATAACTCACGAGATCAAATTCTCACAACGAACGACAAAGTGCGATACTTAAACATCCAGCGGATTCACAACTAAGGACAGAGTATAGTCCGATTTCAGACAGCACTCAACATCCCGTCGAAATCACGACGAATGACAAAGTATAACCCTAATGTGGGCAGCACTTAAACATCCATTGGATATATTGATCAGTCGGAAAATGAATCGTAATAGTGATTAAGTTAATACCCGGCATCGTAGCAGCACTCCGCTATACTAATTAGTGATTTGTGGGTGTTGATTGTGAGTAATTGGACGATAACTCAGCGTACGTTTGGAATTTGATCGTCGCTCAAATGTCAGAATTCAAGTGCCAAGGCCTGCTATTTATACACGAAATTTGATTGGCTTACGGATCGTAAGACTCCTAATGTTACGGTCCGTAAGGGTTCTTACGGTCCGTAAGATTATTAATGTTACGGTCCGTAAGGGACACCAAATCACTATAGGGTAGCCACGCGTGGGACTAGGCCTATTGAGTCGACAGTTTCTCGAATTTAAATTTAGACAACGAGTTATTTAGGATAATCATCAAGTAGGGAATACCCCCTTGAGTTTTAGGGGCCCTGATCCTGATTCTGATTGTTCTGAAATTTGTAGGGTTTGTGCAGAATTACTTGGGTTTCTCAATTAGGGTTTCCTTTTTGTTAAATTAAAATAAGAAATAGTATTTTTAATGAGAGTTGTTATATCAGGGGTCCGGGTTATACTTACGGAACGTTTTTAGGACGTTTTTGTGTGAGTTGTTACACTTACCTGTTTTTCTTCCTATCTTCATGGTTGATGCTTTCCAATGGTTCCTACAAGTTGATTAAAAGGAAAAATATGCAAAATAAATAAATAAACATTTGATCGTTTTACCGATCATGTGTCTACCTCATGAAGTTCCATTTCAATTTCCTCCTCCTCGATGAAGCCTCGATAGGGCTTAAGCCTTTGTCCGTTTACCTTGAATGGTACACCGTTTAGAGGCTTAATTTCTATCACTCCGTGTGGAAAGATTTGGGTGATGGAGAAATGTCCCGTCCGCTTTGACTTAAGTTTACCCGAAAATAATCGAAGCCTCGAATTAAACAATAGCACTTGATCCCCCTCTCGAAATTCTTTAGGTTTGCTTATTTTATCATGTATATTTTTCATGCGTTCCTTGTAAATTTCAGAATTAGAATATGCTTGATTTCTTAATTCGTCTAATTCGTTTAATTGATAGAATCGATTTTTACCGGCAAGTTCTTGGTCTAGGTTTACGTTTTTTAAAGCCCAATAGGCCTTGAGAGAAATTTCTATCGGGAGGTGACAATTTTTCCCATAGACGAGCTTATATAGGGTGGTGCCTATTGGTGTTTTGTAGGCGGTTCGAAAGGCCCATAAAGTGTCATCTAATTTATCCGCCCAATCTTTCTTGTTTTGACCTACAATTTTCTCTAGAATTCTTTTTAGCCCTAGATTTGTTACTTCGGCTTGACCGTTGGTTTGAGGATGGTAGGCGGTTGAAATATGATGATATACCCCATATTTTGTTAAAATTTTGTATAATTGATGATTGCAAAAATAGGTGCCTCTATCACTAATTAGTGCCTTTTGAGCACCAAAACGAGAAAATAGTCATTTTAAGAATTTTATCACAACTCTACCATCGTTGGTCGGAAGAGCTTCGGCCTCGGCCCATTTGGACACATAATCAACCGCTACAAGAATTTATTTATAACCTTTTAACGGTGGGAAATGTCACACCCTGTCTTTTGCGGAAGCGTGTGCGTGTGAATTGATCAGTTTTCATTGCATTCGATCATAATAAACAACTACATGATTAAAACAAGCGATGTCCATCCATTCATAAGTTTCAAAATATTACAACCACAAGTTGTTCAAGTTTCAAACCATCACAAGTATTTAGTTTAAGTTACAACCAAAATAATTTTTAAAGTTCCATAAAGGACTTGTTTAACAAAAGTTTAAATTCATGAGGCTTTGCATCCTATATCTCATCAAGGATAAGATATATGGATTAAACCCTCCAAAAGTGGATGACATCGAGACTTGAAACTCAAAATCTTGAAAGTAACGCTGACACCAAGATCCATCTATTTCCCTAAAAACATGTAAGTTGAAAACATCAACAAAATTTCAGCGAGTTCATGGGTTTTATGTGTATGCGCATCAAATGAATCTCAAAAACATTTGAAAGTTCAGTTTTGTAAGTAGGTATGTAAAGCGTCTATGAACATGTTGATCATTAATGTTTTGCAATGACATTAATATATGTGACGACATAGGAGGTACCCAACCCGAGTAGACGATTTTTAGTGTCAATTCACTCTCGACTAGGACACAACAGCACTCTAATTGGTCACCCATGGACCGTGAGTGGGGCTCGCGCGTACCCATTAGATCTAACCTTTGTTCCGTGGTCCTTTTAAAGGATTAATGGCACTTTAGTTACAACCTATGCTCACATGATCTAAGAGTTCATTCCATAGCTTAAACATACCCTAGTTCACATGTATTTCCCCCGAAAGTTGTAAACCGAAAACGTTAAAAGAAAAGGGGGACATGAACGCACAGTTTTACGTCCGTGCAAAGTGCGTACTCAAATGCGGTTTCCTGGGTTCGTTGTGCAACCTACAAAAGTGCTAGGTTTTGTTAGACACTTCGCTCTAGTAACGGTTCTTAGTCTTAAACACTTATTAAGACTTGTTTTGGATTTGTCTTTGTTTTGAGTTGCACTTTTAGTGTATGATGTCTTTATATAGTTTCTCATAATTATATAAAATTCAAAGTTTAGTATATTAGTTAAAATGTTATATTTTAACTTATATTATTTGCATGCCTTGCATGTATATCGTTTAAGGGTTTTGTTAAAAATAATATATTTTTA
Organism: Helianthus tuberosus; assembly: GCA_030545235.1. NCBI lineage: Eukaryota > Viridiplantae > Streptophyta > Magnoliopsida > Asterales > Asteraceae > Helianthus > Helianthus tuberosus. The sequence goes on along the minus strand of CM060417.1, from coordinate 76,601,146 downwards.
ACTCGTTTTGTTATATTGTTTCCATATACGTGTGTTTGTAGTTTTCATAACCAAAATACCGTTTATTGAGTAATACACTTGTAAGTATTCCCAAGTATAGGTATACTTGTATTATGAGGATGTTGAGTATTTCACTTTGTATTCTCATATTTATGTACAATACTTGTATAAGGGTATTTTTACCAAGTGTTGGTAGTGTATGTTGGCATGTGTTTGTACGTATAGGAATACGTGTTTTCTTGTATTTATTAAGTATTTCATACTTCATATATAGTTAGTATTTCCAGAATATTGTTTTTGCACAACTAAAACCAACATTCTTGCATTCTTAAAATATATATATTTTAAGATATGTTTATAGAAAATATCTATATTTTTGACTTGGTAAATACAAATGTTCACATATATTTTAAAAATAATTTATTCTTAAGATCAAGACTATAAAACATATATTTTTATTTTCCACCAAAATAATATATTTTAAGTTCTTTTGGAAAATATATATTCTCATATGCTTCAAAAATAATATATTTCCATTTTTGACAAAATATGATATATTTTTATAATACTTGTAAAAATACATACTTTGTCATTTGTTTGGCTTGGAAAATACCGTTTACCAAGTTTTGTTATAATACCATTTTAAATTCCGGAATATTTATATAACTTATCCAATAAGTCCATTTGTCCAAATGTCTAATATTTGTGTACAAGAATATTTTTGTATTCTTGTAATTCTTGTAATTTTTAAATTACAATTTTTGGTATTTGTGTGGTATATTATTTCAAGTCCCTAAACTTTTAATATAAAAAATACAAATAATATATACATAGCACATAGTTTATGTGGTCTCTAAATATATATTTAGTCATTTTTATTTTCGAAAATCAACCTCCATTACTTGTATTTTTATACCAAAAATTATGGAAATTTTTATATTTAATACCATTAATCATGATTACTTGTAAGAACTTGTTAAAAATATATTTTCTAAGTGTTTAAATTTTATAAAAATTTTGCCATAGTTTCCTTTCTAAAATGGAGGTTTCCATGCTTTCAAGCACATCATTTTCTTTTCAAAATCATCAACAATTCATCCACCACAATTTACAACCTAACATATGCATAAAAATGCATTTTTCATGAAGATATGAACTTGAAAGTTTGTAAAATTTTGTAGTCTTTTCACAATGTGTTTATCATGATCCATTAACCTTAAAAAACATGGTTTATTTCTTGATGTGAACCATTTTGTAAAAATTCATTCTTTACAACTTGTCACCCATTTTTACAAAAAATCATTTTCTTCAACATCTCAAGTTCTAAACACTTCAACAAGTTCATTTTTATATAGGTAACAAGTCCACTTAATTTCAAGTAACAAGAACCATGCTTACACGTAGTAATTTCTATTCTTCAAAACTTTAATCTTTCAAATCTTTCATTTTTCAAGAACTACACTTTGTAAGAACCAAATTCTACTCTTAAACATGATTATTTTTCAAGTTCATCCTTCACATAACACATGTTTAATATAGATCTTTCAAGATCCTTTCACATACTTGTTAGACCATTTGTTTAATAATCATCTAACAAGTATTTATGTGGTGTTCATCATCAAACACATAAACAATCATCAAACAACTTCATCACATAACATAAATAACTTGTTTTCTTATGATTTTTAGTTTGGTTCAAGAGTTCATCTTCTTGGTGTTGTAAGATCTTTTAGATTCTTAGTTATACATAGATTACAACTACTTAACCAAGATGAAAAATGGGTACTCAAGAGACTTACTACTAGCTCAAGGCTAGGGAAGTGGCTAGAGAAACAAGATGAAGATGATGAGACAAAGATGGTGGTTAATAGCTCCCTAATGAGGTCCTTCAACTTCCTATGCTTGACACCTTCTTAGAATGCCTTGATACACCTTAGATGAGTCTTGGATTTGCTAGGAATTGAATGAAAGTGAGGATGGGGGTGGGGGGGGGGGGGGTGCTTGCGGCTGAGAATAAGAGAGAGGGGAAAGATAAGTGTGATGTTGTTGTGAATGTTGCAAATGATGGGGATTAGAAGTAGATAAGGTTTTATACATGATGGTTAATACTTACCCTCCCATATTTTACCCCATAGACTTCTAAATGTCATCTTTGACCACAACAAGGATTAGTTAACATAATTAAGGGGGTGGGTCCCCTTGGGGACGGTCACATTAGGGGGGGGGGGGGTGTTGGTTTGTTAAATGTTGCTAAGTATTATAAGAATGGTAATATATATGATTAGTTAGAAAGTTTAGGTGTTTAAATGTTCTTGATACAAAACATGGTGTTTTAGACCATAAACTAGTTTCATGTCATGAAAATATTGCTAACTAGTTCACATGATGTTTTTAGATGTGTTCGGATGTTCGTTTGGTTATCGGATCGCTTAAAGGATCAATATTAGTACCTTGTATGGCGTAATGTGTTATTATGTCGTGATAATGTTTCTACCACTTTTTAAGTTATTCTGAGCATTCTGGCATTATTTCTGATTATTACATAAGCCGGAGAATGCTGAATTTTGCTGAATTATGCTATTTTGGCTAGTTTTTAGCTAGTTTCGGGCAGTTTCTGGTGTTTGTTTGTCTCTCGGAAAGCAGTAACATAAACTCTTACTTCCTCACATGAAATTTAGTATAAGATTGGCTCTGGGACTCAAGCTGTGCCCTAAGCATGTTGTTTGTCTGAGTACTGAACTCCTGTCAGCAGTTACTAGTTTATCTGATAAGTGTGCTAGTTAGTTCTGTGCACTGTCTAAACTGTTTTAAGTCGCGACCAATAAAAATAAGTATCTTGCATCATGAAATGTTTTTGCGAGTTCTTTAAATGTATGCCATGAAATCATGCACATCAGAAGTTCAAAATACACAACCATATAATAACAAACACTGTTTACATGTACGGAAATTACACGAAAAGTGCCAATTGTCACATTCCCCCCCCCATTAGAAGAATTTCGTCCCGAAATTAAAGCTGCGTTATCGGTTGTAGGGGAGTTTTGAAACACGTGACGGTACTTAGACTTGATTTGATCTTGACGTTCCCACGTAAACGCTGGGCAGTGACGTGAATTCCAACGAACTTTGACTAGCTTTATACGACTTCTCCGTGTCTTGTGGACCTTCCAATCCGTAACCTCAATAGGTTCTTCGATAAATTGGAGTTTGTCGTTAACGTGAATCTCATCTGCTAGGATGACGACTGTTTCTTGAGTAGGACTTTTCTTGAGATTAGACACGTGAAACGTGTCGTGTACACTGCTGAGTTCTTCTGGAAGTTTTAACTTGTACGCAACTGTTCCAATTTTCTCCAAAATTTCAAAAGGTCCAATGTAATGGGGTTCAACTTTCCACATTTTCCAAATCTTACTACGCCTTTCCAAGGCGAGACTTTCAACAATACCATGTCTCCAACCTCAAATTCTAATGGTTTGCGTCATTTGTCGGTGTAGCTCTTATGTCTATCACGGGCCGCCTTGATACGGTCTCGTATCTGAGCATCTTGTCTGTGGTTTCCTAAACCAATTCTGGGCCAATGAGTTGTTTATCTCCTATCTCCGCCCAACACAACGGGGACTGAAACTTTCGCCCATACAAAGCTTCAAACGGGGTGGCCTGGATGCTAGTGTGACAGCTATTATTGTAGGAAAACTCCACCAAAGGCAAGTGAGTATCCCAACTTCCACCCAAGTCCATCACACAAGCACGTAGCATGTCTTCCAAAGTTTGTATCGTTCGTTCACCCTGGTCGTCCGTCTGAGGGTGAAAGGCCGTGCAAAGATTCAATTGAGACCCAAAGGCCTTCTGATACGTTTGCCATATCCTTGAAATAAATCGACCATCTCAGTTTGATATGATAGAAACAAGCACTCCATGACGTGCCACAATCTCCTTGAGATATATTTCTGCTAGTTTCTTGGTGCTATCCTTCTCACTGATCGGTAGAAAATGCGCGGACTTTGTAAGTTGGTCAACAATTACCCAAATCATATCATGGCCTCTTTGGGTTCTAGGTAACTTAGTAATGAAGTCCATCGAGATTTGTTCCCATTTCCATACATGAATCTTAGGTTTTTGCAGTAACCCTGATGGCTTCTATTATTCCGCCTTAACCTTGGCGCATGTAAGGTAGTTACCCACATAAGTAGCAATATCGGCTTTCATCTTAGGCCACCAATAAAAGTCCTTCAAGTCTTGGTACATTTTATCTGATCCCGGATGTATAGAATACCTTAACTTATGAGCTTCGTCCAAAATCAGTGCGCATAGACTGGCGAAGAATGGAACCCAAATTCGCCCCATAAAGTATAATGTTCCATCTTCCTTTGGCACCAATTGTGCTTCCATTCCACACAATGATTCGGCTCGTAGATTATCCAGTTTAAGCGTTTCTTATTGAGCCTCGTGAATTCGAGAAGTGAGATCAGTTTGTATAGTCGTCTCTAAGGCTCGCACCCTTAGAGGTTTTGCATCCTCTTTGCGGCTCAAGGCGTCTGCTACAACGTTCACCTTACCCGGATGATACTTTATCTCACAATCGTAATCGTTCAATAACTTGACCCATCTTCGTTGCCTCATGTTTAAGTCTTTTTGATCGAAAATGTGCTGCAAACTCTTGTGATCTGTAAAGATTGTGCAACGAGTCCCATACAAGTAGTGACGCCAAATCTTCAATGCGAATATCACTGCACCTAGCTCAAGGTCGTGCGTGGTATAGTTCTTCTCATGCACCTTTAACTGACGAGAGGCGTACACGATGACTTTGTCCCGTTGCATCAACAGGCAACCAAGACCTTGTTGAGACGCATCACAATAAACCACAAAACCATCGGTACCGTCAGGTGAGGACAAAATAGGTGCGTCACAAAGTTTATCTTTCAATAGTTAAAAAGTCGTTTCTTGTTCTTCGCACCAATCAAACCTCTTATCCTTCTGTGTTAGGGATGTTAGCGATTGACCAATCTTCGAGAAGTTCTCTATAAATCGTCTGTAATAGCCCGCTAACCCCAGAAATTGTCGTATCTCGGTTGGGGTTTTAGGTGCTTCCCAATTTTTGATTGCCTCAATCTTGGTAGGGTCGACATGAATTCCATTCTCATTTACCACATGACCTAGGAATTGCACCCCGCGAATCCAAAATTCGCACTTTGAAAGTTTCGCATAAAGTTATTCCTTCTTCAAGAGTTTCAAAATAGCTCGCAAATGTTGCTCATGCTCCTCCTTGGTTCGCGAGTAAATGAGGATATCATCAATAAACACAATCATAAACTTATCCAAATACGGCTTACACACCCGATTCATGAGATCCATGAATACCGCCGGTTCATTGGTTAAGCCGAATGGCATGACAAGGAACTCGTAATGTCCTTAACAAGTTCTAAAGGTCGTTTTGGGGATACTTTCTTCTTGTATTCTCAACTGATGATATCCCGACCTCAAGTCAATCTTGGAATAGTAGCTGGAACCTTGTAGTTGATCAAACAAGTTATCAATTCTCGGTAAGGGATACCGATTCTTGATGGTCAGTTTGTTTAACTCCCTGTAGTTAATGCACATACGAAAACTGCCATCCTTAATTTTAACAAAAAGATCGGCCTAATAAATGCTTTGTCTAGCAGCTCTTGCAGTTGAGTCAAAAGCTCCTGCATTTCTGACGGAGCTAGCCGATATGGTGCCTTCGCCACTAGTGCCGCTCCTGGCACTAAATCTATCTGAAACTCCACTTTTCACTGTGGAGGTAGCCCAGGCAAGTCTTTGGGAAAGACTTCTGGAAATTCCTTCACAACGGGGATGTGTTCTAATTTTGGCTCCTTGGTCTCTTTGTCGAATACGTGAGCGAGGAAGGCTAAGCAATCTTTTCGGAGACACTTCTGCGCCTTAATACAATTAATAATTCGTAGGGGTGTCTCGCACTTCTCCCCATGAACTACGAGTGTTTCTCCATTCGATAATGGGATGCGAGTGGTTTTCTCGTGACAAACCACTTCCGCACGGTTGTCGGACAACCAATCCATTCCGACAACTACATCAAAACTACCTAACCCAACTCGTAGAAGATCGATAGAGAACGTTCGTTCCCCAAATTAGAGTGTGCAACCCTTAATAACTTCATCCACTTCGACTAATTTCCCATTTGCCAACTCTATAGAATATGGGGTGACCAGTTTACTCGTTTCTAGGCCAAGTATATCCGTAAATTCTATAGATATAAAGCTAAAGTCGGCGCTAGTATCAAACAGAACGGATGCAAAGTGTTGGTTTATAGAGAACGTACCCATAATAGCGTTCGGGTCCTGGCGTGCTTCATGTGCTCCAATCGTGAAGACTCTTCCATGGGCTTAATTATCTTTTGGGCAATCCTTCTTAAAATGCCCCATGTCTCCGCAACCAAAAAACCTTGGCCTTGGCCATTACCATTTCCACCTTGGTTGTTGTTGTTGTTGTTATTGTTTCCGCCCTGATTTTTGTTATTGTTTCCACCCTGATTCCCGTTACCACCTTGGTGGTAGTTACCATTCCCTCCATGGTTTGCATTTCATCCTCCTGTTCCTACCCAACATGTTTCTTTGTTGTGCCCCTCCTTTCCACATTTGTCACACTTAACTCTCAGACATCGACCAACATGATGAAACTTGCACTTATCACACCTAGGCTTGGAACCCAAATAACCTTTACCACTAGCCTCAGTGGTGGCTCCATAAGCTTCAGTACCACGAGGTGGGTTCACTTCCCTTCGTTTGTTCACGTTCGAGTTGTCGTTGTTTGCTTGGGTGCCTTTCTTCAAGTTTGAAAACTTCCTTTTGTTATCGCTTGAAGACTCCACATGAGTCTCTTTCTTGTTTGCACCAGGCTTCGAAAATTTTCCCAAACGGAGTGCCTCTTCAGTGAGTGCCACACTCAAGTCAATAGCCTTAGCGATGGTAGGAGGCTTTGAAGCAGTAACCATGCTCAAGATCTCTGGAGCAAGACCCAAGACGAATTTCTCAATTCTCTTAAACTGAGGCTCTACCAAGTAGGGAACAACCCTTGATAAATTATGAAAACGCTGGATGTACTTAGCAAACTTCGGTCCATCCATCTTTAACTTCTAGAACTCAGTTTCAAGCTTCTGAAGTTCCGCCCTTGAGCAGTACTTCTTCCTCATAAGTTCTTTGAGCTCATCCCAGCTCATTGCATAAGCATAAGCAGCAGCTTCACCTTTGGTCTGAACTTGAAGGTTCCACCAAGAAAGTGCACCGTCCAAGAACAATCCAGATATGTAAGTAACCCTCTGCTCAGGCTGGCATTTACTCATCCTCAGAACTGAATCGGTCTTCTCAATCCATCGCACGAATGCCACGGCACCTCCTGTGCCATCAAAGTTCAAGGGCTGGTAGTCTAAGAACTATTTGTATGTGTAGCCTGAAACATTTGCAACAACATACCACAAATGATCATTGACAAAGCACGAATGGAAATACATAAGAATATTGTAATGTGTAATCACTGTGACACATTACCAGTAGGGGGATTATTTCCTGAAGTGCCACCGCTGTGTTCTGAGCGGTTGGCTTCGTGCTGCGCTATTGCCAGAGAGATACGCTCATTAAGTTTTGCTTCGATCCTTGGTAATGGGTTTACGTTTATGTTCCATCCGGGCGGCATTTTCTTCTATCAAGAAGTATCGGGTAGGTTAGACAAATATTCACCAAATAATTGTCACGTTGCCTATATAGACATTTATGTTATATATATATATATATATATATATAACACAATGATCATCACATCATGCAAATAGGTAATCACATAAATAACACATGCACACATAAGCAACAATGTAAAATAAAGAAAACAACTACTGAGCTTTTATATATGTCTGACAACTTGATACATTGTTTTTGTAGAAAAAAAACAAAAGGGACTCGAGGTTACATTGCCTCGGTCATACAAGTTTCATACTACAAAAGTAGTAAGTCTTTTCTCCTACATTGGTCTTTATAGTCTTCAAGTGTCTCTAGCTCAAGTTTGGTCTTCATACATGCACAAAAGTGGGTCTGCAACTCCCACGCAAAAGTACCTACAAACAAAAGGCATCTAGGGTGTTGGAGGAGATGGAGGTGGGGCAGGAACAACCAAACTATGGATATGATCCATCTCATCCAAAACGTGACTCATACACGTGTCTGAGAGATTGGCTCGTTGCTCCAAGGTGAGCACACGAGCCTCAAGGCTAGCATGTGGACGTGGACGTGGCGGAGACGGTGGTGGCGGTGAGGGCATGGAATCCCTAAACCGATCTAACTCGCTGACGTGACGAGAAAGAACCTGAAACTGAAGCTGAAATGAGAATGTAACATCATCAGACGTGAAAACAGGGTGGTGACACGGGTGATATGGATCCGACTCAGACATGTGTGGCGAGAGGTATGGTGTGGACAAGTGATTGTTGGTGCATACGTCTGTCGACTTTGTCTTGTATCGAGTCTTGCATCGCTCATGGCTCGAAGTCCGAGAAATCAAGACGAAAGCCTAATTCCGCTTGAAGTGGTTCTGGATAATTCCGCACGGAATTAACTTGTAATTCCGTTTGAGTTGTTAATTTCGCTTGTATGCCTATTTTCGTTTGTAATGATTCCGTTTGAAGCATGTTTCATGCGGAATTAGGGATACTATATATAGATGTGATCTCGTGTCATTTGGTACGAAATTATTTAGAGGTTTTCTGACGGCGAAGCTCTGTCGAAGTGTCGTCTTGCTGTAAAACTGTTCCAGATCAATATAAACGACAGTTAAAAGTGATATCTTGATGAATTTAACTCATTATGTCTGTTTCCGCCTTTCATTTTGAGTAGAACGCCTCTGATCGACTCGTTTCGGGTCCGACAACGATCCTACATGTGGTATCAGAGCTCAGGAGGAAGAGTTCTTACCAAAACAGCCGTTATTTCTGACTTCTACACCTTCTTTTTGAAATTGAACTAGTTTTCACGGTCAAAAAGTCTTGAATTTCACATATTAAGTGCGAATCTGTGTTTTAACTAATCCTTGAAAGAATTGGAACCTAATTCGATCTTAAACTGGTAAAAATCGTAATTCCACTTGAAACTCAGATCGAAAAAGTTGACGTCAGCCTAATTCCGTTCAGAATCACAGCTTCATTTCAAACGAAATTACCTTATTTCGCTTGAAATTCTTAATTTCGCTTCTGTAGTGTAATTTCGCTTGAAAGTTCACACGGAATTAAATAATTCTGCACGAAATTATTCTTTATTCCGCTCCAAAGTGTAATTTCGTTTGAGATTACCTTATTTTCATACGGAATTACCTAATTCCGTTTCAATTTGTATTTCAGTGTGAAGTAATTTCGCGTGGAATAACTAGTCTCGCTTGAAGCATGTTCATTGTTGTTTGAAGATCTTATTTCATGTGAAAGTCATTGTTGTTTGAACTTTATGATTTTGTGATATCTGTTATTAAATCATGGCTGAAGAATTTTACAATGCGTTCGCGACACCCATTGCTCCAGTTACTGCTGCTGGAACACTTTATAGTGAGAACGAAACGGGAACTTACCAAAAACCACCGAAGCTGATGTATATTGAAGATTTTAAAGGGTGGCAGAATCAGTTTGAGAACTGGGTACATGCATACACGTTTGATGCATGGTGTGCGCTAGAGAAAGATTATGAGAAACCAAAAAATGAACGTGGGCTTGAAAAAGGTTTTAGTGATTTTTCAGAAACTGACAAATTAAAATACATAAGTGAAAAGATGATGATCAGCATTCTCCAGCAAGCAGTTAAAGAAGATATCTTTGTGTTACTTCAACATTCGGGTACTGCACGGTCAATTTGGAATGCATTGATTCAGAAGTTCAAAGGAAGTGCAGATATGATAAAAAAACAGAAGGCGTTGTTGAAGAAATCATTTGATACGTTTATAGCCTTTGAAGGTGAATCAACAAAGACGACCATTGACAGATATTGTCATCTTGTTCTAGAAATGGGAAGATTGGATATAAAGAAAGATGATGAGGAGTGGGTTGATAAACTTGCTGATGCATTACCACAGCAGAAATGGGGAACGTATTTGCTGATTTTAAAACACACAAGAAAGTCTGAAAATATGAACTTGGCACAATTTATTCAAAAGATTGAAGAATACGAGTTGGATATCCAGAAAACGGCTATCATGACAAATCCAAATGCTAAACAGGATGTCAGTCTGTATTACCGAGGAAACAAATTTGAAACCACTCCAAGTCCAAAGATTAGTACTGCTTTTAGTGCTGATGGATCGTCTAGTCCGAATGTTAGCACTACAACTCAGAGTGTCATTTTCAAGTTTTGATCCAAACAGCACAACATCAAGTCCTCAACAACAAAATTCTACAAATCTTCAATGCAATGTGACTTTGAACATTCAGAATGGTCAAAATTTGTCTCCTGAAATTGCTAAGCAGCACATGGCATCACTCGTTACTATGTTGGAATCATACGAAAGTTTAATTGCTGGCAAGATTGGGAATCCGATGCTTACAAAAGAAGATTATGACCAAATTGATGCTGAGGAATTTGAGTTGATGGATGTGAAGTGGTGTTTGGCTAGTGCTTTTAGGAGGGCAGAAAAGTTTCAACAAATTACTGGTAGAGATGAGTTTCGAGGAATGGCTACCTCTCCGTTAGGTTTTGATAAATCAAAAGTTATATGTTTCCGGTGTAAAGGAAAGGGTCATTTTAAGAGAGAATGTACAAATAAAGAAGCAACCGGGAATCAAGAAAAGAACAATTATTATCAGAAATCAATATTTCATCAGATTGATCAACAAACTCAACAAAAGGATCCAAAAACTGCTCATGGAAAAATGATCGAAGATGCAAATAAGAAAGCTTATTTTGGGATAATTGATCAAGATGATGAGTTTGTTGTAGAGGGATTTAGCTGGGATAACTACATTCCACAAGGTTCAGGTCTAGTTGCAGAGGGATTTAGCTGGGATAAATATATTCCACCAGGTTCAGGTTTTGTTGCTAGAATTCTGGGTGAAGATGAGGCTAATCAGAAAAGAATCCCGATTTTTCCAGATCTAGGAAGTAATATTGATACCGATGATGAGGAAGAATATCTTAACAAAGCTAGAAAAGGCATAGATCCTGACAGTTTTAATTTCTTTTTTGCAGATAAAATGGAGATGCTGAATCAGAAGAAGATTGCCAGATTGAGGAAAGAGCTGGAAGCAGCAAGAATGCTTGCTGATGAAAAAGCAAAGATGGAAGCTAGAGATGCAAATGTTGAACCAGTAGCTGAGAAAGTAGTAGAAAAATCGTTAAAGTGGAGAAAGTGGTAGAAAAAATAGTTGAAGTCGAAAAAATAGTTGAAGTTGAGAAATTTGTCGAAGTTGAGAAAATTGTCGAGATAGAAAAACTTGTTGAAGTTGAGAAGATTGTCGAAGTTGAAAATATAGTTGGAGTTATTAAACCTTGTCAGAAATGTGTGGAGTCTTGCACACATTGTGAGAAGAAAGACAAGAAGATAGTGAGTTGGAAGAGTTGAAAGAAAATTTGTTGTCTGATTTGAAGTATATGAAAGAGTCATATGATGTTTTGAATAAAACAGTTGATAGTCTGAAAAAGACAAATTCAGAAATTGAAAATGCAATGACAAAGATGAGTTCAACACTAATGATGAAGCAGAAGATCATCAATGAGTATATTGAAGATTGTGCTAAGCTAAATCAGGAATTAGAACTTGAAAAGATTGAGAGTGAAAGGATTAAACGATTATTGTTGAGTTATACTACTTGTGATTATTTGATTGATCGTGTTTATCCTACTGTTGCAGGTCTTGAAGCGTTTAAAGATAAAGAAACGGAAGACACAGTTGCTGGTAAGACACAAAGTGTCAAGTATAACAAGTGTCCGCCTCCAATCTATGAGAGTTATTCTCCCAGGAATCCTAACGAGGAGCGTCTAAAAAAGGCAGCCAACATCAAGTTAAAGTCTGAAATCATTGATGAATTACCAGACAATATTGATGTCACATTCACAGCGTCTGACACTGATCATGAGTCTGAGTTATTAAAGAAAGTGGTCGATCAGGTGTTAGATATGGATGAAGAGTCAAAACCGGAGTCTAAGTCTGAAAGTTCGAGTTCGTCAGAAAAGAGTCCGAGTTCACCGGTTAAAAGAGTTTACAATAAAGAATTCCTATTATCAAAATCTAATTTGAATGATGGACCAATCAAAGTAGCTTATACTTTGAATGATTCAGACAAATTATATTCTGATGAGGAATTCCCAATAAGAAGTGTCAAATCTAAAATGATCAAACAGGTTTTCAAATTAACAGAAATTAACATTTCTGAAATAAAAGATTTAAATCTTCATGAAAAACCTAAAAAATACACTTCAAGAGTTCAACAGAGATTGAACAAGAAAAAGGGTTACATTTATGGTTCTGGTTATCGAAAGAAACCAAACCACAACGGTAATTTCAAAAAGCAAGGTCTTGGTTTTAATTCTTCAGAAAATTATAAAAATGAGAAAAGTTATAAACCAAAAACAACATTTGTTGCAGGAGGAAGTTCTGAAGATGAGCAGAAGAAACCATTCTGGAAACAGTCCAATCAAGAGTTTCTTGCTAAAGTAAAGAAGAATGTAAAGAAATTTGCTTCGAGAGTTGATAGAAGAATTTGCTTTAAGTGTCAAAAAGCTGGACACATTGCTTGGAACTGCCAAGAGTCCACTTATTCAAAACAGGGAGTGTCTTCTAACTTTGAAATGAGAAGAAAATATGTTGACAAATCTGAACAATCAAAAGAAAAAGTTAAACTGTTTGAAAAATCGACTGTGGAAGTTGGTGAAACTTCAAAACGGTTTTACAAAAGACAAGTTGATTTAAACAAACAAAGATGGGTTGTTAAAAGTTCAGATAGTAGTTCTGACAATGAATCTGATTCCACAAAATCAGAGGAGTCATCTGTTGAGAAGAAGAATGAGAATTCCGTTCCAGAGGTGAACGATGAAAATTTTCCAAAATTGTCAAAGGAAAATTTGAAGTTGAAGGTGGGTAAAACTGAGATTTCAGATCAATTCTTTGTTGGTAAGAAAGAATTTGATGCTGAAAAAGCTTTTAATGGAAAAGTTAAACATATTTTCGGGAAGATGGTTGATGGGAACGTTAAAAGTGCAAAAGAATTTTACAAATCAAAATGTTGGTGGGATAGATGTGTACCAGAATCTCCCAAGGCTGGTCAGGCTTGGGGGAAAGTTTTTCCTAACTGAAATCCTGACTTGCCGGAGCTTCCAGGTTAGTAAGAGTGGAGCAGGAATCAGCATCATTCTTGAATTGTTTGATTGATAAATTTACAGGTGATATCTTTATATTGTTATATTTTGATTAACAAGTGGTTATGGTTGGTAAGTGAACCTTCAAGAGGTTGAAGAAAGGTATTCACTTTCAAATGCTAAATCAAGGACATTAAGTTGTACTTGTTTTTCCTACATATGATTGAGAAACGATGTGATGAACCCCAATTTTACAAGTGATAAAATCAACGAAATTTATTTTCTGAAAAAACCATTTGATTAAAACAAACTTAAGTGTTTTGAGATCACAATGGGAAATTAGTTTGTTGAAAGGGGGAGTTCTGATTGTTTATGCCAAAAGGATGGCGAATTGAAGCAATTCTCAACAGTTGTCACTTTGCTTGTATAGTTTGTTTTCAAATTTCCTAAAATGTCTTTGCATTTTAGGGGGAGTAAAAATTTCAGAAAATCCAAAAACATTTGAAAATTTGAAAAAGTAAAAAACATGATAAAATAAAAAATGAGTTTTGTTGTGAAAAAGAGGAAATGATAGTACATCAGTGGACGATCACAACATGCTAAAGAAATGGAAAGTCAAATGTTATAAACGGTCTCACTGATGATGTGTCAGTAGGTTTTTGCACATTTAGTAGATTGTGATGAGATATAAACCTAAATTTCAAACTTGCTTATATCGTGGGTAACATCTCTCGGATATATGGGTAACCCCCGAAATCTTGTTTGAAGGACCCGTCTTTCTTAGATACTAGGTCTTTATGCTTAGTGATATCTGGGGTATTATCCCGGGACTTCTGATAATGCGGAAGCAATGGCCTAGTCCCCAGAGAATACTTTACGCTTGCTTGAAATATAGCCTACCCTCAGCATAAAAAATGATAAAACATTGCAAAATGCAAATCATGTGCTGTTGTAAAAAAAGATCCTCTAAAGGGGACCCACCAAAAGTCGAGCCGTCATCTCTCTGCTGAACGGAAGTTCTGACCTGAGCTCTCACGGTTTTCGCAATTTAACCCCTTACAGATATCATCTAGGTATACTCACCTGTAAGACTGAATATTGGGATCTGGATACGGGAGTATATTCTGAGGTGGGACACGCGAATAAGTTTAAGTCTCTTAAAACATTAATCTCGTATCTCGAAACAGTTGAACTTTGTGAGATGATTTAAGTGGATCAGTATACTGACAATCTAAGTGAATCGTTTAGAACTTAAAATGTTTAAAGCTTAACGGTGTTGGTGATTTGTCTCAAAAACTGATATGATCCTCTTACACAAACTCACAAAAATATTGTATGTAAATATTTCTTTACTGCATTTCATTTTTGTTGTATTCAAAAATCCAAAAAGATTTTCGGAGTGTTTTAGCTTAAATTTCGAAAAATTCAAAAAGATTTTCGACGATTGATATTGGAGAGCTGATTTTCAAAATTCCAAGTGCTAAACATGATGAGCATGTGGTGAGGGGGAGTTTGTGTTTTAAATGAGAAAAAGATTTTGAAAATTTGCCTAATAAGTGGTTCATCAGATTCTAATATTGATATCATTCTGGTTAAATTTGAGAGAGAGTCTGGTTATATAAATTTGTCAAAATGTTAAATTTGTGAAATTTATTGTGAGGTAGAGAATGTGCAGGATATCTGAGTGATAGAGAGCCAGGTTCCGATACCTGAAGACTCTGTGATTTCAACAAGCCAGACTGCGATCCCAGCAAATCGAGAGGGGGAGTCTGAAAACATCCAAGTAGAGATTATATGTTGAAGAGGAGTTTGTTGGTGCTGATGAAGAAAAAGAGCAATCAGACTGATAAAGACTAAAGACGTTGAGGACTCGAGACTTAAGACTCGTCAACATCCGAGGGGGAGTCTGTTGGTGCATACATCTGTCGACTTTGTCTTGTATCGAGTCTTGCATCGCTCATGGCTCGAAGTCCGAGAAATCAAGACGAAAGCCTAATTCCGCTTGAAGTGGTTCTGTATAATTCTGCACGGAATTAACTTGTAATTCCGTTTGAGTTGTTAATTTCGCTTGTATGCCTATTTTCGTTTGTAATGATTCCGTTTGAAGCATGTTTCATGCGGAATTAGGGACACTATATATAGATGTGATCTCGTGTCATTTGGTACGAAATTACTTAGAGGTTTTCCGACGACGAAGCTCTGTCGAAGTGTCGTCTTGCTATAAAACTCTTCCAGATCAATATAAACGATAGTTAAAAGTGATATCTTGATGAATTAAACTCATTATGTCTGTTTCCGCCTTTCATTTTGAGTAGAACGCCTCTGATCGACTCGTTCGGGTCCGACAACGATCCTACAGTGATCAACGGGTTCTCTAGTATCAGAACAAGTGGGTTGTCGGGACATGCCCTCCCCAGGACGGGGCGCTGGGATCTCATGGGAGAATATGGTAGGTAGGTCAGCACGGTGGGGATCAACAGGAAGTGGTGCAAGTAGGTGTCCAGAAGTAGGAGTGACGGGGCTAGTATGGGGAGTCTGGGTATCAATAGGGGCTGAAATAGGAGCAAGTGTATAATCAGATGATTGGGCAGCAATGGGTATAGTATCGAAGCTGCTATCAGTAGCATCCGCTCGTAACCCAGCTCGGCAAATGTCAGAGGAAGATGCGTCATCGCAACATCTGAAGAGGAAATGTCTATGACAGAAACGACAGGCGACGATATCTCCTAAATGGCTATATCGAGAACATCACCATCACCAATCTCGTCATCAAAATGTTCGACATGAATGACGGAGACGTTATCCTCGTCATTGAAGACAACAATAACTCCTGGAAGTACGGCTAAGGGAACAACATCTAAAGGTATGTAGTCAACAATATGGGCTCCATCTGGGTGACCGTGTAAGTCCAGAATCACTACAATCGGATATCAAACACCAAACAAGTAGCGGAATTACAAGTAAGATGTGAAAGATTGAAAGCAAAGTGTATTGATTCAAAGCACAAGAGCACACAATTTCTAGGAATCGTCTGGTACTCTGGATCGCACAAAACACAAGTTTGCAAAAAGAATCAACAACCTACATCGACTATGGATTCCCCTATTTATACTAACATAGGAGATCCATTTACGTTGGGCCAAGCCCATACCCCATAAACCTTAAAACAACTAAACAAACCCACTATACATATCGAACCCAAAACAAACAAGATAGCCCAAGACAGACGCAAACCTATACTAGTATATGCCCTTACAATATCCCCTAGGTTTGTGTTGGCTTGGCGTCTCCTGCTTCACTGTTGCTTCCTCTTCTGCTTCTTAGCTTGTTCTTTCTTTTTCCTTTGTAGCTCAGGCAAGATCGGTATATTTCTTCCCACATATGGACCGAACAGCTGTGTTTCAACTCTCGTACGTTGCCCTGACCATAACTTGAAATTCATAATCTGGGCCACAGCTCCTGTCCAGCTCTTAGCACACACTTCGTACTCAGGATCACTCTAAATTTGTGACTTTGCTAAGAGATTAATGTCATTTTCACCAAAGCACATCAAATCTCGAGTGTCAATGAACCTGTATTCAGCATTGTCACACACAACCACAACTTGACCAGAAACACGATCATACATCCAAAACTGAAAGTTCTTCAGAGAGTTATCAGGGAGCTCCTTCAACAACGACATAGTATTTGTCTGTTTAGTAGTAGGCCACTTCACAATTTTATATGGCTTCCCTGTGGTAGGATCCAATACCTCTTCATCTTCTTCAATGGCAGACTCAGCCAACTTTATATCTCGAAAATTGACTCTAGCCTGTTGTTGCAGTTTGTTAAAGAAATTAACTCCAATTTTGCAATTTGGATTCTTGACTTGATCATGAAATCCAGCATTGCTCAATTCCCTCAAATCAACTGGAGCCCAGGAGTAGAATGCATCAGAATTAGCATAATACTCCACCTCACCATTCTTCCTCAGCACGATAAACATTTCCTTCTCATCGTTGTATGCCCAGCTTCTAATACCTGATATATTCCCCTTGTTGCTCTTTTCAGTGGTGATCACATATCTATCAGTTTTGTCACCAAATTGTAAGTTCCGTTTTAGCCCCTACATTTATCATAACAAACATTTTCTTTCTTGGTTTCTGATTCGCAGAACGAGGAGTGATTTCATAATACATGTTCATCGCATCTTCATGCTCTTTTCTCTGCTGCTCTCTCTCTCTTCAGCAGTAGATTCTTTTGGTGGATCAGCAAACTCCTTTGGAAACTTTCCTTCTAGTTTTTGCTTCATATCCATCACAACAGCACTAAGAGCTCCCAGGTTAGTTTCCAACTCATTGATCTTTTGATTTTTAACCACTAATTCTTCCATTAGACTAGCAATCTGTGCATCCTTGAATATCTTGTCTCCTTCAAGCATAGAAATTCTTCGCATCAAGATTGTTGTCTCATTTTCTTCAAACACACCTTCACTCTCTGAACTTTCAGCTGTTGCAGCAGTCTCAGGAGTTTCAACTTGTTTTGATTTAGCTGCTGCTTCAACTTGAACAGCAGCAGCTTGCAGCAACTCAGCAACCCTAATAACATGAGCATCAGATGGACCACTGCTTGAACCTTCACCTGGTTTAGGAACTGGCACATAGATAGCAGCTCTCTCATTAGCCATGAATTCAATTATTGTAGTGCTCAACTCAGTGGGTATGTAGTTGACTCTGGGCTGAGTGTCACTAATGGGGTTAGATGTCTCCGTGGTTGTCTGAGCATCAGTCCTTACTTCACCGCTGATCCTAGGATCTCTTCTACTTCGTTTCCTAGGAGGAAGATCAGCGGTAGTGTCTTCTAAAGAATGATCAACAACAGCAGCTTCCATTGTAGAAACAGGTTCAACATGAGGAGGGTTCACATGAACTGGTTCACTAATTTCTTCATTTTCTGTTGTAAGGCCTTCAGCCAGTATCTCTGTCTCTGTTTCACTCTCATCACCACCTTCAACTACTTCTTCATCATCAATCATCTTGTCATCTGCAACATCCTCCTCACTTTCAATACCAACCAAGTCTACGTTCTCAATCGGCTCTTGAACACCAACAGGAGCTTCAATTATCTCTACATCATGCTCTTCAGCCACAATAGCATTTATCTGGGTCGATGTTTCTTCTTGAATCTCAGCAAAAATTCCAAAATTTTCTAATGCTCGCTTATTTTCATACTTGATCCCAACATTATCTCTTAAATTTTGGTTTATCCATGTAAATACCAAGTGATTCATCATCTTTGCATCATAAGTTTTCACAATAACTGGCAATTTGGGATACTTCTTTTCTAAGATCATCTGTATAAATCTAGGGAACTTGTACCAGTACTTCTCATTCAACGTTTTCACATTCACAAACATATCATCAAAGACACTCTTTGAGTAGTTATACTTCCATCCTTCAACCACTGAAACCACTGCAGAAGTTTGCTTCAATGTCAGTTTGTCAAGACCACTCTTGTTCCCACTGATGCATACAAGATAAATATGAGCCAACAGTCTCCAGTATGGATGCAGCAACTTTTTTATTGTGGGAGGAGGAACTACACCTTCATAGCTCATTTTGACTAAAATCTCCATGACCTTTTCTTTTGAATACTCTGTTGGATCGTCAGTTGCATCTCCGAATAGCAACACCTCACGTATATCTTGTTCACTGACTGAAACTTCTGTACCCTGAACCTTTGACTTGATTACCGTGTCACCTTTCTTTGCCGTTGAGTTATCCCAGAAATCTTTGATCCAGTCTTCACGAATAACTGGATTCTCCCAAAGAGAATGCGCCAATCTGCAAGTGTTTAGGCCCACAATCAATGACTTGTACGTCTCGAATCCCTTTGGAGGATCTGATAAATAGCAAGCAATGTTCATAGTCTTTTCCCATGCTGGAACATGTGGACCTTTGGCTTTCTTTCCTGTATCTGCATAAATATAGACGAATCAATGCAGACACAAGTACGTGAACATCAAAGATTTCTGAGTTTGACCGTAAACTTGCTCAAACTCAGTCAACTGATATATTATAATTTCAGAATCCTTAAAAATAAAACACATCACTGTGTTCTGTTTAAAAGAATTCAAAAATCATAATCTAACAGTTAAACATATCCACTGTGTAAACATCGGCCCAAAAGAACTGGATCAGGCCCAACAAATAACACCTTGTGCGATTGAGAATCCCTTGTGCGATCAGGCATGTCTTGTGCGATGGCAATTTTGTAATAAAGTGAATAATCCAGTCGCACAAGACCAGTCAATGAATGTCAAACCAAGTCAATCGCACAAGAC
Source organism: Helianthus tuberosus (assembly GCA_030545235.1). Lineage (NCBI taxonomy): Eukaryota > Viridiplantae > Streptophyta > Magnoliopsida > Asterales > Asteraceae > Helianthus > Helianthus tuberosus. Next base: position 76,581,514 of record CM060417.1, on the reverse strand, counting down.
TTGGTCAAACGAAGTCAAACGCACAAGACCTAGTCAACAAAGGTCAATCGCACAAGGTCCGGTCAACCATTCAATCGCACAAGAAAGGTCAACAAAAGTCAAAGATATTGCAATCGCACAAGATTTTAAACACAGGGGCAAAATAGACATTTCACTTGAAAGTTTTGGGGTAAAAATGTCCACACAGACTTATGCGATTCATTCCGACAGCGCGTGAGGTTCACTCACCATCTCCGGTTGTCTTCTCCGGCGATACCTGTGAATTCCGGCGACTTTCTAGGGTTTCAAAACAAGCTTTTCGATCAAATCTTAAGGTTCTAATTCATTTTATGGTTAAAATTTAAACTGTTAAATTCTTATAAACCCTATAATTTCTGATTTCAGCATCAACACCCTTCTAAGCACCCAATGTTCATTCAAGCAACAACTCAAACAATCCTAATGGTTTACCTTAAAACACAAGACAGAGATCCGATTCAAGAAAAATTTAGAAACACATACCTTTTCATTTCCCTTTCTCACTAGCCATGATTTCAGACGGTGTTGAAGATGAAGATAAGCTTGTGCGATTGGAGCTTGTGGGGTTTTGAGAGAATTCAGTTTTCAAAAACAATGATTTGAAAATATCTCCAATTTCATCGCACAAGACCCTATATCCCTAAACCGAATGGATTTTCAACCAAGGGGGCCCACCAAGCATGCGGTGGTCCCAGCTCAAGTCCCGAGGATAAAACATCTTTAAAAACTTTGTGCAAAGGACTTTTTATGAAAATTCGGTCCTTTTTTTCGATTCATAAACACAAGGCCATATAGTTTTATATAAAAAAACTAAATATTTACACAAAAATAAATATTTACACAAGAGGAATAATATAAAATATTTACAAGCAATAAACATCTTACACACCAATTTTTGCATGCACTTTTCTTACGGGATCAAATCACAGAGTTTCGGGCTACACTGCATTTATCAACACTAATTTACTCTGGTAGATCCGAGCGACTTCCCATATGTTTTTCCTCTTAAACTTATCTCCCTAGGCTTTCATCAAATAACAGACTACAACTTATTTATCATGTCTTCATTTTAAATTATATGAACACTCAAATCAATCACGATCAAATCCCGGAATATTAGATTTGAACAGGCTATCATACGAGTAGTTTACCTACCACATATTTCACAAGCCCATTCTAGAATTCTGAAACCTTGACTGGACTGGATTGAGAAAAGAACAGAATGGATCAGCAGAGATGGATATAATATACAAATCAAATGAGATTTTCTCAATTTGATGTAGGTTTTTATTTTAGGGTTTCTTTTGGGCACTAGAGGGCCTCTTTCAGGTGTATTTGATCCACAGAGCAACAACGTACACCTAGGTCTTTGCTCACGCAAAACAGAAGCCGACGTTGCCTAGCACCTCCAGGTCTTTGCTCACGCAAAACAAAGGAGATACACGAGTTTGTTAGAAAAGATTTCAGAACTAGAACGAAATTGTGTGTATCTGGACATCACACACGCATTCAAATAGCTATGCTCTAATTCCAAGTGAACGTTCTTTCCTGAGGTCATAGAATAAATTAGTTTTCTATGCAGTACCAGTCAAAGAGTCCAGCCATCAGGATAAAGCCTACCAGCACATCACTCTGGAGTCAGACCATTTCAATATTGGTCTTACATGAGTCAGCCTTAATCCAAATAGTGAAAATTCATTTCATTTCTCGGGTTGTCGCCAAGGCATGGCAAAACCAAAGAACTATTTTTGTATTTTTCTGATTTTTTTAATGTTTTTGTATTTTCCTGAGAGACTACATCCCCCTAAATTTTTTGCTTAAAATAAAAGAAAAGCTATTTTAAGAAACAAATTTACAAAAACGAAGAAAAATATTTATGTGTGACCGCGGTCAATCCTCGAACTCGACCATTTTGAGAAGTTCAAGAAGAGCAAGAAAACGTGCTTTATCAACCGGTTTTGTAAAAACATCTGCGACATTGTCGTCAGTATGAATTTGATCCATTTTAATTAAACCCTGGTTGAACGAATCACGAATAAAGTGAATTTTTATGGCAATGTGCTTGGTTTTTGAAAAATACACCGGATTTTTCACTATTTGGATAGTTGCATCATTGTCACAATAAATGGGAGTTTGGGAAAAATTCAAACCGTAGTCCACCAGCTGGTGTTGAATCCAGATAACCTGTGAGCAGCCGGCTGAAGCGGCAATGTATTTCGCTTCTGCAGTCGACAGAGAGACAGTTTGCTGCTTCTTGCATTTCCAGGAGATGAGGCGATCCCCCAGAAACTGGCATCCAGCTGACGTAGACTTCATTTCCTGACCAGTACCTCCAAAATTGCTGTAAAAAAAAGCACACAAATCAAATGGAGATTCTTTTCGATACAAAAGTCCAAGCCGAGGCCTGCCCTTAAGATATCGAAAGATTCTCTGAACAGCGTTTAAATGAGAAAGTTTAGGAGCAGCCTGATAACGAGCACACTGACACACAGCAAACATGATATCTGGTCTACTGGCTGTCAAGTACATCAACGAGCCAATCATCGACCGGTACAGTGTAGCATCAATAGCTTCCCCTTCCATATCTTCAGTCATCAATGGTCTTTCTACTATAGGAGTATTCGCAGGTTTAGCATCTTGAAGTTTGAACTTTGCAAGAATATCATCAACATATTTTCCCTGATGAATGAGAATTCCTTTGGAATCTTGATGAATTTGCAGACCCAAAAAGAAACTCATCTCTCCCAACGCACTCATTTCAAATGGCTTCTTCATAACTTCTTCGAATTCCTTGCACAGTGATTCACTAGTGGATCCAAAGATGATGTCGTCCACATAGATCTGCACTAAGATTTGATCTTCTCCCACTTTTCAAATGAACAGTGTCTGATCAATCACACCCCGAATGTATCCATGAGCGAGCTGATACTCTGTTAGAGTAGCATACCATGCACGAGGAGCCTGGTGTAACCCATATAAAGCCTTATCAAGCTTCTACACAAGACGGGGACACTGTTTGTTCACAAAGCCCGGTGGCTGTGACACATAGATCTCTTCCTTTACTTTACCATAGAGAAACGCCGTCTTGACATCCATTTGATATACCTTGAATCCCATGTAGGATGCATATGCCAGAAGGATTCTGATTGCCTCCAGTCGAGCCACGGGAGCATACACTTCGTCGTAGTCAAGTCCTTCAATCTGTCTAAACCCTTGGACAACCAGTCTTGCCTTGTTTCTAACAATCACTCCGCTATCGTCTCCCTTGTTGCGATAGACCCATCTAGTTCCGAGTGATTTCTTTCCAGCAGGTAGAGTAACTAGCTTCCAGACTTTCAGCTTCTCAAATCGATTCAACTCATCTTGCATCGCATCTACCCAGCTAGGTTCCAAAAGAGCCGTATCAAATGTCTTTGGCTTGATTTGTGAGATGAAACATGAAAACAAGCAATTGTTGATGATTCCTGACTGACTTCTAGTCAACACTCCAGCTTCTACTGGTCCAATCACATTTTCGATGGGATGATCACGTTGGACACTTGTAGGAATAGCAACTTCTGGTGCAGTTCCAGTTGGAGAGATGTTCGTTAAGTGATCAACTGCTACTGACTCAGTGTGGTCAGAGACTTGCTCTTCTTCTGCACCGTTTACAACGAACTCTTCAGGAATGGGACCATCAAACATGTCACTTTGATCGATGGGTGTGTCCTCCTCATCAGACGAGTCCAACCCCTCCCCTCCATCATTAAGAATGTTGGTATAATCAAGAGCCACTTGAATCTCTGGTGTAGATGTTAAAGATGAGACTGCAGGTGTGTGATCCCCACAGCTGTAGAATCCCCCTCAAATTCAACATCCCCATCTTCTTCAGCATTATGTGGAACAATTGAGGGTCGAGAGACAGCATTAGTTGTACCAGAAGTACCTGCATCAGTAACGGGAGGATCATCAAGAATGTCATAAGATTTAAATAGATAGGCATAATTATAAAGAGTAAATGGCCCGTTTCCAGCGTCCGTCTGATTTTCTTCGAGCCACTGTACATCATAAGACTCAATGATCTGTCTAGTCTTCTTGTTGTACACTCTATATGAGTAGTCAAGTAAGAAGAAAACCCAAGTAAAACGTGAGTAGTCATCGGTAATTACAAGACAGTAAGACTTTCCAGACAGACTGAGCACATTCACTGGACCAAAAAGATCCATGTGAAGAAGCTGCATCACACTGTTAATGGTGTTTACAGTTTTGGGAAAATGAGGTCTTCGATGTTGTTTACCCTTTGCACAAGAGACACATTTTTCAAAAGTTATGAAGTCTTTTACAGGTAGACCCCTTACCAACCCCAGTTTTGCAAAACGGTTTAGATTTTTTACGTTAGAATGTCCTAAACGACGATGCCACAGCATAGCATTGTGCTTAGAGATTTTGGTAAACAAACAGGCAACACCTTCAGTGGGAGGTTTATTCATCTCAATGACATAAGCGTTGCCTTTTCGTTCAGATTTTAACAAAATCCATTCATCAGGAATGACCATTCCTGGTTTCAGAATAAGACAGTGTTTATCAGTGAAATGAGTTGAGTAACCGTTGTCACAAATTTGAGCAACACTTAGCAGACTATGCTTCAACTCAGGAATGTAGTTGACATCTTTGAAACAGAGATCACCATTCTTGACTGTGCCTCTTTGTGTGATCTTTCCTTTCTCACCACCCGCAAAGGCAACATATCCTCCATTAAATTCCTCAAGATCAGAAAGTTGGGATAGACCGCCAGTCATATGCCTGGAACAGCCACTGTCAATGACCCATAGTCGAATGACAACCCTCCATAGTCATTCCTACACATTACGCGGGATTAATTAGATTTTGGTACCCAAGCCATAGTTGTAGTGGGTACACCTTGTTCATTGAAATATGTAACTTGCATCCAAATCAACTTTTCTTTAGAGTATATAGGTTTAGTGTTGATGCACGATGATTTAGGAGAGTTGTTTGGAACATATTTCTTAGGTTTCAAAACTTTCCTAGGACTATCCAATCTCTTGGATGCCTTGGGTGAATCAGAAGTAGAGTTTGGAATGTAATTGTTTGATTTCATTTTCATTTGTTTAGCTTTTTTCCAATCTCCATCAGAAGGCTTCACTTTGGAATTCAGCTTCCTAACAGGTTTAGAGTTTGAAGTCTTCTCCTGTTTTGAAAGTTTGAGATTCCTTCTTGGAGCCTTCCGACGCTCTCCTCTTTTGAGTTTATCAGGACGATGCTGGCAATTTCTTGCAATGTGTCCAGAAATTCCACATGTGTAACATATTTGTCGTTTCACATGTGGTTTTGCTTGACATCCATCAGTCTTTGCAGAACCTGAGGGCTTGTGTGGTTCCTGAGATGCAAACGAGACTTGTTTAGTCGTAGCTTTAGAAATAGAATGATGTTTAATTTGCTTGTTTGATCTTGATTTTGGAGGAACATATTTAGCTTCATTTCCTCTTTTATTTTGTTTTACCAATAGATTTTTAGACTTGTCAACTTTATTAGGCAAAACAACTGAATTCAAATCAACACAAATAGAACCAAAATAAATGTCAGAACATTCATCGCTCTTTAAAACAGAGCCCACACAATCCAAAGCATCACAAGAAATTGAAATATTGTTTGACTTTTCAAAAATTAAAGAATTGTTTTTCTGAATTTTATTTTTCAAAACATTCAAAGCAACGTCGTCCTCATCATCTCCATCTACCCAATCTTCAATAATTACTTGGTCTGCATTTGAAGCAACATGGTTAGTATCATTATTTTCTTCATAAACAGTATCACTTGATGCTGCAGAATTGCTCTCAGCCTCTTGTGACATCATAGATTCAGAAGAATCCGAATTTTCTTTTGAACATTCAGCAGGGGCGTCTGTGGTTTCATCCCCATCTAACTCAACAGAGGCTCCTGATGTTGTTTCTGATTCTTCTTTAAGCGTCTCTGAATCAACTGTTTCAGATGATTCATTTGTTGACTCCACTGAATCAACTGACTCTGAATTATCATAGTCAGTCGTTTCGTAGGAGTTACAAGTTGAGTTAGATGAAACTGATGATTCAGTCTGACGTGCCTCTGCTTCCTCATGTGATGTATTGTTGACAATGGACAATTCATCCATTTCTGATTTCTCAGGAGTGGTTGTATCGTTAGTTGTATAACATGGAGAAACAGATTCACTTTGTTTACCTTTTTTAAATTCTTTCATAACTTCAGTCAAACCTTTTATCATGGCAAACTCAATGTTGTCTACATTAACTCTAGGTTCTCTTACCTCAGGCTCTTGTGTTGCTGATTTATTTTCAAAATGTTGTTGTGGCTCACACGACTCTTCTTTTTCCAACACTTGAAAATGTTTATCAACGCTTACATTTTTCTCAAAATTTAGGGTTTCAGTGTGATTTAAAACATTTTCTGATTTAACAAACGTTTGTTTATAAGCCTGCTTTTCTAAAATGACTTCAGTATTATCAGGCCTAGTGATTTTTATCTTGCGAGGCTTGACATGCTCAGGTTTCTTATCCTCTGGTTTTCCATATTCCATCTTGGGTAAATTGTGTCTCCCCTCTTTAGTCATTGGAATTGAGGAATAGTTGTGGTTATAAGGTGGAGGTATGCAAACAAAACCCAACCCTTTATTCCTCACTTCCTTTTTGCTATACTTTAACTGTTGATTTATCATTTTCTCGACTTTTTTGCTTGAAACATCAAACTTTTTAAAATTAAATTTAGTATTTTCGAAAGTTGATTTTAAGTCGTTTAATTCAACAGTTAATTTTTCAGATAGCTCCTTGAAGTGGAGATATCGACAGTTCGCTTCGCTTAAATCACTATGCAACTTTCGAATATCGCGTTTTTGTGCTTCCACCATATCCTTATACCCATCCAGTTTCTTTTTAAATTCATAACTACTGGATATGGTGTATTGAAGTTGCATAGTAAGTGATTCGGCCTGTTCCTTAAACCCTTTTACCTTCTCTTTACATTTTAAAGTGCAACAAACATCATCTACACATACCTCAGCCTCAGAAGGAGTGTAGTCATTCATTTGAGCCATGAGGGCATGATAAATCGTTCCCTCAACGTCTTCAGTGGCCGAGTCAGCATCTTCTTTCACTTCTGCCATAAGAGCTTGATTTGACTGGTATAGAGTGTCTGTAGTGATCTGCAGATCATTCATCTGTTGAGTCCAATCAAATCCCCATCCTTCCTGAACCACCAATGCATTTCCAGGACTTACAACAGATTCTACAGCTTGAGTTCTGACAGTAGTGTTTGAGGTTGAACCTTGAGTGGGACGAGAGACAGTGATGTTCGAGGTCGACACAACATTAGGAGCTGGTCGAGCTGCTGAACTAACAGTGACAGTAACATTTGGATCGACTCTTTCCCTTCTTGGCTGTTTGCACTCTCTAGCATAGTGTCCAAGCTCATGACATTTATAGCATCTAAGCTTAGCCTTGTTCCAACCAATCTCACCATCAACCGTTTCCCATTTGTTTCTACCAGTTCTCTTCACAAAATTATTGGCACGAAACACTGCCATGGCCATTTGCCAAGTGATATCCATTTCTTCAACATCATCAGGATGGACTTCCAGCAGTTCAGCAGAGTCAATGTTGTTTGCCACCCTTCCAGCAATGAACGTGTGATAACAGTTCATGACCCCTGTCATGAAATCCATAGCTTGCTCAAATTCTCTTGAAGTGGCCACTGAAGTGTTTGTTGCAGCAAAAGAAGTAGTGATGTTAGAAAAAAGTTATGTGGGTGTAGGAGCAGGTTGATTTGTAGGATGTGGAGTGGATGGGGTTTGGTTCACTTGTTGAGTAGGAGCAGAAAAGTAGCCAGATTGGTTGACATAAGTTCCAAGATTTGCAGGGAACTACATAGTAGAGGGTGCTTGATGTGAGCTCATCAAAGCACTGTTGGTCAACACACCTGCATTATTGTAGCTTGAAGTGTGGTTGTAAAGCCTTTGTTTGTCGTCCATTTCATAAGATTTTAACAGTGAAATTAGCTCAGAAAGAGTCATTCTAGCTAAGTCTCTGGTTCTTTTGATGAGAGTTACATTCGTATCCCAGCTTCTTGGAAGAGCGTTGAGCAGTTTCTTGTTGGTAACAGACTTTTCCAAATCGATGACATGAGTTTTCATATCACTGACCAAGGCAACGAATCTTTGGATTTGATTTTCCAAAGTTTCCCCTGGGAAGTGATTGAACATGTTAAACTTCTGAGTAGGCATTTCCCTTCTGCTTTCCTTCATCTCTTTGTTTCCCTCATACATAGCCAGAAGAGCTTCCCACATTTCCTTAGCAGTTTTGCAATCACGAACTCCAATGTCGATTTCTGGTGCAAGAGCAGAGTGCAGCATAGCAAGAGCCTTGACATCAATGTCATGCTTTTCATGCTCCTCTTCAGTAAATTGAGACTCAGGCTTAGGAGCAGTAGTTCCCTCAGCTTCATTCACAATGTAGGTGATCACAGTTGGTCCATTGCAGATAGACCTCCAGTCCTTTGGATCCTTGATTCTCATGTATTGAATGAACCTGAACTTCCATTCTGAAAAGGATCCCCGAGAAATGAGCCTGGGAATCGTGTTATTAGTTCCAATTATGTTATCTAGATCCTGGTTAATGGCAGCTGTTTCAGTCAATCCCAATTGATTAGTTTGAGCCATTTCTGAAAAGACAATTGAACTTATGAGTAACAGGTAATATTAAATATGAGAACCAAATGAATATCACTAATGATTACAATATAGTTCAGATAACAATTCGAATGGTTCAACAGATAATTAAAAGATCCAATACAAAACAGTTTTGTAAAACAATCCACAAGCCCAATTGGTCCAGTCCACATGAATAGGTCCAATCACAGTAGCACAGGATGACTTCTTGGATCGCACAAGATGAATCGCACAAGACACCTTTCAGCTGAACCTTTTGTCAATCGCACAAGTCAGTATGACCCCTTTGATCGCACAAGACAGATCACACAAGGTGAGTCGCACAAGACGTCTTCAGTTGAACCCTTTCCCAAACGCACAAGATAATATGGCCCCTTTCAACTGAACCTTTGAATCACACAAGAGTTCAATCGCACAAGATCTTCTCAGTCGCACAAGAGCTAATGGATCGCACAAGTCACAAAGTTTGGGCCTGAATCCTTGAAAGCCCAATTTTTATGATCGCACAACCTAAACTGAATCGCAAAAGTCACAATATTAGGCCTCAGTCCTTTAAGAACCCAATGCGCACCAGTCGCACAACACCTTCAATCGCAGAAGCCAAACTTTGGAAATGCAATTTGCAATCTTTTCAACCAAAATCCGGAAAGATATGGTAATTTTAATTTTCGAATCTGTTCGATTTTTACTGCAACAACTTTCCAAAGTTTCTGCAAACACGGTCAACTTGCACACAAACAGATCAAACCCATAAATTTTCAAAAATTCTGATGAATAATTGATGAAATCGAAGCACAAGAACCCAGAAATTTTAAAATCTTTCAAACAACTTTCAGCCAAAAATTTATATGTATACCCAAAATCCTTTCAATTTCAACAATCAAAACTTTAATCTCAAAAATCAATAACTGAATTTCAATTTTTAATATCCAAAGCAATTGGTTTTCATAAAATTTTTAACCAAAACAGACCAATTTTTCAGATTAACGAGAACCTTTTGTTTCACAGAAGTTTAACTTTTATTTTGAACAAAATAGAAAAACCACGTTAAAATCAATTTTCGTGCCACAACTTGGGTTGATATTCAGATGCAAATAAACAGTTTTTAAACCAAAAGATGAACAACTCAAATCCACTATGACCCAAGAAATATTCGACAGAAGAAAGAACTATAAAATAGACTGAAATAAAACATAAATCAGACCTTTCTTGTCGAACTTTGAACACAATCAGCAGCAAAAGCAACCTTCAATCTTCAAGATATCCGATCCAACCGAGCCTTCGTGAGACTACTTAGGCTCCGATACCAATTGTAAGTCCAGAATCACTACAATCAGATATCAAACACCAAACAAGTAGCGGAATTACAAGTAAGATGTGAAAGATTGAAAGCAAAGTGTATTGATTCAAAGCACAAGAGCACACGATTTTGGGGAATCGTCTGGTACTCTGGATCGCCCAAAACACAAGTTTGCAAAAGAATCAACAACCTACATCGACTATGGATTCCCCTATTTATACTAACACAGGAGATCCATTTACATTGGGCCAAGCCCATACCCCATAAACCTTAAAACGATGAAACAAGCCCACTATACATATCGAACCCAAAAGAAACAAGATAGCCCAAGACAGACGCAAACCTATACTAGTATATGCCCTTACAGACCGATAATAACAAACCGGTTCAGTTGTGGCCCCACAGCTAGGACATCATCCTCTATGGGCTTGCCATCGAGGACAGGGTCGGGTAGCGCAAAGGGATGGAAGTCGTCGAGATCCTCATCGTCGGACAAAAAATCTCCACAATGGGCTCGTCATCAGATGATACGTCCATGTGGTCGTGGTCATCGTATACTCCGCTACTAGCAGATGATACCATGGTATCCTGGCAAAATAATCCGTACACATATATGTATATATATATATCAATGAATAACAATGTTACTTAGTATACACAGGCAAGTAAAGGTAGCGTATCAAATGTAATCACATTGTTCTTATGTGGGTCATTTTTAGTTTGGCAAGTCTATCCCATATAGACTATGTCCTAACTAATGTCCTTGCTTTGTTTTTCCTTTGAAAAATGTTTAGTTCGTGGATCTTTGCGTTTTTGTAAATGCAATGAAAAATATTTGTGTTTGTTGTAAAAATGCTTTCGTGAGAGAATCCTAGTGATTGTAGACTAGACTCGAGAAGGAATCCTAGTTCACTACAATCGAATCTCCGATACCAACCTGTCACACCCTGTCTTTTGCGGAAGTGTGTGCGTGTGAATTTTGATCAGTTTTCATTGCATTAGATCATAATAAACAACTACATGATTAAAACAAGCGATGTCCATCCATTCATAAGTTTTAAAATATTACAACCATAAGTTGTTCAAGTTTCAAACCATCACAAGTATTTAGTTTAAGTTACAACCAACATAAGTTTTAAAGTTCTATAAAGGAGTTGTTAAACAAAAGTTTAAATTCATGAGGCTTTGCATCCTATATCTCATCAAGGATAAGATATATGGATCAAATCCTCCAAAAGTGGATGACATCGAGACTTGAAACTCAAAAGCCTGAAAGTAACGCTGGCACCAAGATACATCTTGATGAAACAATGGTTAACCGAGAGGGTTAACTCACTGGTCTCGTCAAGTAGGGTTAATCCCTTCTTTCTGAGGATCGCTGGCTAGATCGTCTGCTGGTTGATCTCCTGCACAAGGAAACAAACCGTGACTCGTAACAAGGAGGATGGGGTGGGGGTGCTCCTTGTTACCACTCTCCGACGTGGGAATCAGTAATTTGCTTGGGAAGCAAAGTGTGATAATAGTAGTAGTGAGAGAGTTGTGAAGAGATACCTCAAAACTGGTTTAGGATGGGTATTTATAGCCGAGGAGTGAAGGAGGGTAGTTGAGTGGCTAGTCTGACATCGCACAGCCTCCTGCAGGTGTGTCAGGCCTGTCGGTTACGGTGGTGATGCCACGTCCTACTGTGGTGTCAGTCTGTTGCTTATATGTGGGCTGACAGGCGACTGTCTTCAGTGCCACTTGCACTGTGGTGTCAGTCCCACTTGCCTTGTAGGCAGGATACGGTGCCGGGCCGCATCGCTGCTCGCGGTAACTGATGTTGTTCCCGCGTTCTTGTTCTGGCGAAGACGTAGGCGGGGTGCGGTGCCGTGTCGTGCCGCATTGCCGCTTGGTGAATGTTACTGTTGTCCAGATCCCTTGTCGTAATGAAAATTTTCATAGGGTGCAGTGCCAGGCCGCATCGCTTTGTATACACCCATTTTCATACATAAGGTAAGTATTCCCATCTCTTGACCGATTGGATTCGACCGCTGTGTTTGCGCGTGCCCACACGGACACAGATAAGTTCTTGCTGGTGGGGGTTTTTGATAAGGGTAATGGTCACTCGCGGTCGTGCTGACGCGAGATCTGGGACCATACCCCTTCAAGTCCCCCCAGTCTAGTGTTGCTTCCTTATGCAAGTTGCACGTAGGAGGAATACTGGACTATGGTGTCTAGAAGGTAGAATATGGGCTGGAGAAGATTTTAGGCCATGCGAATGGCTCCTGCTTCAAGTAAATCAAGCTGGGGGTCCTATACAGTCGTGTGACGTCTCTTCCGTACCGGTGAGCAAGTTCCGTCTGATGCGGAATTCTCAGCCAAGGATTTGATTCGGTAATATGGTCTACCTTTTTCTAATGTCATCAGCCACCTGTTGGTGTTTCGGACCAACCTTTGAGAGGGTGAATGAAGATGTCATCAAGGTTTGAACCAACCTTTGAGATGGTGACGGAAGATGTTCGTGATCGCAACTCTAGTTGTAACCTCTCCGTCAGTTGATGCAATGCTGTAAGTGCTTTGCTCAAGCTGTATGTTTATCAACTGGACATGCAACGATGATCCCTGCTTTGTGGGGTATTCGCGTTCTCCAGTTTAGCTCTCAAGTAACCGCACGTCCTTTGCGGTTACCTCGTTGCCACATATCGTTGGCCATGTTTGGTCGAACAATGTGGGGAACTTGCGTCATTGTTGGCCGTGTTTGGTCGAACAATGTGAATCTGTACTATGGGCAAATAAACATGGTCATAGGCATGGTAGTGCCCACCATTGTTTATTCTATGCGGTCCATAGGTGGGCAAACAGCGTCATAAGCAGACTTGTTACCACTATTGCTTGGCTTGCTGCTCAAGGAGATCACCTTAGATACTTGGGAATCTAGGTGAAACTCGTCCGCATTCGTTCCTTAGCTACTTTCCTTCACGCTTAGGTGGAAAGTAGTTTTCCTGGAAGTAGTTTTACTTCAACCGTGCGACGGCTTAGTCGTGGCTCTTCCGTAGCTACCGTCCGCGTACTTGTGTTTCGCCGTGGCTACTCGTGAGTGTTTGCGGTTTGCAGCAAAGGACTCGCTTTAAAAGAGCTTGAAGCTTGGATGTGGCTCTTGAAGGATCAGGAGTCATGGTTGCTGATGTGCGGTTGCTCAGCATACTTGTCCTTTATCCTAAGGAGAAGCTGTTTGCGTCCCCTCTGTGGTTGTGAACCGGACACAAGGGATTTGAAGCTTGAAGAAGCTTGCATGGAATGCGGTTTACCGCATCCTGAGAAACGGTTTTTGCAGTCCAAAGAACAACGCTGGTTCTAGGTATCTGACACACCTGTACGGGCTCGTGTGTGTCATCTTCGCATATTCCATGTGTGCTCATGGGTATATGCGGATATTGGTTATACCCCTTTACATAATGTAGAGATATATATTTTGTCTTTTTTGAGGGTTATGTAAAAAACGACATGCGGTATGGGTAATGGTGCGGTATACCAGGAAACCACATGCCGCTTAAGTTTGGATATCGTTGTCGCTTTTTCGTTGCATACGTGGCAGGACGCACGTGTGAGTTGGTAGAAGTTGGTGTGATTTTGCTGGCATGTGCTGAAACGACAGGACGTTTGCACTGCCCGAGGTAATCACTATACTGTAGTAGGATCACCAAAAAGTCTCTTTTGTCAGGCGCGTGGACAGCTACTCGCGAGTGGTAACCTTCAGGAGAACTGTCGCTTGTATACGTGTCGTCGTATGGTTTGTTGCCTTAGCGCACGACGTTTCAGTTTCTGATCCACATTTATTGCGATGAGTATAAAAGGGGAAACCCTTTGTGGTTTCCTCTTACTCGTTTGACATTTCAAAAAAATTTCCGGTGAGAGAAGTTAGAAATTCTTCATCTTCTCCGATCAATCCTTTGCTTTTTCTGTGAGGTTTTTCTGAAATTTCCGGATTTCATCTTTCGTTTCCTTCTTCTACATTCTGATAGCTGAACCATCCAATCCCCATATTGCTGATGGTGAAAACCCTGACCCTCAGTCGGCGGTGGCGGCTGACGAGGAGGAAGGTGGTGGTGCCCCCGGTGGAGGTTTACCGGTGTTGAGGTGGACGAAGGCTCAGTTCAATAGTCTAATGACCGGCGTTCAAATGCCCCAAGAATATGGGGCTGTATACCCACAAGAGGGTGATACTAGTGCCGATGCTCCGGCCGGTTAGATTACCATGTGGGCTGATTTCTTTGGTGATGGCAATCTCTGACTGCCGTTGATGGTCTTCGTTGCTGAGATTTTGGAATGGTATAAGATCCACATTTCTCAACTTAGCCCCTTAGGGATGATTCGGGTTCGAAATTTTGAGTACACTTTTCGTGCTCTTGATCTGTAACCTACCGTCGCAGATTTCCGGCGATTCTATCAGTTGACGGTGCATACCGGTTTTTTTTCTTTTGGGCAACGTTATGGTAGCCCTAAGTTGATGACCCCTCCGAAGGGCATTACGAAGTGGAAGACGAAGTCCTTTTACGTTAAGGCCGCTGCGGTTGTTGCCAAAATGACGTTTCGGAACGTGACCGAAACGATCATAGGGAGACTATTGCTGTCCCCCGGGCTAATACAGTGGACTGGTTTCCAAGGTTGCGGACCATTGAGTTCAAGAAACTGAACAACTCGCAGTTGTCGGTGCTGCGGATGATGCTGACTAGGATGAAGAGGAAGTCAAGGCCCGTTGTGCGGGAGAAAAGTGGTGGTAAGTACTTTTCTTCTTTTGCGGTTTCCTTATTGCCTTATCTGCGTTATTGATTTGTAAGTGCATTATCAGAGGATGCTGCCCTTTGGAGGATATTTGCTCCGGATTTCGAGGGCAAGGTTGAGGTGGTTGCGTGTGCAAAGAATGAAGAAGGTTTTAACTTCACCATTCGCAACAACTTCCGGGTGCCTGCAGAAGATGCACTGGCGGCTGAGTTGCCGCAAGGCAAAGGTATAATGAATCTTTTCCCTTAACTTGGTTGTAAAGAAGATGGCCCAGCTGATTTGCTTTTTTGATGAATTTAAATGCAGGTGATCTTGGTGCTCTGGGGGATATTGAAGCGAACGGTGTCCCCAAGAGGCAGTTGGAAAAAGGCGTGCGGTTCCGCCAGAAGAAAAAGCATGAGCCTGCTGTTATTCCTCCGTTGGTGCCGCAGGTGGCAGGTATCTCTCGTACTAGTTTCCGCAGATACACCGATTACGTGGTAGTATCTGACACCCTTGAGGGTTTGGGTGTTCCAGGTGGTGGTGCGGCTGGTGGTGGACCCGCTGGGGGTTCAAAACCCGCTGATGAGAAGAAGAAGCGGAAGGTAGAGGATAAAGCCGCTGGTGCTGGTGAGTGGAAACGTCCGAGGTTGAGAACGACTCGGACAGCTGCTGTTACGCAGCATACGCCTGCGGTTGTGACTGGTAAGTCTACTAGATAATCACAAGTTTTTGTCATTATAAGTTTGTGACTTATAGTTGTGTTTGCTTTGTTGTAAAACCACAAGAGGGAAGGTTTTCCTTATTTGACACTCCTATTTCTCCTCCGCGTGACGTGGATGCGGATGTTAATAAGGAGTTTACAAGAAGCCCTTCTGTCGAAGTGGTTACCGAGCCCTCTGTGCAAGCGGAGGATATCGGGAAGAAAACCACGGATCAGATTTTTGACACGTTGGATTCTTCTAACAACCTGATCTCCCCGCATGATACTGATGTTAAGGGGGGTAATTTGAAGTCTACTGATGTTGAAAAGCATAAGTCTCCTGCTGCTGAGAAGGCTTCTGGTTCTGCCGCTGGGGGTGCGGGTTTTGAAGAACCATCCATTCAGCCTGGTGAGACTGAATTGGAGTTTTACTACCGTACTTATACGGAAAACCAGAGTGTGAACTACCACCGCCTCCCTTGGACTGTTATGCAAGGGGATGATATTTCTAATGATCCAACCGCTTGCCTGGACATCCTGAGCGGTGTGGGCACTCCTTTTGAGGTTCTTCGGGCCCACCGTTTCCCTCGTGAGAATCGGATGAATCAACTCTCTTCCATGCTAGTTGGAAGTTCCATAATGGCGAATGCCATTATGGAAGACTACAAGATTCTGAGCCGCAAGGAGGCTGCTGAGGCTAGGGATAGCCTGATTTCTTCTTTTGAGCAACTTAAGGCAGACCGTGAGTGGATGCGTGATCATGGTATCGGGCATGTAAGTAACTGGTGGCTTTGTTGTCCTTCGGTTTTGCTTTTGTTTACCTTTTCTCCTTTTGTGTTTGAAGATTATTGGAACCGTTCTTGACGCGCCTGAGAATACAGCTGCTGTAAATGAGCTTAGGGAGCATGCGCGGGAGGCGAGTTTCAAGGCTGGTTACGCTCGGTGTATTAGCCATATGAACACGTTGTATCAAAGCAAATTTACTGATGAACGATCTGGGTTCCAAGGCGTAGATACCGAAGCGCGGCTTGCTGCAGCCATCGAGGCGTACAACAACCTGTCCATTTCCGCTATTGATGACATTGATAAATGCTTGGAAGCAGAAGATTACGTGGACCGTTTGCGGTTGTTGTACGGTGATCAGGAAGAGGAAGAAGAGGAAGAAACTGTTGGAAGTGGCAAGGGTGGTGCGGGTACCAGTGGTACAAAGGAAGATTAGGTTGGCCTGCGTGCCCTTTTTTTTTTTGCTTTCCTCTTCATTGTAAATAGTAGAAAAACTATGTAAATTCCTTATGCACCGCGTAGGTGTAGAAATTTTTTGGAATATAAGGTAACTCTTTTTACTCAATTTGCATAAGTGTTTTGGCTTCATGCGTTTGAAGATTGGTGAGTTAATGTTAGAGAAAGCCAATGTTTAAGGGCAGTTGTAACATTATCTCTAAATCTGTCATTTGCGCATCTAGATGATACGCAAGTATATGAATGACTCTGTTGGCTATAAAGCGCGGTTTAGTCAATTTCCATTAGGATCCCGTAAGGGGGTAGGGATTGTAAAGCTTTTGTAATACCTGTATGTGCGTATCCAGCCGTGTTTTGGTCAAAAATTACCGAAGTAATTAAGTGATCAAATTAGTTAAGTGAGGTAGTGTGCTAGAAATGTGTGTTAAAAATATGCTAGTTAGGCTATTTGCAAAAACAGTTTCAGGATACGACTCAGGATATAGAGATGTATCTATGATCAAACAATGAGCAAAAATGTAAAGAGTGACACGAGATGTACGAGGAAAGCCCTTGATCAATCTAGATCGCCGGCATAAAACTTCAGGAGCTGACAATCGCAGCTGCCTTGTTCTTCTATTGCTTCAAATATCAGGATACAGTGCAGGATATGATGCGGATCAACTAGGTGTTACAATGTAATTTAAGTACAAGTGTTTGTGTGTAGTGATTGCTAGTAGCTAGAGAGTAAAGTGTGCGAAAGGGAGTGAGTGACTTAATCTGATCCGATCAATCTATATATAGTTAAACGAAATCAACTAACTACCCTATTAAACTGGGATGCTTCGAATATTCCCCAAGTGAACGTTGTAGTCCACTTCTTTCGGGTTCAACGTCTCTCACATAACTGGTTTGCTCGAGTCTTAAGGAGAAGAGGTCCACTTGATCGTTAGGGACCCGCACCTTCTAATCTGCACGTGGTTAAATTAGTCATTACCAGGATATCACATCAGGAAGTTACCAATATCCTGATCCGCTATCCTGATCACAAATAAACAATCAAAAGCAGAATATTAGTCAGGATATATGTTCAGAAAATGGCCCATAACAATTGTCCCCAAATATATCTGTTGGTATACCAATCCAACGGATATATTTAAAACTTTATCTCGTAAACCGAGGCAATCAATGTGACGAGACTCTTGAAATGACAATGTGCAACTTCCAAAGCGTTATTTACTCTTTACACCTATTATTAAGCCTATAATTAGCCAAAATAATTTGCATTTCAATCATTTCTTCTCAGGCGAATCTCAGGTATTTCTCTCTTCTTCTCTGTTTCTCGTCTTCTCTGTTTTCTTTTCTTTGGATTTCTTGTTTCTTGATCAATACCCTTCATGGCATCTCGAACAAGATCTCGGTCGAACGAACCAGTCACAACCCTCATGAGTCAAAACCTCATACGAGAACCACAAAACGAGATTTGCTCTTTCAACAATGCCGATATCGCCGCTTTGAAGGATTCCGGTGCCTTTCCTGCCGGAGCGGTCATTCGTCCTTTTGATCGAGAAGTCCGAACAGATGCGTCGTCAAACGAATGGGTCTGCTTCCCTGCCTATCCCTTTTCTTTGGGACTCCGGTATCCATTTCCACCCTTTATCTCTCTTTTCTTTGAGCTTACCGGCCACCGTTATGCCCAGACCATGCCCATGGTATGGCAAGTTTTAATAGTGTTAAACCAAATCAAATGTCGTCATTGCCCTGACCTATGCATTGAAGACCTTCCCATAGCATACCGACTGAGATCCCATGGCAACAGCCGCTTCCTTCTGTTCTCCACTTCCAACAATCCCTTAGTCCTTAAGGCCACCAAAAATGAAGATCAATGGCAACGAAAGTTCTTTTTTGTAAAAAGAGACTCTATTGACAAAGGTTTCGATCTGCCAGTTAGATGGTTAACCAAGGTAGGATTTAGGGTTTTAGGAATATCCCCAAATGTATCCTTAAACTATATCTTAGACTGATATCCTGATATTTTGTGCAGCGAATTTCAGAGATCTAGCACCCCCAAGCGCGGAATCGGAGCCCAGGATCAAAGAGATCCACCGACTTCCTGCTAGTGAAAGAACCTTCTCCCTGTCCCTTACGAACTCAAGTAAAAAATGAAGCTCAGAGATGTCTGGTAAGCACAAGATTATAGTGAATATAAAGTATAAGTGTTACAAACTAAATATTTCTTCCCTTGTTCAGTGTCGGTCATCAACCTTGAAGGCTTCCAGCTTGACGAGTTGGACAGTTACTCTAGCCTCGCACCTCCCAAGCAAGAATCCAATCTGAAATCATCTGTCACACCGAAGCCTACTAGTTCAAAGACTACTTCTGCTCCTAAAGCTCCTCCAGCATCCAGGACCCGGGCCTCTAGCTCCCGGAAGAGAAAGGAAGTTGAGCCTCCCGCTACACCCCATGTGTTCCCATTCGAGAACCACGGGTTTACGGAATCCAACAAATTCATGACCGGCTTCCTCAACCAGGTTGGTATCCTGACCCATATCCTGAAACATATGCTGGTTAATAAAGTCAACTAAAGTCGATACCTGATTTCTTTCCAGGGTCTCGAACGCCTGGTGTTTCTCTATGAGGATGCATGTGGCTCAAATGTCATGCTTGAAAGCCAGCTGAAAAAGGTTGAGGCCACCATCGCAGATCAAACAGCAATTGCCATCGCCAAATCGGAGCACAACGAAGCTATGTACAAGGCTATGACTCAAGATCACCCGTCTGCCGTCCAGAAGATCACCCAAGAGGCTCAATCTAAGTCCGACGCGGTTCAGGTTCAACAAGAGCAGGCCATGGCTTCATACCGGGAGAGCAACAAGAATTCTGTCGCCATCTCCCTTCTCCAGGCCAGACTGAAAATGGCTTACGAGGCAATGGCGTTGGGTTTGCAATGCCTTTCTTGGAACACCAAGGCCTGGGAGGAGAAACTGAGAGATCTTGGGGGGAATTATATGGAGCCTCCTGCCAAATCTGCTGCGGAAGAACCTGCCAAGATGGTGGATGCTAGTGCTGTTGGTGCATATTTGTGACAACAGCTCAAATTTGGTCTTTGGATATCTTGTAATTAGTTAAACGATAAACAGTTAGCGGGTTTAGCTTTGTATTAGTGGAATAATAGAGTTTGGGCTAAACAAAACCCAGTTTGAGTCTAGGGGCACGAATTGGGCTTTGCCCAAGTAGGAAACCTTAGCCCAAGTTGCAAACCTTGTGTTATATAAACAAGGTTAGGCTTTAGGGTTTAAGTCAATCAGCCAAAACAGTGTTTGAGATATAGTAATTTCGTGAGAGCTAGGCTTGGACGAAATTGAGTGTTGGTTAGGGTTTAGATTGATTGTAATTTGTGAGATTGATAATCAATAGAAACCCGGTTTGATTGTGAATTGCTGATTTCTGTTCCTACATGTTTTCTGCTATATTCTGATCAAGAGGATTCTGCACTCTTGATTAGATTGACAATTCTGTGAAAGATCCATACGACCAAGGGACCTATAATTGGTATCAGAGCATTAGGCTCTTGAAGGCTCGGTTTAGAATTGTGATTGGCAGAAACAGGGATATTTTTGAATTTTTTTTTAAATCTGACAATTAGGGTTTCGAAAATTTTTGGCTGGTTTGATACAGATTTTCGAATTCTTTAGCTGTTTTGATCTTCTGCATTGTTTGTTTGCTATTTTGCAGGTTGTCAGGAAAGATTTTATTAATTCTGGTTGAAGAATTTTGGCTGGAAAGGCTTGAAGATTCGAAGATTTTCTTCTTGTTCTTCACGTTATTCATCAGTTCTTCGTTGTTTTTCGTAAATTACTGATTTGTTTGCTGTTTTGATTCTGCAGGAAGATGTTAAGAGATCCGGAAAATCATCAAAATTTTCGAGAAGATTGAATTTCCATATTTACAGACCTGCGAAATTAACTGGACATGCGAAGTGAAATCCAAAGGCGACTTTGGTAACCGTATAATTTTCCACAGCGAAATTATCACGGTTTCGGCGACTTTATCAGTCGTAGACCTGCGAAATTAACAGCGAATTTGGCAGCGATATAACCAGCGAATTTAACCAGTTCAGCGAAATTAATTACTGACCCACCGAAATTAACTGAGACCAGTGAATTGAACTGGGTGGAATCTTAGTTGGCAAGCGTCGATAAAATTTCACTGTTTTGCAAATGGAAATTGATCAGTAGCTCGTTTGACAGATCCGTCTGCACCGTTAAATTCCTTGCATTTCTAGGAAAAAAAGGCTCTGGAAAATCCCAAAATCGGTTTTCGACATTAGATATCATTGGATTCGTCTTTTCGAGACGATTCTAACGGTGTAATTTGGTAACCACTGTTTTCGGAGAAATTTTGTACGGTTTTATCAGTCTGTTGCGTTAAAATGTCGAACATGACGAATTTGAATGCACCTAAGATGATGAAGGTGGAGAATTATCTTACACGGAAGGATAGCTTCCAATCATTCATTGAATCTCAGGATGCACGCATGTGGATCTGTATTGTAGATGGGTACACAAACCCAACACACGATTATGAGGGCAGACCACGTAGAACAGACTATGTGAACATGCAAGAGGATGATAAAAAAGATGTATGAGGCTGAAAAGAGAGCCTTGGCCGCGATAAAGATTTCCTTACCAGATAGCATCAAGCATACCTTCAAAAAGTACACTAATTCAAAGGATATGTGGGATGCATTACAAAAGCGATATCAAGGAAATGAGAGTGCCACTCAGGCATTTATGGCAGAAATAGTGCCAGTTGATGAGGCTGAAACTACTTTGAGTGATGCTGAATCTGAAGTGAAAAATGCTAAAGCAAAAGTGGATGTTGAAGTAGAGAAAGAGAGTGTAGCTGAACAGGTTGTTGCTGATGAAAATACAGAAGTTCATAAGGAAGAGGTACAATCTAATTCTGTGTGTTTAAGATGTCGTGAACTACAGGGTGAGGTTGACAGGTTGACAACACAAAACCAAAGTCTGGTAAGCGAGATGTCTAACATAAAAGAACCAAACTTTTTTGCTAAAAGAAACGAATCTTTATACTTGAAGAAGATAAAAGGATATGTAGCTGAAATTGAAGCTTTAACCTGCAAACTAAACGAAAAACTTCAAGTCATAGACTTAGCTCATGACATGATGGCTGAGAAAACAAAAGAGATTTCTGAAAAATGCAAAGAGTTGTCAGATGCATAACTCAAAATTGTTGAACTTGAGAAGAAATTGAGTCAATTCAGAGATTCGTCTTTTGTAATGAAACACATGATGGGTGGGTTAAAGAAGAGTAATGACAAGACCAGTGTGGGCTTCCAGGGCTTTAATGAAGTTCCACCTCCTCTTAGTCATGACTATTCATTCCTGCCTGATGAAAATGAGCTAATAGACTTTATGTCAACTGCACCAAGTAGTTTCGCATCAAGTCAAAGTGATGGATCTGAGAGTGATGATGCTAAGAAGAACAATAACAGGGAACCTTTGAAAAGGAAAAATTCACCGCCTAAAAGTAAAAATCAAGGTTTTGTTAAAAAGATTAATTTTGTTCAAGGTAGTGATATGAAAAATGAAACAACTGTTATTGAAAATGAATCAAATATAGAGTTTGCTAAAAATAAAAACAAAGAAATATCTAAATCCAAGCAAACTGAACAAAATTCTTCCAAGGCATCATCACCATCTGATAAGGGATCTACCTCAAAGACTCCAGCTAAGAAGTCTTTGAAAAGGAGATCGTGCTTCAAGTGTCACACAAAGGGACATGTAGCTAGCTGCTGTCCTAACAAAAAGAGTGAAGCACAAATTAGTGAAAAACAGAGAGGGAAATCACCAGAGAAGAAAGGTGATAATGAGGAGAACGTTGCAAATTTTCCAAAGAAATCTGCTCCTAAGCAACCAGAGAATGTTGCTGTTGGTGAAGATAAGGCTGAAAAAGGAACTCCACAAGTTCCTCGTTTTCAAAGAAATCAACCAAGATTTCAGCCTAAATCTCCACCAGGCAGATATGAGAGACCTAGAAGCAGTTCACCTAGAATGAACAATTTTAATGGAAATACAAGTAATTTCAGAAGTCAAGGTCAATATCAAAATCGATACCAAAATAATGGTGGTCGAACTTTTTATAACAATGGCTTTAGAAATTATAACAATCAAGCTTCTTGGAATCAAAATTCAAGGTACCAAAATCAAAATTTTCAAAGGTCAAATAGTCCACCTCAGGACCATAGACCTAGTGGAAATCAAAATCAAATTCCATCAACAGGTCTGAGATCCAAGACTCCAGTTAGGAGTAATGGATATTGGATGGATGTTCAAGTAGTTGGTGAATTTGGAGGACCCAAGACCATTAAGGCTTGGGTCCCCCAATCTAACTAATTTCTTAGTTGGTGTGTGGAGGAGCTGCTAAGGAGGATTGTCAACTTATGGTATGTTGATAATGGCTGCTTCAGGCACATGACGGGGGATGTGAGATTGTTGATATATATATATATATATATATTAAATGATTTAAATTGAAGTTCAAAGTGCTAAGTCGACACAGTAGATAACCTGGCAGATCTTTATACTAAAGCTTTTGACATGGCTCGCTTTGAACATTTAGTCGAACTCAACGGGATGAGGAATCCTGAATAACTGGTTTTTCATAAGAATTTTGTAAATAGTTTACTGCTTTCTTAAATATCAAAAATACAAAAACATTGGAAAATCAAAAACATAAAAAAATAGAAAATCAAAAATGAGTTATCACTGTGTGAAAAAGAAGAAATGATAGTACATCAGCACGTTAGACTGTCACACTCAAACTACATTAAATTGCTTAAGTGTGATAGCAGCTTCATCATACGATGTACCAAGAGGCAAAAAGCATGAAATAATCAACTTACCAATGTGATATAAACCTAAATGAACTGTGTATGAGTGGGGAACACATCAGTGGTGTATGGTTTAATGATCTTAAATCTTGCGTTGATAGATTGCCAAAATCTGAAGTTTTGGGTCTTTATACTGTTATTTCATCTGGGGATATCAGGGTTGTCCTTCTGCTGCATCTAGATACATGCTGACCTAGGCACAACCAAAATATCTTAAAAGAGCAAAAAAAAAAAAAAATGCCAAAACCCATAAATGAAGAAGCTCTCATAGAGAGTCATTCAAATGTGCAAAAAGCATAAATCGTACGAAAAATGGTATTTGTCATAGCCCTCTTTAGATATTTTGGTCTCTTTGTTGTACGGAAGTACTGACCTGTTCACCAATTATCTAAACGTTGAAAAACAAAACAGATGAATTCAGTATACTCACCTACTACGATGAATCTTTGTGCACACCTTGATCGCGGGGGTATATCCTGAAGTGGGACACACTAATATATCAGAATAAAATTACCTTAACGTATCATACGGTAATGGTACTTGAAATGTTCATGCATTTTGTTTAAATGGACGAACATACTGGTAATCATCTTGGACTGCTTTTCATGAAAAAATTACATAAAGAATTACCTAATGGTGTGAAACAGTTTGATTTTGCTGATATGATCTTCTTACCAGTGATCCTCACAAAAATAGAGTGTTTATTGCTTTTCTTATTTATTTGCTTTCAGAAAATACAAAAATACAAAAATAGTGTCTTTTTCTGTTTAAAATTCTTAACGTACGGAAAACTGTTATTCTTGGAGGAATTGTTACTGATAGCGGGAGACGGTGTTAGTAAGTGAGTTCAAAATTTTAAATCATGCGGGTTATAGTGTGTGTGATTAAAAAGTTTTGCGTGTTGGTGATAAAATTAAAAATGCTTAATCTGTGATACAGTTTAACTATCTCTTGAAAAATAATAATTTATTTAACCTTGTTGAAAAATTATTATGGTTTCTCGAGATGTTTGTTTAATAGAATACAGATTGAAGGAGTATGTTGCTGAGAAGTTGTTGTGAAGATGAGAGTTTGATTGGATGCATGGTAGAACCTCCTTTCTACATTACAAACAAGATTGAAGAGTTTGGAGATTGCTTTGCAAATGCTAACCTGGCGTTTACTCAAATGCTAACGTTTTGAAGATTTGGTGATTGGATGCATCAGCTTAGGGGGAGTCTGGTATCAGAGCTATTGAAGCTGAAGCTATCCAAAGACCAAAGACAGTGCAAGATTACATGAACATTGTAAGAAGACTGAAGACAAAGTTATTTTATGAAGCTATTGTCAAGGGGGAGTTTGTTGGTGTATATTTGTGACAACTGCTTAGATTTGGTCTTTGGATATCTTGTAATTAGTTAAACGATAAACAATTAGCGGGTTTAGCTTTGTATTAGTGGAATAATAGAGTTTGGGCTAAACAAAACCCAGTTTGAGTCTAGGGGAACGAATTGGGCTTTGCCCATGTAGGAAACCTTAGCCCAAGTTGCAAACCTTGTGTTATATAAACAAGGTTAGGCATTAGGGTTTTGGTTAATAAGCCAAAACAGTGTTTGAGAGATAGTAATTTCGTGAGAGCTAGGCTTGGACGAAATTGAGTGTTGGTTAGGGTTTAGATTGATTGTAATTCGTGAGATTGATAGTCAATAGAAACCCGGTTTGATTGTGAATTGCTGATTTCTCACAAAAAGATGTATTGTAAATATTTTTGTGTTTAGTTTAATTTGTTTAGTTTGTTTAAAAAAATCAAAAAATACCAAAAAGATTTCTTTTTAAAAGACTTCCATTTTGATTTGACAAGTAGTTTTTTTTGCATGATAAGATAAAATATTGGTTTATCTTTAAATGTGAAAAAGACTAATGGTTTTTCGAGATGCTTGCTTGTGTTGCTAAACAGATTGATGCAGTTATCAAAATGAAGTGCAGAATACAAGTAAAGTGCAGATTAAAAGTGATGTGAAGAACGTGTAGAGATGCATGGTAGGATCGTTCTACTACATTGCAGAGAGAAAGTGATATGAAGAGTTGGAGCTTACTTGCTTAACCAAGGATTGCTAGCTAACTGATCTACAACGAATGAAAGTTTTAGAGATTGGAAGCATCAGCTAAGGGGAAGTCTGTTGATGTCAGAAGCTGTGTAGCTGACGCTATCCAAAGACGAAAAGAACACAATATGTTTGAAGACAAAGTTACACTATGAAGCTATTGTCAAGGGGGAGTCTGTTGGTGCATATTTGTGACAACAGCTTAGATTTGGTCTTTGGATATCTTGTAATTAGTTAAACGATAAACAGTTAGCGGGTTTAGCTTTGTATTAGTGGAATAATAGAGTTTGGGCTAAACAAAACCCAGTTTGAGTCTAGGGGAACGAATTGGGCTTTGCCCATGTAGGAAACCTTAGCCCAAGTTCCAAACCTTGTGTTATATAAACAAGGTTAGGCATTAGGGTTTTGGTTAATAAGCCAAAACAGTGTTTGAGAGATAGTAATTTCGTGAGAGCTAGGCTTGGACGAAATTGAGTGTTGGTTAGGGTTTAGATTGATTGTAATTCGTGAGATTGATAGTCAATAGAAACCCGGTTTGATTGTGAATTGCTGATTTCTCACAAAAAGATGTATTGTAAATATTTTTGTGTTTAGTTTGTTTAAAAAAATCAAAAAATACCAAAAAGATTTCTTTTTAAAAGACTTCCATTTTGATTTGACAGGTAGTTGTTTTTGCATGATAAGATAAAATATTGGTTTATCTTTAAATGTGAAAAAGACTAATGGTTTTTCGAGATGCTTGCTTGTGTTGCTAAACAGATTGATGCAGTTATCAAAATGAAGTGCAAAATACAAGTAAAGTGCAGATTAAGAGTGATGTGAAGAACGTGTAGAGATGCATGGTAGGATCCTTCTACTACATTGCAGAGAGAAAGTGATATGAAGAGTTGGAGCTTACTTGCTTAACCAAGGATTGCTAACTAACTGATCTACAACGAATGAAAGTTTTAGAGATTGGAAGCATCAGCTAAGGGGGAGTCTGTTGATGTCAGAAGTTGTGTAGCTGACGCTATCCAAAGACGAAAAGAACACAATATGTTTGAAGACAAGGTTACACTATGAAGCTATTGTCAAGGGGGAGTCTGTTGGTGCATATTTGTGACAACAGCTTAGATTTGGTTATTGGATATCTTGTAATTAGTTAAACGATAAACAGTTAGCGGGTTTAGCTTTGTATTAGTGGAATAATAGAGTTTGGGCTAAACAAAACCCAGTTTGAGTCTAGGGGGACGAATTGGGCTTTGCCCATGTAGGAAACCTTAGCCCAAGTTGCAAACCTTGTGTTATATAAACAAGGTTAGGCTTTAGGGTTTAGGTTAATCAGCCAAAACAGTGTTTGAGAGATAGTAATTTCGTGAGAGCTAGGCTTGGACGAAATTGAGTGTTGGTTAGGGTTTAGATTGATTGTAATTCGTGAGATTGATAATCAATAGAAACCCGGTTCGATTGTGAATTGCTGATTTTTGATCCTACACGTTTTCTGCTATATTCTGATCAAGAGGATTCCGCACTCTTGAATAGATTGACAATTCTGTGAAAGATCCATACGACCAAGGGACCTACAAGTGCTTCAAAGGATGCTGCTGATGATGCTGGGGCAAATGCTGGAGAGGATGCTGGTGTAGACGTCATGATGAAGGAAGGAGCTGCCCCTTAAGTGCAGTGATGTGGGCGATGATGGATATACGCGCCAAGGCCGGAGCCCACTTTTTTAAATTTCATGGTTGTGGTCTGTATAAACAATTTACTTTTTTCTGCTGCTGAACAATTTACATTTCCTGAATTAGAACAAAACGATGACCAAAGGTGGATGGGTCCTGTGTTTCAGGATGAAGCCCTTGGTCATCAGTTAGTATAAGTTGTTTTGGATGATGCAACGGTTGGAGGCGGATGGGTCTCGTTTTGAGAAGAAACCTTCAACTGTCACATAAATATGGTAAAAACTAATCGTGCTTTTGGTGGATGGGCCTCAGTTTGAGGTGAAGCCAAAAGCACAACTTTTGACTTGTTAATAATATAACCATCTTTTGACTTATTTGTTGTCGCCTTTTAATTTTTGTCATGCGTCACTTAGTTTAGATTTTAGCTTTGCACAATTATTTCCTGAAAACATCCTGATCAATATACTTAGTGGTATCCTTCGAAGACTTTTGTCAAATAGGACTTCTCAAAACCCAAACAATTTAGACAAAGTCTCTAAAGGACAAAAGATAGTTTATTTTTCAAAATCCACTTTGATAACACTTGTTTGACTAGAGTATTTATTTTCAACCCAAGTATTATTTCCCAATCAAATATCCTGAAACGTATCCCGAAAACACATTGTGAGAACATATCCTAAAGATATATTCTTATCAGGATATTTGAGCCTTAAACACAGTTTCAAAAGTTAGACAACTTATGTAAGGTTCACAAAGGAAAGATCATACCAGGAATAGGTTGTAACCCTAGTACCGAACTTCAATCCTTTTGCAACTTCTTTAACTAAGATGTCCCCAGTCCGAAATACTTAGTACATTAGGTTTGAGTTTGATTTTGATTCTTCGAGCCTTACACAATCGCCTTGGGAGGAATGTCCCCTGTGCATAAAGCCTTCAAAAACTTAGCTAATTTTTTAATTCAAATTCTAACTGTTTGGACAGTTCTTGTGTTACTGGGGTAAAACCCAAAAACATACTGGAGATAAATCCTTAGTGTCTTGGGGAAAATCCCATAGGTATCCTGGGGAAAATCCCAAATTTTCATTCGCTACAGGCGGGGTGTTTAAACCCAATTCGAGAGAAAGGTGAATACCTTTAAACCTGTGAAGGGATCAGGATCCCTTAAACGTGAGAGAGGGGGCCAATCCTCTAATCTTTCAAAGTATCCTGAATGTATATCCTGGAGCTATACAATGCAAAACAACTGTAAGCTAAGGTGGGTGTTAGCCTGGCCAACACCCCTCCGATGCTTAAGTCAGTAATGGGTTCAAAACAATAAATAATATTAAATTTAATAAAAGAGATTTAATCCATACCATTCTGAGTTAGAATTTAAATTTCAAACTCACTTGAAATAGAGCTTTAGATGTATAGCATTCCAGGATCTTGGTAGCATACCCCCCTCCATATCCTTGAGTCGGTATGCTCCTTTTCCTGATTTTGATTCAATCTTATAGGGTCCTTCCTATTTTGGAGCCAACTTTCCATCAGTAGGATTAGTAGTATTCTGGAAAGCCTTTCTCAATACCCAATCTCCGACCTGGAACCTTCTAGTCCTTATATCCTTGTTATATGCTTTAGATATCCCCTGTTGATATGCTGCCATACTTAGCCTTGCCGCGTCTCTTGTCTCATCAACAGTATCCAATTCCTCACATAGGACTTCAGGATTCTGCTCAGGATCCCGGAGGTTGGATCTTGCTGTAGGTATTACCATTTCTGTCGGGATCACCGCTTCTGCTCCAAATACCAAGGAAAACGGGGTTTGTCCAGTTGCATTTTTCACCGTCGTCCTATCAGCCCACAAAAAAAGGGTAGTTCTTCTGCCCATATTCCTTTTTTAGCCCCTAGTCTCTTTTTCAGGTTGTTGACAATTATCTTGTTTGAGGATTCTGCTTGTCCATTTGCTTGAGGATGTACCAGTGTGGATGTAATCATGTTGATTCCCCAACTCTTGCAAAAGTCAGTAGTCCTCTTACCTATAAATTGAGATCCATTGTCACAAATTATCTCAGCTGGTACTCCAAACTTGGTCATGATATTCCTTTTTTATGAAGGATACCACTTCCTGATCCCTAACTTGAATGAATGCTTTAGCTTCGACCCACTTAGAGAAATAATCGGTCATTGCCAGCATGAAGACCTTTCCTCCTGGAGCCTTTGGCAATTTTCCTACTATATCCATTCCCCATTTCATGAATGGCTAAGGGGAAGCTATAGGATAAAGTGGCACGGCCGGCTGATGTAATATATTACTGTGTCTTTGACATGCATCACATCTTCGGGCATATTCTGCGGCATCTTTTCTCATCGTCGGCCAATAATATCCTGTTCTTAATGCCTTTGAGAACAGCGACCTGCCCCCAGTATGGTTACCACAATCCCCTTCGTGTATATCCTGAATCACTTCCTTGGTTTCGGGATCCTCTAAGCACCTCAGATATGGTCCTGCAAGAGATTTCTTATACAAGACATTATTTATAATAGTGAATCGTAATACCTTCATTCTAAAGGCCTTAGGATTCTCATCCTTTGGGATGTGTCCTTCCTTGAGATATCTTATGATTGGAGCCATCTGTTAGGACCGGAGGCTCTAATGATTGTGCTTGTTTGTATAATTTGAACAAGACAAATAGAAATGAACAGAGTTTAAGTGCAGGGGAAATGAACAACAAACTTTATAAACACAATCAAAGAGAGAAACAGTTTTGATAAACACATGCTTTTCATTAAGTCGAAAGATTTACAATACAAATCAAAAGATTACAAGCATGCTTACAAACTAAACTCCCCCTCAGCATGATACTCCATGGTTGGTTGCACAAGATGAAAGGATTGAATTGAGGAGAAGAACTCACTCAAATCGATCAAATGTAACAGTACAGGGTACTGCTCCATTTATAGACAATCCAAACCACTGAAGCATCTCAGCTGACGTCACCATGAAAGCGACGTCTAACAGCCTAACAACCTGTAACTATTGTTCCTATACACACACTGTTAATCTTAACCACTGACTATATATAAAACGGATGACATACTAAACTACTGCTTTCTCTTTACATCAGTGCTTTCCTCAAGGTTGATCAGTCCTTGATTGGGCAGTGCTTTGTCATCAGTAGATTGAACCAGTAGTGTTTACTTCTTAGCAGTCTTCAGGGCTTTATCGGTAGTTAGAAGAACAGCAGTTGTTGTATACAGACAGTGGATAGAGGACCAACAGATGTTATAATCACTTTCAAGGGAGAAGTCTAGTATAAACAACTGCTTATTATGAATCCACTGTTGTGAACCAGTTTTGGCTTTCATTATCTGTTCCTCTGGTAGGGTTCAATCCCAACAATCTCCCCCTGGAACAGATAATGCCAAAACATTTCATTATTTTGGATATTTATTCCTCATCAGAAGTTCACAAGCTTTTCTTTTAAATTCTGCTTCAAAGTCTTTGGAACTTAAGTCATCCTCATCCCTGCACAATGAAAGTTCAAGGAGATCTTGTAGATCTTAAACACCAAGGCTTAGTGCTTGTTTCCTTGATATGTACTTTATTTCACCATTGGATCTGATCAGGGTCAATACACGGGTCTTTTGATCAGAGAGCCACTTTAGTATTTTTGAACCCAATGGGTTTCTTGAGAGAGATTTATTTACTGATGAGCTTGGAGATTTTGGCCTTGTGAAAATTTGTAAAGTAGTATCCTGAGCTTCAGACATTCGTTTGAATTCATTTTCTATGACTTCATTTGCTGCAGCTATGTCTTCTGCAACTTCTTTGTCAATCTGCTCTTGTTTCTTTTGTTGATCTAGCTCATTGTCTGAGATATCTGCTGATGTGTTTGGTGATGATGATTGGTTCAAAACCTTTTTGGCAAGGTCTTGAAGCTTTGCTGATTTGTCTTTATCTAAAGCCATTTTCTTGATGGCTTCTTCAAAATACTCAGCTTCTTTTTCTTTTTCCTCTGCTTTAGTCAGCTGTTTCCTCTTTTTCTTGGTTTATTGCAATGATTGAGGTATCTGCTGATGTGATCAGTGGGTCAGAGGTTTTGATCTGTTGTTTTGGCTTTTTGTAGTCAGGCTTCTTTGGAGTGTCAGAAACCATTATCCTCCTTTTCTTGAGCCTTTCATAAGCCTCGTCTGTATATTGCTTTGTCCATTTTGCTATGGATTCAGCATCTCCAACGTTTGCATCCACCAGCTCATGTTTCTTTCTTTTGTATTCAGAAGTAAGATCAGCAATGAGTTTTTTGTATTTTCTCCAGTTTGGAGCATTCCTCATCTTGGTTGGATCATTTTTAACTCTTTCAATTCTGTTTGCCTCATGCTTTAATGCAACTATTGGCCATTCTTCAAACTGTTTTTCTTCACCTGGATAGAATTTTTCTTTCATGATGTATGCAAGGTATTCTTTTCTCATTTCTTTTCGTAGATCTGCTTTGGGTGGTAAATCTGACATTTCTTTGCTCAGATCTCTTGCATAATCTTCCATCTATTTGACTTTAGTGAGCAAGATTTCCATTTTTTCTGAAATGGCTTCGTCACCTTGGTCTTTGCACTCAAGCTTAGCTCTTATCTAAGCTTGCCTTGCTTTGAGCTCGAGATATTCATCCATATTTTCTGGGACTATGAAGCCTATGAGAGAATGAAATCTTCTTTTTGAAGGATCATCCTCAGTGTAGAATTGTCTCATCTCATTTTTTACAGCTTCAGGTTCCAGTG
Source organism: Helianthus tuberosus (assembly GCA_030545235.1). Classification (NCBI taxonomy): domain Eukaryota; kingdom Viridiplantae; phylum Streptophyta; class Magnoliopsida; order Asterales; family Asteraceae; genus Helianthus; species Helianthus tuberosus. The sequence goes on along the minus strand of CM060417.1, from coordinate 76,549,406 downwards.
GATATTTTGCAGCCATACGATCATATTTGTCATCACCTGCCTTAGTTGTTTTTCTTTTTCTGGTGTAAAGATTTATGGGTGATTTGTTGATTGTAGTGAAGATGGTTTAAAGTGAAGTGAGGGTAGTGGTGGATGGTGACTGACTAACAGTTGTTGAAGCAACTGGTGTTTTAACCTATGTTGTCATTACAACTACTGATGTGTAAGTAGATGTCTTCTGCTTTTGAGCAGGTGGTAATTTGGTGGGTGGTGGTGTAGTTTTAGGTTGTGATGATAGGGCAGTGGTTGTAGTGTGTCTTGTAGTGGTGTGTTGAGGAAATGGCAGCTTTTTGGCTAGCAGTTTTTGAAACTACTGACATATCAACTGTTTAGATGGAAGTTTGAGATTTTGTGATTTGAGGTTTGGAGCCTTTGGGAGGTGGTTTAGATGTCTGTTTTTCTTGTTCTGGTTCAACATATAGGCCATCTTCAATTCCCTTCTTCTTCAACTGCTTGATTTTCTCCCCCTTTTTGGCATTATCTGGAAGGGGGTTATCCATGAAGAGGATAGTGGGAGGAACTTTTCCAGTGGTGCTTTGGATATGAGCCTTGATAGCTTTGATGTCTGCTTGAGTATCTTTAAATCTTGACTCACCATGTTTGTCAGCATTTTTACATGTATTGCATGCTGCTGATCAGCCATTTGTTTTTGTTTTTCAAGCAGGGGTTGAAATATACTCCATAGCTCATTTGCAGCAGGTGCAGGTTGTGCAGGTGCTTGAGCTGGAACAGCAGTGGATTGTGTTTTTTGAGCTTTTAACAGCTGTTGCACCATATCCTTTATTTCAGCAACTGATGTTTCAAGTTTTTCAACTCTGCCCGTCAATTCCTGATATTTTAAATCATCACCCACGTTAATGGGATCATCTGATTCCCCACCAGCAGTGGTTGTATCAATGTGTGACTTAGGAACTGAGTCCCAAAAATCACCCATTGATGCCCCTTGTTCTTGGTTCTGGGGTCTTCTCTCTTCAACACTTGATAACCTTTTGAGGGTACCAGTGGTTAAAACAAACTCACTGGTGGTTACCAGAGGTGCTATAGAAGAAATTGCCTTCAAGGGAGTCTTACTAATGAAACAACTGTCCAAATGTAGATCTGTTGATCCATCACTTGTAGTTGCTGCTCCACTTGAACTACCACCAAGAGTTACTTGTAACTCAATGGGTGTAACCTCCTCAGTTGTTGCTGGGATAGCAGGGGTAGTAGCATCAGACCCAGTCACTTATGGGAGTGTACTCTCAGTGATAGGTGATAGAGAGGAACTGGTTTGTGTCTGAGCTATACAACTGCATGCAACAAGGGTATTATGGATTGTGGTAATGTGATTGGTGAAGGTATGGGTGTTGAAAGAGACATGTCCTTGGGATCAGGACTGAGGAAGATGGATCCAATTGAATCCAGAGCTTCATAATGTGGGGTCCCTGTGCTTACAACCTGATCCTTTTTTGAGGATGCAGGAAGAGTTTGAGGCAATGGTGGAGATCTTTCTTCCAACTGTTGTGAGGAAGTAGCAGCAGTGGTTGTAAGTGACATTTGTGTTGTCACTGGCAGTGGCTCTGGGATCTCTTCTTCCAGAGTTGCCTTTGTTTTGGGTTTGGAGGGCTTTCTGGAGGTTTTATTTTTGGTCTTTTTGGTAATGGCAGGTGTGGGTTTCAAAGCAGTGGTTGTGCTGCTATGATCACCTGGAGCAGTGGGCTCAGCAGCAGATGCCTGAGGAGCAGTGATATTTGCTAAATTCTGCTCAGGCACCTCTGCTTTTGTTTTTATAGGTGTCAACATTCTAGTGAATGTTTCAGGTGTTAAACCTTTTATTTGAAAATAAACACCTTGTTTGAGCAAATTTTCATTTTCTTTTCCAAATTTTTGTTTAAAATAGTAGCTTAGAAACCTTGGAAAAAGTAGAAATGCTTTGCTATCAACATTTTTCACCAAATTATCAAAGATCTTCTGGGAATAGTTATAATTTTCATTATTTAAAATAGCATAACCCAGACATTGGATCTTTAATGGTATTTCATTAAAAGCAGTTGTTTTATTTGAAACACACATCAAAAGTGTGTGGAATAAAAACCTAGGTGCAGAAGGAAAGAAACCTTTTTGTAAGGTATCCCTTTTTGGTTGTTCTGCATACCCCCTTTTAAAGAAATCAGTTTTCAACTCGGTTTTAGAAAAAGAAGTTTTACCTTTCTGATCATCGAGTTTAAAGACTTCTAAAATTGATTGTGCAGTAATTTGAATCGCTTTACCCTGTATAGAGGAGTTGATGGCTATGACGATGTCTTCTTGTTTTTCAAGGGTAGCATTTTTCCAGAACTCTCTCTGGGTTTGTTGGTAAATGGGAGCATCTGCTATTAACAAAGTTTTGTACTTTGATGCAGATAAGATGCCGATGATGGAATCGAAGGTGTGGTTGTTTGTGGGTTTTGTGAGTAGACCCAAGTAGTTATGAGGAGATTTGTACGGGATTTCAATGGGTTCTTCGGCCGTTTGAGCGACCTCTTTGGAAGATGATGATGATTTTGATTTAGATTTTGATTTTGAATTCGTCATTTTGATGAAGAAAGACGAAGAATGCTTTGAAAAGGAAGGTTGAAAACTGCTTTGAGAAGAGATATTTTTTTTATTTTTTTTTTAGAATTCAATTCGACAGTGTAAAACCCTGTTTGGGGTTTTGATCAGGGTTTTATTTAGGAAAAAAAATGGATGCTGATGTGGCAGCGGTTACAAAGATCTGATGGCTAAAAACTGACCACGTGTCGACCTTTGATGGCAAGATGAATAATGGAGGACAGTTGTTTTGGAGAACCACTGATGAAACAAATATCTGTGGTGACAACGGTAATAATTATGTGAGCAGTGGATGATTTTCACTATCAGTGGATAGCATATCAGTGGATAAGAGACTAATTTTGAGCATCAGTGCTTGCCAAGAAAATGAAAGGTAAGTGGTTGACTTTCAGCAGTGGACAATATTTAGGAAGCAGATGTTTGAACAAAACAGTGATTAAGGGTAAGGTAATGGTAAGGATTTGAAGACTAGTATATCAACAACTGTTAGAGCATCAGTGGATAAGCTTTTACAAAGATTTTCATTCAAGGTTTTGCCACATGTCAATTACAGGTTTTGAAATTTTTATAGAATCCTGACAGTGGTATAGTATCCCAGTGTTTTAAAATCTGTTAACAATCAATATTTGATCAGTGTTAAAACCAAACTTGAGTTGACATGACCTTAACCTTGACACATACACCATTTCCTTTTGATCCATTTTCGAGGATAATATCACAAAAAAAAATAAAGGGTCTAAATCCTGTCAGGAGAATCAAACTTTTACTATCTAAAACCAGTAAAAGTACAAAAAAAAATTATATTATTCTTAAAGAAAAATAAAGAATAATATATCCTGCTTTATTTGAAAAAACTCCTTTTCCAAAAAATTATTAAAGGATTTTCTGAAAACAGCACCAAAAGGATCTGGTATAATTTTCACTAAAGCTCCTAATTATATCATTCTCAAGTTTATGAAAATGGTCAGTGGTTTGACAACAGTGGTATGACATTTTAAATACATTTTGACCACTGTTTGGTACCATTTTCTTGTTGATTGATTGACAACAAAAATGGGGACACATGTTCACATGAGTTTTTGAAAACCCTGTTATAGACTTTGTTACCATGTGATGATTCTGAAAATTTGTCTAGTCCTCTTGTAAGTTCATTCACTGGAGATACGATTGTTACCTGAACTTTCCTGACCCAATGAATGCATACAGTTGCTTAATGACCATCTTTACCCCAAATTTGAACTCTTAAGTGTTTTGTGTTTATACTCTTTACTTTTAACTCCAAGAGTTTTGAGATAAACACACTTTCGAGTTTTTGTGAATTTTCTTCTTCCCTTTTTACCCTTCCCATTCATAAGTAACAAAATACTTACTGGGAAGTCTTTATTGAAGAAATACTTAATCCAGCATCATTTTGCAGTAATGTTTTTGAGAGATCTGGTCATATTTTGTACATGCATATGTCAAATCTCACATTACACATGAATTGGACTATTTTAACACCTGATTTTCTTAATGTGTTTATAACAGAGTTGATTTGGTCCTTCTCAACAGGATTCCCAACCTGTTTTTCAACACATTAGATCTTGTAACTAAATTTTTGATATCCCTCTTTTTATGTTAACAAAACACTAATGTTATTTAATCAAACATAGGTTTTGTTGACATGAGGTACATACTTTAGCAGCAAACATTATGGAAACAACACGAACTTCAAAACAACAATTGAAATCAATTTTCGTAACTAATTATACCATAGTTATCAGATATATTTTCAGATCTGAGAGCTATAGGTAATTTATGTATGACGTCACACGTTGTATGAAATTTGTGTGTCCTATGACATCTTGGTTGTTTTACAGAGTTTTTGAATAGCCATTTTAAACGTGATTACTCGTTACTCTGTTTTTCAACTGAATACAATCAACCTTAGTATCAATGAATTTTGAGCCGAACTGTTATGTCAAATTGACTGTTAGATCGAATTTGACTGTCCAGGCTCTCATACCAATTGTTAGGACCGGAGGCTCTAATGATTGTGCTTGTTTGTATAATTTGAACAAGTCAAATAGAAATGAACATAGTTTAAGTGCAGCAGAAATGAACAACAAACTTTGTAAACACAATCAAAGAGAGAAACAGTTTTGATAAACACATGCTTTTCATTAAGTCGAAAGATTTATAATACAAATCAAAAGATTACAAGCATGCTTACAAACTAAACTCCCCCTCATCCTGATACTCCATGGTTCGTTGCACAAGATGAAAGGATTGAATTGAGGAGAAGAACTCACTCAAATCGATCAAATGTAACAGTATAGGGTACTGCTCCATTTATAGACAATCCAAACCACTGAAGCATCTCAGCTGACGTCACCATGAAAGCGACGTCTAACAGCCTAACAACCTGTAACTACTGTTCCTATACATACACTGCTAATCTTAACCACCAACTATATATAAAACAGATGACATACTAAACTACTGCTTTCTCTTTACATCCGTGCTTTCCTCAAGGTTGATCAGTCCTTGATTGGGCAGTGCTTTGTCATTAGTAGATTGAACCAGCAGTGTTTACTTCTTAGCAGTCTTCAGGGCTTCATCAGTAGTTAGAAGAACAGCAGCTGTTGTATACGGACAGTGGATAGAGGACCATCAGATGTTATAATCACTTTCAAGGGAGAAGTCTAGTATAAACAGCTGCTTATTATGAATCCACTGTTGTGAACCAGTTTTGGCTTTCATTATCTGTTCCTCTAGTAGGGTTCAATACCAACACCATCCAAGACTTAGGATCCTTCTCAGGATACTCATCAGGATCCTGAACACTTAGTACTTCCTTATCCTGAGGATCCGTCGCAGTATATAGGATATGTAATATTGGTATTCGGGTTCCTTCCGGTATCCTGACTGATGATCCTAGGTTTGCCAAGGCATCAGCTTTAGCATTATCCTCTCTTGGTACCTGTTCAAGTGTAAAAATATCGAAATATCCTGCTAATTTTTTGAGAATTTCGAGATACTCGATTAACTTCTCACCTTTAACTGCATAGGTTCCATTAAAAGGATTAGTGATTAACAAAGAATCAACATATACTTGCAAACTCCTGATATTCATACTTTTAGCCAATTCTAATCATGCAATTAAAGCTTCATATTCTGCCTCATTATTAGTGGCAGGGAACTTACATCTAATAGCCTGGGGTAATATGTCCCCCTTGTGGCGATTTTAGTAGTATACCCAAACCTACACCTCTTATATTAGATGCACCATCAGTATATAGCGTCCAGGATTCTAAATTTTCTCCTAGCTGGTGTACTTCTAGGTCTACTTCATTTTGAATATCACTACTAAAATCAACCACAAAGTCAGCTAAAGCCTGAGACTTTATGGCATTTCTAGGTTCATATACTAGATCAAAGGCACTTAATTTCACTGACCATTTAGCCATCCTACCTGACATCCCGGGTTTCCTAAGCACGTTTTTAACAGGATAGTTGGTTTTAACATGAATCCTATGTGTTTCAAAATAATGTCTAAGTTTTGTTGACGCCATAACTAGGGCTAAAATCAGTTCCTCTAAGTGGGAATACCTAGTTTCAGCATCTAATAAACTTTTGCTAACATAATAAACAGGATACTGCTGACCTTCATGATCCTTTACAAGGACGGCACTTACTGCATTCCCTGATACCGCAAGATACAGGGATAATGGTTCACCATCCTCAGGCTTCATCAATAAGGGTGCAGTTGAAAGATACTGCTTCAAATCCTGCAAGGCTGCTTCATGCTTTGCTCCCCATTCAAACTTCTTATTCTTCTTCAGGATATCATAAAATTCCTTGCACTTTTTCGAGGATCTTGAAATGAATCTATTCAATGCTGCCACTCACCCTGTTAACCGTTGAACATCCTTCACATTTAAAGGTGATTTGATATCCAAGATAGCTTTAATCTACTCCGGGCTTGCCTCTATCCCTCTTTTAGTCACCATATATCCTAGAAACTTTCCTGCCCCCACTCCGAAATGCCACTTAGCATGATTTAGCTTCATGTTATACTGATCCAGGATATCAAATGCTCCCTTGATATCCTGGAGGTGATCCTCAGCCTTTTTAGATTTTACTACCATGTCGTCGATGTATACCTCCATAGTGTCCCCCAGCTTGTCTTTGAACATCATGTTCACCAATCTTTGATACGTTGCACCTACATTTTTCAAACCAAAAGGGCATAGCAGTGTAGCAATAAATACATGTTGGTGTCATGAAGGCAGTATCCTCTGGGTCTGAAGGTTCCATTTGGATCTGCTAGAATCCTGAAGATGCATCCATTAAGGTTAACATCTCATGGCCGGCAGTAGCATCCACCATTGAGTCAATATGAGGAAGAGGAAATGGGTCTTTAGGACAAGCTTTGTTTAAGTCTGTGTAATCTACACAAACTCTTCATTTCTCATTTTTCTTTTGCACCACAACTACATTCGCCAGCCATTTAGGAAACCTCACTTCCCTAATCATCTTGCTCCTTAGTAGTCTTTCAACTTCCTCTTGGATGATCACATTTCGCTCCGGATCAAATTTCCTTCTCTTTTGTTGGATAGGCTTGAATGACCTGTCAATACCGAGCTTATGTGTTATAATATCCTTGGAAATACCTGTCATATCCTCGTGCTTCCACGCGAATGTTGACATCCTGCATTTCAAAACATTAGTTAATTGATTTTCAATATCCTGGGGGATATTGGTTCCCACGAGCACCGAGATATCCAGATTGTTCTGATCCAGGACCACTTTCTTTACATCCTGTTCTGAAGCCTCCATGATATCCTGGCCTCGAATCTTTAATTGCTATGCTGCACTAGGCTTTGTTGAGGATTTCATCGAAGAAGAATAACACTCCTTTGCTTCATGTTGATCACTTTCCACCTTGACAACTCCCCAAGGAGTAGGGATCTTGATGCATTGATGGTAGGTTGACGGAACTGCTTTCATATCATGGATCCAAGGCCTACCTAGTATAATATTATAGTAGGATAAAGAGTCCATGACACAAAAGCGCTGCATTGAGTTGACCCCTTGAATATACACAGGAAACTTTATTTCCCCTACGGTATTCCTAGCTTCTCCACTGAAACCAACGAGCACAATGGATTTCGAAGTAATGTCCATCGGGGATACATTCATCGTCTTCAATGTTTCCAGCTGAATTATGTTGACTGAGCTGCCATTATCCACTAATATCCTGCGTACAAAATGGTTAGCAACATATAACGTTATCACTAAGGCATCATGATGGGGATCCTGGACAGTATCCCTGTCATCATTATCGAATGTGATGACTTTGTCAGTTGTGAGGGTTGACATCCTTATCGGCTTATCTCCCCTTTCTGCTTTAGCTTCCTTCGCGTGTCTTTTTGCCGCAGAATATGATGTGCCGCATATGTCGGATCCTCCTGAAATAAAGTTGATTATTTTTGCATCTGCAGGAGGCGATGCTGCCCGTTCAGGATCCTTCTCAGGATCCTGACCTTTATTCTTCTTTCTTCCCAAGAGGTCCTTCACATATCCCTTACTCAAGAGATAGTTTATTTCCTTTCTCAAAGCGATACAATCTTCAGTAACATGCCCGAAATCCTCATGGAAGGCACACCACTTGGACTTGTCCTTCCAATCAGCCTTTTGTTGATTCTTTCGGGGCCACCTTGCTTTGTCTCCTAAACCCTGCGTAGCATACATCAATTCAGGTATGTTAACAGAAAAACAATATTCAGACAACTCAGGATACTCCTCAGGATCCTCGTCTTCAACAGCATTCACTTTTTCGCCATCATTTCTGCCATACGGTTTAGAACAATATGGTTTATACGAGGATTCTGATTTCCTGTTGGTTGACTCATAGGTTGTGGACGAATTCATCCTCTCTTGCATCTTTTTATCATCCTCCAGGCGAATGTATCTCAAAGCTCTGTTACAAGCTTCGTCCAGATTCCTGCAGGGATTCATTACAAGATCCTGGTAAAATTAAGAATCTTTCTGCAGCCCCATCTTAAACGCTTGAACGGCTGTTGCAACTTCAAGATGTGGGATATCCAATGATTCCCGACTAAACTTGTTCACATAATCCCTCGAGGATTCCTGAGGTCCTTGAGTTATCCTGTAAAGGTCACTGGTTAATTTCTCAAAACTCCGGCTCCAAGAAAATTGATTATTAAATAAATTAACTAAATGAGCAAAAGAAGTAATCGAGTGAGGAGGAACGTTTAACAGCCATTTTAAGGTTGATCCTGTTAAGGTAGAACCGAAACCCTTGCACAAGCATGCTTCTTTGAGGTCTGGAGGGATAGGGTTGATTTCCATCCTTTCCCTATACTGGGCAATATGCTCCTCAGGATCCGTAGTTCCGTCAAAGAGCTTCATGTTGGGGGTTTGAAATCTTTTTGGGATTTCAGCATCACAAATAGGATATGCAAACCGAGATATCCTGTGGCTGTCCTAGGATACTTCAGGAATTGGCTGAACCACTCCAGGTACACTGGATATCATGTCCTTCAGTTTTTGAAGCTCCCTAGAAAATGCTGATGCCATACCTGCATCCTGCAAAGATCTAACACCATTAGTAGCAAGAGTATTATTATTATTAGATACATTACCAGCTTGGGGGTTCTGGCCATATCCTGAAGCATATCCTGAGCTCCTCACAGTTGATACTCTTACTGAAGAAGGTATCTCAGGAGTATGATTCTGGGAATGGCTAGGCACAATATTCCCCTGGTTATCCTCCGTATAGACTGCAGAACTGAAGTTCAAAGCCCTGGGTTGCAAGGGAGTGACAGTATCTTCAGCATGCAGACTCGGGCCAGACTTCAAGAGTTGTATCTCTCTCATCAGCATCTGGTTAGTCTCCTGCTGCTACCTCATCTGTTCCTGTACACTACCAAACAAATTTAAAATCTCTTCATTAGAAGCAAAAACAGGACCGGATCCCTGGACATTGCGATCAATCTATATATAGTTAGACGAAATCAACTAACTACCCTATTAAACCGGGATGCTTCGAATATTCCCCAAGTGAACGTTGTAGTCCACTTCTTTCGGGTTCAACGTCTCTCACATAACTGGTTTGCCCGAGTCTTAAGGAGGAGAGGTCCACTTGACCGTTAGGGACCCGCACCTTCTAATCTGCACGTGGTTAAATTAGTCATTACCAGGATATCACATCAGGATGTTACCAATATCCTGATCCGCTACCCTGATCACAAATAAACAATCAAAAGCAGAATATTAGTCAGGATATATGTTCAGAAAATGGCCCATAACAAGCCAGATAGACATTGATATTTCGCTTTTGCTGGCCTATTACAATTCTTGCGTGTGGTCACCACTTTGTATGGGAATCGCGAATGAAGATTTTGCGAATCTGTTTTTGCAAATACCGTAGAGTGGAGCACGCATTTGTAATAGAAGTAATAAACAATATTGCATTGAATCATTCATTTATTTATTTGGAAATGGCATGCGGCCCGATAGGTTACATGGAACTGGAAAAACATGGCATACATGTAACAGTGTCGAAGCTGTTGTGCATTCCATGTGCGTGCGATAGGTTCACCGTCTAATGTTTGTAATTTATATGCGCCTTTGCCCAGGACCTCTTGGATGAGGTAGGGTCCTTCCCACTTGGGGGCAAGTTTCCCTGGGCGTTCCGCATTAGACGCTTCGTTATCACGCAGGACGTAGTCTCCCGGGTTGAAGGTACAAATGCGAACGCGTGAATTGCAGTACTTTTCAAGCTTGGTCTTGTACTTGGCCTCGTTGATGGCAGCGTTTTCACGCCTTTCTTCTAGGAGATCCATGTCAAACCTGCGTTCATCGCCATTGTCTATCTTGTTGATAACCAACATTCATGGTGAGGGGAGACCTACTTCCAAGAGGATTACGGCTTCTGAGCCTTAGACCAGGCTGAATGGTGTCTCACCGTTACTTGTCTTTGGGCTAGTCCTGTGAGCCCATAAAATACTAGGGAGTTCATAGACCCAGCCACGTCTGGCTGTTCCCAAATGTGCCTTTATGCCTTCGACTAAACTTTTATTGATACTCTCGACTTGGCCATTTCCTTGCGAATGAGCCACTGATGAGAATATGTGTTCAATGTTTAACTCTTCTAGACATTTTTGGAAGTCATCGGCGGTGAAGTTGGTGCCATTGTCGGTAACGATGCACATTGGTAGGCCGAAACGGCAGATGATATGTTCCCAAATGAATTTTCTTGTTATCATAGCGGTGGTGGAGGCGAGCGGTTTTGCCTCTACCCATTTCGTGAAACAGTGGATAGCTACTATGATAAACTTCACCGCACCTGGTGCGTCTGGAAATGGTCCCACCATATCGATTGCCCATTTTTGAAATGGCCATGCGGTGGTGACCGGGATCAGGTTGTTCTTGGGGCGCAAGGTTTTGGGAGCATGCCACTGGCAATTAAAACACTTGCGCAAGACTTTAACCGTGTCCAGGTGCATATCGGGCCAGTAGTACCCAGCATTCATGATTTTGGCCACCAACATACGTGGGCCTGCGTGTATGCCACATATTCCATCGTGTATCTCTCTAATTAGGTATGTGGCATCTTGGGGGTCGACGCATCGTAGGAGTGGCCCCAGGTATGACTTACGGTATAAAATACCGTCTCCCATCTGATAATGGCACGCTTTGTGTTGTAACTTGCGTGCCTCTGCTTTACTTTTGGGAGTAATACCTGATTGCAAGTATGCAATGATTGGTGTCATCCAGGATGTTGTTCCGTACTGGATGACGTTGACCTGGCGGAGGGGTACTGAGGGATTTTGCAGAACCTCGATGCGTATCTCCATTGCCAGGTGTTGGAAGCTAGTGGATGTGAGTTTCGAAAGTGCATCCGCAGGTTTGTTTTCACTTCTGTTGATATGGCGGATATTGAAGGAAGTGAACTTTGATTTCAGTTGCAGGGCTTGTTCGAGGTAGAGGATCATGATGTCGCCTTTTGCGGCATAGTCACCGCGCACTTGTCCTGCCACTAATAGTGAATCGACGTGTGCCTCCAGGTGCCGGACGCCGAGTTTGATTGCCAGACGCAGCCCTGCTAGGAGAGCTTCGTATTATGCCTTGTTATTTGTGCTTTTGAAATCGAGGCGGATTGCGTAGGTGAGCTCTTGGCCATCGGGGCTAACGAGTCACAGACCTGCACCCGCACCATCCTCATTGGATGCACCATCGGTAAATAATGCCCAGGTATTTGAGGAGGATGGTGGTGGTGTAGGGTTTTGTTCTTCTTCGCATTCTTGGATGCGATTTGCCCGTATTTCGGCAACAAAATCAGCTACAACCTGGCCTTTGATCGCGGGGCGCGGCTTATAGGTCAATGTGTGCGCACCCAGTTCAATGGCCCATTTTGCTAATCTCCCAGAGACGTCGGGCTTAGAGAGGATCGGCCCGATCCTATAATTGGTTAATACGTTGATGACGTGATTTGCAAAGTAACGCGTAACCGTCTTGATGCGTGCACCAGTGCGAGTACCAATTTTTCCATGATGGAGTATCTTGTCTCTGGGTCGTTTAGCATTTTGCTGATATAGTAGATTGGTGTTTGAACACCCTCTCGCTCCACTATGAGTACCGCGCCTACCGCGTTGTCTGCGGCAGATAAGTAAAAAATAAGTGGTTCTTTCTTGCGTGGTGCAGTTAGAGTGGGGAGTTGGATCAAACACTCTTTCATCTCCCGGAAAGCACTTTCAGCCTCTGCGGTCCATTGGAATTGTTCCTTCTTTAAGCAGTTCCGCAGGGTCTTGATGAAAGGATAAGATTTAGCTGCATGATTGGTCAAGAATCTATTCAGTGCGGCTAGCCTGCCAGCTAGTCGTTGCATTTCTTTCATCGTGGAAGGCGATGGCATGACCTCGATCGCCTGAACCTTTTCCGGGTTTACCCTGAATCCATCTTTTTTGTCGATGAATCCAAGGAACTTGCCTTCCTCCATTCCAAACGAGCATTTCCCTGGATTGAGCTTCATATTGACGCTTCGCAGAGTTTGGAATGTTCTTTCGATATCATTGAGCATGGTATCCTCCTCCATGCTCATGACGACTAGGTCGTCCATGTAGATCTCGACACTTTTGCTGATTTGATCACCAAAAGTGTCGTTCATCAGTTTTTGGTAGGTTGCGCCCGCGTTGCGCAACCCGAACGACATTTTTGTATAACAGTAATTCCCGGTAGGTGTGCGGAATTCCGTTTTATCTTCGTCCTCGATTGCCATCTGTACTTGGTGATAGCCTTTGTAACAATCCTTCGGGCAGGCTTTGTTGAGATCTTTATAATCGGCGCACATGCGCCAGCCCCCGGTTGGTTTTTCTACCATGACTGGGTTAGATAACCAAGTCTGGTACTTGACTTCCCGCAGGATGCCTGCGGAGAGCAGTTCCTTGACCTGCTCGTACATCGCCTCGTTTTTCGCGGACCTAAGGTGGCGTTGGCCTTGGATCACCGGCCTGATACCTGGCAAGGTATTCAAGAAATGTTGCGCAATTTCGCGTGGCACCCCTGTTATGTCTGCGGGTGTCCACGCAAAAATATCTTGGTTCCTGAAGAGGAGCTCCTTCAAGCGCGCTCTGGGTGTCTTGCGTTAAGAACCCATTTTTCTGGTTGAGTGTTGGGGGTAGGCCTTGCTATCTTGGTCGGACGTAGCTCGTCCGTGGACATAACCTCTCGGCGGGTATAGATTATTACGACCCCTGTCTCAGTTGGGAAACCGATAGCAGAATGGGGTACAGACGTAATCATGTTGAAGTCGCCTTGGGATTCCCGCCCAAGAAGTACGTCGTATCGGGAGGTGTGAGGTAACACCATGAAGTTTACCTCCTTCGTTCGTGTGTGCCTTCCGTTGGTTAGGTGCACAGGAAAAGTGATTTGGCCTAGGTGGAATACGGTTTCCCCCGCGAACCCAGCCAATGGGTAATCTACCGGCTGCAACCGATATTTGTCTTCTTGATCGAACTGGTTGAAGCACTGCTCGTATATGATGTCAGATGTACTGCCTGGGTCGATGAATAGTCTCTCCGTGCAGTAATGAGCCAGGTAGCCTGTGATTACGATGGCGTGTCTGTCGCGTGGTCCGCCACGGACTTTTGGGAAGACAACCTGTTCATCTTTCCAGTCATTGTCCGGCCTTCTCACCGCCTTGCGCGGCTTTCCTCGTCCTCCATTGATCATGTGGGTTGTGGCCACGTACATGTTCCTCTTACCCGAGGAGGTGCCCTCGTTGTGGGGGGTGATGCGCTTGGTTTGCTTTTGTGCGGCTGACAGTAAGTGTTGCAACTTCCCCTCCTTCAGGGCTCGCTCAATCTCCAGTCGGAGACTGATGCAATTGTTTGTTGTGTGGCCCGAGTCCTTGTGATACTCACAGTAAAGTGTGAGATCCTGGTTCTTCTTGGACTTCATTGGTTGGGCCGGTCGCAGGAATTGTGCGTCCGTGAGGAGGACGTCGCTTGGCGACTGGTTAATCTCGGTCCAGTTACGGTCCCGAGATTCTTTTTTGGATGCCCGGTTGTCGCGTTGGGCATTGATGGTTGCCCTTGCGTCGGGCTGGTGACTACGGGGAATGTACGGTTTGGAATCGCTGCCGCGATTCCACGTGTCCCGGTTGCGCTTGTTGTTGCGCTTGGAGTCTTGGCGGGAGGACTGGCCTTCCGCTTGGGGCTGTGCCCTGGTAGTATGCGGTTTGAGAGACCGCTGAGTTTGGGCGTACGTCTTGACCGCGGCCATGACGTCGTCCCATTTTTCTGGCAAGCACTCCTTGCCTGAGATGGTCATAACCATTTCCTGGTCCTTGACGGCTCGAATGAAATGGTTTCGTGCCATTTGGTTTGCAACACCGCCTATCTCAAGGCATTCTTTGTTGTAGTGGATGACAAACGATTCCAGAGTTTCGTTGTCTCCGCGCCAGATGTTCATGACGTCCATAGAATCACATTTGGGACGTCGCTGCTGGCTGAAATGTGTGAGGAACCTTGCTTGTAGGTCCTCAAATGAAGCCAGTGATCCAACTAGCAAAGAATCGAACCAAGCCCTCGCCAGACCAGTGAGGGCCTGGGGGAAAAAATGACACCAAGTGGCCTCGTCCCACTTACCGTTGCACCCGGCGCCGGTAAAGATGTTCATGTGATCGTCTGGGTCCGATGAACCATTGTATTTCCCGATCATTAGTGGGAATTTAGTCGTGGTGACATCGGCGTGGGCAATCTCCGGGACGAATTTAGAGTTTTCGGCCACGAGTTTTGGTCTGTAGGGCTGGCTTTGGTTGCGCTTTGCAGCGCGGAGGTATGTTGTGCGGGGTTGAGTGGGAGGAACGTAATTGCGCCCTCCCGGTCTGTTGTTGGTTGTGTGGGACTCCCCGTAGTATGTATAGTCGTCCGGATCGGTACGTCCATACCCCTCATTGTGGGATTGTGGTCCCAGCCGGCTATGGATGCCGGAGTCGCGGTGGGCTGTAGACTACCGCTTAGTTTCTCCATGGGGGCCTAGGCGGCTATGTATAGGGCCCCTGCGGCGGGACCCAAATGAGGAATCGTCCTCATCAAGTGTACGGACGTCGCCGTAAGAGGAACCGCGGTCTTCATGCCTGCTTTGGGAGGCTGGGTGCGTGGGGGCCCTGCCGTCGTATTGTAAAATACGAACCGCAAGGGTATGTGGTGCCGAGGTAGGCCTGACAGGTGTGATAATAGTAGTAGTGAGAGAGTTGTGAAGAGATACCTCAAACCTGGTTTGGGATGGGTATTTATAGCCGAGGAGTGAAGGAGGGTAGTTGAGTGGCTAGTCTGACATCGCACAGCCTCCTACAGGTGTGTCAGGCCTGTCGGTTACGATGGTGATGACACGTCCTGCTGTGGTGTCAGTCTGTTGCTTATACGTGGGCTGACAGGTGACTGTCTTCAGTGCCACTTGCACTGTGGTGTCAGTCCCACTTGCCTTGTAGGCAGGATGCGGTGCCGGGCCGCATCGCTGCTCGTGGTAACTGATGTTGTTCCCGTGTTCTTGTTCTGGCCAAGACGTAGGCGGGATGCGGTGTCGTGCCGCATCGCCGCTTGGTGACTGTTACTGTTGTCCAGATCCCTTGTCGTGATGAAAATGTTCATAGGGTGCGGTGCCAGGCCGCATCGCTATGTATACACCCATTTTCATACATAAGGTAAGTATTCCCATCTCTTGACCGATTGGATTCGACCGCTGTGTTCGCACGTGCCCGCACGGACACAGATAAGTTCTTGCTGGTGGGGGTTTTTGATAAGGGTAATGGTCACTCGCGGTCATGCTGACGCGAGATCTGGGACCATACCCCTTCACATCTATATCCCTGAAATACATATAAGTTGAAAACATCAACAAAAGTTGAGGGAGTTCATGTGTTTTATGTGTATGCACATCAAATGAATCGCAAATACATTTGAAAGTTTAGTTTTGTAAGTAGGTATGTAAAGCGTCTATGAACATGTTGATCATTAATGTTTTGCAAGGAGATTAATATATGTAACGACATAGGTGGTACTCAACCCGAGTAGACGATTTTTAGTGTCGATTCACTCTCGAATGGGATACAACAGCACTCTAAGTGGTCACCAATGGACCATGAGTGGGGCTCGCCCATACCCATTAGATCTAACATTTGTTTCGTAGTCCTTAAAACGATTAATGGCACCTTAGTTACAGCCTATGCTCACATGATCTAAGAGTTCATTCCATAGCTTAAACATACCCTAGTTGACATGTATTTCCCCGTGAAAGCTGTAACCCTAAAACGTTAAAAGAAAAGGGGGACATGAACTCACAGTTTTGCGTCCGGGCAAAGTGCGTACTCAAATGCGGTTTCCTGTGTTCGTTTTGCAACTTACAAATGTGCTACGTTTTGTTAGACACTTCGGTCTTGTAACGGTTCTTAGTCTTAAACACTTATTAAGACTTGTTTTGGATTTGTCTTTGTTTTGAGTTGCACTTTTAGTGTATGATGTCTTTATATAATTTCTCATAATTATATAAAATTCAAAGTTTAGTATATTAGTTAAAATGTTATATTTTAACTTATATTATTTGCATGCCCTGTATGTATATCGTATAAGGGTTTTGTTAAAAATAATATATTTTTTACACGTTTTGATATATTATTTCCATTTATTTTTTACACGTGTGTTTGTAGTTTTCATAACCAAAATACCGTTTATTGAGTATTATACACTTGTAAGTATTCCCAAGTATAGGTATACTTGCATTATGAGGATGTTGATTATTTCACTTTGTATTCTCATATTTATGTACAATACTTATATAAGGGTATTTTTACCAAGTATTGATAGTGTATGTTGGCATGTGTTTGTACGTATAGGAATACGTGTTTTCTTGTATTTATTAAGTATTTCATACTTCATATATATTTAGTCTTTCCGGAATATTGTTTTTTCACAACTAAAACAAATATTCTTGCATTTTTAAAATATATATATTTTAAGATATGTTTATAGAAATTATCTACATTTTTTACTTGGTAAATATAAATGTTCACATATATTTTAAAAATAATTTATTCTTAAGATCAAGACTAGAAAATATACATTTTTGGTTTCCACCAAAATAATATATTTTTAAGTTCTTTATGAAAATAAATATTCTCATATGCTTCAAAAATAATATATTTCTATGTTTGACAAAATATGATATATTTTTATAATACTTGTAAAAATACATACTTTGTCATTTGTTTGGGTTGGAAAATACCGTTTACCAAGCTTTGTTATAATACCATTTTAAATTCCGGAATATTTATATAACTTGTCCAATAAGTCCATTTGTCCAAATGTCCAATATTTGTGTACAAGACATATTTTTGTATTCTTGTAATTCTTGTAATTTTTAAATTACAATTTTTGGTATTTGTGTGGTATATTATTTCAAGTCCCTAAACTTTTAATATAACTAATACAAATAATATACACATAGCACATAGTTTATGTTGTCTCTAAATATATATTTTCCTAAATATATATTTCGTCATTTATTTTTGAAAATCAACCTCCATTACTTGTATTTTTATACCAAAAATTATGGAAATTTTTAAATTTAAAACCATTAATCAAGATTACTTGTAAGAACTTGTTAAAAATATATTTTCTAAGTGTTTAAATTTTATAAAAATTTCACCATAGTTTCCTTTGTAAAATGGAGATTTCCATGCTTTCAAGCATATCATTTTCTTTTCAAAATCATCAACAATTCATCCACCACAATTTACAACCTAACATATGCATAAAAATGCATTTTTCATGAAGATATGAACTTGAAAGTTTGTAAAATTTTGTAGTCGTTTAACAATGTGTTTATCATGATCCATTAACCTTAAAAACATGGTTTATTTCTTGATGTGAAGCATTTTGTAAAAATTCATTGTTTACAACTTGTCACCCATTTTTACAATAATTTCATTTTCTTCAACATCTCAAGTTCTAAACACTTCAACAAGTTCATTTTTATATAGGTAACAAGTCCACTTATTTTCAAGTAACAAGAACCATGCTTACATGTAGTAATTTCTATTCTTTGAAACTTTAATATTTCAAATCTTTCATTTTTCAAGAACTACACTTTGTAAGAACCAAATTCTACTCTTAAACATGATTATTTTTCAAGTTCATCCTTCACATAACACATGTTTAACATAGATCTTTCAAGATCCTTTCACATACTTGTTAGACCATTTGTTTAATCATCATCTAACAAGTATTTATGTGGTGTTCATCATCAAACACATAAACAATCATCAAACAACTTCATCACATAACATAAACAACTTGTTTTCTTATGATTTTTAGTTTGGTTCAAGAGTTCATCTTCTTGGTTTTTTAAGATCTTTTCGATTCTTAGTTATACATAGGTTATATCTACTTAACCAAGATAAAAAATGGGTTCTCAAGAGATTTACTACTAGCTCAAGGATAAGAAGTGGCTAGAGAAACAAGATGAAGATGATGAGACAAAGATGATGGTTAATAGATCCCTGATGAGGTCCTTCAACTTCCTATGCTTGACACCTTCTTAGAATGCCTTGATACACCTTAGATGAGTCTTGGATTTGCTAGGAATTGAATGAAAATGAGGATGGGGGGTGCTTACGGTCGAGAACAAGAGAGAGGGGAAAGAGAAGTGTGATGTTGTTGTGAATGTTGCAAATGAGGGGGATTAGAAGTAGATAAGGTGTTATACATGATGGTTAATACTTTCCCTCCCATATTTTACCCCAAGGACTTCTAAATGGCATTTTTGACCACAACAAGGATTAGTCAACATAATTAAGGGGTGGGTCCCCTTGGGGACGGTCACATTAGGGGGGTGTTGGTTTGTTAAATTTTGCTAAGTGTTATAACAATGGTAATGTATATGATTAGTTAGGAAATTTAGGTGTTTAAATGTTCTTGATACAAAAAATGGTGTTTTAGACCATAAACTAGTTTCATGTCATGAAAAGATTGCTAATTAGTTCACATGATGTTTTTAGATGTGTTCGGATGTTCGTTTGGTTATCGGATCACTTAAAGGATCAATATTAGTAACTTGTATGGCGTAATGTGTTATTATGTCGTGATAATGTTTCTGGCACTTTTTAAGTTATTCTGAGCATTCTGGTGTTATTTCCGATTATTACATAAGCCAGAGAATGCTGAATTTTGTTGAATTATGATGTTTTGGCTAGTTTTTAGCTAGTTTCGGGCAGTTTCTAGTGTTTGTTTGTCTCTCGGAAAGCAGTAACATAAACTCTTACTTCCTCATATGAAGTTTAGTATAACATTGGCTCTGAGACTCAACCTGTGTCCTAAGCATGTTGTTTGTCTGAGTACTGAACTCCTGTCATCACTTACTAGTTTATCTGATAAGTGTGCTAGTTACTTCTATGCATTGTCTAAACTGTTTCAAGTCGCGACCAATAAAAATAAGTATCATGCATCATGAAATGTTTTTGCGAGTTCTTTAAATGTATGACATGAAATCATGCACATCAGAAGTTCAAAATACACAACCATATAACATCAAACACTGTTTACATTGTATGGAAATTACATGAAAAGTGCCAATTGTCACAGGAAAGGTCCCATAAAATCCATACTCAAACATCAAAAATTTCACAAATAAGAATGCCTTTTTGGGGCATTTCATTTCTTGTAAAGATATTACCTGTTCGTTGGCATGCATCACAAGTTTTAGTGAAATGGTATGCATCCTTATCGATGGTTGGCCAATAAAATCCTAAATCGAGTACCTTTCATGCGGTGCTTGCGACTCCATGATGTACTCAATATAATCCTTCATGACAATGGCAAAGAATTTTTCTTGCTTCTTGACCATGGACGCATCTTCGAATAAGTTGATCGACACACATTTTAAAAAGATATGGGTCTTCCCAAAAATAGTGTTTTGCTTCGGCAAAGAATTTTGTTCTTTGTTGATGTGACCAACATTTGACTAAAATGCCACTAGCGAGGTAGTTAGCATAGTCGGCGTACCATGGTTCTTCTTGGTATTCAACCATTTCCAAAGGTTTGGTGGGGAACTTTTCATTGATGAGCTCTTCTCGAGTCGAATCCAAAGCGGGATCTTCTAAGCGTGAAAAATGGTCGGTGGCGGTATTTTCGGCTCCTCTTTTATCTTTTATTTCAATGTCGAAATCTTGGAGGAGAAGAATCCATCAGATCAAACGTGGTTTGGCATCTTGTTTTTTGAAGAGGTATCGGATGGCGGCATGATCCGTATAGACTATTGTTTTAGAAACAACAAGATAGGAACGAAATTTATCAAAAACAAATACTATAGCTAGCAACTCTTTTTCGGTTGTTGTATAATTTTCTTGAGCATCATTAAGAGTTTTACTTGCATAGTATATTGGGTGATAATGTTTTTCTTTTCGTTGTCCTAAGATGGCTCCAACTGCAAAGTCACTTACATCGCACATGATTTCAAAGGGTAATTTCCAATCGGGTGCTATCATGATCGGTGCATTGACTAACATTTCTTTTAAGGTTAGAAATGCTTTGTTGCATTCCTCGTCAAAGACAAATGGTGCGTCTTTTTCAAGTAATTTTGTTAGAGGTCTGGAGATTTTTTCAAAGTGTTTAATCCGCCTATAAAATCCGGCATGTCCTAAGAAACTTCGAATGGCTCGAACGGAGGAAGGTGGAGGTAGCCGGGAAATAGTGTCTATTTTGGCCTGATCCACTTCCATTCCTTCGCTTGAGATCTTATGACCGAGTACTATTCCATCCGTTACAATGAAATGACATTTTTCCTAGTTAAAGGCGAGGTTAGTTTCCTCACATCGGGATAGCATTCGTTCAAGGTTATCGAGGCATTGGTCAAATGTATCTCCAAAGATAGAAAAATCATTCATGAAAACTTCCATAGTTTTTTTCTATCATATCGTGGAAGATCGCCACCATGCAACGTTGAAACGTAGCGGGGGCATTGCATAGACCAAAAGGCATGCGTCGAAAAGCAAAAGTTCCATAGGGACATGTAAAAGTTTTTTTTTTCTTGGTCCTTCGATGCTATAGGAATTTGAAAATAACCATATAAACCATCGAGAAAACAATAAAATTTATGACCGGATAGTCTTTCTAACATTTGATCAATGAAAGGTAAATGAAAGTGGTCTTTCCTTCTTGCTTCATTTAACTTACGATAGTCGCTACAAACTCTCCATACGGTGATGGTTCTCGTTGGTATTAATTCATTTTTATCATTTGTTATTACCGTAATACCCCCTTTCTTTGGAACTACTTGGACGGGACTTACCCATGGACTATCGGAAATGGGATAGATAAGTCCGGCGTCTAGTAGCTTGATGACTTCATTTTTAACCACCTCTTGTACGTTTGGATTTACCCTATGTTATGGTTGTATTACCATTTTATAGTCATCTTCCATCAAAATTTTGTGGGTGCACATGGATGGGTTGATGCCTTTGATATCCATGAGCCTCCATGCAATTGTATTTTTTATGTTTTTTCAAACGCTTTATTAATTTTCCTTTTTCAAAAAGTGTGAGTTTAGAAGAAATGATGACGGGGAACTTACCATGTTCGTCTAAAAATGCGTATTCTGGACCTTTAGGTAGTTCCTTGAGTTCAAGTGACGGTGGGTCTTCAAGAGACCGCTTATTTTCTTCTTTATTTAGGTCGATGGCTGAAAAAGTTTGCTCTACGGAAATTTCCTCTTCGACGAACTATTCTTCTTCTTCCGTATCGGGTGGTTCCGCTTCATCTTCAATTAGGGGGTCGTCATCATCAATTGGATATTTCATTGATTGGTTAAGATTGACGTGCCTTTTGTCGGCCCCTAATCGAAGTGGGAGGTAGTTTTGCTTCCGTTGGGTCAAGGCTTGATGGGATTTTAGAAATGGTTGTCCCAACACGAGGGGGGCTTCATCTAAGATGACAAAGTCGGTTGGGACCACCTCTTGGCTTGTTTGAATTAAGACATTTCCGACCATTCTCGTGGTATTAATCATTTTGCGATTTGAGAGAAAAATAGGAATTTTAAAGGAGAAAAATCACTAGTACCTAATTTTTCGAAAATATAGTTTGGCATTATGTTAACACAAAGATCTTTATCAATTAACACATTGCTAACAAAGATGTTTTGAAAAAATATGGTACCGGTTTTATGTTCATTTCATGATATTCATCTTTTATTAGCGAAGTTTGATCATTTGTTAACGTGACGCTTACTAATTCTTCGATTTTAATAGAAGTGTTTAACTCTTTTAAAAACTTAGCATGTGAAGAAACCAAACAATGATTTTCAAAAGAAGGTTGTAAACGTGAATTTCTGAAAAAAGTTGGATCTAGTTTAGAATCGTTAGTTTTAGACTTACCTTCTTGTTGAGTTGGTTCATGCATGAGTTTTTCATTTTGTTCTTCTAATTTTACCTCTTTGATTATTACCTCTTTAGTACAAATATCCTCTTCTTTTTCACGAGATCTCTTAAGTAAGAGTTCTAGATTTTTGAGACCTTTTATGAGTCTTTCGGGTTCGGGAGTGATTGTTGGTGGTGTGTCATAAGTTTCAAATGGATTGGCATCCCAATTAAAGTTTGACTTTGGGAGATCAAACCTTGGTTCTTCATAAGTGGTGTATGAAGAACTCGGTGTGGTGTATGAGGTTGATGGTTTAAAAAGGTAACAATGTTGTACCGAATGGGATTCTCCGCAAATGGTACAATAAGGTTCCTCATAATCATCCTCAATATAATAGGTGTAGTCTTTTGAGAAGTAATCCGTTGTATTGGAAGATACCCAGAAGAATAACAAGCCTCGGGATCGAAAACATAATTTAAAAATTTATTAGAGGATTGACCACGGCCCCGTGCTGAACTGGCACGACCCCGTGGGCAGTTCTGTATCTAGGAGTTTGAAAAGTTTTTAAGAAAACTTTACAGCACGGGGGCGTGTCCCGGCAGCACGGCCCCGTGTTAAACCTACTGTAAACAGAAAAAAAAGTTTTAAAAATGGGCGTGCAGTTTTGAAAAAATGTTAGAATTTAATTAGGTTTCTAATTTTAAGCTTTTTAAAATCCTTGTGTCCCCTGCAACGGCGCCAAAAACTTGACGTGCGTGCGGGTGTGTATATTTTTTAGTATATTTTTAGCTTTTTTTACTCGCCGATTTCAAGTTTTAAATTTATAGAACACGATATTCCACTATCACTCTACACATACGCTAGGGAAAGTGCACCCATCGCGGACGTAGTATAGTGATGGCAAGAACCGAGGTCGTCCAAGGACACGAGCTTTTAATACTGGCTTATGGTCAACGTCTAATCGAACAAACTTTGAGAAAAGATTTATAAACTAATAAAAAGATAAAAACAGAAAATAAAAATAAAAATAAAAACAGATAGACAAGAAAGAATCACTTGGATCCGACTTATCTTTCATGTACCCTTTTGATGATTTCCGCTCTTTGGGCATTTTAAGAGATTATCTTAGTTATAGTAGTAGGCCCCTCTTGTGAAGGCGACATTACCCTCATCCTAGTGGTTTGAGTCCGTACAGTTACAATCCCACTAGGTCAGAATATTGAAAGATAATTAAGTAAGTTATTAAGGCAAAAAGTGGTGGGCCCCCTTCCAGGCACCGGTCACCCTCAACCCGTTGGTCTGAGACAGCAGAGATACAGTCCTCGCAGGGTTGGTTTAAAGTTTTAATAGTAGTTTATAGATAAGGGATTCAAGCGTTTTGCACCTTTCCCGTGGTGGGTAATGCCCGCTCCTACTCGTGAGGTGTTACTAAGCTTGAACCAGGTTCTCGCAGGATCTATACACTGAACGAGACATAAAATTTACCCAACCACCCTTCTAACCCCCTTCCAGGCAATTAACGCGCTTTATATAGACCATAAAGACACGAATATGTGAATCAACGACATATGAAGAATGATTAGATAAATTTGCCTTCAATAAAAAAACTAGTTATTAAAGTAATTATTACATACCCAATTAAAAAGTTGCCAAAGATTGGAAATCATAAAAGAAAATACGTAAATGATATGTCTTCACCAAGTGATGTAAGAGTTTAGCCAAGCATGGCCTTTGTTTGACAAAGACTCTTACTATCAATCTTGGATCCCGAGACTACACACACTCTCTAAAAGATGGAAAATGGATGATGGTGGTGGATGATGGTGTTGTAGTGGTGGTGGAGTGGTGGCAAGTGAGAGAGAAGTGGTTTGCCAAGGGATGGTTTGAAGTGGAACCAAGCACTTCTATTTATAACTGAAATCAGAAGCTCCACCACGGCCCATGCCCGCCTGGCACGGCCCCGTGGCCATCAGTCACTCTCTTCTGCATTAACTGTCGTGTAAGATTTGTACTAACACAGCCCCGTGCGTTAATGGCACGGTCTGTGGCCAATGTACTTGTTGTACTTCTTCAGATTATGGAAATCCAAGAGTTGACCACGCCCCGTGTTGCTTTAGCACGACCCCATGTTGAGCTTATAATTTGTCTTTTGTTGTTGTCTCTTTCTGCTGCAGTGAATTCCCACTGGGCGCAGCCCGTGCTAGGTGAGCACGGCCCTGTGCCAGAGCTTCTGTTTGTTATTTCTTGGGTTTGGATATGGATGGGGGCTCGGCAAGTTTGGTCAATCCTTCTTTATTGCATTTTATGTTGGTTTTTGCTGTCTTTTTGCTTCTTTTATTCTTTTAAGCCATTTTAACCCTGTTTATTAAAAAGGAACAAAAACACAAGCTTTTTCCAACATTATTACTAAAAAGGGTTGATTTTATGCCACATTTGATGTAATTTGTATGTTGTATTTTAAGCACATCATTGATCATAATGAAACTCCATTATTTAATATTTATACATGTTACATACTTGTGTTATACGTTGTAATCTTGAATACATGCTTTTACAAGAAAACCTATATTGCTAGAAACATCAATTATATGTGCCTTATACTCATACATTAAACTCGTATGCTTGAAATACTTGAAACCGGCTAAAATACGCGAAACTGACCCAACTTATAGCTCTCGCACGGATGAAACCCTTCGCACGAATGTACCCTTCGTGCGAACAAACCCACTCTCGTATGAACCAAGTCCCCTTCGTGCGGACTTACCTTCACTCGTATGAACTGGCACCCTTTCACATGAACTAACCACCTTCGCATGAACGACTCACATCCGCACGAGCCTCACATCCGTGTGAATGGATTTGGCAACGGGATGACGGGCAGAATACGCAAACAGCCGCGTTTTCACCCACTTTTCACCTTTTTACAACACCCAACTACCTCCTACTTCATTTATGACTTAAACCCTAATCCCACACTATAAATAAGAGCCCTCTTTCACTTCTAAACACTTCAAACTCTCTCTATTCTTCACATTTTTCTCTCTAAATCTACACACTTTGGGCAAAAAATTACAAGTGTTCTAAGTGAGTTCTAGCTCACTTCCTTACTTATTTCTTCCTCTTTTCTTCTATCATTCTACTTGGACAACCTCTAGGAAGGTTTTCATAAGTTTGTCATGGAAAACTAAGGTGAAACCTCACCACATTTGAGGTCCAAAGTAAGATGAAAATTTTGTTTTTGTTTAAGTTCTTGTACATTACATTTCTTGATTAAAACTTGGTGGAATCTTGTACCCACCAAGCTCATAACTAAGTTCATAGTTGTGGGTTTGTGTTGAGGTTGATTTCCACCAAGAAATGGGTTCAATGACTCTTTTAATTTATGATCATACATGTTCCAAGTGTTGAAACCATACAAGATTCACCATCCTCAATATGGATGAACTTGTGTTTTGGTAGAAGTGTGAACCGTGGGAGCTTTGGCTTTCCAAACTAGATCCACTACCTCACTTATGGAATTATGTATGAACATCAAAGTAGTTTCCAAGAATCAAAGTAAGTTAACCCCGCCTCACCTCCAACATTTGCCATGTTGGGTATGACAAGCCCGGGTTGTTCTTGTTTGGCTACTTGGATAATCCATTAGTTAGTTTATGTTATTCTTATTCATGACCAACCGGGTTTATCAACTATGCTGATAAACTTTGTGCTTTGGTGAATCATACAAAGAGGTATACATGTATGGATCGTTTCCTGAATGCTCTGACCGGTCAGAAATCCTCATATCTCATGCGGAATCCGAGTATGAAAATGACAAACACAAGAACAATCTAATTAAACCGGTTTCCATTGATTATCTGAAGGTACACAATCCTGAAACCAAATGGACAGAGTTTCCCCTCTCAAGTCCACCAAAATTCTAAATGACAAGAACCAACACCTCTACATATAGGCCTGCTCATTCATCCAAATAGCTAGGAACGACTAGGACATTATGAGTGAGAGGATCTGGGATGACTGGGTTGCCCTTTCTCACGAATTGCCCTTTCGTGCCACAGGGTACATACATTACAAATTCGTCTTTTCTAACACGAAATCCTATACAATCACCTACGACTCAATACATTGACGACTATAGATATGATTGACAGAGGCAATAAACATAATGCAATCACAGACTCCCCCTTGGATATTGCTGCAGTCAATCTTTGACATAGTCAATCTTCATTTTCTTCAGAGTCTTCAAATTTTTTGACACTTTTTGTATCCAAACTCCCCCTCTCTTCAGACTCCCTCTTTGCATTCTTTCATTTGCTTTCATTTGACAATTTAGCTCCATGATCTTTTCCTGGTCTTTGAGCTTTATATCCATTTGACACAGTTATCAAGCTCCCCCTATCAATCAACTTTATGTCATGGAATTCGCACATTCAAATATACATTTTAGTTTTGACACTTTGATAGAACTTTCTAAACATATAAATATCTTATATCATATTTGACTTTTAATCATGATCAACTTCAAAACCCTCACATATAATCAAGTTCAACTTAATGACCTTGACTATCCAATTATCTACCAAATCCAAATTAATGACCTTGGATGATAATCTCAAATAACTATTTTTTTTTTCATTTTCAAATTCAAGTTTGAAATTAATGAACTTGTAATTTTGTCGAGATATGTTCATCATACTTAGATTTTGAAATTCAGCTTTCCAACATCGGTTGTCGAAACATAAAGCAGAAATAAAATATTTTTATATTTTACAAACTTTATGCTAAAATACACCCAAAATCTTTTTGTGGTTTTATCTGTAATGAAATGTAACAACAAAAATCATATTTACAGGCATATTTGTGTTAAGTTGTGTTAGAGGATCATATTAGCTTTTAACAAATCACAAGCACCATTGTTCTATTTAAACTTTAAGTTCTAAACAGTTCACTTAGATTGTCAGTATACTGATCCACTTAAATTTTCTCACAGACTTCAAGTGATCCAAGATACGATATTAATGTCTTAGGAACTAACTTAATCGCATGTCCCACCTCAGAATATACTTCCGTATCAAGATTCCCTAGATTCAATCTTAAAGGTGAATATACCTAAATGATATCTGTATTAGGGTTAGAGCGAGGCCTTGAGAGCTCAAGTTAGAACCACCGTTCAGACAAAGAGATGAAGGCTCGACTTAAGGTGTGTTCCACTTAGGAATCTTATGAACTACACTTGATATATCTTTCGATATTTTCAATTTTTATGCAGTTTTGGGGTTTAAGCACAAAAGTATTCTACAAGATCTAGGCCATTACTGACGTAAAATCAGAAGATCTTGTATAATATCCCAGATATCAATAAGTATAAAGACCAAATATCTCAGAATCAGACAATCTCTCAAACGAAATTTCAGAGTACTAAGTCCATATATCCGAGAGATGTTACCCACAAAGTGAGAAAGTTTTTGATTTAGGGTTATATCTCGAAATCAATTTACTGAGTGTGTAAAAACCTACTGGCATATCATCAGTGAGACCGTTTATCACTTTTTAGCAATTCATTTCTTTAGCATGCCGTGATTGTCTACTGATGTATTTTCATTTCCTCTTTTCACACTAACTTTTTTTTTTACTTTTTCATGTTTTTGTATTTTTTTTCATATTTTCAAATTTTTTTGATTTTTTAATATTATTTATTTTTTTACTCCCCCTAAAATCCAAAACATTTTAAAGAAAAGTTAATAAACCGATGTAGACAGCGTTATCTCACCATCCATTTTTGCTTCACATTTAGTAAATTGTTTCTTTTCACCCCCATGATAACAAAACACTGATATGTATACATTTTGAAACCATTATCAAATCTTGTTTTATCATATTTTGTTTGTTCAGCCGTGAGGGTTCGACGATTTGCTTCTCAAATTTTCAAAAATTTAAATTGTTCAATCAAACCAATCACTTCCTGTTTTTCAAAACATCATTTTTCTTCATGTGTCATGCTGCTTCGTTGTTCATGCTAAACTTGTATTGTCCTCCAGAACACCTACACATGCTCGAACTTAATCATTTGAACAATGCAACCCATGCCTGCTTGGTCTTGGCTATCTTGACATGAATTGCTTCATTCAAACTCGGAAAATCTTTTTCAGTTTTCTTAAAAACATTATTTTTCTTGACTTCAACTTTCTCAGTTGAATCAAGTTTCTTTTCAGCATCAGATATTTTTTTCTTTTTGAACACCCAAGTTTGACCTTTTGAAACATTCTTTACATAAAACTTTGAATCATTTTGAATATTTCCTTTTGAAACTTGTTTTGATACAAACTTTGGTGATTTCTGACTCAAATCTTCTGATTTATCCTTTTTCATAACATAAACAAGCTTTGAATTTTGTGGACATTTGCGACCATTGTGTCCAACTTGATTATATGTTATGATCTGAGGCTTTCATGATTATGTTTGTTTGTATGTTTTGAACAATTAGTGAATATGAAAACATGTAAAGTGCAGCGGAAATAGATACAAACCTTGTAAACACAATCAATGGAGAAAATAGTTTGATAGCATTTGCTTCTCATAGAGTCAAAAGATTACAAATCAAAGCAAAAGATTACAGACATGCTTACAAACTAAACTCCCCCTCAGCCTGATGCCCCAAGGTTGATTGCACACAAGATGAAAGGATTAGACATGAGGAGAAGAACCCGCTCAGTCAATCAAATGTAACAGTACAGGGTACTGTTACATTTATAGGCAAACCAAACCACTGAGGTATCTCAGCTGACGTTACCATGAAAGCGACGTCTAACAGCCTAACAACCTGTATCTACTGTCCTTACACAAACACTGCCAACCTAACCACTGACTATACATAAAACAAATAATTCACTAAACAGCTGCTCTCCCTTTATGTCAGTGCTCGCTCAGTCAATCAAATGTAACAGTACAGGGTACTGTTACATTTATAGGCAAACCAAACCACTGAGGTATCTCAGCTGACGTTACCATGAAAGCGACGTCTAACAGCCTAACAACCTGTATCTACTGTCCTTACACAAACACTGCCAACCTAACCACTGACTATACATAAAACAAATAATTCACTAAACAGCTGCTCTCCCTTTATGTCAGTGCTTTACTCAAGGTTGATCAGTCCTTGACTTGGCAGGGCTTTATCATCAGTAGATAGGACCAGCAGTGTTGGATACTTCAGGGTTTTGATCAGCAGTTGAAAGGGCAGCAGCAGTTGTATATGGACAGTGGATAGAGACCATCAGTTGTTATAAATCACTTTCAAGGGGAAAGCTTAATGTAAACTGCTGCTTATTGTGAATCCACTGATGTGACCTGGTTTTGGCTTTACATTATCTGTTCCTCTGGTAGGGTTCAATCCCAACAATCTCCCCCTGGAACAGATAATGCCAAAACCATTCATTATTCTGGATCTTTATTCCTCATCAAAAGTTCCTTTGCTTCTCTTTTAAAATCTGCTTCAAAGTCTCTGGAACTTATATCATCTTCATCCCTGCACAGTGTAAGTTTAAGGAGATCCTGCAAATCTTGAACACTAAGGCCTAGTGCTTCTTTCCTTGATATATACTTCACCTCTCCATTGGATCTGACCAGAGTCAATACGTGGGTCTTTTGATCAGAGAGCCACTTTAGTACTTTTAAACCCAATGGATTTCTTGGGAGAGATTTATTTGACGATGAGCTTTGAGATATTGGCCTTGAGAAGACTTGCAGACTTTCAGACATTCTTTTGAAAGCCATTTCTATGACATCATTTGCTGCAGCTATGTCTTCTGCAACCTCTTTGTCAATCAGCTCTTGTCTTTGTTGTTGATCAAGCTCACTGTCTGGGATATCTGCTGAACTATGTAGTGATGCAGGCTTGGTTAACACCTTCAAAAGGTTTTGAAGCTTTTCTGAGCTCTCTTCTTTTAGACCCATTTTCTTGATGGCTTCTGTGAAGTACTCAGCTTCCTTTTCTTTAACCTCTTCACTGGTCAACTGTTCTTTTTCTTCTTGGTTTGTCACAAAGGTAGACCGGAACAGTGTTTTGAGGTTTTCTATCTGCTGTTCAAGCTTCATTCTTTGTTCTTGCTTCTTTGAGGTGCCTGAAACAGTTATCTTTCTTTTCTTTAGCCTTTCATAGGCTTCACCAGTCTGCTGTTTTGACCATTTTGATATGGCTTCAGCAGTATCCATTTTTGCATCCACCAGCTCCTTTTTCTTTCTTTTATACTCAGCAGTTAGGTCAGCAATGAGCTTTTTGTATTTTCTCCAGTTTGGAGCATTCTTCTTCTTTGTAGGATCATTCTTGATTTTCTCAATCCTTTCTGCCTCATGCTTTAGAGCGACTATTGGCCATTCTTCGAACTGTTGTTCTTTAGCAAGATAGAACTTCTCTTTCATGATGTAGGCTAGATATTGTTTTCTTAACTTTTTCTTTTGATCAGCCTTTTCTTTGTTTAGATCTTGTACAAACTCTTCTATCTGCTTTACTTTTGTGAAGTAGAACTCCAGTCTTTTAGCAATGCCATCTTCGCTTAAACGTTCATGTTCACTCTCAACTTTAGCTCTTAGTTTAGCTTGCCTTGCCTTGATTTTGAGGTAATCGTCCATATCATCTGGTGCCATGTAGCCTATGAATGAGGAGAATCTTCTTTTTGAAGGATCTTCTTCTGTATAGAATTGCCTCATCTCATTTTTGATAGCTTCAAGTTCCAGTGGATGTTGTGCAGCATTAGGATCATGTATACCCTCATCGGCAGAGATTGGCTTTCTTTTTCTGTTGAAGAGCTTTGGTTGTGATGTAGGAAAGGTGAGAGCAGTGGTGGATGACTGACTAACAGCTGTTGAAACAACTGGTGTCTCAACATCTGTTGTCATTACAACTGCTGATATGTCAGCAGTTGTCTTCTGCTTTTGAGCAGGGGATGGAAGTGGTGAGGTAGTTTTTGATGGTGGTGATGGTGGTGGTGAATCATCATCTGATATGAGATTCCTTCTCCTTTTTAATGAAGAAGGGGCAGATGATGTTTAGGATGAATCAATGGTTTGAGATTAGATAGCAGTGGTTTGTAATTGTGATTGACTGACAGTGGTTGAAACAACTGGTGTTTCAATCACTGTTGTCATTACAGCAGATGTTGTAGCATCTGTTGTCTTCTGCTTTATGGCAGGAGGCAGTGGTGGTGATATGATTGTAGATGATGATGGTGGTGGAACAGTGGTTGTAATGGTGTGTGATAGAGTGGTGTGTGTTGAAAGTGTGTGTGTTGATGACATGGCAGCTGTTTGGCTACTGACAGCAGTTTTTGTAACCACTGTTGTATCAGCTGTTTGGCTAACAGGTTTTGAGACCTGCTTTTCTTTTTCTTTTTCTTTTTCAGGTTCAATATAGAGCCCATCTTCAATTCCTTTCTTTCTCAACTTGATTTTCTCCCCCTTTTTGGCATTATCTGCAAGGGGTGTATCCATGAAGAGAATGGAAGAGGGAACTCTTCCACCATGGGCAGTCTTTTGTATGCTAGCCTTTATAGCCTTGATATCTGCTTGAGTGTCTTTAAACCTTGATTCCACCATGTTGGTCAGCATTTGTACTTGAATAGCATGCTTTTGATCAGCCATCTGTTGCTGTTTTTCAAACATGGGTTTAAAAATATTCCAAAGCTCATTTTCAGCAAATGCATGTTGTGCAGGTGCTTGAGCAGGAACAGCAGTGGCTTGTGCTTTTTGAGCTTTTAAAATCTCTTGCACCATATTCTTTATTTCAGCAACTGAATCTTCAAGTTTTTCAACTCTGTCCGTCAATTCCTGATATTTTGAAACATCACCTACTTTAGTAGGATCATCTGAATCCCCACCAGTAGTGGTTATATCAATGTGTGACTTAGGAACAGAGTCCCAAAAATCACCCATTGATGCCCCTTGTTCTTGGTACTGGGGACTTCTTTCGTCAGCACTCGATAAACCTTTGATGGTACCAGTGGTTAGATTCACCTCACTGGTGGTTACCGAAGTTACCATGGAAGAAATTGCCTTCAAGGGTGTCTTACTTATGAAACAACTGTCCAACTGAAGATCTGTTGATCCACCAGTTGTAGTTGCTGCTCCACTTGAACTACCACCGAGAGTTACTTGTAACTCAGGGGGTGTAACCTCCTCAATTGTTGCTGGGATAGCAGGAGTAGTAGCATCAGACCCAGTCACTTGTGGGGGTATACTCTCAGTGACAGGTGATAGAGAGGAACTGGTTTGTGTCTGAGCTATAGCAGCTGCATGCAACAAAGGTAGCATGGATTATGGCATTATGATTGGTGAGGGGATAGGAGTTGAAAGAGACATGTCCTTGGGATCAGGACTGAGGAAGATGGATCCGAGTGGATTCAGAGCTTCATATTGTGGTGTCCCTGTGCTTACAACCTGATCCTTTTGTGAGGATGCATGAGGAGTTTTAGGCATGGGTTGAGATCTTTCTTCCTACTGCTGTGAGGAAGTAGCAGCAGTGGTTTGTGGTGACTTTTGTGTTGTCACTGGCAGTTGCTCTGGGATCTCATCTTCCAGAGTTGCCTTTGTTTTGGGTTTGGTGGGTTTTCTAGATGTTTTTCTTTTGGTCTTTTTGGTTATGTCAGGTGTGGGTTTCAAAGCAGTGGTTGTGCTGCTTTGATCACCTGGAGCAGTGGGCTCAGCAGCAGATGTCTGAGGAGCAGTTGAAACTGGTAAATTCTGCTCAGGCACCTCTGCTTTTGTTTTTATAGGTGCCATCATCCTTGAAAATGTTTCATTCGTTAAGCTTTTTATTTGACAATGAACACCTTGTTTGAGCAAATTTACATTTTCCTTTTCAAATTTTTGTTCAAAATAATAACTCAAAAATCTTGGAAAAAGTAAAATGCTTTGTTATCAACATTTTTTATCAAGTCATTAAAGATCTCCTGGGAGTAGTTGTAGTTTTTGTTGTTTAGAATAGCATATCCCAGGCATTGAATCTTTAATGGTATTTCGTTGAACGATGTTGTTTTATTCGAAACACACATCAAAAGTGTGTGAAATAAAAACCTAGGTGCAGAAGGAAAATAACCTTTTTGTAAGGTATCTACCTTTGATTGTTCTGCATATCCCCTTTTTACGAAATCAGTTTTCATCTCGGCTTTATCAAAAGAGATTTTACCTTCCTGATCGTCGAGTTTAAAGACTTCGGAGATTGATTGTGGTGTGATTTGAATTACTTTACCCTGTATCGAGGAGTTAATGGCTATGACTTTATCGTCTTGTTTTTCAAGCGTCGCCTTTTTCCAAAACTCTCTCTGGGTTTGCAGATAAATGGGAGCATTTACTGACAACAAAGTTTTGTACTTTGATGCAGATATTGTATCAATGATGGAGTCAAAAGTGTGATTGTCTTTGAGTTTTGTGAGTAAACCCAAATTGTTGTGAGATTGTTTGTATGGTATTTCAAGATGGATTCTTCGGCCGTTTGAGCGACCTCTTTTGAAGATGGTGGTGATTTTGGTTTAGATTTTGATTTTGTCATTTTTGCAGAGAAGAACGAAGAATGATTTTGAAGTTTTTGAGAAGAAGGGTTGGAAACTGCTATGAGAAGAGAATTTTGGAATTCAGTTCGACAGTGTAAAACCCTGTTTGGGGTTTAGGGCAGGGTTTTATTTAGAAAAAAAATGATCGCTGATGTGGCAGCGGTTATTACGATCTGAGGGCTAAAAACTGACCACGTGTCAAACACTGATGCAATGGCTGAAGTATGGAGAACAGTTGTTTTAAGGGCCACTGACGTATCAAGCATCAGTGGTTACAACGGTAAAAAATTGTGGGCAGTGAATGATTTTTACTATCAGTGGATAGCATATCAGTGGATAAGACACTAATTTTGAACATCAGTGCTTTTCAAGAAAATGGGGAATCAGTGGTTAACTTTCAGCAGTGGACAGTGTTTAGAGATCAGACGTTGGAACAAAACAGTGGTTAGGGTAAATGGTACAGATCTGAAGGACAAGTGTTTCAGCAGCAGTTCTGAAAATTTTCATTCAAGGTTTTGCCACATGTCAATTTTGAAAGACAGTGATTTAGTACCCCAAATGATGAGAACTTTTTGCTAAGGCAACTCATCTTCGTTTAATATTCAATTAAAACATGAGTACCCTAGTAATTCAAGCACAGTTTGCAATCAACCTTTGATTAAAAATTTTGGAGCAAACCTGAGAATGACATGATTTTGACATATGTACCATTTCCTTTTGATCCATTTATGAGGACAATAATACCAACAAAAATAAGGTATTACATCCTGACAGGAACTGAAACTATTGCCAACAAAAACAAGCAAAAGTTCCAAATATATTATTAAAAAAAATGAACAATATATCCTGGTTATTCGAGAAAATCCTTTGAAGAAGAAAAAAAAATGATTAAATGATTTTCTGAGAACAACATCAAAAAGGATCTGATATATTTTCAAAAGAAAAACGTAATCATAACATTCTCAAATTTATGAAGAATGATCAGTGGTTTAACAGCAGTTTGTGGAACATTCTGAGTACATTTTGACCACTGTTTGATATCAATTTCTTTGTCAGTTGATTGCAATCATGAGGACACATGGATAAATTTTTGAACATTTGTCTAGTCCTCTTTGGAGTTCATTCACTGGAATCAAAACCTTTTCCTGAACAGATGAATACACATAGTTGCTTAATGACCATTATTACCCTAAACTTTGACTCATAAGTGTTTTATGTTTATACTCTTTTCTTTTGACTTCAAAAGTTTTGAGATAGACACACTTCTGAGTTTTTGTGAATTTTCTTAATGTATTTTAACATCGTTGATTTTGTCCTTTTGAGGAACTCAACCTGTTTTCAACACATAAGATTTGAATGACTAAAGTTTTAATTCCCCTCTTTTTAAGTTAACAAAAACACTAATGTTTTATGAACATAGGTTTTTGTTGATCTGAGGTTCATACTTTAGCATTTTAATAAGGTGACATCACAATTTTCATAACAGCAATTGAAATCAAATTTGAAAACATGAAATAATCCCATCGTTTAACAGATATGTCTTCAGATCTTAAAACCATGAGTGACTTGTGCATGAATTCACTTGTTGTGTGAAATTTGTGTGTCATATGACATCTTGGTTGATTTACAGAGTTTTTGAATAACCATTTTGAACATGATTTACTCGATACTCTGTTTTTCAACAAAATACAACCAACCTTAGTATCAATGAATTTTGAGCTGAACTGTTATGTCAAATTGATTGTTAGATCGAATTTGACTGTCCTAGCTCTGATACCAATTGTTATGATCTGAGGCTTTCATGATTATGTTTGTTTGTATGTTTTGAACAATTAGTGAATATGAAAACATGTAAAGTGCAGCGGAAATAGATACAAACTTTGTAAACACAATCAATGGAGAAAATAGTTTGATAGCATTTGCTTCTCATAGAGTCAAAAGATTACAAATCAAAGCAAAAGATTACAGACATGCTTACAAACTAAACTCCCCCTCAGCCTGATGCCCCAAGGTTGATTGCACACAAGATGAAAGGATTAGACATGAGGAGAAGAACCCGCTCAGTCAATCAAATGTAACAGTACAGGTTACTGTTACATTTATAGGCAAACCAAACCACTGAGGTATCTCAGCTGACGTTACCATGAAAGCGACGTCTAACAGCCTAACAACCTGTATCTACTGTCCTTACACAAACACTGCCAACCTAACCACTGACTATACATAAAACAAATAATTCACTAAACAGCTGCTCTCCCTTGATGTCAGTGCTTTACTCAAGGTTGATCAGTCCTTGACTTGGCAGGGCTTTATCATCAGTAGATAGGACCAGCAGTGTTGGATACTTCAAGGTTTTGATCAGCAGTTGAAAGGGCAGCAGCAGTTGTATATGGACAGTGGATAGAGACCATCAGTTGTTATAAATCACTTTCAAGGGGAAAGCTTAATGTAAACTGCTGCTTATTGTGAATCCACTGATGTGACCTGGTTTTGGCTTTACATTATCTGTTCCTCTGGTAGGGTTCAATCCCAACATTACATTTAAAGCACGTTTTATTTGAAACATCTTTAGCCAGTTATTGTTGTTTCTTCTGAGCAAATAATTCCTCATTAGTTTGTCGACTAAAGTGTGATTTTTCTCCTTTTCTGAACTTGTTTCATGACAAAGTTCATCTTTTTTCTCAAAATTTGACTTTTGAAGCCATTTGTTTTGATTTTTCTTCTTTTTATAACCCAAACCAACTCTTTCATTTTTCTTTTGATAATGTGAATTTCTTGGTTTGTTATAAAAAGACTTCTCTTTCTTCAAAATTCTTGCTTTAGCTGCAAGATTTTCAACCTCTGAAATTTCAATTTCCACCAACTTCAATACTTTTTCGAGTTTTTCCACAATCACA
Source organism: Helianthus tuberosus (assembly GCA_030545235.1). Lineage (NCBI taxonomy): Eukaryota > Viridiplantae > Streptophyta > Magnoliopsida > Asterales > Asteraceae > Helianthus > Helianthus tuberosus. The sequence goes on along the minus strand of CM060417.1, from coordinate 76,512,437 downwards.
ATGTGAATCGGAAATTCAATATCTGAAAATAATTTGTCAGATCCAACCATTTGATACATCAAAATTATTGAATCATCATTCATTTGTAAATCAGATTTTGAAATTTTCAGATAATTCTTGTGAAAACTTTCTTCATCTTCAAATTATGATTCAGAATTCTCATTTTTGGTGAAACCATTTTGATTTTCACCATCAAAAACTTTTTCAACAACATTATTTACCAATTCTAACTCACAAACATCAGATTTGGTATACGTGACATTAAAATCATCAGGCAGCTGATCAACTTCATTTGAAACAGATTTTAATTTGATATTCAGCGCCTTTTCCACCCTCTCAAATTTTCTTTGACAATAATTTTCCATCATAGCAGGTGGAACCTGATGATACCCTAATCCTTTGCCATTTCCAACATCCTTTTTTACAGATTCATTCTCTTCTGTTGGCTTTTGAAAAAATACGATCAAGAATATATGATGAAGATGAGTAACTAATCAATTGCTTATTGACCCTTTTAGTTTCAGCCAATTCTTGCTTAAGCAATGCAATTTGATCAAGATATACATTTATTGTCACTTGTTTATCTTTCAAAGTAGCTTCATGCATTCTTTTAGTATCAACATCTTTATGCATTGTTGGGATGTGGCGAGGCACGCTACAAAATGGGCGAGAGTCCCGCAAGCGAGAGAATCGTCAAAAAGGACGAAAACAATCTCGTCTGAAACTCGTTCGGATGCTCGTGATAAGGAGCTTGATATAAACTTGGATGACGATGATCTAAGCTTCGAGGTGGAATTGAGTCGCCCACCCGGTAGAGATAAGTCAAAAAAGAGGGCGCAAAAATCATCTACATCGGACTCTACATCGGGTAAAGGTGAAGCGCCATCGTGGTATTAAACGAGCTAAATAGTCATATTATTGAATTCAATACCATTCAACAAAAAGGCTCGAGGAGAGGAAAGGTATCAAGGAGGCTTTTGAAGAAAAAATTAGTATGAAAGAAAATGTAAAGATATGAAATTTCTCGCTATGCTCGTCGATCACCTTTCCGGACCCGAGTTGGAAATGACATTGCAAATAAAACAAGAAATAATGAAAAATAGAGCATGTAGTAGGTTTATATTATTTGATGTATTTATTTTATTTAATTTGATGTATTTTTTAATTTAATTTAATGTATTTTTTAGTATTATTGTCATTGTCTGTTTTTTTAAATTAATATAACTACTATTCATTAGCTTTGTTTTTTTAATATATAGGATAATGTCTTTTTTATATACTTAATTCATTTATTTGAAAAAAGCAAGTATAAAAAATGTCATGTGTCAACTCATGCCCCAAACTCAAGCCCTCAACTCCCCTACCTTTTGGGACTTGAGTTGGAGAGTCCACACAAAACATGTGTCAACTCAAGCCCCCAACCCAAGCCCCTCCACTCCCCATAGTCATAAGCAACAAGTTCAATTACCAATCCCTTGTGATTTAGGGTTTCTAATTTGGTTAACTGAACAACTTCCGGATTACAACTCATACAAGGTCAATGAGAAGAAAACCCTAACTAGTTTGTAGATCTATTTATTTAGACAATTCCCGTAGGTGGCTCACACATTCATCCAACTCAAGAATCAGTTTATTTATCACCGGTTAAGTTTACAAGTCCCGAGTTAATGATCAATATATAACATAGAGATAGAATATAGGGAATCTAGCATGTAATCAGATAATAATATGCAATCAGATACTTCATTAAAAGACCTATTTAAGCACACAAACAAACTCAGGGATCAATAATAACATGCAATTTAAAGTTTAACATAGAGATTCATCATGCCTAACCAACCATAAAGTAGTTAGTTGACCATGTTGAACTTCAAATCACCAAAACAAAGAGTAACCATGGTTAAAATAAAACAAGAATGGTCAAACTTCCATCTCTTAGTTTCGTGTAAGATATCGATGGATGCATTGGGTAAAGTTAAAATGAGAACCCATACATTTCGTGAGGATCGCGAGAATTTTGCCAAAACCATTCAACAAAATTATTATTATTATTATTATTATTATTATTATTATTATTATTATTATTATTATAAGAATACAGTATTTAAAAATAAATTTATAGTTTAAATTTACTTGTATTCGTAAAGAACACATTTGAAAATTTACCGTTTATAAATATGTAATATTATAATTTATTTACACATGTGTAAAAAATCTATTATGAATATTGAAGAGTAAATTCCTTTTAATGCTGAATTTAACAATAATAATGATAGTATAAAAAATTGAGACTCCGTAGGCTTCTAGTAATATTTAGAGTTGTTAAAATAACATTTCTAGGGGTATGAATTTCTAACACGATACGAACCTAAAACGAAATTTGCGGGTTTGGGTTTAGTCTAAACGGGTTCGGGTCAGTTTCAAGTTGAATCCGCCAACCCGTTTAGCTAAACAGGTCATGTTCGGGTCAACCCAGTCGGGTTGACGGGTTGAGCCATTTAACCCATTTATGTAATATTATATTTTTTACAATATGTTTTATGTTATAAATTAAATTTGGTGTGTATTTTATGCTATACTTATAATTTAAAAATAGAGTTGGCAAGATAACTTTTTTCACCGTATCCATAATATATATGTATAAAATAACTATTGCTAAATCTTTTAAGAAACAACTTGCACATTAATGCTTTCCTTTCTAGTCCTAACAACAAAAATCTAGTCACCTATTTTTTTTTTCATGTAAAAGATAATTTTTTTATCTAGTCATCTAGAAACCAGAATATGGTCTGCAATCTCTCTCGTGAAGCTCCAGCACATCTGTTTGGTTTAGTATACACCATCATAGTGATATCGATTTCCAACCTATATATAATGACATGATAAGATTACCATAACCTCTATATTAATTTGTTGTGGCTAATCATTCGATGACCCTAATAATATGGCTCTAGTTTATTTGTTTTGCTTATTCTTTAATTTCTAATAAAATAAAAATAATTAATATATTCGTTCAAAAGGATGTCCTTAACTTTTCACATTTTTTTATAAAGGCAAAGAGATATTCCTTCAGCAAAAATGCATCAGGCCACAAGGAAGTTACTGGCAACCTGAGGTCCTGAACGACCTCAAAGAATTACTTGTTAAAGATCTAAGGATAGTAAACAACACAAAACAAGGTCACATTACAATTTGGTACACCAAAGTAATCTTCACAAACTTTATTGCCGACTTTGCAAGTTTCAATGCATGAATTATTGCATCATTTTATAAACAACAACCTTGGAATACGATATTAGCAAATGATAATCAATAATACTAACATAGATTTTCAATAACAATTAGATTAAAATGCTATATATTAAAATAATAAAATCACCGATATCAGATATCATATTCGTCAAATATAATAATAAAAATAATAATAATAATAAAAATAATAATAATAATAATAATAGAAATAACAATAACAATAAAAATAACAATAACAATAATAATAATATGGGATGATATATATTAATAAAAGTATAACTAATATATAACAGATCAGGATGCCAAGTAAAAGGTCAACTTGATAAAACAACAAACTTCATTAAACTCCTTATTTAAATATGTTGTGATAGGCTACTTCTTATTACACAAGCGGGCTCTTTTGTTAGGGTGTAAGGGGCGCTCCTCTAAGTGGGGAGTGACCTTTCTTACCCACAGACAATCAGTACGCGCCACGTCAACTCACCACTTAACTCCACCCACACCCTCAATTTGATGGCGGCACTCCTCTCTTGGGGGACTTATTTTTTTATTTTTTTAATTAAGTTGAAAAAATCAAAAAGAAAAAAAAAGGAAAATAACTTGATTGGTTGAAAATCTGGTAGGCCACCCTCTCCCTGTCTCCCTTCATGCGGTAACCTCTCGCCGAAATCCATCCCCTCCATGCGGTGAAAGTTGATTGTGGCACCTCCTCCCCGCGCGGTAACCACTCCCCGCACCTCCTACCCGCAAAGCGCCCCCCACACCCTTATAAAAGCAACGATGTGATGAGTGGATGCTATAAGGCTATGCGGTATGGTGACCATCCTCCAATGATCCGACATTTAGGTGTCACATCATATTCCTCTCAAGGATGGTCCATCTCACAAAACTAGTGAAAATTGGAGGATTGTCCTAGATGATCCTACCTCACTACTTTTATATTTTTTATTTTTTTAATCTTCTACTTTTTTTAACATTTAACAAATAAACTAACAAAATATTTTCATTAATATTAAAAACATTACACAACTTGATATAATTTTTGAACGTCGTGTGCTTGATATAATTTTTGAACGTCGTTTGCATTCGGTCTCCTCAGGTATCTCTTGCTATATAATTTTGACAACCCATTCGCAAAACTTGTGCAAACATAGACGTGCGGTTCTTTCGGACATCCTTAAATACTCGTCTAATGCATTGGGTGCGTAACCGTATGCCAGTTGGCGAATGGCCGACGTACATTTTTGTAAATTACTGAAACCCCTTTGCCCCCTAGCGTTGTTTCGCAGTGTAAAAAACGGATCAGACTGGGCCATGTCTCCTGCGATACGTAAAAAAAGTCGACGACTCATGCGGAACCGACGTCGAAACATCGCGTATGTGTACACGGGTTCGTCAGCAAAATAATCGGCTACTAGTTTATCGTGGGCGGCTATATATTTAAAACGAAACATAGATGAAACTAATTATAAAATACATTTTCAAATCTATATAAACCATATGGAAAAAAAATAGTAAAGTACCTTCTTGATCTCAGTTTAATTTTGCTCGTCTCGTTAGCCGTTAGGACGACGCTTCATCACCCACCATGAAGACCTGAGGCGCGTTCATAGTCATGTTTTCCATAAATGCGTCATTCTCTTCCGAAGATGATGAATTCCACGTAGACGACGAATATGAAGAAATGGAAGAAGGTGAAGCCATGGTAATTTTTGAGAGAGAGATGGGGTGGTAGTGGGTAAAAAATTGTATAAAAATTGTTTAGTTTTTATAAAAAGGGAAGAAGGTTTATAAAATGTGAGAGAGATATGAGATTGTAGTGGGTGAAAAGTTGTGAAAAATGGTGTAAAAGAGGTGAGTATTTATAAAAGTGAGAGTGAATTTGGTATTTATTTTAAAAATAGCCGTTGCTTTTTAAATTAAAAGTTGAATTTTTTTTTTATTTCAACGGTCATAAACAATCTCGGTCCCCACATTTTTTTGTCGTTTTATGCCCATCTCAAACGTCTTGATGTCGACGGAGACGACGGGGACTGTGTGGTGGGGGGGTGGATGGTGTACACGCGGCGCCGGTACTCGACGCGTATGGGGACGTACCCCATACCGCACAGCCTAATAAACCAAGTAAATTGCAAAGCTTAAACTTGGCCGGTGGTTTGAACATTCCCCTCTTTTGCAATTGACTTGGTTCGATTCCACACAGAGCCGCCCACGTCTTTCCAGTCATTTATTAGGCTCCATCTATTCTCCACCCCCAGGTATATTTTAACACTCAATCGTCGTATATTCATCTCGTATAGGCTCATACAGGGCCGTCTCTGAAAATCACTAAGAATTTTTAGGCCCTGTTCGAGTAGGAAAACTGAGGCCCTCAATATAAATACATGTATATAAAATCAGTATTAGTATTATGACCATGGTTGTAATAACAATAAACAATAAAAAATTATTATAGCAAAATGATCTATGTTAAATAGTAAGGTCTCCATATGTATTAGACGGATGAACAAGTTTCAGAATCGGACGACAATTTCTATATCTCAAAGTCCACAATAAGCAACAAAGATTTTAATATGCACATTACATGTTTCAATCAACATATAGGGTTCAAGTGTTATCTAAACATCGATATGAAAATGAGCTCAATTAATTTAAGAATTATTAAAAAAACTTATCAATTATCACAACTATTCATGTTCATAGAGTTAATACAAAGCTCAAATTAGCATGGATTGAGAAAAATATATGAGTTTTATGTTACAAATAAATTATTACACCTAACATTAGTTTCATGAACAAGCAAAAGTAACTAACACTTCAATTCTTTAAGCAAAAAGAAGTGTAATATGTATAAACATATCTAAATTAGTTTGCAACACTAACCATTTCATATAAGAAAAATAAATGAAACTAGAAAACGGAGTCCTACTAGGTTTATATTGTAAAAGAAAGAACTTATTATGTAAATGATAACATTAGAAAACCAGAACTGCCCCTTGTCAATTATCTGTGCCTATACGCCGCCACGTATAGGTCAATACTGACCGAGTTTCCATCGCGAAGCACGAAAAAACCCCACTAGTTCATAAAATTTATCAGTTTACACAAATATCTAATGCAATGTAATTAAAAAACTATATAGTATTATATAAGAATAACTGAGTCATGAAGTGTGTTTCTTTGTATATTATAAATATTAAAAAAAACTTATTAATATTTATGCATATATATATATATATATATATATATAGGGTCAGGATCATTTCAGAACCATAAATATTTACAGAACTCGCAGAACTCCTAATAAACAATCTTTTTATTTATATATTTATATGTTTATGATAATTTTATCATTTATTATGTGTATTTTTATGATTACATACATGTTAAGAGTAATTTTATCATTTTTATATGTAATTTAATAATTACACATATGTAAACTAGTTTTTTTTACATATATGTAATTAGTTATGACACATATATATAAATTTGGCAATTAAACATATATAAACTACTTTTAACATGTATGTAATCAAAGAAATACATATAATAAATGATAAAAAGATCCTAAATACAAAAACTTATATATAAAATGATTGTTTATTAGGAGTTCTGAAAGTTCTGTAGTTATTTAGAGTTCTGAAATGAACTCAACCCTATATATATATATATATATACACACACATTTTTTAAAATCCAAAACATTATATAAATGAATATTTTTATTAGTTAACACAAAGATTTTAACTTAATCGAAACTAAACTATCGTATGAAACACAACCAACCAAACATGCTAAATATTACAAACAAACATCACAGATATAAACAACCAAAGCCGTACATATTTATAACATCAATTTGTACATACATAACCAAACAAAGATACAACTGAATGTGAGTTAAAAAAAAAAGAACGAACAAAACTATGCATCATCCTAACGTGCCTCCGGATCATGGCTTGCCGGGGGGTCATGAGTGCCGGACAAGGATCTAGATACTGAATGCCAATGGTAAAGGTCAGGGTTTGAGATCGGCGGCACTCCTCCTCTCAGTAAACATCATTAATCCAATTGATCTGCTGAGTAATCTCGTGGAGGAAGACCTGTGTGGCGGTGATATATCATGATCAGGCAGCTGTTGCGTCTTCCCACCCTCGATCAGCACCCATGAAGCATGACTAGGATTACCACCGGAATCACGACTCCCTAAAAAGCTGGTGGTCCCATGTGCAAAATAAACGGGCAACGCCCGTAAAATTGCCCATGATGTGCATGCCATGCATCGTGTGCCTATCTAACCTCATCGGCATGATCGGCGGGGACAATTGGGACCATCATCCAGTAGCTAGTAGACCCCCGGCTCCTCTCACTTAAGGCGTTAGAAGTGACAATAAGCCTGTGTAGGTACCTGTAGAGAGGGTCTACTAGCTAGTGACCCTCGCTTTGGAGTCACCAAAGGGAGCATCAGCAATCACCATCCGAAATTAGAGGATCGTGGCTCTATCTACATTTGTGTTCCCCAGTGTGAAGCGAGGGTGTATTGATTTTTATTATAATTTTTAAGTACTTTTACTCTTTTATCAATTTTTCATTCTATAAAACACAATATAACACTATCAATCTCTACAACACGCTAGAGCAAGTGCACCCATCGTTGACATAGCAGTGATGGTAAGATACCGAGGTCGTCCAAGGACACAAGGGCTTTTAATACCGTAATATCGTCAACGTCTAATCTAATCAAATTTTGAGGAAAGATTTTTAATAAGTAAAATAAAGAAACTAAATAAATAAAGAAACAAATAGACAGGATAGAATCACTTGGCTCCGACTCATCTTTTATGTATCCTTTGATGATTTCCGCACTTTGGGTTTTTTTTTTGAGATTATCTAAGTTATAGTGGCATGTCCCTTTTTGGAGGCAAAACTACGCTCAACCATATTGGTCTGAGTCAGCAGGGATACAGTCCCACAAGGGCGGAATATTGAAAGATAATTAAGTAAATTATTAATGCAAAATGTGGCATGTCCCTCTTTTGGAGGCAACGCTACTCTCCGGTCTGTCAGCGGGAATACAGTCTAGCAAGGCCGGTTTAAAATTTTAACTGTAATATATTTATAAGGGATTCAAGTCATTCTTACTTCCCCCGATTTGATACTATCTGCCTCAAAAGAAGTCCTAATAAGCTTGAATTAAGTCTTCACAGGATCTATACACTGAATGAGGCAAGAACTTTACTCATACCACCCTTCTAACCCCCTTCTAAGTAGTTAACGTGCTTGATATAGACTGTAAAGATACAAATGAGTGAATCAACGAAACATGAAGATATGATAGATTAAAGTTCACTTTCAATATAAAAACTCGTTATTAAATTCATTAATACATACCGAATTAAAAAGTTAACCAAAGATTGGAAATAAAAAATAATACAGAAATGACTTGTCTTCACCAAGTGATGTAAGAGATTAGCTAAGCATTGCCTTTGTTTGACAAAAACTCTTATCAATCTTGGATTCCGAGACTACTACACACACTCTAGAGATGGATGATGGATGAATGTGGTGGATGATGGTGGTATTGTGGTGGTGGAGTGGTGGCAGGTGTGAGAGAAATGGTTTACCAAGGGATGGAATGCTATTGAACCAAGCACCCCTATTTGTAGCTGAAAACAGAAGCTTTACACGGCCTCGTGCATGGTGGTTACAACTTCATGCTTTACTTCTTCTATGTCTTCATTTAATGAGCTTGTCAGTTCGGATGCTCACACGGCCCTGTGTGTCCATGGCACGGCCCCGTGGCCATTGTACTTGCTGTAATATCCAAGATTTTCATATCTGGGAGTTGACCATGGCCCGTGCCCATGAGACACGGCCCCGTGTCTCTTGTCTGCTTCTGTTTGTCTTCTTCTTCCTGGAATCTTGGGTGGGGCATGGCCCCATGCCTGGTAGGCACGGCTCATTCTTATCTTCTGATTTGTTGGTTTTGGCCTTGGGATGAAGCTCGAAGGGTTGGTATATTGTATCAACTTCCCTTCTTCTGTATTTATCCTGGTTTTTTCTGTTAATTTATTCCTTTTGTATATTTAAGCTTTTTTAATCCTGAAAATCAAAAGTATACAAAGAAACGCACCTTTTCCAACATTAGTACTAAAAAGAGTTGTTTTTATACCTTATTTGATATAATTTATATGTTACATTTGGCGCATATCAAATACCCCCACACTTGAATTTGTTTGTCCTCAAGCAAAACTCTTTAATATTGCTTACACAACCAAATGGAATTGGTAGAGAAGAAGTTTTCAGGTCTTGTTTGTAGAGTGTCGGGAATACAAGTTCTTTTTATTCTTGTTTTTATATTATTTATAGTCCTATTCGACATGATTTATTTAGAACTTTTCAAGAAAAATAAATATTTTTGGGCATAACACGCCTTTTTAAAATTTCATTTATCTATATACAAATTTACACACCTCACAAGTGATCACTCAACACTCGGCCGAAGATGTATAAGTGAAACGCTCGATCCCGGTATGGAACTTACTCCTACCATATGCTTGACAAGTAATCAAACCTCGTCCTTGTTAACATAATCTTTGTAAATATCAAGAGGACTTTTAAGGGTAGGTTTTTGGTTAGGGGTACGGTAGTTTTATTTGAAAAGTGGCTAAAAGCGTAAAATGTCAGTTTTCTTTTAAAAATTGTTTGTGACTTAGGTATTAACTAGATGCGTATAAGCAATAAGTTTGCTTATTGTATTTTAAGCAACTATATATTTTTTTTGATAGAATATTCACAAGAAAATTAAGTCACATACTTTTGCGTATTCAAAAGAACTGAATTTTACTAAAATAAAGGGGTGTAAAAGTAAAAGATGGTTTTTGGTGATGGGTAATTTATGCAAAATGGTGTTTTGCGGGTTTTAAAATGAAAGGTTTAGGCTCAAAGGAGTTGACTAAGGGGAAATTTTGTGGGGAGATAAATAGAAAATATGGTTGAAAAAGAAAACAGGTTTATGGTCCTAATGCCTCAATCATGTACTTACTTGGATTAGTCGATAAGGACCGGGAATGTATTGCCTTGTTAAGTTCTAGATTCGTAAGAACCGTACGAGCTATTCACACAAGAAATGAAAAGTGAGTATTTAGTAAAGATATGATATTGAATGCTCGGTGAAGACTCAAAACTCACAATTTGTGGGAAAAGGTTAAAAGTGTGAAAACATATATAAAATCAAATTTTAAAAAGATTGCCATGCCTTTGTATGAATTTTTCTTATATGGTCCTCAATGTGTCCAAAATTGGTTAGATTTGATTGAATGTATAAATGTGGGTTAAAAAGAACAAAATTTTCAAAAATCAGACACTAGACACGGGGGCGTGTTTGGGGGGACACGGCCCCGTGTAAAAAGTGCCAGTACCATGACTTCTATGAAAATTTTCAGAAGGCAGACATGGGGGCGTGTCCGGTAGGCACAACCCCATGTCAAAAGTACCAGTAACGAAAATTTCCAGAGGACAAACATGGGGGCGTGCCTATGGGACACGGCCCCATGTAAAAGGTCTAGAATCAAAATTATTTTCTGTAGACTTGAGGCACGGGGGCATGCTTACCTTACACGGCCACGTGCTGCACTTACTGGTTTGAATATTTTGCATCGAGACACATCTGTTTACGTGCATGGGGTGCTGTTTCAACGTCCTTCGGCCATTTTCCACATTTTGCACACTTTGTTTTCAAAACACCAAATTTCATTCCATTCATCCATCATTACAACTAAAAAGAAAAAGAAAAATACAAGAAAGACTTAAATCCTAAGATAGATAATTGGTGGATACCCTACGAGAATTTTTTTAAACCCAAATAGTTTTCCCCTAGATAAATCGATGAAAGATTAGCAAAAACTGAAACTAGTTTTCGGTCAATGAGGGCTTTGAGCTATTTTCCGGGAATGCTCCTTCAAAGTTCGTTGAACATCTCCTCAATCTCCCTTGGGAAAGATGAAGGGTTCCTCATAGACTTCCTCTTGTGGGAGAGGAGCGCGGTTTACCAGAACCTCAAAGTAGGTGTTGATGGGAGGAGCGCGGTTTACCAGAACCATATGTGAGGAACAGTCCCATGTTCTTCTTTACACACCCTCATGTCTGCGGAGCAGTTGGGACACGACCCCGTGGGTGAGGAACACAGCCCCGTGTTTTAGGGTTTTATGAAGTTTTTTCAGAATTTTTAAGGAACCGTGTTTTATCGGGAGGTTCCTTACTGGTTAGAACAACGCTAAAATGCCTGATGTACCCTAGGTTCCGGCGAGAGGTATGAAAACGCAAGAGGTTGTCGGAAAGGTAGAAACCTAAGCTAAAAGTAGGAGGGCGAAACCTTCCTTTATTTACCTTTTCTGGGCTCTTGATAAAGAAGGTGTGAGTCGACTTGCTATGGTCTAAACCGTTCGTGTGAAATTCACAAGCCGTTAAGGAGTCCTTCATTGCGAGGTCGATACAGGTTCGACTATTGCCTTCGTTTTTGCACGGGGCTAGGGTAGATTTGTTGGCGTCAGCATCGTTTATTCCTGAATGTGGCTCCATCGAATCTCCTTCGTGTTTGCTCCTTGATGAATATCGCGCCTTCATCATGGATTCTATTTCTTTGAGTTTTTGGAGAATCCTCTAGTCTATTTGACATAATTCTTCTGAGCTTATGTCTCCTTTGCAAGAGGTTTGATTGAATTCAGGTGGATGGTAGTTATTGTTTTTACTCCCGCCCATCTTAAGGTGATCACCACAGAAAAACGATGGGTCTAAGTAGTGGGGATTAAATTTTAGAATGGGACATTCTATGTGACACCTGTGCCTCCACGGCCATCAAAAAAATACTATATCAATGAAATATTGTATTTCATACTTGGGATTTGTATAAATATGTGTATCCTTTGCACATATCAATTCTTGTTCGATTTCAAGCTTTAAATCGCTTTCTGGAAGGTTATACGCGCACTGATGCGTAAATATAACCCGTTTAATGCAACGAACACTCCGCAATAGTGAAATAGGCTTAACATACCTTAAATAACCCTTACATAACTTAGAAATAAGTTTTGAAGGCTTTGGTATGGCAAAATCAAGTTAATTCGCTTACAGGGACTAAATTTGACAAACTGCGAAAGTATGCCAATTTGAACTGTAACAGACATTCCGGAACATGACCATAAGTTAAACATACCATAAGTATCCTTTACATAGCTTAGAAATAGGCTTTGAGGGGTTCGGTGTGCTAAAATAAACTTTTGGGTCATTCAGGGACTAAAAGTGTCAAAAAGTGCATAAGTTTGCACTTTCGCGCATAACTTACGTTCTGAATACATCCGGACATCCAAAAATTTATGTAAGCACTAAAATATTTTATTTTAGTGTTGGGCATAAGAAAAATCCATTCGTCACGCAATCTAGATCGTTTTTCGCGCTTATGCGCATTCCGTCGTAATTAAGCGAACATCGCGATCGTACGGCCAAACGAACCGACAACCGAGATATTTTTGAACACATTTTAAGTTCCCTACACTTTAACTTCATTTTAGAGCTTTTAAATGGGGTTAACGGGCCTTAAACATGTCGGAAATAGCTCAAAACACTAACAGGGACCAAAAGTGTAATTCTGTGAAAGTAGGTCCTTGCGCACCTCAACACTCTGAGTGTTACGGTGCGCAAGCAGGGGCCAGATGCAGCAAATCGTTTTAACAGCCTGTTTCCAGCCTTTAAACCCCCCCCAAAGGCCAATGCCACTTGTCAATAACTGGTGGTGGGGGCAAAATGATGCACCATAACATTCCAACACTTGTACGGATGGGATTCGATCACGTTACTCGAGAAACGATCTTAACGGCTCTCCGAAAACTATAAATACCCATCCATCCCCATTGCAAAACCCACTTGAATCTGAGAATTTTCTATGTTGGGGTGTTTCATCACCTCATACCTGAGAATACTTTGATTATCAATCTTGCGGGGACCCTTTGTAAGTGTTCCTTCGTTCTTTTATCGCTTTTCTAGTCCGAAAGTCGAACTTTGTTTGACTTTCTGCATTGACCAGTTTATGGTCAATGCAAAGTTCATTTGAACTTCATAACTTGAGCGTGATCACGATGGTTATAGTCCTAGTGACTATACCTACTGATTACCACGTTATATAGGCTCAATGACGAGTCGTAGTTTCGGCCAAAATGCGTGTTATTGCGTATTTTGTAACCAAACTACTTTTAGGTATCAAAACCGTTTGTTTTGATACCAAACCTGTTTTCTAAACTTAGTTAAGCATGTTTTAACATGCTTAGCTCGTCACTTTTAGTTTAGTGCTTATATAGGGTCGTAAGGTAAGCGATCTAAACAATCGCTTATACTTTCGAACCCGACCCGTTTGGTCAATCATTAAGATCCGACCAAACACATTAGGTGACCATAGTATATAGGGATTAACCTTCCGAGGTTATACCTTATGGTCGATTCGTTTAAGTAGTTGTATGATAGGTTGTTTATATGCCTTAGGTAAATTACCAAAATGCCCTTTTTATGCCAAAATTCATATTAAGCATATGTAACATAACTTTTGGTATCTAAACTGATTTGGTAACAATATTAGACATGATAAGGCATATTTTACTTATCATAGGGCTAGTTAGGCGTTCCGAACGCGTTTCACGCGAACGACACGTTAAAGTAGCATAAGCTACCTAAACGAGTCGTAATGGGTCGTAAGCACTTAGGTTAGGTTTCATCTTAGTATGTAGACTTGTTAAACCATATTACATGAGTTCCCATACTCATTTGGTTTACGAGCCCTCACTCTATCCGATCCTCCGTTATAGGTCCGGTTTATTAATGTAGTTACCTATATTAGGTGCCGTTTGATATTCGTGATCTCTAGCATTGTTTGGTTGTTACTCAAGGACTACTAAGCAATCTCAAGTGAGTACATAGACCCCTGTTTTACTGTTTTCCAAACTGTTTTGGGGTGAAACACATGTGCTTACTTGTTACTTTCATGCTTTCCATGTTTTTCACATCATATACTTGCTATGTTCATTAGTACATTTATAGTACATGATTTCATTGTGTTTTATGCTATGTATGCCCATTGTGTGCGTACTTAGTACATTATTTTACATTACATTTTATGCTATGTATGCCCATTGTGTGCGTACTTAGTACATTATTTTACATAACATTTTATGCTATGTATGCCCATTGTGTGCGTACTTAGTACATTATTTTACATTACATTTTATGCTATGTATGCCCATTGTGTGCATACTTAGTACATTATTTTACATTACACTTTATGCTATGTATGCCCATTGTGTGCGTACTTAGTACATTATTTTACATTACACTTTATGCTATGTATGCCCATTGTGTGCGTACTTAGTACATTATTTTACATTACATTTTATGCTATGTATGCCCATTGTGTGCGTACTTAGTACATTATTTTACATTACACTTTATGCTATGTACGCCCATTGTGTGCGTACTTAGTACATTATTTTACATTACATTTTATGCTATGTATGCCCATTGTGTGCGTACTTAGTACATTATTTTACATTACATTTTATGCTATGTATGCCCATTGTGTGCGTACTTAGTACATTATTTTACATTACATTCTATGCTATCTATGCCCATTGTGTGCATACTTAGTACATTTATTATTCATCACATGCTTACATTTTGATATGATATTTGGTTTGTTTTGATGGATCAATATACATTCATTAACACCGATCACGCCGTTCGTTAGTAGGTAGTGGTACCTTAGGAATTGACAACTCCCGTTCCGGACATCCTAGGTAGGTTTGGATGAAAGGAATGACCGAATTCGATTCTCATAACTTAGATAAACCTTTAATTTGTTTAAGGGTTTATCGCCTCTGTCTCAAGGCTTGGATGTATGCATTCTCACAATACCGTATAGATGTCTGTATCAGTATAGCATGCATTTCCACAAAACATAACTTTGATTTAAACTAAGTTTTACTTCAATACTTTGTTTTGTGCGTTTCACATATGGTTTAGTTGATATATTTCACTTACCATACGTAAACATTTTGACATTTACATACACAATTCATGATTTACATTAGACATAAAGATTAGACATAGACATTAGACATTGTTTTTACATAAACATTTTGACATTTGATTATACATAAACATTTTACTTTGGTGGTTTGGTTTGGGTAAGTGATTTAAGTAACGAGGCGTGTGTAATACGATACAAGTATGGTGGATACGCCGCTGGTACTTCCTATATATAAGTGCTTGTATGGTATTACATATCGTAGCGTTATTTGAATCATTTCAATTTAGACATATAACATTTTTACAAATAACATACTTTTCACAATACATTGTTTTACAAACAACTTATCTAATACAAACTCATTTTACTTGGTTATTTACTTAACCGTGTATTATTCTTTTATATATATATATCATTTGGTTTATTTATCACTTTTCAAATGATTTACAAGACAAAGAAAATTACAAGGTTCATGACTGACTTTTGCTAAACAACTTTTTCTAAATTTACAAGTCATGAATCCTATTTTCACAAAACCTATGTATCTCACAGGCATTTTTATGCTGACGTACCTATTTTCACATGTGTTTCAGGATATGATGCATAGGATTTATCAAGATACACTTAGGCGGACTTCTGCCTTAGTGACAATAAAAGATGCAAGACTAGTTATTTATGTTATGTTTCTTTGATTGTCAAGACATTGTAACTCTTTTAATTAATAAAACAATATTTCAATTTCCATGTGTTATGAAACAATGATTCTGTTACAACACTCCCCGACGTTTCTGCCACGTTTTGTTGTTTTACGTGGTCGGGGTGTGACATTCTAAATCTTTATCAATTCCTCCACATAACTGACACCATTAACCGTAAGAGTGGCGGGGTTAAAAACAATCATTGACATCCATAGTTTCCAGACAAGTTTTAACCATCGGGATCAAACGTTACTGTTTTCTTAGGAACTGCTGTTGAGGCATGGTCCCGTGTGCTTGTCACACGACCCCGTGCTATAGCTTTTATCAGGAAGAAGAATATTTTGTGTTACTGGGGAGTTGGCCCAGCCCCGTGTTGATCAAACACGGCCCCATATTATTCCTTTAGAAAGTAGAAAAATTAGAGAAAATGAAGAAAAACCTAAAAAGAAAAATTAGAAAAACATAAAAATGATTAGGCTGCCAATTTTAAACTTTCTTAAGATACCGAGGTCGTCCAAGCACACAAAAGCTTTTAATACTGGAATATCGTCGACGTCTAAACTAATAAAATTTTGAGGAAAGATTTTTAATAAGTAAAGTAAAGAAACAAACAGACAAGATAGAATCACTTGGCTCCGACTCATCTTTTATGTATCCTTTGACGATTTCCGCACTTTGGGTTTTTTAATAGATTATCTTAGTTATAGTGGCATGTCCCTCTTTTGGAGGCATCGCTACCCTCAGCCATAATGGTCTGAGTCAGCAGGGATACAGTCCTGCAAGGCTGGAATATTGAAAGATAATTAAGAAAGTTATTAATGCAAAATATAGCACGTCCCTCTTTTGCAGGCAACGCTACCCTCAGCCATATTGGTCTGAGTCAGTAGGGATACAGTCCCGCATGGCCGGATTAAAATTTTAATAGTAATTTATTTATAAGGGATTTAAGCCGTTCTTTTTTCCCCGATTTGATACTATGTGCCTCAAAGGAAGTCCTAATAAGCTTGAATCAAGTCCTCGCGGGGTCTATACACTAAACGAGGCAAGAACTTTACCCATACCACCCTTCTAACCCCTTCCAGGCAGTGAACATACTTTATATAGACCGTAAAGACACGAATGAGTGAATCAACGTAACATGAAGAGAAGATAGAATAAAGTTCACTTTCAATATGAAAAACTAGTTATTAAAATCATTAATACATACCCAATTAAAAAGTTAACCAAAGATTGGAAATCAAAAGTAATACATAAATGAATTGTCTTCACCAAGTGTTGTAAGAGATTAGCCAAGCATGGCATTTGTTTGACAAAAACTCTTATGATCAATCTTGGATCCCGAGACTACTACACACACTCTAGAGATGGATGATCGATGAATGTGGTGGATGATGGTGGTATTGTGGTGGTGGAGCGGTGGCTGTTGTGAGAGAAGTGGTTTACTAAGGGATGGATTGCTATTGAGCCAGGCATCCCTATTTATAGCTGAAAACAAAAGTTTAACACGGCCCCGTGCCTGGTGGGCACGACCCTGTGCCTTTCTTCTTCTCGGTCTTCATTTAATGAGCTTGTCAGTCTAGATGCTCATACGGCCCCGTGTGTTAACGGCACGGCCCTCAAACTGTATCCCCGTTGACTAAGACCAATATGGTTGAGGGTAGCGTTGCCTCCAAAAGAGGGACATGCCACTTTTTGCATTAATAACTTACTTAATTATCTTTCAATAATCTGGCCTTGCGGGACTGTGTCCCTTCTGACTCATGTGAATTCAGGATCGGATGAATTCCTTGACCATTGAATGCTAATCAACATGTGAAATGTGCGGAACCCAATCACGTGTGTGGACATAACACGAAGAAGTAATTATAAACTGTTTTCTATTGATGATATAACAATCACAAAACCACGAAAACAATTGGACAGAGTTTACCCACTCTAGTCACGAAAAGTTACAGATGACAAAGACCTACTCTCCTATATTTAGGCAAGACTCATCCGGATGGATTAAGGAAGCTGATGGCCTCATCTGGATGGATGGACCTCATCCGGGCGGATGGGCTTCCGGATGGACAAATCTGCATTTGTCCGGATGGACCATGTGTCCATCCATCCGAATGGACTTCAGTATATTTCAACTTTGCCTTTTGCTCTGTTCACCACCGGTCTTGTATCATCTGATGAAGCTACATTATGTGATTGATGCAAGCGATAGACATATACATTCACAGACTCCCCCTTTGATATTGCTGCAGTCAATCTCGTAGCTTTCTGTCTTTCTCTGAGTCTTTGTAGAAATGTTGACATTTTCAGCAACACAGACTCCTTTTTTTTCTCTAACGGAATCCCCATGGATCTGCTTTCAACTTCCAGATACTCCCCCTTTCGTTTAGCTTCTCTTTGAGGCTCCCCCTTGCTTTAAGCTTCCATGCTTTCAGCTGCTAGGATCGTCACTTGGCTCTATAAACTCCCCCTTACATTGAGCTCGTCTTCAGACTCCCCTCAAGCTCATCTATCCGGATCATAGTTTGGCTCAATCGCCTGAAAATTCTTAAATAATCTATAACATTTTGACAATTTAAAGTTTAGAATCAATACTCTAGCTCTAATCATATAACCGTGATAAGCTGGAGCATTTCAAATATGTGACAGCACAGGACATCATTTGTTCACAGAAATCTGGATTTTAAATTTAACAACGAAAGCGATTTGGTTTTCCAGAACTGATGACCTGGCTCTAATTATTCTCTGATCGAGAACCTGGCTTTTAATCACATATGTATTTGACAATTTTAAAATTTTCAGGAATGAAAACCTGGCTCTCCCCCCTATCAAACAACTCTATATATGACAGTTTAAGTATCCAAAATCTTCACTTTTTGTCATCCAAGTCCAAATTAATGACCTTGGAGATTTTACAAACTGTTTTTGATTTTTCATTTAAAATTCTCAAGTATCAAATTATTGAACTTGTTTTATTTTCATAAACATGTTCAACATACTTTTTTATGAACTTGAAACTCAGCTCTCAGACATCGGTTGTCGAAAATAAAGTAGAACAAAATCTTTTGTAATTTTATGAAATGTAAAATAAGTAAACAAATATTTACGGACAATATTTTTGTTTGAGTTTGCGTAAGAGAATTATATCAGTTTATGACAAATCACTAGCACCATTGAGCTATTAACACTTTAAGTTTTAAACGGTTCACTTAGATTGTCAGTATACTGATCCACTTAAATTTTCACACAAAGTTCAACTGATTCGAGATACGAGATTAGTGTTTTAAGAACTTCACTTATTCGCGTGTCCCACCTCAGAATATACTCTCGTATAGAGATTCCCTAGATTCAGTCTTACAGGTGAATATAATATATTGATATCTGTTCTCTGGGTTAGTGCGAGACCTTGAGAGCTCAGGTATGAACTACCGTTCAGTCAAAGAGATGAAGGCTCGACTTTGAGGTGTGTCTCACTTAGGGATCTTCTTTACAACTGCACTTGATATATATCTTTCGGTATTTTTCAATTTTTATGCAGAGGGTAAGCGTTAAGCACGTAAAGTATTATATGAGGTTTAGGCCATTGTTTCCGCAATATCAGAAGATCAAGTATATTACCCCAGATATCAAACAGTATAAAAACCTAGTATCTCAGAATCAGGCAATCTCTCAAACAAGATTTCGGGGGTTACCCATATATTCGAGAGATGTTCCCCACGAGATAAGTAAAATATTGATATTTAGATTTATATCTCGAAATCAATCTACCAGATGTGTAAAAACCTACTAGCATATCATCAGTGAGACTGTTTATCACATTTTAACATTCAATTTCTTTAGCGTACTGTGAATGTCTATTGATGTACTATCATTCCTCTTTTTTCATAGAAACTCATTTTTTTAATTTTATCATGTTTTTAACTTTTTTCAAATTTTCAAATGTTTTTGTATTTTCTGAAATTTTCTTACTCCCCCTAAAATTCAAAATATTTAAAGAAAATTTGACAACCCAATGCAATTAGCTTTGTCTTGCCATCCATTTTCTGCATCTCGTGCTCTGTTTTGCAAAAAGTACCCCCCATGATTTACAACACATTGATTTTTAACAATGATAAAACCATTTTCAAATGTGAAATAACTATGTTTGTTCAGCCGTGAGGGTTTCGGCATATTCAATCAACATTTATTTTTTCAAATTTTGATTTTTTGACAAAATAAAAACTTATTTTTGGTTGTTAAATTATCTGTTTTAGGGCTTTTAATATGGTTTATTTATGTACAGAATAAAAAAACTCCCCGTTTCTTAGTTGCAGGGATCAACAACCTCCTCTCGTGCCAGGCTGCTCCTCTCCTAGATTTGACATTCTGCAGTCTTTAGGAGCACCTACACATTCGAACAATTCAATCACTTGAACAAAGCAACCCAAGCCTGTTTAGACTCAGGTAACTGAATGTGAATCTTTCCAGATAAACTGGATAGTTTCTATCATTCTTTTCAAAAACATTTTCTTTAATTTTCTCATCATTAGAAACCTTTTGTTGCTTGACCACCCAGATCTGCCCTTTTGAAACATTTCTTTGATAAAATCTTTCATTTTGAATATTTTGATTTTGAACAACAACTTTTGGTTTCCAAAACTGATTTGGTTTTGTTGCATCAACCGCTGTTTTCCAACTTTGTGTTGTTCTAACTCTGGGTGTCACCGGTTTCCAACTTTGTTGTAATTCAGCCTTTGATATTTTTGGCTTCCAAGTTTGTTTTGATTCAAACTTGGTTGATTTCTGATTCATACCAACAGGTTTAAGATTTGGACAATTTCGACTGAGATGTCCAATTTGTTCACACTTAAAACATGTTCTCTTTGAAACATCTTTCGCCTGTTGTTGTTGTTGTTTCTTTTTAGCATAGAACTTTTCATTAGACTGTCGTCTAAATTGAAGTTCTTTCTCTTCTTCACAACTTATTCCATGAACAAAGTTTGTCTTTTTTCTGAAAATTTTTCTTTTCAAGACGTTTCTGATGGTTTTTCTTCTTATAACTCAACCCAGCCCTCATGTTTTTCTTCTTGTAATTAGGTTTGTTATAAGAACATTTCTTGCTCTTTCCAGAAAATTTTGAAATTTTAGACTTTTCAATTTCTACCAATTTAAATACTTTATCAATTTTTTCTGAAATCATATTTCGAATCGGAAATTCAATTTCTGAGAATAATTTGTCCGATCCAATCATGGTATAAACCAATCCTGTCGAATCATCATTTGCATTTTTCTCAGATTTTGAATTTTTAAGATAACTTTCATGAAAACTTCCCTCATTTTCATCTTGTGACTCAGACTTATCTGTTTTGGTAGACTCCTCTGACAGAACGTTTTCAACAACCTTACCTACCACCTCTGAATCAACGAGATCATCAGATTTGGTGTAAGTCACATCGATGTTGTCAGGTAATTGGTCAACCATATTTATAGTTTTTCCACCTTTTCACCATCATATAATGTATAATTATCCTCCAACAGTGGTGGAACCTGATGGTATTCTGACCTAATTCCCTTTTTGTTCTTTTCAGACTCTTTTCCATCCGGTGTGATGTTGAAAATACATTCAAGAATGTATGAAGAAGCATGATTCTTTGAAGTTTGTTAACTAATTTTTCTTTTTCAGCCAGTTCTTGTTTCAGTTTAGCTACTTCATCAATATAGTTATTTAACACCTTTTGTTTTCCTTCATATATGGCTTCAAGAAATCCAGTTGTTTCTTGACATGCTGACAATCTGTTATCCAGACTTGTGACTTTACTTTTCAAAATTTCATAAGCTTCTTTTACAGTGTGATATGACAATTTCATTCCATTATATTCTTTTTGCAACTCTTGAATAGTTTTATCTTTCGGAATACATTCATTGCATTCAGCTAAAGACTTTTGTTTTAAAATTTCGTTTTCTTTTTCAAGATTTTCACATTTCTGTATTAGCTCTTTTTCTTTTTCGTTCAACAATCTCTCATTTTCAAACATTTCATTACAATTTTCTTTGAAGACCTTTTCAATTTTAGTAAATTCAAAGTCTCTGGATCTCTTATTGTTATCCTTTTAGTACAAGCCTTGCACGTTTCCATGCATTTCTTGCACTGTTGTTTAGTTTTGTGATCAGATTTATCTAACATTTCAGAAGATTCAGTTTGAATTTTTACCTCAGCAATTGGCACCTCGGCATCTTTGATGAGTGCAAAATGCAACATATAAATTACATCAATTATGGCATAAAACTAACCCCTTTTAGTACTAATGTTGGAAAAAGTGTGTTTTTGTCTTCCTTTTGTATTTTCAGGATTAAATGAGCTCAAATTAACAAAAGAAGCAAAAAGGCAGCAAAATCTAACATAAATACAAGAAAAGGAATAAACGTGGCATGCCCGACCTCCCCGAAAGCATCTTCCCAAGCAAAACAAGAGCGCAGAAGGCTGAACACGCCCCGTGCTCAGTGAGCACGGGGGCGTGCCCAAGCGTCAGCATAAAAGACAAAGTTATAGAAGCTTCCATCGCCCACCACGGGGCCGTGCTCAGCGGACACGGGGCCGTGGTCAACTATAAGATTCGCAGAATCCAGGCAAATCTTGATAGTACAGATATGCTTCTGCACACGGGGTCGTGCCCAGCGGACACGGGGCCGTGGTCAACTAATAAAGACAAGAGCAATTAATGAAGACAGAGAAGTATGTGGACACGGGGCCGTGCCCACTGGACACGGGGCCGTGCCCGAGCTTCTGTTCAGCCTATAAATAGGAGTGCTTGGTTCAAGCTCAAACCATCCCTTTGCACACCACCTCTCTCACACTTCACCCACCACCCACCACCACCATAACACCATCATCCACCACCATCATCCATTGTCCATCATAGAGTGTGTGAGTCATCTAGGGATCCAAGATTGATCGTAAGAGCTCTTAACAATCAAGGCCATGTTTGCCTAAGTCTCTTACATCACTTGGTGAAGACAAAGTGTCTAGTGTAATACTTTTTATTTTTAATCTTTTCGCACTTTTTAATTGGTTATGTATTAATGACTTTAATAATTAGTTTCTTATGTTGAAGGTGATTCTTGCTTATCGTTTGTCCGTGGTGTCTTGGCATTATTTTACTGTCTATATAAAATAAAAGAGTTTCACCATTCATATCTCCACTGTCTATATGGAGGTATGTTGGCTACCTGGTCGGGGGTTAAGGGAACGGTTTGGTAAGAGTCTTGCCATTGTTCAGTGTATAGATCCTACAAAGGACCTGGGTCAAATTTAGTAGGACCTCCTTCAATACTTGACGGTATTGGATGGAGGGGGTCCAAACTCTTTGATCCCCTCATAAGTTAAACTACTATTAAAACTTTAACCCGGCTACTTAGGACTGTATCCCTGCTGACTCAGACTACTTAGACGAGGGTAACGTCGCCTTCAAAAGAGGGGCCTACCACATTATGCATTAATAACTTAATTAATTATCTTTCAATAATCCGACCCTTTAGGATTGTTTCTTTGCTAACTCAAACTACTGGGTTGAGGGTAACGTCACCTTCAAAAGAGGGGTCTACTACAATAACTAAGATAATCTCTTAAATAGTGCAAAAGTGCGGAAATAATCAAAGGTTACACTAAACACGAGTCGGAGCCAAGTGATTCATCTTTTCTATCTGTTTTTACTTTTATTTTTATTTTTCATCATTTTAGATAGTTTTTATTTTCTTAGTTTAAAACATTTTTCTAAACTTTTGATTTGATTAGACGTTGAGGATAAACCGGTATTAAAAGCTCTTGTGTCCTTGGACGACCTCGGTATCTTACCAACACTATACTACGCTCACGATGGGTGCACTTGCCCATATGTGTGTTTAGTGTTAGTAAATATCGTGTTTTATAAATTTAAAACTTGGCCAAAAAAGTGTAAAAGGGCTTAAAATATACTTAAACTTATATACACACTTCACACGCATCAAAGTTTTTGGCGCCGTTGCCGGGGACACAAGGATTTTAAGAAAGTTAGGAATCAGCGGCCTAATCGTTTTTCTTATTTTCTATTTTTTTAGGAATTTTCTTAGTTTTTCAGCTTCTGCAGAACTCAGCACGGGCCGTGCCCGTTGAACACGCCCCGTGCCCAATCATTGGAACTGGCAATCTTGTTTTAAGTCAGACAGTAAGCTGAACACGGGGCCGTGCCCACTCAACTCGCCCCGTGCCCAAGATTCAGTTACTGAAAACCGAACCGTAAGATCCTGACGGTTGGTAATTTCTGACCCAAACATGAGTGATACTGATACTTTTTACTTTCGGCACTCTTATGGCACGTGGTGTCAATTATGTGGTGGTACCCATAAGGAATTAGAATGTTATTT
Source organism: Helianthus tuberosus (assembly GCA_030545235.1). NCBI lineage: Eukaryota > Viridiplantae > Streptophyta > Magnoliopsida > Asterales > Asteraceae > Helianthus > Helianthus tuberosus. The sequence goes on along the minus strand of CM060417.1, from coordinate 76,488,038 downwards.
TCTAAATTATAAGCCCCACTATATAGACCCATCGTTTCCTTGTATCCTTAAGAGGGGCGAAAGTAAAAATAATCCCTATATCTCCCTTGAATGCTCCCAACCAGATTTTCTAGGAGAAATGCTTCTTGATGAATTATTTCAATTAGAAGATCTAATTCTTAATTGGTTAAAAGAACTTAGGATAGATTTCAATAATTTATCTCAAGATGATAACCAAGAAGAAGTGTTGGAATCGCATTCAAACAACTTCGTTGTCCCCGACGATACTTCTAACTCTAGTGAGGACTTGAGCGATAGTCGTCCCTGTGCCGATTGTGCCGTGAAGGACTCCCCATCGACTTCGTTCGATGCATACATAGACCCGAGCGATTCGGCATACACCTTCTTTAACGAGAGCCCGGGAAAGGGTTGGACTTGTCCACCTACTTATAGCATAGGAATCACCCTCACCGACAACCTCTTGCGTTCTAGTCTTAATCTAGGTCAATTAAGGTATCTTAGGCACTTTGGGGTTGTTCCATCCAGTAAGGAACCACCCGATCTGGAAAAGTTCCTTGAAAATAGACGAATTCCATAAGATAGCTTCTACACACGGGGTCGTGTCCAGGTCAGCACGCCCCCGTGTCCACCAAAAGATTCCATTCTGATTTCATCAGAATACGGACAAAATTGTGTCAGGATTCTGTCTGCACACGGGGCCGTGTCCAGCCGACACGGGGCCGTGTGCAACGTACTGTCGTTTTCTATAAATGCAGCCAAGAATCCTGCACATTTGAACCATTCCAGGGACAGAGATTTGGGGAATATTCTCACATACCATCCTAGATATTTTCTAAAAGAAGTTTCTCAATTACCTTCTTGTCCTTTCCCCTTTTATCCACTATCATCTTCTTCAATTTTTCTTTCCTTATACTACCATTAAAGCTTGAACCTTCCATAATTTCAAGCTTTGTTGAGATGTTTGTTAGATTTTTGTTCATGGAATCTTGTTAAGAATAAGTTCTACAACAATGTTTTAAGTTGTTTCTGTTCAAAAATGCTTTAAAAATCACGAAAACAATTTAAAACCCCAGGATTCCTTGTTCCTAAATCCTGCAGATATCTGAACACGGGGCCGTGTTCATTGAACACGGGGGCGTGTCTGAAGTACTGGTCCCATAAAATTGAACTCTTTTTGGTATGTTTTCTTAGAATGGCAAGCAGAACAAGCGGAAACTCTTCGTCGCATTCCAGAAACAACTGGCAGGAGAGAAGATCATCAACGGTTGAGGACTCTCTTGTAAACTATGTTTACGCTCTAAGAGAGGCCATTGATGAGATAACGGGGGTAGAAGAAGCATTGGTCGACCGTATTAATCATCTAACGGTGGGACTAGAAGGATGTCTCCAGGAAGTCAACCTTTTGCACCAAAGGTTGAACATTCTCGCCTCTCCTCCTTTGGTGCCGATTATCACCCAAAGGGCATGGAATGTGGTACCGGAAGTCATCATTCCGGCCGAATGGTACGCCTTACATCTGGAGCCCCCTCGAGACATACTACAAGGGGTTCCGATTGGTGTCACTCCCCCTCCACAAGATGTTGAGGAACATGAAGCCGCCTCCCTTCACCCGAGGGAGATAGAAGAATGGCTTTAGCAACATCTAAGGGACACCGCTCGGCTTGGAGTTCTGCAAAACTTTTAGAAACCGGAAAACTATTTCCGGAATTTTGGTTCTTATTGTAGTAGAGCTCCTTAGGATGATTTTACGTATCACTTGACCTATCTAATTTAGGACTTTTAACTTTTATTTTCTGCTTTGTTTTTCATTTTTTTAGGACTATTATGTAATTCTCTCTATGACTTAATGAATGATGGTTTTAGTTAATTTGGTGTTTGGATGGTGTTAAAACGAATAAAACACACTCGGGATGGCAAAGGATAACAAGGGAAACTTGAACCAGCACCCCATGCAGGAAAACAGGGCCATCCGACAATTTTCTTCATTAACAGTAAGCTCGGCACGGGCCGTGTCCGCCCAACACGGCCCGTGCTGCACAGTCTGCAGAAATGACCTAGTTCAGGTAAACTGGACACCGTCCGTGTTCACCTAACACTACCCCGTGTCCAGGCTTCTGTTTCTTTTGTTTAATTTTTGTTACTGGCACTTGAACACGGGGCCGTGCCCGGACAACACGGGGCCGTGTCCAGCGCCCAGTATCACAAATTTTTGCTTGATTCACACCTTTTATACATTCAATCAACCTAAAAACTTATTTTTGGGACACATTGAGGACAATGTGTAATTTAAGTGTGGGGGGATGCTAAAACCTTGAATCTTGCAATTCCTAATAACAAGCCTTACACAAAACTCTATTGGAACCGCTAATCACCCCATTTTTTCAAAAAATTTTCATTTTTTTTACTTGTCTAGGTTTAATTTGGGAATTTCAAAATTCTAAAAAGGTTATATTTTTACAAATTTACAACCGATAGCGTCGTGATAAAAAGAACCAACATAAGAAAATTATGAAAAGGCATGACAAGCTTAGCTAAAATTTAATTATATATACTTGATCACATAAAAACCCATTCCCACAAAAGTGAGTTTTGAGCCTTTATTGAGCATACAAATACATATCTTTAAATTAAATGCTCATTTTTCGTTTCTTGTGTGAATAGCCGCTTGGTTCTTACAACTCTAGAACTTGCCACGACGATACATTCCCGGTCCTTACCAACTTAAACCCGAGTAAGTAAATGATGGAGGCATTAGGACTAACCCTTTTTATTTCTATACCATTATTTTTCTTTTTTTTACCACTTACCCAAAATCCCCCTAGTTAACCCCTTTGAGCCTAAACCTTTTCATTTCTTAACCCAAACCAAACACCCTTTCACCCACCAAAACCTTTTTATTTTTAACCCTTTGTTTTAGTAACAAGCCCGGTTTTTCGTATGACTTTCACAATATATATATATATATAATAAAAAAACTTTGTTGATGATGAAGCAAAAGAAATAAACAAGCAAGTTCATCAAAAGTAACTTTGTTTGAACTATGGCTTCATCAAAATAAAAAGTAGAGAAAGTCTTACGAAAACCGACGCTTGTTGCGCTTTTCGCCCTTTTACTAACCACTAACCCAACCACCTACCTTTAACCCAAGCCTAACCCTTCACCCAAAAAGTCCTCTTGATATTTACAAAGGTATATAGTTAAAAAGGAGGAGGATTGATTGCTTGGCAAGCTTATGGTAGGAGTAAGTTCCATGCCGCTGTCTAGTGATTCACTAAAATACATCATCGGCCGAGTGTTGAGTGATCCCCCATGAGGTATGTGAACTTGTATATAAATAAAAATTTAAAGAGGCATGTTATGCCCTAATAAGTAATTTATCTTATGAAAAGTTTTAAATAAATCATGACGAATAGGATTGTAAATAAATAAAAATAAAACTTAGTAAAGAATCTTGGAGATCCCGACACTCTATGAAAAGCCCAAAAACCTTCTCTTCTACCCATTCCATTTGGGAGTGTAAAGCCATATTATAAAGAGTTTTGCTTGAGGACAAGCAAAGATTCAAGTGTGGGGGTATTTGATGTGTGCAAAATGCAACATATAAATTACATCAATTGTGGCATAAAACTAACCCCTTTTAGTACTAATTTTGGAAAAAGTGTGTTTTTGTCTTCCTTTTGTATTTTCTGGATTAAATGAGCTCAAATTAACAAAAGAAGCAAAAAGGCAGCAAAATCAAACATAAATACAAGAAAAGGAATAAATGTGGCATGCCCGACCTCCCCGAAAGCATCTTCCCAAGCAAAACAAGAGCGCAGAAGGCTGAACACGCCCCGTGCTCAGTGAGCACGGGGGCGTGCCCAAGCATCAGCATAAAAGACAAAGTTGTAGAAGCTTCCATCGCCCTCCACGGGGCTGTGCTCAGCGGACACGTGGCCGTGGTCAGCTATAAGATTCGCAGAATCCAGGAAAATCTTGATAGTACAGATATGCTTCTGCACACGGGGTCGTGCCCAGCGGACACGGGGTCGTGGTCAACTAATAAAGACAAGAGCAATTAATGAAGACAGAGAAGGATGTGGACACGGGGCCGTGCCCACTGGACACGGGGCCGTGCCCGAGCTTCTGTTCAGCCTATAAATAGGAGTGCTTGGTTCAAGCTCAAACCATCCCTTGGCACACCACCTCTCTCACACTTCACCCACCACCCACCACCACCATAACACCATCATCCACCACCATCATCCATTGTCCATCATAGAGTGTGTGAGTCGTCTCGGGATCCAAGATTGATCGTAAGAGTTCTTGACAATCAAGGCCATGTTTGCCTAAGTCTCTTACTTCACTTGGTGAAGACAAAGTGTCTAGTGTAATACTTTTTATTTTTAATCTTTTCGCACTTTTTAATTGGTTATGTATTAATGACTTTAATAATTAGTTTCTTATGTTGAAGGTGATTCTTCCTTATCGTTTGTCCGTGGTGTCTTGGCATTATTTTACTGTCTATATAAAATAAAAGATTTTCACCATTCATATCTCCACAGTCTATATAGAGGTATGTTGGCTACCTGGTCGGGGGTTATGGGAACGATTTGGTAAGAGTCTTGCCATTGTTCAGTGTATAGACCCTGCAAAGGACCTGGGTCAAATTTAGTAGGACCTCCTTCAATACTTAACGGTATTGGATGGCGGGGGTCCAAACTCTTTGATCCCCTCATAAGTTAAACTACTATTAAAACTTTAACCCGGCTACTTAGGACTGTATCCCTGCTGACTCAGACTACTTAGCCGAGGTAACGTCGCCTTCAAAAGAGGGGCCTACCACATTATGCATTAATAACTTAATTAATTATTTTCAATAATCCGACCCTTTAGGATTGTATCCTTGCTGACTCAAACTACTGGGTTGAGGGTAACGTCACCTTCAAAAGAGGGGCCTACTACAATAACTAAGATAATCTCTTAAATAGTGCAAAAGTGCGGAAATAATCAAAGGTTACACTAAACACGAGTCGGAGCCAAGTGATTCATCTTGTCTATCTGTTTTTACTTGTATTTTTATTTTTCAGCATTTTAGATAGTTTTTATTTTCTTAGTTTAAAACATTTTTCTAAACTTTTGATTTGATTAGACGTTGAGGATAAACCGGTATTAAAAGCTCTTGTGTCCTTGGACGACCTCGGTATCTTACCAACACTATACTACGCTCACGATGGGTGCACTTGCCCATATGTGTGTTTAGTGTTAGTAAATATCGTGTTTTATAAATTTAAAACTTGGCTAAAAAAGTGTAAAAGGGCTTAAAATATACTTAAACTTATATAGACACTTCACAAGCATCAATCTTTCGCCGTTTTTTTCTGATCTTCCATCACTTGCTGTTTTTCTGCCACAGCTTTCTCTACCTTTTTAACAACTTTCTTTACCTGCTGTTCTGCAGCAACAACATAATCAATCAACTTCTTTTTCTTCACCTCCGTCACCATTTTCTGACTTTCAACCACAATCTCCTCTACCGTCTTCTTCTTCATCTTCTTCTTCTCTAGGCTCGCATAGAGCACCTTGTTTATTTCTTCATCCACTTTTTCTATGTAGTGTGGAATCTCTTTGAGCCCTTGACAACAGACACCAATAGTTGGTATTACAGCAACTAAAGCATCAAAATCTACCACATCAGGGTCAACTGTCGGGTTTCCTTTAGGGTCAGCATAGCACTCCTTTTCTCGACTCCATCTATTTGCACGTCTTGCTTCTTTGTGAGCATCATATACTTTATCCAAATAGGCTCATGCATGTTCAACCTCTCGACTTTGTTTAACCTCAGCAACAAACGCCTTTTTTTCCTTTTTCTCTTTTCTCTCATCTTTTATATACTTACTCCAATCAAATCCTTCATCATCTTGAGGTAACATACTGGGTCCGGAACTCTCATCATGAATCGTCAACATAGCTTGTTTCTTTTCTTTAGACGATCCTTCTTCAATCTTCTTTCTTGTTGGCTGTTCGTTGATGCGAAGATAGATAGCCTTTTTGTAGTAGTCATCATGAAAAGGATTCACACTATCATCAGCTTGACGATTTGAGCACTCTCTCTTGAAGTGTCCCTTTTGTTTGCACTTGAAACAAGTGACTTTTGCTTTGTCGAATCCTAGTTTCATATCAGGACCTTCCAGACACGTCCTGCCAGTAATCTCCATAAACCGTTGAGCTCTCCTGATGACGCTTGCCATGCACCAATGAATATCCATGAGCTCCATCTCTTCAAGGTCAACTTGATCGTAATCTTCTTTGGTCATGTTTGGATTACCGATCTGTCCTACAATTAAACTTTTGTAGGACTCCAGAACTAACGCCAAGAAGCTCATGTGTTGTCTTGCGAAATCAAAGTTCAAATTTGGAGAATCTTTCCAGCTTTGATTCGGACTGGATTTTGATGATGTAGATGATGAATGATATCCTGGATCATAACTTGAAGACTTGTTCTTTGATGATTCACCAGCATTATCAGTACTAAATGCTGTACCGATCTTTGGTGACTGGCTGTTTTGCAACAAGCTTCTTCGATAGTATAGATCAACGTTTTGCTGATTACTCAAACTGGACATTTTGTTTTGTTTTTGTAATTCAAGATCATATCCTTCGAGTTTTTCAATCAAACCATCCAACGTTATATCTTCAAACTTTGCATCATTTTTCAGAACAATCACAAATGTTTTCCAGTCATCAACTTGCGCTAACGCCTCGACAAGTTTATCAACAATCTCTTCTCTGTCTTTGTGGATTCCAAATATATCTAACTCAATCTTGAGATGACAAAATCTTTCAATCATCTGTCGAACCGTTTCTCCTTTCATACAACCGAACAGATCAAACTCCTTTTTCAACAGAGATATTTTATTCTTCTTAATATCTTTGCCACCATTGGCTTTCAACTTTAAAGCTTCCCACATTGACTCGGATGTTTCACCATGTTGTAACAAAAACAGAATATCCTCCTTAACCGATTGTTGTAATAATGTTACCATTTTTAGTTCATCAGAATGTTTTTCTTTTTCGATTTTTGAGTATTTTGGAATTGGACATAATTCATTTTGTTCGTTTATAGGTTTTTTATATCCATAAGTCATCATTATCCAACTCTCATAGGCATACGCCTTCACCCAATTCTCAAAACGAGTACTCCACCAATGGTAATCTTCTATGTTCATTAGTTTCGGTGGTCGTTGATGATTTCCATACAAAGTATCATTCTTTAGACTTTCAGAAATAGCACTCGAAACCGTTTTAGTTGATATTGGAATTGGATCAGTCGTTGTTTCAGATGTATACGCGTTGTAAAACATGTTGTAGAATTCTTTAGCCATGATCACCTACAAACACAAAAACACTTGATCAACTTGAAAATTACACAAAAAAAAAAATATTTGGTTCGGATGGACCCGTCCGGATGAAGTTTGCTCCGGATAGCTATTGTCCGGATGAGCTTTTTGGTCTGGATGGACTTGGTCCGGATGAGAATCGTCCGGATGGACTCATCCGTATGAACAAATTTTTGAACATAAACACTTAGGAACATTCTATCCGTCCGGGTGAACCACTCTTTCCGTCCGGATGGACAGTGATGTCAGCAAACATGGTTCCGAAGTTCATGATTTTGACAGATTTGAGTATGATTTTGTTTGAAATTTGATCTGAAACATTGTAGGATTTGTTAAAACTGATTATCGCCCAACATACTGAAAATTTAGCCAATTTTAACCATGAAATCGTTGTGAATCTGAGATTTTAAGTTCAAAGAGAAATGTAAAAGATGAGTAGAAGAAGAAGATGAAGATTTGTCTCTGAATCTGATGAAGTTGTTGAATCTTCGTGTCTTCAATCCTTGTAATCAAGCACCTTGCTCTGATACCAATTGTGAATTCAGGATCGGATAAATTCCTTGGCCGTTGAATGCGAATCAACACGTGAAATGTGTGAAATCCAATCACGTGTGTGGACATAACACGAAGAAGTAATTATAAACTATTTTTTATTGATAATATAACAATCACAAAATCATGAAAACAAGTGGACATAGTTTCCCGACTGTAGACACAAAAAGTTACAAATGATAAAGACCTACTCTCCTATATATAGGCAAGACTCATCCGGATGGATCAAGGAAGCGGATGGCCTCATCCGGACAGATGGACTTCATCCGGATGGATGAGCTTCCGGATGGACAAATCTGCATTCGTCCGGATGGACCATGTGCCTATGCGTCCGAATGAACTTCAGTACATTTCAACTTTGCCTTTTGCTCTGTTCAGCACCGGTCTTGTATCATCTGATGAAGCTACATTACGTGATTGATGCAAGAGATAGACATATGCTACAACTCAGACTAATATGGCTGAGGGTAGTGTTGCCATCGAAAGAGGGACATGCCACTATAACTAAGATAATCTCTTAAAAAACTCAAAATGTGGAAATCATCAAAGGATATATAAATGACGAGTCGGATCCAAGTGATTCTATCTTGTCTATTTGTTTTATTTATTTATTTATTTATTTTGTTTCTTTATTTTTAACAACAAAAATTTTCTCTCAATATTTGGTTAGATTAGACGTCAGCGATATTCCTGTATTAAAAGCTCTTGTGTCCTTGGACAACCTCGGTATCTTACCATCACTATACTACACCAATGATGGGTGCACTTCCCCTAGCTTGTTGTAGAGAGTGATAGTTTTATATCGTGTTTTATACATTAAAAGCTTGTTAAAAGAGTAAAAAGGTACTAAAAATACATTAAAAATCCGTACACACTCCGACACATCATAGTACCTCCTGCAATCTTATTATTTCATCAACAAACCAAACTAGTTAAGCTAGTGTGTTGTTAATATTTCTAATGTATCTCTTTAAATTTGTGTGGTGGCTTTTGACTCTATTGGTTGTATGCTAACCAAATTTGAGGTTTCTATTAGTCCAGCAAAATACATATATTTCTTTATGCGGTTGGAACCTGAAAAAACCACAACTCGACCTATCACCACCATCCATCGTCACACCATCATGCCACTTTACTTGTTACAACATTCACAACCACCATCCCACCACCAACCAGTAGCCATCACCACCTTCACCCATGACCATCGCCTCACCACCTTCACCCATATCCATCCTCAAAATCACCACCATCACCACAACATCACTAACCACTATCTAACTACCTAACTCCACCATCGTTACCTGCCCACCACCGAACACCACCTAACCTGCAACCCACCATCACCACCGAAGACCTCAACCCACCTACATCTGACCACCATTTGGTATCCAACACCTAAAACTTGAACACCCTTCGTTGTCATCGTACGACCTCCACTGTTGTATTTCTAGTGTGTGAGTCTCACAAATTGCCACCTGTGGATACGTTTTCGGATCGAATTTGAACTCCCAATGTCGCAGCCCCCGACCCCAGCCCCGGGAGCGAGCGGCCGTGAGACGCACACTCAGAGCCGGTGGTATCGGTGTTTATTAATTTGGTAGCGGAACTAAGACATCAGGACCGTAGTTAGGAAATATTTATCAGAGTTTAAAAAACACCAAACTTTTTCTAATAATTAAATGGGATAAAACCCAAGTTTTCATTACAATGTATTTATAGGAATAAACCCTAATTTATTGAAAACAAAATCTCCTTTTTATTTAGGTAACTTTTATAGCCACTTCTTTAAGCCTCCAGTGCTCTCCATCTGGCTTCTATTAGCTTTACATTAAGTTACCTGAAACGCGTTTTAAAAATATTTTATCAGCAAGAAATACTGGCGAGTGCATCCCAGTTTAATCAATACAACTTTTATAACTTTACAATATTGAGAGCGATTACAATGTTTATATCTACCAATATACTCATTCAGTATTGTCAAATCCATGACTTGTGGTCATGTTACTCATTGGCTAACTCGTTATCCAATAGTAACGGATTACAAGTAATGTATACAAAACCCCAACATACCGGCAACAATTGCAGAATACATAGACTCAATCACTGTTAAGTATAATTTAAAACATTTGAGGTTTTGGTAAAATAGTTTGTTAGAAATGACTCACAAAAAGGGTTTACAAAAAGTGAATGTACTCACATTGTAGACTTAGATAATACTATAGCTTCCTGGTGATACTCCTGGTTATTATCTATTAAAATTAAACAATGCACTCGTGTTAGTAAGATAACCCAAATCACATTAGCCATACAACACGAGACAGAACTCCAACGAACTGAGTCAGGCAGAGCCTTGACATGTGTTACGGAGCCCTAAATCAATCGGGAAGGGTAATAAATACGTGATCTGGGGTTATAATACTTACAACGGGGCAGAGCTTCGCTTTTTAGGGGTATTATACCAGACAATACTTTGCTATTATAGGGACAGAGGAAACAAAAGAAATTGAGCAACTGAAACTGAGGTCTCGGCCTCCTTTTATATGCCTGATCAAAGGCGGCTCGCGCCCCGCGACCCACTTGGGTCAGTCCTTCGTGGTCCGCGAGGACACTAGGCTAGGGCCTAGGCATGGCGAGTCAACACAGTAGCTTCAACACGCACCTAGACACGTGGCGCAAGGTGGTCCGACCAGCTGCCCCTCGGTCGCTCCCCGCGACTTATTGGGTGAGCTGGGTCGCGGCCCGCGAGAACCCACATGTTTTTGTTTTATTTGATTTTTATAAATTTTAATGTTATTTAGGGCCGTTTACGAGTATACGGGGTTGAATTAGGGCGTTTAGGGTGTTTTAGGAGGGTTGTTATATCCTTCCCACCTTGTTTTAAATCTTGTCCTCTAGTTCTACTAAAACAGGTGTGGATATTTCCTTTGCATCTCTGACTCGAGCTTCCAAGTGTATTCTGGTCCTCTCTAGGAATCCCATTTTACTTTGACCAGAATTAATCTCTTGTGTTTGAGATTCTTGATCATTCTATCTTCAATCTGAAGTGGTTTCTCTATAAACTTAAGGTTTTCATTTACCTCTATGTCCTGAAGAGGTATCACTAATGATTCGTCTGCTAAGCACTTTTTGAGGTTACATACATGAAACACATCATGTATTCCTGCCATTTCCTCTAGCAGTTGTAGCTGATAAGCTACTGGTCCTATTCTTTTGATAATCTCAAAAGGTCCAACATACCTTGGGCTTAGCTTTCCTCTTTTAACGAATCTGACCCCTCCTTTCCAAGGAGAGACTTTTAACAATACCTTATCTCCAATTTGAAATTCCAATGGTTTTTGTATTCTTTTGGTATAACTCTTTGACGATCTCTTGCAGCTTTTAGTCTTTCCTTGACTTGAATAATCTTGTCCGTTGTTTCTTGCACTATCTCTGGTCCAGATAGTTGCTTTTCTCTAATTTCTGCCCAACAGACTGGAGTTCGGCACTTTTGTCCATAAAGTGCTTCAAAGGGTGCAACATTAATGCTGGTATGATAGCTGTTATTATAGAAAAATTCTATTATGTTACACCCCGACCACGTAAAACAACAAAACGTGGCGGAAACGTCGGGGAGTGTTGTAACAGAATCATTGTTTCACAACCATGGATTAAATAATTTCGTTTTATTAAATTATTGAACTCATTGTTTATAACAAATCAAATAAATACAATTATTATCTTTCAAGTTTTAAAGTCGCTAAGGCACGAGTCCATCCTATGTATAGCATGTATCAACAATCATCACAAAGTAGTACCTGAAACATGTGTAAAAATAGGTACGTCAGCATAACAATGCCTGTGAGATACATAGGTTTTGTTTATGCATGATTCATGACTTATAAGTTTAAAAGAATGTTTTAACAAAAAGTAGTCATGAACCTAAAAATGTTTTCTTTATAAAATCATGTGAAAATTTATGAGAAATTTGATGATATAAAAGAATGATGCATAAATAAATAATCAAGTAAAATGAGTTTATAAAATAATGTTTTGCATAAAATGTTTGTAGTATATATATAAATATACTTTGGTTTTAAGAAAGTCGATTAGGTAATATATCAAAATATATTTCGGTTCCAAAATCGTTAAACAGATAGTATATTAAATATACTTTGGTTGTTAAAATAATCATTTTCGAAAGTATATCAAAAGTATACTTTGGATTTATGTATAACATATTAAACTATGTTTTGGTTTAATAAATAACATATTTAAAATATGTTTTGGTAGTTAACAAAATATATGTTGTTTTGTACCATATCACATATGAGAGTATATCAAAGTATACTTTTGGGAGTATAATAAGATATACCATAAAAATGTGATTTAAGAATTCAATCAGACCTTAGTGCATCAAACTACACCAATTGAGACTATAGAGATACCACGAAGGCAATCCCTATTTGGATAAAATATTGGTTTCTGACATTCCATGACAGCAGGAATGGGGTGTCTAGTCCTATAGCGCTATATAATACTACCAATCGGTCTTGTGAACATAAATAAGTACAATTCAACAATTAATTTTATAATCTTTGAAAAATCAGTGTTTAGATCATTAATAATCATTCGGTTTGTCAAAAGATAAGTACTAATATGTATAATCAATTATACTTTGAAATCATAAACATAACAAATAGGTACACATGCTTCACCCCAAAACATTGAAAACAGTAAAAGAGGGGAATATGTACTCACTTGAGGGTGCTTAGAAGTCTTGAACAACAACCAAGCAAAGCTAGAGGGAGTACGGAATCAAACGGCGGCACCTAATATAGGTAACTATGTTAATAATCGGATCCTAATTCGGGAGATAGGATAGAATGATGTTCTATAAATCAAATGAGTAATTGAACTCATATGGTATGATTTAATAGAGCTAACATTCTGATTTGAAAGTCTACCTAAGTGCTTTTGACCCGTTTCGACCCATTATGGTAGTATAAGCTACTATAATGCGTCGTTGGCGCAAAACTATGTTCGGATGGTTAACTATGTGCTATGTTAAGTCTTACATGCCCAATTATACCTAAACATGTTACTAAATCAGATTAGATGTCAAAAATATGTTCACATATGCACATTATGGATTTATGCTTCAAAAGGGCATTTTGGTCATTTTCTATGGGCATACAAGCTAACTAGCAAATGACTAACCAATCCTATGTGATCATAAGGTATAACCTCAGTGGTTATTCCCTATGCAACTATGATCACTAATCATACTTGGTCGGATCTTAATGATCGACCAAACGGGTCGGGTTCGAAAGTCTAAGCTGTTGTTTAGACAGCTTAACTTACGATCCTAAACAAGCATTAAACTAATAGTGACGAGTTAAACATGTCAAAACATGTTTAACTAACTTAGAAAACTGATTTGGTATCAAAACAAAGTGTTTTGGTACCTAAAAGTAGTTTCGTGGCAAAATGCGTGCTAAGACGCATTTTGACCGAAACTTTGACTCGTCACTACGCCTAGTTAACGTGGTAATCAGTAGGTATAATTGCTAAGGATTATAACCATCGTGATTACAATCACGTTACAAAGTTCAAACGAACTTTGCGTTGACCATTGACTGGTCAAACTGAAAGTCAAACACTGTTTGACTTTTTAAGCTAGAAAGCAATAAAAGAATGAAAGAAGGCTTACAAAAGGTCCTTGCTTGAACTTGATCTTATAAACTCTCAGGTATGAAGTTATACAACTCCAACTTAGAGAATTTTAGACCAAGTGTGAGTTGCAACAATGAATTGGTAGGCTATTTATAGTTATTGCAAACTCACAAGATCAAGACACATGTTTTTGTAACCTCCAAGCAAGAATCATGGCCATACAATTGTCACAAGCAGGTACAAAGCCTTGGGGAGGTGTTAACTTGCTCATCACACCAAGAAATTTGCATTTTTGGCCCCTGAATTATCAAACAGTTGCTGATTTCAAGTTTCTGGTTGCTGGGCATCTCACACGGCCCGCGTAAGGTATAGGGGAGGGGCTACACGGCCCGCCTGGCCTTCCCAGATCAGCAACAGTTTCAAATAATTACAGTTCAGGCCCCTGCACTTGTATTAAGCTTATTTCAGCACCTTTTGACCTCCGTTAAGCCATTTTCAAGGCTCTACAAGGTCAATAAAGTTTAGAGGACTCAAAATGTGCTCGGAAAACTCTCGGATGTCGGCTCGTTTGGTCGGACGGTCACGTTATTCGTTAAATTACGACGAAACTCAAACGGACGCGAAAACGAACCAAATTAAGCGACGAATGGTGTTTTTGCATGCCGATCACTAAAATAAAAGTATTTTAGTGTGTACAAAAATTTTGGATGTCCAGATGTGGTCAGAACGTAAGATATGCGCGAAAATGCAAACTTACGTCGTTTTTTACACTTTTAGTCCCTGTAAGATCAAATAAGCATATTTTCACACACCGAACCACTCAAAGCGTATTTCTAAGATATGTTTAGGTTATTTATGGTATGTTTAGCTTATGATCATGTTCCATACTGTACGTTGCCTTACGAAACGACAGACTTTTGCAAGTTGACGTAAATAGTCCCTGTGAGTGAATAAACTTGATTTCGCCACACCAAACCTTCCAAAACTTATTTCTAAGTTATGTAAAGGTTATTTAAGGTATGTTAAGCCTATTTCACTATTCCAGAGTGTTTGTTGCATTAAACTGGTTGTATTTACGCATTAGATTGCGTATAACCTTCCAGAAAGCGATTTAAAGCTCGAAATCAAACAAGAATTGATATGTGCAAACGATACACATATTTATACAAATCCCAAGTATGAAACACAATATTTCATTGGTTTGGTATTTGTATGATGGTTGAAGTGACACAGGTGTCACATATTAATGGTAAATGATCGTCCCAATTTCCTCCAAAGTTAATTACACAGGCTCTAAGCATATCTTCCATTGTCTGAACTGTCCTTTCGCTTTGTCCGTCCATTTGAGGATGATAAGATGTGCTTAGATTCAACCTGGTTCCCATTTCTTTTTGGAATCTTGTCCAAAAATGAGAAGTAAAAGAGCTATCTCTATCAGAAATAATAGATAAAGGAATTCCATGTAATGAAACTATTTCATTTACATATAACTTAGCTAACTGTTCCATACTGAAAATGTCTTTCATAGGTAAGAAATGAGCAGATTTGGTTAATCTGTGAATAATCACCCAGATTGTATCATTAGCTTTTCGTGTCTTGGGTAACTTGGTAACAAAGTCCATTGTTATCAATTCCCATTTTCAGATTGGCATTTCTAATTGCTGTAATAATCTTGAGGGTTTCTGATGTTCAGCTTTAACCTATGAACAGGTTAGACATTTAGCAACATAGGTTGCTATATCCTTTTTCATTCCCACCCACCAGAAATTCTTCCTTAAATCTTGATACATCTTATCACTACCGGGATGTATCGTATACTTAGACTTATGGACTTCTTCCAAAATTTGGTTTCTTAGGTTTCCTTGTTTAGGTATCCAGATCCTTTTCTTATGGAATCTCCAAATTCCATCTGTTTTTTGTTTTAATTCCTTAATCATTCCTTTTAAACCTTCAGCATCGTCCTTGATTGCTGTTTCCTGTACCTCTCTAATTTTTTCATTTAAATCTATCTGCAGATTAATCTAAGAGTGCATACTCATTTCAGCCTTTCACGATACTTTTGACTTAAAGCATCAACTACTACATTAGCTTTTCCTGCATGATACTTGATATCACAATCATAATCACTAAGAATTTCCATCCAACGTCTCTGTCTCATATTTAATTCCTTTTGCCCAAAAACATATCTTAAACTCTAATGATCTGTGAAGACAACAAAGTTACTACCATAAAGATAGTGTCTCAAAATCTTAAGGGCAAAAATTATGGCTCCTAATTCTAGATCATGGGTTGTATAATTCTCTTCATGTTTCTTAAGCTGTCTAGAAGCGTAAGCTATAACCTTTTGACGTTGCATCAACACACCTCCACATCCTAACTTAGACGCGTCACAATAGACTATAAAGTCCGCAGTTCCTTCTGGTAACGCGAGTATGGGTGTGTTGGTTAACCTTTATTTTAAAATTCTAAAGGCTTCCTCCTATTTTGGTCCCCATTCAATCTTAACTGATTTGTAGGTCAGTTTGGTTAATGGAATGGCTATTCTAGAAAAATCTTGAATAAACCGCCTATAATATCCTGCCAGTCCTAGAAAACTTCTTACTTGCGTTGGCGATTCAGGGACCTTCCATTTGGTAATCGCCTTGACCTTTGTGGGATCCACATGAATTCCTTCATGATTAACCAGATGTCTAAGGAATTGCATTTCTTGTAACCAAAATTCACATTTTGAGAATTTAGCATAAAGCCTTTCTTTTCTTAATAATGTCAGAAGTATATGCAGATTCTCTGCATGATCCTCTTTACTCTTACAGTAAATTAGAATATCATCTATAAATACAATTATGAATTTATCCAGGTATGGCTTACATAACATATTCATCATGTCCATAAATGCGGCTGGGGCATTGGTTAAACCAAATGGCATGACTGTAAATTCATAATGACCGTACCTTGTTCTAAAAGCAGTCTTAGGAATGTCCTCTTCCTGTACTTTCAATTGATGATATCCTGAACATAAGTCTATCTTAGAAAAGAATCGAGCTCCTTGAAGTTGATCGAACAGATCATCGATTCTCGGTAGTGGGTATCGATTTTTAATCGTAACCTTGTTCAATTCCCGGTAATCAATGCGCATACGCATTGACCCGTCCTTCTTCTTGAGAAATAACACCGGTGCTCCCCATGGTGATGAACTAGGTTGTATGAAACATTTTCTGAGCAGTTCGTCCAACTGTTTCTTTAGTTCCTGCATTTCCGTCGGTGCTAGTCGGTAAGGTGCTTTAGCAATCGGTGTCGTTCCTGGTATGAGGTGAATTCTAAATTCAACCTCTCTATCTGGCGGTAGTCCAGGTAATTCTTCTGGAAAGACATCTACGAATTTAGATACTACAGGAATATCTTTTAATTCTTTTCCTTTAGTGTTAATGATTATGGAAATCATATACATTATTTCCCTTTCCTTCCACAACTTGCAGTTTTCATCACAGAGATAAATTTTGTTGACCTGGTTGGCTTGTCTCCTTTAATTGTGATCTTTTCACCCTTTGGTGTACTTACTTGTACTGACTTTTGATCACATAAAGTATTGGCATGATTGGCTACCAACCAATCCATTCCTAGTACAACATCGAATCCGACTAGATTCATTGGGTAAAGGTTAGCAGAAAAATTATGGTTTAGAATTTCTATCCTTGCTCCCTGCAGGATTTCGCTTATCTTAATGGAATCTCCGTTTGCTGTCTTTACCAGACAATCTTGTTGAAGTTTAGTTAATGGTTGGTTGAGAAGTTTTTAGAAAGAAGTATTGATAAAACTTTGGTTTGCACCAGAGTCAAATAATACTTTGGAAAAAATATCATTAACTAAAAACGTACCGACAATCACATCTGGAATCAACTTGGCTTCCTCAGCTGTCAGAACGAATGCTCTGGCATTCTTCTTGGTCCTTCAGTTGCCTTAGCTTTGCTGGTTGTTGCTAGAGCTAGTTTCAGACAGTTCGGTTTAATATGACCATCTTCTCCACAATTGAAGCATAGCCTATTGCTAGTCTTCTTCCTACAATCTTCTTCCTTATGTCCAGACATCTTGTAGAAATTGCAGTATATTGAACACCTTCCTGAGTGCTTCCTTTTGCAATACTTGCAGTAGGGTGCAGAGGAAGAACCTGTACCTTTCCCACAGTTGGAATTACCATAGAGAAATTCTTGGGTAAGCTTTTGAGCTAGGTTCTTTCTCTGGTCTTCCTCTTATGTACGTACCAACTCATCAGTCAGGGTATTAGCTAGTTCTACTGCTTCTTCTATGGTTTGGGGCCTAGCTGCCTTGACTACGTGTCTGATCTCACTAATTAATCCCAAATGTAACGGGAGATTATGTCGCAACCCCCGATTCAAGGTTCCCCGGGAACGTTCGGCCGCGAGCCAGTTTTGGTGGTATCTCATATTGTCTAATTTGGCAGCGGAATTTTTTTCACCAGGACCGTAGTTAGGAAATATTGATCAGAGTAAAATACCACATTTTTATAACATTAAACAAATGGGTTAAAACCCAAGTTCATAGTACATGCGTTTTCATATGAATAAATCCTATTTATTTAATAAAAACATCTATTTGATATTTTGGTAACTTTATTGCGACTTTTCCAAGCCTTCAGTGCTGTCCAACTGGCTTCTATTTGGCTTTCACAGTTTGTTACCTGAAACGCGTTTTAAAAACATTTGTCAGTGGGAAATACTGGTGAGTGAATCCCAGTTTAATCAAGTTTAAATAAAAATCTCATTGTACAGTATTGAGGGCAATCCCGCAATTATATTTGTTTCCAAGACATATCAATTAACATCCATGGTACTGTCGAACTCGACTTATGGACATGTTACTCCTTGACCAGGTGGTAACAAATTTTGTATACAAAACCCCAACATACTCATCATAATTGTATTCTTACAAATACTCAATAACTTTTATTCACAAGGAAAAGTATTTATGGTTTTGTAAAACATTTAACAAAAGGTTTACAAAAAGTGGATCAACTCACATTGCCGTCTTAGATTTTCCGTAAGGGTTTCCTGGTGATAATCTAAAATTTACACAAATGTACATGCGTTAGTATAATAACCCATTTTAACATTAGCAATACCTTCCCCAAGACGATATTCCAATGACTACGTCGGGCAGAACCACGACAACCATTACGGAACCCTAGATCAATCGGGCAGCGTATCTAATACGTATCCAGGGGTTATAATACTTACAACGGAGCAGAACTTCGCTAATTAGGGGGGTATAATACCCGATTATTATGCCATCTTTTCAGAAATTGTGATTGAGAAATGAAAATGGGACGAATAGACTGAAGATCTGAGGCCATCTATTTATAGTTGTTGATTCTGGCTTTGTCGCGGCCCGCGTAACATAGGGGCAGGGCTTACGCGGCCCACGTTGACTCCGGGTCAACGTATAGCCCATCCGGATCACTATGTAGGCTCGACATGTGTTGGGCCAGGTGGCGGCCCAGGGTGTCACACCCCAACCGATGGCGGAATCATCGGGGCGCGGCACTGAGCGAAACAGATTGTCCAGAAGTTTCCTTAACAACTATCATCACCATTTAAGTAAACATTACGTCCCATACCGTAACATAAATAGTCAAACAAGTTATTACAGGCAACATCAAAACAAATATTCTGTTCCGACAACTCAGATTTAAATAAGTAGCAATTGTTTATCCGCTTCTAGAGACCTCTAATAAGTTATCTACAGACAACTATTTGTTAGGCTCTAAAGCTTTATTCTAGCTTCCATTTCCTACCACATATGCATCCTAAGCACCTGTCACATACGTTAAAATAATGTCAATACATAAAATGTAAAGGTGAGCATACAAGTTTGATAATAGCATATAGAGTCGAATTCGTTTACGCATAACCAGCACGTACACATAGTGAAATGAAGCACGTTAGTTATCGACACAGATCCATCGATACCAATGACTGCGGGTTGACTGCCCGAGGCAGTTCGCAATACACGATTACCACTGTAATCCATGCAAGTAAAAGATCCTTAACAACCCCCGTGTGAACGGGTGCTGAGTCCAAACTATAGTACTATCGTTGCTAAGGCAGGTAGACAGCATTCCATGTGTAAACATAACAAACAAGCATTCATAAGCCACGTATAACATGCATTAATGGTTGAGCGTTAAAATAGCTTGAGTAGTGTGATAGTTGTAGTTTGAATAGTTGTAACGTATGTAACACCCAAAAGTGCTAAAGCAAAAAGGGTTCGAGTATACTCACAGCGATAGTGGATTGAAGGGAGCGCTTTACAGCGAGTACGATTAGCCTGAATAGATTCGATAACGTAACGATAAGTGACGCGTAAAACAGTACAGGTGAGATCAGTTGTCTACGGGTAGAATTCCGGATCTGGAACTAGGGCATTACTATTGATGAGTAAAACACAAGGACTGATCGGATTTGTACCGGTTTCAAGGGTAAAAGTGGGAAAGAACTGTGGTCTATTTCTTTCAACTCTTTTATCCTTAGAAAAGTTTAGATCTAGGTGAAATTATTGTAAAAACTTGTAGGAATCGTTTAGATCTGAGATATTCTAGGTGGAATGAGGTCAAGCTTGAAGTTCTTATGAACTTCATGGTGACGTCACTAGAGAATACCTCATATCCGGATGATTTCATGGTTAAAATCGAAGATCCGAAAGATAGAAATGTGTAGAATTGTGTAGAGATCAAAGATGTACAAGAATTAGTGCAAGATCTTACCTGGTTTGGAAGAAATCTGAGAAAAAGGCGAAGAATGCGTATGGTTCGGACGTCACTTGCCAAAAGTGGAAAAAGTGGAGAGTGACCCGTGTATTTATAGGATGCCAAAAGAGGAAAGGATGGGTCGTGCGCATGGCACGCACCCGGGTAGGTTACCCGTGCGGACTGGCCATCCGTGCGGATTGGCCATCCGTGCGGATGCCGCCTCCATTGGTGGATTCGGCGCAATGTTGATTCGGTTTCGGCTTACGAGCGATTCGATAGGGTTCCTAGTCAAATTACTTTCAGTCCCAACTACTACTTATATGGTTCGACTCGGGGTTCGGGTTCGTTTGTATTCGGGTTAGACTTCGAGTTCGATTGAGCTCGCTTGATTATCACAACACAACATAAAATAAACATGCACAGGTAACACGTAAGGCACACACACACGTATGTCAGCAAGTAAAAAAATACACAGTTCGAGTTACGATTTTTTATGTCGATTCGATTTGCATAGCTTGATTAACTTTATCGCATTGTTACTTCCTATCGTTCACAGTCGTAGGTCGATCGAAAATACGGCTAGAATGATTCGATTATTGCAATGTACGACATTTACTCCACATAATCTAAATATCATACAAACAATTCTATGAGTCGAGTTGCGCGAAATCGGTCGTTGACTTTGACCTTGACTTTGACTTTCACTCGTGAAAACACGGGGTGTTACACAGGGCTGCGCCACATTTCTGATCTCACGCGGCCCGCGTAAGGTTGAGGTGAGGTTCACGCGGCCCGCCTCAACTTATAAATCAACGAAATCTGATTTAAACCTCTATACCGCCCGCGTAAAGGTTGGGGTGGGTCTACGCGGCCCGCCTCAGCCCAAGATTTCAATTTTTATTTATTTTTAATACTATTTAATATACTTGACGCCCGTATTCGCGTATGGGGTGTATTTTGGGACATTTTGGGATATTTTAAAATATACTAGGGTGTCAGAAAAATTATGAGGGTATCGGTTCATTGAGGATTGTTATATCCTCCCCACCTTGTTTTAGAGCTCGTCCTCGAGATCTACTGGAATAGGTGTGGATATTTCCTTTGCATTTCAGATTCAATCTCCCATGTGTACTCATGTCCTCTTTTGGAGTCCCACTTGACTTTGACCAGAACTAATCTCTTATGCTTGAGGTTCTTGACTTTCCTGTCTTCAATCTGTAGAGGCCTTTCTACAAACTTAAGTTGTTCATTTACCTCTATATCCTTAAGAGGTACTATTAGCGATTCATCACTTAAACACTTCTTGAGATTAGATACATGAAATACATCATGGATTCCTGCCATTTCCTCTGGCAGTTGTAGCTGATAGGCTACAAGTCCTATCCTTTTAATAATCTCAAAAGGTCCAATATACCTGGGACTTAGCTTTCCTCTTTTGATGAATCTTACTACTCATTTCCAAGGAGAGACTTTCAACAATACTTTGTCTCCTACTTGAAATTCAAATGGCTTGCGTCAGTTATCAGCATAGCTCTTTTATCGATTCCGTGCTGCTTTCAGTCGTTCCTTGACTTGAATGATCTTGTCGGTTGTTTCTTGTACTATTTCAGGTCCAGATAGTTGCTTTTCCCCAATTTCTGCCCAACAGACTGGGGTTCGGCACTTTCGTCCATAAAGTGCTTCGAATGGTGCAGCATTGATACTTGTGTGATAACTATTATTATAAGAAAATTCTATTAAAGGTAAGTGATCGTCCCAATTAACTCCGAAATCAATTACACAAGCTCTAAGCATGTCTTCCATTGTCTGAATTGTTCTTTCACTTTGTCCATCCGTTTGAGGATGATAAGCTGTGCTCAGATTTAACTTGGTTCCCATGGCTTTTTGGAAACTTGACCAAAAATGAGAGGTAAATCGACTATCTCTATCAGAAACAATTGATAAAGGAATTCCATGTAATGAAACAATTTCATTTACATACAATTTAGCTAGCTGTTCCATACTGAAAGTTTCCTTCATTGGTAGGAAATGAGCTGACTTGGTTAGCCTATCTACAATCACACAGATTGTATCATTACCTTTCCTTGTTTTGGGTAATTTAGTAACAAAATACATTGTTATAAATGCCCATTTCCACACTGGCATTTCTAATTGCTGTAACAAACCTGAGGGTTTCTAGTGTTCAGCTTTAACTTGTGAACAAGTTAAACATTTAGAAACATAGGCTGCTATGTCCTTTTTCATTCCTATCCACCAGAAATTTTTCCTTAAATCCTGGTACATTTTATCACTCCCTGGATGCATCGTATACTTAGACTTGTGGGCTTCTTCTAATATATGATGACGTAGATTTCCTAATTTAGGTATCCACATTCTCTTTTTATGGAATCTCCAAGTCCCATCTGTTCCTTGTTCTAATTCCTTAATCATACCTTTAATTTTTCAGTATCATCCTTGATTACTGATTCTTGTGCTTCTCTTATTTGATCATTTAAATCTACTTGTAGATTTAATTTAAGAGAACGTACCCTTTTTGGCTTTTCATGATACTTTCGGCTTAAAGCATCTGCTATTACATTTGCTTTTCCTTCATGGTACTGGATATCACAATCATAGTCACAAAGCATTTCCATCCAGCGTCTTTGTCTCATATTCAACTCCTTTTGCCCGAAAACATACCTTAAACTTTTATGATCAGTGAATATGGTAAACTTACTATCATAAAGGTAATGTCTCCAAATTTTAAGGGCAAAAATTATAGCTCCTAACTCTAGATCATGAGTTGAATAATTCTCTTCATGATTCTTAAGTTGTCTAGATGCGTAAGCTATAACCTTTTGGCGTTGCATTAATGCACATCCATAACCTAACTTTGAAGCGTCACAATAGACTACAAAGTTTTCAGTTCCTTCTGGTAACACTAATATGGGTGTATTAGTTAATCTTTGCTTAAGTATTCTAAAAGCTTCTTCTTATTTTGGTCCCCATTCAAACTTAATGGATTTACAGGTTAATTTAGTTAAGGGAATGGCTATTCTAGAGAAATCTCGAATAAACCTTCTATAGTAACCGGCCAATCCTAAGAAACTTCTAACCTCGGTTGGTGACTCAGGGGTTTTCCATTTAGTAATCGCCTCGATTTTTGTTGGATCCACATGAATTCCTTCATGATTGACTAAATGTCCAAGAAATTGTACATGTTCTAACCAAAACTCGCACTTTGAAAATTTAGCATAAAGCTTTTACTTTCTTAATCGACTTAAAAGTACGTGCAAATGCTTTGCATGATCCTCTTTACTCTTAGAGTAAATTAGAATATCATCTATGAAGACGATTATGAATTTATCCAAATATGGCTTACATATTCGGTTCATCGTGTCCATAAATGCAGCTGGGGCATTGGTTAAACCAAATGGCATGACACTAAATTCATAATGGCCATACCTTGTTCTGAAGGCAGTCTTAGGAATATCCTCTTCCTGTACCTTTAATTGATGATATCCTGACCTCAAATCGATTTTAGAAAAAAAACGAGCTTCTAGCAGTTGATCGAACAGATCATCGATTCTCGGTAATGGGTACAGATTCTTAATCGTGACTTTGTTCAATTCACGGTAATCAATGCACATACGCATTGATCCGTCCTTCTTTTTAACGAACAGTATTGGTGCTCCCCAAGGTGACGAACTTGGTTATATAAATCATTTTTCCAACAATTCATCTAATTGTTTCTTTAGTTCCTGCATTTCAGCTGGTGCCAAACGGTAAGGTGCTTTGGCAATTGGTGCTGTTCCTGGTAGTAGATGAATTCCGAATTCAACTTCTCTGTCTGGAGGTAGTCCTGGCAATTCTTCTGGAAATACATCTGAAAACTGGGACACTACTGGAATGTCTTTTAGTTCTTTTCCTTTAGTGTTAGTGATCATGGAAATCAAATACACTATAGAACCTTTTCTTATATAACTTGCAGTTTTCATCACAGAGATGAATTTTGTGGACCTAGAGGGCTTATCTCCTTTAATTGTGATCGTTTTACCTTTTGGTGAATTTACTTGGATTAACTTTTGATCACATAAAATACTGGCTTTATTGGCTATTAGCCAATCAATTCCTAACACGACATCAAATCCCGTCAGATTCATAGGATAAAGGTTTGCCATAAACTTTTGATTTACAACTTATGTTCTTGCTCCCTGCAAGATTTCAAAAATCCTAACAGTTTCTCCATTAGCTGTCTCTACGAGACATTCTTGTGGTAGTTTAGTTAATGACTGGTTTAGCAGTTTGCAAAACGAAGTATTAATAAAACTTTGGTTTGCACCAGAGTCAAGTAATACTTTAGCAAAAACATCATTAACTAAAAACGTACCAGCTATCACGTCTAGAATCATCTTGGCTTCATCTGCAGTCAGAAAAAATGCTCTAGCATTTTTAGTGTTCCTGTTGTTCACAGCTGGAGCTAATTTCGGATAGTTTGGCTTAATGTGACCTTTTTCTCCTGCAAACTTCTTCCTTGTGTCCCGGCATCTTGCAAAAATTGCAAAGAGTGGAGCATTTTCCCGAATGCTTTTTCTTGCAGACCTTGCAGAAAGGCTCAGAGGTAGAACCCATATTCCTACGGTTGTAATTCCCAGAACGAAATTCTTGAGTAAGCCTTTGGGTAAGGTTTCTCCACTATTCTTCTTCTCTAGTACGGATTAATTCATCTGTCAAGGTATTTGCTAGTTCTACAGCTTCTTCTATAGTTTGAGGTCTAGCTGCGTTGACTATATGTCTAATTTCTCCAATTAATCCCCAGATGTAACGGGAGATTAACACTGGTTCAGGTGATGCAATGGTTGGTAGTATTCTAGCATATTCAAAGAATGTGGTAGTATAACCCTTACTATCTACCCCTGCCATTCTTAAGTTGAGGAACTTATTGGCTATCTGTTCCTTTTCATTAGGAGGGAAGAATTTCCTTTCTACCATATTCTTAAATTCCTCCCATTCCATGTTGTATACCTTATCACTTCCTCTTGACTGGAGGATAGTGTTCCACCATTCTAGGGCTGAGTTTTTAAACAGATTAGAAGCAAACATTATTTTGCCTTCTTCAGCACACTTGCTTATTTTTAAAACAGCCTCAGTTTTCTCTATCCAGCGTAGAGCTGCAATGGGTCCTTCATTGCCCGAGAATTCTATTGGTTTGCAGGACCAGAATTCCTTGTAAGAACAACCGTAAGACATGGTTCTTCTTCTTTTGGGAATGGGCACTTGAAGTACAGGTCCATTGTTCACGCTGTGTTCTGGTTCAATTAGACGCTTACTGCTATGTTTACTTTTATTATTCGCTTCTTGAACCATTTGAATAATAAATGGCATTGCATCTATAATTCCTTATGCCACTATGTGTTGAACGGCACTATTATCCATTTGGTTTCCATTGTTATTGATGCTCGGATTCTCATTAACCACGTTAATGTTACTCTGGTTATCGTTATTCAGATTTCCTTGATTTCATTCGTCGGCCATCTGAATTTTAAACATTTACCCCGTATTAATATCACAAAATAATATTTAATATAGTCAATCACATGACACGCATTTTTGCCAAAAGCGTCGATCATTGTGACTTTACTCTATTCATATACTATTATGCATCTATTACATACCAGTACTGAAATGAAAATTACAATACCAACTGAAATAGAATTACACTAATAGTAATAGGCATCCATACACACATATTTTATTTTTATTTTATTATATTATTGTTATTACTATTACTATTACCGTTTCACCATCATATTCACGGATATGGATTCATCCAAAAATCTATATTGCGCTCATCGTATTTCCATACGAGTCGCTCTCCCACCTGTCGCATTCTCTCACTGCTTTCTAAAATTTCCTCACCAAATCTCCTAAGTTCTTGTACGTTTTCTGCACTCATTGGGGGTGCAGATTCTAGGACTGGGTTTGGAATCTGGGGTGCGGGTTCCTGGTATGGGGTGAAAGTGCCTGAAATCGGTAAGGATCTTCTAAGATCTCCCTAATGTATTCATCGTGGTAATAGGGATCTAAAGGGTCCATACCTGGGTAGGCTCCTATGTTCTGCATAGGTGTGTCTTCATGGATCGGGTAACATTGCACATAGTCCCTAACGTCATCCCACCAGGGATCGTAATTTGGGTCTAGGGGGTTTGGTGCTGGTACCCTAGGAATTTCTTCCAGATTGAAGTCATGCATCTCCACTTCGTTTTCAGGGTTTTCTATTTCCATGGGTTGGTCTGGGATTGGTGGCTGTGGTTGGGGTGCTATTATTTGCTCCAGATTAGGGTCAACTGTAGTGGTGGCTAAGATATCCTGGGCATAGGCATCTGTCTCTCTCTTGGCTGCTGCTAGTGCTCTCTGGTCTTGCAACTTTTTATACGCTTCCTACGCTCGTATGCCCCTCGACTGAACCATCCCCTCTTTTTCTGAGGAAATGGCTCTTCTAACTGAGCCTTAAATACAAAGATTCCTTCTTCTGTATCAGCGGAGTACCCTGAGAGGGCAGGCTGAGAAGAGGAGGTGCCTTCGCTTCTAGGCGAACCAGACAATTGACGGTACGCGTCAGATGGTCCTTGGTCGCTCATACTGTAAACTAACAGATAGTCAAATAACATATAACAAATAAATACAGTTATGCACGTATTTCTGTAATTTATTTCCTAACATTTTAAATTTTGATGTCAGCAGAACACCTCTGTGGCTGAATCAGTGGCTTAGCTCTGATACCACCTCCTGTCGCAACCCCCGATTCCAGGTTCCCCGGAAACGGGCGGCCGCGAGCCAATTTCGGTGGTTTCTCGTATTGTCTAATTTGGCAGCGGAATTTTTTTCATCAGGACCGTAGTTAGGAAATATTGATCAGAGTAAAATACCACATTTTTCTAACATTAAACAAATGGGTTAAAACCCAAGTTCATAGTACATGCGTTTTCATAGGAATAAATCCTATTTATTTAATAAAAACATCTATTTTATATTTGTAACTTTATTGCCACTTTTCCAAGCCTTCAGTGCTGTCCAGCTGGCTTCTATTTGGCTTTCACAGTTTGTTACCTGAAACGCGTTTTAAAAACATTTGTCAGTGGGAAATACTGGTGAGTGAATCCCAGTTTAATCAAGTTTAAATAAAAATCTCATTGTACAGTATTGAGGGCGATCCCGCAATTATATTTGTTTCCAAGACATATCAATTAACATCCATGGTACTGTCGAACCCAACTTGTGGACATGTTACTCCTTGACCAGGTGGTAACAAATTTTGTATACAAAACCTCAACATATTCATCATAATTGTATTCTTACAAATACTCAATAACTGTTATTCACATGGAAAAGTATTTAAGGTTTTGTAAAACATTTAACAAAAGGTTTACAAAAAGTGGATCAACTCACATTGCTGTCTTAGATTTTCCGCAAGGGTTTCCTGGTGATAATCTAAAATTTACACAAATGTACATGCGTTAGTATAATAACCCATTTTAACATTAGCAATACCCTCCCCGAGACGGCATTACACTGACTACGTCGGGTAGAACCACGACAGCCATTACGGGACCCTAGATCAATCGGGCAGCGTATCTAATACGTATCCAGGGGTTATAATACTTACAACGGAGCAGAACTTCGCTAATTAGGGGGGTATAATACCCGAGTATTATGCCATCTATTCAGAAATTGTGATTGAGAAATGAAAATGGGATGAACAGACTGAAGATCCGAGGCCATCTATTTATTGTTGCTGATTCTGGCTTTGTCGCGGCCCACGTAACATAGGGGCAGGGCTTACGCGGCCCGCGTTGACTCCGGGTCAACGTATAGCCCATCCGGATCACTATGTAGGCTCGACATGTGTTGGGCCAGGTGGCGGCCCAGGGCTGCGCCACATTTCTGATCTCACGCGGCCCGCGTAAGGTTGAGGTGAGGTTCACGCGGCCCGCCTCAACTTATAAATCAACAAAATCTGATTTAAACCTCTATACCGCCCGCGTAAAGGTTGGGGTGGGTCTACGCGGCCCGCCTCAGCCCAAGATTTCAATTTTTATTTATTTTTAATACTATTTAATATACTTGAGGCCCGTATTCGCGTATGGGGTGTATTTTGGGACATTTTGGGATATTTTAAAATATACTAGGGTGTCAGAAAAATTATGAGGGTGTCGGTTCAGGGAGGATTGTTATAGATTAACACTGGCTCAGGTGAGGCTAAGGTTGGTACTATCCTAGCATATTCAAAGAATATGGTAGTGTACTCCCTGCAGTCTATTACAATCATTTTGTGATTTAGGAACTTATTGGAGATTTGTTCTTTTTCATGAAGAGGGCATAATTTTCTTTCAACTATCTCCTTAAAGTTGGTCCATTTCATATTATAAACTCTGTCACTTCCTCTAGATTGGAGAATGGTATTCCACCGCTCTAAGGCTGCATTCTTAAAAAGATTAGAAGCAAACATAATTTTATCCTCATCGGCACATTTACTTATTTTTATGACTGCTTCTGTCTTTTCTATCCAGCGCAAGGCTGAAATGGCTCCTTCATTGCCTGAGAATTCTATTGGTTTGCAGGCTAAGAATTCTTTATAAGCACAACCATAAGAGATGGTTCTTCTTCTTTTAGGAATTGGAGCTTTGATAAGGGGTCCGTGATTTTCGTTCACGCTGTGACTTGGTTCAGTGGGTTGACGTTTACTTCCAATTACATTGTTATTATTTTCTGCTTCTTTAATAGTCTTGATAATATATGGCATAACATATATGATTCCTTGGGCGACTATATGTTCAATGGCACTTTTATTCACTTGGTTCCCGTTATTATAAATATTCTGGTTTTCCTGATTTACTTCGTTGTCCATCTGAATTGTAAACATTTATCAGATATTAATATCACAGAATAAGATTTAATACAAGTAATCACACAAGCAGATTGATAAAAAATGACGAACATTGCGACTTTACTCTTTATATATATATATATATATAGGAGAAGGATCCGTTAGGAACCACCCTTTATTGCGAGAACCAATGTGAACACAACCAAAAATACCTAAAAATAGCTAAAAACACACACAAATACCAAAAATACCAAAAATAGCTAAAAATACCAAAAATACCTAAAAATACCAAAAATACCTAAAAATAACTAAAACCACACACAAATACTAAAAATACCTAAAAATACCAAAAATACCTAAAAATAGCTAAATACTTAACTGGCTTAAATCAGTGGCTCTGATACCACCTTTTTCTATCACGGCCCCCGGCCTGGTGTGACCCGGTCTAGAAGACGCGGGACAGAAAACCCGTGGTATTTGCATTTAGTTTGGCAGCGGAAATATTAATAGGATCGTTTAAACTTGGAAATGCCCAATTACTTTATTTCACAATTTGGGACAAACCCCATAATTTACAATAAAGGAAATTTCACTAGGAAATTCCTTGTTTTACAAAACATGTTTATTTATTTCATTGAGCCACCTGTTCAAGCTTTTTAGTGCTACCTAGCACTTTTCTTTGATTCACAATAAGTCACCTGAAACATGTTTAAAAAGATTTTATCAGTGGGGAAATACTGGCGAGTCATTCAATTTGCACAAAAGACACATTGTTATAAATTTACAGCATCAAGGGTTTTTATATATGCTCCTATCATATAATTATCTGGTTCAGCTGTCACTCGACCGAATCTATGACTGTGGACATATCACTAATTAGGCTCGCCCACCTAACGTGATAAATCGTTAGTAGTAATGTGCACAAAACCCCCACATACTGCCAGTAATTAAAGATTAGCAAAGACTTAATCACTGCAAAGTATAACTGGAAAACATTTAGGGTTTTGTAAAACAATTTGATAAAAAGAGAATGACTCACTTTGCAAGTTTAGTTGGACAGAACCTTGCCTACTGATTTAGCCTTGTAACCTAGTTAAATAACAATGCACACGAAACTAGGTCAGTAACTTAATACAACTTTTTTACGATAAACTCACGAAATCAAAACCCTCACGACGAATGACAAAGTATAGCCCAAGTTCGGGCAGCACTTAACCATCCATCGGATCGGTTTCAATCGATCGGACATTGTATCGTAGCAGTGATCGAGTTATTACCCTGTTGTCGTAACAGAGGGTCGAGACTTTATTTTTTTTTAAAGAAACGGGTATAAATAAACGTACGTAATGAAATTTTCCATCGTAATAACACCAACATGCAAGTGCCAAACCCCTGCTATATATACTTAAAATGGGTCTCCCCCGCGTGGCGCGCCAGACCCACCTGGTCCTGGCGCGTGGCGCGTCGGGTCCCTTTTTAGGCTAGGGTAGCCTCGTGCCTTGTATAGCCTATGTGAGTCAACAGCAAACGAATTTCGTGTTCTACAACGAATTTTGAAGATAATCGTCAATTAGGGGATACCCCCCTTGAGTTTTAGGGGCCCTGATCCTAGTTTCAATTATTCTGAAAATTTTATGGGTCTTGCTATACTATTTGGGGGTCTCAATTAGGGTTTCCTATTGGACATAATAAAATAAGAAATAATACTTTTGGTGAGAGTTGTTACATCAATTAATTTAAGAAAATTCAGAACACTTATGTGATCTGTTTATCAACAATGTTCAGCGGACAACAAAGGTTAGTTCAAGCTAAGTTAAGCTATCTACTATTACCTGGTATGTTTTCTTACTTGAAATATTTCTCATCCAAGATGTATGTCCATGCCCTGAATCACGTTTCAAATTATGATAAGGGTCTGAAAAATAATTTCTAGGTTGTGAAATTTTTATAACATACTTTTCGTATTTGCCTATTTTTTCAAAGTATGGTTTAACAAAAGGTAAATTTTAATAAAGATTAAAGTTTTGTTTAGAAACCTATTCTTTATTTTGGAATCCCTAAAGGATCTAGTATCCTGAATGGATACCAAAATTCATTTTATCAATCATCACGTTCACGTATGGCAAATAAAGAACAACCATGGTAAACAAGAGATAAGTCATAAGTTATTACATTGCATAAACTAAAGGATGGTTTAAACTTCATCCTAAACCAGGACCCATCTATTCAAACCATCGATTGTTCAAAAGCATAAAAGTAAAAAGTTGGTTTGAACTTCTGTGATACCCCGTATTTTTTCGATCATTATCCATATTGTAACTAAAACGTGTTATTATGAAATGGTGCAATTAAACTTGTTATATGTGTGATTAAAGTCAAATGGAAGTTTAACAAAGCCAAGTGTATAATGGATTTACAAATTATAAATTTAGAGAATTTCTGTGTTATGAAACAGTGTTATACCCGAGACGAACGTTGGTGACAACCTTTAGTGTTTACAAGCCCATAAATGTGCCTGATATGTTGGTTTAAAGTGGAATGATATATCATGGGAGAAATATATGTGAAAATACGTAAAAGCCTTAATTGATGGTTTTCAGCATAAATTGTAACGCTTCGCATATTTGTACTTTCCCGATTTAGCAAGTATTGTTGTACTTTCTATTTTTAGACACTTCTACTCTTGTTGTACTCTATTTCGTTTCAATTTTTAATCTGAGACAATTGATCATAATGAAAACGTAAGTCTTTTAATCATATTTATGTTATCCATGTTAAACTTATGTGTAAACTTTTAATCATAATTCACATCTTGAACGCTATGTTATACACGGTTCTTGATTTCACGTTACACATTGATGCTTGATACCCGAAAAACCGATTAAAACACGTAAAACACCCAAACTTGAAACTCAAAACCAACATTTGGAGTCGATTCGCACGAAGCTGCAGATCCGCACCAAATGTGCATCCGCACCAACTATGCATCCGCGCGAAAAATCAGGAAACCCTAATTTCACCTGAAGCCTATAAATAGGCACACTACCCCACTCCACAATTCGCCCTATTCTTTGCAAACACTCTCAAGCTCTCTTTGGCGACCAGAATCTGTTGTAAGGATCGTTCCTTCATTTTCAATTTCACTTCATTTTCTTGCATTATTATGAATTCTTAAACTTTTCACAAAACCCTCTTGATTCAACCTATCTCGAGGATGGTTTCCACAAGTCTTGCTTGGCCAAACTGCTGTAGAGCATCACACATACGAGATTGAATCAAACATGGTAAATTCTAGACATTTTACAACTTAATCATAACTTTCTTTTGATTATTACATGATCTTGAAGGAATCTGGAACCCACCAGACCCTCGACTCATTTCATAGTCAAGGGTTTGCATTAGGGTTAATTTCTATCAAGAAATGATCTGTTTTGAAAGAATCAAACACCCGTTTTCAACCATGACAGTCAGTTCACACAGACAGACTACGTCCATACGCATGAACGGACAATCCTTGGCGTATTCTGTTTTGATTTTCATTTCTTTTCTCACACCTATTTACCATGGTTTAAGCGTTTTATTAACTGAATTGAATTACTCAAACAATTACAAAACTGATTGCAATTAAATCAGCTTATAACGAAACTTGACATAACATAAACAGTCGGTTCGCACAGACGGACCATGTCCATCCGCACGAACAGACCCATTTTGTATAATCCAAATCAACTTCGCTTTCACATCAGTTTACAACGTTTAATCATTTTATCTTTCTGTTTTGATTATCCCAAACAATTACACTGTTGTTCCCAATCAAATCAGTTCATAATCATGTGTTAGCAGCCGGTTCGTTTTTAATAGAAAACCCCGTTCGCACCAATGGACAATGTCCATCCGCACGAATGAACTGTTAAACACTTAAACTCACTTAATTCACGCATTTCACGCAAACTGATCCGACACTCTTTCGCAACCAAATACTTATACCCTTGTTTAACCATTTCAGTGTAATCTCGGTGCTTGAAACTTCCTCAATCCCGCTCGTGATTTATTGTTTACCTTACGCAAAGCTGTCAATATACTCGATCCCATTTTTGTTTTAAACACTTTAGGTGCAACATGTACATTATACAAAAACACGCAACACTATGACACTTGTTTATACAAATCACACTCTATCCACGTTTAAACATGAAAACATGTTATACTTGTTAATCTCATATGCTCTGTATACATTGTGACTATATGCTCATTAACTTTGAAAGCCTACCTTAACAATTATAGCGTTATAGGATTAACGCACTGCCAGTATTCTTGAGGTATTGTTAAGTAAAACATGTTACACCCTCTTCGTCTCGATGATGTTAGGTAATCACGATTGTGTTGGAAACTTTGGTTTGACATATAATCTACACCCGTTTAGCATATTAGTAACTTGTATACATTGTTCATGTTGGATATGAGCTCGTTAAAACATTTTATTATTATGCTATGTATTCAAACTGGTATACTCGCCAACATTTTTGTTGATCATTATTTTAATACATGTGGTAGGCTGATAGACGAAGTGATGAAGAAACAAGTTTAGGGTGGACTTAGAAACACACCTAGATAATAAACAATGTTTGAAATTTGATTCATGTTTTTATCATATTTGGTTTGAAAAATGTATGATATTTTAGTCTTTTATGAAATATTGATTAATCATATATCGTCACAATTAGTGTTATGATGCTAAGAACAATCATGTTTTCGTCTCACTTCGATGTTTCTGCCATCGGTTGGGGTGTGACATATTGGTATCAGAGTCATAACTATAGGGAATTAGGAAAAGTAGGAATTCTTTTACCTAGTCTATAGTTTTGGAACATAACCTTATTTTTTTGGTGATGACTTTCATTCAGCTATACTTGATATTTTGCACAAAATTTGCCCTCAAGTTTGGAGTGATATCCATATCTTGAAGGAAATTTCCATTTCATATTCTAGACCCTTATCATTTGATAAATACCAAGCACACTAGGGTACGATGTTACCAAGTTAGGAGTGAAACCCGCATCTTGATAACTAGTCCTACTCTTCAATTTTCAATCTCTCCAAAGTTTCGATTTTCCAATCGACTAGGGACGTGTAGTAACTGGAAGGACAAATACCGTTAATCGCTTCTCGATGAGAGTATTTGTCTATTAGGCCAAAGCACGTTTCCCTAATTCGAAAGGACTTCGATTTACTTTGGAATAGTCTTAGTTACCTTCCATGACAATCCAAATTTTACGTTAACTCTCTTTTATGCTATCTCAATATTAATGTGTTTTACATTTGTACATTATATCGTTTCAACTTTGGAGACATGAATCGCACAACCCTCGCAACCTAAAACAATAATAGTCTCTCGTGAACAAATTAAATTTACAACGCTTTCATTATCCATGTTACACTATGTGAAATGCTTGTTATGCTATGTGAAATTATTTGAACATTATATGCTATGGGATGCATTCATGAAAACAAATTTCTATAAACAAAACATTATGATCAAGTCTTATCCACTCCTATGTTTTTTAATCTCTAGATTTCTTCCCGCCATCTTTCAAACTCGACCAAGAGGTCCAAGACCGGTTCGAAGAAGAAGATGCTCGCATTTATGGCTACTCGGATGGCACGTGTATTCCCCGAAATCATTATCAAGATCAACACAACCTCTACCCCAAACTCCTCAGTCGACTCAAAGGCTGAGCAACCTAAACCCGTCTCTTTTAACTTCAAGCACTTTTTAGCATGCAACCCTAAGCCCTTCACTGGCAATGATGGGGTGACAACAATGCTTGAGTGGTTCGATTGCATTGAGGTCACTTTCATCAACAGTGAATGTCCCGAAAACCTCAAGACTCGTAGTGCTACTAGGGTCTTTCAAGCCAGAGCTTTAGAATGGTGGACCAATGAAAGAAACATCCACTCCAATGAGGAAACTTATGCCCTACCCTTGGCCGAAGTCAAGGAATTAATGATGGCCGAGTTCTGTCCTGCTCACCAGCAGCAGAAGCTCGAAGAAGAGTTTTGGGCTCTCAAACAAATTGGTGATGACAATCTTGCCTACACCACTCGATTTAAACAGTTGAGCTTTATCGTACCACACCTGGTGTCCACTCCTGACCGCATGATCAGGAAATATATCCATGGCTTACCTTCTGCCATGCGTGACACCATTGAAGCAACAAAGCTTGACACCATCGAGGCCGTCTATCGCCTCGCAGCTAGCCTGAACAACAATCGTGATAGGGATAAGCAAGCTGCAACAACCGTCTCCACTAAACCGGCCAACCAAATCACCGCACAGTCAAGTGGTAGCAAGGGCAAGAAACGAAAGTTTCAAAACCCAAGTTGCAACGCGATTTTTCCTGTTGCAAACCCGAACCCTTTTACGCCTGAAACTACAAGAGGCCATACACTGGGTCGCATCCCAAGTGTAATACTTGCCATTATCATCATCCAGCCAACACCACCTGCCGCCATTGCACAAGGTGCAATCGGTTTGGTCACACAGCTCCGTATTATCGCAGTGGCCCTACGCCACAAGTTAACCAAATTCAACTAGCTCCCCAAAACCCCAAGCTAGCGAACAATGTCAGAGAATGCTACAAATGTGGAGACATGACTCATCATCGCCCACAATGTCCTCAATTGAATCAGGAGCAATAGCAGCAACAAGCTCCACGAGGACAAGCCTCCAATATCAAGCTCAAAACGACAATGAAGTCGTGAATGGTACGTTTCTCGTTAACAATCTTTATGCTTCTATACTATTTGATACTGGTGCGGACAAAAACTTTGTGTCTGTTAAATTTGAATCTATGTTAAATTGTACTCGCTAGAAACTACCTAAGTCATTCACAGTCAAAGTTGCCAATGGCAAATCCATCATCGTTGATTCTGTTCTACGCGATTTTTTTCTCATACTCAATAAACACGTTTTCCCTATCGATCTCATACCCATGCAATTGGGTAGCTTCGATATCATAGTAGGCATGGATTGGCTTCGTAAAAACAATGCTGAAATCGCTTGTCATGAGAAATACGTTCGTTTACCTCTCCCTTCTAGCTACTTTACATGTTTATGGAGACAGACCTTCAAAGGGACGAAATCTTATGTCATGTACACAAGCGAACAAGTACTTACATAAATAGTAGTTTGGCTTTTTAGCCCACGTTGTGGAAGAAAAGGGCAAGGAAAAGAGCCTAAGTGTCACACCCCAAAAACGTCGCAGCGGAATATAAAACGTAGTGGTGACGGAAGCTGGTGCCCATTTATATCTTGTCGATCGATGCATTTAATTGTTGGACATTTTAGTATATATTTAGATGTAAGTTATTCAAACATTATGTTTTAAGACACGACACAACCACGACATAGTTAAGTTGTTTTGATCCTCACGGATCTTATTACATTTGTCCCAGAAAGTTTAAAATTAGTCCAACATATTTAACTGTTAAAACATGCATCAACAACCAACAGATACGCCATAATTCCTGAAGCCGAACTCAAGTACCTGTAGAACACGTTAAAATTAAGTGTCAACACAAAGGAATGTGAGTTCACGTATTCATTTACTACCAAAATTTTATTTCAAGGAAAACTTTCTGATTAGGTGTTTATTTGAAAACATCCAAGTAATTTTAGAAAGTCCATTTTACTTCCTTAATAAAATCCATGGGCCTTCATTCGGTTCATTACTCCGACAACAGTAATACTGTCCGGGTTTTGTATATTAAATTATAGCGTCAATTTTCAGACTCGTATGTTAGCTAGACGATACGAACTATATATTAACCATGCAAGGATAATCAATGCTAGATAATAAACAGAATATTAATTCGTCGTTTGACATTGACACGGGGCGACCGGTCACGACGGGGTTGTCAACCCGATAGATCTACCAACAATTCATCACGTGCAATTGATGTGTTCAAAATGTAACATATAAATTTCATCAAATGAGGCATAAAACTAACCCTTTTTTAGTACTAATGTTGGAAAAAGTGTGCTTTTGTCTTCCTTTTGTATTTTCAGGATTAAATGAGCTCAAATTAACAAAAGAAGCAAAAAGACATCAAAATCTAACATAAATACAAGAAAAGGAACAAGACGTGACATGCCCGACCCCACGACAGCATCTTCCCAAGCAAAACAAGAGATCAGAAGACTGAACACGCCCCGTGCTCGGCCAGGACGGGGGCGTGCCCAAGTGCCAGCAGAAAAGACAAAGTGGTAGAAGCTTCTATTGCCCACCACGGGGCCGTGCTCAGCGGACACGGGGCCATGCTCAACTATAAGATTCGCACAATCCAGCAAATCTGCATAGTACAAAGATTCTTCTGCACCACGGGGTCGTGCTCAGCGGACACGGGGGCGTGGTCAACTAAAAAGACAAAACAACATTAAATGAAGAAAGAGAAGGATGTGGACACGGGGCCGTGCCCACTGGACACGGGGCCGTGCCCGAGCTTCTGTTCAGCCTATAAATAGAAGTGCTTGGCTCAAGCTCAAACCATCCCTTGGCACACCACCTCTCTCACACTTCACCCACCACCCACCACCACCATAACACCATCATCCATTGTCCATCGTAGAGTGTGTGAGTCGTCTCGGGATCCAAGATTGATCGTAAGAGTTCTTGACAATCAAGGCCATGTTTGCCTAAGTCTCTTACATCACTTGGTGAAGACAAAGTGTCTAGTGTAATACTTTTTATTTCTAATCTTTTGCACTTTTTACTTGGTTTTGTATTAATGACTTTAATAACTAGTTGCTTATGTTGAAGGTGATCTTTCCTTATCATTTGTCCGTGGTGTCTTGGCATTATTTTACTGTCTATATAAAATAAAAGATTTTCACCATTCATATCTCCACGGTCTATATGGAGGTATGTTGGCTACCTGGTCGGGGGTTAAGGGAATGGTTTGGTAAAGGTCTTGCCATTGTTCAGCGTTTAGAGGTCCTGCAATGGACCTGGGTCAAATTTAGTAGGACCTCCTTCAATACTTAACGGTATTGGATGGCGGGGGTCCAAACTCTTTGATCCCCTCATAAGTTAACTACTATTAATACTATAACCCGGCTATTTAGGACTGTATCCCTGCTGACTCAGACTACTTAGTCGAGGGTAACGTCACCTCCAAAAGAGGGGCCTACCATAATTTGCATTAATAACTTAATTAATTATCTTCCAATAATCCACCCTTTTAGGATTGTATCCTTGCTGACTCAAACTACTGGGGTGAGGGTAACGTCACCTTCAAAAGAGGGGCCTACTACAATAACTAAAATAATCTCTTAAAATAGTGCAAAAGTGCGGAAATAATCAAAGGTTACACTAGATACGAGTCGGAACCAAGTGATTCATCTTGTCTATCTGTTTTTCTTTTTATTTTTATTTTCAGCATTTTAGTTAGTTTTTATTTTTCTTAGTTTAAAACATTTTTCTAAACTTTTTATTTTGATTAGACGTTGAGGATAAACCGGTACTAAAAGCTCTTGTGTCCTTGGACGACCTCGGTATCTTGCCAACACTATACTACTCTCACGATGGCTGCACTTGCCCATATGTGTGTTTAGTGTTAGTAAAATAACGTGTTTTATAAATTTAAAACTTGGCTAAAAATAAGTGTTAAAGGGGCTTAAAATATACACCTAATGTATATAACACTTCACACGCATCAGCAATACTTAACCGATTAAACGACATCATGGGCGCAGGGTTCTCTCTTTGAGAACAATATGATGTCTGCCTCACGTACAATATATATATCCTACTAATATGAAAATTTAATACACGATGTGGTACGAATCCCCTGAATCTCCATCACTCGAGACCCAGGCCGGCATTCGTCCCCCAACCGTACGGTCTTGTATCACTTAAGAAATACCGTACATACAATATTCATTTATCAAAAACGTTTTACTTCGAAATGTATAACTTATCAAATCTCATATATTTTCAGCGAAAATATATATTTTATAGAAAAAGGTAAGTTTTATTTCGAAAACATTATTAAACCCTTTTAACAAAGTGTTCCACCCCCAAAGTATATACAAAATAGTAAAAAGAGGGGTTTAGTGACACTCACCTTTGGGTGCGTATTTTAATACCGCAATCCCAGAGATTGATTTTTAAATACGCCCTAATATAGGAACAATTCTAAATTAATATATATTTAACACAAAAATCCTAGGTTTCTCCGTTTCTTAGAATTATCACATAACTTTGAGATTTTCTCGAAAAGTTATCATTTTTTATTATGTTGGCACGTTAATATATACATATGAGTCCATACATATTTTTATGATTTTGCGACTTAAACGATTTTATTGGTGACCATTATTGTGTAAATCCGTTAACTCTCCCGTTTATACGCAATATATCTACGGTTTACGCGTCGTAATACAAATACATAAACGTTCACATAAATTATCATCGAAACACACGAAATCTTGTTAACTTATCTATTTTTTCATTTTTAAGGCAAATATACATAAAATATCTTATATATATCAAATTTTATGCTCAACAAACAAGTTATACATTTAACGCAATTTTTACCTTTTCTACCGCACAAAACGTACAAGTATACATGCATAGTCTAAATTTCCCTCTATCAAGTTAATGCTTAACATATTATCACATTCACATGTTTAAATCACATAACACATTTTTAACACATAAGATTCACCCAAAAATAACCCATACTAGTGTTCATCGAAAAATGCGTATTTTAGTGATTCAATAACGTTTTCGGGCGTCGGAAGTCACGTATGACCAACCAAACACCAAGTAAACCTAAAATTAGTTAAAATACTTGTTTTTAAACTAAAAATACCAGTTTATTTACTGATCTAAATCAGTTTTACAAAAATCACCCAAAAACCCGATTTTTGACCGTTTTAACGCATAGTTTTGCGTTAAACGTTACTAAAATCATCCCAACTCGAAATGACTTGATATTTTAACACAATACATGTTATTTACTGATTAAAATAATTGTAATAATTAGATTAGTGCGGTTTTTGTTTAAGTCACATAAATCATGCGATTTCACGTATTTTACAACCTTTAATGCACCAAGTACAACATGCAAAGCTATCAAACATTATGACAAAGTTATATATCACTAAACACTTTAAAATAATTTTATTTTAGTATTTGTAATCTGCTCCTAACTGATTTTTACTAAATCATACTCAAAACACATATTTTCACCTATTTTACAAGTTTCTAAGCCTCATGTATAACATGCAAAGCTAGTAAACCTCATGACAAAGTTTTATATCATTAAATACTTCAAAATAATCATATTTTAATGTTTATAATATGATCAAATATCATTTTTATCAAATCATGTTCAAATCATCCTTTCATGCTTACATATCATCATGCATGTTCAAGTAAATGCATCTAATGCACTCATACAACATCATCATCATCTTTTATGTTCTAATCATGCTCAATAACACATATACATATATACACACGAAA
The DNA here is from genome assembly GCA_030545235.1 of Helianthus tuberosus. Classification (NCBI taxonomy): domain Eukaryota; kingdom Viridiplantae; phylum Streptophyta; class Magnoliopsida; order Asterales; family Asteraceae; genus Helianthus; species Helianthus tuberosus. The sequence goes on along the minus strand of CM060417.1, from coordinate 76,447,295 downwards.
TGTTTACACCTACATAAACCTTCAAAAGCTCACTTTCTCATCAAATCCCTTTTTAAATCATGAAACACTTTTAGATCCTTGTTTTATGACATTTTTTATTCATGCATGTATTCTATCATTCAAGATTCATATTATTCAAGAACCACTTAATCAAATCAAAAGACAACTAAAAACACACACTCATATAATTTTCATCCATACATATATGTATATACATACTCATTTTTATTTCTTTAAAAAAAACATTTATTATTACCTTCAAGTTTTGTGATTAAACTCAAGAACAAGAGAAACTTTTCACTATTATTCTCATCAACAAGAATCAAGAACATGTTTAAAAAGAATGATTTTATACCCTTAAGATTCAAGTGAGTTTTTTGACAAAGTATGATGATATGAGGCTTGGTTCTTGCTTGTAACACCTTCAAATCACCATAGGATCTTCAAAAGTGCATGGAACAAGCTTGAAAATGGCTTGAATCCTGATGTAATGGCAGAATTTTCGAAAATGAGAGAGATAGGAGGTGTTCGGCTGAATTTGTGAAGAGAGAGAGAGAGTTTGAATTGTATTTAATTGCATGTTCTTGATTTATGCAAGATGTGTAAGATTCTTGCAAAAGCATCATCATGCACCTCCCAAGAGAGGAGAGAGAGATTGTTAAATTGTGACAACTCGAATTTCCGACATTCTTTATTTGCATTTAATGCACGTTGACTTTGACTATTTAGTTGTGTTATGATAAAACCTAGTGTGTTTGCATGGTTGTGTGTGATTGTATAACATGTGTACTGTTTGTAAAACTTAAACTGTTAAACCATATAAGAATCCGACGAAACACAAGTGAGATTCGCCAAGATCGATCTCGACGAAACATATCAGTTTCGTCAACACCTTCTCGACGAAACAGGATGTTTCGCCGAGCCCAGTTTCGCCAAAGGCCCAGTACGGCCCAGAATGTTATTTCGCGAATATTTACGTGAAACGGGTTCAGTTTCACAAGTTAGGCAATCAGAAAAACCCTAGAACTCTCTCTCGTCTGTGCGACGGCAACAACCATTGTTCACCATCATCCCTAGCTCTCGAATCCTTGTTTCTTCATCTTGAATCGGTTAGTGTGTGTTTGTTAATCGATTCCATGTTTCTGTATATCACGATTCTTTCTTGCGTATATGATTGATGAGTGTTACTGCTGTGATAAGAGTATGATTATGATGTTGTAGATTTTGATATGAATGATGTAGTAGGATTTATGTAAAATACTATGCGAAACCTAATACAATCGAGTGCTCGGTTCTGGATATTGTTATTATGTTCTGATTATGAATACAAGTTAGTATCTTGATAGGGTGCAATGATATGATGTTGTATGTTGATAGGTTATACACATAAACTAGGGTTTATGCTAGACAATGACTCTTGGATGATTGATTTTATGATGATTCGATATGCACATTAACCTTCGTTTGATTTCTGTTATTGATGACGGCTGCTAGAATGATTAGGGTTTATGTGTTATTCGCACCTGCTGTAACTGATGTCTGCGAAACAGACATCCGACGAAACAGGACTCTCGGCGAAACAGAATGTGTTTCGCCAAGAGTCATCAACGAATTAGAATCCTGTTTCGCCAAACAAGATCACGACGAAACAGAACGTGTTTCGTCAAATATATGTGTTTCGCCAACTTATGTGTTTCGTCAATTTGTGTTTCGCCATTATGTGTGTTTCGCCGAACAGAATCTGCACAGTAACTTGAGTTAATTCTGTTAAGTGTTAACTGGAATATTTAACTGCTGTTAAGTGTAACCATCTTGTATACGATTGTGGATACGTGCTACATGCTTACACGTGAACAACTTGAACTCAAACTGATTATTCCATACGTGCATACTTTAGGACGTGATTGATTACTTGCGAGCATACACTTAGCATACCGAGCAAACCAAGGTGAGTTCACACAGCCAAGGCATGGGATTCCCCGGTGGTTTGGGAATGGGTTAAGAAATTAAAAATGGAACCTACATATCCTCCTTGGGTAGGATATGTACCGCCATCCTCCATGGGTAGGATGCCAATATTAATCCTGCGTATTCTCCTTGGGTAGAATACATACGTTCGTCCTCCTTGGGTAGGACAACAAACCTTAACGCATGCTCGTCCTCCTTGGGTAGGACAATCACACTCGCTACGGTCCTTGGATCAAGAAGGGCACGTACAAACACGACTAGTCTAACACATGGGGAAGCCCCCACTAATCTTCGCAAACATGCCTGGAATGGCCGCGAACTATACTAGAACGATCTTCGCAAACATGCCTGGAATGGCCGCGAACTATACTTTAATCTTCGCAAACATGCCTGGAGGGCCGCGATACAAATATAACTAGTCTAGAAAACATGGGAAACCCCCACTAAACTTCGCAAACATGCCTTGAGGGCCGCGATGCTATTACATACGATACATGATTACTAATCGAACATACGATTTACGAAATGAACATTATCACCAAATAGCCAACTGTGAACTCGCTCAACTAGTTGTTGACTCTCTGTTACATGCCTTGCAGGACCATAGGTACTTTTGGAGCTTGCACGGGAGGCACAGTCGTTGTGGATATGGATCGTGAATGTGTTGTTAAACATTATGCCTTTTTGTACTTAAACTGATGTTGGGTTTTTACATTAATGCTTCCGCTACACACTTGTTTATATTTGGTTTTGTAAACACCTATCGTATTGATGAATGACTTTTACTTTATACTTATGTTCAATATGATTGGTGGCTTGATCCTGGTCATGTCACGCCTCCAAGCGGTAGTACTCCGCGAGTGGATTTTTGGGGGTGTGACAGATTGCTCGACGAAACAGGCTGTTTCGTCGAGATCGATCTTGGCGAATCTCACTTGTGTTTCGTCGGATTCTTATATGGTTTAACAGTTTAAGTTTTACAAACAGTACACATGTTATACAATCACACACAACCATGCAAACACACTAGGTTTTATCATAACACAACTAAATAGTCAAAGTCAACGTGCATTAAATGCAAATAAAGAATGTCGGAAATTCGAGTTGTCACATAAATTGCTGCCACCTCTCTCTACAAACACACACTTCATGAATACACACTCATATATATATATATTCATATATACATATATATATACATATATGTAGTATAGTATAAAAGCAGGTATTTTACTGGATACCAGTATTTTATCTAGCGTTTTAATCCTGTTTTAGTGCGTTTTAAATTATTTTTAACACTCTATAAAAAATAAACTCACCAAAATATTATGGAACAATATTTTGTTTGCCTGGACTGGCGACATTGACGGTATTTGGCAGTATGCGCGCTGTGCTGTGCGGTATGCGCTTAAAATCGCAAAAATAGTAATTTAAGCGTTTTTATTTATTTTTATCATTCTAAAGTAATAAACTCATCAAATTATTACTAAAATGATTATCGGTTGCCTTGACAGGCTGTGTTGACAGCATTTTGTCGGTATACGCACTGCATCGCGCGGTACGCGCTTAAACTCGAAAAATAGAGTTTCTTAGCGTTTTAATTTATTTTTCCTCACGAATATGATTAAAATTATTATTCTAATTATAACAGACTATTTTTAGGATTTTAAGACTGATCGGGTGGTGACCGACGTTCGTTTCGCATTTTAACCGTTACGCGAGAAGCGTTTATCTTACCGTTGCCAACATAATTTTTATCAAAGTTTAAATTTACCAACTCGTTAAATTTCACATATAAACATCATAATCAGTCAAATATGGCCTTTTATCTATTCACAACAAGTGTTACAATTGTACAGTACGGCATGAAAAGTCGGGTGTCACAGTCTCCCCCTGTTTAGGAAATTTCGTCCCCGAAATTTTACTCTACAAGTTTTGTTTTCGCACTAGGTGAAAATAGTGAAAACAAGCTTAATGAATATGGTCTTGTAGTTTCTGCGAGAAACTTTGAATCTTACGAAGAATCTTCGTAGACCTATATTACACACATCCTTAATTCCTAATCTCACGTCTCAACGCTCTCCGCCCTTTCCACGGTTCAACATTTACAAGCACTTAATCAAGAAGATTAAGTCAAAATTCCACCAATTCGGGTTCTACATATATATATTTACATATACATTACCCCGTACCTAAGATAGTCTGAGTTTACACCCAATTGATCCAACTCGAGATGGGCTCTCGAAAGAATCAAATCCCATATACTCGTCTTCCTTCCTTCCTGCATTCATTTCAGATATCCACAAATCGCCAAATCAATAAATCGCATACACGACTAGAACGATGTAATCGCCTGTCCAGTTATTAGCATAATTCATCTAGCTATACGTACTGCTTCTACAGTGCTTTGATAAACTTCCGTTTATCTTCCAAACGAATTTCAATAAAGAACAAAATCAGTGTATCATCCATTATACACTTTCTCAACTGAACCCGAACAATACATCATTGTACTACTCCATCCTTATGGTAGCTTGAGCCTATAAGCAACTGGTCCAACTCAAGATGGGCTCTTGAAAGGACCAAGTCAATGTTTCTCAACTTTTCTTTCCTCTGCTAAACCTACTATCATCTCTCTCAAGATAATTCCTTTAACAGAACTAAATCTTCAATCTAGAATCCCAATAGTTCCTTCAATTATCCATGTAATCCTTTTGTTGATCAATTGGTGACTCTTAACATTCCCTCGATCCAGGCAAATCATGTCGATGGTTTCCTAGATAAACTAAGGTCTGGTTAATTATCCTTTGTCATGTTATCTCAACAAAATGGTGATCAACACTTCCATCCATGCAAGGCTTCAAACTGAGCAACCTGAATATTAGCGTGTTAATTATTGTTGTAAGATAACTCTTCCAAGGGCATGTGAGTATCTTAGCTTCCTTCGGAGTCCATTCATACACACTCCCAACTTTTCTTTCAAGGGTCCGAAAAGCTTTCTACTATCTTGCTGTCCAATCAATTTCCCTTTCCTTTTGGGGTTATTAGTGTCGAAGGTTGCACTAATTTAGGGAAATTTCTTAATAATTCTCCGGTAGCACCTAGCTAGTCATATGGATCATCATACTCCCGACGGGGTCTTTGGCGCTCTTCATCATTTGATTGCTCCCATCTTAGACTGATCTACATGCATACCTTCCTTATTCCTTAACAACTCCATAGTCAACCTCAATGTTTCTCATGAGTTTCCTTGGCTCGCGTGAAAGCAAGTATGTCGTCGACGAATATTATCACGAATTCATCCGATTAGGGTTTCCATACCCTGTTCATGAGATTTACGAATATAAATGGAGCATTAATTTAGTCAAAGGCATGACTAATAACTCGTAATGGCCATATCGCGTTCGAAAAGCAGTCCTCAGCATATCTTCGTCAGCAACCTTCAACTGATAATATTCCAATCGTAGATCGATCTTCGTGTAGCGGCTGGATCCCAGTAGCTTGATCGAACAAATCGTCAATCCTTGGTAAAGGGTACCGATTCTTGATAATCAACTCGTCCAGCTTTCTGAAATCATCACATATCCTGAAGGACCCATCCTTCTTTCTCTCAACAAAACAGATGCGCCTCAAAGCGAAAAGCTTGAACAAATGAAACCCTTGCCCAATAGCTCTTGAAACTTACTCGATATTTCTATCATTCTCAAACGGTGCTTAATTTATAAGGAGATTGTGCAATTGGGTGCAGCACCGTGAGCCAAATCGATTCGAAATTCGATCCGTCTCGCAGGGGAGATCCAGTTAAGTCTTTTTAGGAAGACTTCTGGATAGTTGCGATTGATAGAAATCTCTCTGACGTTCCTACATTCGGCTTTCGTATCCACCACGTTTACTAAGAATGCAGGATAGCCCCTTTTGCAACCACCTGTGCATCCTCAGAACACTGATGACTCTCAACCATCAACACTCGACACTCGACACGGTCGGTCTTCGTGAACAACTACCACCTTTCTACCGTCATCAGGACGAGATATCCCAGCTAGCTTTTTCAAGTGATAGTCTCCACTTTGCTCTTGGAAAATAAATTTATCCTCACACCTTCGCCAAAGCTCCCCAGCTCCTTTGGAAATAAACCAACACTAGAACTACGATCACCTAACTAAATACTACAACCGCAAGCGACCTCACTAGTTTCCATCAACTTACCAAACTCGTAGCATCCCTTGAGTGTACCTCCCTCCGATGTACTCTTAACATAGCACTTGCGAATCATATATCCAGTCCGACCAAATCTGGCGCACTTTCTCCACTCATCCTCGTGAGTCTTCCTCGAACTCTTAGACTCTCGCTTTTGCGAATCCCCAGATCTAGGCTCGGAATGTGGAATTTTTTGAATCGTCGATCTGCTGTGACGGCTCGACATCACGCATATCGTTGCCACGTCATTGCATAGGGTACCAGCAAATGATCTTAGGTTACAACCCTGGATTATTTTATGTGTACATCTATGTACTGTTCACAAAGTTAATGAAAATCAGGAATACGCTCCGATTATATCATAACATATGAACTACTAAAACTTTCCGATCATTATATCACCTAAAGGGTTTCCGATTCTATGTCCCACCAAAACCGTGCCTAGGAGCACCACGTCCACGTTCCTGACCATAATTTTGGTTAGCATCGCGTTGTTCCGTGGCAGTATTAACGTGTTGGGCTATGAATTGTGCCAACTCTTTCGGGGTAATAGGTAGTCCAGAACCCTGTCTCGCTTTTGGCAGCATTTCGTCATTTCTATTATTACAACATAATATCAACATAAGACGATAACCAAAATAATTCAATCATTAAACGTTAGTGGACCAAACATGGCGCATGTATAATATCCACATATTATTGAGAACAATTCTTAAACCAAAAGAAACCCATTTGATATTTATACCGGAAATTTACAAAGCTTGTTTTTAGTACTAAGACTAATCAAAATTCGGAGTGTCTACATCAACACCCGCAACAAGTCTATATGAAATTTCCTCCTAAATATCAGAAAATTTGGCATGCAAGCCATAAATAGGGTTCATTAAATGAGACATACAAAACAAACAACAGAAACAACCAACAACTAACGCTTCAATCCCTGGAAGTTCAACATCTTCCTAACAAGCTCTTCTAGCTCATAATAGTAGTCTATCTGTCCCTTTGAGTCCTTCATTGTCTCCATGCCTCCGCGTAACGTGGCGAACTGACGATCTCAGTGAGAGCGATTGACCTAAATCTCCTTCTGCTTCTTCAAAGCGGACGCTGTTTCAACTCTCGAAGTCGATGCGATCTCTGCAATGGGTCGAGTCCTCTTCCTACGGCGAGTATAGACTAAAAGAGGTGTAGCAAAACACGCGACTCGAATAGCGGAATAGACGATTCCATAACGACGAGCGAAGGAATCTCATAAGTTGGCTCAACAGTATCAGTGAGCAGGACTACTAATGGCTCTATAGACCGAGACTTGACATATCGTAACCGTACAAAGTAAGTGTGTGATCAACATGAATAGTAACACATAAGGCCTAAATAAACAGAAAATCACGTATGCACACAAACACATAAGGGTTTTCATACATGATAAAATTTTTCTATGTTTATTTAAAATTCTTGGCTTCGAGAATTTTGGATTTTATATTTCAAAATTCTCCGGTTGAAGTCTAGTGTTTTCCTCCGAAAACATCTAGTTCGCTAACAACCAATGGCTCTGATACCAACTTCTGTCACACCCTAAAACCGTCGCAGTGGAATATAAAACATAGTGGTGACGAAAGCTGGTGCCCATTTATATCTTGTCGATTGATGCATTTAATTGTTGGACATTTTAGTATATATTTAGATGTAAGTTATTCAAACATTACGTTTTAAGACACGACATAGTTAAGTTGTTTTGATCCTCACGGATCTTATTACATTTGTCCCAGAAAGTTTAAAATTAGTCCAACATATTCAAGTGATAAAACATGCATCAACAACCACAAGATAAGCCATAATTCCCGAAGCCGAACTCAAGTACCTGTAGAACACGTTAAAATCATGTGTCAACACAAAGGAATGTGAGTTCACGTATTCATTTACTACCAAAATTTTATTTCAAGGAAAACTTTCTGGTTAGGTGTTTATTTGAAAACATCCAAGTAATTTTAGAAAGTCCATTTTACTTCCTTAATAAAATCCATGGGCCTTCCGTCGGTTCATTACTCCGACAACAGTAATAATGCCCAGGTTTTATATATTAAATTATAGCGTCAATTTTCAGACTCGTATGTTAGTTAGACGATACGAACTATATATTAACCATGTAGGGATAACCAATGCTAGACAATAAACAAAATATTAATTCGTCGTTTGACATTGACAAGGGGCGACCGGTCACGACGGGGTTGTCAACCCGATAGATCTACCAACAATTCATCACGTGCAATACTTAACTGATTAAACGACATCATGGGCGTAGGGTTCTCTCTTTGAGAACAATATGATGTCTGCCTCACGTATAATATATATATCCTACTAATATGACAATTTAATACAGGATGTGGTACGAATCCCCTTAATCTCCATCACTCGAGACCCAGGCCGGCATTCGTCCCCTAACCGTACGGTCTTGTATCACTTAAGAAATACCGTACATACAATATTCATTTATCAAAAACGTTTTACTTCGAAACGTATAACTTATCAAATCTCATATATTTTCAGCGAAAATATATATTTTATAGAAAAATGTATGTTTTATTTCGAAAACATTATTAAACCCTTTTAACAACGTGTTCCACCCCCAAAATATATACAAAACAGTAAAAAGAGGGGTTTAGTGACACTCACCTTTGGGTGCGTATTTTAATACCGTAATCCCAGAGATTGATTTTTAAATACGTCCTAATATAGGAATAATTCTAAATCAATGTATATTCAACAGAAAAATCCTAGGTTTCTCCGTTTCTTAGAATTATCACATAACTTTGAGATTTTCTCAAAAAGTTATCATTTTTTATTATGTTGGCACGTTAATATATACATATGAGTCCATACATATTTTTATGATTTTGCAACTTGAACGATTTTATTGGTGACCATTATTGTGTAAATCCCTTAACTCTCCCGTTTATACGCAATATATCTACGGTTTGCGCGTCGTAATACATATACATAAACGTTCACATAAATTATCATCGAAAGACACGAAATCTTGTTAACTTATCTATTTTGTCATTTTAAGGCAAATATACATAAAATAGCTTATATGTATCAAATTTTATGCTCGACAAACAAGTTATACATTTAACGCAATTTTTAACGTTTCTACCGCACAAAACGTACAAGTATACATGCATAGTCTAAATTTCCCTCTATCAAGTTAACACTTAACATATTATCACATTCACATGTTTAAATCACATAACACATTTTAACACAAAAGATTCACCCAAAAATAACCCATACTAATGTTTATCGAAAAATGCGTATTTTAGTGATTCGGTAACGTTTTCGGGCGTCGGAAGTCACGTATGACCAACCAAACACCAAGTAAACTTAAAATTAGTTAAAATACTTGTTTTTAAACTAAAAACATCAGTTTATTTACTGATCTAAATCAGTTTTACAAAAATCACCCAAAAAGCCGATTTTTGACCGTTTTAACGCATAGTTTTGCGTTAAACGTTACTATAGTCATCCCAACTCGAAATGACTTGATATTTTAAAAAAATACATGTTATTTACTGATTAAAATAGTGGTTATAATCAGTTTAGTGAAGTTTTTGTTTAAGTCACATAAATCATGCGATTTCACGTATTTTACAACCTTTAAGGCACCAAGTACAACATGCAAAGCTATCAAACATTATGACAAAGTTATATATCACTAAACACTTTAAAATAACTTTATTTTAGTGTTTATAATCTGCTCATAACTTATTTTTACTAAATCATACTCAAAACACATAATTTCACGTATTTTACAAGTTTCTAAGCCTCATATATAACATGCAAAGCTAGTAAACCTCATGACAAAGTTTTATATCATTAAATACTTCAAAATAATCATATTTTAATGTTTATAATCTGATCAAATATCATTTTTATCAAATCATGTCCAAATCATCCTTTCATGCTTTCATATCATCATGCATGTTCAAGTAAATGCATCTAATGCACTCATACAACATCATCATCATCTTTTATGTTCTAATCATGCTCAAGAACACATATCCATATATACACGCGAAATGTTTACACCTACATAAACCTTCAAAAGCTCACTTTCTCATCAAATCCCTTTTTAAATCATGAAACACTTTTAGATCCTTGTTTTATGACATTTTTTATTCATGCATGTATTCTATCATTCAAGATTCATATTATTCAAGAATCACTTAATCAAATCAAAACACAACTAAATACACACATTCATATAATTTTCGGCCATACATATATGTATATACATACTCATTTTTATTCTCTTAAAAAAACCATTTATTATTACCTTCAAGTTTTGTGATTAAACTCAAGAACAAGAGAAACTTTTCACTATTATTCTCATCAACAAGAATCAAGAACATGTTTAAAAAGAATGGTTTTATACCCTTAAGATTCAAGTGGGTTTTTGATAAAGTATGATGATATGAGGCTTGGTTCTTGCTTGTAACACCTTCAAATCACCATAGGATCTTCAAAAGTGCATGGAACAAGCTTGAAAATGGCTTGAATCTTAATGTAATGGCCGAATTTTCGAAAATGAGAGAGATAGGAGGTGTTCGGCTGAATTTGTGAAGAGAGAGAGAGAGTTTGAATTGTATTTAATTGCATTTTCTTGATTTATGCAAGATGTGTAAGATTCTTGCAAAAGCATCATCATGCACCTCCCAAAATGGCCAATGAAAATATGAGAGAGGAGAGAGAGAGTGTGTTAAATTGTTGCCACCTCTCTCTACACACACACACCTCACGAATACACACTCATATATATATATATACACACATATATGTAGTATAGTATAAAAGCCGGTATTTTACTAGGTACCGGGTATTTTATCTAGCATTTTAATCCCGTTTTAGTGCGTTTGAAATTATTTTTAACACTCTATAAAAATAAACTCACCAAAATATTATGGAACAATATTTTGTTTGCCTAGACTGGCGATTTTGACGGTATTTGGCAGTATGTGTGCTGTGCTGCGCGGTACGCGCTTAAAATCGCAAAAATAGGAATTTAAGCGTTTTTATTTATTTTTATCATTATAAAGTAATAAACTCATCAAATTATTACTAAAATTATTATCGGTTTCCTTGACAGGCTGTGTTGACAGTATTTTGTCGGTATACGCACTGCATCGCGCGGTACGCGCTTAAACTCGAAAAATAGAGTTTCTTAGCGTTTTAATTTATTTTTCCTCACGAATATGATTAAAATTTTAATTCTAATTATAACAGACTATTTTTAGGATTTTAACACTGATCGGGTGGTCACCGACATTCGTTTCGCATTTTAACCGTTACGCGATAAGCGTTTATCTTACCGTTGCCAACATAATTTTTATCAAAGTTTAAATTTACCAACTCATTAAATTTCACATATAAACATCATAATCAGTCAAATATGGCCTTTTTATCTTTTCACAACAAGTGTTACAATTGTACGGTACGGCCAGAAAAGTCGGGTGTCACACTAAGTGATGTTCTAGTGGTGCGTGATTTTCCTGATGTCTTTCCTGAAGATCTATTTGGTCCTCCTCCATCTCAATCTGTTGATTTTTGCATTGATCTCATCCATACTTCGACTCCCGTTGCTAAAGCTCCTTATCGCCTTGCACCCTATGAGATGCAAGAGTTGTCAAGTCAACTTCAAGAGTTACTCGATAAAGGTTTCATATACCCAAGTACTTCCCCTTGGGGTGCTCCTGTGCTTTTCGTCAAGAAGAAGGATTGTTCGTTCCACATGTGTATCGATTATCGTAGCCTAACAAACTAACTGTCAAAAATCATTATCCTCTCCCTCGCATCAATGATCTTTTTGATCAACTCCAAGGCGCAACGTGCTTTTCCAAGATCGATCTTCAATCTGGCTATCATCAACTTCGTGTTCTCGAAGAGGACATCCCTAAAACCGATTTTCACACTCGCTATGGCCACTATAAGTTCGTGGCTATGCCTTTTGGCTTGACCAACGCACCTACTATCTTCATGGACTTGATGAACCACGTTTGTAAACCCTACTTGGATCGTTTCGTAATTTTCATCAACGACATTCTCATTTATTCGAAAACTCAAGCTGAACAAGAACGTCATTTGCACCTCATTCTCGAACCCTTACATGGTGAACGCCTATACACAAAATTTTCTAAGTGTGAGTTTTGGATCAAAGAAGTTCAATTCCTTGGATACGTCGTGAGTGAAAAAGGAATTCACGTTGACCCTTCCTAGATTGAGGCGTTGAAGAATTGGATCTCGCCTAAATCCCCATTAGAAATTCGTTCTTTCCTAGAATTGGCGGGTTACTACCGTCGATTCATCTCGAATTTCTCAAAAATCGCCGTTCCCTTCACGTTGTTGACTTAGAAAGAGAAACCTTTTGTTTGGGGTCCCAAACAAGAGGAATCCTTTCAAACCCTTAATGACTTGCTTTACAATGCTCCTGTTCTTGCTCTTCCTGATGGAAACGATGATTTCGTCGTATATTGCGATGCATCAAACTGGGGTCTTGGTTGTGTCCTCATGCAATGAGATAAGGTCATCGCGTATGCTTCGAGGCAGCTAAAAATACATGAGAAAAACTACACTACCCACGATCTCAAGCTGGGCGCAGTTGTTTTTGCATTAAAGATTTGGCGACACTACTTGTATGGTACAAAGTGTGTGGTCTTCACTGACCATAAGAGCCTACAACATATCTTTAACAAAAAGAGCTAAACAGGCGTCAACGTCGTTGGGTGGAATTACTTAACGACTACGACTGCGAAATTCGCTATAACCCTGGCAAAGCGAATGTCATGGCCGACGTACTCAGTCATAAGTCTCATGTTAGTAGCTTTCGTTGTTTTCAAATCGTTAGCGATCTTCATACTCGAATTCGTGAGGCTCAGTATTCATCCTTCAATGAGGCAAACATGTTCAACGAAATGAAGTGTGGTGCTGAAAACCAACTCATGACAAAATCCGATGGACTCCAATACTACCTCGATCGCGTTTGGGTGCCAAATCGCGAGGATCTTCCTGAACTTATAATGAAGGAAGTGCACAAATCACGATACTCTATTCATCCTAGTGCTGAAAAGATGTACCATGACCTTCGTACATCCTATTGGTGGCCTGGTATGAAGAAAGACACTGCCACTTTTGTTTTAAAATGTCTCACTTGCTCGAAAGTCAAGGTTGAGCATCAGCGTCCTTCTAGTTATCTTGAAAAACCTAAAATTCCTGTTTGGAAATGGGATAGCATTGCTATGGACTTCATAACCAAACTCCCTCGCACACCTTCTGGCCATGATAGCATTTGGGTGATCATTGACCGTCTGACCAAATCCGCTCACTCCTCCCCATTCGTGAGGATTTCAAAGTTGAGAAACTATCTCAAATCTACACGGACGAAATCATATGTCGTCATGGTATACCCATTGACATCATCTCCAACCGCTATTTTCATTTCACCTCACGCCTTTGGCAAACATTCCAAACCGCTATGGGTACTCACTTGAATCTCAGTACGGCTTTTCGTCCTCAAACGGATGGACCAACTGAACGTACTATCCAAACCCTAGAGGACATGCTTCTCTCTTGTGTTATTGACTTTGGTGGTAATTGGGATGTACATTTACCTTTGATTGAGTTCTCGTACGACAACAACAACTATCACTCCAGTATTCAAATGGCTCCTTTCGAGGCATTATATGGTCAAGTTACGATATCCTATATGTTAGCACGACATTGGTGATGCTCAAATTACTGGCCCTGAGCTTATTCAAGAGACGATGGATAAGATTCTTCAAATCCGCGACAACCTCCTTAAGGCTAGGAGCAGAAAAAAGAGCTATGCCGATAAGAGACGCAAACCTTTAGAGTTCAATGTTGGTGATCACGTGTTACTCAAAGTATCTCCTTGGAAAGGAGTAATCCGTTTTGGTAAAAAGTGTAGGATCGTTTTCAGACCCGAACGAGTTGATCAGAAGAGTTTATCTCAATACGAGTGGCGGAAACAAACGTATCGAGGTCAATTCAGCTAGAATATCACTTTAAACTGTCCGTATATTGATTTTGGATCAAATACAAGCCTGTGGACACTTCGGCAGCACTTTGTTACACTGACCGGAAACTCTTACAAATGAAATGGCACACAAGGTATTTATAGGAAGTCTGATTTTGCTTGAAATTGTCTCGAGCGAAATCACATTCAATTGATTTCGCTTGAAATGAACTAATCATAATTTCAAGCGAAATAACCTATAAACACAATTCCTTGATTTCCGTGCTCTAATCTTTCATTCTACGTACAAGACTCGATACAAGGCAAAGTCGACATACGTATGCATCAACAGACTCCCCCTCGAATGTTGACGAGTCTTTAGTGTCGAGTCTTCGGTTGTCAAACCTTCAGTCTTTATCAGTCTGCTCGCTTTCTTCAAAATTCTCCATTGTAAGTATCCACAATTAATCTCTTTCTCTTTCTTGTAATCTTCAGGATCTGAATCTCCCTCTACAATCTTCAGACTCCCTCTCGATATCCTCACACTCCCCCTTTCGCTAAGCTGGGATACCAGTCTGGAATTCACTTTCACAGGTTCTCAGATCGTAACCTGACACTCATCTAACTCAGGTATCGGAACCTGGTTAACCTGCACAAATCTCTACCCAAAAATAAGCTTCACAAATTTTAATATTTTGCAAATTTAGAAACCACTTGCAGGTATCATTCAAAAATGATTTAATCTTTGATAACCACTGAAAATACAACTTTTTCATACATTTTTTCCCAAACCTGTTCATCAAGTTTAGCACTTGGAATTTTGAAAATCGGCTCTCCAACATAAGTTGTCGAAAATCTTTTTGTATTTTTCAAAATTTATGCTAAAATACACTAAAATCTCTTTTGGATTTTTTGAATGTAATAAAAATGCAATAAAGAAATATTTACAGACACTATTTTTGTGAGCTTGTGTAAGAGGATCATATCAGTTTATAAGACAAATCACCAACACCGTTAAGCTTTAAACATTTTCAGTTCTAAACAATTCACATAGATTGACAATATTGTTGTCCACTTAAACTCAATCTAAAAACTTTCGAAATGCTTACCGATACGTTAAGGTATATTAATTTTGCACTAAATTCTTATGGACCCCACGATCTCAGCATATCCCCTCATCATGCAATACACTGACTCAAGTAATGCCTTTAAACTTTTATCAACTGTGATTTGTGCGAAAACAAAGCAAAATGTTTAAACATTAACAATCAGGTCGATACTTCCGTATACGCAGAGAAAGTCCAATGTTTAAACAAAATAAGAAAATAAAAAAAAGTTGAAGTTGTTTAGGCTTTAACCACCAGGTCGATACTTCCGTATACGCAGAGGGGGTCCAAAGCTTAAACGAAACACCAAAGAAAATAAAGCAGAATGTTTAGGCAATAACATCCAGGTCGATACTCACGTATACGCATAGGATGTCCAATGCTTAAACAAAATAAAGAAATAAAACAAGTTTAAATCTTTGCAAAATGAAATGCACAATCACAGCGACTTTTCAGCAAAGTTGTGAAAGTTCACAAACTTAACCAGTTTTATGTCTTTCGACAATCAGCGATTACTGAGTAGGCACACAATCAAGAAGGACAAAACTAAGTACTATGCTTTCGACCATGTTTCCCACTAGAACTAGGCTTTTTCATTTAAGTTTGTATCGTTATCGCAAATCTACTAGTCTAGCTGAGCCTACCGTCACATCCTTAGTGAGATCATTTATCACATTTTATCTTTCCATTTCTTTAGCATGTTGTGACAGTCCACTGATGTACTATCATTTCCTCTTTTATACTACAAAACTCATTTTTGATTTTATCATGTTTTTGGCTTTTTCAATTTTCAAATGTTTTTGGATTTTCTGAAATTTCTTACTCCCCCTAAAATTCAAACACATTTAAAGGAAATTTGAAACAAACTATACAAGTAAAGTGACAACTGATATCGAATCACTTCAGTTCGCCATCCACTTGGCATAAACAATCAGAACTCCCCCTTACAACAAACTATTTTCCCATTGATTTCAAAACACTTAAGTTTGTTTTAATCAGATGGTTTTTCCAGAAAATTAGTTTTGTTGAATGATTTTATCATTTGTAGGTTAGGGGTTTGATTCATCACATTATCTTTCAACCACTGTAGGAAAATGCAAGTACAACTTAATGTCCTTGATTTACCACTTGTAGGTAAAAACCTTTTTCAACCACATGGCTTACCAACCAATACCACTTGTAAGTTACCATATGTAGGTTGAAATCTCAAGATGCCGATTCCTACTCCTCGCTTACCAACCTGGAAGTTCCGGCAATTCATACTCATGACCAATTCTCAATTTTTCAAAAACAATATAAGAAAGATGCCGATTCATGCTCCGCGATTACCGACCTGGAAGCTCCGGCAAGTCAGGTTTTTTCAGTTAGAAATTTTCTCCCAAGCCTGACAGTCCTTGGGAGATTCCGGGTTACCAACACTCGGTTCTTTACCTGCTATCTTTTTCTCATAAAATTCTTTAACCCCCTTTACCTTCCCATCAATCATTTTACCAAAAATGTTTTGAACTGTGGGGTTAAAAGTCTTTTCAACATCAAATTCTTTCTTTTCAGAGAAGAATTGATTTGAAATTTCAACTTTGCCAATTTTAGATTTCAAATTTTCAGCCCTCAATGGTGGAAAATTTTCATCATCCAAAGGCGGAACTGAATTCTCCTTTTTCATACCAACCTGTGGCTCCTCTGATTTTGTGGAATCAGATTCATCACCAGAATTCTCACTTGAATTCTTAACAACCCATTTTTGGTTATTAAGTTTCTCTTTTCTCTTGAAAACATTTTTCGAACATTCACCAACCTCATAAATTGAATTTTCAAAAACTCTGAATCTGTTTGTTGGTGGTTCGTTTTTCTCAACAAGTTTTTCTTTTAGTTTACCAGAGACTCCCTGTTTTGTTTGCATTGCCTTTGGACAATTCCTGGCAATGTGACCAACCGTTTTACATTGAAAACAGGTTCTAGTCTCTATCTTCTTCTAAGCAAAGCTTTTCTTCATTTCTTCTTGCTTTTTGGCAAGGAATTCTTTGTTCGTCTCCTTCCAAAATGAACTCTTTTGTTCTTTCTCAACACTTGTTCCTGAAACAAAAACAGTTTTTGGTTTATAAATTTTCTCATTTTTATAATTTTTTGATGCAATAAAACCTAGTCCATTCTTTTTGAAATTACCGTTATGGTTTGATTTCTTTTGAAAACCTGAACCAGAACTGTAACCCTTTTTCTTGTTTAAACGTTGTTGAACTCTTGAGGTGTAATGATTTGGTTTTTCAGAAAGATTTACATCTTTTATTTCATAAATATTAATTTCTGTTAGTCTGAAAACCTTTTTGATCATTTCTGGTTTAACACCTCTTATTGGAAAAGCCTCATCAGAATATAATTTGTCAGAATCTTTCAAAGTATATGCTACTTTGATCGGTTCGTCATCCAAATTAGATTTTGATAACAAAAACTCTTTATTATACACCCGTTTTCCCTGTTTGGCTTTTTGACTCGACGTGTCGGACTTTGACTTTGACTCTGATTTTGACTCCGACATTAACTCCTCTGTTTCATCTTTATCCAACACCTGATCGACCACCTTTTTTATTAATCCGGACTCATGATTAGTATCAGACGACGTGAAAGTGACATCTATACTTTCTGGCAAGTTATCTGACAACCCAGACTCCCACTGTAAATTTGTTGCCTTTTCGACTCTTTCAGAATTTGGATTTCGAGGAGAATATCCATTTTCGACTGGGGGTGGACATTTGTTATAGACAACACTTGGTTTCTTACCAGAAATCTTCACTTCATCATCTTCCTTTGTTTCGGACTTCTTCTCTTCCGAAGTCTTCTCATCTTCAAACGTCTTCAATCCCTCCACTATAGGGTAAATCCTGTCAACAACAAAAGTAGAACATGAGTAACTTTTTAATAAATTGTTAACTCTTTCAGTTTCAATTCTTTGTGTTGCCAACTTTAATTCAAGTTCAGGACACTTCTCTGTGTAGTAGTTGACATCGTCAAGCTGTCTCATGTAAGCTCCTTTGAGTGTATTCGTTGCTACAGCTTGTTCACTACTTGACTCGTTGTACTTATTCATCTCTCTGTTCAAAGTATCATATGATTCTTTCAGCCTTTTTATGTTGTGCAGCAATTCATTGTTCTGTATTATCGGAGAGTCACAATTCATACACTTCCCAGCTACCTTGACTACCTCCTCATCTGTTTTGATTTCAAATGCTGGAACTTCTTTAACTACTCTCACTTGAACTTCTTCTAAAACTTCTTTCTTTTTCTTTTCTTCACCATTTAAACGTTTTCTGACTTTTTCTGCTCAATAATCATCAGTATAATCATTGATAACATGAGCAACAAATCCTTTAGCCAGAAATTCTTTGTCTGGGCAATAATCATCCCAACTGAAACCTTCTGCCAATTTTTCATCTTCTTGTTCTGCCACACATACTTTACTATCTGTTGGAATGTATTTATCCCAACTGAAACCATTTCCTTTATCTTGATTAACAAGACATGCTCTCTTTGAATCTTCAATTTCTTTCCTACCATGAGCTGTTTGTGGTTGTTGTTGTTGATGTGGCTGTTGAGCAACTTGATGATATAATGCTTTTCGATAGTAATCATTGTTTCCAAAGGGATTTTGAGCTCCACTTGCTTCACGATTTGTGCACTCCCTCTTGAAATGCCCTTTTTCCCTGCATTGAAAACAAGTAACTTTAGACTTATCAAATCCAAAAGCTGAAACATGTGCATCGCGAAAATCATCTCTGCCTGTAATTTCTTTAAACTTTTCAGCTCGTCTCAGTACACTAGCCATGCACCATTTTATATCCATCAATTCCATCTCTTCAGCATCAATTTGATCGTAATCCTCTTTTGTTAGCATTGGATTTCCGATCTTTCCTGCAACTAAACCTCCATAGGATTCAAGCACAGTTACCAACAAAGACATGTGGCTTTTAGCAACTTCCTCGGTATAATTCTGATCATTTTCAAGGTTTAAAGCAATGTTGCATTGAAGTACTTTGCCACTTTTTGTTGTAAAAAAGTGTGGATCAAATGATGGAAATGAAGAAAATCCCATCTTGTTACTTGATCCTTGAGATGGCTTTTCAGAAGATCCCGTTGTATTGAAAGCAGTTTCAACTTTTGGCGAAAATTTGGTTTTGTCATTAACACCACTTTTGTAGTACAAACCAATGTCTTGCTCTCCATCATAATTCTTCATTCTCGCTATCTTTCGTTGCTCCATTTCTTGAGCTTCAAGCTGTTTAATAAAATCACTCAATGTTAGATCATTAAAACCTGGTTTGTTTTTCAACATCATAAGATACGTGCCCCACTCATCATGTGGCAACGCATCAGCTAACTTTTCAATCAACTCATCTTTATCCTTTCTGATACTCAATCTGTTCATGTTTTTCAATAAATTGCAGTATCTTTCAATGATCTGCTTGGTGCTTTCATTTCTTAAACCTCGGAACAAATCAAATTCCTTCTTCACCAACGACTTTTTGTTCTTAAGCATGTCATCACTACCAAGAAACTTTGCTTCTAATTCTGTCCATATCGAATGT
Source organism: Helianthus tuberosus (assembly GCA_030545235.1). Taxonomy (NCBI): domain Eukaryota; kingdom Viridiplantae; phylum Streptophyta; class Magnoliopsida; order Asterales; family Asteraceae; genus Helianthus; species Helianthus tuberosus. The sequence continues at coordinate 76,427,424 of CM060417.1, read as the reverse complement.
GCAATTCCATTATGTTGAAGTAAAATCAAGATGTCTTCTTTAATCGCCTGCTGCAACAAACTAACCATCAACTTCTCATATTTGTATTTCTTTTTCTCCTCAGCACTCAAATCTCTAATTGGTATTTTCTCTCGATCGCTACCAACTGGTCTAAAATATTGAAATTCAGTATGTTCCCATGCATCTAAATGATAAGCTTCAACCCAGTTACCAAATCATTTAGCCCATCCACTAAAATCATCAATATCCAAAAGCTTAGGCGGTTTTTGTGTTGTTCCAGTTTCATTTTCAAGCAATGTACTTTGAGTAACAGTCATTGGGCTAGCAAAGGCATTATAAAACTCGTTCTCCATGTCTTCAGTTATCACAAGTTCACAAAACAGATTGTTCAAATAGAATAACTGTTCAAGCGAAATCACTGGAATTTTTCAAGCGAAATACTGGTTCGAACGGAATCAGCACAATTTCTCAAGTGAAATACCGGTTCGAGCGGAATCAGTTCAATATCTCAAGCGAAATATCGATTTCAAGCGAAAACAGCATAAAATCTCAAGCGAAATCAGATCCAAAGTGCAATCTAAAGCGAAATCAACAAGAATAACTCAAGCGAAATCAGCATGATGTCAGCAGTTCGATCCAAATTTTGTCTAATTGATCAAGTTTTAAGCCGAATTAAGTTATGAAACTCTCAAGGGTTTGTTAAAACACAATTACGCACACATTGTGAGAAAATTAGCCGATTTTAAGCAAGAAAACTTGTTTAATTTTGAAAAGAAGGTGTAGAAAACAGAAATTGCAGCTGAATTGGTATGAACTCTTCCTCCTGAGCTCTGATACCACTTGTAGGATCGTTTTCAGACCCGAACGAGTCGATCAGAAGAGTTTATCTCAATACGAGTGGCGGAAACAAACGTATCGAGGTCAATTCAGCTAGAATATCACTTTAAACTGTCCGTATATTGATTTTGGATCAAATACAAGCCTGTGGACACTTCGGCAGCACTTCGTTTCACTGACCGGAAACTCTTACAAATGAAATGGCACACAAGGTATTTATAGGAAGTCTGATCTCGCTTGAAATTGTCTCGAGCGAAATCACATTCAATTGATTTCGCTTGAAATGAACTAATCATGATTTCAAGCGAAATAAGAACTTATGATTTCGCTTGAAATGGTTATTGACCATTTCGAGCGAAATAACCTATAAACACAATTCCTTGATTTCCGTGCTCTAATCTTTCATTCTACGTACAAGACTCCATACAAGACGAAGTCGACAGACGTATGCACCAACAAAAAGGGAAAACTTGCTCCATGCTTTGTTGGACCTTTCAAGATACTCGAAAGGATTGGTAAAGTGTCTTATCGACTCGATTTGCCTCAAGAACTTAGCAACGTTCATCCAACGTTCCACATTTCAAATCTTAGGAAGTGCTTAACTCAAGAAGGACTTCAAGTTCCTACCGACGACTTGCAAATCAATGAGACCCTTCACTTTGTGGAAAAACCGGTCGAAATCATGGATCGAGGAACCAAACAACTTAGGCGCAACTGAATTCACATAGCCAAGGTGCGATGGGAAGGAAAGCGTGGTGCCGAATTCACTTGGGAACTCAAGAGCAAGATGAAGACCAAGAATCCATAACTCTTCATTCAGCCTTCCTCTTAGATTTTGAGGACGAAATCTCCTAAATTAGGGGAGACTGTAATGCTTCGCATATTTATACTTTCCTGATTTCGCAAGTATTGTTGTACATTCTATTTTTAGACATGTGTACTTTTGTTGTACTTTATTTCGTTTCAATTTGTAATCCGATACAATTGATCATAATGAAAACGCAAGTCTTTTAATCATATTCATGTTATCCACATTAAAATTATGTGCAAACTTTTAATCATAATTCACATATTGAATGTTATGTTATACATGATTCTTGATTTCACGTTACACATTGATGCATGATACTCGAAAAACCGATTAAAACACGTAAAACACCCAAACTTGAAACTCAAAACCAACATTTGGGGTCAGTTCGCACAAACCAACAGATCTGCACGGATCTGCACATCCGCACCATATGTGTTTCCGCACCAAATGTGCAACCGGGCAAAAAATTGGGAAACCCTAATTTCACCCGAAGCCTATAAATAGGCACACTACCCCACTCCACAATTCGCCCTATTCTTTGCAAACACTCTCAAGCTCTCTTTGGGGACCAGAATCAGTTGTAAGGATCGTTCCTTCATTTTCAATTACATTTCATTTCATTTTCTTGCATTTTATTATGAATTCTTAAACTTTTCACAAAATCCTTTTGATTCAACCTATCTCGAGGATGGTTTCCACTAGTCTTTCTTGGGCAAACTACTGTGGAGCATCACACATACGAGATTGAATCAAACTTGCTAAATTCTAAACATTTTACAACTTAATCATAACTTTCTTTTGATTATTACACGATCTTGAAGGAATCTGGAATCCACCAGACCCTCGACTCATTTCATTGTCAAGGGTTTGCATTAGGGTTCATTTCCATCAAGAATTATCTGTTTTGAATGGATCAAACACCCGTTTTCAACCATGACAGTCGGTTCGCACGGACGGATTATGTCCATCAGCACGAACGGACAATCCTCGGCGTATTCTATTTTGATTTTCATTTCTGTTCTCACACTTGTTTACCATGGTTTAAACGTTTTATTAACTGAATTGAATAATTAAAAGAATTACAAAACTGTTTGTAGCTAAATCAGCTTATAATGAAACTTGACATAACGTAAACAGTTAGTTCGCACGAACGGACCATGTCCATCTGCACGAACGGACTCAGTTTGTATAATCTAAATTAACTTCGGTTTCACATCAGTTTACAACGTTTGATCATTTTATCTTTTTGTTTTGATTATCCTAAACAATTACACTACTGTTCCCAATCAAATCAGTTTATAATCATGTGTTAGCATCCGGTTCGTTTTTAATAGAAAACCTCTTTCACACGAATGGACTATGTCCATCTTCACGAACGGACTGTTAAACACTTAAACTCGCTTAATTCCCGCATTTCACGCAAAATGCTACGACACACTCTCGCAACCGAATACTTATACTCTTGTTTAACCATTTCAGTGTAATCTCGGTGCTTGAAACTTCGTCAATCCTGCTCGGGGTTTAGTGTTTACCTTACAAAAAGCTGTGAGTATACTCGATCCCATTTTTGTTTTAAACACTTTGTGTGTGACATGTATATTATACAAAAACACGCAACACTGTGAGACTTGTTTATTCAAATCACACTCTATCCACGTTTAAACATGAAAACATGTTATACTTGTTAATCTCATATGCTCTGTATACATTGTGTCTATATGCTCATTAACTTTGCAAGCCTACCTTAACAATTATAGCGCTATAGGATTAACGCACCACCCGCATTCTTGACGTATTGTTAAGTAAAACATCTTACACTCTCTTCGTCTCGACGATGTTGGGTAATCACGATTGCGTTGGAAACTTTGGTTTGACATATAGTTTACACCTGTTCGGCATATTAATAACTTGTATACATTATGCATATTGGATATGAGCAGGTTAAAACATTTTATTATTATGCTATGTATTCAAACTTGTATACTCACCAACATTTTTGTTGATCATTATTTTAATACATGTTGCAGGTTGATAGACGAAGTGATGAAGAAACAAGTTTAGGGTGGACTTGGAAACACACCTAGATAAGAAACAATGTTTGAAATTTGATTCATGTTTTGATCATATTTGGTTTGAACAATGTATGACATTTTAGTCTTTTATGAAATATTGATTAATCATATATTGTCGCAATTAGTGTCATAATGCTATGAACAATCATGTTTTCGTCTCACTCTGTTGTTTCCACCATTGGTTGGGGTGTGACATAAATTTTCTGGTATTTGCTTGCGTTGTAGAACTTTTATGATTTCAAGCAATTCTAGACACCACGAAACATCAATTATTGTTCTAATTAGTAATATTATGATGGAATTAGTGGGTGAATAGTATTCCACGATCATTAGTTCAATCAAGTCAGAATAGATCATAAACTTTTATAAAACTTGTAAGAATTTTATAAAAAATGAGTAAGTAATGTTTATAAAAAAAATACATAAACCCTACCCCAAACTCCCTAATTTTCGGCCAAGGGTCGGCCCCACCCACCAAAAGAAAATCAAAAATCAAAATCTTATTAATCGTTCCACCTTCCCTTAAAACCGATCACCATGTAAACCAAGATTACACCCCCACCTTAATCATTTCCATTATTTTTCCAAGACCCACTCTCTTTCCTCTCTATTCCCCTCTTGAACCGTCCACTACCCCCCCCCCCCCCCTTCCCGTCACTTGCTTAAGTTTTCATCTTTCACAAATCTCTCTCAATACACCTCCATTTACATACACATAAGAGTTCTTGGGAATTCTTTGAAGATCCAAGAACCCATTAGAGCATTCCTAAGGAGTATTCATCTTCAGGAACCACCATTATTTTTTACGAACCCTACTTGTTCATCCAAGGTAAATCCATTTTAAGCATGTTTAAAGTGAAGTTGTTCACCAAACAAAGGGATTTTCTCTTTGAACAAATGAAATCAATAAATATAGAGTTTAACCAAGAGTTTTGAAGGTTAGTATGTGTGTGTGGGTCGTGATTAATGGGTGTGGATGTGGGTGTGTTTATTGTTAAAAGATTGCTTAAAAGATGTTAGATGTAACATGCAACATGATATGTTTTGGGGTTTTGTCTAATATCAATTTGTGGTTTCATTTATAGTATTTGTGTCATAAAAATGTTAGATGATGATTTTGGGTGAAAACCCCTAAGTTATGAGGATTTATGATGCTTGATAAATGTGAAAAAATGCAAGATAAAAGCAATACTGTGACATGCGTGTGAAAGTTTATGATGATCTGAATGTATGTTGATATTATGGTAGTATTTTAGTCATAATAATCAGGTATTACACAAACTTGATGATATTCATGATTTAGAAGCTTATAGTTATGTAAAATGGGCCTAAAATGGGGTGGGTAAAATTGATAATTACCATCGTAAATGAATGATTTATGTGGAACTCAAATTATGTGATAAAACATGTTATTTTGTTTATAAAATTTAGATGATAAGTGTTGGGTATGTTCAAGATGATTTGGATTGCTTATGTGATTATTTTAGACTTAAAAAACATAAAAATGATAAGTTTCGGTATGAATAAGGCATCCATGATAAATCTGATTTAGAACGGAAAATTTAGGTATATTATATGATTTTAAAATAGGTCTTAAAGTATGAGAGGTGATGTTTCCATGTTTGATATGTTTTATGTAATGTTGGGAATCAAAAACGTAGTTTCTATGCTTAGAAATTGCCATAACTATGCATTGTTGGACTAGGTAACGTGAACTTCCTTTGAATGATAAAATGTGCTATAACAGGGATATATAACGATATTAGATGCATTTTGGTCTTGCACGATGAAAACGGGATATGATCGATTCACGAAAAGTAGCTAACAAAACGTAGGATGCATGATGTGCTACTATGAAGAAACTATGTGATTTCCTTGTGTTATGGCTATGTGATATTACAAAAATATAAAATGACTACTTTGATATATTAAAGGCCGAAGACTTGGTATTTTACATAAAAAGTATAGACCTTTTCAAGATGCACCTTATCTACGCCAGTTAGTGATAACCAAAAGTTATAACAAATTAATGTACTTACAGAAAGCAAGTATTAAAAGGTTTTATAATACACACACACACAAATATTAATGTATGAATTGTTGGATGAAATTATAGGACTTATATGATTTGGTGAAGGTTCATGTGAAATATGACATGAAAATGCTTATGTGTGTTGTGATTTATGAGTAATTATAATGATACACTTTGGTGTAAGTATCTATGTATTGATGTGTCTCTCAAAGAAGACTCGTAGGATGAAAGGGGTATTTCATGATGTGATGATTGAACATTTAGATGGTAGGAAAACATAACCATAAGTGTCGTAGTCACCATCGGGTCGTCAAGATAACAGGTCAACACGTGAAACATTTTTATAAGTCTAAAAAGTTGAGTGAAGAACTTCAATTAGTAGACTTGGAATTAATTTGGAAGTGTATGTTGTATATAGGACACTGTTAGGTGAATACCTATTTGAATTGAGCTATTGTATGAAACTTTCAAGCGCACCCAAAGGTGAGTTTCAGGGCCCCTTTGAAATTGTGTTTTTACATTTCGGAGGAGAAACACGTATTATTTTGAATTAATATGATCAATAGACAAAAGTAAATGTAGCCTATGTTGGCCTTGAGTAAGGGCCTTTATTTACCTTGTTGAGGGCTTATACCCAGTTGAGGGCTTATCCATAGACTTTTCCCTGCTGATGTAATCACTAACCTCTTGGAGGGATGGCACAGGATATCATGATAGATCTATCGGGCTGTGACAAACGCCAAGCTTGTCAACGGGTCACTCCGGTCCTTCAAGAGGAATAAATGTTGAAAGGAATTATAGGCGAAACATTGAATATTTTGATTTGATTATGGACTCTTGCTTTCAAACATTATTTCATATTCCTAGCTAGTTTACATGTCGGTATAGGGTTGTCATGTTTTTTTTTTAATCGGAAATGGATTTTTAATAATTACAAGTAAGTTAAACCTGTGAACTCACTAGCCTTGTGTTGACACTTTAGGCGTGTTTTTCAGGTACTTAGGCGGCTTCGGAGTTTGAAGCGGGTTTTAGGGCAAATTTGGGAATTGAACAATAATAACGCTAGTGTCATGGTCCACGTGATGGAACCTTTAAACATGAACACTTTTAAACATTACATTTTAGATGATTGTAATAACTTCTTAAACTATTTTGTCCATTTTATAATCATCTATGTTTTCCTTATACTTGTTGGTTGCCAAACTCCGTCACCACCATGCTTGTCTTCCACTACAGTTTTTGGGGTGTGACAACTTCGTCTTGAACCAGGACCTATCCATTCAAACCATCAAGAATTGTTTAAAGACATGAAAAGTAAATTGTTTTTAGAACCACAAAAGAATCAAATTGTTCAACCATCAAACATCACCAAATAACAGGGCTTAGGCCTTGTCTTTAGTATCATCACTGCCATGTTCAACCAACACCTCCTTGCCAGCATCCTTGACCTTGCCACCACCCTCAATCTTGTCATCCACTTTGCCCTAATCAACCTCAGGAACCACCTCACCACCAAGCTCAGCCACCATCTTTCCCACATGTGGATAAACCAAGCAGCCCGGTCGAAATCCTTGTCATTAGACCTCCTAAGCCATTTTAATCCTGGCTTGGAACATAGTAGGTGTGGTGTGTGCGAAGTGTGATATATTTTTATTGATATTTTAAGCCCATTTTACACATTAGTCAAGTTTTAAATTTAAAAAAACACGATATTCTACTAACACCAAACACACACTTAGGTAAGTGCACCCATCGTGAGCGTAGTATAGCGTTGGTAAGATACCGAGGTCGTCCAAGGACACAGGAGCTTTTAGTACCGGTTTATCCTCAACGTCTAATCAATCTAAATTTTTGAGAAAAGTTTGAAATATGAAACTAAAAATGCAAAGATAAATAAAATGAAAAACAAATAGACAAGATAGAATCACTTGGATCCGACTCATCTTTAATGTATCCTTTGATGATTTTCGCACTTTCGGACTTTTTAAGAGATTATCTTAGTTATAGTAGTAGGCCCCTCTTTTGAAGGTGACGTTACCCTCAACCCAGTGGTTTGAGTCAGCAGGGATACAATCCTAAAGGGTCGGAATATTGAAAGATAATTAAGTTAGTTATTAACGCGAAAAGTGATAGGCCCCTCTTTTGAAGGTTACGTTACCCTCGGCTAAGTGGTTTGAGTCAGTAAGGATACAATCCCAAGAAGCCAGTTTAACGTTTTAATAATAGTTTACATATGAGGGGTTCAAGCTATTCGCACCCCCGCCATCCAATACCAGTGGGTATTGAAGGAAGTCCTGGTAAGCTTGAACAAGGTCCTTGCAGGATCTATACACTGAACAAGCTAAGAACCTTACCAAACCATTCCCCTAACCCCAGACAAGGTAGTCAACATTCCTTTATATAGTCCGTAAAGACATGAATGATGCAATCTTTTACTTTATATAGACAGTAAAATAACTTCAAGACACCACGAAAAAATGATAAAGAAAATTCACCTTCAACATAAGAAACTAGTTATTAAAGTGATTAATAGAAACCCAAATAAAAAGTGTCGAAAGACTAAAAATCAAAAGTAATACATAAAAGACTTGTCCTCACCAAGTGATGTAAGAGGATTAACCAAACATGGCCTTTGATTGGCAAGAACCCTTACAATCAATCTTGGATCCCGAGACTACTACACACTCTAAAGATGGATGATGAATGCTGGTGGTGGGTGTTGGTGTTGTAGTGGTGGTGGAGTGGTGGCAAAGTGGGAGAGTAGTGGTTTGCCAAGGGATGCCTTTCAAGAGAACCAAGCACCCCTATTTATAGCTAGTACAGAGCTCTGGCCACGACCCCATGTCCAACGGGCATGCCCCCGTGGCTAGCATCTTCTCTTCCTTCATTTATTGCAATTGTCAGCAGAGGGCCCCACATGACCCCATGTCTCTTGGGCACGGCGCCGTTGTCAACTCTTATCTGTACTATCAATATTTTGCGTATCTTTGCGTTGACCACGCCCCGTGCTGAGCTGGGCATGCCCTCGTGGTGGGCGTGGAAGCTTCTACAGGTTTGTCATTTGTGCAGGCCCCTGACCATGCCCCGTGTGCACCTGGGCACGGCCACGTGGTCAGTCTTCTGTTTCCTTGTTTTTGCTTTGGGGATGCTGTCGAGGGGTCGGGCATGTCACGTTTATTCCTTCTTTTTGTATTTATGTTGGTTTTGGCTGCTCATTTGCTCCTTTTGTTCTTTTAAGCTCGTTTGGTCCTGTAAATTCAAAAGGAAGAAAGAAACACACTTTTTCCAACATTAGTACTAAAAAAGGGTTAGTTTTATGCCCCATTTGATGTAATTTATATGTTGCATTTTGCACACATCAAATACCCCCACACTTGAATCTTTGCTTGTCCTCAAGCAAAACTCTTTAATATGTGGCTTACACACCCAAATGGAAGAGGTAGAGGAGAAATTTTGGGCTCATCTTGAGTGTCAGGAATCCAAGATCTTTATTTGAGTTTTATTTTTATTTTATTTACAATCCTATTCGTCATGATTTATTTAGAACATTTTATAAGAAGAATTATTTATTTGGGCATAACATGCCTCTTGAAAATTCCATTTATATACAAGTTCACATACCTCATGGGAGATCACTCAACACTCGGCCGATTTGTGTATTTTTGTGAAGCACTCGAGACCGGCATGGAACTTAGTTCTACCATATGCTTACCAAGCGATCAAACTTCCTCCTTTTTAACTATAAACCTTCGTAAATATCAAGAGGACTTGGGGATGGGTTAGGCTTGGGCTAAGGGTAGGTGATTTTTGGTTAGTGGTTAGTAAAAATGGCAAAAAGCGTAAAAAGCGTCGGTCGTCGTAAAACTTTTTGTTTTTGTGACTTTTATTCAAACTAAGCACATTCAAACAAGATTTCTTTGAGGAACTTTTTTGTTTATTGCAATACTTTCACTTTTTTTATGTCACAAGATAACCGAGCTTTTTACTAAAACAAAGGGGTTTGAAAAGAAAAAGGTTTTGGTGGGAAATGGGTGTTTGTTTTATGGGTTACGAAATGAAAAGGTTTAGGCTCAAAGGGGTTAACTAGGGGGATTTTGGGTAGGTGATAAAAAATGAAAAATAATGGTGTTGATAGGAAAATGGGTTATTCCTAATGCCTCCATCATTTACTTACTTGGGTTCAAGTTGGTAAGGACCGGGAATGTATCGTCGTGGCAAGTTATAGAGTCATAAGAACCAAGCAGCTATTCACACAAGAAACGAAAACTGACCATTTAGTTTAAAATATATATGCATGTATGCTCAATAAAGGCTCAAAACTCACTTGTTGTGGGAATGGGTTTATAATGTGATCAAGTATACATAATTAAATTTTAATTAGATTTGTCATGCCTTTTTCATAATATTCTTATTTGGTTCTTTTTACCACGACGCTATTGGTTGTAAATTTGTAAAAGTATAACCTTTTTTAGAACTTGTTATTCCAGAATTAAACCAAGACAAGTAAAAAATATGAAAATTTTTGAAAAAATTTTTGGGGGGAGGGGGTGATTAGCAGTTCCAATAGAGTTTTGTGTGAGGCTTGTTATTAGGACTTACAAGATTCAAGGTTTTATCATCCCCCCCCCCCTCCCCCGCACTTAAATTACACATTGTCCTCAATGTGTCCCAAAAATAAGTTTTTAGGTTGATTCGAATGCGTAAAAGGTGTTGAAAAACAAGATTTTGTGTTACTGGGCACCTGGCCATGGCCACGTGCTGGCTAAGCACGGCCCCCATGGTTAGAGTGTCAGTAACAAAAACTTACAGAAACGTGGCCACGGGGCGTGCCTGGTGGCCATGACCCGTGGTGGGTAGGGTTCAGACAAAACAGCAGGTCATGGGTGTGGGCACGGGGGCGTGGTCATTGACTACGGCCCCGTGGTGGTAGTCTGCAATTGATGATTAACAAGTTTTGGCTTTTGGTTCGGGTTTTCGGGCTTATGTAGCACTAATGCTTAGTGCATCCAAGCTTCCTGTGTACCTGTTTTGCTAAACACTACACCAAACATAACATAACAAACATTCTAATTTACCAAAGTTTAAACATCCATCATCACCAACATAAAAAGAAAATAAAATGCAGAAAATAAAAATTGTCTAGGAAAAGTAAATTGTTCAAACCATAGCACACATGCCAAAATTGTTCGTGGGATAGAAAGGGTTAACCTGGAATACCACATTCGTCACCGCACCATATCACCTCCATCACCTCTGCTCAGTCCATATCCTAATCATCATCACCCTCCTCACCTCGATACGCCATATAGTCCCAGATGTATGTGATGTCATCCAGCATAGCAGAGACGGTGCGCTCCACTGATCCGACCCGGGTAAAGGTGTTGCTAGCCATATTGTAGGCGTTCCGGGTGCATAGTAAGTGTTCCAGCAAAAGATCATGTAAACTTTGAAAATTAGGAAAACCACCTCCTTGAGAGGAGGAACCCGTTTGGTAGCATTGATACTAAGGAGGAGGGGGACGGTTTGGTTCGGCGTGTAGGACGAGGGCTTCTTCCGGGTTGCAAACGTGTCCTTGGGTGGTTTGGAAGTAGACCGTCCCGTCACCCATCTCGTGGATGATTCCCATTGAGCGGCATTGGGTGAGATCCACTTTTCCCGACCATGGACCCTTACGGAATGACCTTGGCATGCGTTGAACATAAGTCTTGAAAAGGCGGTAGATCCATCCCCCAAAGAAGATCGGTGTCGGGGAGGAAGCCAACTGGTTCAGATGCATGTTCCTTAGGAGTAGGTGGGTGACATTGAGAGGAATGCTGTTGTGGATGCATACAGGACAGTAAGATCACGTAAGTTGACAACACCCGTGCTATCACGCCTTTGACATAGGGAGTTTCTAAGGACCCGGTGAATGTAGCGGTAGAGTGGGCCCCGAAACTGAGAGCTCTTTATGACGCTTGGATCATATGGCCCTTCTCTGATTTGAGCCCATGCCGTCTGGCGCATGTTGTTTGGGAGCTCATGGAGACCACCCGTGTTCTCTTCTTCAACGGATGCTTCTTCGGTGAATAGACCTACATGCACCCCAAACTGTGCTATGGATCAAGTTTTTTCGCTTGACGATTCCATTCTTGGGTGGCTGGTTTGGCCCTTGTTCCGGTAACTCGAATCCTAGCCCGGTATATCCCATTTTAGTTTTACACCATTGTGAATCTCACGCCTTTTTTACTCTATGATCGAGGTTCTCGGCATTGAAAAATATTTGTAAACTAAATCACACGTGTATATGTTGACATATATGAGATATACAGTCAAGTATCGAAAGCACTTCCCCCAAACATCTGAATTGAACCCCTTCTTCGTCAAATGGCTCGGCTTTTGCTTTGAACGCGAAAGAGATATAAAACTCCATATTATATTCATGAACTGAATGGAGTCTTGCGCCGAGGGCCACCCTTAGTGGTCCCGTGACTAGCGTGTTATAACCAGTCCTGTTGGCCCATGGCTTCCAAAGTTTCGAGACATGCTTGTTTTGGTGTTTCTTCGGGCCTAGTTTGAAGTATGTCGTAGCGAGCTTGGTTATCCCATTCGGATGGTTTGAACTTGGAGAACTTACTAGCCATCTCTACAAAAGAAAACCATAAAACAATCAACATGTTACGATAAAATTTCGAAGAAAACTGAAAACAGGAGGCTGGACACGGCTCCGTGGCCACTGGCCACGCACCGTGTTCAGCTAATTTCTCCCAGCCACGCCCCGTGTTCGCTGACCACGACTCCGTGGTCAGGTTTCTGTTTCCCCAAATCTTCCTTTTGTCGACCCGGTTTCGAAAACATGAAAATTTTTGGTTTAGTAGGGGCGGTTTTCCCCGAAAATGAAACCCCAAGTGCCGTTTTTCCAAAAACAAACTATTTACCCCATCAATTTTATCTTTTATGGTTCAAAAACAAGGGTTTGTGGTTTATGTTTGAAATCAGGCAAATCTACGAACAATAACGGTTGATTTACTTCCTATAACATGCATCTATACTAATACTACTAGATCTAAGCAAAAATTTGAGGTTTGGTTCGGTTCAAGTTCAAGAACCCTAGATTTTTTCCCCAAATTTTTTATGTTCATTAAACTAACTACAAAAGATGATAGGATCATACCTTGTTGTTGTTGAATGGAAAAAAACGTGAAAATCTGCTGAGAATCTCGGAGGAACCAGAGAGATTTCGGGGAAACGGGTTATGGTGAAATCAGAAAATGAGAAGAAAATGGGTTTTCCCCGTCAGTTAGCCGAGTAAGCCCCCTGGCCGCTGGACACGACCCCGTGGGCGGCCAAAATTTAAAATTTTTTTTAGGTGCACGTGTGAGTGACCTGTTTCCCAAAACTGGTTTAGATACCTTACCGATTTTTGAAGCTTCCCGAAGTCCATTACCTACAAGACATGATGTTAGTATACAAACCTTCGTTTAATCATTCCTCGGCCGCTTGTAGCGAGATTTCTTCCTCATCATCCTCAATGAATCCTTGATAAAGCTTAAGCCATTGTCCATTGACCTTGAATAGGATCCCATTTCGAGATTTAATCTCGATTGCACCGTGAGGAAAAATATGGGTGATAGAAAAAGGTCCCGACCACCTAGACTTTAATTTTCAGGGAAATAATCGAAGTCATGAATTAAACAATAGAACTTGATCTCCTACTCGAAATTCATTAGGCTTAATATGTTTATCATGCAAGTTTTTCATACGTTCCTTATAAATTTCGGAGTTAGAGTATGCTTGATTCCTCATTTCGCCTAATTCATTTAATTGATAAAATCGATTCTTTCCGGCAGTTTCAATGTCTAAGTTTACATTTTTTAATGCCCAGTAGGCCTTGTGTGCTATTTCTACTGCCAAGTGACAACTTTTTCCATAGACAAGCTTATATGGGATGGTACCTATTGTTGTTTTGTATGCGGTTCGAAAAGCCCATAAAGCGTCGTCTAATTTATCGGCCCATTCTTTTTTATTTAATCCTACGGTTTTTTCAAGTATTTTTTTTAAACCTCGATTAGTCACTTCGGCTTGTCTAATTGTTTGAGGGTTGAGATCCAGTGATAGACCCCATATCTTGTTAAAATGTTTTCAATGTGATGATTATAAAAATGGGTACCTCTATCACTTATTAATGCTTTTGGAGTTCCGAAACGAGAAAATAGTCGTTTCAAGAATCTTACCACAACTCTTCCATCATTTGTTAGAAGAGCTTCGGCTTCGGCCCATTTTGACAAGTAATCCACAGCCACAAGTACATATTTGTTTCCTTTTGAAGGTGGGAAAGGTCCCATAAAGTCTAGTCCCCACACATCAAAACTTCACAAACAAGAATGCCTTTTGTGGCATTTAGTTTTTGGAAGAAATATTACCTGATCGTTGGCATGCATCACATGTCTTGATAAGACTTTGGGAGTCTTTATAAATGGTCGGCCAATAGAATCCTGAATCAAATACCTTTCGTGCGGTACTAGCGGCTCCATGATGTCCTCCGTATGGATCTTCATGACAATGGCGGAGAATTTTTCTTGCTTCACTACCATGTACACATCGTCGGATAAGTTGGTCGGCACATATTTTGAAAAGATATGGATCTTCCCAAAAATAATGCTTTACACCATCAAAGAATTTTTTTGTTTGATGATGTGACCATCCTTTTGCGACTATCCCACTAGCTAGGTAGTTGGCGTAGTCGACGTACCATGGTTCTTCTCGGTATTCCACCATTTCTAAGGATTCTGTTGGGAATTTTTCATTGATGAGCTTGTCCCTAGTTGCCTCTAAAGCTGGATCTTCCAAGCGGGATAGATGATCTACAGCGGTGTTTTCTGCTCCTCTTTTGTCTTTTATTTCAATGCCAAATTCTTGGAGGAGTAGAATCCATCTGATTAAACGCGACTTGACATTCTATTTTTTAAAGAGATAACGAATGGCTGCATGGTCTGTATAAACTATCGTTTTAGAAAGAACAAGATAAGAACGAAATTTATCAAAAGCAAATACTACAGCTAGTAATTGTTTTTTCAGTTGTTGTGTAATTTTCTTGTGCATCGTTAAGTGCTTTACTAGCGTAATATATTGGGTGGAAATGCTTATCTTTTCTTTGTCCCAAGATAGCTCCAACTGCATAGTCACTTGCATCGCACATGATTTCGAAAGGTAATTTCCAATCAGGCGCTATCATGATTGGTGCATTGACTAGCATTTCTTTTAGTGTTAAAAATGCTTGGTTCCAATCCTTGTCAAAGATGAATGGTGCATCTTTTTCAAGCAATTTTGTTCGAGGTCTTGAAATTTTAGAAAAGTCTTTGATAAATCGTCTATAGAATCCGGCATGCCCTAGGAAACTTCTGATAGCTCTAACGGAGGATGAGGGTGGTAATCGGGAGATGGTGTCTATTTTAGCCCGATCAACCTCCATTCCTTCGCTTGAGATTTTAAAGTAATAACACCGTCTTAAAACCAATACCAATATAAATGTTTAGCTCTTTTTAATAAAATATTCAATAAAATTCAGAAGAACACCGTCTAATGCTTAAACACCGTCTTATACTAATTTCTCTAACCTTTAGACGGTGTTGTCTCTGAACACCGTCTTATAAATATTCAATAAAATTCAAAAAAACCCCGTCTAATGCTTAAATACCGTCTTATAAACTAATTTCTGCATCCTTTAGACGGTGTTGTCTGTGAACACCGTCTTATAAACTGAAAAAGGATCGCTCAAAGATCAACCACCAAAACCTTATCTCTTTCCTTTCATCTTCCTCATAACAAATTCTTCATCTTCCCCATCTTCTTCACCATTAACAACCTTACAAAGTTTCAAGGTTAGTTTTTTTTTCTCTTTACATATGTTATTTAATGTTTTTTAGTTTTATAAATAGTAGTTATATCATGTTTAATTATATGTTGTTAAAAATTCAAATTTGATTTTTTCTTGCTTTGTTTTGATAAATCACTAGTACATTGTATATAAAAATTAGTTTATATATAGTAATAAAGTATGTTTAAGTTTTAACCTTATTGTAATATGTTTTTAGTGAAATATAAAATATTAATATTTATGGTTTTGAAGTTAATGTTACATTCTACTAGTAACCTATCAATGTGTCCAAATTAACACCACTGGTTTTGCTACAATGCTCTCAACAACCGACTATTGATCTAGAATAATAAACCACGAAAATTGAAGAAAAAAGTAATAATCACGAAAATGACTCGTGGATTTTGTCAAATTTAATAAAACATTATTCAATAACAATTAGATGTTATTTATATTTTTATTAACATATAGATGTTATTTATATTTACATTTACATATAGGTGTATAAATATAGATTTATATAACCCTTTAGAATTGCCCGTCTAAAATTTATCTAATAGAGATAAATTTTGGATTGTCCCGTTTTGGGACTGCTTTTTGAATATTCTATCTCATTTAGGATATGTATACATTTTAACGAAACGTCATTTAAGAAACGATCGGTTGGTATTTCCTCTACTCCTACGGGTTTGCGGTTTTATGCATACTTGGAGAGTTAAGGGGAAATGCTGCCGATTTTTTCTTAAATGTCGTCTCGTTAAAATGTATACTTATGAGATGGAATATTCAAAAAGTGGGTTAGGATTCACCGCCTTAGAGCATTGATTTACATCATACGCATACGCTCACATCATTATTTATTTATTTATTTTAATTTTCAGATGGAGGATCGTGAAGATTGGATGTACCATAGAAGTCGTACGGATGCAATATATATTATGGGTGTTCAAAGTTTTCTTAAGGCCGCCGAAGCTAATTCCTACCACCTTAGGATCCGAGTTCAACTACACAATGGTTGATGTATGTGTGTTTGCTATTTCTAAATTGTTTGATTTTCGTTACTTTTAAATAATAATTTGTTAATTTATTACAGTGTAAGCAACAAAAGGGTGGATGGGAATGCGGCTACATGGTTCTCCAACATATGTTTGACTTTGTCAATTTGTATCAAAACCAATTTCCCGATGAAGTAAGTAAAATATACTTGTTTATCAATTTATTACTTAACTGTTTATTTTTTTTAAAACTTAGAAGGTTTAGATGTATATAACATGTAAATATATACATAGCTTTATTGTCGACGTTGTTATCGATTTTTCTCTTTGCCTTTAGATTTATTCTATAATATTTGTAATAACTCTTTCTATCTACTTTTATTTTAGATGTGGCACGACACGAGAGAGGCTACGGATAATGAAATAGATGTTTTGTTGATGACATTGATGCCGAAGTTTTTTAGCGAGTTAGGTATTCCGTTAGTTTAGCTTATGTGTAGTTTGTTATGTATTCACAAATGATTGTAATTTGACGGGTTTATTTCCGAATTGGATGTCTACGGGTTTATTTTGGATTTGAATGTGTATTGTTTTGGTTTGATTTGAAAATGTTCCATTGGTGTATATAAGGTTGATGTATTTTTTTCCAGCAAATGTATTTTTTGTGTATTTTTTTTCCAGCAAATGTATTTTTGGAAAATATGTATTCAGTAAATGTATTTTTTTTCAGTTGTTTATAAGTATTAAAAGACGGGGTTCACTAAGTTTATAAGACGGTGTTTTAATAAATGTTTTGATATTAAAAGACGGGGTTCACAAAGTTTAAGCCGGTGTTCAGTCTAATAAGACTTGAGTTTAAGCCGGTGTTCAAATAGAACACCGTCTAATAATACTTGATTTTAAACCAGTGCAGTTTAAGATGGTGTTGAAAACACCGTCTTAAAACCCATTTCACCCCGTCTTAAGCTCTATTTTGTAGTAGTGTAACACATAATACATAATACAACATATAATAATGTATTACAATATCTTAAATGTTAATCACTTGTTAATTAAACAATAAAATAGAAGATAAGATAATATCTTAAATGTTAATAGATATGCTACCTGACCTGAAAAGACGGCATATGTATATTTTAAGGCATGGTTTGAAAATAAGTTATCCAGTTCTGTATGTAAAACGGGATGTTAAATTGGTCAACTTTTAGAATTCACATATGAATAATTATAAATAAATAACACCCAAAACTCATTCAAACAATACTCCACCCCACACCCTATCAACCACCACAACCTGTATGTGTATATATACACCCCTTGGCTCCTTGTTTACTTAGCAACCTTCTCTGTTGCCATCCATCACAACTACAAACAAAAGAAATTTCCAACAAAATTTTCCCAGAGCGTCTTGAATTTTCTACGCATTTCCAACAAATAAATGGACTCGTTGCCTGTCTTACTTTATGTTATACTCCCTCTCTTGACCCTCTTTCTTCTCTCCCGTTTTCGCCGAAAACCGTATCCACCGGGTCCACGAGGATGGCCAATTATCGGCAACATGTTGATGATGGACCAACTTACCCACCGCGGACTTGCTAGTTTGGCTGAAAAATACGGTGGTTTACTTCACCTTAAGATGGGCTTCGGCCATACCGTCGCTGTTTCGTCGCCAGAGATGGCGCGGCAAGTACTCCAAGTCCAGGACAACATATTTTCCAACCGTCCAGCCACCATCGCCATCTCGTATCTCACATACGACTGTCAAGACATGGCGTTCGCCAACTATGGCCCCTTTTGGCGCCAGATGCGTAAGCTATGTGTCATGAAGTTATTCAGCCGAAAGCGAGCGGAGTCATGGGACTCCGTCCGCAACGAGGTTGATTCCATGATCAAAATAACCGCAGCCAGCTCTGGCTCCCCGGTTAACCTAGGCGAGCTCGTGTTCGGGTTAACACATGATATAATATACCGAGCAGCGTTCGGGTCAATTTCACATGAAGGGAAAGAAGAATTTATTAAAATTCTACAAGAATACACTAAGCTTTTTGGTGCGTTTAACTTGGCGGATTTTATCCCGTGGCTAGGGTTTATCGACCCTGCGGGATTAAACACCCGTCTGCCCAAAGCCCGGGCCGCGTTAGACAGGTTCATCGATAAAATTATCGATGAACATCTGAACAAGAAGAAGAAAACCGACGAGGTTGAAAATGATATGGTGGATGAGATGTTGGCGTTTTATGGCGAAGAGGGGAAAATAAACGAAGGGGAGGATTTGCAGAACGCTATTAGACTCACCCGTAACAATATCAAAGCCATTATTATGGTATGTTACCTTTTGAAATTTAATCTACATATACACACACTCACACATCACACACATATATCATATATTTCAGAAAAAAGTCTTAAATAGTTTTATTAAATTAAGAAACACAACGTTACTAAATTAACATCTAGTCGACAATGAAGGAAATATAGAATAACCGGAATAATCTTTATATATTAAGATTAGGTAAGATTTTGTGAATATATTATTATTTACAAGCAATGATTCATGTTTTTAAGTATTGTTTAGAAAAAAATATATATATTATATCAAGCATATATAAAACTTAACCAACTCTTTTAGCATAACTGTGTGAAAACATGAAAATATCGGATCTATTATTATGATATATACATATATCAATATATACATATAACTCCATGTGATTATAGCCTAGTATTTTAAGGGTAGGATATGACTTAGGTCATAGGTTTGATTCTCACAAGTAAGTTTTCTCTTATTTATTGGATTTCGTCCTGAATTGATGTATATTCATTATAGATTTACAGCCTAGTTGAGATGGATATGATTGTGTGGTTTCCCTGGTGACATAATGATACTCTAGTGATCCGTCAATAATCTAAATTTATCATTCAAAAATAAATTTATTATAATATACATATATATAGGATTAAGTTCATTTGTGAACCTTCCCTATTCGTGAACTAATGTAGACCACTAATCTTGTTTACTTTTTATTTGTATATTTATTCAAAAGGGTAATTATAAAAAGTAAAAAAAAAATATGTTTTCCTTAATTGTCTTTTTGACTTTTAAATAAACCACTCATACCCATAATTTTAATTGACCATAATATTTTCATACGTTTAAATTTTTTTAAAACAATTAAATGATAAAAACAAGCATTTTATTCTTTTAATTTAAGTATGGTTTGCTATGGTTTTTTTTTAATTTAAAAAATTAAAGGTATCGATGGTGTATAGTGATTGTTCGTATTTTATATACATGTGTATAATTGTTGTTCGCTAAACAATTTGTGTTTTATACACATTCGTATAGTGATTGTTTTCTTGTTCGCTGAACAATTAAGGTTTTATCCACATGTGTATAGTGATTATTTGTTTTTTTACACATGTGTATGGTAATTTTTTGTTTTTTATACACAACTAAAAAACACTTTTATTGTATATATATTTTTCATACACATAAAGAAAACATTTAAATCTAATCTAAGAGAGAAAATATTAAAACTTTATTATTATACCCTTTCTATTTATTTTTTAATATATAAAAACAAAAAAAAATGACTACTCTAGATTGGTTTAATTTGCTCACAAAAACCATAAGGTTCACTCTTGAACCCTACCATATATATATATATATATATATATATATATATATACGAGTTATCTTAAGAACGCTAAATATTAAGAGAACCGTGAGAACGAATGAGAACACCAATCTAAACCATTTTTTTAATACAACCCTCACTGAAATTAAAATACATCAAAAAAGAACTTACAACATCAAATAATTCATTTATACTCTTAAAATCACTCTTATTAGATTTTTTACACATGTGCAAATATAACAAATTTAAACACGTGTAAATGGCAAAATTACACATCGGTAAATTTTCTTTATTTACGAATTCACTTAAATTTAAACGTGTAAATTTAATTTCTAACACTGTATTCGGATAATAATGATAATGTAAAAAGAAATTTTGAATTTGAATTGTTTTTTACTAAGTTCTCATGTTTTTTTTTTCGTTCTTATGGTTCTCACAATATTTAGCGTTCTTATTTAAAATCTCCCCTATCTAGGAAACTCTATTCAGTTAAGAAAACTTTGAAAACTCAATCTCTATCACTCATCAAAAAAAAATCTATGGTTGAAATTGGATGTTACATAAAGCAACTTTTCTGACCATGTGACAGACTGACTAATAGTACACGTAACAGTTTTTTGTTTTTTTCACTTTTCTAGACTGACACACTAACATGTAACAGGTTTGTCTGTTACACTAATTTTTTTCTATAAAACATGTAACATGTTTTTTACATGCACTACATGTTGAAAACTCGTAAAATTTATGCTCGAAAATCTTACACTTTGTAAAACTTGTAAAATTTGCTACTGAAAACAAATATATATATATATATATACAACATATGATGTTACATCTACGTAAACGATCGAAAGAGGTGTAACATATCAACTCTCTCTATCCTGACAAAGATGTTATATATCATAAATCTGAAAAAGATTGTAACACGTGACAATATATGGTCTATTCATTAAATTTCTTGAGTTTTTTTTTTTTTAAACTTAAGAGGGTTTTTCTTTTATAATTTCATATATATATATAGGGTGGGATTCTAGAGTGAACACTAATGTATTTGCGAACTAAGTGAACAAATCTTAGCCATTGATTAACATACGTGGATGACTAGGATTTCATCATCAAATCGTAAAATACACTAGTGTATTTCATCATCAAATTCTAGCCACTGATCTACACATATGTATGGCCAGGATTAGTTCGCTCAGTTCGCAAGCTACACTAGTATTCACTCTTGAACCTAATCTTATATTTATATATATATATATATATAGGGCCAGGATTATTTCAGAACCATAAATATTTACAGAACTCGCAGAACTCCTAATAAACAATCTTTTTATTTATATATTTTTATGTTTAGGATAATTTTATCATTTATTATGTGTATTTTTACGATTACATACATTTTAAGAGCAATTTTATCATTTTTATATGTACTTTTATAATTACACATATGTAAACTACTTTTAACATGTATGTAATCAAATAAATACATATAATAGATGATAAAAAAATCCTAAATACAAAAACTTATATATAAAATGATTGTTTATTAGGAGTTCTGAAAGTTCTGTAGTTATTTAAAGTTCTGAAATAAACTCAACCATATATATATATATATATATATATATATATATATATATATATATAGTGTGAGGTTCATTGGGGAACACTAAAAAAGTGGGGAACAGTGGGGAACCGACTCAAACGAACTCCGATTGGACTCATTCCAGCGGCGTTGGAACCGTCTCGTCGAACCCTAACTAGGATCTCTTAACACTAAATCCTAAATCATAACTTAAATAAACTCAACTCTCTCTCTATATATATATAAGTATATATATATGTGTGTGTGTGGGGGGGGGGGGGGGGGGGGTTGTCTTTGTTGATGTAGGACGTTGTATCATATCTTCACCCTACCGGTTTCATTTAAAAGCATTGAAAAACATTGAATGGTGATGGGAAGTTCACGAATGATTGCATGTTACAAATCTTTTTGCCCAATTTATTTTATCTTAATATATTGGTTTCTTGTTTTTTTTTCAAATTATAAAGAATACGCATATTATTAGGCGTAGTTTAGTTTGCCGGTGGAGTCGAATATAACGACAAATATGAATAATCAAATCACACTGGGATATGGATAGATGTGGAGGTCACGCTCTCAATAGCTTGTAATTCATATTCATAACAATATATATTTCTTGATACAAATATATTTCCTAATACAAATATATTTCCTATATACAACGGGTAACATCTGTAACGAAAAAGTATCAAACTAATGTTTTAT
Source organism: Helianthus tuberosus (assembly GCA_030545235.1). Classification (NCBI taxonomy): domain Eukaryota; kingdom Viridiplantae; phylum Streptophyta; class Magnoliopsida; order Asterales; family Asteraceae; genus Helianthus; species Helianthus tuberosus. The sequence goes on along the minus strand of CM060417.1, from coordinate 76,404,896 downwards.
ACGTATATAAACTAGTGTTATGTGGTGCCCGCGTTGCGGGGCGCTAAGCCGAATATTTCTTAGTTTCATAACATGCATGCATGTATTTTGGTTAATTGTACATACTAATTATAACATGATCTCTAAAAAATAAATCAAATCAACCAATTAAAAAAAACACTATCATAGTTTTGCAAAAAAAAAAAAAAAAAACCATAATTTTATTTTGAACTGTGGGGAAATTCATAATTTTTAACTGGGGGCAATATCCTAATTTTTGAAATAGGAGCAAAACCATAATTTTTGAACTGTGGGAAATTCATAATTTTGAACTGGAGGCAAATTCATAATTTTGAACCGAAGGAAAAATCGTAATTTTGAGCTTGGGTCAAAAACATAATTTTATTTTGAACTGGGGGTTAAAAACGTAATTTTGAACTAAGGGTGAAATCTTAATTTTTGAAATGGTGGCAAAATCATATTTTTTAAACGAGGACAAAATCGTAATTTTGAACTGATGGCAAAAGCATAATTTTATTTTGAACTGGGGAATCATATTTTGAATTGAGGGGAAACCGTATTTTTTAGTTGGGGGCAGAACTTGGGCAAAATCGTAATTTTTTGTTGGAGGAATTTTATTTTGAACTGTGGGCAAAACCGTAATTCTGAGCTGCGGGCAAAAAAAATTATTTTGAAATCGGGGCGAAATCATAATTTTAAGCTAGTGATAAAATCGTAAATAGTGTGATACAATGGAGAAATGCGAAGAAGTTGTCTGACACTATTCACCTAACTTCCTTTTGTATATGTAGGATTACTAGGTGATGCCCCGCCCGCGTTGCGGGGAAATAGCCGAATAATTCTCAACGAATTAAAAACAGTACTATAGTTTTGCTAGAAAGAAAAAAGCCAAATGATGAAAACATCGTAATTTTGAACTCAAGGCAAAATAGTAATTTGTAAGGACTAATGAGCGAGTGTTAGGCAGCTCCTTGACACGATTTTTAGCTGGGGGCAAAGTCATGTTTTTATTTTTACATGGGGGAAATAATTTTTTTTTTCCGGAGGGTAAAATCGTAATTTTTAGCTAGGGGAAAACCATATTTTTATTTTGCATTGGGGCAAAAAAGTAATTTTGAATCGAGAGTGATATCGTATTTTTGAACCAAGGGGAAATTCGTAATTTTGAGCTGGGGGCAAAAGCATAATTTTATTTTGAACTGTGGGCAAAGACGTAATTTTAAACTAAGGGCAAAAACGAAATTTTAAAGTGGGTATAAAACAATAAACTGGTGTAAAGCCGTAATTTTGAGCCGGGGAGAAATAACAAAATTTTATTTTTAATTGGGACGAAAACGTAATTTTGGCTGAGGGTAAAAGCGTAATTTTTTACCGAGGGCAAAATCGTGTTTTTTAGCTCGGGGCAAAAGGGTAAATTTATTTTGATGTTGGGGCGAAAACTTGTATTTTAACTGGGGAAAAAAAGTAATTTAAAGTGAGTATAAAATAATAAACTGGTTTGAACCAATGATAGGGAAACACTATTCCGTGGCAAAAACGTAATTTTAAAGTTGTTAAAAAATAATAAACTATTTGGCCCAATGATGGAGTGACAGCCGCCCATTTCGACCAATGACAGGGAAACACTATTCCTTACCATAGTCTTTGTAGATGTAGTAAATAAATATATTTCTTATATAGAAATAAGTAACATATGTAAAGAAAAACTATTAAACTAATGTTTTGTATGTATTTTTAAATTTGCCCTGTATATTATATAACCTAACAAATTCAAAGGGGATGTACAGTAGTTTTTTTTTTTTCTTTTTTTTCTTTTTAACTTTTCTTCTTTTGTCTTTATTATATTTCTTTATACTTTTAACCCCTTTAACTTTTAGTGTTAACAATTCCAACCTCTTAACTTTCTAAAAATTTTCCACAACACGCCGTAACTATTTTCTTACATGCTTATTTTTATGCACGCGTGAGTATAAATTTAAGTTTGTTTACGATTCAACGTAAATTTTTTCGAAATTTTTGTCTTTATTGTATTTCTTTATACTTTTACCCCATTTGACTTTCAGTGTTAACAATTTCAACCTCTTAACTTTCTAAAAATTTTCCACAACACGCCGTAACTATTTTCTTACATGCTTATTTTTATACACGCGTGAGTATAAATTTAAGTTTGTTTACGATTTAACGTAAATTTTTTCGAAAATATGTGTCAAATATAATTCGTTTTCATGCTTATAAATGCTTATTTTAATGTATGTTTTCAGTTAGTCTACGCTTTAACGCAAATTACAATTAGCAAGTTATGTGGATAGTGCTTTTATCCTATTAGTTTTTTTTGTTTCTTTCTTGATTTTTTTTTTGACTTTATTATTTTTATTTTTTAGTGGGGTCTATTTGGTCAGATTTAACCACAAAAATTAACTGAGTTAGGGCTAAAGGACATAACTTGCAAGGGTTTGCAAACATCGAGTACGTTTTCTATAATTATTAAAGACAAATGACACAGTTCGCAATAAGTGACATACATAAAGGACGATTTTTGTAATTTACTCATTTAAATCAATTGGTCCCGCTGTCCAATTTAAATTTATTTTTATGGTTTTCGTTCAATTTAAAACATGTGTCGATATTCTTTTGAGCGTATTTCTTTCAGCTGGTATGCTGAACCAAAATAGATATCGACCGAAACCCCGCAGCGTAGCGCGGGTAATCTTACTAGTTTTAGACATTTGTGAGCAACATAGCCTACATATAAACTAACATGTTATATATATAAAGAGTACTGTACAATATTGCTTATCGTATATTACGTACGCTTCAATCTCAGCCGTCTGATCATCTTTCCGCATTTTAAAATCGCATGTTGTTTTTTTATAACAATTTCGCATGTAATAATTTTTTATGAATTCACATGTTTTTTTGTACCAATTTCGCATGTGATAATTTGATGAAATAGCATGTTGTTTTTTTATAACAATTTCGCATGTGATAATTTTTTATAAATTCGCATGTTGATTTTTTGTACCAATTTCGCATGTGATAATTTTGATGAAATAGCATGTTGTTTTTTTTAACAATTTCGCATGTGGTAATTTTGATGAAATCGCATGTTAAAAAACCAACATGCGAATTCAATGCGGGAAGATGATCGGACGGCTGAGATTGTAGCGTACGTAATGTACGATAAGGGCATTTGTACGTTAACCTAGCCCTATATATATATATATATATATAGAGAGAGAGAGAGAGAGAGAGGCCGGTTACCGTATAATAACTCTTAACGTATATCACCTACGGCAGATAATTACGCACGTTCGTTTTAAAATCACGCACGTTATAAACTCAAAAACTCAAATCACGCATATAGAAAACAATAATCACGCATGTAGAAAACAATAATCACGCATGTTATAGAACATAATCACGCATGTTGTCGAACGTGATGTACGTTAAGCTTTATTGTATTTTACACTTTCTCTCTCTCTCTCTCTCTCTCTCTCTCTATATATATATATATATATATATATATATATATATATATGGTTAGGGTAAAATTAAAAACGAGTTGTGAGAACTTAGAAAACTCGGTTTTACGAAAGGTTTTTTCAAAAATTAAATTTATCGAAAATCCTAAAAAAATCAACTTTTCCAGAAAGTTTTTTTTTCATTTACGGCAGTCGTAAATACTGTAAAAGGTGATGTCATGATTATGTCATCAGTTTTTTTACAGCTTTTGTAAGGGACCGTAAAACACCACTTAGAAATTTTTTTTAATTTATTTAACGACAGCCTTTCTAAACATTTTAATATAGAGGTGTGAAAAAAATGAAGGCAAAACTCGCACGAGAATGCCGAGTTCTTTAAGTTCTCACAACTCAGAGTGGTTTTCCCTTAATCTTGATCCTATATATATATATATATATAGAGAGAGAGAGAGAGATAAGGGTTCCTCTACAAAGGGTATTTTTTCTACAAAGTGTAAAAATGCAATGTAGAAATTATATTTTAAATTTTAAGTATGATGTTTTAGATTCCTTTGACATTGTATTATATAAAAAAAAATACCAAACTTAACAATATAAAACATAATAAAATGTATTTTAGACATGAAATTCAAAACAACATGCAAAGGAAGTTAATCAATGTGTTTTAAATTTAATGCTTAGAAGACATTTGATTGTGTTTTAAATTGTCATATTTGATGTTTTTATATACAAAACAATGCAAAAACAATTTAAAACATCATGCCCAATATTTAAAACACAATGTCTATATAAACTTCTTACACTTTTTAATAAAAATATCCTTTGTTGACTAACCATACCCTATATATATATAAGGAGAGAGGGGTGGAGAGGATATCTGCAAGTGTGACGGGAAACATACACTGGTAATCTAATAACATACTATTATTTTAAGATAAAATAAAATAGCAATACTATACTCAAATTAAAACTAGAATAAAATGTTTATTTTTATGGTGCAGTTTAAAAAATTAACATATAAAAAGTTTCGATTATTTAAAAATAATAAGGAAAGTTAGTTTAAAAGTTAATAACACGTTTTTAGTTTTAAAACTATGTGACATTATTTTGTTTTACCTCTTATATGTATTACACTATATATATATATATATATATAATACATTCAAAGTATTTTGTTCATTTTTCTTTGAATTTTAAGAAAGGAAAGAGGGGATACTTAAAAAAAGCAATAATTATGAAAATGTTAACACTCGCATTTTTTTTAATTAAGTGATGCATAAGGATGACAAAAAAGCCCACACCCAATAAGAATATCTGAAATATATAGGACATGTATACTCAAAGCCCGATGGGATGAGATTAGGTAATATCATGCCTGATTATTTGAAACCATATATCCATTTACCCGAACTATACATCTGATCTTATAACCAATTTTTTTTATTTATATTTCTATTTTCCTCAACTTTATTTAATAGTGACTTATTTTATTAGCTTCATTATGTGGTAAAAAATCTTTCAGATATGTAGTTGATAAATACTATTTATATTTTGTGTGTTGTGAAGTATATATATAAAACTATATAAAAATTTTAATGTTATTATTTATTTATGATAAAAATGATTGTATGTGATGTATATTTTAATTTATAATAGTTGTTATATAAATAACAATTATATTATAATTGTAATTGTAAAGATGTATTTGGAAATCTTAATCGGTGTCTTTTAACAAATTAACGAGTATAATCAATACCTACGGGTTTGCCCGATACCTGACAGATAATTACCTGAAAAATATTTAACAGGTATTGGGTCGAGTATAGGACGCGATTTTACAACCAAGAATTGATATACAATTACCAATACCTGACCTAAACCCAACTCATTATCATCCCTAAATTCATCTTTTAGTTGTATATTGTACTTTATGATTGGTATCACATCTTACATGATTGGTATCAAATCTTATTTTCTTCTAAATCCCATAGAGTATTAATGAGTTTAACTTTTCTTGTAAAAATACAATACAATCTTGTAGTTTTGTTTGAATAATAAACCTTATACCTTTATTATTATTATTATTATTATTATTATTATTATTATTATTATTATTATTATCTTTGTAGTTTTTTATTACTCATTTGAAATGGGTTTTTCTATTGTTTTAACTTAGTTGTTTTTTATTTGAGAATCTTTAGTTTTTATTTTTATCTTTTTTTTTTTGCATTTTCTTGCAATATGTGGTGTTATTTTATGATCCCATAACTTTCTCTCTCTATATATACACACCATTTTTACCTGTTAATATTAGTGTTTCTCATTATTAATATTGGAAAGAATTGAGTGTTAATATCTTTAAGTTATGGTTTACAGGACGTAATGTTTGGTGGCACTGAGACCGTGGCCTCTGCTATTGAATGGGCTTTGACTGAGCTAATGCATACCCCCGAATCACTCAAGCGTGTACAACAAGAGCTTGCTGATGTTGTTGGTCTTGATCGTCGCGTCGAAGAATCGGACTTCGAGAAACTCACCTACTTTAAATGCGTCATCAAAGAAACACTTCGCCTTCACCCTCCAATTCCACTCCTCTTGCATCAATCTGCTGAAGCTACAGAGGTTGGTGGTTATCACATCCCTAAAGGCACTCGCGTCATGATTAACGCATATGCTGTTAACCGTGACAAGGGTGCTTGGGAGAATCCTAACTCATTCAACCCATCACGTTTCTTGCAAAGTGGGGCTCCAGACTTTAAAGGAAGTAACTATGAGTTTATTCCCTTTGGGTCTGGGCGTAGATCATGTCCGGGCATGCAACTTGGATTGTATGCATTGGAGATGGCGGTGGCTCACCTCCTCCACTCATTCACATGGGAATTACCAGACGGGATGAAACCAAGTGAAATTGATATGACTGATGTGTTTGGACTCACTGCACCAAAGGCGATTCGGCTTGTTGCAGTGCCAACTCCACGTCTCTTGTGCCCATTGTATTAACACTTCTAAGCTCCAAAAGTTGAAATGTAGTGAATGTTGCACCAACAGTTTCACGTTTTTCTGTCATCGTGATTTTATTTTCTGTAAAAGAACAATAACCATAAAATTGTAATTTTATATATATATATATATATGCTTAAATTTAAACACTTTGTATTTTGCATTGATGTTTACTTTTGATTTCTTCAAGATAAGAAAGCTTTTTCTTTCAAATTTTATGAACTAAGCCATGTTCTTTTATCAAATTTATTTTAATCCTTTTGAATAGGATTCTAATATTAGCTACAAGGTCAAACATCTATATCTATATCTATATCTATATCTATATCTATATCTATATCTATATCTATATCTAGGGTTGTAAACAAACCGAACAAACAAAAACAAGGCCGAATTCATGTTCGTTTGTTAAGAAATATATGTGTTCACGAACGTTTCATGAACACTAATCGAACAAGATTTATGTTCGTGTTCGTTTGTTAAGAAAATGAACGTGTTCGTTTGTGTTTGTTTGTTAATTTTAGGCAACGAATGAAAACAAACGTTGATAAACACAAACTAATATTCATGAACACTAATGGAAACAAACGAACACAAACAAGCGTTCATAAACATCTATACTTTCTATAAAAGGAGAAATCCCAATGACATAAGAAATGCTGATGTGTCAGCAGGAGAGGCTGTCCAACAATGTTTTTCTTATGTCATTATTACATCATAAAGCCTAATATAAAAATCACTTTAAAATACATTTAATTTAATTTCAAAGCACTGCCTTGTGTATTCAAATGTTAAAGGTCTGACCCACATTCCAAAGGGCAAACCACTACCTATCTACAAGAAAGTAGCAAATGGTTCCGTTGGCAAACGTATACGTTAGCAGATGTTTTGAAATTGCGGGTAATTTGAAATTCAAAATGCATGGTGATATGTAATTTTCAATTAATGCATGTCACTTACTCACTTCTATCAATCATCTTCTTGTATAAACTGATTTATATTCTCATTTCACTCTTCATATTTACATTCTCGTGTTCTCTTCTTTTGTATTTTCAAACCACATTTCTTATGTATCTCTCTCTCAAATCCCTTCTTCTCAATACTCGACATTTGTTCATAAAGGATAAGAGAAAACGGAAGCTATCTCTGACCCACTTTCAGAACAAATTTTGGCGATATGTGGTTTGCCTTGATGATGGTAATGTGATATATATGATTATGTTTGCTTTTGTTTTCGATTTTTACTAAAGTGATTGTATCTGAGTTATGACTAAATGATGATTGTGAATGATCTGAGCAGATGATGATGATGATTGTTCTACGGTTGTTTCCAGCATCATTGTTCCAACATCGTTTAAAGTATGTTTTTTTTTTTGCTACTCTAATTTTGAAATTTTGAATTTCTAATTTTAAAGTGATATACTCTAATTCTCGCTTTATATTTCAGTTTAATAACAGTTGTTTGAAATTCATACAGTCTGCCGCGGGTTATTATAGGTCTGTATTAAAAGAAGGATAAAGTTAAATTAAACAGAAAGAAAGATTACTAAATGTACATTTAAAATGACCTGTGTGTAGATGATGATGATGTAGAATCCACAGTAGTTCCTACTAAACGCAAGAAAGGATCTGCTACTGCTGTAAGTAAGATTTTATCTTACTAGAGTAATGGTCTTTCCTGCCTTTTTTGTATTAAAAGAAGCATAAAGTTTGGTTTAAAGCAGCTCTTTTTGAAGCAAGTTAAGGATTAAGTATATGAGGATAGGGCTACTCTTCAACAGCTGAATAAGTGTTTTCATGTACTGCATCTTGGTCTGTTCACGAGAGACCAGGTTTCCAGAAACCTGATGTTGATGCATTTAGTACTTCCGTGGAGTTCATGGTGATTGTCGAAGATATACATTGAGAAGTTCGGTACTTGATGGAGTTTAAGCTAAAAGCACTTAATTTTTGCTGTTAGATTCGTAAATTTCTTGGTGTTGTTGTTAGATTTTAAAGTTTTGTTGTTCAATACTCGATGTAATTGTTGATCTTTTAATCTTCATAATGTTTATGGAGCATTTTATTTTTACTTATTTTAAGCTGAATAAGTATTATTATGTAATTTTTAATATCATCTGATTATTGCAGATCGGTACTTTTGATGTAGAAGTGAAATTGTCTCTGAGTTTAATTAGATTATGTTGATGTTGTATCAATTTCTGTTAGTGTATAGATATGTCAAAGTTAAAGTTTGCCAAAAGAGAACATCTGCTGTAAATCATCATCTGCTGATCTAACGGCTGTTTGACTTGCTACTGTTGCCAACATCTGTTGTTGCCAACATCTCCTACTTTAACTCTCTGTCAAGGGTAAAGTATGCCCAAAGAGAACATTTGTTTAGTGGTGATCTTCTGCTAATCTAACGGCTGTTTGACTTGCTACTGTTGGCAATATCTATTGTTGGCTAATAGATGTTCGCAATATCTTTGTATTGCTGGTCTTTAAAATGAATAGATTTTTTATCTGAGATGTTTTATCTGAGTTAACTACTGCTCTATATTTAAATGTCAAAGGTCTGGCCCACATTCAAGAGGGCAAACTACTGCCCATCGCCAACAAAGTATAACTTAGCAGATGTTTCCTTTGGCAAACATATACCTTAGAAGTGGTTTTGAAATTGCCGGTAATTTCAAATTCAAAATGCCTGGGGATATGTACTTTGCAATTAATGCACGTCACTCACTCAGTTCTGTCTTATGGTAAAGACGTCATATGGTAAATGAAGAGGTTAATTGTAATTATAATAACGTGTTTAATTTTATATTTTTCCCATGGAAATGCATTAAAAGCCTAACGAGTGTCGCATCATATTCTTTCGTCTGACGATGTATTTAGTCATAACCGCCTTCATTGGGTATATAAAATACATTGGGCAGAGGTTTTGATCATTACTGTTTTCATTCATCTACTCAATCATCTTCAAAAGTTTTTTGTTTATCAATATCATTACAATTTATTTTACTTTCAAAGACGCATTGGTTCACTGCAAAATGGAAAACATTGGGTTTCAAGTGATTGTTGACGAAATTTTCACAAGGCTCTCTGCAGAAGATATTGGTCGTTTCAAATGTCTTTCCAAGAATTTTTATAGAGAATTGTTAAGTCATGGATTTCAGATGATGCATGCTTTCCGAAGTGGAGATTCACTACAAAAGAAACTACTCTCCTTTAAAGAGACGTCAATTGTCGTTGACGACGTAGTTGCTGTGACACCTGTGTCACTGCGACCATCAAACAAATACCAAACCAATGAAATATTGTATTTCATACTTTGGACTTGTATAAATATGTGTATCTTTTGCACATATCAACTCTTGTTCGATTTCAAGCTCTAAATCGCTTTCTGGAAGGTTATACGCGCGCTGATGCGTAAATATAACCAGTTTAATGCAAAAAACACTCCGGAATAGTGACATATACTTAACATACCTTAAATAACCTTTACATAACTTAGAAATAAGTTTTGAAGGCTTTGGTATGGCAAAAACAAGTTAATTCGCTTACAGGGACTAAACTTGACAAACTGTGAAAGTATGCCAATTTGAACTGTAACGAACATTCCGGAACATGACCATAAGTTAACCATACCATAAATATCCTTTACATAGCTTATAAATAGGCTTTGAGGTGTTCGGTGTGCTAAAATAAACTTTTGGGTCATTCAGGACCTAAAAATGTCAAAAAGTGCACAAGTTTGCACTTTCGCGCATAACTTACGTTCTGAATACATCCGGACATCCAAAAATTTATGTAAGCACTAAAATATTTTATTTTAGTGTTTGGCTTGAGAAAAATCCATTCGTCGCGCGATTTGGATCGTTTTTCGCGCTTATGCGCATTCCGTCGTAATTAAGCGAACATCGCGATCGTACGGCCAAACGAACTGACATCCGACATACTTTTGAGCATGTTTCATGTCCACAATGTTTAGGCATCATTTTAGGGCCTTAAAGTTGGCTTTACGGGCCTTAGAAGTGTCGGAAATGGCCTTAAACACCAACAGGGACTGAAACTGTCATTTAGTAAACTTGTTTCTGATCAGACATGGCCAGGCGGCCCGCGTAAGATTGGTGTGTATCCTTACGCGGCCTGCTTCAGTGTCCCAGAACAGATAAGACTGATTAGTCAGCAGATTTCAGCTGATTAAACCTCATCCACACACTCACACTTGCCCTTTCAGCTCATTAGGGGCCATTTTTAGTCACCACAACTTTCCAACAAGTGTACGCATGAGATTCGATCACGTTATTCAAGAAACGATCTTAACGGTTCAAGAAATACTATAAATACCCCACCCCCATTTGCTTCAAACTCACTAGAATCTGATCTAATGTGCTCTAAGTTGAAACCTTTGTTTCATACCTGAGCTATTTTGATCTAGATTAGCATTCGGGGACCCTTCGTAAGTATTCTTTCGTCCTTTATTGCTTTTCGAGTCCGAAAGTCAAACTTTGTTTGACTTTCTGCGTTGACCAGTTTATGGTCAATGCGAAATTCGTTTGAACTTCGCAACGTGATTGTAATCACGATGGTTATAGTCCCTTGTGACTATGCCTAATGATTACCACGTTGTCTAGGGTCGTAAGGGTAAGCGATCTAATAAATCGCTTATACCTTCGAACCCGACCCATTTAGTCGATCATTAGGATCCGACCAAACACATTAGGTGACCATAGTATATAGGGAATAACCCTCCGAGGTTATACCTTATGGTCGCTTCGTTTAAGTAGTTGGATGATAGGTAGTTTATATGCCTTAGGTAAATTACCAAAATACCCCTTTGATGCCAAAATTCGTTTTAAACATATGTAACATAACTTTTGACATCTAAACTGATTTGACAACCATATTAGACATGTTAAGGCATATTTTACTTGTCATAGGACTAGTTATGCGTTCCGAACGCGTTTTACGCGAACGACGCGTTAGAGTAGCATAAGCTACCTAAACGGGTCGTAATGGGTTACAAACACTTAGGTTAAGTTTCGTTTTAGTATGTGGGCTTTGTTAAACCATATTGCACGAGTCTCCATACTCGTTTGGTTTACGAACCCTCATTCTATCCGATCCTCCGATATTAGGTCCGGTTTATTAACATAGTTACCTATATTAGGTGACGTTTGATTCCGTGATCTCTAGCATTGCTTGGTGGTTATCTTAGGACTTCTGAGCAATCTCAAGTGAGTACATAGACCCCTCTTTTACTGTTTTCCAAACTGTTTTGGGGTGGAACACATGTGCCTACTTGTTACTTTCATGCTTTCCATGTTTTCACATCATATACCTGCTATGTTCGTTAGTACATTATAGTACATGATTTCATTACATTACATGCTATGTATGCCCATTGTGTGCGTACTTAGTACATCGTTTTACATTACATGCTATGTATGCCCATTGTGTGCGTACTTAGTACATCGTTCTACATTACATTTCATGCTATGTATGTCCATTGTGTGCATACTTAGTACATTGTTTTACATTGCATTTCTGTTGCATATGCTCATCCAGCATATGAACACATTATACTACATTTTGAACCATTGTAGCTATTTGACTATGTGAACCGTCGTAACCCTTTGATTATATGAACCGTTTGTAACTATTGAACCGTGTGAACCAGTTGTATCTGTTGACATGATTTACATTTGACAATAGACATTTGACTATACATAAACATTTCTACAATTGTTAAACATTACATCTTGGTGGTTTGGTTTGAGTAAGTGATTTAAGTAACGATGCGTGTGTAATATGATACAAGCATGGTGGATACGCCGCTGGTACTTCCTATATATAAGTGTTTGTATGGTATTACATATTGTAGCGTTATTTGAATCATTTCAATTTGAGACATATAACATTTTATATAAATAACATATTTTTCACAAGACATTGTTTTACAAACAACTTATCTTATACAAACCCATTTTACATGGTTATTCATTTAATCATACATTATTCTCTTATTTATACATACCATTTGATCTTATCGTTTTTCAAATGATTTACAAGACAAAGCAAATTACAAGGTTCATGACTAAACATTTTCTCAAACATAAGTCATGAATTCTGTTTTCACAAAACCTATGTATCTCACAGACATTTTTATGCTGACGTACCTATTTTCACATGTGTTTTCAGGAGATGATGCATAGGACTTATCAAGACATACTTAGGCGGACCTGTGCCTTAGTGACTTAAAACGAGACAAGAACTAGTTAATTTATGTTATGTACTCTTTGGTTCTTGTTTAAAACAATGTAAACTCTCATGTTTGATTAATAAAACGAAACTTCAATTGCCATGGATTTGAAACAATTAATTCTGTTACAACACTCCCCGACGTTTCCGCCACGTTTTGTATGTTCTACGTGGTCGGGGTGTGACATAAAAGTTGGTATCAGAGCCAATGGTTATAGGGAATTAGGTTATTAGTAATGCTTTGACCTAGTCTATAACCTTTCTAGGACCCTAACGCGAGTTTACTTGTGTTTAGTCATAAAACAATACCGTCACCTATCCTTAGGCGACGACCACAACAAGAACATAAATTTCAAACCCGCTTTGAAAACTAATCATCTGTTCTAGGATGATTGATTACTAGGTTTTGAACCCTCTATTGTAAGGTTTTAAACCCTCTGTTATATGGTTTTGAACCCCTTTGAGTTTTCAAAATCTCATCAAGGTTTTGGGTTTTAAATAATGTGAACACGTGCAAACTGGAAGGATGAATGCCTGTATTCTGGGTTTTCTGTCTAGGCAAGCACTTCGTATATATCTCATCAGACGTGAGACCAGTTGTGCTTACCTGAGAATTCTTGGGATGAGTGTTCACTTATAGGCGAGCATGTCTTCGCAATACATTATTTTTGACCTATTTACTTTGATTAATCACCGGGATCGTTTGTTGCTTTGTAGTAACAAACAAATGACCACTATCCTTGCTTTCATCAGATTTGTTTCATCTCATTCTTTTTGTCTAATTCTCTCACTCGTTTCCTTTCATGTTTCCTCTTTTAGAATGCCTCCTCGACGCGAAAACCAGATAGCGACTGCCGAACTGGCAGAAATTATTGTGCAGCAAATGGCTGCTCAATTCCCAAACCTCTTTGCTCAATGGAACCAAGCCAACAACAACAACAATGGTCCATGCAATTTCAAGAGTTTTAACTCGGCTAAACCACTCAAGTTTAGTGGTTCTGAGGGAGCGACTGGGCTTCTTCAATGGTTCGAGAGCATAGAGAATACTTTCCGCCACGTGCAGTGTCCTGACAATCGCAAGGTCGAGTTTTCTTCGAGTGTGTTTCAGAAGAGGGCCCTTACATGGTGGAACGGGGTTATGAGAGACCGTGGTGCGGAGGTCGCTTTAGCCCAGACTTGGGCCGAACTTAGGGCTCTTATGATGAAGGAGTTTTGTCCTCATCACGAGATCAGGGCCTTGGAAAGGGAATTCGACAATTTGAAGCAATATAGCGGTGAGCATCGAGCCTACACGGACCGTTATGAGGAGTTAAGTCTGTTATGCCCAAACATGGTCACACCTTTGGATAAGGCAATCGAAAAGTACATTGATGGCCTCCCCGACTCAATACAAGACATTGTGACTGGTAGCAACCCTACTACTGTTAGGCAGGCCATTGAGCTATCTGCAACCTTGACTGAATCAAAGATCAGGAAAGGTAAACTTTTCCGAAAAGGTGACAAGAAACCGGTCAAAGAATCGAACCCAATCGAGGAATCAAAGAACATGGATGAACAGACTGGATCCTCTAAGAAGTCAAAGAAGCGAAAGGCTTCTCCGAACTTCGCCGTGATCGCTCACAATGATCAAGCCGTCCCCAACCAACCAGCTCAACCCCCTGCCAGGAAACCCTACAACGGAACTGCACCCTTGTGCAACCAATGTGGTCTACATCATCATGCTGGTGTGAAGTGCCGCACATGCCAAGTTTGCGGACTTATAGGTCATACAGCGAGGGTTTGCCCAACAGCAGCTGCACCAAATCAAGCTGGCAACAATCCTGCTCAAGCTCGTTTCCCACCGGGGTCTTGCTACAACTGTGGTGAGATGGGCCATTTTCGTAGGAATTGCCCAAGGCTTGCTAATGCAAATCCAGCGCAGAGATGAGTATCAGACCGACAGGAGACAACGCTGTTTAGAAAATAATCGAGCCTTGTGTATTATTTTCTTTTGTTATCATGATCTATGAAACAGTTGTTGTTATTGTTGTTATGAATAAATCTTTCATTTACATTTTAATATGTTTTTGTGGTTGCATGTATAAACATATCCTCTACAATACCAACAATCAAGGAACCATATTCCTTGAAGAACAGACTACCCCTAAATTTCTTCCATTGTATGATCTTTTGCGTTTTCCACGAAAATCCTAAGTACCCGTTTCTTCCAAGAGAAACGAAGTACGAGGTGCCAAGTTAATAGCAATCAATAACAAGATAATAACAATTAAACAATTATGTGATTATGTGCTTATGTGTTCCCTTTTATGTGTCATGTGATCCAAATTATGTTATCCAAATCCTCGTAGAATCTTACATATCCTTGTACAAGAGATTCGTAGTAGGATACCCAAAGGTACTACCTAAAATCCTTAATGGACTTCTACGTTGTAGTTAAGTCCCTTGGATTATAAAGTACTACTTCATAATTAGACCCCTTTAGTGGTCTAGTTAAACTGATCGATCCAAAAATCTGGTTAGGAACATTATGTGATGATATAGATGAAAGGACTCCTTGGTGGCCTAATTAAGAAGATCCTCTGTCGATCTAATTAAAAAGGACCCTATGGTAGTCTAGTCACCCTCGTCACAAGTTTGATCTCCTTCCCCACAACATTACAAAACGAACTGTGCGGACTGTGCAAGGAATTACGTAATTATGGATGCATACATAATTATGGAATTTAGTGCACAGAAATCACAGGGAGTTCTATCATGCATCTAGAGTTAACCCTATTCATTTCCAATTCTGATGAAGCATCCGTTGAGGAAAAAATGAACTAGCTATTCATTTTTCACTTTTGAGGAATATCCTTTGAGGAAATGAATATCCGTTTATCCTTCATTTCCAACTCTGAGGAAGCAACCGTTGAAAATGACTCTGTTAGTTCATTTTCGTTTCTGAAGATTATCCGTTGAGGAAATGAATATCCGTTGTTAAATCCTTCATTTCCAACTCTGAGGAAGCAACCGTTGAAAATGACTCCGTTAGTTCATTTTCGTTTATGAAGATTATCCGTTGAGGAAATGAATATCCGTTGATTATTCCTTCATTTCAAATTCTGAGGAAGCAACCGTTGAAAATGACTCCGTTAGTTCATTTTCGTTTCTGAAGATTATCCGTTGAGGAAATGAATATCCGTTGATTATTCCTTCATTTCAAATTCTGAAGAATAACCGTTGAGGAAAATGACCCCGTTTGTTCATTTTCGTTCTGAAGAATATCCATTGAGAGAAATGAATATCCGTGGATTTTTCCTTCATTCCCGTTTCTGACGAAGGACCCGTTGAGGAAGAATGAATCATCCATTCGTTTTCACTTCTGATGAATATCCGTTGAGGGAAATGTATATCCGTTTAGTTAAAAATCCTTTATTTTCCATTTCCGAAGAACCCGTTGAAGAAAATGACTTAGTTCGTTCATTTTCGCTTCTGAAAAATATCCGTTGAGGAAAATAACAAAATTATGCTTTACATATCTTTGATGGCTATTTAACACAAAGTCACAGACAGACTTTTACGAATAAATTTCGGGACGAAATTTCCTTAAGTAGGGGAGACTGCGACACCTGTGTCACTGCGACCATCAAACAAATACCAAACCAATGAAATATTGTATTTCATACTTTGGACTTGTATAAATATGTGTATCTTTTGCACATATCAACTCTTGTTCGATTTCAAGCTCTAAATCGCTTTCTGGAAGGTTATACGCGCGCTGATGCGTAAATATAACCAGTTTAAGGCAAAAAACACTCCGGAATAGTGACATATACTTAACATACCTTAAATAACCTTTACATAACTTAGAAATAAGTTTTGAAGGCTTTGGTATGGCAAAAACAAGTTAATTCGCTTATAGGGACTAAACTTGACAAACTGCGAAAGTATGCCAATTTGAACTGTAACGAACATTTCGGAACATGACCATAAGTTAAACATACCATAAATATCCTTTACATAGCTTAGAAATAGGCTTTGAGGTGTTCGGTGTGCTAAAATAAACTTTTGGGTCATTCAGGGACTAAAAGTGTCAAAAAGTGCACAAGTTTGCACTTTCGCGCATAACTTACGTTCTGAATACATCCGGACATCCAAAAATTTATGTAAGCACTAAATATATTTTATTTTAGTGTTTGGCTTGAGAAAAATCCATTCGTCGCGCGATTTGGATCGTTTTTCGCGCTTATGCGCATTCCGTTGTAATTAAGCGAACATCGCGATCGTACGGCCAAACGAACAGACATCCGACATACTTTTGAGCATGTTTCATGTCCACAATGTTTAGGCATCATTTTAGGGCCTTAAAGTTGCCTTTGCGGGCCTTAGAAGTGTCGGAAATGGCTTTAAACACCAACAGGGACTGAAACTGTCATTTAGTAAACTTGTTTCTGATCAGACATGGCCAGGCGGCCCGCGTAAGATTGGTGTGTATCCTTACGCGGCCTGCGTCAGTGTCCCAGAACAGATAAGACTGATTAGTCAGCAGATTTCAGCTGATTAAACCTCATCCACACACTCACACTTGCCCTTTCAGCTCATTAGGGGCCATTTTTAGTCACCACAACTTTCCAACAAGTGTACGCACGAGATTCGATCACGTTATTCAAGAAACGATCTTAACGGTTCAAGAAATACTATAAATACCCCACCCCCATTTGCTTCAAACTCACTAGAATCTGATCTAATGTGCTCTAAGTTGAAACCTTTGTTTCATACCTGAGTTATTTTGATCTAGATTAGCATTCGGGGACCCTTCGTAAGTATTCTTTCGTCCTTTATTGCTTTTCGAGTCCGAAAGTCAAACTTTGTTTGACTTTCTGCGTTGACCAGTTTATGGTCAATGCGAAGTTCGTTTGAAATTCGCAACGTGATTGTAATCACGATGGTTATAGTCCCTTGTGACTATGCCTAATGATTACCACGTTGTCTAGGGTCGTAAGGGTAAACGATCTAATAAATCGCTTATACCTTCGAACCCGACCCATTTGGTCGATCATTAGGATCCGACCAAACACATTAGGTGACCATAGTATATAGGGAATAACCCTCCGAGGTTATACCTTATGGTCGCTTCGTTTAAGTAGTTGGATGATAGGTAGTTTATATGCCTTAGGTAAATTACCAAAATACCCCTTTGATGCCAAAATTCGTTTTAAACATATGTAACATAACTTTTGACATCTAAACTGATTTGACAACCATATTAGACATGTTAAGGCATATTTTACTTGTCATAGGACTAGTTAGGCGTTCCGAACACGTTTTACGCGAACGACGCGTTAGAGTAGCATAAGCTACCTAAACGGGTCGTAATGGGTCACAAACACTTAGGTTAAGTTTCGTTTTAGTATGTGGGCTTTGTTAAACCATATTGCACGAGTCTCCATACTCGTTTGGTTTACGAACCCTCATTCTATCCGATCCTCCGATATTAGGTCCGGTTAATTAACATAGTTACCTATATTAGGTGCCGTTTGATTCCGTGATCTCTAGCATTGCTTGGTGGTTATCTTAGGACTTCTGAGCAATCTCAAGTGAGTACATAGACCCCTCTTTTACTGTTTTCCAAACTGTTTTGGGGTGGAACACATGTGCCTACTTGTTACTTTCATGCTTTCCATATTTTCACATCATATACCTGCTATGTTCGTTAGTACATTATAGTACATGATTTCATTACATTACATGCTATGTATGCCCATTGTGTGCGTACTTAGTACATCGTTTTACATTACATGCTATGTATGCCCATTGTGTGCGTACTTAGTACATCGTTTTACATTAATGCTATGTATGCCCATTGTGTGCGTACTTAGTACATCGTTCTACATTACATTTCATGCTATGTATGTCCATTGTGTGCATACTTAGTACATTGTTTTACATTGCATTTCTGTTGCATATGCTCATCCAGCATATGAACACATTATACTACATTTTGAACCATTGTAGCTATTTGACTATGTGAACCGTCGTAACCCTTTGATTATATGAACCGTTTGTAACTATTGAACTGTGTGAACCAGTTGTATCTGTTGACATGATTTACATTTGACACTAGACATTTGACTATACATAAACATTTCTACAATTGTTAAACATTACATCTTGGTGGTTTGGTTTTAGTAAGTGATTTAAGTAACGATGCGTGTGTAATATGATACAAGCATGGTGGATACGCCGCTGGTACTTCCTATATATAAGTGTTTGTATGGTATTACATATTGTAGCGTTATTTGAATCATTTCAATTTGAGACATATAACATTTTATACAAATAACATATTTTTCACAAGACATTGTTTTACAAACAACTTATCTTATACAAACCCATTTTACATGGTTATTCATTTAATCATACATTATTATCTTATTTATACATACCATTTGATCTTATCGTTTTTCAAATGATTTACAAGACAAAGCAAATTACAAGGTTCATGACTAAACATTTTCTCAAACATAAGTCATGAATTCTGTTTTCACAAAACCTACGTATCTCACAGGCATTTTTATTCTGACGTACCTATTTTCACATGTGTTTTCAGGAGATGATGCATAGGACTTATCAAGACATACTTAGGCGGACCTGTGCCTTAGTGACTTAAAACGAGACAGGAACTAGTTAATTTATGTTATGTACTCTTTGGTTCTTGTTTAAAACAATGTAAACTCTCATGTTTGATTAATAAAACGAAACTTCAATTGCCATGGATTTGAAACAATTAATTCTGTTACAACACTCCCCGACGTTTCCGCCACGTTTTGTATGTTCTACGTGGTCGGGGTGTGACAGTTGCTGGTAATTTGGATGTTGTTAGAAGCAAAACCTTAAGTTTTCCTAACAATGTCCACCCTAGCTTCTTACGTATTCTATTGTCATTTAATGGTTTGTTGTTAGTTTGCAATGAAGGGATTTGCTGTGAGCTGATTCTTTGGAATCTAACTACCAGGCGCTATAAGGTTTTGTCTGATGACTACTTCAATTACAACCATGATCGAAACACTGATACTGGTGGAATATATTTTGATCAATTCAATGATCTGAAAGTGCTGAACATCAGATGTTACCGTAATGTAGCTGTTGCTCGTGTTTACTCACGAAGTCGTGAGTCATGGAGAACAATAAATTTCGGTGCGTAAACAATTATGGTTCAAGTGGTTATTCATGGTCTACAGGAGTTTATGCTGATAAAACCATATATTTTATGGTTTCAAATTATTGGTATCCACTAGGTGAGAGGAACGTCGTTGCTTTTGATGTTTTGAGTGAGACTTTCAGAATGCTTTGTTTTCCAGAGAGTATTATAGTCAATTCTTGCCAAGGGCATTTTTTGACCATCGCATAGAGGCTGCATTTGATTGTTATTGGAAAGTCTTCTGAGCTAACTGCTGATTTGCTCAGATATGAAGAAGAAGGCTGGAAGAAGGTGTTTGTTTTCAATAATCCTTGTGTAGTTAATTATGTAGATAGGCGCCGAAGGACTAATATAATTGAAGACAACAAGTGGCTGATAACAAGCATCTGGGGGGATATGGTTGAAGTTGATCTGAGCAACGAACTTCTGAAATACCTCCAACATGTTGACAACTACAATGGTCTGAAATGAGCTTTACTTATCGAGACTACTGTTTCACCCATTGATGTATTTTATTGAATGTTGTTTGCTGTTTTGACTCTTGTAGTTTTTATATAATTAGTTGTGTTAAAATTATTAACCATGTTTGTTATTTAAATTAAGTAAATGAATATTTATGTTTGAGAGTGTAAAAACTTGTAATATTGGCAAAGGTCTGTTTAAATGATCAAAGCTCTGTTATTGGGAACAAATGTTTGAAAATAAAACAGTGGTTGATACATCTGTTGACTTGGGTCAACAGATGGATGAACTTTGTATGCTGTTTCGCCCATTGATTAGGAATTAGTATGTTGTATTCTATTGATTGATGTTTGCTGTTTTGAACTTTGTTTATTATATAGTTACCTCTGTTTGACACTTGTAGTTTTTATATAATTAGTTGTGTTAAAATTATTAACCATGTTTGTTATTTAAATTAAGTAAATAAATATTTAGGTTTGAGAGTGTAAAAGCTTGTAATATTGGCAAAGGTCTGCTTAAATGATCAAAGCTCTGTTATTGGGAACAGATGTTTGAAAATAAAACAGTGGTTGATACATCTGTTGACTTTGGTCAACAGATGGATGAAAACAGATGTTTGGAACTACTATTGAGATAAAGCAGAGTGTTATGGAGAAAACTATGGTTGAAACCGCTGTTTGGTTAAAACGGTGGTTTAAAACCACGATTGGGTTTAAATAGTGTTTTGTGGAGGTTGAAGGGGATTGAAACGACTATTGGGTTAAAATATTGTTTTGTTGGAGAAGGAACATGCTTGAAAATCAAACAGTAGTTGATACATCTGTTGACTTTAGTCAAGAGATGGAGGAAAACAGATGTTTGAAACCACAGTTGGGTTAAATGTATTTGTTGTGGAGAAAACTATGGTTGAAACTGCTGTTGGGTTAAAACGGTGGTTTAAAACCACCGTTGGATTAAAATCGTGTTTTGTGGAGGTTGAAGGAAAAGCAAATTCCTATGCAATTGCTTAGTGTCTTGGCAAAGCAAAAAGGAAGCAGTTGTTTCAACATCCACTGCTGAGGCAGAGTATATTGCTGCTGCAAGCTGTACATCTCAACTGCTATGGCTTCAAAATCAACTGCTGGATTTTGGTATCACTGCCTTAAAGACACCACTCATATTGGAAAGTCAGGCAGCAGAAAATATCATAAAAAATCTAGTTTCACATTCAACCACCAAGAACATTGATATCAGACATCACTTTGTGAGGGATTGCTATGAAAAAAGGTTTGATTTCTCTACACCATGTTCCAACTAAAGATCAGCTGGTAGATGTGCTAACAAAGGCTTTAGACACATCTACCTTTGAAAGCTTGATCTCTAGGATTGGCATGCTGAACATGGAATAACAGGCAAAATCCTGTTTTTCTATGAATAAAAACATTAAAATGTTTTCAGAAAATCAAAATTTCATCGTTAAAAATAGCTAAAAATGAAAATTTTCATTAAATCCTTAAAAGTCTGCCATAACCACTGTTTGTTTCAAACATCTGTTCTGCTGAATATTATCCACTGCTGAAAGTCAACCTCTGTTCTCTCATTTTCTTTGTTAATCACTGTTGTTAAACCTCAGTGTTTTAATCCACTGAATGGCTATCCACTAATAGTTATAGTCATCCACTGTTTTCATTTTTCAGCACTGTAAACCACTGATATTGATTCATCAGTGGTTTCCTAACAACTGTCATCCATTATTCATCAGAGGTTGTCACATGGACATTACTTAGCAGATGATCTTTTGTAACCGCTGCCACGTCAGCATTCACTTTTTCCACCTATAAAACCCTGATCAAAACCCCAAACAGGGTTTTCACTGTCAAGTCGAATTCAAAATTCTTTTCAAAAGCAGTTTTCACCAAATTCTCTCAAATCACTCATCTTCTTCCTTTGTTCTTAACCACCTTCGATTCATCATGGATCTTCCATTCAAAACCTGTCATAACTACCTGTGTACATGTCACACCCCCAAAATCCATACGCGGAGTATCACCGCTTGGACGCGTGACTGGCCAGGATTGAGCCACCAATCATATTAAACAATATAGTAAAGTAATTAAAAGTTCAACCACACAATATAATTGGTGTCCAAAAACAATTTAATAAGTCTAAGTTATCAGCGGAAGCAAATAGTTCAAAACCCAAATCATAAATTCAAAGTATTTAAGTTTATCATGAATACTCAATGCCCATGCTCCACAACGACTCTTCCCCATGCAAGCTCCTGCTAAACCTAGTGACCGGCAAAGCATGTAGTAACGAGTCAACAACAAAGTTGAGCGAGTTCATAGTTGGTTGTCCATTTTAGAGTTGTTCCAAAAACATAGTTTAGTCTTAACCGGCTATCTAACCGCGGGGGTTACCCCATAGTTTCAAAAACTTTCACTTGTTAACCCATTTTTCACTTCGACCATTCCAGTCGTGGGGGCTACCCCATGTTCTCAATCTTTGGCTATCCAGCCCGGCACTTCGGCCGTGGGGGCTACCCCAGGTTTTAAACTACCAGACTCGTTACCATATCGACTACTAACGTTCGTCATGTTTATGTGCCTTAGCGTCGGTGTCTATCATCACCGACGTGCCATAGTCCATTAGTCCACGCCCGTCCTCTGCGGCATGGTGTGAGGTTTGTAAAACCTAATAGCGCTATTTAACTAATGACCCGTTCGCCATTGGCCTCGGCGATTAAGTCGATATAAAAGGAGGGACTTCGTTGATAGAGTTCTAGTCTAGTAAATCTAAATCCGTCTCAACAGGACGAGGAATTCACATTCCTGAACACATCCCAACAGGACGAGGAATCCCTATTCCTTAACCCATTCCCAACCCCTGGGAATCCCATGCTCTGTAGAGAAGTGTGAACTCACCTTGGGTTAGCTCGGCAGATAAGTAAGGGTCGATCGAGTTGCTAGGGTTCAACCACGTCTTAACATGGTTACCATACAAGTCAGGTCTAGGTTCAAGTAATGCACATAATTATTACACATAGCCTAGCAGGTTACAATACGTAATGATCATGGCAAACACGTAGAATCACGTAAACAGTCAAGTCCACATAATGCCCAACTTGTGCGACTCAGATGGTTGGGCTCGCACAAGTTCATTAGCCCAATAATCTTGTGCGGTTCAATAAATGAAGCCCAAAAACAATCGGCCCAACCTGTTGTGCGTCCAGCATAACCATGTGCGACTCACAACGGGTTGTGCGATCCTAACATACCCGGCCCAAATAACATAAGCAGTCCAGCATGTAAACGGCCCAAACAAATAAGCATGAATCAAATTGTGCATTCCATTTGACCTTGTGCGACTCGGAACATCTTGTGCGACTGGGTTCTGGGCTTTAAGGCCCAACCTTCATAATAAAGTCCAAACCGTGTGTGTGGCCAATGGCTTGTGCATCGGCACTATCTTGTGCGATCCACAAGTCTTGTGCGATCATGCATACCCTAGTTATACACTGTGCTTTATGTGATTGTACCCCGTCTTGTGCGATGCACCTTGTGCGATCAGATCAGGTCTTGTGTGATCTGATCTTGTGCGACCGACAGACTTGTGCGATTGGTTAAGTGATTCTCCTAAAATCCTGCTATCAGTTACAACAACTTCCTAATTCTCATCCATTCAATTAAATTAGCACTAACAGTTTCCATCTCTACTTTAATCGATCAAATCATGGTTCTCATCACATAATTCATATGAATTCTAATCATATCCAAAACATACTCGATCATGCCTTAAACCCGAACACATACACACAGCCGATTTCATTGCATCCATTCGGTTCTTAGATCAATAGCATACAATCCGATTTACATAAACATCATCACATAAACCCTAATTCCAAATCAACACTAGTTTCACAATTATCATATAGGTTTGGTTCGATCATTTAAAAGCATCAACCAATTATATATATATATATATATATATATCATTTGTTCATACGTTAACACAACATCAGAAATCATTCATCATTCATACTAACAACCCTAGCTATCATATCAACTCATGGAATCATAATACCATCTAACAAAACAATAATCATGAAACACTAATCGGTTATAAGGTAGAACAAGGATGATCCGAACAAGAAAGCTTCAAGAGAAAGGGATGTTGGGTGTCGAGTTTGAGAGGGAGAGGGAGAGCGAGTAGGGTTTGTGTGTGTTGTGATTTGCAAGTAATGAGGAACACAATCCTACCCTAGGTGATTGTAGGCGCATAAAGGAGTGGGCCGAACCAATATATGGGTTGCCCCTATGGTTCGAATACAAGAGCGTGGCCCGAATAGGGCTTGTGCGATTACATACATACATTACACAAAATCACATAACACGTAACACATATGCATTAAAACCAACATATCAACTTGTCATATAGAGTTTATACACGTTACATTAAACACAAAACAGGTTCTGAAATACGAGTTGTCACATTATCCCCAAGTTGAAAGAAATTTCATCCCGAAATTTAGCACGTACTCACTGAGGAAGCTATTTAAGTTGCATGGTTTCCTGGTTTTCCTGGGGTGTCACATCCTTCCCCCGTTGGTTTGGAATTTCATCCCGAAATTCCGCAGTAGCTTCAGCCTCAGTAGTGGTTTCACTGTTCGTGAACAACTGGGGATACTTGTGCTTCATTTGGTCTTCGCGTTCCCAGGTGGACTCTGGGCCACGACGGGAGTTCCAACGAACTCGAACAACAGGTATTCTGGGACGCTTGAGAATCTTAACATCTCGGTCAGTAATCTCTACTGGTTCCTGAACGAATCGTAGCTAATCGTCGATAGTGAGCTCCTTCAAAGGAACTATGAGGGTCTCATCTGACAGACACTTCTTCAGATTCGACACTTGGAAAACGTTGTGAACTCCACTGAGTTCTGCTGGTAGGTTCAGTTTGCAGGCCACCTTGCCTATTTTCTCTATGATGTCGAATGGTCCAACGTATCGCGGGTTGAGTTTGCCTCGTTTACCAAAACGAACAACACCTTTCCTAGGTGAGACTTTGAGTAGCACTCGATCCCCAACCTGGAACTCGAGTGGTTTCCTGCGCTTATCAGCGTAGCTTTTCTGACGGTCACGACCTGCCGCCATTCGTTTTCGTATTTGAGCAATCCTTTCTGTTGTGTCTACCACAAGTTCTAGGCCAGTGATCTGGCTATCACCAACCTCTGCCCAGCAAAGAGGTGATCGGCATTTACGTCCGTACAATGCCTCAAACGGAGCGGCCTGGATACTGGTGTGGTAACTGTTATTATATGAGAACTCCACTAACGGGAGATGCTTTTCCCAGCCATTGCCAAAATCGATTACGCATGCCCTAAGCATGTCTTCAAGGGTTTGGATGGTGCGTTCAGACTGCCCATCTGTTTGCGGGTGATATGCTGTGCTCATATCTAATCGAGAGCCAAAAGAGTTGTGCATTGCTTGCCACAGTTCAGAAGTAAAACGCGCATCACGATCAGATATGATAGAGGTTGGCACCCCGTGCCTCGAAACCACTTCCTTCAAGTAAACGTCTGCTAAAGTAGAGGACTTGTCTGTTTCTTTGATAGCCAAAAAGTGTGCAGACTTTGTGAGTCGATCCACGATCACCCAAATAGTGTCATTTCCGCGTTGAGATCTAGGTAGGCCAGTAACGAAATCCATGGAAATTTTCTCCCATTTCCATTTTGGTATCTCTGGTTGTTGAAGTAGGCCTGATGGTTTCTGGTACTCGACTTTGACTCTCGCACAAGTCAAACATTTACTGACGTAAGTTGCTATGTGAGCTTTCATACTAGGCCACCAGTATGTAGTTTTGAGATCGTTGTACATCTTATCCGAACCAGGATGTACTGAGTAACGAGGCTTGTGTGCTTCATCCATCACTAGTTCGCGTAAGTGTCACACCCCCAAAATCCACCCGCGGAGTATCACTGCTTGGAGGCGTGACTGACCAGGATCAAGCCACCAATCATATTGAACAAGCATGTAAGTAATCATAAAACCCAACATAATATAATTGGTGTCCAAAGCAAAACATAGTTTAAGTTGCAAGCGGAAGCACAACGATTAAATCCAAAACCAAAATATAAGTTCAATTGTTTCAATGTTTAACATGGCACACAATTGGCCATGTCCCACAACGACTCTTCCCCATGCAAGCTCCAGCTCAGTACCTATGGACCTGCAAAGCATGTAGTAACGAGTCAACAACAATGTTGAGTGAGTTCACAGTTGGGTGTTCGTTTTAAGTTGTTCCAAAAACAGTTTACTTTAACTGGCATCCCTGCCGTGGGGGTTACCCCATAGTTGAAAACGTGATTTGTTTATCCCATTTACTCTGGCAATCCAGCCGTGGGGGCTACCCCATGTTTATATATATCTGGCTCTCTGGTCGTGGGGGCTACCCCATGTATATACTACTAGACTCGTTACCATATCGACTGCTGACTGTAGTCATGTTTATGTGCCCTGAACTGTCAATGTCTATCATCATTGACGTGCCCAGATCCATTAGTTCACGCCCGTCCTCTGCGGTACGGTGTGAGGCTTGTCAGACCTAAATAGCGCTATCTAACTAATGACCCGCTCGCCATTGGCCCGGCGATTAAGTCGATATAAAAAGGAGGGACTTCGTGATAGAGTTTTGGTCTAGTGAAATGTAAATTGTCCATGAAGACGAGGAATTATATTCCTGAACCCGTACTGTCCTACCCAAGAAGGACGAGGAAATCCATATTCCTTAACCCATTCCCAACCCCTGGGAATCCCATGCTTTGTAGAAAGTGTGAACTCACCTTAGGTTAGCTCGGTAGATACACGAAAAGGTTGCTTTAGCTATAAGTGGTCAACCACGTCCTAACATGGTAACCATACAAGTCAGGTCTAGGTTCAAGTAATGCACGTATGATTACACATAGTTTAACAGGTTATGAACACATGTTGATCATGGCAAACACATAATACATGCTAACACATTAACAGTAGCATTCAAGTACCAAACACGTCCAACTTGTGCGACTCGAAAGATAAAGCCCAACAAATAGGCGGCCCATCCTATTGTGCGATCAGCACAACTTATGCGATCCACAATGGGTTGTGCGATCAGCCTTAAACCCGGCCCAAACATAAAACACGGCCTAAACAATTATCAAAAACATATCTTGTGCGATCCATTAGTCTTGTGTGTCTACAGACTTCTTGTGCGACTGGACTTCTTGTGCGATCAGATCAGATTTTGTATGATCTGATCTTGTGCGATCAACAACTTGTGCGCTTTGGGTCCTTGTGCGACCAAGGACTCTTGTGCGATTGGTTAAATCCTCCACAAATCATGCAATTCCGTTACATTCATAATTTATGACAATTATTTATCTTATTTCCATCTATTAATTAGTTCTAACGGTTTCCATCATAACCATTACTCGATCAAACCAAGTAATTTACCAATAATTCATAAGAACCCTAATCATATTCATAACATGAACATCAACCACAACTTCAAACACATTAACAGATTTATGTCCTTGATTTCTAGCATGCATTCTAACATAACATCACAACAATTCGTCTAACATAAACACATCACAGCCGAGTAAATATATATTCGATTCTAGATCATCAACAACCTCATGTGATTAACAACCCTATATCGATCTACAACACTATACATATGAGCCGATTTCATGAACATTAATTCTATTCGGTTCCTACCCATCTAAATCAACATCAAGCATATATCAAACCCCATAGTGATAAGACAGTTTGTTCATACTATCAAATCCGAATAACATATATTCGATCACATAACAACATCAACCAAACCGAAAACAAACAATAACATAACACTAACCGGTTAAAGAATGGAACGAGGATTGATAAAGCTTCGAGAGAGATGGGATGTGGCTGCCGTCGAGTTTGAGAGGAGAGAAAGAGAGTAGGGTTTGTAAACTTGTATAATTAGGTAAAATGTAAGATTTATACCAACACCCTAGGTGTTGTGCGAGTTGATGGAGTGGGCCGAACCCTCCTAATGGGCTGCCCCTTATGGTTCGAGTACAAGAATGTGGCCAGGATGGGCTTGTGTAATTCGGACTAGAGTTGTGTGGTTCGAGTCACATATATTCACATAACACAAAATCATAACATTTCATTTAATCAAAGCATTTCATAATCACATAACGTTCAAAGCATGTTACATCTATGCACACACAAGAGTTCTAAAATACGAGTTTTCACAGTAAGTTTCCATAAAGTGGGACCCAAATGTGCCCTGTTATGTAGTATGCGCCGTCTTCCTTTTGTTCTAACCGTTTCCTCGATCCTCACAGGGACTCCGCCCTGATGTTCTCTGCTTTCAAAGCTTCTAGCTGAGCATCCCGTATTTGAGTAAGAAGACTAGATTGGATGGTACGTTGTAACGCGCGTACTCGCTTAGGTTTTGTTTCCTTTCGACTGAGGGCGTCGACCACAACATTGGCTTTGCTCGGATGGTACTTGATCGCGCATTCGTAATCATTCAAGAGTTCGACCCATCGACGTTGTCGCATGTTCAACTCCTTTTGCTTGAAGATATGCTCGAGACTCCTGTGATCGGTGTAAATGGTGAACTTGCTACCGTACATGTAATGTCTCCATATCTTAAGAGCAAAAACCACTACTCCTAACTCTAAGTCATGCGTAGTGTAGTTCCTTTCGTGAATTTTGAGTTGACGTGACGCGTAAGAAATGACCTTGTCACGTTGCATCAACACACAACCAAGTCCTTGGATGGACGCGTCGCAATAGACCACAAAATCGTCTGTGCCTTCAAGCAATGAGAGAATAGGTGCGCTACACAGTCTATCCTTTAAGTGTTGAAACGCAGTTTCCTGTGCATCACCCCAATGATAGGTGACACCCTTCTGAGTTAGCAAAGTGAGAGGTTGCGCAATTTTGGAGAAATCCTTGATAAACCTTCTGTAATAACCTGCCAAACCCAAGAATTGGCGGATTTCTGTTGGTATACGGGGTGCAGGCCAGTTCTTGATCGAGTCGACCTTGGATGGATCAACATGAATCCCATCCTTGTTTACCACGTGGCCTAGGAAATGGACTTCGCGAAGCCATAAGTCAGATTTCGAAAACTTAGCATAAAGCTGTTCTGTTCGAAGGAGTTCTAAAATAAGTCCTAGATGCTGCTCGTGTTCCTCCTGACTCTTAGAATAGATTAGGATGTCGTCGATGAAAACTATAACGAACTTATCCTGGTAAGGTTTACACACTCGGTTCATAAGGTCCATGAAGACCGCAGGTGTGTTTGTCAGCCCAAAAGGCATGACTAAAAACTCGTAGTGTCCATAACGAGTTCTAAAGGCTGTTTTGGAGACGTCCTCTTCTTGGACGCTCAACTGGTGGTATCCCGATCTCAGATCAATCTTTGAATAGAAGCTCGACCCCTGCAGCTGGTCGAATAGGTCATCAATGCGTGGAAGAGGATAGCGATTCTTCACAGTCACCTTGTTGAGTTCGCGATAGTCAATACACATTCTGAAGGTACCATCTTTCTTCTTCATGAATAGCACTGGAGCTCCCCAGGGCGAAGAACTAGGACGAATGAAACCCTTGTCCAAGAGTTCTTGTAATTGCGTGGAAAGTTCTTCAAGTTCTGATGGAGCTAAACGATAAGGTGCTCGAGCTATGGGCGCTGCTCCAGGTGTTAGCTCAATTTGGAATTCAACCTGACGGTGGGGCGGAAGACCAGGTAATTCCTCAGGAAATACCTCAGGAAAGTCGCGCACAATCGGAAAATCTTCTATCTTCTTCTCCTTCATCGAGGTATCAGTAACGAGAGCCAGAATAGCAGTGTGGCCCTTCCGCAAACACTTCTGGGCCTTAAGGAAAGAGATGATGCTCACGACCGCATCACTCTTGTCGCCACGAATCACGAGAGGTTCATCACCTGAACGGGGAATACGGACAATCTTCTCGTTGCAAAGAATCTCTGCTTGGTGTTGGGATAACCAATCCATCACAATGACAATGTCGAAACCACCCAGAACGATAGGAATGAGGTCGATAGAGAAGGTCTGACTAGCAAGAACAAGATTACAACCCTTGACTACGTGTGGTTCCTCTAAACTCTTACCATTAGCTAGCTCTACAGTGTGCTTGGTGTTCAAAAGTGTTGGGGTACGCTTAAGCATTTGACTAACTTTTAAGGACACGTAGCTAGTATCGGCACCCGAATCAAATAAAATAGTAACATAAAAGTCGTCCAGTAGTAACTTACCCGTCACGACATTGGGATCATTCCTCGCTTCACCCTGGCCAATCACGAATCGCCCCTGGCACCATTGCCGTTGTTACCCCCGTTGTTTCCATTCCCCTGGTTGTTATTATTGTTGTTGTTCTAATTCTGGTTTAGCTGGGGACAGTCTTTCTTGAAGTGGCCTTCAGCACCACATTGAAAACACACTTTGTTGTTACCTTGCTGTTGCTGGCGTTGGTTTGGTGGGGCTCGCTGTTGTTGCCGATTCTGATTCGCGGGAAGCTGACTCCTACAATCTCTTGCAATGTGACCCGGCTTGTTGCACCGATGACAGCTGCCTCTACTACATGGTCCGCTATGGTGCAAGTTACAGCGATTACATTTGGGGTGACTCCCCTTGTATCCACCCTGCCCTTGACTTCCAGAAGACTGCTGACTGGGGCTCCTATAATCCTCATTCCTTCGCTGTTGTGATTGATATTGAACAGAAGTTGAACCTTTGCTTGAAGTTCCATCCCATTTACGCTTGTTATCATTGGGAGTATCAGAAGTAGTAGCACTAATACGCTTTGGTAACCTGTTCTGCTCCACCGCCTGATCAGTGAGACGATGAGCCAACTTGATGATTTGCTGAATGGTGCCAAGATTAGCTGAGGTCACATGACTTTGAATTTCTGGCACCAAACCCTTGAGATACAGCTCGATACGTTTGATGGGAGGGTCTACCATAGTAGGACACAAGATAGCCAGCTCGTTTGATCTCTTGGTATATGCTTTAATTTCTGACCTCGTCATCTTTAAGTTGAAGAACTCTACCTCCAGCTTGTGAATGTCGTCACGACTACAGTACTCTTCTTTGATCAGTTCTTTGAAACCGTTCCATGGGGTGGCATTAGCAACCGCCAGCCCTAACAGTTGAACCTGCGCTTTCCACCAGGTTAACGCATCACCTTCAAGTGTTCCAGTAGCAAACTTTACCCTACGAGCCTCAGGGCATTCACACATCTCGAAGATAGATTCGAGCTTCTCAAACCAGTGGAGGAGACCTACAACTCCTTCTGTACCACTGAAGGTACTAGGTCTACAGTCCATAAAGGTCTTGAACGTACACGCGGGAGGCTGAGCAGGCTGACCTGTCGCGCGAGAAAGAGAAGACAAGATTAAGCACGATGTTTGGTTCGCGAGAGTAGGATCTAAACATCCTAGGATAGGTCGAAATGGCAGGTTATACCTCCTACAGGGATAGCTGCGAGTGCCTCAGCAACTCGTTCATTGATTAGAGCCGTCAGCTGGGCTTGAGTCAAGTTCAGGCGTCCACTCATGATCTTCATATCGAAGGAAACACAGGCAAGAAAAGTGTCGCGCATGTGTGTAAATGTGGAGGGACAGAAGAGAGTAAGCACACAGAGTTCAAGCAACAGTTGTTATACTAACTAAGCATACCATGAGCAA
Source organism: Helianthus tuberosus (assembly GCA_030545235.1). Classification (NCBI taxonomy): domain Eukaryota; kingdom Viridiplantae; phylum Streptophyta; class Magnoliopsida; order Asterales; family Asteraceae; genus Helianthus; species Helianthus tuberosus. The sequence continues at coordinate 76,372,805 of CM060417.1, read as the reverse complement.
TGTACTATGTAACTAGTAAGTAGGCAATATAAACATAAATCATATCACCTATAGTGTTGAGCCTTGCACGTGGAGCGAAGCGTCGTTGTAGGTCGTTGAGCACTGTACAGGTTATAGTCTGGTTTTATCAAAAAGCTTGTTAGTGCACTATGTCTATTGACTTCGTCTTGTATCGAGTCATGTAATAGGATAGGATAGGATAAACAGTGCTGAGGGTGCTAGAAACTGAGTTTAGTGGGTTTTATGTTGATTCCGGTTGAAAGTGTCAAAGTCATGTTCAAGCGAAATCAACATTGTTGATTCCGCTTGAAAGTGCCTTGGGACAGTTCAAGCGAAATCAGACACCCTATATATATGTGAGCTTGTCGTTTCATTTGAAGCGGAATTAGAGTCTTGTGTTCGGTAACGAAGTGCTGCCAGATTGTCTCCAGGTGTTGTAATCACTATTAGATCAATAATAGAGACATTTATATTGAATCGAGCGTCCGTGTTGATTCCACCTTTGATTCGGATAAACAACTCTTCTGATCGACTCAGTCAGTTCGTACAACGATCCTACAAGTGGTATCAGAGCTCAGGAAGAAGAGTTCAGCTTGATTGCATCTGTTTTCTGACTTCTACACCTTCTTTTTCAAATTGGACAAGATTGGTCAAAATGGGTTGAATTTTTCACAGTACATGCGAAACTGTAGTTTAACAAAGCCTTGAGAGAATCAGACCTAAATTCGGCTTAAAAGTGACTAAAATGGACCTAAAACCTAATTCCGCTTGAACGAACATTCTGATTTCGCTTGAAAAGTCTAGCTGATTTCGCTTCAAGTCGTTATTCCGCTTGAATTTAGCACCTGATCTCGCTTGAATCAGTAATTTCGCTTGAAAAGAATCAGTTATTTCGCTTGAAAGTCCGGATTCCGTTTGAAGTTCTAATTTCGCTTGAAGTGTCATTTAGGGATTCCGCTTGAAAGTTGCTATTCCGCTTGAACATGTGATTTCGCTTCAACTAGTGATTTCGCTTGAGATTCTTATTCCGTTTGAAAGTGGACTTTTTCGCGTCAAGATCATTTCACGTCAACCGAGTGTCAGTTTATTTCAAGTTGATTGATATTGTTTAAACTGATTGTGTTTGTTTGATTGTTTGCTCCAGGTATATTGATTTAAGAGTTTTCATCATGGCTGAAGAATTCTACAACACGTTCTACAACAAGTTTACATCAGAATCTTCCGAGATTACAACCATTACACCAAAAACCATCACAAAAGCGATCAATGAGAACATCAAGCATGATAATTTCTATGGAACACACTCGAAGCCACCAACTCTTGAAAGTATTGAAGATTATACATGGTGGAAAGAGCGTTTCATTAACTGGGCGAAACCATACGCACATGAAAGCTGGTTTTGTATGGAATTTGGATATGAAAGACCAAAGGATGATAAAGGAGAAGATCTTCCATTCAAGAAATTATCCAAAGATGATAAATCCGAATTTACAGCTGAACAGAGAATGATTGCTTTGATCCAGTCGGAAATTAGAAATGACATGTTTGCATTGCTTAACCATGATGGGTCATCGAAATCTGTTTGGGAAGCTTTACGAGTTAAAGCTGAGGGGGGTAAACAGATTAAAAAGAACAAATTTGCTTTATTAAAGAAAGAATTCGATCTGTTTGATAGCATTGAAGGAGAGTCTGTGAGGCAAATGATAGAAAGATTTTGTCACCTAAAAATTGAACTTGAAAGGTTTGAGATTGTGAAAACAAGAGAGGAAATTATTGATAAAGTCATAGAAGCGTTACCACGAGCTGATCAGTGGCAAACGTTTGTTTTTATTTTGAAAAATGATGCTTTGTATGAAACAATTTCTCTTGATACATTATTTGAAAAGATTGAAACTCATGAGCTTGAATTGTAGAAACAGAACAAGATGAGCAGTTCTTCACATCAACAGAATGTTGGTCTGTACTACAAAGGTAATTTACCTTCGGTGAAAGCTGCTGAATCACCAAAGACAGCATTCAGTGGTGAGAGGACAAAAGAACCTCTGACAAGCTCATCAAGCTACAATCTGGGTTATCATTCATCTGCTTCAAAAGATAGTTCTGTAGAAACAGAGGAGATTCTGTGCAACATTGCTCTCAAATTGAAGAATTCTCCGACAATGAGCATCAATGCAGCTAAGCAACAAATGAGCTTTCTTGCATCTGTTCTGGAATCATATGAAGGTCTTGTAGCTGGCAAAATTGGAAACTCTGAGTTGATCAAAGAAGATTACGACCAGATTGATCCGGAAGAGATGGAACTCATTGACATCCGTTGGTGTCTGGCAAGTTGCATTCGCAGAGCTCAAAGATACATGGAGATTACTGGGAAGCAATCATTGGGCGGTCCATCAACAAAGCTTGGATTCGACAAATCCAAAGTGACCTGCTTCATATGCAAGCAAAAAGGTCATTTCAAGAGAGAATGCAATAATTCTGCAGTCGGAGGAAATGAACGTCCTTTCAATGATGATTACTACCGAAAGGCAATCATCACCGAAGCAAAGAAGAACCGAAAATGATTGAAGATAAACCCAAATCAAGAGCTTGTGCAGTTTTTCATGATGATGAGGGATTTGACTGGAGTCAGATTTGTCCAGAAGAAGATCGTATTGATTATGGATTCAAAATTAGAACAAAGGAAGATGCAGAAATTCTTACAAAGGAAGATGCAGAAATTCTTCAAAAACATGATCATTATGCTTTTGTTGCTGAAATTCAAGAGGAAAACAAAGAAGAAAAAGGCACAGCTGAGATCAAAGAGAAAACTCGAGAAGAAATTTTGAGTGAGAAAACTTATCGTGAAAGAAACATTGCTTTGAATAGAATGGATGAAATGCAAGAAGAGTATGAAAGTGCTGTCAGCAACAAGAGATGGGATAAAAAGAGAGAGTGTTATATCAACAGAATGGGTGAACCTGTTGTTCCAAAGAAAGATATAATTTTTGAAGATGTTCTTCTCATAATTCCTTCATCTGCCGAATACTATAGAAATGTATTAAAAGATGACACTTATGCAAAAAGGCATGAAAAGGAAATAAGATATGCCATGACATCGTGTTTGAAGAAGAGGGATGAAGAGAGAATGAAGAAGAATGTAGAAGAGATGGTAAACAATCTGAAGAAAGCTGCTGAAGAGATTAAAGCAGAAGCAGTTAAAGAAGAAGATGTGAAGATTGTTGAAGAAGTGAAAGAAGAAGTTGTTGTGAATGTAGAAGTTGATAAAGTTGTTACTAAAGAACAGCAAGTTGTTGAAGAAGCTGAAAAGAAAATGAAGGTTCAGCTGATAGTGTTGGTGATGCTGGTACTGGTGAAGTGAAGAGTGATGCTGGTGCTGATGATAAAATTGGTGATGAAGAAAAGAAAGAAGATGCTGATCAGACAGATGCAGCAGAAAACATCGAAGTGCCAATCACTGAGGTAAATTCAGATTCTGAAATCTTGAAAACTATTGAACAGTGTAAGAAATGCATGGAAACGTGCAGTGCTTGTACTGAAAAAGACAAACAATTCAAAATAAGAAATCTTGAATTCAATAAAATTGAAGAAGTTTTCAAAAATAAAAATAAAGTAATGTTAGAAAATGAAAAAGTTTTGAAAGAAAATGATGAAATTTTTTTGGAAAAATGTAAAAAGTTAGAAAAAGAAAATGAAGTTCTAAAAGAAAATGTTTTGAAAAAGACAGAAGAATGTGACCAAAAGGAAATTGTTTGTCAAGAAATGAAGAAAGAATATGATTCAATAAAATTGGCTTATCACATTACAAAAGAGTCATATGAAAAAGTGAAAGATGAAATGAAATTTGCTCAATCAAGAATGAATCATTTGTCTGAAACAACTAAAGAGCTTAAACGAATGTATGAAATAAAACAAGGTGTTGTTAACTCTTATATTGAGGATGTTGCTAAGCTAAAGCTACAGATTGCTGATTTAGAACAGGACAACAAGTTAAAAAGTTACCACATGTCGTCATATGTGCTTGAACGTATTTTCAATATAAAACCGGGAGATGGTGAGTCTGAGCAAAACAAGAAAGGCATTGGCTCAGAGTTTCATCAAGTTCCACCACCGGAAAAGTTTTCATTTTATGATGATGAAAAGGTCGAAAAAGCTTTCAACATGGTAGATCAATTGCCAGATAACATTGACATAACCTATTCCAAATCTGATGATTCTAGTGATTCAGAGGTGGTAGGTAAGGTCGTTGAAAGTGTGTTGAAAGATGTCACACCCCGACCACGTAGAACATACCAAACGTGGCGGAAACATCGGGGAGTGTTGTAACAGAATTAATGTTTCACAACCATGGAAATTTAAGTTTCGTTTTATTCAATATAAGTGTTACAATGTCTAAACAAACATGGAAATACAACATAATTAACTAGTCTTGCATCTTTTATTGTCACTAAAGCCCAAGTCTGCCTATGTGTATCTTGATCATCTTATGCAACAGTTCCTGAAAAACACATGTGAAAATATGGTACGTCAGCATAAAAATGCCGGTGAGATACATAGGTTTTGTGAAAATAGGTTTCATGACTTATGTTTGAGAAAATGTTTAGTCATGAACCTTGTTATTTGCTTTGTTTTGTAAATCATTTGAAAAACGATAAGATCAGATGATATGTATAATTAAATGTCAGGTTTAATGAATAACCATGTAAAAATGAGTTTGTATAAGATAAGTTGTTTGTAAAACAATGTCTTGTGAAAAGTATGTTATTTGTATAAAATGTTCTATGTCTCAAACTGAAATGATTCAAATAACGCTATGATATGTAATACCATACAAACACTTATATATAGGAAGTACCAGCGGCGTATCCACCATGCTTGTATCATATTACACACGCATCGTTACTTAATCACTTAATCAAACCAAACCAAACAATGTAAAATGTTCATGTCAAGATGTAAATCATGTCAAAATGTCTATGTCAAATATCCATGTCAAATGTCTATGTCAAAATGTCATGTATGGCTAGTGAAATGTCTCAACTAAACCATATGCACAAAAGCAAAGTATTGAAGTAAAACTTGGTTTAAATCAATATTATGTCTTGTGTAAATGCATACTATACTGATAATGAACATTTATGCGGTATTGTGAAAATTCATACATCCAAGCCTTGAGACAGACGGATAACCCTTTCAGTCAAGGTTATCAAAAGAAAATGTATTCGGATTCGGTCATTCCTTCCATCCAAACAAACCCGAGATTTACAGGAATGGGATTTGTCAAGTCCTATGGTACCACTACCTACTACCGAGCGGCGTGATCGGTGTTAATGAATGTACATTGTCTCATTTAAACAAACCAAATGTCATACCAAAATGTAAGCATGTTTTATGAAGATAATGTACCTAGTATGCTAGAGTAAACATACAAGGTAGAGCTGTAAAACAATGTGTCCATATGTTACCGGAACATATGCAACAGAGATACAATGTAAAATAATGTGTCCATATGCTGAGTAAACATATGCAACAGAAATGTACTAAGTATGCTAAGTTAACATACAAAGTAGAAAAGTCATGTAAATCAATGTACTAATAGTGTACTAATGAACATAACCAGTATATGATGTGAAAACAGGAAAACATGAAAGTAACAAGTAGGCACATGTGTTTCACCCCAAAACAGTTTGGAAAACAGTAAAAGAGGGGTCTAAGTACTCACTTGTGAATGCTCAGTAGTCCTTGAGTAACAACCAAACAATGCTAGAGATCACGGAAATCAAACGGCACCTAATATAGGTAACTATGTTAATTAACCGGACCCAAATCGGAAGATTGGGTAGTATTAGGGTTTGTAAACCAAATGAGTGTAGGAACTCATATGATATGGTTTAACAAAGCCTACATACTAAATGAAACTTAACCTAAGTCTTATCGACCCATTACGACCCGTTTAGGAAGCTTATGCTACTTTAACGCGTCGTTCGCGTAAAACGCGTTCGGAACGCCTAACTAGTCCTATGACAAGTGTTATATGCCTAAACATGTTACATAATCAGTTATGTGGCAAAATTTTAGGTTACATATGCTTAATTACCAATTATACATGAAAAGGGTATTCTGGTAATTTACCTTAGGCATATAAACTACCTATCATACAACTACTTAAACGATGTGACCATAGGGTATAACCTCGGAAGGTTATTCCCTACACTATGGTCACCTAATGTATTTGGTCGGATCCTAATGATCGACCAAATGGGTCGAGTTCGAAGGTATAGGCGATTTATCAGATCGCCTACCCTACGACTCTAGACAACGTGGTAATCAGTGGGCATAGTCCCAAGGGACTATGACCAACGTGATTACACTCACGTTGCGAAGTTCAAACGAACTTCGCATTGACCATTACTGGTCAACGCTGAAAGTCAAACAAAGTTTGACTTTCTGACTCGAAAAGCAGTAAAATAAGGAAAAGAACGAAAGAATACTTACCCAGGGTCCCCGAATGCTAATCCCGACTCAAGAACTCAGGTATGAAACAATGGTTTCAACTTAGAGCTCTCAAATCAGAATTCTTGTGAGTTTTAAAGCAATGGGGGGTGGGGTATTTATAGTATTCGGTCCACCGTTGAGATCGTTTCATGGAAAACGTGCCATGATCCGATCCGTACAAGTGTTGAAAGGTTATGGAGGCCACATATGCTCCTTATCTTCATGACTAAGCAAGTAGGAACATGTGGTGGTGGTTTAAACAGCTGAAAACAGGCTGTTTAAACATTGTATCTGGTCAGGATAACCCCTGCGCATCGTAGGGCAAAAGTCCCTGCGCATCGTAGGGGTTAAGTTTGGCAGAAAGTCAGTTTTGGTCCCTGAACTGTATTTAGGCCATTTTTGACATGTTTAAGGCCCGTTAACCCCATTTCAAAGCTCTAAAATGAAGTTAAAGTATAGGGAACTTAAAACATGCTCAAAAATATCTCGGATGTCGGTTCGTTTGGCCGTACGAACGCGATGTTCGGTTAATTACGACGGAATGCGCATAAGCGCGAAAAACGATCCAAATGACGCGACGAATGGATTTTTCTTATGGCGAACACTGAAATATAATATAGTCATGCTCACATAAATTTTTGGATGTCCGGAAGTATTCAGAACGTAAGTTATGCGTGAAAATGCAAACTTGTGCACTTTTTGACACTTTTAGTCCCTGAATGACCCAAAAGTTTATTTTAGCACACCGAACCCCTCAAAGCCTATTTCTAAGCTATATAAAGGATATTTAAGGTGTGTTTAACTTATGGTCATGTTCCGGAATGTCTGTTACAGTTCAAATTGGCATACTTTCGCAGTTTGTCAACTTTAGTCCCTGTAAGCGATTTAACTTGATTTTGCCATACCAAAGCCTTCAAAACTTATTTCTAAGTTATGTAAAGGTTATTTAAGGTATGTTAAGCCAATGTCACTATTCCGGAGTGTTTGTTGCTTTAAACTGGTTATATTTACGCATCGGTGCGCGTATAACCTTCCAGAAAGCGATTTAGAGTTTGAAATTGAACAAGAATTGATATGTGCAAATGATACACATATTTTTACAAATCCCAAGTATGAAATATAATATTTCATTGGTTTGGTATTTGTTTGATGGCCGTGGAGGCACAGGTGTTACAGTCTCCCCTACTTTAGGAAATTTCGTCCCGAAATTTATTTAGAGGAAACTTGTGAGAGTTTAAAACATGAAGTTGAAAAGATCAAACAACATTGGTTAGGGTTCTTGAACTTCTAGTAACCTTAATAACATTATGTTTGCAATGTAAGAGGGACACTTATATACAAGTATATGAAGCGTCATTGGTGCGTCCACCGTACCTCAATTACATCGTCCTCATTTTGTTATTGTTGTCGCTATCGGTTCTTTCACATAATAAATCTTACTGGATTTCTGTGCACTAAATTTCATAATTATGTGCGCATACATAATTAGAGAATTCCTTGCACAGTTCACACAGTCTATTTTATAATGTGTAGTGTAAAACCAAATGAATAATCCTGTGATGAGTGTAACTAGACTGCCATAGAGTCCTTTAGACTAAATCAATAAATGATTTAAATAGACTATCAAGGAGTCTGTTCAGTTACATCACTAGATGTCATTCTTTAACCAAATTGTGAATCAATCTTTTTGATTAGACCACTAAAGGGTCTTTTATGAATCATGGAGTGGTACTATATAACCCAAGGGTCTTAACTATTACATAGAAGCCCATTAAGGATTTAAGGTAGTACCTTTTGAATATCCTGCTACGAATCCCTCATATGAAGATATGAAAGATCCTGCAAGGATTTGGATAAAGAATATCCAGAGTAGTAAAAACACCAAAAATGTATAAAAGAAAACATAAGATGAGTAAACACATAGTCACATAACCACAAAATTGTTTGTTAATTTGTCTTGTAAATTGCGTACATGCATTTAAAGCACACTAGAAATCCATTGCGTGGATTTCATTTGGTTCTTTAAACGTTATCAGGAATCCAACTATAAAGATAGAAAGATTCAAAAAGAAAATTTGATTTCGATTATTAGGAACCGAAATGTTCGAATTTAGGTATATGAGGAATCCAATTAAGGACTCTGATTTGAATGATGATCATCCACAAGGGTCTAATATATAAAGATAAAAAGATCCCATATGGATTTTTGAAGTTGAAGATGTTTTGAAATCTTGCACGGGATGTGCTTAAGTCAAAACATGAAGTAAAATGCTTATGAAGTTGAGATGCTAGATATGTCAAGGCTACATATGAAGCAGAATTTGAAGGTTAAGTAAATGTACAAGGAAGATATTTTTGAAAACTGTGCATGGGGTTCTTTTAAGAAAAATATGTTTAGTGTTTTTGAACCTTATATATAATACTTTTGATATCATAAAGTAGGTGTACTAGGTAGGTATATTTATAAAAATATTTTAAAATCATGCGAGATGAATTTTTGAAATTATGTATAAGGTTTTTGGAAAGACATGAATGATGCTTTTCGAAATCATGCACTTGATGAGAAAATGTACTGTGTTAATATTGTCTTCAGACTATATGAAATATTTTGAAATTGAAAGGTTGGTTTTGATAACATGGCCAATGTTTTTGAAATAACATAGACAATGCATCTAGAAGAATTGTTTTCAAACTATATGAAATGTTTTGAGATCATGAAGATTTGTTTTGAAATACTTGTACTGTGTATGTTGAAAAATTAAAACGTAATGGGTAGGAGACTTGAAAATATCCTTAGTTATCTAACCAAGGATTCAAAGGTACTGATGTGCAAAAAAAAACATGATTACTCATAGTTTCACTATATTTCATGTACTTCGTTTCTTAGAATGAAACGAGTACTTAGAATGTTCGAAGGAATCATGAGCGATCATTTGAAAGAGAGAATCACAAGAGTAGTTTGTAAGGAACATAGTTCCTTAATGCAGGTATCATAGGAAAAGTCATACCCACATGTAATTATACTTGTATATTAGAATTGTGAACAACAACTTTTATTTATGAACAAGACATATTGTTTCACAATACAAGAAAACAAAAGAAACAAAGACATAAGACAGCAACATCCTTTGTTCAGTCGAATGCTCATCCAAGGGTTGGATTTGCATTAGCAAGCTTCGGGCAATCCCTTAGGAAATGGCCCATCTCGCCACAGTTGTAACAAGACCCTCGTGAGAAACGAGCTTGAGCAGGATTGTCGCCAGCTTGATTTGGTACAGCTGCAGTTGGGCAAACCCTTGCTGTATGATCTATAAGTCAACAAATCTGGCATTTGCGGCACCTCATACTAGGGTGATGATGGAGGCTACATTGGTTGCACAAGGGTGCAGTTCCATTGTATGGCTTCCTAGCAGGGGATTGAGTTGGTTGGTTGGGGATGATTTGACCATTGTGAGCGACCATGGCGAAGTTCTGAGAAGCCTTTCGCTTCTTTGACTTCTTAGGCGATCGTTCATCCATGGTCTTTGATTCCTCGATTGGTTTCTTGGCTGGTGGTGCTGTCACCTGACTAGGTCCTGCCTGTCTTGGTGACTCTTGAGTGGCTTCATCCTGGAGACGATACATGGCAGTAGCTAATTCAACAGTCTTCAGGACTACTTCGCCTATTCGCTGAGCGAATTTAGCAGTCTGCTTGGATATCTGGGCGTCATCGTGATGAAGAGACATTCTAGAAGAAAGTGAAAGACATAGGAAGAAACGAGTGAAAGGTTTATTGGATAATCAATACCGAATGGTAACGAATGAAAATTGTGATCATTTGTTTGTTACCTAAGGCAAACAAATGAGATGGTGACTAATCAAAGTAAATGGGTCAAAAATAATGTATCGCAAAGACATGCTAGCCTATAAGTGAACACTCATCCCAAGAATTCCCAGGTAAGCACAACTGGTCTCGCGTCTGATGAGATGTATACGAAGTGCCTGCCTAGACAGAAAACCCAGAATACAGGCATTCACCCTTCCAGTTCGCACGTGTTCACATTATTTAAAACCCAAAACCTTGACGAGATTTTGAAAACTCAAAGGGGTTCAAAACCGTATAATAGAGAGTTCAAAACCTTACAATAGAGGGTTCAAAACCTACTAATCAATCATCCTAGAACAGATGATTAGTTTTCAAAGCGGTTTTGAATTTATGTTCTTGTTGTGGTCGTCACCTAAGGATAGGTGACGGTATTGTTTTATGACTAAACGCAAGTAAACTCGCGTTAGGGTCCTAGAAAGTTATAGACTAGGTCAAAGCATTACTAATTACTAATAACCTAATTCCCTATAACCATTGGCTCTGATACCATCTTTTCTGTCACACCCCGACCACGTAGAACATACCAAACGTGGCGGAAACATCGGGGAGTGTTGTAACAGAATTAATGTTTCACAACCATGGAAATTTAAGTTTCGTTTTATTCAATATAAGTGTTACAATGTCTAAACAAACATGGAAATACAACATAATTAACTAGTCTTGCATCTTTTATTGTCACTAAAGCCCAAGTCTGCCTATGTGTATCTTGATCATCTTATGCAACAGTTCCTGAAAAACACATGTGAAAATATGGTACGTCAGCATAAAAATGCCGGTGAGATACATAGGTTTTGTGAAAATAGGTTTCATGACTTATGTTTGAGAAAATGTTTAGTCATGAACCTTGTTATTTGCTTTGTTTTGTAAATCATTTGAAAAACGATAAGATCAGATGATATGTATAATTAAATGTCAGGTTTAATGAATAACCATGTAAAAATGAGTTTGTATAAGATAAGTTGTTTGTAAAACAATGTCTTGTGAAAAGTATGTTATTTGTATAAAATGTTCTATGTCTCAAACTGAAATGATTCAAATAACGCTATGATATGTAATACCATACAAACACTTATATATAGGAAGTACCAGCGGCGTATCCACCATGCTTGTATCATATTACACACGCATCGTTACTTAATCACTTAATCAAACCAAACCAAACAATGTAAAATGTTCATGTCAAGATGTAAATCATGTCAAAATGTCTATGTCAAATATCCATGTCAAATGTCTATGTCAAAATGTCATGTATGGCTAGTGAAATGTCTCAACTAAACCATATGCACAAAAGCAAAGTATTGAAGTAAAACTTGGTTTAAATCAATATTATGTCTTGTGTAAATGCATACTATACTGATAATGAACATTTATGCGGTATTGTGAAAATTCATACATCCAAGCCTTGAGACAGACGGATAACCCTTTCAGTCAAGGTTATCAAAAGAAAATGTATTCGGATTCGGTCATTCCTTCCATCCAAACAAACCCGAGATTTACAGGAATGGGATTTGTCAAGTCCTATGGTACCACTACCTACTACCGAGCGGCGTGATCGGTGTTAATGAATGTACATTGTCTCATTTAAACAAACCAAATGTCATACCAAAATGTAAGCATGTTTTATGAAGATAATGTACCTAGTATGCTAGAGTAAACATACAAGGTAGAGCTGTAAAACAATGTGTCCATATGTTACCGGAACATATGCAACAGAGATACAATGTAAAATAATGTGTCCATATGCTGAGTAAACATATGCAACAGAAATGTACTAAGTATGCTAAGTTAACATACAAAGTAGAAAAGTCATGTAAATCAATGTACTAATAGTGTACTAATGAACATAACCAGTATATGATGTGAAAACAGGAAAACATGAAAGTAACAAGTAGGCACATGTGTTTCACCCCAAAACAGTTTGGAAAACAGTAAAAGAGGGGTCTATGTACTCACTTGTGAATGCTCAGTAGTCCTTGAGTAACAACCAAACAATGCTAGAGATCACGGAAATCAAACGGCACCTAATATAGGTAACTATGTTAATTAACCGGACCCAAATCGGAAGATTGGGTAGTATTAGGGTTTGTAAACCAAATGAGTGTAGGAACTCATATGATATGGTTTAACAAAGCCTACATACTAAATGAAACTTAACCTAAGTCTTATCGACCCATTACGACCCGTTTAGGAAGCTTATGCTACTTTAACGCGTCGTTCGCGTAAAACGCGTTCGGAACGCCTAACTAGTCCTATGACAAGTGTTATATGCCTAAACATGTTACATAATCAGTTATGTGGCAAAAGTTTAGGTTACATATGCTTAATTACCAATTATACATGAAAAGGGTATTCTGGTAATTTACCTTAGGCATATAAACTACCTATCATACAACTACTTAAACGATGTGACCATAGGGTATAACCTCGGAAGGTTATTCCCTACACTATGGTCACCTAATGTATTTGGTCGGATCCTAATGATCGACCAAATGGGTCGAGTTCGAAGGTATAGGCGATTTATCAGATCGCCTACCCTACGACTCTAGACAACGTGGTAATCAGTGGGCATAGTCCCAAGGGACTATGACCAACGTGATTACACCCACGTTGCGAAGTTCAAACGAACTTCGCATTGACCATTACTGGTCAACGCTGAAAGTCAAACAAAGTTTGACTTTCTGACTCGAAAAGCAGTAAAATAAGGAAAAGAACGAAAGAATACTTACCCAGGGTCCCCGAATGCTAATCCCGACTCAAGAACTCAGGTATGAAACAATGGTTTCAACTTAGAGCTCTCAAATCAGAATTCTTGTGAGTTTTAAAGCAATGGGGGGTGGGGTATTTATAGTATTCGGTCCACCGTTGAGATCGTTTCATGGAAAACGTGCCATGATCCGATCCGTACAAGTGTTGAAAGGTTATGGAGGCCACATATGCTCCTTATCTTCATGACTAAGCAAGTAGGAACATGTGGTGGTGGTTTAAACAGCTGAAAACAGGCTGTTTAAACATTGTATCTGGTCAGGATAACCCCTGCGCATCGTAGGGCAAAAGTCCCTGCGCATCGTAGGGGTTAAGTTTGGCAGAAAGTCAGTTTTGGTCCCTGAACTGTATTTAGGCCATTTTTGACATGTTTAAGGCCCGTTAACCCCATTTCAAAGCTCTAAAATGAAGTTAAAGTATAGGGAACTTAAAACATGCTCAAAAATATCTCGGATGTCGGTTCGTTTGGCCGTACGAACGCGATGTTCGGTTAATTACGACGGAATGCGCATAAGCGCGAAAAACGATCCAAATGACGCGACGAATGGATTTTTCTTATGGCGAACACTGAAATATAATATAGTCATGCTCACATAAATTTTTGGATGTCCGGAAGTATTCAGAACGTAAGTTATGCGTGAAAATGCAAACTTGTGCACTTTTTGACACTTTTAGTCCCTGAATGACCCAAAAGTTTATTTTAGCACACCGAACCCCTCAAAGCCTATTTCTAAGCTATATAAAGGATATTTAAGGTGTGTTTAACTTATGGTCATGTTCCGGAATGTCTGTTACAGTTCAAATTGGCATACTTTCGCAGTTTGTCAACTTTAGTCCCTGTAAGCGATTTAACTTGATTTTGCCATACCAAAGCCTTCAAAACTTATTTCTAAGTTATGTAAAGGTTATTTAAGGTATGTTAAGCCAATGTCACTATTCCGGAGTGTTTGTTGCTTTAAACTGGTTATATTTACGCATCGGTGCGCGTATAACCTTCCAGAAAGCGATTTAGAGTTTGAAATTGAACAAGAATTGATATGTGCAAATGATACACATATTTTTACAAATCCCAAGTATGAAATATAATATTTCATTGGTTTGGTATTTGTTTGATGGCCGTGGAGGCACAGGTGTTACAAAAGAAGAGTCAGTTGAAACAGGTAAATCTGAATCACAGGATGAAAATGAAGGTAATTTTCATGATGGATATCTGAAAAACACAAAGTCTGAGAAAAATTTGGATGAAGATTCAAAAGGATTGGTTTATACCATGATTGGATCGGATAGATTATTCTTAGATGTTGTATTCCCGATTCAGAATGTGATTTCAGAAAAGGTTGATAAAGTTTTCAAGATGGTTGAAATTGAAAAGTCTGAAATTTCAAAGTTTGCTGGAAAAGGTCAAAAAAACTTTTTATAACAAACCTAGTTATAAGAAGAAAAATATGAAGGCTGGGTTGGGTTATAAGAAGAAACAGAATTGGAAGAAAAATGAAATACCAAATTTTCAGACAAAGATGAGTTTTGTTCAAGGAAAAAGTTTTGATGAAGAAAAAGAGCTTCAATTTGGACAACAGTCTAATGAAAAGTTTTTTGCTCAAAAGAAAAAGCAACAACCACAGGTCAAAGATGTTTCAAAACGAACATGTTTTAAATGTGATCAAATTGGACATCTTGCACGAAAATGTCCAAATCTGAAACCTGTGGATGTTGACAAAAAGAAGTTTGAAAATGTTGAGAAACAGAAATCTGAGAATGTGAAACAAAGGTCAACCAGATTTGATTCAAAACAAACTTGGAGGTACAACACAAACAAGTTTGCTTCGAACCAAACTTGGAAATCAAATCTGAATAGGTTTGAGTCTAAACAGACATGGAATTCTCACACACCCAGATTAAGAACAACACAAAGTTGCAAAACAACTGTCGATGCAACAAAACCAAATGAGTTTTGGAAACCAAAAGTTGTTGTTCAAAGTCAAAATGTTCAAAAAGATTCACATTTTTACAAAAGAGGTACTCCGAAAGGTCAGCATGGAGTGCTAAGAAACAAGTGATTTTGGTAAAAGATGAGAAAGTTGAAGTTAAAGTTGAAAAAGTCTTTGATGAAAAAGATTTTCCGAAATTACATGATACATATTGTGTTGAAATTCCTAAGGTCCAACTGACCTGGGCTAAATTGTTCAAGTAATCAAGTAGTTTGTATGTGCAGGTGCTCAACAAAACCGAAGATTGTGAGATTGGAAGTTGGAGCAGCCTGGCACAACCGGAGGAAGAGGCTTTTGTACCCTGGATTGGTTGAAACAGGGAGTTTGTTTGTTTTCTGTACATAAATAAAAAATATTTCAAAAACCCTAAAAATTGAAAATTAAAAAAAAACCAAAAATATGTTTGTTTTTAAATTTGTAAAAATATCCAAACATTCAAAAATATGTTATTTGAATACGCCAAAACCCTCACGGCTGAACAAACATGATTAATTTCACAAGATTGAAAAACGGTTTTCAAACTGTCGAAAATCAATGGGTTGTAAATCATGGGGGTAATTGTTGCTTATTATGTTATATTTTCTGCATATCAGAGCACTTTTAGCAGAAATGGATGGCGAGACAAAGATTTTAGTATTGGTTGTCAAATTTTCTTTAAATGATTTTGCATTTTAAGGGGAGTATTGTTGTTGGAAAATACAAAAACATTAGAAAATTTGAAAAAGTCAAAAACATGATAAAATTCAAAAATTGAGTTGTTGCGTAAAAAGATGAAATGATAGGACATCAGTAGACAGTTATAGTATGCTAAAAGAATTGTAATGATTAAATAGCGTTAAACAGTCTCACTGATGATATGCCGATAGGTTTTTATACATTTAGTAAACTTTTTCGGGATATAAACCTAAATTCAAACTTGCTTATTTCGTGGGGAACACTACTTGGATATATAGGTAACCCCTGAAATCTTGTTTGAAGGACCCCTCTTTCTGAGATACTAGCTCTTTATACTCAGTGATATCTAGGGTATTATCCCGGGACTTCTGATTTTGCGGAAGCAATGGCCTAGTCCCCGTATAATACTTTCTGCATGCTTGAAATATAGCGCCGCCCTCAGCAAAAATGATTAAACAATAAAATTGATAATCATTGCTGTTGAAGAAAAGATCCTCTAAAGGGGACACACCAAATGTCGAACCGTCATCTCTCTGCTGAACGAAAGTTCTGACCTGAGCTCTCACGGTTTTCGCATTTTAACCCCTTACAGATATCATCTAGGTATACTCACCTGTAAGACTGAATATTGGGATCTGGATACGGGAGTATATTCAAGAGGTGGGACTCATGAATGAGTTTAAGTTCTTAATACACCTAAATCGTATCTCGAATCAGTTGAACTTTGTGTGAAAATTTAAGTGGATCAGTATATCGACAATCTAAGTGAATTGTTTAATTCTTAATGTGTAACTAAGCTCAACGGTACTTGTGACTTGTCAAAAACTGATATGATCCTCTAACGCAAACTCAAACAAAAATATTGTCTGTAAATATGTTTGTACATATTTCTTTATTGCTTTATATTTCATAAAATACAAAAAGATTTTTGATTCTGCTTTCGACAACCGATGTCTGAAATGCTGAGTGTCAAAATTTAAGTAAGCTGATTGTGTTTCTGAAAAATAAAACAAGTTCATTAATTTGAAACTTGAAGTTTTTAACAAAAATCAAAAAAAGTTTGTGATATCTCCAAGGTCATTAGGTTGGACTTGGATGATTAACTGTGAGGGATTTGGATGCTTATACTGTTAAAATCTATGAAATAGGGCCAGTTTTAGATTCTGATATTGCCAAATCATAAAATTTGTTGATAGAGGAAATTGAATTGCTAGGTTACGATTACTGGAAGTTCAAAATGCTGTTACTTATAAACATATGAGTATTGCAGATATTGTACCAGACTACGATCCTGAAAGGTAAGTCTAAGGGGTAGTCTGAAGACGAGCTCAAAGCAAGGGGGAACTTGTAACCAGAAAGCAAGGTGTCAATCCCTAAAACAAGGAAGTTTGACAAAAGAGGGAGCCTGAAGACTTGAAGAAAGATTGATGGATGCTTATAGTGTTAAACAATTTGGAAAGAGCAAAAAGACTGATCAAGACTGAAGATGTGTCATGATAAAGAATAGACACTAAAGACTTCGTCAATATCCAAGGGGGAGTCTGTTAGTGCACTATGTCTATTGACTTCGTCTTGTATCGAGTCATGTAATAGGATAGGATAGGATAGGATAAACAGTGCTCAGGGTGCCAGAAACTGAGTTTAGTGGGTTTTATGCTGATTCCGCTTGAAAGTGTCAAAGTCATGTTCAAGCGAAATCAACATTGTTGATTCCGCTTGAAAGTGCATTGGGACAGTTCAAGCGAAATCAGACACCCTATATATATGTGAGCTTGCCGTTTCATTTGAAGCGGAATTAGAGTCTTGTGTTCGGTAACGAAGTGCTGCCAGATTGTCTCCAGGTGCTGTAATCACTATTAGATCAATAATAGAGACATTTATATTGAATCAAGCGTCCGTGTCATTGATTCCGCCTTTGATTCGGATAAACAACTCTTCTGATCGACTCAGTCAGTTCGTACAACGATCCTACAAAGCTTTTCCCCCCTTTTAAAACCAAGTTCACTATAACCAATGGCTCTGATACCAATCTGTCACACCCCCAAAATCCACACGCGGAGTATCACCACTTGGAGGCGTGACTGGCCAGGATCGAGCCACCAATCATATTGAACAATATAGTAAAGTAATTAAAAGTTCAACCACACAATATAATTGGTGTCCAAAAACAATTTAATAAGTCTAAGTTATCAGCGGAAGCAAGTAGTTCAAAACCCAAATCATAAATTCAGAGTATTTAAGTTTATCATGAACACTCAATGTCCATGCTCCACAACGACTCTTCCCCATGCAAGCTCCTGCTAAACCTAGTGGCCTACAAAGCATGTAGTAACAAGTCAACAACAAAGTTGAGCGAGTTCACAGTTGGTTGTCCATTTTAGAGTTGTTCCAAAAACATAGTTTAGTCTTAACCGGCTATCTAGCCGTGGGGGTTACCCCATAGTTTCAAAAACTTTCACTTGTTAACCCATTTTTCACTTCGACCATTCCATTCGTGGAGGCTACCCCATGTTCTCAATCTTTGGCTATCCAGCCCGGCACTTCGGCCATGGGGGCTACCCCATGTTTTAAACTACCAGACTCGTTACCATATCGACTACTAACGTTCGTCATGTTTATGTGCCCTAGCGTCGGTGTCTATCGTCACCGACGTGCCATAGTCCATTAGTCCACGCCCGTCCTCTGATTCAAAGTGTGAGGTTTGTAAAACCTAATAGCGCTATTTAACTAATGACCCGTTTGCCATTGGCCTCGGCGATTAAGTCGATATAAAAGGAGGGACTTCGTTGATAGAGTTCTAGTCTAGTAAATCTAAATTCGTCTCAACATGACGAGGAATTCACATTCCTGAACACATCCCAACAGGACGATGAATCCTTATTCCTTAACCCATTCCCAACCCCTGGGAATCCCATGCTTTGTAGAGAAGTGTGAACTCACCTTGGGTTAGCTCGGCAGATAAGTAAGGGTCGATCGAGTTGCTAGGGGTCAACCACGTCCTAACATGGTTACCATACAAGTCAGGTCTAGGTTCAAGTAATGCACATAATTATTACACATAGCCTTGCAGGTTACAATATGTAATGATCATGGCAAACACGTAGAATCACGTAAACAGTCAAGTCCACATAATGCCCAACTTGTGCGACTCAGATGGTTGGGCTCGCACAAGTTCATTAGCCCAATAATCTTGTGCGGTTCAATAAATGTAGCCCAAAAACAATCGGCCCAACCTGTTGTGCGTCCAGCATAACCTTGTGCGACTCACAACGGGTTGTGCGATCCTAACATACCCGACCCAAATAACATAAGCAGTCCAGCATGTAAACGGCCCAAACAAATAAGCATGAATCAAATTGTGCGATCCATTTGACCTTGTGCGACTCGGAACATCTTGTGCGACTAGGTTCTGGGCTTTAAGGCCCAACCTTCATAATAAAGTCCAAACCGTGTGTGTGGCCCAAGGCTTGTGCGATCGGCACTGTCCTGTGTGATCCACAAGTCTTGTGTGATCATGCATACCCTAGTTATACACTGTGCTTTATATGACTATACCCCGTCTTGTGCGATGAACCTTGTGCGATGCACCTTGTGCGATCAGATCAGGTCTTGTGTGATCTGATCTTGTGTGACCGACAGACTTGTGCGATTGGTTAAGTGATTCTCCTAAAATCATGCTATCAGTTACAACAACTTCCTAATTCTCATCCATTCAATTAAATCATCACTAACAGTTTCCATCTCTACTTTAATCGATCAAATCATGGTTCTCATCACATAATTCATATGAATTCTAATCATATTCAAAACATACTCGATCATGCCTTAAACCCGAACACATACACACAGCCGATTTCATTACATCCATTCGGTTCTTAGATCAATAGCATACAATCCGATTTACATAAACATCATCACATAAACCCTAATTCCAAATCAACACTAGTTTCACAATTATCATATAGGTTTGGTTCGATCATTTAAAAGCATCAACCAATTATATATATATATATATATATATATATCATTTGTTCATACGTTAACACAACATCAGAAATCATTCATCATTCATACTAACAACCCTAGCTATCATATCAACTCGTGGAATCATAATACCATCTAACAAAACAATAATCATGAAACACTAACCGGTTATAAGGTAGAACAAGGATGATCCGAACAAGAAAGCTTCAAGAGAAAGGGATGTTGGGCGTCGAGTTTGAGAGGGAGAGGGAGAGCGAGTAGGGTTTGTGTGTGTTGTGATTTGCAAGTAATGAGGAACACAATCCTACCCTAGGTGATTGTAGGCGCATAAAGGAGTGGGCCGAACCCATATATGGGCTGCCCCTATGGTTCGAATACAAGAGCGTGGCCCGAACAGGGCTTGTGCGATTACATACATACATTACACAAAATCACATAACACGTAACACATATGCATTAAAACCAACATATCAACTTGTCATATAGAGTTTACATTAAACACAAAACATGTTCTGAAATACGAGTTGTCACAGTACACTTGTAAAAACAAGTCAAAACACAGATTTTCATTCCGTGATTGATTCACTTTCATCTTCAACGTACAAAACTTTGTTTACCTGCAATGAAACCATCTACCTGGATACCCAACGAGAGTTCTGGAAAAATGCAAACCTTGAAACTAAGGACAAAAAGACCTTAGCTATTACTTCATCAATAAGGGGAATTCCAGTTACCATCACACCTCAAACCATTTCAGAGGTTTTTGAAATCAATGATCTTACAGGTAAAAGCTCTTTCCCAAAAACATAGTACCAAACTGATTTCATTGAGAGAGGGTATGAAGAAGAAATGAAAAAGGATACTTTACAAAAGGGCAGTTTTCCATCTACCATGAGATTTTTATTCCATACCCTCCTCATGTATGTGTCAAATAAAACAACAGCTTTTAATGAAATACCATTGAAAATACAATACCTGGGCTATGCTATCATGGATGAAGAAAATTTTAACTACTCTTAGGAGATTTTCAATTATATGGTTAAGAATGTTAATAAAAAATCATTTTTATTGTTTCCAAGGTTTTTAAGTTTTTATCTTCAAAAGAAATTTTCAAAGGATAATGCATATGTGCTTATCCAAGGAAATCCTATTCAAATAAACAGCCTAACTTCTAAAACATTCACAAGGCTATCAAAACCTTCAAAAACACAAACAGAGGTACCTGAGCAGAATTTAGCAGCAACGACTGCTCCTCAGGCCCCTGCTGTTGAGCCCACTGCTCTTGGTGATCACAGCAGCACAACCCCTGCTGTGAAACCCACACCAAAAATCACCAAAAAGACCAAAAAGAAAACCATCCAAAAGCCCCCGAAACCCACCAAAAAGGTGACTCTGGAAGATGAGATCCCAGAGGGAACACCTGTGACAACACAAAAGTCACCTGAAACCACTGCTGCTACTTCCTAACATCAGATGGAAGAAAGATCTCAACCTGAGTCTAAAACTCCTCTGCATCCTCTCAAAAGGATCAGGTTGTATCAACAGGGACACCACAATATGAAGCAATGGATTCACTTGAATCTATCTTCCACAGCCCAGCTCCTGGGGCAAATTCTCTTTCTACCCCTATCCTTACTGCACAACTCCCATCATCAATGATACCTCTGTTGGATGCACTTGATATAGCCCAGACACAAATCAGTTCTTCTCAATCACCTATCAATGAGAATATACCACAACAAGTGAGTGAGTCTGGTTTCTCTATCTCTGCTAACCCACCAACAGTTGAGGAGGCTACACTGCAGGAATTACAAGTAATTCCTATCAGTAGTTCAAGTGGAGTAGCTACTACAGGTGTTGAACCCACTGGTTTACACCTGGATTGTAGTTTCATTAGTGAGACTCCCTTGAAGGCAATTTCTTCTTTGGGAACCATAGTGTCTACTAGTGTGTTTCCATTATACACTGGTGACCTTAAAATGGTAACCTCTGCTGAAGAAAGAAGTCCCCAGTACCGAGAACAAGGGGCATCAGTGGATGATTTTTGGGAAACTTTTCCAAAGTCAACCACTGATACAACCACCACTGGGGGGAAATCAGATGATCCCATTAACTTGGGTGATGGTTTTAAATACAAAGAATTGACGGTGAGGGTTGACAAACTTGACACATCTGTTGTAGAAATCAAAACTATGCTGCAACAGTTGTTACAAGCTCAAAAGGCTACACCCACTGCTGCACCATCTGCAACATCTGATCCATCCCCTACTGAGCTATGGCATCTGTTTCAACCTCTGCTTCACAAACAAAGACAATATGCAGATCAACAGCATTAAGTTCAACTTCAAATGGTCAGAAATGTCATAGAAGCTAGGTACAAAGATACTCAAGCAGATATCAAAGCCATTAAAGCTCATCTGCTTCAAACCACTGGCACTGCTCCTCCTTCAATCATCTATGTTAAAAATCCTGATGATGCCAAAAAGGGGGAGAAAACTAAAGGGTAGAAGGGAAAAGAAGATGGTTTATACATGCCACCAGATCCAATGTCCAAACTTGTGGTAGAAATCCCATGGCCAGATGGTTCTAAAAAAGTTGATGAGACTCAAAATGCATTTGCTGAACTAAAAGCAAACATGAAAGAGTCAATGGAAATAAAAGGGTCAAAAAGGTTTGCTCAGAAGAAGAAAGTTTTGATGGAAAAAGAAGTGCAGGGTACTTCTAAACCTAAAAGAAGACAGCCTACCAGAAAAGTAAGCCAACCCAAAACCACACCTTCCAAAACCACCAAACAAACTCCTCAAATCCCCAAAAGTTCCTCTCATCAAACCTCCAAACCAACAGATGTTAAAACACCTATTGTATCAACAGTTGTTGGTACTTCAGTGGCTTCAACAGATGTTATCCCAACAACTGCCATCACTACTACATCAGCCCACACTCAATCCACTGCCATACCAAAAACAATATCACCACCACAAAAACCACCTACCAAAAAGCAGAAGACAATAGTTGACATATCAACTGTTGTAGTGACAACAGTGGTTGAAACACCAGTTGTTTCAACAGCTGTTAGTCAGATACCCACTACTTCAATCACTGCCACTCAACCCACAAATACACCACCAACTTCTCCAAAACACAAAAGGAGAAGGATAACAAACATTGTACTGGAAGATGACACTTCCTTAACTCTAACATCTACACAACCACTGTCCCTTGTGACCATTCCAAACCCTGTTCCATTATCTTTAGTTCAAGCCTTCAATGAAAACACTGCCATTGTCCCTGCAGGAGTACAATATCCTCTAGATCTTCCAGCAGTCTGGGAGGAAATCAAATCCTTCTACTCTAAAAATGGCCCTGAAAAGAGGAAACTCCCATCTGTTCAAGGTTATCCTTTGCCAAGAAATATAGAAGAATATCTCAAAATAAAGGCCTAACAAGCAGAGGATATATCTAAAAGAGACACAGAGAGAAAGTCTGACAAAGAGATTCAAAGAAATTTGCAATACCTGCTCACCAAAGTTAGAACTTTAGAGCAGTTCTCAAAAGGCCTTTGTCAGAAATTATCAGAAAAAGATGATGAAAGCATGAGAAATGACTACCTTGAACACATCATGGCATACAAGAAGTACAGGGCAGAAAAGTATCAATACAAAGAATGGACCATCAGTGAACTACAATAGGAGATAGCCAGAATTCAAAAGATGATTCAAGACAAGGTAAAGCAAATTCCTCCAGTCTGAGCCAATTACAAGAAAAATGTACTAGAAAGGGCCTTGAAACTGAAAAGAATGAAAGAAGAGCTGATAACTACTGATTATGGTTCAAGGAACTAGGTTACAAGGTGGTCAGAAGAAAAGGTGTTAGCTACTTACAAAAGGTTGGAAGAGTTAAGGAAGAGAGATCCCACTGCTCCTAAAAGGCTTGATTATCCGGAAGCAGTGGTTTCAATCAAACAACAAAAATTGCCAATCAGGAGACCCACTGCTTCACATGCTACCATCATTTATCAAAGAAGGAAACAAAAGCAGATGGATGAATTAACAAAAGAAGACAAGGCTCAAGAAGAATACATCATGAAAATGGTTCTTCAGACACTTATGGCAGAAAAACAAGACTCAGATCCTAACAATGTTTGAATGCAAATGTTATCTCGTTTACTAAAGATTAATAAATTGTATATTTTTTTATTTTTATACTCTAAACTTTAAGTATTTACCGACTGACTTATTTATTTATTTATTTTATTTATAAGTCTATATAAATATTACTATATTCATCATTTATATTTGTTATACATGGTTTTCTAAGAAACGACCCGTGTTTGCACACGGGTCTTACCGCTAGTAATATATAATACAGTAACACTTATTAAATATTTTAATTGTCAGAATTTTAAAGTATTTAAATAAAATACAAAAACTAAAAACTCTTCTGAACTATCAAACATAAACGAACACGTTATCGAATATTCACGAACATAAAGAACGAACGTAGACTCTGTTCATGTTTGTTTACTTAACTAAGCGAGCGAAATTCCTTGTTTATGTTTGTTTGTTTAATAAACAAACGAACACAAACGAACTTCCCGTCGAACAGTTCACGAACTGTTCAACGAACGTTTGGTTCGTTTATAACCCTATCTATATCTATATATACTATCTACTAAAGGAGAGATGAGCATAGCATCACAATGCTTACGTGGCAATTAGATAGGTTGTCCAACAATGTTTGTCTGATGTCATTATTGCATCATAAATCATTAATTTAAAATATTTTAAAATACATTTAAAATACAAAAATCTTCAAATAAAGTTTTGGCTCCATTTTCAAAATTCAAACCTACCTATCTCTCTCAAATATAGTTCTGGCTCCATTTTCAAAATTCATACCATAATTTCAAACCTGCCTCTCTCTCTCTCTCTCTCTCAAATATAGATCCATTTTCAAAATTCAAACCATAATTTCAATCCCACCCCCTCTCTCAAATCCAGAGTGCCTCCATCTTTCAATATTCATCTACGGTTTCAAGATCCGCATTTAGGTAATTCTAAGAGGCGATTGTAATAACCGATAAAACCACAGGTAAACTCCGATCTTTGTTTTCAACGTTTGGTGAACTCCGATCTGTGTTCTCAATGTTTGGTGAACTCTCAAATCCAGAGTGCCACCACCGATAAACTCCAATCTGTGTTCTCAATGTTTGGTGAACTCGAAGAGGCAATTGTAATAATAACTGATAAAACCACAGGTAAATCTAAAGGTTACGGATTCGTTGCGTTATTCAGAAACCCTAAATCACCAAGAATGCTATTCAGAACTTCACAATAAACTCCATCTTTTCCCCAAATCACCAACAATGCTATTCAGAAACCCTAAATCAAACTCTCTGGAGAACAACAACTAGCATCAGAAAATGGGAGCTTAAGTAGTACAAATCTGTATTTATAGATGATTTGACTGAATTTGAGTATTTCATATCTCCGTTATTTGGTAAATGTAAGTGTTTCTGGTTAATTGAGTTAACTGAATTCATATGATGAGGTTTTGTCTGATTTTGTTATGTTAATTTAATGTTAATTTGTTTGAGGATCTGTTGAAAATATACCCTTGTAGTTTAGATAAGATCTGCATGTAGATATATGTAAGTTTGGTGGATTTGTGCAGGTTTATATAGAGATTGAGTTATGTCTGGATTTAGTATGTTTTATAGATTGTTAGGGTTTGGTCTAGAATTTCCGAGTTACATTCAGAATTTGAGTATATAGTTGCTGTTAAGCAGATGATTTCAGTGGATTTGAGTATTTCACATCTCCCTTATTTGCGTATATGTAAGTGTTTCTAGCTAATTAAGTTAAACAAAAGCATGATGAGGTTTGGTGTATAGTTTCTGAGTTATTTTCAGAATTTGGGTGTTATAGATATAGTAGAAGACCGATTATTCGCGTTGATTTAAGTGTTTCTGGCTAATTAAGTTAAATGAAAGGATATGATGAGGTTCTGTGTGATTTTGTTAGGTTAATTTAGTGTCAATTTGTTGATAATATGCCGGTGTAATTTAGATAAGATCTGTGTGGAGATATATATATTTGGTGGATTTGTAAAACTTGATAAAAGAGTAAAAAGGACTTAAAAATTATAATAAAAATCATACACACCCTCATACATGTCAAGTTTTTGGCGTTGTTTCCGGGGACACAAGGATTTTAAGAAAGCTTAAAATCAACAGCCTAGTCATTTTCTTTAGTTTTTATGTCCAAATTTCTGTTTGTTTTTCTAAAAACTTCCGTTACAGTAGCTTAACACGAAGCCGTTCTGTATAGACACGGGGCCGTGTCTAGTCTGCAGTAACTGAAAAACTTTTTACAGAAGGCTCACATGGGGCCGTGTTTCATTCAACACGGGGCTGTGTAAAAATGCCAAGTACCGAATAAAACACAGTCCTAAGCACGAGACCGTACTCAAGAAGCACGGGGTCGTGTAAACCTTATGTGTTCACAAAAAGTTTAATTTTCGAAAGCCATGATCTTCTGGGTACTATCCAAACAATGGATTATTACATGGGAGATTATGACTACTACAATTATGATGATTATAAGGAACCATATTGTACCATATGTGGTGAATCCCATTCGGAACAACATTCTTACCTTTGTCAACCATCAACCTCATACACAACATATGAGGAACCAAGGTTTGAGCTTCCAAATCCAAGCTTTGATTGGCATACTGCAGCGTTTGAAATGTATGAGACACCACCTACAATCATTCCCTAAGCCGAAAGCCTCATACAAAGTCTTAAGAACTTAGAATTCTTGATCAACCAATCTCGTGCAAAAGAAGAGACCATTTGTACTAAAGAGGTAATAATAGAAGAGGTAAAACCTCAAGAGCCAATGAAAGAAAAACCACTTAAAGAAAACTCAACACATGAAGATGAAAAACCTGAACCAAGCCATTCGGAAGGTAAGCCCTTAAAGGTAAATTTTGAAGAGGAACAAATAGACCTCCAAGAAATACACATCCTACAACCTTCTTTTGAAAATCATAGTTTGGTTCCGTCTCATGCTAAGTTTTTAAAAGAGTCAACCACTAATCCTAACATCAAAGAAATAGCAAGTATTTAATTAACTAAAGGTCAAACCTTGCTAATACAAGATGAACAAATTGGATTAAACATAAAACTGGTAACATGTTTTATTCATAACATCTATATTAGTAACATCTCAATAGATAAAGATCTTTGTGTTATCATAATGCCCAGCTACGTATTCGAAAGATTAGGTATTGGCGATTTTCTTCCAATCAAAATTACTATCCTCTTGGTTAATCGAAAAAGTAAACATGCTACAGGAGTGGCTGAAGACGTTCTCATTCAAACAAACAAAACAATTATACCAACCGACTTTGTTATCCTAGATGATGCTCCACTCGTGTTGCGACAACCTTTCATTAAAACCCATCAAGCTTTGCTCAAACAAAAACATCAAGATCTTCCCACTAAACTTGGGATCGACAAACGGAATTTTAATATAAATAAATCAATGAGATATTCAATATGGAAATGACGACTCTTTGTTGGAAGATGAAGTTAATCCACCCGATACGAAGGAATAAAATGACCAATTCGTTAGAGAAGAAGCCGCTACCAACCAAATCATTTCGGCCATCGACTACGATGATGAACCAAAGACTAATCCATCTATTGAATACCCACCTTCTTTAGAACTCAAAGAACTTCCAAAAGGCTTAGAATACGCATTCTTAGACAATAAAGGTAAACTTCCCGTCATCATTTCCTTGTATCTCACTTCTCAACAAAAAGAAAAATTACTTAATCTACTTAAAAAACATAAAACGGTAATTGCATGGAAATTAATGGACATAAAAGGAATAAGTCCTTCCATGTCTACACACAAAATTTTAATGGAAGACGACTACAAAGCAGTAATCCAACCACAAAGAAGGGCTAATCCCAACGTCCAAGAAGTAGTCAAAAAGGAAGTTATCAAGCTCTTAGATGCCGGAATTATCTACCCCATTTCTGATAGTCTATGGGTAAGTTTTGTCCAAGTCATACCAAAAAAGATGGAATGACGGTTGTAACCAACGAAAAAAGAGCTTATACCAACAAGAACCGTCACCAGATGAAGAGTTTGCCTCGACTATAGGAAACTCAATGAAGCCACAAGAAAAGACCATTTTCCCTTACCCTTTATTGATCAAATGTAAGAGCGATTTTCCGGCCACAAATTCTATTGTTTTGTAGATGGATTCTCAAGGTACTTCCAAATTCCTATTGCCCTAGTGGACAAAGAGAAAACCACCTTCACTTGTCCCTACGGAACCTTTGCATATCAACGCATGCCATTTGGCCTATGCAATGCACCTGCAACATTCCAAACGATGCATGGTAGCTATTTTTCACGATATGATAGAAAAAAACCATGGAAGTTTTCATGGATGATTTCTCTATCTTTGATGATTCATTTGACCAATGCCTCGATAACCTTGAACGAATGCTATCTAGATGTGAAGAGACTAACCTCGCCCTTAATTGAGAAAAGTGCCATTTCATTGTCACAGAAGGAATAGTACTTGGTCACAAAATCTCCAACACAGGAATGGAAGTCGATCGCGCAAAAATCGATACTATTTCCCGAATACCTCCTCCATCATCCGTTCGAGCAATTCGAAGTTTCCTAGGACATGCCGGATTCTACATGCGATTTATCAAAGACTTTTCTAAAATCTCTCGACCTCGAACTAAGCTACTTGAAAAAGATGTCTCATTCATGTTTGACAAAGATTGCACAACAGAATTTCTTGCTCTTAAAGATATGCTCGTCAAAGCACCAATCATGATTGCACCCGACTGGAAGCTAACATTTGAAATCATGTGCGACACAAGTGATTTTGCAGTTGGTGCAGTCTTGGGACAAAGAAAAGAAAAACATTTTCATCTCATATGTTACGCTAGCAAAACTCTTGATGACGCTCAAGAAAATTACACGACCACTGAAAGAGTTACTAGCTGTAGTATTTGCATTTGATAAATTTCATTCCAATCTTGTGCTCTCCAAAACTATAGTCTACACAGACCATGCTGCCATCCGATACCTTTTCAAGAAACAAGATGCAAAACCCCGTCTCATAAGATAGATTCTTCTCCTTCAAGAATTTGACATAGAAATAAAAGATAAAAGAAGAGCAGAAAATACTGCTGCTGACCACCTGTCTCGTCTTGAAGACCCTGCTATGGAAAAAACTTGAGAAGAACTCATCAATAAAAAATTCCCTACGGAATCCTTAGAAATGGTGGAATATAGAAAAGAACCTTGGTACGCAGATTATGCTAATTACTTAGCTAGTGGCACTTTTGTTAAAAGGTTGTCCTTTCATCAGCTGAATAGCATTACATAGCTAGTGGCACTATTGTCAAAAGGTTGTCTTTTCATCAGCTAAATAAATTCTTCGCTGATGTAAAACACTATTTTTGGGAAGACCCATATCTTTTCAAAATACGTGCAGACCAACTCATTCGACGATGCATCCATGGTCGTGAAGCAAGACAAATTCTTCATCATTATCATAAGGACCATGCCAGCACCGCACGAAAGGTGTACAATGCAGGATTTTAATGTCCCACAATACACAAGGATGCTTATGTATTGGTAAAAACATGTGATGCATGCCTGCGGGCAGGCAATAAATCAAGAAGAAACGAAATGCCATAAAATAGTATTCTTATTTGTGAAATTTGACATTTGGGGATTGGATTTTATAGGACCATTCCCACCTTTGAGAGAAAACAAATACATCTTGGTGGCTGTCGACTACGTTTCTAAATGGGCCGAGGCCAAAGCTCTTCCCACCAATGACGGAAAAGTAGTAGTAAAATTCCTGAAAAAGCAATTCTCACGTTTTGGAACTCCAAAATCCCTAATCAGTGATAGAGGAACTCACTTTTGCAATTTAAAAATGGAGAAAACTCTAACAGGATATGGGTTTATCACCATCTCTCGACCACCTATCATCCTCAAACCAATGGTCAAGCCGAAGTAACAAATCGAGGTTTAAAAAGAATCCTAGAAAAAACTGTGGGTTAAAATTGAAAAGAATGGGCAAACAAATAAGCCGTGTCCAGACCCCTGTTTCTCAATTTTTTTTTTAGTTTTTACCATACTTGACTGTTTAAAATATTTATTCTTTGTAGGAAAATGGCACCCCATGTCGCAACCCCTGACCCCTTGCCCCGGGAGGCGGGCGGCCGCGAGCTCGCACATTCGGTGGTATCGGTGTTTATTTAATTTGGCAGCGGAATTTACATCAGGACCGTAGTTAGGAAATATTTTATCAGAGTAAAACACCTGGTCTCGCGTCTGATGAGATTTATACGAAGTGCTTGCCTAGACAGAAAACTCAGAATACAGGCATCCACCCTTCCAGATTCCACGAGTTCGTTATTAGAGCCCAAGACTTTGATGAGAATTTAAAAATCAGAAGAGGTTTTGAAAATAATCACCTAAGGATAGGTGATGAGCATTTAAAGATGAGATCTGTGGTGACGAGGCATTGGTTACAAAAGATAAGGATAGGGATGAAGGCAAAGACATAGATAACGGAAGAGTTTGCTAATGGAAGGTGCCCTAGGTAAGTTATAGTCTAGGTCAAAGTATTACTAATAACCTAAATCCCTATAACCATGGCTCTGATACCAACCTGTGACACCCTGACCGGAGGCGGAAACGTCAAGGGCATCACGAAACTTGGTAGAATGCATATAAGCACATGGTGATTAAATTAAAGTTGAAATATAATTAAGTTGGTTGATAGGATTACATTCACATCCAAACTAGTACGAAACAAATACAACACATTGTTCACAAAAGTCTTTGTTTTTATTTAAGCTAAGGCACTTGTCTTGAGCAATCCTATGTGATCCTTGCAAAAGCTAACTTCAAACATTTTCACCTGAAACATATGTTAAAAACAATTTGGGTCAACAAACGGTTGAGTGAATTCATAGGTTTTGGTTAGTTTGGTAATAAATAAATAATGTGATAATGAAATGAAATGTTTAACATTGTGGCATTTGATATATCTTAGCAAAATGAGTAATACAAGTATGCTTGGTGGAATATTCAAACCTTGTAGACGTAAACATGGATCTATCATCCAAACTTCCGAATTGCAAAATGTGAACAACAACAACAACAAATAGTGAACTGGAAGTTAGGATGGGGCGTCACACCTATAGCGCTATAATATTACCGTTGGGCTTGTACGGAGTTAATAAATGTAGGTGTAAGCAACAAGTATCAAGCAATTGCAAGAAACAATCAAGATAGCCACAAAATGCAAATTGGTTTGTATCACATTATTTCATATGTTTCATCCCAAAAATATTGTAAAAGAAAATGGGAACTATGAACTCACCTTGATTTCGGGTAAGTCCAAACAAGTATGCAAAGTGTGAGAGTTCTTGGAAATAAGATTCCACGTCACTCTAATTGATAGAACATGCAACAATATGGAATATGTATCAACAATAATGTTTAATTGGATAATTGGAAATCCTAAATCTATAGGATTCGGTAGTGTTTTGTTTAAATGGTAATTATGTGGTTTGGGTAACCTAACAAGAGGACTCGGAAAATGAATATGATGTAAAGGAATTATTTATGAAAAATATATTTTTTTAACATAAATAATATAATTGCAAGATTATATAATTGATTTAATATAACATTTGTAATAATAAATCAAATATAATTAATTAGTATAACTAAATACCATAAATAAATAAAATGATTATTGGTAAAATATTGTACAAGTGATATAATTAATTTATAAAAATTATAAATTAATTTAGATGGTTAAAATATATTACTGATTTAAGATAATTATTTTGGCCCTTGAATAATTTTATATAAATAAGATGGAATTAAAAAGGTTAAAATACCAGTATTTAGGTTTATAAAGTTTAATTATTACAAATAATCTAAAAATTCCCAAAACAGTTTCTGATTTTTATAAACTCAGAAACATGTGTATTTTGTTATGATAATATTTTTGAGCAGAAATTATATAATTATATATAATTAAACTAGTTAAGTTTAATTAAGTGATTTAACTGATGAAATTATGGAAAATAATCTGTAAATAATCAAACAGTAAATAAATTTATATAAACTCAGAAAAATACACATAATCTCATAAAAATATTTTCGGCCAAAAATTATATAGTTATATAATTTAAATATATTAAATTAAACTATACTTTTAAGTGTAAATACTGATTTATTTATATAAATATCTAAATTATATAAAATATCAGTAACAAAAATTATTTTTGTAAAGTTTATCACTTGAAATAATTATCATAAAAATTTCAGATTTTATTGCTAAAAATTGGATTTATTATGAATTAAGTAAGCATTATACTGTTTTAATGTTATACAAATTTGTTTTATAAAACAATCTGATATGAAATGATTCCTAATCTGAATTTTTATAAGTTCAGAAAGATGTAAATAATGTCTCAAAAATATTTTCAAATTTATGTTATATACTTTTTATAATTTAAATATAATTGCATAAATAAATGGTTCTACTGATTTAATTGTATAAAATCAGATTGTATATAAATAAATGTCAAAATAATATTTCCAGAAGTGTAAACAGATAAGGTAATTATTCTGAGATTTTTAGAATTTAACTGATTAAACTTGATTTTATATGAATTTTATAAATTTAAACCGGTTTTTTATAATAATAATAATAATAAAAATATAAAAACTTCATCTTCTTCCCCAATTTCGGTCAACAGAAAGTCAACCCCCCTGATTCTCGCTCAAGACTACGTTTTATTTCAATTAATTTTACAGAAACATTGTATAAGCATGAAAGAACTATTTGGGACAATAAGAACGAACCGGTATCGATCTGAACGGCGTGCCGACTAAATCCGGCGACTGTAATTCCGGTGAGGTAACAGAGACGAACAGATGCCATGTATCGATGTGTTAGTGGATTTTTAGGGGTGTGTGGTGTTCGCAGAGGCTTAGGGGACCTTTATAACTCCTCAATTCATACGATTTCGACATGGATTAGTGGAATTAAACTCTACTTCCGGTTCAAGTATAAAAAAACGATTTCAACACAATGTCAGGCATCTAATTGAACGATTAAACGCATGCGAGAGTTGGTTTTGACGTGAAGATTCCGCGTGCAAGTATATCGGGCAGAGGAAACCACTAAGCACGTGGTTCGGGTTGATATCCGGTGACAGACGCGGGTTTTCGGTTTTGAAATATAATATTTAACATCTAATGTGTGTATATATATAATACGGTTCTAAAATATTACCGGATGAGGCTTATAGCCGACCGGTTACAATGTCACTTGTTAAACGAAAGTTCCCAAGTTCGATCCCCCTAGTGACCGGTTTAGCCCTTTTTTTTGTTTTAATGATTTAAAAAAATTACAGTTTAGTCCCTAGGGTTCTCGAATAAGCACAAACAGTCCCTTAAATAGTTTAGTTATAGGAAAAATTACACTTTTCGTGCTTTATGTTTGTACCTAGTTGCAATGGATGACCTTTACCTTTAATAATTACAGCCACAGTCCTTTATTTTGAAATCCGTTACATCTTTCGTCCTTTAACACTAACTTGGTTAAAATTTTCAGTTAAATTTATTTACTTAAGGGTAGTTTAGTCTTTCTACTTAATTATTTATAGTATAAATAAAAAAATAAAATCAAATATAAATACCTTTTTTTCTCTTTCACTCTCTCTCTCTCTCATTCCCTCTCCCTCTTAATTGTCTGCAGCAAAAAAAAAACAGGGGTGGGGTGATGACGGTGGCTGGTGGTGGTGGCAGGAGGTGACGGCGGCTAGAGGTGGTGGCAGGAGATGATGGCGGTGGCTCTCTCTCTCTCAACAGCCCATCTCTCTCTCTCGTTCAAAATCTCAATCGCCACTACCACCACCAATGTGTTGTCATCACCACCATCACAGCCTAAAACTACTTCCACCTGAAACCACCACTATGTTACCATTACCCACCCTACTTTTTCTCTCTCTAAACCACCCCACCATCAATTCCAATCTCTAAAACATTTCAATCAACTGATACAAATACATGATTATGAGATGATACAAATAATTTGGTTCTTTGAGAACAATAAATCTAAAAAGTAACAACCTTTTTTCAGCAACCAACACTTCTGGCACCAGCCTCATTCAGGAGATCTTCTAGTGGTGAATTGTGCAACGGATCTGAGCGAGATCTGTTTATTCGCACAAGCCCTTTGTTCGATTACACATCACCGTCTCCAACTAGATCTACAAGGCTTTCAGATCTGATTGTTCGATTACACGTCACCGTCTCCAACTAGATCCACCACACCATCACACCGCCTCCATCTAGAACTGCTGCACCACGCCACCACCTCCATCCAAATCGCCACACAAGAATTCCGCCTCCATCTAGATCTGCCACAACCACCGTCTCCATCCAAATCTCTCCGTCAAGCATTTCCGATCTCAGATCTACGACAACTGCGGCTCTGACGCCGCCACCGTCTCCTACTCCACCGATAACCTCCTCCTCTGCACCGCCTGCGATCACGATTTCCACGGCGACTCGTCCGTCTCCTTGTTTCACAACCGTTTTCCGGTTGATGACGACACCGGTTGCCCTACCGTTCACGAACTCGCTTCGGTTTGGGGATTTGATCTCAAACGGTCTGATGAAGTTGGAGAAGGAGGTGAATTAGGGTTGAAAGTGGATGTGGTAGGGGGAAGCTGCTGAATGTTTTGACTTGTTTCTTTATTTATTTTAGATAAATAAATGAATAAAATTACCAGTTTACCCTCATGTGCAAGGCACATGCCAACTTAACTGAATTTTTTTAACAAGGTTAGGGCCAAAGGACGTAAAGTGTAATGAGTTTTCCAAACAAAGGACTGTGACTGTAATTATTAAAGGTAAAGGTCATCCATTGCAACTACCTACAAACATAAAGGACGAAAAGTGTAATTTTTCCTTAGTTATATATGCTAACTAAGTTAGTTTTTAATAAGAATTCCTTGTATAAAAGATAACCCGGTTAGGACTATTAGTTAAAATAGTTTCTAAAATGACCATTTTGGTCCCTGAAATATAAGTTTAAGAAAATGACTATAAGGACCCTATACTTTTTAATTTAAAATTTAAAAGTTTATTTCATTTATAAAACAAGTTTCAAAAATGACACTAAGGTCACTAAACTTATAGTTTTCAAAAATTACCTTTTTAACCCGAACTTATAAGATTTCAGGAATGACAACTTAATCCCCGGACTTTTGTACTTTCTAAAAATGACGGTTTTAGTCCCCGGACTTAAAAATCAAAGTTTTCAAGCAAGTTTCAAGGAATGATAATTAGGTCCCTCAACTCATATATTTTCACATAATGACACATTATGTGACACCCTGACACGGAGGCGGAAACGTCAAGGGCATCACGAAACTTGATAGAATGCATATGAGCACATGGTGATTAAATTAAAGTTGAAATATAATTAAGTTTGGTTAATAGGATTGCATTCACATCCAAACTAGTACAAAACACTACAACACATTGTTCACAAAAGTCTTGTTTTTATTTAAACTAAGGCACTTGTCTTGAGCAATCCTATGTGATCCTTGCAAAAGCTAACTTCAAACATCATCACCTGAAACATATGTTAAAAACAATTTGGGTCAACAAACGGATGAGTGAATTCATAGTGTTTTGGTTAGTTTGGTAATAAACAAATAATGTGATAATGAAATAAATGTTTAACAATGTGGCAATAGATGTATCTTAGCAAAAGAGTAATACAAGTATGCTTGGTGTAACATTCAAACCTTGCAGACGTAAACACGGATCTATCATCCAAACTTCCGAATTGAAACAAATGTGAACAACAACAACAACAATGGTGTTAAGCAACAAGTATCAAGCAATTGCAAGAAACAATCAAGATAGCCACAAAAATGCAAATGAGTTTGTATCACATTATTACATATGTTTCATCCCAAAAATATTGTAAAACGAAAATGGGAACTATGAACTCACCTTGTTTGCGAATAAATTTCCAAACAAGTATATAGATAAGAGTTTGCGGGAACAAGTCTTTCCACGTCACTCTATAACATGCATGAAACAAATATAGGAGATAGCATCAACAAAAGGGCAAAACAGTAATTTTGTATAAACGGGTGACAAGGTTTAGGGCGTTTGAATGGTTTGACTAATCTGTTTGGGGTATACTTGGTAATTTGGTTATCCTTCAAAGGGATAATTTATGTAATACATTTTATAAAAATACTAAGTTATACAAATAATGGGTAAAAATATTATTTGTGTATTTAAAACAACAAATATATAACCATATATTTAAGTTTAAAGATTTAAATATATATACATATATTTTCAGTATACAAGATAATTATACAAATTTATTATCTAAATAATTATTTTAAGGCAAGATAATTAAAAATAACATTTTTAATTATTGAACATATAAATATCAGATTTAAAATAATTATCATGGCAACATATATATTTCTGAAATAAACAATTATATATAGTTTCAAAATGAATAAACATGATAATTATCTAAATAATTAGTTTAAACCAGAAAAATTAAAAATAACATTTTTAATTATTAACATGCAATATTACTGATTTACAATAATTATTAGGGCCTTTGGATAATTTTATGTAAATAAATGGAATTTAAAAGGCTAAAATATCAGTATTTAAGTTTATCAGATTAATTATTCAAAATAATCTGAAAATGCCCAAAACAGTTTGAGATTTTTAATAATCTCAAAAACATGTGTATTTTGTAAAGAAAATATTTTTAAGCAGAAAACATATAATTATATAATTAAAACTGTTAAGTTTAATTAAATGATTTAACTGATTTAATTATGTAAAATAATCCGTAAATAACCAAACATTAACTAAATTTATACAAACTCAGAATAATGCATGTAATATCATAGAAATAATTTCGGACATAAATTATACAGTTATATAATTTAAATATATTAAATGAAACTAAACTTTTAAGGTGTAAATACTGTTTAATTCACATAAGTATCAAAATTATAGGCAATATCAGTAACAAAATTATTTTTATATAGTTTAACACTCAAATTAATTATCATAAAATTTTCAGAAATTAACTTATAAAAATTGATTTATTATAAATTTTTAAATGATAAAACTGTTTTAAATTCTATAAAAATGGCTTTATAAATAAAACACCAGTTTTTATATTTTTAATAAATGTGACTGTTCATAAACTAATTATTCTGAAATTTTCAGAATTTAACAAATAAATGTCGATTTATTATGAACTAAAGAAATAAACTGTTTTTAAACATAAAAATAAAAATGCAAAAAAAATATGTTGTCTTCTTCCCCAATTAAGTCAACAGAAGTCAAACCCGCCAATTCAAGATCAAAACGTACGTTATACTTAAATTAAACTTTTGTAAACATAATGTAAGTGAGATTATACCGAATGGAGGATTAAAACGGCTCCGGTATCGATCAGATCGTCGTGCCGGATAAGTCCGGCGACCCCGATTCCGGCGAAACACACAGAGACGAACAGAGGTCAAAATGCGAAGTGTTTATGTGATTTGAAGGTTGTGAGAGTTTCGTATGAGCTCAGAGAAACTTATAACATATTCGATTTGAACCGAAATCGACAGTAAGTGGTGGAATTAAACTCCACTTTGATTTGTTTAATTTTCTCCGATACGGTCGATGTTAGGCATGATTATGGGTAAATTAAACGCGTGGGAAGTTTAGTTTCGAGGCAAGGAATCAGCGTGCAACTTTATTTGTCAGTGAAGACCACTTAGCACGTGGTTTGGGTCGAATCCGATGAACAGGCGCGAAGGTTTCAGGTTAAAAAAAGTTACAGTTTGGTCCCTGAGGTTCAGAACAGACACAAACAGGTCCCTGTAACAGTACCGTTTAAACCACTAACCCGGTTATGTTTTTGAAATAGAAAACCTTATACAGTGCTTAACCCGGTTAGGATTTCCAGTTAAAATAATTTCTTAAATGACTGTTTTGGTCCCTAAAGTAGTTAACTGAAAAGACTAACTTAGTTAGTTTCTGAATAAGAATCCTTTTTAAAAATTTAACCCGGTTAGGATTAAATGGTTAAAAACAGTTTTAAAATGACCATATTAGTCCCTGAGATATAAGTTTCAATTAATGACCAATTGGTCCCTTGACTTTAATTCAAAAATATATATATATATTTATTTTATTTATAATATATTTTTTTAAAATGACATTTTGAACCCTAGACTTTTAAAAAGTTTAAAAGTTAAATTCTTTTATTTATAAAATAAGTTTCAAAAATGTCATAAAGGACCCTAAACTTTATAGTTTTCAAAAATTACACTTTTAACCCAAACTTATAAGATTTCAAAAATAACAATTTAGTCCCCGGACTTTTGTACTTTCTAAAAATGACGGTTTTAGTCCTCGGACTTATAATCAAAGTTTTCAAGCAAGTTTCAAAGAATGGCAATTTGGTCCCTCAACTTATACTTTCACAAAAAGACACATTTGGCCCTTGTAATTAGTGCAGTCTTGTTTATAAGTACGAAAGTCAATAAAATTTGCAAATATTCACGTGTTTGGGCCGGTAAATCATGTAAGAGCATAAAACAAACATGTATCAAACAAATTGCATTTCAATATACGACAACTGCTATTTGTGCATCAAACAAGTACATGTTTGAAAAGTCACGGTGGTTACAGTCTCCCCTACTTTAGAAAATTTCGTCCCGAAATTTATTCGAAAGAGACCGTAGAATGTAATTGAAATGATTAGCAAGATAATCAAGTCATTGTTGGATGCTGAAAATTTTGAGGAATTTACGAGAATCATTGTATAGAAATTGTTTTGCATGGCACTATGTTATGTTGGATTTGTAATGTAAATATTATGCAAACAAATGTCTGTACAAATAAGCAAATAATGGAAAAATTCATTTCCCAGTGGATGTTTCTTCAGAAGCGAAAATGAATGGGTAATTCATTTTCCAGTAGATACTTCATCAGAAACGGAAATGAAGGATTATGAATAGATTATTCATTTCCCAGTGGATATTTCTTCAAAAGCGAAAATGAATGGGTAATTCATTTTCCAATGGATACTTCATCAGAAACGGAAATGAAAAATTATGAATAGATCATTCATTTCCCAATGGATATTTCTTCAGAAGCGAAAATGAATGGGTAATTCATTTTCCAATGGATACTTCATCAGAAACGGAAATGAAGGATTATGAATAGATTATTCATTTCCCAGTGGATATTTCTTCAGAAGCGAAAATGAATGGGTAATTCATTTTCCAATGGATACTTCATCAGAAACGGAAATGAATATGGTTTTTGAATGTATTATTCATTTCCCAATGGATATCTCTTTCAGAAGCGAAAAATAAGTAGCTAGTTCATTTTTCCTCAATGGATACTTCATCAGAGACGGAAATGAATATAGATGGCTTTCGATTCTTGTTTAAGTTAACACAAATGGGTCTGGGATAACATAAAATCCTCAAGTGACTTGGATAACGCTACGACAAATAATACAATAAGAACACTTATATATAGGAAGTACCAGCGGCGTATCCACCATGTTCTTATGGTATTACAATCGCCTCGTTATCTAATCACTCTAGATTTTATGACATCACACTTAACGGGACTCACTATGGTTTCCATGCATCGAATCTCATAATTATGTGTGCACCCATAATTACTTGACATCGTTGCACAGTCTGCATAGCTTATCTTGCCAAGTGATAAATTGTGGACATGGTCAAAGAAAGATGCTTTGTTTCAACAATTGAAATAGTACGTGTGTATAAACTCTGAGTATGAATAAGAGCGTAAACATAGTATAAGTTTAAGTCAAATAAGCATCAATATAACACAACACTAATTGAATCAAAATATATTTCACATTAGCAATGATAACATTGTTTGTTTTGCATACAACGAAAGCAGGTGTTTGTTCAAGTGCAATGTTAATATGTATTACTTGTAGGTAAAACACAAAATACAATAGAATGTATGTGTTGAATAATTTAATCACAAAAAAAAAAAATCTAATATGATGTGAACAATTTACATTTGAGATAAGTCATGAAATGGATCAAATTCAGGCTCAAAATTATCAGGTAGTGGGGGTAGATCCATTTGAGGCACCGTACTTGGGCCTACCATAACAGTTGGTGACAGTTGTTCTACTTCGTTCAATAGTGACTGGAAAGACTGTGGCAGTAACGGTGATTGCAAAAAAAATGATTCCGATACTAATTGATCTTGGATCATCATGCTTTCATCAAACAAAGCTTCTTGCGTCGTTGGATCCTCCTCGAAAACTATCGGTGAGAAGCCTTGTGAGACGTTTGGTGCTAATGGTTGGGATATGTTAGTGGTAATATGTTCTTCTATGTATGGCAGCTGTGGTAGCATGTCATATCGGTAAAAAGAAGATGGAGAAAATTGCAACAATGATTGTTGTAAATTTTGTGGGGAGGTACAGAGTGCGCGATCAAATTTGAGATATATTGTATTAATGAGAACTCCGCGTTTAGGTATATAGTCGCACATTACACGTATTTGCATAAACATATCAGTTTATAAACGAACTAACATTTCATCATAACTGAAAAGTGTACACGAGTCTTGGATAACAAAAGAATTCAAAATGTAAAACCCTAGTTGTTTATAACTGCATCATCGTTGGTACGAGCCTTGTTAACTCCAGCGTTAGGAGTACGTCCTTAAGCAGGGTTGTTAACATCTTGGTTTTGCGTAGCAACTCGGCAAACGTTAGCTGTATGACCAATAACCCCACAACTTGAACATTTGCGGCATCGTACACTGGCATGATGATGAAGATTACATTGGTTGCATAGAGGTGCAGTTCCATAGTATGGTTTTCTAGCAGGGGGTTGTGCTCGTTGGTTGGGCGGTGCTTTACCATCATATGGCCGCTTTGCTGGAGGAGGAACCTGGTTAACGGGAGTAGGGTTTGTGATAGCAAAGTTTTGGGTTGACTTTCGCTTCTTGGCGTTCCTAGCGTTAACTGCCTTGGTCGAACCGGACGAATCCTTTGATGACGTTTTACTATCACCCTTACGAGTCAAGGCTCCCTGCTTGACAAGAGCATCAGTGAGAATAGCAGAAAGTTCGAACGCGTCACGAATTGTGGCTGGTTTGTTCCCAGTCACAATGTGTTTAATACAGCTGGGGAGTCCATCGATAAACTTCTCGATGGTGCGTTCCGGGGTTGTCAAGACATTGGGACAGAGAATACACAGCTCGTCAAAACGATCGATATATGCTCGGTTTTCCCCACTGTTCTGTTTTAGTTCATGAAATTCATCTTCAAGCGCTCGCATTTCGTTGCGAGGACAGAACTCTCTCAGCATAAGGGCCCTCAAATCTTCCCAAGTTAGGGCCATAGCAACATTGGCACCTCGATCCCTCATAATACCATTCCACCAGGTTAAGGCTCGTTTCTGGAAACAGCTGGTTGCGAATTCTACCTTGCGGGCCTCAGTGCACTGGCTGTGTCGGAACATATTTTCAATACTTTCAAACCATTGTAGAAGAGCAGTGGCACCTTCATTTCCAGAGTTTATAGCAGGGTTGTAGGAATTAAATTGTTTGAAGGTACAGGGAGGATTGGGAT
Source organism: Helianthus tuberosus (assembly GCA_030545235.1). Classification (NCBI taxonomy): domain Eukaryota; kingdom Viridiplantae; phylum Streptophyta; class Magnoliopsida; order Asterales; family Asteraceae; genus Helianthus; species Helianthus tuberosus. The sequence goes on along the minus strand of CM060417.1, from coordinate 76,331,252 downwards.
TGTTGTTTTGAACAGCTTGGTTGAACTGGGCAAAGATATTAGGTAGTTGTGCAGCAATCTGCTGAGCAATAAGGGCAGCCATCGCAGCATTTGGGTCATTATTCTGAGGCTGAGGACATGGAGGCATCTATAAGAAGGAAAAACATCTGATTAGGATAGAATGCTTTTGAATAAAATCATTTAAAATCAATGAAGACGAGAGAAAACACAACAAGGTGGACATCGTTTATTCCACGAATAACCAACATCAGTGACTAATCAAAGTAGTTGGGTTCTTATAACTTAATGAAGTCATGCTTTAGCCTATAAGTGGACACTCATCCCGAGAATTCCCAGGTAAGCACAACTGGTCTCGCGTCTGATGAGATATATACGAAGTGCTTGCCTAGACAGAAAACTCAGAATACATGCACCCACCCTTCCAGATTGCACGAGTTCGTTATTAGAGCCCAAGACTTTGACGAGAGTAAAAATCAGAGGAGGTTTTGAAAAAGATTTTTAAATCACCTGAGGACAGATGATGAATAATTGTATGTCCTAACAATTTTAATGAGGGAAATCCGTGGTGACGAGGCTTTGGTTTCAAAGAATAAGGATAGAGATAAGGACAAGGAAACGGATAGAGTATCTAGTGGATAGGTGTCCTAGGTAAGTTATAGTCTAGGTCAAAAGTAATTTCTAATAACCTAAATCCCTATAACCATGGCTCTGATACCAACCTGAGACACCCTGACACGGAGGCGGAAACGTCAAGGGCATCACGAAACTTGATAGAATGCATATGAGCACATGGTGATTAAATTAAAGTTGAAATATAATTAAGTTTGGTTAATAGGATTGCATTCACATCCAAACTAGTACAAAACACTACAACACATTGTTCACAAAAGTCTTGTTTTTATTTAAACTAAGGCACTTGTCTTGAGCAATCCTATGTGATCCTTGCAAAAGCTAACTTCAAACATCATCACCTGAAACATATGTTAAAAACAATTTGGGTCAACAAACGGATGAGTGAATTCATAGTGTTTTGGTTAGTTTGGTAATAAACAAATAATGTGATAATGAAATAAATGTTTAACAATGTGGCAATAGATGTATCTTAGCAAAAGAGTAATACAAGTATGCTTGGTGTAACATTCAAACCTTGCAGACGTAAACACGGATCTATCATCCAAACTTCCGAATTGAAACAAATGTGAACAACAACAACAACAATGGTGTTAAGCAACAAGTATCAAGCAATTGCAAGAAACAATCAAGATAGCCACAAAAATGCAAATGAGTTTGTATCACATTATTACATATGTTTCATCCCAAAAATATTGTAAAACGAAAATGGGAACTATGAACTCACCTTGTTTGCGAATAAATTTCCAAACAAGTATATAGATAAGAGTTTGCGGGAACAAGTCTTTCCACGTCACTCTATAACATGCATGAAACAAATATAGGAGATAGCATCAACAAAAGGGCAAAATAGTAATTTTGTATAAACGGGTGACAAGGTTTAGGGCGTTTGAATGGTTTGACTAATCTGTTTGGGGTATACTTGGTAATTTGGTTATCCTTCAAAGGGATAATTTATGTAATACATTTTATAAAAAATACTAAGTTATACAAATAATGGGTAAAAATATTATTTGTATATTTAAAACAACAAATATATAACCATATATTTAAGTTTAAAGATTTAAATATATATACATATATTTTCAGTATACAAGATAATTATACAAATTTATTATCTAAATAATTATTTTAAGGAAAGATAATTAAAAATAACATTTTTAATTATTGAACATATAAATATCAGATTTAAAATAATTATCATGGCAACATATATATTTCTGAAATAAACAATTATATATAGTTTCAAAATGAATAAACATGTTAGTTATCTAAATAATTAGTTTAAACCAGAAAAATTAAAAATAACATTTTTAATTATTAACATGCAATATTACTGATTTACAATAATTATTAGGGCCTTTGGATAATTTTATGTAAATAAATGGAATTTAAAAGGCTAAAATATCAGTATTTAAGTTTATCAGATTAATTATTCAAAATAATCTGAAAATGCCCAAAACAGTTTGAGATTTTTAATAATCTCAAAAACATGTGTATTTTGTAAAGAAAATATTTTTAAGCAGAAAACATATAATTATATAATTAAAACTGTTAAGTTTAATTAAATGATTTAACTGATTTAATTATGTAAAATAATCCGTAAATAACCAAACATTAACTAAATTTATACAAACTCAGAATAATGCATGTAATATCATAGAAATAATTTCGGACATAAATTATACAGTTATATAATTTAAATATATTAAATGAAACTAAACTTTTAAGGTGTAAATACTGTTTAATTCACATAAGTATCAAAATTATAGGCAATATCAGTAACAAAATTATTTTTATATAGTTTAACACTCAAATTAATTATCATAAAATTTTCAGAAATTAACTTATAAAAATTGATTTATTATAAATTTTTAAATGATAAAACTGTTTTAAATTCTATAAAAATGGTTTTATAAATAAAACACCAGTTTTTATATTTTTAATAAATGTGACTGTTCATAAACTAATTATTCTGAAATTTTCAGAATTTAACAAATAAATGTCGATTTATTATGAACTAAAGAAATAAACTGTTTTTAAACATAAAAATAAAAATGCAAAAAAAATATGTTGTCTTCTTCCCCAATTAAGTCAACAGAAGTCAAACCCGCCAATTCAAGATCAAAACGTACGTTATACTTAAATTAAACTTTTGTAAACATAATGTAAGTGAGATTATACCGAATGGAGGATTAAAACGGCTCCGGTATCGATCAGATCGTCGTGCCGGATAAGTCCGGCGACCCCGATTCCGGCGAAACACACAGAGACGAACAGAGGTCAAAATGCGAAGTGTTTATGTGATTTGAAGGTTGTGAGAGTTTCGTATGAGCTCAGAGAAACTTATAACATATTCGATTTGAACCGAAATCGACAGTAAGTGGTGGAATTAAACTCCACTTTGATTTGTTTAATTTTCTCCGATACGGTCGATGTTAGGCATGATTATGGGTAAATTAAACGCGTGGGATGTTTAGTTTCGAGGCAAGGAATCAGCGTGCAACTTTATTTGTCAGTGAAGACCACTTAGCACGTGGTTTGGGTCGAATCCGATGAACAGGCGCGAAGGTTTCAGGTTAAAAAAAAGTTACAGTTTGGTCCCTGAGGTTCAGAACAGACACAAACAGGTCCCTGTAACAGTACCGTTTAAACCACTAACCCGGTTATGTTTTTGAAATAGAAAACCTTATACAGTGCTTAACCCGGTTAGGATTTCCAGTTAAAATAATTTCTTAAATGACTGTTTTGGTCCCTAAAGTAGTTAACTGAAAAGACTAACTTAGTTAGTTTCTGAATAAGAATCCTTTTTAAAAATTTAACCCGGTTAGGATTAAATGGTTAAAAACAGTTTTAAAATGACCATATTAGTCCCTGAGATATAAGTTTCAATTAATGACCAAATGGTCCCTTGACTTTAATTCAAAAATATATATATATATTTATTTTATTTATAATATATTTTTTTAAAATGACATTTTGAACCCTAGACTTTTAAAAAGTTTAAAAGTTAAATTCTTTTATTTATAAAATAAGTTTCAAAAATGTCATAAAGGACCCTAAACTTTATAGTTTTCAAAAATTACACTTTTAACCCAAACTTATAAGATTTCAAAAATAACAATTTAGTCCCCGGACTTTTGTACTTTCTAAAAATGACGGTTTTAGTCCTCGGACTTATAATCAAAGTTTTCAAGCAAGTTTCAAAGAATGGCAATTTGGTCCCTCAACTTATACTTTCACAAAAAGACACATTTGGCCCTTGTAATTAGTACAGTCTTGTTTATAAGTACGAAAGTCAATAAAATTTGCAAATATTCACGTGTTTGGGCCGGTAAATCATGTAAGAGCATAAAACAAACATGTATCAAACAAATTGCATTTCAATATACGACAACTGCTATTTGTGCATCAAACAAGTACATGTTTGAAAAGTCACGGTGGTTACAGTCTCCCCTACTTTAGAAAATTTCGTCCCGAAATTTATTCGAAAGAGACCGTAGAATGTAATTGAAATGATTAGCAAGATAATCAAGTCATTGTTGGATGCTGAAAATTTTGAGGAATTTACGAGAATCATTGTATAGAAATTGTTTTGCATGGCACTATGTTATGTTGGATTTGTAATGTAAATATTATGCAAACAAATGTCTGTACAAATAAGCAAATAATGGAAAAATTCATTTCCCAGTGGATGTTTCTTCAGAAGCGAAAATGAATGGGTAATTCATTTTCCAGTAGATACTTCATTAGAAACGGAAATGAAGGATTATGAATAGATTATTCATTTCCCAGTGGATATTTCTTCAAAAGCGAAAATGAATGGGTAATTCATTTTCCAATGGATACTTCATCAGAAACGGAAATGAAAAATTATGAATAGATCATTCATTTCCCAATGGATATTTCTTCAGAAGCGAAAATGAATGGGTAATTCATTTTCCAATGGATACTTCATCAGAAATGGAAATGAAGGATTATGAATAGATTATTCATTTCCCAGTGGATATTTCTTCAGAAGCGAAAATGAATGGGTAATTCATTTTCCAATGGATACTTCATCAGAAACGGAAATGAATATGGTTTTTGAATGTATTATTCATTTCCCAATGGATATCTCTTTCAGAAGCGAAAAATAAGTAGCTAGTTCATTTTTCCTCAATGGATACTTCATCAGAGACGGAAATGAATATAGATGGCTTTCGATTCTTGTTTAAGTTAACACAAATGGGTCTGGGATAACATAAAATCCTCAAGTGACTTGGATAACGCTACGACAAATAATACAATAAGAACACTTATATATAGGAAGTACCAGCGGCGTATCCACCATGTTCTTATGGTATTACAATCGCCTCGTTATCTAATCACTCTAGATTTTATGACATCACACTTAACGGGACTCACTATGGTTTCCATGCATCGAATCTCATAATTATGTGTGCACCCATAATTACTTGACATCGTTGCACAGTCTGCATAGCTTATCTTGCCAAGTGATAAATTGTGGACATGGTCAAAGAAAGATGCTTTGTTTCAACAATTGAAATAGTACGTGTGTATAAACTCTGAGTATGAATAAGAGCGTAAACATAGTATAAGTTTAAGTCAAATAAGCATCAATATAACACAACACTAATTGAATCAAAATATATTTCACATTAGCAATGATAACATTGTTTGTTTTGCATACAACGAAAGCAGGTGTTTGTTCAAGTGCAATGTTAATATGTATTACTTGTAGGTAAAACACAAAATACAATAGAATGTATGTGTTGAATAATTTAATCACAAAAAAAAAAAAATCTAATATGATGTGAACAATTTACATTTGAGATAAGTCATGAAATGGATCAAATTCAGGCTCAAAATTATCAGGTAGTGGGGGTAGATCCATTTGAGGCACCGTACTTGGGCCTACCATAACAGTTGGTGACAGTTGTTCTACTTCGTTCAATAGTGACTGGAAAGACTGTGGCAGTAACGGTGATTGCAAAAAAAAATGATTCCGATACTAATTGATCTTGGATCATCATGCTTTCATCAAACAAAGCTTCTTGCGTCGTTGGATCCTCCTCGAAAACTATCGGTGAGAAGCCTTGTGAGACGTTTGGTGCTAATGGTTGGGATATGTTAGTGGTAATATGTTCTTCTATGTATGGCAGCTGTGGTAGCATGTCATATCGGTAAAAAGAAGATGGAGAAAATTGCAACAATGATTGTTGTAAATTTTGTGGGGAGGTACAGAGTGCGCGATCAAATTTGAGATATATTGTATTAATGAGAACTCCGCGTTTAGGTATATAGTCGCACATTACACGTATTTGCATAAACATATCAGTTTATAAACGAACTAACATTTCATCATAACTGAAAAGTGTACACGAGTCTTGGATAACAAAAGAATTCAAAATGTAAAACCCTAGTTGTTTATAACTGCATCATCGTTGGTACGAGCCTTGTTAACTCCAGCGTTAGGAGTACGTCCTTAAGCAGGGTTGTTAACATCTTGGTTTTGCGTAGCAACTCGGCAAACGTTAGCTGTATGACCAATAACCCCACAACTTGAACATTTGCGGCATCGTACACTGGCATGATGATGAAGATTACATTGGTTGCATAGAGGTGCAGTTCCATAGTATGGTTTTCTAGCAGGGGGTTGTGCTCGTTGGTTGGGCGGTGCTTTACCATCATATGGCCGCTTTGCTGGAGGAGGAACCTGGTTAACGGGAGTAGGGTTTGTGATAGCAAAGTTTTGGGTTGACTTTCGCTTCTTGGCGTTCCTAGCGTTAACTGCCTTGGTCGAACCGGACGAATCCTTTGATGACGTTTTACTATCACCCTTACGAGTCAAGGCTCCCTGCTTGACAAGAGCATCAGTGAGAATAGCAGAAAGTTCGAACGCGTCACGAATTGTGGCTGGTTTGTTCCCAGTCACAATGTGTTTAATACAGCTGGGGAGTCCATCGATAAACTTCTCGATGGTGCGTTCCGGGGTTGTCAAGACATTGGGACAGAGAATACACAGCTCGTCAAAACGATCGATATATGCTCGGTTTTCCCCACTGTTCTGTTTTAGTTCATGAAATTCATCTTCAAGCGCTCGCATTTCGTTGCGAGGACAGAACTCTCTCAGCATAAGGGCCCTCAAATCTTCCCAAGTTAGGGCCATAGCAACATTGGCACCTCGATCCCTCATAATACCATTCCACCAGGTTAAGGCTCGTTTCTGGAAACAGCTGGTTGCGAATTCTACCTTGCGGGCCTCAGTGCACTGGCTGTGTCGGAACATATTTTCAATACTTTCAAACCATTGTAGAAGAGCAGTGGCACCTTCATTTCCAGAGTTTATAGCAGGGTTGTAGGAATTAAATTGTTTGAAGGTACAGGGAGGATTGGGATTGTTGTTTTGAACAGCTTGGTTGAACTGGGCAAAGATATTAGGTAGTTGTGCAGCAATCTGCTGAGCAATAAGGGCAGCCATCGCAGCATTTGGGTCATTATTCTGAGGCTGAGGACATGGAGGCATCTATAAGAAGGAAAAACATCTGATTAGGATAGAATGCTTTTGAATAAAATCATTTAAAATCAATGAAGACGAGAGAAAACACAACAAGGTGGACATCGTTTATTCCACGAATAACCAACATCAGTGACTAATCAAAGTAGTTGGGTTCTTATAACTTAATGAAGTCATGCTTTAGCCTATAAGTGGACACTCATCCCGAGAATTCCCAGGTAAGCACAACTGGTCTCGCGTCTGATGAGATATATACGAAGTGCTTGCCTAGACAGAAAACTCAGAATACATGCACCCACCCTTCCAGATTGCACGAGTTCGTTATTAGAGCCCAAGACTTTGACGAGAGTAAAAATCAGAGGAGGTTTTGAAAAAAATTTTTAAATCACCTGAGGACAGATGATGAATAATTGTATGTCCTAACAATTTTAATGAGGGAAATCCGTGGTGACGAGGCTTTGGTTTCAAAGAATAAGGATAGAGATAAGGACAAGGAAACGGATAGAGTATCTAGTGGATAGGTGTCCTAGGTAAGTTATAGTCTAGGTCAAAAGTAATTTCTAATAACCTAAATCCCTATAACCATGGCTCTGATACCAACCTGAGACACCCTGACACGGAGGCGGAAACGTCAAGGGCATCACGAAACTTGATAGAATGCATATGAGCACATGGTGATTAAATTAAAGTTGAAATATAATTAAGTTTGGTTAATAGGATTGCATTCACATCCAAACTAGTACAAAACACTACAACACATTGTTCACAAAAGTCTTGTTTTTATTTAAACTAAGGCACTTGTCTTGAGCAATCCTATGTGATCCTTGCAAAAGCTAACTTCAAACATCATCACCTGAAACATATGTTAAAAACAATTTGGGTCAACAAACGGATGAGTGAATTCATAGTGTTTTGGTTAGTTTGGTAATAAACAAATAATGTGATAATGAAATAAATGTTTAACAATGTGGCAATAGATGTATCTTAGCAAAAGAGTAATACAAGTATGCTTGGTGTAACATTCAAACCTTGCAGACGTAAACACGGATCTATCATCCAAACTTCCGAATTGAAACAAATGTGAACAACAACAACAATGGTGTTAAGCAACAAGTATCAAGCAATTGCAAGAAACAATCAAGATAGCCACAAAAATGCAAATGAGTTTGTATCACATTATTACATATGTTTCATCCCAAAAATATTGTAAAACGAAAATGGGAACTATGAACTCACCTTGTTTGCGAATAAATTTCCAAACAAGTATATAGATAAGAGTTTGCGGGAACAAGTCTTTCCACGTCACTCTATAACATGCATGAAACAAATATAGGAGATAGCATCAACAAAAGGGCAAAATAGTAATTTTGTATAAACGGGTGACAAGGTTTAGGGCGTTTGAATGGTTTGACTAATCTGTTTGGGGTATACTTGGTAATTTGGTTATCCTTCAAAGGGATAATTTATGTAATACATTTTATAAAAAATACTAAGTTATACAAATAATGGGTAAAAATATTATTTGTATATTTAAAACAACAAATATATAACCATATATTTAAGTTTAAAGATTTAAATATATATACATATATTTTCAGTATACAAGATAATTATACAAATTTATTATCTAAATAATTATTTTAAGGAAAGATAATTAAAAATAACATTTTTAATTATTGAACATATAAATATCAGATTTAAAATAATTATCATGGCAACATATATATTTCTGAAATAAACAATTATATATAGTTTCAAAATGAATAAACATGTTAGTTATCTAAATAATTAGTTTAAACCAGAAAAATTAAAAATAACATTTTTAATTATTAACATGCAATATTACTGATTTACAATAATTATTAGGGCCTTTGGATAATTTTATGTAAATAAATGGAATTTAAAAGGCTAAAATATCAGTATTTAAGTTTATCAGATTAATTATTCAAAATAATCTGAAAATGCCCAAAACAGTTTGAGATTTTTAATAATCTCAAAAACATGTGTATTTTGTAAAGAAAATATTTTTAAGCAGAAAACATATAATTATATAATTAAAACTGTTAAGTTTAATTAAATGATTTAACTGATTTAATTATGTAAAATAATCCGTAAATAACCAAACATTAACTAAATTTATACAAACTCAGAATAATGCATGTAATATCATAGAAATAATTTCGGACATAAATTATACAGTTATATAATTTAAATATATTAAATGAAACTAAACTTTTAAGGTGTAAATACTGTTTAATTCACATAAGTATCAAAATTATAGGCAATATCAGTAACAAAATTATTTTTATATAGTTTAACACTCAAATTAATTATCATAAAATTTTCAGAAATTAACTTATAAAAATTGATTTATTATAAATTTTTAAATGATAAAACTGTTTTAAATTCTATAAAAATGGTTTTATAAATAAAACACCAGTTTTTATATTTTTAATAAATGTGACTGTTCATAAACTAATTATTCTGAAATTTTCAGAATTTAACAAATAAATGTCGATTTATTATGAACTAAAGAAATAAACTGTTTTTAAACATAAAAATAAAAATGCAAAAAAAATATGTTGTCTTCTTCCCCAATTAAGTCAACAGAAGTCAAACCCGCCAATTCAAGATCAAAACGTACGTTATACTTAAATTAAACTTTTGTAAACATAATGTAAGTGAGATTATACCGAATGGAGGATTAAAACGGCTCCGGTATCGATCAGATCGTCGTGCCGGATAAGTCCGGCGACCCCGATTCCGGCGAAACACACAGAGACGAACAGAGGTCAAAATGCGAAGTGTTTATGTGATTTGAAGGTTGTGAGAGTTTCGTATGAGCTCAGAGAAACTTATAACATATTCGATTTGAACCGAAATCGACAGTAAGTGGTGGAATTAAACTCCACTTTGATTTGTTTAATTTTCTCCGATACGGTCGATGTTAGGCATGATTATGGGTAAATTAAACGCGTGGGATGTTTAGTTTCGAGGCAAGGAATCAGCGTGCAACTTTATTTGTCAGTGAAGACCACTTAGCACGTGGTTTGGGTCGAATCCGATGAACAGGCGCGAAGGTTTCAGGTTAAAAAAAAGTTACAGTTTGGTCCCTGAGGTTCAGAACAGACACAAACAGGTCCCTGTAACAGTACCGTTTAAACCACTAACCCGGTTATGTTTTTGAAATAGAAAACCTTATACAGTGCTTAACCCGGTTAGGATTTCCAGTTAAAATAATTTCTTAAATGACTGTTTTGGTCCCTAAAGTAGTTAACTGAAAAGACTAACTTAGTTAGTTTCTGAATAAGAATCCTTTTTAAAAATGTAACCCGGTTAGGATTAAATGGTTAAAAACAGTTTTAAAATGACCATATTAGTCCCTGAGATATAAGTTTCAATTAATGACCAAATGGTCCCTTGACTTTAATTCAAAAATATATATATATATTTATTTTATTTATAATATATTTTTTTTAAATGACATTTTGAACCCTAGACTTTTAAAAAGTTTAAAAGTTAAATTCTTTTATTTATAAAATAAGTTTCAAAAATGTCATAAAGGACCCTAAACTTTATAGTTTTCAAAAATTACACTTTTAACCCAAACTTATAAGATTTCAAAAATAACAATTTAGTCCCCGGACTTTTGTACTTTCTAAAAATGACGGTTTTAGTCCTCGGACTTATAATCAAAGTTTTCAAGCAAGTTTCAAAGAATGGCAATTTGGTCCCTCAACTTATACTTTCACAAAAAGACACATTTGGCCCTTGTAATTAGTGCAGTCTTGTTTATAAGTACGAAAGTCAATAAAATTTGCAAATATTCACGTGTTTGGGCCGGTAAATCATGTAAGAGCATAAAACAAACATGTATCAAACAAATTGCATTTCAATATACGACAACTGCTATTTGTGCATCAAACAAGTACATGTTTGAAAAGTCACGGTGGTTACAGTCTCCCCTACTTTAGAAAATTTCGTCCCGAAATTTATTCGAAAGAGACCGTAGAATGTAATTGAAATGATTAGCAAGATAATCAAGTCATTGTTGGATGCTGAAAATTTTGAGGAATTTACGAGAATCATTGTATAGAAATTGTTTTGCATGGCACTATGTTATGTTGGATTTGTAATGTAAATATTATGCAAACAAATGTCTGTACAAATAAGCAAATAATGGAAAAATTCATTTCCCAGTGGATGTTTCTTCAGAAGCGAAAATGAATGGGTAATTCATTTTCCAGTAGATACTTCATCAGAAACGGAAATGAAGGATTATGAATAGATTATTCATTTCCCAGTGGATATTTCTTCAAAAGCGAAAATGAATGGGTAATTCATTTTCCAATGGATACTTCATCAGAAACGGAAATGAAAAATTATGAATAGATCATTCATTTCCCAATGGATATTTCTTCAGAAGCGAAAATGAATGGGTAATTCATTTTCCAATGGATACTTCATCAGAAATGGAAATGAAGGATTATGAATAGATTATTCATTTCCCAGTGGATATTTCTTCAGAAGCGAAAATGAATGGGTAATTCATTTTCCAATGGATACTTCATCAGAAACGGAAATGAATATGGTTTTTGAATGTATTATTCATTTCCCAATGGATATCTCTTTCAGAAGCGAAAAATAAGTAGCTAGTTCATTTTTCCTCAATGGATACTTCATCAGAGACGGAAATGAATATAGATGGCTTTCGATTCTTGTTTAAGTTAACACAAATGGGTCTGGGATAACATAAAATCCTCAAGTGACTTGGATAACGCTACGACAAATAATACAATAAGAACACTTATATATAGGAAGTACCAGCGGCGTATCCACCATGTTCTTATGGTATTACAATCGCCTCGTTATCTAATCACTCTAGATTTTATGACATCACACTTAACGGGACTCACTATGGTTTCCATGCATCGAATCTCATAATTATGTGTGCACCCATAATTACTTGACATCGTTGCACAGTCTGCATAGCTTATCTTGCCAAGTGATAAATTGTGGACATGGTCAAAGAAAGATGCTTTGTTTCAACAATTGAAATAGTACGTGTGTATAAACTCTGAGTATGAATAAGAGCGTAAACATAGTATAAGTTTAAGTCAAATAAGCATCAATATAACACAACACTAATTGAATCAAAATATATTTCACATTAGCAATGATAACATTGTTTGTTTTGCATACAACGAAAGCAGGTGTTTGTTCAAGTGCAATGTTAATATGTATTACTTGTAGGTAAAACACAAAATACAATAGAATGTATGTGTTGAATAATTTAATCACAAAAAAAAAAAAAAATCTAATATGATGTGAACAATTTACATTTGAGATAAGTCATGAAATGGATCAAATTCAGGCTCAAAATTATCAGGTAGTGGGGGTAGATCCATTTGAGGCACCGTACTTGGGCCTACCATAACAGTTGGTGACAGTTGTTCTACTTCGTTCAATAGTGACTGGAAAGACTGTGGCAGTAACGGTGATTGCAAAAAAAATGATTCCGATACTAATTGATCTTGGATCATCATGCTTTCATCAAACAAAGCTTCTTGCGTCGTTGGATCCTCCTCGAAAACTATCGGTGAGAAGCCTTGTGAGACGTTTGGTGCTAATGGTTGGGATATGTTAGTGGTAATATGTTCTTCTATGTATGGCAGCTGTGGTAGCATGTCATATCGGTAAAAAGAAGATGGAGAAAATTGCAACAATGATTGTTGTAAATTTTGTGGGGAGGTACAGAGTGCGCGATCAAATTTGAGATATATTGTATTAATGAGAACTCCGCGTTTAGGTATATAGTCGCACATTACACGTATTTGCATAAACATATCAGTTTATAAACGAACTAACATTTCATCATAACTGAAAAGTGTACATGAGTCTTGGATAACAAAAGAATTCAAAATGTAAAACCCTAGTTGTTTATAACTGCATCATCGTTGGTACGAGCCCTGTTAACTCCAGCGTTAGGAGTACGTCCTTAAGCAGGGTTGTTAACATCTTGGTTTTGCGTAGCAACTCGGCAAACGTTAGCTGTATGACCAATAACCCCACAACTTGAACATTTGCGGCATCGTACACTGGCATGATGATGAAGATTACATTGGTTGCATAGAGGTGCAGTTCCATAGTATGGTTTTCTAGCAGGGGGTTGTGCTCGTTGGTTGGGCGGTGCTTTACCATCATATGGCCGCTTTGCTGGAGGAGGAACCTGGTTAACGGGAGTAGGGTTTGTGATAGCAAAGTTTTGGGTTGACTTTCGCTTCTTGGCGTTCCTAGCGTTAACTGCCTTGGTCGAACCGGACGAATCCTTTGATGACGTTTTACTATCACCCTTACGAGTCAAGGCTCCCTGCTTGACAAGAGCATCAGTGAGAATAGCAGAAAGTTCGAACGCGTCACGAATTGTGGCTGGTTTGTTCCCAGTCACAATGTGTTTAATACAGCTGGGGAGTCCATCGATAAACTTCTCGATGGTGCGTTCCGGGGTTGTCAAGACATTGGGACAGAGAATACACAGCTCGTCAAAACGATCGATATATGCTCGGTTTTCCCCACTGTTCTGTTTTAGTTCATGGAATTCATCTTCAAGCGCTCGCATTTCGTTGCGAGGACAGAACTCTCTCAGCATAAGGGCCCTCAAATCTTCCCAAGTTAGGGCCATAGCAACATTGGCACCTCGATCCCTCATAATACCATTCCACCAGGTTAAGGCTCGTTTCTGGAAACAGCTAGTTGCGAATTCTACCTTGCGGGCCTCAGTGCACTGGCTGTGTCGGAACATATTTTCAATACTTTCAAACCATTGTAGAAGAGCAGTGGCACCTTCATTTCCAGAGTTTATAGCAGGGTTGTAGGAATTAAATTGTTTGAAGGTACAGGGAGGATTGGGATTGTTGTTTTGAACAGCTTGGTTGAACTGGGCAAAGATATTAGGTAGTTGTGCAGCAATCTGCTGAGCAATAAGGGCAGCCATCGCAGCATTTGGGTCATTATTCTGAGGCTGAGGACATGGATGCATCTATAAGAAGGAAAAACATCTGATTAGGATAGAATGCTTTTGAATAAAATCATTTAAAATCAATGAAGACGAGAGAAAACACAACAAGGTGGACATCGTTTATTCCACGAATAACCAACATCAGTGACTAATCAAAGTAGTTGGGTTCTTATAACTTAATGAAGTCATGCTTTAGCCTATAAGTGGACACTCATCCCGAGAATTCCCAGGTAAGCACAACTGGTCTCGCGTCTGATGAGATATATACGAAGTGCTTACCTAGACAGAAAACTCAGAATACATGCACCCACCCTTCCAGATTGCACGAGTTCGTTATTAGAGCCCAAGACTTTGACGAGAGTAAAAATCAGAGGAGGTTTTGAAAAAGATTTTTAAATCACCTGAGGACAGATGATGAATAATTGTATGTCCTAACAATTTTAATGAGGGAAATCCGTGGTGACGAGGCTTTGGTTTCAAAGAATAAGGATAGAGATAAGGACAAGGAAACGGATAGAGTATCAAGTGGATAGGTGTCCTAGGTAAGTTATAGTCTAGGTCAAAAGTAATTTCTAATAACCTAAATCCCTATAACCATGGCTCTGATACCAACCTGTGACACCCTGACACGGAGGCGGAAACGTCAAGGGCATCACGAAACTTGATAGAATGCATATGAGCACATGGTGATTAAATTAAAGTTGAAATATAATTAAGTTTGGTTAATAGGATTGCATTCACATCCAAACTAGTACAAAACACTACAACACATTGTTCATAAAAGTCTTGTTTTTATTTAAACTAAGGCACTTGTCTTAAGCAATCCTATGTGATCCTTGCAAAAGCTAACTTCAAACATCATCACCTGAAACATATGTTAAAAACAATTTGGGTCAACAAACGGTTGAGTGAATTCATAGTGTTTTGGTTAGTTTGGTAATAAACAAATAATGTGATAATGAAATAAATGTTTAACAATGTGGCAATAGATGTATCTTAGCAAAAGAGTAATACAAGTATGCTTGGTGTAACATTCAAACCTTGCAGACGTAAACATGGATCTATCATCCAAACTTCCGAATTGAAACAAATGTGAACAACAACAACAACAATGGTGTTAAGCAACAAGTATCAAGCAATTGCAAGAAACAATCAAGATAGCCACAAAAATGCAAATGAGTTTGTATCACATTATTACATATGTTTCATCCCAAAAATATTGTAAAACGAAAATGGGAACTATGAACTCACCTTGTTTGCGAATAAATTTCCAAACAAGTATATAGATAAGAGTTTGCGGGAACAAGTCTTTCCACGTCACTCTATAACATACATGAAACAAATATAGGAGATAGCATCAACAAAAGGGCAAAACAATAATTTTGTATAAACGGGTGACAAGGTTTAGGGCGTTTGAATGGTTTGACTAATCTGTTTGGGGTATACTTGGTAATTTGGTTATCCTTCAAAGGGATAATTTATGTAATACATTTTATAAAAATACTAAGTTATACAAATAATGGGTAAAAATATTATTTGTATATTTAAAACAACAAATATATAACCATATATTTAAGTCTAAAGATTTAAATATATATACATATATATTTCAGTATACAAGATAATTATACAAATTTATTATCTAAATAATTATTTTAAGGCAAGATAATTAAAAATAACATTTTTAATTATTGAACATATAAATATCAGATTTAAAATAATTATCATGGCAACATATATATTTCTGTAATAAACAATTATATATAGTTTCAAAATGAATAAACATGATAGTTATCTAAATAATTAGTTTAAACCAGACAAATTAAAAATAACATTTTTAATTATTAACATGCAATATTACTGATTTACAATAATTATTAGGGCCTTTGGATAATTTTATGTAAATAAATAGAATTTAAAAGGCTAAAATATCAGTATTTAAGTTTATCAGATTAATTATTCAAAATAATCTGAAAATGCCCAAAACAGTTTGAGATTTTTAATAATCTCAGAAACATGTGTATTTTGTAAAGAAAATATTTTTGAGCAGAAAACATATAATTATATAATTAAAACTGTCAAGTTTAATTAAATAATTTAACTGATTTAATTATGTAAAATAATCCGTAAATAACCAAACAGTAACTAAATTTATACAAACTCAGAATAATGCATGTAATATCATAGAAATAATTTCAGACATAAATTATATAGTTATATAATTTAAGTATATTAAATGAAACTAAACTTTTAAGGTGTAAATACTGTTTAATTCACATAAGTATCAAAATTATATGCAATATCAGTAACAAAATTATTTTTATACAGTTTAACACTCAAATTAATTATCATAAAATTTTCAGAAATTAACTTATAAAAATTGATTTATTATAAATTTTTAAATGATAAAACTGTTTTAAATTCTATAAAAATGGTTTTATAAATAAAACACCAGTTTTTATATTTTTAATAAATGTGACAGTTCATAAAGTAATTATTCTGAAATTTTCAGAATTTAACAAATAAATGTCGATTTATTATGAATTAAAGAAATAAACTGTTTTTAAACATAAAAATAAAAATGCAAAAAAAATATATTGTCTTCTTCCCCAATTAAGTCAACAGAAGTCAAACCCGCCAATTCAAGATCAAAACGTACGTTATACTTAAATTAAACTTTTGTAAATATAATGTAAGTGAGATTATA
The DNA here is from genome assembly GCA_030545235.1 of Helianthus tuberosus. Lineage (NCBI taxonomy): Eukaryota > Viridiplantae > Streptophyta > Magnoliopsida > Asterales > Asteraceae > Helianthus > Helianthus tuberosus. The sequence continues at coordinate 76,314,377 of CM060417.1, read as the reverse complement.
CCGAATGGAGGATTAAAACGGCTCCGGTATCGATCAGATCGTCGTGCCGGATAAGTCCGGCGACCCCGATTCCGGCGAAACACACAGAGACGAACAGAGGTCAAAATGCGAAGTGTTTATGTGATTTGAAGGTTGTGAGAGTTTCGTATGAGCTCAGAGAAACTTATAACATACTCGATTTGAACCGAAATCGACAGTAAGTGGTGGAATTAAACTCCACTTTGATTTGTTTAATTTTCTCCGATACGGTCGATGTTAGGCATGATTATGGGTAAATTAAACGCGTGGGAAGTTTAGTTTCGAGGCAAGGAATCAGCGTGCAACTTTATTTGTCAGTGAAGACCACTTAGCACGTGGTTTGGGTCGAATCCGATGAACAGGCGCGAAGGTTTCATGTAAAAAAAAAATAGTTACGGTTTGGTCCCTGAGGTTCAGAACAGACACAAACAGGTCCCTGTAACAGTACCGTTTAAACCAATAACCCGGTTATGTTTTTGAAATAGAAAACGTTATATAGTGCTTAACCCGGTTAGGATTTCCAGTTAAAATAATTTCTTAAATGACTGTTTTGGTCCCTAAAGTAGTTAACTGAAAAGACTAACTTAGTTAGTTTCTGAATAAGAATCCTTTTTAAAAATTTAACCCGGTTAGGATTAAATGGTTAAAAACAGTTTCAAAATGACCATATTAGTCCCTGAGATATAAGTTTCAATTAATGACCAAATGGTCCCTTGACTTTAATTCAAAAATATATATATATATATTTATTTTATTTATAATATATTTTTTTTAAAATGACATTTTGAACCCTAGACTTTTAAAAAGTTTAAAAGTTAAATTCTTTTATTTATAAAATAAGTTTCAAAAATGTCATAAAGGACCACCCTAAACTTTATAGTTTTCAAAAATTACACTTTTAACCCAAACTTATAAGATTTCAAAAATAACAATTTAGTCCCCGGACTTTTGTACTTTCTAAAAATGACGGTTTTAGTCCTCGGACTTATAATCAAAGTTTTCAAGCAAGTTTCAAAGAATGGCAATTTGGTCCCTCAACTTATACTTTCACAAAAAGACACATTTGGCCCTTGTAATTAGTGCAGCCTTGTTTATAAGTACGAAACTCAACAAAATTTGCAAAAATTCACGTGTTTGGGCCGGTAAATCATGTAAGAGCATAAAACAAACATGTATCAAACAAATTGCATTTCAATATACGACAACTGCTATTTGTGCATCAAACAAGTACATGTTTGAAAAGTCGCGGTGGTTACACATTAGGCCCTTGTACTTAATGTAGCCTTGTTTATAAGTATGAAACTCAATCAAATTTGCAAACATTCACGTGTTTGAGCCGGTAAATCGTGTAAAAGCATGAAACAAAGCATGTATCAAACAAATTGCATTTCAATATACGATAACTGCAATTATGTGCATCAAACAAGTACATGTTTGAAAATCGAGGTGGTTACAGTCTCCCCTACTTTAGAAAATTTCGTCCCGAAATTTATTCGAAAGAGACTGTAGAATGTGATTGTAATGATTAGAAGGATAATCAAGTCATTGTTGGATGCTGAAAATTTGGAGGAATTTATTATGAATCATTGTATAGAAATTGTTTTGCATGGCACTATGCTATGCTGGATTTGTAATGTAAATATTATGCAAACAAATGTGTGTACAAACAAGCAAATAATGGATGATTACATAACCACATAATGTTTTTATCTGCCACCTTACTTAACAAGGCTTACTATGATTCTCATGCGTTGAACCTCGTAATTAAGTGTGCACCCAAAATTACGCGTTTCGTCGCATGGTCCACATAGCACTTCTAGTTAAGTGAGGAAAACAAATAAGATTGAGGTACTGTTTAAATCAAACAAGCATCAATACAACATCAACTGAATCAAAACGTATTTCACATTAGCAATGATAGCGTTGTTTGTTTGACAGTCTATTGAACAAATTTACATTTGAAATAAGTCATGAAATGGATCAAATTCAGGATTATAAGGTGGTGGAGGTGGTAGAGGCAGTTGCATATGATCAATTAATTGTCTCAACATGCTTTCCAACCATTGATTTCTTTTTGTCAACCATTTTATTTGTTGAGACAAATTTCGAACTTGATTGTTTAACCTAGTCACTTCGACTCCCATTGAATCTGGAGGTAGATGCATTTGAGGAATCGTACTTGGGCCGGCTATATCAGTTGGTGGCAGTTATTCTACTTCGTTCAACAGTGACTGGAAAGACTGGGGCAGATACGGTGATTGCAAAAATGATTCCGATACTAATTGATCTTGGATCATCATGCTTTCATCAAACAATGCTTCTTGCGTCGTTGGATCCTCCTCGAAAACTATCGGTAAGAAGTTTGGTGTTGATGGTTGGGATAAGTTAGTTGTAATATGTTCTTGTATGTATGGCAGCGGTGGTTGCATATCAAATTGATAAAAAGACGATTGAGGAAACTGCAACAATGATTGTTGTAAATTTTGTGGGGAGGTATTCTCTAAGATAACTGGAGCTCCCTCCGACTATGATGGTTGAGTTAGTGTACTAATATGAACAGGGGTTAGCCTAATGGTGTAAGGATTTACAATCCCAGGTGCCTTCGGTGGAGATAATCCCTGGATAATCTGATCACTTAAGACACCTAAAGATTGTGCTATTTTTGTAATGTAAGACCCTCCCATGAGACATCTAAGAGGATGTGATTGTTGACTAGAAAAATATACAGCAAGCTCGTGGGTAATATTACAAGGGACTTGCTCAAAAATACTATACAGATAGAAAAATTTGATTGTTCTAACCCTTTGTTGATTATGCTTGCGCCCCGTGATAGTGTTGGCTAAAACACGGTGCATATATTGATAACAAGGGTCTGTGAAGTTCGTAAAATTATTGTGGACACACCATTCTTTTAATGAATGGCATTGCCAATAATCTACCATATCAGCGGAGGAACAAGAGGTTGATGCCTCCGTAAAAACGGGTTTTTTAATTTCTTTATCTGTATATATGCCCAGATGAACTGCGAATTCCGTTAATGACATAGTATGAGGTTGCCCACAAAGTTGAAAATGAATGGATTCATTGGTAAGATTTTTATTATCATTGTAATAGAAAGTGGACAAAAACTCATACACCAGTTCATCGTATGATGGTTCTAGGATGTCGAAGAAACGGCGCCAGGGCGTATTAGGTAGTAGTACTCTTGCCAGTAAACCACTGGAATCAATCGTTCCCATTCGTTGCCAATCAATACCGCTAATAGTAAGAACTTCATGATGCTTGAGTTTTTGATACCTCTCTCGTTTGTGTAAATTTGTAAACTGAAGGAAGGGATGAATTTTTGCAGCATTTGAAGATTCAGCATATGCTGCTGGGAGATTTGTCATTGGGATATGGGGTTTTGTTGAACTAAGAAAAGTTTGGGTATGTGTTGAGTTATGTCAGAAGTTGTAGTTCTTGTGTAGATTAGCTCGAGTAGTGAGTTTCTTATATATATAAGGAAATTCCGGATTACACCATATGATCGGTTAGGGCTTCCATGCTACGTTCTAAAACAGTTTACTGCAGCTAGTTTGAAAATTTGAATCTGACAGGTATGGTCTCGAGAAAATTTTGAAACTTGAAAAAAAAAAGAATCGTATCGTATAAAATTGATAATAGTACAACGTAGGTTGATTAAAACTTGGATTGTTCTGAAACGGAGAAAAGAAAAAAAATGTAGGATCGTTTTGAGACCCAAACGAGTCGTTCAGAAGAAATCTTAGACTATACGAAAGGCGGAAACAAACGTATAGAATTGAAACAACTTGAATATCACTTTAAACCTCTTGTATATTGATTTAACAGCTGTTACATTCACGAGAAATACCAGCAGCACTTCGGTACAAGTTCCTAGTCTCGCTTGAAATGAGAAAGACATGACCCATATATATAGGTGGTGCTAGTCCGCTTGAAACTACACACACATGTTCAAGCGAACTCACCTATTGACTTTCAAGCGAATTTACCTTTTGTCTTCAAGCGAAAACTAACATAAACAATTATAAAATCTTGTTTCAAACGAATCCAAAATCTGTTTCATGTGTATGATAATTCCATGATGCAATAGATGATGTCATCATCAAGAATGATGGCATCATTCTTGTTTAGATCCGCAATAAAACCGAGACTCGATATAAGATGAAGACGACAGATGTATGCACCAACAGACTCCCCCTCAGATGTTGACGAGTCTTAAGTGTCGAGTCTTCAACGTCTTCAGTCTTAATTAGTCTGAACGCTCTCTGAAATATCTCACAGTGTAAGCATTCTCAAAATTTATCTCCTTCTCCTCTTCAGCATCAACAGACTCCCCACGAACAATCTCTACTCGGATGTCTTCAGACTCCCCCTTTCGATATGCTGGGATCGCAGTCTAGCTTGATAAAATCACAAACTCCTCAGGTATCGGAACCTGTCTCTCTATCATCAGGTTCAAGATCGAAACCTGGCTACACCTGCACATTCTTAACCCAGAAATAAATTTCACAAATTTAACATTTAACAAATTTATAAACCCAGATTCTCTCTCAAATTAAACCAGAATGATTTATCAATGATAAATTCTGATGAACCATTTGCAAAAAAAATTAATCATTTTTCTTTTCAAAACACATTCTCCCAAACCATTTGTTCATCATGTCTAGCACTTAGAATTTTGAAAATCAGCTCTCCAACATCAGTTGTCGAAAATCTTTTTGGATTTTTCAAAAATTATGCTAAAACACACTGAAAATCTTTTTGGATTTTGAGATATTAAGAAATGCAGTAAAGAAATATTTACAGACAATATTTTTGTGAGATTTGTGTAAGAGGATCATATCAGTTCTTGACAAGTCACAAGTACCGTTAAGCTTAATTTACACATTAAGAATTAAACAATTCACTTTGATTGCCGATATACTGATCCACCTAAATTTTCACACAAATTTCAACTGATTCAGGATATGAGTTAGATGTTTTAAGGACTTAAACTCATTCATGTGTCCCACCTCTTGAATATACTCCCGTATCCAGATCCCAATATTCAGTCTTACAGGTGAGTATACCACAGATGATATCTGTAAGGGAATAAATTATAGTACGAAACCGTGAGAGCTCAGGTCAGAACTTCCGTTCAGCAGAGAGATGACGGCTCGACTTTTGGTGTGTCCCCTTTAGAGGATCTTTTGAATTACAACAGCAATGACTATCAATTTTATTGTTTCATCAATTTGCTGAGGGTGGTGCTATTTTTCAAGCATGCAGAAAGTATTCTCCGGGGACTAGGTCAGAATTTCCATTCAGCAGAAGTCCCGGGATAATACCACAGATATCACTGAGCATAAAGACCTAGTATCTCAGAAAGAGGGACATTTCAAACGAGATTTCAGGGGTTACCTGTATATCCAAGTAGTGTTCCCCACGAAATAAGCAAGTTTGAATTTAAGTTTATATCCCGAAAAAGCTTACTAAATGTGTAAAAACCTATCGGCATATCATCAGTGAGACTATTTAATGCTATTTAAACATTACATTCCTTTAGCATACTGTGACTGTCTACTGATGTACTATCATTTCCTCTTCTTTGACACTAAAACTCATTTTTAATTTTATCATGTTTTTGTCTTTTTCAAATTTTCTAATGTTTTTGGATTTTCTGAAAATTTCTACTCCCCCTAAAATGCAAACAAATTTCAGATACCTGAGGAGTTTGTGATTTAATCAAGCTAGACTGCGATCCCAGCATATCAAAAGGGGGAGTCTGAAGACATTCGAGTAGAGATTGTTCGTGGGGAGTCTGTTGATGCTGAAGAGGAGAAGGAGATAAAGTTTGAGAATGCTTACACTGTGAGATATTTCAGAGAGCGTTCAGACTGATTAAGACTGAAGACATTGAAGACTCGACACTTAAGACTCGTCAACATCTGAGGGGGAGTCTGTTGGTACATACATCTGTCGTCTTCGTCTTATATCGAGTCTCGGTTTCATTGATGTACTCTTGAAATGTATTTTTTAGGTTTTCCAGTAAGATTTAAATCTTTTATTTCAGAAATCTTAATTTCTGTCATTTTGAAAACCTTTTTGATCATTTCAAATCTAACACTTCTTATTGGAAACTCTTTGTCAGAATATAATTTGTCAGAATCATTTAAAGTGTATGCTACTTCAAATGTTTCATCATTCAAATTAGATTTTGATAACAAAAACTCGTTACTGTAAGCCCTTTTAACCGACGACTTTGGACTGTTGACCAACGAACTTGAACCTCCAGACCCAGACTTTGACTCAGACTCCTCATCTGTATCCAACACCTGATCGACCACCTTTCTTATTAACTCGGACTCATGATCAGTGTCAGATGATGTAAAAACCACGTCAATGTTTTCTGGTAATTCATCGGTTATATCAGACTTTAGTTTTATATTGACTGCCTTTTGAACTTGCTCCTCATTTGGTTTTATGGGAGAATAACCTTCCCAGATCGGAGGCAGACACTTGTTATAGCTAGCACTCGGTTTCTTACCAATATCCTTCTTCTTAGGCTTCTCATCATCTTTAAAGGCTTCAAAACCTGCAACAGTTGGATAAATTCGATCAATAAGATAATTAGAACTAGAATAACTCTGTAATAATCATCTGATTCTTTCATTTTCAATCTTTTCATTTTCCAACTCCCGTTGTAGCTTGGCACATTCTTCGATGTAGTGATTTATCGCTTTCTGCTTTGTCATCATCACAGAATTCATCATGGTCAATGCGTCTTCTCTTTCAGAATTTGTCTTTTGAAGACCAGTTACTGTTCTGTTCAATACATCGTAAGATTCCTTCACGTAGTTGAGATTGAACAATAATTGTTCTTTCATTTTCTCAAACTCAGCTAGCTTCTCTTTTTTTGCTGCACATTCCTTGCATGGTTCCAAACACTTTGAGCAAGGCTTGATAATTTCCACAATCTTTTCTACTTCAATTGTTTTCACCATCTCAACCACTTTTTCTGCTTCAGTTACCTTTTCTGTTTCAACAACCTCCTCAGCAACCTTTTTAGAATTATCCTTTTGAACAACCTCATCAGTCTTCATTTGCTTTGGATGTTTTGCTGCTCGTCTCTCTTTTAGTTTCTCCAAGCGATCTGCAAAACAAAAATGAAAACTTTCAGGAGAGAGATGAGATTTTGCAATATTAATATGTTTTTCTTCTTCATCATCACTACTATCATCAGTTGGTGATTGATCAAACTCTACTGATTTGTCAGAATTATCATTCGAAGAGCCATAATCTGATGGTGTTTGATCAAAAACAATTTCTCTTTCTGAACTTTCATCACTTTGTAAACTTTCATCTGAACTCTGTGAGCTTTCTTCTGATGAAACAGATTTTTCATCTTCATTCTTCACACTAACACCAATGGATTTCATCCACTCGGTGAACATGTCTGGTTCTTTCACAATCTTGGCAATGAAAGCTTTGAAATTCCCATTCTCATCCGCAAACATATCCCAGCTAAAATCTTCAGGTAATCCTTCATCATCTTGATTGATTAGGCATGCTTTGCTTTTGGATGATATGTATTTTTCCCAGTTGAAATTCTCTTGATTCACTAAACATGCTCTTTTTGAATCCTCAATCACTTTTCTACCATGAGCCACTTGTGGTTCTTGCTGTTGTTGTTGACCAACTTGTTGATATATGGCTTTCCGGTAATAGTCATCTTTTCCGAAAGGATTCTTAGCTTCACTTGCCTCCCTATTCTTGCATTCTCTCTTGAAATGACCTTTCTCCCTGCATCGAAAACAAGTAACTTTAGATTTATCAAAACCTAAAGTAGAAACATGTGCATCAAGAAAGTCATTTCTTCCAGTAATCAGTTTGAACTTTTCTGCTCTCCTCAAGACACTAGCTAGACACCATTTGATGTCCATTAGTTCCATTTCTTCGGCGTCTATCTGATCGTAATCCTCCTTTGTGAGCATAGGATTCCCGATCCGCCCTGCAACCAAACCTTCATAAGATAGTAGCACGGAACCAAGCAACGCCATGTGATCTTTAGCAACCTCTTCTGAAAAACTTTGACCATCAGGAAGATTCAAAGCAATATTGCATTGTATCACATAACCATTTCCAGTCTTTGTGCTTTGAGAATGAAAGCTTGATGTAGTATCTTTTGGATTGTGTTAGTGCATTCATCTGTCGATTTCGTCTTATATCGAGTCTGGGTTGCGTTACGGATCTGATCAAGCTTGATGTCATCATATTTAATGATGACATCATCATATGCAACAATACACGAAATACAAGGCTCACATGAAACAAAATTGATTTCCGTTTGAAATTGTTGTAGTTCGTTTGAATGGTCCGTTTGAAAGTCATGAGGTTATGACCGTTTGAACTTGTCATGTGTAGCCTCAAACGTAATAGCAATTAGTATAAATAGGGTAGTGCATGTCTCATTTGTAACGATTCCAAATTTGATACCGAGGTGCTGCCGGTATTCCTTGTGATTGTAAACGTTATTAAATCAATATACAAGAAGGTTAAAGTGATATTCAAGCTGTTTTCACATCTGTTTCTTAGTTTCCGCCTCTGAAACGGACTAGAGCTCTTCCGAACGACTCATTCAGGTCGCGATTCGATCCTACAAGTGGTATCAGAGCTCAGGAGGAAGAGTTCTTGCCATATTCAGCTTGAAAATCTGATTTCTACACCTTCTTTCACAAAATTAAATTTTTTTCACGGTTAAAATCGGCTCAAAACTTCACATTATACTCGCAATCATGTTTTAACAAATCCTGGAAAATTTCAGCTTTAAAATCGATCTAAAACTTGACATTTTCATCATTCCGTTTGAAAGTGTTCGAAAAATGATGACGTCATAGGTTTTCTCGTTTGAAACTGGCCTATTCCGTTTGAAATTGACCGATCCCGTTTGAAACTGGCATAGTCCGTTTGAAAATGACATTCCGTTTGAAAAACATCGTTTGAATGAGCTTGAATGTCACACCCCCAAAATCCACCATGCGGGGTATCACCGCTTAGAGGCGTGACATGACCAGGATCGAGCCACCAATCATACTGAACAACGTACTTAAGTAAATGAAGACAACCACAATACGATTGGTGACCAAAAGCTAGTTAACCAAGTTTTTAATTTAGACAGCGAAAGCATAAACGTAAAGTTCAAAACATAAGTTCGCAGTTCATAAGTTTAAAGTCCAACACATAGGTTTAATAAGTTCATAATGTTTTAAACATTAAACACTGGACATAACCGTCCGCACACCACAACGACTCCTTCCTCGTGCAAGCTCCAAATGTTTAGCGACCTGTAAGGCATGTAGCAACGAGTCAACAACAAAGTTGAGTGAATTCACAGTTGGTTGTTTAGTTATGGCATTTGTTTCGTAAATCATCTGTTCGTTTTGAAAACCATGTATCGTATAAGTTTGCATCGCGGTCTTTCTGACATGTTTGCGAAGATTAGTGGGGGTTTCCCATGTGTTACTAGACCACGCGTATCGACTGCTACGAAAATGTAAGAGGTGCCCTAAGTCAATGTCTATCAGCATTGACCCTTTGCCCATAGTCCATTAGTACACGCCCGTCCAACTGGCACGGTGTGAGGTTTGTTAAACCTAATAGCGCTATTAACTAATGACCCGCTCGCCATAGGCCTCGGCGATTAAGTCGATAATTGAGGGACTTAAAGTGATAGAGTTGATGGTCTTATGATCGTGTACGTAGGTTTTACGTACGTGCCCTTCAATCCGAGGACAGTAGTAAGTATGAGTGTACGTAGGTTTTACGTACGTGCCCTTCAATCCGAGGACAGTAAAAAGTAGTTTAATAGTAATGATAGTACAAGTAGTTATTCAATCCCATTCCCAACCCCTGGGAATCCCATGCCTTAGAAAGAGTGTGAACTCACCTCGGTTTGCTCGGTTAGGTTCTCAAATATAGTTAACAGTCAAGGTCGGTCAATCACGTCCTAATAAGGTACGGATAACAATCAGTTTCTCATGCATAACATGTATCCTACGTATGGTTTATTTGCACATTACTTCGTCCACATAACAGGTACACACTTTAACGATTTATACCCATATAAACTTCCCATCCATTCCCCACTCATAAAAAAACATACGATATTGCACGTAACACATATAACATGTTAGATCATTCACCGATAGCATACTCGACATTTAGACACGTAAGTCACAACTTATGTCAATTCAGCATTAATATTCAGAACCGGCTGTTTTCGGACATTTAAATAAAATAGTTAAATTATTCCAAAAATTCCCAAATTTTTACAGGATGTCATAAACGTTCCATATTTTATTGTGTAAAAATATCGGGGTCCGGTTCATTACCAATATTTTATAGAAAATCGTCTACCGAACTGTGATCAGATTTTCCACATTCTGATCACAGTTTACGGAATAATTCGTCTAAAATTCCTCGGAAGTCCGTTTGACAAAATTCCAGTTCGAGGGTCACAAATACATCAGTGACTATCTATGGTATGAATTTTAGGTGCTGGTTAAATTCAGGTTTCAAATTACGACCGAAAACGTACAGCCCATCTTTCTGCAGTAAAAATCAGCCTTAGCTGCTGTCACGAAAACAGACTTTTAAAATAGTAAACGACTTCAAAAAAATACGATTCCAGTGCCATTTTCTTCGTTTTTCGAAAAGACCCGATTTAGGCTTTTGAAATTCCGTTTTTCGAGTTTTTAAAGTCCGTTTACAGCCTGTTGAAGGCGGCTGGAAAAGTACATCAGCATGCTGTTTTGAAGTTTTACATGTTATCAAATCGTGTTACAAGTGTCCGATTAACGGGTTTAACAAGAAAACAACCTTTAAACATCAAGTATGATTTAACCAACCCTCAAACCCACAAGATTCCGCTTCATAATTCAGTTACAAGTAAACTTTTATGTAGCTTATATGTTCATAACACATGTTTCATATTTTCTAGTATCCTTGTAATTTAGTGATTTAAACAACTAAACATCTTACTACATATCATAATTTTCGAACAAGATGAAATCAAGTGTGAAGAAAACTTACTACTAGCTTATAGCTAGGGATGATTCTTGTGTGCAAGTGATGAGAAAAAGATGGTGAGAAAGGCTAGAACAATGCTCCTTTGATGGTTCTTCAAGATGCACCATCCATGGATGAATACTAAGCTTTGAATGGACAATGTAATGAAGAAGATGATGATGTTTAAGGTGGTGATGGTGGATTTTGGTTTGGGCAGCCGAAAATGAGAGAGGAGAGTGAGGTGAGATGTGAAATCTAGTGAAATGATAAGTAATCTTGGTGCCATGCTATAAATAATCATCTCCACATATCTTGGCAACTTCAACAAGCAATATTAACTTAAAATATTAGAATTAAATCAAATTGGGGGATTTGAAGTATGGGGGTGGGTCCCCTTGAGGCTGATTTGTGTTGGGGGGGGGGGGGGTATAATTGCAAAAATTGTAACTAGAATGTAAGTGTAGTTAGATGTAAGAGAGGTGATGATATAAGGGTAGTTTGTTTATTTTTAGCGGGTGTTATGGCATACGGGGATCATGACTAGCCATAAATAATAAAACAAGGTATTTGACAAAAATTTAGTGTCCCGGGTAATGTCCGGTTATACGATTAAATACCGTTCCGTTAAAATGTTTAATTATGTCGAAAAAGGTCCTTTATGTATATTTTTGTAACGAAATAAATTCCTAACACATAGGAAAATATACCGGACCATTTAGTGACTTTTCTGTATACTACCAGTATGTTAACATGCTCATGTAAGTATAGTTCAGTAATCAGAGAGCAGTTAAATATTTCAACACAGTCACCAAGCACTTAAATTATTATTAAATAAATTGTACGGAATACATGTAAATTGAGGGTTGTCACATTCTCCCCCTGTTAAGAGAATTTCGTCCCGAAATTTAGCGCGTGGTTACTGAGGAAGCTAGTTAAGTTGCGTTGTTTTCCTGATTTTCCTGGGGTGTCACATCATCCCCCCGTTGATTTGGAATTTCATCCCGAAATTCTGCAGTAGCTTCAGCCTCAGTAGTGGTTGCGTTTTTCTTAAACAGTTGGGGATACTTGAGTTTCATTTGGTCTTCTCGTTCCCAGGTATACTCTGGGCCACGACGAGCATTCCAACGAACTCGGACCAGAGGTATCCTGGTATGCTTGAGGATCTTAACATCTTGATCCGTAATCTCTACTGGTTTCTCGACGAATCGCAGCTGTTCGTCGATAGTGAGTTCCTTCAGAGGAACTATGAGGGTCTCATCTGACAGACACTTCTTCAGATTCGACACATGGAAAACATTGTGAACTCCGCTGAGTTATTCAGGTAGATCCAACCTGTAGGCGACTTTGCCAATTTTCTCAATGACTTCGAATGGTCCGACATAACGCGGATTGAGTTTGCCTCGTTTGCCAAAGCGGACTACACCTTTCCAAGGTGAGACTTTGAGTAGCACTCGATCCCCAACCTGGAGCTCGAGTGGTTTTCTTCCCTTATCAGCATAGCTTTTCTGACGGTTATGAGCTGCCGCCATTCGCTGTCGTATCTGAGCAATTTTCTCGGTGGTATCTACCACAAGTTCTGGGCCAGTGATTTGGCTGTCACCAACTTCTGCCCAACAGAGAGGTGATCGGCATTTGCGTCCGTACAATGCCTCAAACGGAGCGGCTTGGATGCTGGTGTGGTAGCTGTTGTTGTACGAAAACTCCACTAGCGGGAGGTGCCTTTCCCAGCCATTACCAAAATCGATTACACATGCCCTAAGCATGTCTTCAAGGGTTTGGATGGTGCGTTCAGATTGCCCATCCGTCTGCGGGTGATAAGCGGTGCTCATATCTAAACGTGAGCCAAAGGACTTGTGCATTGCTTGCCACAGTTCAGAAGTAAAACGTGCGTCACGATCAGATATAATAGAGGTTGGCACTCCGTGCTTCGATACCACTTCCTTTAGGTAAATGTCTGCAAGAGTAGAAAACTTATCCGTTTCTTTGATAGCCAGAAAATGTGCAGACTTGGTTAGTCGATCTACGATCACCCAAATGGTATCGTTTCCGCGTTGAGATCTGGGCAGGCCGGTAACGAAATCCATGGAAATTTGCTCCCATTTCCATTTCGGGATCTCCGGTTGTTGAAGTAGGCCTGATGGTTTCTGATATTCAGACTTGACTCTCGCACAAGTCAAGCACTTGCTGACGTAGGTTGCTATGTGGGCACTCATGCCAGGCCACCAGTATGTGGTCTTTAAGTCGTGGTACATCTTATCCGAACCAGGATGTACTGAATAACGAGACTTATGTGCTTCATCCATCACAAGCTCGCGTAAGTTGCCATAGAGTGGAACCCAAATACGCCCTGTTACATAGTAGGCGCCGTCTTCCTTTTGTTCTAGCCGTTGCCTCGATCCTCGTAGGGATTCAGCCCTGATGTTCTCTGCTTTCAATGCTTCAACCTGAGCATCGCGAATCTGAGCGGGAAGGTTAGATTGGATGGTAAGCTGTAGAGCACGTACACGCCTAGGTATGGTATCCTTTCGACTGAGGGCGTCTGCCACCACATTGGCTTTGCCCGGATGGTACCTGATCGCGCATTCGTAATCGTTCAAGAGCTCAACCCATCGGCGTTGACGCATGTTTAACTCCTTTTGCTTGAAGATATGCTCGAGACTCCTGTGATCGGTGTAAATGGTGCACTTGGTATCGTACAGGTAATGTCTCCATATCTTAAGCGCGAATACAACTGCTCCCAGCTCCAGATCGTGAGTAGTGTAGTTTCTTTCGTGAACTTTAAGTTGGCGCGATGCGTAGGCAATGACCTTGTCACGTTGCATCAATACGCAACCAAGTCCTTGGATGAAAGCGTCGCAATAAACCACGAAATCATCGGTGCCTTCGGGCAATGAGAGGATAGGCGCGCTACAAAGTCTATTCTTAAGATGTTGAAATGCGGACTCTTGTGCATCACCCCAACGATAGATGACACCCTTCTGAGTCAGTGAAGTGAGAGGTTGCGCAATCTTGGAGAAATCTTTGATAAACCTTCTGTAATATCCTGCCAAACCCAAGAATTGGCGGATTTCTGTTGGTGTGCGGGGTGCAGGCCAGTTCTTAATTGAGTCAACCTTGGATGGATCAACATGAATCCCATCCTTGTTTACCACATGGCCTAGAAAGTGGACTTCGTGAAGCCAGAAGTCACATTTCGAAAACTTGGCATACAACTGCTCTTTTCGAAGAAGTTCCAACATAAGTCGTAGATGCTGCTCGTGTTCCTCCTGACTCTTAGAATAGATCAGGATATCGTCAATGAACACAATAACGAACTTATCCAGGTAAGGCTTGCACACTCGGTTCATGAGATCCATGAAGACCGCTGGTGCATTCGTCAGCCCGAATGGCATAACCAGAAACTCGTAATGGCCGTAACGAGTTCTGAATGCTGTTTTGGAGACGTCCTCATCTCGGACCCTCAGCTGATGGTATCCCGATCTCAAGTCAATCTTGGAGTAATAGCTCGACCCTTGCAACTGGTCGAACAAGTCGTCAATACGTGGAAGAGGATAACGATTCTTCACAGTCACCTTGTTGAGTTCGCGGTAGTCAATACACATTCTGAAGGTACCATCTTTCTTCTTTACGAACAAGACTGGAGCTCCCCAAGGCGAAGAGCTAGGACGTATAAAACCCTTTTCCAAGAGTTCTTGTAGTTGTGTGGACAGTTCTTCGAGTTCTGATGGAGCTAGACGATATGGTGCTCGAGCTACTGGCGCTGCCCCAGGAGCTAGTTCGATTTGAAATTCAACTTGGCGGTGGGGCAGAAGACCAGGTAATTCCTCGGGAAATACCTCAGGAAAATCGCGCACAATAGGAATGTCTTCAATTCTCTTCTCTTCCGTTGACGTGTCAGTAACGAGTGCCAGAATGGCAGTGTGGCCCTTTCGCAAACACTTCTGGGCCTTAAGGAAAGAGATGATGCCTTCGACAGCACCACTCTTGTCGCCACGAATCATGAGGGGTTCTTCACCAGAACGAGGAATGCGGACGATTTTCTCCTTGCAAACAATCTCCGCTTGATGATGGGATAACCAATCCATCCCAACAACGACGTCGAAACTACCAAGTGTGATAGGAACAAGATCGATAGGGAAAGTCTGACCAGCTAAGACGAGGCTACAACCTTTAACTACATGTGTGGCTTCAAGACTTTTACCATTTGCTAGCTCTACCGCGTGTTTGATGTTCAAAAGTGTTGGAGTGCGCTTAAGCATTTGACTAACTTTTAGAGACACATAACTGGTATCGGCACCCGAATCAAATAAAACAGTAACAAAGAAGTCATCCAGAAGAAACTTACCCATCACAACGTTGGGATCGTTCCTTGCGTCACCTTGACCAATCACGAAAGCACGACCCCTTGCTCCATTACCATTGTTGTTACCCCCGTTGTTGCCTCCATTGTTATTCCCGTTTCCCTGGTTGTTGTTGTTGTTTTGATTCTGGTTAAGCTGGGGATAGTTCTTCTTAAAGTGGCCTTCAGCGCCACACTGAAAGCATCCTTTATTTCCCTGCTGATGTTGCTGCTGGTGGTTCTGTGGGGCTTGTTGTTGTTGGCGATTCTGATTCGCAGGACGCGGGCTCCTGCAATCCCTAGCTTCATGACCCAACTTATGACATCTCTGACAACGACCTTTGTTGCACTGACCACTATGGTGTCTGTTACATTTGTTGCACTTTGGGTGGTTTCCTCGATACCCACCCCGTCCTTGATTACCGGAGGATTGCTGACCCGGACTCTGGTAGTCGTCAGTCCTTCGTTGCTGAGACTGACCCGAAGCAGAACCCTTACTGGAGTTTCCATCCCATTTTCGCTTGTTGTCGGTAGGTGCATCAGAAGTAGTTGTGGCACTGACACGTTTGGGTAGCCTGTTTTGTTCCACCGCCTGGTCGGTGAGACGATGAGCCAACTTGATAATTTGCTGAATGGTACCCAGGTTGGCTGAAGTCACGTGACTTTGAATCTCCGGTACAAGGCCCTGAGGTACAGCTCAATACGTTTGATGGGAGGGTCCACCATAGTTGGACACAAGATGGCCAGCTCGTTTGACCTCTTAGTATACGCCTCAATCTCAGACCCCGTCATTTTCAGATTGTAAAATTCCACTTCTAGCTTGTGGATGACATCCCGACTACAGTACTCCTCCTTGATCAGCTCTTTAAAACCATTCCAGGGTGTGGCATTAGCAACTGCCAGTCCTAGTAGTTGAACCTGCGCCTTCCACCAGGTTAACGCAGCTCCTTCAAGTGTTCCGGTATCATATTTCACCCTACGGTCTTCAGGGCATTCGCACATCTCGAAAACTATCTCAAGCTTTTCAAACCAGTGAAGAAGGCCCACTGCTCCTTCGGTGCCACTGAAAGTGGTAGGTCGGCAGTCCATGAACGTCTTGAACGTGCACACAGGAGGCTGAGCATGTTGACCTGTTGCGCGAGAATAAAAGACAAAGTTAAGCACGAGGGTTGGTTTGCGAAGGTAGGATCTAAACATCCTAAGGTGAGTTGATATGGCAGGTTATACCTCCTGCAGGGACAGCTGCGAGTGCCTCATCAACTCGTTCGTTGATCAAAGCCGTCAGCTGGGCTTGAGTTAGGTTCAAACGTCCACCCATGATCTTCACAACGAAATAATGTTGGTGAGAAAAGTGTCGCGAAAGTGCGTAAGTGTGGGACGATAGTGGAGAGTAAGCACGCAAGGTTCAAATAGCAATTACCATATTATCTAATGCACAGTGAGAACTATCTAACCGACAATATAACATAAATCATACCACTTATGGTGTCGAGTCTTGCACGTGGAGCGAAGCGTCGTTGTGGATCGTTGAGCACTGTACAGGTTATAGTCTGGTTTTATCAAAAAGCATTTCCCTTTTTAAAACCAAGTTCACTATAACCAATGGCTCTGATACCAATCTGTCACACCCCCAAAATCCACCATGCGGGGTATCACCGCTTGGAGGCGTGACATGACCAGGATCGAGCCACCAATCATACTGAACAACGTACTTAAGTAAATGAAGACAACCACAATACGATTGGTGACCAAAAGCTAGTTAACCAAGTTTTTAATTTAGACAGCGGAAGCATAAACGTAAAGTTCAAAACATAAGTTCGCAGTTCATAAGTTTAAAGTCCAACACATAGGTTTAATAAGTTCATAATGTTTTAAACATTAAACACTGGACATAACCGTCCGCACACCACAACGACTCCTTCCTCGTGCAAGCTCCAAATGTTTAGCGACCTGTAAGGCATGTAGCAACGAGTCAACAACAAAGTTGAGTGAATTCACAGTTGGTTGTTTAGTTATGGCATTTGTTTCGTAAATCATCTGTTCGTTTTGAAAACCATGTATCGTATAAGTTTGCATCGCGGTCTTTCTGACATGTTTGCGAAGATTAGTGGGGGTTTCCCATGTGTTACTAGACCACGCGTATCGACTGCTACGAAAATGTAAGAGGTGCCCTAAGTCAATGTCTATCAGCATTGACCCTTTGCCCATAGTCCATTAGTACACGCCCGTCCAACTGGCACGGTGTGAGGTTTGTTAAACCTAATAGCGCTATTAACTAATGACCCGCTCGCCATAGGCCTCGGCGATTAAGTCGATAATTGAGGGACTTAAAGTGATAGAGTTGATGGTCTTATGATCGTGTACGTAGGTTTTACGTACGTGCCCTTCAATCCGAGGACAGTAGTAAGTATGAGTGTACGTAGGTTTTACGTACGTGCCCTTCAATCCGAGGACAGTAAAAAGTAGTTTAATAGTAATGATAGTACAAGTAGTTATTCAATCCCATTCCCAACCCCTGGGAATCCCATGCCTTAGAAAGAGTGTGAACTCACCTCGGTTTGCTCGGTTAGGTTCTCAAATATAGTTAACAGTCAAGGTCGGTCAATCACGTCCTAATAAGGTACGGATAACAATCAGTTTCTCATGCATAACACGTATCCTACGTATGGTTTATTTGCACATTACTTCGTCCACATAACAGGTACACACTTTAACGATTTATACCCATATAAACTTCCCATCCATTCCCCACTCATAAACAAACATACGATATTGCACGTAACACATATAACATGTTAGATCATTCACCGATAGCATACTCGACATTTAGACACGCAAGTCACAACTTATGTCAATTCAGCATTAATATTCAGAACCGGCTGTTTTCGGACATTTAAATAAAATAGTTAAATTATTCCAAAAATTCCCAAATTTTTACAGGATGTCATAAACGTTCCATATTTTATTGTGTAAAAATATCGGGGTCCGGTTCATTACCAATATTTTATAGAAAATCGTCTACCGAACTGTGATAAGATTTTCCACATTCTGATCACAGTTTACGGAATAATTCGTCTAAAATTCCTCGGAAGTCCGTTTGACAAAATTCCAGTTCGAGGGTCACAAATACATCAGTGACTATCTATGGTATGAATTTTAGGTGCTGGTTAAATTCAGGTTTCAAATTACGACCGAAAACGTACAGCCCATCTTTCTGCAGTAAAAATCAGCCTTAGCTGCTGTCACGAAAACAGACTTTTAAAATAGTAAACGACTTCAAAAAAATACGATTCCAGCGCCATTTTCTTCGTTTTTCGAAAAGACCCGATTTAGGCTTTTGAAATTCCGTTTTTCGAGTTTTTAAAGTCCGTTTACAGCCTGTTGAAGGCGGCTGGAAAAGTACATCAGCATGCTGTTTTGAAGTTTTACATGTTATCAAATCGTGTTACAAGTGTCCGATTAACGGGTTTAACAAGAAAACAACCTTTAAACATCAAGTATGATTTAACCAACCCTCAAACCCACAAGATTCCGCTTCATAATTCAGTCACAAGTAAACTTTTATGTAGCTTATATGTTCATAACACATGTTTCATATTTTCTAGTATCCTTGTAATTTAGTGATTTAAACAACTAAACATCTTACTACATATCATAATTTTCGAACAAGATGAAATCAAGTGTGAAGAAAACTTACTACTAGCTTATAGCTAGGGATGATTCTTGTGTGCAAGTGATGAGAAAAAGATGGTGAGAAAGGCTAGAACAATGCTCCTTTGATGGTTCTTCAAGATGCACCTTCCATGGATGAATACTAAGCTTTGAATGGACAATGTAATGAAGAAGATGATGATGTTTAAGGTGGTGATGGTGGATTTTGGTTTGGGCAGCCGAAAATGAGAGAGGAGAGTGAGGTGAGATGTGAAATCTAGTTAAATGATAAGTAATCTTGGTGCCATGCTATAAATAATCATCTCCACATATCTTGGCAACTTCAACAAGCAACATTAACTTAAAATATTAGAATTAAATCAAATTGGGGGATTTGAAGTATGGGGGTGGGTCCCCTTGAGGCTGATTTCGGTTGGGGGGGGGGGGTATAATTGCAAAAATTGTAACTAGAATGTAAGTGTAGTTAGATGTAAGAGAGGTGATGATATAAGGGTAGTTTGTTTATTTTTAGCGGGTGTTATGGCATACGGGGATCATGACTAGCCATAAATAATAAAACAAGGTATTTGACAAAAATTTAGTGTCCCGGGTAATGTCCGGTTATACGATTAAATACCGTTCCGTTAAAATGTTTAATTATGTCGAAAAAGGTCCTTTATGTATATTTTTGTAACGAAATAAATTCCTAACACATAGGAAAATATACCGGACCATTTAGTGACTTTTCTGTATACTACCAGTATGTTAACATGCTCATGTAAGTATAGTTCAGTAATCAGAGAGCAGTTAAGTATTTCAAAACAGTCACCAAGCACTTAAATTATTATTAAATAAATTGTACGGAATACATGTAAATTGAGGGTTGTCACATTGAAAGTGCATCGGGTCATGTGAATATATCGGGTTATGTGTGCATGTGAATATATCGGTTTAGGTTTGCATGTGTTGTTGCCAGCTTTAGTGTGTCAGTTGGTCACATGAGTGGTCTGTTCAAGAATTGCATGTGATCTTCTGCTCAAGAATATTTTCGGCCCAATCAGAATTTTTGAACAATTAGAAAGTGTCGGCCATATATCATGTGAAGTTTGGACTTGTGTGAAGCCCAAGACACAAACAATTTGGTCAAATCTATTGTCAGCAAAAGTGTTTGGATAGTACTGAATATTGGAGGCCCAATCATATTTGTTTGTCTATTGATTTGTCGGCCCATTTATT
This sequence comes from Helianthus tuberosus, assembly GCA_030545235.1. Taxonomy (NCBI): domain Eukaryota; kingdom Viridiplantae; phylum Streptophyta; class Magnoliopsida; order Asterales; family Asteraceae; genus Helianthus; species Helianthus tuberosus. Next base: position 76,294,066 of record CM060417.1, on the reverse strand, counting down.
GAACAAATCAAGACTGCATGTGACATCGACCATGTTATAAATATTGTGAGGTCCAATGCATGTGTAATTTTAGCGGATCATTTGGAGTATATCAAATCCATTAGTTTTACTTAAGATTTACTCGGCCCAATCACATTTTATCATCATTAAAGTTGTCGGACATCAATTATTGTGAAACAGCTTTGAAACAGAAACATGGAAAAGGCGTTGTTGAAGAAGTCATTTGACATTTTTGTAGCTTTTGACCATGAAACAACAAAGATGACCATTGATAGATATTGTCATTTAGTCGTGGAAATGGAAAGATTGAAAATTAAGAAAGATAATGATGAATGGATTGATAAACTTGCTGATGCATTACCACAGCAGAAATGGGGAACTTATTTGTTGATAGTAAAACATATGAGAAAAACTGAAAATATGAATCTGGCACAGTTTATTCAGAAAATTGAAGAACACGAGTTGGAAGCAAAATTAGAAACTGAGAAAGCAGAAGTTGAAGAAAGTTCAACAAAGGAAACTGAGGGACAGAAAGATGAAATAGAATTTGAAGAACCAGTGGTTGAGAAAGTAGTAGAGAAAATTGTTGAAGTTGAGAAATTTGTTGAAGTAGAAAAGATTGTCGAGGTTGAAAAGATAGTTGAAGAAATGGTTAAAGTTGAAAAACCATATTCGAAGTGTTCAGAATCTTGCAAAGTTTGTGAGGAGAAAGATAAAAAGATTGCTGATTTGGAGAAGATTAAAGAAGATTTACTGTCTGATGTGAAGTATGTGAAGGAATCTTATGATGTGCTGAACAACACAGTTGATCGTCTGAAAAAGACAAATTCAGAAATCGAAAATGCAATGGAAAAGATGAGTGCAACATTAATGACAAAGCAGAGTGTTATTAATGCATACATTGAAGATTGTGCAAAGCTGAAGCAGGATGTGGAACTTGAGAAGATTGAGAGTGAAAGGATTAAACGATTACTGTTGAGTTATACTACTTGTGATTATTTGATTGATCGTGTTTATCCTACTGTTGCAGGTCTGGAAGCATTCATGGATAAAAAGACTGAAGATACTGATACTGGTAAGAAACCAAGTGTCAAGTATAACAGATGTCCACCCCCGATCCATGAAAGTTATTCTCCCAGGAATCCAAATGAAGAACGTCTAAAAAAGGCAGTCAACATCAAATCAAAGTCTGAAATCATTGATGAATTACCAGATAATATTGATGTTACATTCACAGCGTCTGACACTGATCATGAGTCTGAGTTAGTAAAGAAAGTTGTCGATCAGGTGTTAGATACGGATGAAGAGTCAAAGTCGGAGTCTAAGTCAGATAGTTCGAGTTCGTCTGAGAAGTGTCCGAGTTCACCGGTTAAGAGGGTTTACAATAAAGAATTCCTGTTATCAAAATCTAATTTGAATGATGGACCAATCAAAGTAGCATATACTTTGAATGATTCAGACAAATTATATTCTGATGAGGAATTTCCAATAAGAAGTGTTAAAACTGAAATGATCAAACAGGTTTTCAAATTAACAGAAATTAATGTTTCTGAAATAAAAGATTTAAATCTTGATGAAAAACCTAAAAAATACACTTCAAGAGTTCAACAGAGATTGAACAAGAAAATGGGTTATAATTGTGGTTATGGTTTTCAAAAGAAATCAAACCATAATGGTAATCTTAAAAAGAAAGGTCTTGGTTTTATTTCATCAGAAAATTAAAAAAATCAGAAAACTTATAAACAAAAAACAAAATTTATTTCAGGAGGAAGTTCAGAGGATGAACAGAAGAAACCGTTCTGGAAGCAGTCAAACCAGGAGTTTCTTGCTGAAGTGAAGAAGAATGTGAGAAAGTTTGCTTAAAGAGTTGACAGAAGAACCTGTTTCAAATGCCAAGAAGTTGGACACATAGCTTGGAATTGCCCTAAGACCAACTACCAAAAATAGGAAGTTTCTTCTAACTCTGTTTTGAGAAAGACTTGTGTTGATAAGAAAGAACAACCTGTAAAAAATGTTAAAAAGTTTGAAAATTCTACTTCTGAGGAAGGAGAAAGTTCAAAACGGTTTTACAAAAGAAGAGGTGATTTGAGTAAACAAAAGTGGGTGGTTAAATCTGAGGGTAATTCTGACAATGAATCTGATTCCATAAAATCAGAGCAGTCATGTGTTGAGAAAAAGGTTGTGAATTCCGTTCCAAAGGTGAACGATGAGGATTTTCCTCCATTGTCAAAGGAAAATTTGATGAAGAAAGTGGGAAAGGTAGAGATCTCAAATCAATTCTTCACTGATAAGGGAGAATTTGATGTTGAGAAGGCTTTCAATGGAAAAGTCAAGCATATTTTTGGTAAGATGGTTGACAAAAAGGTTAAAAGTGCAAAAGATTTTTATAAATCAAAATGTTGGTGGGATAGGTGTGTACCAACATCACCCAAGGCTGGTCAGGCTTGGGTGACAGCATTTTCACCATAAATTCCTGACTTGCCGGAGCTCCCAGGTTGGTAAGAGTGGAGCAGGAATCGGCATCTTTCTTTAGTAAATGATCCTACAAGTGGTACAGTTGGTAAAGTACAGGTGATATCTTTAAATTGTTATATTTTGATTTACAAGTGATTATAGTTGGTGAGTGAACCTGTAAGTGATTGAAGAAGGTTTTCATTGACAAGTGGTTAATCAAGGTCATTAAGTTGAACTTGATTGGATCATTCTTACAAGTGGTATTTTAGAGAACAGTGTGATGAACCCCTAACCTACAAACGGTTTATTAAAATCAACAAAACTTATTTTCCGGAAAAACCATTTGATTAAAACAAACTTAAGTGTTTTGAAATCAATGGGAAAATAGTTTGTTGTGAGGGGGAGTTCTGATTGTTTATGCCAAGTGAATGGCGATTTGAAGCGATTTGATATCAATTGTCATTTTTTTAAGAAAACAAATTGTACAGGTAGAATATCAAAATTTGTTTTCAAATTTCCTAAAATGTGTTTGCATTTTAGGGGGAGTAAAAATTTCAGAAAATCCAAAAACATTTGAAAATTTGAAAAAGACAAAAACATGATAAAATCAAAAATGAGTTTTGTTGTATAAAAGAGGAAATGATAGTACATCAGTGGACTATCACAGCATGCTAAAGAAATGGAAAGAAAAATGTGATAAACGGTCTCACTGATGATGTGCCAGTAGGTTTTTGCACATTTAGTAGATTGTGACGAGATATAAACCTAAATTCAAACTTGCTTATATCGTGGGTAACATCTCTCGGATATATGGGTAACCCCCAAAATCTTGTTTGAAGGACCCCTCTTTCTGAGATACTAGGTCTTTATGCTTAGTGATATCTGGGGTATTATCCCTGGACTTCTGATTTTGCGGAAGCAATGGCCTAGTCCCCGGAGAATACTTTACCGCTTGCTTGAAAAATAGCGCCGCCCTCAGCATAAATGATAAGACAATAAAATTGCTAATCAATGCTGTTGTAAAAAAGATCCTCTAAAGGGGACCCACCAAAAGTCGAACCGTCATCTCTCTGCTGAACGGAAGTTCTGACCTGAGCTCTCACGGTTTCGCAATTAACCCCTTACAGATATCATCTAGGTATACTCACCTGTAAGACTGAATATTGGGATCTGGATACGGGAGTATATTCTGAGGTGGGACACGTGAATAAGTTTAAGTCTCTAAAACATTAATCTCGTATCTCGAAACAGTTGAACTTTGTGTGAAAATTTAAATGGATCTGTATACTGACAATCTAAGTGAATCGTTTAGAACTTAAAATGTATAAAGCTTAATGGTGTTGGTGATTTGTCTCATAAACTGATATGATCCTCTTACACAAGCTCACAAAAATATTGTATGTAAATATTTCTTTATCGCATTTCATTTCATTACAAAATTCCAAAAAGATTTTCAGTGTGTTTTAGCATAAATTTTGAAAATTCAAAAAGATTTTAGACAACTGATGTTGAAAAGCTGATATTCAAATTCCGAGTGCTAAACATGACGAACAGGTTTGGGAAAGTTTGTTGGAAGATGTGTGAAATGAAAATGATATATATTCAAGTGGTTCATCAGAAATTGACATGATAAATCATTTTGTTTGATACTTGAAAATGATGTATTCAGGGTTGTGTCTTCAAGAGGTTAGCAGAGTTTCTAAATTTGTTATATCCTATCTTTTATAAAACTTGTGTTTTGGGTAGAGAATATGCAGGCGAGTCAGGATTACGATACCTGAACCTATGAAAGCCAGACTACGATCCCAGTACAAGTTGAGGGGGAGTCTGTTAGAGAAAGAGAGTCTGAAGATGCAAGAGCTAGGAGTTTGATCCTGAAAGATTAGTTGAAGAAAGTTAGAGTGAAGGAAGCCCAAAGACTGATAAAGACTGAAGATTGAGAAGACTCGACACTTAAGACTCGTCAACATCTAAGGGGGAGTCTGTTAGTGCATTCATCTGTCGATTTCATCTTATATCGAGTCTGGGTTGCGTTGCGGATCTGATCAAGCTTGATGTCATCATATTTAATGATGACATCATAGAGATGACATCATCATATGCAACAATACACGAAATACAAGGCTCACATGAAACAAAATTGATTTCCGTTTGAAATTGTTGTAGTTCGTTTGAATGGTCCGTTTGAAAGTCATGAGGTTATGACCGTTTGAACTTGTCATGTGTAGCCTCAAACGTAATAGCAATTAGTATAAATAGGGTAGTGCATGTCTCATTTGTAACGATTCCAGATTTGATACCGAGGTGCTGCCGGTATTCCTTGTGATTGTAAACGTTATTAAATCAATATACAAGAAGGTTAAAGTGATATTCAAGCTGTTTTCACATCCGTTTCTTAGTTTCCGCCTCTGAAACGGACTAGAGCTCTTCCGAACGACTCATTCAGGTCGCGATTCGATCCTACAGATTGACACTCGGGATGAAGAGAAACCACTGCTACTTTTAGAACTTTGATCAACTTTTTCAGATGAATCTCCAGCACTAAATGCAGTTTGAATTTTCGGGCTTCTTTCAACTTCTAGAACACTGCCTTTGTAATACATTTTTACATCCCGTTGACCACTTGGACTGTTCATCCTCGCGATCTTCTGCTGTTCCAAATCTTGACCCTCAATCTTCTCGATAAACTGAGAAATCGTTAACCCATCATAAACCCCAGTGTTCTTCAAAATCATCAAGTATGTGCCCCATTCCTTTTGTGGTAAAGCGTCAGCTAACTTGTCTACCCACTTTTCACGATCTTTTGTTATCTCAGCATCGACATGGATCGCACTAAGTGGCAGTATCTTTCAATTAACTTCTTGGTATCTTCCCCGGGCAAACTCGTGAATAGATCAAATTCTTTCTTAAGCAGTGCCTTTTTACTCTTAATCATGTTCTCACTACCCTCAAACTTGATTCGAAGAGCATCCCAAATTGATTTCGAAGTTTTGTCATGCTGAAGCAACACAAAGATGTCTTCTTTGATAGCTTGCTGAAGTAGACTAATCATCATCTTTTCAGCTCTGTACATATCTCTTTATTGGTCAGTAAACTCAGATATTGCTTTCTCAACTTGCAGATCAGTACGTGGTAATACATATTTCTTCAAAATGCACTCCCAAGATCTCAAATGGTTTGCTTGAACCCAGTTTTCAAATCTATCTTTCCAAGCATAATATTAGACAATACTCATTAGCTTCGGGGGTTTTTGTAAGGTTCCGGTTTCATTTTCCATGTTCATGTTTTGAGTAATGGCGGCTGGACTAGTCGGGGATGTTGCAAATGCGTTGTAAAAATCCTCGTCCATGTTTCGGATTTTCAAAGTTCACAAAAACACAAACTTTCTTGTTTTAAAAATAATGGTCTCAAATGAGCTGTATCACCTTGTAAAAATATACCGGAAAGAAACAAACAAACAATCAATTTAAACGGACAGAATACGTAAAAATGTGTGACTGAATCGATCTAGGACTCGTGTCGAAGATTTGTGGACTCGTTTAATGAATTCCGCAAACTGAATGAATGAACTAGATCAAATGGGCCACGAAATATGGGCTTCCAATGGACCGCAAACAATGAAGTTCACTTGGGCTGCCAACAAACAATGATGATTGGGCCTCAAATTCCAATAACCCGACAACACTTTGGGCTGCAAACGAGATGAAATAACATGGGCTGGAGCACTTTAGTCGATTTATAATTTGGGCTGATAAAGTGAATAGTGTGCCTTTTAAAGTCTGACAAACAATATCAATAGCTCCACGTGATGAACTACTGAATATACACTTAATATTGCCGACAACAATAACACCTTTTCACATGCACACTCAAACGAAAAGATTTCTTTCACATGCAATCTAATATCCGACAATTTTGATCACCCCTCAATTCCCATAGGACCTCAAATGTAGTGGACTGACACTTGTTTACTTGCAATCAGATATGTTTACTTGGGCCAATAAACACATGCAAATGATTTTAATGTTGAAATGTTATTGGACCAACAAAACCTCTAATCCGATGAATATTGTTCACATGAAAACCTTGAACGGACCACTCATGTGACCAACTGACACATTAAAGCTGGCAACAACACAAACAAACCGACAACCTTCTTTAAAGTTTCTCACAATTCTATGCACTTTCACGTGAAAAAACATTCAAGCGGACAGTGTCTTCAAGCGGTCGTCATTTTCAAGAGAGATCAAAACATATTTCAAGCGAGATGTCGTTTTCAAGCGGACACACGGTGTAAACTCAAGCGAGATGTCGTTTCAAGCGGAATGATCATGTAAATTCAAGCGAAAAGTCGATGACATCAGCATTACGAACAACTTTTCAAGCGAAAGTACAATTTGAACCAATTTTAAGTCGTTTTAGTTCTGAAACTTTCCAGGATTTGTTAAAACATGATTGCGCATAATATGTGTGAATTTGAGCCAATTTTAACCGTGAAAAATTTTTAATTTTGAAAAAGAATGATGTAGAAATAAGAAAAAGTGATGAAAACAGGCTGTTTTGGCAAGATCTCTTCTTCCTGAGCTCTGATACCACTTGTAGGATCGTTTTGAGACCCAAACGAGTCATTCAGAAGAAATCTTAGACTATATGAAAGGCGGAAACAAACGTATAGAATTGAAACAGCTTGAATATCACTTTAAACCTCTTGTATATTGATTTAACAGCTATTACATTCACGAGAAATACCGGCAGCACTTCGGTACAAGTTCCTAGTCTCGCTTGAAATGAGAAAGACATGACCCATATATATAGGTGGTGCTAGTCCGCTTGAAACTACACACACATGTTCAAGCGAACTCACCTATTGACTTTCAAGCGAACTTACCTTTTGTCTTCAAGCGAAAACTAACATAAACAATTATAAAATCTTGTTTCAAACGGATCCAAAATCTGTTTCATGTGTATGATAATTCCATGATGCAATAGATGATGTCACTTATATGATGTCATCATCAAGAATGATGACATCATTCTTGTTTAGATCCGCAACGAAACCGAGACTCGATATAAGACGAAGACGACAGATGTATGCACCAACAGACTCCCCCTCAGATGTTGACGAGTCTTAAGTGTCGAGTCTTCAACATCTTCAGTCTTAATCAGTCTGAACGCTCTCTGAAATATCTCACAGTGTAAGCATTCTCAAACTTTATCTCCTTCTCCTCTTCAGCATCAACAAAAAAATCCTTTTGAATTAGGGTAACATGCCTTGAGCCTTTAGGCATACTGTACTCTCATCGGTAATTCCCAGGTAGGCAAACGTGTGTCACGTCGTGGAGGTGATTTCATAATGGGGTAAAGTAGTTTCATAAAATCAATGAGGATCAGAGAAAACACGTAACAAGATGGATATCATTTATTCCACGAATAAACGACATCAATGACAAGTCAAAGTAGTTGGGTTCTTATAACTTGGTGAAGTCATGCTTTAGCCCATAAGTGGACACTCATCCCAAGAATTCCCAGGTAAGCACAACTGGTCTCGCGTCTGATGAGATTTATACGAAGTGCTTGCCTAGACAGAAAACTCAGAATACAGGCATCCACCCTTCCAGATTGCACGAGTTCATTATTAGAGCCCAAGACTTTGATGAGAAATTAAAAATCAGAAGTGGTATTGAAAATAATCACCTAAGGATAGGTGATGATCATTTAAAGATGAGATCTGTGGTGACGAGGCATTGGTTACAAAAGATAAGGATAGGGATGAAGGCAAAGACATAGATAACGGAAGAGTTTGCTAATGGAAGGTGCCCTAGGTAAGTTATAGTCTAGGTCAAAGTATTACTAATAACCTAAATCCCTATAACCATGGCTCTGATACCAACGTGTGACACCCTGACCGGAGGCGGAAACGTCGAGGGCATCACGAAACTTGGTAGAATGCATATAAGCACATGGTGATTAAATTAAAGCTGAAATATAATTAAGTTGGTTGATAGGATTGCATTCACATCCAAACTAGTACGAAACAAATACAACACATTGTTCACAAAAGTCTTTGTTTTTATTTAAGCTAAGGCACTTGTCTTGAGCAATCCTATGTGATCCTTGCAAAAGCTAACTTCAAACATTTTCACCTGAAACATATGTTAAAAATAATTTGGGTCAACAAATGGTTGAGTGAATTCATAGGTTTTGGTTAGTTTGGTAATAAATAATGTGATGATGAAATGAAATGTTTAACATTGTGGCATTTGATATATCTTAGCAAAATGAGTAATACAAGTATGCTTGGTGGAACATTCAAACCTTGTAGACGTAAACACGGATCTATCATCCAAACTTCCGAATTGTAAAATGTGAACAACAACAACAACAACAAATGGTGAACTGGAAGTTAGGGTGGGGCGTCACACCTATAGCGCTATAATATTACCGCTTGGCTTGTACGGAGTTAATGAATGTAGGTGTAAGCAACAAGTATCAAGCAATTGCAAGAAACAATCAAGATAGCCACAAAATGCAAATTGGTTTGTATCACATTATTTCATATGTTTCATCCCAAAAATATTGTACAAGAAAATGGGAACTATGAACTCACCTTGATTTCGGGTAAGTCCAAACAAGTATGCAAAGTGTGAGAGTTCTTGGAAATAAGATTCCACGTCACTCTAATTGATAGAACATGCAACAATATGGGATATGTATCAACAATAATGTTTAATTGGATAATTGGAAATCCTAAATCTATAGGATTCGGTAGTGTTTTGTTTAAATGGTAATTATGTGGTTTGGGTAACCTAACAAGAGGACTCGGAAAATGAATATGATGTAAAGGAATTATTTATGAAAAATATATTTTTTTAACATAAATAATATAATTGCAAGATTATATAATTGATTTAATATAACATTTGTAATAATAAATCAAATATAATTAATTAGTATAACTAAATACCATAAATAAATTAAATGATTATTGGTAAAATATTGTACAAGTGATATAATTAATTTATAAAAATTATAAATTAATTTAGATGGTCAAAATATATTATTGATTTAAGATAATTATTTTGGCCCTTGAATAATTTTATATAAATAAGATGGAATTAAAAAGATTAAAATACCAGTATTTAGGTTTATAAAGTTTAATTATTACAAATAATCTGAAAATGCCCAAAACAGTTTCTGACTTTTTATAAACTCAGAAACATGTGTATTTTGTTATGAGAATATTTTTGAGCAGAAATTATATAATTATATATAATTAAACTAGTTAAGTTTAATTAAGTGATTTAACTGATGAAATTATGTAAAATAATCTGTAAATAATCAAACAGTAACTAACTTTATATAAACTCAGAAAAATACACATAATGTCATAAAAATATTTTTGGCCAAAAATTATATAGTTATATAATTTAAATATATTAAATTAAACTATACTTTTAAGTGTAAATACTGATTTATTTATATAAATATCTAAATTATATAAAATATCAGTAACAAAAATTATTTTTGTAAAGTTTATCACTTGAAATAATTATCATAAAAATTTCAGATTTTATTGCTAAAAATTGGATTTATTATGAATTAAGTAAGCATTATACTGTTTTAATGTTATAAAAATTTGTTTTATAAAACAATATGATATGAAATGATTCCGAATCTGAATTTTTATAAGTTCAGAAAGATGTAAATAATGTCTCAAAAATATTTTCAGATTTATGTTATATACTTTTTATAATTTAAATATAATTGCATAAATAAACGGCTCTACTGATTTAATTGTATAAAATCAGATTGTATATAAATAAATGTCAAAATAATATTTCCAGAAGTGTAAACAGATAAGGTAATTATTCTGAGATTTTTAGAATTTAACTGATTAAACTTGATTTTATATGAATTTTATAAATTTAAACCGGTTTTTGATAATGAAAATAAAAATATAAAAACTTCATCTTCTTCCCCAATTTCGGTCAACAGAAAGTCAACCCCCCCGATTCTCGCTCAAGACTACGTTTTATTTCAATTAACTTTACAGAAACATTGTATAAGCATGAAAGAACTATTTGGGACAATAAGAACGAACTGGTATCGATCTGAACGGTGTGCCCACTAAATCCGGCGACTGTAATTCCGGCGAGGTAACAGAGACGAACTGATGCCATGTATCGATGTGTTAGTGGATTTTTAGGGGTGTGTGGTGTTCGCAGAGGCTTAGGGGACCTTTATAACTCCTCAATTCATACGATTTCGACATGGATTAGTGGAATTAAACTCCACTTCCGGTTCAAGTATAAAAAAACGATTTCGACACAATGTCAGGCATCTAATTGAATGATTAAACGCATGCGAGAGTTGGTTTTGACGTGAAGATTCCGCGTGCAAGTATATCGGGCAGAGGAAACCACTAAGCACGTGGTTCGGGTTGATATCCGGTGACAGACGCGGGTTTCTGGTTTTGAAATATAATATTTAACATCTAATGTGTGTATATATATAATACGGGTCTAAAATATTACCGGATGAGGCTTATAGCCGACCGGTCACAATGTCACTTGTTAAACGAAAGTTCCCGAGTTCGATCCCCCTACTGACCGGTTTAGCCCTTTTTTTGTTTTAATGATTTAAAAAAAATTACAGTTTAGTCCCTAGGGTTCTCGAATAAGCACAAACAGTCCCTTAAATAGTTTAGTTATATATGCTAACTAAGTTAGTTTTTAATAAGAATTCCTTGTATAAAAGATAACCCGGTTAGGACTATTAGTTAAAATAGTTTCTAAAATGACCATTTTGGTCCCTGAAATATAAGTTTAAGAAAATGACTATAAGGACCCTATACTTTTTAGTTCAAAATTTAAAAGTTTATTTTATTTATAAAACAAGTTTCAAAAATGACACTAAGGTCCCTAAACTTATAGTTTTCGAAAATTACCTTTTTAACCCGAACTTATAAGATTTCAGCAATGACAACTTAGTCCCCGGACTTTTGTACTTTCTAAAAATGACGGTTTTAGTCCTCGGACTTAAAAATCAAAGTTTTCAAGCAAGTTTCAAGGAATGACAATTAGGTCCCTCAACTCATATATTTTCACATAATGACACATTAGGCCCTTGTACTTAATGTAGCCTTGTTTATAAGTGATGCGTGTGAAGTGTTATATATATTAGGTGTATATTTTAAGCCCTTTTTAACACTTATTTTTAGCCAAGTTTTAAATTTATAAAACACGATATTTCACTAACACTAAACACACATATGGGCAAGTGCACCCATCGTTGAGCGTAGTATAGTGTTGGTAAGATACCGAGGTCGTCCAAGGACACAAGAACTTTTAGTACCGGTTTATCCTCAACGTCTAATCAAAATACAAAGTTTAGAAAAATGTTTTAAACTAAGAAAAATAAAAACTAACTAAAATGCTGAAAATAAAAATAAAATAAAAACAGATAGACAAGATGAATCACTTGGTTCCGACTCGTATCTAGTATAACCTTTGATTATTTCCGCACTTTTGCACATAATTAAGAGATTATCTTAGTTATTGTAGTAGGCCCCTCTTTTGAAGGTGACGTTACCCTCACCCCAGTAGTTTGAGTCAGCAAGGATACAATCCTAAAAGGGTGGATTATTGGAAGATAATGAATTAAGTTATTAATGCAGTATTGTGGTAGGCCCCGCTTTTGGCGGTGACGTTACCCTCGGCTGAGTAGTCTGAGTCAGCAGGGATACAGTCCTAAATAGCCGGGTTATAGTATTAATAGTAGTTAACTTATGAGGGGATCAAAGAGTTTGGACCCCCGCCATCCAATACCGTGAAGCATTGAAGGAGGTCCTACTAAATTTGACCCAGGTCCATTGCAGGACCTCTAAACGCTGAACAATGGCAAGACCTTTACCAAACCATTCCCTTAACCCCCGACCAGGTAGCCAACATACTTCCATATAGACCGTGGAGATATGAATGGTGAAAATCCTTTATTTTATATAGACAGTAAAATAATGCCAAGACACCACGGACAAACGATAAGGAAAGATCACCTTCAACATAAGTAACTAGTTATTAAAGTCATTAATACAAAACCAAATAAAAAGTGCAAAAGATTAGAAATAAAAAGTATTATACTAGACACTTTGTCTTCACCAAGTGATGTAAGAGACTTAGGCAAACATGGCCTTGATTGTCAAGAACTCTTACGATCAATCTTGGATCCCGAGACGACTCACACACTCTACGATGGACAATGGATGATGGTGGTGGATGATGGTGTTGTGATGGTGGTGGGTGGTGGATGAAGTGTGAGAGAGGTGGTGTGCCAAGGGATGAGTTGAAATGAATCCAAGCACTCCTATTTATAGGCTGAACAGAGAGCTGGGCACGGCCCCGTGCCTGTCTGACACTCTCTCTCCTCATTAATTGTAATTCGCAATTACAATTAATGCGCCTGCTGTACTTTCGACACGCCCCCGTGTTCGCTGGACACGGCCCGTGGTGGGCAATAGAAGCTTCTATAGGTTTGTCTTTTCTGCTGCTTCTTGGGCACGGCCCCGTGCTGGCTGAGCACGGAGCGTGTTCAGTCTTCTGCCTTCTCTATTTTGCTTGGGAAGATGCCGTTGAGGGGTCGGGCAGTCCACTTATGTTCCTTTCCTTGTATTTATGTTGGATTTAGCTGCTTCTTTTGTGTTTTTGAGCTCATTTAATCCTGAAAATACAAAAGGAAGACAAAAACACTCTTTTTCCAATATTAGTACTTAAAAAGGGTTAGTTTTATGCCTCATTTGATGTAATTTATATGTTGCATTTTACACACATCAAATACCCCCACACTTGAACTTTTGCTTATCCTCAAGCAAAACTCTTTAATATGTGGCTTACACTCCCAAATGGAATGGGTAGAAGAGAAGGTTTTGGGCTTGTCGTAGAGTGTCGGGATGTCCAAGATCTTTTTGGGTTTTACTTTTATTTATTTACAATCCTATTCGTAATGATTTATTTAGAACGTTTCATAGGAGAAATTACTTATTTGGGCATAACATGCCTTTTTAAAATTTCATTTATATACGAGTTCACATACCTCACGGGAGAAATCACTCACACTCGGCCGAAGGTGTATTTTTAGTGAATCACTCGAGAGCGACATGGAACTTATTCCTACCATAAGCTTGCTAAGCAATCAATCCTCCTCCTTTTTAACTTTTATACCTTTGTAAATATCAAGAGGACTTTGTGGGTTAAGGGTTAGGCTTGGGTTAAAGGTAGGTGGTTGGGGTAGTGGTTAGTGGTTAGTAGAAAAAGGGCGAAAAGCATAACAAGTGTCGGTTTTCGTAAGACTTTCTATTTTTGTAACTTTTTGTTTTGATGAAGCTTTTATTCAAACAAAGTTATTTTTGATGAACTTGTTTGTTTATTTTCTTTTTGCTTCATCATCAACACATTTTTTTTTCCTACGAAAAACCGAACTTGTTACTAAAACAAAGGGTTAAAAAATAAAAGGTTTTGGTGGGTAAAAGGGTTTTTGGTTTGGGTGATGAAATGAAAAGGTTTAGGCTCAAAGGGGTTAACTAGGGGGATTTTTGGGTAGGTGGTAAAAGAAAAAGAAAAATAATGGTGTAGAAATAAAAAGGGTTAGTCCTAATGCCTCCATCATTTACTTACTTGGGTTTAAGTTGATAAGGACCGGGAATGTATCGTCATGGCAAGTTCTAGAGTTGTAAGAACCAAGCGGCTATTCACACAAGAAACGAAAAATGAGCATTTAGTCTAATGATATGTAATTGTATGCTCAATAAAGGCTCAAAACTCACTTTTGTGGGAATGGGTTTTTATGTGATCAAGTATATATAATCAAATTTTAACTAAGTTTGCCATGCCTTTTCATAATTTTCTTATGTTGGTTCTTTTTATCACTACACTATCGGTTGTAAATTTGTAAAAATATAACCTTTTGAGAACTTGAATTTCCCGAGTTAAACCTAGACAAGTAAGAAAAATGAAATTTTTGAAAAAATTTTGGGGTGATTAGCGGTTCCAATAGAGTTTTGTGTAAGGCTTGTATTTAGGACTTGCAAAATTCAAGGTTTTAGCATCCCCCCCACACTTAAATTACACATTGTCCTCAATGTGTCCCAAAAATAAATTTTTTAGGTTGATTAGATGTGTAAAATGGTGTTAAAAAGCAAAAAAATTTGTGTTACTGGGCGCTGAACACGGCCCCGTGTTGTCCGGGCACGGCCCCGTGTTCAAGTGTCAGTAACAAAATTAAAACAAGAGAAACAGAAGTCTGGACACAGGGGCGTGTCGGGTGAACACGGCCCGTGTCCAGGTACCTGAACTGGGCGTTTTTCTGCAGGTGGTTCAGCACGGGGCCGTGTTGGTTGGGCACGGCCCGTGTTGAACCTTCTGAACTGGAGAGAATTGTCGGGTTGCCTTGTTCTTGTGCATGAGGTCATTTTTCTTGTTCCCCTTTTCATCCCTTACCACCATGAGTGTGTTTTATTCATTAAAAACCATCCAAACTATAAAAACCATCATTTCATTGCAATCATAGAGAGACCTTACATAATCCTAAATTAAGATAAAATTAAAACTTAACTAAATAGGTCAGCAGGTACACGAGGTTATCATAAGGAGTTCTACTATTTTAAGAAAATTTCGAGAATAGTTTCCCGATATAGTAGGACTTTTAGCCGAATGAATTCTTCCCTAAACGTTGTTTAAAGCCATTCTTCGATCTCCCTAGGAAGGAAGAATGCGGCTTCATTTTCCTCCGCAGCTGGTGGTTGAGGGGGAACATTCACCGGGACTCCTTGCACCACTCTTCGCGGAGGCTCTTGGTGCATGGCGTACCATTCGGCTGGAGTGACAACTTCGGGTACCACGTTCCACGCCCTTTGGGTTATTATAGGTACCAAAGGCGGGGAGGCGAGAAGGTTCAACCTCTGGTGCAAGAGGTTTACTTCATGGAGACAGCCCTCCAGCCCCACTGTAAGATGGTTGATACGGTCGACCAATGCTTCCTCCACTCCCGTCATTTCATCAATAGCCTTCCTTAGAGCGTAAACATAGTTTACAAGAGAGTCTTCTGCTGTTGAAGATCTCCTCCCTTGTCGGTTACTTCTTGAAGATGATCCGCTTGTTCTGCTTGCCATTTTCTGTGAAGGAAACCGAAGAAAGCTAAATTTTTACAAAACAGAGCCTCGGACACGGCCCCGTGCTCGATGAGCACGACCCCGTGTCCATTTGTCTGCAGGATTTTAGGCTAAGGAATCTTGGAGTTTTTAAATTATTTTCATGATTTTTATCTGGTTTTTAGGCTTAGATAATTTAAAATAAAGTTATACAACTAACTTTAAGCAAAAATCCTTAGCAAATAATCTTACAAACTTCACATATAGGGTTGGAATCATGGGATTTCCAAGCTTCCATGGAGGAAATTTTGAAAAATTTTTAAAAGAAGAGGAAATGAATAAAAGTGGAAGGGACAAGAGGGTCCTTTGGAACCTTCTTTTAGCACTTACCTAGGATGGTATGAGTGAAGATCCCAGGAATCTCTGTCAATTGAAGTGGTAAAAAATGAGCAGGATTCAGGCTGCATTTAAAGAAAACGACAGCGCACTGGACACGGCCCCGTGTGCAGAGGAAATCCTGACACATTTTGTCCGTATTCTGACAAAATCAGCAGAGAATCTTTTTGATGAGCACGGGGGCGTGTTGACCTGGGCACGGCCCCGTGTCGGGAGGCTGTCTCATGGAGTTTTGTTACTTCTAAGGATCTCGTCGATATCGGGTGGTTCCTTACTGGTTGGAACAACCCCAAAGTGCCTAATATACCTTAATTGTCCTAGACTAAGGCGAGAACGCAAGAGGTTGTCGGTGAGGGTAATTCCTATTTTCATTCTAGGTGGACAAGTCCAACCCTTTTCCGGGCTCTCGTTAAAGAAGGTGTATGCCGAATCGCTCAGGTCTATGTACGAACGAAGTCGATGGAGAGTCCTTCACGGCACAATCGACACAGGGACGACTATCGTCCAAGTCTTTGCTAGAAACGAAGGTATTTTCGGGAGCAACGAGGTTGTCGGAATGCGGTTCCAGCATTTCGTCATGGTCATCGTCTTGGGGTGGATCAATAAAATCCTTCCTAAGCTCTTTTAACCAATTCAGAATTAGCTTTTCTAGGTGAAATAACTCATCAAGGAGCATTTCCCCCAGAATATCTGGCTGGGCGCATTCGAGGGAGAAATAGTGCTTATTTTTACTTTCGCCCCTCTTAAGGTTGTAAGAAGTCGGTGGGTCCATGTAGTGGGGCCTATAATTTAGAAAGTAGCATTTTACTTCTTCATGTTTGCCACCACATAATTGACACCACTTACCATAAGAGTGCCGAAAGTAAAAACAATTACTATCACTCATGTTTGTGTCAGAAATTACCAACTGCCGGGATCTAACGGTTCTGTTTTCAGTAAGTGAATCTTGGGCACGGGGGCGTGTTGGGTGAGCACGGCCCCGTGTTCAGCTTACTGTCTGACGTAAAACAGGATTGCCAGTTCCAATGATTTAGCACGGGGGCGTGTTCAGCGGGCACGGCCCGTGCTGAGCTCTGTAGAAGCTGAAAAACTAAGAAAATCCTAAAAAATTAAAAAGAAAAATAAAAAAATGATTAGGCCGTTGATTCCTAACTTTCTTAAAATCCTTGTGTCCCCGGCAGCGGCGCCAAAAACTTGATGCGTGTGAAGTGTTATATATATTAGGTGTATATTTTAAGCCCTTTTTAACACTTATTTTTAGCCAAGTTTTAAATTTATAAAACACGATATTTCACTAACACTAAACACACATATGGGCAAGTGCACCCATCGTTGAGCGTAGTATAGTGTTGGTAAGATACCGAGGTCGTCCAAGGACACAAGAGCTTTTAGTACCGGTTTATCCTCAACGTCTAATCAAAATAAAAAGTTTAGAAAAATGTTATAAACTAAGAAAAATAAAACCTAACTAAAATGATGAAAAAATAAAAAATAAAAACAGATAGACAAGATGAATCACTTGGTTCCGACTCGTATCTAGTATAACCTTTGATTATTTCCGCACTTTTGCACATAATTAAGAGATTATCTTAGTTATTGTAGTAGGCCCCTCTTTTGAAGGTGACGTTACCCTCACCCCAGTAGTTTGAGTCAGCAAGGATACAATCCTAAAAGGGTGGATTATTGGAAGATAATGAATTAAGTTATTAATGCAGTATTGTGGTAGGCCCCGCTTTTGGCGGTGACGTTACCCTCGGCTAAGTAGTCTGAGTCAGCAGGGATACAGTCCTAAATAGCCGGGTTATAGTATTAATAGTAGTTAACTTATGAGGGGATCAAAGAGTTTGGACCCCCGCCATCCAATACCGTGAAGCATTGAAGGAGGTCCTACTAAATTTGACCCAGGTCCATTGCAGGACCTCTAAACGCTGAACAATGGCAAGACCTTTACCAAACCGTTCCCTTAACCCCCGACCAGGTAGCCAACATACCTCCATATAGACCGTGGAGATATGAATGGTGAAAATCCTTTATTTTATATAGACAGTAAAATAATGCCAAGACACCACGGACAAACGATAAGGAAAGATCACCTTCAACATAAGTAACTAGTTATTAAAGTCATTAATACAAAACCAAATAAAAAGTGCAAAAGATTAGAAATAAAAAGTATTATACTAGACACTTTGTCTTCACCAAGTGATGTAAGAGACTTAGGCAAACATGGCCTTGATTGTCAACAACTCTTACGATCAATCTTGGATCCCGAGACGACTCACACACTCTACGATGGACAATGGATGATGGTGGTGGATGATGGTGTTGTGATGGTGGTGGGTGGTGGATGAAGTGTGAGAGAGGTGGTGTGCCAAGGGATGAGTTGAAATGAATCCAAGCACTCCTATTTATAGGCTGAACAGAGAGCTGGGCACGGCCCCGTGTCCGCTGGGCACGGCCCCGTGCCTGTCTGACACTCTCTCTCCTCATTAATTGCAATTCGCAATTACAATTAATGCGCCTGCTGTACTTTCGACACGCCCCCGTGTTCGCTGGACACGGCCCGTGGTGGGCAATAGAAGCTTCTATAGGTTTGTCTTTTCTGCTGCTTCTTGGGCACGGCCCCGTGCTGGCTGAGCACGGGGCGTGTTCAGTCTTCTGCCTTCTCTATTTTGCTTGGGAAGATGCCGTTGAGGGGTCGGGCAGTCCACTTATGTTCCTTTCCTTGTATTTATGTTGGATTTAGCTGCTTCTTTTGTGTTTTTGAGCTCATTTAATCCTGAAAATACAAAAGGAAGACAAAAACACTCTTTTTCCAATATTAGTACTTAAAAAGGGTTAGTTTTATGCCTCATTTGATGTAATTTATATGTTGCATTTTACACACATCAATAAGTATGAAACTCAATCAAATTTGCAAACATTCACGTGTTTGAGCCGGTAAATCGTGTAAAAGCATGAAACAAAGCATGTATCAAACAAATTGCATTTCAATATACGATAACTGCTATTATGTGCATCAAACAAGTACATGTTTGAAAATCGAGGTGGTTACAACTCACATTGCTAATTTAGGTATTTCCTTGTGACTTCCTGGTTATAATCTATTAATTAAACAATGCACACGCGTTAGTATAATAACCCAATCTACATTAGATATACCCTCCCCGAGATAGAACTCCAACGACTGAGTCAGGTAGAGTCTCGACATGCGTTATGGAGCACTAGATCAATCGGGCAGCATAACTAATATGTAACCGGGGGTTATGATACTTACATCGAGGTAGAGCTTCGTTATTTAGAGGGTATAATGCCCGAATATTACTTTTACTACTAGAGAAATTGAGAGAGAGAGATCGAATTTTGAATGATTGACAACTGAAGTCGATGGCCTCTATTTATAGGGCCTGCTTGACACTTTGTCGCGCCCCGCGTGAACAGAAGTCAAAGCCTTTGCGGCCCGCGAGCGAGGTAGAGTAGGATCTAGGGTTGCTGAGTTGACCCACTAGTCTCGACACGCCTTCTGCCACATGGCGGCACCAGGTGGCGTCTGGTGGCCAACTGTCGCGCCCTGCGACAGCCTTACCGGACATTGTCGCACCCCAGGAGCGCATTAAAATATGGTTTTTATTTGATTTTTGTAAAAATTAAGGTACTGGGGGCCCACTTTTCGTATACGGGGTGTATTTTAGGATGTATAGGGATGTTATAAGTATTTTAGGAGAGTTGTTATATCCTCCCCACCTTGTTTTAGAACTCATCCTCGAGGTCTACTGGAACAGGCGTGGATATTTTCTCTGCATCCCGGATTCAAGCTCCCAAGTGTATTCTAGTCCTCTCTTGGAATCCCATTTCACTTTGACTAGAACTAGTCTCTTGTGCTTGAGATTCTTAATCTTTCTATCTTTGATCTGTAGGGGTCTCTCTACAAATTTAAGTTTCTTATTTACCTCTATGTCCTTAAGAGGTACCATCAGGAATTCTTCTGCTAAGCACTTCTTGAGATTACATACATGAAATACATCATGTATTCCTGTCATTTCCTCTGGCAGTTGTAGCTGGTAGGCTACTGGTCCTATTCTTCTAGTAACCTCTAAAGGTCCAACATACCTGGGGCTTAGCTTTCCTCTTTTGATGAATCTGACTATTCCCTTCCAAGGAGAAACTTTTAACAATACCTTATCTCCTACCTGAAATTCCAATGGTTTTCGCCTGTTATCAGCATAACTCTTTTGACGATCGCGCGCGGCTTTTAGTCTTTCCTTGACTTGAATAATCTTGTCCGTTGTTTCTTGTACTATCTCTGGTCCAGACAGTTGCTTTTCTCCAATTTCTGCACAACAAACTGGAGTTCAGCACTTTCGTCCATAAAGTGCTTCAAATGGTGCAGCATTGATGCTGGTATGATAACTATTATTGTTGGAAAATTCTATTAGTGGTAAATGATCGTCCCAATTTCCTCCAAAATCAATTACACAAGCTCTAAGCATGTCTTCCATTGTCTGAATTATACTTACGCTTTGTCCATCCATTTGAGGATGATAAGCTGTGCTTAAATTTAACTTGGTTCCCATTGCTTTTTGGAAACTTGTCAAAAAATGAGAAGTAAAACGAATATCTCTATCAGAAACAATAGATAAAGGAATTCCATGTAATGAAACTATTTCATTTACATATAACTTGGCTAACTGTTCCATACTGGAAGTTTCCTTCATCGGTAAGATACGAGCAGACTTGGTTAATGTGTCTATAATCACCCAGATTGTATCATTACCTTTTCTTGTCATGGGTAATTTGGTAACAAAGTCCATGGTTATCAATTCCCATTTCCATACAGGCATTTCCAATTGCTGTAATAAACCTGAGGGTTTCTGATGTTCAGCTTTAACTTGTGAACTGGTTAGACATTTGGCAACATAAGCTGCTATATCCTTTTTCATTCCTGTCCACCATAAATTCTTTCTTAATTCTTGATACATTTTATCACTTCCAAGATGTATCGTATACTTAGACTTATGGGCTTCTACTAGTATTCGGTGGCGTAGGTTTTCTTGTTTAGGTATCCAAATTCTTTTCTTATGTAATCTCCAAATTCCATCTATTCCTTGTTCTAATTCCTTAATCATTCCTTTTAATTTTTCAGAATCATCCTTGATTACTGATTCTTGTACTTCTCTAATTTGATCATTTAAATCTATCTGTAGATTTAATTTAAGAGAAAGTACTCTTCTTGGCTTTTCATGATACTTTCGACTTAAAGCATCAGCTACTACATTAGCCTTTCCTGCATGATACTGGATATTATAATCATAATCACTAAGGATTTCAATCCAGCGTCTCTGTCTCATGTTTAACTCTTTTTGCCCGAAGATATAACTTAAACTCTTATGATCGGTGACAATGCTAAACTTACTACCATAAAGATAATGTCTCCAAATCTTATGGGCAAAAATTTTGGCTTTTGTTAGTACATATGTCTGTAGCTTCCGTCTGCATCGATTCTTATGTATTTTGTCATGTTTGTTTGTTTTTGTATATGTATATATATTGTTGTATTTGTATGTCTAGACAAATCAGGGAACGACACGATAACTGTTAAGTGAAATCCGTCGGACGACGTATGTCATCCGAACAGATGGCCATCCGATCGGATGGTGATTCGAACGGATGACACTCCACCTTCCCTGTTTGCCTATAAATAGGTGGTTAGGCTCATTTGTTTAGAACTTTTTGGCTGATTACTGAAGCGAAACTCTGTCTGTCTGTCTGTCTTTCATCTGTATCTTTTGTACTTTCATTATCAATCAATGAAATCAGACATGTTAAGCGTTGAGATTGTTGTTAGTGATTCTCAGACATTGTCGAGGGATTCCGCACCTCGCCACTGATCGATTCTGCTACGTTCTACGAGAACAGATCCTGCGTAAAGGCATAACAAGTGGTATCCGAGCCACAGGAAGCCGGATCGGAAATCGCAACAACATTTCACCGAGATTTCAGTCTTTTTCTGCCGATTTCTGTCGAATCTCACCGGAGATTCTGACTATTTTCTTCATATTTTCCTACATTTCTTGCAATTTTAATATTTTCACACCTTAAAACTAGAAAAACTCAAAATTAAGCTAGATTTCACGGACGAAATTGAGTAAAATTGATATCAATCGGATCGGAATTCAACATAGAACAATCCTACGAAGTTTCATTGAAAATTCAGACTAAAACTTAATCAAATCGATCAAAAACTATGTCAAGTTCTTCGCACAAGATGTCGTCATTCAACAGATCGGATTGCAATCCGATCGGATTGGAGTAGATTGTTCTTGATTTACTTGCTGACGTCATAAACTCGTTCGATCGGATCACCATCCAATCGGATTGGTTTTGAGGTTTAAAGTCTTTAAAGCACAAGTTTCCTTCGATCGAACGACCATCCGATCGGATAGCCATTCGACACTTGTACCATCCGACACTTGTGCTATCCGACACTTGTTACTTGGTCATTGCTTATTAGTGTCATCCGATCGAATTGCCATTCGATTGGATCACCATTCGATCCAAGTGCAATAGTTTCAAATTTGAAAGTTGTGAAATTTTTCTAAGTGTTTGACTTTTTCAGGTGTTTTCAAGATGGGAGACGAATTCTTGAACCCGTTCAACGACATCTTTACGTACAACACTGGAGATGCATCGACAAATACAAACACCAATAACAATACATGCTCGGAAAAGGCAATCACAAATTCTCTTAGTGTCGACAATGCCTATGGAACATATAACAAGCCACCGAAGCTGATGGTGATTGAAGACTACAACCATTGGGCAAATAGGTTTGATGGTTGGTTGAAGGCTTTTGCTTACCAGAGCTGGAGGTGTATGAAGAATGGTTATGATGTTACAAGAGGAGATTTTGAAAACTTGGCTGACAATGAACAGGAGACGTTTATCGTTGAACAAAAGTGTATAGCTCTACTCCACCAATCAGTTCGAGATGATATTATTTCCTTGATTAACTACAAAAATTCAAAATACTTATGGGCCAAACTAGAAAAGAAGTGTATTGGGGGAGAAGAGATCGTGAAAAACAAGAAACGACTTTTGAAAAAGGAGTTTGACTTATTCGCATGTATGAAAAATGAAAATGTATTAAAGATGATTGAGCGATTTTGCCATCTGAAGATAGAACTCGTCAGACATGGGATCATAATTACCGAAGAAGAGATGGTTGAAAAGTTATTGGAATCTCTGCCAGATGAGAAAGATTGGCAATACTATGGTTTGGTTCTGAAAAACACCAAAGCAATGTCAGAAATGATAGTTGACTGGCTGATTGAGAGATTTGAAAGTCATGAGTTGGAAATCAAGAAAATGAACAAAGTAAACAACACCCCATATCAACAAAATATTGATCTCTACTATAGAGGAAGTATGATTCCAAAAACCACATCACCAAGAATCGCATTTACTGCTGAGAGTTCATGTACAGTGACCCAAGAAAAGCAAAGCAGCAGTTCATCACCCAGCAGTGGTTATCATGGAGGTTCGTCTTCATCTGTTCCAAGCAGTCAGCAACAACAAAATACTCCCAAGAATGTCATTGAATGCAACATCATTGTTAACCTGAACAATGCTTAAAACTTCAATGAGGAGACGGCGAAACAACAAATGGTGTTCCTTGCGTCCATCTTAGAGTCATATGAGAGTCTTGTAGCCAGAAAGATCGGAAATACAAATCTTACAAAAGAAGACTACGACCAGATAGATCCTGAGGAGATGGAATTGATAGATATACGTTGGTGCATGGCAAGTGTAATCCGAAGAGCACAACGATTCATGGAGATCACAGGAAGAAATTCCATTGGAGGGCCTTCGACAAAACTGGGTTTTGATAAATCTAAAGTAACATGCTTCAAATGTAAACAAAAGGGCCACTTCAAGCGTGAATGCAGAAATTCAGTAGCAGATGAAACAGCTAACCCTTCTCATGACGATTACTACAAGAAAGATGTTTATCACCAAAACCGCGAAAAACCACCCAGAATGAAACAAATCGAGGAGACTCCAAAGGAAAAGTCAAGAGCTTTAGCTGTATTCAGGATGATGAAGGCTTCGATTGGAGTGAATTCCTGCCTGAAGAAGATGCAGTTGGTTTTGCATTTATGGCACAAATTGATCCACCACCATAAAGGAAGAACAGGAAAGGAGAACATACATCCGTCGAAAGCTTATAGATCAATCTATGAAAGACAAACACTACGCAGCCTGGAAAGAAGCCAAAAGAGCAAAAAGATGGGATCCAGATCGGGAATGTTACTTAGATCCAAAAGGTAACATCATTGTGGAGCCATCAACAGTTCAAGTTGAAACTCTCATAAAATCATTAGCAGCAGAAGAAGAACAGAGAGAGATTGACGAGTCAAAGAAAGCCGAAGAAGAAATGATTAAGTCAAAAAAGATAGATGATGGAATCATTGATACTTCAAAGGAAACGACGGCAGAAAACCTGACAAAAATGGCCGACAAAGTTCTTATGGCAAAAGCACTCGAGGTAGATTCCAAATCCACTTCTAGTCCTGAGTCCACAAGCAAGGTCAGTAGTAGTGGTTCAAAAAATGAATCAGGTAAGACTGGTTGTGCTAAAACAGAGAGTGATTGCAAAAATTGCATGAAAGAATGCAAAGTTTGCAGCACATATGCGTATCTTTCACTCAAAAAGACCCAAGATCTGGTTGAAAAAGTCAACATGGTTGAAAATATGTTTTAGATCAAGATAAATTGTTTAGAGCTTCAAATGAAAGAATTAAAGAATTAAACGAAAAGATTGAAAAAGATAAAACTGATGCTGAACGTTTTAAGAAAGAAAATGAAAAACTAACTCTTGAAAACAGACAAATTTCTGAAAATTTTGAGAAATTGAAAAAAACAGTTAAGGATTCTGACGAACGAAATGGTAAAACTTACAAAGAAAATGTTCATTTGTCTGGAGTTCTTTAGGCAAAAGAAAAACAAATCAACCAGCAATCGGATGAGATCACAGCTAGCTTTGTTCTTCAACATATTGTTCCCAAACCAATCGGAAGCTAAGATTGAAAATGAAAGAACAATCTAAAATTGAATAGCTATAACTCAGCTAGCTTTGTTCTTCAACATATTGTTCCCAAACCAATCGGAAAGAACAAAGCTGGTGAGGATATCTAATCGGATGGAACGGGGGTAGGTTATCATCAAGTTCCACCACTTGTGCTCAACGATTTTTCAAAGAAAAAGTCTGGGTTGGATAACATTTGTGAAACAAGTGAGAAAACATATGCTGAAAAACTTCCAGAAACAATTGATGTCACATTCACTTCATCATCTGATGAAGATAGTGTTCAATATGAAGTCGTAAAGAACGTTGTTGAAAATGTATTACAATCAGACAGTCATACGACTGAAGATGAAGAATGTTTTCTAAACAACTACATTCCGAAATCAAAATCCCAGAACAACTCAAATGACGAACCTTCTCTTGTCATGTACAAGATGTCTGGTTCAGACAAGTTGTACTCGGATATTGAGTTTCCAATTGAGAACGTGAATGTTGATAAGTTCAAGAAAGTTTTCAAACTTGTGGAGATTGAAGTTTCTGAGATTGAAGGGTTAAAAAATTCCAAAAGATTTTTGAACTTTGAAAAAGATAAATCTTGCTATAAGAAACCTGTTGTACCACCACGTTTTAACAAGAACAACCAAAACAGATGGTCGAGTGGTTACCAGGGTGGTAAGAATTATCCAAAGAGGAACTTTCAAAACAAAAAGTTTGTCAAAAAGAAAGTGTTTGTTAAAAGCTCAAGTTCAATTTCCGAACAAGAGTCGGAAATTTTTTCGAAAACAAATGAATATTTTTTTGTAAAAAAAGGCGTCACAGCCTCAGACTGAAGGGAAAAGTCGGGAAGTTGACACCCGCACTTGCTTCAAATGCAACAAAGTTGGACACATTGCACGAAAATGCACCAACTCAAAACCTAAGTCTGTGGTTATTGAGAATCCAAGAAAGAAAAATGATGTCAAAGGGAAATCCCCAATGTTTGTTGAGAAGAAGATTTTGAAAAATGAAAACAGCAAAGTCAAAATTGAACCCGTAAAACAGCCGGTAAAGAAAACTGATAAATTTTACAAACGGGTTGCTTCTCCACAACAAACTTAGAAGCCAAAATCTGAGGCAAAGACATCAAGTGTTCCAAAATCAAAGGTTTCTGATTCTGCAAAAAATCATCTTCAACCAAACCGGTTAAGATGAATGTACCTTTGGATTTTTACGAAAAACTTGAGAAACAAACTTCAACCCCACCAGGGAAGAAGTATGTTCCAAAGAAAGACCAACCATCTGGTCAACCTCCGAAAACGAATTCTATTTGTACAAAGAGGTTGAGGTTGGGTCTGAAGAGAGTTTGAAAATGAATGATAAGAATTTCCCACCGCTATACACAATAAAATCCCACCGCTATACCCGAGTCAAAGGAGGCTTGGGTTGCTTCAACATCTAACTGAATATCTGTGAAATGTGCAGGAGCTCCCGAGATCTATCTCAAAGTGGATTATGGATAGTGGAGCATCTAGGCACATGACAGGGAGAAAGACCCTGTTATACGATGTTCGGGGTTTCAACGGTGGATACGTCGGTTTCGCAGGAAATCAAGGAGGACGTATTGTTGGAGAAGGAACGTTGTCAAATGGTGTGATTACATTTGAAAGGGTCAACTACATAGCCGAGCTGGAGAACAACTTACTTAGAATTTCTCAAATCTATGACAGAATGTATTCAACTCACTTCACCGACAAGGAATGTCTGATCCTGAAGTCGGGGTTTGTCATCCCCGAGGAGTGGAATATCATGCGAGCACCAAGGGTTAATGATCTGTACGTGTTGGATATGAGTGTTGCTACGACTACCACGGGTCAAACTCAGTGCTTCGTATCAAGAGCTACTCAAAAGAAGTCAAAGTTGTGGCATTGAAAGATGGGCCATATTCACCTACGCAAGATAAACTACCTGGTGCATAACGATCTTGTAAAAGGGGTTCACTTGAAGAGTTTTCATCTAGAGGGAGAGTGTATCGGTTGTATAAAAGGAAAACAACGAAAGAAATCCCATGTGTGCAAAAAGATGAACTCAGTCTCGAAGCCACTAGAAAGACTTCACATGGATCTCTTTGGTCCTGTGAATGTCAAGAGCATTACTGGTGATCTTTATTGTTTGGTGGTCACTGATGACTATTCGAGATTCTCGTGGGTAATGTTCCTGAAGTCGAAAGACGAGACATTTGAGAGTTTGTACCAAACACGCATTCGAAAACTAAGAAGTGACAATGGTACAGAATTCAAAAACAACAGAATGGAGGAATTCTACGATCGACGAGGTATATTGCAAGAGTTCAGCGCACCTTATACTCCGCAACAGAATGGCGTCGCAGAAAGAAAGAACAGAACGCTGATTGAAACGGCAAGAACGATGCTAGCTGATTCAAAATTACCAATTAATTTCTAGGTAGAAGCAGTATCAGCCGCTTGCTATACACTCAACAGGGTACTTACTGTGAAGAAGCACAACAAGACATGTTTCGAGTTGATCAACAATCGCAAGCCTAATCTCGAGTATTTAGAGCCGTTCGGGTCTCCCTGTACAGTTCTAGATCCCGATGGCAAGTTTGGTTCAAAGAGGATAGAAGGCATCTTCCTGGGCTATTCAAGTCCTCTCAGACGAGTCTTTGTTCCAAGTCCCAAAAAGATCATCGAAGCACAGCACGTTGAATGTCAAGGCTACACAATGCCTCCACAGAAGCCCGCAGACTCATGGCAATTCGACTATGATGCCTTATGGGATTCATTTGATCTAGAAGAGGAGCCAGAGTTCTTTGATGATTTGGATATTTTACGAGAATATGAAGCATCTCAGGGAAGATTTCCAGCAACATGTCAACAACAAACTTCCAATGATGATGAAGCTGGTCCCAGTCATGCTGGAGAGAATGATGAAGTTCAGCAAACTCCGACTACTTCAGAACGTGAGCCTGCTCCTGAAATCAGACGACAGTAAATGATGATAATTCAGAATCTGATGATAGACCTACTTTTGATCGTGGTGATTCAGAATCTGAGGGGGAGCAAATTCAATCTTCAGATCAGACAGTTCTTGAAAATGAAAAAGTTGTAGACCATAATGTTACTAGTTTGGAAGGCGTTCCTGGTGAAGTTATGCCGAGGACTCTTTCATATCATCCCAAGGATTTGATAATAGGAGAGCTACAATCAGGAGTTCGCACAAGAAGCCAGATTGACCATTGTGTAACACCTCGAAAATTCGTGTTCAATGAAATAACGACACGTGTCATGTAAGACAAAACGCGTTGTAAACCCGGATTTAATAAAGATGTTTTGGCAGGATTTAAAAGTGGCGTCATGTTAATTTTTACCTCTGAACGACCTCATTTATAAATCCCAAGACCCAAGTATATATATCTTAAACATCTAATATATCTTAAATCCGGAAATTCTTGACAATAATTGAAATGGTGGACTCCTACAAAGAAAAACACGGTAAACCTTCTTGTTCGGCACTTTCAAAATGAATCCAAGCAAACAATTCAAAATGGTAGGGTATGTAATTGTTCAAGGCCATTTTGGGAGGTCTCTAACTGATAATTGAGGTCCCAAAGTCGGATTATGAGGTTGCCCTTTCAAAACACCAAAGAACAACAACTTTTTGCCCTGAGGACAAGCTTACGGACCTCAACATTGGGGACCTTACGGTCCGTAAGCAGTGCCCAGCGACCAGAAAACTTGCTGTTTGGTGTTATGTGCGTGTAACTGCCCTTTAAATGATTTTCCTCATATCCCTTGGCCCTTAAACAACCCCTAAACATCTAGGACACCTGTGGGAATGTTGTGGTCAGTGCTAGACTTAGATGTCAACACATTGTGGTGCCTTGATCACTATATAAAGCTCCAATGTGTAAACACTTTGATCATTCCTTCCTCAAACATCTTCTGATCAATTGTGGAGCACAAGAGCACTCTCCAGGCCTTCCTAATCAACCATTAGACACTTGTAAGTTTGCTAATCCTTCTTTAATAATGTTTAGCTTAGTTATTTAGCTAAAAGTCAAACCATCGTAATTACGGTTTGACTTCGAGATTAATTAATAATGGCTCAGTCAAATATCGAATCAAAAGTAGTTATAAGTTGGTAATTATGTGAGTAATAAACCCTCAAAAGGGTTCCCCCTGATTCCCACTCTAACTAGGTCAAATGTCGGGTCAAACTTGTATTTAAAAAGTCAACAGAATGTGTAAATTACAATTTATGCATAATTAGCAATGTAGAACCCATACAACCTGTTTGATCATTAATATAACTTGGTAATTAGTGTAAGGACATGTCTAAACATGTTCAACCCGACAATTTCCTGTTTAGACCCGGTTCGGAACCGAAAGTCGCATAGTTTGACTTATACTTTGACTTTCAGTTCTGACCCGTTATGGTATGTTTTAGAAATGCCTTAGAGCTTTATTTGGACCTGGTTACATGCTAGTATGACCCTCTGTGATTATACACCTCGGATCATTAGTTATCCAATTAATATGCATGATTCCGTTAATTGCTCATATGTTGACCATTATGCCCTTTTCACCTTAAAACGTGATTTTTGGAAATATAAAAGAGTAGAAACCTTATTTACTGATATATAAACTTGCATACAAAATTTGACATCAGTTTGAGGTGTAGATTAAGAGTTATGCTCGTTAGCGTAAAAATTAAAGCTTTATGTTAATTAAACGGCGTATTTAGCGTATAGCCTACTTAAACATACTTTTTGATATCAAACTCTTTACCCACTGATGTAATATATTATTTTGGGATTTTTAAATATTTTTAATTAATTTTAGGCTGAGCATAACTTATAGTCGTAGGCTTAATCCGGCAATTGTCGGTTTTGCCCTTACGGGCCATAATATGAGTATTACATATCTAAACGACTCCAAACCTTTTGCTACTGATCACATATGATAAATAAATTATTTTAAGCCTTCTGGAAATATAAAAATATCAGATTTATGTATCAAACCCGAAAATGGCCTTTAATCGCCTTTTTTAAGCGTTTTTAACGCATAGTATGTGCTATAACTATATTAAACATACAAGGGTTGATACCTACTGATATTTGAGGCAAATTATAATATTTTAACAGTGAGCAAAGGTTGTTAAACTCAGACTTCAGTTTTGAGCTTTTCGGCTTATGTGAAATTTCCAAAATACCCCTACGGGGCATAGTTTGGTTATAATTGATAAATTTCACTTATATACTTTAACCTACTGATATAACTTAGAAAATTGAGTATATTTGCTGATTACATCAGGCCTGTAACTCAGGTTGACACTTAAACTCTTTTACAACCTTTAAAATGAACAAACTACCCCTACGGGGCATAGTTTGCGATTAAATTCATTTCGGGCATAATAAAAGACATCTTACTGATGTCACAACATATATGAGGCATATTAACTTAGGAAACCTGTAAATGGCTCTCATTACTACCCGTTACGCTTATTACGCGTTCGGTTCGGTTTATGTAACTAGTTTACATAAACTAGCCTAAACGGGTCAAACCTTAACGGTTTTATCTCAAAATCCAGAATGTGTATAATATACCCATATTAAACAAGTCTTCATACTTGTTGGGTCTAAAACACATTCTATCCGGTCTTCGCTTAATTATGCGTGCAAACCGTATCATTGAAACTAGCCGGTCTAAGCTTTAGCTTAATTAAAGACCCGTTAGGATTCTAATAGGTTATTATAAACCTTCGTTCCAGATTAGGAGTACCAGTAAAAGCTACTTGCGTTTGCTTATTGTGATTTATACATTTCTCAGGTAAATACTTTTAACTTATTTTCCCTATACGGGCTTGGGTTACGGTATATAGTATACCGCTTGATCGGGCATAAAATCTTCCATCGTTGGGTGGTTAATTGAATAATTTGATCGGCTCGTTTAAACAGTCTTGTTACTTAAAGCCTTTGGGGGGTTAATGACCATGTCCCGGATATCCTTGGCATCATTTTACGAAATGGCCATGACTTAAGCGCGAGGTGTAGGCATACTGAACGCACAAGGAACATGTAATTCGTTCACAAGATTATATATTTAAATAATTCTCCCAAGTTAAATAAAATGTTTATGCCACATGCATCCAAATCAATTTTCAATCATTTTCTAAAATGAGTCAGTTGATTGTATTTACCAGTGTAAACTGACGTATTTTCCCAAAAAGATTAAATGTAGGTACTATGCGTAATTGGCTGGGATTTCTCCTAAGCATCATTAGAAGTCTCGCAAGCTTAAGATGCCTGAAGTCTGTTGAACTATAGTTTCCAATTTGTTTTCGATCCGTCTGTGGATAAACTTCCAAATATTGTGAAATTTGATTTTACAATATTAAATTCAGTTGTATTATATCTTTTAAATTGCTTCCGCTGTGCATATTAAATATTGTGTTGTTTGACTATTACGTTGCCAACCACGTCACGATACTCCCCACCGGGCCCACCGGTGACACGTGGAAATCGGGGTGTGACAGGTTGGTATCAGAGCCAACACTGAGTGAATTAAACGCTAGCCTTTTGCGTTTAATCTCAGTTACACAGTTGCACATTCTTGAGTCTAGACAAGAACATAGGACAAATTCCAATTCGTTTCATTGTCTTTTAATTACTCCCCTGATTATTTTCTGATTAGCCTTTGCATGGGCAAGTCATTTTTATTAGAAGTCCCGTTTAGGGCAACTATATACTTGCTTAAATTTAAAGGAACGATTATGTTTAAAATATCATTCCTATATTATAAGATCTACCATTATAATAAAATGGCAAAATCTAAAAAGGGACAAGACCTAGCCAGGTGTCATTATTAAGACGTGGCCAAGATGGCAGTTCCTCAATTTAGGTTCAGATCCTTATTAACATCCTGAGTTAGGATTGTTCTGCGTTTATTATTAAAAAGGAATCTTGGAGTGAAACCTAGCCTTCGGGTCACTATAAGACCGGGCCAAGATGGTAAGACCTGTTCAAAAGATTCAAATCCCTTTTAACATCTGTAAACATGTTAACGCTCCTGACAGACGTGATTCATTAAAATCACACACGTCATTCTTATTATTGGATCCTTCAAAAGATTCCTAACCCAATTTTTATGATCTCTGAATCATGGGTTTAGGTCATCAATTAAGATGATCATATTTTTACCATACGTTGGTAATATGTTGCCTACGGGCCTTGCTCATTTCTACATGAGCCAAAAGACAATGGTAGCGATGACTCCCTGTCTGTTAATAAAATACCTACGGGCCTTGCTCATTTCTACATGAGCCAAAAGACAGTTGTAGCTATGACTCCCTGTCAGATAAAGGTAATGAACTTGGTTCAAACCTTCAAGCTTTGATTCTCTGAAATCATAGCTTATAATTTATAAACGTCCTTGTGACTAGGCCTTTTGTGCCATTACTAAATTGCCTCGATTCTCTGAAATCATGGCTTATAAATAGAACTTGTCTACGTGACTAGGCCATTTGTGCTATTATTAAAACATTAATGCCTCGATTCTCTGAAATCATGGCTTATAAATTAAACTTGTCTACGCGACTAAGCCATTTGTGCTATTATTAACTTATAAATTAGGATTATGATAAAAATCCTGAATAAAATAAATACCATTCCTTTTCTTGCCAGTATAAATGTTAAAAAGAACCTTAAAGGTACGACCTAGCTTATATGTCATTATAGACGAGGCCAAGATGGTAGAACCTATTCAAAGGATTCAAATCCTTGTAACATTATAAATATGATGACACTCCTGGCAACAGTGTTGCGATAGAATCGCGCTTGTCACCTTTATATTAGGAAATTTTTCCAAACCCCTTATTTTAGCATAAATGATCAAAAAGGAATCATGACCAATAAACGTTGAACTTGATGAATACATCAAAACATCCAAGGGATGTATACCTACGGGTAAAAGATGAATACATGAAAAAGATAGTTTTATTTCATAACTTCTTGTCAAGACAATGAACTATGAAATTTTCCGATCCAAAGGAATCATCGATTATGTTTTAAAATTTCCCTAGTGACAAGGCCTCTGAGCCATCATAAGTCCTTTGGAACAAGCCCTTGTGCTATATAAAAGATGTCAGTATGACATTGGCAGTCGTGACTTATGTCCCCTGTCTAATCAATATGAAGGATTATATTCCGCTTAAACGCCAAACATGGTTTATTTAAAAACTTAGGCAAAACATAATCAAATAAATTAGATACTATCTATTGGCCTAAATGGTTTAATTGCGCCATGGCTATTTATTCATCAAATTCGACAATTCGCTATATGATTAAACCAATTGTTTCTACTTGGATAGTAGCCTTCAAAGCTTCACCATGGCTGACTCCTATGAAGCTCACCATCATCCAGTTGATCAGAATGATGATGCAAGACGGAACTTAACAAGCACCGAGTTTCAGGCTATGATAAATACAGCCGTAAGCAACGCTGTGGACCGTGTGTTGAAGGATCATAAGCGAAAGTGCAATAAAACCCCAAATAGGAGTTACAAAAAGGGTAAGACCGGTTCAAGCTATAACCAGTCCAAACCAAAGGAGGCAAAACCCGAATGTAAAACCTGCAAAAGAAGACACTGGGACAGTGTCGATCAAATCAAAAGATAAAGTAATGTGGCATCTGTAAAAGAGCTGGCCACCAATCCCACGAATGTAGGGACATAAAGAATGCAAACTGTTTCAACTGCGGCGAAAAGGGCCACATCAGTACTAATTGCCCTAATGCTGCCAAGGAAGGAGCAACTAAGTCTGGGAAGGATTTGAAGGACAAACAGCTGACCAGTGAAAAGACCAGATGCAAAACCTGTAGGAAATACCACCTCGGGAATTGCAGGTATGAATCTCAGCCTCTATACTGTGGAATCTGCAAGTCCAAGGAGCATAAGACCTTGGATTGCAAGAGATTGGGAGACGTAACCTGCTATGGTTGCAATGGAAAAGGGCACATTAAGACCAACTGCCCTAAATTCACTAAAAAGCTTGAGGAAGTTAAGAAGACCAAAGCTGGAAGCTCTAAGATGAATGATCAAGAGGCTATTCAGGATGACAATGTCACAACAGGTAATTTCTTTATCAATAACGCTCATACTAGAGTATTAATTGATTCAGGTTCAGATAAGTCTTCCGTAGACAATAGATTTTGTAAGTCACTAAATCTGCCTGCTAAAACTCTAAACGCTAAATGTAAAGTAAAATTTACCGATGGTACCTCAGAGACTGCTTCAGCAATATTATATGGATGTTTTATATCCATTAGGAATCATTCTTTTCTGCTGTCCTCGTTTTCATTTATATAATAAAGGACTCGATATAGTGATAAGAATGGGTTAGCGTCTGATAACCAAGCCCATATTGCAAGTGATAAGAAGCAAGTAGTTATCAAAACTCCTTATGGTGAGCCTTTGACCACTCAAGGAGATACGTTGGGTTAAGATGCTGCTAAGTCTCTCATAAGATCTTAAGCTTAGCAAACTTGTAGAAATTTTCCCATAAAAACCCCAGATATTAAGTGTAAGGAAAAAGTTACAGGCAAAAATCGGAAGAATCATTTCTTTTGTTCCTATCAGAAACCTTCAGTCTTAAAGTTCTCGAAATGTCCTCTCTCTAAGAGGAGGTGCGTCAGCATATATAGTTGATATCTCTTTAATCTCTATCGATTCCGAATCCCAGATAGTATGATAAAAGCGCCATATGAGGATTGGTGTATCTTACTAAGTTCCATAGATTGCTTCCATGCCTGATCAGTATGGGGGTTTAATGCATGGGACCACAAAGATATTCCGAGAGGTCATATGGTACTAAAGTCAACTAATGGTATTCAAAGGAGATATCCTGAATGGAATTGTCCCAGTGAATGTTCCGATTAAGGAATTCGTGAACTAGTAACATAAAGGTGTCACCTATTTGACACAAGCAATGATGGGTGAACTGGAGTCTGAGATATGGAAATCCCTGTAACCTCCTCGTATCTTGACTATCTTCTCCTAAGATTTCCCTGTTTACCCCTGAGAGGCAGGTAGAATTAAGATTTATATCCCATTTAAGGCTGTATTATTATGAAATCTCCAAGACGGCTAGTACCATCATTGGAAGAATCGAAAGCCTGATTTACTAAGTTTTAAAATAGAGGGTTCATATAGCCTAACTCGATGTTCTGAGAGTTTGATATTGTTAGATAAGAAAGAAGGTTCATTTTGCTTATGCATACATTACCGCAACCCTAACTAGGCAACGATTAAGAATTGCCATCAGCTACCCAGGATCATCGAATTGTTCGACTAATGACAAGGATTAGCTATTCCTTAATATTAGTTAAGTAGTGGGTGGAATAACCATCTCACCTTAAGATAAGCTTTGCTATAATAGTTGATTTGTAAGCATCAAGGCTGCTCCCTTGGAGACCTTGTAAAGATGGAATGTTAAATATCTATTGTTAGGACAATGGATTGGTAAGTCCACTTATCAGGATCTGAAAGTTGCATTAGAAACAACGAATAAGATCATACAAACCCCTAATTATCTATAAGTTGCCATTATTCGGCAGAAAATCAAGGATCAAGGGAAAGTAGTAACCTTCCTAAATTCTTGTTAAGAAATAAGGCTCAACAACAGATATCACCCAGGAAGGGTGTGCCAAATTGTTAACCGCCTTACCATCCAGATATTGGAGGACATGCTACGTGCAATGTATAATCAATTTAGGTAGTAGTTGGAATAACCACCTACCATTGTTTGAGTTCTCATATAACAATAGCTACCATACCAGCATCAAGGTTGCGCCTTTCGAGGCTTTATACGGTAGAAAGTGTAGAACGGCCGCTTGTTGGGCAGAAGTTGGAGATGTCCAATTATCAGGACCAGAGATAGTCTTTGAAACGACGGACAAGATTGTCTAGATTCGTGACCGTCTCAAAGCTGCCAGAGATAGGCAGAAGAGCTACGCAGATCCAAAGCGTAAATCTTTTCACTTCGAAGTAGGTGACAAGGTGTTGCTTAAAGTATCACCCTGGAAGGGGGTAATGCGATTTGGTAAGAAAGGCAAGCTAAGCCCGAGATACATAGGGCCTTTCGAGGTTATCGAACGTGTCGGGTCAGTTGCCTATAAGTTAAACTTACCTGAAGAGCTCAGTGGAATTCACAATGTGTTCCACATCTGCAATCTGAAAAAGTGCTTCGCTGATGAATCACTAGTTATACCACATACAGATGTGCATATAGATGAGAGCTTGAAGTTTGTGGAGAAACCATTGTCGATTGAGGATCGACAGGTCAAGAAGCTTCGAAGGAAGCATGTGCCTATTGTAAAGGTCAAATGGGATGCCCGTAGAGGACCCGAATATACGTGGGAGGTTGAATCCACGATGAAAGAAAAGTACCCTATTTATTTCAGTAAATCTCAGGTCGAGATTTATTTTAAGGGGGTGAGGATGTAACACCTCGAAAATTCGTGTTCAATGAAATAACGACACGTGTCATGTAAGACAAAACGCGTTGTAAACCCGGATTTAATAAAGATGTTTTGGCAGGATTTAAAAGTGGCGTCATGTTAATTTTTACCTCTGAACGACCTCATTTATAAATCCCAAGACCCAAGTATATATATCTTAAACATCTAATATATCTTAAATCCGGAAATTCTTGACAATAATTGAAATGGTGGACTCCTACGAAGAAAAACACGGTAAACCTTCTTGTTCGGCACTTTCAAAATGAATCCAAGCAAACAATTCAAAATGGTAGGGTATGTAATTGTTCAAGGCCATTTTGGGAGGTCTCTAACTGATAATTGAGGTCCCAAAGTAGGATTAGGAGGTTGCCCTTTCAAAACACCAAAGAACAACAACTTTTTGCCCTGAGGACAAGCTTACGGACCTCAACATTGGGGACCTTACGGTCCGTAAGCAGTGCCAAGCGACCAGAAAACTTGCTGTTTGCTGTTATGCGCGTGTAACTGCCCTTTAAACGATTTTCCTCATATCCCTTGGCCCCTAAACAACCCCTAAACATCTAGGACACCTGTAGGAATGTTGTGGTCAGTGCTAGACTTAGATGTCAACACATTGTGGTGCCTTGATCACTATATAAAGCTCCAATGTGCAAACACTTTGATCATTCCTTCCTCAAACATCTTCTGATCAATTGTGGAGCACAAGAGCACTCTCCAGGCCTTCCTAATCAACCATTAGACACTTGTAAGTTTGCTAATCCTTCTTTAATAATGTTTAGCTTAGTTATTTAGCTAAAAGTCAAACCATCGTAATTACGGTTTGACTTCGAGATTAATTAATAATGGCTCAGTCAAATCTCGAATCAAAAGTAGTTATAAGTTGGTAATTATGTGAGTAATAAACCCTCAAAAGGGTTCCCCCTGATTCCCACTCTAACTAGGTCAAATGTCGGGTCAAACTTGTATTTAAAAAGTCAACAGAATGTGTAAATTACAATTTATGCATAATTAGCAATGTAGAACACATACAACCTGTTTGATCATTAATATAACTTGGTAATTAGTGTAAGGACATGTCTAAACATGTTCAACCCAACAATTTCCTGTTTAGACCCGGTTCGGAACCGAAAGTCGCTTAGTTTGACTTATACTTTGACTTTCAGTTCTGACCCGTTATGGTATGTTTTAGAAATACCTTAGAGCTTTATTTGGACCAGGTTACATGCAAGTATGACCCTCTGTGATTATACACCTCGGATCATTAGTTATCCAATTAATATGCATGATTCCGTTAATTGCTCATATGTTGACCATTATGCCCTTTTCACCTTAAAACGTGATTTTTGGAAATATAAAAGAGTAGAAACCTTATTTACTGATATATAAACTTGCATACAAAATTTGACATCAGTTTGAGGTGTAGATTAAGAGTTATGCTCGTTAGCGTAAAAATTAAAGCTTTATGTTAATTAAACGGCATATTTAGCGTATAGCCTACTTAAACATACTTTTTGATATCAAACTCTTTACCCACTGATGTAATATATTATTTTTGGATTTTTAAAGATTTTTAATTAATTTTAGGCTGAGCATAACTTATAGTCGTAGGCTTAATCTGGTAATTGTCGGTTTTGCCCTTACGGGCCATAAAATGAGTATTACATATCTAAACGACTCCAAACCTTTTGCTACTGATCACATATGATAAATAAATTATTTTAAGCCTTCTGGAAATATAAAAATATCAGATTTATGTATCAAACCCGGAAATGGCCTTTAATCGCCTTTTTTAAGCGTTTTTAACGGATAGTATGTGCTATAACTATATTAAACATACAAGGGTTGATACCTACTGATATTTGAGGCAAATTATAATATTTTAACAGTGAGCAAAGGTTGTTAAACTCAGACTTCAGTTTTGAGCTTTTCGGCTTATGTGAAATTTCCAAAATACCCCTACGGGGCATAGTTTGGTTATAATTGATAAATTTCACTTATATACTTTAACCTACTGATATAACTTAGCAAATTGAGTATATTTGATGATTACATCAGGCCTGTAACTCAGGTTGACACTTAAACTCTTTTACAACCTTTAAAATGACCAAACTACCCCTACGGGGCATAGTTTGCGATTAAATTCATTTCGGGCATAATAAAGGACATCTTACTGATGTCACAACATATATGAAGCATATTAACTTAGGAAACCTGTAAATGGCTCTCATTACTACCCGTTACGCTTATTACGCGTTCGGTTCGGTTTATGTAACTAGTTTACATAAACTAGCCTAAACGGGTCAAACCTTAACGGTTTTATCTCAAAATCCAGAATGTGTATAATATACCCATATTAAACAAGTCTTCATACTTGTCGGGTCTAAAACACATTCTATCCGGTCTTCGCTTAATTATGCGTGCAAACCGTATCATTGAAACTAGCCGGTCTAAGCTTTAGCTTAATTAAAGACCCGTTAGGATTCTAATAGGTTATTATAAACCTTCGTTCCAGATTAGGAGTACCAGTAAAAGCTATTTGCGTTTGCTTATTGTGATTTATACATTGCTCAGGTAAATACTTTTAACTTATTTTCCCTATACGGGCTTGGGTTACGGTATATAGTATACCGCTTGATCGGGCATCAAATCTTCCATCGTTGGGTGGTTAATTGAATAATTTGATCGGCTCGTTTAAACAGTCTTGTTACTTAAAGCCTTTGGGGGGTTAATGACCATGTCCCGGATATCCTTGGCATCATTTTACGAAATGGCCACGACTTAAGCGCGAGGTGTAGGCGTACACCCGTCAGTGCACAAAAGGAATAATGTGGTGTGTCTATTGATCTTTAACCCGGACAAGATCCGGGCTACTGAACGCACAAGGAACATGTAATTCGTTCACAAGATTATATATTTAAATAATTCTCCCAAGTTAAATAAAATGTTTATGCCACGTGCATCCAAATCAATTTTCAATCATTTTCTAAAATGAGTCAGTTGATTGTATTTACCAATGTAAACTGACGTATTTCCCCAAAAAGATTAAATGCAGGTACTATGCGTAATTGGCTGGGATTTCTCCTTAGCATCATTAGAAGTCTCGCAAGCTTAAGATGCCTGAAGTCTGTTGAACTATAGTTTCCAATTTGTTTTCGATCCGTCTGTGGATAAACTTCCGAATATTGTGACATTTGATATTACAATATTAAATTCGGTTGTATTATATCTTTTAAATTGCTTCCGCTGTGCATATTAAATATTGTTTTGTTTGACTATTACGTTGCCAACCACGTCACGATACTCCCCACCGGGCCCACCGGTGACACGTGGAAATCGGGGTGTGACACATTGCCTTACTTGCTTTTATACTAAAATTGCTCCATTACAAACTGAATTCTCACTCAGTTGTTTTATCTCGCAGATCGAACCGCGTACCTACAAGGAAGCACTGACGGAAGAATCATGGGTCAATGCAATGCAAGAGGAGCTGAGTTAATTCGAGAAACTTGGGGTATGGAAGCTTGTGGACCTACCTGATGGACACCGGAAGATAAACACAAAATGGGTGTTCAAATATGTTGGTGCATATGTTTGTCGACTTCGTCTTGTATCGAGTCTTGTAATTAGAATGATAGATCAAGTCACGTAGAACGAGAAAAACAAGAAATATGTAAGTTAAAGCCATTTCGCATGAACTGGTAAGGCCAGTTTGCACGAAATGCCATTTCGTGTGAGGCCATTCCATGCGAAATGGACAGCCTATAAATAGGTGACTTGAGATTTCATTTGTAACATTCCTGATTCCGGTAGCGAAGCTCTGCCGAAGTATCTCCAGGTTGTAAAACATAATCAAATCAATACAAGAGATAGTTAAAGTGATTCTAGTGTGTATACAGCTGAAATAACTCCGATACGTCTGATTTCGCCTCTCGTATTGGACGAGATCTCTTCTGAACGACTCATTTGGTCGTAACAACGATCCTACAAGTGGTATCAGAGCTCAGGAGGAAGAGTTCTTACAGATTTCAGCTGTTTTTCATCGAAATTTCTGATTTCTACTCATTTCTATTCACTTTCTTCACGATTTTTCAAAATTAACGGAGTTTTCATGGATAAAATGGATTGATTTTCCCATATTTCACGCGAAACACTGTTTTAACAAATCCTTGAAAGAATCAGACCTAAAATCGACCTAAAACTTGATCCATTTTGTCAAAAACTGTCCGAACGTGTGACATCAGCAACAATTCGTACGAATTGATCACGAGGTCGTGTGAAACATTGTTCATTTCGCACGAATTGGTTAAAAACTTCTCAGATCGTTTGAATTAATTTCCATTTCGCACGGTTTGGACATAGTAGATCTTAATTCGCACGGATTGGACATAGTAAACCTCAATTCGCACGGATTGGACATTGTAGACCCCATTTCGCACGAATTGCACTCAGGTCGCATCAAGGAGTTACCATTTCGCACGAATTGCACCATTTTGCATCAAGTTGTCCAGGTCGTGTGGAACAATCCCAGATCGTGTGAAACATCATCCAGTTCGTTTGAAAGTCTGAGTTTGTGAAAGTTTTGAAACCGAAACATGGAGAACGAGTTCTACAACGCGTTTGCTACTCCAATTACTATTACTCAGAATACGATGCTAGAAAATGAAATGGGCACTATGCAAAAGCCGCCTAAGCTCATGAATATTGAGGAGTATAGTGGATAGGAGGAGCGTTTTGAAAATTGGGTTCAAGCAAATTACTTAGATGCTTGGGAATGTGTTGAAACACGATATATTAGACCGGTTAATGATGACGGAGAGAAGGTTGCTATTAAAGATGTTAGTGTTGAATAGAAAAAGAAATACAAAAATGAAAAAATGATGGTTAGTATCTTGCAGCAAGCTATTAAGGAAAAATTTTGATTTTATTACAACACAACGGAAGTGCGTTTTCAATATGGAAAGAACTAAGATCAAAGTTTGTTGGAAGTAAAGACATGATCAAGAACAAAATATCACTTTTGTAGAAAGAATTCGATTTATTTCGTTGATTAAAAACTGAGAACACCAAGCAGATTATAGAAAGATATTGCAATTTGGTGCTTAACATGAAGAGATTGAGCATCACTAAAGATAATGAAGAATGGATTGAAAAATTGGCCGATGTGTTGCCACAAGATGTTTGGGGCACTTATCTTATGATGTTGAAAAATAAACCTGAATTTGACAATCTAACGCTGAGCACGTTTATTAAACAACTTGAAGCTCAAGAGATGGAACAACGAAAGATGGCGAGAATG
Source organism: Helianthus tuberosus (assembly GCA_030545235.1). Lineage (NCBI taxonomy): Eukaryota > Viridiplantae > Streptophyta > Magnoliopsida > Asterales > Asteraceae > Helianthus > Helianthus tuberosus. The sequence continues at coordinate 76,252,187 of CM060417.1, read as the reverse complement.
AAAGATTTTAATGGTGAACAAGACATTGGTCTATATTACAAAGGAGGTATTAGTGATAAGACCAACATTGCACCAAAGATTGAAACTGCTTTCAATACAAAAAGTTATTCTAGAGGGTCATCTCAAGGATCAAATAACAAAACTGGATTCTCTTCATACCCATCATTCGATCCAAATATTTCAGCAACCAAGAATGGCAAAGTACTACAATGCAACATTGCGTTAAATCTTGAGAATGGTCAGAATTTCTTGGAAGAGGTTGCCAAAGGTCATATGTCGAATCTTATGAAAGTTTAGTTGCAGGAAGGATCGGAAATCCAATGTTAACAAAAGAGGATTACGATCAGATTGATGCTGAGGAGATGGAATTAATCGATATTAAGTGGTGTTTGGCTAGTGTGTTGAGAAGAGCTGAGAAGTTCAAACAGATCACTGGAAGAGATGATTTCTGTGACGCTAATGTTTCTACTTTAGGATTTGATAAATCTAAAGTTACTTGTTTTCGTTGCAGGGAAAAAGGACATTACAAGCGAGAATGCACAAACCGCGAAGCAAGTGGAGCTCAAAATCCATTCGTCAACAATGATTATTATCGAAAAGAGATTTATCATCAAGTTGCTCAAGAGTCGCATCAACAACAACCACAAACTGCACATGCTAAGAAGATGATTGAGGAGTCATCAAAGAAAGCTTGTTATGGAATAATAGATCAAGAGGATGAAAGATTGCCAGAGGGATTTAGCTGGGATAAATACTGTGCAGATGAAAATTTCTTTAAACCTAAAGCATTTGTTGCTCAAATTTTTGATGATGATGATTCATTTTTTGCAGGTAAAACGGAGAAAATCAAAGAAAAACAAGTTGCGAAAAAGAAGAAGGTTACAAAACAAGATTATAGTGATGATGATACTTTGTATTATGCAAGCAGAATGAAAGAATATGAAAAATTACGAGCTGAGAAAGATGACAGTGATGTTGAAAATGCTCGCTTAATAAAGAAGCAAGTTAAAAAACAAGATGACAGTGATGATGATTATTATGAAAAAAGAATGAAAGAGCACTTAAAAAGAATGCAAGATGACAGTGATGATGAAGATGTTCGAGTGATAAAAAAGCAGGTGAAAGAAATTCCAGCTTTCAAGATTGAAAAGAAAGCTGATGCAGAAAAGGTGTCTGAGAAATGTGAAAACCGTGAGACTATGAAAAAGCACAACAACGAGTTGATTCATAACATGAACAGACTGAAAGAATCGTATGATGTCTTAAACAAAGCTATGAATCAATATAATGAGTCAAGCAGTGAACAAGCAACAGCTATGAAGACACTTCAAGGAGCGTTCATGACAAAGCAGAAAGTTATCAGCAATTATATTAAGAAATGTGTTGTTCTTGAACAGAAATTGGAAACCCAGAGAATAGAAACTGAAAGCGTAAACAGGTTATTAAAAAGTTACTCATGTGCTTCTTATGTGATTGATAGGATTTACCCAACAGTTGAAGGTATGAAAGCGTTTGAAGAAGAAGAACCTGAAGTAAAGTATACTGGTAAGAAACACAGTACTAACTATACCAAGTCTCAACCCCCGCTTGAAAATGGATATTCTTCTCGAAATCCTAATTCAGAAAGAGTCAAAAAGGCAACCAATCTAAAGTGGGAGTCTGAACCTTCAGATGGATGGCCAGATAACATCGATGCCACTTTCACATCGTCCGAAACTGATCATGAGTCTGAGTTAATAAAGAAAGTGGTCGATCAGGTGTTGGATAAAGATGAAACCGAGGACTCAGAGTCAAAGTCAAAGTCTGACACGTCAAGTCCAACAGTCGAAAAGAGCAAACGGGTTTACAATAAAGATTTTCTGATGTCAAATAATAATTTGAATGATGAAACATTCAAAGTAGCATATACATTGAATGATTCTGACAAATTATTTTCTGATGAAGAATTTCCAATAAGAGGTGTTAAAACTGAACTGATCAAAAAGGTTTTCAAACTAACAGAAATTAACATTTCTGAAATAAAAGATGTAAATCTTTCTGAAAAACCTAAAAAGTACACCTCAAGAGTTCAACAAAAGTTAAACAAGAAAAAAGGTTACTGTTCTGGTTCGGATTTTCGAAAGAAACCAAACCATAACGGTAATTTCAAAAAGAAAGGTTTAGGTTTTATTCCACCAGAAAATCATAAAAATGAAAAACCTTATAAACCAAAAACTGTTTTTGTTTCAGGAACATCTTCTGAAGAGGAAAAAGAGTATATGTTCAGAAAGCAGACAAACAAAGAATTCCTTGCAAAGAAGTAAGAGGAAATGAAGAAAGATGTTGCTAAACAGAAGAAAGAGACAAGAACCTGTTATAACTGCAAAGTAGTTGGTCACATTGCCCGAAACTGTTCAAAGGCAACCAACACACAACAGGGAGTGTCTCTTAAACTCAAAGAAAAAGTTGTTGAGAAAACCAAACCACCAACCAAAAAAATTAAAGTTTTTGAAAATTCAACATTAGAGGTTGGTGAGTGTTCAAAAAGTTTTTACAAAAGAAAGGTGAATCTCAATAATCAAAAGTGGGTTGTTAAGAAATCTGATGTGAGTTCTAGCAATGATTCTGATTCGTCAAAATCAGAGGAGCTACTTTCTGGCGATGAATCTGACTCGTCAAAGTCAGAGGAGCCACAAGTTGAGCCAAAAAGAGAAAATTCAGTTCTGCCAATGGATGATGCAAACTTTCCACCATTGCGAACTGAAAATTATAAACAAAAGGTTGGCAAAGTTGAGATTTCAAATCAACTCTTTCCTGAGAAGAAAGAATTTGATGTTGAAAAAAGCTTTTAACCCCAATGTGAAACATATCTTTGGTAAAATGGTTGACGGGAAGGTCAAAGGGGTAAAGGAATTTTATGAGTCGAAAAAGAGTAAACCAGATGAAGATGGTTCACCCATGTTCGTATCGTCATGGGATAGAACTTATTAAGAGTAAAATCCGGACTTGCCGGAGCTCCCAAGTTGGTAATCGTGGAGCATGAATCGGCATCTTTTTCATGTTGTAATTCAAAATTGTTATATTTCTTCTTACAAGTGGTAGTATTGATGAGAACCTACAAGTGTTTATTCAAGGTCATTAAGTTGAACTTGATTTAACTTTCATTCAAGTGGTTAAAAGAACAAAGTGATGAACAAAACCCCGATCTTACAAGTGATTTCAACAAAACTAATTTTCCGGAAAAACCATTTGATTAAAACAAACTTAAGTGTTTTGAAATCATAATGGGAAAATGGTTTGTTGTCAGGGGGAGTTCTGATTGTTTATGCTAAGTGGATGGCGATTTGAAGCAATTCACATCGGTTTGTCAAATTTTTCTTTAAATGGTTTTGAATTTTAGGGGGAGTAAGAATTTTCAGAAAATCCAAAAACATTAGAAAATTTGAAAAAGTAAAAAACATGATAAAAATAAAAAATGAGTTTTTGTTGTGAAAAAGAGGAAATGATAGTACATCAGTAGACTATCACAGTACGCTAAAGAATTAGAAAGTTAAAATGTGATAAACGGTCTCACTGATGATATGCCAGTAGGTTTTTACACGCTTAGTAGATTGTGTTTGAGATATAAACCTAAATATCAATACTTACTTATTTCATGGGGAACATCTCTCGGATATATAGGTAACCCCTGATATCTTGTTTGAAGGGTTTTCTATTTCTGACATACTAGGTCTGTGTGCGTGGTGATATCTGGGGCATTATACCTGGACTTCTGATTTTGCGGGAGCAATAGCCTAGTCCTCGTATAATACTTTGCATTGCTTTATTCTTAAAGCTCACCCTCAGCATAAAAAATGATGAAACATTGAAAAATGCTAATCATGTGCTGTTGAAAAGAAGATCCCCAAGGGGGACACACCTAAAGACGAACCATCATCTCTCTGATTTTGAGGAAGCAATAGCCTGAGCTCTCATGGTCTCGCATTTAACCCCTTACAGATATCATTAGTGTACATTCACCTGTAAGACTGAATATAGGAGTCTGGATACGGGAGTATATTCTGAGGTGGGACACGCGAATAAGTTCAAGTCCATTAAAATACTAATCTCGTATCTCGAAACAATTGAACTTTGTGTGAAAATTTAAGTGGATCAGTATACTAACAATCTAAGTGAATCGTTTAGAACTTAAAGTGTTTAAAGCTCAACGGTGCTAGTGATTGGTCTCAAAAACTGATATGATCCTCTTACGCAAACTCACAAAAATATTGTCTGTAAATATTTCTTTACTGCTTTTCATTATACAAAAATCCAAAAAGATTGTGTTTTAGCATAATATCTTGAAAATTTAAAAAGATTTTATTTCATCTTATTTTCGACAACTGATGTTGAAAAGCTGTTTTTCAAAATTCCAAGTGCTAAACATGATGAACAACAAATTTGGGAGAGTTTGTAGAAATAAGAAAAATGGTATTTTTACAAGTGGTCATCAGAGATTTTAAATGTAAAATCATTTTAGTTGATATCTACAAGTGATGTTTTGAGATTGATTTTACAAGTAGATAAGCAGAGACAATTAAATTGTTATATCTTACTTTTGGGTAGAGTATATGCAGGAAATAAGCTTGGAAAGAGCCAGGTTCCGATTCCTGAGGATTTTCCGCATAAGCATATGCAGATTCAAGCCAGGTTCCAGATCCTGTTGCTACGGAAGAGCCAGGTTACGATCTTAGAACCTGTGAAAGTTATACAGCCAGGTTTCTGATTCAAAGCTTTTAGATTGTGAATTCCAGACTACGATCCCAGCTTATCAAAAGGGGGAGTCTGAGGACGTAAGAGCCAGATTCAGATCCTGGAACAAAGCTCGAGATAGAAGCTGCTGATGCTGAATAGCTTAAGGAATCAAGAGACCTGATCAAGAGGTGTATAGAGCCAGGTTACGATTCTGGAAGAGTAAGAGAGAGAAGATAGAGATTGAGGATGCTTACAATGTCAGATACTTTGGAAAGAGTGTGAAGACTGATAAAGACTGAAGACTCGTCATTCTGAAGACTCGACACCGAAGACTTCGTCAACATCTAAGGGGGAGTCTGTTGGTGCATATGTCTGTCGACTTCGTCTTGTATCGAGTCTTGTTACTAGAATGATAGATCAAGTCACGTAGAACGAGAAAACAAGAAATATGTAAGATAAAGCCATTTCGCATGAACTGGTAAGGCTAGTTCGCACGAAATGCCATTTCGTGTGAGGCCATTCCATGCGAAATGGACTGCCTATAAATAGGTGACTTGAGATTTCATTTGTAACATTCCTGATTCCAGTAACGAAGCTCTGCCGAAGTATCTCCAAGTTGTAAAACGTAATCAAATCAATACAAGAGATAGTTAAACTGATTCTAGTGTGTATACAGCTGAAATAACTCCGATACGTCTGATTCCGCCTCTCGTATTAGACGAGATCTCTTCTGAACGACTCGTTTGGTCGTAACAACAATCCTACAAAATGCAAGATAGACGACCGAGGAGTGATTATCAGAAACAAAGCTCGACTCGTAGTCCAAGGTTTTAGTCAGCAAGAGGGGATAAACTTCACAGAGGTTTACACTCCAGTTGCTCGACTTGAAGCAATCAGAATTTTCCTTGCTTTCGCTTCATGGAAGGGATTTAAAGTATACCAGTTGGATGTCAAATCCGCGTTTCTTTACGGAAAAGTAAGAGAGGAGGTATATGTCGGACAGCCATCGGGCTTTACCGACCCAATCCACAAAGACAAGGTTTACCTGCTGGACAAAGCGCTGTATGGTTTACATTAGGCCCTGAGAGCCTGGTACGAGACACTCTCTCAACACTTGCTTGCCAACAGCTTTATCCGAGGAAAAGTGGACGCTACCCTCTTCACAAAAGAAGTCAATGGGCACTTACTGATCGTTCAAATCTACGTTGATGATATAATATTCGGGTCAACAAACGAAGAGCTCTGCAAATATTTTGAAAGGTGATGAAGCAAAAGTTCGAGATGTCGTCAATGGGTGAGATGAAGTTCTTCCTAGGGCTCCAGGTCGATCAGATGCATGAGAGAACATTCATACATCAAACGAAGTACGTTTACGACGTTCTGGAGAAATTCGGAATGTCTGAGACGGCACCAATTTCCACCCCATTAGCAACCAATCATGGTATCAACCCTGATCTTACCGGAGAGAAGGTAAATGAGACACTATACCTCTCAATGATTGGTTCGCTAATGTACTTGACAGCATCCAGACCCGACATCATGTACCCGACTTGCCTCGCGGCCCGATATCAGTCGAGTCCTAGAGCTTCACATATGACTATCGTCAAGAGGATCCTACGCTACCTGAGAGGAACCCCAACACTAGGTTTGTGGTATCCCAAAGATGGTGACTTCATGCTCGAAGGATACTCAGATTCCGACTTCGGTTGCTACATGATTAACGCAAAATCAACAACTGCAAGATGCCAATTCTTCGGACCCCGACTGGTCACGTGGCCCTGTAAGAAGCAAACCTCTGTTGCTTTATCAACATGTGAAGCAGAGTACGTGTCTGCTGGCAGCTGCTGCTCTCAGATCCTGTGGATTCAGCAACATATACGCGATTACGGTTTGCGATTTCTTACTTCACCTTTTTTTGTTGATAATGAGGCTGCAATAAACATAACAAAAAATCCAGTACATCACGCTAAACCTAAACATATAGAAATTCGTCATCACTTCATTCAAGATTGCTTCGAGAAGAAGTTGATACGAATAGACAAAATCCACACCGACGAATAAAAGGCAGATTTACATACCAAAGCTTTCGATAAAGCACGTTTTCAATATCTTTTAAAATTGAATGGTATGAAATTGTTGTCGGATGCGGAGAAGATTCTTGGCGTTGATGAGTCAATCGAGGCAGAGGATGTTGAAAAGCAGACTGCTTTGGTTTGTCGATTTTTTAGTTGTTTTAGTATTTAGGTGGAGATAGATATATTTTTAGAAAATACAAAAACAATAAAAAATGCAAAAATCCAAAAAGATGAGATAGTTTCAAAATCCAAAAACACTAGAAAACCAAAAAGAGTTTGTGTAAAAAGGGGAAATGATAGTACATCAGTTAGACAGTTACAGTATGCTAAAGATTTGTAATGTTTCTAAAGCGTTAAGCAGTCTCGCTGATGATATGCCGATAGGTTTTTACACACTTAGTAAACTTTTCGGGATATAAACATAAAAAAACAACACACTACTTGCTTATTTTCGTGGGGAACATCTCTCGGATATATAGGTAACCCCTGAAATCTTGTTTGAAAGACTTTTCTATTTCTGACATACTAGGTCTATGTGCTTGATGATATCCGGGGTATTATACCTGGACTTCTGATTTTGCGGAAGCAATAGCCTAGTCCTCGTATAATACTCTGCACTGCTTTAATCTTTAAAGCCTCCCCTCCGCATAAAAAATGATAAACATTGCAAAATGTGATTCATGTGTTGTTGAAGAAAAGATCCCCAAACGGGACAGACCGAAAGTCGAGCCATCATCTCTTTATCTGAACGGAAGTTCTAACCTGAGCTCTCATGGCCTCGCACTACCCTTTACAGATATCATTATTGTACGTTCAACTGTAAGACTGAATATAGAAGTCTGGATACGAGAGTATATTCTGAGGTGGGACACGCGTATAAGTCAAGATCTTAAAACACCTAAATCGTATCCTGAATAGTTGAAATTTGTGTGAAAATTTAAAAGGATCAGTATATCGGCAATCTAAGTGAATTGTTTAATTCTTAGTGTGTAATTAAGCTCAACGGTACTTGTAATTTGTCGATAGCTGATATGATCCTCTAACACGCTCACCAAAAATATGTTTGTAAATAGATTCTTTTACTCTTACTGCATTTCATTTCAGTTTAGCATAAAAAACCAAAAAAGTTTTATTGTGTTCTAGTTTAAGCTTTCTTAAAATCCCAAAAAGATTTTACATTTCTGCTTTAGTTTTTCGACAAACCAAGGTGGAAAGCGGATCTTCAGACTCTCAGTCATGAAGCAAAGCATGAAGTTTCTGAATTGAACAACAGGGTTAGGAGCTAATCTTGAAAAGTTTGAGATATTTCAAAGTCAAAAACAAGTTTATTAAGTTGTTACTTGTACAAAATTTCAGGAAAATGTGTTTGAAAAGTTTGAACTAAATGTCAGTTGTTCATTTCGGGTCAAACAAGGTCATTAACTTAGACTTGGTAGACAAATTAAGTGCATAGGGTCATTAACTTGGACCTAGATACTTAAGTGGATTTCTAAAAACTGACCAAATATGATAAAACAACAAAAGTCTAAGGGTGTTTGGATCGGATGACAATCAGATCGGATGGCAATCCGATCGGATGGCCATCCGACACTTGGTCAGTGGTATATATAGAGGGTTTTTGGTCAGAATGGTCAAACTCATTCGATCGAAGTGTCACTCGTTCCACTGCCAAACACTCTCAATCTATTCTTGACTGATTCTTGCATTCTTGGTTTCCACATTACATTGGATTGTTGGCACACTCAACCTTCATAGTGGGAAAGGTAAGTTTTCTGATTTTAACCGCAAAATTTGATGTTTTTGATGTTTATATGTGTGACGGCGACTGTTCGAACTTAGAAACCTAGATCTAGGCTTGATTAGGGTGTTTTAATTCAATCCAAACATAGGATTTTGTAGATCGGCCTTAGATATATAGGTTTACCGGTTCAATTTGATCAAAAACATGTTAAGATTTATGATTTGATGATTGGAGGGTATCGGTTATCGGTACACATTTGTCAAATTAAACCCCAACTAGGCCGAGTTAGAGAAAATTGAACACAGGGTTTTGTAAATCGGCAAAAACTCTACGTGAAAACATGTTCAATTTTGTGAAAATTGTTAGAAAAATTTTGATGTTCATAGGATATTCAAAGTGTTCTTCATGTTCAGATGATCGAGTGGCAGTTCGATCAGATGGCAATCTGATCGGATGGCCATCCGATCCAATGCATTTTATGTGTTTGAAATTTTACTAAGTGTTGTATTAATATTTGTGCCTTATATAATAGGTTGTTTTGGAAAGAATGGAAAATGGATCGAATGGCTATCCGATCGGATGACCATCCGATCCAAAACACACATCCAATAATTGACTGTTTCATGAGCTCAAATTGATTGTCATTTTGATCGAATGGCAATCCGATCGGATGACCATCCGATCCAAATCATACTATTTCATGCCTGTTCATCATTGTGCTATCTTGTCAATGATCGAATGGTAATCCAATTGGATGACAATCTGATCGGATGGCCATCCGATTCATATCACTCACATAGTTGACTTGTAATTGGTTCTGAATTGTTTGTCACATGGATCGAGTGACAATCCGATCGGATGACAATCCGATCGGATGGCCATACGATCCAAATGCACATGTCTTGTGTTCTGATCTTGTATTGTGATGTTTCATCTGATCGGATGGCAATCCGATCAGATGGCCACCCGATCCTTAGAACTGGGTAGTGTATAAGAGGTGATTTCCAGAGTTAGAAAATTTTTGAAGTTTTCAAAATTTTGACACTTTTCACTTCTTGTCTCGAACTTTGTGCAAATTCTAACGTTGATTATTCTTGCAGGCAAGAGCATCAGATTGGCATCATTCTCACAACATTTACTGTATCTTGGAGGAAAATTATGCTAATATGGAGCCATACCGAGACATGGCAAAGTTTTTAAGAGAAAGTAAGATCAATAAGGCTTTAACTGATAGAACGATAGTGTACGAATCTCATGTTAGAATATTTTAGAAATCGGCAAGGTATGATGAGAGTACAAAGATGATACATTCGGCAGTTCAAAAGAAAGATGAGAATGATAAGGATGTCGATATAGAAGTTAAGTTTGATGTGGGAGATTTGAGACGAGTTTTGGACTTAGGAGATAATGATAAGGACCTTACTATAGTTCCTGAAAGATTGTGCAAAGGTCTATGGTTTAGAATGGGGTTTACTGGACATGTAAACGGCAAATATCTCAAGTCTATGTTTAGCAAACCATATAAATTCTTAGTTTACTGCGTGATACATGCTTTATCACACCGAAAGGGAGCTTACGACGAGCCATCAGATTATATCATGAACATCATTACTTGTGTGGTGCTCAATTGGCCTTATAATGTCTCAAAAGTAATATTTGATCATATGGTAGACAATATCAGGGGTGAGAAGTACATTATGTACCCTAGGTTCAATCAAATGCTTATTGATGATCAAGTGAAAGACCTTCCAAAGGATTCTGAAGATGAATTAGGTCTACGTCATATGATAGCTGAGACTTTGGGAAGGTTAACTCAATATAAGCTGAAGAAAGATGAAACAGAGCCAAGGGCTAAGAGAATGATCTGTAAGATTGACAACATAAATTACATAGCTCCTGAAAATGATGCTTGGAGGCATGAAAACAGCAATTCAGAGAATTAGAATGATAGATTAAGTGGAATGCATGAGAAGAAGTTAAGATACTGGTTCGTGAAGGATGGAAAGAGAAAAAGGACTCCTAAAGTATCACCTAAAGTTTCAACACCAAAGATCATTGTTAAGGGTATAGTTGAAAGGGGGAGTCATAAGAAAAGTTAGATCTTTAAATGTTATATTATTCTAATGAATGTTCAATGCTTGTTTTGCAGGGCCTTCAAAGAAATCTCCACCAAGACTTGTGGATGATCCAGTACTTGATCCGGCAGATGTTATTCAAAAAGGCGTTAGCCTGATGAAAGAGACACTGGAAAGTTTCTTAAAGAAAAATGAAGAAGCTACTGCTACTTAAGGCTCAAGTGTTGAAAAGATTGATGAATCTGCAAAGAATGTGCAACCTGAAAGTGTTAAAGAGAAAGAACCTGAAAGCGTTGCTCATACTAATTCAAGTGATGCTGATGATGAATCTACTGAAACAGAGTCTGAGATTGAAAAGATTGGTGTTGGGAAGGTTCAGTTGAAAAAGAAGCCTAAAAAGAAGAAGAAGGGTTCTGATGATGAAGATGAAACATATATTCCGACACCGCAAGTAGAGAAAAAGAAAATCATTAGAAAACGCAAAGCTGTTCAAACTGGTGTACTTCCAAGAAGTGTCAGAGCAAGAAAAGGATCTGCATCAGTACCTGAAATTCAAAGTGGCAAAAGTGAAAAGCATGTGGTAACTTCAAAGGGTCCTGAAGCTGTTAAAGATCAAAATATTGAAGTTCCTGAGGTTGAACAAGTTCAGAATGTTGAAAAGAAAGCTGATGATGATGATGAGGTTGTGATTACTGATGAAAGGGTTTCTACACCACCACCAGCAGTCACCACCACCACCAGCAGTTGATGTTGAAACGTCAAAACCAAAGAAGACTATTCTTCCTGATCCATTTGAAGGCTTTCCTAACATTCATGGTGAATTCAAGGATGATATTCTTCCTGATGAAGAATATGACATGTTTCATGTTGCAACTGTCAAAGATCTAAAAAAGAAAGTTAGTCTTATAGAAAAAGAAAAAGCAAAAGCAGAGGCTGATCGTGATGAGTTGAAGAAGCAAGTTGAAAATATTATTAAAGTTAATGAAGAAATGAAGTCTGTTGTAAAGAATCATGCAAAGAAGATAAAGACATTGGTTGAAGATGTGGATGATAATGCTAAACTCTTCGAGCAACTCTCTGTAGAGCTTTCTGAAGTGAATGTGAAATACGCGAACATGAATGATACTAATCAGACACTCCATCAAATGTTACAAGAACTTCATGAAGCATCTGCAAATGAAATCAAGGTATTGAAGCACTTAGAGCAGACAAAGCAGTGAAAGATGAACAACTTAACTTGTTATACACTGTGATGGAACATCATCTGGGCATCAATGTTCAATCTATTTACAACAACCTAGAGATCCAAAGGGTTGAAGAACGTAGGGCTCAGAGAGAGAAAGAGTTAGCTAAGGAAGCAACTAAGAAAAAGAAAGAGTTGATTGTCGAGACTCAAGAAGCTGGAGGCTCTTCGAGTCAGCCTGAAGGTGATGTTGAGATGGTTGATGCAGGAGTAAATGTTGAAGTTGAGCATATGAATGTTGATCAAGATCAAGGTTTTGTTCTGGTTGGAGATTTTGTTCCTCTATCTTACAACTTTCAAGATATAATCCACCTTGTGCAAGTTCAACAACGTAAATGAAAGGCGAGAGTACCTGAAATGAAGCTATTGTGGTATAAAGAAGAAGAGGAGAAAGAAGTAGAGGAATAAGAGAAGATAGATGATGAAGAGTTGAAGGATATCTTTGATGACATCGATAACTACGATCCAGCCAATGATAATGATGACAATGATGATCAAGGGTCGATAGGAATGCTGATTGTATTGCCTTTTGTCCAACAATCGTTGGATGATTTTTTGAATGATGAAATCAACGAGCAGGAGGAGGATCAGCACCAGGAGTCTTCTTCTTCTGGAAAGCAGCATACTGACCAGGTATTTCTCACAAACCAACTGTTATATATTTGAATACTCCATTTGAGTGGGAGATGCAGGTACTGAGGTCCAGGGCTGAGATGTTAGAGGAGCTGGGATTAGAAGATGGGAATCTTAAGTTTGATATTGAAGATGAAATCCCATCATCGCCAGAAAAGGAATATGATTTCAAGTATGCAAATGAAGCTGACAATTTTGATCATGTTGAAATTGAAGAGGGTTCGGATATCTCTGAAGAAGATACACCTTTTCATTATTCTGGCATTGATGAAACTTTTCCAACTCTTGCTGAGATGTTCAAGGAACAAAATGAAGACGAATTACGAAGGAAAGTGGTTGAAAAGATAACAACTGAAGGTATTCCACAAACGGTTCAGCAAGAAACTTTGTTAGAAGGCAAGAAAAACTGGTTTAAGGTGATGCCCAAGGAGAGGAAGTTCATAATACCTCATCAGTATTTCATGCATAATGCTGATATATCTCTGGGAGATATCTTATCATGGGGTTATCTTTAAGATCTGCAAGTTTATGCTATCAGACGGGAACAGGGGGTTCAGTACTTTGAGTTTCTGTCAGATATTCAAACACTCCCGTGGTGGGATGTGGAAGAGTTGGTGCAGACCAAGAATATCAAGCAATTTTATCATAGTCTTGATGTGAAGCAGCATGATCAGAGATTGTGGAAGTACATTAAGTGGCAGGCAAAGAACAGATTCCCAGAATGGAAGCCACAATATCCGAAGCAAGATATAAAGATAGATCCAATTAAGAAACAGAAGGATATTACTCTGATAATCAAGCCGCCGAGATGTCTGAAAAACATGTCGCTACGTGCAATGGAGCAGGATTTCTATGAATATTTTCTAGGTTGGATGTACAACCAGAGCACAGCGGAAGCGGTGATTTCTTTATTTGACAAAAAACTGGAGAATCGAGGAGGATCGGTGTGTTGGATCCTATGTGGCTAGTCAATTGCTCAAAGAAGGATATTGAATGTCTATTCCACAACAAGATTGTTTATGAAAAGCCAGACAAAGTTCAAGCTCAACAGTATCAGAAGTTAGTGAACTTGTGCTACGTGAAAGACATCAATTCTGGAAGATACTAGAAGTCAAAGTTTAGAGACTTGGAGATAGACGAGTTCTTAAAGAGATATAAGTGAAGTTAAAGATTCAAAGAGATTTCTGATAGAGCTGCTGTGGTTGGTAGACGAAAGCTGATGAGACCTCCACCAACAGACCAGACACCAATAGAGAAAGAGGAAAACAAGATCCCAAGATGGGATAGAAAGCGCGATGGTAATCCTGTATATAGAAAATACTGGAATGAAGTTGGTAGGCCTCTAAGGCGCAAGATGATTGCAGAGCGTGAAGAGAAATGAAGACAGAAAGCTAAGGGGAGAAGACGCAGCAGGAAGACAACTTGAAGACTATGCAGGAAGGAAGACTACAGCTACATCCAAGATGGAGTCTGTTAGTACATATGTCTGTAGCTTCCGTCTGCATCGATTCTTATGTATTTTGTCCTGTTTGTGTGTTTTTATATATATGTATGTATATGTTTGTATTTGTATGTCAAGACAAATTAGGCAACGGCACGATAACTGTTAAGTGAAATCCGTCAGACGACATATGTCATCCGAACGGATGGTGATCCGAACGGATGGTGATCCGAACGGATGACACTCCACCTTCCATGTTTGCCTATAAATAGGTGGTTAGGCTCATTGTTTTAGAACTTTTTGGCTGATTACTAAAGCGAAGCTCTGTCTGTCTGACTTTCATCTGGATCTTCTATACTTTCATTATCAATCAATGAAATCAGACATGTTAAGTGTTGAGATTGTTGTTAGTGATTCTCAGACATTGTCGAGGGATTCCGCACCTCGCCACTGATCGATTCCGCTACGTTCTACGAGAACAGATCCTGCGTAAAGGCCTAACAGCTCCTAACTCTAGATCATGGGTTGTATAATTCTCTTCATGATTCTAAAGTTGTCTAGAGGCATAGGCTATAACCTTTTGTCTTTGCATCAACACACATCCATAACCTAACTTAGAAGCGTCACAATAAACTATCAAGTCTTCAGTTCCTTCTGCTAACGCTAGTATGGGTGCGTTGGTTAATCTTTGCTTAAGGATTCTAAAGGCTTCTTCCTGCTTTGGTCCCCAATAAAACTTAACTGATTTACATGTTAGTTTTGTTAAAGGAATGGCTATTCGAAAAAAAATCTTGGATAAACCGACTATAATAACCTGCCAGTCCAAGAAAACTTCTCACCTCTATTGGTGATTCAGGGACTTTCCATTTAGTAATCGCCTCGTTCTTGGTGGGATCCACATGAATTCCTTCATGATTAACCAAATGTCCAAGGAATTGCACTTCTTCTAACTAAAATTCGTATTTCGAAAATTTAGCATAAAGCTTTTCTTTTCTTAGCAAATTCAGACGTGTATTCAGATGCGCTGCATGTTCCCCTGTACTCTTAGAGTAAATGAGAATATCATCTATAAAGACAATTATGAATTTATCCAGATATGGCTAACAAATTTTGTTCATCATGTCCATAAATGCGGCTGGGGCATTGGTTAAACCAAATGGCATGACGGTAAATTCATAATGACCATACCTTGTTGTGAAAGCAGTTTGAGGAATGTCCTCTTCTTGTACATTTAATTGATGATATCCTGAGCGTAAGTCAATGGTAGAAAAGAATCGAGCTCCTTGCAGTTGATCAAACAGATCATCGATTCTCGGTAATGGGTACCAATTTTTAATTGTGACTTTATTCAGTTCTCGGTAATCAATGTACATACGCATTGATTCGTCCTTCTTCTTGACAAACCAGATTGGTGCTCCCCATGGTGATGAACTTGGTTGTATGAAACCTTTCTCCAGCTGTTTGTCCAACTGTTCTTCAGTTCTTGCATTTCTGCTGGTGCCAAACGGTAAGGTGCCTTGGCAATTGGTGCTGCTCCTGGTAATAGGTGAATTCTGAATTCTACCTCCCTATCTGGCAGTATAACCAATAATTCTTCTGGGAAAACATCTGAGAATTGAGATACTACAGGAATATCTTTCAATTCCTTTCCTTTAGTGTTAATGATTATGGAAATCATATACACTAGTGACCCTTTTCTTGCATAACCTGTTGTTTTCATCACAGAGATGAATTTCGTGGATCTAGATGGTTTGTCTCCTTTAATTGTGATCTTTTCACCCTTTGGTGAATTTACTTGTATTGACTTTTGATCACATAGAATACTGGCTTTATTGGCAACTATCCAATCCATTTCTAATACAATATCAAATCCAGCCAGATTCAGTGGATAAAGGTTAGCACTAAAATTATGGTTTAGGATTTCTATTCTTGCTCCCTGTAAGATTTCCGTAATCTTAATGGATTCTCCATTTGCTGTCTCTACCATACATTCTTGTTGAAGTTTAGTTAATGGTTGATTGAGAAGTTTTCAAAATGAAGTATTAATAAAACTTTGGTTCGCACCAGATTCAGATAATACTTTAGCAAAAACATCATTAACTAAAAACGTACCGGCAATCACGTCCGGAATCAGCTTCGCCTCTTCTGTTGTTAGAACAAATGCTCTAGCATTCTTGGTAGTCTTGTTGTTCATGGATGGAGCTAGTTTCGAACAGTTCGGTTTGATATGCCCCTTTTCTTCACAATTGAAGCATACTCCATTGCTGGGTTTCTTCCTGCAGTCTTCTTCCTTGTGGCCCGGTATTTTGCAGAAGTTGCAGTATGTCAAACATCTTCCCGAATGTTTCTTCTTGCAAGACTTGCAGTAAGGTGTAGAAGTAGAACCTATGTTCTTCCCGCGGTTGGAATTACCGTAGCAAAATTCGTGTATAAGTTTCTAGACTAGGTTCTTCCTCTGGTTTTCTTCTTGCGTACGTCCAATTCATCAGTCAAGGTATTTGCTAATTCTACAGCTTCTTCTATGGTTTGTGGTCTAGCTGCTTTGACTACATGTCTAATCTCACTGATTAATCCCCAGATGTAACAGGAGATTAATACTGGTCCTAGTGAAGCTAGGGTTGGCACAATTCTAGCATATTCGAAGAATATGGTGGTGTAACCCTTGTAGACTACTCCAGTCATTCTATGGTTTAAGAACTTATTAGTTATTTGTTCTTTTTCATTGGGAGGACAGAATTTCCTTTCGACTATATTCTTAAACTCATTCCATTCCATATTATAGACTGTCACTTCCCCTAGACTAGAGAATAGTGTTCCACCATTCTAGAGCTGCATTCTTAAAAACATTGGAAGCAAACATGATTTTATCTTCCTCTGCACATTTGCTTATTTTTAAGACCGCCTCAGTCTTTTCTATCCAATACAGAGCTGCAATGACTCCTTCATTGCCAGAGAATTCTATAGGATTGCAAGACCAGAATTCTTTGTAAGAACAACCATAAGACATGGTTCTTCTTATTTTTGGAAAAGGCAACTGAAGTAAAGGTCCATTGTTTACGCTGTGACTGGGGTCAGTTGGTGGTCGCTTACTTCCACTATTACTTTTATTATTTTCTACTTCCTTAACCGTTTTGATAATATATGGCATAGCGTCTATAATCCCATGTGCCACTATATGTTGGATGGCACTGTTATCTATTTGGTTATTATTATTCTGGTTTTCCTGATTTTCTTCGTTGTCCATCTGGATTTACAAACAATTATCAGGTATTACTATTCCAGAATAAGATGTAATGCCAACAATTACACAAACAAACACATTGGTCTACACACGCATATATATATTTATATTGTTATTATTACTATTATTACTAGGGGTTCATCCAGTACTGCATATTTCGCTCGTCGTACTTCCAAACGAGTCTTTCCCCTATTTGTCTTATTATGTCTCCTTCGTCTACTAACTCCTCACCAAATATGCGGATTTCCTGCACATTTTCGGTACTCATGGGTGGTGGTGGTGCGGGTATTGGGTCTGGGTACTGTGGTAAGGGTTCTCCATATGGGTATGGGTTTTCTAGTATTTCCTGAACATACTGGTCGGCATCCCAATATGGATCTAGAGGGTCAAGGTTAGGATATGGTGCTACTGGGGATGGTATGAGTTCCTCCTGTGGATAGAGTTCTCGATAATCCCAATGGTCATCATTCCATGGATCATATGCTATAGGATTGGGTGCTGGAATTCTAGGGATTTCATTTGGGTCGAAGGCGGGTATTGGAATCTGATCGGCTCGGTTAGGTTCTATTTCCATGGGTTGAGTTCGGAACAGTGATAGTGGCTGTGGTGCAATGATTTGGTCTAAGTCTGGGTCTGTGGCAGTGGTAGCTAGTATGTGAAACTTGGCCAATCGCCTACTGACTATGTCTTGGGTCTGGGCATTCATTTCCCTATTTGCTGCTGCTAAAGCCCGTTGCTGATGTAACTTCCTCATTTTCTTCCTACGCCCGTGTGCTCCCCGACTGAACCATCCTCTCTTTTTGGTAGGGAATGGTTCTTCGAATTGCGCCTTAAATATGAAAATCCCCTCTTCTGTGTCAGCTGAATACCCCGAAGGAGTAGGCTGGGAGGAAGTTCCTTCATCTCTAGGAGAACTAGACAAGTGATGACAGGAGTCTAACGGACCTTGATCACTCATACTGTAAACTAACAAATTGTCAAATAACATAAAACAATAATATACAGATATGCACGTAATTTCATAGATTATTTCCTAACATAATGGATAAAATTTTGGTGTCAGCAGAACACTTCTGTGGCTGAAATTAGTGGCTGTAGCTCTGATTCCACCTTCTGTCGCAACCCACGACCCCTTGCCCTGGGAGATGGGAGGCCGCGAGCTCGCACATTCGGTGGTATAGGTGTTTATTTAAGTTGGCAGCGGAATTTACATCAGGACCGTAGTTAGGAAATATTTTATCAGAGTAAAACACCTTATTTTATAAATAATAAACACATTGGTAAAACCCAAGTTTCCATTCATAACATGTTTGTAGGGATAAACCCTAATTTATTAAAATAAAACTTCTTCTTTATTTAGGTAACTTTTATAGCCACTTTTCCAAGCCTCCAGTGCTCTCTAGCTGGCTTCTATTTGGCTTTCACATTTTGTTACCTGAAACGCGTTTAAGACTTTTTTGTTAGTGGAAAATAATGGTGAGTCAATCCCAGTTTAACCAGAAGAAGTTTTATCATTTTACAGCATTGAGGGCAACCCGCAATTACATTTTTTATATCTACTTCAATTACCACCCACGGTACTGTCAATCCTGACTTGTGGTCATGCTACTACTCACAGTGTAGTAACAAGTTATGTATACAAAACCCCAACATACCGACGATAATTGTAGATTTACAAATACTCAATCACTGTGAATTGTAATTTAAATAATTGAGTTTTTGCAAAAACAGTTTACAAAAAGAGGAATTACTCACATTGCTAATTTAGGTATGTCCTTGTGACTTCCTTGTTATAATCTATTAATTAAACAATGCACACACGTTAGTATAATAACCCAATTTACATTAGATATACCCTCCCCGAGACAGAACTCCAACGACTGAGTCAGGCAGAGCCTCGACATACGTTACGAAGCACTATATCAATCGGGCAGCATAACTAATACGTAACCGGGGGTTATGATACTTACATCGAGGCAGAGCTTCGTTAATTAGTGGGTATAATGCTCGAATATTACTTTTACAACAAGAGAAATTGAGAGAGAGGGATCGAATTTTGAACGATTGACAACTGAAGCCGAGGGCCTCTATTTATAGGGCCTGATCGATAGTTTGTCATGCCCCACGAAAACAGAACGCAAAGCCTTCGCGGCCCGCGAGTGTTGGACCGGTTTGCGACCCTGAAAAGTCAGTCAAGGTAGTTCATCTTTACGTGTAAAGGCGGAATCAATGCACGCAAAGTTACAAACAGCTTTTCTCTTTCAATTCCTTCTTTATTGATGCTTTCTGATTACAATTTGATAGAGTTTCGTTACCACAAGCATGACATGATTTCGCTCCAAGTTACAAATGAAGATCACACATGAGGTATATATAGACTAGCTGATTTCGCTTATATGGCAGTCCATATAAGCGAAACCCCATGTGACTAATAAGCGAAACCTACCTGATGACCTAATGAGCGAAACCTCACTATCCTAATAAGCGAAATCATCATCAACACGTACATATAAGCGAAATCCTATCCTAACCTATGTACACATAAGCGAAACCTTATCATTAAACCCTATCTTAACTTTCAAGTTCCAATCTCGACTATCTTGACCTAAGACTTGATTCAAACGAAGTCAACAGACATTCCGTGCACCAACAGACTCCCCCTTGGATGTTGACGAAGTTTTCAGCTCTGAGTCTTCAGTCTTGGTCATTTTGCCTTCTCATTCAGATTGTAACATTGTAAGCATCCATCAATCTTTCTTTTTGATCAGCTTCTCACTTTGACTCTTACACCAGGATCTCATCACTGGTTCTATCATCAACAGCTTTAACATCAGCAGGCTCCCCCTTTCGTCAAGCTTCCGTGCTTTTAGGGATCGACACCTCTCTTTCCATCTACAAGCTTCTCCTAACTTTCAGCTTGTCTTCAGACTCCCCCTTAGACTCTGCTCTTGGGATCGTAGTCTGGACTTTTCCTGCAATCAGTCATACAACTATAAGTAACAACATTTTAATCTTCAATTTTCCAGAAATCGTAATCTGGCAATTCAAACCTTCTAAACCACTTCTCATGAATTTGGCAGTTTCATCGAATCGTATCGAAAACTAGCTCTATAACAATATAAGCATCCAAATCCCCCACAGTTAATCATCCAAGTCCAAATTAATGACCTTGGAGATATTACAAACTGTTTTTTATTTTTGTTTTTAAATTGATCTTCAAGTTTCAAATTAATGAACTTGTTTTATTCTCAGAAACACAATCAACTTACTTAGATTTTGAAACTCAGCATCTCAAACATTGGTTGTCGAAAATAAAGCAGAATAAAAAATCTTTTTGTATTTTCTGAAAATATAAAGCAATAAAGAAATATGTACAAACATATTTACTGACAATATTTTTGTTTGAGTATGCGTCAGAGGATCATATCAGTTTTTGACAAGTCACAAATACCGTTGAGCTTAATTACACATTAAGAATTAAACAATTCACTTAGATTGTCGATATACTGGTCCACTTAAATTTTCATACAAATTTCAACTGATTCATGATACGAATTAGGTATTTTAAGAACTTAAACCCATTCATGTGTCCCACCTCTTGAATATACTCCCGTATCCAGATCCCAATATTCAGTCTTACAGGTAAGTATAACACAAATGATATCTGTAAGGGGTTAATAAATTATGAAGAATCATGAGAGCTCAGGTCAGAACTACCGTTCAGCAGAGAGATCATGACTCAACTTGGGTGTGTCCCCTTTAGAGGATCTTTTTTACAACAGCATTGCTAAGCAATTTTATTGTCTTATCATATATGCTGAGGGTGATGCTATGTTTCAAGCATTGCGGAAAGTATTATTCAAGGACTAGGTCAGAACTTCCATTCAGCAGAAGTCCCGAAATAATACCCCAGATATCACTGAGTATAAAGACCTAGTATATCAGAAAAAGGGACCTTTCAAACGAGATTTCAGGGGTTACCTATATATCCAAGTAGTGTTCCCCACGAAATAAGCAAGTGTTTGAATTTAGGTTTATATCCTGAAAAAGTTTACTAAGTGTATAAAAACCTATCGACATATCATCAGTGAGACTGTTTAACGCTATATAATCATTACAATTCTTTAGCATACTGTAACTGTCTACTGATGTACTATCATTTCCTCTTTTTACGCAAAAACTCAATTTTTTAGAATTTTATCATGTTTTTGACTTTTTCAAATTTTCTAATGTTTTTGGATTTTCTAATAACAATTTTTCTCCCCCTTTAGAGGATCTTTTTTACAACAGCATTGCTAAGCAATTTTATTGTCTTATCATATATGCTGAGGGTGATGCTATGTTTCAAGCATTGCGGAAAGTATTATTCGAGGACTAGGTCAGAACTTCCATTCAGCAGAAGTCCCGGAATAATACCCCAGATATCACTGAGTATAAAGACCTAGTATATCAGAAAAAGGGACCTTTCAAACGAGATTTTAGGGGTTACCTATATATCCAAGTAGTGTTCCCCACGAAATAAGCAAGTGTTTGAATTTAGGTTTATATCCCGAAAAAGTTTACTAAGTGTATAAAAACCTATCGACATATCATCAGTGAGACTGTTTAACGCTATATAATCATTACAATTCTTTAGCATACTGTAACTGTCTACTGATGTACTATCATTTCCTCTTTTTACGCAAAAACTCAATTTTTTAAAATTTTATCATGTTTTTGACTTTTTCAAATTTTCTAATGTTTTTGGATTTTCTAATAACAATTTTTCTCCCCCTAAAATGCAAAATCATTAAAAATTTGACAACACAATACTGATAGCTTTGTCTCGCCATCCATTTTCTGCTTAAAGTGCTCTGATTTGTAGAAAATATACATACACCCATGATTTACAACACATTGATATTTTACAGTTTGAAAACCGTTTTTCAATCTGATGAAAGTAATCATGTTTGTTCAGCCGTGAGGGTTTCGGCGTATTCAATCAACATACATTCAAAACAATATTAAAGACAACATATTTTTGGTTTTTCAAATTTTAACAAACTAAAAACATATTTTTGGTTTTAAATTTTTCAATTTTTAGGATTTTGAAAATATTGTTTATTTATGTACAGAAATTGATAAACTCCCTGTTTAACCAAACCAGGGTTCTGCAACCTCTTCCTGTGCTAGGCTGCTCCAACTACCATTCTCACAATCTTCAGCTTCGTTGAGCACCTGCACATTCAAACTTTATCAATCATTTGAACAATTTAGCCCAGGTCTGTTGGACCTTAGGCATTTCAACACAATAATGTTCATTTAATTTCGGAAACTCTTTGTCATTTAAAACTTTTTCAGCGTTGACTTTAACTTTCTCATCTTTTTCCGACGTCACTTGTTTCTTAGCACTCCACATTTGACCTTCCGGAGTACCTCTTTTGTAAAAGTTTGTCTCTTTTTGAACCTTTTGATTTTGAATAACATTTTTGGGTTTCCAAAACTCTTGAGGTTTTGTCATATCAACAGATGTTCTCCAACTCTGTGTTGTTCTGAATCTGGGTGTGTGAGAATTCCAGGTCTGTCTTGAATCGAACCTGTTCGGGTTTGATTTCCAATTTTGATTTGAAGTAAACTTGTTTGTATTGTACCTCCAAGTTTGTTTCGAATCAAATCTGGTTAACCTAAGTTTCACATCCTCAGATTTATGTTTTTCAACATCAACAGGCTTTGGATTTGGACACTTTCGAGCAACATGTCCAATTTGATCACATTTAAAACACACTTTCTTTGAAAAATCCTTGGCCTGTTGTTGTTTCTTTTTCATAGCATCAAACTCCTCATTAGACTGTTGTCCAAATTTGAGGTTTTTCCTCTTCTTTCAAGCTTTTCCCTTGAACAAAATTCATCTTTTGTTGCAAATTTGGTTTTTTACTTTGATTCCAATTCCGTTTCTTTTTATAACCCAAACCAGCCTTCATGTTTTTCTTCTTAAAACCAGGTTTGTTATAAAAAGATTTATGACCTTTACCAGCAAACTTTGGAATCTCAGACTTCTCAATCTCAACCATTTTGAAAACTTTATCAACCTTTTCTGAAATCACATTCTGAATCGGGAATACAACATCTAAGAATAATTTGTCCGATCCAATCATGGTATAAACCAATCCTTTTGAATCATCATTCAAATTTTTCTCGGATTTTGTGTTTTTCAAATAACCATCATAAAGATTTCCTTCATCTTCATCCTGTGATTCAGACTTACCTTTCGTAGACTCATCTTTCAAAACACTATCAACAACCTTACTCACCACCTCTGAATCATCAGCTTCATCAGATTTGGTGTAAGTCACATCGATACTTTCAGGTAATTGGTCAGCTATGTTCAAACCCTTTGCCACCTTTTCCTCATCATAAAAAGTATAATTGTTTCTCAATGGTGGTGGTACCTGATGAAATTCTGAACCAATACCCTTTTTGCAATTTTCAGTATCTTTGTCATCTGGTGTGATGTTGAAAATGCGTTCAAGAATGTACGAAGAGTTATGATAACTTTGAAGTTTTGTAACAACCTTTTCTTTTTCAGCCAAGACTTGTTTAAGATTAGCAATTTCATCAACACACTTATTCAATTCAATTTGCTTTTCTTTAAACTTTCTTTCATACATTTCTTTAGTGACTAAAGTTTCTGATAATCTTTGATCAAAACTTTTGACTTGGCTTTTCAAAGTATCATAAGCTTCTTGTACTCTCTGACTCGACCACTTTAAAGAATCATACTGTTTTTGTAAATCTTGAAATTTAGATTCTTTTTCAACACAATCGACACATTTTGCTGAACACAGTTGTCTATAAACATCATTATCCTTTTCAAGACCTTGACATTTCTGTGTCAATTTTTCAACTTTTAGTTTCAAAATTTCTTCTTTTTCAATCATATCTTTACATTTTGTTGTGAAACCATTTTCAAGTTTAACTATGTCATTGTCTTTTGTTTTTATGATGTCATCTTTTTCAGTACAGGCTTTGCACATTTCTATGCAATTCCTGCATTTGTTTTCTTTTTCATCAACCAATTCAACATTCGATAGATCAGAAGATTTTCTAACCTCAGTCTCATTCAGCACCAGTTCTTCTGACTCAACTTTCTGATCTTCCTCCTTTTCTTCTTTCTGAGCTTCTTCATTCTTCTGTTCTTCTTCAGCTTTCTGGTCTTGTTTAGCAGCAATCTTCGCGACAGTCTTTACTTCTTCAATCATCTTCTTCAATTCTTCTTCTTTTCGTTTCTTCATTTCTACCACCTTCGGTAGACTTGCTTCACAAACCTCTCTTATCTTCTTCTCCAAATCAGGAAAATATGCTTTATCAGATAACCTTCGTGTGTTGAAAGTAGCTTGCCTTGGAAGCAAATTTGTTACAGCTTTGAAATCCACTTTTGATGGGTCAGCAACTGGATTACCTCGTGGATCCATGTAACATTCCAACTCTTCATTCCATCTTTTTGCTCTCTGGGCTTCTTTGAATGGTTCGTTTAATTTTCCGATTTCCCATCTTGCATAGTCTGCTTTCCACCATCTATCAGGATCAGCATCAGCCACAAATGCATATCCAACTGCATCTTCTTTCGGGCAAACCTGACTCCAGTCGTAACCTTCATCATCATATATAACTGCAAGAGCCCTTGATTTTTCTTCAGGCTGTTTCAACCTTGGAGGCTCAGACTTGTTCTGATGGTAGATCGCTTTCTTGTAATAATCTTCGTTGAACGGATTTTCAGAATCATCAGCATACGCATTTTTGCACTCGCGCTTGAAATGACCTTTTTGTTTACATTTGAAACATGTCACCTTAGATTTATCAAATCCCAGTTTGGTAGATGGTCCACCAATTGACTTTCTCCCCGTGATCTCCATGAACCGCTGTGCCCGACGAACGGCACTGGCCATGCACCATCTTATATCCATTAGTTCCATCTCCTCGGGGTCTAATTGATCATAATCTTCTTTCGTCAAGTTGGTGTTGCCAATCTTCCCTGCAACAAGGCATTCATACGATTCATGTACATATGCCAAGAAAACCATCTGTTGTTTTGCCGACTCTTCGCTGAAATTCTGCCCATTCTTCAGATCCACTGCGATATTACACTGAAACAAATTCTTGGAAGCAGATTGACTTGAAGTGTTTGAAGAAGATCCACTGTGAAAACCACTGTAAAGACTTTCACTGTTCACTGAACTTGAACTTTCTGCAGAAAACGCTGTTCTTGGAGACCCAGCCTGTGGTATATTTCCTCTGTAGTAAAGCTCCACATTTTGCTGATAAGCTGGATTATTGACTTTAGATCTCTTTATCTCCAACTCATGACTTTCAAGTCTTTCGATCAGCAAATCCACTTTTAAATCTTCAGGCTTGATTGTGTTTTTCAACATTAGAGCGAAGTATTGCCACTCTTGATCATTTGGCAATGAATCAAACAATTTATCCACCAGCTCCTCTTCAGAATATTTGATTTCATGTCTAGCCAGCTCCATTTTTAGATGCCCAAATATTTCGATCATTTTACAAACAGATTCATTTTTCATGCAACTAAAAAGATCAAACTCTTTACGCAACAATTTCTTTTTGTTTTTAACAATTTCATTACTTCCTACACACTTTTTCTCTAACGCTTCCCATAAACTCTTTGAAGTTTTCTCTTGTTCAAGTAACGAGATAATATCCTCTCTCACTGATTGTTTGATTAATGTGATCATTTTATATTCAGCCACAGCATTTTTTATGTCTATGTCTGTGAAATCTTTTGCATCTATTAACTCTCCTCCCTCTTTTACTGGTTCAGTGTATCCATTTATTAGTTTTAACCAGCTTTCAAGAGCGAAAGCTTTTACCCAACCCTCAAATCTATTTTTCCACCAGTTATAATCTTCAACTTTCATTAGCTTTGGTGGCTTCTGTTGGTTTCCATACATGTTCTCAAACTTCAAGTTCTCCGAAATTTCTCTTGAATATTCTCTCATCTCAGATCTTCTATCTGTTGATTCGGAAGTGAACGCGTTGTAGAATGTGTTGTAAAACTCTTCACCGTTGCTTGACATCTTCAATCACCTGAGAACAAACAAACAAACTAAATCAGTTTAAACAATATCCAATAATCTAAAATAAACCAACACTTGATTGTCGTGAAATGATCTTGACGCGAAAAAGTTCACTTTCGAGCGAAATCAAAAAATGATACTTTGAGCGAAATAGCACACAAAGTACACTTGAACGAAATCAGGTTCCTTATCAGCGAAATCTGATAAGCGAAATCAGATTTGATGACACAAAATTGAAATCAACAACTTGTCACCATAAGCGAAATCAGTCAATGACGGATAAGCGAAATCAATAGAATGTGACAGATAAGCGAAATCAATAGAATGTGACAGATAAGCGAAATAGCAATGTCACAAAAGCGAAATCAAGAGACACTGTCCCTATGAGCGAAATCTGATTGTCCAAATAAGCGAAATCGAGAAATTAATGTCCGTATGAGCGAAATTAAGCGAAATCCTTCGAATACCGAATAAGCGAAATCAGGTTTTAGTCGATTTTCAACATGTTTTAGTTCGTATTTTAACCTGATTCTTTATAGGGTTTGTTATTACTGTATTTTACACGTTATACTCGAAATTCAGGCCATTTCAACCGTAGGAACCAGTTCAAATCTACAAAGTATGAAAGAAAGTGAGTAGAAGTAAGAGAATCTGGTAGAATCAAGCTGTAGTAGTATGAACTCCTCGTCCTGAGCTCTGATACCACTTGTTGGACCGGTTTGCGACCCTGAAAATTCAGTCAAGGTAGTTCATCTTTACGTATAAAGGCTGAATCAATGCACGCAAAGTTACAAACAACTTTTCTCTTTCAATTCCTTCTTTATTGATGCTTTCTGATTACAATTTGACAGAGTTTCGTTACCACAAGCATGACATGATTTCGCTCCAAGTTACAAATGAAGATCACACATGAGGTATATATAGACTAGCTGATTTCGCTTATATGGCAGTCCATATAAGCGAAACCCCATGTGACTAATAAGCGAAACCTACCTGATGACCTAATGAGCGAAACCTCACTATCCTAATAAGCGAAATCATCATCAACATGTACATATAAGCGAAATCCTATCCTAACCTATGTACACATAAGCGAAACCTTATCATTAAACCCTATCTTAACTTTCAAGTTCCAATCTCGACTATCTTGACCTAAGACTTGATTCAAACGAAGTCAACAGACATTCCGTGCACCAACAGCGAGTGAGGTAGAGTAGGATCTAGGGTTGCTGAGTTGACCCACTAGTCTCGACACGCCTTCTGCCATGTGGCGGCACCAGGTGGCGTCTGGTGGCCAGCTGTCGTGCCCCGCGACAGCCTTACCTGACATTGTTGCGCCCTGCGAGAGCATTAAAATATGGTTTTTATTTGATTTTTGTAAAAATTAAGGTATTTAGGGCCCATTTTTCGTATACCGGGTGTATTTTAGGATGTATAGGGATGTTATAAGTATTTTAGGAGAGTTGTTATATCCTCCCCACCTTGTTTTAGAACTCATCCTCGAGGTCTACCGGAACAGGTGTGGATATTTCCTCTGCATCTCGGATTCAAGCTCCCAAGTGTATTCTGGTCCTCTCTTGGAATCCCATTTCACTTTGACTAGAACTAGTCTCTTGTGCTTGAGATTCTTAATCTTTCTGTCTTCGATCTGTAGGGGTCTCTTTACAAATTTAAGTTTCTTATTTACCTCTATGTCCTTAAGAGGTACCATCAGGGATTCATCTGCTAAGCACTTCTTGAGATTACATACATGAAATATATCATGTATTCCTGCCATTTCCTCGGGCAGTTGTAGCTGGTAGGCTACTGGTCCTATTCTTCTAGTAACCTCAAAAGGTCCAACATATCTGGGGCTTAGCTTTCCTCTTTTGATGAATCTGATTATTCCTTTCCAAGGAGAAACTTTTAACAATACCTTATCTCCTACCTGAAATTCCAATGGTTTTCGCCTGTTATCAGCATAACCCTTTTGACGATCGTGTGCGGCTTTTAGTCTTTCCTTGACTTGAATAATCTTATCTGTTGTTTCTTGTACCATCTCTGGTCCAGACAGTTGCTTTTCTCCAATTTCTACCCAACAGACTGGAGTTCGACACTTTCGTCCATAAAGTTCTTCAAATGGTGCAGCATTGATGCTGGTATGATAACTGTTATTGTAGGAAAATTCTATTAATGGTAAATGATCATCCCAATTTCCTCCGAAATCAATTACACAAGCTCTAAGAATGTCTTCCATTGTCTGAATTGTCCTTTCGCTTTGTCCATCCTTTTGAGGATGATAAGTTGTGCTTAGATTTAACTTGGTTCCCATTGCTTTTTGGAAACTTGTCCAAAAATGAGAAGTAAAACGACTATCTCTGTCAGAAACAATAGATAAAGGAATTCCATGTAATGAAACTATTTCATTTACATATAACTTGGCTAACTGTTCCATACTGAAAGTTTCCTTCATCGGTAAGAAATTAGCAGACTTGGTTAATCTGTCTATAATCACCCAAATTGTATCATTACCTTTTCTTGTCTTGGGTAATTTGGTAACAAAGTCCATGGTTATCAATTCCCATTTCCATACAGGCATTTCCAATTGCTGCAATAAACCTGAGGGTTTCTGATGTTCAACTTTAACTTGCGAACATGTTAGACACCTGGCAACATAAGCTGCTATATCCTTTTTCACTCCTATCCACCAAAAATTCTTTCTTAAGTCTTGATACATTTTATCACTTCCAGGATGTATCGTATACTTAGACTTATAGGCTTCTTCTAATATTCGGTGGCGTAGGTTTTCTTGTTTAGGTATCCAAATTCTTTTCTTATGGAATCTCCAAATTCCATCTATTCCTTGTTCTAATTCCTTAATCATTCCTTTTAATTTTTCAGAATCATCCTTGATTACTAATTCTTGTACTTCTCTAATTTGATCATTTAAATCTATCCGTAGATTTAATTTAAGAGAACGTACTCTTCTTGGCTTTTCATGATACTTTCGACTTAAAGCATCAGCTACTCCATTAGCCTTTCCTGTATGATACTGGATATTACAATCTTAATCACTAAGGATTTCCGTCCAGCGTCTCTGTCTCATATTTAACTCTTTTTACCCGAAAACATATCTTAAACTCTTATGATCGGTGAAAATGGTTAACTTACTACCATAAAGAAAATGTCTCCAAATCTTAAGGGCAAAAATTATGGCTTATAAATCTAGATCTTGGGTTGTATAATTCTCTTCATGATCCTTAAGTTGTCTAGAGGCATAGGCTATAACCTTTTGTCTTTGCATCAACACACATCCATAACCTAACTTAGAAGCGTCACAATAAACTACAAAGTCTTCAGTTCCTTCTGGTAACGCTAGTATGGGTGCGTTGGTTAATATTTGCTTAAGGATTCTAAAGGCTTCTTCCTGCTTTGGTGCCCAATCAAACTTAACTGATTTACAGGTTAGTTTTGTTAAAGGAATGGCTATTCTAGAAAAAATCCCGGATAAACCGCCTATAATAACCAGCCAGTCCAAGAAAACTTCTCACCTCCATTGGTGATTCAGGGACTTTCCATTTAGTAATCGCCTCGATCTTTGTGGGATCCACATGAGTTCCTTCATGATTTACTAAATGTCCAAGGAATTGCACTTCTTCTAACCAAAATTCGCATTTCGCAAATTTAGCATAAAGCTTTTCTTTTCTTAGCAAATTCAGAAGTGTATGCAGATGTGCTGCATGTTCCCCTTTACTCTTAGAGTAAATGAGAATATCATCTATAAAGACAATTATGAATTTATCCAGATATGGCTTACATATTCTGTTCATCATGTCCATAAATATGGCTGGAGCATTGGTTAAACCAAATGGCATGACGGTAAATTCATAAAGACCATACCTTGTTCTGAAAGCAGTTTGAGGAATGTCCTCTTCCTGTACTTTTAATTGATGATATCCCGAGCGTAATTCGATCTTAGAAAAGAATTGAGCTCCTTGCAGTTGATCAAACAGATCATCAATTCTCGGTAATGGGTACCGACTTTTTATCGTGACTTTATTCAGTTCTCGGTAATCAATGCACATATGCATTAATCCGTCCTTCTTCTTGACAAACAAGATTGGTGCTCCCCATGGTGATGAACTTGGTTGTATGAAACCTTTCTCCAGAATTTCGTCCAACTGTCTCTTCAGTTCTTGCATTTTTGCTGGTGCCAAACGGTAAGGTGCCTTGGCAATTGGTGCTGTTCCTGGTAGTAGGTGAATTCTGAATTCGACCTCCCTATCCGGCGGTAGTCCCGGTAATTCTTCTGGGAAAACATCTGAGAATTGAGATACTACAGGAATATCTTTCAATTCCTTTCCTTTAGTGTTAATGATTACGGAAATCATATACGCTAGTGACCCTTTTTCTTGCATAACCTGCTGTTTTCATCACAGAGATGAATTTCGTGGATCTAGATGGTTTGTCTTCTTTAATTGTGATCTTTTCATCCTTTGGTGAATTTACTTGTATTGACTTTTGATCACATAGAATACTGGCTTTATTGGCTACTAACCAATCCATTCCTCATACAATATCAAATCCAGCCAGATTCATTGGATAAAGGTTAGCAATAAAATTATGGTTTAGGATTTCTATTCTTGCTCCCTGCAAGATTTCCGTAATCTTAATGGATTCTCCATTTGTTGTCTCTACCAGACATTCTTGTTGAAGTTTAGTTAATTGTTGATTGAGAAGTTTGCAAAATGAAGTATTAATAAAACTTTGGTTCGCACCAGAGTCAAATAATACTTTAGCAAAAACATCATTAACTAAAAACGTAGCGGCAATCACGTCCGGAATCAGCTTGGCTTCTTCTGTAGTTAGAACAAATGCTCTAGCATTCTTGGTAGTCTTGTTGTTCATGGCTGGAGCTAGTCTCGGACAGTTCGGTTTGATATGCCTCATTTCTCCACAGTTGATGCATACTCCATTGTTGGGTTTCTTCCTGCAGTCTTCTTCCTTGTGGCCCGGTATTTTGCAGAAGTGGCAATATGTGGAACATCTTCCCAAATGTTTCTTCTTGAAAGACTTGCAGTAAGGTGCAGAAGTAGAACCTATTTTCGTCCCGCGGTTGGAATTACTGTAGCGAAATTCCTGGGTAAGTTTTTGGACTAGGTTCTTCCTCTGGTTTTCTTCTTGCATACGTACCAATTCATCAGTCAAGGTATTTGCTAATTTTACAGCTTCTTCTATGGTTTGTGGTCTAGCTGCTTTGACTTCATGTCTAATCTCACTGATTAATCCCCATATGTAACGGGAGATTAATACTGGTTCTGGTGAAGCTAGGGTTGGCACAATTCTAGCATATTTGAAGAATATGGTGGTGTAACCCTTGCTGTCTACTCCAGTCATTCTAAGGTTTAAGAACTTATTAGCTATTTGTTCTTTTTCATTGGGAGGACAGAATTTCCTTTCGACTACATTCTTAAACTCATTCCATTCCATATTATAGACTCTGTCATTTCCCCTAGACTGGAGAATAGTGTTCCACCATTCTAGAGCTACATTATTAAAAAGATTGGAAGCAAACATGATTTTATCTTCCTCTACACATTTGCTTATTTTTAAGACTGCCTCAGTCTTTTCTATCCAACGCAGAGCTGCAATGGCTCCTTCATTGCCAGAGAATTCTATAGGTTTGCAAGACCAGAATTCTTTGTAAGAACAACCATAAGACATGGTTCTTCTTCTTTTTGGAATTGGCAATTGAAGTAAAGGTTGTGCCCCACTCAAGATTCCAGGAATAAGAAGACAAAAAGAAGCAGACAAGAGACATGGGGCCGTGTCCCATGGACACAGGTCGTGGTCAACTCCTAGATATGCAAATCTTGGATCATACAGCAAGTACAATGGCTACGGGGTTGTGTCGTTGATACACGGGGCCGTGTGAGCATCTGGACTGACAAGCTCATTTAATGAAGACAGAGAAGAAAAAGGGCACATGGCCATGTAAATTGTATTTTTCCAATTATAAATAGGGGTGCTTGGTTCACTTGCAACCTATCCCTTGTCAAACCGTTTCTCTCACGTCCACCACCACAACACCACCATCTTCCACCACAATCATTAGAGTTAGAGTGGGTAGTATTCTCGGGATCCAAGATTGATAGTAAGAGCTTTTGTCAAACTATGGCCATGCTTGGCTAATCTCTTACATCACTTGGTGAAAACATAATCTTTTATTACTTTTGATTTCCAATCTTTGGTTAAATTTTTAATTGGGTTTGTATTAATGACTTTAGTAACTTATTTTTTTTTATATTGAAAGTGAATTTTATCCTATCATTTCTTCATGTTTCGTTGATTCACTCATTCGTATCTTTACGGTCTATATAAAGCGCGTTAACTTTCTGGAAGGGGTTAGAAGGGTGGTTTGGGTAAAGTTCTTACCTCGTTCCGTGTATAGATCCTGTGAGGACTTGATTCAAGATTATTAGGACTTCCTTTGAGGCAGATAGTATCAAATCGGGGGAAGTAAGAACGGCTTGAATCCCTTATAAATAAACTACTACTAAAATTTTAAACCGGCCTTGTAGGACTGTATCCCTGTTGACTCGAACCAATATGGCCTAGGGTATCGTTGCCTCCAAAAGAGGGACATGCTACATTTCGCATTAATAATTTACTTAATTATATTTCAATATCTTGGCCTTGCGGGACTGTATCCCTGCTGACTCAGACTAATATGGCTGAGGGTAGTGTTGCCTCCAAAAGAGTGACATGCCACTATAACTAACATAATCTCTTAAAAAGAACCCAAAGTGCGAAAATAATTAAAGGATACATAAAAGATGAGTCGGAACCAAGTGAGTATCTCTTGTTTATTTGGTTCGTTTATAACTTTAGTTTTTCTCTTTATTTTTACTTGTTAAAAACCTTTTCTCAAAATTTGGGTCGATTAGACGTTGATGATAATCCGGTATTAAAACCTCACGTGTCCTTGGACGACCTCGGTAGCTTACCATCACTATACTACGCCAACGATGGGTGCACTTGCCCTAGCATGTTGTAGAGAGTGATAGTGTTATATCGTGTTTTAAAAATTTAAAACTTGATAAAAGAGTAAAAAGAACTAAAAATTTATAATAAAAATCAGACACACCCTCACATATGTCACTAGTCCCACATTGACATTTTACTTCATTTAAAATTGTATTTAATGTTATTGTAAGGGTATATTGTTAAACTTACATAGATCAATAATTTGTAGTTTTCCTCTTTAATAACTAACAACATTTAATTTGCAACTTATTTCAAATTATGCATATCTAGGTTTAGGTTCAAGAGTGAACACTAGTGTAGTTTGCGAACTGAGCGAACTAATCCTGGCCATACATGTGTGTAGATCAATGGCCAAGATTTGATGATGAAATACACTAGTGTATTTTACGATTTGATGATGAAATCATAGCCATCTACGTGTGTAAATCAATGGCCAAGATTTGTTCACTCAGTTCGCAAATACGCTAGTGTTCACTCTAGAACCCCACCCTATATATATATATATATATATATATTAAATAAATTAATTTAGAGTGTAGAATAAATTATGAGTTATGTAGGATAAAGTGTAACATAAATTTCAATATGTGTAAAACATATTTTGAAATGTGTACGATAAATTTTGAAGTGTATGCAAAAATTTTAGCGTGGATGATGATATTCTTTATGACTAATTAATTAGTCAATAATAATAATAATAATAATAATAATAATAATAATAATAATAATAATAATAATAAATGACATAATAGAAAAACTGTTTAATATTTTATAATTTTGTCATTTATTTTTTTCTTCTCAATTAATTTTTTAAATGATTATCTTGTAAATTTAAGATAGTGGGGTTACTCGAATGTCTAATACCTATATAATACAAAATAAAATGAGTATCGACTACTAAATAAAATATAAGAAAAATTAGTGGTGTCCCATGATATTAATTACATTCCACCAAGAAATGATTATAAATCATGGTTGTTGATCATATTGTTGCAAAAGTCACTAAGCGTTCCCTAGTCGGTCGACCGGAGAATAGTCAGGTAGTACTCGGACATTTTAAATTATAAAGAAATTAGTTTTCGGAAATTAATATATGTCAAATAACATAAATTTACTAGCATTTATAACAAAATACATGAAAATGATATGCATTTTTTAATGTGATAGACATAGAAATTATGCTTTATTTTTTTTAAATCAAACTTGGCCTGAATTGACCTACTAGTTCTGATTCTAAACAAGGTTGACCGCATTTGATCGATTTCGAGTAATTAGATGGAGTTGAATAAAGTCGCATTGGCAGGCTACCTTGTAATGCTTAGTATTTACCCTAAGTGATATTTTGGACAGTTGGCTTTTTCTAAGCGACAAACTTTATTTCACAAAAAAAAAAGGAAAATCCGAAAAAAGAAAAAAAAACAGAACACAAGAAAACAAATTATCAAACAAAACAAACAGAAATACTTAGCGTAGAGGCTTCTATTGTACGTAACATCAAAAATTATGCAAGATATAATATATATATAGAGTTAGGATCGTGTGAGAAATATCAGGATAATTGAGAAACTTAATAAGCATTCTAAAATACACATTTTCTCTAAGCAAAAATGTAAAAAAAAATGTATTTTTTTTATTTATACGCATGTGTATATTGTTAATCTTTTAACTATACATATGTGTAGTTTGCCAATCTATTAACTATACGCATATGTATATACGTGTTTAAAATTGAAAAATATGTATTGTACGTTGAGGGTTGGTTTAGCTTTAGGGTTTAGTTTCAGTGTTTAGCATTAATATTCAGCGTTTAGCTTTAGGATCTAGTTTTAGTTTTTAACATTAGTATTTATGGTTTAGCATTAGGGTTTAGTTTTTAAGTTTTCGCATAGGGTATAGTCTTAGAGTTTAAGGTCTAGATTTAGGGTTTAGAATTTTTGGTTATTGTTCGACGAGCTGATCCCAATGCCGTTGGAATGAGCTCAATCGACGCTCGTTTGACTCGGTTTCCTACACGTCTTAAGTTATGGATATATATTTTTCATAATATAGACATATATGTAGTATAGAAATTGACTATATACATATATGAGTGTATATATATATATATATATATATATATATAAAACTCTTAAAAACGTACGACTAAAAGTAAAAAAAAAATACTTGGAAAAAATGTATGGTTCAAAATACTTCTCAAATTTATCAAATAAAATGTTCTTCTCTTAGAATCCCTACACCACACAAACATATATATATATGTGTGTGTGTGTGTGTGTGTGTGTGTATAGGGTCAGGATTTAGGAAAATCGCCTAAAAGTGTGAGAACGGTGAGAACGATTTTTGTGTTGACATGTGGCGTTGGTGCTAACTTACACTAAGGGTAATATTTTCAAAAAGCTCATGCACATGCCACTCACATGTCAAAGACCATGCACATGCATCTCACATGCATATTCCACCATCTTTTTTAAACTCTCGTAACTTTTCTATACGTGATTATTTTTTAAACAAATATACACCATAAAATCGATTGTTTTATTATCGTTCTAATGAATATACTATTGCTATACTTTTGAAATTAAAAAAAACATTAACTGGGTGCGCAAATAAAAACGCCATAAAAACACTCATTTCAAAAAACGCCATGAAAAATACACAGTTGAAAACGCCATAAAAACAACCAGTTAAGAAAACACCATAAAAACTCAGTTAAGAAAACACCATAAAAACTCAGTTAAGAAAACACCATAAAAACACCCATTTCAGAAAAATGTTATGAAAATACCCAGTTGAAAACGCCATAAAACACCCAGTTCAGAAAAATACCATGAAAAACTCAGTTGAAAACGCCATAAAAACACATAGTTTAGAAAACGTCATAAAAAACTGGTTGAAAAACGCCATTAAAACACCCACTTCAGAAAAACGCCATAAGAACCCAATTGAAAATGCCATAAAAACAAAGTTTAAAATGCCATAAAAAAACCCAGTTCATTTTTTTCCAAAAATATATAAATAGTATACTCGTTGGAAAGATAACAAAGGCTGAATTTTATGGTGTGGTTTTTCTTGAAAAAAAAAATAATCGCGTATAAAAAAGTTATTTCTGTTTAAATATGATCGGGGGAAATGACATGTGATTACATGTGCACCCTTGTTTGGATCTTACTATTTTACCCCTTCTGGTAGTTCCAAGGCCCATAGTATTTACAAAAATGTCACCGCATCAATCTCAGCCACAAACCACTAAGATCTTGTGGCTGAGAATCATTCTCACCATTCTCATACTTTGAGGCGTTTTCTCCTGATCTTGTTCCTATATATATATATATATATATAAGGATCCGTTAGGAACCACCCTTTATTGCGAGAACCGCGAGAACCAGTGTGAACACATGGCAAAATTGTAAATTATGTGATATTTATTATAAAACACGCGCCCCCTGTTTCACTACT
The DNA here is from genome assembly GCA_030545235.1 of Helianthus tuberosus. NCBI lineage: Eukaryota > Viridiplantae > Streptophyta > Magnoliopsida > Asterales > Asteraceae > Helianthus > Helianthus tuberosus. Next base: position 76,215,469 of record CM060417.1, on the reverse strand, counting down.
CTGTTCACAATCCACAATTTTACTTATTAGAGTTTCATTCATGTTTCATTCAATGATTCAGAATATTGTATATGTTTACGACGGTGGCCGACGACGTTCAAGTAACTCACCGGAGTTCACGGCGGTGGCATACGGTCACGGTGTTTCCAGCGGCATTCACAACGACAACCCACCATTTACACCTTCTACATGGCATCCTCTGATTCATCACTTGCATCCTCTGATTCATCACGTGTCGACTCTCACACATATGATGTTCCTCCTCATACATTCTCTTATAATTCTCCTCATACATCTGATGCTGACATTGTTGGTGACATTGTTGGTGACATTGTTGGTCCATCTGCTGATAATACAATTGATAGTCACAATACACCTACAAATACAGAACAACAAGAGTTGCGGTTCATTAGATTCGTGACTAAAGGTATTATGTTGATTGTAAATGATGTATATACTTTGTAAATGATATTATATTAAATGATATGAACACGTGCATTATATATACTCGAAATAATGTTGTATTAAATTATATGCACATGTGCATTACGTTGATTGTAAATGATATTGTATTAAATTATATACACATGTGCATTATGTTGAAAATTAGACTATGTCGTTGATGTATGGATTATGAACAATTGCCTTATGTATGATTATCCAATTATGTACAGAATGGCAGCAAACAAAAGGTCTTGGGTGGCGGATAATTACAACAAAAAAGGGAAGGTGACTGTGTGGGATTGGCAATGGAAGAACAAGCCGACAACCAGGGAGGCATGTGTGGAGTTTATGCAACTTTTGGCGCTGCTGAGACACACCAGAATGAAGACGGGTCAAGATGGGTGGGGTTGGCACTCGGAAAAAATAAGACGACTTTCAATGTTAAAACCGTTAGAGATGACTTGTGTGTCACAAGCGGGGACCCGTCGAGTGGCTTTGTAATGACCTGGAACTGCTGGGCTACACCTAAAGCCAATATGTTAGCATGGAAAGGCGTCGAAGGTAGGTTACCGACAAAGATGGAGCTGGAAAAAGGGGAATTCATATCAGCAACACATTATGCCCGGGTTGCGAATACGAGCAAGAAACTATTGAACACAGCATCCTTATGTGTTTGATGTCGAAAACGCTATGGTGGATGGTCGGATCATGGTTGGGAGTAACAGATTTACATTCTTGCTCATCAATGGCAGATATTCTTTCTTTTTCCTGGAAGCTGTATATTTCTAACAAGAAGAAAAAGGCAGCAACTGCATAGTGATGGCCACATTATAGAACATATGGTCGAGCAAAAATGAGAAGGTATTCAAAGCCGTCCAGTTTTCAAATGCAATAATACTAGAACAAGTCAATGAGTGTACTATGTTGTGGATGAACGTCATAGCCAAAATGGAGTATTTAATGGAGAATTTAGTGACTGAAGAGTGGTACACCAGTGGTGTCAATGTAATATAAAATTAGGAGTGTATATCTTTATTGTAAACGTACTTATCTAGTTCCTGGCTAGAGTTATGGTTTGAATATATGGCATCTTGTTATGTTCAAAAAAATGTCGTTATATATAAAATGATAATGTTCGTGTGCATTATGTTGACAATTACATTATGCACACGTGCATTATATTGACAATTACATTATGCATATATTTAATGACAATATGTTGTTGGACTCCCGATCCCCCTTGATGATGAACCTAATTCTTGTTCCGATGATGTTGATTCCAATGACACTGATGAACATGTTGATGATGATCCAGAAGACCCCCCACCCCCCCACACACACACATATATATATATATATATATATATATATGAACATGAGCAATCTCTTACACGTTCATCCAGGCGTCGTAAATCAACCGACGGTCCTCTATTAGCCTATATATGATGTCAAACAATTTCTAAGCATTACTCATCTTGTTTATGATTTTTTGTTTACAATCATTTTTTGTACTATCTTTTTTCATATTCATAGATTGTGATTACAATCATGATACTTTGTTATCAATTACTTATTAGACATAATCATATGTAATTTCATTATTGATCACCTAACATATACTGTAACACCTGTGCCTTCACGGCCATCAAACAAGTACCAAACCAATGAAATATTATATTTCATACTTGGGATTTGTAAAAATATGTGTATCATTTGCACATATCAATTCTTGTTCAATTTCAAACTCTAAATCGCTTTCTGGAAGGTTATACGCGCACCGATGCGTAAATATAACCAGTTTAATGCAACAAACACTCCGGAATAGTGACATTGACTTAACATACCTTAAATAACCTTTACATAACTTAGAAATAAGCTTTGAAGGCATTGGTATGGCAAAATCAAGTTAAATCGCTTACAGGGACTAAAGTTGACAAACTGCGAAAGTATGCCAATTTGAACTGTAACAGACCTTCCGGAGCATGACCATAAGTTAAACATACCATAAATATCCTTCACATAGCTTAGAAATAGGCTTTGAGGGGTTCGGTGTGCTAAAATAAACTTTTGGGTCATTCAGGGACTAAAAGTGTCAAAAAGTGCACAAGTTTGCATTTTCGTGCGTAACTTACGTTCTGAATACATCCGGACATCCAAAAATTTATATAAGCATGACTATATTATATTTTAGTGTTCGCCTTAAGAAAAATCCATTCGTCGCGTCATTTGGTTCGTTTTTCGCGCTTATGCGTATTCCGTCGTAATTAAGCGAACATCGCGTTCGTACGGCTAAACGAACCGACATCCGAGATATTTTTGAACACATTTTAAGTTCCCTATACTTTAACTTCATTTTAGAGCTTTGAAATGGGGTTAACGGGCCTTAAACGTGTCAAAAATGGCCTAAATACAGTTCAGGGACCAAAACTGACTTTCTGCCAAACTTCACCCCTACGATGCGTAGCCACTTTTTGGCTACGATGCGCAGGGGGTCTTCTGACCAGATGCAATGTTTTTAACAGCAGGTTGCACATGTTTAAACCACACCCACACATTCCCAATTGCTTAGTCATCAGATAAGGATGACATTCTAGTCACCATAAGGTTCCGACAAGTGTACGGGTTGGATCATGGCACGTTTTCCATGAAACGATCCTAACGGTGGACCGAAAACTATAAATACCCCATCCCCCATTGCTTTAAAACTCACAAGAATTCTAATTTGAGAGCTCTAAGTTGAAACCATTGTTTCATACCTGAGTTCTTGAGTCGGGATTAGCATTCGGGGACCCTGGGTAAGTATTCTTTCGTTCTTTTCCTTATTTTACTGCTTTTCGAGTCAGAAAGTCAAACTTTGTTTGACTTTCAGCGTTGACCAGTAATGGTCAATGCGAAGTTCGTTTGAACTTCGCAACGTGAGTGTAATCACGTTGGTCATAGTCCTTTGGGACTATGCCCACTGATTACCACGTTGTCTAGAGTCGTAGGGTAGGCGATCTAATAAATCGCCTATACCTTCGAACTCGACCCATTTGGTCGATCATTAGGATCCGACCAAATACTTTAGGTGACCATAGTAGGTAGGGAATAACCTTCCGAGGTTATACCCTATGGTCACATCGTTTAAGTAGTTGTATGATAGGTAGTTTATATGCCTTAGGTAAATTACCAGAATACCCTTTTCATGCATAATTGGTAATTTAGCATATGTAACCTAAACTTTTGCCACATAACTGATTATGTAACATGTTTAGGCATATAACACTTGTCATAGGGCTAGTTAGGCGGTCCGAACGCGTTTCACGCGCACGACGCGTTAAAGTAGCATAAGCTTCCTAAACGGGTCGTAATGGGTCGTAAACACTTAGGTTAGGTTTCAATTAGTATGTAGGCTTTGTTAAACCAAATGACACGAGTCTCTACACTCGTTTGGTTTACAAACCCTAATGCTACCCAATCTTCCGATTTAGGTCCGGTTAATTAACATAGTTACCTATATTAGGTGCCGTTTGATTTCCGTGATCTCTAGCATTGTTTGGTTGTTACTCAAGGACTACTGAGCAATCTCAAGTGAGTACATAGACCCCTCTTTTACTGTTTTCCAAACTGTTTTGGGGTGGAACACATGTGCCTACTTTTTACTTTCAAGCTTTCCTGTTTTCACATCATATACTGCTATGTTCGTTAGTACATTATAGTACATGATTTCATTACATTTTATGCTATTTATGTCCATTGCGTGCATACTTAGTACATTGTTTTTCATCACATGCTTACATTTTGGTATGACATTTGGTTTGTTTACATGGGACAATACATTCATTAACACCGATCATGCCGTTCGTTAGTAGGTAGTGGTACCATAGGAATTGACAACTCCCGTTCCGGACGTCCCAGGGAAAGGGGATGAAAGGAATGACCGAATTCGTTGTTATTAAGACAGATAGACCTTTAATTTGTTTAAAGGGTTTATCACCACAGTCGCCAGGCTTGGATGTATGCATTTTCACAATACCGCATAAATGTTCATTATCAGTATAGCATGCATTTAGACATTTTAACATGATTGACCTTGATCATGCATATAGACATTTTAACATGATTGACCTTGATCATGCATTTTCACAAGACATAATGTTGATTTAAACTACGTTTTACTTCAATACTATGTTCTTGTGCATATGGTTTAGTTGACACATTTCGCTAGCCATACAGGACATTTTGACATAGACATTAGACATAGACATTTTAACATGATTGACCTTGATCATGCATTTTCACAAGACATAATGTTGATTTAAACTACGTTTTACTTCAATACTATGTTCTTGTGCATATGGTTTAGTTGATACATTTCGCTAGCCATACAGGACATTTTGACATAGACATTAGACATAGACATTTTAACATGATTGACATTGATCATGCATTTACACAAAACATAACGTTGATTTAAACACAGTTTTACTTCAATACTTTGTTTTTGTGCATTTCACCTATGGTTTAGTTGATGCGTTTTCACTAGCCATACATATCATTTAGGTTACACATTACATGATTTACATTGATCATGCATTTTGACATATTATTCAATACATTTGACAAATTCATTTATACATGGACAATTTACATTGTTGGTTTGGTTTGATTAAGTGATTAAGTAACGATGCGGGTGTAATATGATACAAGCATGGTGGATACGCCGCTGGTACTTCCTATATATAAGTGTTTGTATGGTATTACATGTCGTAGCATTATTTGAATCATTTCAGTTTGATACATATAACATTTTATACAAATAACATACTTTTCATAAGACATTGTTTTACAATCAACTTATCTTATACAAACTCATTTTACATGGTTATTCATTTAACCTTACATTTACTTATACATATCAACTGATATTATTGTTTTTCAAATGATTTACAAGACAAAGCAAATTACAAGGTTCATGACTAAACATTTTCTCAAATACAAGTCATGAAACCTATTTTCACAAAACCTATGTATCTCACCGGCATTTTTATGCTGACGTACCATATTTTCACATGTGTTTTTCAGGAAATGAAGCATAGGATTGATCAAGTTACACTTAGGCGGACATGGGCCTTAGTGACAATAAAAGATGCAGACTAGTTAATTATGTTGTATTTTCATGTTTGTATAGACATTGTAACACTTATATTGAATAAAACGAAACTTTAATTTCCATGGTTGTGAAACATTAATTCTGTTGCAACACGCCCCGATGTTTCCGCCACGATTTGTATGTTCTACGTGGTCGGGGTGTGACATATACTACCAACATGGTTACTGTTTCGAACAATGCACATGTGCATACATGTTTACTGTTTCACTCCACATGGGCATTACCAACATTAACACATTATCACGCAACTTTTGTGTTACAACAATTAAATATAACACCCTAATCATAAGAATCACATAATCTGATCAACAATCATTATTGCACATATGCACCACCAACATATACTATACCAAACAACATATTACATCCTAAATTAACAAACATAACCATCTGTAATGCATTATACAATTCCAATATGTATGCTATTTCAAACTATGCATACGCGCAGTACCAACATTCCCTCTACCAAACAACATAATACACCATATATTAACGAACATGATCATTCGCCTCTGATACTGGCAATTTTGTTGCTATCTTCATCCTCATGTTCTTAAGTTGCAAGTCTTGAATTTCTTTATCTTTGCTGAATATGCAATCAAAATTCTCACCACTCCCATTATACATTTTCATATGTCGCATAGCGAACACCCCGCAAACTGTGAAGTAGTAAAGGGATTTCGTTTACTTGTTCAATTTTTTCATCGTGATCCTCTTTATGCTTTTTTTTTCTTCTTGTGCACCTACATATGATATATTTAATGTGTTTACATAAATGATATCATTTAATGTGAAAGTAACAAAGGGATGCACATGTGCATAAATTCCCAACTGCATCATCGAATATTAATCAACCTTTTTTATCTCTTTGTTTAACCGTTGTGTAATCATCTTCCATTACATCCGACCATTTTTTGACCCTTCATCCCTTGATTTCAAAACATAAGTTACCTTCTTTGAATTTTTTCCGTTATCGATCTACGATAATAAACAAAACAAAAAAACATAGAATTAACAAACATACAATCTCAATGAATATGTGCATTAACATTAACTTTATCATTACTATATACACTATGCACATGTGCATCAACATAAATTACATTGTTAACATATTCTGGCAAACTATGCACATGTGCATAACTATGCACATGTACAACAACATGAATGACCTTATTAACATATTCTGGCAAATTATGCACGTGTGCCTAACTGCACATTTGCATCAATATGACTGACCTAATTGAAATAATCTGGCAAAATATGCATTTGTGTATAACTATGCACATGCGCATTAACATGATTGAGCTTATCAACAGGTTTGCTTCGATAAAAAATAATATACAAAACAAAAGTTACTTTTTCGATTTTTTACCACTTTGTTTAACTGACGCGTGATCATCTTCCATTGCATGTCGCATAATCATCTCTCATTGCATCCGGCATTTTTTTGACCCTTCATCCATTGACTTCAAAACAAAAGTTACTTTCTTCGATTTTTTCCTATTGTTGATATACAATAATATACAAAAAAAAATAATAATAAAAAATAAGATCAATAAACATAAATTATCAATACATATGTGCATTAATGTTAACTTTATCATCACCATATACACTATGCACATGTGCATAAACATAAACGACCTTGTTAACAACATATGCATCAACTTTATCATCACTACATTAACTATGCACTTGTGCATCAACATACACGACCTTGTTAACAATCTATGCATCAACTTTATCATCACCACATTAACTATGCACATGTGCATTAACATGACTGACAGTATCAACAGGTAATGTTTGCTTCAATAGAATAACCTAACCATTGCCAACTCAACTTCTGTATTACCACCAAATATATTTAAAATTATTCAGTAACAAAACCTACATACAAAAAAAACACACATACTACCACATTACAAGTCGGTGTATCACAACAATTACCCTGAATCCCTCAAACATCATATACATCAAACCATTTTCGCTAATGCATATATGAAACTACGATTTAATCGTCATATTAACATATAAAGGATCTGAATCGACAATTAATCATCATGTTAACATATGAAAGTGCAAAAACAAATTGTATAAACTTACACATTCACAGAACTGTGTAGCATCATGTTATGATGAATCCATTTAACATTTGTTCTTCAGTTTCTCCTTATTTGTGCCGAAATCTTCAATGATTCTATTATTATTGCCCTAATTTCGGATATATGATGAATATATGATGGATGATTCTTTTCTTATAGCCCTAATTTGAATATATGATGGATACATGATGAATTATATGATCGATATGATGAATTTTGGGGGATTTGGAGTGTGAATTATAAGATCGATTTGACGAATTATGGGGGATATGGAGTGTGACGTGAACTGAGATGATGAATTGTGTAGAAACTGATGGATCTGGATGGAAACTAAATAAAAATGAGGATTTAATTGTTGTTTGAAGTCCATAAAGAGAAAGAGTGGCAGCTGATTTGAATTTTATTATGTATTTACAGTAATGCCCCTTGTTCACATTGGTTCTCGCGGTTCTCTCAATAAAGGTGGTTCTCGCATGAACCCTACCCTATATATATATATAGGATTAGGTTCAAGAGTGAACAACTTTTTGAGAGTGAACTGTGTGAACTATTCTTGACCCTTGATCATTTTTTTAGATTAAAAGGGTAAGACTGACATTAGCCAAGTATGTTTAATTAAAATCCCTTAATTTTCTCCTCTCTTAACTCTCTCTCTCTCTCATTTTTTACTATTTCTCTATTATTTCTTTATCTATAGATTTTGTTTTAATTTTAACATTAATATTGTTTTTCTTTTATTATCCATATATATAGATATCATAATATATTGTTTTTAACTTTTTATAATTTTCAATAAATATTGAAAATTTTCTCTGAGATTGAAATTGTAACTATTTTTGGGCATTAACTCTTTTTTTTTTTTTTTTTTAATATGTGATGAAGTTATTTATTTTTGCATACATGTGATATGTTTCGTTTTCATTAATTTCTTAATTTTTATATGAATCTACTCATGCGCATGCATAATATACTATATGTTGTTAATATACACATATGTAACCATTTTTTAATATAATACACAGATGTATAAAAAAATGTACACATGTGTATAAACTAACAGTTGTGTATCTTATATAACCCAATAGTTAACGAGACTGTACATATGTGTATAAACTAACAGTTGTGTATCTTGTATAAATTGATAGTTAGTGAGACTGTACATATGTTTATAAACTAAAATCTGTGTATCTTGTATAAACTAATACTAGCGAGACTACACACATGTGTATACACTGACAGCTGTGTATCTTGTATATATGAAAACTAGCGAGATTTTAGGGATTTTGATTATATTGTTTAATTTTCAATTTACAAAAGATGCAAATACCCTTCTGTCAATTAATTTAAAGGGAAGTTACAACATTATAATTACAATATTGACATTGTTTAAAAATCTTTAGATTATGTAATCCAATAGCCCAGATTAGTTCACTCTCAACCTAGTGTTCACTCTAGAACCCTACCCTATATATATATATATATATATATATATATATAGGGTAAGGTTCATGCAAGAACCACCCTTATTGCGAGAACCGCGAGAATCAATGTGAACACAACCTAAAATAGCTAAAAAAACCTAAAAAAACCTAACCCCCCCCCCAAGCTAAATGCTAAAAACTAAAACCCCCCAAAAAACCTAAAAAAACCTAACCCCCCCCCCCCAAAAAAAAAACCTAAACCCCCCTCCCCCACCCCCAAAAACCCTAAACACCCCCACCCCCCCCCCCCAAGCTAAAATGCTAAAAACTAAACCCCCAAAAAACCTAAAAAAATAAAAAAAAATCTAAAATTTTTTTAAATATCTTTTTATGTTAAAATCGCTACTTTTAGTAGCAAAAAAAAAATTTATAAAAAAAAATAAAAAAAACAAAAATTTTGTGTGATTTTTAGCTATTTTTAGGCATTTTTTGTTGTGTTCATATTGGTTCTCGCGGTTCTCACAATAAGAGGTGGTTCCTAATGGATCTTTGTCCTATATGTATATATATATATATATATATAAGTGTATGAAGAAAACCTTATTAGTTAAGAAAACTTAGTAAACCCTATTTGTGTAGATATGATTGCTCCATATCATCAACCATTAAGATAATATTCAAGGCTATTTTGATCATTATGCATCTTGTACTATTGTCTATTCTACCAACACATCACCATCATTTCCTTTTTGTCACGTCACTATCTTTTTCTCTCATATTTCTCTTTTCATCCAGCCATCTTGAAAAGAATAGATTTGATATTTAGAGAGAGAGAGAGAAAACTGATGTTTTAGAGTGAGAAACAACATGCTTTCATCATGTTCAAGAAGAACACCAAGAAAACAAAAACAAGTGTGTGTCTCTCCTATTTATCTTTTCATCCATTCGTTTTTTAAAGAATAGATTAGAGAGTGGAATTTGATGTTTTAAAGAGAGAAAACAACCTTTCATCATGTGCAACAAGAACACCAAGAACACACGCACAAGTGTGTGTTAGAGAAGATCTTACTTATCAGAGAGTTTGAAGTTCTTTACTTTTGTTATATGTGTAATTTGACTAGATTTATAGTTTTTTGGATGTTGTTTGTTAGATCTGATTTTGTGACTTTAATTTTGTTTATATTTGATGTATTTGGGTTTTCGGCTTAGTTGTGTTCACGAAAATATAATCACCTGATGTAGTTTATGGTTATTGATCATTCTTTTAATGAAAAATGAATGGTGATTTTCAAAACTGTTTTTCCTTAGTTTTATTTCATGTATGCTTTTTAGTTGGATTTTTTTTGTGTGTTTTTTTATGGATTTTGCTAGGATATTTGAAATGGATTTGGTTTATTTTATTTTATGTTTTTGTTTAGCTTGTGCGTTTATGTACATTGATCATTTATCTTGTTTTGTGTTTTTTTAGTTTATGAGTTTTCATTAAACATTATATATTTTTTGAATTCAGTGTCTACACATGTTATACTTCATATAATTTGTTTAAATCTTAATATGTAAACAACGGTACACATGCAACATTACACATTTTTAGCACACAAACTGTAGTAACAATGTTACACATGCAACATTACACATTTTTATCACACAAACTGTAGTAACAATGTTACACATGTTACTTATATTTACACCAATCTTTTTTTGGTAACAAAGGGGATGTACATATGTAACACATGGTAAAACATTTAAGGTGTGGTAAAACATTTGAAATAATGGCTCACAAACTGTGAGAAAAAGAGAATGACTCACATTGTTGACTTGGGTGTTTCTACGGCTTCCTTGTAATGTTCCTGATTATTATCTATTAAAATTAAACAATGGACATGTGTTAGTAAGATAACCCAATTTACATTAGTCATACTACCGAGACAGAACTCCAACAATCTGAGTCAGGCAGAGACTCGACATGCGTTACGGAGCCCTATATCAATCGGGTAGAGTAACTAATACATAACTGGGGGTTATAATACTTACAACGAGGTAGAGCTTCGCTTTTTAGGGGTATAATACCTAAGCAATATTGCTATTATAGTGTCAGAGGAAAGAAAATAAGTTGAATGGTGAGAAATGAGGCCGAGGCTTCCTTTTATAGGCTTGGAGTATGGCGGCTCGCGCCCCGCGAGAGATACGGGGTCAGGCTTCGCGACCCACGAGGTACGGTGGCTAGGCTCTAGCCTTGTCGACTCAACTGGCTAGCTTCAACACGTAACCAGACATGTGGCGGACCAGGGTCCGGCCTGGTGTCACTATATCGCACCCCGCGACAGCCTTGGGGTGACCGGGTCGCGGCCCGTGACAACCCTATATATTTGTTTTTATTTGATTTTTATAAATATAAAGGTATTTTAGGGTCATTTCTCGTATACGGGGTATAATAGGAACGTTTAGGGTTATGTTAAGGGGTTTTAGGAGGGTTGTTATATCCTCCCCACCTTGTTTTAGATCTCGTCCTTGAGGTATACTAGAACATGTGTGGATACTTCCGTTACATTTCAGACTTGAGCTCCCAAGTTTATTCTGGTCCTCTCTTGGAATCCCATTTCACTTTAACCAGAACTAATCTCTTGTGCTTGAGATTCTTGATCTTTCTATCTTCAATCTGCAGTGGTTTCTCTACCAAGTTAAGCTTCTCATTTACCTCTATGTCATGAAGAGGTATCACTAATGATTCGTCTGCTAAGCATTTCTTGAGGTTACATACATGAAACACATCATGTATTCCTGCCATTTCCTCTGGTAGTTGTAGTTGATAAGCTACTGGTCCTATTATTTTGATAATCTTAAAAGGTCCAACATACCTTGGGCTTAGCTTTACTCTTTTAAGGAATCTGACCACTCCTTTTCCATGGAAAAACTTTTAAGTTTTAACAATACCTTATCTCCAACTTGAAATTCCAACAGTTTTCGTCTGTTATCTGCATAACTCTTTTGACGATCGCGTGCTGCTTTTAGTCTTTCCTTGACTTGAGTAATCTTATCCGTTGTCTCTTATACTATCTCTGGTCCAGATAGTTGCTTTTCTCCAATTTCTACCCAACAGACTGGAGTTCGGCATCTTCGTCCATAAAGTGCTTCAAATGGTGTAGCATTTATACTGGTATGATAGCTATTATTGTAGGAAAATTCTATTAATGGTAAATGGTCGTCCCAATTTCCTCCGAAATTAATTACACAGGCTCTAAGCATATCTTCCATTGTTTGAATTGTCCTTTCGCTTTGTCCGTCCGTTTGAGGATGCTAAGCTGTGCTTAGATTTAACCTGGTTCCCATTGCTTTTTAGAAACTTGTCCAAAATTGAGATGTAAAAACGACTATCTCTGTCAGAAACAATAGATAAAGGAATTCGATGTAATGAAACTATTTCATTTACAAATAACTTGGCTAATTGTTCCATACTGAAATCTTCCTTCATAGGTAAGAAATTAGCAGATTTGGTTAATCTGTCTACTATCACCCAGATTACATCATTACCTTTTCGTGTCTTGGGTAATTTAGTAACAAAGTCCATTGTTATCAATTCCTATTTCCATATTAGCATTTTTAATTGTTGCAATAAACCTGAGGGTTTCTGATGTTCAGTTTTAACTTGTGAACATGTTAGAAACTTAGCAACATAGGTTGCTACATCCTTTTTCATTCATATCCACCAGAAATTTTTCCTTAAATCTTTATACATCTTATCATTACCAGGATGCATCGTATACTTAGACTTATGGGTTTCTTCGAAAATTTGGCGGCGTAGGTTTCCTTGTTTGGGTATCCAGATCCTTTTCTTATGGAATCTCCAAATTCCATCTGTTCCTTGTTCTAATTCCTTAATCATTCCTCTTAATCTTTCAGTATCAACTTTGATTACTGTTTCATGTATCTCTCTAATTTTCTCATTTAAATCTATCTGCAGATTTAATCTGAGAGAACGTACTCGCTTTGGCTTTTCAAGATACTTTTGACTTAAAGCATCCGCTACTACATTAGCCTTTCTTGCATGATATTGGATATCACAATCATAATCACTAAGAATCTCCATCCAGAGTCTCTGTCTCATATTTAATTCCTTTTGCCCAAAAACATATCTTAGACTCTTATGATCTGTGAAGACAACAAACTTGCTACCGTAAAGATAGTGTCTCTAGATCTTAAAGGAAAAAATTATAGCTCCTAACTCTAGATCATGGGTTGTGTAATTCTCTTCATGTTTCTTAAGTTGACTAGAGGCATAAGCTATAACATTTTTGTTGATCAGTTCTGTTTAGACATAATGGAAAACATGAAAACATACCTTTGATTGCATCAGCACAGGCCAGCAGAGAATCCAGATGGAGACGCAGCAAGAGTGTTTGACATGATTGTCAGCTTGGTCTGGTTCCTCTTTAGGGTGCAATCTAATGATGGTGATGAAGAAACCGAATAAGGGAGTTCGGCTAGGAGAGAGGGGGCGATTTCATGAGTGATGTTATTGTGTTTAGAGTCTAACCCTTAAATCCTCTAATTATCTCCTTATATATGCACCCAAGAGGAAACCCTAATTAGTTAATAATGGTAATAAGGCCCATCAACAATTACCAACTAATTATTTAATAGGTTGTTAAATATTTTGATCTATTATTATATAAATGATTATAATGGCCATATATAAATAAATATATTATTTATTTATTCTTACATTCTCCCACTTGGCCGAGTAATCATTTATTATGAGTATTAGGTAAGCCTGATCAGGAGTTAACACTCATTTTAGCCTTAAACAAGTACTATAGCAGAGAAATACAGCCGTTGAATCATTATGCGACTCAGGACCCCCATTAGTCATACTATAGCCTTAATTTAAAACCTAATCGTTATGATCAAAATATGCATAAGCCCTTTGTTTGATTTGTAACTTTATTTGTCTATATGCCATTATGTCGACTTGACATATTCTTAGAGACATACAAAATCAAACTGATGAGGAAAATTAACTAATATTCATAGTACGATATGCAATTGCGCACGACCATTAATTAATACCCGTCTATGAGCTCTCTTAATAAGACTTATGGGTAATAGCCCTTCAGTTATAGGATCCTTAAGCATATCATGAATGTATTCGATACAAAACTTAGTTTCCTCAATTCGTTCATAAACGAATAATTAATTGCGTATCGAAATTTAATGCAGCACCACTTGAACTGTTACTGTTCAAGGAGTCATGGTAGCTGACTTTATCACACTAAGTCTTCAAAACATTAATTATATGGAGTTAATAAACTTATGAGTCCACTGATAAATTTCCAACAACATTTAGTGACTATATTATGTCGTTATAACTTAGGTTGTTAATATCAGTGCATTATGACTCCTCCATGAGATAGGTTTTGTCTGCTGACATAAAGATATACCCGAAATTACATTTTGTCATCTTTGAATATTACAAAGTTAAAGTAATAAGCCGGTTTTAATTCTCACTTTTTCTTTAAATTGTAGTCTCTCGTTTCTTTTAAAGATATTGTAATACTTTATTAGATGCTTCACATTAATCTAGACATATCTAGTGTGTTGCAATGTGAGTAATATCTAAACGAGTATAGACTTAAACTTACATAAGGCTTCCAATTAATGAAGCGTAAGGAAATAATCTCATTTATCCTATTATCCTCTAAAGGAGAGCAGTATTGTTTGTTACATATGTAAGGACCCATTTAATGTTAAACTTATAGAACAAAACTAATGTCCCACTGGGTCTATCTCGGTATGTTATGATATCTATCACGTAAGAGATATCTCTGAGATTTATTATATCAAAGTTTGTGTTAACAATGCTTTGACTTATGTAACATATACTTGTCAAAAGAATGTCATCTATATAGACAAGTTTATTTTAGTTGCTCCCACTCATCTTGAGGTAGGTACATTAATCCACTTAGTTGTTGATGAAAATAATTACATTAAGATTTCATCACATTATGATGTTTGCATTAACCCATACATGGATTTTATTGACTTACAAACAAAGTGTTCTTTAACCTTCAGTTTGGAACTTTCAGGTTGTTTATGAACATGTAAATATGTCAGCCATTTGTTAGGGAAAATTGTTTTTAATGTTCATCTAATGTAGCTTTAAACTATTATAAGCTACTAGAACAGTGATGATCCTCAAAGAAATCTTTGATAATTTATCTCTTCCTAAGTATAACCTTTGACAATCAATCATGCCTCTTTGTGTCTTAACACTTATATTAGGATTTGATTTAGTTATGAACACTCTTAGGTAGTTCAATCAAATCCCAAACGTTATACGAACACATAAAATCAGTTTTACTAGAAAACAGTTTTATTCCATTCAGAAGATTGATTAACGCTAATGGCTTAATTAGAAGAGATAGGATCAGTAAACTTTTTCAAAATCCATTTCAACTTCAGTTAGGGAGGTTATGTAATCATCAAAGTTAGTAGGCTTTTAAACCTAGATGACCTCCTGAGTTGATTATTGGGTTCATTAGAAGTTTCAGTTTTATGGATTAGCTCTTGGTTAGGTTGCTATCATTTTCCTTCTAAGTTTGAAACAGTTGGTGCAGTATGGTGTACAAGAGGTGTAATCGGAGTTAAATTCGGAGTGAAATTTAATGACACTCTTCCCCCCCGCCTCTTGTATTCCTTGCAAGTCATGATAAGGACTTTGACTGCTCCCACTGACCTTAGAAATCTTTAGGAACTCAGCATGCTTAGGGTCAATGTTTAATGACCAACAAATTCTAATAGAGAAACAAGTTAATGACGTTAGTCGTTGTGATTTCTCTTGTTGAGGATTATGTTAATTTAGGTAAGAAATCTAAGTGTGCCCACAATTAAGCAACAATGAAACTTTTGTAAGAGTAGCATTAGATTTGAAGGAGACAAGTTATGACAGAACAATGTCGTGATGGAGCGGTGTCTTGTATAAGAGGTGCAAATTTAGGTAATGTAAAATTTTCACTCCCCCACCTCTTGCAACTATTGCAAGTTATTATTAAGACACTTAATGCTCCCACTGATCTTTAATATCTCTAGAAATGCTACAAGAGAAGTTTCAATGAGGTACGTGACGTGGGAACCTATCATATATACGTTAGACTTTATTTGATTTCTTTAATGTCCCGATATCATAAGAAACTTTAGGGACATATTTAATAGAAATCTTATAAAGTATGTATATGAATAGATTCCTTCTAAGACCGTGGGCCATATGCGACAAAAGTTAGATACAAGTTGATAGTCTTTCAATTGATAAATAAATTATGTCTGAATATTCCATTTGGAATAAGTTCCACGAATGTCAATGAATGACTTATGATGGACCCATACTTATTCCTTAAGCCAAGTAATATTTAGGGCTATAACGTCATGATTTAAAATCACTTAGAATGAGATTAGATGAAAAAAAAATCATCCTCATTAACCATGTCATGATTTCTCATGAATTTTGGTTATAATGGATGAAATTTGTAAGTCTCATTTTCCTTTTGTCAAATTCTCATTTACATGATGACAAAAGTTGTGAAAGTGTAAGGTATCATCTAGTTTTATCTTAGTAATGTTTCAATCCAGATATTTAGAACAAATAAGATGAGAGTTTAAGGTAAGTGTGACTTTATTTTGACTATGCAAACCTCACAACCTTCATAACATTGCTTAATTATGATACTATATTCTTATTAATCTTCAGAATATATAAGGTGTCGAAAAGCGTTGTTAGAAGATTGCTTATTTTGGTTCCTACAGTCTTAACATTTAATTTTGTCACTAACTCTCGTGTTAGTTATTTGTCGAGTTCTGGTAAGGAAACGTATGGAACTAGAGTCAACTAATCATGTGTTAATTGGAATATTAAAATTACCAGACTTAAATATCATTAGTAAGTGACTATCTAATTAATTTATCCAACTGTTCTTTTGAATAATGGATAGTCTCGTTGCTTATGCCTAGTCTAATGGCATAATTATGCAGTGAGATTTTCCCTTGAAGAAACTTAGAGTTGGGATTTTTGTACTTGTATTTTGTTTATGGACCTTAGAACAATCCTCTTTTAAAGTATTAGTGGTTGTAAGGTGAATAACATCTTATTTTCCAGTTTCGAACATATATTTCTATGTACATATGTTGGTTATCAACACACTCATTGTACTTTGGTACTTTTGAGTGTTATAGTTGATTTATAAGACATCAAATTGTACAAGTGAAAATATTAGTATGTAATGTGCTGGAAAATGTACTTATTTCCATGCGTAAGCCCTTAACTTTATGGGTCATGGTATTGTACATTATTATGTATTCACATATACCACTTAGCTTTATAGTTTATAATTTTAAATGAAGGCATGCATCTTAGGAGTTCTAGTGATTATTCCACAATTATAGATTAGTCTTAGGAAAGACTTAATCTGGAATAACCTTTTAGTGACATCACTTATTCTTGATTATCATAAGAGACATCATGTTCGATTTATCCTAATCATCATGCTCTACTTTTCTTCTGTCGTGCTTTATCAGAAGAGAGCTATAGGATTATCGTGTCTTAAGAGATAATCAAGGATTTAATTTAAGAGCTAATTCTTATAGAAACTTTAAGCAAAACATATTAGATTTAGGAATTAGAGTGGATGAGATATAGATTTATAGAAGAAAATTATAGTGAGTACAAATTATGGGTACTAAGAATAAGGCAGACGAAATGATCATAAAAATTAATTAAGGATCATTGATATAAGGATCATTATGTGAAGAGGTTATGATATGTCTATTACTAACATCAAAATAATAGACTTATTGAAAATTCTACTTAAACGAAGACAAATCAGCTTTGGCCAGAAGTGTAATCATTTAAGCATGTGTGCAAAGTAATCGTGACAAATCAGCTTTGGCCAGAAATGAGGCAATCACTTTAGTTATGCACTTGTCAAGCATGCTAAACATAAATGAATTAAATCAGCTTTGGCCAGAATTAAGACATTTCACGTTTGTAATGCATACTCAACATAGCTTTTATAATACTTGAACAATAAATAGATGCATCAAATCAGCTTTGGCCAGAAGTGATACATCAAAAGCTCATTCAAGTTAAGCCATTTTGGTTTTGTAAAACATTATTTGATCCTTATTAATTAACTAAGTATTTACAAAAACCAATTATTTAGTAGCAAACCACTCGTTAGCGCGGATCGAACTCCGCGGTGAGTTCGCTGGAGTTTTGCGGGGTTCGGGGCGGAGCCCCGAGCTAAATCTTAGTTCACATTAAATAGCCTAAAATAATGAGGTTTCGAGTGAGATCTCGACTCAGTTATGAGGTCTCGAGTGAGATCTCGAGTCAAGTCTCGACTCAGCTTATAACATTATGAGGTCTCGACTCATTAATGGTCTCGAGTCGCAACCTCAGTGTCTCGAGTCGTAATCATGGTCTCGACTGCCGTGAATTATGAGATCTCGACTCCTTATGAGGTCTCGAGTAGTGACCTTTATGGTCTCGAGTCGCAACCTTATGGTCTCGAGTCGAGACCTTTGTCTCGAGTTGTACAGATTTAAGCTCTTAGTCGAAACCTCAGTGGTCTCGAGTCGAGACCTTATGATCTCGAGTCGAAATCGTTGTCTCGAGTTATAAACGTTTGAGAACACTTATGATTTCGAGTCGAGTTCTTGTGGTCTCGAGTCGTTAAACAAATGATCTCGAAACTCCTGTTAACAGCTGTTAGTGTGATAAGTTTGAAATTCGAATTTTAAGGGATTATGGGATTTAGTTTCCTATTTTAATGCTAATCTAAATTTATCAAAATATTTCAAAATAATATCCATTTAATTTTTATAACAGATTTCAAAATCCTAAGAGATAAATTTTAGATCAAGATTAGGAAAACACCCAATAATCTAAATTTAGTTCCAAAATAAGAGAATTATTCGAATTTCACTAAGAACACGAAGAACCCTAATATAAAATCAAAATTCTGGAAACCCAAAAACTTTGTATTAAGATTATTATATGAAAGTGGAGGTGAAAAAATTCTAGACGCAAATTTAGAGCATCTATCATGAAAATTTGGCGGGCTCTTTAATCGAGTAATATATATTAAATTAATACCTTTCGAATTTAAAGAAAAGATGGATGAATACTAATCAGAAGCATCATTACTTTATTGGATTAATAAATTCATTAGATGAAAGGAATATACAGTATTCAATTCATTCATCCATTTTTTTTTTTTTTTGGTTTTGAGATTTTGGGAAAAGGGACTCGAAATAAGGCTTTGAATTTTATTAAGTTTTCAAAATTATGTTTTCCAGATTTTAATTCCAGAATAATGGATAGGAAAACAGAACTGATTAATCAACATATGCTCTGATACCACATGTTGATCAGTTCTGTTTAGACATAATGGAAAACATGAAAACATACATTTGATTGCATCAGCACAGGCCAGCAGAGAATCCAGATGGAGACGCAACAAGAGTGTTTGACATGATTGTCAGCTTGGTCTGGTTCCTCTTTAGGGTGCAATCTAATGATGGTGATGAAGAAACCGAATAAGGGAGTTCGGCTAGGAGAGAGGGGGCGATTTCATGAGTGATGTTATTGTGTTTAGAGTCTAACCCTTAAATCCTCTAATTATCTCCTTATATATGCACCCAAGAGGAAACCCTAATTAGTTAATAATGGTAATAAGGCCCATCAACAATTACCAACTAATTATTTAATAGGTTGTTAAATATTTTGATCTATTATTATATAAATGATTATAATGGCCATATATAAATAAATATATTATTTATTTATTCTTACAATTTTGACGTTGCATCAACACACATCCATAACCTAACTTAGAAGCGTCACAATAGACTATTAGGTCTTCAGCTCCTTCTGGTAACCCGAGTATGGGTGAGTTGGTTAGCTTTTGCTTTAAAATTTTAAAGGCTTCTTCCTGGTTTGGTCCCCATTCAAACTTAATTGATTTGCAGGTCAGTTTGGTTAATGGAATGACTATTTTAGAGAAATCTTGAATAAAACGCCTATAATAACCTGCTAGTCCAAGAAAACTTCTCACCTTCGTTGGTGATTCAGAGACTTTTCACTTAGTAATCGCCTCGATTTTTGTGGGATCCACATGAATACCTTCATGATTAACTAGATGTCCAAGGAATTGCAGTTCTTGTAACTAGAATTCGCATTTTGAAAATTTAGTGTAAAGCTTTTCTTTTCTTAGCAAATTTAGAAGTATAAACAAATGCTCTGCATGATCCTTTTTACTCTTAGAGTAAATTAGAATATCATCTATAAAGACAATTATGAATTTATCCAGGTATGGTTTACATATCCTCTTCATCATGTCCATAAATGCAGCTGGGGCATTGGTTAAACCAAATGGCATGACTGTAAATTCATAATGACTAAACCTTCTTCTGAAAGCAGTCTTCGGAATGTCCTCTTCCTGTACTTTCAATTGATGATATGTAAATCGATCTTAGAAAAGAATCGAGCTCCTTGAAGTTGATCAAACAGATAATCGATTCTCAGTAGTGGGTACTGATTTTTAGTCATAATCTTGTTCAATTCCCGATAATCAATGCACATACTCATCGATCCGTCCTTCTTCTTGACAAACAAAATCGGTGCTCCCCATGGGGATGAACTAGGTTGTATGAAACCTTTCTCAAGAAGTTCGTCTAACTGTTTCTTCAGTTCCTGCATCTCCGTTGGTTCTAGTCGATATGGTGCTTTGCCAATCGGTGCCGTTCCTAGTATTAGGTGAATTCTAAATTCAACCTCTTTATCTAGCAGCAATCCAAGTAACTCTTCTGGAAAGACGTCTAAGAAATTAGATACTACGGGAATATCTTTTAATTCTTTTCCTTTAGTGTTAATGATTATGGATATCATATACACTACTGCTCCTTTCCTTGCATAGCTTGCAGCTTTCATCACAGAGATGAATCTAGTTGGCCTGGTTGGCTTATCTCCTTTAACTGTGATCTATTCATCATTTGGTGTACTTATTTGCACTGATTTTCGATCATATAAAATGTTGGCATGATTGGCTACCAACCAATCCATTCCTAATACTATATCAAATCCAGCCAGATTCATTGGGTAAAGGTTAGCAATAAAAGCATGGTTGAGAATTTCTATCCTTGCTCCCTGCAGGATTTTCCTTATCTTAATGGATTCTCTATTTTCCGTCTCTACCAGACAATCTTGTTGAAGTTTAGTTAATGGTTGATTGAGAAGTTTATAGAAAGAAGTTGTAGGATCGTTTTCAGACCTGAACGAGTCGATCAGAAGAGTTTTTCTCAATACGAAAGGCGGAAACAGACGTATCGAGTTCAATTCAGCAAGAATATCACTTTAAACTGTATTTGGATTGATTTGACAATGAATTACAGCGAGTAGACACTTCGGCAGCACTTCGGCTCTCAACCGGAATGTTCAAGACTATCTCAAATGAAATCAGGAAGCACATATATTTAGGCGTGGTAATTCCGCTTGAAACTGCTTCAAGCGAAATCACATTCAAGCGAAATCACTTATTTCGTTTGAACTGACATGGTGTGATTTCAAGCGGAATTACATTTTCTAATTCCGTTTGAAATGACCTCTCACCCTATATTTGAAATTTTTCTCGTACAACGTGCCCTGATCTATCTATATACAAACAAGACTCGATACAAGACGAAGTCGACAGACGGATGCACCAACAGACTCCCCCTCGAATGTTGACGAGTCTTCAGTGTCGAGTCTTCAATTTTCAATCTTTATCTGTCTTCTAGACCTCTTCTGAAGTATCTAACAATGTAAAGCATCCTTCAATCTCTCTCTTCTCTTTATCAACTTATCTCCCCCTCGAATGTTGATCTAATCTTTAATTTCAGAATCACAATCTGGCTCTTGAACATTCTAATTCTTTTGATCATATCTCTCGATTCCTTAAGTTCATCAGTATCAGCAGTTCCAGGATAGCAACCTAGCCTACCTGCATAAACTCTACCCAAAAATAAATTTCACAGATTTATAAATTGACAAATTTATAAATAACTGGTAGATTTTATTCAACAACACCACTCTTATTGTGAGGTAGATTTTCTTATAACAATTTTAATCTCTGATGAACCACTTGAAGAAATATCATTTTTCAAATTTAAAACTTCTTTCAAACAGACTCCCCCTCACAAATTGTCATCATGTTTAGCACTTGGAATTTTGAAAATCAGCTCTCCAACATCAGTCGTCGAAAATCTTTTTGAATTTTTCAAAATTTTATGCTAAAACACACTAAAATCTTTTTGGATTTTTGAATATAATGAAAATGCAGTAAAGAAATATTTACAGACAATATTTTTGTGATTTTGTGTAAGAGGATCATATCAGTTTTTGAGACAAATCACCAACACCGTTAAGCTTTAATCATTTTCATTTCTAAACAATTCACTTAGATTGTCAGTATACTGATCCACTTAAATTTTCACACAAAGTTCAATTGTTTCGAGATACGAGATTAATGTTTTAGAGACTTAAACTTATTTGCGTGTCCCACCTCAGAATATACTCCCGTATCCAGATCCCAATATTCAGTCTTACTGGTGAGTATACCACATATGATATCTGTAAAGGGTTAAATTGCGAGGGCCGTGAGAGCTCAGGCTATTGCTTCCGCAAAATCAGAGAGATGACGGCTTCGACTTTTGGTGTGTCCCCTTTAGAGGATCTTTTGTTTCAACAGCACATGATTAGCATTTTGCAATGTTTCATCATTTTTTATGCTGAGGGTGGTGCTATATTTCAAGCAAGCAGAAAGTATTATACGGGGACTAGGCCATTGCTTCCGCAAAATCAGAAGTCCTGGGATAATACCCCAGATATCACTGAGTATAAAGACCTGGTATCTCAGAAAGAGGGATCTTTTAAACAAGATTTCGGGGGTTACCCATATATCCGAGAGATGTTCCCCACGATATAAGTAAGTTTGAAATTTAGGTTTATATCTCGTCACAATCTACTAAATGTGTAAAAACCTACTGGCATATCATCAGTGAGACCGTTATCTTTCCAATTCTTTAGCAAGCTGTGATCGTCCACTGATGAACTATCATTTCCTCTTTTTTACAACAAAACTCATTTTTGATTTTATCATGTTTTTGACATTTTCAAATTTTCAAATGTTTTTGGATTTTCTGAAATTCTTACTCCCCCTAAAATTCAAAATCATTTAAAGGAAATTTGAAAACAAACTATACAAGAAAAAATGACAACTGTTGTGAATTGCTTCAAATCGCCATCCACTTGGCATAAACAATCAGAACTCCCCCTTACAACAAACTATTTTCCCATTATGACTTCAAAACACTTAAGTTTGTTTTAATCAAATGGTTTTTCCGGAAAATAAGTTTTGTTGATTTTACCACTTGTAGGAATGCGGTTTTGTTCATCACTTTATTCTTTTAATCCACCTGAAAAATGTAACAATTTTAAATTCAATCAACAAACACCACTTGTAGAAAATCAAGTACAATTTAATGTCCCTGTTTTACCACTTGTATGTTAAAACCCTTCTTCAACCACTTGTAAGTTGAAATATCACCAATGTGAATTTTTCAAGAAAGATGCCGATTCCTGCTCCACACTTACCAACCTGGAAGCTCCGGCAAGTCATACTTATCAATCATCATAATATGTTCCATCCCAGTCACAAACCTGAGATGAAACACCCTTACCTGGTTTCTTCAATTTTTTCTCATAAAACTCTTTCACCCCTTTAACCTTTCCATCAACCATTTTTCCAAAAATATGTTTTACTTTGGGGTTAAAGGTTTTCTCAACATCAAATTCTTTCTTTTCTGAGAAAAATTGATTTGAAATTTCAACTTTACCAACTTTTTGTTTAAAATTCTCAGCCCGCAATGGTGGAAAATTGACATCATCAATTGGCGGCACTGATGTTTCCAATTTTAACTCAGCTTATAGCTCCTCTGACTTTGTGGAATCAGATTCATTGCCTGAAAATAACTCCTCTGATTTTGACGAATCAGAATCATTGCTAGAACTATCATCAGATTTCTTAACAACCCATTTTTGGTTGTCAAGCATTGCTTTTCTCTTGTAAAACCTCTTTGAACATTCACCAACTTCAAACTTCGAATTTTTGAAAACTTTGAATTGTTCAGTTGATTGATGATTCATTTTCAACCATTTTTTCTTTCAGTTTTTCAGAAACTCCCTGTTTTGATTGAATTGCCTTAGGACAATTCCTGGCAATATGACAAACTGTTTTGCACTTAAAACAGGTTCTTGTCTCCTTTTTCTGTTGAGCAACATTTTTCTCCATTTCCTCTTGCTTCTTGGCAAGGAATTCTTTGTTTGATTGATTTCTGAACAACTGCTCCTTTTCTTCTTCAGTTGATGTTCCTGAAACAAACACAGTTTTTGGTTTATAAATTTTCTCATTTTTATGATTTTTCGGTGGAATAAAACCAAGACCTTTTCTTTTGAAATTACCGTTATGATTTGGTTTCTTTTGAAAACCTGAACCAGAACTATAACCCTTTTTCTTATTTAATCTTTGTTGAACTCTTGAGGTGCAAGGTTTAGGTTTTTCAGAAAGATTTACATCTTTTATTTCAGAAATATTAATTTCTGTTAGTTTAAAAACCTTTTTTATCATTTCATTTTTAACACCTCTTATTGGAAATTCTTCATCAGAATATAATTTGTCAGAATCATTCAAAGTATATGCTACTTTAAATGTTTCATCACTCAAATTAGATTTTGATAACATAAATTCTTTATTGTAAACTCGTTTAACCGAAGATTTTGGACTGTTGTCAGTTGAACTCGAACTTTCAGACCCAGACTTTGACTCTGACTCTGACTTTGAATCCTCGGATTCATCTTTATCTAACACCTGATCGACCACTTTCTTTATTAACTCAGACTCATGATCAGTGTCAGATGACGTAAAAGTGACATCAATACTATCTGGCAAATTATCTGTAGTCTCAGACTCCCACTGCAAATTGGTTGCCTTTTTGACTCTTTCTGAATTTGGATTTCGTGGAGAATATCAATTTTCAAGCGGGGGTGGACACTGGTTGTAACTGAAACCTTGTTTCTTACCAAAATCATTCACTTCAGTATCCTTCTTCTTTTTAGAAACCTTTTCATCAGATTCTTCTTTTTCTTCAAATGCCTTCATGCCTTCCACTGTTGGATAAATCCTGTCAATAACATAAGAAGTACATGAGTAACTTTTTAACAAACGATTTACTCTTTCTGTTTCAATCCTTTGAGTTTCCAATTTTTGTTCCAGCACAACACATTTCTCAATGTAATTATTCACGACTTTCTGCTTTGTCATGAAAGCTCCTTGAAGTGTCTTCATGGCTGTTGCTTTTTCACTACTTGATAGATTGTACTGATTCATAGCTTTGTTTAGAACATCATATGATTCTTTCAATCTGTTCATGTTATGAATCAAAGTAATGTTCTGCTTCTTCACAGTTTTCACACAACACAGGAATCTTTTGTGCATCAGCTTCTGCATCAACTTTAAAAGCTGGAACCTCTTTTACCTTTTTTTCTTATCACACGAACTTTTTCATCATCACTGCTGACAAGTTTCTTAATCTTTTTCTCTTTCTTTTTCTTTTGAGCTTTTCCATCATCATTGTCACTCTCTTCCATCATTTTTAAGTGCTTTTCCATTCTTCTTGCATAATAATCATCATCATTATCACTGTCTTCAGCAACTTGAGCAACAAAAGCTTTATGATTTGACTTCTTGTTAGGATCATAATTATCCCAACTGAAATTATTCCAATTAAACCCTTCTGGTAATTTTTCATCATCTTGGTTTATCAGACATGCTTTACTATCAGCTGAAATATATTTATCCCAACTGAAATCTTTTGTTGACTTTTTATCATCCTGATTCACCATACATGCTCTCTTTGATGATTCTTCAATCTCCTTCCTGGCATGAGCATTTTGTGGTTGTTGAGCAACTTGATGATAAATTTCTTTTCGATAATAATCATTGTTGTTAAACGGATTTTGAGCTCCACTTGCTTCGCGGTTTTTGCACTCCCTCTTGAAGTGTCATTTTTCCCTGCAACGAAAACAAGTAACTTTAGATTTATCAAATCCTAAAGTAGAAACATTTGCATCACGGAAATCATCTCTTCCCGTAATTTGTTTAAACCTCTCAGCTCTCCTTAACACACTCGCCAAACACCACTTTATATCCATCAACTCCATCTCCTCAGCATCGATCTGATCGTAATCCTCTTTTGTCAACATTGGATTCCTGATTCGTCCTGCGATTAAACTCCCATATGACTCCAACACAGTCCCTAACAAAGACATGTGACTTTTTGTAATTTCTTCTGAATAATCTTGATCATTCTCAAGATTTATCACAATATTGCATTGTAATCTCTTGCCGTTCTTGGTTACAGAAAAGTTTGGATCAAATGATGGATATGGAGAAAATCCTGTTTTGATGTTTGATCCTTGAGATGATCCACCAGATGAACTTTTAGCATTGAATGCAGTTTCGATCTTTGGTGATATATTGGTTTTATCACTGCTTCCTCCTTTGTAATACAATCCAATATCTTGTTCACCATCAAACTCTTTCATTCTTGAGATCTTTCTTTGTTCCATCTCCTGCGCATCAATCTTTTCAATAAACTTGCTGAGTGTTAAACTGCTAAACCCTTTCTTGTTTGTTAACATCATGAGATATGTGCCCCAATTTTCATGTGGCAACGCATCAGCCAGCTTTTCAATCAACTCTTCATTATCTTTTGTGATGCTCAACCTCTTCATGTTTGCTAATAGATTGCAATATCTTTCTATGATCCGTTTTGTGTTTTCATTTTTTAAACCCCGGAATAAATCGAATTCCTTTTTCAAAAGCGATTTTTTGTTCTTGACCATCTATTGGCTTCCAACAAACTTTGATCTTAATGCTTTCCAAATTGAATACGCACTTCCATTGTGTTGCAGTAAGATCAAGATATCTTCTTTAACAGCTTGATGCAATAGACTAATCATCATCTTTTCATTTTTGTATTTCTTTCTATCATCAGCACTTAGATCTTTAATAGCAATCTCCTCTTCATCATCATTCGTTGGTCTAATATACTTTGTTTCAACACACTCCCAAGCATCCAAATAATTTGCTTGCACCCAATTTTCGAATCGTTCTTCCCATCCTTTATACTCTTCAATGTTCATAAGCTTTGGCGGTTTTTGCATAGTGCCCGTTTCATTTTCCATGGTCAAGTTCTGAGTAACACTAGCCGGAGTAGTCAGAGTAGTAGCAAATGCGTTATAAAATTCCTCTTCCATGTTTTGGTTTTACAATTTCACAAAATCAGCACGTTCAAACGGAATTAACTTTCACGCGAAATAACCTTTTTAAACGAAATACCAGCTTCACACGGAATCACCCTGTTCAAGCGGAATACCAAATACAAACGAAATCCCTTTGGAGTGGAATACCCTTTCAAACGGAATCACTAATTTCGTGTGAACTATCACCCTTTTAAACGGAATTACACTCTGGAGCGGAATTAGCCAGTTTCAAGCGGAATCACTCAAACGGAATAACGATTTGGTGCGGAATAGCAGATTTCACACGGAATCAAGATGCAATTTCAAACGAAATTATGCTGATGTCATCATTCTCGAACTGAATTTTGTTAAATTGATCAAGTTTTAATCCGATTTTAGATCTGAAACTTTCAAGGCTTTGTTAAAACACTGTTTCGCACAATATGTGAGAACTTTAGCCGATTTTAACCGTGAAATCCAGTTCAATTTAGAAAAGAAGGTGTAGAAAACATAAAATTGCAGCTGAATTGGTAAGAACTCTTCCTCCTGAGCTCTGATACCACTTGTAGGATCGTTTTCAGACCCGAACGAGTCGATCAGAAGAGTTTTTCTCAATAGGAAAGGCGGAAATAGACGTATCGAGTTCAATTCAGCAAGAATATCACTTTAAACTGTCTTTGGATTGATTTGACAAATAATTACAGCGAGTAGACACTTCGGTAGCACTTCGGCTCTCAACCGGAATGTTCAAGACTATCTCAAACGAAATCAGGAAGCATATATATATAGGCGTGGTAATTCCGCTTGAAACTGCTTCAAGCGAAATCACATTCAAGCGAAATCACTGATTTCGTTTGAACTGACACGGTGTGATTTCAAGCGGAATTACATTTTCTAATTCCGTTTGAAATGACCTCTCACCCTATATTTGACATTTTTCTCGTACAACGTGCCCTGATCTATCTATATACAAACAAGACTCGATACAAGACGAAGTCGACAGACGTATGCACCAACAGAAGTATTGATAAAACTTTGGTTTGCACCAGAGTCAAATAATACTTTAGCAAGATATCATTAACTAAAAACATACCAGCAATCACATCCGGAATCATCTTGACTTCATCGGCTGTCAGAACGAATGTTCTAACATTCTTCTTGGGTCCTTCGGTTGTCTTAGCTTTGCTGGTGGTTGCTAGAGTTAGTTTCGGATAGTTTGGTTTGATATGACCAGCTTCTCCATAATTATAGCATATTCTGGCACTAGCTTTCTTCCTACAATCTCCTTCCTTATGTCCTGGGAATTTGCAATAGTTGCAGGACACAGCACACTTTCCTGAGTGCTTCTTTTTGCAAGACTTGCAGTAAGGTGCAGAGGAAGAACCTGTACTTTTCCATTATAGGTATTACCATAACGAAATTCTTGAGTAAGTTTTTGAGCTAGGTTCTTTTTCTGGTTCTCTTCTTGTGTACGTACCAATTCATCAGTCAAGGTGTTAGGCAGTTCTACGGCTTCTTCTATGGTTTGTGGTCTAGCTGCCTTGACTACGTGTCTGATCTCACTAATTAATCCCCAGATGTAACAAGAGATTAATACCGGTTCTGGTGAGGCTAAGGTTGGTACTATTCTAGCATATTCGAAGTAGATCGTAGTGTAACCCTTGCAGTCTATTCCAGTCATTTTAAGATTTAAAAACTTATTGGCGATTTGTTCTTTTTTCAGGAGGTGGACATAATTTCCTTTCGACTATGTCCGTAAAGTCGGTCCATTCCATATTATAAACTCTATCACTTCCTCTAGACTGGAGAATGGTATTCCACCACTCTAAGGCTGCATTCTTAAAAAGATTAGAGGCAAACATAATCTTATCCTCATTTGCACATTTACTTACTTTTAAGACAACTTCTGTCTTTTCTATCCAACATAAGGCTACAATGACTCCTTCATTTCCTGAGAGTTCCATTGGTTTGCAAGACCAGAATTCTTTATAAGAACAACCATATAAAATAGTTCTTCTTCTTTTTGCAATAGGAGCTTGGATAAGTGGTCCGTGATTTTCATTCATGTCGTGACTTGGTTCAATGATTGCACGTTTACTGCCTATTGCAGAGTTATTATTTTCTGCTTTTTTAATAGTCTTGATAATATATGACATGGCATCTATGATTCCTTGTGCTACTATGTGTTCGATGACACTTTTATTCACTTGGTTCTCGTTATTATCGTTATTCTGGTTTTCCTGATTTACTTCGTTCGACATCTGAATTGTAAACATTTATCAGGTATTAATATCACAGAATAAGATTTAATACAAAAAATCATATAGACAAATTGATCAAAAACGTCGAACATTACGACTTTACTCTTTTTATATATCTATATATATGCGTCGATTACAATTTACTACTGAAAAATAAACACACCAATAGTTATGCATCGATAAGTATTAGGTTATATATTTTAGTTGATATATTTATCTTTTTTATCAAACTACTCACATATATATATATATATTTATATATATATAAGGTGCCGTTCATCCAATACTGCATCTCTCGCTCGTCACATTTCCACACGAGCTTTTCTCCTATCTATCGTATCCTATTTCCTTCTTCCACTAATCATTCGCCATATGTGCGAAGTTCCTGCACATTCTCTTCACTCATGGGTGGTAGTGGTGCTGGCACTGGGTTAGGGTAACGTGGTGTAGGTTCTCCGTATGGGTATGGTTTGCTTAACACACTCCGAATATACATGTCATCATTCCAGAATGGATTTAAGGATTATGGTCAGTATATTGTGCTATGTGATTTGGTATGGGTATTGCTTCAGCATGAGGATATAATTCCTAATATACCCTATTGTCATCCTCCCATGGATCTTACTCTAAAGGATTTGGTGCTAGGATTCTAGGTATCTCATCGGGGTCAAATACTGGTATGGGGAATTGGTTTCCTTGGTTAAGTTCTAATTCTATTGGTTGTTCGGGAAATAATGGCAACGGTTGTGGTTCAGCTATTTGGTTAATATTTGGATCTGCTGCGGTGGTTGCTAACATATGAAAATCGACTAACTGTCTATCAAGCTCTTCTTCCCACATTGGTCTATTAACTGCTTCCTAGGTTTGGGCATTCACTTCCCTATTCGCTTTTGCTAACGCTCTATGTTGTTGTAATTTCTTCATCCTCTTTCTCCTCTCATGCGCTCCCTTACTAAACCATTCTCTCTTTTTTGGAGGGAATGGTTCCTCGGATTGTGCCTTAAAGATGAAAATTCCTTCCTCGGTATCAACAGAGTACTGTAGGATCGTTTTCAGACCCAAACGAGTCGATTAGAAGAGTTTATCTCAATACGAGTGGCGGAAACAAACGTATCGAGGTCAATTCAGCTAGATTCACACATAAAACTGTCCGTATATTGATTTCAGATTAAATACAAGCCTGTGGACACTTCGGCAGCACTTCGTTACACTGACCGGAACTGTTACAAATGAAATCAGGCACAAGGGTATATATAGGGTTCTGATTTCGCTTGAACAGTCTTCAAGCGAAATCATGTTCTCAAGCGGAAACAGGTTCAAGCGGAATTAGATACTTAATTTCGCTTGAATGTACCATGTCACTTTCAAGTGAAATCACATGTTCTAATTTCGCTTGAACATGCCATTCACCCTATTTTTGATATTTTCCTCGTATTTCGTGCCCTGATCTATCTAAATACATACAAGACTCGATACAAGACGAAGTCGACAGACGTATGCACCAATAGACTCCCCCTCGAATGTTGACGAGTCTTCAGTGTCGAGTCTTCGGTTGTCAAACCTTCAGTCTTTATCGGTCTGCTTACTCTCTTCAAAAATTCTCCATTGTAAGCATCCACAATCAATCTCTTTCTTTTTCTTGTAATCTTCAGGATCTGAATCTTGCTCTACTATCTTCAGACTCCCTCTCAATATCCTCAGACTCCCCCTTTCGCTAAGCTGGGATCGCAGTCTGGAATTCACTTTTATAGGTTCTCAGATCGTAACCTGGCACTCATCTAACTCAGGTATCAGAACCTGTCTAACCTGCATACATCTCTACCCAAAAATAAGTTTCACAAATTTAAAATTTTGCAAATTTAGAAACTACTTGCAGGTATCATTCAAAAAATGATTTAATCTTTGATAACAACTTAAAAACACAATTTCTTCATACATTCTTTCCCAAACCTGTTCATCAAGTTTAGAACTTGGAATTTTGAAAATCAGCTATCCAACATCAGTTGTTGAAAATCTTTTTGTATTTTTCAAAATTTATGCTAAAACACACTAAAATCTTTTTGGATTTTTGAATAAAGGAATGCAGTAAAGAAATATTTTCAGACCCAAACGAGTCGATCAGAAGAGTTTATCTCAATACGAGTGGTGTAAACAAACGTATCGAGGTCAATTCAGCTAGATTCACACATAAATCTGTCCGTATATTGATTTCAGATTAAATACAAGCCTGTGGACACTTCGGCAGCACTTCGTTACACTGACCGGAACTGTTTTGATTTCAAATGTTGGAATTTCTTTAACTACTCTCACTTGAACTTCTTCAACAACTTCTTTCTTTTTCTCAACTTCACCATTTAAACGTTTTCTGACTTTTTCTGCCCAATAATCATCAGTATAATCATTGATAACATGAGCAACAAATCCTTTAGCCAGGAATTCTTTGTTTGGGCAATAATCGTCCCAACTGAAACCTTCTGCCAATTTTTCATCTTCTTGTTCTGCCACACATACTTTACTATCTGTTGGAATGTATTTATCCCAACTGAAACCATTTCCTTTATCTTGATTAACAAGACATGCTCTCTTTGAATCTTCAATTTCTTTCCTACCATGAGCTGTTTGTGGTTGTTGTTGTTGATGTGGTTGTTGAGCAACTTGATGATATAACGCTTTTCGATAGTAATCATTGTTTCCAAAGGGATTTTGAGCTTCACTTGCTTCACGATTTGTGCACTCCCTCTTGAAATGCCCTTTTTCCCGGCATCGAAAACAAGTAACTTTAGACTTATCAAATCCTAAATTTGAAACATGTGCATCGCGAAAATCATCTATGCCTGTAATTTCTTTAAACTTTTCAGCTCGTCTCAATACACTAGTCATACACCATTTTATATCCATCAATTCCATCTCTTCAGCATCAATTTGATCGTAATCCTCTTTTGTTAGCATTGGATTTCCGATCTTTCCTGCAACTAAACCTCCATAGGATTCAAGCACAGTTACCAACAAAGACATGTGACTTTTAGCAACTTCTTCAGTATAATTCTGGTCATTTTCAAGATTTAAAGCAATGTTGCATTGAAGAACTTTGCCACTCTTTGTTGTAGAAAAGTGTGGATCAAATGTTGGAAATGAAGAAAATCCCATCTTGTTACTTGATCCTTGAGATGACTTTTCAGAAGATCCCGTTGTATTGAAAGCAGTTTCAACTTTTGGCGAAAATTTGGTTTTGTCATTAACACCACTTTTGTAGTACAAACTAATGTCTTGTTCTCCATCATAATTCTTCATTCTCGCTATCTTTCGTTGCTCCATTTCTTGAGCTTCAAGCTGTTTAATAAAATCACTCAATGTTAGATCATTAAAACCTGGTTTGTTTTTCAACATCATAAGATATGTGCCCCACTCATCATGTGGCAACGCATCAGCTAACTTTTCAATCAACTCATCTTTATCCTTTCTAATACTCAACCTGTTCATGTTTTTCAATAAATTGCAGTATCTTTCAACGATCTGCTTAGTGCTTTCATTTCTTAAACCTCGAAACAAATCGAATTCCTTCTTCATCAACGACTTTTTGTTCTTAAGCATGTCATCACTACCAAGAAACTTTGCTTCTAATTCTGTCCATATCGAATGTGCAGTTCCATTATGTTGAAGTAAAATCAAGATGTCTTCTTTAATCGCCTGCTGCAACAAACTAACCATCAACTTCTCATCTTTGTATTTCTTTTTCTCCTCAGCACTCAAATCTCTAACTGGTATTTTCTCTCGATCGCTACCAACTGGTCTAAAATATTGAACTTCAGTATGTTCCCATGCATCTAAATGATAAGCTTCAACCCAGTTACCAAATCGTTCAGCCCATCCATTAAAATCATCAATATCCAAAAGCTTAGGCGGTTTTTGAGTTGTTCCGGTTTCATTTTCAAGCATCGTGTTCTGAGTAATTGATATCGGACTAGCAAAGGCATTGTAAAACTCGTTGTCCATGGTTTGGTTTTCAAAAATTCACAATCTGCCAATTTCAAGCGAAATACTCTTCACAAGTGAAATATCAACTCAAGCGAAATACCTTATTTCGCTTAAACACACACCTGTTTCAAGCGGAATAAGAACCTTGAAGCGGAATAAGTGATTCAAGCGAAATCACATGGTAATTTTAAGTGGAAAATCGAATTCAAGCGGAATCAGCAAGTATATTCAAGCGGAATCAGGAACAATGTGAAGTTTTAAGCGAAATCAACCAGAACTCTCAAGCGGAATCAGCATGATGTCAGCAATTCGATCTGATTTTTGTCCAATTGATCAAGCAAATGGTCGAATTTGATTCTGAAACTATCAAGGGTTTGTTAAAACACAATTACGCATATGATATGTAAAAACCAGATGTTTTTAACCGTGAAAACTAGTTCAATTTTGAAAGAAGGTGTAGAAAATCAGAAGTTGAAGCTGAATTGGTATGAACTCTTCCTCCTGAGCTCTGATACCATTTGTGGGATCGTTTTCAGACCCAAACGAGTCGATCAGAAGAGTTTATCTCAATACGAGTGGCGGAAACAAACGTATCGAGGTCAATTGAGCTAGATTCACACATAAAACTATCCGTATATTGATTTCAGATCAAATACAAGCCTGTGGCACTTCGGCAGCACTTCGTTACACTGACCGGAACTGTTACAAATGAAATCAGGCACAAGGGTATATATAGGGTTCTGATTTCGCTTGAACAGTCTTCAAGCGAAATCATGTTCTCAAGCGGAAACAGGTTCAAGCGGAATTAGATACTTAATTTCTCTTGAATGTGCCATGTCACTTTCAAGCGAAATCACATGTTCTAATTTCGCTTGAACATGCCATTCACCCTATTTTTGATATTTTCCTCGTATTTCGTGCCCTGATCTATCTAAATACATACAAGACTCGATACAAGACGAAGTCGACAGACGTATGCACCAACAAGTACCCCGAAGGAGTAGGTTGAGATGAGGTTCCTTGACTCTTTGGGGAACTAGCTAATTGACGGTAAGCGTCGGATGTACCTTGCTCACTCATACTGTAAACTAACAGATTCTCAAATTACACAAAACAATAATATACATATTTACACATAGTCACATAGATTATTTCCTAACACAATTGATTAAAAATTTTGGTATCAGCAAAACACCTCAGTGGCTTAAACTAGTGGTTGTAGCTTTAATACCACATCCTGTTGCAACCTCCGACCCCTACCCCGGGAGCGGGCGGCCGCGGTTACTCAGAGACGGTGGTATCGGTGTTTATTAATTTGGCAGCGGATTTTAAACATCAAGACCGTAGTTAGGAAATATTTTATCAGAGTTTAAATACCAAACTTTTATAATAAATACATGGGATAAAACCCAAGTTCATTGACAATACATTTATAGGGATAAAACCCTAATTGTTGAAAACATAAACTCCTTTTTATTTAGGTAACTTTTATAGCCACTTTCTTTAAGCCTTCAGTGCTCTCCAGCTGGCTTCTAATAACTTTCACATTGTGTTACCTGAAACGCATTTTAAAAGATTTTAATCAGCAAGAAATACTGGCGAGTGCATCCTAGTTTAATCAAAATATTTTTATAACTTTATAGTATTAAGAGCGATTACAATGTTTATATCTATCCAATTACTCATTCATTACTTGTCACTCGATGGATCTGTGACTATGGTCATATCACACATTGGATACCTGTGCCCAATTGTGAAGGTTATCAAGTACTGTATACAAACCCCATAATACTGGCAACAATTGTAGATTACAAAGACTTAATCACTGTAAGCATAGCTGGTAAACATTTAAGGTTTGGTAAAACATTTGAAATAATGGCTCACAAACTGTGAGAAAAAAAGAATGACTCACATTGTTGACTTAGGTGTTTCTAAGGCTTCCTGGTAATGTTCCTAATTATTATCTATTAAAATTAAACAATGCACATGTGTTAGTAAGATAACCCAATTTACATTAGTCATACTACTGAGACAGAACGCCAACGAATTGAGTCAGGTAGTGCCTCGACATGCGTTACAGAGCCCTTGATCAATCAGGTAGAGTAACTAATATGTAACCGGGGGTTATAATACTTACAACAAGGCAGAGCTTCGCTTTTTAGGGGTATAATATGGTAGTTCTTATGTCTGTAGCTTCCGTCAGCATTGAGTCTTATTCTGTACTGTATATGTCTTTTGTGTACTTGTATGTATATGTATGTATGTGTGTAGAATGACAGCTTAGGGAATGGCTTTGAACTGTAAAAGTGAAGTCCGATGGATGGCATGTGTCACCTGATCGGATGGCCATCCGACCGGATTGCCACCCGACCGGACTGCCACCCGATCGGACAGCACTTATCTCTTCCCTAAGTTTGCCTATAAATAGCCAGCTTGGGTTAGAGTTAGACACCTTTGAAGACTATTGCTCATTCTGTCAGGAGACTCTGTCAAGTCTGATTCTCTACCGGTTCTTGTGTACTTTCACATCATTCTAATAGAAAGATCAGATGGATTTAATCGTTGAATACGTTGTTGTGATTCTGTGACTTGATCCATGGATTCCGCACATTGATCGAGGTCGATTCATCCACGTTCGTCACGGACAGATCCTAATCCAAAGGCCTAACAAGTGCAAGCTTCAAGAAGACTCAGAGAGAGAGAAAGTCAAGAAGCTACGAGATTGACTGCGGCAATATCCAAGGGGGAGTCTGTTGGTACAATAATGTCTATCGCCTTCGTCAATTCGAGTCGTAGTAGAGATAGTTTAATTCAAGTCTTTATATTGTAATATGTAGGAAAAGGCAGGGTGGCAATTCTGTAATTAATGAGAAATCTCATTAAGTCCCTTGGCCTATAAATAGAAGCCTTAGGGCTAGAGTTTATGACTTTTAACCATTAGAGACTTGGAGCTTGGTGCTTAGAGAGAGAAAGTCTAGAGAGGGAAAGTGCTCGAAGGTGATTCACGGTGCTTTGTAATTGTCATACGATCACTGAGAATCACGTTAATTATACGATCTTGTGTTCGGTCACGTTCGTGTACGGATTCCGCACGTCACACGTTCGGTTCGCAATCGTTACGGAGTCAAAAACCGATCCTAACAAGTGGTATCAGAGCCACAGGAGGACTGAATCGAGGACTACGACAGCGAATTCACCGGAATTTCAGCTATTCTTGCCAATTACAGTCGAATTTCAACGGAAATTTGACGAATTTTCTCACTTTCTACTCATTTCTTGTTGTGTTTTACACTTTTATTCCTTAAAAACGAGAAAAACGTAAAATTGAACGGGAATCTACGGTTAAAATTTGACAAATTTGATAACAATCGATTCGCAATCAATCAAAGAACAATCCTTCATAATTTCATAAGAAAATTCCTTGAAAAACTGAATCAAAATTGACGTGTGCGCGTATATACATATTTTTATAATGAATTTACACACGATTCAGTTTTAAATTTATAAAAGTGATTTATACTTCAACATCAAAACACACACGAAAGGGCAAGTGTACCCCATCATATATGTAGTAAAGTATCGGTAAGAACCAAGTGTCGATCCAAGGAAGTGGGCTGAGGAATAATACTAAACCTTTGTCATTAAATTACCGGTAGGAAGATAAGTTGTGTGATTTTCTAAAATCTAAAATAAGCATAAACAAATATTTATAAAAACATAATAGACTCCAAATAAGAAAATAAATATATAGCCTTGCTTTATACACAACCAAAGCAAGTGAACTAAGTCGGTTTTGTCACTTAAAACATTTGGTCAATTCTCCATTTTCAAGACAATTAGTATCCCTTTCGGGAATCCTATCATGACAATCATTCGGAAAGCTAAAACGATAAACACACTTTAACCACCTAAAATTGTTCTTTAATGCTCAAATGACAAGTGTCTATGAAAATCCCCTAAAGAAAAGTTAGTCATCCGTTAAGAGTTTTCTAACCTCACTTAATCAAGGAAAGTGACACCGATAAACACAATGCAACCACCGAGACAAGCATAAACTAGATTAAATCACAACCGAGTTCATTTTACAAATCTTGAACATAAATTCACCAAGATAGCAATTTTGGCCTAAACTACTAACTAAGCTATTAATTTATGTTCGAGAATTCATAACAACACCATTTAACCCATTAAGGTCATTCCGTGAGGGAAAGCCTTCTTGATTAACAATAATTATCCCTTATTAACCCACTTACCATTTCTAGTATCATGGTGCAAACAATTTAAACAAGTTAAACTAGTTAAACAAGTTCAAAGTCTACTAATACATGATTAATTAAGCATCTTCTTGCAAATATCTCAACTAACCACATACCAATCATCCAAGATAATTACTTATAATCAAGAATTCAACATCAATAAACATGGTTGCAAACTAATCATCAAAGATTAACATAGAAAAAAGATTAACATAGAAAATGCTGCAAAGTGTCATTACAAACATAATTAACATACTAAAGGTTGTAATTAAGCAAGGGATACTAGTGTTTTTACCCAAAGGCTTACAATAATACATAATCTTCAATCTAAATGCTTGAATTATAATAAAAATATGGAAAGATTCAAGAATCAAACCATAAACAAGCACAAGATTGAGTATCCGGATAGTAACGGAGCTAATCGGCACAATGTGGCTTGAATCCGGGTGAAAGCAAGAGCCTCCGGAACCTGTGAATTCGCTAAATGAGCTCCCAAAAGTCCAGAATTACGAAATGAAAGCTGCTGTCTGTTTTTTATAACTTTTTCATGTCGCACGGTCGTGCCATTAAAGTGCACGACGGTTCACTTTTAAAATCCTGTTCACCATACTGTGTGACATCAGCAAATCTTGACAGGTCTTCGTAGTCACACGGTCGTTCCATAGGATGCACGATCGTGCATCTCCGATGTTCCTATGGCATGACCAACTGCACTGGGGTGCAACTCCGGGCTGGGGCTTGGTCATCGCATCCGCACGAGCGTTCTTTCAGTCGCATGGTCATGCATTGCTGAGATGGCTTACACGTTGGATCGCACTGGCTGTGCATCACCGAGATGAGCCTGTTTGTCGGATCCGCACGGTGGTGCGATGGGTCGCACGACCGTGCAACTCGCCCAGATCAGAATTCTTTGCAGAATCTTCGCAGCTTTGTCGTTTCGCCCGGGAAATCCTCGTTTTCATGCTGTTTTAGGCCTGTAAACAAAAGTAAACCCGATTAAGTATCTGATTCTCAGTTTTACGGCCAAAAACGTGTAAAATGGGGATAAAATGGGGGACTAAAGTATGTGTAAATTGGTGAATATCAAACCTTCCCACACTTGAACCTTGCTTGTCCTCAAGCAAGCTAGAACTAAAATGCAATAAAAGCTAGAATCTAACAAGAACGAGAATTTACAAACTATCTACTAATACAACTACAAACGGTTAGCCAGTTTTTTGAAACGCAACATCAATTGATTCAAACCAAACAAGCACATGAAAATATTTATAGATAACCAAAAAGCCGTGATTTTACTTTCGATTGACATAGCACGCTAATCTTCACACACCTCACAATGTTCACACATGCTCGGTTTTATTTGTGAAACATACATAAAATGTGTATGTGCAAACACTCAATGCCTCGTCAATGAAACGTGCAATATCATAAGCTTGTCACAAGATCTTATCTCCACCAACTAACATGTGAAAAAGTGCAAATCAAGAGGTCTTTACGGGTTGTAACGATAGGCTTGGGTGAAGGGTATGGAATGGGAATTTTAAAGTGACAAAATGGTTAAAACTCGGTAGTTACGTTTAACAAGCGTAAAACAAAAAAAACTATACATACTTACGCCTTAAAAAGGCGACTATTGTGATATGGAGCTCATCAACGAGATTTCATCATTTTAGCATTCAAAATTGCTCGAATTTTGTCGACTTCACCCTATTTTAGGGTGTTTTTTTTTGCAAATATAATCTAATGGATTTGTACAATGAACAATTAACTACAAGAAGAGCTAGTTAAACGATGCTTTTGACCGAGTTTTAACACATAAGGTTTAAAAATAAAAAGGCTAAATTTGGCTAAGTGGGTTATTTTGTTGGGTATACAAAGGGAAACACGGGAAAGGCTCAACATGGTTAATCCTAAGGGGTAATGTAGGGTTTAGGGGAAACATAACACAAAGAAGAAGGCTAACAACAAAGGGGTTTTCTAGGTGCCTCTATCACTTCTACACAATCTCACATGTTTATGGTCTTAACTAGCATGCTAGTGACAAGTTCTAAACTACACGTGACATCCGGCTCACTCCTACTCCCAAATGAACAAATATATAACAAGTTTAAGGCTCAAATATGCTCACATAATGGAAGGAATGGGTAAAAGTGTGAAAATTAACATGCAAGTCTTTCTTTCTTTGTCACGCTTTCTAGTTATATTTTTCAAAATTTATCATATCTGAAGCTTTCTAAAACACAACTAACCGGTTTATTTACTAAAAATATATACAATTTACTAATATTTTTTATTGATTTTTCTGATTTTTTTTATATATATAGGACAAACAAAGTCAAAATGTTAAACCCCCTCCCCACACTTGAACTTCGCATTGTCCCCAATGCAAAACCCGAAATATAGAGAAAAAGGAAAATAACACTCCCCTGAAGATGATTTAGATGAAACGAGACTTCAAAGCTGATTCTGTGGTGTGCGCTGGTCCAAGACTTGCTTCAAAAATCTGTACGGATGTCACAGAGCAAAACAAAACAGAAGGCAGAGACAATCTAATTGCAAACAAACCATAATTTACATAAATAAAAGGAGTACTAAATATCCAAACATAAAATAAAGCAAACAAACGATAATGTCTGAAAAATAAAGTACATAGCCGCGGG
Organism: Helianthus tuberosus; assembly: GCA_030545235.1. Taxonomy (NCBI): domain Eukaryota; kingdom Viridiplantae; phylum Streptophyta; class Magnoliopsida; order Asterales; family Asteraceae; genus Helianthus; species Helianthus tuberosus. Next base: position 76,174,804 of record CM060417.1, on the reverse strand, counting down.
TGTTTGAAATGAAGACCAAAATGAACACCCAAGAAATAAACTACTAAAATATCATAACCACCAACTCACAACTCGCACTACTGCTCGTCACCGGCATCTCCTCCCGTGTCGGATGGGCCAGCCCCACTATAACCTCCTGGGTTCCCGAATGGGAACTGTGGGGGCTCGCCAAAGTAATTAGGGTAGTCATTCTTAAGCCCCCCAAATATGTACGAGAATCCTGCATGCACCTCCTGGCGCATGAACTTTTGGTTCACCCTCATCGCCTCCTGGTTAGCCCTCAGCTGATCTTGGTTAATTCACAGCTGCTCAAGACTGGCCCGATGCTGCTCATGGCTGACCTGCATCTGCTAGATCTGGCCATAAAATTCTGGATATGAAGGGATGCCGGGAGGCCAATGCTCATAATGTGGGGAGTGATGCTGTTGTGGTGAGTGTGGTGGTGAGTACGACGGCTCCTGATGCTGCTCCTGGTCCTCCATATCCTCATCCTCATCCTCCGCCGGCTCTGGAGGTAACGGGTCCCAGACCTCGTTGTTGAGCCCCTTCAACCTATCCCCATGATCGGTCTCTGCTATAAGCCCCATGGCTTTCAAAGAACGGATGTCAACATACATACCCTCGGTAACCAACGTAAGACCCTGAACCACCTCGTCAGTCATTATAACCATGTTGTAAGCTATTTGGGTAACATACTGACCACCATGTATCTGACTGTTGGCGGTTCTACCCGAACTATGCACGAAGTAATCAGCCATCTGCGCGGCGAGGTTGATGTGGACCCCCTCCTTGAGCGCATAAAGAAATATAAGATCCGGTGTGGGACAGTTTCCCAAACTGTCCATGCGCCCGACGATAGTGTGGCTAAAGATGTGGTGCATAACCCGAAGTAAAGGGTCTCGTAATCTTGAAGCTTTGGACATCCAAGGATCATATGGGTCGCCAACCGCAATTCGTGCCCAAAACTCACCCTGCTCGTCTTCACTGGGGAAGGTGAACTGATTAGTAAAGAACTCGGAATCCATTTCTTCATCGGTGTATATACCGAGTCTTCGACCTAACCTTCCCACGGTCCACTTGTGCCAACGACCGCCTAACTTGAAATTTATCCGTTTCTTATAGCGGAATTCGGGATCTCTACTCGCTTTTAGCTTTTCATACGAGTAGGAAGCGAAGAATTCTAGCGTGGGTTCCAAATAAATCGGGCGGTCGATGTTGACCAAACGCGAGAACGGAAGTGTCAACATGTCTTCAAGCCGTTCGCGTTGGTTTAACTCGATCATTACATCCCAATCTAATATTCTAGGGATGCCGAATTGGTTCCGCCTATTCCATAGCGCATGGAGCTTTGGAATGCAAAGATTTTCCCGCTCGTTGTTGAGGTTGAATTGTAGAATGGGATGGTCCATCTGCATGAGGAATGTTGTTAGAACAAGAGGAGTTGGAAAAATACCAAACAAAACAGCCTAATCACACAGTTATGAAGGTTATGTCCAACTGAGCTTGGCCTTTCGCACGGGCGTGCGACAAGACGCACGGTCGTGCGTCCCCGAGACCAGTGTCTGTGATCGGAAGTTGCCGGAAACACACGGACGTGCGACCAAATGCACCCCCGTGCTTCACCGAGATCACAGCAAAACCAGTGAACAACCGATACAGAATGACCGTTCCACCAAAGGAACGACCGTGCGACAGCGATTTCGGCAGATTTTTAACCCCTGGTTCAGAACTGCCAGATTTTTTCGAAAATTATCAAATTTTTGGCAAACAGGGGTGGGAAATCCGACCAGATGTTCACGAAACGCAACAATCTTACAAGGGTTAGGGTTTCAATTGTGTTTATGAAGAGAACCCTAAAAAGCCTTGAAGAAATCGTACAAATCTACCCTAGAACAAGGATGAAACTGAAAATAGAAGAGAAAAAACATACCGTGCGAAAGGATCTGAGAAACCGTGCGAAAAATAGTGCCATTTTGGGGAAAACTCGGTCTGGAATGGCTGGTGCAGTTAGGGTTTCGTGACTTGTGAGAGTAAGCTGCAGATGAGGGCTTTCATAATGGACAAAGACAAAAATGCCCCTAGCCTGTCGCAAGGTCGTGCGACCAGACGCACGGTCGTGCGTCACCGATGTTGACCGATCCTGGCACGCTGACCTCGGCAATGCACAGGGGGTGCGACTCGAGGTGCTGGCTCACAACCGCACAGGCGTGCGGTCTGTGGCACGGTCGTGCCAGATCTGCAGATGTGTCTGTTTGCTGCAGAACCCATATCCAGCATCTGTTTTGACCGTTTTTCACCATTTTTGCACTCCGCAAACTGTTTTAACATCATTCTAACATAGAACCTTCGCTCGGCATGTTTAAAAACTGTACACGACTACGGAAACTACCAAACACACCAAAATTATGTAAAAACGACAAAAACATAAATATGGACAATTTTACCCCTAAAGCGCCAAAGACGCTCTTGCTACATTTTTGATCCTCGAGTTAGTAGTGTAGACTCTCCTCCCCACACTTATGATGTATGCGGGACGTGGAGCTCGATAACCTCCACCGCCGACTCGATCGGCCCGGCAACGTAAAGCTTCAAGCGATGACCATTTACCTTGAAAATAACGTCGTCCGCGTTCTCTATTGCGACAGTCCCGTATGGAAATACCTCTTTTACCATGTACGGTCCTGTCCATCGTGAATGTAATTTTCCTGGAAATAAACGCAACCTCGAGTTGTAGAGTAAGACAAGATCTCCCACTTGGAATTGTTTGTGGTCATTCAAGCGCTTGTCATGCAGTCTCTTGGTGCGCTCTTTGTATAACACGGAGTTTTCATATGCGTGTTGTCGTAGCTCCTCTAACTCGTGAATCTGAAGGAACCGGGCTTCACCTTCGGATTTTAGATCCAGATTTGCAGTTTTTAGAGCCCACATCGCTTTGTGCTCCAACTCCACTGGTAAATGGCATGCCTTTCCGTAAACAAGCCTAAAGGGAGTAGTCCCAATAGGGGTCTTGTAAGCCATACGGAAAGCCCACAGTGCCTCATCTAGTTTGTCTGACCAATCCTTGCGGTTTGCACCTACCGACCGCTCAAGGATTCGTTTCAACCCACGGTTTGTGACCTCCACTTGCCCACTTATTTGTGGATAAACGGTGATGCACACCATAACAGGACAAAGATATCTCAAGCTAAGTGTTGCAAAAGTGGGTCACTCTATCACTGATAAGCGCCTTTGGTGTGCCAAACCGGGCAAACAAACTCTTCACAAATCTCAACCAGGATCATTGGTGGGTAATGCCTGTGCCTCCGCCCACTTTGATACATAATCAACCGCAACCAGGATATATTTGTTTCCTCGTGAGGGGGAAAATGGTCCCATGAAGTCTATCCCCCAGATATCAAAGACTTCACAAACTTGAATCTAGTTTTGAGGCATTTCATCGCGTGCCGATATGTTTGCTGCCCTCTGGCAGGCATCACACGCTCTGACCCATCTTTGCGGATCACGAAATATTGTCGGCCAATAAAACCCGGAATCAAGCACCTTCTTAGCGGTGAAATTGGCTCCATGGTGGCCTCCGGTAGGTCCCTTGTGACAGTGGCACAGAATGTCAGTCGCCTCCTTTCCCGAAACGCATCTTCTAATCACCTGATCAGCGCCAACCCTAAATAAGAAAGGATCATCCCAAATGTAGTGCTTGACATCCGAAAAGAATTTTCTCTTTTGTTGGTGAGTAAACCCTTTAATCAGAATCCGGCAAGCAAGATAGTTCGCAAAGTCGGCGAACCAAGGTGACTCATCGCATATCTCAACGCTCATCAACGACTCGTGTGGGAAATTGTCATTGATTGAATCCCAACGCGTGTCCTTGATGTCTCCATGCTCCAACCAAGATAGATGGTCAGCCGCTACATTCAACGCACCTTTTTTGTCTTGAATTTCGATATCAAACTCCTGCAGCAATAAGATCCATCTGATGAGACGCGGTTTAGCGTCCTGTTTGCTGAAAAGATATCTGATGGCTACGTGATCAGTATTCACAACTGTTTTTGAAAGCACCAAATACGATCTAAATTTGTCAAATGCGAAAACAACCGCCAAGAGCTCTTTTTCTGTCGTGGTATAGTTCTCCTGAGCGTCGTGAAGAGTCTTGGTCGCATAATAGATTGGGTGAAAGTGCTTTTCTTTCTTTTGACCCAGAACGGCCCCTATAGCGAAATCGCTCGCGTCGCACATAATTTCGAATGGCAGACTCCAGTCAGGTGCGACCAAAATGGGGGCCTCAATCAACTTTTGCTTGAGAAGGTCAAAAGCCCTCAAGCAATCATCTCCAAAGATAAACGGAGCGACTTTCTCCAACAAACGGGTCATGGGCCTAGCGATATTTGAAAAATCCTTGATGAATCGCCTATAGAACCCCGCATGAAGAAGAAAGCTCTGTATCGCTCTCACAGAGGTGGTTGGCGGAAATCGTGAAATAATGTCAACTTTAGCTGGATCGACCTCCATACCATCACGCGAAATCTTATGTCCCAGAACTATGCCTTCCCTTACGATGAAGTGGCACTTTTCCCAGTTTAGGACCAGATTCTTTTCTTCGCACCTCTTCAACATCTTCTGCAAATTTTCCAAACAATGATCAAAGGAATCTCTAAATACCGAAAATTCATCCATGAAAACCTCCATTGAATCCTCGATCATATCATGAAAAATCGCAACCATGCATCTCTGAAAGGTCGCCGGTGCATTACACAACCCAAAGGGTGTAGGATCGTTTGCACGACCAAACGAGTCGTTCAGAAGAGATCTCATCCAATACGGAAGGCGGAAACAGACGTATCGGAGTTATTTCAGCTGATTTGCACTTAGATTCACTTAAACTGTCTCTTGTATTGATATCAGATCGTTTTACACTGCTGGAGACACTTCGGCAGAGCTTCGCTACCGGAATCGAAACGTTACAAATGAAATGAACAAGGCTCATATTTATAGGCAAGCCATTTCGTACGAGATGGCTCACACGAAATGGCCATTTCCATTTCGTGCGAAATGGACATGTTCCATTTCGTGCGAAATGGCCTCTTCTCACATATTTCTCGTTTTTCTCGTACTACGTGCCCTGATCTATCTAATCAATTACAAGACTCGATACAAGACGAAGTCGACAGACATATACACTAACAGACTCCCCCTTGGATGTTGACGAAGTCTTCAGTGTCGAGTCTTCGGTATGTCACATCTTCAGTCTTTATCAGTCTTCATGCTCTCTTCAAAGTATTCTCCATTGTAAGCATCCTCAATCAATCTCTTTCTCTCTTTTCCAGAATCTCAATCTGTCTCTATCTTCTCTTGATCAGATCTCTTGAATCTTTAAGTTCTTCAGCATCAGCAGCTTCTATTTTGAACACTGTTCCTGGATCTAAATCTGGCTCTCACATCTTCAGACTCCCTCTTGATGTCTTCAGACTCCCCCTTTCGATAAACTGGGATCGCAGTCTGGAATTCACAATCTACAGGCTTTCACAGGTTCTAAGATCGTAACCTGGCTTTACCTACACAATTCTCTACCTAAAACATAAGATATATATTTATGACAATTTTAATCTCTGCTTACAACTTGAAAAATCAACCTCAACACATCACTTGTTAGATTATGACATTTCTCAAATTTTCTCAAACTTTTAACTTCACTCTTTATCTCAAACAAACTCTCCCAAACCTGTTGTTCATCATGTTTAGCACTCGGAATTTTGAAAATCAGCTTTTCCACATCAGTTGTCGAAAATAAGATGAAAGAAAATCTTTTTGGATTTTCAAAAATTTAGGCTAAAACACAATCTTTTTGGATTTTTGTTTTTAATGAAAAACAATAAAGAAATATTTACAGACAATATTTTTGTGAGTTTGTGTAAGAGGATCATATCAGTTTTATGAGACCAATCACTAGCACCGTTAAGCTTTAAACATTTTAAGTTCTAAACGATTCACTTAGATTGTCAGTATACCGATCTACTTAAATTGTCACACAAATTTCAACTGTTTCGAGATACGAGATTAATGTTTTAAGCACTTAAACTTATTCGCGTGTCCCACCTCAGAATATACTCCCGTATCCAGACTCCTATATTCAGTCTTACATGTGAATGTACACTAATGATATCTGTAAAGGGTTAAATGCGAGACCATGAGAGCTCAGGCTATTGCTTCCGCAAAATCAGAGAGATGATGGTTCACTTTTCGGTGGGTTCCCTTTGGAGAATCTTTTCTTCAACAGCACATGATTAGCATTTTTCAATGTTTCGTCATTTTTTATGCTGAGGGCGGGCTTTAAGATTAAAGCAATGCAAAGTATTATACGTGGACTAGGCTATTGCTCCCGCAAAATCAGAAGTCCTGGTATAATACCCCAGATATCACCACGCACAAAGACCTAGTATGTCAGAAATAGAAAGCCCTTCAAACAAGATTTCGGGGGTTACCCATATATCCGAGAGATGTTCCCCACGAGATAAGTAAGTAATTGATATTTAGGTTTATATCTCGAACACAATCTACTAAGCGTGCGAAAACCTACTGGCATATCATCAGTGAGACCGTTTATCACATTTTGACTTTCCAATTCTTTAGCGTACTATGATTGACCACTGATGTACTATCATTTCCTCTTTTTCACAACAAAACTCATTTTGAATTTATCATGTTTTTTACTTTTTTCAAATTTTCTAATGTTTTTGGATTTTCAGAAATTCTTACTCCCCCTAAAATTCAAAACCATTTAAAGAAAAATTTGACAAACCGATGTGAATTGCTTCAAATCGCCATCCACTTGGCATAAACAATCAGAACTCCCCCTAACAACAAACTATTTTCCCATTATGATTTCAAAACACTTAAGTTTGTTTTAATCAAATGGTTTTTCTGGAAAATTAGTTTTGTTGATTTTCACAAACCACTTGTAGGCTAGGGGATTAATCCATCACATTGTTTTTTAACCACTTGTATGAAAGTTAAATCAAGTTCAACTTAATGACCTTGATTAACCACTTGTAGGTACATATCAACCATACCACTTGTAAAATGAAATATGACAATTTTCAAGAATACAACCACTTATAGGTCGAAATATCACAAAAGTGAATTTCTCAAGAAAGATGTCGATTCCTGCTCCATGATTACCAACTTGGGAGCTCCGGCAATTCCAGAATTTAGTCATGATATGTTCTATCTCAGTTACTAACCTGGGGTGAACTATCTTCATCTGGTTTACTCATTTTCTTTTCATAAAATTCCCTACCCCTTTGACCTTTCCGTCAATCATTTTTCCAAAAATATTTTGTGAACTGTGGGGTTAAAGGCTTTTTCAACATCAAATTATTTCTTTTCAGAAAAAAATTGATTTGAAATTTCAACTTTTCCAACTTTTTGTTTAAAATTTTCAGCTCGCAATGGTGGAAAGTTTGCATCATCCATTGGTGGAACTGAATTTTCCCTTTTTAGCTCAACTTGTGGCTCCTCTGACTTTGACGAGTCAGGTTCATCGCCAGAAAATGGCTTCTCTGATTTTGACGAATCAGAATCATTGCTAGAACTATCATCTGATTTCTTAACAACCCACTTTTGATTGTTAAGCATCACTTTTCTTCTGTAAAAACCTTTTGAACACTCACCAACCTCAAACTTTGAATTTTGAAAACTTTAAATTGTTTGGTTGGTGGTTCATTTTCAACCATCTTTTCTTTCAGTTTTTCAGAGACCCCCTGTTTTGTTTGGATTGCCTTTGGACAATTCCTGGCAATATGACCAACTGTTTTGCATTGAAAACAGGTTCTTGTCTCCTTCTTCTGAGCAACTTCCTTCTTCATTCCCTCTTGCTTCTTAGCAAGGAATTCTTTGTTTGTCTGCTTTCTGAATACAAGCTCTTTTTCTTCTTCAGATGATGTTCCTGAAACAAAAACAGTTTTTGGTTTATAAGTTTTCTCATTTTTATAATTTTTCGGTGGAATAAAACCTAATCCCTTCTTTTTGAAATTACCGTTATGGTTTGGTTTCTTTTGAAAACCAGAACCAGAACTGTAACCTTTTTTCTTGTTTAACCTTTGTTGAACTCTTGAGGTGTAAGTTTTAGGTTTTTCAGAAAGATTTACATCTTTTATTTCAGAAATATTGATTTCTGTTAGTTTGAAAACCTTTTTAATCATTTTTGTTTTAACACCTCTTATTGGGAATTCTTCATCAAAATATAATTTGTGAGAATCATTCAAAGTATATGCTACTTTGAATGTTTCGTCATTCAAATTATTTTGTGATAACAGAAATTCTTTATTATAAACCCGTTTGCCCTTTTCGAATTTTGGACTTGAAGTGTTGGACTCAAACTTTGACTCTGATTTTGACTTTGACTCCTCCGTTTCATCTTTATCCAAAACCTGATCGACCACTTTCTTAATTATCTCGGACTCATGATCAGTGTTGGATGATGTGAAAGTGACATCAATGTTGTCTGGCAAATTATCTGAAGGCTCAGATTCCCACTGTAAATTGGTTGCCTTTTTGACTCTTTCTGAATTAGGATTTCATGGAGAATATCCATTTTCAAGCTGAGGTGGACACTTGTTATAACTGTCACTTTGTTTCTTAACAGAATTCTTTACTTTAGTATCCTCTTTTGTTTCGGAATTCTTTACTTCAGATGTTTTTTCTTCAAATGCCTTCATGCCTTCCACTGTAGGGTAAATCCTGTCAATCACATAAGAAGAACATGAGTAACTTTTCAATAATTTGTTTACTCTCTCAGTTTCGATTCTCTGAGTTTCCAATTTCTTTTCAAGCTCAGCACACATATCAATGTAATAATTGACCATTTCCTGCTTTATCATGTATGATCCATTGAGTGTCTTCATGGCTGTAGCTTGTTCACTGCTTAACTCGTTATATTGATTCATGGCTTGGTTTAAGACATCATATGATTCTTTCAATCTGTTCATGTTGTGAACCAACTCATTGTTGTGTTTTTTCAGAGTCTCACATTTTTCACAATTCTTAGACACCTTTTCTTCATCAGCTTCCTTTTTAATCTCGAACGCTGGAATTTCTTTGACTTGCTTCTTTATCACTCGGAAATCTTCATCATCATTCTTATTTTTCATTCTTTCTTTATCTCTTTCGGCTAGAAATTTTAAATGCTCTTTCATTTTATCTGCCCAATAATGATCAGCAGTATATTCATCAGCACTATCTTTAACGATTTGAGCAACAAAAGCTTTATGGTCTGAAGTTCTGTTAGGATCATAATCATCCCAATTGAAATCTTTTGGAAGCCTTTCATCATCTTGATCTGTCAGACATGTTTTACTCTCAGCTGAAATATATTGTCCCAACTAAATCCTTTTGATGATCTTTCATCATCTTGATTCACCAGATAAGCTTTCTTTGATTCTTCAATCTCCTTCCTAGCATGAGCAGTTTGTGTTTGTAGTTGATACGGCTGTTAAGAAACTTGATGATAAATTGCTTTCCGATAGTAATCATTGTTTCCGAAAGGATTCTGAGCTTCACTTGCTTCGCGATTTGTGCATTCGCGCTTGAAATGCCCTTTTTCCCTGCAACGAAAACAAGTAACTTTAGATTTATCAAATCCTAAAGTAGAAACATTTGCATCACGGAAATCATCTCTTCCCGTAATCTATTTAAACTTTCCAGCTCTTCTCAGCACACTAGCCAAACACCACTTTATATCCATAAGTTCCATCTCCTCAACATAAACCTGATCGTAATCCTCTTTTGTCAACATTGGATTTCCGATCCTTCCTGCAACTAAACTCCCATAAGACTCTAAAACAGTCACCAACAACGACATATGACTTTTGGCTACTTCTTCAGAGTAATTTTGATCATTCTCAAGATTTAGCGCAATGTTGCATTGTAGAACTTTGCCACTCTTTGTTGCTGAAAATTTTGGATCGAACGATGGATATGAAGAAAATCCAGTTTTGCTACTTAATCCTTGAGATGAACCTCCAGAAGAGCTTTTTTGCATTGAAAGCAGTTTCAATCTTTGGTGCAATGTTGGTTTTCTCACTAATACCTCCTTTGTAATACAAACCAATGTCTTGTTCACCATCAAAGTCCTTCATTCTTGCTATCTTTCTTTGTTACATCTCTTGAGCCTCGAGTTGTTCAATAAACGAGCTCAGCATTAGATTGTCAAATTCAGGTTTATTTTTCAACATCATCAGATATGTGCCCCAGACATCTTGTGGCAACGCATCAGCCAATTTTTCAATCAATTCATCATTGTCTTTCTTGATGTTCAATCTCTTCATGTTCATGGTCAAATTGCAATATCTTTCTATAATTTGCTTGGTGTTTTCAGTTTTTAAACCACGAAATAGATCAAACTCTTTCTTCAAAAGTGACATTTTGTTCTTTATCATCTCTTTACTTCCAACAAACTTTGATTTTAGTTCTTTCCATATTGATTGTGCACTTCCGTTGTGTTGAAGTAAAATCAAGATTTCTTCCTTAATAGCTTGCTGCAAGAGATTAACCATCATCTTTTCATTTTGGTATTTCTTTTTCTCATCAACGCCTAGATCTTTGATATCAACCTTCTCTCCGTTGTCTTTAACCGGTCTAATATATCGATATTCAGTACATTCCCATGCATCTAAGTAATATGCTTGAACCCAATTTTCAAAACGTTTCGCCCATCCACTAAACTCCTCAATATCCATAAGCTTAGGCGGTTTTTGCATAGTACCCATTTCATTTTCAAGCATTGTATTCTGAGTAATAGTAATCGGGCTAGGAAAGGCATTATAGAATTCGTTTTCCATGATTCGGTATCTAAAGTTTCACAAAATCAGACTTTCAAACGAAATGGAATGCACTCTCACACGAAATGGATTCTTTCAAGCGAAATGGTCACAATTCAAACGAAATGGAACCTTTTACCCACTTCGTGCGAAATGGAATTCTGCTTCAAACGAAATGGATACTTTCCTCCCAATTCGTGCGAAATGGTGTTCTGAATTACCAATTCATGCGAAATGAAGATCTAATGTACTGTTTCAAGCGAATTGACACGTGATGCAAAATGGAAGCCTGTCTCGTGCGAAATGAAGCAAATTCAAACGATCTGATATCCAATTTGTACGAATTGGAGCTGACGTCACACTTTCGGACATATTTTCAACAAATTGATCAAGTTTTACTTTGATTCTAGGTCTGATTCTTTCAAGGATTTGTTAAAACAGTGTCTCGCACGTTATATGTGAAAATCAAGCCATTTTATCCGTAAAATCTTGTTTAATTTTGAAAAATGTGAAGAAAGTGAGTAGAAATCAGAAATTTTCAGCTGAAATGGTAAGAACTCTTCCTCCTGAGCTCTGATACCACTTGTAGGATCGTTTGCACGACCAAAGGAGTCGTTCAGAAGAGATCTCGTCCAATACGAAAGGCGGAAACAGACGTCTCGAAGTTATTTCAGCTGATTTGCACTTAGATTCACTTAAACTGTCTCTTGTATTGATATCAGATCGTTTTACACTGCTGGAGACACTTCGGCAGAGCTTCGCTACCGGAATCGAAATGTTACAAATGAAATGAATAAGGCTCATATTTATAGGCAAGCCATTTCGTACGAGATGGCTCACACGAAATGGCCATTTCCATTTTGTGCGAAATGGACATGTTCCATTTCGTGCGAAATGGCCTCTTCTCACATATTTCTCATTTTTCTCGTACTACGTGCCCTGATCTATCTAATCAATTACAAGACTCGAAACAATACGAAGTCGACAGACATATGCACTAACAAAGGGCATCCGCCGGTAGGCGAATGTGCCGAAGGGGCAGGTAAATGTAGTCTTCTCCTGATCCTCAGGAGCAATAGGAATTTGAAAGTACCCAGAAAACACGTCCAGAAAACAATAATACGACTTCCCCGACAGACGTTCCGACATCTGGTCGATGAATGGAAGCAGGAAGTGATCCTTACGAGTAGCATCGTTGAGTTTGCAGTAGTCAATGCAAACTCGCCACCCAGTGACGGTACGGGTAGGAATCAGCTCATTCCTATCATTTGAAACTAAAGTAATACCACCTTTCTTGGGTACTACCTGCACTGGACTCACCCATACAGAGTCAGATATAGGATAAATCAACCCGACATCCAACAACTTAATCACTTCTTTCTTCACCACGTCTTGCATATTTGGATTCAACCGCTTCTGATGTTGTGAACAGGGTTTGTACTCGTCTTCCATCAGAATCTTGTGAGTATAAAAAGAAGGATTGATGCCCTTGATATCCATAATCTTCCACACAATTTCTCTCTTATGAAGTCTAAGAACCTCAAGAAGTTGTTTCTTCTCCTCTTTCGCCAAAAGTGCCGAAATGATGACCGGCAAGCGACACTCCTCGTCCAGAAATGCATACTCGAGATGTGGTGGGAGTTATTTTAACTCCAAAGATGGCAGATCTTCAATCGAAGGTTTTGATTTCTCATCTTCTACATGGCCAATTTCTAGAAACTGCTCCAGACTCTAGGAACCATCGTCACCAATTTGATAGACTGGCTGCTCGAAATCATGGCCCTCCTTCGTAATGCCAATCAGGTCCCTACACGACAGACGCGTGTCTGAATCAATCTCTTCAATAGTGCCTTTGAAATGAGAGCACACACATGCGTTGACAATGTCGACATAATACAACATGTCATCGTGACTTTGCGGATGCTGCATTGATCTTTTAATATCAAATGTCACGTGCTTGTCATTTACTCGGAGCGTGATTTGGCCAGCTGCCACATCAACAATCATCCTCACAGTATTGAGGAACGGGCATCCAAGTATCAATGGCACTTTTGAATATTCGTCCATGTCAAGAATAACAAAATCCACGGGGAAAACAAATTTCTCAATTTTAACAAGCATGTTTTCAACAAATCCACGTGGATATTTGATTGAACGGTCTGCCAGTCGAATGCTCATTCTAGTTGGTGAAGGCTCACCCAGATCCAGTTTAGTAAAAACCTTATAGGGCATAAGATTGATACTCGCTCCCAAATCAGCCAATGCATGGCTAACAGACATGTTTCTAATCAAACAAGGGAGCGTGAAACTGCCCGGATCTCCCATTTTCATGGGCAGACGGTTTTGTAGAATGGTAGAACAACTTTCATTCATCACCACACATGATATATCCTCGAGCTTCTGCTTATTCGAGAGGATGTCCATTCGGAATTTCGCATACTTTGGCATTTGGGCCAGGGCTTCAACAAACGGTATGTTTACGTGCAATTGTTTAAACAATTCAAGGAACTTACCGTATTGTTCTTTGTTTTTCTGTTTCTTCAGCCTGCTCGGATAAGGTACTGGAGGAGTGTACTCTTTAACTGGCTCCTAGATTTGCGTTGTACTTGCTAGGCCACTCCTGGCTTGCAACTCGTCCTGAGCATCAGTCTGGACCGCTTCATCGATCGGTGGTGAGTCCGATATGTTGGGTCCAGAAGTCTTGCCACTCCTGGTCATGATAGCATTTACATGCCCACGCTGATTTGGCTCTGTATTGCCCGGAAGACCACCTGGGGGTCTTTCAGACATCATCTTCGCCAGCTGACCAACTTGGTTCTCGATATTCTGAATCGAGGATTTCTGACTCCTCATTTCTCCCTCATGGGATAGAAAACGATCTTCTCTTTGTTGGTATCATTTTTCAGCCAACTGATTTGCACTCGAGGAGCTAGTAAGAAGCTGAGCCATCATATCCTCCAGCTTGGAACTAGATTGAGGGGCCTGCTGCTGGGAACTACTCCCAGTGCCCTGATTCTGATATGAGTATGGACGTTGTTGGTAAGATTGGTTGTATGGCTGGAATTGCTGACCCTGAGCCTGCTGCGGCGCTGGAGCACGCTGGGCAAATCCCAATGGGTTTTGATTACCCACATTCGCTCGCCACCCAAAATTTGGGTGATTCCTCCATCCCGGGTTGTATGTATTATTGTAAGGGTTGTTCTGCGGCCTCACCTGATTACTCACGAAATCAACTTCTTCTTGGCCCTCATATACAACTCCCTGAAAGCATGCACCAAGCTCGTGTGACACTCCGCACTGGTCACACCCTGAACTAGCTTGCACAGCTATCTGGGACTTATCGAATTTCGCTGAAAGAGCTGAGATTTGTGCAGTAATGGTCGTGTAGTCATCCACAGCGTAAACTCCTGGGCAAGGTGTTGATGATGATGTCCGGCCTCTCTCTCCTTCTCGACGCGAGCTAGACTTCATCGCTGCTTTTTCTATGATATCATAGGCTTCATTCGGCGTCTTTGTTCCTAGATCGCCTCTTGCATTCACATCTAATCTCTCATGCGTGTTGTAACTAAGCCCTTGATAGAACGTCAAGACCAGCTGTCTTTTGGAGAAGCCATGATGTGGAACATCAATTAACAAATCTTTAAATCGCTCCCAGGCCGTGTGCAACGACTCTCCCTCATCTTGGCAAAATGTCACAATCCGATTTCTTAACTTGGTTGTTTTCTCAGGTGGAAAGTATTTCTACATAAATAACTCCGCCAGCTCATTCCAGGTCCTGATGGACGCAGCTGGAAGTGACATAAGCCAAGCTCTAGCTTTGTCACGCAATGAGAATGGAAACAACCTCAACCGAACAGCATCCTCAGAAACACCCCTAATCCTAAACGTCGAACATACGGCGAGAAAAGCAGTGACATGTCTTCCGGGATCCTCATGTTCACGTCTGTCAAACTGCACTGAATTCTGCACCATATTCATTGTGACAACCCTCGAAATTCCATGTATCCGTACAATTTATTAATGATAATTAAAGTGCTTGATGATTGTGCTAAATTATTTAACTGCTCTCTGATTACGGTGTTATACTTACATGTGCGTGTTAGCATCCAATCTAGTCTTCCTGCTCAAATTCGTGATGCTCAGGTTGAAGCATTGAAAGCAGAGAACATCAGGGCTGAGTCCCTACGAGGATCGAGGCAGCGGCTAGAACAAAAGGAAGACGGCGCCTACTATGTTAACGGACGCATCTGGGTTCCACTTTATGGAGACTTACATGAGCTTGTGATGGATGAAGCACACAAATCTCGTTATTCGGTACACCCTTATTCGGATAAGATGTACCACGATCTCAGATCTACGTATTGGTGGCCTAGCATGAAAGCTCACATAGCAACTTACGTTAGCAAATGTTTGACTTGTGCGAGAGTCAAGACTGAATATCAGAAACCATCAGGCCTACTCCAACAACCAGAGATACCACAATGGAAATGGGAGCAAATTTCCATGGATTTTGTTACTGGTCTGCCTAGATCTCAACGTGGAAATGATACTATTTGGGTGATCGTGGATCGACTCACAAAGTCTGCACATTTTCTAGCTATCAAGGAAACCGACAAGTTTTCTACTCTAGCAGACATCTACCTAAAGGAAGAAGTATCAAGGCACGGAGTGCCAACCTCCATCATTTCTGATCGGGACGCGCATTTTACTTCTGAACTGTGGCAAGCAATGCACAAATCTTTTGGCTCACGATTAGACATGAGCACAGCTTACCACCCGCAAACGGATGGGCAGTCTGAACGCACCATCCAAACCCTAGAAGACATGCTTCGGGCATGTGTAATTGATTTCGGCTACGGCTGGGAAAAACATCTCCCGTTAGTGGAGTTTTCGTATAACAACAGTTACCACACCAGCATTCAAGCCGCTCCATTTGAGGCATTGTACGGGTGTAAATGCCGATCACCTCTTTGTTGGGCAGAGGTGGGTGACAGTCAAATCACTGGCCCAGAACTTGTAGTAGATACAACCGAGAGAATTGCTCAGATACGACAGCGAATGGCGGCAGAGTGTGACCGTCACAAAAGCTATGCTGATAACGGAAGAAAGCCATTCGAGTTCCAA
Organism: Helianthus tuberosus; assembly: GCA_030545235.1. NCBI lineage: Eukaryota > Viridiplantae > Streptophyta > Magnoliopsida > Asterales > Asteraceae > Helianthus > Helianthus tuberosus. The sequence goes on along the minus strand of CM060417.1, from coordinate 76,158,869 downwards.
GTTGGGGATCGGGTGCTACTTAAAGTCTCACCTTGGAAAGGTGTAGTCCATTTTGGCAAACGAGGCAAACTCAATCCGCGTTATGTCAGACCATTCGAAATCATAGAGAAAATAGGCAAAGTTGCCTACAAACTGGATCTACCAGCAGAACTCAGTGCAGTTCACAACGTTTTTCAGGTGTCAAATCTGAAGAAGTGTCTGTCAGATGAGACCCTCATAGTTCCTTTGAAGGAGCTCACTATCGACGATCAGTTGCGATTTGTCGAGGAACCAGTTGAAATCACGGACCGAGACGTTAAGGTCCTCAAGCGCACCAGAATACCTCTTGTTCGAGTTCGTTGGAACTCCCGTCGTGGCCCAGAGTTGACCTGGGAACGAGAAGATCAGATGAAACTCAGATATCCCCAGTTGTTCGGAAACAGTGCAACCACTACTGAGGCTGAAGCTACTGCAGAATTTCGGGACGAAATTCCAAATCAACGGGGGGATGATGTGACACCCCAGGAAAACCAGTAAACACCGCAACTTAACTAGCTTCCTCAGTAACTACGCACTAAATTTCGGGACAAAATTTTCTTAACAGGGGGAGAATGTGACAACCCTCGAAATTCCATGTATCCGTACAATTTATTAATGATAATTAAAGTGCTTGATGATTGTGCTAAATTATTTAACTGCTCTCTGATTACGGTGTTATACTTACATGTGCGTGTTAGCATACTAGTAGTATGCAGAAAACTCGACTAAATGGTCTTGAATATTTTCCTATGTGTTAGGAATTAATTGTGTTACAAAAATATATATATAAGACACCTTACGGAACAATTAAACACTTTAACGAAACGGTATTTAACCGGACAACCGGACATTACCCGGGACACCAAATATTTGTCAAATACATTGTTGTATTTATTTTTGACTAGGCATGATCCCCGAACACCCTAACACCCACTAACTTCTCTAGTAAATAACACACATAAGTATACACTTGAGATCTAACTTGGAATTGCAACTTAGTTGAAAATTTACAAATAACCCCCCCCCCCTCTCTCCATTTACGGCCCATATAGGGGACCCACACCCTAATCATGATTATTGCTTAAGCCAATAGTAACTTGCTTGTAATCTTGAACAAAATATTTACAAATCTCTATATTTATGAGTTCCAAGACACTAAATCATTGCATATCCTTATCATATCTTCCCAAATCCACCCTACTCCTTCACACTCTCTCTCCCTATTTCGGTCACCCCATAACCGAACCCACCTCCACCCCTCAACATCTTCATCTTCTCCAATTACAAGTTCCATTCAAAGCTTGAAGTTCATCCATGGAGGTTGCAAGTTGAAGGACTTTCTAAGGAGCTTTGTTCTAGTCTTTTTCATCATATTCTCTCTACATTTTCATCACTAGAATCATCCCTAGCTTTAAGCTAGTAGTAAGTCCCTTATGTCACCTTTGTTCATCTTGTTTCATGATTAAAAGATGTAATATGTTAAATCTACAAGAACACTAAAAAGGGTTTAAACAAGAAGATGAAACATGATGTAAAAATGTTAGTATGAAGTTGTTTGGATATATTGCTGATTACTTGCTGATTTACTTGTTAATATTGAGTACTAGAAATGTTGTTGATCATTATGCATGTTAACGGAACCAATATAACTCGCATTAGAATGTAAAAGCTGAAAAACAGAAAGCTGTTTGGTGATTATAGCCAACTTCAGTTGGCGGTAACCGGACCTTAATAAAGCAGAAAATGTGTTTTCTAAACTCTAGATTTATGTATTATGAAATACGGTTCTAATGGCACTGGAATCATAATTTTTGGACTTCGTTTACTATTTTTAAAGGGGTCATTTTGTAACAGCAGCTCAAGCTGCATTTTTGCTGCTGAAAATAGGTGTTATATTTTTTGTCATAACTGGAAATCTACGATGAATAAGCTCATAAAATTTGTACAGTAGATGACAACTGATGTATTTGTAATTACTCCACTGGAATTTCGTAAATCAGACACTCGATAAATTTTAAATAAATTATTCCGTGGACTGCAGTCAGAAAAAGATAAATCTGAGTTCAGTCTGGAAAATGAATTTTTATAAAATATTGGTGATGAATTGGATCCTGAGATTTTTACACAATAGTATTTGGATCGTTTAAGACCTTCTGTAAAAAGTTGGGAATTTTTGGAACAAGTTAACTATTTTATTAAAATCCCCGAAAACAGCCCAGTTTTGAAGGTTAAAGCTGAAACGACATAAGTAGTGATTTGCGGGTCTAAATGTTGGGTAGGTTATCAGGGAATAATCTGACATGATTATATGTCAATAAAAGTGTTATGTGTATTGTCGTATGTTTGCTTATGGACGGGAATAGATGGGAAGCTTATAGGGGCATAAACCGTTAAAGTGATGCATGTTATGTTATAGATACGTGTAGGAACTTTGTGCTCTATTTTGAAGTCACTAATAAACTAAGTGGTAATCATACTAGGACATGATTGACCGACCTCGACTGTTAGCTATTTTTGAGAGTCAAACCGAGCAACCGAGGTGAGTTCACACCCTTACTAAGGCATGGGATTCTCGGTGGTTGGGAATGGGATTGAATAACTACTTATACTATCAACACTGCTAGACTACTTACTACTGTCCTCGGATTGGGAAGGGCACTTACGTAAAACCTACGTAAACTCATACTTACTACTGTCCTCGGATTGGGAAAGGCACTTACGTAAAACCTACGTAAATTCATAGTTACTACTGTCCTCGGATTGGGAAGGGCACTTACGTAAAACCTACGTAAACTCATACTTACCACTGTCCTCGGATTGGGAAGGACACTTATGGATACGACCAGTCTAGTACATACAAAATGGGAAGCCCCCACTAAACATCGTAAAAGTTGGGAATCAAGGATAAAGGGTAATACATGGTGATGAAATGAACTTACGATTCCTGATACGAACTTATTAACTGAACAACCAACTGTCAACTCGCTCAACTTTGTTGTTGATTTGTTGTTACATGCCTTGCAGGTACTCATGGAGCTTGCACAGGGAGGCACGGTCATTGTGGGACACGGTAGTGTGTGCCATGCTAAAAACATTACTTTATTTCGTACTTAATACTTACATTGGGTTTTACAATTATGCTTCCGCTAAACACTTAACTACGTTTTTGGTTCGAAACACCTTTCATATTGTGTGGTTGAATTTTACTTATCACTTGTTATGTTCAATATGATTGGTGGCTTGATCCTGGTCATGTCACGCCTTCAAGCGGTGATACTCCGCGTGTGGATTTTGGGGATGTGACATTCATAATACTAGATTTAATTTCAAAAGTTGGTGCATCTATAGTAGGCTGCAAGATGCTCGGCTCCAGGCCTGCTCCTCCGGGCTGATTTGACTCATTCAAAGGTCGCTCGTCGTCCGCCATGCCTATGTTTCGTGCGTCCCCTGAGCCCTCGGCTTCAGCGGGTACCACCTGCTCCGGCTCACCAGCTGCGAGTAGCAGCGCTACCGCGCGGGATCTATCACGAATACGCCTCCTCAGATCACGCTCGGGATCGTCTGAAGGCTCAACAACGTCGGGAGCGGGGGTTGAGGACATCAACCTGCAAACGAAAAATTGACACAATGAATATTTTATTATTATAATAATGTTGTTTTTTTTTTCAGCTGAAATAAAACAGAATTTATGTAAGTACGGCTGAAAAATTTTATAAAAATTTGAAAATGGGCCCAAAATTTTATAAAAATCATAACGAATCAACTAATCGAATCGTCTAGTATAAAAATGGTTTTTCGGAGCCGAAAACTCAAAGAATAAATAAATAATTAGTTCGAATTCGAACAAATAAATGAAATAAAAATTTACAAGAGTTTAAAATAAGCTGGAAAACGAATAAATTAAATTAAAAACACGAAATATTAACAAATAAATAATCAGGAAAGTATTCACAATTATTCACAAGTATGTACACCGATAAAATAATGACTCGGGTCGTTCCTAAAACTCGCCACATCCCCGGCAACATCGCCAAAAACTTGACGTGTGCGCGTATATACATATTTTTATAATGAATTTACACATGATTCAGTTTTGAATTTATAAAAGTGATTTATACTTCAACATCAAAACACACACGAAAGGGCAAGGGTACCCCGTCATATATGTAGTAAAGTATCGGTAAGAACCAAGTGTCGATCCAAGGAAGTGGGCGGAGGAATAATACTAAACCTTTGTCATTAAATTACCGGTAGGAAGATAAGTTGTGTGATTTTCTAAAAACTAAAATAAGCATAAACAAATATTTATAAAAACATAATAGACTCCAAATAAGAAAATAAATATATAGCCTTGCTTTATACACAACCAAAGCATGTGAACTAAGTCGGTTTTGTCACTTAAAACATTTGGTCAATTCTCCATTTTCAAGACAATTAGTATCCCTTTCGGGAATCCTATCATGATAATCATTCGGAAAGCTAAAACGATAAACACACTTTAACCACCTAAAATTGTTCTTTAATGCTCAAATGACAAGTGTCTATGAAAATCCCCTAAAGATAAGTTAGTCATCCGTTAAGAGTTTTCTAACCTCACTTAATCAAGGAAAGTGACACTGATAAACACAATGCAACCACCGAGACAAGCGTAAACTAGATTAAATCACAACCGAGTTCATTTTACAAATCTTGAATATAAATTCACCAAGATAGCAATTTTGGCCTAAACTACTAACTAAGCTAATAATTTATGTTCAAGAATTCATAACAACACCATTTAACCCGTTAAGGTCCTTCCGTGAGGGAAAGCCTTCTTGATTAACAATAATTATCCCTTATTAACCCACTAACCATTTCTAGTATCATGGTGCAAACAATTTAAACAAGTTAAACTAGTTAAACAAGTTCAAAGTCTACTAATACATGATTAATTAAGCATCTTCTTGTAAATATCTCAACTAACCACATACCAATCATCCAAGATAATTACTTATAATCAAGAATTCAACATCAATAAACAAGGTTGCAAACTAATCATCAAAGATTAACATAGAAAATGCTTCAAAGTGTCATTACAAACATAATTAACATACTAAAGGTTGTAATTAAGCAAGGGATACTAGTGCTTTTGCCCAAAGGCTTACAATAATACATAATCTTCAATCTAAATGCTTGAATTATAAAAAAACATGGAAATATTCTAGAATTAAACCATAAACAAGCACAAGATTGAGTATCCGGATAGTAACGGAGCTAATCGGCACAATGTGGCTTGAATCCGGGTGAAAGCAAGAGCCTCCTGTAACATCTGTTCTTGAAATCATTGTGAACAGTTCAATTATCAATAAGACAATGTTATTTGATCCCCATGTTTGTTTGGTTATGTTTTACATTTTTCATGTTTTGACTTTTGTTCAATTTCAAACTTTACATCGCTTTCTTGAGAGTTATACGCAAACTGGTGCGTAAACGTAATCAGTTTAATGCGACAAATACTCCGGAACATCAACATATACTTAACATACCTTAAATAACCTTTACATAACTTAGAAATAATTTTTGAAGGCTTTGGTATGGCAAAAATAAGTTAATTCGCCTGCAAGGACTAAATTTGACAAACTGCGAAAGTATGATGATTCGTACTAGAACAGACATTCCAGAACATGACCATAAGTTAAACATACCATAAATATCCTTTACATAGCCTATAAATAGGCTTTGAGGGGTTCGGTGTGCTAAAATAAACTTTTGGGTCATTCAGGGACTAAAACAGTCAAAAAGTGCACAAGTTTGCACTTTCGCGCATAACTTACGTTTTGAATACATCCGGACATCCAAAAATTTATGTAAGCACTAAAATATTTTATTTTAGTGTTTGGCATAAGAAAAATCCATTCGTCACGCAATTTGAATCGTTTTTCGCGCTTATGCGCATTCCGTCGTAATTAACCGAACATCGCGATCATACGACCAAACGAACCAACATCCGGCATATTTTTGAGCATGTTTCATGTCCACAATGTTTAGGCATCATTTTAGGGCCTTAACGTTGGCTTAACGGGCCTTAAACGTGTCGGAAATGGCTTTAATGCATAACAGGGACCAAAACTGTCATTTCAGCATAGTTGATGGCTTACGGACCGTAAGCCCTCAACCTTACGGTCCGTAAGGGACTCCCAGTTGCTCAGAAACTTCTAAACAGCCTGTTTCCAGCTGTCACACACACAAAACCCAATTGCACTTGCCCCTTCCTGATAATGAGGGGTCATTTTGGTGTTCCACGGAAATTTCAACAAGTGTAGGGGTGTGATTGAAGCACGGTATTCGAGAAACGATCCTAACAGTCTTGCATATCCTATAAATACCCAACCCATTCACAACTCAAAACCCACTTGAATTCTTGAGAGTTCTCTAAGTTAAAGTGAAACCACTTCATACCTGAGATAATTGAGGAATCAAAGCTTTCGGGGACCCTTTGTAAGTGTTCCTTCGTTCTTTTATTCTTTTAGCGTTAAAGTCAAACTTTTTTTGACTTTCTGCATTGACCAGTTTATGGTCAATGCGAAGTTCGTTTGAACTTCATAACGTGAGCGTGATCACGATGGTTATAGTCCCTAGTGACTATACCTACTGATTACCACGTTATCTAGGCTCAGTGACGAGTCGTAGTTTGAGCAAAAATGCGTGTTATTGCGTATTTTGTAACCAAACTACTCTTGGGTATCAAAACCGTTTGTTTTGATACCAAACCTATTTTCTAAACTTAGTTAAGCATGTTTTAACATGCTTAGCTCGTCACTTTAGTTTTGTGCTTGTCTAGGGTCGTAAAGGTAAGCGATCTAAACAATCGCTTATACTTTCGAACCTGACCCGTTTGGTCGATCTTTAGGATCCGACCAAACACATTAGGTGACCATAGTTGTATAGGGAATAACCTTCCGAGGTTATACCTTATGGTCACGACGTTTATTTAGTTGTATGATAGGTAGTATATATGCCTTAGGTAAATGACCAAAATGCCCTTTTTACACCAAAATTCATATTAAGCATATGTAACATAACTTTTGATATCTAAACTGATTTGGCAACAATATTAGACATGTTAAGGCATATTCTACTTGTCATATGACTAGTTAGGCGGTCCGAACGCGTTTCACTCGAACGACGCGTTAAAGTAGCATAAGCTACCTAAACGGGTCGTAATGGGTCATAAGCACTTAGGTTAGGTTTCATTTTAGTATGTAGGCTTTGTTAAACCATATTACACGAGTCTGCATACTCGTTTGGTTTACAAACCCTCATTCTATCAAATCCTCCGATTTAGGTCCGGTATATTAACATAGTTACCTATATTAGGTGCCGTTTGATATCCGTGATCTCTAGCATTGTTTGGTTGTTACCCAAGGACTACTAAGCAATCTCAAGTGAGTACATAGACCCCTCTTTTACTGTTTTCAAACTGTTTTGGGGTGAAACACATGTGCCTACTTGTTACTTCCATGCTTTCCATGTTTTCACATCATATACTTGCTATGTTCATTAGTACATTTATAGTACATCGTTTTACACTACGTTTCATGCTATGTATGTCCATTATGTGCATACCTAGTACATTGTTTTACATTGCATTTCACGCTATGTATGTTCATTTGATTACATACTTAGTGCATTGTTTTCACATGCTTACATTTTGGTATGACATTTGGTTTGTTTAAATGGGACAAAAATACATTCATTAACATTAGCTACGCCATTCGTTAGTAGGTAGTGGTACCATAGGAATTGACAACTCCCGTTCTTGACATCCTAGGTATGTTTGGATGGAAGGAATGACCGAATTCGATAAACATAACACAGATAAACCTTTAATTTGTTTAAAGGTCTATCACCACAGTCACAAGGCTTGAATGTATGCATTTTAACAATACCGCATAGATGTTTGTATCAATATAGCATGCATTTGTTCCACAAAACATAACTTGATTTAAACTATGTTTAATTCGATACCCTGTTTTTGTGCATTTTACCTATGGTTTAATTGATGTATTTCACTTGCCATACATGATATTTTTTGGATACAAAATTCGTGATTTACATTAAACATAAACATTTTGACATTGATATACACATTCAGTGATTTACATTAGACATGGACATTTTGAAATGGTTTACACAATAACACTTGACAATTGATTTATACATGAACAATTTACAATGGTGGTTGGTTTGGGTAAGTGATTTGAGTAACGAGGCGTGTGTAATATGATACAAGCATGGTGGATACGCCGCTGGTACTTCCTATATATAAGTGCTTGTATAATATTACATATCGTAGCATTAATTAAATCATTTCAGTATAGACATATTACATTTTACACAAATAACATATTTTTCACAAGACATTGTTTTACAAAATGGTTTATTTTATACAACCCATTTTACTTGGTTATTTCACTAACCATACACTTTTCTTTTATATAATCTGACTTCTTATCGAGTTTTCATATGATTTATAAAAGAAAACACTTAACGAGATTCATGACTAATTTTTATTAAACCTTTCTTCTAAAACCCAAGTCATGAATCCTATTTTTCACAAACCTATGTATCTCACAAGCATTTTTATGCTGACGTACCTATTTTCACATGTGTTTCAGGAGCAGGTGCATAGGTTTGATCAGGATACACTAGGGTGGACTCGGGCCTTAGTGACATAAAAGAAGCAAGATTAGTTTAGTTAATGTTATGTACTTTGTTTCCTTCGTTTAAAAGACAATGTAACTCGCTTGTTTGATAAATAAAATATAACTTTGTATGCCATGGTTGTGAAACAATAATTCTGTTACAACACTCCCCGACGTTTCCGCCACGTGTTTCTTGTTTTACGTGGTCGGAGTGTGACAGAAAAGTTGGTATCAGAGCCAATGGTTATAGGGAATTAAGTTATTAGTAATGCTTTGACCTAGACTATAACCTTTCTAGGACCCCAACACAAGTTGTCTTGTGTTTAGATTTTTAAAACATGCACTTCACCTATCCTTAGGTGATAACCACAACGAGAACATCAAGTTCGAATCCGCTTTGAAAATCAATCATCTGTTCTTGGATGATTGATTACTAGGTTTTGAACCCCTTTGAATTTTCAAAATCTCGTCAAGGTTTTGGGTTTTAAATAGTGTGAACGCGTGCAAAATGGAAGGGTGAATGCCTGTACCCAGGGTTTTCTGTCTAAGGCTAGAGTGTTCGTACAAATCCACATAATCGGACCAGTCACTCTTACCTGGGAACTCTTGGGGTGAGTGTTCACTTATAGGCGAGCATGTCTTCGCGATACATTATTTTTTACCCATTTACTTTGATTAGTCACAATGTGTCGTTTGTTTACCTTGTGGTAACAAACAAATGACCACCATCTTTGCTGTTGTCAATTTTTGTACCATCTCATTCTTTTCACCCAATCATCTCACTCGTTTCCTTTCATGTTTTCCTCTTTTAGAATGCCTCCTCAATGCGAGAATCAGATAGCGAATGCCGAACTGGCAGAAATTATCGCACATCAAATGGCTGCTGCGTTCCCAAACCTCATTGCTCAATGGAACCAAGCCAACAACAACAATCATGCTTCATACAATTTCAAGAGTTTCAACTCGGCTAAACCGCTCAAGTTTAGTGGTACTGAAGGAGCAACTGGGCTCCTTCAATGGTTCGAGAGCATTGAGAACACTTTCCGTCACGTTCAGTGTCCTGATAATCGCAAGGTCGAGTTTTCTTCGAGTGTGTTTCAGAAGAGGGCTCTTACGTGGTGGAACGGGGTTATGAGAGACCGGGGTGCAGAGGTTGCTCTAGCACAAACTTGGGCCGAACTTAGAGCTCTTATGATGAGGGAGTTTTGTCCTCGTGATGAACAGCGAGCTTTGGAGAGAGAGTTTGATGACTTGAAACAAGATACTGCCGATCACAGGGCGTATACTGATAGGTATGAGGAGTTGAGTCTGCTTTGCCCAACAATGGTCACCCCACTCGACAAGGCTATCGAAAGGTACATCGATGGTCTACCTGACTCAGTACAAGACATCATTACTGGTAGTAACCCTACCACACTCCGTTAGGCGATCGAGTTAGCAGCGACATTGACTGAGTCGCAGGTTTGAAAGGGAAAGTTGCATAAAAAGGGTGACAAAGGTAAGAAGCAGGCGTTTGACAAAGAGGATGACAAGAAGGGTAAGAACAAGAAGGGTAACGAATCTGGTTCTTCGAAAGGGTCAAGGAAGCGTAAGGCTTCCCAAAATTTTGCTGTCACTGCCCAAGTTAACCAGGCAGCTCCCAACCAACCCGCACAGCCTCCAGCGAAGAAGCGTTATGCAGGAAATGCACCTTTATGCAATAGATGCAACAGTCACCATCAGCCGCAACTTCCGTGCCGTTTCTGTACTAACTATGGGAAGTCATGTCATTTTGCTGATGTTTGTCATTTTGCTCAGAATCAGGCAGTTCAGAACCCGGCTCAACAAGTTGCTCAGCCTCCTGCTCAGCAACAAGGTCAAGCTGCACGACCACACTACCCGCCAGGTTCTTGTTACAACTATGGGGATCTGACCCACTACCGTAATCAGTGTCCAAGATTGGTGAATGCTAATCCAAATCAGAATCAGGCTCAGGCTCGAGGGCGAGTTTTCAACATGAATGCACAAGAGGCACAAGCAGACAATGAAGTGGTGAACGGTACGTTCTTTATTAATAATCAGCCTGCATCTGTTCTTTTTGATTCGGGTGCCGATAAGAGTTTTGTGTCATTGTCTTTTGAGCCATTGCTTCGCATGTCTAGAACGAAACCAGGAAAACCCTTGACAGTAGAAGTTGCTAGTGGTGAACCCATTGTTCTTGATTATGTTCTTCGCAACTGCCAGTTGAACCGTAACGACCATCTTTTTCGTATTGACCTCACGCCTATGCAACTTGGAAGCTTCGACGTTATTGTGGGTATGGATTGGTTAGCCAAGCATCGCGCATAGGTAGTTTGTTTTGAGAAGATTGTTCGTGTGCCGCTTTCGACAGGCGAGATCCTACAGGTTCGTGGTGAGAAACCTGCCGGTGGTCTCAAACTCATGTCTTGTTTTAAGGCTCGGAAGTATCTGCGAAAGAACTATGTGGCCTTTTTGGCACATGTTGTAGCAGATAAGGGCAAAGGTAAGTCTATTCAAGATATCCCTATTGTTCGGGATTACCCTGAAGTATTTCCTGAAGAGTCACCTGGTTTACCCCCAGCACACCAAGTCGAGTTCCGTATTGATCTCGTACTTGGTGCAAATCCCATTGCAAGATCTCCATATCGTCTTGCACCGTCTGAGATGCAAGAGTTGTCTAAGCAGCTTCAGGAGCTCTCTGACAAAGGTTTTATCCGTCCTAGCTTTTCACCTTGGGGTGCTCCCGTTCTTTTTGTCAAAAAGAAGGATGGATCTTTTAGGATGTGTATCGATTATCGTGAGCTTAACAAGCTTACCATCAAGAATCGATATCCCCTACCTCGCATCGATGATCTCTTTGATCAGTTGCAGGGCGCTTCTTATTTTTCAAAGATTGATTTGCGATCTGGATATCATCAACTTCGTGTGCATGAAGAAGACATTCTGTTGGTGCATGTTTGTGACAACAGCTTAGATTTGGTCTTTGGATATCTTGTAATTAGTTAAACGATAAACAGTTAGCGTGTTTAGCTTTGTAATAGTTTGGTTATAGAGTTTGGGCTAAACAAAACCCACATTGGGTCTAGGGGGACGATTTGGGCTTTGCCCATGTAGGAAACTCCAGCCCAAGTAGCAACCTTGTGTTATATAAACAAGGTTAGGCTTTAGGGTTTAGGTTAATCAACCAAAACAGTGTTTGAGAGAGAGTAATTTCGTGAGAGCTTGTGCTTGGACGAAATTGTGTGGTTAGGGTTTTGATTGATTGTAATACTTTGGTTTGATAATCAATAGAAAACCCGGTTTGAAAGTGAATTAGTGTTCCTACACGTTTTCTGCTATATTCTGATCAAGAGGATTCCGCACTCTTGATTAGATTGACACTTCTGTGAAGATCCATACACATCAAGGGGACCTACAATTGGTATCAGAGCAATAGGCTCTTAAAGGCTCAGTTCAGAATTGTTGGCTGCACAAACAGGAAGAACTTTCGAAATCTTTGAAATCTGAAAATTAGGGTTTTAAAATTTTTGAAATTTTTGATAAAATTTTTCGAAATTTGTTTGGCTGTTTTGATCTTCTGCTTTGATTGTTTGCTATTTTGCAGGTTTTAGGTTTTTCAGGAAAGTTGTGGTTGCTTCTGGAAGAATTTTTGACTGAGAAACTTGAAGATTCGAAGACTGTTCTTTGTGTTATTCATTAAGTTCATAAGAATTTCGCCAAAACTTTACTAATTTGCTGTTTCGATTTTGCAGGAAGTTGTTAGGAGAATCAGAAAAATCTTCAGAATTTCGATCAGATTGAGTTTCCTATTTTACTGGACCAGCGAACTTAACAAAGCAGCGAATTTGTGACTTAATTACTCGGTGACCGGCGAATTTGAAATCCAAAGGCGACTTTGGTAGCCGTATAACTTTCCTCAGTGAAATTATCACGGTTTCGGCGACTTTACCAGTCGTTATAATAGCGAAATTGACCGGCCAGCGAAATTGATAAGCGAACTTGAACTTGACAGCGAAATTGACCAGCAAAATTAATTATCTGACCAGCGAATTTAACCAGTTCAGCGAAATAACCAGTGAATTTAACCAGATCAGCGAAGTAACCAGCGAAAGTGTCCTTTTGAGCGAAATTAATAACTTATTTAAAAGATGGAAGATTTTTTGGCAAGCGTAAGGAAAAATTAACGTTTTCGTGAATAGAAAGTGATCCGTAGCTCGTTTGACTAAACCGTCTGCAC